>OY829328.1:36079195-38875548 GCA_963691655.1 Toxonevra muliebris | reverse complement strand
TTGAAATGACGCATCTACTGTGGTATGACGTTTGTCGATTTGACAACGTAAGTCAAAGTTATTAAGAGTTTACATGGGTCACATGTAGATGGCCCACCCTGTATGATATTTACTCCCAAATTTATATTTTATTGTAAAACACAAGTTTTGAATGCAAAAGAAATTCGATTACAAGGTAAATAATGAATCTTTAACGAAAGTCAACAGGAGGGGATAATCTGCACAGCAATTCCAAACAACTTTGTTTACAAGAGTTGACTTACACAAAGAGTTCATATCATTTTAACTTCGCTTAATATTTGTTTTAAAAACGTTTATTGTTTATGTTGTATTAGTTTGGACAATTTCGATCTAGAATTGATTCCTTTTTATATCAAAGTTATTTTCTGTTGAGTTTAAAAATGTTAGTTTTTGCTTTAAGATTGAAATTGATTCGTAATTTAATTTTTTTTTCTTGATTTTTTAATTTTGAGATTGAACACATCCTCTTTACTTTAAAAGTTTTTATTTTTAATTAAAAATATTCTTGTATTCATTTCAAAGTGATTTTCTATATAGTTTCAAAATACTTACTTTTAATTTAAAATTGACTCGTATTCATTTCAAAGTTGAATTTTACGAAAAGCAGGAATATGTCATAACTTTATCACTATCATGAACTGCCGTAACTAACAAAGTTGTAAAATAGCACTTTTTGCAACTAATGAAGATTAAAAAAAAAACTTTTAAATCTATGAAATGAATATGAACCAACTTCAAATCTAAAATTTAAATTAAATTATAAATTTTATATTTTAACTTAATATAACTTTCCTTATAAAAAGAAATGTAAATTTTAATCAAAAAATGCTCCATTCTAAATTATATTAACTTTAATTGAAAGTCGTTCAATGTTAATAATAAAATGTTCCAAATTTTTTGCCAGGTTATCATAAAAATATTACACTTTAATTCAAAGTGGTACAACGCTAATACTAAAATGTTTCACTTTAAAATTATGCAGACTCAATTAATTTTTAATTTAAAATGGAGCTATTTTTCTTTTTTTATGATCTCATTTTATTTTAAAGCGTTCCAATTTCAATTCAAACTTATTCAACTTAAATATTTTCCGATAACATTGCTGCAATTTTAAATTATCTTCTAATAAGTAACTTTAGATTAAAGTTGTTTAAAATTTTAAAACAAATTTTTAAATTTATTATATTTAAAATAAAAGCAGATATTATTTTAACGTATTTTAGCTTCAATTCAGCAGTGTTTAGTCAAGTGTCAAGTTTTTAAAATAGGTATGATCGTTCTTCTTTTTAAGATGCGGTTTTTCTCTGGGTAAAAACAATCTTAAAAAACTGACTGTTTGCTCCCTCTCTGAGTACGGCTTCTTAAACACAATTTCAGAAGCAAAGTAGGTAGTGTAGACAGATTTTTAAACAGCGAAATCAGTACATAAGACGTTGAAAATCAGAGAAAATCGGCAGAAATCAGTACAATTTTGAGTGCATTTTATTATAAATTTCAACGCTAAATAGTGATATAAATATTCACAGTTTTTCTTATCCAATAATAGTTGGTTATCCATACGTTCTTCTTAGATTTCCAACAACTCTTACTTGTTTACCTAAAAAATTTTAATAAAATTATTCATTTATGAATTAGCTGTTGAGTTTATTGAATTTATTCTTCATTATTACGCAATTTGAATTACACAACAGTCCTGAGACTTGTTCTCCGATTCAGTTTCCATATTTGGAGAATTGTAAGAGCTGTGGGCAATAATCAAATTCATTTAATAACAAATTTCTTTCACTCTTTTAAAAACTTACGTTAACAGACTTTTCTTCAAGCAGTCAGTTAAATTCCAACGTATGTATTTTATTTTGTGAACAAACAGAAAAAGAAACACAAATATGTGAGATTTTTTGCAAAAATGATTTTAAGACCTTTAAGGTAAAAGCACAAACATTTTTAAAATCTTAATTTGAAAAAATCAGTTCAAAATTAGTAAAAAATACAAAAATCGGTACGTTTTCGTACAGATTTCGAGATTTCAAAAAAACTAAACTTAAAAAAAAAAAAACTGAACAAATCAGAACATCTGGCTACCCTAATTGTAGGTCATATTGCTTCTATAGCTTTTGCAATCTTTGTGTATTTGATGTTTATCAAAATACTTTCTACGTCAAAAGCTCCTTTCGGTTATATTGTTTTAAAAGTTTCAATTTGAGTATCATTTTAATTTTATTTTATTTATTTTGCAATGCTATTATGAGTGGAATTCTGGTATCATAGTAGCCAAATTAACTTAAATAGGTCTCCTTTGTGCAGGGTCGGCAATTTCAATTTAACTTGACCTACAACCTTTTTTGCAATCTATTCAATGATATATTTTCTGCTGAAGAATCATATAAAGTGGAAAAAAATTAAATAACAATTGTATAAAATTAAATTTAATCAATGGTACCACAATTTGATTTCATATTTTCTATTTACTTTAACAAAACAATAAAGTAAACGAAAAGAAAGAAAAGGACAAAGCAAAAATTGTCTTAAATTCGATGGATTGAATTATGCCTCAATGCGCCTCCTGCTGCTGTTCCAAGGAGAAGCTTAACTTTTTAGGCCATTTTTATTCCCCCAATTGACCATTGATTTCACGGAACACTTCAGCGATTTTGATGAAAAAAAACAACAACTAAAAACATATTGTTTATTTTTTTTTTTTTTTTACAAACACATCCTTTTCTTTTGTTGTTGTAAAACGCACCAACCACAAATTTTCCATTTAATTCTATTATACTTTGGGGCTTAAGCGCCCATCGATGGTTGCTTCAATACCTTCAACCAATACTAAGAAGAGATTAACGAAGGGAAAAACACATTCGCCATGATTATAATATGCTATAAAAAAAAAAACAAACAAACAACAACAAAAATAAGAAATTGTTAACTTTTTTTCGTGCTTTTATATTTGTTATTTTTTTTTTTTTTTTAAGTTGGAAAATTTGAAACCTTTTTCAGTCGAATGCGTGTGCTACTGACCTAAAATGGACGGAGCTTCCTTTTTTCTCTTTTTGTGAAGGTGGAGAGTTTGGGAGACAAAGCGTGCAGAAAATTCGCCATTGCCGAAATAATAAAGACGCAAAAAAAAAGTAAATAAACACTTTCGTTTGTGAACAACAATACAATAGCACAGCAAACTCTTACCTCCGTAGCCCAGTATTTCCGTTGCTACTTCCTGTTTATGTATGTGTGTGCGTGCTGTATAGAATGGAAGTAGCAAAAAAGTAGCAAATAAAAAAAGTGGCAGTGGTGAATGCGTGTTGACATATCCATTAAAATGTGAACCAATCTTTTATCGTTCTTCATATAGGAATTTTCGTTTATACATACCTTCATATGTGTGTGAATGTATGTATGCGTTCATCTTTCTGTGTGTGTCTTTCGAAGCAAAATAAAATAATAAAAATTAAAAAAGAAAATTTTATAGTCTTCATAAAAAACCGAAAACTTTTTATTTCTTTATTAAAAAACAAAAAGAAAAACCAAAAGTCTTCTACATTTAATGATAGGTTTATGACTTCACCTATGTAACCATGTCATCTATAAATGTCATGCACATTAGGGTGGCTCTTATATTTGAACTTTCTAAAAGTTTAGCTCCCAAAGGTCTATCTTGTTTCAATCAATAAATAAAATATCTGTGCAAAATTTGAGCCCAATCGGACAACTTCGAGGCAGCCTTCATCGACCATGAAGTTGTACATTGTCGCCCGGAAAGTAATTTTTTCAGATAAATCAATTTTTTATTAGAGTAAACCATAATTTATGCATCACCGAGAAGAAACATCGAAAACATCGAGTTTTCGCCTTTTATAACTCCTGGTACAAAAATTTTCTTCGCTTAATTTTCTATCAGCACCTATTTCTTCAATAAAGAACTTTCAACATGGAAAAATGAACCTGGTTACAAAAATGGAATTCAAAAACTTAAGAAGAAAGTTGTTGTCGATAACGTTACAGAAAAAAGTGTGAAACTCATTCAGGAATACAATAACATTTTCGCAAAAAATTAAGCTCAGAAACAATTTATTTTACAAATCGTTGCCGAAGACCGAAAAAAATACTCAACTACTACTAATAGTCCAGTCATTATAAAGATTTACATCATAAAAATTCTGAACTGAGATTTTCCTTCAGTAATTTTTAGTGGGGTATGATAGATTTAAAAACCACAAAAATCAGTCCTGGGGTAGCAGAACGACCCCCCCAAAAAATCCCCTCTTTGGTGAAAAAAGCCTTTTTTACTAATAACTGGTTAACCGTTGGAGATATCAAAAAATTACTTACCACAAAAAAAAAAAGCTTGACTGATTTCCTAAAAAAAAGGTCTTAACTCTTTCGTTGTTTTTGGTTAATATATTGTAGGGGAATATGGGGAATGTCGACCCACACTTTGATTTTGACTGATAACTCACCCTAAAATCGTAATTTTTCAAAATTTGAGAAATGGAGGTTAAACTAGAATCAAAATGCCACGCTTTGGTAGTTTCAGAATTTAAAAATTCGAATCTGTTGTAAAGTTTTAAGCGTTATACCAAAATATTCGATTTTGTCATTTTGAAAAATCGTTGGGAATGTCGAACCACTTTGCAAATTGAGAAAATTCGAACAAATATTGATGTAAAACGTTTATTTATGACTTCGTTATGAAAAAACATAAGATTTGAATGAAAAATATAGAGGAAAAATCTATGTTATTTATTCGGAGTCGCAGTTTTTGCATGTGAAATAGCCACCAGTCATGTGTACACATCGCAAGTGATTGTCGATTTTAATCTCCTTTATGGCCGCTAAATATTCTTGGAGATCATCGGATCTATCATGTTTTGCAACGCAACGCGGCATATTGACGTTGAATTACTAAAAACTAATTTTTTGTCGATAATTTACTATATAACTATATTCCCCACAAAAAGTGGTTCGACATTCCCCAAAAGCTGTGTTCTACAAAAATAGCCGCTCATAAGTCACAGAACCAAATTTCATGCAAAAAAACTTTTTTGACTGTAAATAATATTCACACACAATGATTTGAAAAATATTTATATGCTTGGTTTTACGCAAAAATGTTGAAAAAGCAATGTAATTTTAAAGTACATAAACACTTTTGGAATCTCAAAAATCTCATCGTCTCATCGGTTCGACTGCTAATGAAAAAATGAGATGAAGCTAAAATAATACGATGGCAAAAGTTTCGTATAGATCGAATGTCAGATAATACAGTTAAAACTAATGGTTCGACATTCCCCACGTTCTCCTACAAATTTTTTTTCATATTTCACTACTTCTCATTTCAAACCTATCAGGAACTTTGAAAATAAAAAATAATTTTTTAAATCAAGCATGTTTTTTCTCTTTATAATTTAAGTTTGAGCAAAAACGGGAGTGCTGTTTTTTTTTATTTGATTTTGAAAAACAGTCCAAATTACATTTGTGTGAATTAACGAAGTGAAGGTACTAAGTTTAAAATTTTGAGCAAGTCTATAAACTTTTTTTTTAATTATAATAGTTTAAAACGAAAGTTAAAACCCCATATCATAATACAAAATTAATAACTTAAAAAAAAAGTTGTTAAAAAAAAATGTTTTACATGCTTAAAAAAATTGTACATTATAGTGTAGAAATTCAAGCAACTCTAATGTACAATATAATGTACAATAAATAATTTGGTTACTATTGTGTACAAAAGACATGAAAGGTTGATGATTTTTGAATTATTTTCGGCGGGTGTTAAAAAAATTGTGATAGTGTTGATTCGTTTTTTGTTCAACAAACAAAAAAATAACAAGGTTCTGAAAAGGGATGCTGATAGACCTCGAAAAAAAATTATACAGGTCTCGGCGTTTTAAAAGTATATGTCAAATTTTTTTCTTACGTAGGCCCAAAGTTTGCCAATTTCTAACAGATTAAGTATAATAAACCATAAGATAACTTGTTAGATTTGCATCAGAGCTTGTTTGTATGTTCAGCAATTTATAATAGAATTTTCCGTAGAATATTTTCTTCCAACATATTAACCCTTTGAAACGCACCGTTATGGGTCTTTTTCCAAAAAGTTTATTTTTTGACCCATTACGAGGGTTGATAGAGGGTTAATATGTTCAAGAAATATGTTGCCCATGAAATTTTACTATAGAACACTGAACAACAAATTTCTGTATACTTGACTTTAGTAAAAATACATAAACTCAAATTCCAAAAATGTTTCAAATTTTAACCTTTTATACTTAGTGAACAAGTGTGTTTTTAAAAGTATTTTCTAAACTAAAAGTTTATTTTGCATTGCAAACCTTAGGTGTAGTTTCCACAAAAAAAATTTAAAAATTAAAATTTTTTCTCGAATTTTTATTCCTTTTATGCATTTTGATCATTATAATGTACAAAATTCCAAAGCTCTACAGCCTTTCCCAAAAATTTCTTTCATATTTTTTTTTGGTTTTTGTTCTTCACAAAGTCCGAATCTACGAATATAAAACAAGAAAATTTTTTTTACCCACCAATAAAAAAGTTGAGAAGAAAGGGTTAAGTAATTTTTTGTTATATGCAGGCCTAATAAAAAAAACTGGTTTAACTATATATGTTATAAATGTATTATCTTTTAGTTCAAGATATTACTTCTGAAAATCCTGTAGAAAGTTAGAAATTGTGAGCGATTATATTTTTCATGATATTTCAGGGATTGTGTGAACTTACTTTAAAAAAATTTGATTCAGAAGATTTTCAAACAATTTCCTGGATGTGCCCAAATAAATTTCTCTATGAAGAAACAAGAAAATGATTAAAATAGGCAAAACTATCCCGCGTATACTATGCTTCAACTTGAGGGTCACCTAGAAGTTGTCCGATGGAGCTGAAGTTTTTCACAGCCCGATTTTTTCTTGATTAAAACAAGATTAGTGCAAGGGAGTAGCAACATTTTTACTTTTGAAAATTATATATAGCTAAGTGCCACCCTGATGTACATACATATATAGATATCCATATGCAGTATATATAAACATTGATGATGAGCTTTAGTATTATGTACAGCGGCGAGTAAAACGATTGGGAATTGGTACAAGAATTAGTTTTTCCTCAGAGCCACAGCCCCTATAGAAGTCATTGAAAGGCAGACCTAATCTTACAACATGTCTCCTCATTAAAGGGAAATATCACATAAAGGGCCTAAATCGTGACTGAGCGTGGTTCAAAAAAAACTTTCAATGTTTGAATCACCAAAATTTAAACAAATGTTTATACAATCATCAGTAGATATAACCGATATAAAATTAAGTCTGCACTCGATGCACAGAGGCAAATGGCGTGCCAAAAGTGTCTCTATAATTAAAAAATGTTAATAAATTAATGAGTTTGCTTAAAAACCATTTTTGTAAACAATAGCGTAAAAAATAAATACGTGGATTTTTTTAGTTATTTTCGCAAAAAAATTTTTAGAAAACTGAATTTTCTATAGCTGGTGATAAAACCACTTGGCATGCCGCGCAATGATTTGAGAGTAGATAAAAATCCATTTTTTCATGGCCTGAAATAGTTGTTTTTTTTTTGTTGTAGAATTGATTTATGTAACCGAAATCGTTGTAATGATGGAGTTACGGCTAAGCTTGTGTAATTGTTTTGTATGTTCTCGTAACTACGGGTTCGACATTTGACGATATTGATATGATATTGATTTGCCCTCACTTAATATTTAATCTGTTTTGCCGTAATGTTTTCGTTATTCCCCACTAGATGTCTCTGTTTCTATTCTAGTATTTTGTCGCAATATCATTATTAACAAGATGCAACATTACATAAATTCCATCGTAGTCAAAGATTTTAATAGAAATATTATCCGCTATTAATAGCTTTTATACGATATAGCTTTTCTCATTACATCGAATTCAGTTGTATTTGCATAAACATTGGATATTGCCTTTTGAACATTTCACTTGTTTAATAGGTAAATGTTGTAAATTTTCACAAAAATTATTCTGCTATTTTTTTAATGTTGCTTTATAAAACTTCACTTGTGTAGGAGGTTTCACGCCCACTTGTCTGGTGTTGGGAAAAATAAATATCGAAAATTATAATTCCTACGAAATGGAATGGGAGGGAGAGAATTTTAATTCTCAATGTAATCATTACTGTCCAGCTATAAGCTCCATAGTTTAGATAGCACTACTATGATTCGGTGGGCTCAAAGTGTCAAATGAATATAAAATCATTACAGTGTTTTTCGCGTGCGAAAGAACTCCATTTTTCCCTATTTGTAAAATCAATATAGTATCTATTTACACGTTTAAAAATATTTTGATTTGTTTTTCTATTTAACCAATTGTTTTCAAATATTTATCCATAATAATTTGCTTGGTTTTTCAAATACCTTCAAGCAAAGAACTTCATTTACTTCTTCAAGTCCTTTCCTTTTCATAATGAAAACAGTGCCGTCATTGACGACAACGAGTAGGTGGTGGTATAGTAAAGTGACTTTATCAAATTTTCTGCTTTAATTCTTTTTTTTTCTGAGTTAATTGCAGCGACTACTGCTTCGGCTTTGAAACATAACCTTTTAAGCGTAATGCGGATTTTTGCTTGTTTTTTTTTTGTATTATAATTGGATTCGTATTTCTCATACTGTTGTAAAATGTTATGTCCGTCCATCTGACTTGTTATGTTGTGTTCTGGCAGTTTAACCTCCTTGCTTTGGTTTTTACTTACTCATTTTGTATATGCAACTTTCACTTCTTTTACAGAACGCCGTTTTTCTTGGCTCTTTTTATTCCCTTTGGGTATTTATATTTATATGGCACCCGTCAAAAGGTGTCAGAGGTGTTGCGGCTGTTATTGTTGAAAGAAAATAAATAAATAAACTGAAAAATAAGAGATAAAGAAGCAGAGGAAGTTTCTTTTTGAAAGTAAACAACTCAACTTCAAGTTGCGGCGATATATTTTGTTCTTGATGTGTTTGTAGTAAACAAAAAAAAAGAGAAGAAAAACAAAATTAAAAGTCTTGAAGATTGAAAATACAAGGAAAGTAAGCCTATAAAAATATGTTGATTACAAAGAACGAACAGAAAAAAAAAATTTGGTATCAAGTGATGAAAATTACTTGTCAGAAGTGTGTAAAAGATCTAATTAAAATTAAGTAATATAAATTAACTATATATTCACGTGGATTCAGCGTAGGCGGATGATTGTAATATAGTTAAAAGTAGATATGTAGTGTAACTTCCTGTATCAACTTAATTTTAACCCTTTAACTGACTAATTCATTAGCGGGCAATGGAATCGAATTTTCCTGATTAGTAGTTCCATTAGAACTCTGAATCTTTGTGTTTAAATCCAGAAAAGAGCACAGCGTCAACAAAGTCTTTCTGAAGCAATCTCCTATTAACCCTTTATTTCCAATTTCTATTTATTTAGTGAAATAGAAAATATCCTTACTGACTAGATATTAAAAACAATTATCAAAATTGTTGTAAAAGTAAATAAAAAAAAATTAACAATTAGGAAATAAAATTTTTTGAATAAAAGAATTCAATATAATGTTTGAATTGACTACTAATTATTGTGAAATCCATATTGCACTGTTTTGAAACATTATTATATTTAAGCAAGGCCCTCGTAATAGGAGTATTAATTTAGTAGTAAGATTTCAAAGTAGGAACATAAAACGGTACCTAGTTGCGGAGATGGCGTGAGGGTACATTGAAGCTAATTTTTCAAGCAAAGACGAGCAATCAATATTACCTTAGATTATATCATACACAACTATGTATACTCTCGAGAGATTTACTAAGTAATTTAATAATCACACACAATGCTCGATGTGTGAGGGAATGGCGTCAGTGAAATGTAAAGGCTGGAGGGCAAAGCGCAGAAATTTCTTTTAAATTCTTTCAATTACGTGCAGAGTGAGTGTTGTGGAAATGGTTCCAGATGAAGGAAGCGTACTCAAGCTTCGAGCGGACTAGGATTGTATACATGATTTTACGCGTATACAGATCTTTAAAATCTTTACCATAACAACGAAGAGAACCTAGGAGCGAGTAAACCTTAGGTACAAGGTAGCTTACATGATTATTAAAAGTAAGCCTCGAATCAAATAGAACACCTAAGTCTAGGAATTCCTCAACCTGTTTCAACACTTTACTACAAGGCCGTATTTAGGGGGAGGTTTTGGGTGTTCTGACTCCCCCCCCCCCCCCCCCGAAATGTGGAAACTTTCTTTCAGTAACTCTTTTTCATTTACAGTTTTGGGCTTAAGGCTCATTTGAAAAGGCATGATTCAGCCTATAATTTCTGGATTTCGAAGTTTGTAGCACGTCAGTGTTCAGCTCTCCAATTTTTAAAAATGGCCTAAAATTCTATTTCCATCCCATTTTTTCTAAAACGTGGCGAGATGGGAAATTTTTGACCTCAGATTCGTGTTCAGTATAAAAAATGCATTCACGAACACTAGGAACCATTTTGTTCGCAAACCCCATGTAGGGTAGTAGTAGTGGATCAGCTCCAAAGTTTTAGGAAACAATCTTAAAATGTAATTAATTCTTTAACCCATTATTGCTCAGAGCACCCCGACTCGGAAGAGCTCTTTCAATGCAGTAACTGCACGAATTTCGGGAATATAAGCCAACCTCATCCGGATTCCTTATCATGGCCCGAATTCCCACTGATAATCATTTGAAAAAATGAGCCTCTGACTATTTTTAGTATTTTTGGCAATTTTTTTGAGGTCGGGCTCATCATCAGTAATGGCAAGTCAATGTCAATTTTCTTCGAATGCAGAAAAAAATTCTGGCTACGGCCCTGCTTCACTAGATATATTATATGATGAAATGAATGGGATAGAAGATCTCATAACATTTATTTGAAAGCTTTTTTTATATTAAGAGTCAGTTTATGAACAAAATGAATAAAAGCAGGACAAGGATGCTACTTTGTAGAGCGCCAGAAGTAGCAACGCAAGGCTAAAATTTAATGTTTTCAATTTCAACATTGCATACTCTATTCAGAAGATAGGACTTCAGCCACTCTAAGAATGTAGAATGGATACCTAAACGTGTAAGTTTTTTAATTAAGATATTATGGGAAAAAGTGTCGAAAGCTTTTGAGAAATCCGTGTATATAGTATCAATCTAATAACCTTATTGCTAAGCTGACATGAAGAATTCAGTAAAGACTGCTAGCTTCGTTGGTGGGCAATGTATAATAAATTTTCCGGCACAACCCATCAATATCTATCTTTAGAGAGGATTGCAGACTTAAAATACCTTTCATAACGTCAACGTCCGTTACAAATATTATATATAATTTAAGGATAGTGGGTAAATGTAGCAAAAAGATCTATAGAACTAGAAACGCTATCAGAAGATTATACGTCATTCATGAAATGTTTTGCCACACAAATGTTCAGTAAACCATATTCGTCTGAAAAATTGCAAATTACTTTGCAAAAGTCAAAATGTGGAGACTTCATATCTGATTTAAACGACTTTTAGATGTCCTATAGATCGCAGTAAGTTGCCTTTAATATAACTCCCGTTTCTATTGGCCTAGGTACTTTAAGCGGACTCTATGTTCTACCCGAAAATTTAAGGATATCTGTAAAGATTACGGATTTCTCATGCACCCCGAATATATAATTATTTATTTTAATACTTACCTACTTAAAATATTGAAGAAAAACGTGATTAATTATAAATAACAAAATACATCTTTTTTCTTGTCAACTGTTTTACATACGCTCGCAGTATTAACGAAATTAAAAACGGAAGAAGTCATGACTTTAAAAAATTAACCCTTAACACGTTCGCGGACGTGAAAGCTATAACATTAATTTTCATGGTGTCGCAATATGACGTGAATGCTATAGCATTCAAATCTATAATACAAATTTCGGCATTCAATTCTATATAGCGTCCACATAACTGATCTATATATCGAAATAAATGCTTTAGTATTCAGTGTATATAACCAATAGAATGTGATATTGTTAGAACTTGGGAAAAACATGTATAATCAAAATTTAAATATTATTATTACTTTAAGAGAACTGCCATTTATATCTCTTTGTACCTCGATACAATTTGGGTGCCCGCGAACGTGTTAAAATGATATTCAGTTGAAATCCGCCCTAAAGAGTGCTTTGGAACTGGAAGTTCATGGATGGGTATATAATTCTACGCTATGTTTATATTTATATGTTTTATATTTAAAGACTGTAAACTTATAGATACTTTATCAACACAGATGGCTCTTTTAGACTCAAGCAGCAATCAAGTCCCTTACTGGTTTATTCACTACATCTAAGCTTGCTCGAGACTAAGAACAATAGGCGTACTAGTCAACTACGGTCCTCAAGGGGCACTGCTTAATGGAATGACATGCTGCAAGATTGGGGCTTTCATTCAACGACTTCTGTCAGGGTTCTGAGGAGGAAGAAGAAGCAGCACTGGATTTTATGTGTCAATGCCCATCTCCTAAAGGGGGCAAAAAACTCTCTAGGCTCACCTTTCTTTCCTAATCTGTCCCAGATATCATTCAAAAACATATCATAAGGGCATAACTAGAGTTGTAATTGAATTCTTGTAGTTTCCTACTCCGTAACTGGGAGGTCGCTCCGTTCTACTGTTATATCACAATGAACTATTAAGTTTACTAAAGTGTGCTTTCATACAGAAAGCTGCCTAACTAACTATCTTCTTTAACTTAACCTAGCCTGTCTATTTTCAAAGCATATGTCAGTAAATTTATCAAGAGAAATTAATTACTTAACGCCACGTTAGTTCATTTTTTTATTTCTGATTAAATTTTATAAGAGCTGCCTCATATGTATGGGGTTTACTTAGATCTCTTGCAGATCTTTTTAGTGTCAATTTTTGAGGTTAAATCTAAATATATTCAACTCATTCAAAAGTTCAGAAGTTTAAAAATTCTGTTACACTGAAGATATATAGAGAAGTTGGGAAATACTTTTGACATCCACCTTAAATTTTCAGCGTCTGCATAAGTTATTTGTTAAAACCACTACTTTGGGGATCTCTATCGCACATTGTCTCATTATCTATCTGCTTGAGATCTACTGTGGGTTAGAGTCTGTGGAAGGAGAAGAGGGTGTTAAGGTCTTTTAGTTTGATCATTCTTTACATCCTTAAACCAGTATCAATGCAAACAATGTTGAGATATTCCTAAATTAATTACTAATGAAATCTGTATAAAAAGATTAAAACCTGGAGAAATTTCTGTAAGAGCATTAAAAATGTTGGAAGAAATATGACACCAAATGACATTTTTTCTCTTTCGTAGTTTCACTTTAAAACTGAGCCTTATGTTCATTCTCTTATTACACACTTTTCTATTCTTCAGCTTCTACAAAAGTTATTTTTTAATTGTCATTATTTTTGAAGTAAACTTTTTTGATGAATTCTCAAAGTTGCTGCACGAAAAATCATAGAGATGTCCGAAATGAGTTAAATATGCTTCAGCGAGTTAGCCGATTTTTTTCTTAATCGTGTATTAACGAATTTGGAGAATTCAGTGCGCCATGCCTCACGTTAGTACTGCATAAATGATAAAATTTCTATAATTTTTGTATAGAAATTTGTGTTTCTTTCGAATTGCAATTTTACTTTCCTCTTAAATCTTTCACTTCCACACACAACGAATTAACAATTTCCATTGAATTCTTTACACTTCACTTTTTTTTGTGTACATCTTGTCGTATTTTTAGTAAACATTTTGTATATTTAATAAATAAACAAAAATTGTTTCCATTACTATTGAGCAGAATTAGAAGAAAAAGTTTATCGAAGTGTCTCTTTATTTAGAGCCCAATGCAAATATGTGTGCGTGCTGTATTACCTATCCACCCATACATACATATAACCACTGTGCATGTCTACGAATAGCTACTCCAACGCAATGAAAGAAAAAAGAAGACATCAAATAATTTCCACTCGAGCGATTGCGATTTGTCGGTGACAATCGAATTTGTGGAGTCGTTGTTGTTGGTCGGCATAGGAAACAGGAGCGTGTGCTATCTATGTTTATGGTATGCATGCACGACACATACTCACATATAATGCACACACATATACAGAGTAACACAGACACGTATGTTTAATAACATGTGCAAATAAATATATCGATCAGCACACAGATACCTACTTAAATACATACAGTCGTCGACAGAAAAAAAAAATCTCTGTATTCAAAAATTTCTAAGTATCCTAAGTTTTGAAATGCTAAAAACTTCTGATTAATAATAATATCCATGGTTGAAAAACATACATTAACGTTAATTTTTTCATAAAATAAAATTGCTTTTGAAAAAAAGTCATTTTAGTTATTCGAACAATTACGTTAAACAAAACATTTAAAAGATTATTTGTATGCAGAACTAGTTTTGATGTGTAAACATCAATTCAAAATTATTTAGGAACCCAACAAATCATTCGCTACGAAAACGGCACGTTGTAGTACTATATAAATGTATATGCGTACACATTTCCGAATCGAAAAAGGTGGACGGCATTAAAACATGCAATTGGAACAGTAGTTATTCCTAAACAGAAGAGAAAAATAGGTAATTATAAAAGAATCAATTCTCTTTTTTTTTTGCAATGAAATTACCAACATATTCAAAAAAATTTTACGCAAACATCATTCAGACAAATTTGGTTTTCGATTGTGCTTTTGAAAGTATGAAAGTTTGTCGTTTTATAGCGGCAAGAAAATAGTACTACAAACCAATGAGCACATGAGATGACAATTACGTTGACATCTCTGCTTGTATTATACATGGACGATCCCCATGCGTTAATATGAAAAAATCTCGATGTAGACGACGACTCTTTCAATGTCTGCTCATGTTTACTATGTTACAAACAACTTCAAAGAAGGAAAGTGTAGGGTGAGCGTTTTATTTTCGGCAGCTAGCGACTTGGGATCACAACTCATTTTTCTCCTTTTCTTGATGGCTTTAAAAAAATTAGTCGATTTCGAATTCAATTTCCCGCATGGGTATAATTTCATGTTTACATCAAAAATATTTTAATTGCGTCCCACAAACCTTTTTATCTGGCAACTTCCCGAAAGAACGATTTATTTTTTCAGAACCCTTTTTTAATACATTTCAGAATTGTAGTCTAAAGAAAGGATACTCAAATATTTTTTTTTTTTAATGCGAGTATGTTAGGAAAGAAAAGCTCTTAAAGGCTATTGGAATAAACTCAAAAGTCTCTGACAGACTAAAAAATTGAATTTCGTACCCCTACATAGCCAAAGGACTCTTGAATCCTTCTAAGATATTCGCCATATTTCATCAGTAGTCCTATTTTTGAATTGTGTTAAAAACTAGGACTGTATTAAAGTTCCACTATGCTCGCAGTGCATTATAGCCTATTTGATAATAATGCGAGGATTTTTTTGTCAACGACTGTGCGTGCTGTATCTAAGTATGTATTTGTGCGTTTGTATCTGTATATGTATATGTCTCACTTGCGTGTATCTCTTGCGTATCAAAGCAACGAAAATAAGCACACACAAAAAAAAACATAAAACACGAAACGGAAAAAAGGAAGAGTATCTAAATATTTTTATTGTCATTTTCTTTCAGAGATACACTACGAATATTTGTATTATCTTGATTTTATACGCCTCCCCTCGCCTCTATGTCTCTCTTCATTTACTCTCACTTTATATGCGTTTATTCAATTACTGTGATAACATGAAAGATTACGAATTTATAGCGCGTAGAATTCTTTTCCTGACATTTGCTTCTCTGACTTGTGTAGGTATATTTTTTTGACACATATGCACGAGTATTTTTGAAGAAGATTTACAGATAGAGAGAGAGATTACATTTAAAATTAGCATTTAATCAGAAATTCCCTTATTCTCGAAATCTGTGTCTGAGCTGTTTCCGTTTGTGAAGTTTTCTGGATTTACGTTGGATTGCAACATATGTGCAAAGAAGTCAATAGGTTGAATTACTTAGAGTGTGTTACCAATTCATTTTCTTGCCAAGGTGACACAAATTAATATTTATTTTTTTTACGAGTGTAAGTAGAGGGAAAACGTGAATTCCGTGTGTTCGTTAAACATTACCTTTTGCGTGAAAAAACATTACCCAAACCGAAGAGAAATTGGTCAAAATTTTATAGGGAATTTATTTCACCTTTTATGGTTCATAAATGGTTTACGGAGTTTTGATGTGGTCCGAGCGTCGTATACGATCATTTAGCTTGGGTTTGCTTAGTGTGAAAAAAAAGCAAGAAAGGCGAAATTTATCGATTAGCGCTACGAATTGGCACCACATCCGCCTTATTCACCGGTTACCGGTTCGATTCGTCCTGAAACTGAGTTTTATAAGTTTAAAAACTAATAAAAATAGAAAAAATTTTTGGATCATTGTAAAATTAAACTTATTTAAAAGTTTATTACCTTGTAATATTTTATTACATAGTAGATTTGAAGTTTTTCCACCACCAGATGGCTCGTTACAAGCGATTAAATTTATGAAAAGGTGAAAAAGGGAGGTAATGATACAGTCGGGAGATATAGAGGCATGTAATTTTCTTGAAAAGTTTTCATAATATTATACTGTAAAATTGAATCTTGACAAGAACATGGTTTCGATTTTAAATTAAATTTTAAAAATGGGAATGGAAAAATCATAGCCCCCTGATTCACCACTTCATCATTATCTCTTTTTTACTGTTCTTAAAACTAACTCATCGTACCACCTTTTAATAGAAAAATCGTAAATAATATTACCAAAAAATTTAACATTTTATTTCAATATAACATATTAATTACACACACACATATGCCTATGGCAGAAAGACCAATGTGTAGCGTCGCCATCTTAAAGTTTATGACAGTTATACATTTCACATACAGATGGCGCAAATGTCCAAGGAATTACATGAAGATGTCGCACACAAAAAGAGTTCGCTACAATTGTCATCGACATTACCGGTACAGAGTTAAAATTTTGTTCTAGCATTAATCCCAAAAAAAAAAAAAAAATAAATTGGTTGTGTATTAACGAACACAAGGCAGAAGTTAAACTTCTTGTAAACTAAACGAAACACTCGCATAGTGTAATTGAAGAACGTTTACAATAAATTGTTTGGAAAAAATTGATTCATGTTGGAGTTATAAACGTTCCGGTTCGTTTTTTAAGGAGTTTTCTACGCAAAACTTAAGAAAAAATAAATAATGTGTAACACGCAGGCTTAAAGAACGTATATGTGTAGTCATCACAAGAACAGTGTATATAGAGACAGGGAAATCAGACGGCCGTTTCGGAATCTGCCACGATTTCTCATCAGTGATCTTAGTGATATGCTATATAAGCTACTAATATTTGAAATCATAACCAAGAATTACAGATTTGATTCTAAATATATTCACTGAATAAAGATATTGAAAGAAAACTACCACTACCGTTCTGTATACTTGAGAAAAAATAATTTTGAATTAAAAAACGAAAAAAGTTTCATTAGGTATTTAAATTTAGGTATTAGCGTTTTGAAAACATTATTTTTTGATGCAATGCCAGCTGTTGAAACTTTTGGAAATTGGAATTGAATTTTTAATAAATAATTGTAGTCATTGGAAATTTATATCATTCTTAGGTTTAGAAATAAAACCCTTAGTGATTGTATTTTATTTACTGTATTTAAGCAATAGTTTCATAAAAAGTAGTTATTTAATTATTTAATTATTGCCATCCCATGATAATCCACCCACTCTACACCCTCGTATATTGTATCACATAATTAACAACAAATTTTTTGCCTATTCTAAGGCGAAGTTAATTATCAATTTATAGTTAAGATGCTCTTATTAAGTATTTCAACAACAAGAACAAATACAAATGATAAAAACAAAATTTTCCGCTTTAAAAATGGGAATCTTTGGTATTTTCCTTATTAACACCATTTGCTGTCCGGCCAATGTCCTCTGGCCAATTTTGACGCCACATTATAGCGACTTATGTAGCATTAGGTTTTTACTAGTCCGATTTAATTGCCCAGAAATATTTTTTCATTTTCTTCTTTGTTGCCTTCCTTCTTATTCAATTCAACAATTTTAGCTCATTTATATTGATTTGATGTTTACTTTTTCCTGTACCCTAAAAAATTAAAAAAAAAAAATTGTAACGTGCAAAAAAAATTTTTTCCAAATGTGGAAAAGGAAATTTTTTGTTGAATATTTCCTGCTCATTTTTCCTTTTTATTTTCGTTAATTCTTAGTAAAGTGGTTGTTATGGGTTGATAAGTGTTGATTTTTATTTTTAATTTTAATTACAAGAACTCTGTAAAATTGGGTGCAAAAAAATCTTCTCTTTGTATTTACATTTTCAGAAAAATCAAAATTAATTACACTGGTGAACATGATAAAGAATTCTTTGAGTGGTATAAATTTTCATTAGTTTTACTTTGATTGTAGTTTGTATTCATTAGTAAATTTGCTTCTTCTTAGGGAGGTAGTTAATCTCTAGTAGAACATAGACTTCTTCGCTGGTTTCCCAATGCTATTTCCCTTACCCTCTATTGTTTTCCACCTCGTTTGCCCAGTTCTGGGGGTGTTTGCTTATTGTTGTGAGGGGAAATCCACACACTAACTTTGAATGCAATGCTTCTTATTGTAATGTCTATATTATAGGCTCTATAAGCATGATCGAATTTATTCGATTTTGGAGTTTAAAATTTTGGGTTCCTGATTTTCGGATTAACCAAACTAAGATACGAAACAGTTACTTTGAATTTTGAAAGCACCAATTTGAATTCAGCTTAGTCAAATTGAATTCTAACAGCGGCAATTGAAATTCACAAAACATCAATTGATAGCAAAAAAAACGTCAATTTTAATTCAAAATCGTAAATATGATTTCAGAAAGCATCAATTTGAATTTTGAAAAGACAAATTGAAATCAAAATAATCAAAATGAATTCAAAATGCATCAATTTGAATTCGGAAAGAGGCAATGTTAATTCAGAATATTCAAATCGAAGTCAGAAATATCAATTTGAATATATAATACTCAAATTGATTTCATAATGCTTTAATTTTAATTCTGAAAGATCAAATTTAATTCCGAAAACTTCAATTATTAATCAGAATAGTCAAATTGAATTCACAAAGCTCCCATTTGAATTAAAAAATCCGCAATGAGTTCAGAAAACGACAACTTGAATTCGGAAAAAATATATTTTAATTCAGAATATTCAAATTGACTTCGGAAGGCTTTGAATTGAATTCAAAATATTCAAATCGAACTCATAAAGTGTCCATTTTGCATTCCGAAACTCAAAAATTAATTCAGAAAACTTCAGCGAGCTTAAAATATTTAAATGGAATTAAGGATAGTTAATTTATACTTGCATTATTTTAATTAATTTCAGCTGTTCAAAATAGTCAAATTGAATTCAAAAAGCAATAATGCGAATTTAAAATATTCAAATCGAATTCAAAAATATTAATTTCAATTTATATTAATCTAATTGATTTTCAAATATGCCTATTTAAATTTTGAAAAGTCAAATTTAATTTAAAAAAACTTCAATCAATAATAATAATAATAATAATAATAATAATAATAATAATAATAATAATAAATAGTCAAATTGAATTCAGAAAATCTTAATTTGAGTTCAGAATCGTCGAATCGAGTTCAAAAAGTTCCAATTTGCATTATGGATGCAATAATTTGAGTTCCGAAAGCAACAATTTATAATCGGAAGGAATAAATTTTGGTTCAGAATAAATATTGTAATGAATATTCAAGTTGATTTCGGAAAGCGTCAATTTAAATTTTAAAAAGTTAAATTCAATTCAAAATATTCCAATCGAATTCAGAAAGTGATAATTTGGATTCCGAATCCCAAATTGAATTCAGAAAACTTTAATTTGAATTCAGAATATTGAAATTCAATTTGTAATAGTCAAATTGCATTCAGAATGCGACAATTTGAATTAGGAGCAAACATTATTATTTTTGATGAAAGGAAAGCTTATTTTTATTATTTCGAAAAGCGTCAAATTTAATTTTAGAAAACTAAGTTACCAAATCAAAATAGTAAAACTGAATTCTTCATTAACTTCAATTAACTTCAAAATAGTGAAATTAAATTTATCAAGTTTTAATTTGAATTAAAGAAGCAACTATTGAGTTCAAAAAGGGACAATTGAATTCGGAAAGAATAAATTTCAATTCACAATATTCTAGTTTATTTCCGAAAAAGTTAATTTTTAATTTTGAAAATCAAATTAAACCCAGAATGTTCAAATCTTCAGTTTGAATTCAAAATATTCAAATGGAATTAATGAAAGTCAATTTATATTTAGGTACAATATTTAAATAGATTCCATATAGTTAAATTGAAATCAGAAAGAATCTGAAACTTAGAAAGCGCCATTTTGAGATCGAATTCAAAAACCATCAATTTAAATTCAAAGTAAATATTTTCAAAAATATACCATGAATCATAGTGTTATGGCTTTGTATTTCATGATACTGGTATTTTTGGTGAAAGAAAAGTTTGATTTTGTTATTATTTATTATTTCGGAAAGCACACTTTTTAAAGGATTATATTTTATAATTTTAGAGCTTTAAGTCGATTACGAAACTTTTTGTTAGCAAAAATATCAGTGGCCAATAAAAGTATGTAAGCCACAAACTGAATACAGTATAAATTGTAGTATATGTAGACTGTTCTACAGCTTCATATACAAATCAGTGGGCTTAAAATAAAACAAACAAACAGAAAAATAAAAGAAAAAGCACTAGTACTTGACGCTTGACTAACAGGCAAAATGGGGAGCGACTTTATTTTTTTTATTAGTATGTGCCTAGATATAATGGTATTTCTCTGTATGTATGTGTTTGTGTATGTAAAGTTTATTCTTTCAAAGTTTATTTGTATTTGTTAACAAAAAAAAAAATTTCATTGCCTCCTTTGTGCATTTATTTGTCTTGCTTTTTTTTTTTTTTGTTTTGCTATCTTTTTATTATAGCATGTTAATGTTTTATGTACTTAACCAAAAATAAATGAAATTTTATATAAAGTTCAAAAGTTTCATAGAAGCGCTACAAAAAAATTTTAAAAAAATTCGCAAACTCCCAGAAGTTCAAATATTACATAAAAAACTCATACACCTGCACACATTTTTTGCTCTACTACACAAAAATTTTATTAAATTCTAATCGTGACATTTTTCTTCATATTCCTCGTTATTTCGCATAATTTCGCTATGAATTTCATTGCTTTGAAAAATGATTTGACATAAAAATATTTTGGTGAAACATAAAAATAAATGTGACTAAATAATAAAAAATAATAAAATCACAAAAATAAATAAATGACATTGGAAAAAAACCAAAAACAACAAAATTGCTAACGCACACATTCAAAAACCAAAATTAACTATTACAACAAATATATGTATGTGAAAACGCTCTTCTTACACGTTCCACGTTCTCATATTCATGCCTCTCTGTTTCCTGCCTTTGCCCCATGTGCGCATATATTTACATATACAAATAAATAAACAAACAAACGCACACACACACGTAACACCATCAACCAATGCACTGACACCCACACGCATGCACACACCTGTATGTGTGCATACACACAGAATGTCAATGTTCTTCTTCCGTTTGCATAACCTTCAGCGTGCCGAGGAAAGTAAACGCAAAAAACGCGTTGAACGTCAACGCCAACAGCAGCGACAGCGACGCGGCGCAAAGGTTTTCCGATGCGTCAACGATTCAACGGGACATCTAACACTAGCACCATCGCGTCTCTTCGAAAGGACACCGATGAGTCCGTCCGACAGTTTGGATGAGATCGCTCTTCAAATACCAAGGTAAGATTAAATGCACACGCAACGCAAACAAACAAATAAAAATACGCCCTCTCATCCCACACAATTATTAAATAAAGAAAGTGGAAATAGCAGTGATTTGCGATTTTTTTCAAATAACAGTGACTCTCATGTTAATTGTATTCTTTAGATGAGCTGATTGACTTCAAAACAAAAAAAAAAAAAAACGAAACATGGAAAATGCATATAATATTAATAGAAAAATTGGTTTTTTTTTATCTTTTATAGATTAAGAAACTAACAAAAGTTATTCAAAGCTTACGACTAAAAAAAATGTAGACCCAATATGTTCTATGTTAGAGGTCTTGAATATTTTTGGGACGTGGCTTTAGCTTTTAGAATAAAATCGTAAATACCTAGGGCTCCTTGAAGCACAGTTTGAAGGCCAATGTTCCATACCAATGATTAGAAATAGTCCAGATTAACAAGAGTAAGAGTTGTACTAGATCAACAACCAGAAAGGTTTGCGCACGATGAAACTAGTGCACAAATAAACTCATATTTCTTCTGAACTAGTTAACATTTTAAAAAGAAAACAAAGTTATGTTAACAGAAATTTCATTAATGTTTTTATTCATCAACGAAATATTTTTTTTTTTTTAATTAAGCTTTTAATATTGTTTTCAGACATTTTTTTTACTTGATCATAGCCACTTTTTGGAAAAACTGGTAACGGTTTCAGCAACCTGCTTTGTGCCCTTTATAGTCCCCTTTATCAGAGCCTAATATCTTTCTATTGGTCTGAGCTCGGGGCAGTTAGGTGGATTCGCATATCTGGGTACACGTGTTACATTATTATTTTCGTACCATTCAACTGCTGCTTTATTGTAATCACACACAGTATGCTGCTTTATGAATGGCAAAAGTCTTTTTTGCAGACACTCCCGGATACACAGTATGTAACAAAATTGAGCAAATAAAGGGGCATTTTGGGGACAAGAAAATAGACCAAAAATGGCGTCAAATTAAAAAGCAAAAGCAAAGAAAACTTTCTTCAGATCCAGATGAACAAAAGTTAAAATAAATTTTTGAAATCAGATAACTCCTTCAGGTTCCGAAAGGGTCTTGAAAATACCGAAATTATGATTTTTCAACATTTTTTGGCCAAAATTTGTTTCAAATTTTACAGCTCTTTTATTTTTCCTTGCGTGTAAATCGGATAATGTTTATTGGTGCAGCAAGATGTATAAAGCTTGTAAGTTTTCAGCAATTCAGCAAAAATTGTATGAAAAGTATAAATTATGGTCGAAGCTTCTAAACTTTGAACTTCTTGTGGCAGCAATAAATATTATCCGATTTCAGAAATTAATTTACATTATGTCTGTATACGCCAGGAGAAATAACGAAGCTGTGAAGTTTGAAAAAAATTTTAAAAATCATAATTTATTGTCGAAATTTCGGTATTTTCAAGACCGTTTTGGAACCTGAAGGAGTTCCACTTTTGTTTTTTTTTTTGTTCATCTCGATGAGTAGAAACATAACTATGGTGTTACTTTTTAATTTGACGCCATTTTTGGGTATTTTTCATGTCTCAAAAATGCCCGTTTATTTACTCAATGTATATATCGGTGTTGATTATACATTGAGTATATTGGCTACCACACCAAAAACTTCTTGGCGAATTTAGACTTATTCTGGGTCTTATCCTGCTTCTGGATATTTCCTCTACGATCTGCAACATAAAAATCCACACATAGAAGCTTTGAAAAAAGTCCATGTACATAAATTAAAACATTTTTGAATGATACACACTTGTGTGAATATTCAGTAGTAAGTATGAAAATTTGTATGATTACCACGCACAAGTGCCACACACCATTGACATTTTTATGGTTGTAATTGGTGTTAACCCTTAAACGCCCAGTACGTCCGATTTCATTTAAAAAAAAATATTTGTAATTCCGAACAACGTTTGTTCTTCAAGCTTGAGAGCTTAATGGTGCCGTAATTTGGATTTACATGGTTAACCACTGTAGTAACTTTTGGGGATTATATGGAAAATAAATTTATATATATGTGTAGTAATCTTTAAACACAATTATTTGTTTATATCACTACCATTCTGCATAACATTTTTAATACGGCAATATATTTATTACACAAAAATTCGAAAATAAAATTATCAATTTGTAGTAAAAAAATTTAGTAAAAAGTAAAGAAGGAGTTGTCTCAGTGACTTAAATTTGAGTATGCATAATTATTAATATACAAAATTAAAAAAATTTTGTAAATAGAAGTTTATTTAGTGATGTTGAAATATTGAGTATTTTTTAACCATGTGGCTATAATTAAGGTAGTTAGAGGGTTAGTCTGATCCAGAAAAATATTTCTCATTAAATTCTATTATAGGTCACTGATCAAAAGAATTCTGTCAAATAAATAGTTAGGCCATTAATGAACAAAAAGGGAAAGAGAAACGCGCGAGGGGTGGCTGGTTATTAAGGTTAACAGTCTTTTTATGGTTCAGTTTTGTAACTTTTTTATAATTTAAAAATTATATCTCAAGCTAGAAATGTCCGTTAGTTCTTTATACTAAATGGAAGGTATTGTGATTGAATTTTTAATTGGTAAACTGATTCAAAAGACATCGATAAAAATAAGTCAAATTAAAAAAAAAAGAATTACGGCTAATTCTGATTCCTCTTCATTTGCACTCAAAAAAAAAGTACATAAAACAGCTGTAAAAATAACATTTTTTGTTTACAATATTCAGCCAACATTAAAAAAATCAAAATTGGCATTACAAAATGTAATTATAACATTACTGAAAAATGTATAAATGATGCGAAAACAGTGCAATTTTAACATTAAAAATGTAAAAGAAATACATTATTTTAGTGTAATATTGATATGACAGTAATGTCGAATTGACATGACAACAATGTAGTATAACTGATATTGCAAAATGTAAATTTGATATAAATTTAACGTAAAATTGAAAACACTGTTTTTATTTAAACTACTTATTATTGTGACTACAAATAAATAGATACGTTCACTCTCACCCGACCAAGCGCAAAACTACCATAATTCACAATTAAAAAGTGTTATCAGTTTAAATTTTTTATGTTATACTTATTCAAAAAGTATTACCAGTCTTAATCTTCAATGCTATACTAGCCTGATTACATTTTGAATGTTAAATTTACACAGAATAATATAAATTTTACATGAAAAACGTGTTAAGTAATGAGAAAATTTTTAATGTAATTTTAACATTATAATTTGACATTACAATTTAAAACGAATTATTATCAATATGATAGTTTTAATGTTAATACAACACAAAACAGATCAATCTGATATTTTTTGCCGTAAAACTAATGCCAGGTTTTCACTATGTCAAATTCAATGAAATTTGCCAGCGTGTTGGCAAATTTCATATAGGAAATTCACTCTTTCTCTCTTTTTGACAGCGAATATGACATAGTGAAAACCAAGCATAACATTTTTGTTTTTACATTGAAAATAACATTACAAAAATATCAATTTTACATTGCACTTTTGAGTGTACGCAAAGCTGAAACTTTTACGCAAAAAATAAGGCCAACCAGAGGAGAAGCTAGGAAAAAATGGCAAAGTTATCTACTATTGAGTGAATAAATCCAAATCCCACATTTTATGAGTATATTAACTTTTTCGATAACTTATTGACTTTACTTTGCTTTACACTCTAAACCTTTTTTTGTGTAATATATTCATATTATTAGAATATGATAGAAATAATTGCTGATCTTGCTTTGTATCTCGTTTCTCTCGTACGGAACCATCCTAAAACCCTCTAAATGGTCTTAATACGTTGGTAAAATCTCTCGCCTTCTTTGATTTTTGCTGTAGAAAGCTGTTAGAAAAGGGTTCTCAAATAAGACAATACTTGGACTTCCTTATTCAAGGCCTTCACAACATTCTGAACGAAAAAATTGTATTTACTTTCTTGACAAGAGGGTGCGTATTTAATGTTGCTTTACCAACTGTGACGTTCTTCTTTCTGGCCAGTTTTTCTTCTATAATGTTGATCCCACCGTTTTTTCCGTTGACAACTCGGAATCTCTCACAAAGCAAGAGTCAAAACTATTTTAATAAAAGTGTAGGGAATATATTGTAATTAAACAAAAGTTATGAGCGGTTGATTACCGCTCATAACTTCATCATTTTTGAGTAAATTTTCATCTAGTTATTTGATGCAACATTGGCTGTGTTCTGTTCGCCAGCTAGTTTAACATGTGCGAATAAAACGACCAAGTTGTTAAGTCTATTCTTCCTTATATTGTTGTTCACAATGAAACTGCTCAGCAGCTAGAGGTGAAACATTTAATGAATTCCAGCTGTTTTTAATTTCTACCCTTTATATGAATATTAAACGATGATTTTAACTTATTTTCACCGGCAGCCATTTCGAATCTTTTCTCTTTTTGTTTTTTTTTTTACAAACTGTCCTGCTTCTTCTTTCACTATGGGCAGTTCACAATAGAATTTGATGTAGCCAAACCACATGTTAAATGTACATAACAGCTATAATTGTACTTGTTATCTCTGCGGCTTTGTTGTTGTTTTCCCATACAATTATCGCTGCTAGTTATACATAACATAAGTAAGTGGCGAATAAAACACAGCTATTGATGCTAGTCGGGATTTGGTAAAATGGCAGCCATAAAAGACAAGTTTAAAATACTTATATATTTGCAACTATAAATTTAGCTTAACAACTTAAAATTTTAGAAAAATGTTTTAAATGTGCCTCTATTCCGAAATTTTGTCACTAATTTTCGAGAGTAAATGTGGGATGGGAACGCCTTTGATTCATATGAGTCTTCAGACTTAACTTTTTCTGAAAACTCAAATTCCGTGCTTTCTTTGGAGGATAACGAATGCTGGAATCAATCACTTCTGTCTTCCAATTATAAATTCTTTTCAATGCCAACATATTTGGAAGCTTCATCTACATCATCAAGTGTTCCATCGACTGCTCCATCAGCCGCATCACACGTTTCATCATCCGCTGCGTCAGCACATCAAGCAGCAGCTGATTTTGCAAGGAAAATGAGAAAACCCATACAAAAGTCCTCAATCGCAAAGAATTGATACTTATGAACACAAAAGATAAAATTAGAAAGTCGAAGATTTGAAATGGAGAAATGTAAAGAAGAAGGAGAACTAAATCTGCAAGAAGAAAAATAAAAGCAAGATTATGAAATATGAAAACTAGAATTACAAAAAAAAAAAGGATAGAAAAGCCAAACAAGATTTATGAAAAATTCTCCATTGCAGTTATCATTCTCATCAGTAGGTTGTTGCAAAATATATTCCGGAATTTCAACTTCTTTGTCCTTCAAAAGAATATTGTGCAAACGCAACACACTATGGCCCACTCACAACTGTGTTTATGGTTTTCCTTGTTTTTAATTCGCATTCGAATTTCTTTCAGACTTTCAAATTTCTCTTTAAGTTAGCCCTTCGGCTTTATTTTAACTCTGAATTTACTGTGTATCAAATTTAACTGATTTGTTTTGAATCAGTCAGGCCTTTGGAGTTGCTTCGATGTAGAGTGATGACAGTGTCTAAGAAACTGATACGCATTCATCGCTGGAGAAAAACTGCCTTTTGTTTTTGTACAGAAAAAAAATGTATTCCAGGCTAGGATTTTCAACTACAACGTGACTGATTTGCAGTTTACAATCACAAACAACTTGCACTTTTATTGAGTACATGTGGCATCTTGAAAAAATGATTTAAAACAGGTGCCTTTGCCAGCTTAGTTTAGGTTCCGTCGACGTAACCTATGCAAAGAGGCAACTCAGTGTGGGATCTTTCCTCGCTACAAGGCCAATAAAGAAATTGTCACTAAATTCCAATTCCAAATAAAATAAAATTATATTCTTGTAAGGTTAATTTTTAGGAGGGTAACATAAGGGGTTGTATATACTTGTGCTCGAGAAAAAAGGGCATTTTTACGATTTTTTTTTTTTGGAAAAAAAACAACATTTTTTTTTAAAACTGACCGTTTATTTATTTATACATGTCATAAGATCTTTCATGAATATTTATAACTGGAGTCACTACAGCCATTGTGCCAAAACACAAACACAAAACACCGACATCTCTCGCGGTGACCATGATAGAGAAGGAACTGCTTATTTGAAATACAAAAACAAAAAGAAACTGTAGTTTGTACCTTCACGCTCTAAGTGTACGAAGGATTTTGCAGAATTAACTTTTTTACAAAAATGGTGACCGTTTTTCTAAATCGTCTGAGCCGAAAAACCTAAAGTTTTTGCAGCAAAAAAAAAAAGTTTTGCTTGAAATTGAAATTAAAAATCCTTCGTTCCATCAGAGGCTATTATTATTGTAAATAAGTCTGCCAAAATTCAGATTGATCGGGTTAAAGGTTCTTGAGAGATTGTGCTCACCGCAACCGCACTTTTTGAAAAAAAAGTTTCGAGACAATCGCGTTTAAACTTTCGGCACCATGTCGGAGGTAGCGCGCTGTTGGCAGCTGTAACTTTGGTTCTAGTGCTCAGATTTTTATGAAATTTGGAGAATATTTTTTTAAGAAAATGTACTTTAAGAAAATGCAATAAAAAATTTTCGTTTTTTTTTTCGGCCAACACAAGTGTATACAACCCCTTAATGTATGTAAATATGTACGAACCATAAATTCATATATGTATATATGTGCGATATAATTGGGGTCAAGTAATGTTTTCGAAAGTTCATAATTTTGGCGTCTCAGTTTTGTAAAAGAATCCAAGAATTTAAGCTAATGCTTTTATATTCTAAAAAAATTCAACATAATGCTTATACAATGTGTAATACACATGCACAGGAAAAAGTGTGATTATGTTTTTTTTTCTTTTTTGTTTTCTTCTTTTGTAACCTTAAGGTGTCATTCTAATTAGGAAGCGCTTTTATAAACTTTCTTTAGTCAATTACCTAGAAAACAAAAAACCATAAATGGAAATGATTTAAAGGTGAATAGCATAAATCTCTAAATATCAAAAAATAAATATTTGCAATGTACAATTTTTGAAAATTTTCCAGAGTTTTAAGAACAAACATAGTAAAACGGTAATTTCCCGATAAATTATCTGAAACAAAAAATTTTGGATGGATTTATCAGTGTCGATATTGATCTAAGGCATTTTTTTTTGGAACTATGATACTTGGATTTAAGGTCCGGGAGCTATTTTATTTCCCATTTTGTTAAATAAAAAATTTGTATACAATCGAACCTAAATATCTCTGGATAAACATTAGTGGCATATATTGAAACATAAGATTGTGAAAAATACGCATTTATTGTTTTTAGATAACATTTTTATTAATCTGATAACCGAATCGATGAAGCCCTAGCTCCTGCTTCAGATGGTATCCTAAAAAATTGGTTACAGTTTTAAAGCGGTCGCATAATTGGATCAAGGGAAAACGCATTTACGGTTTCAGATTAATATTTTTGTTAAATAGAAAAAATCCTAAAAATCAGTTCAACAAAAACGTAGTTCCTACCATTCGTGAGATATCCTGGTCACTAATATATAAAAAACACGGCTCTGTTTCAATTTTATTTGATAAATAAAGAATACATGAAATGCCAACATTAAGAGTTGAAATTTTTGGTACTTTATATATTAACTCATGAGTTTGCAAAGTTAAAAAAATAAATGTTACCGATCAAGATAATTAGGCCGATTGTATAAACAATGACGATTATATATTACTACAAAAGTGTGACAACAAAAGCCAAAATAATGCGACAATCCACACAAATTAATATGCGTGCTCCAGCTAGTTTTTTAATTGTGCAAACTAGAATGGCCCCTTAAAGCAACAATTCAGATGATATTCTCCACAACACAATCTCATAATTCACAAAATAATTGCATTGCTAAGAACAAAAACAGCAGCAACAAAACCGAAACAATATAAATTCTCATTTCTTCAACACATTTAAGTTCTGCTTCCAGTCATACACACATGCATACATATACTTAAATGACTGAAAGCAATCGCTGTTGCATGCATACATACATATTAGACAAATTTTTTTCTAATTAGTATTCAAAGCCCTCCCCCACTTTCTCCTCCCACTTCCCCCCGGTCCAATACTTTTTGACCTACATTTTTGAGACAGAAATTGTTTCTTTTACACAGTGAGGGCTTAATGAGTAAACTTGATTTTAGAGTGAACTTTTGGAAGTTTCTTGGAATACAAAAATGTAAAATATTATATACCTTTATGTATGTTATATACATATGTACATATGTATAAGCCATACAAATTTAAATTCAAGTTTCGATTAATACTACTTATACGACTTTCCTTGGCGTATAATTCTGGTACCCAGGTTTTTTAAAATGCTTATTCGTACCTCAGAGCAAAAGCGTATTAAGTCCCAAATTTCAATTTTCGGTTTTTTGGCTCACCTTGATTTAAATACCGCGCTGTATTCAGTGGTCTACTATAGAAGACGATTGGATCAATGTGATGTTTTTTATTTTCAAGTTACGATATTTTAAAGTCTTGGAGTTGTAAAAATAGAACGTTTTTCAAACCCTAATTACTCAAAAACTAACCGTTGTAGGAAAAAATTTCCAACTAATAAAAGTTCTTATATCGCACAAACTGATCGAAAAAATATGAACATAAAATTGTTTGGTTATTCAACATATAAATTCTGGTAATTTCATGAACAAATTGAATTTTTCCAAATTTGGACATTTTTTTTTTTAATTTTTTTGGTCTGCAAATATTTTTTTTTATAGTTTTCGCGATATTCAATTATAACAAATCAACTATTACTAAAGTCTGTTGAAATTTTCATTATTAAAAACGAATTAGAACTGCAACATTAACAACACTCACCCACACATAACTTACATAAATTCTTCCTCTGTATTAGCGTTAGCTTTAAGTCAGTCTAATTTCAACTTTCCATAAAAGCGAGTTTATTGTAAGCATATAAGAAGTTGTGTTTCCAATTGTGCATATTAATTTATTTTTCGACTGCGAAAAACTCCAAATCTCATTAAAATCGCCTGGCTTCCAGCGGCGCGCACATGAATTTACATAGGGTAAAAAGGAGAGCATTCGCCACTTTTTTTTAAAAAGTGTTGTCTAGACTAAACTAAAACTTTTTTTGAAAAATTATTTTTTTATTAAAAATTTACATTTATTAGCTTGCATCTGTTATCTTTATGAGTTGATTATCTTAATGATTTACCAAGTATGGTGAAAGTGCCCCAGTCATGAGGTACATTCGTCAAGGGGGTGGGGTGCAACCGCCTTGAAGTAAAATTCAAGGTTTTTGATAAAATAATAGAAATTTTCTTTGAAATTTTTGTTCTTGTAAATTACTTTTACATATTATCAGTCAGAATATGCTTTGAGATCTTCTGTAAGTTCTACTTATTTTTAATTTATCAAAATCTATTTATAACTTAAAGTAACAAAAATATAAATGATACATTTCTAAAATATTTTGTTAAAAAAAGTAAGTAATTCATTTAAAAAAAAAATAAGCATTTGTATATACAAGTATATAAAAGTGGATAGTACTGAATGTGGAATTTATTTAGATATCACTTAACTTAACATTATACTGTCTAAAATTCATATCATATGCCGTCGAAACCGCCCCATCCGCATTCTGGTAAATGTGCCCCAGGAGCAACCACTTTCATAAAAACATAATTTTTTTTAACCTTTTTAAACATTTATAAAGACAAACTATGGCTTATTCTTTAATTAAATAACACCGGAGTAACATAATTGAACAACTTTTTTCTCACTCAATAAATAAAATTATCAATATTATATTATTTACTTACTATCAAATATTTTTGCAGTCACCCGAAAAACACAAATAATAGATTGTTTCAATTACAAAACTTTCTTAAATTAGAATATAAGGGGGGTGGGGGAGGGTGGCAAATGTGCCCCAGTGGCGAATGCTCCCCCTACATTAAAATGTGCGTATTGCCACTTACTTTATTTTGTTCGCCTTTTGTTGATTGTTTAGTTTACATCGCCATCTTAAATGAGATTATCGTGAATAGGGCTAATATGTTTAATTCCAAGACCACGCTTGAAATAATAGCCCTATTCAAATATTTCTGCTAACACAATAACAAATATATGCGATATGCAATAAAAATATGCATTTACAACGATGAATAGGTGAATTTTTAAAAATTCGCATCAGCTTAATATTTATAATCTAAAATATACAAGCACTTTACAACTACATATTCGGCATTCTTGCTGAAAACAAAGAAAGCATTTTAACATATACAAGCATAAAGACAAAAAAAAATATTTTTATTAACAATGGAGGTGTCCAAAAAATGTAGGTTCTTTCATTTTCTAGGGCCGAACACAAAAAGTTGCTGGTGCACCTGAATATGTCTAATATAAAGTTTGGGGTTATTCTAACCCCCGCAAAAGGATCCTTCTTGCCCTTAAATAATTGGGAATCTCTTTATTGGTGTTAATATTGGACTTAATTTTTTCACTTTTGATTTTTTGTTCGATACATGCATTAAAAAAAAAAAATTTAAATCAACACAAATTGTGTAACTTTAGATGTGAATGAGTATTTCCAAAACTGAAACAGATATTGACAAAATTTTCAAGAGTTTTTTGTCGGTACCTGATTTTTGCACAGATACTTTCGTGGTATTTTTTTCCGGATATTCTGTTTATTGAAAGTAATTTGTTTTTTAGATTTTTAAAGAATATGCTGATATTGCTTAACGATTTTTTTTATTTAAATTTTTTTTTATTTATCGTGACGCATAAGTACTAGGACCGACATATACAAATGAGTGATCATGAGTGCATGAACATATGCATTTATTAAAACACAACTACTGGTTACTTGACCTTGTTGTTAATTTTTTTCTAATCTTGAACGCAAAATCTGCAAGTAACTTTTACCCATTTTTTCCTATCCTTCCTCTAAGAACTTTTAATTGAAAAAGCAAACAAATAATTAACTTAAATTAAATCTAGTTTCGTAAAACCCAAATTCTGTAAATGCAGCTGGAATCAGAAAAATGTTTGAAACTTTTTTGTGGTGAGCGATGTTCAATTTGCGCATAACAAAGAGTTTTTAAATTTTTCAGAAACACCATATGGGCCTACGTTTTATGTTGGACATTAAGTGCAATGGCAGCGTTTATATGCCTGTTCCTCATCAAAGAAACTTTAAATAATTCCATATAATTGTGGGCACCTCTAATGTACAATGTGCACGTTTACAAATTCGTTTGTGCTAAAAAGCAAAGAAGATTTTACTACAGACATAACTGTTGTTTTTTATTTATTCTGTCACTGGTAATAGGGAAATGCTACCACTTCTCACTACCACTAACCATGTTTATCTTCACATATACAACTACCACTACAATAATACTGCACACAAATGTTAAGTACGTACAGTGTGTAAGTATGCAGTTGTTAGAATTTCCGCATACTTACTTAGCGTAGTAAAAGGATAACTCAGAATAGCATGAAAAATACATGCATGTATATATTAGTGATGTAACGGATTCGCATTCCCATCCGTATTCGGAATTTTATTGCAAATGTATAACGAATGTTCAAATTGAACCATCTCGCTCACTCATTTCATTTGTGAACATGTTTGCTCAGCTTCTTATGCCACTTTGTTTGACTCTTGCCAAGCTACGACGAAAAAGCAGCATCAAGAATCTGCTCATCCATATTCCACATTCGCATCCACAGTTGCGAAACTGACATCCGTTGCATCACTAGTATGTATGAATTTACATCACGTTTGTAAAAGAAAATGTTTTATAAATCAGAATTCTTTTCAAAGAAAAAATAACAAATGCATCATGTATTTATAAATGCATTTCACATATATTTATACATTGAAGGAAATATATATAAACGCCATATACTCATTCATACAAATATACTTATATATGTACATACATACCTGTAATATTGTGGAAATGTGTGCTACGGTTTCCAATAACCGTAATAAATAATGTGCAGTTATATAAGATGTACTTAGAAATCAAAGTACACACAAAGAAAAATTGCCAATCTTAAAATATGGCAAACGATTCGGTTGTTTCAAATTTGTGCGGAATTATTTAATTGGCGAAACCTTGAGTTCTATTCAGTTGGCCCATTTTTAGTTCTTATAATTCTCATACACTTTATATTAATAGTGAATATAAGAAGATTATAAGAATTAACCACCAGACGAAGACGGGAATCAAACACGAACCTCACGGATGAAAGTCTAGTGCACTACCCACCAGTGATAAAATTTACAAATTTCAAATTGTACCTAATGTATCAAAAAATGATCATCGTTTTTGTAAGAAATTTTACTTTTTTTTTAAGTTAACAATTAAAACGAAAAGTAAAAAAACATAGCAAAACATAAAAACGCTGCGGGTTATACAGCGTGAATTTTTTAGTAGTGACTTAATTTTGTTGGCCAATGACAAATTGTACCTCAAATGTGAGAATTGTATCTAATGTACGTTGGAGTTTGAAAAAGTCGGAAAAAGGTACAATTGTACCTACTTTTTCATCACTGCTACCCACTAGACTATCGAGTCATCGTCATCGAGTGCACTAAGTTGATCATGGGATTTTTTTGATAGTGTGCACTGAAAAAAATATGTGGAGTTTATCTAAAACTTTTTGGGACCTAACATCATTTTTGTCGATTTAATATATTACTTTTGTGCAACCAATACCGAAAAGAGTTATTTGATGATTTTTTGAGCTAATTAAACTCTGATTAAGGATAAACATTTTCAAGGTTTAAGTTTGGAACTCAATCGGAGCCAATGTAGTGCTTAACAAAGTTAATCATAATGTATATTTTCCCAAAATGTACAGCCACCTCTGAACGGAGTTGCCTCTACTTAGAAACAAAATCTAGTATAACAAATCCTTTTTAAAATTTAATTGAATATTATATTTTTTTATATAATTTTATGTAATAGTATGTTTACATGGCGGCTGAAATTTTGATTTTGGTGCTCAAAATCGATTTTGGCTGAAAATCCATTGAAAATTGAATTTTCGTCATAGAACAATTGTCAAATGAAAATCTGATTTTCAGCCGATTTTCAACGAAAACCATTTTTTGGCTATAATTTTTCGCTATTCAACTCTGTGTTTCTGAGTGATTCGAGAGAATGATACTAAAATACTCCATCTACTACAATATTTATTTACAAATAAAAATTGACAGACGAAAAATCAAATGCCTTCTGAATGATTTTTCTGAAAATCGAATTTTGAGCAACAAAAATCGATTTTCAACTTCCATGTGAACACACTATAAGATATGAATAACAATCTAATAAAAAACTATATTCAATTATGGTTCAAGAATTTTAATTTGTTATTGTTAAGTTTAACTAACTCTTTTTAAATTTATTTTAAAAATTTCGAACTCATTCAACATTTTATGGAGTTGGTATAACTTTTTTAATATCAAAAATTATCCGATTTAGAAAATTCTTTGGGGTCGTTCACATATTACTGATTTTTTTCTTGCGAGTTTATTATTCTCTCTATTTAACTAAACAAATATGTAACTAGAACGAATATAATGTATGCACTGTATAAATTAAGATATTTGTTATCATTGCTGGCAAAGTCCTAGCAAAATAGTTGTATATGTTCTGCACATGCATACATACATACAAGTGCAAATAAAATGAAAAGGATATGCAATTCGTTTAAATAAATACAAACTACCCCTGACTTACCTTCGAAAACCTTTTATGAAAATGTATCAAATTGCTTGTAAATGTTATACTAACATGCAAGTTAAAAATCACACAAAAATGATGCTATATGCTGGGAATATTATCACTGATAGTTTTCATTTAAGGATTGTAAGTAACAGCAGATAACTTAATTGGTTCACTGGTTGTAGATACCTACCTAAACTTACTGGAATTTATTATATGTATGTGATAACAAAATTTTCTTTTTCAGACCAAACCTATATGATGCTTAAAGCCTTGTAAGCACATACACAAGCACACAAATATACTTACATACATTCGAAAACACACACGTGAATTGTGTTAACTTTTTGCGCCATTGAAACTTCATTTCTTTTCAAGGGTGGAGTTTTTTTTTTTTTTTTTTTGGTTGAAATTGCCTGCTGTTTAGTAAAATTATGTGCGCATTTACATAATCATTATTGTGTGCGTGTATACCATATGCATACAAACACACACATACATATACAGTCAACGTTCGAAAATGTGAACATCATCATTTTAATAATTTCGTGAGTCCGCTAGATATATTTATTACAAGAACTTAAGAAAAAAGGTAATATTTAAGGTGAAGTTAATTCTGTGGTAAAATCATAAAATTTTCGATTTTTTTCAACAAACGCAACCGTGAATAATCTCTTAAACGTGAACACCCTTGGTTTTTATTAGCTCACGGTTTTGAGCGATGACTGTATATACATTGTATATGTCTGTGTCCACCTAGCATTTTCGTTCGCTGAAGATCCTATCACGAATCGCCGAAAAACTCAATTTATCGCCGATGATGTCGCTGTCTGATCGTGGAAGCTTCACAATAAGGGGGAATCAGCTCCATTCTGGACCAGTGTCACGCGAAAAAGAGTCCTTAGTAAATCGCCATAAAGGGTTGTAGAAGATTCGTTTAGAAAATTTAAAAGCAAGTCGTAAAATGCTCGCCGGAAGAATTTACTTTACTTTTTTATTTGTGGATAAATAAATAATTTTTATTAATTAAAAGGTTTTTTATGTTAAGTAATGTATACACTGAGGGAAAAAATGCTATTATATCAAACGGAAAGGATATTAAACCAACAGATTTTGCTGTTAAATCCCATCCAAAAGTGAACTCTGTTATATTAACAGACAATGTGCTGTTGATTGGAATACACAATACTACAAAATAGTAGCTGCCAAAATTCTTCACGCTATAGCCTAGTTGTCGAGTGCGCAAGCAAGCACGCAGCCACTTGTGGCTAAAGTTCAATACCCACAAATTTCTTTTTAAATTTTTTTTTTAAATAAATTTCAAACACAAAAAAAATTTTTTTTTTGAATTATTTTTTCTTTTTGTTCAATTTAATTTTTTATTTATTATTATCGTTTTAAATTGATTTTTCAGAGGCTCGAACCTGTGTCCGAAAAACATTCGCGTAATGACTGTCGTACAACGCGATTACCAACTGTGCCACATAACCAAATTTACTTTTAATGAATTTTGTTTGTTTTCCTCTTTCAATATTTCGAGCACTAATTACTGTTTGTTAACTCTTTGAGGCACACGATTTTAAAGAAAATAAAAACTACAGTTGCACAGAATTTTTGTTGGTTTATAGCATTGACAACTGAATGAAAGAAAGAAACTGTAAATAAAATGTTAAACTATATGACTATAAGTAATTTCAACTTTTCGAAGAGGGTTAAAACATATCCCACCATGCATAAAAAACTAAGCAAAAGTTGGGACAATTTATACCCTACCTAACTTTAAAGAGTTAACTATGGGAGCGAGAGTAAGATATACAAATTTGAAATACTCAATCAGGCTGTCTTTGTTTAACAATATTTCTAAAAATAGACCGTATAAAATTTTGAAATTGTGTGAGTGAAAGCCAAAAATGTTGTTACTGTATTGGAGTTTCCATTAGCCTTGTCTGGCAGGGTTATGAACTAAATATTCAACAGATAACGACAGACGAAATTGTCAATACAAAATAAAAAACTGTTGAATCAAACAAATTACATTCAATACAACAGATTTTCTTAACAACAGCGATGAACTGTTAAAATCACAGTTTTTTCCCGGTGTAACAGGCTTAGTTGAACGTATGTTGTTTATTATGTTAGTTTATTCTTTCAACTAATAATGTTTGAAATCGTAACCCAGAATTCCAGGTTTTGATTTTATTGTATATCAATGGACAGAAAATTGTATATATTCATTTAAAATAATATTACTTTAATATTTTTTTTCCGGTATCATCAAGAAAAAAATTGCCTTGGAGGCTGTTCCTTCGCTTTTCATTTTTTGGATGGCAACCGCAGCAGAGAAAAGGGAGAAATTCAAAATGTATAGACGTTTGAAGTCTATATATTTTCTTCTAACAATCAGATGGAAGAGTCATGCGTTGATTGGGCTTTATCCCAATCGTCCAATAATCTTCTTAATGCTAGCTGGGGGCATATATGCGTATATATGTATGTGTGTGAGTGTACAAAGATATGAGGCTTATATCTAAATGTAATTTTATTGTTTTCCTTTCGCAAATTTGTTTAACTTTATTATGGCGCCAAATTATGTTAGCATTTTTGTTAAGTTTCTTCCCCTTTAAATGTCGTTACCAATTTTTTTTTTTTTTTTTTTTGTTATTATTATTTTGTTTTCTTTTTTTTTTTTGTGCTAAACAGTTATAATTATGTAAATTTTAGAACGGAAATAAGGATAATTTCGTGTTCCTGACTAAATGTTATTTTAAGGAATTTTGGTATTTTGTAACTTCGTTCATGCTTGGATAAACGGGAAAAATTTAAATTTTTAATTTTTTATTGTTATATTAAATTTACTCGCTTAAATCTACTTTGTGCAGAAAACATTTTTACTGGGGTTTGTGTCATTATCCTCAAAATGCAGTTTTAAGATAGTGGTTGACTTTTGCTCTGAAAATGTTCTAAAAAGCCAATTTTAAGATTCAATGCCCAATGTTCCGAAAATACCCATAATTAATATGTTTTGGGTCGTGAAATGGCATAATTTTTACAAGGAAGAAGATTTTTTTTGATTGTCCCTAACAATTACCACAACTAAAATTTTATTTTGGTTACCCAAAACCAATTTCGCGGCCAAATATTTTGGTTGCCTATAACACAGTGGCGTAAACATTACTTAAATGTAAAAATTACCGTGGGCAATTTCTAACAATTTTTTGATGCTGAAAAGTAAGTCACGGTCAAATTTCAAAACATATTCATATATATATACTTCTGAAAACATTAGGGTAACTAATCAGCGATAACTTAATGGCATTTGAGGGGGGGAAACACACATTTAACTTCATGTAATCTCTTTATCTATGATTTTTAGTTCTTTTGCTTTTCTTTCTTTTCAAAATTACTTATTGAATTCATAATTCAAAATTTCTGTTTTATTTTCATAGAATACAAAAACAAAAAAACATATTTTGGCATGGAAGATTGGCTTGCTTTCATTATTGGCCTTGTCATTGGAATTGTTATTGCGAAAAATGTGAGGACGTGATTTCATGAAATTCGTGAATCATAAATATATATAAAAAATATGTATCATAAAATATTGTAAATACAAAAATAACGAAATGCATTAAATAATTTGGCTATTTCTCGATTTCTTACAAGGAACTTCAGAGGTTTTTTTCTTTATAATTACATTATAATTATTAGGGTGCTGTGATTATCTCGGATTGAAAGGTAATGTAAAAAAAATATTGAAAAAAGTAAATAAGATTTAAAACAGATTGGTCAGCTTGCAAAGTAGATAAAAAATAATTTTTACTTCATCTCTTCTTGCTCTTTTATTTTTGATTTTTGGAATTATAACCATGAAAAAATGTGAAAATTTCAATGAAATTTTTGAATATTTAGGAAATAATAAAAAATATGCGTTAAGGTAAAAATTCAAAAGGAATGTAAAATGTAACAATGTAAAATAAATAGATTATTTAGAGTTACCAACTTCGGAAAACTCGGGCGGTATCTCAACGATATGAAGATTGAATCATTTGTTTATTCGTTGACTCCACCGTTTTAATACAAAGCAAAAATAAGAAATGTGAAAAACAGAAAAGCTAAAAGCGATAGAATTATGAATTATTACTTGGCTGCAAAGTATAATAAAAAAAAAAAAACACAATATGCGCCGCATACAGTCTCTTGCTCTACGCTTTTTACATCTTTTTTGTTTTATCACTTTTCGAAAAAAAATTATATCAAAAATATTTTTTAAGTTAATAATTTGTTTTTAATATTTTCGCTTTGGCAGTATGCTTCATCCATTGGTTACTTTTTCTCTTGGTGTTATCGTTGGAATTATTATTGTGAAGAAATTTTGATTTGGAATTTGGATAATGAAATCGAATAAGCAAAAAATAAATGTGTACATAAATTCAAAAAGGAAAACATGTATTAAAGATTTGTTCCCCATTTGATTTTTATAAAATTCTCAAATGTGTTTGTTGTCACTAATCGGTTAACAATTTAAGATAGTTTCATAGCCTGCAAAATACCTCGTTATTTAAGCTAAGTCAAAAACCTAACATTCTTGGATATTTCATTAAACATGGTCTGGCCCCTGGGATAGAAAAAAAATTGCAAGAGATTTTTTGAGGTTATGTCAGAGCCCTGACATGCTGGGGTTTTTCGGACCTCGAACTCGGATTCAGCGACCCTAAAAAAATATAGTAAATATGGTCTGATCTCCAGATTAAAAAAAAAACATATATTTTTTGTGTGGCTGTGTAATTAATATCAACCAATTAGTTTTGTAATCCCTTAAGGGTTACGTGCACTCAGAGGTGTAAAAAAAAAAACAAACATTTTCAATCATTTTGTTTATAGTGTTGTATAGTGCTTTTTATTTAATACATAATACCAAGTTCTAACATTTTAAGTAGGTTAGGTTAGGTTGTTGGGGCTGTTCATGAAAGAACACATTGAGACCTATTGGTCCATTGTGATACCCTTGGGGCGAGTGTTACCTCTTGATCCCTTCCTAATTAAACCAATTTGTGTTTGCAATGAAACGTGATAAGTCTCTAATGTCAGAGGTTGCCAGTTCTGTGAGTATACCATAGAAGGGTGCTCCCAAAGTTTTGTGTCTGCGTGCTGCTAAAGCAGGGCAGTTACATATAAAGTGGAAAATAGTCTCTTCTTCCTCTTCATTTCTACAGCTTCTGCAGAAGTCATTATAAGGAAGACCTAGTCTACGTGCGTGGCTGCCTATGAGGCAGTGCCCGGTTAGAGTAGGAACTACCCTACTTATGTGGACACGGTCCAGATTAATGAACGCTTTAGTGCGATCATGGTCAGGCATTGGCCAAAACTGTCTGGCGATAGCGCAAGTTGGTTCCATTCTCCATCTGCTCTTCGCAATGTGGGAGAAGTGGTCTTTAATTAAAAGTTTACACGTGGCAAGCGGTATACCTGCATTACCAGTAATAAGTGAATTGCTGAGTGTCGTACCAAGTTTGGCGAGGTCATCAGCCTTACAGTTTCCCTCAATGTCGCTGTGCCCTGGTACCCATATAAGGTGCAGGTTGTATGCCATGGCTGTCTCGTTCAGAGACGATCTGCATTGTAGGGCAACTTTAGAGTTATTAGCTGGACATTGGAGGGATTTTATTGCCGCCTGACTATCAGTGAAAATGCAGATATCATTACAAGGTATCGCAGTACACCTTATCAGATTTGCGGCTTCAGTGATCGCAAGCAGCTCTGCCTGAAAGACGCTGCAATGATCTGGAAAACGAAAGTGCGGCGAAATGTTCAGGCGCTCAGAGTGAACCCCACCTCCAACCCTACCATCCAACTTTGAACCATCAGTATAAAAGTCGATGATATCAGGGCGTACACATTACTCGCACTCCACTCTTGTCGAGATGGAATATATGTGCTAAAGCTGTTGCCAAAGGATAGCGGGGACAGGGTGAGATCGACAGAGAGTGGAAGAAATTTAGTTTCACTAAATATCTTACCATGAACATAATTTGTGTGGGACCACCTACGAATAGCATTCAGTCTCACTGCAGATATTGACGCTGAGGTCTTTCCCACTAGATCTATTGGAAGAAGATCCAAGATTGTGTATAGCGCTTTTGAAGGTGTCGTTTTCAGTGCTCCTGTAATTAACATTGAAGCAAGTCGCTGTACTTTGTCTAATTCTTTGTGATGGATGGTCTTTGAGATGACTGTCCACCATACTACTACGCCGTAGAAGAGAATAGGACGTATGACACTGGTGTACAACCACATGATTACCTTGGGTTGTAACCCCCATTTCTTGCCTATAGCTGACCTGCAAGCATAGAGAGCTATTGAGGCTTTACGTACTCTTTCTGACGTGTTGGCACGCCAGTTGAGTTTCCTGTCTAGGATGAGGCCAAGGTATTTGGCTTGTTCCGAGACAATAAGTGAACTACCATTTAGAGTTGGTGGATCGAAATTGGGTATAGAGTGCTTTCGAGTGAACAGAACTAATTCCGTCTTGGATGCATTGACCAATAGTCCTCGGTGATTGCACCAGGACGACGGGAGATTCAGAGCTCGTTGCAATAAGTCTACAAGTGTACAACGAAATTTCCCGGAAGCGGAATGACAACATCATCTGCATAGGCAATTACTTTGCACTCTGTTTTTTCAAGTTTCGTTAGGAGATCATTTACAGCAATGTTCCAGAGGAGTGGAGAGAGGACACCACCTTGCGGAGTGCCTCTGACCGCAAACCTTCTAATGGAAGAGGTTCATTTTAAGCAACTTTGACGAAAATTTAGAAAAAAAAAAAAATTAATTCTAGACCATTAATAAATTAATTCTGGACCAATTCATCAACTCGATTGTGAGCTTCTTTCACATAAAAGCGCTAAACTAAACTCAATACTAAAAAAAAAAAATATTAGCTTTACCTTTCGTTGTTTTTGGCTAATATAATGTACAATAAAATTTTCATATCACTGGTTTACAAATTTCAAGTCTTGAAAAATACCAAGAACAAAACATGTTTGGATGGATAAATTGGGATTTCCTGAACGCAAAAAATTTGTTTTTCTTTTCTTTTTTGCCGAGCAATAATTTTGTGTTTTTCGGGGTATGGTTTCACTCAAATCTTTGTGGAGTCCAACAAAGAGCTCGATCGAAATGAACTACAAAGTAATTGAATACACTTTCCATCGATATGCTGTTTATTTTGATCGAATAACAAATGGCTGAGTTATGGTTCTTCAAATTTCAAAAATTTCCGTTTTTTCAAGATTTTTAAATTTTCAGTTTTAAATTCAATTTATTTTTAATTAAATGTCAAAATCAGGGACATTTCTCTTTTTTAATGCATAGCTTTCAATTACAAACATTTTAAGCCCAAGTTGACCAAGATTGGATGAAAAATTATTTTTTTTTGTGAAGCAGGGCTGACAACGTGCCCATACACAGATTCAGATTCAAATTTAAATTTAAAAACTCGTCAAAACTGATAAACAGAAAATTTAGTATGTAGCAGTGAAATTTAAAATTTAGTTGTTTCACAAAAAAATTCATAAATTATTTTTCATCCAATCTTCAAATGTTTGTAATTAAATACGCTATGCACTAAGAAAAAGAAATGTCCCTGATTTTGACTTCTAATTAAAAATAAATTGAACTTTTGAACTTTGAGGAACCATAATTCAGTCATTTATTATTTGATCCAAACAAACAGCATATCGATGGAAAATGTATTCAATTACTTTGTTAACGCTTTGTAGTTCATTTCGATCGAGCTCTTTGTTTGGACTCCACAGAGATTTGAGTGAAACCATTTCCCGAAAAACACAAAATTATTGCTCGGCAAAAATTCTTTACATACAAAAAAATTTTTTTTTTTTTTGTGTTCAGAAAATTCCAATTTATCCACCCAAACATGTTTTGTTCTTGGTATTTTTCGGCTGTAAACTAGCGTAATTTTTGAATTATTTTCTGCGGGTGTTAAAAAATTGTGATAGTTTTGATTTGTTTTTTGTTTAACTAACGAAAAATAACATGGTTCTGAAAGTGGATGCTGATAGAACTCGAGAAAAAAAATTATACGGGTCTCGCCGTTTTAAAAGTATACGTCAAATTTTTTTTACGTAGGCCCAAAGTTTGCCCATTTCTAACAGATTAAGTATAATAAACCAATAAGATAACTTGTTAGTTTTGCAACAGAGCTTGTTTGTATGTTCAGCAATTTATAGTAGAATCCGTAGAATAATATACATATTAACCCTTTGGTACCCACTGTTATGGGTTTTTTCTACTTTTTCGAAAATTTTTATTGTGACCCATTACGAGGGTTGATAGAGGGTTAATATGTTCAAGAAATATGTTGCGCATGAAATTTTACTATAGGTCACTGAACAACAAAAATCTGTATACTTGACTTTAGTAAAAATATACCCAAAAATTGTTTATTAATTGTTTATAAAAAATATAAATTTTATAGAAGTTTAAATTTAGGAATTAAGTTTTTAATGCCTAGAATATATTGTATAATTTTCATCTAAATTCATCCAGTTGTTTTTAAAATATCTTGCCCACGATATCGAAAAACGTAGTTTTGAGAAAAACGCGTTTAAAATTGCATCTTGCTCTCTAAAAGCTAAAAAATCAAATGTGTAACCGACTACCAAAAAAAAAATTGTCGCTAACTAATTCAAGAATACAAATATAGCTGTTTATCTGGTTTCAAATTTTTTTTTCAATTCTTAAAAAAGGTTAAAACTTTTCTCGTTGCGTTCTGCATTTAGCAATGCTTAAAAGCACCTATTTCCATTTTCTCAGCAAAAAAAATTTATTTCAAATGCATGTTCAAATGTAAAAATCTATTGCTCTCTGGTTTTTCATTCTAGTATTATTTTACATCAGACTTTTGAAAATTAATTTTTGAAGGAATATAATTTTGAGTTCATTTTGTTAATAAATTTTATTTATATTCTTATCTACAAAAAGTAATGAACACCAATTCGTTGGTAACTTTCGTCGTTGGTGTAATCGTTGGTGTACTGATTGCGAAGAATGTGAAAATATGACTGAAAAAAATTTACAAATAATACAATTAAAAAAATGTATGTCATATCTTAATGTAAATTCAAAAAGAATGTAATATATTAAAGAACTGATTGTAATTAGAATGGAAAAACTTGAAAATGTTTCTTTTTTTAACAGTTGTTGTTATCATTTCATGTAAAAATAACTCGAAATTAATTGGTATCTTTCTTTCTGGTTTTAAAGATCTTCAAAACAAAATAGCCATCTACTGCAAGGTAGAAATTCATCTAAAGTTTCAATTTCATATAATCAGTTGCTCTCTGCTTTATATTTCATAACTTTTCAAAAACATTTTTCGAAACAACTTATATATAAAAATTTAAAAAAAAATTTATTGAATATTTTTGGATCTCCAATAATAATAAGAAACAATGGTGATACAACGGCTAAATTCTGTGATTGCTTTCGGACTTGGTATTATCATTGGAATTATGATTGCAAGGAATACAAAATAATTAAAAAATATATACTAATCCAAATCATGTACCATAATTAATGTAAATGCTGAAAGTACATAGTACACTAACGAATTTTTTGTGATTAAATAGAAAATTGGCAAACAATATATGTATAGAAGTTTCATTATTTAATAGGGTCTAGAGTTCCTGCGAGTTTTTTTCCGAAACCTTAACCAAAACTTGGTATATTGTCTGTAATAAGAGTATGAAGCAAATTCTCAAAAGCAAACAACGTAAATCGAGTAATTCCGTCGCGACAACAGAAAAATTATGTATTTCTTCTTAAGACTGTATTCATGATGATATAAATAGAGGGGTAACTGTATCATATATTCTCTTTACTGTTGTTCTTAAGTCATCCCTTTTTTATGGTTTGTGTGTACGGTTATTGTTAAATTGCTGGAAAATGAACTTAGATGAGCAGATTCCATTTCGCTGTGACGTACAAGCAAAAGAAATTTTACTTAAAAAATGCATACAAATTCTTATTGAATCATTTACTTAATCTGAAAAGGGAACAATTGCGCCCTTGTGAATTCTTGAAAAGGGAAGAACTAATTTATTATTAAGCGCTACAGCTGATTTCTGTGTAATTTTACTGACTGCTTACAAAGATCAAATATCCATAGATCGTACCAGGAATTTTTGTATAGTACCTGGATACAAATATTTTAGATACCAGCGATTTTCCGGGTACCCACTTTTGAATGGTAGACTGAGGAAAAATTGATGGAGTTAAAAGATTAAAAAATTCGGTGTCGCTCAATGCCGAATCACGATTAAAGCGCAACGTCGGCTTACCATGTCTGCTACAGATATTATTTGAAATATTCTATTTTCTCATCTTACATTATAGCAACCATAAATTAATAACAACGTAGATCGGGTAGCAATGACAACCTCTTCTCATTAACTATTCTGCCAAAGCCGTTTTGGCATTTTCATTATTCCGCTCTCATTTTTAACATGGCGGCATGTTTTCAAAAGAAAAGGTGTATGACGAAATCTCAAAAGACGCTATCCCGAAAGACAAAATCCTGAAAGACAGAATACAGACAAGACAAAATCTAGACAAGATAAAATCTCGACAAGACACAATCCAGACAAATAATCTCGACAAAAAATGGCGCGATTTTTTTTTTCAATTATTATTTTTTGTCGGGATTTAGTCTTTGCTCCATAATAATGAAATTTAGAGCATAAAATTTGTAATTCATTTACAAATATTATCTATTATTTTTTGCGGGTCCAACTTTTTTCTAAATTCCAATTTTCAAAAAATCGTTGTTTCCAGTCTTAATGGATTCATAGTATTCGGGGATGTCTGCAGCTGGTACAAAAGAAGGAGCTTTGAGTTTTTTTGTTTGCAATTAAAACTCCTCATTGGGACCATACTGGAAGTAAATTAAAATTAATTAAAAGTATTGTATGAAGAATTCTAAAATAATTTGGTTCAAAAGAAAAGCCAGAAAAAAAATGGAACCAAACTAAAATTTAACGAAAAACATTACGTTAATTATTACAAATTATTTACAGTTTACTTTTCAGTGAGTTGAAGGAAATAGTGAATTTAGAATGAATTTTAAATTTTTTGTCTGGATTTTGCTTTGTCTATATTTTGTCTTGTCTAGATTTTGTCTTGTCTAGATTTTGTCTTGTCTGGATTTTGTATTGTCTGGATTTTAAGGAAGTGTCTGGATTATGTCCCGTAGGGATTTTGGAAATCGAGATTGTGGGGAGCTCTTATCTATTACATTAAAGTGGGCGGAAATAAAAGTTCATGCTTTCGCCCCCGCAATTGATACATAAGGTCATTGTAAGTCTAGCAGTCCCTAGCAGGCTCGATTTTGACAAAAAAAGGATTGTAGAAGTATCATTGATTTCTATCGATTAGCGTAAAACTAACAACAAAACGTTGCTCCTACAAAAACAGGGTTTTCTCGAAAAACTTACCATTTTTTTATAGCAATAAGCTCACGAGGATTGTTCGCAATCGAAAAACAGTTTATAGCGATAGACTCACAATAACCCAATATATCAATTCCCTCGTCATAACAATCTGCGAACACATCTCCATCGTCTTCCATGGAAGTTTTTTTGATTTTGTAGAAAGTTTTCTAGCAGCTGCTATTTAAAATGTGATTATATCTGCTACAGCATTTTTCTCCTTGCCAAGATTAGTTAAAAATTTGGCGCATTGTGCTTTCAATTTACGACATTTTGTTTGATGCTGCAGCAGAATCGTTACGATTTCGGAGAGTCGCTGGCAGAGAGGTAGTTGACAAACGAAATCGTACAGACATCAACCGGACGTCAGATGCTTCGCCGAAATCAGAGCGTCATCGGCCGACATTGACCAAAGTTGATTTTTACTCGAGAAAATTTTATTTCATGTTTAATGTACTGGAAGTTTCTGTTTCTGGCTTGCGAATCGATTTTTTACATTGCAATATTTTTTACTATTCTTTAAATATTTTTGGGCCCCATCGCCCCAACGGAAAATCCTGAATCCATTCTTATTTATAATTATTCCGTCATAACTTGAAATTTTTAATTTTTCAAGTAAAGCTGTTCTTTCGATATGCTAAAATAAAGCTACTGAAAGCTGTGGTAGAAATTACATCTGTTTAGTGAAGGCTATCAAGAGACACTTTTAGCAACTCGCGTTTAATCGCACTTCTAATTGATTATCGGGTAAATCCACTCAACTCATTAAAGAGGCATTAAAGAGTCAGTTGAATATTTTCAGAAAAAGAAAACAAGTCAAAAAATTTCACTATTTATTTCGCATTTCAAATGTTTTGTACAATTTTTATGTTAAATATTATAATTTACAAATTTATTTCTTCTTTTGTAAGAAAAACACTCCAATATATATCCCAATTGCGAGTGCTAAAAATGTACGAACAAAACGCATGACGCAAAATATTAATTTCTTTGTTGGATTTTTTGAGTTTTTTTAAATGTTTGTTTTATTTATTTCATGCTTTATATAATTACTGACAGAAAAGTAAAAGCGAAATGTGAAATTATTTTTTATAAAATTTCTCAAATACATATATTTTATTTACATTTAGAATATTATGCTATTTCTTTTTATGTAACATATGATGTTATGTTGTAATTTATTAAAGACCAAATTTTTAACTATGCCGATTTACGACATACGCTCCAATAAATATTCCAAGAACAAGGGTTAAAATTGTTCGGCAAAACCTCATGATACCAAAAAATTATATATTTTTTTTTAATCGAATTTTATTTTTTTCGTTATTTGTTTCATATCAAAATAATTACTGACACATGTAGCATGGGAGAATTTCAAAGATGAATTTCAGATTTGAAGTTTGTTCAACCAACCCAGTGGAAAACCCCAACCGTTAATTGATCAGTAGATGAGCCTTTTATGTACTGTTCGTTAGTGCGGTTAGGGTAAATATATATTAAATTGTATGTTTTCAAGTTTTTGACAGTGTTTCCACCAATTTTAAATGAGTTTTCGTTTATATTAATATGTGAAATGAAGTTTTCAATGATATTCGAACAGCATACTTGACTTCAGAATACTCCATTTGTACTTCAAAATAATCAAATGTAGTTCAGAATACTTTAATTCTATTTGAAATTATTTCAACTTCCAAATCTCCTTCAGAATATTTCAGTTGGACTTTAGAAAATTTCATTAAACTTCTTTTAGAATAAAGTACATACTTATATATTTGAAATTTTCTGAAGGTTATTTCATAAATTGAAATTTCCAAAATAACATTTGTAATTTTCTAAAGAAAAAATGAAATACATTTGAAATTTCTTAAGTACATTTGGTTGGCTCCACGTAATAGCTCCTAAATGAAGAACTCCTAATTGGAAAACGAAATAAGTCCTAATGCTAAATAAGTCCTAACGAAATAACTCCTAACAAAAAACGAAATAGCTTCTAATGCAAAAATGAAATAATTCCTAATTTTTAGAAGTTATTTTGCAATTAGGAGTTGTTTCATAATGAAATGAAATAATTCCTAATACAAAAATGAATTTACTCTTATTTCAAAAATGAAATAACTCCTAATTTGAGAAAAAATAAATGAAATTTATCCTGTAAACTTTTCAAAGACACACCACGAGGTACTTAGGATAAATAAGGATATTATTAATTTTGATATTGTTCCACCCTCTATAATAAATTCATTCTACAGTGACGGCACCTAATCACCACACTGTTTGGTTTTGCGAATGGAAGAAATCCAGAGAAATATTTAGGCTCTGTGAAATTCGACCGAAATTAAAAAGGAATTCCAAAAAAAAAGAAGGAATTTAGGACAAAATAAGTTTTGGTCCAATTTCCTTCTTTTTTTTTGGAAATTCACCCAAGGAATTCGAGCCAAAACATTTTGGTTGGGGTTCCTTTTTGATTTTGGTTGAAATGCACTTTAGAAAAGGAAGTACGACCAAAAATCTTTTCGACCCAAATTCCTATTAAAACTAAATTATTATTATTTTTTTAAGTAAAAGAAATTTGAGCCAAATTTTAAATTTTTTATGACTTGAACAACAACCATATGAGATACTACAACGGTAGTTACAGAAAATAATTTTTCAATCAAGGTAAGTTATATTAATTTTGAAAACAAGAAATTGTATTAAGTTATTTTTTTTGTATAGGTTTTTGAAAATTCTCAAAAACTTACATATGTTTGAAACAAACTTCTGATTAAAATTTTAATTGTTTATAAACGATGGAATGCGTAATAACCGTTTTATTTGGCTAGTTTATATTTTATGTAAATTTAACTAAAGCCCCAAAAAAATTTAAAATACTCCTTTTTTAGAAAAATGAAGTAAAAATTCAAAATATTACATGAAAAATATGAAATAAGGCCCCACAAAATGAAATGAAGCCTTAAAAACGAAATAAGACGAAATAAGAAACCAAAAATTATTTGGTCGAATTTCCAAATGATGTTTTGGCTTAAATTTCTTTTTAATAAAGGAAATTTAGCCTTGCCCGAAATTCCTTCTTTTTTTTGGTCGAAATTCCTTTGGTCGAATTTCCGTTCCCCGTTTTGAAATATCTGGATTTGAGATATTTAGATTTTTAGTACGAGATTGAAATAACTTCTAAATATTAGAACTTATTTCATCTTTTCATTAGGAGTTATTTAATTTCTTCATTAGAAGTTATTTCATCTCATTATGAAATAACTCCTAACATAAAATGAAATAACTCCTAATGGAAAAATGAAATAACTCATAAAATTTTTGCCGACTAGAAATTATTTCACTGTAACTCCCAATAAAAAATGAAATATCTTCTAATTTTTTTTTTTATATGAAGATTTTTGGGAGTTATTTCATTTTTTCGATTAGAAGTTATTTCATTTAGGAGTTATTTCGTGGTGCCCATTTGGTTAAATTGAAATTTATGATGTGCATTTGGTTATTGTGATATCACTAGAATACAGTGAAAATATAACATGAACCAAAGTATGTTTTCTAAACTAATTCAAAGTGGCTGAACACGAAAATCACATTAATTTTTCTTTTCTATGGTAAGTTTTTGAAATATGACAAAATAACGGTTTTCAGGTTACACTTTCACTTACAGGCTAATATCTCATTATCTATAGCTTCTATAGGAAATATAATTAAATTACGCGTTTAATGCTGCCAAGTTTGTTTTAATCGGATTATAAATGACTGAGATATACATAGATGTTAAAAGTTCAATTTTGGTGTGATTTTTGAGAAATTTTCACACAAGTCGTGGGCTATGTTTTCTTTCTCACTAAAAGTAATCACAAAATCTGAATTTCATTTTTTTAACCAATAGACCATTTCATTACAAAAATGTTGAGCATAAAACTATAGCAATCGGATCAAAAATGACAAAGTAATCAAGGGTTGTGTAAAAATAAAATATTCTCGAAAACTCGAAATTTTTCTCAAAATTCGTTCTGGTCTACAAAATGATGAACCACTAGAAATTTTCATGCACACTATTATTCTGAATATGTTTAGCCGCAGCGAAACCAACATCCTTCGGGGGTACAATATTATCAACCATGAACTCGTCGATAAAAACCAAATCATTCTTTCGCCCCTCCACATCATGTTTGGTCTCATGAAGAATATCGTTAGAGCGTTGAAATATATCGCTAGCGCAATGAAATCATTACAAAGGGGGTTCTCGAAATTGTCATTACAAAAAATCAAAGCGGGCGTATTCGTTAAACGTCAAATCCGCAAATTGTTCGACGATGCTGGGTTACTGAATGTTTGAGTGAGTCAAAACGAGAAGCTTGGGAAGCATTTGCGAATGTTGTTCAAACATTTTTTGAGAAATTATAAAACTGACAATCATGCCCAACTCATTGACGTAATGTTGGAAAAATACAATGATATTAGTAAATTTGATTTACGGTGAATTTAAATTTAATTTAATTTGATTTATTCAATGATTGATTTATTCAATGATAAATAAATTTAATTCCGAAAATTCAGGTGCGAATATGTCTCCCAAGATGATTTTTTTATTCAGCCATTTCGACTTCTTTCCATCAAATCTGGGTGCAGAAAGTAACGAGCAGGGCGAACAATTCCACCAAGATATGACTGAAATCGAAAGACGATATCAAGGTTTCAGGAATGAGGGCACAATGGCAGACTACAGCTGGTTCTTGATCAGGGAAAAATTGCAAAAGTTCAAGTGGTGGCTCATCATTTTCTACAGCAGCATAGATTTTGAGAAAAATTTCGAGTTTTCGGGAATATTTTATTTTTACTCAATCCTTAATTACTTTGTCATTTTTGATCTGATTGCTTTAGTTTTATGCTCAAAATTTTTGTAATGAAATGTTCTGTCGGTTAACAAAATAAAACTTCAGATTTTGTGATTATTTTTTGTGAGAAAAAAACTTAGCTCACGGCTTGTGTGAAAAGTTCTCAAAAATCACACGAAAATTTAACTTTCAACATCTATATCTCAGTCATTTATAATTCGATTTTAACAAACTTAGCGGCATAAGACGCATTTAACTTTCAACATCTATATCTCAGTCATTTATAATTTGATTTTAACAAACTTAGCGGCATAAGACGCATAATATAATTATAATTCCTATTATATGCAAATTGCTCGGTCGATACTATAGGTAAATAGATATTAGACTGTAAGTAAAACCGAATCAGGGACTGTTTGACCGAAATGTCAAAATTCAACCCTTTCCAACTCGGCGAGTTTTTGACCGATATCGTTCGTACCCAATACGACTTTGGGCAAGTTTCAAAAGTGGGTTCACTTTTGATGAAATCCGTCATATAAACATATATGTAAATTACTGACATAATAAATTATTTACATACTAACAATTTTTAACCTTTACATATTTTTCTTTACAGGTAAATATTAAATGTTTATTGCAACTTAATTAAGATTAAAAAAGTGGTATGTAAACACATTTTTATATTTACGTATATTGACTATGCCCTAAAGTTGTTCTATAAGAAATTTCATTAAACTTTGCCAAATAAAGTATATCTCTAATTCCTTAAGGTGGGTGATATAATTAGGACGCTAAAATCATGATTTTCAGGGAATTTTGTACAACTTTATCTTTTATTTAAACATGTTTTTAACAGGGACCGTAATCATTTTAAAAAATCAAAATTAAATAATGATTTGATTTTGTGATCAACGATAATAATTATTGCTTGATTTTTATTTCTTGGATCTAGTATAAAAAATAAAATTTATTTTTATGTTTTTGTTCAACCGAAAAAATCAATTTTAAATGACTTTAATTTTTTTTTACTCGAAAATAAAAATTATTGTTGGAGTTAAATTTGTTTCTCAGGAATAAAAATAATTTTTTTCAGTTTAATTTTCTTGCTCGGAAATAAAAATTTATGATTGAATTTATTTCCTTTTTTCTAAACGAAAAACTTAAAACGTTGCCAGTTTTTCAGGGCCAGTTTTTCAGTGCGAGCTTAACTCAGTTTCTAGTTTAATCTAAGTTTAAACTCATCATCTAGTTTTTCAGTCATTTGATTGAAGTTTAAACCCAGTTTAAACGCCCAATATTGGACTTTAAACTTCGTTTCCATATCACTTTGACAGCTGTTTCTTTCAAATAAAATAAAATTGTATGTGAATTTAAAAAAAGAAACAAATGAATTTTTCTGGTGAAGAAGACGTGAGTGATGGTGAAATGTACGAAATCTTAAACATTGCAATTTTAAGAAGACTTCGAACAATAATATCGCGGTCGAACCATTTTCATATATTTGGAGAGAAAGCTTTTTATGACCGGTTTCGTCTTACAAAGTCTTCTGCGCATAGCGTCCTGGAGCTTATTGGCCCGCACATTATTATTATTAGTAATAGAGGAGCCCAACCAGGCAGGCACTGCGACCTAAAAGATCTTTTGTGCCATTCCCCATTTTATGACAAAAGACGTTCGGCTGACCTAATAAAAGTCAAGACATCTTTCGTTGAAGAAGATTTCATGTGATCAGCCGTCAAAAACGAATAATCAAAGATTCTTCCTCTGAGCCGAGCCAAGGCCGGACACTCACACAGAATGTGAACTGTCGTCTCGTCATCTTCCATACATAGACGACATTCTGTCTCATTGGACAGACCTATTTTGCTTAGGTGATATCTGAGCCCATGGTGTCCAGACATGTAGCCCACCAATAGCCTAAGGTCAGGTTTGGAATAAGAAATGGGCTGATTTTGGGCAAGCGGAATGATAAGAGCTTTTGCCTGTCTTAAACCCGGGATGGAGTTCCAATACTCTAGCCATTTTGCCTTAGACCACTCCTCAACGATAGATTTCGTGGAGGCCCAGCCGATTCCGCAAAACGGATCGGGGCCGAAGTGCTTGGTAGATGAACCTTGCCTAGCCAGTTCATCGGCGGCTTCATTACCAGCAATGTCACGGTGGCCGGGTACCCAACAAAGCGTAACTTTGTTACGGGTAGATAAGCGCTGGAGACTATCAAAACACTCTTTCACCAGTTTAGATGAAAAACTCCATGAAGAGAGTGCTAAGAGAGCCGCCTGGCTATCTGAGAAAATTACAATATTTGCGCCTTTAAGACCTTTATACAGGTTTATATTAGCGCAGGTCTCAATTGCGTATATTTCGGCTTGAAAGACACTGGGCCAAATACCCAGAGGGATTGAGATTCTAGTATTGGGTCCAGCAACTCCGGCACCAGAACCACAGTCCATTTTCGAGCCGTCTGTATACCAATTGAGAGCAAAGGGACCGAAATCGGGACATTGGCCATCCCATTCGGACCTGGAAGGAAGAATGATGTTGAATTTCCTACCGAAACATAGATCCCTAACCATATAGTCCGATACAGTACATATGGGAGTGTTAGGGATTTCGTGAAGAATGCTCAGGTGACCATAGTTGCCTTCAAGTAAGCTTGACGATATACGCAGCCGCAAAGCAGTATTTGCAGCTGTTTTCTTGATGAAAATGTGTAATGGCACCAGGCCAATCAGCGCTTCAATGGCAGGAGTTGGACAGGTGCGCATAGCTCCAGTTATGGAGACGCAAGCAAGCCTTTGGAGCTTGTTAAGTTTGGTGATGGCCGAGCCCTGCATGACTTTGGGCCACCACACTAGAGCCGCATAGGCTATGACAGGTCTAACTATCATGGTGTAGAGCCAAAAGATCATCTTAGGAGTAAGACCCCATGTTTTACCAAAGAGTCTTTTGCAGGCCCAGAAAGCCCTAGTGGCTTTTAAGAGGACAGTGTGTAAGTGAGTGTTCCAGTTTAGTCGTTTGTCAAGCGTGATGCCTAAATATTTGACCTCATCAGAGTACACAATAACAGTGTCTTGTATGGAAATGGGACCGAGGTCCAGTTTGTATCTCTTAGTAAAGGGAACAAGAACTGCTTTGTTGGGATTGATTGATAGGCCTTCTACGGCGCACCAATTTGAAACCAATAGGAGAGCTGATTTCATCACCTCCGTGATGGTTGAATCATACTTTCCAGAGACGATGATTACCAAATCATCCGCATAACCGATGGCCTCAAAACCAGACTCATCTAGTTTAGTCAAAAGGTCATCAATTACTAAGGACCACAACAGAGGTGATAGAACACCGCCTTGTGGGCAGCCTTTTACAGCCTTAGTGCACACAGTGGCTTTGCCTAGCGTGGATGAGATTTCACGCTTCCTCAGCATGGCATCCACCCAGGCAATGGATTGGGAATCAATACCCTTACATTCCAAAGCTTTGGAAATAGAACCGAATCCAGTATTGTCGAAGGCACCCTCAATGTCAAGGAAAGCACAGAGCGCAATCTCTTTGGATCGAAAGGTTTTTTCAATTTTACTGACAAGGCAATGTAATGCGACTTCGGTCGATTTACCCTTAATGTAAGCAAACTGCGTTCGATGAAGAGGTATCGAGCTTGCAAGTTTGCTTCTAAAGTGTAAATCAAGCAGTTTTTCCATGGTTTTAAGCAGGAAAGACGTGAGGCTTATAGGCCTGTAAGATTTAGGGAGTTCCAGAGGCCTATTGCCTTGTTTGGGAATGAAGACGACAACCACCTTCCTCCAAGAACTTGGAATGTATCCCCAATTGAAACTTGCCCTAAACAGTTTAACTAGGTGGTCAAGGATGGTTTCCAGACAGTTCTGCAACATTGCTGGAAAGATCCTGTCACCCCCTGGGGATTTATAAGGTTTAAAAGAGGCCACTGCCCATTTAACCTTATTCCGGTCAAAAATGACCCCTGAAAGGCTCTTCGTCCTATTGGAGAAGCAGATCCTATGATCATGTACTTCAGGAGAGGACGGAGTAACTTCCGTAGAAGACCCCGGAAAATGAACATGAAGTAAAGTTTCCAGAGTCTCGCGGTGATTGGCAGTAAAAGTGCCATCATGCTTTTTGAGGAGACCAACCCCATTAGAAGAGTCTTTGGCGAAAACCCTTTGAAGACGTGCTGCCTCAGGCAGCGAGGAGATACTCTCACAGTGTCTTCTCCAGCAATCGCGTTTTGACTTCCTAATTTCTATATTGTACTCCGTCAGTGCAACCCTATATTCATTCCACTGCTTTGTACGTTTTGATTTATTGAATAACTTCCTGACATGCTTGCGCATATCTGACAGCTGATTGTTCCACCAGGGTACCTTGCGCACCATTTTAGTTGTAGGAACGAAATTACTGTCTTGATAGGAAGAAATTAGCACATTATTGAGCTGAGTTGCTACCTCTTCCAGTTCATCGACTGAGCTGATGGAGGTAGCAATGGAATCTATCTTTGTGCCCACAATGGCTTGGAACAGACTCCAATTAGTCCTTCTAGGATTAATTACATTAGCAAGGAGCTCAGTACGTCCTGGAATGTCAAAAACTATGTGTTGATGATCAGACAGGGACGCTTCATCTGAGACTCTCCAATTCACAATAGAATCGGACAATATCCTGCTGGCTAGGGTGAGGTCCAGCACCTCTTCCCTGGCTGCAGTAATGAAAGTAGGCTTACATCCCCTATTTACAATATCTACACTATTAGATACTAAGTAATTTAGAAGACACTCACCTCGTTCGTTGATGTTGCTACTACCCCAGATGGTATGATGGGCATTAGCATCACAGCCAACAACATATTGACGATTGGACTGCCGACAGTCACTAATTAAATCCTGGACCTCGATTGGTGGGATTTGTTGCAAGTCCCCAGCAAAGTATGCAGACGCCAGCACGACCTCCTGTACTCCGTTCGCAGTGGGGACCTCCACCAGTATGGCTACGAGATCTCTGGAAATAAAATTAGTAAGAGGGAGATAATTAAAACTTTTTTCAATTAGTATGGCCGCTCTTGGCACAACATCTCCACGAAAGTAAAGCAACTTACTATGATTCGTATTGAGTCCGCGGACCTGACCACAGCTTACCCAGGGCTCCTGTATTAGCGCAAGGGTGAATTTGTTTTCAGCGAAAAGCCTGCATACTGTGGCCGATGCCCCTATGGCATGGTGCAGGTTCGCCTGGAGTACCTTGATGGCACTCATCGTCTCTGCTGTTCTAGAGACCGTTGGACGAGCTTCCCAGCCAAAGCTCGTCGAGGTCCTCTGCCTCTAGCACCTCTTCCTCCTCTGCCATGGGCTGCAGCCCTGCCAAGGGAGTTGGGTGGCATTCCTCCCCGAGCGGAAGAATGCGAATTGTACTGCTGAAGTCGCAGAAGACAGTGTTTGCTGAGAGGCCCCACTACTAGTCGACCCTGCAGCACGACTGGTAGAAGGTCCTGCAGCAGCCATTGCCTCTACGTTTCCTTCTGTGACTGTTGTGTCATAAGACACAGTAACTGCCTCTACGTGTGGCAATGAGAGCCGCGCTGCCCTTCCACTGGTAGGCTCAACAGCCCGACCAGCAGAAGACCCCACGGTGCTCATAGCCCTCACTGAAACGGAGGCAGCGGGTTTGTTTTTCGACCTGGAAGCGGTCTCTGAAGCAGATGACTGATGCTGCGAGGGCCCTCTGGTTGTCAGCCCGGCGGCACGACTAGTAGAGGGCCTCTCAACATCACTCTCCGCCACAAAACCGCTACCTGGCGCACCCGACGCCCCGACGATACTGGCACAAGTAACAGGACCGGTCGCAATATCACCAGTGGACCTCAGCCGCCGAAGAGTCCTTACATTAGTCTGCCCAGCGGCGCGACTTGTGGAAGGCTCTACAGCGTCTAGAGGCACTGTTGACATGTTGTCGGTCCTGCTACCGACCAAATCGGCAGAAGCCGGGAGCATGTCCAACAACATCGCTTTTTCCCCGCTGTCTACCGTACTGGTAGAGGTAGTGTTAGAGGGGACCTGCTCCTCAGATACAGGTCCAGCGTTTTTGGTAGCAGCGGCCACAGGTTTGAGCATCAATTTGATGAACCCAAATCTGTAGCAGACCCTGCCCTTGAGCTCCAGCAATTTAGTCATTGACGCATCATCAATAACCATAATTAGATGGAGAAGCGGACCTTGCGTGCGTCGCTCAACAACCTTCCACTGCTCAGTTGAGAAGGGGTTAAGTGCACCAAGTGTGCTCACTACCTTCTCACTTGTCAGCGACAGGCTGTGAGGAAAGTAACCCCGGATCAAATGAGTCCTGGGAAAGTTACCCTCCTCCACAAGGTCTATGTCAAGGGCCGAATGGTCTTTGATTTTTTTGAAGTGCCTACGCACCCAGTCAGCCGAGGGCTGGTCGACGCACGTGAGAACTAACCACCCCGTTCTGGGCAGACAGTTCTCATATTGTGGCTTGAGCACGTCTTTGCCAGCTAGCTCGATTGACACGTCAATAATCGCCTCCTGCACAAGAGCCACTTGCTCAGCTGTAAGAGGACGATTATTCATGTCGCTCGAAACAAAGCCCAGTCTAACGCTACTCACCACTTGGCTGTAAGTGGCTTTCGCTGGTTCCGTGTGGAAGTTCTTGGGCTTTTTGGAGTCGGGGAGACTCTGTGATTGCTCCAACGAGCGCACACGCTTGATTTTTTTCGGCTTAGCCGGAAGGGAGAGAAGGGGATTCTTGGCTATTTCCAGAGACCTATCTCTGGAGAGACCACAGTCCATAGCCCAACGGAACCTCCTTTTCTCTGCAGAAGTAAGTTTGACAAAACCAGACTCCGCGTTTAGCGTCATCTGGTTAACTTCTGCGCCAATAGCTGTGAGCCCAGATTGCTCCGAGCACACACTAAAATTGTCCGGCACTACCGTGCCACAGAGGGAGTCGATATCCGAGGAGTCTTCCTCGGATACGACCCCCTCCCTGGCGCCGATAAGTGTGGACGAAAGCACACCAGGGATAGGTGTTGGTGGCCTATCCGAGACCCCAGTAGCCGGACCAACATCACTGCTAGTGGGGTTGGGAGCCAGAGGCCCAGAAGCCAAAGCGCCCGAAGGCATGTCTACCAAGCCGGTAGACATGGAAATTGGGACAGCTGTATGCCCGTCAGCACTACAGACTGTCGATGCACTAGGTGCATCCTCCACATCCTTGTTTTTTTCCTTTCGGTTATTTAACATGTTTTATTCCCACGAGTGGGCGGGAAAGGAAAATCACCCATGACATAGCCCGCTGTATCATGGGAGGGCTGATTGAAACTGGAGGTCGCCTGGTATCCAGAGTTCGCAAATTAACGACTAAGCGCCCTCTTAGCCACGCATCCCTCGGCATATGCTGTTCCACCTTGGATTAGGGGTTTTGATTTAAGAGAGTGAACCATCTCTCCGCCCAACTATGTTAGCCGGTGCATGATAGAGACATGACCATATCATACACCGTTACCAGCCGCCACCACGAGGAGGTCATAGTCGCACTACCATCAGTCCAAACAGTTACGGCACGTACACCAAGGTGTTACATGTTGATCCCCCTGAATTGGCTAACGGCTGACGGCCTGGCCCGCACATAGGGAATCGAACAAATTAGTGAGACATTGCATGTGCAAAAAAGTATGCCAAGCTTTTGACTTTTCTTTCACACTTGCCTTGTCCGTTTGCTTGCACTTTATTATTTTGAGCTTCTCTACAACTTCAGGCAGGAAAGAAATCTCCGCGGAGCTAAAATTAAAACTCCCTTTAATATTTTTTTTCTTTGAAATTTATTTTTTTAACTTTAAATTTTAAATTTTTTCTGTCGACAAAAAAATATCGATACTTATTCGACATTTCTTGGTGTTGCCATACACAAAAAGCCATTGCTGAGTTGAAATTAAACTCACACTGAAAAACTAAAGGGTTTTCCATTAAGGACATAACAATTTTATCCATTAATAAAACACCAAATTTTTTGAGATATTGAGTTCAAATTTATTGTGGGTGTAGTGCAAGCATTACATTTTATGACTGAAATTCGATTTCGGTCATATGACCACTACGAACCCGTTTACAGCGATCGATTCTTTGGACCCAATTTTCCACCACTCTCGCACACATTTCGACCGGAACGTTGGTTTGATATTGTCTTTGAGCTCGTCCAAAGTTGCTGGCTTGTTGGCATAGACCGGTGACTTGATATAGCCCCATAAAAAGAAATCCAATGGCGTTAGATCGCATGAACGAGGCGGCCATTCCACCGGACCATTTCTCGACATAAAACGTTCACTGAATTTGCCTTTCAATAAATCGATTGTGACGCGTGCTGTGTGGCTAGTGGCACCGTCTTGTTGAAACCACATATCGTTGATGTCAAGTTCATCCAATTCTGGCCACAAATAATCTTCCAACATAACATGATAGCGCTCTCCTTTGACGGTAACACGATGGTCGTTTTCATCCACAAAAAAATACGGCCCAATCACACCTGCGGCATGAAAACCGCACCATACAGTAACTTTTTGCGGATGCAATGGTGTCTCAAGAAGCACATGTGGGTTTGTTGCTGAGCAATAACGCGTATTTTGCTTATTAACAAAGCCATTGAGCCAGAAATGAGTTTCATCGCTGAAGATGATTTCTCGATGAAATTCTTCATTTTCTTCAAGCTTTGCCAGAGCCCAATAGGAGAAGTTTCGGCGTTTCAAAAGATCCAGTGGCTTTAGTTCTTGAGTTAATATCATCTTGTAAGCATGTGTGCCAAGATCTTTTCGCAAAATATGCCACAGTGTCGTTCGAGCGGTGTCCAATTCTTGAGGACAACGTGGAATCGACTGATTTGGGTCATTTTGAATCGATACAATTACGGCTGCGATATTTTCTTCGCTTCGAGCTGTACGACGTCTTTTTGGCACCGGAACATCCAATAGTGAAAATATGGATTAAAATGTATCCACTATAGCACGCACAGCCTGTCGGGCGGGACGATTATTACGACCGAAAATTAGAGTAAGCGATCACCGACTCAGAATTTCGGTAGTAATATTTAATAATTTCCAAATGTTGCTGGTTCGTGAACTTAACCATGATGAAAACGTTGATTTTAACTAATCTTTTGACATTGACATTTCATTAAAAAATTTAAAGGTGCGTTCATATAAAGATACGAAATTGTTAAGTCCCTAATGGAAAACCCTTTGCTTCTTTAGTTAAACGTAGATCAGAGTTAAGCGACGTTTAAGCAAACTTAGTTTAAACCGGGGTTTAAGCTCGCACTGAAACACTGGCCCTAAAAGAACTGTCTTTGAAGCTTGAACAACGATTAGCGTAGCTGACACCACTTTCTGAGATGTGCTTGGCTCACCTCCATCAATATGCGCTCTACAGTTGATTCATTGATTTGCTACCGGGACCGCTTGTAGTACTGGACTGGGTTTGTAGGTGAAAACAATCTGAATATAATTTGTGAAGCGTCTTTTATCCATGCTTACCAACAACAACTCAATGATAAGTTTTTATTACTATTTTTAGTCATTCGTAAACTACAGTTTATCACCGTACTCACACATTTTGAGTTTCTCGTTTTGAAACAATTTAAGTTCCAACATTAATTTTTATTCCCGAGCAAGAGAATAAAACTCTAGAAATAATTTTTATTCTTGAGCCAAAAAATTAATAATTTTTTTATTTTTAAGAAAGAAAGTAGAAATCGAAAAATAAGTTTTTTTGGTTGCGCAAAAATATAATAATCAAACAATGATTTTTTACACTAAATCCAAATAAATAAGGGTAACGCGTACAAAATAAAAATCTTTACTGGCTTCAGTAAAGGATGCAACCATTGTGGTGTGCTCAACTGTGCTCTTCAACATTGTTTAGGCGGTTTTCTATTCAATCAGTTAGATTCACAATGAAGGTAATGATGTTTTAAACTAATAGGCAAAATATCATTTGTGCACTACAGCTGCTATGTTTTCAGTTGACCTTCTTGAACGAATACGAGTTGATGTCTTCACATCAATAACTTGCCCGAGACGTTCCAATTTGTCGATTAAATTTACGATTGTTGAACGAGCATGCGCTTCATAACTACCAAATGAGATACGAATTTTACGAACCGTTCTGCGAAATTTTCACTGTTTTTGTAGTGAATTTTCAATACTTCAATGCGTTTTTCAAGTGTATGTCGTTTCATCTTCATTACCCATATAGTTGTCAAAGAATGACAGCCGCTCTTAATGGAAAACCCTAGTTGAGCAAGACAGGTACGTTATAGTGGTTAATTTTAAAGTATGATAAAATAAATTTCGAAAAGAAATTGTAATACTATATGCAAATCAGTTTTAAATGTTTCAAAATAGTTGGAAAAGTGTCAATTTCTATTCTTATATACAAAGGCCGGAAAAGTTAAAGTTCGGCTAAATTTCGTAACTACAATTTTCTTAAAAGTTTTAATGCACCACTTGAAATAAATTATAGTTTTGTATATTTCCAAAAGTTCCTAAAGCAATCCCAAAAATAACATTTGCCACTTATTTCAAAATATAATTAACTTTTTCATACACTAATTGCATTTAAATCCAAGGACAAAGCTATAGCAAAGATTAAAAAAATTAATGAAATTATTATTTTAGCATTTTGTGCAAACTTACAAAGTGTACAAATTATATTAGGTCAAAGTTCAGCTCAATAGTACAATAGCTTCTTCTGGTTCATGTTCTTCTCACAACTACTCATAAATGTCCTTCATTGCATTTCTTTGACTTTGGGCTATTTTTTTTATAAAAACAAAGCAACATAATAACTGCAAGTGCTGTTGCTGGTGCTGTTGCTACTACTACTGTTGGACAGATGGACAACGACAACGAGTTAAATTGAATTGAGTTGTGTTGCACTTGAGTATGACAAAGTTAAAAAAAAAAAGTTTAAAAGCAAAGTTTCCACTTCGTTAAACATTGACAGCAGCTATAGCACCAGCTGTATGGGTAAAAAGACAGGAAAGTTGAAGCATTTGGTGGTGATTGGTTAAACAAATGTATAAATATGTATTCATTTTCGTTACATTATCTGATAATGAAATATTGAGTGGATTATTGCAGTATTAAAAGATTTAATTTGCTCTCATACTCTCACAACACAATTTTAATTTAACTATTCGCAAATGTAAAGAAAATCGAAAAATAATTACATGATATTCTCATTATCGCATTTAATAAACTATCGCAGTATACAGTGACGACGATGACACAAGCCCGAGCGAATACGATTAAACTGAAAACTAAAATTAATTATACCTACATATATTTTTTTGATTTTTCTTTCAGTCGTTGTAAGCTATTAAAAATCTTAAAATATATGTATAGTGTATACGCTGGAAAGTTTTTTTGTAAAGCAAGTCGTCTCGACTGTTTCAATCACACTTATTAACGCTTTGCTCAAGAAACAAGAAATATTCCATTTGTAATCATTAAAGAAGAATTCTAGAGAGTGGAACTTGGCCTTAAAACGCTCCTTCCCATTGTTGATCATGAACTAAAAAAACTTTTTAACAAAAATGCAAAAAATGCCAAAATGACAATGAGAACACAGAAATCCTATAGGCGATGACTTGAATGGGGTACACTTAAAACTTATTTCTAAAATCAATTACTGAAGATAAGCAGAATATTCTCAAACTAATATTAAATATATATAACTAGGTACTCTCATATAAAGGAAAAGAAAAAAATCAGTAAATAATTGCGCAGTTTTATGAACACTCATTTACCGAAGCAATTCTAATTCGATACCCATTTGTGTATGTATGGTAGTAAGTGAAATTACATACATATTCACATATAAGTTTATACATAAATAAGTGTGTATGGGGTGTATATATATCAAATTAATAATATATTAAGGGTTTTTCATTAAGCGCATTTATTTCGCATTAAATTCCCCCATATACAAGTAAATATGTACGTAAGCTTATTCTCTTCATTTTCTCAGTTTTATCACTTCTAGGAATATACATATGTGGGTACCTCGCATATATATATGTACTCGTTTCTTTTCCATATTTATTTACACTGTAATGTGTCCCAATGTGTACTTATGTTTTTTATATTATTTGTTTGGACATTTTAATAGCCATTTTATTAGCTGACGTGTGCATAGTCATTGATTATGTTTCGATACTTAATAAAAGTAAAGTACATATGTACATTAAAGTGCATGGCGAACAAAAAAAAAAATTGTTGCTGTAAATCTATAAAAATTATCTTCGTATTATCTTATTAAGGTTCCCGAAACATTTCGGCTGGATCGTTTTGAAAAACTTCTAAAAACCGACGTTTGTATGGGATGTAGTCTAGTTTTGGTAAAATAAAACTCACGAATTAGATTCTGTATCAAAATATTTGAAAAATCTGCTAAGAAATGTAACGAAAAATTGCGAAATTATTTTAATTTTCTTAGAATGAAAAAGCTTACTAAAAATAATTAATTCTATGTTATTGTGATAGTGTTTCAAAAACACAAAACGAAGCAACTCATAATGGACCACAATTGATTTCCGAGTGGAAATACTCAATCAGTTTCACCATACTTATAAACCTAACCTAACCTTATTATTAAAATTCCAAACCACATTCATTATCTCGAGTCTGCAAGAAGAATTTAAAAAAAAAATTTATTCAGAACTCAATTATATTTGAGTATCTATTATTTATGAGCTTTTGTTTTGCCAAAAGTAGCTTACAAAATTTCCATGTGTAAAAGTAGATTTTTATAGGTTTTTTTTTCAAGACGAAGCTCACGAACAGTAATCGCTAAATGCTAAAATCGAAATATTTTGGGAATTACCATGAAATAAACCGAAGTTAATTTTTAGAGGAGTAAAACAAAAGCTTCCTCTTCTTTTTTTTTTTGTACGAGATTCGATGCACTTTAATGTATGTACATGTGTATGCTCTGCATGTACGTACTAATGTATGTAGTAAATAAATGAAGTTTATGTTGACATTTATTATAAAAAGACACATATATGTAAGTCCATATATACGCATTTAAATGTATGTGATTGTACCCATATGTGCACATGTCCAGCTAACATTTTCGATACCGAAAATTCCTTTCACCGAATAGTGAATGCCTAATTAATTATGTCGCTGTCTGATCGCGCAAGTTCCATTATTCGGGAAAAGCTATGACATTCTGGCCATTCCCGGAGAAGAAGAGCGTTCAATAAATCACAATGGAATGTTGTAGAAGCGAGTCGTCAAAGACTTGTCAGGAAGATTATTTTTTTACTGCTTTATTAAAACCTATGCCTAAGAACGTGCTACAAAAAAATCTTAATTTTTTACTTAATTTGTATTGATTTTTAATTTTTATTGGTAAAAAAAAGAGTTTTTCTATATCGATAATTACAAACTTCATTTAATATTTCTGCATGAAAAAGAACTAGTTTTCCTTACAAACATATTTAAATAGTAATGAATCTGACCTAAATGTATACACGTACTTCCTGGACTTCGCTGTCTAGCCTTGGAAAAACTTGGGTAATTCGAAAATAATAACAACAAAAAACGAGATTGCAAGTAGCCATTATTTTGGGGATGTTTTGGTTAAAAATAATCCATATGAATAATCAAAACTCATTTTAATTGCCAATAACCATCAATGGTTATCAAAACTCATATTGGTTACTAATAACCATTAAGACTGACCAAAACTCGTTTTGGCTACCATTAACCAATTGAAATGTGATTTAGTTACCAGTAACAAATATGGACAACCAAAATTGAGTTGGTTATTGATAATAAATATAAGCAAGAATCTTCTTTCCATATCGACCACCTATACCTCAGAGTGCCTGGGTTCGATGATTTTTTGTTCAATTTTTCTGTTACAGATCGGTTATTGCAACCAATATTAGTTTTAGTTAACTCTAGTGGTTATTGGTAACCAAAATAAGTATTGTCTAGTCTTAATGGTTGTAGTTAACCAGTCAGTAGTTAACTGAGTTTTGGTTGATCATATTGGTTATTGGTAACCAGAATGAGTTTTGGTTATCAATAACTGTTATTTAGGACTTTTTTGGGCTTATGTCCCTGAAAAAAAAAGTTTGTCAAAGAAATGACCATGTAAGAGCGGTAGTCACCATTCTTAATCTTTATTGAACTTATCAAGTAATCGTTACATTAGTAGTTCTATCCCACTAGTTAAACATTCCTCTCAGTTAATACTATCAAAATCCCATTTTAGCCCATTAAGTCCGAGAGCAAACCGATTGAAAACCAAAAAAAATCTTCAATCACACGTCTTTATCGTCACAAAATCAAACAGCACATACGCTAAATCAATTCTCAAGCAACGAAATGGTATTATCGGTTTTTTTTTTAATTTTTGTTAAGTTTCTCTCTTCACGTTAGAATAACTGTGATAGTGATTACGTGTTTCGGTAACTTTTTTTTATCTGTATTAAAATATATTTTTTTATTGTACGTATACGCATCATTAGGACTTAATGAGTAAACCTACAAGGTCTTATCGTCTTCCTTGCTATGGCTCCTCAATAACTATAACCAATATACCGTCTTCACCAACTAATCTCCTGAGTAACATTGAACAACAAATAGTTTAGGAAATATATCCCATCATTAATATGTCTTATATTAAAAATCAGGATGGCATGGGAGGTGTCACATCCACTAACTCAAGTTTACCCATATTTTCTTCACAGAATTCCATTGATAAATAATACTTTCACACTAAATCTCTGTATCATACCATAAATAGTTCCCGAGACATCCCATAATAAAAATTCAGGCTATATGGAAATTACCCCGATCTCCTTTTCAATCTCACCCACATTTTTTTTTTGTGGCATGGCATTTTCATGTATATGTTTGCGGAGATTACTCAAAAAAGGATTAGAGTTGTATGGGAAGTACCATGCACGGTTGCCCCGAACTCTTCATATGTAGCTTGTGACATCCTCTGGAGATCAACGGATGTGTTTGATTGATTCTGTTAAGATCAGGTTAAGAATCTAGAAACGTATAAACACAAAACAACAAAGAAACTTGCGGCATTCAATTTTAAATAGTAAATATGGAAAAAAAAGTAAATATAAGTCCATTGTCTTGGGAATGTTTCTACTACACAGTACAACAAATTTTCAACTTTTGTCTTATGCGCGAGGTTTGATTGTATACTGTATTGTATACTTAACATAAATAAGTGAAGTTCGTATACAATTTTGTTTTTCTTTTTTTCTCTTATTTTGCCCTCTAACTCCGGTACTCCTTAAGATATATTATTATATATACTATTTATGTATCGTTGTAAGTAGCTAAATATCCTCTATTGAATAACATTTAAAATTTTACTCATTGAACAAATAAAAATAAAGTTACGGGCAAGTATATGCTTTAACCTATCAAAAATGGGTTTTTCGTCCCTAAGTCCGGATTTTAAGGGTCAATTAAAAATTCTGAGTATGCAGTTTTTTTCTGCTTGACTAGACTTACGACAACTTGAAAAAAGTATATCCAAATTTTTTGTTTTTGTCACACTGTATTATTATTGCACAAAAAACACCACCGCAACTAAGGACCACGAAACAGAAAAATTACTTACAAATTATCCTACAATCGTCCGGATAATTATAAGATAAACAAAAATGTACAGAAAAACGAAACAATAAAGAAAAAGAAATACAAAATCACTTTTAAAACACTCGCCAAGAAGAAGTCTATGCATTTTGTTATTGTAACTCTTCTAACAATCAGCTAAAACAATCTCGAGTTGCATTTATTTTGCATTGATCCCAATAATCTTCTTAATGCTAGCTGGGTTTTAGTTGAGTTATATGCAGCCTGTATCTTAGGGCAGCTGCTCTTTATCACACTTACTATGTATGTATGTATGTTTCTGCTGTTACTGGCAAAACCGGAAGTTCTGGCTATATGTTGACGGTATGTGTATATAAAATTATTTATAGTTTAACTTTTAATGTGAGAATGTGTGTATTTAAACTTTTCTCATATTTAAGTTTTATAAAATAATTTTATTTCTACCATACCTAGTTAGTTTTATAGTTTTTGATTAAATATGCTTATACATACATATGTAGGTATATAAAGCCGAAAATATAATATATATATGAAATTATGTATGTATGTATGTAAGTGTTTGATAAAAGTGTCATGAAATTGAATTAAAACTAAAATTTTGTCAAAATATATATAAACCATACGCTAATGAAAGCCATTGTTCTTTCAATTAACAAAGGGTAGTCATTTTAATAGACTAAATCGGTCTAGAAACTAGATATCAAATATAATTGAGGTAATAGAGGTTTATAATTAACTAAAGACTAGGCACCTCAGCAGATTCTTCGTACATACAATCTCTGTTTATGAACTTGGGAGAACCTACCCTCATTGTATGAAGGGCATGTTCCACTCGAGGTAATATAGGATGTTGATGGCTCCCACCTCCGATTAGCCAGTTGAAGATAGTGCTCCTAGTATGTGAAGTATGTGCTGCTCAGGACGACTTCCACGTTGATTGAAACAGGTATCACTATGGATTCGTCAAGTCAAGTCCCCGTGCACACTAATTCATCAATTTTCTTATTCCCTATAATTTTCCTTTGGCCTGATACACAGATGAGAGTGATGCCAGTATACGGACTTAGTTTGCTTAGTAACATACTGCATTCCTTAACTCTCTTTGATTTGATGGTGATAGATTGAATAGCTTTTATTGGTGCCTGACTGTCTATAGAAATAGCAATTTTAGAAACCTCTCTAATCGCCTTATTTGTATGGTCGGTTGAAATTTTGGGCGGCCTTTAACTTCAAATCGATTATCAACGTTGGATTTTTCAAAACTAATAAGATACAACCAATTTAATGAATTTTTGTTGATTACCTCGTAAAGGGCAAACCAGCATGAATAATATGCATTATATCTTACAATAATTAATATCCATTGTTATTAAAAGAAATGAAATTTTCTTTTATTCTTTTACGAGTTCATTCAATTATAATTTTTTATTAGTTATCGGGCTTATTATTACACAATGCAAAAAATTTGTTTGCGCAAGATTTTCCAAAGATTTTATAGTAATTAAGAGACGCGGCTGCGTACTAAGTTTTTCTCCATCACATCTAGTTCTCCTACAATATGGGCCTCAATTCGAGCTATGAATTTGATGTCTGAAGTGAAGTGTTTAAGCACAAAGAGATAAAAATTTTTTTCGATGTATGCATTTTTCCGCCATCTCTCACTCTTTCTCTTGAAAGTGGGGTTTTATGGCCGCTTTTGACCTATGAGGTACATAACATATTTCCCAGAATAATACAAAAATCAAGTTTTTGCATTAGAACCAAGCTACTCATACTACGTAAGTAACAAACTAAATCGTTTGTTGTTGTTATTACGTTAGGCTTTCACATGGAGTCAACAAAATTTAAACAATAATTATTTGATTAAAAAAAAAATTGTAGTTGAACCACGCGTCTGCATTGCAAGTATTTGATTTTCTAACGAAATGGTACTGATGGAGTACAGGTCCATGTCATGGAGAAAAACTGAGTACTCGCCATCCTAAATTACTATAAAACCGTTGGGAAATCTCGCGCATAAGATAAAAGTTGAAATTTGCACTGTGTTATTAGTGAAAGGCAAGGGATACTCACTGTAAAAAAGCTCCCCAAGGCCCAAGGCAGCAAAAGAAAGCAGGTTTAACATAAAATATCATAACCTCACACGACTTCGGTGCCAATGAATGTTATGCGGTTACGGGGTTGGAAGGTTATGGTGTTATGAAATTTATCATTTAAATGGTTAAAATGCATAAGTCATACAAGTCTCTTACAGGGTTATGGGGTGAAGGAAGTTATAGGACTTGAGGATTAAATGGTTTTGAGATTTTTTGTGTCGAAGAATCAAGGGATTAAAGATTCAAGTGATTATTGAACATATTCGAGGGAATCTGGCAAAATATTCGAGATAATGAACTTTTTGTTGTAATTTTGGTGATATTTCTCGTACGATTTCTAAGAAAGCCAAAATAATAAGCTAATGTAAAAACTTTTCAAAAATTTTCGAGAGTAATCGATTAAGCTGAAAAGTTTTGGGAACCAACATAAAATAAACCAAGGTTCATTTTTAAACGTTTTCTTTTTTTTTTTTTGTATGCGGCACGATGTTCATATCTAATAAGTACTTTTGGTAGCTGGTGGTGAAAGTGGTAAAGACATGTGCATGAGCGCCGGCCGACCCGCAAGATTTTGTTTTTTTTTTATTGTCACATATCGTCGCCTGAGAATGAATTTGGCGTTTGTGTATAAGTATTCGTATGCCTATACGCCAAATCAATTCTCAGGCGACGATATGTTGTTGATAAAATGACAGAGCTTCAACGGAAGGGCTTATGATTCAAAGCCCTGCCTCCACCCCCACCCCTTGCGTGTAGCCCTGACGCATGTGTATCTGTATGTGTTTGATTGAGTATGTTTGTGTGCTCAATATAAATGAAAAGTGCAAAGCGGCACTTCAGTAGAAACAGCAGCAAGAAGCCTCTGTTGGTTGTAATTGACGTTATCAACGTTTATGATCTAGCTGTATATTTCATTATTATTACAGTACCATGTTGCACACATTTCCACACCACACATTACCTTAGCTAAAAATAGTTACCTACACTGTTTAAGTGGCTATAATTATGTTGCCGTTTGCAACTGCCAAACTGTCAATTTTAACATACTTGAAATAGAGAAATTTTTACATTTAAATTTCTACAAAAATAAAACAAGAAGCAAACTTAAAATATTAATAGATTAAGAACTATTCGAGTTGAATTATTTCTTCCTTAAATAATTTCGAAAATATTTACGAAGAACAACAGCTTCAGCACATGCACAGTCAAAATAGATTAAGGACAAAATTTTCTACACAAAACCTCTTAGAATCTTATCAAGTCTTTCCAAAGTCTATAGTTTTTTAGCTAGAAAGTGACCTTAATTCTTATTATCAACTTAGTATAGATAATTAAGAGTGAAATTGGCACGAATGTCATTAAGAGCATAAGTGAACCAAAATATGTTTAGAGCAAAAACGGATTAAGTCGCTGGACCAATTTCGCTCGTGGCGCATTTCATTAAAATGAAGTCACTCTAAAAAAGTGATGGGAGCCATCGAATAAAAACTAACGAATTATTCGATATTTAAGAAATGTCCATTCATTCAATAGTTGTAAAAAATTTAGTCGTGAGTGATTTTTTCAAATGAATATACGATTTTCAGTTTTCAATAGTTGAAATCGCTCTATAATTCTGTTGTATCTAAAACTGTTTTATTAAGGTTGCAGAGTACGAAAACATGTGGTCTTAATTATTTGTGTATGATATGCTGGGCCTGCAAAATGAAGCAATACAAGAACAATAAAAAAGTCTATAGAGGTTGTATTATATCAAACAATATCAAAAAAAAAAAAAAAATAATAATAAGGAAATCAAAAGTTTTTCAAAAAAAAAAGCACTTTTGCTTAACCCACCCTATTTTTTTTTGCCATAAATCGAAAGATCATACAATTTTAGCCCGATATGCAAATTTTCTAAAACCAAGTTTAGTTTTTCGGTTAAATTTGTTAGAAGTTGACGACAAACTTGGACTTTCATTATTTGTGTATTAAAAAGCTTTCAGCATACGTGCATGATTGATAGCTTATTGCAATGCTATTAACCTCTATTAGAGCCTTCAAAACCGAAATTAAAAGAAAAATAAATATTTTCCTACTTCAAATTGACAAAGATAATTTCGACCCTAAGGGAATTTGGTGCCAAATTCTGTAACCCCAATAAAATAGGTGAATCTAGAAATGTTTAAAGACACCAAATGATAACCCGGAAACTGGAGCTTGAATGTAATTCCCAAGGCTTACATAGGTAATTAAAAGGCCAGCAACATCCTGGAGGTTAACAACATTGACAAAAGCAGTAAAGTAGGGTAAATCGTGCCTGCAGATAGAAGAAAATCGAAAGAGTTTTTTGTCGTCCTATGACCCTCAAAGAGCCAAAGGACATAAAGAAGAAGAGGAAAGTGGAATGACTATTTTCGGTGCAATAAAACATAAGATATTTTAATTAGTTTTGCAACTAAAATGGTTTGAGTGTGCAGCATCTTCTAACAAAATTGTCAGCAGAATATTTTTATGGACTCTCAAATTAAATTTTGAGTGAAAATGGGAATCTGTCTTTTTATCCTTCTAAAAGGATCTTACGAGACTTAATATGCACCCAAGAATAATATTGCTCATACAAATTTTCAACAGTTGCCTAATTTCATAATGTGTTACTGTACTCTATGTGTTTTTGCAATTATTATAGTGAAAAGGTAAAAGAAGAAAATTTTAAATTGAGTGCTTGTGCTGCGTGCATTATGAAAATATTGAAGTAAAGATTGCGAGCACATATAAAGTTAACAAAAGTTTTCCTTCAACAAGAAAGTAAGGAAAAAGAAAGACAGGAAGGAAAAAGGAAGGAACTTTTTGAAATATTGAGAAAACATTTTAAGTGCGTTTAAATGTTTATTCAAGTCATCAACACATACACCTACACACATCCTTTCAAAATTTCGGTTGCTTTGGCAAAAGTTTATTACTTAGAAAATAAATAAAATTTAATATTAAAATAAATTTTTGAAATGATGTAAAGCATGATTGATTATGAAAAAATAAATATTTATTTACTTAAAATTATAACAAACAATAAGAGTATTAAACAGGCAATTAAATTCACATCAATATGTATGCAAAATGCCGCAACTCTCTGGTCAATAATAATAATATTGACCATAGAAATTAGCATTTCATGACGTTAACATGAGCATGTACGAATACATAAATAGGTATAGCAATCACAACATACATTTTACTGACACTCATACATAATTCTGACCCTATATCTATTTGGAGTGACAGTAAAACGATTTGCGTACATTACTAAGATAACTGACCACATGTAGATACCTACTTACTAAAACATTCGTAACATACGATATGTATGAATTGTAGTATCTCAACTCTTTACTTTACAGATAGTCAAAAGGTTAATCACCTGCATACCATCACCACCAATCATCGAAGAAGCTTAACACATTGTACACACAGAGCCACCCCTTTGGTACTAGGCACTCCATTCAGGAAAACTGTAGCTGCTGCTGTCGAGGAAAGCAAAAAACTTTTGAAGGAAAGCAAAATTTATGATAATCCTTTTGCCGAAGGCATACGTTCGATTTAACTTTTAAAATAGGCTAAAATGTTTTTTTTTCGATTTTGTTGTTGTTGGTTTATGATTCATTGAGAGATATGAATGAGTGTGTGCCTATCTAGCCAAGAAAGGCCAGAAGCCAAATCAATGATGTCGTTGTCATTGATAATGATGATGATGTTGTCGATAATGAAGGTCAATTGTGAAATTATGAAATATTTTTGGAAAAATAATAAACTTAAACCTGAATATCGCAAGTTTATTTAACATTAAAGTAAACAAATTATGAGTTGAAGAAATATTGTTACTTTCTGTTGCGAGCATTATCGTTTCAATTTTTTTTTACGTAAAATCCATTAAAAAACTTGGTTATTTATAATTATAAGAATGTGTGGTGGTAAAAAGTTAATACTTCATTGTACTGAAATAATTGAAACTCAATAGTATCGAGTGGTTGGTTTTTATACATAAGTGCTTCTTTCCTGTACACATTTCTACACACGTACATAGTATGTGAGTGCAAACTTTTTATATAATGGTACTTGAAAAGCCTCTCAGCATATACTTGTATACATACTTTAATCCCTATATTATATTATATGGTATGACTAAATCTTTAGATTTATGTACAATAGATTACTTAAAAATTCTATCTATATAAAGCACAATACCCAATTTAAGATGAATAAGCAAACGCCTCATTAATCGTATCGCAAGTGGTAAGTGCTTGAAGGTTCTAATTTTAATTTGTGGAACATTCTAAAATTTCTGAAGGAAAATAAACTTGAAATCATATAATAGTTTAGGTCACCGTAAAGATTCGTGATAATAGTGTGATAAGGTCTAATTAGTCTGCTAATGATATATTGTCATTAATCGTGGGTCTATTTTTATATTTGTATGCAGAACAAATAATGTTACGGTGATCTTATGGCAGCGTGAGTGACTATCATCTCAAGAGCCCGGGTTCGATTACTGGCATGGGGGCGGCCATACCAATTTTTTCCCCCATTTTTCAATTTTTCTTTACTGAATTTTAAAAATCGAAATGATACTCCTGTCAAAACTAGGCCTTCCCACCTGCATTATCATTTTTGATTGATTTTTAAAATATATGACAAACATTTCTAAGAAAAAATAAAATTAAGTCCTTGACTAACCCAAAAAATTTGTGAATGCTGGATTCTTCAGTAGGGTAGAAGGGGGAGCATTCGCCACTGGGGCATATTTGCCACCCCCCCTCCCCTCCCCCTTATCATCTAATTTAAGAAAGTTTTATAATTGAAACAGTCTATAATTTGTGCTTTTATCGATCATCTTTCATCCCTTCTACTTTGACTGTTGAGCTTTGTAAGTGATCGTGGGCAGACGTGTTTTTTTGTGTTTTTCGGGTGGTTGCAAAAATATTTGATAATAAGTAAATCTAGTAATAATTTATTTATTGAGTGAGAAAAAAGTTGTTCAATTATGTTTCTCCGGTGTTATTTAATTATAGAATAAGCCATAGTTTGTTTTTATAAATGTTCAAAAAGTTTAAAATAATTATGTTTTTCTGAAAGTGGTTGCTCCTGGGGCACATTCACCAGAATGCGGATGGAGCGGTTTCGACGGCGTAGGATATGAATTTTAGACAGTATAATGTTAAATTAAGTCATATCTAAATAAATTCCTCTGGATCAGTACTATCCACTTTTATTTGCATGTATCTACAAATGCTTATTTTTTTTTTAATAAATAACTTATATTTTTTAACAAAATATTTTAAAAATGAATCACTTATATTTTTCTTACTTTATGTTATAAATAAATTTTCATAAAGTTAAAATAAGTAGAACTTATTCTGACTGATAATATGTAATAGAAATATACCAGAACAAAAATTAAAAAAAAAAATAACTATTACTTTATCAAAAACCTTGAATTTTATTCCTTGACGGTTGCACCCCACCCGCTTGACGAATGTACCCCATGACTGGGGCACTTTCACCATTTTGGACTACTTGGAAAATCATCAAAAAATAATAGAAATCATTAAGATATTGAACTCATAAAGATAACAGTTGAAAGCTAATAAATGTAAATTTCTAATTAAAAAATAATTTTTCAAAAAAAATATTAGTTTAGCCTAGACAACACTTTAAAAAAAAGTGGCGAATGCTCCCCCTTCTACCCTAGAACTTCTTCTTTTAGAATCCATAATCAAAAATAACAATTTAAATTTTTGAGTACAGTATAATTAAAGATTAATAAAACTGACACTAGTCAATCTGCCTAGTATCAGTCTTATGCTCTCTAAAGGTTATATGCTGTGCCAACTGCCATTCAACAAATGACAAACTCAAAACAAAAAATGCCACAAACCATCATGCATGGAGTAAAGACTGTGCAGTTTATAAGCGGCGCATAGAATCGCTAGTAAACAAAATCGAGTATAACGTATCGGAATAGCAATCATCAAATTCTATTAGTATCTTATGTTCGAACATCCAAGGGTTACGAAATAAATTTACCGAACTTAAATACGTCACTAAGATTAAAAAACCTGCGATAATTTTTCTAAATGAAACACATGTAACCAACGACTGTGATATTAGTGATTTATGTCAAAAAGATTATATTTTAATTAATTGTTTGTCTCATTCAAAACGTACTGGTGGCGTCTGTGCATTTATACATAAGTCTGTCAAATATTCAAATGTGTCTGTAATCAATGATAATATTGCTTGGTACCTATCATTTAATGTTTTTGTCAAAAACTCACCGATTGTATTAGCGGGTATCTATTTATCAGCCAGTGAAAATAAAAAGCAAGTACTTGAATCGTTTGAACATTGGTATGAAGATATCTCAGAAAATAAAACAGTAGTTGTGTGCGGTGATTTTAATATAGACATGAATTCAGACACAACTCACAGTAGAAGACTAAAAAATTTTTTTAATGATTATGGCTTAAAATTGTTTGTCAACACTCCAACTCGTGTCACACAAAATTCGTCGACCCTCATTGATTTATGTTTGTCAAATATTGTCCCAAATAAATTATTGTGTTCTGTTTCGATAGACGACCAAATTTCAGACCATGCTTTAATTGAAATAAAATTGCTAGCCAAATGTGAAACTGTTAAACCAAAAGTTCGTCAAATAAATGTATGGAAAAATTATAGTAATTTGCAATTATGTGATACCATTGAGATGTATTTATTCTCGTGGCAATATGTTAAAAATGCTCAAGTGAATGAAAAAATTAATTGGCTATTAAATATCCTAAGTCTTAGCACAAAACAATTTCAATTTAAAAAAACAATTTGCACAAGTGACAATTTTTTTGACAGAGAACTCGAAAATATGAGAATCGAAAAAAATCGATTATACAAAAGAGCACAGTACGCATCCTTCAACACGGATGAAAAATGGCACGAATACAGATTATTCAAAAATGAGTATAAAAATTCAATTCGAATAAAAAAATATGAAGCAAATCAACGTAAATTGGACAGAGTAAATGGCGATACAAAGGGTACTTGGAGAGTGTTGAATTCTATATTATGCAAAGATCCCAGTGAAATCACATATATCAAAAACGGCGACCAAATTTATGAAGACGATTTCCAGATTGTAAATGAATTCAACGCCTATTTTGTGAGCAGTATCGTTCAACTGAATGAAAGCATACCAACGAGAAACTACGAGGATGACATCGCTTTTGACCAAAACCTGTCCTTTGAATTTAATAATATTACAAACACAGAGATTAAATCCTGCTTAAAAGAATTAAAGGAAAATACGGATGAGTTCTTCTTAAAACCGAGTGTGTTGTTAGATGCGGTTTTTGTTATAGGTCGTCAAGTTGCCAACATTATTAACGATTCATTCGACAACGGAATATTTCCAGAAGCCCTGAAAAAGTCAACAATAATACCAATCCAGAAAAAAAGTGGTACTGTGCTTATTAATGAACATCGTCCTATCAACATGCTACCGTGTGTCGAGAGACTCATTGAAAAATTGGCATTCAAGCAATTCAATGGGTATATACAAACAAATGGTCTTCTCAACACTCCTGTGAGTCTGCTATCAACGATGTGCTATATGATTGGAGAGAAGCACAAAATATGTCAAAAAGAATCATCGCAGTATTCTTGGATCTTCAACGCGCCTTTGAAACAATTGATCCGGATTTGCTAGTGTACAAACTTAAAAAAGTACGGCGTTCAACAGATGGCACTTCGATGGTTCGAGAGCTATCTCAAAAACAGAAAGCAATCAGTAAAAATCGGCGATGTAATTTCCAGAGAGTGCGATAATAATTTGGGAGTACCACAAGGTTCAATTCTTGGTCCTTTACTTTTTAATATTTATATAAATAGTATGAGCAACTGCCTAAAATACTGTAGCGTTAAAATGTTCGCTGACGATACGCTTGTGTATATAATTGCAGATAAAATCGAAGAAGCCAAACAAAAACTAAATGAAGATCTCGACATATTATTCAATAAGCTTTGCGTTGCGAAAATAAACTAAACCTAAATATAAGTAAAACTAAAGTTATGGTAATTGGAAACAAAAATATAGATAAAAATAATGTGAATATTTTCATAAATGGCACTAGAGTAGAGATTGTATCAGAAATAAAATATTTAGGAGTGATAATTGATGATAATCTGAAATTCGAAAAAAATATAGACCATGTTTGCAAAAAAATGGGTAAAAAATTGAACGTTTTGAGTAGATTAAGAAATGAATTAAACAGAAACCAAAAAGAAAAGTTATATAAAACACTAATTCAGCCACATTACACTTATTGCGCATCGATACTGTATCTATCGAGTGAAACTAGTATATGTCGCCTTCAGCATTTACAAATTAAATGCATGAGACAAATTTTAAATGTAAATAGGTCAGTCAAAGATAACTTTTTATTTGAAAATCTAAAATTTATGAATGTCAAACAAATAATAATTTTAAGAACTTTGTTGTTTATATACAAAATTATAGAAGGCGAAGCGCCAAAATATTTAACTAATACAATTGTGTACAGAAATGAAATTCATAAGAGACAATTAAGAAATATAAATGAAATCGAAGCAACAAAAGCAATAAAAACATGTAGTCAAAATTCATTATTTTATAAAGGAATAAGGCTGTATAACAGCATTCCAAACGATATTAGGCAAATTAAAACATTTCGCAAATTTGAAAATACATTAAAAGCATATATAATTGCAAGTTTTTAAGTAATAATTTTAAATACCATGTAAACCATGTAAAGCTGATTTAATGGAGAAATCTAAATAAATAAATACATTATTATTATTATTAATTAAGGAGTGGGTGAATATACGGTACTTATATGCCTTTGTTTATTTTAGAGATGTCCATCCTGTCTTCTTGGTATTTGGTCTCAAAAATCCAGAGATATTAGGATTTTGTGTGTACGAATTTTTAGCTCAAACGTCCTTTAGATTAGGTCAATTTAAGTCTCTCTGTATAAAATGTTTATTTTCAAAATTTTAAGGTGCTTCTGATTTCCGTGCGAGTGACGGCGGATTAAGAGCACTACAATGTGATATTGCAAGACTGGTTTTTAAAAACCAGTGAAAAATAAACAGAACGATGATATTTTCAAAAAATATTTTTATTTTCCTCTATTATTTCTAGCAATTTTTATTTTCTTGTTTCTTTGAATAAAAACGGCTAGATAACATTATAGACTTTTTCGAGTAACGTTAAACACCAGACTTTTAGGATCTTAGAAGTACAAGAGAAATAGTTTTTTGGTATTATTTTAGTTTAGGTTTTTTCATTGCTTTCGCTAATTTTTTTCAAAATGTAGAGTTACCTCGAAACTCACTTCGAAAAAATGTAACGTTAAAGACCACATAAAACTGTTTATATCTGCGAAACGACAAAAGTTAGAAAAAAAGTTTATGTAAAAGTTTATGTCATGAAATGTAGGCCTTGAGGCCTATGTTCATGTCCATGTAAAAAAATTGCTTTTATGGGATATTTTCGATAAATTTGCAAAAATATGCGTACGACTGTAACGTTGAAGACAAAAAAATTGACCATATGTATACTGGCGTTCAAATAATTCCAAAATAGTGCTTCAATAGTCGTGTGATTGAAGCCTGTGTTCGTTATCATAACATATAAATATTTGCATTAGCTTGTTTGTCTTTAATATCCACACCATTTCGCTCATTTGAAAATAACAGTTTTTTCTCCTAACAGAAAGCACAAATGCCACTTACAGGAGCTTTGAAAAAACTTACACAAAGCTTTACCGGCTCTCTCTTCAAAACTGATGACAATCTCTTAACATTTTCTCTTAAAAGCTTTAGTTAAACTTTATGAAGAGTAACGTGCTTTAAAACATATGATAATAAACAAAAATATGTAAACAAATGAATAAAATAAGTAAGTATAACAGTTATGATATGATTGCGCCAAAAAGCATCTGGCACATGTTGCTCCTGCTAACAGTGAATTTGGTTCTCAGTTACAATGAAGAGAGAAAACCAGTAAGTTACCGTAAAATGTAATTCCGTCAGCTGTTCTCGAATGCTAGTGTGGTGAGCTCAGTAGAGAGTATGGTGTATTTTTGCATATAACAGTTTCACAGTGTGTGTGTGTCGAGTCGAATATTTTGTTTCACTTATATTTAGCATTTGTACTTTTAGTCATTATATAAATACCAACGCGTCCATTACCAACTCGAAAGTTTGCATTATTCATCGTTCACGCGACGTCGTCTCTTCTCTGTCACACTCAAATCGTCTGACACTCGAGTGAAAACTAAAGCATTAAATTTCAGTTCATCCTCCTTCTGCCGAATAGTGAAGCAAGTGGCGCATACGCAAAATTTAATTTTCATAATGTAACGGTCAGAGAAAAAAAAATTTCATCAAGTTTAAATTCAAAAATTTAATGTGAATTTAAAAAAGGAAAGGATGAAGTAAAAGTGTATAAAGAAATGAGCTTGTCAATGTGGTTTTGTGCTGGTGTTGTATGTACTTAATCCACTATGTGGTCATATCTTTTTCTCCTTCTTATTTTTATGCTCTTAATTTAAATTCCTCTTTGAAATATTTATTTATGAAATGAAATTAAGTCGCAAATAAAACATCAAACAGAAAAAAATTTTATTAAAAGAATAATTAAATTTTGCAAACAAAATTTGTATGTGTTTGGCTTCCCTAGTTAAATCTAGCGGCATGCATTACAAGAAAAAAAAAACAAAAGAAAAGAATAACTTAAAAAAAGAAGTTCACGTTCAAGTTAAAAGTTTTTACTTTTAAAACGTAAAATATATTCAGACGTTCACACAACGGAAGCCAAAATGTTTGAATGGAAAGTAAATGAATTTTTTGTTTTCGAATATGTAATTCATATCTCGGTATAAAACATTAACCTTGAATTACTAATAGGTTAATTTCAAAATCTATAGAAAAATTTCAACTGAGGTTGGTCTGGAAATAAAAATTATTATTATAAATTTATAAATAAATATGAAAACGAATAGTTGATTTAGGCGATGTTTTATCCAATTCAGAACATAAAAATTGCCATGCAAAAAATATCCGTTTTTCACACTTTTTTGAGGCAAACTAATTTTGATAAAAATTGTATTTAAATCTTTAGCTTAGTATCCTTAATTTCAGATTTTGAGAGTGTTTGTTGGTTTGTTGGTTAAGGTGGTGACCGAGTGCTAAACACTTGTAGACCCAATTAGCATGTTGGTGTCATTTTGAGGATGTATGCGAAATTTCTAATAAGCAATAATTTTTAGTTCAACTAGGTCTAAACCTCTACTAGGTCTCTTTGAAAGTTTATTTTTCATTATAACACAGTGTAATACGTACTTATGGGGTCGATGATTATGACTCCGGCATTAAATTTAAATGAAAAAGTTTAAATTATTACTGATATCAGTAGGGTCACTCAAGTTTATCAATTGCATATGTGATTTTCAAATTGAAAATTTCTCATTATTCTTACTTCAAAGATTCCAGTAATAATTTCGACCACAACCACAGTTTGGATAATCTTTTTTGGATAACATTTAATTCTTAAGCTATCCGTGTACGTTCAAAACATCCTGTCGTGTCCGAATTTCATGACACTCTACTATTTTTTTCATTCTTGCATTCACGCCATTTTCTGATGGCAAACAAAGCCCTCATACTTATTGAAACAACCGAAAGGTTTTTTCAATTGTAGCCTATTATAGCATGATAATTTTTTTAAATAATCTTGTGAGATTCAGATTTGATTCCGCTATTTAAATTGCTTCTACCACCGTAAACTCCATTGCTTCTTATACTTTGGTTGTAATGGGAGTGAATTTTATCGCATATCTTTTTGTTTTATGATTTTATTCGCACATTCAGGAAGTTTCATTAAGTTTTATAAAAAAACTACCAACATTTGGCAGTTGTTAGTTTTTTTCTATGTTCCCTTTTATTGGAAGGTACTTCCAACCCACAAATGTGGTCACACCAATATTCAGAACTATACAGTTTAAGTGGGCATTCCAGTTTAAAATTACAAAAAAATAGACTTTTTGTCTATTTTTTCTTTAAACTATGATGTTTTATTATAAAATTGCTTAGATATGTTCTAAATATCTTATTGAAGAACAAAAACGATTTTTTTTTACCACTTTTAATCCAAGATGGCGGCGATAGAGGGCATCTCCAAAAAAGCCCATTTTTGGTGATAGGATAGATTCCGAGCTTCCTAATACTGATAAAGTCATAAACTAAAAAAGATTAACCACAAAAAAATGAAATTTGCCTTTCCCCTTTTTTAGGATCTTTTTTCTCCTTTTTTCTCTTGTAGAAAAAAAGAAGAGAGGGAATATTCCAATTTATGATGTTCCACGTTATAGTCACGATGGTAACGAGTCAAACGCATTTTGGTTTTCAAAATCAATTCAGTAAAACTCGAGCTATAAGCCCTACCATTTCAAAAACATCATTTGGAGAAAAAAATTTAAAAAATTATTTTTTTATACAAATTACTTTTAGTCAGCCATTCCTGTCAACGTGTTTTTGGCGATTATGATAGAAAAAAATATACTGATTACGAACCAGATGTCAGGATCCAATATCGCTAACGATTTTTTGAAAATTATTCTGATTAACTTGAAACCCGTTATTAGGGGGTTTCGAAGTGGCTAATTACGAATCTGGCATAATATTTTAAAAATGAAAAATATCGAATCCAATATGGCAGAAGAATTTTAAAAAATTTTTAATGGCTTTCAAGCGAATCCGCTATATTGGATCCGCCATTTGAAATTTCAAAAATCTTATACCAGGTTCGTCATTAACGGCCCTGAAAACCCCTGAGTAATAGTTTTGGATCCAAATAATTGTTCACTTTAACAGCTATTTCATCGGAAACTTGTTTTGGTCGTTAGGTCTTTTTTTTAGTACATCAAAGCATAATTAAATGTATAACTTTCACTTTACTTAGAATTTTGCAGTAATATTTTACGAGAGTATTCTTAAAACTATAAGGAATCTAAAAATCAAATAAAAAACTGAAATACCCCTTTACTCAAAATTTAAGTGGGTCTTTTTCTACATGATCCTTGCACGTAAATTTAGTTACCTTTTTCTGTTTTGTTTCGAGAGTATCGGAAACAGAAATTGACCTTTTTCGTTTACTCGCCAGCAAAGAAACAGTTATCTGTAGTGACAGTAATCTGTAGTGAGATTTTGTCCATACCACAATACCACCATGCATCTTGTAGATAGAAGCTCAAAAAGTCTAAAATTCCTGTATTGCTTCAGGGATGTAAATCAAACCATAGCTTTCTCATGTTTCCTTTCTCAGCATACATGCCTCAGCATCATAACGTCGAATGAGTAGTAGGTTGAATTGGAAGAGACAGCTGCCTTGCTGGAGAGGGGGCTTTACTTATTATGTGATCACTGAGTATGCGATAAGTCCCATTAACTAGATATAACTACTTATATTTAGTTTGATCTTATGATAGTCATAATCTTTGTTAATAGCGGTAATGCCCTGCTACGCAAATTTGATAATTAATTTTCATCTTCCATTTCATGTATAGCTAATATTTTTATTTTTGGTATAAAGTTAACACTAGTAACAGCTCTTGACATTCCATTTACCATAGGTTCGTAATATCTTTTAGGATTAAGGTTTAAAAATTAATAAAATAATTAAAGATTAATTTATTAATAATTTTTTATTCAAAATTACCTAAAACTTCTTGAAAGCCTGAAATATAAAGTATAAATATTACAGTTTTACTCCCAGGAAAAAATATAAACTGTTCAAAACTGGATATCGAGGCACAACTTTTTACTGAAAATAATTTGGTTTTCTATCTCATGATACAGGGTTGGTTTTTTTAAACAAAAAAAAAAGTAAGGCAAGGCGGGACATGGTGGGTTAATGTGGGCACTTTATTCTCTGAGTAAAATTTTAGCAAATTCAATAAAAAAAAACTACGTAATTTATTAATTTAAACCGTTGTTTATTATTTTTTTTATAAAAACTCGATAAGAAAAGAAAATTAATTATTCTATTTCTGAATCATTGTTAAACAACTGTAATCAACATAACTCAACTTCAACTTTTTTTTATATGAATGCCATGTAAATATAGTGCCCCACATTACTCCACTCGAAATGCCTCACATTGCCCCAATAGAAACTACCCACAAAAATGGTATCATGTGAGAAAAACAAACGCGTTGCATAGAAATGTATTTCCACATACAGAAAAAAGGCTTATTATTATTATTTGAAGGAAGGACGACTCGAAAGTCAGGCATTGCGACCTATAAATAGATATTGTACCAAATCCCTAAGTTATGAAAGAAAGAAAAGAAGAGAGAAAGAAAGATAGATAAGAAACATACCCAAGCCGAGAATCGAACTGTGGTATCCAGAGATAAGAGTCTGGGACTCTGCTACTAAACCACAATGACAATTGTTGGACCGAACGCCGATTTCGAACGGCTGTGTGGCAATTTTTTTTATCAGCTCGGTGGTTTTGTCATTACTAACCAAGGTGTGTACTTGTACACTTTCTTATAATTCTCATTCACTTCATATCGATAGTGAATATTAGAAGCTTATGAGAATTAACCACCAGACCAAGACGGGGATCGAACACGCAACCTTCTGGGTGAAAGCCTTGTGCACTATCCACTAGACTATTGAGGTCATTTACGCGTTTATTTAAATTGATCTCGCGTTTAAAAAAAAATATGAGAACTTTTTAAAAATCGGAAGAACTTCGAAAAATTGTGGGAGAATAAGTTCAGCCTCAAATCACAAAAACGTCTTTCTTTTGTCAATTTTTTGTGCTAAAATAAATGGTAACAAAATAAATTTAACATAATATGCCAATCAGTTTTACACTTCTTCTATATAACCTTTGAACCAGAGTCTCAACTCACCCCTACTTTCCACAACTTATTAGTGATAAGAAAACTTTTAAGTGCCACATGAAATGAAATGGAACTCAATTGCTTATCCGACCACCACCCGAAAAAAACTTCCAAAGAAAAATGAAAGAATAAAATTGAATAAAATCTTATAAAGAAAATACAATAAAAAAAATTCATTATTATTTTTTATAACTTTTTTTGTTATTGTTATTAATTAATAATTAATGCAATATGGACAATACTCAGAAAAAACAAGACACAGCAATATTAAATATACATAAATGAAGCAAAATATACGTATACAAACAGCCAGCAAAAAAGGTGTTTCAGATTGCTTCTCAAAGCACATAAATTCATATCGCTTGTTTTCTGGAATATTGCCATAAGTAAAAAATCAAAAAACACAAATTTTTAGATAATCGCATTTAAAGTTTTGAATTTCCATTCCATAGAACGCAATAACGACATAAACATACTCTCCTCACAAGAGTGTTCATAAATTCGCACTCTGATTTTTTTAAACAAGGTAAAGGATTGAACAAAAGTTATTTCAGAATGTTGAGAATACAAAAAAAGGAGGGAGATAAAGTGTTAAGATATTTCATAAAAATTATCTGCAATTCCATAAATCTTTTAACACTCAAACTATCTGCAAAACTAACCAAGATATCTTAGATTTTTTAAGCGTTATGAAAATATAGTTTTAAAACCTTTATATTCGAATTTCCCTTTGAATGAAATAAGCCGGTTTGACTTCATAGCATTATCGAGCATGGATGCTAAGACTATTTGGTCTTATAATTCGAATATGTATTTCCAACTTTAAAATTAATTATTCTTTTGCGAAGTTACTATGCACTTTTTTGCTGGGCGCATTCCAGCACATACACATACAAACCATGAAGCTATTGTGATATTTTGATTGCCATTTTTATTTTCACAACATAACAATACAAAAACGCGCTTATTTTCATATGATAACAAAATGTGAGTGTGTTGTTGCTTTTGACCATACTACGGAGGAAGTATGTATAAGGTCATCTCTTCATAATATAAGCGGACAAGTCGTTGTCTATAATGACAAAAATCATGACCATTTCGAAACCACACCACTGACACTACGTTTGCTACAGGGCCGCCCGCAAGAGGTCGAGGGTGTTTTGGGTGTTATTCAAAATCCCCCTTCATTGGAAAATCTGGCGGGAGAGCTTGGTCCGCTATGATTAAAGTATGTCCTAAAGAAGATTATTATTATTGTTTGTGGTTGTATGTATGCAGTTGGTATTTTTTTTTTTTTTTTTTTTGCGTTGTCTTCGTTCCTGTTTTCGTTAGCTTTTTATATGTTTATACGAATGTACATGTGACACTTCATGTGTGTATATGTGTGCATATATATGTGCACATGTGATAGTAATAATGTAATGGTCTCCTAAATACAACAATAAGCGTTTCAAATGAAGAACATTTCAACGGAAATTAAGTGACATCAACAGATAAATTTTGTTATATTTACAAACATATACTTACGATTACCCAGCTAGCACTGAGAAGTTTATAGGACGATCGTGATCAATGCGCAATCAGCGCTGCTGTCTTCTATCTGATTATTTGAAGAGCTACCCTTACTCCTGCATAACTCTTCGTACATCTTTGGTCAATTTTTAATTCTTTGGACGATTGAAAAATAATATGTTGCGATTCTTAGTTGCGGTGGTATTTGTTGTGTAATAATTTTTAAATAACTACTATATAATATATGAAAGTCTAGTGAGCTACTTACTAGACTATCGAGTTCGTCTAAGAAGACCGTAAAAAGATTATTTTCTTGGCGAGCCTTTTACGATTCGCCAAAAACTCTTCCAAGCGCATCTTCTATAACCTTATTTGGTGATTCATTGAAAACTCTTCTTGTAGAGCGGACAGAGGCTCTTCTCCGAGATTCCAGAATGTCACAGTTTTCCTACGAAGAATTTTTGGTGAAACGTGGAAGGTTCTCCCGAGATAAAAATGCTGACTGGGTACATTCAAAATATATATACCTATAAAAACATAATATATATATATTTATGTACATACATGTGTATTTGTATGTTTGCACTGAGAGTACTTCCTTCTACAATTTGACATTTAATAAAATAAAAATAAAAAACAAAACAACAATAACATATAATCAATACACAAAATTACTCAAATGTGTAATTTGCGAATGACAAATAATTCAAATACTTACATATACATATGCATACATACGCACTTAAAATTTTAATTAAATTCGATTTTATCTACTACATAAATATGTACAAGTACAAATGAGTATTTACTCAATTGTGTGTATATAAATACGCTACATATATAATTTTGACATAAAATTTTCATTAAACAATGCATACTCGTTTGCCAGTGATTGCATCTTTAAATATGTATTTAATACTTATTAAAAGATTAATTTTCGGAATCAATTCCGACTACAAGTTGCAATACCCCAAAAAATAGGTTAATCGTAATCTTTTGATGCCGGCATATTCTGTTTTCTTTCTCTTTTGTCTTTTTTGATTTTGGTGCCAAGAGCATATTTTTATTATATTATGCATTTTCAGGTAATTCAATCGGAAAGTAACAAATTTTTATTTTATAATCCTGTTTTCGAACAAGTTTCCAAAGAGTATGATAAAATGATACGTCACACAAAAATAAGTTATGAAATTCATGGAACCAAAATTTACCAAATTCTGGTTCTCAGTAATGTCATACTCAATCAAATTTCCGATTTGTTGGTAATTTTTTATATAGAAAACTCACTCTATCTCTCGAGTTTCTGATTTAATGTCACAACATAGGCATAAAAAGATGCCAAAAATTCTTGTCAATGACATAAATACTATTTATGCCACAGCCACTCAATGTCGAGAATTTAATCCAAAATCTTGTAATACTCGTTTTCAGCTTTTTAGTTGTGGGTGTAAAAAAAAATTTGAAAAAATACCATGTTTATCACATTTGCCATAATTTCCACATATAATATTATCCCAGATTTCTACAATTACCATAATTAGTTATCATAAAGCCTACATATATATATTTACATATGCAAGTGACATAGTCCCACTGTTTTCAGGCTGCACCTGAATCTTTATCTCTTATACTATATTGTATAAGAGGTTTAAGCTCAGAGAGTTTTCAGATCATTTAGCTATGCAGTTAGTTTTTAAGCTATCTCGTTTTTTAGTTTTGCAGTTGCTGTTCTTTTAGTGACGCGTGAATATGAACTTCGCTCATATAATAATTATAACATTGTCGCACTCAATAAATTCATCTTTTTCTAAATTTAAGTTTTGAATAAAACGACTTTCATAATAAAACTTTCACTTGCATACCTACTTATTAAAAAGAATATATTCGTCACAAAAAAAGTTAAAGGTAGCTTTGATTTTTAACAAGCAATCATGGTGAAGTTTTAGTCTGTGCCAGCAAACATTTTTGTTGCAATCGGAACCTATTTATTAAGAAAAAAAATTATCAATGAATTTAAAGATATTTAAGGATAACAACATACAATTCACATTTTTCATGCCGTTTTCTTCTGAAATATTCTCGGTTTTATATTTTTTAGAAACTATGAACTATCTTCTTCCATTTGATATACATTAGATTAGATTAGATTAATACGGAGGTGGGCAATAATTTCCCAGATCACTGCGGCCGTCTAGGGCCTATTGTGATATACCTCAAAGATTATTGTGTTTATAGTTCTCCTATGAGTTTATTTCCTTTGAGGAAATTTAATATCTCTTTAGGAGAACAAACCGCAATGTCTTGCGGTTGTAGGATAGAGTTTCCCAAGTAACGAAGTCGGGTCCTCATTAGACCTTCACAGTGGCATAAAATATGTTCTGCTGTTTTTTCCTCCTCGTTACATATTCGGCACGTATCGTCTTGTGCTAGACTCAAGTTCGATAGGTGTTTTTTGACCCTACAGTGCCCTGTATAGAATCCTGTGGCAATTCGGATTTGGTTCCTGCCTAAATTAAGCAGTTGTTTAGTTCTGCGTTGACAGATCTTTGGCATGAATGATTTAGCTTGTCTGTTACCGGGGGTTTCCCTCCAGTATTGTAGCGAGTTACTGTCCAGCCAATTTTTTAAACTGATTTTAACGGAACTCCATGGTAGACCGCAGAATGGTCGTGGTCCAGTGAATTCACTGGATGATCCTTTCCTTGCAAGTTCGTCCGCCATTTCATTGCCTACATGTCCTCTATGCCCTGCCACCCAAATGAGTTGTACTCTGTTATGAGAAGCTAGACAGAATAGGAGCTGTTAGTGCAAGCAGAGCCGCTTTGCTGTCAGAGTGTATGTAAATGTTCTTGCTGTGCACAGATCTGTTTTCATACTCCCTTAGGCAAAGCTCGATGGCATGCACCTCGGCTTGGAAAACTGAGTTACCTGTACCCATACCAGCATAAATATATTTTTTTGGTCTAACTCCGTACACTCCTGCCCCAACTCCTTCGTTTGTCTTGGAGCCATCTGTATACCATACATGATAGTCCCCTGTAAACTTTGGCCTGACCTGTTCCCAGTTATTCTTATCAGGGAATGTGACATTAAAGTTGTGGCGGAAGACATTTATCGGTAGAAAGAATACTAAAGCTTTCAACCAGGTTAATTTCTTGGATTAGATCCGGATGAATTGTTTTACCCGCCGTTCCTTCTGATTCCGAGATGAGCTTACATGTGAACTGTAGAGCTTCTTTCTTTAAGAATAAGTGTAGCGGTGGTAGGTTTAGCAATGTATTCAGTGCCGCGGAGGGCGTTGTTCGCATTGCTTCTGTGATACAGACGCTAGCTAGTCTTTGAATTTTGTTGAGCTTGGCCCGCGCTGTTTTTTGTTTTGCCTTACTCCACCATATTGGTACAGCATAGGTGATTATTGATCTGGCTATGGCTGTATATAGCCAGATTGAGAGCTTAATATACATACATAGCATTATCCTTTAATAATTTTATATATCTTTAATGTTTTTATAAAATTTATATAATAGGGGTTATACAAACTTCAAAGCTTTGCCCAAAACTAACTCTGAATAAACTATCTACTTAATGTATGCAAAGCGATGTCGCAAAAAATTTGAAAATTATTTGAAAATATTTTATTTTAAAATGCAGTTTCGCTTATCTATATCTATTTTTATATGAAATTTCCGTTGACTTTCTCTTTATTTTTAAAGTAAAGTATTTTGAAAATTGGTTTAAATGTAATATTTTTGCAGTTTTTTCAAGAAAATTAATTTTTTTGATCAAACTTAATTTATGGTGAGACTGTTAGATCCAAATTAAAACTGATTTTATATTTAACATCAGCGGTTTTAAATTTTTATACTATATAGGTGAAATTTCATAGATTAAAAAACTTGTTCGACTTTTGCCCAGACGTTGTATGAATTAGAATTACTGGGCGAGGGCCCCATCCGTACAACTCACAGACCAATTGGAATTTCCTCTCACAGTTACCACATTGGGTGTAAAATATCCTTAAACTTATTTTCGGAATTTTAAGGTTCAGTTATGTCCGGATATGAAAGAGTGTTTTAATTTTATTTGGCTCCTTGAAAGAAAAACTAATCTCAAATTTAATGGTCCAATGCAATTTTTTTTTTTTTTTTTTTTTTTTTTTTTTGCTAAACTGAATTATTGAAGGAAATTAAAATGATATTCAACACGTTTTCTACGCTTTTTCATGTTCATAAATTCTATGCATCAGACTATTAAATGTTTTATTATAGTGTTAGTGACACTCTTGTTATTAACTTTACGTCGGATGGACCACAAGCTCATTATTGTATTTAATGTCAATCAAAATGAAATTGTTAAATGGAATAAACTTTGGAATATCTAATGTACAAGTACATAAATATTTCTCAAACTGTAAATACGTAAATAGTGCAATATAAACATTGCTCTGTTTTTTGCAGAAGCTCACCTGGAAGCAATGATACATAAAAATTAATGTTGTAGAATAAAAAACATGTAATGCAGTAATTGCGCCTAAAAGCATACTCGTGAATTTTTTAATGTATGTATGTATTCGTTAGTTTACAGATATTTCCATACAAAATGCGTTGGTTCTCCTTCAGGTTAGATTAGGTATACACTTTCTTATCATTATCATTCACTTCATACTGATAGGCTAAACCAGCAACCTCTCACGTGAAAGACTAGTGCGCTACTCACTATACTGTAAAGGTCGTTGGCTTCCCTGTCATTCATTACTAAATTTGAGTTGAGGAGAAATATTTCAAGCAGATTCCGTTGATGACTCTCAACCTCCTATATTCGAATAAAAAAGCTAAACCTCTGTAAAAATAAAATTTGTTGTAACGTATTCAGCCAACATTAAAAAATATAAAAATTGTCATTATGAAATGTGATTTCAACATTACAAAATTCTACATGAAAAATGTGATAAAACATTATATTAATATATTTTTGATATTTTCAGATGTAGAATTGATATTAAGTTAGATTAACTGGTTGTCCTGAGACACACATACTGCACAACGGCCCATTATGATACCACATGGTTGGAATAGTTTTATATTGCCTACCAAGAGTCAAACTTGTACCTTGCCTCATAATACTTATTCACTTAATATCGATAGGAAGAAACCACCAGACCAAGACGGGAATTAAGCCCGCAAGCTCCTGGGTGAAAGCTGAGTGTAAATTTAATATGACCTTAACGTAGAATTAAATTTTTGGAATTAAAAAAACAAAAACTGTCTTAGAGCTATAGTCTGTGCTATACACGCAAAGAAAAAAAAACGTTTATCGCCCGTTTATGGAGAATATATTACTTTTACGCTGAACAAAAACGTTTCTGAGGAACGTTGCCGTATTTGCAGAAACCAAAACCGTTTTCTCCAAACGATTAACAATTTTATGATGAACGAAAATTCGTTCACGATAAAATTAAGGCAATTTTCTTTTCTGGCAAATGAAAAAAACGTTTCTGCTAAACGAAAGTCAACAACGGTCTTCTCTTTTTATTTTCGTTTTCCTCTCATCTCGCTCTCTTCACAAAAAGAAGCAGCAGCGACGCTTACATTCAAACTCCACACAACAACAAATTAACACAACATAACGGGAAGTATCATTTGTCAACGCATTATTGAAGAATTTAAATTGTGCATTGAAATTATTTCATCACATTTCTTTTTGTCTATAAAAAAGTGCGTGGTGTTTCTAGTTTTTAGTCAGAAAATTTTATTTAAATAAAAACCACAATAAAATGCCAATGTACATATGAAAATTGTTTTTGCTTTCCTTTTTATATTTTTCAGGGAAAAATTGCATTTTATTGCATACGTTTTTAAGTTCATCGTAAATGATGAATATGATAGAAAACGTTTTCGGTTATTGTGAAAGAATTGAACCGTTTATGATGAATAAATCTTCGTTCATGGCAACCGAATACAGTCGTTTATGATAAATAAATGCTCGTTCATCATGAAAGCATTCCATGAACGAAGTTCGTTTAGTGTAAATTTCGTTTCTGAGAAACTTTGCGTGTAGTCTGTCCACACAGTCAACTTTTTCAGGTCAATATATGGAAATTCTGTATACTTTCTTTTACAAAATATATTTCCTAAGAAAAGAAAAGTTGTTCTCCATTTTTATTCACACAAATGCCTTTTTAGAACTTGAGTAACGAAACGAAAATATTTAACAATTGATGAGTATTGCTGGTTTACATCTTTAATGTTGGATTTGCATATGGTTCTACACAAAAAATATAATAAGTTAAAAAACATTTTTACTGTATTTTTAACATTATAAATTTGTATAATTCGAAGGTGAATTATATTTTTTGAACTATATTTTTTTGAAATAAGAACACGGTGGAATTCGTTTTTAAATGTATAAAAAGAGTTTATTAGGAATTGAAATGGAAAATTATAGAAACTATGGAAAAGGATAGAGATCGCGACCGAACGTTGGAAAATATTCATAAGAATAGGAATAAGGAAAAGAAGGTTAGAATTGAGTAGGAAGAGAAAAACGAAGAGAATAGAAATAAATAAAAGATAGTGTTGGAAACTACAAACTACAGAAGAGATAAAAAAGAGATAGAATAGATGACTTAGACAAAATTCATATTACAATGTAAAACGGATTATAACATTATCATTTTAATAATTTTATTAATAATTAAAATAATTAATTAAAATAATTAATTTTAAACAAAATTAATTTTGTTTTTATTTTGAAAATGGCATTACAAAATTACATTGCACTTTTTTTTTTTTTTTTTTGAGTGAACATCCTTTTCCATTTGATACTTATTACATGTTATGAAGTTTATTTGGTTATCTTTTTTCTCCAAATAGTTTTTTCTCATATAATTTTTTTCATTTGTATTCCTAAGCTATTTATTAAGAACAAAAAATCATATTTTAAAGGTCAGTTCGCTTTTGAAAAATAAAGATGAAAAATACGGTGTATGGTCCAGTGCTGCATATAAACAACAACTGCTCTACCCCATCCAAGTTGTTAAATTTTACATTTTTTTTTTCGCCGAAAATATTGCTGTGGGCGTTAAAGTTTACGTGTATAATTTTTAATTCTGTGCTGCTAGTATAGTAGTTCCTTGTGAAAGTTATGAGATTACAAAAAATCATTAATTTTTGTATTTTTTTTTTTAGTTAATACGCTTTATATGTATAAATATAAACGTGTTAATGTTATCACATTGAAACCTGAGAACTTTTTTAATATTTTTAAACCTGTTTAAAGTGTTCTTTGTCTTTTTTTCTTTTGTCTTATTTATTTTGTTACCTGTTGTTGTATCTTATGTAAGCTCATTATATTACACAACAAAATCGTGTACAATACATAAAATTTTCTTAAAATAAAATAAAATCCTTTCACTTCGCTTCGCTAATTCTTAATAATAATATTTTTCTTTGCGACTGCTTCTCTCCTCTTTTATTCTGCATTCTACTACGTAATTACATACATAAGTATGTATATTTATTTTCCTACGTAATAGGAGCAGTGAATCTGTGGTGGCAATTTAATGTTACTTTATTATTTTTATTTTTGAGAAGAAATTCAGTTAACTCTTTCATACCCAATGATGCGTATATGCAACGTTCATTTTAATGTGATATAAAATAGGTATTTAACAAATTTCACTAATAATAATATATGCATTCAGCTCTGTAAGGTATTCTTCACGTTTGCTGGTTGCCGAACATTTGAAATTTCTTGCTTATGTTATTGTTTTTAATGTTTTGTCTTTGAAGTCCAGCAAAAAACCTAAGTGCAAAATTTTGTAGTAAAATCTTTTGCACAATTTTTTGAAAAAAAAAATATGTTTAATTATTCTTAAGCAGAAATATTGTTTATCAGATATGTTTATAAAAGATAAGAGAATATGAAAATCAAAAAATTGGAGAAAAAGAGTTATCATAACTATGTTTTTTTAAACTTTAATAAAGGACAAACAAATCAATGTAGAAGCAAGAAATTTGGTGTCACATGATTGGGGAAGACCTAAGTAACGATAATTTCAAAACAAACTGTTTCTATCAAGCCCCATTATAATTCGGACGTCAAAGGGTTAAAGATACAACTGTAAAATAAAAGCCTGAGGTAATATGGTTTACTTAATCATTTACAGTTACGTTTCAAGAACCAGGAAACATTGATCTTAAAAAGTAATGGTTTTTCTATTGCAGTTTAAATCAGAGTTATGGAACTAATTGAAAAGAAAAAATTTTCTATGAGAATAAGACACAATTTAGAAAAATGTCACCAAAACATTTTTCAGTGTAATACTCAAAAATACACCCACTCTCGCAAATACTGCAACTAAGCAATTTATAACTATTATGTTAGCGAGATCCAGTGAAAATTATAATAACAAACATATATAGAGCAGGTGTTATAGTTCCTTTCAGCATTTCCATTCAGTGAATATTTTTGAAAATAAAATCTCGTAATTCTCGGTTACATTTTCAGATGCTTATATAGGGTGTTGAAATACCAATAAGAACCATCACTAAGATCACTGATGAGGAGTCTGATCTGGATGTCTCTATATGTATTGTTGTTAGACTTTTCATAGCATTTAAAAAACTTACATACGTTCTACATTTTAATATCTGAGGAATATTTATGAAAAATTGATGAAAAAAATTGACTCTTGCACGTTTCCACGGAGAGCAAATTTTTTACTGGTGTTTTACAGTGAGCTCAGTAACTCAAGAGTGGATCATCTAAAATAGAAAAATTTTTCAATATATTTTTGTCAAAATAGCTGATGATGTTAAAGGCAAAAATGTTTTATTAGAAAACAAAAAAAAAACATAGTTAAATAGTATTTTTTTTTTTAAGATGTAATTGACTGAAAAAAATTCTCCTTTTATCTAACAGTCTATTTAATGTTAAAGATGTGCACCGAATTTGAGCTTAAACGGTCAAGAGGTTCTTGAGAAAAAGTGCTCACCGACTTGGGAAACATAATTTCCAGATGGACTTCACACTTTCACATATTTCAGGAGATGGCGACACCAAAAAATACCAATTTGTTAGTCATTGGGTAAAATTCAATCTGACTAATAAGTAAAAAGTAATTAAAAAAAAATCAATTACACAGTGTGGCAGTGAAAATATACTTTCTTCGAGGCATAGCTCAAATTGTAGGTATAGTCAAATAGAAAATAAATGTATACTCAGAATTTTGAATTAAAATCTGCACTTAGGGCCGAAAAACCTATTTTCGATAGATTGAAGCATATATCGCTCATTTACTAAAAGACTGTCATAAGTCAAAAAAGACGATTTTTGAGTTAATGATGCAGAATTATTCATTATATCACGTTTCATATTGTGTAAAAGTTTCATAATAATATCTTGCATACTCTGCGCGAGAGAATTATAAGATTCTTCTTTTTTCTGCAAAGTGGGAGTCAATTGAAAACTTCAACCGCGTTTTCTGCAAAACCGCGTTTTTTGAGTTATGACAGTCTTTTAGTAAATGAGCGATATGTACTTGCCCGGAATTTTATTTTTATTTATTCGATATGTAAGTACTTATGCCATTCAAAAGAGAAAATTTAGCTATTTAGAACGATATATAAATTAGTAACATATCTTATTTTATACCGGAGTTAGAGTGCAAAATATACGAAAAATTTAAAAAAAAATTCGTATTTTTCGCCGAACACCGAACTGAACCCAAGCACGTGATTTTGGGCCGAACTAGACTTAGCTCGAACACGAACGTTCGGCTGAACAGTGATTAAATTCGCGGTTTGGGCATATGGTGTGCTGCTCACAGGTCCCAGTCAAAAATTAAAATTTCAGGGATAGGTTTGATACTTTGGTCTTATATGCGAGTAACAAATCCCTAAAATAGGGTTGAAGTTTTGTCATTTTAGATGGCACTTAAAATTATAGACAAACAAACATCTAATTGTATTAATAATGAACTAACAGCTATAATACTGAAAGGTTAGATGACAGCTCGACATGGCCAACGGCGTCAATAACATGGGCGCTCCGCCAAGTTTATTATTAATTTTCTTGCAAACTTATTGTTGTCCCACTTTCATATTTGCATTCATACTTTATTAGAAATAATCTCAGCTTTTCAATGAAAATAAAAAGAAATGCCCAAATGAAATATTAAAACTGAGAAAAAGAAATCAATTTTTTTTCAAAATATTTTTGTTGCTGGAACATTTCGTCGCCTGAGAATCGATTTGGCATATAGGTATACGAATTTGTACACACATAAGCCAAATCAATTCTCAGGCGACGATTTGAGCAAGAATGTTCAATATGTAAAACTACTTAGTAAGTTTCAACTTATTTACAATTTTATAAAGCACTATTAATATGACTAAAACTAATGATTACACTACTAAGGATTAAACTTCTAATGATTAATTAATTCAGTGGTGATAATAATTTTAGTTATGATTCGTTACTCATAGCTAAAATTTTAGTTGACTAATTAGTTAATTAGAAAAACTAGTTGATTACGCCCTACTCTAGTCATTCATATAGTAAAGTTCCTTTCAATTTATTTATGTGTGCCATCAAAAGGGACCTTGAGACCATTTGTTGTCAGGAGCATTTATAACCTGCAAAAATAATTTAAAAAAAAAAGAAATTATGTATTTAATCAATAGGCTCGTACTTGAAATTAAACATGATTAAAAAAGCTCAAATTAATTTCCAATAAAATTATAAATGTAATGAACTTGTGCTTACACTCCATTTGCGGGACAAAGCCAATTTAGGTGGTCATCAATGTTGCCTCTACAAGAATCTAGGCTTTGGAAATATAATAATACGCTATTCCAGCAATATTTTTGCATAGGTTTAACTAGTCCTACAATTATTTTAGAACAAACCTTTTTTTAATATTTAATAGAGGTTACAGTAAGCTTTTAAAGGCTAATGAATATCAATATTTATGTAATATTCTTAACTTGGTCAATAATTTATTAATTTACAAAATATTGCATAATAAAGTAAAGTAAAGTAAAGTCACAAAACCCAAAAATGTTATGAATAAATTGCATTTTGATGGAATTAATTTTTTTTTTTTTAGAAGAAACCCCGTCTCTATATACATTGTTGTTGTGATGACTACATTTGTTCATTAAGCCTGTTTATATATAACTTCAAATAACGAAATTGACATGAACTTAAGTCATGACTTTGAAAATTAACCTCTAGATTTAATTTTCATAGTCTCCTAAAAAACTATCATGAACTGATCGAATGGGGACCGTTCAGAAAAAATGACACCTAGAATCATTTTCTCACAAACACACACACTCTCCCATGTACTAGACTTTCAAATAACGAACTGTTATGCAGACTAGCTACAATGGGAAAAAAACAACAACATAAGTGTATAGAACGGTATTGGTAGTTTCTTTCAATATCTCTATTTAGTGAAGATATTTGGAATCAAATCCGTAATTCTGGGTTATGATTTCAAATATTAGTAGCTTATATAGGATATTGAAAGATTAAGAACTATCACTAAGATCACTGATGAGGAATTGTGGCGGATTCCGAAACGGCCGTCTGATTTGCCCGTCTCTATATACATTGTTGTTGTGATGACTACATTTGTTCATTAAGCCTGTTTATATATAACTTCAAATAACGAAATTGACATGAACTTAAGTCATGACTTTGAAAATTAACCTCTAGATTTAATTTTCATAGTCTCCTAAAAAACTATCATGAAACCCGTTTTTTTTCGGAATGAATATCATCTTCAATTTAGATCAAAAACGTCCTTCAGATTTCACAATGGTATTAAAAAATATAAATTTCAAAGAGGTACTTGTAAATTTTCAGATAAACTATTGTAGCCCAATCAATAGGAGATTTTTGCTTACAAACAACGTTGAATGGAAAATTTGACCTTTCGGCAAATTTATTATTTTGAATGCTTACGACTTTGGTGTTTGAGGCAAAAAATGTTTTTTTATGAAAAGTTGGACCTTTTTACTTTTACACCAACCTTTTATCATCTCTTTATTGGTAAAATGTCTCTAAATTTTTAGTTCCTTAAGAGGATTTTAAATTTCGGTACACCCGACCCAAGTTTTTTTCAGAAGTATTTGTCATAAAAACTCCTGAAAATAAGGGTGTAGAAGGGGAAAAGAAGACTGGTGCGAAAACAAACAATTTTTTGAATTTTCATATAATCAAATGTTATAGGATTTCAAAATAATTAATAAAAATAATTAAATCAAAAAGTTCACTATTCTAACTAGAATGAACAAATTATGACTCTCTAAACTAGTAAACAATTATATTTCCATGAGCGCAAAGCAAAAATTTTTAAAAAGAATTTGTAATTTTTTTTCATTCATTTCAAAAGTATATTCAACTCGTATGTAAATGTAACGATATCTCTGGTTAATGTACATTTTTGTATGTGCATATGTGCATATATGATAATTAGTACCTAACTATTAAGTATTACAGTTAGAATTCTCTGGAGCATACTTTCCAAGGTATATGCATAACTTAAAAAACACAAAGCATTAAGTTATAATGTGGCAAAGAGTTCATGGAATTAATAAAACTAAGAGAAAAAAATTTAAATTCGTAAAAGTGAACTTCTCACAAAAAATTACCAATATCAATTTAGAGAACTACCTAAGTACATAAGTAAAAACTTATTTTATTATGATTACTTTTATGGAAAGCTAAAGATTTTCTAGTTACTACCATATATGATTTTGTGCTTCATACCGCATACATCTGCTAATTCTGTTATACCTATTCGAGTTTAGAATATACAATACTCGTTTGTTTTATTAATTATTTAAAAAGAAACAACTATATTAGTGCTTGCATTTATGCCGAAAAAACAAATATTTATATTTTTTAATATTATTGGGAGTATGAATGTATAAACTCGTAATTGTGACTAACTTCATATCTATCATACGCGCCATTTTTTTGACATTGACAGCTATTCTATCTCGAAGATCGAAGAGCGCCAAAAATACTATAAGAATTGATCTGTCAAATAATTTTCATAATTTTACAAAAGTGTTTTACTATAGCTGAAAATGTCGAATTTCGTGCCAACAAAACAACATTTGCGGGAAGTTTTAATTTGCTTCTTCCATTTAAAGAAAAATGCAACTGAAGCACATCGTTTACTCACTGAAGCTTATCCTGACTGTGCTATAGACGTTAGAATGTGTCAGGTGTGGTATGCCCGTTTCAAAAGTGGTGATTTTGATGTTGAAGACAGGGAACGTTCAGGCGGCCCGAAAAAGTTCGAAGATGAAGAATTGAAGGCATTACTCGAAGAAGATTCATGTCAAACTCAACAAGAACTTGCAGAATCTTTAGGAGTTGATCAATCAACCATTTCTAAACGATTAAAAGCATTGGGAATGATTCAAAAGCAAGGAAATTGGGTGCCGTACGAATTGAAGCCGAGAGACGTCACATGTGAACTGCTGATTTTTCACATGTGAACTGCTGATTGAACGACAGAAAAGAAAGAATTTTCTGCATCGTATTGTGACTGGCGATGAAAAGTGGATACGTTACGATAACCCAAAGCGTAAAAAATCATGGGGACCGCCCGGACATGCATCAACATCAACGGCAAAGCCGAACATCCATGGATCCAAGCTCATGCTGTGTATTTGGTGGGATATGAAAGGAGTCGTGTATTATGAGCTGCTGAAACCGAATGAAACGATCACTGGCGACCGCTACCGACTACAAGCAGTTCTGAGTTCAGTTTGAGCAGTTCTGTATACTTAACAATGCTAAATAAATAACTCAGAATTACTTCTTCCTACAGTTACTTTATGCGCCAGAAAACTCAATGCATATAAGTTACTTAAATACATATGTCAGATTCCAAGAATTTTCTTGCTTCAACTCGTTACTGTGGTATGTATCCTTTTGAGATATTTCAGAAGCGTCTCTATTAAATATTTGTAAACATGTTCATTATAATTATTGCAAATTACTATAACATGAATTTTTGTTTGCAATTTAAAATCATCACAGCGAAACGTATGCAAAACCTAATGTCAAGTAGTAATAAAATTACGTTAAGACACATAAAGTTAAGTTATAAACATGCCTCGAATTCGTATTTTGTGAGAAGTTCACATTGTAAGTGCGCAGAATAAGAAATTTTTTTTTAGGTAACTGAATAAATTTACCTGCTTTTTTTTATTATTACGACTACATGCTTACAAGAAAAGATGACGTAAAGAAGTGGGAAGGAATTAAAGCCAATTCTAATTTAAAAATTCAAATACTTATGTGAATGCATATGAAGAATTGGGTCATAATTTTCTTCAATTTTCACTCAAAAAAAGAAAAAAAAAACAGTGCGACAACACTTTTAGAACATGACTAAAAATTGATATGCATGCGAAATTACAGGCCAAATATAACTGTAGGCTTAGTTTTTTTTTTTAAAAGCGAAAAAAGCGTTTTTTTTTGGTCAGAATTTCAACTTCGAGTCTCTATAACTTTTGACAGAAACGGAACAGAGCATCAAATAAAATCTTAAATTAAGAATAAAAAGATATATATGCTCTACTTTTCATCTCGAAAAATGGTAATTTTGATAAAAATGGCAACCCATGTCCGAAAAATCAAAAAATTGGATATATCTCGAAAACCTGAGTTGCTACGAAAAAACTGACAAATCAGGCAGATTCGGATTCAGCGGTCAAAAAAATATTAGGCTCCATCAATTTTGGAGTTGGGTATTGCAATTTTTGACATTTTGTTGTATAGTGTAATTCGAGTCTAGGCATTCAAATACATTTTTTAGAACCAGTATTTCCTTTGAGATTACAAAATCCATTTAAAAAAAAACCGTGACGATCTCGTGAAAATCTGAGTATTTATTTTTATCACTTATTTAATGAATTGAATTAATTACGTTTTTTTTATTATAATAAGATAAAATTATTGATAAAATAATAATAAAAAAGATGTACAAATTTATTTTTTAATTCAAGTTTAATTTTATGGCAAGATTCTTCCACTTTAAGAGTTCCACAATTTATCTACACCTGGGTCAGCTGAATAGCTTAATCCAACCCTGGATGAGAGTGAGGCATATTCAATAGATTTGATAGTAGCTCAATACTTTCGCCTCCTGATTACTATCAGTGCCTGTCTCTCAGGTAGAAGTCTCAGTAATTAGGAATTTTTATTGACAACGAAGAAGTGATTAAAATTATGAGCTCTGCACTTATAAAATTGAAACTAGTCTTAGGAAAAAAGAAACCATTTTGATTTTAGTATTGCTTTTTCATTGAAACATATAAGACAAATTAAAAAGTTGGCTCACTTCAAAATAGCAGATATAATCTGAACTGGCTAAATTTGTTACACTTAACTCTTCAGCCATGGAGGACCTAGATCGAGCTTTTCGCAACCATCCATTTAGTGTGAGTTATATTTGTACACGATTGGAAGGGACCTACAGTTTTATCACTCCTCTGCGTTTCTGTCGTTTAGAATATCAGCTGTTTCAGTGTTAGGAAAGGTGGTGCCCATGCTGCTGAAAGCATATCTATTATTCCATATTAAAGAAAATAATCATATTTTTACTCTTTTCATAAAAAAAGTACAATTAAAACTTACAATAACAAATAAATATGTATTTTTAATAATATTTTATAGGAAAGGTATTGTTCATGTAGTATTTACAAAATTGTTTCGAGCTGTTTTGAAAAGCGTGGCAACTGCGGCAAAGCACTAAATTCAATTAAAAATGTTGTGTTGAGCCAAAAGTATTTATTAAAATCGAAAGAAAATTAAGAAAAACCGTGCTGTGTGGACTGACGTCGAAATGGAAGGAAATGCTTTTTATTTAAAAAAAAAAACACATTTGTTCTTTGTTAGATAGAAAAACGAAAAGAAAAATGAATGCTTCTGATTAGCAAAGTGGACGCCATTTTTGTTATCATATTATTTTTCCGATTTTTAAGGTCAGCATGATTTCTCTAAACTTTGACAGTTGACAAACTCGACACAAGTTCGAAATCATCCAAAAATTATATAAATATATTTTTAGAAGGAAATTAACACATTTCACAAACTAGAATTTAGTGATTTTCAAACATTTTACAACTAATGCATCATGCCGGTTGTAAGACGCAAACACTGATTACTAATTTTTCATTAATCACTTCGAAATCAGCTTTTCTGATTTGCACAGGGGAAACGCACCCATTGCATTGGAGATGGGAAAAAAGCGTCACAATAAATCGCCTGACCAAATTCGTCCAAAATTTAAAGGCGTCAAATGTGAGTATTATAAAATTAAAAGAAACAACAAGACGAGCAGAGCACACCGACTTTCGTTCCAACACTTTGACATTATGGACAACATATTGGCAAATCGGCCGGTTGCGTCCACTCAAGGTTTAGACACATCTGTGGTTGACGATATCTTCGATTGCGAGCCAATAGATGCTCTACTTTTACAAGACAATTGCGCTGAAACTCATTTGGGTGAAAGTGAATCGTACCAGAGTGTGAAGAGAATGAAGTTGGAAAAACAACAGAAAATAAGAAGTCATTCAAAAATCCAAGTAAGTCGAAAATTGTGATTTCATTTAAAAGTGATTAACTGGTTTCTTTTAGAAAAGCAAACTTATCAAAAGGTGATAGAAGCATTCACGGAAGAGAGGGAAAAACGCAAGAAAATATGCTTTAAAAAATGAAGAAACATGTCGAATATTTTTTTAAGCAACAACAGAAAAAAGAAGAGGACGTTTTAAGAAGGCATAGGGAAGAAATGGAATGGAAGCTGGAACGCGACCGTGAAAAAACAGCAAAACTATAATCAATTGTTTTAAATGCAGTCAGAGATACAAGTTGTTTATGTCGTTTACTACAGGTTTCTACACGAACTTTTCATTTTAAATTTAAGGTTGGATGTGATCCAAGAGATGGCTGGGAAGACGAGACAATTTCATTACATAAAAAGACTTACAGTATGTTGCAAAAGTACGGCAATGTTTTATAAAAATTAAAAAGCTTAATAATACTTACATTTTCATTTACACATAAATGAATTCAAAGATGTGTTTAATCTAAATAATTTAACTTTTATATTTTTCTCAATAAATTAAATGTATATATTACAAATGGGGAAATTATTTGCTAAATAATTTTTTAAACTATTTCTATGAAGTGTTAATCAAGTATTTATTATGAAGTGTTAATCAAGTGTTTTACAAGCATGTATTTGCCATCCACAACTGCTTGAAAATCAACACACGGCTAACCTTTCCTGTTCACATAATCCATATACCCATCGCTTGGGGTAACATCGGTACATGCGTACCTACAAAAAACCAAAAAAAAAAAAATAAGTAATTTAGATGTTTTAGTTTATCTTCTAAAGTAAATGTACTTATTACCGTCAATTGCGCCAATAACATTTGATATATTTGAAATTTTTGGAAATTCTCTGCAATGAGCGATGCTTCTTCTTATGACGGAAACTGTATGAATTTGGTTTTTAATTTCAGTAGTGCCATAACAACGCAATGAAAATATTTGTGACAGTGCTTTTGAGAACACCAACTGTATATTCCGCGAAAGATGCCAATTTATAAATACAAATAGCAGCTTGCTTTTCAATTGAAAGAGGAGGTGTCACAAAATTGTCAGAAGTAGTTTGATATGGTGAAAGTCTTTTGCTCAGAGAATTTAACGATTTATCACACATGCGAAAGGTTTCAAAATATCATTTTTTATTGGAGACCGCGGGAAAGAAAATTGCGAAATGCACAAAATCGAGTAATGTTTTTGTTTCGTTCTCTCCACAATTCTTGTAAAAGCTTAATGTGCGAGTCCATTAAGCTTCTGATTAAGACTTTTCTCCTTCGTTGAATTGGTTTTATAAATATTTAAAAAATCAAGCTTATGTTTTCGTCTTCCATTTTGATATTTTAAAGTGATTCAGAGATGCTACACTTTATACTAAATTGCATCTTGCGATCAGAGGTAATATTTACATTAATTTAATGCTGTATTACGTTTGTAAGCGCCATTAGATTGAAAAAAGATAAACGCTTGCATTATAATCGTTTCATATTCCATAAGGGATGTTTTTTGTGAGTGAAATATTATATTGCATTCTTTTTGTTTTCCTTATATACGTGGCAACTTTATAATAAAGAAAATCGATCACAATCAGCTGATGACAAACGGTTTATAGAGAAACCGTTTAACCCATTAAGGACTAGCGAAAACCAAAGTAGATAGATGAAAACAGTAATTTGAGCAAACAATTTTTTTTCAACCTGGCTCAGGAGCGGCTTAACGACAAAGTGCCATATGGCTCGCTAGGCATTGCTGGGTTAATATTTTTCACATAAACACTCATATGAATTAAACCCGGTTTTGGATAGAAAACGCTTTTAGCGTCGAATAAATATGGTAACAGACCGAAACTATAAGATTTAAAAGTTTATCAAAGTTTACTACAGATAAAAAAGCTTTTCGTAAATAATTTGCCTTGCCCTGTATACACGATTGCAGTGTGTGCGCCCGCCGCAACAAACCATGCCTGGTGGATATCCAATGCGATCTACTGTTTAAAATTATTATTTTTCGAGCCCAATTCGGATTCTCCAAGAAAGAAAAATATAACTTATTATATATTTCTTGTTTTATGGCCTGGTTCAAAAGTACAAATGCAATATCAGCTTCGCTTCAAGGCCTTAATTTTATTAAAGATAAAGTATTTGGGAACGGACACAGCAATTTCAGCCGTAATCATTAAAAAAAAATATGAAAACATTTATGGTATATCATTGATGAAACAATAGCTTTGGTCTTCTTTAACTCAAAAAAAGAACTCAATTTTGAGAAAGTCTGGGTCGATATCCGGACTGTTAAGACCTATTCATCGTAAATGATACAACTGAAAGAGAAGTCAAATTCATCCAAGATTTAAATGAAATCTTGACAAACGATGAAGATTAAATAGAATTGCTACTACATATGATTGTGGCTTATCGAAAAAAATATTTATTGAAAAAATAGCAATTAAATTTTTAATTTTAAGAAATCATAATGGCAAAATTGAATAAAACTTTTACTATGCCACATAATCATTCATAAATTGTTAAAAGCAATTGTATTTATAAATATCAAACTAATAAATACATATGAAATAGCTAATAACACTTTCGGTACCATGGTTTTTAAAAAATTGTCTAATAAATTTTTATAAATTTCGAGTTTCTGGAAAGAAAATTGATGGTTCTTTAATTAGAATTTGAAAAATTTACAAATATACAAATTTGAAAAAAAAAAATTATATTTTTTTTTTGCTAATTTTCTATCGCTCATAATTTATACAAAATTGTACCAAAACTTCAAATTTTTTATGTGTTGTGGGAAAAACTATTTACTCAAACATGGTTTTCCATATTTTTAAGTTTTTGTTTACTTTTTTTGGAAATGCAAGTTTTGCTATGGGTCACCGGTGACCGTAAGATCTTCAATGCAAACTTTTTAAGAACTATTTTTCACTCAAATGGGGGTCGAAAAATGCGAATTTGAACTCGGTTTTGCTCTGTCGGTTCCTCAAACTTCCCATTGAGGGTCGCTGGGACACCGGTGTCCCATGAAATGTCAAGAAATGGGGGTCAAACAATATGAATCCAGATTAGGTTTTCCGCTATCTTCTCTGGTTTCCTCATGGTCATTATAAATAAAATTTTCCAAAAATTTGGAAACAAGAATCATTGCCAAGTGAATTTATTTCAATATAACGACAGATTTCCAGAAAATAATAACCATTGTACTAATGTAATGAAATTTTCGTAATGATTATATTTGAAAATGCGAATAATAGAGCTATGGAAGTTGAAAAAATGTTTGGCCAAAAAATTGAAAAAATCGTAATTTATGGTCTAAATTTCGGGACGTTGAAGACCATTTTGGAACCTGAAAATAACATCTGATTACAAAAATTAGTATCCACTTTTATTCTTCTGGATGAGTAGAGACTTAGCTATCCTGTTACTTTATAATTTGTCACCATTTTGGCTATTTCTCGTATCCCAAAAATATCGCTTTCTGTGACCATTTTTGTGAGTCACTATATGTACATTATACAAGCAGCTATGGTTTAATATTAGCTCGGTTCAAATTCAAACTTCTTCAAAAGAAAATTTGCACGAATTTGCGATTTCTTTTTCATTTTTTTTTTTTTTTTTTTTTTGCCTTTTTACTTATACTCCAAAATGGCTATAAATTTGTTCAAGTGACAAATTTGACAACAAATAATATATTTTCTATACGTCTCCTTAAACTTTTATGTTGTTATGTAGATGTTTTTGTATATAATATATGTATTATTGTTGTAGCTGAGGCATTTTTTAAAAAAGCATTATTGTTATTTTCTAACAATGAATATTACGTATACGCCCCAATGGCAAACACATTGATACATTATTAGTTTAGTAATACCAAGCTATGCACAAATTGCCCATTTTAGAGTATGTAATCGATTTCTTCCGGTCTATTAAATCTAAAGGGCGCGCTCACTTGCTGCCATTGAATATGCGGCAATGTTGGCAGTGGAGGTAGCATGCAACAGGAGAATTTCGACAACAACAGTTTATCTTTTCTGCTTCCCACTTACTAATAAATACCAAGAGTTCGTTAGTTCAGTTCAGTTCTGTTGTTGGTACCCAAGTTGTTTGTGGGCGTATCATGAAATTATGTTATTTACACCGAAAAGAAAAGAAAATAAATTGTCAAGACTTTTGTTCAGCTAAGACTGTTGCGCTTGTAAAGAATTTTCTTTAATTTCTTTGGCATTATGCCAAACCTTAAAATGTTATTGCCTTAAGGCTCTAAACCATTGGCAATTCACAGACATACTCACAAACACTACAACAACAAACACATTTTTGTGGTTTTCTTTGTGTGTTGTTTTTCTTTCAACAGATTTATGCTTTTCGTTTTTTCTTTAGTTTGGCAGAAGCTGTGAATTGTATAAATTTAATATTTAGGGACTCACTTTTTCTGCTTTAAAAAGCGTATTTTTAACAATTTTTTAATTTGAGCCTATCATCAACATCAACATCATCATCAGTATCATTATTTGTATTGTATTTTTGGCTCAAAAATTTGCAATTCTTATTTCAATTCTTTCTTATTTTTTTTTACTTTATTTCCTCTTTTTGTTTGTGCATTCTCTACTAAATTTTATACAATTCCATGAAATCACATGAGCACAAATTTGAAAAGAAAGAAAAGTTGTATGAAAATAAATAGAATGCCTTTTTAATGTGAGTATATGTTAGTCTGTGATGTGTAATGAAAATATATCACAAGTTGAAAGTGCTTTTTTAGAAAAAGTTTTCAATTTGAAATGATTTCGTTTCCCCTAAGTAAAAAGAAGCTAAATTTACAATATTTTGTGCTCCTAGAAATAGCTAGAAATCTGATCAAATGAACGTCGTCCGATTGGTCTAAAATCCCTAATCTTAGACAGCGAAACCTAATAGAGAACTTACACTTAAAAATAACAACTCCAAGTAGCTAAGTAAAAAAAATGAAGACATGGAACAAGAATGCACCTGCCACTTTTGTTAGAAAGAAAGTAAGGTGGCAAAGGATATCGAACTGTACTGTGAATTACTCAATCATATGCGGAAAAGATATATGGGCAGAAAATAATTTTGGGCCCCTCCCATCCTGGTTGAAACTTATTTTATTTTTTTACGTCAAGAGCCTTATAGATCATCTTTAACTAACTCGCGAGCGTGGATATTTATGACGCACTTAGTTTTTCTACGTAAGGTTTTTGAGATATTGACTCATGATGAGCTAACAAAAATTCTCTAAGCTAGTAGTATTTTAATAGTTTTTGAAAAATTTCAAATTTAAAGAAGATTTGTAATAATATTACGATATCTTGTTTCTTGGGATTGAAAGCTAGAATTTCGATTTTTAATTCTTTGCGAATTTCGACGTCAACCCAAGTCATTGCAAATTTTCCACGAATACCAAATTGTCTTGTGACGATTCCCAAGTAGTTTCAAAGATTCATTACTATGCATTTTTCAACCGACGATACAAATGCAACCATAACAAGAAGATAAGAAAATTATTTGGAATAGACGAAGAAATTTATGAAAGTTTGTCAAATTCAAATGGTAATAACTCACAAACTATACACAATAGAGCCAGAATTTGTTATGAGTAAATATAAATTAAACAACGTGCCTTTCTATGATTTTACAAAAAATGTGAAGTGACTGAAAACTCTCAAAAAATTATGTTTGTTAATATCACAATAACGAAAAACTCCGCGCAATGTTGCGCATATGAAATATTCACTTTTATGTGGTATAAATGAAGGATCTATCAAATTTTGCTATTAACGCTACATTTTTTCGGTTGAAATTTATTCTATAGGTCATTTTTATTTTTTAAATCTTTTGTCTTCAAAGCCAAAAACCTAAATGCAAACATTTTTAGTAAAATCTTTTGCAGTTTTTTTTTCGAAACAAAAAATGCATATGTTAAATTTTTACTAAGCGAAAATTTTCTTTATCAATTATGTTTATAAAAGAAAAGAGAATGAGAAAATCAAAAATTATCAGGTTTGGTATAATAATTGTAGAAGTTCTAAGTAACCATAATTTTAGTACAAAAGCTTTCTATTAAACCCCATTAAAATTCGGGAGTCAAAGGGTTAACCTATAAAGCAAAGATGAGCATGTTCTGGACGCATTTTTTGTAAGCAATTTTGTTATCACTGCATGGAAGTATTCAATAAAAAGATTTCGATGGAACCTCTAGCCCACAAACTGCCCTTCTCCCTCCCCTTCTCTCTCTTACAATGCCATTGGTTTAGGGCATTACTGACCTGAAAGTTTGAATATTGTAATCTTACAATCCATCGAGATCCCTCAGTGAAATTGGCTTATGTGAATAATTATAATTAAGCTCCCCCCTGCCCAACAAGGCAAATTTTGTTTAAAAAAATATTAAGGAATAGCTTTTTTAATATTTTGGATTTGGAAAAATTGTTTGCAAATTTCTTCCAAATTAGCATTCTTCATTCTGAACAACTTTTGTTCTATGACTTTTTCAATATCTTAATATGGGCCATATATAGTTCGTTGAGCAGTATCAAGTTAAATAGAAATGCATAACTTTTTTTTTAATAACTTTATTGAGACAAATAACCAAAAATGAAAATTTATACCTATTATTCAGTGTGAAATTTATAGAAACAATATCTTTCGGCTATATAGAAAATCAAACATTTTATTTTATTTTATTTTTATGTGAAAAACGTATTTTTCACATAAAAATATCAATAATAACAGCTGGCGTTTTCTAATACCGATATAAGTATATGCGCATCGATACAGAAAGCTGTGGTTTGGATGTTGATCGTAAGATGGCTCCACTATTACCGTCTAAAGTGGTGGGATCATATATGGTAGCATGGGCAGGGAAGGGTTAAAATTGCATAACATATGAGTAAATAAATTGGATATCTTATGTAAATGAATTATTCTCTTTGCGGGCGTATCATCATCTGCACAAATTTCAATGAATAATAAGGTCCACGAAATGAGCTCCATACAACGCCATTAGCATATTTATCTCGAGAATATGCGCCGTGTAAATATTGCCCGTTTAAATTACCGTGTAATAAAATTAAAAAAATATATGAAAATACATACGTTTTCAAATATTAGTTTCTTATAATTGAACCTCACCTGCCGTGACATTTATGATATCACCATGCACCGGTGTATGAGACAGCACAATTTTCAACATATTCATCATTATCAGTGTCTTTTGTTGTAAATTTTTATGAAGCATGTTTGGTGAATGAATCACCAGCATCACCATTATAATTGCCCAGAACTTGTAAAGCATATGATTCCGCTTCATTACCAATAGCAAATGCCGAATATTTAGCATAACGCGTAACATTATTAAAATCTTCCATTACTACGAGGAGTTCTTGTGGTGATTGAGTTGTGAGTGTATGTAATTTATCCAAACCAATAAAAAATTCACCATACAAATTACCAAAACCAATTTTGTATTCAGCCCAGTTACGATAGAAATCCACAATGTCATCACGTCGTCTTTGTATGACAGTCCAACCACCAATATCACCATCAGCACCAACCCTAGAACCATTACCAGTTTATGGCTCTTCAACACAAGCTACCAAAAATGGTGATTGGTTGTCACTCAAGATATTGTCGGGCTGTATCCCGTAAAGTCCAATTTTGTGACTCTTGGCTATTGCTTCAGCACAGTCTCTTTAAGGTCTGGAGATGAATAAAAATAAACGATAAGTTCAAATTTTTTAAATCAAAACGCACCTTTTTTGATGATTTTCTTTATCCTCAAAATTACTATGCGTGTCTGTTGATGGCTTTGTTTTTGTTGTAATGAGGTAATCTGAAACTCAAATATATAATTATATACAATTAATAATTAAGCGGCTTAGTTTTAGTTTGTTTCAAAAGACTTTCAACTGTAGAGAGCAAATAAATTATGTTATACTGTTATGTTATGTTAATTGAGCAATTATAGCAATTTATTTATATTTAAGAGAGTAAAATTCATAAGTATTCATACAGAGAGAAAATATCTCACGATATGTTTTCAATCGATCAATTACAACCATTTTTTTTTTCATTCATTCATTGGCACGATGAATCTGTATGAGTAAGTTCAAAAGCAATGAAAACGAGCTCAAATTGATCAGGCGAAACATTTAATAGAGTCAATGCCACGTAGACATCCAACAGTGTTCGCTAATAATGAATATGCGTCAAAGTTTTGAAAACTTTTTCGATTTTTCTTCAATTATCACATTAACTTTTTCTAGTTGCAAATGTTTTGACCCCTTCAATTCAGACTTTAATGCAATATTACTTCTTTCTTTTTTATTTGCAACATAATATTGTACTTTTAATTTTTTATGATTAATGGCAATAAATACTCTTTGTTTTGAATAAAAAAGATTTTTGGAAAAAATTATTTTAGTGGGCTTAAGAAGTCATTTAAAGTGCAAGTGATTTTGGTTGCAAATGATATGACCGGCACTTTATATCAACTTACAAGTTGGAACTATCAACAATTAAGAATTGAAAATTATTTAGTCACCTGTGATTGTGCTCTGTTTCCTATTCATGTAATTCCCTTTCAATATTTCATTTTGCAGTTCCAAGCTAAAGAATTATACGAAATCACACAAATATGTACCATATGTATTAGAACATATTTTTTTCAAACTAGGAACACAAACTTACCGCAAGTTCAGAGTCTCTACACGCACACGTAAAATTTCATTTGCTGATGTCAACAATTCCAGCTGATGCTTTATATCACTTGTCTCAACATCAGCGCCAAAATTTAAAACTATTGTCTTTTGTATGAATTAAGTTAAATTATTAAAGACTGCAATTATTAATGAGTATTTATTACTCACTGCATTTTTAATAACACAATCGCCATTTACTCTATCTACTGAATTCAAAATGTTTATAACTGATAAGGCTAGTATTAATAAATTGAACATATTAGAAGCTGAAAATATTTACAAAAACCAAAGACAAAAATATCAGATTACTATTTGAAAGCGTAAAACAAACTGATTATAATGAAATAAGATTTATTTTACTAACAGTACACATTTATAAGTTAGTATGTAGCACTTTATTATTTAAGAAAACACAGTGTTGCTTCGGGAATAACAATTTCATTTTAAAACTTAACATCGTTGATTTAAAGTTTAGTTTATATGGTAGATCAAACTTTTTTCAAAAACTCTTACTAAAATAAACATAATTTCCCCTTTTTATTCTGTTTTTTTTTTTTGCTTTTGCTTTTCTAGTAAAAGAGAAATAAGGTTCACTATCGGATAATTTGATTTGGTTGATAGCTTAGCTTGGAAACCATGTTTTGACTTCCAGTTAGTGTTCTACTTATCTTTCTTCAAATATTTTTTTTGATAAGAAAAAAGTTCAGGTTCATAGATGATTCGGCTTTATATGTTGTGTTTTTGTATTTTGATTCGGCTTTTTAAATGGTTCCTTCACTTCTGGCTTGCGTTGCTTGATTTCATTGTCGAACTCTTTTAATGAGCTTATTTAATTGAAACTGCATTGGACTACCACAAAATATATTTCTTCTCTTTCTTAGCAAAACTTTTTTCGACCACGGCGAAACTGGTCATTCGTAATCAAAGGCAGGTGAATGAGCTTTTTCTGTACTTTTTAAACAAATGCCAATAAATTTAATTTTTTCCCAAAAATAAAAGTTTTTTCCGAAATACAAAGTCCTTCTTTCAGAACCAGGTTGATAAACTAAATAACTTGTTTACATAATCGAGCTTGGATCCTTTGAGTTCCGGGGCATATTAAAATTGAAGGGAAAGAAGCTGTGGATATACTAGCAAATAAACAGGCATCACCTCCTATAACTTTTGAATGAGTACTCCAATATTTTTGAATTTTCACAATTTTTTTATTGGTATTATAAGCTTTAAGAAAATGCTTCATATAATGAATAGTTCTAGAATCATAATTTTTCTGCTTTCAATTAATCCTTGGGTTTGTTTAGCCAGAGGTTAAATGAATGATTCAATCGTTTATTGATTTTTAACTGACAATGACTATATTTAAATGTTTGTCGTATAACTCTAATGTAGCAGTTTTCCCTGATTATTCACCATCAATAGCATTTTTGAAATCTGAGCATATAAACCAAAAAAATTTACATGAAACTAATAACGACTTGTTTAAGAATTCTCATTTCGTATGGAATTTTCAGAGAAAGCTGCTAAACAGACTTTACAACAAAATATTCTGCCTTTTTTATATCCGTATAAGTGAAATACCCTCTAATTTAATTTTTGCCAAACCGGAAAGATAAACTCTTTAATTTTAAACGACCTTAATGCTAGCAAAAAAAAGGTCGCCAGCTAAGCCAACATAAACTTTATTACTACGAACATCTACGGGTATTGCATATTTAAAAAGGACATACCAATACACTCACACATACGTGAGTGACAAACCAATAAAAATTATAATTTAATAACTCTCTTTCTCTCTCTGTCTCCCTCTTTATATAAAAATATTGCCAGAATTCTTACCAGAATTTTTACTGCATTTCAAAAGGAAAAAAACCAAAGCCCGAAATTGCTTATTTACTTACTATGGAGACAAAAGCCAAACCAAACAATAACAAGGTTATTAAATTGTAAAAAAAAAATATAGGTACATAAAAAAAAAACGATGCGAAAGAGCATAATGACGATTATTAAAAGAAGAAGAATATAAGTCTCTTTAAGTATAAGGAGTATGCCTCAGCCACTTTAACTGTCGCCGATGGATTAGAGAATTGTGACGGCGCTGTCATAAAAATCATTTAATGCACCAAGCCAAATGCGAACTTAAGCCAGTTAAATAGCATTAAAGCAGTAGAGTGGCAACGATCGCATTAACCTAGATTATAATGGTATTTTATACGAGTACGCATTACATGTTGTATGCACCTATACTTAAACCCCGCCTCCCCAACCATAACGGACTGACTGCTGCATATTACATGAATGTGAATGCTATATAAAGTGTCTACGAAATATTTGCGTCTGTATTGCATTCATTTTCGGGTTCAACAAAATTTTTAAGCATCCGTAACGCATTTGCGCGATTTTACACAAAAGATGCTGATAATAAATTTGCGTGGTGTAGCGTAGATTTCATTACAAATCCAATTTGTACTCAAAAAATAATAGAACATTTTTGATTTTTCAGTTTCAAAGAAAAAAAAAACTAAATAATGAACATAAAATGCAAATGAAATAATTTTGGCGAAAAACAACCGAAAATATCATAAAGCAATGAAATACATTTTTACATTCATAGAAATTACGTCTATATCATTCCAACAGCTCTTTCGATTCATTTTCGCGCGGTATAGCGCAAACAATGCTGCCAGATGATGCTGTCGAGTTAGTGTGAGAGATTTGTGCATAAATTATGCAAATTTGTATTCAAATCAAAAACAAAATCATTGTTTTTTTTTTAAATTGATGTGCTCTAGTAAATACGACAACAATATGCAATTTATTTGTGGAAGGAACTTAGAGGATTCTAAGGGTCTGTTCATTAGAGTGTCTCAACCTGAGGAATTTTGTGAATTAAAAAAAAACTTAATAGTGCCTCCGATTAGTGTAATGATAATTTAAGATGCATTCAATGCATAAAAATGATGTCAAGCATATAAATATCTATACAGATACAGGTATATAGATATACAGGAACTAAAAAAGGTTTCCGTGGACGAACTCGATAAGAAATGCTGAAGTCTTTCAAAGAATAGAGTTATTTAGCAAAGTTCCAATTACATAGGTTCTAATGTACTTATAACTCTGTAATTCAGGTTTTTTTCTGTTTTGGTATATATTAAATTCACACAAATAATGATGAGTTTTACAAAAAGCGAACAAAAAATCGCATTAAGTAAAAATGCAAATAAAATTGCTTATCAACAATAAAAAATATGCAACTTTAAATTTTTAATTAATAAGTTTGAAAATCAATTTGTATTACAAAAATATATGAATATAAAAACACGTATACAGCATGCTCTCTTTAATCCAAACTCCCGATAATCCAAATATCCAGTATTTTGAACGGCATTTTCAAATATATTACGTATTCTTTAGTCCGAATTGATTGCAATTCTATTACTCGGATTAAAAGTTTCTTTACTAATAAAATCAAAGTTTGTCACAATAAAAACAGTAGCATTTCTTTTTGGTGTACTTTTTTGTGAATATTTGAATTGAGAGGAGTTGCGAAATTCAGGAATTAAACAAAAGTTTTGATTTTTTTAAGAACTATTAAGTTAAGTACTACTAATAATGTTTTATTCAAAAATTAGCTTTTAGTGCCTATTTCGAACTTTGATTTGCAATCAATTATTCAGTTGAGCGAGTACATACTGTTCTTTAATTCCGCCCACATACTCATCTACCCAATATGTAAATTACATTTTATATATTTTAAGCTTTTTTTGAGTCGTGATTTATGTGCTATGAATAACTTTTTATATATTCATTCAAAAGCATAGTACAAAAATAAATATTCCTACAATACATCCAAATACTATAGTGTCAAAAGCATACACAGCATTGAAAATAATTTTTTAATTAAAATTATATGAAATTTTCTGACTTTTTTCACATTTAGAATTATTATTTATAAAAAGTTTTTCAGTACACTATTTTTCTAATTTGATCAAAATCTACGATTTATTATTTCTTTTTTTAGTATTTGCAAAAAAAGTTTTCCCACCATCAAAGTCAATCTAAATAATAGAATAAAGCAGAGTGCAGTAAAAATATTTTAATTTTTTTTTTGTTGGAACAGACAAAAGAAGTATTCAAGAATACAGCTCTCAGACAAGTTTTACGTCCATTGCACTATATCCTGTGTTCCCTTTTCCTATTCTTTAAATCTACCAGATTTATTAATAAATCTTAGCAGATCCTGCGGTGTTAGAGAGTTCAGATGTTCGTCTCCCAACACTCCAGCGCCAAATATGCTTACTCTGATGCGGCAGAAAACGGGACAGGCACTAAGAAAATGGTCCGCCGTCTCTTCACATTCTTCCTCCAAACCACAGGAAGCACAGAAGGCACTAACTCCTAGGCCAATCATATGCAAATGTTTGCTCCAAGAAAAGTGACCTGTAGATAATCCCACCAGCTGCCTACAGCTCTTTCTGTTAAGTGATAACAAAAAGTCTGTTAGACGCTTCGAGATAGCAGGTAACATGGTATTTGTCTGTCTAAAGCCCCTCAGTTCCTCCCATTTACGATTGTAGGTCAAGTCGACCCACTCATTAATGGGGGTCTTGATGGCTGTATACGACAAGGAGAGTACAGGTTCTGGGCCCAGGAAACCAGTTTCCGAACCCTTTCTAGCCAAAAGGTCATCAGATTCATTTTCTGAAATTTCTGAGTGTCCAGGAACCCATATCCACAGCAGGCTATAGTGTTTTCCAGCACAATCAAGCCTGAATATACAATGCATAACCAGTTTAGATGTGGTTAGAGGATTAAACAAGGATTTAAGAGCAGCCTGACTGTCACTAAATACACAGATACTCTCTTCTCTCCAACCAATATCAATAACATGATCCATGCCTTGATGGTTACAAAAATTTCGGTTTGAAAAACAGAAGTATACAACCCAAGAGAGAAGTGAAGGTGCACTCCATCATTTTCAATGAAGACCCCAGAACCCAAACCGAATTCTGTTCTGCAGCCGTCCCGTACAACAAATGGCCACAGTCCTTTGAAGTCAGGCAAGAGCTTTCCTAACGCTGTCAACATTAAGTCCACTCCATCAGACTATGGATGCATAGGTGATAATGGGTCAAATCATAGCCTTATAAAGCCATAAGACTTTACAAGGTGATAGACCCCATGTTTTGCCAAAAATAGCCTTGCATTGACAAAAAGCTGCCAGCGCCTTGGTTACCTTTAGCTCAACAAGAGAACGCCATAGAAGTTTGGTATCTAGAATGACTGCTAGATATTTCACTTCTTGGGATAGCTGAATAGTGATTCCTCTGAGTACTGGTAAAACAAGACCATCAATTTTTCTTCTCCTGGTGAAGAGAATAACACCAGTTTTAAGAGGGTTAACCGATAGCCCGTTTGAGCAACACCAAAAGTTAATCATATTCAGAGCAGTTTGGGCTTTCCTACAAACATACCCGACCGATTGGCCCGTAATCAAGCAGGCAACGTCATCGACTCATTTAGGGAAACAAGCGGAGTGCCAACCAGCAAACACCATAGCAGTGGAGAGAGTACACCCCCTTGGGGACATCCTCTATTCACGCCACAAGTCACGGATTGACCACAATCAGCTTGAACTATCATAAGTCTATGTGACAGCATTGAGTGTATCCAGTTAACAAGAGCCGGATCCACTCCATGCTGACCTGCTGCATTGCACATACCGTCAAAAGTCGCGTTGTCAAAAGCTCCCTCAATACCAACAAAAATACCAATAGTGTATTTTTTCTTGTTGAGGGTCCGCTCAATCCGACCTATCAGATTTTGCAGGACCGTCTCACAAGATTTTCCACATTGGTAAGCATGCTGAAATTAAGAGAGAGAATGTAACAATAACGATTCACTACGGAGGCGGTGTTCAACACAGCGCTCAAGACATTTTAGTAAGAAAGACATCATACTAATTGGTCTAATGCTTTTGGGATTTGTATAGTTGTCCTTTCCAATTTTTGGAATGAATACAACTTTTACCAACCTCCATTGTTGAGTCATGTGAGTGAGTGTCAAACTGTAGATGAAGATCTTCTTCGAAACTGGTAGCAATTGTACCATACCCTCTTTCAGCTGGCAACTAGTAGTATACCATCCGGACTCAGTGATTTGAAGCTGTCAAAAGAAGCAATAGCAAACAGATATGCACCTGTTTCTGGCCGTCACCACGTGGAGGTGATAGACCACACTTCCATCAGATCACTCAGTTATGGCACGTATCGAAATACATGTTGGTCCCCTTGAGTATTGACAGCCTAAAATTACTTATATGTCATTAAATAAATTTTCTGATCAAAACTTTAATTTAGTCTAAATTCACAAAATTTCTATAAAAAATCTTTACTTGGCTATCATAGCCTAATAATTAGATATACCACTGGGTTCGGGTCCATTGCTGGCTCCGATCGATTCCATAACATAAACAACTAACCAATAATTTGTTTGTAACTGTACGATATTGGGAAGTATTTTATTACATTTTTTGAATCTCAATTTTTTCGTGTATTCATACCAAAAATTCACTTCAATCTAATTTTCCATTAAATTGAAACCTCAGATTAATTAGTTAAGACTTACAATTTTGAGTTCCGCGAAAAAAAATAATGCAGACCCGCCACCTGAATAAAACGGATGCCCGCCTCGGTTTATTTTATGATCATTTCCAAAATATTTCAGCTCTAGCGATTACCGTTATGAGCTGGGCCATTTAAAAAAAAACCACTTAAAATCTCATTATCTTGAGTCTGCCAGCAGATAAAAAAAAAAAAAAAATTATGCAGAACCCTAGAATTTCAGTATCTATCTATCTTAGAAATTCAGTATCTATCATTTGTGAACTTTTAATTGGCCAAAAGTAGCCTACCAAAAAATTTTACGGTACAAAAGTTAGGGTTGAGAGGTTTTTTCAAGATATACCAACTCACGAACGTTAATCGCTTGAGCTGTAATATTTTGGGGATCGTCGTAAAATAAACCTAGGTTCCTTTTCAGCGGTTTACAACAACAACTTTTTTCGTGAGGCGCTTTAATATACATAGATGCACAGAAACTAGTCAGTGGCATAAATTTGTAGTTAAAGTAGGAAACTCTTGCATAATGGTAACAAACTTGCTTATCGCACCATAGCGGTGAAATACAGAGTTGTCGAAGTAAACTAAGTTTCTGCTATTTTATTGTACTGTTCTATTTTTAGATTTAAATTTTGTGTAGTCTTTCCAACTGAATAATCCTATCGATTTTTGTAGAATTGTACCTTTTCCGAAAATTGTTATATTTTATGTTATTTACTTGTTTGTGGTTTCGTTTTTTACCTAGATTAAAATTAATTTTTAATATAATTTTTAATTATTGCTACGGCCAAAAAGAAAAGTCAAATAATGCATTTGTTTGGAAATTGAATAAATGTTCTCCTATTATCTGCTGCCTACTCTTAACTTTAACAATATTTACTTCATAACTTATTTATTCATATGCACTCCCGTGCTCTCTCTAGTTTTCAATTACTGTACTTACACTCACTGAATTGTATCTTTTTGCTATTTCCTAATGGGTTGCTAATTTATCTTTTTATACTGTACAAAGCTAATATTACTTTTGTTGAAATAAAACATAGTTTTGTTGCTCAAGAGAATTCATCGCGTTCGGTACGTCTTTCACACCCGCTGGTAAAAAAAGCTTGCCTGCGCAAAGCATTTGATGATCCCGACGTGATCGAGGTTTAAATTCGTTAATTTCTCGATACATGTAACAAAAAAAAATTATTTTCGTTTAATTTCTTTAATTTCGTTAAATTCTTTTCTCGTAGTTTCGATCTGCGTAATATATAGTTCACGTCTTGTACATAAGATTGTGGCACTTTGCGAGTACCGTTTTTTATTCGCCATTCGAGTATATGATTTATACATATAACCGTAATCTTATCGAACCTCTTTGAACCCGCTACCAACGTAGACGCCGGCGCAGGACCCCGCGCTAATCCTACAGAAATCTTTGAGACTTATATAAAGAAGATTATTTCTATCGAAAGGCAACTCATTGCTTTTAAAAATAAATTAACCTTGCAGGTAGTACAAGAATTCGATGAGGCTGATCTCTCCGTTCGTCTCGAATTGCTCGAGCGCATGTACAAAAACTTCGAAGGCGTGCAATCGTACTTGGAAGCAGAAGACGACAGTGAACTCGACAGCGACATGCGCTCATCATTTATGGCCATATATATTCAGGTTAAGGTGAAGCTAACACGCGCGATAAATGCTTATCAAAAGGCCGAGCCCAGGCACTCGTCAATTACCGTTGGACGACGCCGCTTCATCGTTTTTTATTTCGCAACGCAAGCGTCTTCCTGAATTGAAAACTCCTAAGTTCAGCGGCGCTTACACCGAGTGGCCTGATTTTTTCGCAATGTTTGCAAAATCGAAAAATTCTAACATTTTTGGGCGAGCTTGAAAGCGTCAGTGTTAGACACCATAAGCTCCCTCGAGCCAAGCGACGCAAACTATGATAAGGCTTTAGAGCTTTTAAAAATACGTTTCGATAACAAGCTTCTTAACTTTCAAACCCATATAAAACAAATCTTTTATCTGAAGGTAGTTGATAGTGGATCCGCAGTTAGCCTCCGTGAGCTATCCGACAAGGTCAACGCTCATCTGCGTGCTCTACAAACGATGACCACAAGAGAGCAACTCGCAGGTGAGATACTTATTCATCTTATTTCGCACCCTCTGGTAAAAAAAAGTTTGCCAGCGCAAAACAGCCTTTTTTCACAAATTTATAAATTGATGTTTTTCTTAAAAAGGCCAAAATTCGAACTGTAGAAAAATAATGGTCTTTACTGGAATGCAGGGAAGGAAAAGATGGGAGAGAAAAATAAAGTAAAATAGAAAGAACGAAAATATATCTTGAGTGGTAGAAAGAAAGAAAGAGCGCAGGGAAAATGGTTAAAAAGATTGGGGAAATAGAAAGAAAGACCAAGCGAGAAAGATGGGTAAAAAGAGAAGAGAGAGGGCGAGAGAACTTTGTACTGTATTATATTAGAATTCGCCAAAAAACAAGGAGAACGTAGACTAAAAAGTTCATTGTACTCCGTATCGAAGTCGAACACTGCCTAACTTCATTTAGGCTGCAACATCGTCAATAGCCTTAAATCTATATAAGCCTTTACAAATTTTGCATAACTTGGGTAAGTCAAGGTTGGCCTCTTTCATCAAGAATTCTTTGCCTAGTGTAACACTTCTCTTCCAAGAGAAAGCAGGGCATTCAGAAGATAAAACGATATAGGAAAGAGAAAACTACAACCAAAAAATAATGGAGGAAGAGGGAGAAAACATATGAAATAATGGTTGAGAGAGCGAGAGAGGGAAAGTGAAATAAAATATGGTATCTACAAATTTCACAAAATCAGGGACAACTGATTTCTTTGAATTACAATTTCAAATTTCTATTAAAAGTGTTTGGCATTCATGCGAGCTTTTTAATTATTCTTGTTTGAAAAGCGACTAGATATTTGAGATTATGCATAAATAAAATCATATAGCAATTTAACGCAAGTATCAATTAAGAGCTAAGGTTACTTTATGCTTATCATAAAATTACCGAAAAATTAACAAGAAAACCTAAAGTGTTATAATTAAATATTTGTGCGCTATTAACTTAATTTGTGCATTACGTAATAAGAATTAGATCGGGCAAAGGATATACGCATTAGGACAATGACATATGATGACAAATCATTACCTTACGGCTTTGGGTCAGAATAATGACGTGTTGTTCAAATTTCATATCATATTATTTAGTATATGTATCACCAAGGCGTATAATTTCACAAACATGACGGAAATGTAAATGTGTGCCAGACTCAAATTATGCATACAGCATATACATTAAGGCGTCTTAAGTCCAATGCAAAAAAATGTTGTTGCCATTCCTGGATTATTTGGAAAAACAAAATATTTAAAAATTGGATTTTGTAGGGACAAAATAAAACCTTTTTTTATCTAAATTTTTCAAAAAAATGCATGGGGGCCAAATTCGGGAAGAATTATTTTTCTTTTTTGAATTTTCAAGTTTTCTACACGTTTTATGAGTTTTTACAACATTTTCAACAAAAAAAAAATCGTATCTTATTTATTCTTAAATTTTTTATTTGAAGAATAAATCAATTGAAATGAATGGTTTTCTAAATTATACATATATACATCTATTACATAACGCGTTCATTTTTTAAATTTAAAATAAAAAAAAGTACGTTACAGAAATTATTTTTTTTGAAAAATTGTTTTGAAAACATTTTTTCGTTGGAAACGTTGTTAAAATTCGTAAAACGTGTAGAAAATACAAAAAATCGAAAAAAAAAATTTTTACACGTACCTTACCATTTTTTAAAAAAATCATAAAATCATCGATAACAAAAAAGTTCGACCTGACTCGAAAAAATGTTTGTAGATTCGTGATCATTATAGAAAACAACTCCAGAAAAACCATATGAGAAATTGTGTTGTATAGCGTAATCTTTTTTTCGCAAGGCACCTTAATATAAATACATATATGTACATAAGTTTCTACTTACATACTTCTACCTAAAATTTTCATGCAAACCTATGTATGTCTACGTTGACGTATATTACAATAAGGTTCTAAAATTATTCAATCACATGGAAGAAATTCAAAATTAAATTCACTATTATAGGAGCTAACTAAGAACATACATATATAGATATGTAAACCAAAATTTATGTCTCTAGATACATTTTTATACCTGACTAACAAAATTTAATCAAACTCAATGAATTATTTATTAATAATACAAAGGTATATCAAATGAAAGTGAAATCTACATATATAGATACATACTTTTCAAACCATTACACACATGCAAACATACCCATATACATACATATGCACATATGTATGTGCATATACCAATATGATAATTGAGGGTATGTACATAAGAAAATATTTGTGTATCTGAATGTATCACTGTCTATCTGTCAATTCAATACAAGTTTTCTATTCAGTTTGTAAAAGAAACAAAACAAAATTTTTCCTGTTTTGTTTTATTAAATACAAAACATTGAAATCTCCTGCTAGTCAATTATTCAGTAATTTTCTTAATAAAGAACGAACTTACTAAAACCTTGAGCTATTTACTTAAAAGTTTAAAAAGTTACAATTTGACTTTTCAACCTGTAGTAACTTTCATACTTAAAACCTATTAAAAATTGTTATGTGTATACTGTAAAGTGACAGGCCAATAAAAGTTATCATAAATAAACTTAAAATAATTTCTCATTACTTCAATAAATGAAAGATTTTTGATGGATTATACATGCATACATACATGCATACATCGAAAGATTAAACTTTTTTTCATAAACCCAAAAAAAAACAATCTAACTGAAATAGACATACATAATATTAGTTAATATGTATGTACAAATGTTTGAATAAATCAAGGTTACACAAGGTCTATTTTTAGTAAAATAGTTCCAAAAACCCGAGAAACTGACAGAATCAATATGTAATATTAAGATGTTGCACGTCAGAATGCGTATACCTTACCAAAAATGCCTTATTTTGAAATAGACTAGATTGTGGGATCAAGCCCATATATTACTCTTATTACTTGAAAGTAGAAACTGTCTTAGTGACGAGAGCCGGCTCTTTATTAAACCATTAAAGTGGAACAGTATATGAGCTTTGTTAGGTCTTCACTGTACCTATACTATTGAGGATCGATTTTGTAACCCATATCATGACCACGTTTTTCGAAAAAATGTTTGTTTTTTTTTAAATTACCCGCTAACAATTTGAGTTTTTTAAGATTTGTACTAACTTTTACTCCGATAGATACATTGACTCAAAAAACTTTGGTATCCAAAATTGCAAATGCGATCTGCCCATAGATGGCATTTCAATAAAAGAAAAAATTCAACTTGATTTCGATCTAAAAAATATTCTAAGGAGGGCTCCGGAAAAAACTGAGTGTGAAAAAATTGATCAAACATCTTGTATTTACTCCTTACTCTTATCGAAAAACACAGTCATGATATGTATGTCGACCCATTCTATTGTATACCATGCTTTCTGTAGAGCCTGAAACTTCTGATGGCTAAATCTGGTCAGAATACTTTAATGGTTTCTGTCGGTTTCCATATGAAAACTGCTTCCGTAGCTTGGCCACTATGTTCCGGCAATCATATAAAAAAGCTGTTTTCTCCTCATGGACAAGGCTCAACTGCATGTACTTCTGCTTGAAAGTTTGAGGGAGAGAATTACATAATAAATTCATTTCAGAATTAACCCATAAAACTCCAGCCCCAATTTCCTTATTTATTTTCCATTCATCTGGATACCAATGTATAACAAGTGCTAAAATGCTTAGCCTATTAGCTACGGAGAGTTGCGAAAACGCAATGTTTGGGGTTGTTCCGTGCTAAGCCACTGATAGAAAAAATTTACTTGACAATGATTAGAATTAGATTATCATTAATAATTCTAGTTTACGTCACATTTATTTTATGCCGACTTTTTAATTTTGATTCGAAAAATGTTAAAAATTTAAATGCAAACCAATCCTTTTAAGTCTAGCATTGTGTGATCCTATATTTCCTATAAATTAGATCTTTAAACTCGTTTTCGATTACTATTTGTTTTTACTATACATTTAAATATTTGCGTCGCTAAAATGTAACTCTTGGCTTAAACATTGCACATTTTTTAAAAAATCTACTAGATTTTATTGACAAAAACTAAATAGACACTTCTTAATAGATAAACTTCAATGAATATTATATTAGATCCAAATTAGAAAAAATTGAGAATTTAGTAAATAGGACAACAGATTATTTTCCAACCATAATACATATTCTATTGACTTGATCCACTATGATTTTGAAGACCTCTTATTTTTAAAAAAGGAAAAAATGACTAAAAAATTACATTATAAATGAATTTGAGTAATTCCTTTCCGAAGTTTATTTCATAAAGCAATCGGAACAAATCCCAAAAAGAGCAACGCTTTACATATCCTAAATAATGTTCTGATCAACACAAAAAGTAACTATTTTTTTCCATCATTTCGTTCTACAACCCTGGTTAGAATACTGGTTTCCAACAAGAAACCGAAAATAAAAGAAATACTTAGAAACAAATTAGGGTACAAAAACGAACTTTAATGAGACTAGAAATTTAATTAATAACACGATAGAATTCCATTAATCAAAGGTTATGATGTTATAAAGGTTTAATTTTCGTTTCCATCTCTAGACAACTCGCCTTGTGTTTGTGTTTTTGTTTGGTGACCCTGGAAATTTTTCCAATTTGTTGCAGTTTTATTCTTAAAACTAAAGTTATCGACTTCATTTGCAGCCTTGATAAATAATCAACGAAAAAAAAATCCTTTTATAATTCTTTAGCCACACACATAACGAAAAACAACAAACTTTAACATGGGTACATTAAACAAGGAGAAGAGAACACACACACATACATACACAGTAGAACTAAGTATATCCCTACCAAAATATTCTACCTAGTTATAGCCAATGGGGGAATTAAGATAATAAATCATTTCGTTTGTATTTTGACAGCAGCACAGACTTGAACTTTTTTTTATATGTTTACCATAGCCAACTTGTCAAAAATTTGAGATATCTACAAGTCAAACATATATCGATTGCCATCTTTTTATTTTATGATTATTTTGGATTAACAATTTTTTTTTTAGCTGTTTGTATTTATGAACTAAATTATTTAAGTTATTGAGGAAAAAAATATGAAGACGTATTTTTATTTATTTACCTCTTTTTCTATTACATCAAATGCGTTTTAAACATGTACACACACATAATTTCATACATATAGAATTAATGTATATATCGAGCCCTAACCGCCAAAATATTGTAAACGAAATTTTTTTTTAATTTTGATCCAATGTACCGCGATCTGAAATCTCTCCGTGTGAAAAATTTCATATATCTCAGGAAAATTGCACAATAAGTATTTTGAAGATACTTTAAAAGTTAATAAATTTTTTATCATCTTTTTTATCAAATGAATGAACACACTTGAATAAACTTTCACAATTACATGCTTCTTAAATCTATAATATTTTTAAGAATTTTGCTCAATAATCTTTCAAAAAAGTCTAAGTTTATAAAGACCAAAAAATGATTTCATTATATCAGAAAAAAAAAAAAAATGTTGCATTATAATAGAAAAATGGCTGAAAAAAAAAATAAATAAATAGAAATAGGGGGCACTATAGTGTAAATATATTCCCATTTCATAGTTTTCAGATTATTTCATTAATATTATTAAACAATTGAGATAACATTTAATAATTATAATGAGTAGTTGAAAGTAAAACTAACATGCAACATGATAAACACATGATCCAAAAATAGTAAACAAAATTTTTAACAAAACGTAGCTGCATTCTATAATTAAAAAAATAACTAGAATTTTTATGTGATCAGATATTTTATCTTTTTTTCCGTTAAAAAAAAAAACTTTATCCTGTAAAATTTACTTTTTGATAATTACACTAATTTAGCGGTTAGAGCTCAATATTCAATTCAGTAATTCATCATATTTTAAATGTCATGATATAAAATAAGACTACCTATATGGTGGAGAAAATGTTAGGTAGCGGTGATATTGAAATGTAAAGTAGATGGATTAATCGCGATATGCAACACGAACATACTTAATTCTATGTAAAATGCAATCACTTTAATGAAATTTGCTATTGTTGTAAATTTGCATTGGGTGCTTAAAGGAATTGACTGTTCGTCGACACAATAGACATACATACATACTTACTTTCCCTCAAACTACTCTGGCCAATTGCAATAATCGTTTTGTGTGCTAAAACTACAAAATGGCGGTAAATGTTACAAAATGCTGAAACAAAAAAAAAATAAATAACAATAATTCATTATTTTCCATAGATTTTATCTGATTATCGCATGGTAGTGTTTACAAATTATTAAAAAAAAAAAACAAAAATAAACTAATTGACCCAGACTACATTGTGACCGCGAGCACTTTGACTAATATGAAAATTACATGCAATAAAAATTAGCATATGAGCGTTAGTTTATAAAGAAACTAGGTGAAAAAGAGGTTTGAATGAATTGAAATTAAATTGAAATACATATATTTTCTATGACATTGAGTATAACTAATTCCTTCTGCAGTCTGAAATACCTGAGTAGATATACTTTTTTTTAGCAACACTAAGCACAACAAATCTTCACTACACCTCCAGAACCTTGAGCCCTGCTCTATTCTAAATTAATTTGTGAAACACCGACGAAACGACCTAACTTTGACTACAACCGTTATAAAAACTATACACAAATCTCGGAAATGCAGACTAAATAGTTTTAATTTTTAATTATGTCAGTCAGTAGCTAGAAACCTTCCATTAAGCATAAAAATAATAACTTTAAATTTTTATTTCGATTTATTGACTGGAACTTATCCCTAATTGCATCCATATTTCGAAATGTCGATTTTAAATATAAAAATAAATAGTTTATAGTTGACTAAAATACTTAAAATACAAAACAAACTAAAGGCCTGAAGTATATTAAAAACAAAAATGAATGAAAATGTTCAAAAATAGAGAGCCAAATCTAACTCTAGCTGACCAAAATTCTGAAATTTCTCTAAGGGTTATTGGCAATTATTACGTCTAAAATTTCCATCTTGGGACCATTGCTACTAAGCCTACTACTTATTCAAATAAAACTTCATTAGTCAACATAGAATTTTCTTCTTGAAATCTTAAACATTTCCAAATTTATCCAATTCTGCTTATGTAAGATTGAGTCATACAATCGAGATGAAACTTTACTGTGTTTATTTTCATGGCCAATGGCAAGTTTTTAGCTGCTGACGTTAATGCCAAAGGTATTACTTCTTTTGTCGAATGATGCTTAAGGCAGACATAATATCGTATTCTCAAACTGAGGTACTTAGCAAGAGAACATGTGGCATAAACGATATATGTATTTATATTAATGTCAGTAAAAAAAACCCTCCTAGGTGTTATAATATCAGTGCCCATTTTCCTTTAGACATCGAGCGGTCTCAGATTAAATGATTTGGCAGAATAGTCATTACCAAAAACAAAAATTACAGCCACGATACATTTTATGCATAGTGAACATTGATTTTCAAATAAGAAATTTCTAATGTCTGCTATAAAAAAGAAAAAAAACGGAAAGGCTTGAAGAATTTAAAAATGAATGCTGACTACGGATAAAAAATTTAATCGTACTTGAAATTTAACTCATTCTGACTTGGGAGAAGCAATTATGAACAAATTATTTATATCCTTGAATGTTTAAATTTGCTTCCTTCTTTTATGCTAAATAAGATAATATCCAATACTAGTGACCACGATTTTAATAGAATTTATGCAAATTCTTTTGATAAATTCTTGTGTTGTTAAACCTAAAGTGCTTTCATTTCCCGTCTGACAAAGTGAAGGTTATGAATTATTATTCATAACCTAATTTGCTAATTTGTTAGTTTTGTTATTGTATTCAGTGATTTTCTACGATTGCATTTTTCTGCGAAAGCGCTTTGGCAGGTTCATAGTCGATGCAGTTAATATAACAGTGTTGCCAAGTGAGTGCTTTTCGCACTATATTTAGTGCATTAAATTTAGTGCTTCTTATTTTACGAACGATTTTAGCAATTTCGACAATTGTCAAGTTTTTAAAAGTCGAGATGTTTTTTTTTAATGACTACTACATAGAAAAAAAGAAAGGGAATGTTGTAGGTTAATAGAACGACGTGTTTTTTACTCAATACTTTTTTATTTCAATTTAGTGCTTTCTACGCGTTTTTTTTTTTTTTGCTTCATATAGTGATTTTTGATTTTAAAAAGTTGGCATCACTGCAATATAAGTTCTTAATTCTTATTTTTCCTTATTTCTTTTTCCATTTTCAGCATTTTATTGGAAAAACTGTTTGAAAACTGCTTGACCTTTAAAAAAAAAAATAAAAGATACAGCCGATTTCCAATTTAATTTACTTGTTTTGAAATATACTTCATTAAACTTTTTCTTGGTGACTTTTATTTGTTTATTCTTTCAAAAATTTTTAATTATGATGGAATGTTCTGTGCAATGTTTTGCTGTGGACATATCTTAACTCTATTTCCCTTGGAAATAAAAATAATAATAGCGATTAAATATTTATAATTTTAATTAAAATCCAATACACTAAAGTGAAATAAATATCATGCGTTTTTTTGCAATGAACTTCAGACAAATGCCAAATGAAAATTTTCTACTTGAGATAAAATAAATGCAATCAATCAACAATTGAAATAAACTTTAATTTAATTAAGTAATTATTTCCATTGAATAGCTATACAATACAGGCGATAAATATCCCAACGAAACATAATTGCAAATATTCATTCATAAAAAAAATCAGCTTTGTTTTATTTATCCTTTATCATATGGATGTATATTCGATTTTATTTCTGTGAATAAAACGATGATTTTCGATACTTGATTTGAGTTTTTGATTTAATTTTTCATCAAATAAAACCAATCTTCGAGTAAAACAAAAACAATATGTGAAAATTTACTAGTCACGACAACTTGTAGCTATCATATAATACAAACATATATCAAAATCCACTTATTAAATGTAACTAAAATAAATAATAAATGTCTGCAAGCATTTGGAAAATATAGCTAAAACTTATTGAATTACGTAACATAAAAATAAATGAAAGCAGAAAATTAACTGATTGTGTTAAAGAAAAAGGTTAAATTTACTCACTCATTTTACTGCATAAACCTTTCATAGTATTTTCAATTTATTGATTGCAGTATAGAAAAAGTGGATAAATAAATTCATCAATAAGTCATGCTCGTATTGTTTATTAAATGTGAGTTAGATTGTTGTCAAATCACGGTGATTTGCAGTCTCAGTAATAGAAAACCATTTATCAGCAGAAGTAGTAGTTAAAAATAAAAAAATTAAATTATAGATTTGCTGAATTTTTGAAAATATTAAGTAATTTAGAAAAACAGTTTTCCTTCTTAGGACTTAAGTATTAGAATTGAATGTACTTTTTTGATACTGTAAACTTTCATATAAGATGTGTTAATGGCTTCAATTATATGTGTGCCTTAAGAACGATAGCAAGACAAGGTTAGGTTGAGTGGTTGCTTCTCTTTAAGCAAGGAGAAAACAACCAAAAAGCACGATAACGATAGTGGTATCCAAATACCAATTGTGAAATGTAACAAAAAGAAAAAAAATTAAGAAATAAAAGAAAACTTCATTGTTGCTCAAGTATAACAGGTCCCAAAAACAATTTGCTTAAATCACAAAACTTCAGTAGAGTATTCCATTTGATGCTATATCCTTTCCTTATTCCATCGAGGAATGGTTTGCCAAAAAGTTTTGAGTCTTTATCCTTACACAGTTGTTTGAGGGTTTCTTGCTCTTTGATGCCCTGGCAATTACGACAGAAGTCAGTATACGAAAGACGCCAATCGCCCAGATTCCCCTATATAATGCTTTTTCGTATAATTTCTACACTGGAAAAAGTAAAGAGGTAATTTGATTTGGAGAGATTGTATTGTGGGCATCGTTCTTAACGTGACCCCTTATCAGATTTAGAGGAACTAGAATTTATAATGACTGATTTGAGTCCAACGACGATCCCTTACTAGCCAGGGCATCATCATTTCCACTAATTTTCTTGTGGCCAGAAACCCAGATAACTATTATGTTAACTTGTTGATCTTGCCTGACTAGATCGTTCTTATGCTCGCCAACTAGTTTACATTTGGTTATGTGTGAGGTCACGACTTTGATCGCAGCTTGGCTGCCAGAGAAAATGGTTGCTCTTCCCCCTCTATGTACACTCTCTACAAACTTCTGCCTGGAACAAACTAGTTAAGTCAAATAATACACTTGATAAGAATCCAACGCCCAATCCACAGTCCATTTTTGACCTATGTATACGTTTCAGTTATAGTCGTTTGCCAGAAACTAATTAATTCTATCGTGTCCCATCGGGGCTAAAGTTTTGAGATTTGAACTTTCGAAGCAATAAGTCGCCTGCGTTACCAGAACTTCTGGTAAAATACTGATTATGCTACTGTGGCCATGGGATGTAACAGTCCAACACCCTGTTTCTCTGAGTTTGACTGTGGTATTAGTCATCTTCTAGTTTCCAAACGTGTTTCTAGACAAACTTGTAATTACCACCTTAATAATTTTTTGTTGCATTTTATCAAATCGTTTTCTCAAGCTTTCAGTTATGAGTTATGATGCGTATTACAGACGTTAGCGACAGTCAAAGACACAAAAGGTTGACTTGTTCTTAATGACGCCGTAACCAAACTAAATGACACATAGCAATAAAAATTCACAGAATAGTAGTTGACAGTTGTGCCAACCTGGTAAAAATTTTTTTTTGAAATATTCTCAGAGGGAAAATTTAAAATGAGAATTTCCGGGTACTTATTTGACAGAATGTATAATAACTCCTAGAAATTTGGCACTAGAGGTAAGAGAAACGGTTGTTTTAAACGAGGAAGAGAACGAGTGTCGTCTATGTCTGGAAGATGACGAGTCGACACCTCACATTCTGTGTGAGTGTCCGGCCTTGGCTCGGCTCAGAGGAAGAATTTTAGGTATTCCTTTTCTGACGGCTAATCACATAAAATCTTCTTCTACAAAAGATGTCTTGACTTTTATTAGGTCAGCTGAACGTCTTTTGTCATAAAATGGGGGAATGGCACAAAAGATATTTTAGGTCGCAGTGCCTGCCTGGTTGGGCTCCCCTAAATAATAAATAATAATAACGAGGAAGATTGAAGCTGAGTATTTTTGTCTTAGTGACTAACTATTTTTCCACAGATTTACCCCTACCTAAAGTTTAACTTCAGGCATTACAGTTGTGACAGTGAACGTTATATCGAATGCCCATATTTCCTAACAATATGTCAAAGTCCAGTGCTGTTGGAAAGTAATCTGAAGCCGTTGATGGATCGCGGAAGTTAAATGATGACCATTTTTGCTTTGTGGTCTATATATTCACTATTTGAAATCCTGTATTTATTTCGTTCTGCATTATAGAAATGCACGTAGACCTTGCAAGGAACCACTGCAAAAGGGGGGGGGGGGGGGGGGGTTACGTTCCAAGATCTTAAAATACATCTAAAAATAAATTTTGTTTTTCATTTTCAGACATTTTTTAATCGAAGTTATAGTTATACATAAGAAAACAAACAAAAACATAGACATTTTTCCCCCGATACCGTGTTAGAGCAAGGTTTTTACCGTGTTAAACAAAAATATGTCGCAAAAAGTGAAGCATGTTAGAACGAGGCCGTACTATAAGAAGTACTTATTAAGCGATGTCTACCTGTAGTTCACTTCCTTGCACGCATTTCTGGTTATTACAGTAACAAAGTGTCAATGCAAGGAAATAACTAATCTTTACTCTGTGTCTCAGTATAATAAAAAATGTTTAGCAATCAATTGTGATAAAAAGATTAAAGCAAGCTATACGAAAAAACACAAATATCAAAGCAAGGGAGGGCTTCAACTTGCCACAATAATAATAATATTTTAAGGAATAATAATAATAGCATCAATATAATAATGTAAGAGCTTAAAACTATCAATGATACACATGGATTATTTCATAAATAGCAGCACATAGTACAACATTGACAATGCAGCATGTATTAATCTAAAGATGAAAAATCAAATAAATTAATTTGTGATAAATATATGAAATGTGACTAAAATAAACAAAAGATAAGCGAGTAAATCGCTAACAATATTAAAATAAAAAAAAACAAAAAGCATCATTAACCATTAACAGCATCAACATCAACATAAACATATCCATTGGCAACAAGCTCTTTCAAATTCTTATGTCAATATATAACAGTGCACACTTATAACATTCTGAAGATATATGGTGGCATTTATTTTACGAATTCTCAACACTCATAATCCTGTAAACTAATTATCCTGCTTACTTATTTTTGTGGTTGCTGACTGTTGTTGCTTGCTCATCATTACTGCGTACTCATCGTAGTACAAAGTTTTAGTTCCAGAAATAATACTTAATACGATTACGAATAACTACAAGCATCTGTGATTTTAAATCTTCCTTCCTTAAAACTTACATTGCCTTCTTCCTTTCATTTCTTGCTACTTTACTACTACATACTACTTATAAATTATTACGAATTTTGATGGTAATCTTAGAAATATGTACATATCTCTCTAAAGATAAACACATATGCACATTTACAACGTATGTTTCATCTATTAAGTTATACTGAATTGTTCGTCGCTATAGTTGCGTTTCAATCCTTATTCCGCCAACGACAACGTCACACTTATTCTTATTGTCATCTTTACTCTTCCATTTATTCAGCCTTCCCTTTCAACCTCCCTCCATCCTTTCATTCCGTAATCGAAACGTACAAATAAATTAAAATTCAATGGATAATTTATTGTGTAACATGGCGGGTAATAGCAGATACTCGTCCTACAATTGTCTAACATCGTGGGATTCATACGATAGAATTCCAAGGTGAGTTTCAATTTCTCTGGTAAATCTACAGTCAACGTCAGAAAAATGTTTCCACTCGATATTTTTTCCACTGTTTTCCCTTTGAAAATATGAAAACAGCAAATGGAAAGCTTTTTTTGTCTTTGGCTGTACTTACATATTTGTTTTTATATTTTTATTCTGCGAAATGGAAATTATCTTAAACTTGTAATATTTTATAAAATTACGTGAATTTATGTAACTTATTCTTATAGTGTGTAATACTATTTTTAAAATTCAATTTCAATTGTAGCAGCTTTATTAAATATTTACCATAAACCTTTATTAAATATTCAAAGTACATAAAACTACGAAATAAGTTTTGTAAAAATAACAAAACTATATCATGGAAAGTTAAAAAAAATTTAAACACTTATATTTTAGGTAAGATGAAAGTCAGCCAAAGAACAAAGGAGCGGAGATGGCGAAGAATGTCGTTTAATATACAACATAAAATTGAAAACTAAAAATACTATTAAATGTTATTATTAAAAAAAAAGTGATTCAGTCTCGAAACAAAATATTCTAAACTGTAACATAAAGTTTCATTTTCATGTCATGTTTAAAACGACGAAACTGAACTTTTTAATATTTAGAAGATCTCAAAGTACAAATACAAAAAATATTCCAGAACCAACTATTTTAGTTTCCTCTTTTTTTTTTTTTTTTTTGTATCACGTCGAGCTTCAAGATATTCAGAAAAATATCCATATTTATTTACTACGTAATTAATTTTAGTACGGCAACTTTCAGCTTTAGTAGGAAGTTTTTTTCATAAATGTAAAACTTCCTTGATGCCGACCATTTTCTATTATTAGTTATCTTTCTTACCTTTGAGGAGAAATTGTCATTCCAATATTTACGGCGGCCACACACTTAGTGAAAATTTGGTATGTTACCTCTTCTCTTTCTCAGAGCAGAGTAGGGACTCCGCCTACATCATATATGACAATTGACCAGAAAGTAATCAAATGTTTTATGTGAATTGAGGGTATGAAAAAACAGACCGGCAAAATTTTACCAATATCATTAACCAGAAACCAGATTATACTTTCCCGGAGGTTTTTGATGTACTAAATCCAAATCTGGCCTCAGAATTGAGTTTGCTCAAATATCTTTTTGTTTCGTTGAGATATTTGGGTTTGGATATGTGGGTTAGGAGTTTGTGGGCTTGCGATTTGTGAACTTCACAAAAATAAAAACTTCAAAATGCGGTATCTCAACGAAACAAAAAGATATTTCAGCAAACTCAACGGAATTTGAAAGAGACTTATACTTTCAGATGCCAACTATACTTTTTTTTAGAAAAAAAGATCAACGGGCTACATAACCTCAAATATGGGCAACAACAGCGTTTTTTGCACTTTTAGGTTAGGATATCTTAAAATTCTGAGGCCAGATTTGGATTCAGAGTATCAAAAACCTCCGGAAAAGTATAGTCTGATTTCTGGTTAAAATTTTGTCGGCCTGGGAAATTAATCTTAATTGGCACGACACAACCAATAAATGGGAAAAAATTAACAAATACAATTTGCCGGCCAGTGGCATAATCGAAACGGCAACGAATGATGAAATATTCTTATAAAGAAATAAATCTAAGAAAATATTTTGGTGAAGAAATTAATCTGTTAATCGGTACAGTAAATGACCGAAACGGCGATCTGGTATCGTTGTCAATATTGGTTACATCAGTTTCAACCTTAAGACCTAGTATGCTTATTAAGCTGACTCTACACAACAAGGGCGTATAACTTGCAATTTATACGCAATTCCCACCTAGAATACTACCATTTTTTTTCATTTTTCAAGTTCTTGTGACTCGACTTTCATGATTCTATATTCAAATTTACTGTATTGACATGTTAAGCGTTGAATATTTTAACTTTTTAATCGAATGTTGTTCATCAGTTTGTTATTATCAATAAACAAACAGTATAAAAGTCACTTTTTGCAATGAAAATTCATTATCTTGAAAAATTTTCAACGGATTGATATGAAAACTTATAAATATAGGTTTTAAATGTCGCTGATTAAGAATTTGTAATCAGATTTTCGAAATTCAATTCGCATTAGTAAAACTTATTCATATCAATATGAAAATTGGTATACGGGGGTTTTCGGGGTCACTGATTACAATTTTGATATGAATAAGTTTCACTGATTCAGTTCGCCATATTGCATCTGCTAATTTGAATTTTTAAAATCTAATATCATAATTGCAATCAGCGACCCTAAAAACTTAAAAATATGACCATTGGATAAAAAAAAAATTATTTGAAAAATGTGTGCTTGAAAGGGTTAATAAGAGTCTTTTTGATTTTAAACTGAATTTGAAAGCCAGGGAGAATATGATTTTCAAAAAAAAAATTCCTTAATATTATCAATAAGACTGACAAATATTGTTGTAATAACAGTATCTTTTCGATTTTAAATTGAAATTTAAAAGTTGAAATAGAAATCAATTCAAAAATTTCTATCTATTTTTTTAGAATTTTGTAATTAATTTGTGTTTTTAGTTTTATTTTTTTTTTTTAAATGAAATAAAACATAAAAATTGTGGTAATGGCCATGGTATTGGTTCTATTGGAAATATAATTTTATGTCATTAGTGTTTGAATATGTGTTAGGGCATTTAAAGCAATAACGCAGCAAATATTTACGTTTCAGTCGTTCATCGGCTTTAGATAACACTATCTTAGAGGCCAATTCACAGGTTCATCTCACGAAATTATGAAACCAACGCTCTTAGTGCCATTCATTTGGGGTAGAAAAAAGTCAGGAATCTGGCTGGCATCATTTTTGAAGAAATATGGACCAATGATTCCACCAGACATCAAGCCGTGATTTTTTATACATGTAACGAAGGCTTGTGGACTTTCTTCATTCGAAATGTGAGGATTTAGCTGCACCTATTTTTGATTTTCCACAAAATCTTCCATAAAGTAGATTGATGCGGTTCTCCTCAATACTACGCTCTATAACAGCAACAACTTCTTCGGTGCACACTGTTGGTCGTTTGTAATGGCAAATAGTAATATTTTTTTATGTATATATTTTAAACTTCTACGTACTTTACCATAACTTTTTTTTATTTATATCCATATAGTTTTCTTTAGTTCAATGATAATTTTCCCAAAAATCACTTAAAAGTCTTTTTGACATTTTAATTGAATTGAAAGCTCCATAAATATTATTACTAAATTCAATTTTATATTTTTGTTAATTTTTTTTTAGTGTTTTAAATTTTCACTCTAAAGTGCGTAAAATTAATTACATTTACTCACATATTTTATTGAGTCATTAGTTACTACATGCATACGTATACATATAACTAAATAAATATTTATTCAACATAGCAGGAGTATAAATAATATTACACTACACATATGTGTGTATGTGTTAGCTGTAACTAAATGAAAGTTTACCGCGCTCCAAATAGCTTTTATGTCTAACAGAATTAACCTCTTGTAGTTACTTTTTCACTGTGAAACGACTCGGGGGCTGATACCGTGGGGAATGCAGTTAAATTTAATTGAAAATATTTGAAAGCATCATGCACAATTTTTTTCAAAGTTTTTAGTTTTGTTTGCGCGTTTTGTTCAAGTACAAATATATGCAAATTGAGTTGAACTTACGTTTTTTCGCATGAATTAAAGTTAAAGAGTAAACAGACTCAAAGGAAAAACTTTGTTTTAAACGAACACAAAAAATTTTAGCAAACATTTTTTAAGCGTCTAGAAGTTTTACTTTTTTTTCGACATATTTTTCGTTGCAATATACATAAATATATACGAGTATACGCTAGCACTGTGTGACACAGTTTTTTTCAACATTGAGTTCAACCGCAGACTCAAAAACATGAAGTTGCCTAGATGAATCGTGCATTCCAAGTTTTTATAAGTTATTAAAGTTAAAAAGTATTTTTGTTGTTTCACGTTTTCATTCTTTCGTTAAAAAAAATTAAAAATTTAGAAAAACTAATCGGATTATACCTTTGGATTTTTTTGAAAGGTAATAAGCGAAAAATGTAAAAACTGCATTTCAATATCTTTCAAATAAAACGATCTAATCGGCTCTATGAAATATGGGCCCAGGAAAAATGGCTCCAAAATTAAAAGTGAAAAATCAACCCCAAAAATGGGGCCATTTTTCAATATGTAATATTGCTCCAAACTAAATATTGCCCTTAACTAAAATCAAAAAAAGGCTCCAATATTTTTTTCTCTCAAATTTTATTTAAATGCCTCCAAAAATTTACAAAATCATCTATCTTGCATTTACAAAAGGAGAATTGTAAAAATATTCATAAGGAAATTATGGACGGAAAGCACTTGCAGCCAAAAAATTTTTCCAGAAAACAAAAGTCGCGAGGGAAAGTTTATTTAGGAAGAAATCGCGCTATTTTTTCCTTAAAAAGTCGCGAGGAAAAGTTTATTTAGGAAAAAATCGCGCGATTTCTTCCTAAATAAACTTTCCCTCGCGACTTTTTTTGCGAATAAAGTTTTTTTGTTCATTATTATCTTTATAATTTTCTCATATTTAATTCAAAAAGATTTAAGAAAATTTCAAGAAAATTATGAACAAAAATCCCTTGCAACCAAAAATTTTTACCACAAAAAAAAGTCGCGAGGAAAAGTTCATTTAGGAAAAAATCGCACGATTTTTTCCTAAATAAGCTTTCCCTTGCGACTTTTTTTTTGTGAATAAAGTTTCTTTGTTACATTATTATCCTCATCATTTTTTCATTTTCAATTCACTTGGTAACGTTTGTTGATCGACACTTTTTAACGCACTGATCCACTGATGTTGCTTGTTTGTAACTCATTAAAAAATTTTTAGTTTTCTTACATTTGCAATGCATTATCGATAGCAAAAACAAAATTTCATTAAAAGCTGTAAATACCGTGGGGACCAGTTACAACGCCCATGGGCTTTATGACCACTGAAAATTGCCTTTAATTTTTAATTTTGATGTTTTTGAACTTTTGGACCTTTTTTGTAAAATGAAAAATCACCCCAAGTAAAGAAAAAGGAAAATGGCCCCAAAACAATTGAAACTATGGCCCCAAATTTTAGTGCGGCACTGAAGGCCCTTGCTAACCCTGTAAGCTGTTCAGAATTGATCAGCAAGTGTACACAACAAGTTATGCCTTATATGGGTTATTAAGGGATATATATTTCTAACACAACTCTTCAATGCTATGTTAATAAAAAATTTCATTCCTCCGCAATGGAAAGTAGCGGAAATTATCATGGTACCAAAGCCTGGAAAACGTGTTACAAAGGTCAAGTCTTATCGACCAAAAAGTTTACTGCCCGCTACATTGAAAGTGTAGAAACATTGTTTCTTAAAAGAATGATGCCAATAGTTGAACAAAAACAATTAACTCCCGACCACCAGTTCGGTTTCAAGTAATGTCATGGCACAATCGAGCAAGTACACAGATTGGTTGAAAAAATTAATGCAACGTTCGAAGAAAAGAAATTCTGTTCCGCAGCATTTCTTGACATATCGCAAGCCTTCAACCGCGTCTGGCATGAAGGTCTGTTGTACAAAACTGAAAAACTTCTTCCGTCCAACTATTATTTATTTATCAAGTCGTACCTTAGTAATAGGCACTTCTACGTCAAACAAGAAGAAGATGTCACAGAGCTGCACAAAATTGAAGCAGGCGTACCGCAAGGAAGCGTTATGGAACCGATCCTATATCTCCTCTTTATTTCAGATCTGCCATTAACTAGTGGTGTTGTTATTGGAACATTTGCGAATGCCCTTGCAATTAGTCCGGACCCTGAAAAAGTCAGCCAATTGCTTCAGAAAAGCTTAGATGACATATCTGTTTGACTAACAAAATGGCGCATCAAAGCCAATGAAACCTTCATCACAAGAAAAAGCACTTGCCCTCCCGTATATCTAAATGGATCTAAAATTCCCCAAAAAAACTGAGATTAAACATGACGCCTCACGTGGAGAACACACATTTTCAACAAGCGTAAGTCGCTGGGACCAAGACTGCATGAGCTATTCTGGCTATTTGATAAAAAATCACAATTGTCTAGCGACAATAAGATTCTGCTATACAAAACAATACTAAAGCCCATATGGACTTATGGTCTCCAGCTGTACAGCAGCCAACTTCAATGTAAAAATCCTACAACGCTATCAAAATAAAGTTCTACGTATGACTGTAAAAATTAATATAGTACAAGAGGAAATAAAAGCACAAATGATCACCTACAAAAGACGAGTTTCTCTCCACAAATACAGTGTTTCATAGACTTAAACGAAAAACACCACCAAGCCGTAAAAACTAAAATAAATTTAAACTTAATGAAACATGAATTTTAAATTAAATGTGTGTATTACTTAATTAGTTAATATGGATGTACCACTGGGCTCATACCATGCATGTATCACACTTATTGCTTAATGTTACATATGAAGATTAACAGATCGCATTAAAATTTTTCAATAAAAAAAAAATATATGGGTTCCAGGACACTGTGGTATTGCAGGAAATGAACTAACTGATAAACTAGCTAATGGAGGTTCTGCAATTACACCATGGGGTCCGCAACCTTTTCTTGGCGTAAGCTCTGGGGAGGGCATGGCCATAATCACCGATCCAACCTGCCAATCGAGTCTTCAGGACGACTATACTACGGAGCATTATCTGTATAGCTGTTCGCCGTTTGCAAAAATCAGCTTAAGGCTGTTTGGTATTGATGTCTTGAATATAGATAATATACATGAGCTTCTAAGGCTTGTTAACGAAATTAAGAAGTTCGGGGTTGAGAGACTTCAGGCTTTTCTTCTTCTTATACCCCTCTTACAATTCTTTCCTGTCTCTATACTCTCTTATACTGGTTCCATCCCGGGTATAGTACAATGGTCCTTGAGACTTTGCTTAGTTTTCCAGCCCACTCTCAACTCTAACTCTTATCCTCATTTCGATTTTAAAAATTTAATTTAAACGAAGTTTTGCAATCTTATACAATAAAATGGGACCTTAAAACAGTGTCTGAGTTGTGTCACGATTTTTCCAGAGTATATTTTTCCGCTGATCACGAATCTGGATCAGTTTTTCGAATCAGGTCAAGTTTCGTGTGAGTATAATAGTAGATCTTCGTTTTTTTTTTTAATTTAATAAGGATAATTTTTTTTCTGTTTTCTTTTTGCTTTTTACTACACGGATTATGCAATTTTAGTAATTTTGGATGAAAAAACGATTTTTCATATAATTTAAATTTTTCATTTGTATTGGTAGCTTCTGGTTTTTTTTAATTTTGTAAAGTTGGAGTTAACTCTTTAGAGTTAGGTGAGATAAAAACTGTCCCACCTTTTGTTTAGCTTTTTGTGCATGGTGGCATGTATTTTAACCCATATACTTAGTTTAATATTTTATTTAAAGTTTATCATTCAGTTCAGCGTCCGAAAATATTTCAGAAAAAAGAGCCATAACTTAGATATTATTTTGCTGTTGTACAGTTTTTATGTAGATGATTTTTATAAAAATTACAATCTTCCTGGTATCCTCTCTCTCATTACCTCGAATATCTGGTAATGAAAAAATATTCCTGAAAACTTCCTTGCGTTTTTACTGTGCAAGTATAAAATTAAAATAAAACTATCAAAAAAATGTTATTACATCACTGTGACTAATATTATAAATTATAAGATATTTTTTAATCTTTTTGGATGGGGATGTTGAAAATAGAAAATTAATTTCCCAATTAACATCCTAATTTAAATTATTAATTAAGTTATAATCACATAAATTAAAGTTGAAGTAACTTATAGTATTAATAGAATAGATAAACATAAAATTCTTTACTTAAGTACTACCATTGGAATATAAAGAATATCAGGCTCAGGTATTATTTTCTTTCCTATGCGGAGAGTCTTAAATGGTATAGCTTTATGCTCGAACCTATAGATATTGATATATATACATATCACAAAAATTAGAAACTTGAAGAATTTGTAAACATAAAAGTTATTTATATAATTTTCCTTACTTTACCTATTTCAGGTACAAGATTGTTCCACGGTGTACAATCAGGATCGAACCGCTCTTATGTAAAATAATGTTAATATTCATATAATGATTGTTAAAGGTTCTTACGGGCTTAGGTTAAAGTTCAAATTTCATCAATTGTTTTTAATATCTTTCCAACTTTATTTATTTCTCTATTTATTTTGAAGAGCTCTCGAAATTTAAAGCATCAAACGATGTTAAAACATATGTACGTACCTGCGGGTATGTATCGCCTTGAAATGTGATTCCTTTGATGTTTTCATTTATTGTGTTGACGTTGACGCTGATGATGACGCTACACCATTAACAGTATTATTCCAAATTATATTTATTGTATATTATTCCCCTATTGATTTCAAAACAAATTGCAACAAATCTGCGCATGAATTGTTCTTTTTTTTCTTGTATAGTACTTGTACCTGATTTTGAACTTTAATCAACTAAAAATAGATGGCATTATAAATTACACTTCTTTAAAACTCACCAGAACATTCAATTCATTACATTCTCTCTCTCTTTCTCTCTCTCGTTTTATATTGCCGTCAAAAGCCAAGCCACTTTAAAGCACATCACATTGTGAAGCGTAGACTTTCGAGCGTTATTGTATGTACTGTCAAAAAAAAAAAAAAAAAAAAAACCCCAACAACGCCATCAAAAAATCAATGAATAGGCAAGCAGCGAAAATTGAATTTATAACAATAATTCAATTTGCGCGGCAATTTAAAATCTTTCTTATTGTTCTTTTTCTTATTCTTCTTATTCGGGAAGAGCGCAATTCTCATTTCTACTTGTTTGGCGCATCTGGCCGTGGGATTCTTACGTTGTACAACGTGGCGTATACGTAATATGATATTTTATTCCCTCGGGGTGATAATGGCTGGTATTCTTCACTTCTGACTGACTAACAGTCAAAGTTCATACGTCACACACACAACCAAACATAAAATGCGTTCGCTCATTTAGAACCTTTTAAAAAAGTTTAAAATTAAAGGTTTTTATAAAACCATTAAATTTTAAATACAATAAATGACGCAATTTTAAGTAAATTTTCTACAAACAGATGAGGAAAAGTTTTAAACTAACCAAAAAAAAAATATAAAAAGAAAGTTGAAAATGGTCTACTTTAATCAATTTTCCGCACATTATCATTTTCCTTTTACTTCAATATTGAACTTTGAAGCTTTTACTTAATTTAATTAATTCATACATTCATGCATATTTAATAAATATCTTAATTGGGAGTTGGAAATTTTATATGTATGTAGTATTTTTTTACTCTTAATTTTGTTCATTTCAAATTTACGCCAATGTCTATACTATGACGCCGTCCTCAATTTCAACTATGGTGTAAGTGTAGCCAAATATCCAATCAAAAATTGTGAGTTCATCTTCTTTCTTAAAATCTATAGGTTATGATTGGTCAATTCAATTTATTAGAAGGTATTTTTATTTACATTTTTATTTACTTTGATGTAGTTTTTCAGAGCGATGCTTGCGACATTTATTCAACTATTTGACAATATTTATAATTAGATATCATATTTTTAATAAAATGAAATGAAGTAATGGAAAAGCATTAGAGGTTTGGAGCATAATTTCATGCCGAGTTCAAAAAAAAAAGTCAATACCATAAATCCAAAAATTTCCTTTTGTGAGGCTTTTTGACAACCATAAAAGATACAGATACCATATTTTCATATTGCTTTGGATTGCAACTCCAAAAGCATCCTAAAATTTTGAATTTTTTGGAAATATACCAAATTAAAAATCAGGGTCATATGGTAAGTGACACACCCACTAATCCAAGCGTACTCATATTTTCTCCACAAAATTCCATTGATAAGTATTACTTTCACACCAAATCCTAGTTATACGGAAATTACCCCGCTCCCTTTTCCAATCCCTCCCACATTTTTTTCGTAGCACATTTTTGTCAATCAACGACCTTGTGCCAAATTCTGGTGCTTTACTATAAATGGTTCTGGAGATATATTCAATGAAGAATTGAAGTACCACGCCTATTTATACAAATATCTTTCTATATAAAAACGGATTGAGATCATGAAAGCCTATCGAATACGGAAGACACATAATTTCAATTTTATATTGTATATAAAATTGAAATTGACATTGTATCTTATCGATAAGTTGGTGTATGTAGGGGAATGTCATCTAGGTTGGAACACTGTCTAGGTTGAAACACCACGATTTCTCTGTTTTCTGTCTCACACTTGCACCATCTAGGTATGTGCGCAAAATTGTTTGTTACTATAACTGTAAACTTTTCAAGTCACTTAGAGCTCAGACACCGAACAGCATACACGTGTCACGAAACCGAGTGTTCAAATATGAAAAGAAAACTATTTTACAGTGCAATCAAAGTGCAACATGTAAACAACAAAGTAAGTTGACTAAAATTTTTCGTTGATGTGTAATTTGATAATTGGGAGGGTTATTTGGTGTTCGCATCACGCGTTTCTGGTCTGCGTATTACGATTGCGCTTGTAATCTTGGGCGAAACACTTTTGCGGTTAGGATGCGTTTTGACGTCGGAATGTATCAAAACCAAAACTTCATTTTAATGGGAGAAAAAAGTAAATATTAATGATTTTTGGTGATTTCAGTCGATTTTTTTTTTTTTTTTGTTTTTTTGGATTTTCAGACCAAATTTGCGAAACAAGCGGATAAATTTAAAAATTCATACAGAGGGCTTGTTATTTAAATTTCAGGTTTCCTTTCCCCATTTTCAAGTGCCTTTTTTGGGCAGGTTTTTTTCAGTAATTTCCCTCTATACCTCATTGATTTTCTACGATGCGACCCAGACTGCATATTCCGACTTTAATAACAATTTTGGTTTTTCAAACACCCACAGCTCCTAAACTAGTGATCTTTCTAACGACATGCGATATTACGCGAAATCCGGCCTACAATGGAAGTTGTGGACAAAAGTTTAAAGGTGTTCCAACCTAGACGATATTTCCTTAAGCATATTGTCAAGATAAACTCAAGAAAATTCATTTAACCAACTCACTGCCACAATCTTGGCAAATTTTCCGGGAAAAAGATGCACGATAGAAAAAAAATTTATAAGAGAATATAATCAGAGAGGACTTCGCAAAAAGTTTATTTAAAAAAAAAACAAAATTTCCCATAAAAATCAGTATTGAAAATAAATGGGATATGAGCGAAAGATGATCAACTGCGTTTGTTTTCTGCCTTAAGCTTCAAATAATTAAAGTTTACTTTTAAACGGTAATGTAAACTGGTAGTGAGTAGTAGTTAGCTTATCTTGAGAACTATTGTGATTCATTGGTTACCGAACTCTTCCATTATCTAAGTTTTAGTACCTCTTCAGGGTACCATTTCTCAATCTCTAGAAATACCGACTGTAATTATTCAAAACCGGTAAAATTAAAATAAATAATGCACAAAATTTATTAATTCTAAACTTTTATCCATAACCAATGAATATCAAATGCCGAAACACTTAAATGCTTTGGTATTTCAGTGGGGAACTGATAATGTTTCGTATTTACCACAAAGTTAATGAAAATGAACATTGTCTTTGATGCACATACATAAACAATTCCGTAACTTCCTTCACAAGATATAAAATGTAAATGTTTCCAATATTTGAAACTATCATACTTTGATATGATTCATCGATAATTCTACAAATACAGTAGGGAACGAATAACACATAGTTAGTTGAAAATATTTTTCGAAATGCGAAATGCTGAATTTTACTTAACCCAAGAACTAGAAAAAGAAACTCCCATTGAATTTTTTAGTATTTAATCTAAATCTGGTTACACATTTAGATTCAAAATTCTAACTTGAGGGCAGACCTAAGACTGACCTCTAAAAAAAATCGGTTTAACCAATATTTAACGATAAGTTTATTCGATTTAACGGAACTCCACTGTAATAAATAAATACTTATACCATATATTTATACTCAAGAATATAAATGACTGTTCGTGAAAGACAAAATAACATTGAAAACATTTTGAAACCCTTTAAAGTTGAAAGCGACAACAACAAAAAGTATATTTTAAACTTTTGTGCAATAGCTAAAGTTGAATGTAAAAACGATGGAATCTTTTAGTATTGAAAGAGAAAATGTTTGGTGAGCACGCAGCAGCATCATAACTTGAAACGCTTATTGGATGCTTTTAAAAACTTAATGGAGACTTTTATATTTATTTTCCTTTGTTGGACATAAGAAAAGTTTCTTAATTTTCATAGAAAAGAGACAAAACACAAAAAAGCAAAAAAAAAAATTAAAATGAAACATATACATATGTACATAAACAGAAGACAAGAAGCATTTAAGAAACATTGAACAATAAAGCTGAAAATGGTCAAAACATTTAATATCATTTTAATGGTATGGACAATTTGCTGCTTGACGAGCGCACGCAGAGATGGATAAATTTCAGCTACAAATATATCCTATGTATACAAGTATGTTTGTTTTTTGTTTTCTTAAATGTATATGTAAAAGTAGTTACTGGTATTAGTACAATGGCACCGGACAAATGATGAAAATATATAAAATCTTCAAATCACAAATTAAGATAAATGAAATGCTATTCACATTATACTCGTATGCTCACTCGGACGTGTAGTAATGGAGTTTGGTTTAGCACGCTATGCAATTTTTTATTTTTTTTTTTTATGATATCATTACAAGAAAAAATTCATTAGAAAGCTTTTGTAAAGGATTTATAGGTAGGGGAGTGTCGTCATGGTCGGGGCACTGTCAGGGTCGGGACAGTGTCGTTTTCTCCGTTATATCTCACTGGCGTCTGTTAAGTTAATATACAGTATTGTTTGTCATGACGTAACCAAACTTCTCATGTCATTTCGAGTTCAGAGCGTGAAGTTTATACAAGTGTTACGTGACCGCGTGTTAAAAGAAGAGTAAAAAAACTTTCTAACAGTGCCAGAAAAAAACATCAAAGTAAGTTAACATAAATTGTTCGATAAGGTTTAAGAAGTGGAAATATGTAGCATTTCATGGTGTTCGCATCACTCGAAAATGCTGTAAATGATGCGACGCTAAATGGCGTGTGCTGTCAAGGTCGGAACAGTGCTTGTAATCAGGGTCGGAACACCGACAATTTTGTTGTTATGATGCGTTTTGACTCTGAAAATACATTTTTTTCACCCGTGCGTATCGTATCGTATCGCGTGTGTATAAAAAATGATTTCAGATCTCTTTTTTCTTTGATTTTTATTTCCCTCATTTCTTATTGATTTCCTACAGTGCTCCGACCCTGACGACAGTATTCCAACCTTACTACAACTGTTTTTTGTAAATTCAACGGAAGTTCTGAGCAAAAGTCAAAACATGCTCCAACCCTGACGACACTCTCCTACTTATAAATGGATTAAATAAACTATATATTTTTAAAATAATTTTATATATATGTCGTAGTACAAGAGAACAAGAGATAAGGGGAATTACAAGTTTGACGTCAAGCATTGGCAACGCTTGAGCGGAATCGTACCTGATGCAAGAATGACAGAAGGTGGCGCTGAAGCATGTAATGAGAAAGAAAAATATAGAAATAAGAACAAATGAGAAATTATTAAATCATTCTAGAACAAGGAGACCAAGTTTACTCATCGCCTACGAAATCGCTTCGTTGAACGATAAAATCGAAAATAAAATTTATTCGAGAACTATGGCGTTAAATCATTTCCCGTCATATAGATAAAATTTAGAAGAATAAGTTATGGATCAATTGCTTTATTACTGAGATACAGTGTTACGAAATAGCTACTACAACAGTGATCAAATATGAAAACGTTACAACTTTACACCAACCACAATCACTGGATCTATGATTTGGATATTAGTAGGATAAAAAACAAACTAAAATTCAACCCAGATCAAAAACCAGTCATAACATTTTATCAAAATTCAAATCAAAAGGGGATCAGATTGGGGTGAAAATTAAGGTTAAAATCAAACCAAATTCAAGCCAAAAATCAGACCGGAGTTTAGACCAAAATTCCAACTGATACTAAAATTCTGACCAAATTCAATCAGAAATTCTCATGAAGTCAATCAAAAAATCGAACCTAAACTCAGAATGAAATTTCGACTAAAATTCAAATTAAAGTTAAAGAGAGATGAACATTGATACCGCTCTAAAGCAACTATACTGTACTTAACCCATTAAACGCTGCTTTTTTGTCTTTGGGTAGATTTTTGTGATTTTTACAGGAGAACCTTTGGTTCCAAGATGAAAATTCCAAAATTTGAAAACTTTCCCACTTCACGTTTTCTCGGAACAAGGTGTTGCTTTAAAACAACATCGGCGGGATGTGATGTCAATACAATTTTTGTACGTTTCGGCATCAAAAATCGGTGTCTCCGTTCATCGACCGGGTATTTATTTGCGTCGCATCCTTACACTGAAAAAAATGACAAATATGATAAGCACGTTGGATTAGGTTCACACATTGTGCTTGAGTTACTAAAAAAAACGTTACTTCACCAGAACTACATTTAATTTTTTTGACAACTTTTTCACATCCTATTAATTGCTGTGCTTATTGCGGGAAGCACAATTTTACACAACTGGAACAATTCTTTCGAAACGTCTACAAGGTGGAGGAGGATATTTAAAAACTAGGCGCAGTCTGGCAAAGGGAATGTGTGATCATTGTTTTGATACCAGGTATAAAATTCTACTACTACATTAGCAAAACAACATTGAAGTAACCATGGCAAAAAATAATGATGACATTAACCGGAAGTTAGAACAAAACGATGGAGGAAGAAAGTTGTCCCGGAAAAAGAAAGCAAGCAAGCTGATCAACACTTATAACCATGGTATGGGTGGTGTTTATTTGCACGGCAGTACTGTCGCAAACTACCGCGTAGGAATCAGAGGAAAGAAATCTCGAATCGAGATGTATTTGCGTATTTTCTCGCATATTATTAATACTCGATTGAATAATTTAATTTTTTAATGTTTGTTTTGAAATATAAAATATATTTTAAGTTTAGAAAATACTATTAAAGACACATTTGTTCACTACTTATCAAGAGTGAAAATTTGAAACATTTTTGGAATTTGGGTTTATTTTAACTAAAATCAAGTTAACAGATTATTTTTGTTCAGAGACCTAAAGTAAAATTTGATGGGCAACACATTTATTGAACATATTAACCCTCTATAAACCCTCGTAATTGATCAAAAAAGTAACTTTTTTCGAATAGGGCAAAAAATACCCATAATGGTGTGGGCCAAAGGGTTAATATGTTGTAGGAAAATATTCTACGGAAAATTCTACTATAAATTCCTGAATATACAAGCAAACTAACAAGTTTTCCTATAGTTTATTGTACTTTATCTGTTAGAAATGGGCAAACTTTAGGCCCGCGTAAAGAGAAAATTAGACTTAAACTTTTAAAACGCCGAAACACGTATAATTTTTTTTCGATTTCTACCAGAATCCCGTTTTAGAACCTTGTCATTTTTGAAAAAAATTTATTTTTGTCGGAAAGTGTTATAGAAAAAAAGTGCATATGATAGAAAAATTTTCTACCATCAATAAATACTAGGTCAGTTTTTCAATCAATCCTTAAAATCAATAGAATTTTTAAAAATTCAAACAAATACCCTTTTTGGTAATTTTTACGGTCTATAAAATCCCGAAGCATGAAAATTTTTCATGTTTCAACATGGAAGACCTCGATAGTCTAATGTTTAGTGCACTAGACTTTAATCTGGGAGGTTCGGGTTCGATTCTCGTCTTCGTGTGGTGGTTAATTTTCATTACTTTCTTATATTCACTATCAATATGAAGTGTATGAGAATTATAAGAAAGTGTACAAGTACACACATTGGTTGGTAATGGCAAAACCACCAAGCTGATAAAAAATTGCCAGATTTCTCGAAATTGTGACATGACAGAAAAATTCAGCATCCCGATTCAGATTCAACGCAAATATACATAAAAACCACTGCCTGTTTTCAATCATCTTAAAAAAGTTTAATGTCACAGAACTGTGTTATTTAAGAAATGCAGAAATAAATTAAACGCTTGAACTAAAGGTATTTTTCCAAAAAATTTATAAATTTTTTATGAAAAAGTTATGCATTTTTTAAAATGTTGTACAATTTCAGATATACTTATCTTAGTCCCTAAGGATTCAATTTTATTCTCAATATTTTCCCACTATACCAACTCTGAACTTTCTCCTGCCACCTAGACAAAATTAAGCAATTGTTTACCCACACATTTAACAAACGGTTCACCAACAACATTTCAAATTGTCTACTAGTGTTAAGCCAAGGCATTTGACATTTCCGCCCAAACAATTCTATACATCGTAAGTTGTTGCATTTCAACTAGTCTTCTTTTATGTTTCTATATTTAACTTTGCTACTACATTCATTAAATTTGTTCTTTTTTGTATATATTGACATTTATTTATACATATTCTCATAATTTATTTTGAAAGGAAAAGAAAAACAGAAAATGTTTGTACAATGAAAATATTAATAGAGTTATAAGAACTTTTAGTAATAATAATAAATATTAAATTATTGGAGAAAATAAATTCCAAACAGCAAAAAAAAATTAAATCTCAAAAAAAAAATAAATTCGCACTCGTAGTTATTTCAAAAATCCCGTATATGTCTTCTCGCTTGTATTTGCGTACAGCATATAGCTACCGAATTGTATAAATAGTAAGAGCATGAAGCTACTTAAACTGTGAACTGGGGGACTGTGATGTAAACAGCAGCAGCAGATTTTATGTAACGGCTGCTGCTGGTTGTTAGTTCGCCGTTGATGTTTGTTTTTGCTTTATATTTTTTGTGTTTTTTTTTTGTACTTTTGTTGGCTAATGTAATTTTGTTGTACCTTCATTTGATTATATATTTACATCTACTCAAACGATATTGAATTTATTCTTGGTTTTACTTTTTGTTTGTTGTTATTCGCTCTTACTCGAAAACGAACAAACTTTCGTTTACCTTTTTTTCGGTTTTTGTAGTTGTTGTTGTCGCTGTTTTTTACCTAAATATTTCACATACTTTTACCTGTTTGATGTTGGTTTTTACCTTGGCTTTTTTATTAGAAATTTGCTTCTTTTTTTTTCTTTTTACATTTGTTTGTAAACGGGCGGAATCTTGTAATTTTGGTTGCCATTGATGGATTTCTGGATTTTTCTACATTTAATAAGACTTTTTATTGGGTTGGAGTAGGGGAGTCCACGTTTCTAAATGCGAATATAATGGTGCTACGTTTTGAATTAAAGAGAGGACCTTTGAATGATTGTATGAAATAATGTATTAAATTATTTATGTATTTAACTTTCTAAGCAAAAGTTAATTTGTTTATTGTTAGAAAGGATGTTAGCCATGTACTTAAGCTTAATGTGTTTTTAATGAAATTTATAAAAATATTAGTTTAATTGTGACTGATATTTTTGATAGTTGCAAATATCTAGACGACCCTCTCCAATCACAACGGTTACAAGTTGGTTTCACACAAAAGTATAGAAACTGATCATCGTATACCATTTGCGTGACAAGTTTTGTAATCGGCTCTCTCTTTCTCTCTCGCTTTCGCTCTTGTAAATAAAATGAATTAAACTAGGCCTTTGGAAGTGAAACTACAAAGACATCAAAAAGATCTGACAAAGATTTCGAGATAATTTTTGCTACTTGAACATATTTGGTGCTACATCAGACTTCATAAGTAATTTGTTCTTGGGCTACTTAAGAATTCCGAATTCTTAATATTTTTGGGCGGTTTTTCAAATCAACTTTTTTTCAAGAAATGTATCCGTATCTGGAAAACTACAGTTAAGTTAAGTTTTCAAGTTAATCGGATAGCAATTGCCCGAGTTATGTTGCACTCCAGTTTGAAAAACATGGTTTTGAGAAAATCGTGTTTAGTCAGACCGTTTTTTTAAATTTTTTTTTTTTCACTCATAAATCTCATTTAAGTAATACCATTTTTATAAAGTTCATAAATGTTTTAAGCCAAAAAAACGATGTGAAACATCTTGTATTTACCCCCTCTTTTAAAAAAAAAGAAAGATCATTACAGCGTTAAAAAAATCGATTCACTCTAGTGTGTATACGACAGACGTGCTATAAAAGTCACTCGCATCGCACTCATTACGTATACATAACGCTCGTATCTATACAGTTTTTCGCGGTATTAAACTGTTTTTTAAACTCAAAAACCGCATACCGCATTTTTTACCAAAATACAGCATTTATACTAAGAAAAAAATATACAATTTTTGAATGCACCGAAATTCAAATTTATCAATCGTAATGCAAAACGTCTGAGAGAACATGGCAGCTCATTGCGAGTTTAATTTTGATATATGTGGAAACATTGAAGGCGATTGTGATCGTCAAATGTGACTTGAAATATCCATGCGTTGATTTCTATAAATACCTCATAGCAAATTTTCAAAGCACAAATTCAATACAACTACAGAAGGAGATATTAAAATGGAGAGCGAGTGGTTTACCGTTAGCCGCTGGTTTTTGCGTTACATCGTTTAGCTGCTATTTGTGTTTGAAAAATGGTATCTCGCTTTTGCGGCTAATTTGCCGCGGGTAGCGCGATGAAATTTTTTCTAAGTCAAAACGATGACAAATAAATATTTAAAATAAATGCTTAAAATATATTTCAATATCACTAAAAAGCAATCAGTGGTTTTATATTAATGATTTTTTTTGCAATAAAAATGAAAAATTGCAGTCGATACTATGAAAATCACCTTGCGGCTAAATTGCCGCGGCGCGCCCTCTCGAGTAAGTTTTCAGAGCGCTTCCTCCGAAGGGTTAGTTTTCATTGAAAATAATTGATACCGCGAAATATACAGTTTTTTCAATTCGATTTACAGTTTTTTAACATTTTTTGGTAAAAATATACAGTTTTTGGTCCGAAAAAAGATACGAGCGTTACGTATACATATTCAAGCCTACGACGCTTAATTATGAATTTTTCAAACAAACAACAATTATTCGATCAAAATCAATATACCCTGTGCATAAAGTGTGAAGGGTTCTATCGGGTCTAGGGGGGGCTATAGGGATAAAACGGGGGAGGTTGCGGATGACAATATATGGATCCGCTAGATGTGTAGGGTATACGATGGAAAAAAAGTACGTTCACAAATATTTGGCAAATACGCAATAAAATCGATCATAAAATAATAATTTCAAATGAAATCAGCTGAATGAAAGCTAAGTTCAAGGTGATACAATAAGTAGCTTTTCTTACTTACCAAATGGTGCAAAATGTTTTATAGCTTATACAGTTATGCACACATACATGCATATGTATGTGTGCACATAATAAGTTTATAGAACCCTTAAGCGTAAATGAGTGTTTCAAAACGATTTATGCTGTATTTAGTTTTTACTCCGTCTCATTTATGTATGTATGTATGCATGGAAAGGAAGATAAATTCAAAGGGAGAAACATCGTGCAATGGCCTCAGTCAGTAAATCGAGTTTGTACTACGAGCATTGACTTCAAATATATGTACATACACAAAAAATAATCGAATTTTTGAAGCGTAAAAAAATTCTTTACGAATATTACTGACTTTATGGTCAAAGGTCACAGGATGTTGTTGTTTGTGCCAACAGTTCGCAGCTGCCGCTGTAGAGTACTCAGATGTGCGTGAGTGTGTGTGTGTATATAGATGAAGTCAGTTATCCTAATAAATTGCCTTGGCCTTAGCAGAGTATTACTTGATTGGCCACTTGTGGCTTAAACGTTAATTTATGTTCATTTGGCTATACAAATGTTTTCATACACACACACATATATATACACGCATGTGAACATTTATGCACAAGTACAACTTACATGCATACCGCATACATATTTGTAGACAGACACATTTTTTTTTTTTTTTTTTTTTTTTTGAAAAATGCCTATCTGCCCAAGCTTGATGCTTTGAGGAAAGCTCCTGAAAAACAAACAAAGGCTCACTCCATCCGAAAGAGAATAAATGTCGGTCATTTTTTTCTTTCTTTTGATTTTGTCCTTTTCTGTTTTTCATTTTGATATTAAGGCTAAGACCATAATTTAGAATATATGTATGTATGTATTCTTTAAATTTGCTCACCAAACCACGTTGACAATCATTTATGCCCCTTACTGTAAAAATGCATCGTTGTCGTTGTTGTTTACTTGGCTATTGTTTAGCTAACAATTTTTTTCGTTTTCATTTCTTTGTTGTTGTTAGTTTTTGTTGTTTGCAAAAGCTTCATTCATTCCGAAAAACCACACCCTACCGCCAGCAGCAGTGGTGCCTACCCAGCCAAATGAATTCAGAGAAAATTGTCATCTGTCGCTCATATTTTCTTTTGTATTTTTTCGTAACTGACCGCTAACAGTTTCTGTTTGGTCATATAACAAAAAAAAATTAAAATCAAAAAGGAAAGAGAATATTTTCTTTAGCAGAACGTAAAATTTTTGCACAACCGCACAGTCAAACAAAAAAATTATTTTATTGTTGTATTTCTGTGTTGTCTTTTGATAAAACAATAGTTTTCTTATGACTTCAAAGCTCTGGATTGTTCCCTGTCCTGCCCAGAAAAATATCAATAATTATTCGTTTTTATGGTACCAATGAATATGAAAACTAAACATGAGTTGAAATTGCCATGGAATACCTTTTTTCTATCTTTTGGAAACTGATCAATCTTCAAAAACTTTCCAACAAAGTTATGATTTCGATATTTGAACTCAGCACCGGATCAGTGGCTTGTCGGACGCTAGCAGCTATCTGCACATGTATATTCATATTCCCTTACTACCTGTAGGTATTTTTCGTTTTTGTTCCAGTGCACGAAATGGGAATGGGTTTCTAACTTAAACCACGAGTCGCTTGGTTGCACAAACTAAAAATACCAAATCTTTTTAAGAAATAACAATTATAAAAATAGTAAATTGTTCCAGTTTATTCTTTCTAACAATCACTGATTTGACCAAATATTATTTTGGGATTTCTTCAATCTCCTGCATAGAAGCTGAAAACTTGAATACAAAACTCCCCTACATTTATAAATGCACAATTAAATTCGTATAAATATAAGCTCCTACGCATCAATATTTTTGCATCCAATATATGAATATGCTAAATATAAGCTTATGTATAACTGAATTTTAAACGTTTCACTTATCAATTTGAATTTCGAGCATTAGTAAAGTTTACGCTTCGATATCTTTACATCCACAGCTCTGCTATTTATAAATTAAAAATCAAGTTCGAAAAAAAATTGAACAAATTAGCCACCTTTACACTTCCATATTCTTGCATCCAATATGTGTATGCGTTAAAAATAAAGCTTATGTGCATAATTGCATTTTTAACGTGCGACAGCAAAAATTTTAAAATTGAATTTTGTGCATTGGTAAAGTTTACGCTTCGATATTTTTACATCCGAAAACTCACAGCGAAACCATATTTCAGATTTAAATGCATTAAATATTACTCTACATATTCGCATTGCTGCATTTTCAAAATATCAGAAATTTGAAAATTCACCCTGATACGTTTTCAAGTTAGATGAAAATAGCCGAATCAGACGAACAATATGCAACAAGTGAGAACTCTTGGTATAATGTGAACAAACCTCGATATAAATATACTAGCGCACATGTTCTACAACGAGACAAAAATTTTCAAATTTTGTTTTCTGCGCCATGCACACCAGAAATAATAGACCGATTAGGATTTTTTTAACGAACTGATGCCGATGATCGGCTATAGAAAACGGAACTGGAGTCAATATAGATGATCAATAGCCGATACAATACAAAATAAATTTTTCACGCGTTAAAATTTTTTTATTTTGATGTAATATTAACCTTTTCATTCATGACGTCCTCTACAGAACACACAAACTTTGACAGCTAATAAATATATTTTAAATTTCATAAGAGGAAATTATATATTCCAAGTTTGTTTGTAAATGATAAAAAATACATATATATAAAAAAATGCGTGAACAGATTTTTGTCTATAGCTTCAGAAGTATAAGTTTTCAGCCTTGAATAAAGGACAAACAAGGATATGCAGAAGCTCGTTTATTGTTAGTTTTAGAAGTCCTAAGTAATCATGATTTTCACGCAGAAGTTATCTATTGAAGCCAGTGTGGCCAACTCAACGCTTTTCCCGCTAAATTTAGTGTTTTTTGAAAACTAAAACGCGGAAAAAAGTGATTTAGCGGTCAGCGGGTTTTTTAGCGCATTTTTTTCAATTTAAAAGACACTAAATGCTCCGCTTAATAACCCATTTCCTGAATAATCCTAACAACATTTTTTATCGAAACAATGAGCAATGAACTTATTTAAAACTAAAGTTCCTAACCGTATAAGAAATGGATTAAACCACGAAAATTCATTTGGTGAAAACTACAAAATACCTGGTGACGTAAATAAAATAAATAGCACTAGTGTTAAAATTCTTCTGAATTCAGACTAAAGAGTGTGTTATGGTCAGAAGAAGCTGATAGTAATGAAGAGAATATATGTAGACTTCGACATCGATATGTGATAGTTATAAATTATTACTCTGTATATTTTATTGTGATCAAAGTGTATAAAATACAAAATACTCTTTTTCCATTATCTTATTTTTGTTTTTCTTGTGATTGTAAAATTTAGAAATGCTGTGAATTAAAAACTCTAAAAATATATGTATTTAATTAATTTTCTTTTTAAAATATATATATAAAAAAATTTCTGTTTTATACTTTCATAAAGAAAAAATTTAGCGCTAAAAAAAAAAAAAAGATACGCGTTTTTCTTCATTTTAGCGGATTTTGAAAAACAAAAGTTGGCCACACTGATTGAAACGCAGTTAAAATTGTGCAATAACCAGAAATTATTTAATGTATGTGTGTTTACATTAAAAAAAATATGAGGCGCAAAAGGAGAAAACTACTGTATATCTATAATTGATAGACAATTTGCGCGCTATCTTTAGTTAAAAAATTCCCAAAATTTTCTTTGCTTGTACCATTATTGCTCTAAAAGTTTTTTTTTATTAATTATTAATTATATTAAATTAATTTACAATATTTCTACTTACAAACTTGATGTTATCTCTAATGAAATATTTTAAAATTTAGTAACATTTAAAAGAAAACATGAAAATAGAGCCAAAGAAAATATAACATGGCAAGGAGCTTAAATTTCAAAATTAAGTTAAATAACTATATCTTTAACAATTTCTTTTATTAAAAAGTTCCGGTAAAGGTCCGGCCAATTTTTCGTCGTTACCGATCCCAAAATTTTAGGCCGATACTGGCCGAAGCCAGTGGCGATCAATCGGTTGGAATCTTATACACAATACCACTTGTGGATCCAGGTCGGGGCGGTTTTATTTCTTGCTTTTTATTTGGCTCCTTCTAATCCGCTCTCTTCCAGGGAACCAATACCGGCACTGCATATAAATATGGCATGAAAAAATATCTGACTGGAAAATAATTTTGCTCTATTTCTTTAAACAATTATACTACTGTGCAGCAATTTGCCAGCTGCTGCTACTGGGACATACCTTAGTACTTAGAAAGGAAATGAACAATAAAAACAGCAATAATGAAGAAAAACATTTTTGTTTCTTTCATTGCCAACAAAAATTAATCATATCATACATTAAAATAATTATGATAAGGTGCAAACCAAATATTAAATAACATTCCAGGGTTTTTATTTTTCAAAACTAAGTGTAATGAAATTACAACTCCATTTCGTTCATGGATTTTTGAGAAATAGGAACCTTTACAACATTCCCTACTACTACTAGATTGCTAAAGTTTGGTATGTCAATGGACAAATGAAGGGAGGGATCAATTCGGCTGTAATGAAGTTTTTAACTGAAAACAGCACGCCCATTGGCTATCAATGATAGATATATAATAGTTTTCGCTTAGGAGCCGTTCATATATTACGTAACGCGCGAGGAAGGAGGGGGTCGGACGTTTTGTTACGATGTGCTACAACCAGGGCGGGAGGGGTCCAAAATGGTAAAAAATTGCCTTACGTAATATGTGAATGGCCCCTTAATTGCGTCTCGCTTAATGAATCTAAAATCCTATATAAAACAGTTTAGTTGACTCCCAATTAATTGCATTGTCCTTTTAATTGTGCCTCAGACATACATTAAATTATTTCTGGTTAATGCACAAAAAATTTTGTTGTAATGATGAGTTTTGAATCCGGAAATACATTTTTTCACCCGTCAACGGGAAATGATCAATGCACTTTTTTTGTTAAATCAACGCGCGGAGACACTTTCGCCGATATCAAATAAAAAAAACCAGGAACCACGAGATTAATTGGGCATGTGACTTTACAGTATTTACACTGCGAAATTGCACAAATACACTTAAGCCTCTTAAGTCTAACTAAGTTTGAAACGAGAAAGGAACTTTTTTTAAGAATTGATGTAGTTGGCACGAGTAACGTGCTGGGGCACCCGGGCGCTCTCACTCTTGCCAATTACATTGATCTCGCCCAAAAACTTGAACTTCTTCCAATCGTTACGAAATATACTACTTAACCTCTCGGTGTCTAAGGTCACATATTTTTTACTTTTTTTTATTTTAGTTACTTTTCTTAAATTCTAATGGAATTAAAGGAAAACATAATTTTTGAAGTGAAACTTCTTTAGCGGCGCTGTGAATCGAAAAAACACAAACAAAATAAGCTTTCATTACACTCATACGAAGCTAATAAGAAACTAATGTATGCTGTTGTTAGTATTTAGCGAGCAAGGTCATATGGGGATCAGCTGCATACAACCAAGCAGAGAAATTTTTTGTACAGGGAGCCAGAAGCAAAATTGGCTCTTTTCAAATTGTGTTTGCTCTAATGGCTCTATTGGCTCTTTTAAAATACATGTGCTTGTTTTATTGTTGTATTCGAGCACACATGAAAAAGATGCGGAAAAGTGTTTTTTTGAGGAAGATGAAGACTGTTGCATAATATGTTTTGAGCCGATTGACATGCCGCATTGACTGAAACAACTCAATTGCTTGCATCGAATGTAAAAGAGAGTAGCATTTAAAATGTGCTAATATGACAGCAAGTTTTTTTAATCTGCCAGAACTGCAATTCGGAATAATTTTTAACCAATCCTAATTTATTTTCTTTGATCAATGAAATAAAAAAAATCAAATTTTCTTTTAAATTCACTCAGAGGGATTTTTATTTTCCCCGGTTTTAAGTGTAATTTTTCCTTTTCCTTTGATTTTCATGGTATTTTCAACCATATCCCTTAATTTCTTATTGATTTTCTACAGTGCTCCGACCCTGACTATAATTTTTGTGCTTTGTAAATGCCCATAACTCCTGAACTATTAATCCAATTATCTATTCAACGATATGCAACATTAACAAAAATTCGGCATTCAAAGGAAGTTATGAAGCAAAAGTCAAAATATGCTCCAACTCTGACGACATTCCCCTATATAATGCTATATAATGTTATAAGTAGGTTTTGAAATTTAAAATATATTTATTAGCTGTCAAAGTTTGTGTGTCCTGTAGAGGACGTCATGAATGAAAAGGTTAATATAACATCAAAATAAAAAAATTTTAACGAATGAAAAATTTATTTTGTACTGTTTTGGCTATCGATCATCTACATTGACTCCAGTTCCATTTCCTATAGCCGATCATCGGCATCAGTTCGGTAAAAAAATATCCTATCGGTCTACTATTTCTGGTGTGCAAACTTATGCGCAAAGAACAAAATGTTTAAATCTTTGACTTGTTGTACAACATGTGCGCTAGTATACATCGGGGCTCATTCACATTACTTAAATCAAGTGTACACACTTATCGTGTTTCATTATTTTGAATACTTTATCGTTTCGGCAACTCTTTTTTTTATACACATGACGGCTCATTGCCAGAATAAAATCTATTTTATTTATCATAATGGCCACTCTCTCATTTTTTACTCTCAGTTTTTAAAAATTTATCCTTGCATAGTACAACAACTTTCTCTTTTTTTAATTTTGAAATTTCTGTTATTTTTAAAATGCAGCTATGTATGTCGATATGTAGAGTAATATTTAATGCATTTAAATATGGTATCGCTATGAGCTTTCGGATATAAAGACATCGAAGCGTAAACTTTACCAATGATCAAAATTAAATTTTAAAATTTTTGCTATGTTGCACATTCAAAATACAATTATGCACATAAGCTTATATTTAGCACATTCACATATTGGATGCAGAAGGATAGATATGTAAAGGTGACTAATTTGCTCAGTTTGCTCGAACTTGATTTTTAATAAATAGCAGTGCTTTGGGATTAAAGATATTGAAGCGTAAACTTTACCAATGTCTAAAATTCAATTTTAAAATTTTGAAAATGCCAACCGTTAAAAATGCACTTATGTGCACAAGCTGGTATATGACAAATTCGTAGAGGTTACCAATTCGCGCAGATTTTTACGCACTTAATTTTGCATTTATAAATTTTTTGTATTAAAGTCTTTAGTTTCTATGCAGGAGAATATTTTGTCATAAAGGTGTTTGTTAGAAAGAATGAAGAAAGAACAATTTATTATTATTTATTGTTATAGAAAGAGTAAAATACAAGGACCTTTATATCATTCTCTACTACTACTAGATTGCTAGTGTTTTGTATGGCAGTGAAAGGAAGTGATAAAGGAACATGGCTAGATCGATTCGGCTGTGCATGTTAATCATTGATACATACTTATTTGCACAAACGTTCTAGGCCTCAGTTATTCTTTTAGAACGATACAAAGAGAGTTAATACTTATGACTTAAGGAAATATTATACATAACATTTTACTATAAATTACCAGGAACCTCTAAATTTAATTTTAGTATAAAAGAAAAAATAAAACAAATTGGGTCCGGTTAGACTTTCCAATGCTTAGAGCATTTGGTCTCTTTGCTCTTTATTGGTAAACAGACGGCTTAAAATTGGACTGTGTTCTGGATACTAATGTTGTTGGGCTCAGCACTAGAATCTCAACTCCATTGGATATTTGGCCCAGTATTTTTCAAGCTGAAATATATTCAGTAGAGACCTGTGCAAATATAAACCTTCATAACAAAGCAAAAATGCGCTGTAATCGGTATTTTTTCTGGCATTGCTGGTACTGAGGCCGCCGATGAACTAGTTAGAAAAGGTTCATCGGCTATGTACATTGGCTCCGATACTTTCTGCGTACCCGGTTAGACGTCTTTGAAATCTCTCGTTGACGAATGGCCTAAGAAGAAATGGTTCGAATATTGCTGGGCAGTGTGTGCTCAGAAATCATCTCAATAAGAAAGGACTGCCAATGTGACAGAATCAGTGCTGCCGTTTTGAAAATTTAAACTTTTAAGAGGAGGATTTTGCTTTATAGGGGAGGAATTTTTCAAAATGTCTTACAAGTTTTCAAATAAGTATTATTTAGAATCTAGAGTCCTAGATAATTGCAAACAGTTGCACTAATATATAGAAAAAAATACATTTTTTATTCACAGCTGTTACAACTTCAGTCATACTTAAAGCTAAAAAATTTATAAAAACAAAACATATACTTCATATACTTAAAAACCAAATATTCCTTCCTTGGAAACAAACGGTAGTATCTGTAAATAATAATAAAAAAAAGCAATAATGATTAAAAAACTACAACAAACTTGTCTTCTTTCTTCTCAAAACCGAGTAAAAAAAGTAGAATGTTATTTGTGGTACTTTGAACCAGCTTAATCGAAGGTACCTAAAAGCAGGCATCATTTTTATTTTTTTTTTGTAGTTTTTCTTGCCAACCATTACTGCATTAACAGTTGCAGTCAGAAAGCTATTTCGTTTTTTGTCTTTAATTAGATTCAACTGAGAAAAAATTATATTTACCGCTGTACTGCTATGTGAAAAACTTAAAATTGCGCCAATTAATTTTTCCAGTTTTGAAAGCATTTTTTTCTTTTAAAGCATTAAATGAAAAATTTCACACCAGAATTCTTCCAGTTCAAAATCTAATTTATATATGTATATATAAATTCATTACTAATTTATTGATATTTATTAAATATGCAAACTTACTTTTACGCGGTTTTCCTACTATTGATTTCAATTGTCAAAAATTACAAGCATTAACACAAAGACAAGCAAAAACTTCTGGAAATGGAACACGAACTTTTGAATTTTGACAGTAATCCAGCGATAAATAAAGTAGAGCTAGTCATAGTAACAAATATTTCACAGACAGAAACTAAAATAACCCAACAAAACATATTTAGTTTGATTTACGTTTACAACCAAAAATTCAAGAATACAACCCAAAAATTCAAGAATATGAAATATTAGGATCGAGATTTGAGCGGAGTACCTTCGGCAGCACTGGACAGAATATCGTTTATATGTGAAAGATGATGAGACGACAACTCAGATTTGATGCGAATTCTCAGCTCTAGCTCGGCTCAGAAGGGAAATTCTCGGAAAGTTTTCTGGTAAATAAAGTAAAATCCTTTTCTTCTAAAGATGTTCTGGCCTTCGTTAGAATTTTTAGAAAATTTTACGAGCAACGTATGTTTTATGCACATATTATTCCTCTTTGAACACGAGAGGAAAATAAAGGGTTAATATAAATATTCGACTGAAAATGTTGTTACAGGTCGCTGAACGCTTAAACCTTGATAGATGCAAAACTAACCCATAAGCCTTATAAATTATTTTATTACAATTGGGAAAAAGATCCGAAAAAAATGTTGAGCTAAAAATTCTCCTCCTTCTTCAATCTCTGGGTCCTCTAATGGTGTAGGGTATTAAAACTTGTAGTCTTAACTAGTCTAGTGACTTCTGCGCTCTACCCTTCCTTTCCTTTCCCTCCACACCCCTCACCTTTCTACCATTATCCGTGATTGTGTGATGAGAATAAGAAGACGGGCCAACTTCATTTCATAGAACTTACGCTAAACATGATGATAGTTTAGTACAGATTTTAAATGCTTCGCTCATTTCAAAACTATTGATTTTTTAACCTTTTTTTTGCCTCAAATTGGTGTGAATATTTGATTTCCTCACCTCATAGAGAGGGATAGGACACTAGATAAAATCGTTTTTTAAACTTTCCTTGCATAGCTTTGCTTAGACCTTTCACTGAATCCATCTAGCATATGTCAGATCGTTACCCCAAAGTTTTTATTAGTCTTTCCTATTACTTTTTTATTTCGGCAAGCAACAACTAAAAACGTAAAATAAAAGGAAGTTTGAAGAGAAACAAAAAAATATAGGCGTTCGACCATAACACTAACCTCTTCCTCTTTCATGTACAAGCAAAATTTAGACCTGAAAATCTCGATCTCGAGTAAGAAAAAATTTATACAAATAGGCGCTTGTCATTGCCTATGAAGAGGTGGTGCTTTATCTCTTTTTCTTTATATTGTGCGACTTATATTTGTGCACGACGAGAAGGGACGGACGTACAGTTTAATTCCAATTTTTGTCAAAGAAAAACGTATTTAGACCTATTTTCAAATTGAATTATTTTCTGGGAAGGGAAAATAGCGGAGCATGTTTTTGTATATTCCAATAAAAAAGGGTGCCTTGTAAAATTGAGAAAAGATTCAGGTACTTATTTTCTAGTTTTTCTCTCCCAAAATTCGTCAATTTTCAGATTTCGTATTTAAAAAAAATATTTAACTTTAGAAGCAATGCAGAATTTTTTACTTTTTAAATTTCGATTAAAAAATGACGCCAAAAGTTTCCTTGATAAATTGCGATTACAAAACTGGAACTATCGGCAGAATATCATTAAAAAATGAAAAGCTTTTCTTAAGCAATTTCAGCTATTTTTATTTTTTTTAATTTCTTGCGTGATGCGAAAATTTGTTGTTGTGCTATCACTCGTATAAATATCTGCACTTTCGTATATTTGTGCTTGCAAATTATGTAAAAAAATATAAAACTTTAAAATAAAGCATTACAAAAAAATAAAGTGTCAAAAAGTTAAATGTGTGCCAAAACTTTGCAATCATATGCTCCTTTAGTTGCATTTCATTTGTTTTTTTTTTTAGCTATTCTCCTTCATTTTCATATTCAACCAGAAACAGAAACAGAAACAGAAAAACTTAAGACGCCTCGAGCAAGAAAGAGGAAGGCATCTTTTAACAGCAAATTATGTAGCATCCTTAGCAAATAAGTGGAAAATGCAGCTCATATTACAAAAGGTGAAGGAAAAAATAAAATACTGACATTTCTATCTAACGATGACAATGCGTATATGTAATTGTTGGAGCGTGCTCACGTTTATACGTACAAATATATGCACGTATGTGTGCTAGTGCCCAACGGAAAATAAAGCGCTGCAGAGCGCTATTTTCCTACATTGGAGCGCATCCATGTCCCTCTTTGTAGGACATTTACATTGCAGGTCAGCGCTAACATTGACATCCTAGAAGCGCAGAAAGAACGCTTCTAAGAAATTCAAAAAGAGCGTTTTTGGGAAGTATTGTTCTTCACATTTTTCTTACTTATTACATATATCCATGGGATAAATAAAAATAAAGTTACGGGCAAGTATAAGCTTTAACCTAAGTCCAGATTTTGAAGGTCAATTCAAAATTCTGAGTATGCGGTTTTTTTTCTGCTTGACTATACCTACAATTTGAGCTATGTCTCGTGGAAAGTATATTTTCACTGTCATACAGTGTTACATGAAAAATAAAAATTTAATAATTTTTTTCTCCTTTACAGAGAGATAATTGCCTTTTAATATCAATAAAATGATAAATAGTAGACTTAGAAAAATGTTAAGCCCCATTTTCGAAAGGTGAATAAAATAGGATAGTTTTATAGTAACTTAGCTATTTTAGATTTTTATAGTGATTTAAATTATTTCTATTGCTTTATAATAAGAAAAATACTGAAAAACACTTTTTTCAACTTTAGGGCTAGTGAGGGACCTCTAAATTTTTTGCGATCGGCATGAAACTTTATATTTCTTAGTTTTTTATCGAAACGAAAATTTTTAGACCGTGAGGCCGAAAATACATGTTCAAACTTTTTTCCCATATATTAAATGGCCACCCTAATATGTATATAAGTATATTTCATATTATTTAATATAAACGCTTCCAATATTCCCACTTATTAGCTTCCACCAGAGCACAAAATCAGCCCTTTAAAAGAGGTTTTTTTTTGTAATACTTTAAACTTTCCCATTGGGACATCAAACAATCTCACGTGTGCACTCATACAAGGGCACAATAGGAATAGCAAATGCTACCCACCTTTTGTTTTTCTTCTTTTTTTATTTTTATTTAACAATGTGCATGTATACTTCAACAGTGGCGGGAGAAAATATAATATTGGGGGTCTGTTTATAAATATTTACTGTGCTGGAACAATTTTAGCATTTCCAAATCATATCGGAATCAATCTCTATTTTACCAAGGTTTTGAAATTATTACTCAAAATGATTAAGTAAAGCCAAAAAAAAAAAACAAAATGTCATAGAAAAAAAATGTTTGTATGATTTGCGGGTTGTAGGATTACAGCTCGCGTTTGAGATCGTAAAATTTTTTGTTCTCATTTTGAATCTTTTCTCTCTTTACTTTAACCATCCCTTTAATTCGGTTTCCCGGAGCTTGGCTTTTCAGAGCATAACTGAAGTTTCTCTCGCTAGTATGTATATGATTCTCTTATTTAAGTGCCCTTCCTTAGTGTTTAGAAAAGCTGTGCTAAGAGCTATTACCAAAATATATTCATAGCCTTATAATATGGGCCGTAGGGTTGCTGTTAGTTCAACTAATTATAAATGATTTTTGGATGCAAATTTGTGGTCCCTCGATGCAAAGATGGAACGCTGCCTGCATACTTCAGCAATGACTGTAGTTTAAAAGAGAATTAAAATAAAAAAATATTTTTAAAAAGCAATACTTACGTTGTCAATGTCAAAACTAATGTAACTACTTGCACATAACCTTAACATGTGTGACTATGCAAACGTCGTACATTTTTATTACGAGTTAAACTTTAGTGAGAAGCGTAAGAAAAGTTTTCAAATAAATTGGCACTCTCAATTTTCTACATGGTTTAACAAATATTGCACATACGCGCACATTTTCTTAGATAAAATAACAATTGCATTTAATCGGTTAATTTCAATTAATAAAGTAATTTTTATAATAAAACTGACTTAATTTAATTCTTTTATTGTTTTTTTGGTTTAATTTCAGAGTTCGCGTGGAATATTACGTAAATGAAAATACATTCAAAGAAAGACTGCAACTTTATTTCATTAAGAATCAGAGATCGAGTAAGTTGAACTTTATATTCATATCTAATAGATACAAGTCATTCTATTTTTTATGTATCTACTTATATTTTTTCGATTTCAAGAAGTAACTTTGGTAAATGAAATCGGAATCGGGGCAAACACAAAATTAGTTTAAAAAATATGTATGGTATATAACACACGACTTACAAGTATTATTTTTGCATTTTATTAAAAACATTATAATGTATTTGATTCATTATTTTTAAAAAAATTTCCATTCCGTTGCGAGTATACGAACTCTATTTGCAATTAAGCAATCGTCATTTTTTGATTAATATTCATTGCTTTCGAAGTTCATCTTTAGATAAGTCCACAAAAATTCCTCTCGGACTCAATTGTGGGGTAGGTTAAAATTCTTTGGCAGATATTTTTTCGAATAGCGTTGGCGTAACGTGAAGGCGTCACACAGTGGTCTGAAAAATTACTTTGTCCTATCGGTGATGTTTATGAGTAAACTATCCAAACATCGGTAGGCACCTTTCCTTGTAAGTCTCTGAGCTCACTGAAAAATACAGGATCACTGATACCACGCTCACTAATGTTCTTGTCTGGTACAATTGCTAAAAACATTGAAGACTCAGTCCAATTTGCACGTTAGTGCCATTTTAATGCCACAAAATCCAGGTACATCGGATGTTTAATTTCAGGTGAGGATTAGCCACCATTAGATCCATTTTGTCTGATTTAGAAATATGATTAGTTTATTAGTGACCGTAGGTCTTACTTGTCCAGCATCCAACATCTCTTAGTCTTATCGCGCTAATTGATGCAGTGCATTTGACGAAAAGGTCAATGGGAACGGAACTAGATTTAACAGTACGTTCAGAGCGTAAGTGGGACATGATCTCATTGTCCCTGCTGCCTCTGCACAAGCTGTTCTTTGCATTTTGGCTAATTTTTTCTGGTTATAGCTCTTTCTAAAAGCTGGCCATCATACTATAGCACCATATGTGAGAATAGGTCTAACATCCGCAGTGTACATCCATTGTAGTATTGTAGGTTTTAAGCTCCACCTTTTGCCAAAGGATTTTTTGCAGGCATAAGAAGCGATATAAGACCCGTTGTTAGATTTATTTTCCAGTTTTACTTAGCATCAAGTATAATCCCTAGGTATTTTGCTGTTGATGAAAGAGATAGCCTTTGACCATTTTGACGCGGAAGATTGAAAGCTGGTACAATAGATTTAGTAGTAAATAGCAACAAGTCTGTTTTCCCTGGATTTACTACTAGGCCACTACTTGCGTCTCAGTTACTCAGCAAAGCCGTGCCTCCTCCATGATTTCACTTAGACCCGACACTAATAGTACTACATCGTCCCCGTAGGCTACAACCTTAACTTCGCCCCTATTTAGTCTCATTAGAATGTTTTTATGACAACTACCTATAATATAGGAGACAAAACCGCCCCTTTGGGAAGTGCCTCTGTTTACTCTTTTGGTTAGATGACTACTTCTCAGATCTGCCTGAATTATTCTAGACTGTAGCATAGATATTATCCATGACACTATACAATCCTCAAGCTCCAGCTCTATCAAGGAAGAGTGAAACGCGTTAGTAACGTTGTTGAAAGCACCCTCTATATCAAGGAAGGTCGCCAATGTGCATTGTTTGAAGTAAAAAGATCTCTCTATAACACTTGTTACTTCATGAAGAGCAGTCTCCGTTGACTTACCCTTGAGGTAGGCATGCAGCGCTTTCGAAATGCAGGAATTATCCGACTAGCACCTGATCGGATGATTCTGTCCACGTTCCATCAGCCTTTTTAACAGAGGGTGGGTTGAACTGTTCTTTGGATAGTATCATGGATGGATTTTTTGTAAGATTTGAGACAATCCTTAGAGGGTTGTTAGGATTTGGAAAGGTAACATTCGGTGATTGTTTCCCGACTTGTATGACATGAAGCACCATCGTGCTAAAAATAATGTTCATTCACATCCAAAGCATCCAATTAAGGTTAAAAAAAGCCGGTCAACATCCTTAGTGATATGCCCAGTTCCTGTAAACGTTTTGTAATGAATAAATTAGGGTTTCTGTCACACTTACAGTTGACCTTGTTTCCTTCCTTCTAACTTGCGCGAGACATACGAATTTATTACCGATTTACCGATGAAAATCTCGTACATTTTGATCGTTGGTCATGAATCAAAAAACAATTTTAAAGGGACGAAAAACTTAAGCAGCTCACCGCCCTTAGGAAATTTCTGGATCCGTATGAACATATATCCATAGTAAAATTATTCTGGGGTAAGTAGATAATAAATCTTAGTATTCGTTAATCAATGAAAGAAGAAGTATGTGCAGTCATCATTTACTACTTTCTTAATGTGCTATTAAGTTTTGACACTATTTTTCTCCTGCTGCTCTTGCACACCTTTTATTGGTTAGTATTGACGTTTTAGTATTTGTGGTGTTTTGTTTTATGGATGTATGCGGATATTAAAAGCTGATGCCTCTATGTAGGTCATATATACCCAGCAAAAAAATATTATAAATATCATATGCTTTTCTTTTTGGAATTGTATATTCCAAAAAGAAAAGTTCAAGAATTAAACTGAACTAAGTTCATACCCATTTAGTTTGCGCCGGTTTGAGGATCTCTCCTTTGTTAGCCCAATGTTATCGTTCGTTACTGTTTGAATCGTTTTAAACGATCTAAGTGCCGGTTAAGTATGCATCAATTTTAACAATCATTACGAACAAGATTTATACGAGAACATTTATTTTGTTATCAAACAAACACCATTGAAAGTGTGCGGTCTTTGAACAGCATTGGTTGAAACCGATTCTTCTGTGTTGTTCTTTGTAATTTTGATTACAATAAAATCAAATAATGAAAACTTTTTTTATTGAAATTTATTTTTACTGTGTATTTTAAAATATAGTTATGCGTTTAACTACATGCAAATTTACATATATATCTATCTATATTTAAGTTTCGATTTGCAAGTTAATTTATTATAAAACTATTATCTTATTGAGCTCAACCACAAAACAAATTTCATTTTAATTGAATTCCAAAAAGTAAGTATGCAAAATACCATAATCAAATTACACTCGACAAATAAATTAAATAAACATAACCGGAGATGAGATGGTAAAAATATACACAAGTACAGTTGACCATTATTGTGGTTTACAGATGGTTACCCCTGCCCAGAAAAATACATAGCAGCTAAAACAAATATTAAGCGGAAATTGGTTTCTATTTATATTGCATTTAATGATTAAATGGAAGTTAGCAAATGTTTTCATTTATTTTATTTCTATGATTAAAAGAAAAACCCAAAAACTATTTTTTGTTTGCAATTAAGAATAAGTCAAGGCCGACTGCATATAACCACAGCTTGATCATCTTTATCTTTACGCCTTAAAGAACATAGAACAACAAATTAATATTTGTTGATTTCCGCTACGATAGAGAACACTGTCAAGATCGGTTCCTTCGACCGAAGACACATATAGACTTTTAGGTCTCAATTTTTTTAATGAACGACTCAGGGTCACCGTTACGGTTTTTAGGAATCGATGGGCAATTTTTTTATATAAAATCTTACAGCTTTAACGTTTAAATTGTTCGTTATAAAAGCTTGACTTTTGACACCAATCTACCATCCCTTCTCTGTACATCTGTTTTTTGGAAGGTTTTGATACCGATTGGCTTGGAATAAGGACATAAGGTTTTCAGCAAAAAGGGTCCTCAGAAGGAAGTGAAGTGGGTCTCTACTTTCGTCTAAACTATATTTCAAAGGGGGTTCTTCAGCAAAAATCAAGAAAAAGTGAAATTTTTCCTATTACAGGAGCGCCATCTATGCACCGGCTGATTTTGTTGAAATGTTGTGTAAAAGAGTTTTTTTTTCAAGAAATCTTTCTTTTTGGCCCTTATTTTGATCCAAACAATATTCCAAATATTATAAAACTAAAATGCGGGGGTACGTCATAAAATCAATCCACTCTAATATTCAATCATAATTACTTGTATCGGACCAACATAACATAAACAGCAGCACCGGTGATAAGATGGTAGCAGAATGAGCGCAGCAGCGACAAACTGACTTTAATTCTATACTTCACATTTTCGATCCACTTTTTCTTTTCAAACAATAAAAAACAATAATTTTAATAAAACCTTTTATAAAGTTCCATCTCGATATGCGATATAAGTTTCGACAGTTGTCGTCATGTTGTCGCATCCAATCCGTTCAACACCTAACACAATACAATTATTATTATTTTATTTTTTGAAGGAAGGACGACTCGAAAGTCACGCGCTGCGACCTATAAGACCTTTTGTACCAAAGCCCCAAGAATGAAAGAAAGAGATAAAGAAAGATAGATAAGAAACATGCCCAAGCCGAAAATCGAACTCGGGTCTTTAGAGACAAGTGTCTGACACTCTGCCACTAGACCACAGTGGCGATGGTAGGACCTACAGTTTAACGCTGATTCCGAACGGCTGTGTGGCAATTTTTTATTAGCTCGATGGTTTTGGCATTACCAACCAAGGTGTGTACTTGTACACATTCTAATAATTCTCATCCACTTCATATCGATAGTGAATATAAGAAGTTTATCAGAATTAACCATCAGACCAAGACGGGAATCAAATCCGCAACTTTCTGGATGAAAGTCTAGAGCACTATGCACTAGACTAACGGTGCCGTCAAAATACAATGAAAAAACAGAAAATTGTTTCTAAGTTTAGTTGTAACTTAAGGGGTAACACCACTTTAACGACCAAAAAAAAGTCCTAACTGTGACGACCTATTTTAGGAGTATGAAAAAAGGACTAGGATTTCTTCTCAGAGAATTTATTTCAGACGTATTGGAGTATGAAGTTTTTTTATTATCAGTTTTATGCAAAATTGCAGTGAGAAAACTATTCTTTAAAAACGCCATTCCATCACGGGAAGACGGATTTCTTGTAAAGTATTGTATAAGAAGCTGTTCAGAAACAGATAGCAGAGTTGCCTATCTCATTTTCTACCTCTCACTTTCATATAGGCTTTCAAGCTTACGCCCGTTTGAACAGCCACTAAGACTTGACAAAAAAAAAACATAAATCTATGCACTATTGCTGATGGGATTACGTAGTTGTCCTTATAAATCAAATTTTGTAGAAATGTTGCACTTTTTAAAACATGAATCGATTTTTGGCCAAAAAATAAGCAGTAAACTGTTTATAAAAAGAAAATTATGAAGCTACTGTCAAAGTATCAAAATCGATCTATACAACGTTGTTCAATTAATCTGTCATCTCAGTTTGAAAAAAGTGGTTTCGAAAAAAATGCGTTTTTCAATATAGGATCACCTGGATATTGTTCTTATTACCCTAAAATATTGTTTAAGCTACAAAAAAAAAGAATTCCAAAATCCTTGAGTAGTGCAACCCCTTAAATTTTCTGAAAAGTATTTTCATAAAGATTATGACCGTTTTTCGGATCTGGCCGAACTTTTGATATATTCTCAGCGTTGCTTATGCCAGCCATTGAAGACTGTGCTTCCTAGGATATAACAAACGTTTGGCAATCGTCCACCAAAAACTCAACATGCACCCGCTTTTTTCTCTTAGCTTTTAAGTTCATACTGGTAATCGTTCACGGGCAACGTCTGGTAGCTGTATTTACATAAGTATATACGTATGTCTGCTCATATCAAATATTTATTTATATTGTGGTTACAAGAATTTCGCACGCCATGTGCCAAACTAATTCTCTTGTGTATCTATAATAAATTGCATGTTTATATTTACGTGTTCAATATCTGCCCTATTACTATTAGAGTAGAGTGGGGCAGTTGTAATTGATTTCATTATTTTTATAGTATGTATTTTCAATTTGTTTATCTGTCTTTTCCTCTCCCTTTTCAGGTTTACGAATACGAATTGCCGATTTGTTTTTTAAGCTACTAGCGTGTGTTCTCTACATATTACGTGTGATAACGGATACAAATCCAACATTTGCAACATGGTACGTTCACAAATTTTGCCTGCACTGGGAACAAAAAAAAATACTTTACTTGCATATATTTTATTCTTTCTCTCTCTCTCTCTCTTTATCTTTTTCTTTTCTTTTGTATATAGTTATGGATGCTCAGTGAGCAATAAAACTGAATTTCTTGTTTCGGCACAATTAACCGAAGAAGAGTTTCAAGAGAGTCCCATTATCAATTGGGAAGCAATACTGTGGGTAAATCGTCCCACAGTACTGTGGGCTGTTCAATTAATTTTAGCATTAGTATCACTAACTGAGGCAGTACTTCTAACATATCTAGGCTATAAGGTATGTTGATGTGGAGGTCGGAAAAATTCACGCTACATTTCAATATTAACCATTTTTGTTTTTATATTGCAGGGAAATATTTGGCAACAAATACTTTCGTTTCATTTTATTTTAGAATTAATAACGACAATACCTTTTGCACTTACGGTAGGCGTAATCTTGGTTTTATTATATTTTTTTTTTTTATTTTTTTTTTTTTGGATTGTACTAAAATTTTATTACTTTCCAGATACTATGGTCGCCTTTAAGAAATCTATTTATACCAATTTTTCTAAATTGTTGGCTGGCGAAAAGATCGTTGGAAAATATGTTCGTAAGTATCCGATAACAAATTGTATTAGTTGGTATCTAAACAATCGTACAATCTTGGTTACATAGCGTACAAAAGTGTCTTCATACTAGAGCTTTAATTTATGAGCGTGTTTCAGACACGAACAACACGTGTAGTTGAAATTTCATGTACCTGCACAAACCTTAATCGAGATCTGAGTAATATAAACTTTAGAAAATACTAGTAGATTTTCGTGTGCTTGTTTCAAAATCTCTATTACTAAGCTTAATCTTGGGTTCATGCAGGTCCTGCATTCTTTTACAGCTCTGATGCAGGTACATAGATTTTCAATGCGTTTAAAAAACACTTGTTGTTGGAGTGAATATTTCGTCATCTAAAATCCAAAAAGCCGTAACTACACATTTTGTTTTTTTACATTGTAAAATGAAAAATATTATAGATTTAAGAAGAATGTAAATGTGAAGGTTTAGTATCTTTAGTATAACTTAATTACTTAAAAAGATTCAAATATTTTGTTTAAATTTTCATTCATTCTTTGCTTATGAAATTCATGTACTTGTAGTTACGGTCTTTTGGATTTCGTTAATATAATCGTTATTTTTGGGCATAGAAGTTTAAAATTTTGCAGGGGCATGTAGTTTGTGTACATCATAATTAATCAAAAAGTCGTAGTTACATTTTTTTCGGATCGAAATCGCTAAGCTTTCAAATTTATTACATCTTGGGGGTGCATACAAAATTTCGGACATAATCTTCTGTCACAACTTTTGATTCGAAATTTACTCTTAACTTCTTAAAAACATCAAGGGAATTAAAATAACATGCTGCAGAGTACGAATTCCCGACAAATGGATTTTTATGGGTAATATTTGAGACATCATTCTTCAACATTTGAATCACTTATGTCAAAAAGAGGGAAGAGGGCGAGAAATGTGAGAGAATGAAATCGCATCAGCGAAGCCACCAAAGCGAATTAAACATGGTGGTAGCAGCACTACAACAAGTACAACGTAACAATAACAAACATGCTACATTGTTGTTGCTAAAAATCGTAATTGCCAAAAGCACAAGAACAAATGCATGGAAAACAAAAAAAAAAAAAAACAAGATTTTGTCAGTTAAGATTACCTTCATATAAAAAAAATTAGAGAATAAGAAGACAGAGCAGACGCTGCTATCACCTGTTATAATTTCTCTATGGAAGCCACCGACCGAGGTCCGCTGCCAGAGAATTTTGGGCATAAATGGAGTCAAACTTGTTGAGAGTCAAAAAAAAAAAGAGAGTCAAGAGAAAAACAGCGGAGGTTGGAACACTTTCCTTCAAGTCTACAATCGTCCTTTTTCTTTCAACTTTTCAAACGCTGGGTTGAACGAATGAAGAAGTTGCGCAGTGTCTCTAATACTGTGATAGTTGCTCAAAAGCATGAAGTAAGTGGTAGAGCCGCTACGCACATTGCTTCGACAGTGCTCTCTGCTTCCAAATGAACGGGTATAATTTCTGGTTCTCAAGAAGATACGATATCCTCTCTTTTGAGGATTTTAAGGTGTTAAATTAAAATTTTAAAACGTTAGACCAAATTTGGAGCAGACGATATTGTCCGATCAGAGTGAAATTTTGAATCTGAACTACCCCCATGAGTAGGGTGTATTTGAAGAGATAGCGTTTTCAATCCGAAATAAAAATGTAAAAATGGTCGGCCATAAAAATGGTGTACACATACATTTCCAAGCTCTATTTTTTACTAACTGATTTATTTTGCCTCAACCAAATATTTTTAGAATTTTCTCTGTTAATATGAGGCTTCATATTAAACTACTTATTATATTTTTCATTCTAACTAACCAACGCATCATTACTTTTGTAAATTTTATTTTCAGAACGATTTACATCGCGCCATGCAAAAATCCCAGTCCGCCTTGTCGCAACAATTGACGATACTATCTGCAACATTGCTATGTTTAGTATTCACAAGGTAATTTTATATTATGTAAAAACTGATGTAAATTGTTTAGCAACCACCCCAAAAACAACGATTGCCAGATTCCAGCAAAAAAGCCAACTTATTCTAAAATTCTCCGACAGAAAAACTCTATATGTGGCCGCGTCTGAAAAAGGTGTTATCGACCAAAAAATCTAATTTTGGTTTATGACGGTTTTTTTAAGGTCTTAAAAAAGCCATGCGATTAGTCCCGAGTGAAAAAAAATGTTAGCAATTGTTTAAACGATTTTCAAAAATAGAAATTTTTTACTTCGGAAAAATTTTTTCAAGAAAATATAACTTATTTTGAAACATTGTTTTTTTTTTTAGCAAGGGTAAATTGTAAAATTCGCAACGCAAATCGCGTTGCACTCATACGAAACTAATAAGAAACGAAGTAAACCAATAGAGTTGGCAGCTCTATTCCTGCTGGTCTTAATATTAATTAGCGTCTTTGTTAAGTGGCATTAAAATAATTAAAAAAATTTTCGTGTGTTATTTGAATTACATTTTTATTTACATAAGCTTCGAAAATTAAATTTAACACGTAATCTTTTACATAGAAATTCTTTCAAGTTTTTATTCTGCTAGCTTCCGAACTCATTACACCAGTTAGTGGTTCATTTAGTAACAGAGAAGACGTATTTAATTATTGCATTACTATCCGCACAGACCACTAAACAGAACATTTAAAGATTTTCTACCAATTGAAATTGGTATCTAGCATGTTGCCGCTTTTGACATTTACATACTTATGATCCTCAATACCTCATTAACCATTCTCCTTATCTTTCTCTCCATGTGTTTATTTCAGTGTTTGTGGCATACAGCATTTTCAACGCGCTGGTCATCGTCATTTAAATCTTTTCCAAAGTACATATTACGTGGTCGTGACATTTTCAACGGTTGGTTATGGCGATTTTGTACCCGATATTTGGCCATCACAACTGTATATGGTGATTATGATTTGTGTTGCGCTGATTGTACTGCCCACACAGGTGAGTGAATATATACATACATATGTATATATATGCATATGTTTTATGTATTTATATAATACTTAAATTATGTAAAGTTTAGTATAATAATAAAGTGATTTTTTAGCATGCAAATTGCTAATGACTCCTGTCCAAAGGATTATGCGTAAACACAATTTAACCGAACAAAAGTTTTTTTAATGTAGTATATAGTTTTTTGAATTTTCTTATAACTTTAGTAGAGTCCAATTAATTTCTTTTTTGTAGTTTCTTGTAGTTTATATCATAACTAAAATTACATATGTTTAAAAGGCTAAATTAATTATTGCTTAAATTTTCTTGTAATTTCACTGAATTCCATGATTTATAATGCTGCAGTTAATATATTAAGAAAAATTAGGCATTTGCTAATTTTAAAGCAATACTTAATTCAATATATACCAAAATGTTGAAAGGAACAAGTTTAAATTAAGTTAAATGAAAATAAAGCCATTATATCCACGACCAAAGCTGGTATGTTCACGGAGTTACATAAGTTGCTCCATTATGTTTTCTGTAGACGAGATAGTCGTCTTTACAAGCATATATATACATATATATCTCATTCTCATGCTGGCAACTTTACTTCGACTTACTTTCGACAGCGCGCTGATATCCAAAATGTCGTTAGTGCAAGATTTTTATATGCTATTATACCTAGTTCCTTCTAGGACAGGCCGTAGAGGTATATGTCCCTAATTTAAATACTTTCCCTAGCGACTTAAATATTTTTCAAAGACACCTCCATATATTGCTAGTGTATCTACGTTTCGTTAATTTTGATATTTGGAGAAACAGTTGTGAACTGATTTGATTTGACGATTGATTGGCTGACCACTAATATTTTGATACATAATAGACGACATCCAATTTTGAGATTTATGATATTTTTACAAACTTCAAAATATTTTTAAGATCAAAATTTAGTCCAAAAATTAATTGGTTGACCAGAAAAACTCTGGTGCAAATATTTCAACAAAATCGATTGGTCCATATATTTGATGCACCAGGGTTTTATGCGCTAGGGAACCCATTTTTGACCTGTAATTTTTTCCTTTTGCTGTAGTGCTTTCTACTTTTATCATTGTAGATTGTTATGTCATACATTATAGAAAATTTTGTTTTTCTGTTAAGTAAATCCAGTAGGTATGTGTTCCGAAAATGCCGTTAGAAAAAAGCTACTGATAGAAATGAAATCTATTATTCTACTCATATTCTTCACTTTAACCCTCTAGTTCTCAAGCCCGCCTCTAAAAGGCCTTCACTAAAAGAGATGGAATTGTCACCATTTTATCATATCGCTTAGGGAATGTCCCAAGCTTTTAAATTAATTATTTTGATTATAATTGAGATAAAAGTAAAAAAAAAAATAAGTACTTCCCGTCATAGTATCCAGATAAAAAAAACTAGCTATGGATAGCTAAGAATTTGAATTTTTTTATATAAAATATTTAATTACTTAAAACAAATTGACAAAAAGCTCATTCAAGAACAAATAATTTTAGGCGTTCAAACTTTCTCACTTCATAAAACCACGCTCATTAGTTTTTTTTGGGTTTTTAAATCAGTTTATGATTTTTACGTCAATATTAATCAATTCCGATTTTTTTTCATCAATCAAAAATTTGGGAACTAGAGGGTTAAGACAAGATGGCGCAAAAGTAATAACCCAATATGTATTGACTATGATTTTTTTAAATGGCGTCTCCTTGAAAAAAACAACGATAAGCAATGGAATGCTTTAATCTTCCATTTGGAAAATTTGCATTAGTTCGTGAGATCAGTTTATCTCAGCATTTTAGACTTCTTTTGTTTATTTTCAAAACCCTGAATTACAATATTAGACAAAAGATACAGGAAGTTGATGGAAGATGCCATAAAAAGGCCTTAAATTTTATTAAACAATGGAGCCCAGCATTTAAAAAGCATCATCTTTAGTATTACTTAATGGAAAAAAATTTTAAGGTTAAAATAAAGCTACACTCGCGCTAAAAAAAAACCGATTTTTAGGTTTGATAAAATATTCTTATTCTTTTATTTATTATTAAACCAATTTCTTTTTTTTTTGTTTAAGTTTATTGAAATTATGTTATTAAAAACATTTCTTTAGGTTTTTAAAAAGCTTAAACAACAAATTACTGTACTTAAAGCATGTATTCCATTCAAGAACAATATATGCTACGAAAAAGCTTATATGTTAAAGATAAATTCACAATTTTGATAATAAAAAAAGGTGATAATGAGTGAAAATTATGTTTTTTAATATGTTACATGTTACTTATGTATAAATAACGATATTTGTCAATTTTGTAAACAAAGGAAAGTACCGAGTACCGAGTATACCCCTTTCGCCTTGTTGGCACTTCCTACCCGAGAAGACATGCTATTACAAAGAATTTTTTATTGAATCTTCGGAAATCTCGTTGTATCAAGCAGGGCTTTGAAGCGGAGCGCGGAACTGGAGCAAGGAGCTGTGGAGCACTCTGTTTTGACCGAAGCTAGAGCTGGAGCAATGAAAATTTAACCGCTCCGCTGCTCCGATTCATAATTTTTCCAGCTATTGTTGCTTGACATTATATTTGAAAACTTGAAAACACACTATTACAATTACAGGCAATGAAGTTTTTCCATTACCATCTCCATTAATCAATGCAAATGATGCAAATGGCAATGCTGAGTTCAAATCCATTGGATTAATTACTAATTCATTGCAAGGTATTTGAACTGAGTAGTGCCATTTCCATTGCAGTAATGAAATGTACAATTTTAATTACAATAGCCCTATTCACGATTTCGTGCAAATGGTCTTGCATCATTGCAAATGCAAAATAGTTCTGCTATCACAATAACAAATATATGTGATATGCAATAAAAATCGTGAATAGCGCTAATGTGTGTTAATAATTCCTAATTTTTTTTAAAAGATGTCACTAAAAATAAGGAGTTCACAATCTTAACTGGTTCTATTGCTATGACAGCAGCCTTCAAAACGATATAGTTGTTGTACAACTCGGAAAATGGGTGTTAGGGCTTTAGGAAATTAAGGTAGCGATATACATAAACAAATTTAACATAAAAAAAATTATTTTTATTGAGAAAATTATGTATAGTTGGAGCTCGGAGCGGAGTCGGAGCTATACTTAAGAGGTCGGAGTGCAGCTGGAGCGGAGCAACCTCAAAATTTGGTTGTTCCAAAGCCCTAGATCTAGATCATTTTCTTTTATTTTATTTCTCAACTTTTTTTACTTTATGCATCTCTCTCAACTCTGAAGAGATTTCTGGTGAAGTTTTTTTTAGATTTTTTTAAGCTTATACCTCTGTCCTCATGTCCATTTGTTTTTCTTGGACGTCCACTGCTAGTTAGGCGTGTCAGACTGCCGGTTTCCAAAATCTTCTTACTGAAGGTTCGTGACAGCCCACTTTTTTCGATATTGAAACATTTTCTAAGTTTTGCCGCTTATATCCAATAATTTCAATTTTTTGCTATTGTGTTAATACCATAACATATTTTTTAATATTCACTTAACCATCAAATATTTTAAGACCGAACTGTACTCATCGATATAAAACTCATATGTAAATCAGAAATTGAGTTACGCACTCAGAGAATCAACAAGCAAACTCGAAAAATAACAGTAAACAGTAGTAGATGAAAATCAACGAAAAAAATTTACGTCGGCTTTTTTTTTTTTGAGCGCGAGTGTATTTAAAAATATAATATTGGTTTTTGTATTTACATATTAAAAAAGTTATAGCTAAATAATATCGGGCGCTTACTTCTGCACCACCATGTATATGTATATTTATATTACTTACAGCCTCTAACTTGGTCGCAACTGACCGTTATAACTATCATTATTTCCTTTTCATTTATTTTTCCTTGTAGTTTGTATCATCTTCAGACAACCCTTAACTTTTATTAAAAGGGAATACAATTGTATGTATTGCATTTTCATGCTGCTGGAATTTTATAGTATATTCTCACCGCAGCTTAAACACGAGTCAAAATTTTGGTGTTTTTGAATTGAACATTTTTTTAAAATGTCTTCCAAGATAAAAACCTTGTGGTTTATATTGAAATTATATTTTACAGTCATTTAAAAATATGTGGAAGCCGAAAATGTTCAATTGAGTAGAAACATTTATACACTTATGGTTCAAAAAAAAAAAAAAAATCAAAGCGAAAACATTTTTTTATCCAAAAACGAATGCTAAAACTTAAAAAAAAAAGTTAACTAAATTTCAGCATTGAGAATAAACTTTTCCATTATTATTTGTCAAACCGTTCCCAAATTGTCACCAGAAATCACTTCCCGAAGAAAAGTTTGCCAACATGTTTTTAAAACTGTTAAAACTCACTGCATTTGGAAACAAAACTACAGCAAATTTGTGGTGTTTCTAATGGTTTGGGGAAATACTAAAGTTCGTTTTTTAATTTTTTCCTTCTCCTTTTTGGGCTTCTCAAAATTTACAAACAGTGTCGCTAAATTCAGCCAAAAATTTAGGAGTTTGGCAGCACACACAGGGTTACATGTTCATAAACACCAAATAAAATTGAGGCGACCCCCTGGTGTAGTAGGTCAAAAAAATCAAGAAAAAATATTTTTTTTTTCATTCATTGTCAATTGAAAGTTATCGTTGTAGAACTTTGCAGACTGTGGTACAGCGGAAATGCATACTTGAACTTTTAAGCGGGTTTTTCTCTAAACTATGTTTTTGAAACAAGCACCCTAACTCAAAAAATTCTTAAGATATTAATACTAGTTCTTTTAAATTAAAGGTAATTGAATTACGTTGAATATATACCTAAAGTTAGAAACTCAAAACATTAAGTATTTAAAAAAAAGTTAAAAATAAAGAAATGTTGGAAATTTATGCCAAAAATGATTTTTTTTCAAATCATTTTTTTTTTTAGGTGTATCTACAAACTATAATTATATTATTGTACATATTACACTACCAGACACAGTTTTTGCGCGGCGGATACGTCTAGTATAGCGAAGTAACACTTGGTGCCGTGATTCAGAATCCATGATTCATTTGTCTTGATTAGATCGGTAATTTTTTTTTTAACCTTCAAAGATTTTTGTGAATTCGACCAGAGACTGGTCCACATAAGTGACCACAGATCTCAAACTATTTTAGATACCAATGTAACTAAGACCAAAAAAGCTATTTTAAAAAAGGCAAAACACGCCCATAATGGTGGTGCTAAAGAGTTAATATGTTTGAAGAAAATATTTAACGAAAAATTCAACTATAAATTGTTAAACATACAAGCAAGCTCTGATGCAAAACTAACAAGTTATCTATACTTAATCTGTTGGAAATGGGTAAATTTTTGGCCCAAGTAAACAAAAAATTTGATGTAAACTTTTAAAACGCCGCGACCAGTGTAATTTGTTTTTCCAATTCAGTTTAAGCCCAGTCGGTAGAGTAAAAAATGCACCAAAAGTTCATAAAAATTCTTAACTGCGATTTTTTTTCAGTAATTGTTAGTGGGGGTATGATAGATGGAAAAACCACAAAAATCAGTTCTGGGTTTGCAGAGTGAACCCCCAAAAAAACCCCCTCTTTGGTGAAAAAACCTTTTTGTACTAATAACTGGTTAACCGTTTGAGATATCAAAAATTATCTAGCACACATAAAAAGCTTAAGTGATTTTCTAAAAAAATGGTATTACGTAATTTTTTCGTATATGTCATAGTGTTCGAGATATTCAATATTTAAGAAATTGCAAATTTAGTACTTTGGATGTACTCTGGATGCGCACGCACCTTTTTTTATTTAAATTTTTGAGTGCGGAGCCTTAGGAATTACTCGAAAACCAAACAAGCTAGGAAGAAAAATCAAAAAGAGTTTTGAAGAGAATATAAACTTCAACATCCTCTGCCATTTTCATTGACAGCGGATAATTTTTTGTATACAAAAATAACAATATAGTATAGTTGTCTGTTGGTTTTTACTACTTTTACTATTTGCAGGCCTAATAAAAAAAACTGTTTTCACCATATGTTATAAATGTAGTTCAGAATTTGTATGACGTAAATCTTTATAATGACTGGACTATTTCAGAACCTTGTTATTTTTTCGTTTGTTGAACTAGTATGTTATTCCGAAACAAATCAACACTATAACAATTTTTTTAATATCCGCAGAAAATAATTCAAAAATCATCAACCTTTCATGTCTTTTGTACACTATAGTAAGCAAATTATTATATTTTACATTAAAGTTGCGTGAATTTGTACACTATAATGCTCAATTTCTTTAACCCTTTCGTTGTATTTGGCTATTATAATGTACAAACAAAAGGTTCATATTTCACTACTTCTCATTTCAAACCTATCGGGAATTTTTCTCTTTATTTTTTTTTATAGTTTAAGTTTGAGCAAAAACGGGAGTACCGTTTTTTTTTTTAATTTGATTTTAAAAAACAGCCCAAAAATACATTTGTGTGAATTTACGAAGTGAAGGTACTAAGCTTAAAATTTGAGCAAGTATATAAACTCTTTTTTTTAATTATAATAGTTTAGAACGAAAGTTAAAACTCCATTTCATAATACAAAATTAATAACTTAAAAAAAAATTCTTAAATTCACACAAATGTAATTTGGACTGTTTTTCAAAATCAAATAAAAAAAACTGTACTCCCGTTTTTACTCAAACACAAATTATAAGGAGAAAAAACATACTTGATTTAAAAAATAATTTTGGAAGTGAAACTTCTTTTCTCTTGTCCTAGAGTAAGACCAACCGGAATGCGACATAATTTTGTCGAGCAATGTGCATGAGGGGCTAAATATCAATATTCCGTAACTGAATTGAACGAGCAAACTATATAATAAACGATTCATAAATAGTTTTAATTCAATATAACATATTAATTACACACACACGCCTATGGCAGAAAGAACAATGTGTAAAGTCGCAATCTTAAAGTTTATGACAGTTATACATTTCACATACAAATGGCGCAAATGGCCAAGGAATTACATGAAGATGTCGCACAGTCATCGACATTACCGGTACAGAATTTGCAATTTTTGTTCTAGCATTAACCCCAAAAAAAAAATTGGTTGTGTATTAACGAACACAAGGCAGAAGTGAAACTTCTTATGAACTAAACGAAACACAAGCAAATGAATTTAAAAAACACAAGCCAATGAAGTAAAAAATTTAGCTATTGAAAAATTTCATTTGCTTGTTATTTGCTTGTGTTTCGCTTAGTTCACAAGAAGTTTCACTTCTGCATTGTGTTCGTTAATACACAATTTAGTTTTTATTTATAAAATTCCCGATAGGTTTAAAATAAGAAGTAGTGAAATATGAACCTTTTTTTTTGTACATTATAATAGCCAAATACAACGAAAGTGTTAAATAAATAATCTTTACCTTAATTAAATTAGTTAATTTATATGATATCTGGGGAAAAAAGAGATTTTAGCCAATTATTGTACAAAAAACTGATTATTTCATATAACCAGTGAATTTTTTTAACTTTTTTGAAAGATAAAAGAAATAAAACAAAAAAAAACTACTTTTACTTTACAGTATTTTAACTTATATAGATTGTTGAAATGAGGGAACTATCACAAAGATCACTGATGAGGAACCATAACTGGTTCTGAAACGATCGTCTAATCTGCTAGTTCTATGAACTTTTTGAAATTCTTCTGGCATCTTTGTTCATTTAAAGCCTAATAATTGAATTTAATTAAATTTTTACTAAAAAAAACCTTATTTTTACATATTCGTAAGATTTTTTCCAATAAACTTCAGTTTTTTTCATATTTTACACATACAAAAATAGGTTTTTTCTGAACAGTGTACATCACATATTTAAAACACTTTTGTTTTAAAATTTCATTTTTATAGTTCCTTGATATGCTCTAAAATAAAAAACTAACTGCTACCTCATGTTTAAAAAAAAATTTATTTTTGGCAATTATTTCCGTGAAACATCAAAAAATTACTACTTTCTGATTAAGAAATTTGAAGTGAAAAGTGGCAACTTCGGAGGATCTCTGGCAATGCAGAAATAAATTAATCGGCAAAATTGGAATTGAATTTTTAATGATGGACAAATTATCTATTTAAAAATACTAAATTCAGCGATTTTTGTGTATGGGACAAATCAGTTTGCAACCCCCTTAAAAGCGTGTTTAACAAGCAATTTTTTATACAGTACAGTATTAAAAATAATGTTTGATATTAAATACCAAAATGGTTTATAAGCTCGAGTTTATGCTGCAGTGAGAACATACTACATTGCTCTTTTTCTACTGTCTATAACATCTCTATAACTATGTGTTGGAATGAAAAACTTACATTGATTTTTCATCAATTCATGTTTTTTTATTACATATTTTTGTTTCAAAATACGCTTCAATGTTGAGAGAAAATATCGTAACTAACCTTTTAAATTATGTTGAACTCTTTGACTTGGTCGTGAACAATTGTGTATTCTAATAAACTTCAATTGCAATGCATCAATCAAATACAAAAATGGTTTGATAGTTGGTTTGCTTAGTATTTCATTGCAAAGGGAGAAAGCAAGTGCTTGAAAAGTTACTGCAAAAAGTATAAAGTTTATAATTGTGCAGTGACAGTAAAGTGACACAACTAAAAAAAGGGTGTAGCGAAAAAAAAATTAAATATTTAAGAGTTTACGTAAGGCCGAAATTATTGAATTAGTGCTTCAGGGGAATATACCATCATAACACATCTCAACGTTTCGTTGGTTTACTTGCAAAAACCACAGACGGTATAGTTGCAAATGGACGATATATTAAAATCATTAATTCGATGCGCTGTTTCACTTTTTTAATTATGATATTTTCAAATATCTTTTTTCAACAACAAAAAAAAACTTACACTGACAGAAAAATAAATCAGAGCTCGGCTCGGTATTTTCAGGTTTTTCCAACACCCGATTTGACAAACGTCAATTATTCACATTCACACACACACGACAACGTTTAGTTTGAAATTTTCCCCATTCATGTTCTCTTTGCATTCACACGTTTTATACACAGAACGAAATGAAAGGTGCACACAAAAAGTTTTTGAGTTGGCATTTTGACATTTACGACCAGCTCGTTGCACTATGGAACCAAGGAGCATTTGTCATCTCAAAATTATTTTCTGTCAAAAGTAAGATTTTAATGTTCATTTAAACTAAAACGGATGGATGGATGGATGGATAAACTAGAGGGATGTCTAAAATATTCATTTCAACAAAATTTCAATACTTCCAACCATCCATCATGCCTACAGCATGAGCTCAAAGTTTTCACATAATCATGTCACTAAAGAAGTTTTGGGAACTAAATTTTGAACATCTTCGCTATTTATAACCGTAAAGGTAATTAGACATACATACATTTCTGTTGTATATTTTTGAAATATTCGAGTTTTTATTTTCTAAATAAAAAATAAATGAGCAACAAATAATTACCAACGAAAAAATTAAAATAATTTTTCAAAGCATTCGAAACTGTTCTGTTTTTAGTTAAAATGCGTTTTTCTTTATTAGCTCTGAACAGAGCACGAGTTGTCAAAAAACACCGAGCGCGCTCTGATCAGTGCTGGCTCGGTGTGCTCGTGCTCTACTCTACTCCGTGCTCTGAGTTAAAAAAGAAAAAACGTCTAAAGCTGTATATATTTGGGCGGAATATAATATAATACAAACTCTAATAATTTTACATCCCTATTCCATTCCAAATTATCACCCTTTTCTCGTATTTCATGATTTTTTAAAAACATTTTCTGTGCATGCCATTACCAAACAAACAGTTGAAAAAGTTAAATTCGGACAGCATATTTCTTATACAACAATTAGGTTGAGTACCAAGACAACAGAATGGTCCCACGCCCACCACTTTGAGGTTAACGATTCCAAAAGCGCGAAGTTTTCATTTATTTTCTTTCTTCTGCTTAAAAATTTGCAATAAATAATTTAAATGAGAAGTTTTCGGATTATTAAAAACGTTTTCTTTAAATACTAAATCTACCTCTTCACTACTAACCCTACTAGACTAAGCTTTTTCTTTTAAACAAACCAGGTTGATTGCCCAAACAACAGAATTGTTCCAGCCCCACCATACGCATATCAATGAAACTCATATATCTGTGTCAACATATTAAAGTAGCTTATGTCTAAAATTATATTCTAAATCTAATCTCCAACTTATTATGTTGCCAAAGATATTATCTATATACTACTTATATTACTATCTAATAACTAATACATACATTAAATGTAATGCGTTTATCATTAAGAACAAAGAAGTTATAGATTTTTGAGAAAGTAAATGTTCCTTGGTCTCATAGTGCGCTGCAGCATACCTGAAGGATACAGCATGCCATTTGAGTTTCATGTTTGATTGTTTTTGTTTGTTCCTTATATTATTATTTTTTTCAAAAATTTCTTCCTCTAACTAACTACCATGGACTATGTATTGTATTTGTTATTGCTATTTCCCTCCTTTCTACTAGTTCGAACAATTGGCTTTTACATTATTATTATTCTGTTTTTTTTTTAATTTCTTCCTCTAACTAACTACCATGAACCATGTATTGTATTGCTTTTTCCTTCCTTTCATTGTGCTCTACTAGTTCGAACAATTGGCTTTCACATGGATGGAACGCCAAAAGCTAGGCGGTAGTTATTCCTCACATCGAGCACAAAGTGAAAAACATGTTGTTGTTTGTTCGACAACATTGCACGCTGATACAATCATGGACTTCCTAAATGAATTCTATGCGCACCCTTTGTTGCAGGACTACTATGTTGTGCTATTAAGTCCCATGGAATTGGATACAACAATGCGCATGATATTGCAGGTGCCCATTTGGGCTCAACGTGTCATTTACATACAGGTAAGAGATGCATTTTTGCATAATAAATTAACAATTTCGAAGAAAACAAAAGTTAATGAGTTTCTTTCTAATAATAAAAACAAAAATGAAAACAAAGTAAAGAGCCTACATCCTTAAAAAAAACGTTTGTCTTTGATTAAAGCGTCATTCTTAATTACTTTACTTTGTTCAATATTTTATTAAATTATCAATTTCGATTATGTCACATGTTCAATTTTTTATCTTATTTTTGCATAGGGTTCTTGTTTAAAGGATGGTGATCTGGCGCGTGCACGTATGAATGAAGCTGAAGCATGCTTCATTTTGGCAGCACGAAATTATGCTGATAAGACTGCAGCCGATGAGCATACGATATTGCGCTCATGGGCTGTGAAAGATTTTGCGCCAATTGTTCCGCAATATGTGCAGATATTTCGGTAAGTGATGTGCCTTTGGCACATACGTAAAATGGTGGCATAAAATATATTCTCTTTAGGGAGAGTATGAAAATGCAAACTAAAGGGTGTTTTTTTTTAGAAGTGTGGTTTTCAATCTGGCAATACTTTTTTCGGAGTTGGTTTTTTTTGACAGCTGTCACTTGATTTATGCTCAGTTTGGTTTGCCATTTCATAATGATTAGACTTACTCCTGAACAATGTTTGCAAATCGTGCAAATTTATTACCAAAATAATGGTTCGGTTAGCGCGACGCATCGCGCGCTTCGTCTAATATTCGGTCGACATAATCGTCCAGAAGAGTCGGTAATTCGGGCAACCATGGATTGGTTTCGCACCACGTTTACTTTAGTGAATAATGCGCATCCACCGAAGACGCTATTGCTGCTGTGGAGCAGAGTATCGAAAAAGACCCGAATCAGTCTATCCGCCATAGCGCGCTACAATTGGAGCTGCACCCATCCACTTTATGGAAGATTTTGCGGAAGGATCTTGGTTTTGGGGGCTTACAAAATCCAACTCGTGGAAGTATTGAAGCTGAACAACCATCAGGCGCGTCGCACGTTCGGTGAATGGGCCCAAAACGAGATGACCACCAATCCCGATTTTCACAAGAAAATTTTGTTCAGCGATGAAGCTCACTTTTGGTTGAATGGGTACGATAATAAGCAAAATTGTCGCATTTGGAGTGATGATAATCCACAAGCCATTGTTCAGACGTCGTTACATCCTCAAAAAGTCACTGTTTGGTGTGCTCTATGGGCAGAGGGAATCATTGGTCCATATTTATTCAAAGATGAAGCCGTCCATAATGTTACAGTCAATGGGGAACGCTATAGAACCATGATTAATGACTTTTTCGTGCCTGAGTTGGAGGATGTTGATGTGGACGACTTTTGGTTTCAATAAGACGGCGCTACATGCCATACAGCAAACGAAACAATCAATTTGTTGAAGGAAACTTTTGGTGAGCGCATTATATCGCATCGTAGGCCTGTGGCGTGGCCTTCAAGATTGTGCGATTTAACACCGCTGGACTATTTTTTGTGGGATTATGTGAAGTCACTTGTCTACGCAGATAAGCCCGAGACGATTGACGTCTTAGAAGAGAATATTCGGCGCGTTATTACTGACATACGCCCCCAATTGCTGCAAAAAGTAGTCGAAAATTGGACCTCTCGGCTGGAATTTATTCGAGCCAGCCGCGGCGGGCCCTTGCCCGAAATCATTTTTAAAACATAATGGCATAATCTTTATAATAAAGCTAAATTCTTGGCCATAACATTAAATTATATGCGTTTTATTTCTCCTTGAAAACCACACTTCTAAAAAAAACACCCTTTACATACATGCAAATGTGGTATACTTACATTAATTGTACTATGGAATTATGAAGAATAAATTAACCAAAAAGCTTGATTCATATTTAATTGGCAAGACACAACAACTTCGCACTGAAGTCGTGCTCGTATGTGTGGAGTTAAATTTGTAATCCTTTGCCGTTGTGTCACACTAATTAGTATTAGAATGCACTTATTGTCCGCTTTCACATTTATTATATAATTCTTGAAGGTAATATCTCTGACTGTTTAGGCGAGAGGGGAAGAAGAGTAGAGACCAAATATAAAAACTAACTATTCCTCTATTTATTGCTGTTCAAGTAATTCCGTGTAGTACCCCTTAAAATGTGAAGCAATTTTTCAATAAAATAAATTGTTCATAAGCCTTTTGCTGAGTTTACTAATAATTGGTGGTTTAACAAAATGAATAAAATAGCCCATTTTTTTCTTTTCTAAGAAAAATATCCATATTCAACAAAACACCTTTTTCAAAAATAGCAACATTCTGAAAGTAGATTTAAGTAAAGGTCACAGAGAAAAGCTGTACTTTTCTCTACGTTTAAAAAGTGTGCATCTGATTTATATTTTAAATAGGATGAACTTTAATAAATTATCTTGAAAAACGCTTGTCAAAAACGTGAGAACGTTCGTCAAAAATGGGAAAATCATTGTGAAAAAGTAAAAACAAATTCTTGCCAAAAATTTTGGAACGTTTGTTAAAAATCGCGGAATACTTTTCAATAATGGAGAATTGTCAAAAATGCGAAAATGCTTGCCAAACTTGCTTTCATAAATTTTTCACATTTTTGCAATTTTTTTCGAATATTTTGTTATATTTCTTCATGAACGAATTCAATTCCATCAATTTTCATCAAATCCAGGAGAAAAAAAAAACTGTTAAAATCATTTTCCCGTATTTGACAAAAAAATGTTCTCAATTTTGGCAAGCATCTCCCTATTTTTGACAGCGTTTCTCCATTTTTTTCATTTTTGACAAGCATTTTCCATTTTTCGACAACCATTTTGAAAAATATTTATTACCTCAAACATACACCTTGATCAAAAAGTTCCCGGAATAACCACCGTGTGGCGCTCCCATCATTCCGATTTGAATTCTATTTTTTTTTTTGTTAAGTTGGTACATCTTTTGTTGATATTCCCTCTATATCTTAGCTTCATAGCTTAATATTTGCAAAAGTTACGTAGCCAAGAGTACATCTATCTCTGTGTGTGTTGACGATTTTTTACAATTTTATTAAATTGTATTGTATTAAATTTTGCGTAAAAAACGTATTTAATGGTGCGCGAACGTTGGAAATGTTGGAAAAGTGTTTCGGCAACGATTCTCTAAAGAAAACGGTCGTTTACCAGTGTCACGAGCGGTTCAAAAGTGGTTGTGAGTCAATCGAAGATGATGAACGCAGTGACAGGCCATCGACATCGAAAATCAACGAAAACGTTGATAAAGTAAAAGAAATTGTGGTCAATAACCGCCAATTAACCATCAGAGAGTATTATTTTGGCGTTGTGAGACGTTTGCGTGAAGCAATTCGCCGAAAGAGACCAGAATTGTTGACAGAAGACTCATGGATTTTCCACCATGATAACGCACCGTCGCACAGTGCCATCATAATTCGTAATTTTTTGACGAAAAATGCAAATACATCCAACAGCCACCGAATTAACCTGATTTGGCTCCCTGTGACTTCTTTCTGTTCAATCGAGTTAAAAAACCATTACGGGGAACGCGTTTCAGCAGCCGAGAGGAAGTAATGGAAAAATCGCAGGATGGACATACCGAAAACCGAATATAAAAAATGTTTCGAGGATTGGATCAAGCGCTGGCATAAGTGTGTTGCAGTCGATGGGGATTACTTTGAAGGGTACAATATAGATTTAGATGAATAAACTTGTATTTTTAAATTTCTGGATAAATTCCGGGAACTTTTTGATCAAGGTGTATTAGTCTTTTATCTCCCTCCCTTATAGATATTTTTTTTTCTTCCAAAGGAATGGCAATTTAACTCATTAATTACACCGCATTCAGATTTTCAACTTTTTTTTCTGCAAAGTTTTTGATGGGTTATTTTACATAATTTAGGCGTAAAAAGTTAGATAAGATCAGCCATCAAAACCTTTGCCCAGATGTTGAACTTGCACCGTTCAATTAAACGCTTTGAAAGAGTGATAGAAAATCCTCCAAACAAAATTTTTATTTTATGTCACTGCCCAGTAGAAAACCGTTAATTATGTTTTAGTATAATAAATTAAACAAATAGTCTTTAAGGCTATATAATTTTCTGTATTTTTGGTTTGAAAAATTCTTTTGAATATAACGCTCACAAAATTGTTGATATAACTAGCTTCGTGTTCAGTGACCTGAACTAAAATTTTATGAGCAAATTTCTTTGGAACTTGTTGACTCTCTTCGCACCATTTTAAAAAGTTAAATATATAGTTTATTTTTTTGAGCTCTATCTGGACCCATTTTCAAACCGTTTTTCAGTATTGGACTGTGTTTTATATATAAAATTGATTGAATTGAGTTATCGAACTTAAATTTGAGATGAAAAAGTTATAGATGGCAGATAAGAACAAAACTTATGTCAGAACCCAAAAAAAAATTGTAGAGCCCACTGCAATCGAGCAAAACGAATTTTTGAATTGTTTGAAATTCATTGTTGAACTCGTACCCTAATGGTATTTACTGTTGATTTTCAACTTAAAAAGATTGCAAGAACTATACGGTTAACTGTTCCTAAATAGTGACTTATATATTTTTTGAATTCTGAAACTCTTTTTAGAAAAATAAACAATTACGAATTTTTTTTTAACCACCACCTTGTACGAATTTTGCAGTGAGGGTTTAAAATAATAATAACAAAAAATGTTAATTAATGCGAATTTAAGCTTTTTAGTATTTTTATTCCAGCATATTTTGCACCTATCATAAAATTCTTAAGAATAATTTAACATAAGTTTCATGAAAAAACTTCATTTTAGTGAAAGGAAAAAATCCTAATAATTAATTATTCATCTTCATACCGCGTACATTTGTATACATATATTTTTTTTCACAACCAGTGTTAAAGCTTGCATTCATACCATAATATTAATGTAACTGAAATATTAAATTATTGCAATTTATTATGCTCTTTTATTTCACGTTGCTCTTTCTTTTTTGTTTCTGTTTTAATTTTTTGTAACTGCGTCATTGAATACACCAAAATAAACCACGGAACATGGAACAACAACAAATTCATCATCGGCTGGCCCTATATTCAACATCCAACGGCAACAACACAAATGCATTCATCCATGACGTCAACAATGGCGTTGATGATGATGATGAACTTTCGTCAATTGCTGCTCCTACTGCTTCGCGTAAATCACAAAACTGAAATCTCTCACACATACCAATTTGAAATTGCAGACCAGAACACAAACTGCATGTAAAATTTGCTGAGCATGTCGTATGCGAGGACGAATTCAAATATGCGCTACTGGCTAACAATTGCACATGTCCTGGAGCGAGTACATTGGTAACCTTATTGTTGCATACATCACGGGGGCAGTGAGTATTAAATATTTGTCATTTTGTGTGCGATTGTGTTTGACACGAATTGAACAGGTGAAGTGTGTGTTTTTTACTTTAAATACTGATAACATGCTTAATTCTTATTTACTCGTGTATATAAACTGGGTCAACCGTCTTTTGGTTGAAAAATAGATGATTGAAGCAAAGTGAAACGGAGAAAGGCAAAAAGCTTTAGCTTTAAAAGAATTTCATTCACCTTGTAGAGAAAAAAGCGCTTGACCACATTTTTATTGTACCTACGCATATAAATAAATACCATTCCATAGTTGCCTTGTACTGTCCCCCCTCCCCACCCCCGCCCTTCCAGCTCCCCTGTTTTTACTCCTCCCCAGCTCTCTCAGCTTATAGTCACCAGGGACATATCAGGACAATAAAGTACACATACATACATATGTATGCGGCAATTCTATTTTCCTCTTTTGTTCTTATTTTCTTTTGTGTGTTCTTTATTTCTTTTAATTTTTTTTTTTTTTGCATTTTCTGTTGCATATTTTAGTTTTTTTTTGTATTCTCCTTTGGGAGGAAACGTGTTACTTTCCGGCCACTGTCTGCTGCTAACAATTTATTACTATTTTGCTCACTTGCTGCTGCTCGACGAACTGTTGCGCTACTTCATTGTCTTTACCACACTCATACATAAGGTTCCTTTAATTTACCGCGTAAAAAACAAGAGCTCAAACAACACATTGCGTGTGTATGAAGACATGATATAATGCTATGTAAATATATAAGTAAATAATTTCGTGAAATTATATGTGCTTGTGTCACCCAATGTTGTCCGGGGATCTTAAAATTATTTATCAACTTTAAAAACACATTTTTGTTTTTCATTCAAAAGGCTAAAAAAAACTTGTTTGAATTTTTTATTAGCTGCGTTTTATTCGCCAGCTAGTTTAACATATACGAATAAAACGACCAAGTTGTTTAGTCTCTTCTTCGTTATATTGTTATTCACAACGAAACTGCTCAGCAGCTAGAGGTGAAGCATTTTAATAGACCCCCCTCATTGCGTTTAATCGTGGTCATTGTTTTTAGTTTTTACTCTTTCTAAAAAAGTTAACGATGATTTAATTTATTTTCACTGGCAAACATTTCGAATCTTTTCCTTCTTTTGTTTTATGCCCAACTGTCATGCTTCTTCTTTCACTTATGGCAGTTCACAATAGAATTTGATGTAGTTAAGCTACTTGTTAAGTAGCCATAATTATATGTGTTATATCTGCGGCTTTGTTGTCATTTTCCCATACAAATATCGCTGCTAGTTATACATAACTAGAAGCAAGTGGCGAATAAAACGCAGCTATTACAGAGGACTGTGGGGGAGTTTGGCACACGGGGTAAATTGGTGTTCGGCTTTTTCACTAGCATACTGTTGCGGTTACTGTTATTGATGCCCTTTATTTCTGTGAGAGTTCGATGCAATAACATGCATTTCTTATAGATGCTCTTAAAAACGTATTTTAAAATCAAAGTTTGTGAAGTGACCATTTGTCAACATTTTCCCAGTGTTAGTAACTGGATTTAAATCAGTTTTTCTTCTAGTTTTCAACAGTGCAATCAGTTTTGGTGTAAGTGTGATGGCAAATGATTTCTGATGTCACTTGCCAAAATATTGCATATGGGGTAAATTGGTTTTCAGATTTGGGGTAATTTGGCGTAGTTCGGAAACTGTCACTAATATACACTTGTGGTCACATAATTAAGTCACTAGAACAATATTTTATGCTGAGTTTGAAAAATATTTTGTATTAGTAGTCCAAGAATTTTTCATAATGTCATTTAGCGGTACCATTAGTAGCCTTAAAAAATATTAAGAGCAATTACAAAAGAGTGATGTATTTTGCAGTCGGCAATTGTGTGTGAAGGAGTAAGATTAGAAGTGGACAAATAAATAAGTCATTTTATATTGTTTTGGAATCAACTTGACTTAGTGCACTTAAATTCCGTAAATCCAATAAAATTAATCACTTACACATTTCTGTATGCTTTAGTTGAACAATTGTTTATTTTGGTTGTGATGGGCAAAAAGAAGAGTTCCACTCCCTCGAAGAGCGAGCTCATTTGAAAAACTTTCCAGAACCTTGGGATTATTGCAAAGGTCGTGGAAGGGCTAGCTTTTTTACGTGGCAAAATGGTCAATGTGATAAGATATCACAAAAAATTCAAATCATTTCACAATTTGCAACGCCAAAAAGCACTTAAAACGTCTCCACCTGAAGATAGGTACTTGATTACGCTTAGCAAAATGAATGATCATCAAACTAAGATCACAAATGGACTTAGATTATAATTTGAAAATACCAGCCAGAACTATACGCAAGCAATTAAATGAAAAAAAAATATTAGGACGAATTAGCAGACATAAACCCAACAGTCCAAAAAAAAATATTGCGCAGCGTATTCAGTTCGCTAAACGATATCGCCACTGGTACCAGCATTTTTGGAAAACGATTGTTTGGAGCGATGAATCCAAATTAAATGTATTTGGGATCGATGGAAGGCTCTTTGTTAGGCATCCATCAAAAACTGAGCTAGACTCAAAATTTAATAAAAAAAACTGTAAAACTTGGGGTCCTTGTGTAATGGTTTGGTGGTGTTTCACTGAAGTTAGTTCAATTGCTTAGATCGATAGCAAAATTACTGAAGAAAAGTACAAAGGTTTCCTTAAAAATCATCTTCTCTGAGGATACGGTGAAAATTTACCTTTGTGTTGGATTTTTCAGCATGACAGCGACCCGAAACACATATATCGGGTCGTTAAGTCTTGTTTAAATGAGAACTAAATAAGTTTTCTCGAGTGGGCAGTCCAAAGTCCATATTTAAACCATATAGAAAATCTATAGAGTATTTTAAAAAGGGTCGTGGCAACTCAAAAACCTTCAAATAATAACTGCTGCCCAATGCTCTGGTACTAGTCGAAGAGATGTACAGAAATGATCAGGCAAAATTGGTTTCCACAAAGTACTAACAGTACCAAAGGTAAAATTTCAGTTCAAAATTAGAAATCATCAAACTTATTATTTTCAAATATTTTTGTTTAGCATTTGACTTAATTATATGACCGCAAATTACACCATAGACATACGATAATTTAAAAAAAAAATTTACATGTTCGACCTTATAACTGTTTATTTCTTTTTTAATTTTAAATATTGAAGTGTTATTTATTTATTTTACCGTTGGTTTTATTTCTTTTCAATAGAAACTTTATTTTTTCTTAAAATTTTTCTGCTCATAAGTGTATGACTTAATTGTATGTCCACAAGTGTATGTGAAAAGCGCATTTAATGCTTTTTTCAAATCTGAGCTGATTTTATTTTATTTTGCTGACATTTTTTCAATGACTTTACTCGCAAGCATTGTGATTTGGAATAATTCAAATAATTTTCGAACTTTCACTTTTTTCTCCTATTTTCATTTTTTTTGTGTCAAATTCCCACTTTTTTCAGGCTTGGCAATACAATCATAATTAAACTTTCTACAAACATTACTTTTATTTAATTAATTGAATCACTAATCATTTTTATAAAACTTTCATCTATCAGTGCCAACTTACCCAACTGTCGGGGTACACTAAAATAAATGTAACCAAGAGTATCTATATTTTTTTCAAAGCCTCCCTACCACCGCTCTGAGCGTATTGAAAGTCACACTGGTGGCAATAATATCTCAGCTTCTAAAACATATGTAAATAAAAATTTTATATTATTTTAAGATTTAAATAGATAAATTATAAGATAGACCACTTGCAGCTCGGTAAACCTCATATTGATTTTTGGCGCGCTTTTTTAAAAAAAGCGATGGAAAGTGACACGTTTTTCATCCGTTTTAAAAAGTCTAATTTTTAATATTTATGACTTTTATGGCACCTCCTAATGACAACAATTTTTAAGTTATTTAGGCTTTCAAGAATGCAAAAAAAAATTTCGTTATTCTTCAATTTTAATTTTACATTTAAATTATACTCGTTTTTCTCGAAAGACATTTTTTTTTTTGCATAGCCGACAGTTGACCTCCGGATTGACTGAGCCGATTTTTATAAAACTTAGTATGTTGTGTTCGTTAATGTGTTTTACACCAGAATCAACCAAAATCCCAAATGAAAGTAATCCGAAAAACTGGCGAGATCTTTAATTTTTTTTTTCCAAAGCCAAATTTTTTTTTACGATTTTTAAAAAAAGTGGTTGATTCCTGTGTGAGAAAGCTTTATCTACAACATGCAACTTTTTTTTTGTTTCACACTTACCGTTTCGAAGATTAACTGTTGACCATGATACTCTACTTTTTTTAAGGCTCGACTTTGGTGCCCTCCTGCTCTTTGCCGCATTCTTACCGACTAAAACCACCTTCGTCACGTTTATTCCTTCCTCACACGCATGAGGCCCAACATACACGCATTTTGGGATAGCGTTTTTCAATATATTATGACATGAAGATGAAGTCAAAGGTATTCACATGTCGTTCGCAAAAATGTAGCTACAAGAATTAGTCGCTAAATTCATAGTTTTAGTGAGAAAAAATTGATTTTTTAGGTCAAACAAAACCATATTAAATTTACATGCAATTCCCCTATTGTTTTTTTTTTTTTATTTTAAAACAAATGAGATTTACAATTTAATTATGTATGCAACTAGAGACATTCTGAATTTTTAGTATCTTCACCCTGTATTAATCACAATTGACCTTTTTTAATCCAAAAAGGGACACTTTTCTGAATTTTTCAAAAGTCAAGACCTTTGAAACGGTCGCGGTACCAATCCAAAAGTGTCAGTTTCAGTACTACAGTTCCAATAAGCATATACATATATTTTTTTTTATTAATTTAATTCACATTTTATTTTTTCCCCTACACTCTTTTTTCGCGAAAGTCGAGAGGGCGGTTTTGGGCGTTAACCCTAAAAAGAAGCACACTGGTATTACAAAGAAAATCTTTTCATCTACTGTTTTTTCTACTTTGAATTGTTTTGATTAGACATACAAAAGAGTACAAGTATGTATGCCTAGCCAAGCACAGAGATTTTAATCGGATTACTAGTAAAAAAAAAATTTAGTAAAAGAGAAAAAAACATATCTACATATCATTTTCAATTTTTTCAATCGTTTTCACCATAACAACTTTAAAAGGTATTTCTTCCAAAATTCTAAATTATATTGTCTAAAAACTTGCAGGGAAGGCCAACAATCCCCCGAAGAATGGCATCGTCTGTACGGCAAATGTTCTGGTAACGAAATTTATCACATTGTATTGGGTGATAGTCGTTTTTTCGGCGAATATGAGGGCAAAAGTTTCACCTACGCCAGTTTTCATTCTCATCGAAAGTAAGTAAAAAAAATGTAAAGTATAAAATTGATTTACAGGTGTCCGATGATATATTCTTGCAATAGTTTTCTCAGTTGATACAGAATATATTTTTGCTTATTGTGTTTAATGATTAAGTATACAAACGATAACCTCGATAGTCTAGTGGGTAGCACACTAGACTTTCGCCCGGGAGGTTGCGGGTTCGATTCCCGTCTTGGTCTGGTGGTTAATTCTCATAACCTCTTATATTCCTATCGATATGAAGTACATGAGAAAACCATCAAGTGATAAAAAATTGCCAAATCGCCATTCGCAACCGTCGTTAAACTGTAAGTCCAACTATGTAGGCCGTTCTAGCCCAAGTGTGACCCTAGACAGCCACTTAACAACATAAAAAAGATGCTTAAATAGATTAAAATTGAAAGTCAAAATCTGTCAAACTGTCTGAATTAGTCGAACCCTTTCTTTTTTTTTGACTAGATATGGCGTAGCATTAGTTGGTGTGCGTCCCGCCGAACTACCAGAATTCTATGAAGATACCATATTACTGAATCCGGGGCCCAGGCATATTATGAAAAAGGATGACACGTGCTATTACATGAGCATCACCAAAGAGGAAAATTCGGCATTTGTCGTTAATCAAAATCAAAATGTCGACCCGACAACTGCCAAAGACGGTGGTGAGTATAAATGAAATTGTTACTTAAAAAAGTTCTTCGATTCGTTTTGTTTTTTTTTTTTTCTAAATATTTTTACAAATTTTTACGCAAGGAAAGCAAAAAAAAAATTAATAATGAAATTAATTTTCGCTTTTAATGTGCGTGCGCGTTTTGGTTTCTGTGTGCGTTCAAAATTTTGTTTCGTTTTCTTTGTTTGTCTTTTAAAATTTGTGCTGCCTCTTTCTTCTATATCTTTCTTTATTTCTCAATCTATTTGTATTTTTATATAACTTTAAAATTAAATATTTAACTTATGTTAAAATTTTTAGTGATTTTTTTTTTTAATTATATTAAACGCTTCTTCTTTTTCAACTACTCCTTCCTCTTCTTCTTTCTTTATTATTTTGGCAAATTTGTTTTAAGTTCTTATACAATTTGTTTAATTGTGTTATTATCTACACTATTAAAACATTTTTCTTGAATTTATGTGATTTCACTAGTCCAATTCACAGTTCGTCATAACTGGCCTCATATTTTCTCACTTGTTATAAATCTCATCAAACTCTTTCATTTTTCAAACAGAATTTTTCAACTGTGAATTGAACTACTTTATTATTTAAATTGTCAATTGGCTTTTCTACATAAATGCGTGCATATATACCAAAAACACTTTGCATACATATATAACTACAAGAACATATCAAATAAAGTATTTATTTTGTATTTGGCAGTTAAAAAATTAAACAAATTCTAGCTACCTACTTTTATACATACAAATAGCTTTTCGCTCTGCCTGTCTGTCAGACAGTCATCAACAAATTGTTTGTTATTATTATTTTATTTTTACATAGTTACAGATATCCACACCAACAACTTAAACCTTAACCCCTTAGTACACAAACACATTTAGCCTTAAATTTCTTGAACCACATAAATATTAGATAGAAGCTTAAACACCAAAATTCAAAATTTAAACTTTACTATGCAACAGTTGTACGGCATTGTCTACATCCTGCAACTTCCAAGACAACAAGATATTTTGAATACTATTATAAAATGATTGAGTCTCATTAAATTGTTATTATATGAAAGACAGTGAAGGTTACAAATGGCTATGCCCAAGCTTTCAACAGTTTTTGCAAGGTAACATAAATTTATGTAAGAATAGTTTCAGAATAAAAAGCAGAAAATTCTTAAATTCTGCCCTTATTGAACTGAACTAGTACACATATAACTTAACAAAATATAAATATGACTGGCTCTGGTATTTTCGGTAAATCGACATCGGTCAGCTACACAGTTCACACAAAGCCTTTTACAACAGTACTTCAGATTATTTCCAAACTATTTTTAGAATACACCAAACAAAGCCTCGATTTGAGCCGTTTCAAAATCCGTCGTTAAAAATTTTCCAAATTTGAAGGTCAACTTTGAAGAAGGACTACCAACTTATTTCATTAAGGCAAACTTAAATAGGGTGATATAGTAAATATTCTGAAACCAACCAAAAAACAACTTGGTGAAATATATCCATAGGTAAAATTATTTCGATTTGCGTCTTTTCGAGTTGTGTTGTCTTTCTCTGGTCCCAATTAACTAAGCAAATCAAGGCTTTAGTGCATTCCAATTGTACTTCTGAAAACTCTAAATTGATTTAAAATTATACCAAATGTAATTAGAATATTCAGAATAATTCCAATTGAGTTCTGAAGAACTGTTAAAAAATTAATTTTCAATTTCCAAAATTTTTGTAAATAAGGACTGTGGCTTAGTTATTCATTCAAAAGAAAATAAAATAAATTAATCTTTTTGAAAGTAAACTGCTTCAATAAGAAACCAGAATTGTTTTTTTTTTTTTTTTTTGTTTACATGTGCAATTTAATTTCAGAAAAGCGGCTTTCTGAGAGCATCTCTCAGTAATTTTCTTGCAGATGGAAAAAAGTTTCGTCAGGTAATTAATGAATCTGGCGGGTGAATTAAACGTTTTTGAAAAAATTATTTTTTGACCAAATGTTAATGCTGTTAAGATTTAAAAAAAACAAATTTTTAATAAATGTTGTCTTCCGAAATTTATTTCATCGTTCAGTTTGATTGAACGGTTCTTGAGAAAACAAAGTTTAGGGAAAAATTATCGTATCAAATCCGAAATTTTTGGAGGCAATCTTAAAATGTTATTTTTAACTCAATTTTTTATTTTTTTTTTTTTATTTCTAAGTCATCATTTTCCATTAAACATTGTTTTCTACTGTTTGATGGATCCAATACGTCATTGTATTCACGTACGAATCCAGAATAGGGGTTTTAACACAAAAACCGATGTTTTTCGACACATGAATCTCGATTCTGAAAACAGGCCTGCAGGCTAAAAAAAAATAGTTTTAATGCTTCCACAACATGCAGTCTTCAGTATATACAGACTTTAGCAGCCAAAAGTGGGTTCAGAAATAAAACCCTCCTCCCCTTCTTGAGCCCGCTAGAGATTGTATTTAATTTCTTGTATTTAGACATCAGTTTCATAAAAATTAATTATGGATATTTCCTACCCTAGAGTGGTGATGCATATTCTCCAAGGAATTGTTAGCTGCTTCTACTGCTAGATATTCCAAAAGGTTCCATGAACTAATGAAAAATGGCCCCAAACAAAAATAAAATATGTATATCCCCAATTTTAAAAATGAAATTAAACCCAAAATTATGGAAATATGCTCAAAAAATAAATGATAAAAGGCCCCAAATAAATTGCTAAATATTATTATCTAGAAAAATGGAAATAAAACAAAGAATTTAAAATCAACACTTCCATGGCTTCGAGAAACAGAAAATAAAATAACAAAAGTTCTTAGATTAAATTTTAAGAATTCAGAAGGATAACAATAAAAAAATCGTGAGAGATTTTTACTACCATTCTTTCAAATTTTCAAAAACTTAAAGCTTAAGTACAGCTTTATATTTACCTTTAAATATAATTGAAGTGACTAAGCGCCAATATTTAGCCGATTTTAAGGACTTTTTTTTTTTTGTGAGAGTAATGAATGTATATATATTTTCAGGATGATTGTAGTTTTGTATAATTGTAGTTTTAAAAAACATTTATATTGTGAAGCTGTCTGAAAGGGTGGTCAAATGCAGTGTACACTACAGGACCTCGTAGGATTATCTGAAACAATTTGCGCAAAAAATTTAAATAGTATAAGCATGTAGATAATAGAGATAGTGAAACCTACACGGAAAAAAAGAATTTGTGAAGAAGATCGAATGATCAGGGAAAATTGCTGTTTAGCCCTGAAATTTAGAAATTTCATGAGATACCAAATACAAGTTGATGGATAAACTGCAAACTTCACATCCCACAACTTTATTATTACAGTTGCAGAAACGAATATATACAAAGTGGCATGAAAAAAATTGAGTTGGTAAAAAAATACTGAATTATTATTGAAATATCCTATGATCGGCAATTAAAAATTACGGGGCAAACTGTAAAAATTTATGAAAGTATTTTTGTTTCATTGCTGTCATTTTTAATATCACACATTTACTTTGTTTTACATATCAAATATTTTTCTATATAGTATCCATGGCGGAATTATAATAGGTGGTAGCAGCGTCAACTGTCTCTTCCTCTTCTTAATGTTTTTTTCTTTGAAGGGGCTCAAAACGTTCAAATCTTTGTTTACGTTTTGTTTGTTTAATTCTTTTTGAAGTGAAAAAAAATTAATTGGAGAACATTTAAACATAAAAAAAAAAATTGAAAAGTGTGTGATTTATGGAAAAAATGGTCCTGGATCATATTTTAAAGTTCCGTATAATGAACGCAGTCGGCTTCAGTGGTCCACAATGTGTAAAATGGATCTGAAATCGACAGACAAGATATGCGGCGATCATTTTTTACAGTCAGATTTTATTTTTGGTGCTAGGTTGGCATTAATGCCCATAAAGAAAGTGGTTTTTAGTTAAACTATCCACTATAAAAAATATCTTGTTGTTTTATTTTTTCATAAGCGAGACACAAATTCTTATGTAGGTATAACATTTTTATGCTCTGCAGCTTAGGTTGTGAAGCTGATGCTACGGTTGTAGTACAGGGATCATAGAATGGAGTAAAACGATTCTAATCATCAGCCAAACTCAAAATCAGAGAAAGATTTGCCATTTTGATTTAGATTGGTTCGGTTTCTGTTTAAGATTATTCACTTCTAATGACAACTTCGCTGTATATCTTCCCAAACTCGATTGTATACATGCAAAATGCAGCACAAACTTACTTTTTTTTTTGCTTATATGAAATATCATAGCTGTAAAAGAATGCAATCAATTTAATTGCAATACCTTGAAGTCACAGTTAATAACCGGCAATTCATGATTACAGTTATTGAATAACGTATTTGACTCCAGAGTAAAAAATGCAGTTGAAAGTATTTTTTGGAGTTTCCGATTGATTATTCATTTAGAAATTATTGTCAAAACATTTTCATTTGTGATATTGTTATATTATTTGTGACGTGGGTTTTGTGGAAAACTGAGTATTTATGAAAGAATCAGTTTGAGAGACCTGAGTATTTATGAGAGAGGATATAAATTAAATATTAAATAACACATATATTAAAATTGACTTCAAATCCCAATTGACTCCCAAAGACTCCAAGTTACTCCAATTGACATCAAATCCCCAATTGACTCCAAGAGACTCCAAGTGACTCCAATTGACTTAAAATTTCCAATTGACTCCAAAAGACTTCAACTGACTCCAATTGACTTCAAAATCCCAATTGACTCCAGTTGACTGCAAATTGCATTTGACTCCAAATGACTGCATTTGAGTTCAAGGTTACTCAAGTGACTCCAAGTGACTTGAAAGCAGTCAAGATTTTGGAGTCATAAGACTTGCAGTCTCATAACCTCAATTGATTGCACTCTTTTACAGCTCTGTGCAATATAAGCAAAGAAATATTAAAATATTTCTTAAAAAATAAATTTAAAACCAAAATTTTTCGTTAATTTACAATTTATAAGTTTTTGAAAGACATTTGTTTTTATGTTCACGTTAACTGATTTTGACATTTCTAAGTCTTTGCAACAACAAATTAGTGGGTTGTTTTTGTCTTGTTGCAATGTTGCTATCACGTATTATAATTCTGTCATGATATTATCATTCAATAAAATAACTTTCAAACCGATTGGTTGGCACCTGGATTTGGTTCTTTGGTGTAATGAGACATTTTGGATAATTTATCGTTGACTTAATACCGGAAGCCAGTGAAGAATTGAAATGTTTACGCTACATTAAATGAAATTTTTAATACTTTATCAACAAAAGCCTTTAGCATTGGATGTCCATTTCATAATTGTATCGAACAGTTTCCACAAACTCAAAACACCATCTTCTTTTGAATGCGATTTGAAAGTAAACATAGGGAAGAAATCAAAATATTCTATGATTCTGCAATTATTGCTGACTTTTGATATCAAAAGTGTTATTGTGCTTAGTAAAAATTCCATTTCCAATTTGAAAATTTACAAAATCACACTGTACTAATTGATTTGAAACTCCAATAATATTAATTGTATTGTGAAGTAAAATGTGCTTATTCATTCGTAACTATTATTGATTCATTCTGCATATTATAAATTAAACTCACGGGAAATATTGTTTGATCATAGTCAAATATTACAATTTTTCGTTTATCAGAAATCCAATGAATTATTACAGAATATTTTTTTCCGTGTACGATAGTGAAAAATAATAATAATTTGCCGATTGTGAGACCTAAGAACCAAAAAGTTGTTTTTTTCGGACAAAATTTCAAACTTTAGCCCAGCCAAAAACATGTTAATTTTAATAATTTTCGACGGTCAGAGGTTGGACATAATTATCATAACAACATGTGCCAAATATGAGCTTGATCGATCGAATAGCTTTGGAGTAATTGTGTACACCGATTTTCAACTCATTGAACAGATTGAAGATAATCGAATTTCAAGTTTCGGAAATGAAGCGTTGGTAGCAGAGATGAAACACGCTCATAGTCTCTTATGGCGACATTTCTGAGAATTGACCAAAATTATTAACGGCATCGTATTCTATAAAAATTCCACTTTAATCGATTTGCCTCACCCCATAAAAACCAATTTTGAATAATTGTCGTATTTCTGGGAATCATGATATCTAAGAGGGGAGGTGCATGTTAACTAATCAAAGCTGGGTCCTAAAAGGTTAAATATAATAATAATAATACAAATTTAATGTTTTTATAATTAAAAAAAAAAAACAATAGTAAAAAATTCACTTGATATATTACACCGTTCGACAAAATTCAGTTTTTGGGTCCACAAATGAGAGAATCCAATATATTCTAAAAGATGGGCTCAAAATAAAATACACGTGTCTCCCAGTTCTTCTGGATAAATTCGTATTTTCATTTAATACCACCCTTATGATTCCATATGATGAAATGGGTGCAGCTTTGCACAAACGTCAAACAAAACGACAAAAATTTCCTATGAAATAAATAAAATATTTTCGTTTCCATTAAATTAATGAGATCGTATGGCCGCCGACATTCGAAACTGAATAGGCAATTAAAGTAAAGGAATCTATTCCATTTTTAATACTTTAATTTTGTAAATATGTCATTTTTGCAAATATGGATTTGCGGTCATAAGACACACAGGAAGTAGTGGCGCAGCAGAGGCGTCTTCTGAACGTAACCAATCTCTCAATTTTTAATAGAAATAAACAAATAAATTCATCATATGGAATAACGGTAGTATGGTAATTTTAATTAAATATTAATTTGCATTTTAAGTGAAAATACGAATTGATTTAGACAAACAGGAAGACACGGATATTTTATTTTGAGCCTACATTTCAGAATATATTAGATTTTCTCACGTGTGTAAGTAAAAGCTTTTTCCGAACGGTGTTATAATTAATCTTTCAAGTTCTCAAAAACTTAAAATTTAAGTTTAGCTTAACCCTTTCAGAATCCACCAACACATTTATGCGGGTAGAATCTCTTTATTCTGACAAAAACAGACTGATGTGCGATGTGATGATAAATAATGCTGTTAAAGGGCTGAACGAATTTTAATAATGGTGCGTTTTTCGGACGTAAAAATCGAAAAGCTGATTTCAGAGTGTGCTAAAAACGCCTCACTGAGTGTTTCTCAAAACTTTGACAATTGATAAACTCGACACAAAATCGAAGGCGTTCATAATTCTATTTTTAGAAGAGAAATAAAACGTTTCACAAACTAGAATTTAATGATTTTCAAAAATTGAGACGCAACGCTAATCACAACACTGATTACTGATTTTTGAAAAATCACTTTGAAATCAGCTTTTTGATTTTTACGTCGGAGAAACACGACCAATGTTAATATTTATTGTTGCTTATAAAATATGTAATGATTTTATCTTGAATTGCAAGATACATTTCCAAATTTATTTATCTACTAATATTATGTACAATATAGTTACTATTATTATCATCATAATAGGTCTGTTCATGTACTTTCCCAGTAAAAACTTCGAGCGAGAGAATAAAGAAAGATTGGGAAAAAAATTCTCGCAAAGAGACAAATAGCTGAAAAAATACGAGAACAGAATACTAGTAGAAACTTGCAAGTGAACAGCTCATCGATTGTTTTGGCAGCTAATTTTTGCTGCTGCGATTTTTGTAAATTAAATAAAAATATCAAAATGAAATTACCCCAAATTGAAGTAAAGTTCTTTCCAAAGACCCTCAATCGAGTGCAAAATGGAATGTAAAATGAATAAATTTCTTTAATTCAGATTCCATTTCTTTGCGGGCTGCTGCACTTCCTGCTGTAAGTAGAGTTTATAATTTGTTTAAATAATTTCTTGTGGCACACCAGTATTCACAAATACTTACATCTTTCACAACATCACCAATATTTCTTTTCCCACTCAAAATTAACAAAACACGCTTGTTGTTGACATTCAGATTTTTGACACTTCTGTTCTCACTTGAATATTATATACCGTTAATCAAGTGGAATGACTATAAAAAAAAACTTCTCTCGTGAATTGCTAACCTACTCGTAGCGTGTGATCATTTCTAATATAAAAATATCACTTTGAACACCAATCATCTTGGGAATTGAAAAAGCTCAATCTCTCTATAAACAAATGCAAATCGAATAAGCTCATTTTTACCATTTTTTTATTTGCGATTTGAGTTAAATATAGCTGAAACATACATAAATAGTAAAATTACTCAGACTCGCTTTCTTATAATGAACAGAATTAAAAAATTTTTGGAATGTTTTTCATAATGTATTAGCTAGAAATGAAAAGTTACACCAAAATATGAAATATCACACCAATTTACGTCTTTATTTATTCATTTTTTTTTTTTTCGTTAGGGGTAATTTTTCATTGGGCCAAATTTCACGGATTCTCCTAGAAGATTAACAAACTTCTCGCAGCTCGACACTCCTAGGACTTCAAAGTACTATTGGATAAGGATCCAAAATTTTTTTCGCGAATACAGTGTCCGTCATTGGAATCTTCCATGGAGGAACTTTAATGATGGTTTAACCCACCATCTGACTTGAGCAGGTGGGGGTTTTATTTTCAAACCTCTCTCATATATTTTAGCTTAATTCTGTGAAGGTATTAAAGTCATTTATTTTTCAAAAATACAAGCTGGTAATCGGGGTTCATCTGTCAAAAAACACTAGCTTTTGTTTAAAACACTACCAAGGATCCGTCAGCAGATCTGAGTAAAAGTACGTGCTTTCAAATAAGGCAATTTTGGTGCTAAAGCTTCTATTATTTTATTCAATTTTGTGTTTTTATGATAAACACTATAGAGTACACAATATAAGTTTATTCATTTTTATAGTTTTTGTATCGTTTTTAAATTGTATTTTCATTTCCGTTGTAGTTTTATATAATTGTACGCAAAATGATTTTTATTCTTAATCGTTGACAATTGAATTTAGTTAGAACAACAACAATAAACAACAATAATACCACCATCACCAACACCACCACCACCACTAATAATATGACCACAGTGAATATGTGTTTAGCAACAACAACAACAACAACAATGAGTACAATCGCATCAACAACTCATGGCATGGCACCAGTGCCATCCGTTTGTGTGCGTGTGCCCCATAGTCCCAGTTTAGGCTCTGGTGGTGCCAGCACGCCCATTATAGAAAGGCATCCTTCCGACAGTGATTTTACAACACTATTTGTGCGTGAGTGTGAACACAACATGTTCTTCTTCTACTACTTCTACTTCTTTCATCTATCTCCAACCACTTTATTCGTCTTAACTAACCACCTACATCCTTCTTCATTATTAACTACTATGTACTTCTACTATTCATGTAATTACACCTTTCCTCCCATTAATCCATTAACCATTTTCAATCTTTCCCCACACATGCCTACACCTAATTCCACATATATATGTACATAAATTTAAAAATTTCCGTTTTTGTTTTATTTTTGTATTTTGCATTACAGTTGCATGTTGCACCTATTTCCTTTCTCCTCACTTTACTCGCTTGTAAACTTTTCCCTTTTCCTTTTTGGCATGTTTGCATTCAAGCAATGCACGTACGTATGTATGTGTGTATTTTTGTGTCCACCATTTATAAATTCAATATCGTTTCTTTCACTCACTTTTGTTATTTTTAAGTATGCTTGCATCACAGGCGTGTATATGTATGTACATTTTAAATTCACTTATTTGCTTCACTGTCGTCACTTTTTTCTGAATATTTTATTTACAAAAAATTTTTTGCTACGTTCCGCATTTTCCATTTCCATACAAATTACTTCGATAACAAGTACGAATTTTTATGATTTATTGATCCAAACAACGAAAATAAAAACATCAAGAACAATATTGTTAACATAAATTTTGACACGAAGAACTTCTGTTGAAGTCACTGGACAGACATTTCCAATTAAAATGTCAACAAACATGAAAAAAAAAAAAAATTTTTATCCGTGCATGCAAATTTCGCTATACTGCACTGGTAGTGGGCTGTACGCATTGGAACATGCTGTATATTTGTTGATGCATTATTCGACATCATACATATATTTATATAGGAGGGAGTGGTTCTAAATAGGCACTGTAAGCGTTTTTGCCGAAAACAGGTGGTAAATAGAGTTTAATGGAACTTTTCGCCTTTGTTTAGCTACCACGATCCTTTGTCAACAATTGTATGTCGTTCGGAGCAGTGTAGAGTGATTTTGGTGGTCGCAATGTGACGCAAAGTGAAGAAATCAATTTTAGCTATTTCTCAAAATTAAAACAGATGAAACTGGCAAGGGCGTTCATCGCCAACAAAATAAAATGAGGCACAAATAACAACAAAAGCAACAAAAAAAAGGTGCCGACTCAGGACCACCTATTTGGTGCCGACTCAAGACCACTACAAATTTTTAAATATTTAATGCTGTTACGCACACGAAACAAATCCGAATGAAAAATCTAATTTATTAGGCAAAAGCACACAGAACACAGAAACCAACGTACTCAATCAATTGAACTTTTCAAATATTTAGACACCTGTTGCAGATTCGAAAAGCTCTGCCTTGGTCCTCCAACGACTGTTGTGCTATAATAGTAGTAGTAGCAGATTCACAAGAATGCAAGAAAATGGAATTCCGTTTGCACAAAAAATTTATACCTCGCTCACGTTGTCCAGCGAAAACTCAAGTGACAATTGTCAGCGTAAATTACGCCCATGTCTGCCAACCTATCATATTACAAAATGGTTAAGCCAACACACGCGCCAACTCTTAGAAAAGCGAGATACCGGCTTAACCCACATTGCCAACTTAGGACCACTCTCCCCTATATATAGACGTCAATATGCCAAATTCACTTACTGATCATCTCATGTCCATTTCATAATGGATTTCTATATAAAAGTTTATAAAAATAGCATGTATGTATGTATGCATATGTGCAATACATGTATGATAAAAATATTATTATGAGCTCCTCTATCCATGATAATATTCACAAACATTCATCAAAATTTTCTTAACGCTTACTCTGTCGTCAAATAGCATAAATTTAGTTATGTGTGAATATTTAAAAGATGATTGTAAAATTTCTGAAAAAAACGCAAAAAAATTTGTTCCCTAAATTGAAAAACTAAAATCAAGATCTTTTCCAGGAAAAACATGTACCGGATGACTATTTAGAAAAATGTTTTCTTCACATCATTGTGAAAATTTATTTTGCTACTTCTTCCTTTTTTATGGCATAGCCACATATGAAGGGTCTAGGCCGAGTTTTTTGCATTCATTCGTGTAAATGAAAGGGACCTACAGTTTTCTGTCAAATACGAACGGCGAAGCGAAAAGAGTGAGATAGGCGGGCCGGATAACCGATCATGCCTGTTTTTAAACTTCAACTTCGGTACCTATATATTAAAATGACCATGGCAAAACTTTTGTCTCAATATTTCAACAGAAGATTACCTCACACCATAATTCGTTTTTCTCCGGTTACTCCTTTTACTTCATTTCAGGCTGTATATGAAGCTAAATTACGACTAACTTTCAGAATAATTGGATTCTGTCAATTATTTATCCAACAGTATTTATGAACAAAATGTGATTATACCCAGTTGCACAAACAGTGAGTACTCCTCAATCGATTAATGATTTCATTACTCCAAAAGGAGGGATAAACGAGCAACTCCAATACAGTATCAAAATTTTTGAATTTCACTAACACAATTTCATAATTTTATATGGTCTATTTTTAGAAATAATGATAAACAAAGACAAACAAAGTTAACCCTTTACGGTAGGTAGGGTAAAAACTGCCCCGCATATTTTTTTATGCATAGTGTGATATATTTTAAGCTACCTCGAAAAGCTGAAATTACTTATAGTCAGACAGTTTAATATTTTATTTACATTTTTCTTATTCTGCTGATAATGATATAAAAAAATGATATAATAAAAATTTCTGTGCAACTGGTGCTTTTATTTTCTTTAAAATCATGTACATCAAAGAGTTAAAAATCAGTAACTAGTACTAGAATCATTGCAAGAGTAAAAGAAACACAACTCAATTACTATAAATTTGCTTGTGTGGCTCAGTTGGTAAGCGCGTTGTTTAATATTCGCGATGCGAGTTTTTCGACCACAGGTTCGAGCCTGGTGAAAGGCAACTCAAGAAAATTATAAAACGATGGTAGTATAAATAATAAAATAAAAAATAATGAACAAAAATGAATATAACATTATAATTAAAAAAAATAATTAAAAAAAAATGTTGTGGGATTTGAACCTTTGACGTTTTAAACAACTAGTCTATGGCGTCATGAATTTTGTCAGAAACTATTTCGGAGTTTTGTTTTTCTATGAGATGCAAGTGAGCTCATGCTCGTTATCGTGTCCTCCTTTATTACTCCTTTTGGAGGCTAAAACGAGTACTCCATGCCGTAGAACATGCAATGTTAAAAAGGAGTACAAAATGCAAGAGCTCTGGAGCAATAGGAAGTTATCGATTTGCTCGCTTTGGAGCACTCAATGATTACTCCTACGATCATCCAAAGTTCAACTGGGTAGTTTCCCAGACATCTATACATACATAAGCATTTCAACACAAAGTATATTTAGAGATGACAAAGTGTAAAGTGTAGTAAATTGTCGTCGTAACATTGTCTTATTTCCCTTTAAGGTAATAAAAAAGTGTAGCCATCAAAATGTTCGCATTTGTCGTCGCGTTTATTCACTTACCGTACAAAGTTTTTAAGATGAATAATCATAAAAAAAACATTAAACAAAACAAAAACAACTGAAATTTCGGGTCAAGCGAAGTCGATATGTAAGAGCGAGAGATAAGAAAAGATAAGAAATATACAGTCACTCGCAAAAGTATTCATACAGCATCTTGTTCAAAGAACATTGCAGTAAATACATACAACATGTACCAAAATTCATCACATAAAGGGACATTTTTGGGACACGAAAAAGAGCCAAAAATGGCGTCAAATTGAAAAGTAAAAGCATAGTTAAGTTTCTACACATGCAGATGAACAAGTGGATTTTTGAAATCAGATAGCACCTTCAGGTTCCAAAAGTGTCTTGAAAGTTCCGAAATTTTGACCATAAATTAAGGCTTTTTTAATTTCTTGGCCAAACATTTTTTCAAATCCCACAGCTCTAATGTTTTTTAGTGCAGCAAAATGTGCAAAGCTTGTAAGTTTTCAGAAATTCTGCAAAAATTGTATGAAAAGTATAAATTATGGTCGAAACTTCTGTATTGTATTTATTTTTTTGTGTTTTTATGTCTCGTTCCGACCCGGTGGAAAATTGTGTTAAGAAATTTTTAACATTTTTTCGAATTGTCAGAATGATTTTTTTTTTTGAAAGCTTTCGCATTTGAGAATATGTTTAATTTTTTTTTTTTATTAAAAAATATTCTATATTGGCCACCGAGTATTTAGGTACTTTCTACTGCCGCAAAAAAGAAGTCATTCACGATGACCACTCTTATTTTATCTGCAATCGACAGACACAAAAAAACCAAAAAGATTATTAGACCTGAAACTATAATCTAGTCTTTGTCGTAGGGTATTTTGAAAATGTTTTCATTTGACAAAATAGCGGACGTTTAAACTAGCTATTTTTATATCAAAAACATGGCTTCGAGAAAAACGCGTTTTAAAGTTGAGTAATGACTTGTTTTCTCATTTTCGCCAATTTTCACCAGATATTTTTAAGATCTCAAGCTCTCTCTCAGAAAAACATAAAAATTAAAATATCGATTTTTTTAACCATTTTAGGTGTATATTCTCCCTTAAATTTGAAATGTGCCATTAATAGTATTTTATTCATTACACTACGCGACAATTTTCGAGTCATATATACCTATCTAATAGCAAAACCCACGTAAAAGTTAGCTCGATTTTTTTTTATTATTATTTTTTGAGTTTTTTGAGCCTAAGGCCATTTTAGGGTTTTTCATATACCCCAATTTTGGCTTATAAATCGATTTTTTTTGGATGTATGGGATGTGTGTCGACGTGATTCTTTTTGGAAATATCGTTTATGTACAAATAAATCCATTTTGTAAAGAACCTATATCCTGAAATCCAATATTTGAGGCCAAATGTCAGAAAAATTGCAATTTTTTGGAATTTTTTTACTCTAATTTCGAAAATATTTAAAATTCCTTACCACTTCTTCTGGCAAAAATGTACTAACAGCACTAGCACAACATATGTTAGAAAAACACCACATTGCAAATTTTAAACAAGTGCAAATACTGGACAGAGAAAAAAGAGAGAGCACAAGATACACACTAGAGAGCCTACATATACAGAAAAAACTAAGAAAAACGATGAACACCAAAGAAGACAAAGACAATATAAGCTGTAGCTACAGTGCGGCAATCCATAATATTCGTAAAGTTTTTTTTCGTGTTTTTTTGTCTTTTGTTAATTAAGGACTATATTTTATCTAATTTAATTACTTGACTGAATGTTTTACAAATAGTATTTACTGTAAGTGTTAAAATGTTATGATATCTTTGTAATAATTATAGTTTTTTAAAAATATGTAAATTTTCTCAAAAAACAGATAAATAAATAAAAATCCCCTGAAGAAGGCCTAAAATTTGCGCCGAAACGTTGGGAAAAAAGTATGAAATAGTTAACTATTTGCGTATGAAAATTTCGACCAAAAAGCCTGTCATTATAATCTCGTTAACAATACATAAATTGGTCTAATAGAAAATTAAAAATGTATTAAGTAAAATGAATTAGAAAAAATAATTTAATCTTTGGAAAATCTGTAGAAAAAGATTAAATAGATAAAAGAGAATTTTAGAAAAGTAGCACAGACTACGTTTTTTCTTGATTTTATTACACAAAAATAAACTTTTTTATACCAAAACATTAGATACAAGCTCTTTTTGACAATGGACAATGGACCATTTCTAACATCATCATCTGAATTATCTGGTTCATCACCAGAGAATTCCATTCCGTCCATTTCTTCTTCTCCTTCCTTTTCTCCTTCTTCATTTTCAGTTTCTTCGAGGTTGTATTGAAAAATATGTTTACTCCACCAACATGTTTTGGCTAATATGGCATCTGGATATCGTTTTCCTCTGTATCTGGATTGAATGGCATTGCAGGTTAATGATAGCGCACTCCCATCTCATCTGATTCGATCAACTGTCGACTGAAGTAGTCCAAATGGTGACTTCAATTTTCGAAAAAGCATCCAACATTCGTCGCATATATCCTTCATAATTGGGAGAACGATGTTTGTCTAAAAGTCCAACGACGTCCACGCAACTATTTCATTGTCTACCAAAGTCCTGTCAAAGTGTTCAGACTTTACCAATTTCCGAGCATCAAGACCATTTTAGCAGAATGCCTGAAATATGCAATCATTGTAATGTTGATTTTGACGAAACGAAATGTTACAGTCCGAAACAAAGCCGAGAACTATAATTGTTTCGCCGAAATCGGCATTGTGTAAATGTGCAATATTCTATTTTATTTCACTTTATCTAAAAATTCACGTCAAGGGTATCGATTTTCAGTAAATTTAAAATAAAAATATTATTGTATATGTATGGAAATAAATGCTTTTTAATTTTACATCACTTATACTCGGAAAAATGCCACGTAAAAATAAATACTTCTTCTAGTACATTTTAATACATTTTTGACAGAAGAAGTAGCAAGAAATTTTAATTATTTTCGAAATTAGTGTAAAAAAAATTCCAAAAAATTTCCATTTTTCTAACATTTGGTCTCAAAAATTGGGTTTCAGGATATATTGGGAACATATGTTCACAAATTTTCTAGATTTTCTTTCCCAAAATTCATCAATTTTCAGAATCAGAATTTTTAGCTTTTCAAATCTTGATTAAAAAATAACACCAAAAAATTCCTTGCGAATGAATACAACTAGAATTTTCGGCAGGATATCACTAAAAATTTTATTTATTTAAAAATTTATTATTATGTTTAAGAAATGACACAAAAATTTGTTTGGTTTGACATTTTTGAATTTTGTCTATACACTATGGGTAAAATACCACATTCTCTAGCCAAAACCTTAAAACACACTTTTTCTATAGGGAAATTTTGCGAAGATTCCAAAAATCTTATTTATTTTTTTGTGTCGAGTAGATCTACTAAGATATTGAAAAAATAGCTCTGTAGGGAGAATTAAGTATACAAAAATAGTATTCCGCTCCTCGGCACCTCATTATATTTTGACTCCTAATACTGCTGCTTTGTGAAATTATTATCCAAAAAGAATGCTACGTCCTCATTAAGAGGAAACAGTGTCGGTTTTTGTCTTTCGTGAACAGTATTTTTCTAATTTTAAAAGCTCGATTTGGGTACTGAATACAATTGTTCAGAACAGTTGCTAAATCTTTATTACCTTGTTTCCAAGCTGACGTACTATCTGCAATAACCATTAAATTACATTCATTATGAGTTTGCTTGCATCTCTTCTTTTTCCACGATCCGACGATACGAATGCAAGCCCTGCATGTCAAACTTTTGATTCTGGTGAGTAGTTTATTATTTCAGGAACTGTTGTTCCAGCTAGCCAAACATTATATTTAGTCCTATATTTAGCCAGCATCTATGAGCATTTTTCCATTTTTTCTCAATATCTTGAACATTTTTAAATGATATCGTCTTTTCGTTTTTATAATGTCACCTTGATTAATATTTTCTTGCAAATAGCAGTGCAGAACGGAATATTTCGCCTTTTTTTTTAATCGTTTTCGAATGCCATAGTTCAAATAATTTTTTATTTTCTATTTGATGCTTATCTAGAAAAATCTAATTTTTTGAAGAGATGCAAGAAGATGCAGATCTTTTCAGTTAACTTATATGTAGAATCAATTGCTTAATCAAAAAAATATATCGCGTGTGGTGCAATGTGGTGCGTTTTTTTTGTAGGCCTATCCAAAATTTGTTTAAAAAAAAGTGACGAACGTAAGTAAGGTCATTGCAAAAAAACTGAATTTATTGCAAACACGAAGCAAATATTTAGTATTTTCTCAGAAATTTAGTTTTCTTAACATTTTTTTTAAATTTTTTATGCGCAAAATATAAGGAAATGTTAACCTTTTTCTTTCAGGCATACTTATTTATTTGTTTTTAAAAATTTTATTTTCAATTAAAATCTTAATTTCATATGCCTGCCGTTTAGCGTAGTGATGTTTCAGAAACAGAACAAGTACAAGTCCGTTGAATTTGGGGTGTCTACTTTACAAAAAAGTTAAAGGCATTGCTCTCTTAATGATTTAAATTTTGAGGTTTTGGGCAGAGAAAGTAATGCTATGGGACGAATTAATGTACAACGCTTTAAAGTTAAGTAGATTGTCATGTTTTCCAACTTTTTATTTGCTCTCTATGACTTTTGAGCCTCTTTTACCTGGGCGGTAAATTACCGAGTCGCCAGGGAAAAATTTAATTTTGGTAAGTTTGAACTTGGGAGCTTTGATTGTGAGTAAGGTTTGCTTGAACATTAAGAATTTGCGAATTCTGTTTCTGGCCAACCAGGTGGAACGAGAAAGAAGAAGGCATAGATTATAATATTTTCCATAATATAATTCTAAAAAGGGTGATGACTATTTCCTATTTTCTTATTTCTTACTCATTGACTCCGTTTAGAACTGGAGAATCGAATCTTAATGCATTGGAAAAGGGTTGGTAACATAATCTTCAAAATCAAAATCTCCATCATATACAAAATCTGCATTGTTAATCTCCAACGATTAAATTTCCAAAATATTATCTCCATTTTCAATATTTCCAAAGCAAATAACGGTAAAATAAAATATTGTCTTATGAGAAAAATTCCGAAATTTCACTTTGTGAAAAGATTAAAATTTTTCTGGTGTAATTTTTCTCTTTAACATATTTGACACATTTGGCAATTTTCTCGTTTGTTTCAAAGAATAAAGTAAAATGGAATTAAAACTAAGAAAAACCAACAAAAGCAAAGATAAACTGTCTTGCAATGAATACGATTACACACTGCATTCACAAAATAGGGGTGGTTTTTATAAATGGCAATTCCCCCCAGCAAAAGCCGCTTAATTTAATTTATTATTTGAATGAATACTTTTAAATAAATAAAATGAAATGCCGCTTAATTTTACATACTTTTTGCAGAGTTTTTTCACCATTAAATTAGAATAATTTTTTTTTTAATTTCGAAAATTTTATTAACACATTGGCTGCCAAGTCATTCAAATATGAATGACACCCATTTTTGTGGGGGTCCTGTCTTTCACATTTATATGAGAACTACAAGCCACTATTAGGCCATGGCGTTCAAAAATGCATGACACGGAGATGACGTAGCAGCATGACAAGCAAACAAGAACATTTTTTACAACTTCAAATTTTTTCCTAAAATTGGCTTGGCAGTCAATGTGTTAAAATATCACAAGAAAAGGTCTACAAATCTGTAAAATCTGTGCTTTTTTAACTATTCTCTTAAATGCAATACAGATTTAGAGATTTGTGGAGATTATGAAGTTTTAGTTTGCAGATATTATCGATGGAGATTACAATTTTGAGATCTTATCTATGGAGATTACGTTTTAGAGATTTTGAAATGAAAATTTTGATTTGGAGATTGTGGACCTATGAGATTTTAGTTTGGAGATTTTATCGATGGAGATGACAATTTTGAGATTTTATCTATTGAGATTAAGTTTTAGAGATTTTGGCATGAACATTTTGATTTGATGATTTTGTTACTGAAGATTTCGTTGCCAACCCATTGAAAAGTACGTTGTTCATTGTTGACCTTCACATTTACTCTTCTGTTGGGTAAAAAAAATTTAAATGTTGAAAAAAATTTCGCTCTTTCGTACTAGAAGATTTTGAATTTTTGAGAATTTTGCGATTTGGCAAATGATATTTGAAAATTTGGTTTGACCATAGGACCTGATTTGAGTACTTTATTTTCAAGTATTTCAAACTTAACACCTTCGCGGACGTGAATGCTATAACATCCATTTTCATGGTGTCCCAATATGACATGAATGCTATAGCATTTAAATCTATAATACAAATTTCGGTATTCAATTTTATATAGTGTCCACATAATCCACAACTGAACTGATCTATGTATCGAAGTAAAAGCTTTAGTGTATATAACTAATAAAATGTGATATTGTTAGAACTTGGAAAAAATGTGTATAATCAAAATTTAAATATTACTATTACTTTAAGAGAGCCGCCATTTTGTACCTCGATACAATTTTGAGTGTCCGCGAACGTGTTAAGTCTCTTTGAATAGAACAAAAGTTAAATAAATATAATAAAATTCTAAATTTTCTCTGCTAATGAGATGAACCGTTTGCATGTTTTCTACATAAAAAAATCTGTCCATCTTTATTTTTAGATAATAGTTCCTTTTGATTACTATTTGAATTGAAATGCTTGAAATTTTCATATTTTACATTCCTTTATTAAATTTAGAGCTATTTTTTATAAGTGAACCAAATAAAATAAAAAATAAAATCAAATTGTGCATTTTACTGTGAACAAAATTTTATTCTTTGAATCTAATTTGTTTCTTACATTTTGTACGCTGTTAACATTTGCGCATATTTACATTTATATTTTTTTTTCTGTATTTTTTTATTCACCATCCTGCTGCAACTAACAACAACAAAATCATGTATATAAAAATAGCAAATGATAATCCAACGTCTGTGATAATATCGGATTCAAAACAGCATCCAAAGGATACAACGGTGACATCGACAAACGCAACGCAAATACCATCTGCAACGACAACGACGACAGTCACCACAACGATACCTTTAGGATTGAGCTGTAGCGGCGGTGCTGGTGGAGGTGGGGGATTTAGTGGAGTAGGAGGTTGTGGTGGCGGCGGTCTTAGTGTTGCATCCGCTGTCAATCCCGCTGCTGGCACCATTTCCTCCAACACTTTAACAACTGGAAATCATTTAGATGTGCCACAATCAGGAAATCCCAATCTTCTTAGCCCGGACATTCTAAATCAAAGAAGAGGTAAGTAGGAAAATACTTAAAATTTCCCAAATGAAAATTTATTAAATAAAAATATTGTAAAAATAGCAAAAAATGAAAGGATACAAAACATTTGCATCCGCTCACCGAACAGTTTAAATTGATCAATGAAAACTTACTTAGACATTTCATGAATATACAATTTAATATTCCTCCAAAAGTTCCATGTAGAATACAATGAATTTTGTCACTGTGATTATTCTAAAATGTTGTGGGCTTGGAAGGAAAGAGAAACACATCTCGTCGGTCTGTTGCATAAATATTTGGGCGTAGATTTTTCCACAACTGCATACTTCAAAGCTATTTGTCTTCACAGAGTTTGGTGATGTGGCAGAAAAAAAAATAACGTTTACGTTTCTAGAATTGCCTTTCTATTACTATTTTAGTTTTCTCAAGCACTTCTAGCGTACATTGTTTTGTGTACGAAGAAGGAGTTATCGTCATTTGCTTTGACTTTGAAATGTTTACAGTTTCTACTTCACTTAATTTGTATTCAAGTTAAACTAGTGGACAAACAAAACCTACATACAAAAGAAGTAAGCATTTGAGAGTATATTTATAAATACATACACTATGGTACATAGCTATGGTCGCACCTTTATTTCAACACATTTACTGGTTCAAAGAGATTGTCCAATAAATCCAATACATTTTTTGTGGAAGAGCACTAAAAATAAGTTGATTTAAGGGGACCTTCTGGTCTAGCGCCCTTGAATTCAACGAGTTTTTTTGGATTTTTTCTAGAACAAAAAAAAAGAAGTTACAATCAGTATGAGTGTAGTTATCGCAGGAACTAAAATGAAAAAAAAAAAAATTTGACAAAATGGCGCGTTGTTGAAATTTACTTTACGAAAACAAACTTCATTACTTTTTGTATGTAAAAAGTAAGAAGTATTCAACGTAGTTTTTTAGTTCCAGCGATAAGCACTGGTTTACTGAATAATATAGTAGAATTTGAGATGAATCGAGTCGAGTAGTTTTTGTTTTTTGTCTCCCACCGTGCAGAAAAATATAGTTTCGAGATAAATGAGTTTAAACTTCAGTCGGCCCTTTTACCTCCTTCTGCGCTCATTTGCTTAATAGGCTGTAGAAGTCGAAATACTGGAAATATTAATACGAAAATTTTACAGTATACTTTTGAAATTTTATACTTTTGAAATATAAAAAAGAATAAATTATTTGAAAAATCTAGACCAGAAAGTTGCCTTAAGATAGAAATTATTTTATAAGAATTTGAGGTGTTTCCGTTAAAATTCAATCCTTGTTTTTTTATTGGTGCATAACTATAGCCGCATTATGATCTTCATCAGTTTGCTTAAAGCTTTGGCCAGCCAAGGATCGTTTTTCTAGATTTTAGTATTTATTGGTGAGTCTCAGTAATTGTAAACTTACTAGAAAACTATCCGAAAAATATATCCGATAGACTAATTCGAAATTATTTGAAGAAACAAAGTAATTATGGCGAAAATAAAAAATGTGAACCAAACCCAAAGCTTCCCCAACGAGATAAGTGTTTCATTATCAACATGGCAAACGATTAAAGAAAAAAAAAACTCCAAATTGCGAAAAAATGTGGCTCAATTTTTTTTCGATGACTGCAGCTTTTATTTTGAAGCGATCTCCTCACATCATAAGACCAAGACCATGCCCAGGCATAATCCTTTTATGTTGGTCACCAATTTACATGAAAAAAACGAGAAACGGGTGGAAAATTTTTTGTTGTTTTTGCAAAATTTTGTATTCCCATTTTGAAGGTTTTTTGGTTTAACCCTCTCTCTTCCCGTGGTAGGAAAAAATCCAGATGTTGATTTTCGTGTTTAAGACCCCCAAATAGTCAAAAATACTATTCACAAATTTTTAGATGTCCAGATTTAGCCGTACATGATGTACACATATTTGTACAAAAGAACGTGAGGGAGCTTTAAAATACTCCGACTTACGCAAAATGTGTATCTATCGACAGAGGAAGGTTCTATCTACATAAGAAACTTGTTTTCTACACATCTTTTTATTATTTAGTATTTTTAATAATTTTTTGAAATTGACGACACAAAAAAAACAAAAAAAATGGGAACAAAAAATGTGAGGTTGTTCCCTAAAAGTCACAATAGTTTCGACGGTTATGCTTTGATTGTAACAAAATAAATTTCAAACGATAGAAGAAAAAACCACAAAGACGTTAATACTAAAATTGTTTGGTTGGCATTTAAATCAAAGTCAGGAAAAATGTTCAAATTCATGTACACATATGTGTTCGAAAATCCTGAGAGGGTTAAGGTAATTTTTACCGGCGAAAAAAAGTTTTATTTGGACGGCCCTGATGGGTTTAACTTATATTGGAAAGACATTCAAAAAGAACCTCGATATTCTTGGAAGCACCTTAATGATTTGGGGAGCTTTTTATTCCATGGCCAACATTTTCACCAGATCAAAACCCAATACAAAACATTTGGGGCTTTCTAGTTCAACGAATAACGAAATAAGCAGTACCAAAGAACTCCAGAGTTGAAAACCACTGTCATTTAGGACTGAGAATTCAATACTTAGGACAAACTTTGAACAACCTTCATACAGAGCTTACAAAATCAGATTGTGGAGCTAATTCAAAATGAAGGAGGCCCTACACCATATTGAGTTGATGATTTTTTTATTTCATGCAAATTCTGTAATTATTTTATGTTTATTCTTTATGTGTCTAAAATAATTTAAGTTTTGAATTAACTCTTCCATACAAATTTATTGGCTTTATTCTGCAACCTCTTACGAACGTAAATGTATTGAAATATAGGTGCGCCTATAGTTATGCACCATAGTGTACAATTGAAGTGTTGAAAGTTTAATGAAAAGTCAAGGTATCAAAACGAAGAATTGGATATAAATGAAAAAAGAAAAAAAAATCAGATAAGTGTTCTGGTTCTTTGATTTTCTTGATGAAATCTGTATGTTCTGTACGTTAGGGACAATGTCAACCATATTATTTTAACTTTGGCGGATATAGAAATGGAATATTTTGAAGTTGCATGTATCTTCCCAGTATACACTTTGCTTGCCTTAACCCTTCCGATTTCATTCTGATTTCTCATAATGGGTTCAGGCCCTCGAAGGAACCTTTCTCTATAACTCCTGCATTCAAAGTTAAATTCTACTTAACTGTTCCACTTTTAATGCTGCAGCTGCAGAACTTAATTTTATTATATACACATTAGAGTGGATCGGTTTTACAACGCCACTTAAACATACATTTTTGAAAAGCGGGGTTAAATTCTAACATTTTGACATAAAATTCCCTTTTACCCAATTTGAATTTCAGTTTTGTACAAGTTTTTTTTTTACTAGAGTGTCCCTTAAAGCTTACTTTTCAAATCCGGATTTACATTTAAATTTAATTCAAAAATACAAAAACTTGAAAAATATAGGTAAAACTCGAAATAAATTTAAAAAAAAGTAAAAAGATTAAAAATGTTGAAAAAAAGGTGATCCACTCAAATAAAAGTGACAAAAGCTGTAACTCATCCAGCTCTAACCTTAATGTATGTAAATTTCTCATCGTTATAGCTAATGATCTAATAATTAAGGCATAGTCTACATCTTTTACATTCTCCAGCTAATCTTTTACTATCTCCTCTTTTAATTTGTTTCCCTATCTAAGGTGAGGCCTATATAATTCTCTGTTCGTTCGACTCTTCGATCTAGTCTAATTTGATTCAATACGGTTTTGTTTTTAAAATCTTATTCCAGAATTTTATGTAATGTATTACATGGTTCAGCAAGGGTTTGTACCAGTGTTGGCATATGAAAGTGCATAAGTTATGTGATAATTGAATCCTTTTGAGTCCAATTGTACCTAACAGAGGCCAGATATATATATTTTGCTGCGTTTTGACGAATGAACGGAATAAAGCCGTTCTGTAACTAAAACCGTGACAAATATGCCAAAATTTCCAAATTTTAAATTTTCTTGATGGTGGGCTGATGAAATATGATGAAAATCACACAACAAATTCAAACTCAAGAACCTTGAACGGCTGTTGGGACCTACCTTATACTCAACAAATTACAACAGTTTCCTCATAATCACTCCTATCTCATTGGCGTCATTAGATTTTCGCTGTCATTTTAAATTTTGAGATAATTCCAAAACTTTTCCAAAAAAAAAAAGTTAATTCAAAGAAGATTTTTTAAAAAAGTTTGCAGTTTAACTCATCGAAAGTTCTGTCTGCGTTTGTTGTAGTTTCCGAATTACAGCCAATGTTCGAGAATGTGAACATCTACTAACGTGTAAAAATTTTTTCTCCATTGACTATTCTAAAACGTGAACAAAAGTCTGAAAGCTCTAAAACGTGAACAAAATTTCTTAGAAATTGTGTATAAATTTTCATTATTTTAATAATTTCGGTAGTCCTCTAGATATGTTTACTACAAGAACTTAGGAGAAAAGATAATATTTAAGTTGAAGATAATTCTATGGTAAGATCATAAAGTTTCCATTATTTTTTTCAGCAATCGCAAACTTGAACAATCTCATAAACGTGAATACGCTTGGTTTTTATTAGTTCCCGGTTTCGAGCGTTGACTGTATTGTGATTTACTGTAGAAAAATGTGGCTCTTTTGAATTTTTCTATAAAAAAGTAAAATAAATGAATAGAAATCTTTCTATGAAATGTTTCTACAACACAATAATTTTAGACAATTTTTAAGAAATAAATATTCAATCAAACAAAATTATAAATTAGCATTTGTTATTTAGAAAAAATTTTAAGCTTTCCGCAATTTCTTTTGAAAACCCACTCCTTGGATCCGCTACTGCATTTATATATTTCTTACATATTTTTTATTTTAGGGGTTATATACACTTAAAATGTTTTTATTGCATTTTCTCAATGTACATCCTCTTGAGAAAATATTTTCAAAAGTTCATAGAGATCTAGGCAATAGGGCCAAAGTAACAGCTGCCAAAAGGGCGATATTTTCGACTACCTGAACATGGTGCTAAAAGTTTAAACTCGATTATCTCGAAATGTTGTTTTTCAAAAAGTTCGGTTGCTATGAGAAAGCATTCTCGAGAACCATATCACCAATCGATCTGAATTTATAACTGTAGTAGCCTTTAAGTGAACGAAGGTATTTTTATTTGGAACAAAACTTTTTTTTTCTGACCACGAAAACCAAATTTCCAGACCCTCGAAAATCAAGCTTTTTGAAAAAATCGCCACCATTTATATAAAAATGCAAATTTCACAAAACCCTTCGTTCACTAAGAGCGTGACGATGGAAACTAAAACATGTTCTGGTTTTTTTCATTTTCGATAAACCATTCTTTATTTATCGTTCTCACCGCGCGGCCGTATCGTCCCCCCGTTTTTGTTGAAACAATTCATGAAATGCCTTAAAACTTCAGCAAATAAATATACCAGGATAAGTCATACTGAAAAAAATGTACGGCCTTGGCAAAAAACAATAATGAAATACCCTTTTTCCCCCGGCAAAAGGGATATATATAAACACCCCCATAGAATAATCCGGGCCAGACGGACGAACAAACCAACACTGGTTTGTTCCATCTAAAATTTCATGTGAAACTTTAAAATGGGATTAAAACACAAATTGACACGCTACTGCACAACAGCGAAACACATACATACAGTTATATATTTTTTTAATATTTTCAAAATTTTTGGGAATTTCAAATGTGTTTAACAAAAAGGTTGATTTCGCCGAACCGTGTATATAATATACTTTTATGCTCTTCGTATTTATTTGCAGGCAGTCGTCGCCCTTCAATTCTACCCGTACCGGATATGTTCACATCATCTTCATTTAGCATATCTGGCAATGATGATGGCGATGAAGGTGATGAAAGTGAAGATGAAATCGATGATGATGTGCCATGGCGATCACCATCAGAAAAAATTGCGTAAGTATTCTGCATGCGTTATATTATTATATTTGAAGCTTTCAACTTTAATTTTAATACTTTTAATGCGATACTATCTACAAAATATGTAGCAACTCAAGATTAAAATTAAACTTTCTAAATTCTAGTAAATGAAACTTTTTGATTTTTCTTAAATCTTAAATTTTTTAAAGAATCATTTTTTTAGTAAAAATTTTATTTGTCTTTAATTTTTTTAAATTACAACCATCTCCTTCTCCTCTTTGGTTTTAATACTTATGTAAAGTAAAAATATCCAAAACAACTACGAAAATTTATTCAGTTTTCATTTCGGTATATAAATATGTAGAAATGTATGTATGTGACTGTCAATTTTTACACAATTTTCTTTAGGTACATACTGTTCTTCCGCATCCCTCCCTTTATTCAATTTAGTATAACTCTCCATAAAAAAGAGAATTCTCAGATGTGCAGAGAAGCAATGAATAAAGTTTTCTATTACAATTTTGTATTATTGTTAATTTCGTTAGTGTTGATATTTCTCATTCATGTAGACTGTTTTTTTTTTTTTTTTGTTTTTGCAAATCTTAAATAGGTCAACGTTTCCTTTAGTTCAATTAACGAACAGTCAAATAGACAAACGGTCAGACTTGAAGAGCATACTCTTTCTTTTTTCACAATTACTCTTCTTGTTAATAAAACGAACTTTAATCAAATTATTTCAAAAGATAGTGTACATTGTGTACATAGTTAGTTAGTATTTTGTTTCAGGATGTAGTATTCTTCATAGTTAGTATTTTTTTCGGGGTGTTGGTTTTCATACAGAGTTGTTCCATTTTATGCACTCTATTTTCTATTCTCACCAAAGAAAAAGTTTAGCAATCCTTGGCTTTTAATTTATTTGAATTATTTATGTATTTTATTTTTTAAATAAACAGTTGGCAGTTGCTGCTGAAGTTGAAGTTTCATTTCGTAAGTTTTTTTTGCAAGTTTTTAATAAACTTGTGAATTGTTGTTATGTAAAATATTTTGAATTAAAATTAATTAGAAACTTTTAGAAATGATCTTAGAAATATATAGTCCGCAATAAAGTAATCCTTAAAAAAAGGTGTTAGTTATATGAATAATTTTATATTGCGCAATATAATATTATATATAATATGTGGCGATTTTAATATAAACTTACTCTGAATTTAGTACGTCCAAATTATATGATCTGTTGTCTAATGTTGGTCTATCCATTGTGAACACGGTCTCACCTACTCGTTATTCAAACAATACCGGTCCTAGTCTCCTAGATTATTTCATTGTGACACATCATCGGTTCTTTTGTTTGACCAATTATCATTCATATCTGACCATGATTTAATTTTTTGTACATTAAATATTTTCGTATCTCGACTTTAAATCAATTGACTTCAATGCTTTATGGTCAGATCTATCCTTAACGTATTGGAATGAATGATGAAAAATTAAATGTTCTTATTGACGTAATCACAAACCTCTTTAATGTTCATGTTCCTGTTCGAACTGTGACCGTCAAAAATAACTCCTGTCCCTGGTTTAACGCTCACGTAGAATGTGCAATTAAGAGGAAAAATAAGTTTCACAGCAAATGGAGAAAGAACCCTACGATTATTAACTGGTGTGCCTACAAAACGGCAAGGAATTCAGCCACATCTACCATAAGATTGACCAAGGCAAGGTATTTTGGAACTAACTTAAATACTGCCCTTCCGCCCAAAGTTCTCTGGGGCAATTTAAGAAAACTCGGTGTGTGTGAAAACCGAAACTCTATAAGTAATATTGACCCAAATGTATATGCTGAGTCTAGAAAATGTAAAAAATTCATCATACTGTTTTCCGGAGTCTTTTGTTGTAAATAGTACGTTTTCTTTTACTGTAGTAGATGAATGTGATGTGGCCAGATGTATCATGAAAATTGGTTCCAATGCAATGGGTGAAGATGGCATACCAATAAAATTCATTAAAATTATTTTGCCGTTCATTCTGAGCCCCCTCACTCACATTATAAACCACTGCTTTGCCTCCTCATGCTTTCCTAAAGCTTGGAAGATAGCAACTATTATTCCAAAACCTAAAATCTTTTCAGCCTCTGCACTAAATGATTTTCGACCTATCAGCATCCTCCCATCTTTGTCAAAAGTTTGCGAAAATCTCATGGCTGAGCAAATTTCCGCATATATCCACGTAAACAATTTTTTGTCACCACTTCAATCAGGTTTCCGAGCCGGACATAGTTGTTCTACAGCCATGATGAAAATTATGGACGATATTAGGATATCGTATGACAATGATCATACTACCCTACTGTGCTTACTGGATTTTTCCAAAGCGTTTGACAATGTTAGTCACTCACTGCTATGCGAAAAACTAAAATCACTTTATGCTTTCGACACCAATGCAGTTGCATTTATGAATAGTTATTTACAATATGGGGTACAAAGAGTTAAAGTCGGCAATGTCTCTTCCCAATACATCTCCATGAAGTCAGGTGTTCCACAGGGATCAATTCTTGGCCCACTGCTATTCAGTATTTTTATAAATGATATTTTTTCCGTGGGCCTACATTCCTCTGTGCATGCTTATGCTGATGATATTCAGCTTTATATGTCCAGCCCCCTAGAGCTTGTTAATGACCTGTGCTCTAAGATGAATGCGGACGTAGTTGCTCTTAGTAAATGGAGTAGTAATAATGGTTTATCCCTGAACCCGACCAAATAAAATGGGTAGTGAAAGTAGCCGCAAAAACAATTATGACTAATTTTTTTCAAAAATGAAGTAAAGCGACAGCGCTGATTCCAGAAAAGCGCAATAATTTATAAAGGCAATTTTTGATCCTACAGGAATCCATTCACTAAAGTTTGGTTGAAGTCAAGCGGAGTTTTTTTGGTGGTCATTGAAACACCGCACAGTGGTTTGAGAGTGGAAAAAAAGCATTTTTTCCATGGGTTGAAATAGTTTTTTTTTATTTTTGTTATAGGTAGATATCTAACTTAATATATTTATAAAAAAAAATTTAGCCTAGTTGCGGAAAATATTTTTCTACTAGCTTTCAAAGTCGGTAAAACCGGTTTAGCTTAGCACTGGTTTAAAATGTTCAACTTATTACAACCTTTATTACTTTTAATCCCTACAATTACAAATTTTTTAACCAGAGATGAAATTTCCGTTTTAGCAAATATAAAAAATAAAAAATTTCTGTTTTTGTTGTAGTTTTTTTAATAATAATTAAAAATTAGTCATTTGTAGGGCTCGTTTAGCAACTTTGCCGAAGTATCTCTTTTGATCGGTGTCGCCCGGTGTTCTTTAGTTACCTTTATATGAGAACTAGAATTTTAATCAAGCTATTAAAATTGGCTGCTACTAGCTGCTTCTTTCATTTTTACGACCAAATCACTAAATTGAAAATATGTCAAACTAAGCAATCTTTTTTTTTGTTTTAACTTTAAAATGAATGAAAAACGAAGGAAATATATTGCTTTTATGTCTTAGAATGGTTCAATTCATTTTATGTTTTTGTTCTTGTTAAAATAAGGTATTTCAATTTGTATGTTAAGAAATATTAGAAAAGTATAAAAAGTCCAGTTTTGGCCATATTATTAATTTAACAGATTTCTCCTGTTCAGAGATCTGTTTTAGAATTGTATGGAAAATATTTTTTTAGAACCTATTAACCCTCTATCTACCTTACTTGTGGGTATTTTTTGATACATGTGTCGAAAAAATCATAAATAAGGGCTGCAGAGGGTTAAATGATTCTGGAAATATATTTTCCACAAATTTTTATTACAGGTCCCTGAACGCAGTATTCTTCTTATTTTATTTATTTTACGAATTTTCTATTTTATAGGCTTTTATCATTTTGTATGGCAACACCCCCAAATAAACGCCTATTTTAAAAAAAAAAAACTTTTATTTTTAATATAAGTGTCTTAAAGTAATAACGTGTACCGAAATTTAAGCCACTGGGACAACTCTTTCTATTTTTTCCATCTTTTGTATGGAGTCAAACAACTGTGTTCCGGCATGCAATCCAGTGCTAGATGCAATACCGTTAATTGCTGTTGATATTGGATTATCTCGTTGCATATGAATGGAAATTATTGCAACCGTTTACTGCAGGACATAAGAATGCACTGATGCATAAGGTTTTTCATCAGTTCACCACCTCCGATTAGCCAAAATCAAATATTTTCAATAGTTTTTGTAAAATTATATTTTACACTTCAAGCAACAATCGGAAGATAGTAAAACACTTGGTCGGTGAGTTCGCCTTAAGACACTCTTTATCAATCTCTAAAAATTTCTTCTTGCCTTAAAAAAATGTTTTAACCTGTTGATGTACATACAGTGAAAGAGTAAAAGTGAAAAGAGTGTCATTAGTATCTACTTATAGTATAACAGGTGGCAGATGCAGCAAAACTGTCTTCTTCAATTTACGTCAGCTGATTTTGACATTTAATTCTCTTTACACCAACAAAGTAATATTTTTATTTTTTGAAATGTTATACTTGTAGTGCTTCCACCACCTCAGCCGGGGTTGTATTCTTGCAGATTTCCCATTTTAACTCATATCGTCCCAACGTTCGATTAATCGAACAGCAACTTTGAAAATTCGTCAAAAATATATTTATAAATTTTTCATAAAAGTAACCCTGTATAATATTTCTATATATACTGACTTTAAAATTGCATTTAGATAATTTAAAAATATTGTATTTCACTTGACTTCAAGACCAGACATACTTTTTTGGAAGGTGGTTTAGAAAATCAACAAAAAATAGTAAAATTAATTATTTTGCATTAAGGCCACCTTCTAGTCTAGATTTTTCAAAAATTTTATATTTAGAAAGTATAGGCTTTTAAAAGTATACTGTAAAATTTTCGTATCAATATTTCCTGTATTTCGACTTCTACAGCCTATTTAGCAGGTAAAAAGGCCGACCGAAGTTTAAACTCGTTTATCTCGAAACTATATTTTTCTGCACGGTGGGAGACAAAAAACAAAAACTACTCTACCAATTCGTCTCAAATTTTACTATATTATTCAGTAAACCAGTGCTTATCGCTGGAACTAAAAAACTACGTTGAATACTTCTTACTTTTTACATACAATAATTATTAAAAAAAAGGTTTGATTTCGTAACGTAAAATTCAACAACACGCCATTTTGTAATTTTTTTCATTTTAGTTCCTGCGATAACTACACTCATACTGATTGTAATTTATTGTTTTAGATCAGTGGAAAATCCAAAACATAACCCATCAGCAAAATCCGTTTTTTTGAAAAATAAATCCCAAAAGCTCGTCAAATTCAAGGGCACTAGACCAGACTAGATAAAATAACAAACTTGATGTGAAAATTATAACTTCACAGGTCCTTATATATTTTTCAGAGGCTGCAGCTGACCAGCTTTTGTAAAAAATATATGTAGAAATAGGCAAAATTCAACAAAAATGCATATTTTCTGTTTTTAACTTATAATAACTTCTAAAACATTGTGTTAAATACATTTGATCCCAGGGAATACTTGTTGCTTATGATGTGGCGTAGAAATATTTTTAATTTTGTTTACACCTGGTCACCTTATTTTCTTGGGGTACTTGGGCACTCAGAAGCACGAACTAAATAACCTTTTGCGAGCAATTTTTAGTGTAATCACATCGCTCACATCGGATTCAGTTAGTACATAACGTAAGAGTTCATTGCATTGTATTATAATCTGTTTTCCATAAAAACATATAGCTGCTGATATTTCATGAGGCCTTACTAATACAGATCTGCGAAATTAAACCTTTTTCAACAACTTTTCTATCACATCAAGATTTTGAAAAATTTTAACCTAAAAGTGCAAAAAGGCTGATTTATGGCATTTTCTACTGTCTATAAGATCTAAAAACGGTTTTTCAGATTTTGTTTACTACTTTTGCTCGAAACTGGTAATATTTGAATTTCGATCCAGTTCGGATTAAATTTTTTAAATTTCTAATGATTTTAAGCTTCTGATCAAATAATTTTCTAATTACAGAATCTACCTTTTCGCTCTTTTAGCTTAAAAATTTCTTAAAATTTTTATGTGATATTTAGCTCACAAACATCTAAAACCTCGCAAGTTTCTATAATTATTTACTCATTCCCACTAAACGCTCTTCTGCTTACTCGAAATCTACCCCTCCACAGTGGCCAATTTTAGTTAACCATTGTGCTTTGACTACTTATTATTGCCGTTATCAATTCTTCTTGAACTTCCAGGAATCTGTCGCATTATTTGAGTATAACTTGACCTCATGAAATACTTGGCTGGTATTCGTTATATATGTATACATATATGTACGTTAGACATGTTTTATGACTCAGGGAATTTTTCAAAACATGTTCTAGATGGTTCTATTGGGCTTTTTTTGTGCGTTGACAGGTGGTAATCTTCATAGATACCGCAAAACTACAGTTCTACGGTTATGACGAACTTTTACCGACTAAAATCACCTACTTCCTCTCCTACCGCTCTCCCCGCGGGACATGAGAATCCGTATAAAATGCGGATCACTTCTCTCGTAATGGCTTATTGGAAGCAATTTACAATGTTTTCCGAATTTTTTTTTTTTTTTTTTTTTTGGTTTTTTGGAATTGAACTAAAAGGGAATCAATTACTTTCGAAGAATCATTCCAACTAAATTGAAATTTAATTCCAAGAAAGTAATTGATTACACTTAAATAATAAATTCCATTCTTTGAAATTACATTTTCAATTCCTTTAAGGAAATGATATATTTTTAATTACAAAATACAATTCCCTGTAATGGAATCGAAGATTTTTAATGACTGATTACGATTCCTTGTAATGGAATTTAAACTTTTATCAATTCCATTACCAAGGAATTGAAAACATTAAAGTACCAATTACAATTCCTTGTAATTAGAATTGAGATTGTAATGTAATTGGATTTACCCAGCTCTGATAACGATAAAAAAAAATTTGTTTTCCGATACCGTGTTAAGCGAGGTTTTTACCTTGTTAAACGAAAATATGGCGCAAAAAGTGAAACATATTAGAGCGAGTCCGTACTATGAGAAGTACGTGTTCAGTGAGGTCTACCAGTAGTTGCCAATGTTTAGTACTGGGATTTTCCAAAATTTATAGTTCAGGTTGCCCAATATTGTCAACAATAACCGACTGCTAATGCCTTTCCAGTATCAGTCGAAAGTAAAGTAGGATCCATATCAGTTAGTTGTAAAATTGTCAGACCACCTCTTTTACGCAGAGTTGCCAACTCTACAATTTTCAAATACTGGCTCTACGAAAAAATAACTGAAAAAAGGTGTTCACGTTCATGAAACTTTATTATCGGCATTCTGTATTTTCTCTTATAAGTTCACATGACTCTCTCAGAGCAAAAATGAATCGAATATTTTCCTAGACCAAAAGCAAACCAAATATTTTCTAAAGCAAAAATAAACAATAACTGTATCGTGCGTGTGAATGGTTCTGCGAAAGTTTGTTTTTGGGCCCTTTTTGCTCTAACTAAATATATTTCAATTTTGTTATAAGCACGTTACATGCAATAGATAGATTCAGATTTTATATAAAAACGATTTTATAAAATTTGATAATACAACAATACAAAATAAGTGATAAAAATATTCAAATCAGAGGAAGAGCTCATGTTCCTCAGCGTGCTCTTTTATAAAAAATTATTTTACACCAATGTCACCTAGAAATACAAATTTGTGGTTAGAAGAATTTTATAATATGGTCTGAAATTGAACTTAAAAAAAAAACCGGCAAGATTTCGTGATTTTTTTTACCGGCTTCCGACACTTCAGCTAATTTACCGTCCACGTGGGAGCCCACTGGTATGATAACTTCATAAAATCGATATTAACTGATATCGTACCGAAACCAAAGCTAAAGGCTAGAAGGTACAAATTAACTAGCAGTGCTGGATCGAGGAATGAAAGTTCGGATGTACCCTTGAAGTCAACCTCGGTTTCGGCTTATGTTTAAACGCTATTTTTCTGCGAAAAAAGGTCAGACTAATCTAGAACCAGAAGCATTGATACCTTAACTTTTCAAGAATCCACAGGTTAATTGATTATTAACCCACATCACGTATTCACAATGAGAATATAACTTCTTCTTTTATTAACTACTTAAGAACTATTTTTGCAAAATCAATTGTTTAATCTCACTCTCAACCAAATTGTTCAGTTGTTTGGGTGGACACTTTCCGCAATCGCGTACCTATTCGCTAATTATGAGTTCTTCTGAGGATTCCAATATACGCTGCTGTTGCACAAATCAAGCAGCACCATATGAGACACATCGCTATCGCAGCATGAAGAAAAGCTACAGTTGCGACAGTGATTGCGAACGTAAACTCCCCCCTTATACAATAATTACACGACCATCGGCTTTGGGATTATCATCATCACATGCTGTTGGTGCTGAAGCCTGTTGCTCTTCCTATTCCGCAAATGCGTGGATACCACCATCATCTTCAACCACAACTACTACAACATTTACAACTACTGCAACTAGCCATCATCAAACATTTACCACCTCGAGTAGCTCTGCTTCGGGGGGTGGCGGTAAGACAGCTCGCCCTGTTTGGGCCGTAGATTATTCACGGTAAGTCGAGGCGTTTGGCGGAATTTGTGTTCTGTTCGTTTCCGGTTTCTCAAAAATGTTGAATCGCTTCTGTTGAGTCGCTAATTCGTTCACTCGGATAGCGTGTGCCGTGTTGATTGATATGTGCAATATTTTTTGGCTAACAATTATTTAACTTGATTTCTAATTGTTTTTGTTAGCAGATTGAATTTTTACATACTTACACATACATAAGTAACTAACCAACTAAACATTTTTGCATATCATAACATTTTGTTCTTTTAATCTAACATTTCTTGCATTTTATTACTATTTTTGTAAGAGAGTTTAGGATTAAAACTTATTATTATTAATTAGAGTTTTTCATATAAGTATCAATATCAATTTTCACTCTTTTTCAGGAGGAGCATCTAACATTTAATTATTCACACAATATTTCGTCATAACTTTACATCTATTTAGTTGAGATATTGTTGATTAACATATGTATGTTTGTATGCCTGATCGATTGAAAAAAATGGCTTACATTGGATTTTTGAGTTTCGAAAATATCCTGAACCTACTTCGGAATTATAAACAATGATTAATTTAGATCTGCAGTTGTGCAAAAAGTCTAACGTTAAATCCTTCGATCATAAATCACTCTCATTAAATCTTAGCTGTTCGGATCGTGTACAAATATAATACAATTAACCCTCAGCTTTCACATAAAAGTTCTAGACCAATATAAGTAACTACGTCATCTGGGGCCACAGATTAATTGAAATAGATGAAGACACAAAAAGTAGGCAGAAATTAAGACTTTTTGGCTGCAACAAAATAGCCAACCTATAATCCTGAAAGAGTATGTTGTATTTTTGTAAAATCAACTAATAATTCAGCACATCTCAGTTTTTTTTACAGTGGGACACAGTTTTCAGTTTTTGGTCGAAGGGATTTAAATATTAAGTGCAAAAAATTTTATAAATTGATGTCTGAGAAAAATCTTATCGGTGAAGTTTTATAGTAGAATTTTACGAAGATCATTTCTGTGGAACATTTTAATCCATTAGCTCATCTTTTAATGGGGCAATTTCACCCCGTGTTTTGATGAAAGTACTTTCAAAATAGACATTTAAGGATACAAAAATATTTGCCAGAAAATTTCAGTAGGGGTCACCTAAGACGTAAAAGTCATATGTATAACGGTTAAAAAAGGAAATAACCGCCTACCGACAGAACCAAAATATATTATTATATGAATTCAGCATTATGATTATTTAAGATATCTGTAACTTTGATTTTGTTTAACAAGAGAAGAGCAAGAGACTGCTGAAGCGATGATTCTTGGCCCCGCTGATGCTTGAGCAGCAGCCAAATATTGCATTTTAAACGTTACTGCAGAACTGCACATTCCCGTATTTTTTTTAATCAGCAGAAAAATAGGTATAACGGTAGTTCTTCTTCCCAAAGTAGGGGGTGTAAATGTTCTAAAAGTACGAAAGTTTAGAAAAAAAAGACCGATACAAAAATCTTCATCCAAAGGTGAAAAACCAGGGGACGTTCCATAGTATGTTATGTTTCGGGTTTACGTCGTTAGCCACCCTCGTATGTAGTGTCAGTAGTGACTTACAAAAATAAAATATTTGTGAAAATTATGCTAATTTGCATAATAAACCCAAATTAGGGAAAAATTAAAGATGGCAGAATCTGTTTGCAAACATAAAGATTGGTCTTATTTTATTTCTGAAAATTTGACGCATAATCAAAACCGAAGGAAAATACGTAGTACAATTGAAGAACTATATTTTTGTTATTTTGGAACGCGATTTTCGTCTAAAATTTTCATACTAAAAATTATATGTACAACTTGAGAATATGGACTATAGAGCCGGTATAAAGGCGGTGACTGGGCACTGGTATTTTTGAGCCCATGGCTTAGTTGAACCGACAGATCACAGACCCGGCGCGTGCTAGTTCAGCGTAAATTACATACATAATTGGTAGATGTAAAAAAATATTTACTTCTATCTGCAGTTTACTGTTATATATGAGCCATTGCGTGCAAAAGTGGTGTAAGTCAGTTTTTTTTTCTTATTTGGATTTTACCTTCAGGCAATAATTTTGGCCTCATTTAGTTTCCAACAAAAAAGGTGTACATCTAGGTTGAACATGTGTACTATAAAGCTAACTCTACTTCGGGAAAATAAATTTTAGAATAGCGCTATTTTGCACAGCACTTCTACAATGTATTTTCAAAAACATGATTTTTGCTTACACCACTTTTGCACGCAACTGCTCATATATGACTTTTATATTTTTGGTGACCCCTAGTGAAATTTTCTGGTAAATATTTTTGTGGAATATTTTAATTCTTTTTGAAATAGCTCATAAAAACGGAACTAAAGAGTAAAAGTTCTCTGCAGAAACGTTTCTCGTAAAATTCGGCAATAAAACATCGCCGATAAGATTTTTCTCAGACATCAATTTATAACACTGTTTCCACTTAGTATTCAGCTCCCTTCGACCAAAATACGAAAACTTTTACCCACTGCAAAAAAAAAAAAAAAAACACAAACGTGCTGGACTATAAGTTTATTTTACAAAAATAGTCTATATAACATTCCCTTTCAGGATTTTGGCTATTCTGTTGCAAAAATGCTGTTGGACTGTGTTTTCAATGATGTTGGCCTGAGTTTTGAAATTGAATGAATATTTTCTTAAATATTAGCTTCTAGATATCTCCAGAAAAATTATCAGCTGTTCCTATTATGCTCTTGGTAACTTCAATATATATTTGGTGATTGCAACTATCCAAATGAGTGTTCTACAGTTTTATTTTTCAAGAATTTAACCTGATCCTGCCATTACTCAGCAATTCTTATAAGTTCACATATTGAAAAGTACTAAAAAATTAAACTTTAGATAAAGTTTCGACGAGGGATTCTTAAATAGGATGCAAAAATTTTTCCGCTATGAAGCCTCACTACCCAAAACTTGTTTGTATTGTATTGTGAGTAATTGCAGAGTTTAGTGTTATGTAATTTCAAACTTTCAAAGACATTAACTATTACAGTCAGACCCTTAAACACTGACTCAGACGCAATCATAGAAAATTCGTTTTTATTGAAATCACTTTGACTAAGACTTCACGATGCGCTTTTAAACTAAATTGTTATATTATTGAAATTTTTATTGCTAAATCTAAGCTTAATTCATATACCTAGTGAAAAAACTCATGAAAGAATTTTCATATTAAAATATGTTCGAATGTTATTTAGATTTTTAATTACTAACGATAATCATATTCTAATTACTTACTGCCAAAATGCTAATTAAATTTTAAATCCATTTTACTTTTTGTTGAATGAATTGAACGTTAACATTGATTTTTAAGACAATTTCGGCTTCTTGCTTTTCTGGTTCAATACTTTTCTGTTTCATCTTAACAAGTTTACTTTCAAGCGCTCTTTACTTACACTAACAGCTACAGTTATCTATTACTTACTTACTAAAATTATACTTCTCCAATGCTTCAATTGGTTTTTTATTCTATTGTAACTACATATCCTAGTATGCACACTATATATTTTCCATATAAATCTATCTACTGCTACTGTAGTTGATATGCGTTAAGTTGCTGCCTCTCTTCTGATGCCTGCATTTTTGCAACTACATACTTAAAATTTTCTCAACGATTTTAAATCTTATTTAAATTTTTTCAGAATCGTTAAGGGTTTCCCACCGGTATCACCATTCATAGGAGTTAGTCCTACGCTTTGTTATTTGTTGAAAGAGAAGAAACCATTATGTTGTCTGCAGTTGGCACAGGTAAGTAACTGATGGTAACTATGTATCAGTGCTGGGCGTTGTAATCTACATCATATTCAGTTGTCAGTTATCTACGTATAGAATGTTAATGTAAGCAATCCAAAAAATCAGTGAAAACAACAAAGACTAACTAATTTTAATTTGCTCTTATGAATACTTTATAAATACTCATGATACCAGACAAGAAGCTTACTTCACACACATGTTTACTTCCAAGCTCTTTAAGGGGTTCGTGTGGTTATGTAATGAGTCAAAGAAAATCCAAAAAAAATTTTTTTCCTAAATCGCTTCTATAACGTCTCTAGAATATGTATGTAAAGGGAATTCACAGTCGGTTGAAAGTTAAGTGAACAATACCTGTCTCAAAAAAAAGTTGGCCGAACCACGATTCTGAACTGATGAACTGTTCCGCTAGTTTGAAAAAAAAAATTAAAAAAGCGTTTTAATTGGTAGACCACTGGCAATTATCGTTAAGCCGCTACTTCCCTAGTTTATTTCCCACAAAAAATTATTCTACGAGGCTATCCGTTAAAAAGTTATAGCATGTCATAAGAAAATGTTTATAATTTAAAAAAATCTTTATTACAAATACAAATGTAGCATTGGTAGAAAGATATTGATTAAGGGTTTAAGAATTTGTGACGCGCTTGTCTCTAGCTACTACTAATATTAACCAATTTCAATCTTCTGTTCGATTTTTCACCTATTTTCAAATTTCAAAATCGTTAAGTATGAGAAAGGAGGAACATCAGGTAAATTTTAATATGGATGTTAAGCCTCCTCTTTCAGCAAACGAAATGGCTGGCTCTTACCCTATAGTTGGCATTTCTCATTTCTTGTCTTCTATTTGGCATTAGATGTAAAAAGACGCTTCATTATTTTGTTCTTATTTTATACATTTACAGAATATAAAAATGTTTTTTCCAGATTTGTGAAATCAGCGGGTCCTAATTATACTAAAAAAAGTACTTTTTTCAACAAACGAAAATTAAAATTTGATCTCGGATCGAAATCAATCATGTACAAAATAATTCAAAAAACTTAATTTTGAAATACTCTCTCAACTTCTCAACAATTTTGTAAGATAGAATTAAAACGTTTTGTAAACTTCGTCGTCAAATGTATATCTGAGCGTTCTTGTGGTTATCGATGTTGATATACTTAGTTGTCGTCATGAGTGCATTGTTTACATTCAAATATAGAAAACTATGAAAAACCAGCTCTAATACCAATAGTAACTGGTGGCTGGTATGCAAAACCAACTCTGGCACTGACACATAAAGAAGAAGTTTAAATTAAAATAATTGCACAAAATTCGAACACGTTCGATGAACATATTTTCTTGAATTTCGTAATTTTCTAGTTTTCTTCGTCAATTTCCATTTTCTTTTCCATTTTTTTCCGTCAGTTTTTTTATTGTTTTACTTTTAATTGAAAACAGTATTGATTAATTCACAGCTATGCCACTATTAATCCTTATTCCTCTTTATTTTAGGTATGTGAACATTGCAGCTATCGTAACGCCAAAGAATATCAATGGCAGAATAAAACAATTATCCTTGCTGCCGATTACGCATCGAATGGCATCTATAACTTCATCATTCCTTTGAGAGCGCATTTTCGTACGAAAACATCTTTGAATCCGATTATTTTGTTATTGGAGCGACGACCGGATGTGGCATTTCTCGATGCGCTTTCATATTTTCCTTTAGTAAGTTTGATGTGTATACAGGGTCACAATGTTGACACATGCTGTCAACATCTGCCGCCTACATATATAAATATTAGGGCAGCTTAAATATCAAAAAAAAAAAAAAAAAAATTTTTCTGCCTCTCCTAAAATGATGATTCCCAAAATATTTCGATTACAGCGATAAGCTGTCGTGAGCTGGGTTGTTTTGAAAACTCTAGAAATAGCGTATTTTTTTCCAAATTATGTAAATTCACAAGCAGTTTAGTTTTGCAAAAAAAAATTTGGTGAAACTGCTGAATGACTCGGGTTAATAAGTTATTTGTTGATTTTTAGAGGTTTTTTCTAAACGATCCGGTTCATAATAGCTCATCGCTATAGCCGTAATATTTTGAGAATATTTGTGAATTTAAATTTATGGTTAAATTTTAGGAGGGGTGGCTATAACTTTTTTCGTGATACGCCCTAATGAACATATACTCGTAGCATCAATTTGAATAAACGCTTAAATACATTTTAACACCCAATTGCATAACTACAGTGACTAAAATTTTCAAATATTTCGGAGTTGATTTTAAGAATAATCTCTATTCTTCATAATAACCCCTGAGCATTTTTAAAGCTTGAGGGTGTAGAAACTCTTCTTTGTAAAACCATTAGGAAATGTTTTCGTAAACATTTTTTTCATCCTTAGTACGAAATTATGTAAAATGAGCGAATATTTCTTAACAAACATTGGACACAAAAAATTGTGTACTACGAAATTTTTATAAAATTAACAAGAACACATTTTTCTGCATCTATTTTTAGTGAACTGTTTGAAAAAATCCGTCCATCCTACTCAATTTAAATCTAGTTAACGATCGAGTATCATTCGGAAAAAAGGCAAAATAAAACTTAAAATCTATAGAATTCATTGATTTTTCAAATATTTTTCAAATATTTTTCAAATATTTCTATCTATTTCTTAGAAGCAGGAAGCGGAAAAAAGGCAAAATAAATGTTTCTATTTATTGTTGGCATTGATTTTAAAATTTCAAATTTCAGATTTTTGTATTTTGGCTATGTAGTTTATGAGAATGAAAAAGTTAGAAATAAAAAAAATATTTGAAAAATCATTTAATAATATAAATATTTAATTTTATTTTGTCTTTTTTTCCGCTCCCTGCTTATAAGCGACGTAGCCAAAAATACGAAAATCTAAAAATTGAAACTTCAAAAGCAACTCTAACTATAGATAGAAAAATTTATTTTGCCTTTTTCCCGCTCCCTGCTTATTACCAATGATTTCGTAAAATTGAATATACTTTGCAAATGTACCAAAAAAAATCGTTATGCAGACGAACTTCACTACAACGAAATTCTGTACAACGAAGTTCTCCGAACTAAGAATTAATTTCAAGAATAAAACTTTCTCGTTGTACTTTTAGTTTCTTTTGATCTCCTTAGAACAAATTTACAGCGAACAATTTTAACAGTTTAACTCTCAAGCGCTCAAGCGTTTTCACCTCCATATAGATCATATCAATGAAACTTCGCAACGAGAAAAATCATATTTAGGAGATCCGAAACGATGAAACTGTCAATTAGAATAAGAAAAAAATTCCATCAGTAACAATTTTATTTAAAAAATAAATAAATTTCATAAACACTTCTCGTATAAAGGTTTTTTGTCGTTATAGCATTGTACGAAATGGCAGATCATTGGAAACTTTAAATGCCATTTTCTCCAAAAAAAAGAGTTTTCGAAAAATTTCGAAATATATGGAAATAACTGTTATCTAATTCTTTATCTTGTGTAAACAAATCATAACGGTATCTTATGAACTCTCCTCGTGAGAAGAAAATGTATCGTTATTGTGTTCATGGGTGAAATACGATTTTCTCGAATATTGGGTTTTTTGACTTATGACGATCTTGCAGCAAACGAGCGATATATAACGGAGTAATTTTCTGGTCCCTTCCGAATTCGCTATAGGGAAGTCCGCCTGTATTATCAATAGGATTTCGTGCACAATACGCCTGTTTTTAATTTTTACGTATGCACTTGAATTAATCACAAAATTTTCTTCCGGAAATGGTTTCAATGAATCTAGTAACACTGAAAATATTAGGTTATTCACGATCTAGTGCAAATGGTCTTGCATCGCTGCAAATGCAAAATATTTCTGTTATTGCAACAACAAACATATGTTATATGTAATAGAATTTGCACCAGATCGTGAATACGCCTATTGAACTGTTTGAAAAATTGGTGAAAGACAAAACAAACTAAATCCAATTACTCTTAAAGTGCGTTTAATCGTCTCAATTTTGTGGACAAATGCCATTGGCCATTGTCAGGATTTTTTATACGTAGACTCTATAGTTATGAAATGTGGTGTAATATATATACGTGTATATTGTAAGTATCTATATGTCTATAATTTTGCTACTCTCTTTTCATCGCGCACAGGTGTACTGGATGTTAGGTTCAATAGATTGTCTCGACGACTTGTTGCGTGCGGGTATTACATTGGCTGAAAGTGTTGTTGTTGTAAATAAAGAACTTTCCAACTCAGCGGAAGAAGATTCACTCTCTGATTGTAATACAATTGTAGCGGTGCAAAATATGTTCAAGTAAGTTAATCAAATACGGTGAGAATACACTGTGTCATTTAAAGCACTTATGTAATACTATTATTGTATTTTATATACTTTTATGTCACACACAGATTTTTTCCGAGCATCAAAAGTATCACAGAACTTTCACAAAGTTCAAACATGCGATTTATGCAATTTCGTGCCCATGACAAATACGCTCTGCATCTTAGTAAAATGGAAAAGGTGAACATTTTTGGAATTATGGCATTTAATTAATCTTCCGGGAAAAAATAACAATCAAATATTTTCTAGTCAAAAGAGTTGTTATTCAAAATCCTTTGTAGAGACAACACAAAAATCTCATATTGTGTTTTCAATTATCCAACCACAGACCTTAGCTAACTTTGAGTTCGAGTAGTATCCGCTTCTCAACATTGACAGTAGAAATATCAATTTTGTTGAAACGAACTATACTTCTCTTAAAATTTTTACAATGTATGAAGATTGTGTCTTATTTGAATCAATCGTCCACCTTACCCTGCCCCACCCCCCTACAATCGATACCTACATATATTGCAATTAATGAAATTGCTATTGTTTTAGCGCGAAAAGGAACGTGGCTCACATATTTCGTATATGTTTCGTTTGCCATTTGCCGCGGGTGCAGTCTTCAGTGCATCAATGCTGGACACATTACTGTATCAGGCTTTTGTTAAGGATTATGTTATAACATTTGTAAGATTGTTATTGGGCATTGATCAGGCACCAGGCAGTGGATTTCTTACATCGGTAAGTGAGCTGAAAAGTTTTGTAGTAAATATTTTTAAACTGTGTGAATATATATTTTTTTGCAATTTTCTTACCCTCTCTAAAGATGCGTATTACCAAGGATGATATGTGGATACGCACCTATGGTCGTTTATATCAGAAATTATGCTCAACAACTTGTGAAATTCCTATTGGAATTTATCGAACGCAGGACACATCGAATACGGAAGCGACACATGTGAGTAATTCACCTGTAGACAAATGGGGACCATTTTCAGCTTTCGGGCGGCACTGTGTGCGATTGCGACCATCGGTGAGTCCAAATATACAAACGCTTCAAAACTGAAACTCTCGTCATTATGCACCCAAAATTCTACATTAACTACTAACAGATACTTACAACTAAATGAATATTAACACTTTAAAACGCGTTGAAAAACTTCTAGCCAGATTTTTTTGTTTTGTTTTTTAACACTCGACCATTGCATTTGAGCAGAAATCTCAATACTAATCACTTATGTACGTACACCCATTTTTGATTTGATTATTATTTTGTTGGTTTATTTTTGTTTTTCTTTTGATTTTTTTTCGTAAACTAATTATTCATGAAATTGACTTTGAAGCATAAATTAGTTTCATATATTAGATATGAAAGCGAATGAAAGGCAAATAACTCTACGAAAAAATCAATTATGAATGCTGTTAAATAAAACAATAATATTATTTGACAAGTCTTTTGAGGTTTTCTTTCCGTAAGTACGATAGGTAATTTAAGTTAGTTAAATTACTACACCTTTGCCTTTGGTTCCATAAGATATTGTGTAGTGAGTGTAGGGATATTTCATCAGATCAGAACGTATTTAAAATCTTTTGCCTTTCGAATACTGTTAAGTAGAAGTTCCAGCAAATAGGTCAATGTCTAGAAGGTGGAAACCATTATCCTTGAGAGCCAAGTGGCAAACGAAACTTTGAGCTCTGAAGTCATAAAGCACAAGTTGATACGGCAATACAGAGAGCTTTTTTTATCAAAATAGGAAGTCTAATAAAAATACCATTTGTCTTGACTTTTTCTTTTAAGTAATCTGAAATCAGTATGCAAGTCTACTAATTTATTGATTTAGTACTGAGTTTTCAAAATCTATACAAGATGATTCAGAACGGCTTACAAATTTTGTTACCACATATTCCTTAGATCAAGAGGAGGAAAAAAGTTCGACCCTAAGAAATAAGTACTGAAAAAATCTGCGCGAAGTTCTGAATCACCCTGTACATTAGAAATTTATAATTTGCGTTACTTTAATAACATTTTCAAGAAAATATATTTATTCAGATTGTCTTAAAGGAGTTTTTAAGTAGTAGCATTAAACATTTCTGAAGTGTACCACATATAGGTCAATGAGCATATCTAAGTTGCTGGCACTGGGTTACCTTGCTAAAATACTAATAAATAAGTTTACTGTGCGTTTTATAAACACATTACACACAAATAATTGATTTCTTCACAACAGAGCACAATATTGTTTTTCTTCAAAACTAATTATATGTTTTTCATAAATTTATAACTTTTGTTTTTTTTTTAATTTAATTTTGAGATTACATTTTTGTTAAGATACTGATACTTATAACTTATACTTTATTTGATTCTTTGATGCTATCTACTTATATATTCAATTTCGATTTTTGCATAGGTTTTCAATTTACGCTTCTACCTTAAAGAATTATAGAAACTATTACATTTTTTAAACATTTTAGTTAACTAACTATTTAAGCCCCAGTATACCCGATTTTTCATAACCATAACCTACATATAAAATTGTAACGGAAACCGAACGTTTTTGTTAACTTTTTAAGTAAAGTGCTTTTTGTAAGAAAGAAAATTTTGCTGTAAGATATTTAATATACTTCACTATTTCTCCTCTCTTAATTTGGGTTTTCTATCTATGCTCAGTATTAAATATTAACTTTTCTATTCAAAAATTGAAAAGAAATATTATGATCGTATAATATTTTTATATTTTTGACTGAATATAGCTTACTATATATATATATTTTTTTCTATACTTTTTCTCTTTTGAACTTTAAATGCATTTTTATAAAATATAAAAAATAAAACAAAGTTTAATTGAACCTAAAAAAATGCACGCTTTCGGCGCTTCCGCCATAAATTCATTAGCCATTAGCTTTTTTTTCTATACTTCTAACCAGATGCTCGTAGCTTTCACACCACTACTACATACATACTCGTGGGTAAAAAATCGTGAAATGTAATCCTAAAAAGTCAACGTCGTAAGTTTTAAAGCTAATATCATTCCGGTAGTATTAGTGAATAAACAACAAGTTTTTACAATTTTTTTAAAAATATTAATTTTATACTTTGTTTTAAATCAAAGTTGTTGGCAATTGTTTTTTTTTTTTTCAAATTGCACTTTCTCTTGAAATATTAGCCTTGTTAACGCAGTGTCGGGCAAACCAGCGACTACGCTGTGCTGTTATTTACACTGTAAATAAAATGCTTTCTTGCTTTTTCTTGTGGGAAGTGTAGTTAGAAATAGTTTTGTAAGAGCAAGACAATAATATTACCTGTGGGACATCATTTAGTCAAAGTCACTGAAAAATCCTCTCAGTTTCTAATCATGTAGTCATTGATGTCAACCAGGGATGCCAACTCATTTTTTCTTTCTCCCCGTTAACTCTCGCGAAATTCCCCGATTTTCGACCAAACTCCCCGCACCAGTATAATTTCATATTATAACAGTACGATTCGCACTTTTCATTTAAACATTTTATATAAACGAAAAATACCCTTTACGTAGGCTTAGAGTTACTCTCGGTCAGAGTTATTTTAAGGGGCCCTGCACTTTCTTACTTAAAATTTTTTTATCAATTTTTTTTTGGATTGATAAATTGAAAAACCAATTTTTCTGACATCTATTTAAAGACTTCAAATACAAAATAATTCAAAAAAAATTATATAAAGGGTTTTTTGCAGCTTCATGGAAGACGTTTTGAAAATCGTCAAACGCAATGGCGTGCGTGATTGCGGCTCACTGGAACATCTAAAAAAAGACCATTAGAAGAATTATAACTGTACTTTCAGGACATACAAAGATTATTTTGTTTGACCAACAATTCACAAAATGGCAGACCGCAAAAATTAGTTTTCTCAAAAATTGGACTTTTTTCGTAAAAAGAAAGTTCCATATTGAGGAAAGAATCAACCAAACTTATATCCTGGGGCCATTGTTGTGTAGAATAACATATTTAAATTTCAGTTATCGTGCAAGCCAATGGCAAAAATCTTGTTTTGAGAAAAACTGGTTTAAAGTTTTGACTATCGGTTTTAAACATATAATATTTACTTCTTCTTCTTTATAATAGCTGATCTTGAAGGCATATTCAGACAACATATTCAGACAACGTAAGATTTTTGAGATATTTGAAATCAAATTTTGTGGTCACTTTATTCGAGAAACTTTGTATAAAATTTGGAAAAAAAAAAATCTTTAATTATTTAAACTTGAGAAAAAAATTGTTTTGAGCCTGGCTCAGGAACGGTTCAGCGGCAAGGTGCCATATGGCACCGCTAGGCATTACTGGGTTAAACAAAGTACAAAATCAATGTTTTTCAAAAATATATACAGTGTCGGACAAAACTAAAGCACGGATTCTTCCTTGTTTGCATTTTGTTCAGTATTATTGTAAAACATGCTTGGATTGAAATGTTTTTTATGAATGTAGTAAGAATATACACTCGTTAAAACTAAAGCACATATGGAATATATTAATAGAAAAGTTCGATTTCTCCACTATTTTGTAGCGTATCCATTATTTTTCAGAGCTGTTGCACATTTACCTGGCATGGACTCAATAAAATTCCTCAAAACGTCCACAGAAATGTTATTCCATACAATCTCCGATTGGTAGAAAATGGAATCCTTGTTTTTATCCTTTATGCGCTGAATTTTACGAGCTATAATTTCCTATAAATTTTTTGGGATTGAGATTGAGTGAATGGGTGGGTGACTATAAAATACTGATTTAATTGACAACAAACCACTCTTTTACACACCGTGCTGGGATCGTCATTGTGCTGGTAGACTTGCATTAACAGCAGATCTTCCTCAGTATAAGGTAACATAACATTCTAGAGAATATCTTGGCACATAAGACGTTTCATTATACCTCCTATTTTATGAATTGAGACGATTTCATGTCGGAAAAAAACCACCAAAGCACTACGTTGCCTCCCCCGTACTATACATTGCTTTTCAAATAAAGCGGATTTCATCGTTGCCTTTTTGGTCTGCCACTAGCTTTAATCCTTCGCAACCTTTCGTGTTAAATATCGATTCATCAGTAAGAAGCACGGTCTTTCAGTTGGCAGTAGCCCAGCTAAAGTGCGCGGCTACAAATTCGAGCCTTGCCTGTTGATTCTTTGGTATGTTGCTAAGCCACCCTCCACAGCTCGTCGTTGGATAAACATGTTTGAAATGTTTAAACACCATTTATTTCCAAGATATAAAAGCATGTGTTTTTATAAACCGAATGATGGCCTGATCCTCACGTTTGGTTGTGCCCCGCAGTCTGCCACATAATAGCGAATACAAAATTTTTTTACCATGCATATCACTGATTCAGCTTTATTAAATCCACTTCGAATATTTTCTCTAAATTGTGCAGAATATTTATTTCCAGCAATTTTCAGAAGCGAAATTTTGAAATGCGAACGGTGACGGTGAATGATAACCAACAACTTATAACAACTTTTTTTAAAACCTGTGTTTTGTTTTCCAAAATAACGGGTTTCTAGTTTAAAGATGGTTGTTGTTGTTTATTTTTAGCAATTGGTTGTAATTTAAAGCGAAAAAGATTGTGTGCTTTAGTTTTGTCGCGGCAGGTTTTGGCATATTGCACAATGTTAGTAAAAAAAAAGAAAAACATTACCCAGTTTTGAATGTAATTTTGTTTCAACAAGTGCATAAATATACTAAATTTATAAAAAAAAATATGTGCATACTTGCATAATTTTAAATTTTATTGAACTAAATGTTGACAAGGAAGAGTTCGTGCTTTAGTTTTGTCCGACACTGTATCTACTATGAAAATGAGTTCTAAATTCTCATTTTCATAGTGATGAGTTATTTCGTACGTTATTATTTGTGAAACTGACAAACATTTGATGCACCTATATACATGTGCATCAAATGTTTGTTTCGTCACTTATTTTACTGGAGCAATAGTTGCCCTCAAAAGACGACCACTGTTCCGCCACTGCTAAATATGCGATTATTGAGCTGTGTATGATACTTTTTGCATCTGCATCTGAATGGCACGTTACATGTGAGTTGCCAAAATTTTGGCAGCTGTGATTATTATGAGAATCAAAATTAGTAAAAAGTAAAAAGTTCTATAGCACACAAAAAAAAAAAATAAGATAATGGACGATATTGAGTTTAAAGTAACTTTGTTTATTATTTCAACTTAATTGAATAAAGCACATTTTACTTCATGTTCTTTTAAATGTATTTAATTTGTTTGCTTACAATTGACACTTCATCTGTCAAACTCATTCAAAGATCATCTTGAGCTAAAGTATCAATTAAATAATTATACTCTCAATTAACCCATTAATTAATAATAGTGTGAAATCGCACCACTAAGAAGTGTTTTTTTTTTATAGACAAAAAGTGTGATTTTTATAGACTAAAAGTGTTATTTTTATAGATTAAAAATGGTCCATTTTCGCACCATTGTCAATTAATGGGTTAAGTGGCAACCTCTCAAGATAATTTTTGGTGTCTATAAAGCAGCGGTGGCCACCTATACATGCATAATGATCGACTGAGCACTTTCTCGATGGAAATGAGACGTGTGTGTTCTTGTGATTATTTGCCCGTGTGCTACTCTTTAGCCTACGCTGCTATAAAGTAATCGATTTGGTCAGTAGTGTTAGAGCAGTGACGGGTGCAACATTTCCAATTTTGAAAGATATTAAAAATTCAAAATTAAGGTTTTGAATTTTAATAGTTACATTTCATGAATTTTTACCTTCATTCTCGCATACTGATATCCCTTCCGTTCTCCCTTATTAACCCTTAAGTGAACATTACGATGTATGTGAGTGTTTTGTAAATTTAAGGCTATTAAAACAACAGAAAAAGTGAAGAAAAACCGCAAAAGCCTAAAACACCTTAGCTCATTTTGAAATTATTTTAAATTCAGTCATTTTCATCTCAGATAAACAAATCTGTAAATGTATTGGACTTAACCTGATAAATACCGCACGCGCACGCAGTGAGTTTTCTTCGAATACGTAAAAAAAAGCATAAATGAAAATGGAAAATATTAAAAATATGATTTCAAAAGTGAAGAACGAAATGAATTTCGTTTTGTAAATTCTGTTATGCTAAAACTTTTTAAAGATATTTCATTATTATTATTTTTTTTTTTTTTTGTTAAGTAACTATCTACTCATAAATGCAGAAGCATATAGATTATGACGATGTTGTTGTTGTTGTTGTTGAACATTAAAAACGTAAAAATTTTTGTCAAAGAAATAATTGAATAACACTTTATCTTCATATGTGTGTGTGTAAAGTTTATGCATGAAAGAATATCTAAAAAAAATAAAACTAAATACTAAAAACGCATAAAATATCCTGGAACGTAAATTGTTGTTGCCTGTGTTCAAGCTTACACAAATTAACGTATAAAGCTGTTTTCTTTTTCGTTCTTGCAACGCAAAATGCATATCATATTTTTATATTTTCATTTTGCATGCATCGTTATTACTTGTAGTACTGTGCTAAATAGCTTTTAAACCCTCTCAAAAGCGTAGTATGTTCCTGAAAAAGTTATTTAATATTTGAAGCACTTCGTATTTTAAGATTATTTCGCCCACATCAATGCCAGCTGCAAACCAAAAGAGGCATTTCGTTACAGTACACCTGGCTCTACCGGGTGGGGAAATGAAAAACGCTACAATCTTTTTCATTTTCAGCCGATTTAAATGTTTGATATTGAAAGCAAACTGAAACGTAGTCGACTAATACCTTCGCGAAAAACTCAAGTCGCTTCCGGAATAACTTGCAAGAGAGATATTTTTGTTTAAGTATTCTCTTTAGTGAATGCAATACTGTATGAGTTTTTTAGCAAGCCTTCGCCTGAAAAATCCTCAACATGCAAAAGTCAAAGGGACTGAGTTCTAATGAATAATCTGGATATTCCTGACCCAAAATAAAATGGTATAATAGCTAACTCTGAAATGCAAGCGCTACACTTATACGATGGTCCAGAGTCTTGTTGAAATGGTTGGAATGTTCTTTGAGCCCTACACGATAATTTTTTTGGTCAGCACAAAAAATTGTCTCTTGCTTTTGCCCTCTGCTCCCATATATTTTCTTATGTTTCCGAATTTACGGTATACTAGGAGACGGAATTTAAAAAAAAAAACGCACATTTTTCATTCATTCATCCCCATTTATTATATCGCCTTCAAAGCACTCCCCTCCCGATACAATAAACTTATTCCAACGATTTTTCCAGTTTTATATTCAGTTTCTGGTATGTCCTTTCTCTTTTATCTCATTCGATTTCTCTTTTATCTCATCAATGGTATCAATGTGGTATCCACGAAGTAGTTTTTGAGTCGAGGGAATATAAAAAAGTCATATGGTGCCAGATCAGACTGTACTTGTCTGATTTTTGGCAAAAATTAACGAGTAACGATTACTGTATGCAGAGCGTTATCATGATGTAAAAACCATGAACTATTTTGCCATAATTCTGGCCTTTTTTTACGAATAGACTCTCTAGAAAGCCTCATAACACCAAATTAGTTATTCTTATTAACTGTTTAACCAGTTGGAAAAAACTTTTGTGGACAACACCACGGTAATCGATGAAAACGGTCAGCATGACTTTGATTTCAGAATTTTGGGTTTCGGTTCGTTTTTAGCACAATATTCGTTTGATTGCTGAGGGGTTTCAAGATCGTAGGCGTAGATTCATGTTTCATATTCTGTGATTATGCATTTGAAAGCATCATCGCTCATCAAAAGCATCTCTTCAAATTCTTTGCTCAATAAATTTTTCCATACTGAAAAATCTGCAATACAAAATTTAAATCTTAAAATATAACATTAATCAAAGTATGTTTTCTAAACTAATTTGAGGTAGCTGAACCCGAAAATCACATTTTTTTCTTTTCTACATATGGGTAAGTTTTCAGGTATGACAAAATGGGGAATTTTCAGAATACAGTTTTACCTACAGGCAAATATCTCATTAACTATAGCATCTATCAAGCAATTATGTTACCAAGTCTGTTTGAATTGAACTTTAACTGACTGAGATTTTTTTGCTAAATGTTTAATTTTGGTGTGATTTTTACATGGTTAAACATAAATCTATCACAATTTTCCATCATTCTACTATAAGGCTTCTAGAGCCAAAATCGTCAAAATCTTTTATTTAAATAACATTTTATTGTAGGTCCTAAAAGTTGCGACTCTTGCCTCTTAAACTTAAACTCGATAAACTCTATTTTTTTCGAAAGATATTGGATACTTCTCTCATAAAAAATTTTAGAAAAATAATTTAATATAAATGCGTTTCAGCCCTAAACAACCCTTTTCTTCCTGTATATGCCAGAGTTAAACAACTATTAATTGTAGACATTGTTAACAATAAAACCCTTTAGATTCGTCTTGTAGATTAGATTTTTTAATACATAAGTAGTTCTTTTTCAAAAAATACATATATTCCTTAATCAAAATATATTTCACTTTAAATTGCCATTGCCATTTTATCTTCTTTAGTCTTAAATATTTGTACTTGCTTTCCATATAAAATTTTAGCTAGTTGAGTTAAGTTAAATTTCAACTTAGTTCTGTATTGAGTTTATAATTAAACTGATTTAAAATTTTCTTTTATATTATTCTTCTTAAATTTATTGTTATTGAATGTTGTAAACATATTTTTTTGGTTGTTTATTTGATTTATTCTATAAAAAAAAAAAACAATACTTAAAGATATAGTAAAAAAATTGGTTTAAATAGTTTCTCAATTATTGGGTTTAACATTGAAAAAAAAAACAATTTTAAACCAATTCTCACTCAAAGCATGCCAAAATAAAATAATCAATTATCACAAAATTATACATTTTAACTAAACATTTTTGGCGCTTTAATAAAATCATATCCAATTTGCTGAATGCTAAACAAAAAAAACAAGAAAATTTAATTGACATTCATTTTGTGTTTTTAATCAATTATCGCAACATTCTCACTACTAACACACGCTCTCATAAATGCGAAATCTCTATTACCCTTACGTACAAACGTAAAGTACGACGAAGAATCGGGTACACCTGACTCGACAAAGGACAGCAGTGAAATCTTACGTGGCGTCACATATCGTCCGCCATCATCGTCATCGACGGGTCCGACACCTCATCATCATCATTCTAGCAGTAGCCATCCAGCGCATCACAAGTCAACCACTTGCCTTGGTGGCTGCTCCGAAAGGAAGGGATCATCAGTAAGTAGCCCGCAATCCCTTACACCTCCATTTTTGACACTGTATCATATTCACTTGTAATCCTATACATACACACACATATATGTGTTCCTATCAACATTCCAAGCTACTTATCTATGTATATTTATGTGTATCTATGTGCCTATTTTATCACGTCCTTCCCATATGCACCATGTATATGTAATTACTTCGTTCCGTTGAAATATTAGGGAAAAAACAAAAAACAAAATCGCATTGTAAATGTTATATTTGCTCTTACTTTGTCTGACACAAAAACCGACAATAGGTCCTGGAAGTCTTCAAACTGCTCCGCTTGTCGTCTCTGTAAAGCGTGGGCTGGCGCCAGTTGACAAGACCTTGGTCTTAAAAATCAGGTCTAGTGTAATCATCAGGTAGTAGTAGATACTTTTTTCGAGTACTGAGTACTTTTCGCATTCGATGCTTTTATGCAAGTATTCAGGAGAGTATCGAGTACATTATTTCAGTATTTTTTCACCAAAAAAAATGAGTTTGGGTAAAACAAAGTGAAGAAAGATTCGCTTATCATTTCCAAAATTACAACAGCCAAAATAATATACCCATTTACGTTTTGAATCAATGGGCCAACATTGACATTGGTTACATAACCTCCAGCTTTGTCGTTCGTTTCATCAATAGAAACGAAAATAGGTTTTATAACAACTTTTTTCGTACTGTAGACTCATCGGAAATTTTCTTCTTTATGTAAATCTCAAAACAGCTTTTGAATTTTGGACCGTAAAATTAATTTTTTCGCACCCAGCAAGAGAAGTTGTCAATTACGCCTTCTTTTTTAGATTAAAATATTTTTTTTTATTTTTTGGGACCTAACTACTTTAGCAGTGCAAAACAAAATGATTCCATTTATGCTAAAGATTTCATTCTCAAAATATTACCTATTAAAAAACACAAGGAGCAAAAACCCCAAAAAAGTAATTTTTTACTTAGAAAATAAATTCGAAAAAGTCAATAACCAATAAAAAAGAAAAGAAAGAAAGAATAGGCAAAATAAAATTAAATATATTTGGAATCAGAGGGGCTTAAAACGCGTATATTTTATCTGCCATCATGTAGGATTAAGCAGAAGAAAAGGAGATTTCCTCATAATCCGCTCCCTGGTTGTTAAACTTTTCTGCTCATCCCAGCAACATATTCCAAATGTAATGCAATTTCTAGCTTGACCATAAATCTTGCGAAATAACTCTCTCTCGAATGCTCCCAACAATCTTTCATTGTCGATTGTTAACGTCCATGCAGAAAGTCTTGGATTTCAAATTAAAGATTTTTGAATCCATTTTGAATTGAAATTAAGCAAATTATGGATTAAATTTTACTACTCCGAAAGCGATTTAACAGCAACATTGGTATATAACCCATACAGACATTTAGACATTTGGAGAAGAGCATTGTGACGAAAATTGTGATGCACACACTAACGGTGTCCCATATATTAGACATCACCTGACGGCCAGGTGAATCACTTTACCTGAAATTTTATTGCATATTCGTGTTTAGTGCTACCATATTAGTGTCTGATTGGGTTAAAAAGCTTTTTGACTGAAATATGTTTGAAAAAAAGACAACAACTGACCAGTTTTTTACTAGCACATTAATTGTCTACTATAGTAAGACTATTTTGAATTCAAGATTTATAATTCATAATTTACTTCGGATTCAAATTAGAGCTTTCTGAATTTAATTTAGCTATTATGAAAATAAGTTGTCGCTCAATTTGACTCTTGTCTACTACTTTTGAATTAAATTTAACAGTTTTTAATTCAAATTAAAACTTAGTGAACTCAATTTGGCGAATCTGAATTCAAACTATTTAATGCTTTCTAATTGCCCCACAATTCGAATTAAAGCTTTTTGAATACTTTTCGTCCAATCTGAATTCAAAATAAGACTTTTCGGATTAATTTGACGCATTCTTTTAATCTGGGAATAATGTATAATAGGATTAAAATACTAATAAAAACTGAATTGTACTAACTAAATGCTTAACAATACTAACATACACAAAAATTTAAATACAACTTAAGAAGTAATAAGGTAGGTATAAAAATTTTAGTGCCTACATACTCTACTCGTTTATCCTTTTAAGGATTATACTAAATCATATATTTGAAAATTATATATTAACATTTCATCATTAGTGAGTAGCAAAAAAAGAGAAGATGTACATACATTGAAGCACAATTTTACTACATACCACTACGAATGTAGAGTATGCAGTAGTAAATAAAATACTTTTTTACTTACTATCAGATACAAATATTTTACATACCTTAGATTATAACTAGATTATGATAATGCGAGAATGTTAAAGCTTGAAAACGAATGGATTGCGATGAAACTTCCTGAGAATGCTGTTTAATTTACTAAATAGTTATTTACGTTATGTTATGTTATGTGAAAAAATTGTGAAGAGGAGATAAATTTTGCACCTAAACAAAACATAAAACAAAATAGGAATGTGTAAAAAAAAAATGTTTCGTGAATCGAAAATATTGATTTTATATATGCAATTATGCTGCAATGCAACTCAGCAAACTAATGGTAAAGCAGTCTTCAATGTTTTTTCAGTATTCCATCAATTTGGCCGACGAGGCACGTAACAATCATGCGCAACAAATTGAACGTGCCGAAATAGCTAATCTGGTGCGTAGTCGAATGGAATCGCTAAATTTACCGACAGTCGATTATGATGACGTGAGCGAAAAGCGCAACCACCTGTCCTATGTGATAATCAATCCAAGCTGTGATCTCAAATTGGAAGAAGGCGATATTATGTAAGCTCATTGTTGGGTCATGTGTATCAGTCACGATGTACTAAATTATCTAAATCAGACTGGTGAACGACCTAGACAATTTAGTAGGTCGCGCATTAGTCTTTCACTCGGAAGGTGGTGAGTAGGCAATGGCAAAACCAACCAGTGATAACAAACTTCTACACCGCCGTTCGAAACCGGTGTTAAACTGTAGATCTAACCATTGTGCTACAATGGGCCGTTCTGTTCTAAGTGCATCCCTGGACAGCCACTTAACCTAACATAACCTCGTTTTTCAAAAAATATATTTTTATTGTTATAAGAATTTAAAAACCAAAAGTCTTACTTAAAAAATAAAATCAACATTTTAGAATCTAAGATGCACATACCAGAATCTATTCCCAGTTTTCTGAAATGCTTGGACTATAACGATTTTCAAGGCATCTAAAAGAGGAAAGATGCTTAAAAAATATTTGTGCATGAAAAGCATAATCAAAATTGTATTACTGAAAATCAATTCCAACACTGATATAGTTTTTATTCTCTCAAAAGTCGTACCAGTTCCTGAAGAGAAAAGATTAATAGGTAATATTTTAAGCATCTTAGATCACAATAGTTGCATCAAACTACCTAAAAAAGTATTTAAATGTGTTCATAATGATGAAGAAAGCATTTTTTAATGATCAAAATTAATCCCTGACTTGTCATCAAATGATAATATAAGAACAGATTGAGATTGATTGTTTGTGCTGATCAAAGTAGCGAGGAATAAAGAAAATTGGTAAATGACACTGTCCAACAGTAATTACAATCCCTAGGATGTGACTACGGTTTCGGAAAATAGATTGAAAACGATGATATACGTATCGCGACGTTTTTGTGGGAGTGTACTTTTTCCAATACAACCCACTATTATACAGATTTCGTATTTTGACCTAGTTTTCGAGTTATGTCGCTTGCAAATACGTGCAAATTTGAGCCTCAAAACTACGGATTTCGTTTTCAGACACTGAAATCGATTCCCATCTGCCCCGCTAACCTCCCCATTTCCCCAAAATGACGAAAAAACTAATTTTTTGCACCTTTTTTATTCACAACTCCCAAACGATTGACTTTTTCAAATATCTACCTTCAACAAAAATGTAATAGGAATAAAACCCGTATTAAATAATTTTCTTAAACATAAATTAAATTAAATTTTAATCTTCGATGTCCATTGCAATCGACCAGCAGAAGTCAGCTGGCATCGAATCGACTTGTTTTCCTTTATAGCGCTCCTCTATTTCCATGATAGTCAGGTGGAGGCTTTCTCCTAGTTCATAAGATTCCGTTTGAAACTGCTTCTCAAATAAATCATAATGGGCAGACAGAAGACGGATTTTTAATGGCATACCACCTTGATCAAAAAGTTCCCAGAATTTATCCAGAAAATTAAAAATACAAGTTTATTCATCTAAATCTATATTGTCCCCTTCAAAGTAATCCCCATCGACTGCAACACATTTATGCCAGCGCTTGATCCAATCTTGCTTCCTGCTACTTTTACATTACTTCCTCTCGGCTGCGGAAACGCGTTCCCCGTAATGGTTTTTTAACTCGATTGAACAGAAAAAAGTCACAAGGGTGCCAAATCAGGTGAATTCGGTGGCTCTTGGATGGTATTCGTTGCATTTTTCGTCAAAAAAATTACAAATAATGATGGCACTGTGTGACGATGCGTTATCATGGTGTAAAATCCATGAGTTTTCGTGCACAATTCTGGTCTCTTTCGGCGAATTGCTTCACGCAAACGTCTCATAACGTCCAAGTAGTACTCTTTGTTTACTCTCTGGCCTTCTGGCAAAAATTCATTATGCACTACACTGTTGTAATCCATGAAAACCGTGAGCATTGCCTTCTTTTTTGACTAAAAACGACGTGGTTTTTTTGGTCTCGGCTCATTTGGTGAACGCCATTCACTTGCCTGATATCTGAATTGCGTATCGTACTCATAAGCCCATGTCTCGTCTCCAGTAATGATCCTTTTGGTAAATGTGGGATCAGATTCAGCCTCGCAAATCATGTCTTTTGCGACGTCAACACGGTCTCTTTTTTGCATGAAATTGAGATCTTTTGGCACCAACTTTGCTGCTACACAACGGAAACCCAAATCATTAACCAAAATGTCTTGGACGGATCCATAGGTAATGTTCAAGTCTTCCGCTATCTCTCTGATGGTTAATTTGCGGTTATTGACCAAAATTTCCTTTACTTTATCAATGTTTTCGTCGGTTTTCTATGTCGATGGCCTGCCACTGCGTTCATCGTCTTTGATTGACTCACGACCACTTTTGTACCGCTCATGCTACTGGTAAACGAACGTTTTCTTTAAAGAATCGTTGCCGAAACACTTTTTCATTAAATCCGTTTTTTACGCAAAATTTAATACAAGACAATTTAATAAAATTGTAAATAATCGCCAACACACACATAGATAGAAGTACTCTTGGCTACGTAACTTTTGCAAATGTTAAGCTATGGCGCTAAGATTTAGAGGGAATATCAACAACAGATGTACCAACTTAATAAAGAAAGCAGAACTCAAACCGGAACGATGGGAGCGCCACACGGTGGTTATTCCGGGAAGTTTTTGATCAAGGTAGTGTGCACGTTAATATTTTCAAAAACATCAATAGTTTGGTTGTTGTGATGAAAAAAGTTGGAAAAATGGAGTTTCTGTCATTTTTGTCGGTTGCTCAAGATTAAATGCCCCATACTTTTTCTGTGTATTTCGTTCTCAGACACTGAAAATGAAATCCACCGTTTTGAAGCTCAATTTTGCACTTATTTGTATGCGACATAAACCGAAAACTAGGTCCAAACACGAAAACTGTATAATAGTGGGTTGTATGGAAAAAAATACACTCCCACAGAAACGCCAAAACAAAATAATAATATCATCTTTTTCTACCTATTTTCTGAAACCGTTGTCAAAACCTAGGGATTATCCAATTTTTCTGAATTTTCACTACTGAAGACCAATTCACTAGAATTGTTGGAGTAAAATGTGGTCATTCTGAATAATAAAGTTCTTGGAAACTCACTTTTGTCATATTATCACTTAGTAGTATTGAGATAAAAAAAGTCAGAACTAGATTTTCTTTTTTCGTAACATAAATGATATTTCAACAACTTTCTATGTAGCTTCCCAAAAACATAAAAACAAATTTATAACCATCTATTATTAAGAAGATCTTTGACGCTTAAGTTTTTTTTTGGTGAGTGGAAAAAACTTATTTTTGTGATATACTGTATATCCGGAAGTCTCTGTAGAACAAAAGAAATAAACCCAGCCCCAAACTGCTCAAAAAATTTAGCACATCATAACTGCAACACTTTATATATATTCAAAATTCTAGTTAACTTTAAACTTTTCCCACCATTTTACAGATATCTAGTGCGGCCGTCACCGTTTTCAGCGCAGAAAACCTTCGAACGTCACAATTCACGTCGGAAATCGAACATATCCTTCTGTTCCAACATCAATCTGGGTGCGGCATGTGGCTCAAATATAGGAGCTGGCAATGTAGGTGCCGGTTCGCGTCGCGGCTCTGGCATTGCAGGCCTCAATCCCATGCAGATGCAAAGCGTCCAGACGTTGGCCGGGTATGGTTCGCCACGCTGCTCGCCGCCAATACAACAAATTAAATCCAATTCTCTTTCTCTACCCGACAGTCCGACGGTTGTTGGCTCGCAGCGCGGCAGGAGTAACTCATTGCGGGTTGGCTATACATACTTTTCCTCCATTTTTCATTTTTACTTTCAAAAAATTTATTACTTTATTTATATATCTTACATACCTACTACACCCTTTTTTTACATCTTTTTGTGTATCCAAGTTTAATTTCGTTGATTGTTGAAATTTTTAAGTTTTCACTTGTTTCTGTGTATTTCTCTTGCAAATTTTATTTAACTATATACAATTGTATTTATTTCGTGGCAAAACTCTTGATTTAAACAATTGGCGGGCACAGTGGAATGGTAGCAAACGAAAAGCGTATTAAAATTTCAAAATAATAAGTTGCATATATGTAGGTGCATATACTCGGAGACTTGAGACTTAAGATTAGCTGCAATTAAGGCAATTTACTTAGCACTTATCCTATTCTTCCAGTATGCCACAACCCAAAAGTGATCGAAACCAATAAACACTTCCCCTGTGAATTATTCCGCTCGGACTAGAGACAAAATTATATCTTCGAAAGAAGTACTGTACCGATGATGTAAGCAAGAGTAACAGAGACTGTAACTGTTTAGCCCCGTTTAGAACTGAATTGAAGGACTAGTTCTTCGAAAAGTATCCATATAGAGATTTATCTAGTTAATGAGGTAATCCTCTTTCATTAGAACTAATTGTTTTGACTTTGGCTAGCGGCTGAGATCAAGTCCTAGAAACTAGGGATGCAAACTAAAGAGCAAAAATCATTTTTCGGTTAACCGGTAGGTTTTCTCAGTTTAAACGTGGAGTAAAAACCGGAACAAAAAAAGTAATCACTCAAAAAACTGAAAAAGTACTCAAACATAAGATCAACTCGGTGTCCCAGTGATTGACAGTTATCTCATGCCGTAAACACAATTGCGTTGGAGGACGAGAAATCAGCTTATTATTTACGCAAACGTGCTCATAAATTAAAAGATTTTACGTCCTCACAAAAAAAAAAAAAAAAGATTTAGCTAAATAAATAAATTTTTTGTAAATAGAAAATGACACCTGATTACCGTCGTCCGTCGCAATTGGGTTCGTTTCCCTGTCAGCGAGTCAGCACTTTCAAAAAAAAAGTCCGTACGGTTTGTTTTAATAAAATAAATCGCTTCGGTAACTTAGTGCATAAATGCTTGACTGGAGTACTAGTTCAACGGGCTCAATTCTCATCAAATCTCTCCCAAAACCACTCTTCTCTTTAACAATTGGCTTCAAGTCACTCCAAGTGACTACAAATTTCAATTAATAAGCAGTCATTAATTTTGAAGAAATAACATTTCCATTCGCAAGATTTCAAAAAAATTGGATTCCCCTAATTTATTTATTTATTTTATAACTTTTACAATATAGTTATTGTGGATTTTAAACTTTTTGCATATTCAAAATCAGTAACCTTATAAACTTTATATCATTTTGTCGCAATTTCCATTCCACAGTGCAACGTTAATGCCAAGGCTAAATGCTCGTGAATGCAAAGTTCAATTTTTAAGTATTTAAACAAATGTCAAGGGTTTTGTTATTTATATATTATATTTATTTTGGTTTTATTATAATTTCATTATCAATTGGCAACTATTTACTATCTACTACCACTATGTAAAAGCACCAACAAAAAAAAAAAACAAAAGAAAAGAAAACACAAACAAAATGTGTAAATTAGTTTAGAGTAAAATTGTTACAAGAAAAACTAAGCCACCCCATCACTCCCTACCACCACCAGTATTTGATGATCATCACTACTTAAGTTATTGCTAACGCAATCATTGCATCACCAACAAACACCGTCACCACAACTACCATCACCACAACTACCATCACCACCACCACCACTACTACTACTAAGTATTAACATCACCGAACAAGTTGCACATCCAAGTGTTCAGATTATCAAAGTGTGGCACACATGGCACCAACGACCAGCATAAGATAAATATAAAAGCAGTGGATAAATATAAAAAAAAATAAACTGAATGTCAGCAACGCATATCTGCATCCGTATTTGCATCATAAAATGTTGCTTGCGTTTAAAGTGTTTTTTGTGTTCATTTTTGAATTTTGAATTGAATTTACTCTCGATAAGTTTTTATGACTTTAATTTTAGGTATTTTTATTAATCATACATTATTTTTGAACTTTCTCTTGTTCCTCTTTGTTCCCCTGTAATTACAGATCGATAACGATATTCTACTGCGTCGTTCCTCTTCGCTGCGTCAGGGTTTGCCTAATGTGGGCGTCAGTCATGGCCGACGTAAATCTTCGCTCGAGGAAATCGGCATTAGTCATTTTACAACACTAATGCAAGCGACAAATCACTCAAATCCAATTAAAATCGCTTTAAATGGCAGCATTGGGTTGGAGGTATATATCTGCTTAGCTACAAAATATAAGATAATGAAATTATAATCGTTACAAGATGGATTCAATTCGGTTGATCTATGGCGTTTCTGACTTTTTTATTTCGTCCTTTGGAAATTTAGAGCTTCCATATACAGTTAGCTAAGTAAATAAAATCTTTATATTTGACATAGCTGATTTATTCCTCACAACTGGTATTGCTTTCTATCGAAAGCTTTTAGGCTGGAAACATAGTAGAGCGTCGAGTAAACGATTTAAAGAAAATTTATTGTCATTTTTTTTTTTTTTTTGCTTTCTTCGATACGTTGCTTACTGCTCCACTATGCTTCCAGAAAAATGTTTTATATAAATAGTTTATAAATTGCTGAAAAGCTGAATTTATTTTACTATGACTCGAGACCATGTAGGGTAAAGTGGGGCAGTTTCGTCTTTGGGGGGCATTCGGTTCCATTAAGCTGGGGTTTTGTGAGATCAGTGTGGAAGGCATTGCTCCTATTTTAAGCGGTGAGTCTGAAATAAAGCTGCCCAATCCAATCATTACATCGCCTATTTTAAGAATACATTTAGATGGAATAGCAAAAGAGATTTCAGTTCATTTTCAATAAAATTCTTGATCCTTTATAACTTTATAAAAGCTTGTTTGCCTGTCTTCTTAATATGTAAATACAATTTCCGACTTCAATACAAATATGTACAGCACTAGTTCTAGGGCCTACTAATTTGTATGTATACATTTTTTGAAGTACTCTGACTAGATCTTCAACAACTTTACCGAAGAAAGTAGGGCAACGAATGGATCCGCTTTCTTTAATTATTTCCTTCCCCCTACACTAATCCCCCCCTCCGCCCATACCAATCTTCTTCTTTTTACCTTCTCTCCACCTATCTCTCTTTCTCCCTCTTTTGCTACTCTCTACCCACACTCTCTTTCTTTGCTTTCTTTCTGTATTATGTTGCTGTTGTCTCTTCCGACTATCCCCCATGATTATTTTGTCTTTATGCTTCCAATTACTGCCTAAAGTAAACACTAACTGCACTCGCAATCAACTCCGATTCGTCAACGGATATAGAATTCAATGGGATCAGTAGATAAAGTTGGGATATCTAAAAAATTTTCGGAGCTAAGATTGTAATGCCTGGTTTTCACTATGTCATATTTCATGTCAAAGAGCGAGAAAGAGAGAATTCCCTTTATGATATTGCCAACATGTTGCCAAATTTCATTGAATTTGACATAGTGAAAACTAGGCATAACTTTGAAAACCTTGTAATCGGTTGCCTGTGCAGATAAATTTTGAAAATAAGTTCTGAACTTTACACTGGCCGTAAGTAGTATAAACTAGTAAAACCAAGAAGTGTATACTAATTCCTAAATCATTCGTGTTCTAAATACATATTATAATTATATATTATCATTACAAAGTATTTAGTTATATTTTATACAGCTTCAACAAATGCATACTTCTATTGGAGAAACAATCACCAGAACATTAAATCCATTCAGTCAAATATTTGTGCTTTTAGTTAGTTTGAAAAACCATAATCCATTTTGAAACGAAAAATTATTTCATAAGATTTTTGCATAATTTTTAACCATTTCCCCATCAAGAATCACATCTCATTGCAGGTAACACCACCCGAAGAGCCAACACCGATTTTGGGTGTGCCCTGTATTATGGGCGGTGGCCAAGGTGGCGGTATTAACCCATCGGCATTAGGTGGCTCTACATTGGCCATCAATACTGCAGATCTTGGAGGTGGTGGCGGCGGCGGCAGCAGCAGTATGAGCATGAATATGAATAATTCACCGTTGCAAGTGCCACAACAAGATCAGGCACAAAGTAATCAGATGCAATCACCGCAACATTTACAAGGTACAATTGTATGATACAACCTTATGTGGGGTCGCAGACTCCGCTCATCGATATCGAAAAAAAATAAATGGATATAATGATATCCGTAAAGCACTAGATAGTAGTGTAGAGTGCACAGAGAGAGAAGCGGAGAACCGAGTACTTGTAAAAATCCACAATATTTCACACTGATGGCAGGCAGCATACTGAAGCCACAACATTGTAGTCATCACTGAAGTTTTTCCAAGGAGTCAGTTAAATAGGGAATAGGAATAAATTAAATCGCACGACTCTACGATCAACGACTTACTTTCTTACTTTCTCAAATACCTTCTACCACTTCTCGGAACACATATAAATAAATTGTTGTATAAAAATGGTTCATGACCTATCACGTACATACTATGCAAATTTACTTATCGGACTGTAATTGTATGTGTAAAGAAGAAACCAAAAAAACTGAAATATTTTTCATAGTTTCATAAATATTTTTTAAGACAATATTGAATTGGTGTGAAGTATTTGTTTTCTGTTTTGAGATTTAAACTTTTTTCTATTAAAATTAAGTTTAATTTATATGATTAAACATTTTCTTCTTTACTTTTCTATATACTTCTAAATAATTCTTGTAAATAATGTAAAATATAATTTAAAATGAACAGATGAACGTGATTTATTTTCATTTATTGCATTAAATTTTGAATAATTCTTTGTTGAAAGAGGCAAACAAAAATGTGTTTTGGGAACAAAAAACGTAGTTAAATTATGGAAATTATTAATTAAGAATAAATTATATATGTAATTAATTAATTAACTACTTTGGATATACAATATAGAAATTGCATACATATTTAGAGATAATCAAATGTATTTATAAAAAATGGCAACATTAAAAAAATATTAACATTTAGTATTTAATAGTAAGTTAGTTATTTATACCTACATATAAATTCAACTTACATACTTACAGATATCAAATAATGGCATTATATAATAGTAATAAATTAAGTTATAAATCCAAAAAATATTTGAGTACACAACAAAAAATAGATGTGATTCATATTATAACAAAAAAATATAGCTATGTACGAGGGTCGTCTAAAAGTGTCTGACAAAAATAATGAAAACATACGTTTCTATTTTCAAAGAACTCCTAATGATATTTAATACATACTGCATATACTATGCATATTTTAGGTTATTCTTCCATTAGAAAATACGCAAACCACAACCTAGACCCCAAAATGTATGACAAGAGGAATATTGTTAGAGTGCAGTGCTTCTGTATATGTAAAATAGCAGTTTCAAGCAAATATTTAGGCACATTCAAAGAATTCCATGAAAATACAAAATACCGACTTTTGTATTACCTACACAGAAAGTTAAACTGGAAAATAACATTTTAGAAGAACCTCATTCATGGTTTCTCTCTATAAAAGAGTCTTTGCACTATGGACAGAAAACCAGGTTTTTTAACATAAAGTTCAAATTTATATAAGAATAAATATTTAAAAAAAAGTTTACTAACTTTAATGACTATTGGAAATAATTTTTGCGCGATTCTGCCTCAATAATGAATAATATATTCATTTCGGAACCATTTTGAAATATATCATGCATATAAAGGTTTTTTTTATCTATTAATAAAACACAGAATTTTTTGATATATTGAGTTCAAATTTATTGTGGGTGTAGTGCAAGCATTAAATTTTACGAATGAAATTCGATTTCGGTCATATGGCCACCACGAGCCCATTTACAGCGACCCAATTTTCCACCACTCTCGCACACATTTTGACCGAAACGTTGGCAATTTCGCGTTTGATATTGTCTTTGAGCTCGTTCTAAATTTGCTGGCTTGTTGGCATAGACCATTGACTTGATATAGCCCCATAAAAAGAAATCCAATGGCGTTAGATCGCATGAACGAGGCGGCCATTCCACCGGACTATTTGTCAAGTTCATCCAATTCTGGGCACAAATAATCCTCCAACATAACACGGTAGCGCTCTCCACTGACGGTAACATGACGGTCGTTTTCATCCACAAAAAATACGGCCCAATCACACCTGCGGCATGAAAACCGCACCAAAGAATAATTTTTTGCGGATGCAACGGTGTCTCAAGAAGCACATGTGGGTTTGTTGCTGAGCAATAACGCGTATTATGCTTATTAACAAAGCCATTGAGCCAGAAATAAGTTTCATCGCTGAAGATGATTTCTCGATGAAATTCTTCATTTTCTTCAAGCTTTGCCAGAGCCCAATTGGAGAAGTTTCGGCGTTTCAAAATGATCAAGTGGCTTTAGTTCTTGAGTCAATTTCATCTTGTAAGCATGTGTGCCAAGATGTTTTTGCAAAATATGCCACAGTGTCGTTCGAGCAATGCCCAATTCTTGAGGACAACGTGGAATCGACTGATTTGGGTCATTTTGAATCGATACACTTACGGCTGCGATATTTTCTTCGCTTCGAGCGGTACGACGTCTTTTTGGCACCGGAACATCCAATAGTGAAAATGTAGATTAAAATGTATCCACTATAGCACGCACAGCCTGTCGGGCGGGACGATTATTACGACCGAAAATTGGAGTAAGCGCTCTTAAAGTAGCGACCACCGACTCAGAATTTGGGTAGTAATTTTTAATAATTTCCAAATGTTGCTGGTTCGTGAACTTAACCATGATGAAAATGTTGACTTTAACTACCCTTTTGACATTGACAGTTCATTAAAAAAGTTTAAAGGTGCGTTCATATAAAGATACGAAATTGTTATGTCCCTAATGGAAAACCCTTTATAAGGCAACCAACTATACCGATTTTATCGGAATGATTCCGATATTTGCCGGCAAGTTCTGATTTCCGAAAATTACGGCAATATAACCCAAATACTTCGAACACCTAGCGAAAATACTTTTAGCACATGAAAAAATTCTTATACAAACAAAACGAGAGTCCACATATAGTGAAATTGCATACTTAGTTTACCCCTAGAGCTTACATTTTTTTTTTGGTCATTTCTTATTTCCTTTTTTTTACATTAATTATGACAAATGTATTTTTTTTACACTACCAATTTGGCAACCCACTATATATGCTGATTTGTGATTATATGGGAGCCATGTGTTTTATTAATTTTTGCCAATACTAGAAATCTTTCTTATAGTTGGGTTATATGTTGGCAACCCAATTTTTCATGGAGGTACTTCAATAATACTTAAAGTACAAAGCTCTATTCGACTTTATGCCAAAAAAATCTGACTTTCGAACCATTGCACATTGAAGAAAAATGAAACTTTTCGCCAAACGTAATGATCTAGCTACACACGGTAGGAGTCAGAAGAATACTGTTTCACTGGGTCAATTAATTCTATTTATGATTTTTATTTGTCGAACCTAAGCACCCTTCATAGCAGTCCAGCTCAGTTAAATCTTTTTTGGAAGTAGGTAGTAAACAATTTAGCCGAAAGATCTTCAAAGACTCATTACACATACATAGCTACATACGCTCAAAAATTACAATGAATCTGATAAAAATATTGGCAGAATTCTACTAAAAGAACTTTACGTTCAAATTTCAGAAATCGTACAGTTTCAGTTGTGTTATACAATTCATAAACTATTTCGCCATTCAAACCAGTGTTATTTAATCTTCTATTCATTAAGTCATACCAAAATATTATATCTTAAATTTTTTTCCGGGTTTGCCCAATTAAGAAGGAAGAACAAGTTTTTTCTTTCCCTGAAACTACGCAGTACTTACCAAAAAAAAACTGACATTTTTAATCCAACTCTCTTTCAGCATTTAAGTCAGCCCAGAACCTGTAAAGTTCTTAAAGTTTCGAAATGGTTGATCAAGGATTTAGGGTACAAAGAACATAATCTGCGCGGTAATACAAAAAGTATTATTGGAACAGTGCTTCATTCAGAAATCAAAATCACCATAATTACAATATCATTTTTTACACCTAATTTAAATCAATCCCTAAAAAACAACAGAAATTTTGTATTTAACCCTCGTACATACTTACTATTTACGATTGCATAAATATTTAATGGCAGCCACATTAAAAGGATAACAAATGAAAAGATATTCAGTAGGCACATACCAATATAAACAATACAGTTCTAAAATTAAATAAAAAAGATATAATAAAGAAATTTCATTGCAAAACTATTAGGAGCATAGAAATGTAATAAAACCTGCTATATTTTTTCTGCTCATAGAATAAAACGAACTAACTGGAAACAAAATTCTCTTATGTTAAGTAAATTCTTATGAATATAATTATAAATTTTGATTACGCCTAAGTATTTTTTAATTCTGCACTCATAAAGGGTTAAAATTATATGGACCTAGACACTTAAAATTATATGGACCTAGATACAGATTATATTGGTTTGGAACAGTTAACGGTTGTTTATAATACTCATAATTAAATGTTGTATTAATTAATTTTATCCACATATTTCAAAGTTTCAATATTGAAACCAGTGAGGCTTGAATACCGCTGACTGTTGTCTCTATCAGCAACCATAAATAGTTGCTATAAATAAGTACAGTGCGTCCGAATCGAGTTTATAATTCTTCTCCACATATTGAAATAGAACTATTTAAATTATTGCATTTTTTTGTTTATTTATTTTCTTTTACATTTTTAAATATGTTTAAAGTACTTATTATAACTATCTGAAATAAAGCACAATACATTTTGAAAAGAAAAAAAACAGTTCCACTCACGGCTAGGAAAAAAACGAGTGAGCTGCCATATTCGACTAGACCAATATACATACACATGCATGTACTGGGAGAGAAGAGATGCAAGTATATCTGTGGTAAAAAAAAAAATATTTGAAGCATTTTCTTCGATTTTAACATAGAGTCTTTTGAAACAGTGCTATAGTTTCTATAATATTTCTCTTCGAAGCTATCAAACTCGGCTGGCAAGAAAACAAACTTAAGCTATTATTCCTTTTTCCACAGATATGCATATAACTATTGAGGGTTTTACCTTCATTCAGTAGAAAATAATGATTGTGATTCACATTTAAACTTTTTAGAAAATAACTATAACTAAGTACATAACAATTAAGAATTTTTCATTAACAGTAACAATGAGAAGGTACAGAAATAAAAGCTATAGAGTTTTTTTTATTTTACTATGAAATTACCCTGAATCGCTTAGTTCAAGCAGATACTAAATTATATAGGTAGAACATAACTCTATTCAGTCAGAAAAGGACTCAAATCGATATTGTCAGGCGATTTATCACTGATTTATCAGAATCATAGTGAGTTTCATATCAATTCTTGCTCTCGCGACAGTAATTTATTCATTGTTAAAATAAATTAAGCCTAAATGCGACCAACCGACCGAACCAGTCTTTTTCTATACTAAATGAATGATTCTTTTTCTTCATGGGCAGCAAATCTCTTAATTTTATTAAGGATCAATTTTATCTACATACACTGCACCTGATACTAGTTACAGAAGCCAAAAAAGAAGACATTTTATATCTTTTGCCATAATGCATGCTCTTCGAACCGATGATGCCTAATATTGTTTTTATTCTATTTTACAATAAAATAAATGTTCTTAATTAGAATTAATTAGAATTTTCTCTTGTCCTAGAGTAAAACCAACCGGATGTGACGTCGCGCGTAAGGTTGCAATGCGACATAATTTTGTCGAGCAATGTGCTTGAGGGGCTAAATATCAATATTCCGTAACTGAATTCATGAGCAAACTATATAATAAACGATTCATAAATAGTTTTAATTCAATATAACATATTAATTACACACACACACGCATATGGCAAAAAGAACAATGTGTAGCGTCGCCATCTTAAAGTTTATGACAGCTATACATTTCACATACAGATGGGGCAAATGTCCAAGGAATTACATGAAGATGTCGCACACAAAAAGAGTTCGCTACAATTGTCATCGACATTACCGGTACAGAATTGCAATTTTTGTTCTAGCAGTAATCAACAACAAAAAATTGGTTGTGTATTAACGAACACAAGGCAGAAGTGAAACTTCTTGTGAACTAAACAAAACACAAGCAAATGAAATTAAAAAGCACAAGCCAATGAAGTAAAAAATTTAGCGATTGAAAAATTTCATTTGCTTGTTTCACTTCTGCCTTGTGTTCGTTAATACACAACCAATTTTTAAAGTAATTTCGTGTGTATAAACCAATCAGCAAATCCAAAATTCCATCTCCTTCTTCATCTAGATTGTATGGTTAGCGATTTAAAGTAGTTATAGCTGTGTTTTTCAAATAGTCTAGGTTATGTTAGGTTGGAGTGACAGCCTTTTACTTGAAAGCACACTTAAGCACATAATTAGGCTCATTGTAATACCACAGTTCAAATAGTCTAAGAATGTAGGAGTGTAGATCCCGCGAGCATAGTGCATATTTTGGTTTCAGGTTGATAAGGACGGACTAAAGACTTTCTTCAACTGAGAAAGACAATACATATTCCATTTTGTAGTATTATCCTCTGCATTTTAATGGTATGGAGTTGGTCATTTAACAGAAACTGTTCTATCCTAAATTCAAAACCCAAAAAACTCTTCAGCACTTGTGCCATACTGAAAATTTCAAAAAAAAATTTTCATTCAACTGACTATATATAAATAAATTTTAAAATACATAAAAGTGTAGCGAAAAGATTTAAATAATACAGAAGGTTGTTTGTATGTCGGGGAAACCACGGCAAAATCAGTCACTTTCTGGCGGACAAATAAATACTCAAGAAATTATTCCTGAAACTAAATGGATACATTCAAAAGGAAATCATTTTCACTATTGAATTAGTAAAGAGGTTTTGGCTAATCTTTATTAGTTTTCGTTCTAGAAAACATTGTATTCAGACATAAGAAATTGTCAATTCGAAATTTCCGAGGCAGAGTCGTACACTACCTGGGTATATTTTTACACCACAAATTTTAAAACAGGAATATTTTCGGAGCCGAAAAACAACAACAGCTTTCTAAATGCACCATCAAAAAAAAATTGGTGACCAACTTTCCCCCGGAACACTTTAAAACGCGGAAAAGACCTGCTTAGCCAAATTTTTAATGTTACCCTCAAAACATTTTAAAAAACAAGAAAGAATTCTCAACTAAAACGAAACTTCTCACGATCAGCTCGTTTTTTTTTTTTTGGCTTCAATCTGTTTTTAACATTTTTATAACCTCTTTGTACAATGCTCTCTTATTTCGTCGTTCTTTTTGCATTTTGACTCAATATAAAATCAATACAAAACAAAACTCGTTGAAAAAATCCACAAATTACACTTAACAATTCAGTTTTACTCCCAAACGCCAAAAATTCTCGAACGCGCCTTTAGAAGTTTCACTTCGGATCAATTTAACCTTTAAATGCCCACAGTATCTTCAAAGATACCACCATTCAAACTAGCTTCTTATCGTTTTTTTTTTTTTTTGCAAAACTTAATACCAATACCTTCTCTATGAATTCTATAATAACACAATTTTTGCTCTTATAAATTAATTACTTTAGAAATTGCAGAAATTGAAAACTGAGAAAAATTAATTTTTCAAATTAAAATAGAATTGTTGTTTTATAGAAAAACCTGATAGATAGATAGACGGTAGAAACATTTAGCTGTCATATTTGGATTCAGCGACTCTCTCTACTCTACTTGGGTCCATGTTGTTCATACGGAAATGTGTTGAGGGCCCAGAATATCTTTCAGATAAAACCACATTTTTTTAATTAATATCTTAAAAAATAATTTTTTTGCAAAACTCCTTTTTATCTCACCTTTTTACATATCAAACCTTTTTTTCATTAAAATCGGTGTCCATGGGCATTTAAGGATTAATGAAACGTCACTATACAATGAAACGTCACTAAATGCGGAATATTAAAACCTTCCCACTGTAGTGACCTTTTCGTCTTACGGCATGTTCACAACATAAAATAGCTAATGAACACTTAATTAATTTTCAGGCGATTGAACTGTGGATATGGGACAACTAACTTATACTAATGATAATTTCTTAAAATGTTTATTTTGTTTCTTCTTTACTTTCATAATTATTATATTTAGCACAAATATATAAAAGAGAGAAGTTTTAAAATTTTTGGAATTTTTAATAGGTAGAAATACAACACGAGAATAAAAAGTAAAACGCTTTGGTATACTATGAATGCTTTATAAAAAATTAAAAACTAAATAATAATACAGAAAAACCTTAATAAAATTAGGCTTAAGTGCAAATGAAGGAACTGTAAATTAACAATATTTGGACTTAATTAAAAAAGAAATTAAATTTAAAAAAATTAAAAAAGCATCATTGTTTTTATTAGCTTTAAGTCACAATGTAAACTAGGAGCGTAAAAGCAGATAAATGAACCAAAAAAGAACCTTTAAGAGCTAAATTTAGTATTAAATTAATATTTACATAAAAAGCAAAACAAACAGAAAACACAACAACACACACATATGTTAATGCTAAGGCCTTATATGTTCTTAAACTTGAAACAAGAAACAAACAAAGAAACTATATATTAAAAATTAAAAAAATAAATACTTAAATGCATTTTAGAGGCTCAGTTAAAATAAAATAAAAACGCTTCTTCTTTGAGAGTTTTTAAAATTTTACCAAAAAACTAAAATTAAAACAAAAAATTTAGTACTAGTTGTTTATAATGAATTATTTTTGCACTCCATTAGATTTGAATTAATTGCATCCAAAATGTGAAATTTCTACAGAAACAAAACAAATTTAACATTATTTTTTAAATATTTCATAAGTATATATCAGACATATAAATATAGATATAAATATGTATGTTTGTATACTTAGTAGATACATAATTAATAATAATATAGAACTATTAGTATTTATATAATTGCATAATGTGAATATTAGAGGTGCCCAGCAAATTTAAGTTTTTTTTGATTTTCGATAGCCGGGCATATAAATTTACCAAAGAATGGAGAATATGGATAAATCGAGTCCCTTGCAAGTGGACCGTCATAGGTGATGAAAAATTCAAAATTTCTTTGTGAATGCTGATTCCAACTGCATTCACAATTTTTTTTTAATGTCATATTACATATATCAGAAAATTCAACAAAACTAGTTCCAGCAAACCAAATTTTGTAATCTTAAAATATCTAAACACAAATAACGCTAGCCAAATGTTGTCAACATCTCTTTTAGCTGTGCAGATATTATCATCGAATCTCCCAAGAATTTTGTCCTCAAAGCTTTCAAACCTTTTGAAAAGGGAATTCCTCATTTATCAGCGGCTATGAAAGTCTACTTGCGTGTGTGCGAATAAAATCCAAACTTTGTATTTGATATACTATGTAGGTGCAAAAGAAATTTGTTATGCCTAGTTATCGAAAATAAAAACAAGTTTAATTTTCTCCATACAAAATTGAGCAACTCTAGTGCATATGTATTAAAAAGGATCGCCCTACAGAGGAAGTTTTTAATCCCATTTCGTGCATGCATTTTTTAAAAGAAGAGTTAAATACAAGAACTTGGACGTAATTAAAAAAAACCTGTTAAATTTTGATTCAAATACTGGACCACCTTATAGCGGTTGTGTTCTCCAGCCCAAAAAGCTCCAATTTCGAGTGAAATTGGTCGCGGCTTTACTTCGACCATTTTCATTGGGTTCCAAGGTTCGTCACAAACAATGTGTAGTTATTTCCTAATTCAAGTTCTTTATTCACCTAAGTATTTGGTGCACAACAATATATGTAGAATATAGTTTGGAACAATCTCTAGGTCGGAACACCTCGTTTTTTCCGTTTTCCACACTTGCGCCATCAACGTCTACATGCAAAATTGTTTGTCACGATAACAGCAAACTTCTCATCTCGCCAAGAGTTCAGAACGCGAATAGTATGCACGTGCCACGAAAGCGTGTGCTTAAATATCGATAAAAAAAACTAATTTACATTGCCAAACATAATAAAATTGTTTTCTGAAGTGTAATTTGAAAATTTGGAGCGTTATTTGGTATTTCCATCATGCGTTTGTGATCTGCGTGATGCGACGCCAAATGGCGAGTATAGTCTAGGTCGGAACACTATTTATTATATTTTTGCACCTAATGCAATTTTCAACCTTTCTCATCTGCCATAATTGCGATTCGGAATAATATTCGGCCAATTTTAATTTTTTTTAATTGATAAAAACTCTAATTTCTTTTAAAAAACTTACACAGCGGGCTTTTTATTTTAATTACAGGTTTCCTTTCCCCACTTTCAAATGTATTTCAGACTCTTTCCTTCATTTACAGTTTTTTTAAAATCATTTTCCTCCATATCTCATTGGTTTTCTGCGGTGATCCGACCTTGACTACAATTTTTTTTAAATGCTCATAATTCCGAAACATACAGGTATTACATATTGCATTACACAAGCTTAAGTTATGGACAAAAATCAAAAGCTGTTGCAACCTAGACGACATTCCTCTATGTATTCAAGTTCTGCATAAGCTTAGACAATATTGTGAAACCTATAATCCAATATCTAGTAACAAGTATTTTTCCTAAATGGTTTTCTTAAGGGGTTATACGATTTTTCAAGAATTTTTTCTGAAAAGGAATTTTATTGGACTAATACAAAAATTTGCATACATATTGTTTAATTTTTTAACTTTTGGACTTAGTGATTTCATAAACCCTTATTTTCAAGAGGAAGGGTAGAAGATAGAGGAAAAAATGGTTTATCTCTTTGTGCTTAATAACCCCTTAAACACCCTGTATCGCAGTAGAAGCTAAAAACATAGCCTATGTCTAGAACAATTTTTTAATAGGAATTAACCACAAAATTTAGTCTTTAAGTTATGTAGACTTAAACCGAACCACCCTCTACAGAGCTGAGTAAAATATCACCCTAATTTCAGGGGGTAATAGGTTATTCAATAATAGAATCTAGAGCTATGGTTTCCTTCAAAGTTTGCACTATGGGGTTTTTTAAAGGAGGAAATTTTTCGAAACCATTTGGCTGAAAAATGAACCCTAACCATAAAACACTCCAGTACAAAAATATGGTAATTAGTGGAGAAGGGGGGGCGGGGGGAGGGTCGTGTTAGTATTTAAAATAGAAGACACAGTCTCAAAAATGCATGCATATCGTAGGGCTCTAAAATCGATCCACTCTAATATGCATATGTACATATATACGCTCTCTTACTAGCATAAAGAAGGATCATTAAAAGATTTTTTCGATTTTTGAACCAAAAACTAAAGCTGTCCTTCCCCTTCCTTGGATAAGCTAGTAAATTCTTGTATATAGTATATATTATTGTTGTACATATATACAAATACAAGTTATAAAAAAATAGTAAATTATTATGTAATGTATCTTTAAGTACATAATACATATTCTCATACTAGTAAGTATATAGCATTACATAAGTATGTTGTGGACAATAAAAATGCAACATCTATTATTGTAGATAAATCACTCATATTTTAAATCCAGGTTGAGCTAGAACCCCAACGTTTTTTGTTTACCTGCAACCAAAAATCAAATAAAACGACCACTGAATAAGAGCAGGCAAAAAATACCACTCAAAGGAAATAGCCGAAATTATGTTAACATTTTTTATTTTTAAATTTATTTGCTTATATGCTAATAATAATCAACAGTTATTGTAACTCTGAGGACCACAATAAGGATTTATATACTTAAGCAGTATGCCAAATTACACAGCAATAGCTGCGTTTTATTCACCAACTAGTTTAACATGTGCGAATAAAACGACCAAGTTGTTAAGTCTATTCTTCGTTATATTAGTATTCACAATAAAACTGCTGAGCAGCTAGAGGTGAAACATTTTAGTGGATCGGAGTCATTTCGGTTAATCGTGAGCATTATTTTTAGTTTTTACTATTTATAAGAAAATTTAACGGTGATTTTAACTTATTTTCACCGGCAGACATTTCGAATCTTTCACTTTTTGTTTTTTGTTTTTTCCCGTACCATTTTATATAATACATACTCGTAGAAAAAATTGGTGACAGGCAAAATTAGGCTCCATAAATATATATGTGTACTAATTTTTAAAGCTCTATCTTACCCATTTTTAACATATGGCCAATTTAAACATTCAATAATAGACGTTGCATTTTTACTGGCCCCAGCTATAGTTACATACGACTTGCATATTGTAATTGTAATGTGCAATGATTATACGTAGTAAAACTGAGTCAAAACAAAGAAAAAAACAAAAGAACAATATATCAACAATAGATAAAAGAATACAACACAATTCCTTTAAACTGATTGAATGAATGTAAGATTTCAATAAAAAAAAAAAAATTTCCTACATAAAATTCGATTTTTGTATTTTATTTATCAAAAGCCTCTCAGTAAGTAAAATCAAAACTAAATTTCAGATCTACTGCATGGCTTGTATCAAACGATTCTTATATTGTATTTCCGTCCCGTAAATACTAAGAGGTCCGCATTGTTACTTCTTATAATTGTGGTGATGTATTTTCGAAGTTGAGCTCTCTAAGCAACCTAACTGTAGAGCTGGTCGTAATCGTTTAATTCACCATATAAAATATATCTAAGCTAACAAAACACTGACAAAAATAATAATAAATCAACATCTACAATATATACGTATTTATATTTTAATTTTAAACTATTGTATTTTATTCACGTGTATTCTGTAAATATATAAAATGGCACAAAAATTTGTTTTTTTTTATTTTTTTTTTTTTTTTGGTATCTCAACATTAGCAAAAAATTACAAAAATATTACTTTATTTAACAAAATATTATAGTATGTATGTATGTATGTGTATGTATATATAAATTAAGATGTACTGCTGTCATGCGTGTGTAAAATGAAGATACATTTACATATCGCTCATTGCAACTATACCGTCATAACTCAAAATTTAGAATTTTTCAAGAGAAGCTTTTAAAATTTTCAATTTGAACGCAATGAACGCAAAAATAACAAATTTTCGTTTTAACTGTGACTCTTGGGAGTAGCCCACTGAAATTTTGCCAGTTGAAGGAGCACCTCCAACGATTGATTCTGCGTCAATAGTTAAACAATTTAAAATTTTGAGCTGCAACGGTATAGACAGACGCAAATGACCGAAAGGTATGTGTCTTGACATTAAGGTAAATAAATTATATGTATGTATGTATGAGTGTTGACCAAATTAAAATGGTACCCCATACTGTGGTACATTGCACATTTGCGATTTAATTGTGCATTTGCAGCTTTTACCAGATGGAGCCTTACGATTGGCTAAACAAATTCTAGAATCTGTGCAGCCACCATTATTAATCTGGCATGGGCTCTCCAATTGTGGGCAGATATCTTCAATAGCGGTCATGCCATACATTTTGTGACTACCGAAGAACGGGGTCTGTATGCCAGGCTGACGATTTCCGAATGTGTCAACGCTTTCCAATTTTTTGCTACAAAAAAATTCGAAAATACATACATTGAAAGAATTATTCACATGTATTGCATATTTATAGGTATGAGTTAAAACTTACGTAGTCCAATCAGTCCAATAAAATTGATCATGTGTAAATGTCAAACCAAATGGATACATTAATTCATTGGAAATAGTGCGCAATTGTTTGCTGTATGCATCAATACATTCAACTTTCTTAGTACCCGCATCGGCATAACACAATTCACCGCTACTTTCCAGGACAACCAAAGAATTCGGCAATGTAACTTTGTCTTGACCCAGGAGTAACTCTCGTCCGGTACCATCCAAATCGGACATTTCAATTTTTGGTGCTTCACGATTCCAATCAGACCAGTACAATTTTCTATTTAATCAATACAAAAACAAAAATTAGATACATATATTTGAATAGCGCAGTAGCGAAATCTTCTAGAGGCAAAAATCAAAGTTGTAATTTTCATGTAATTTTAGCTTAGCCCAAATATTTATGTATAATTGCGGAACCGGACAAACCGCCTGGGTTAATGCCGCACTAGAAACATAGCATAAGTGCCTAAACCGAGTTTTTCGCATCCTTTCGAATGGTGTAAAGATGTCAATCCTGGTATCACCGGATCCCAGAATTCACTCAAAAATTAGCCTTAAAAATGTCGGGATTGAAAAAAAATTACAAGTTAAACACCTAAGCTTATTTGCAATAAAATTTTTGCTTTTTTCAAATAAATATTATTCAATGTGCATTCTAGTGCATTTTTTTTATCGTGAGGGACATAATTTCATTAACTCATTGACTTCCCACTACTGATGATGTACTCAACCTCAAAAAAATTACCAAAAATTGTAGAGGCTCATTTTTTTCAAATGATCATCATTGGGAATTTGAGCCATTATCAATGATAAGGAACCCGGATGAGGTTGGCTTATATTCCCTGATTTCGTGAAGTCACAGCATTGAAAGAGATCTTTCTAGTCGTGGTGCTCTGAGCAATAATGCGTTAAAAAATTAATTTTAAGATGGATTTTGCTAATAAGATGGAGTTTTTGCGAAAGAATTTTTCACGTTTAACACGAATCTGAGGTCAAAAACTTCCCATCACGACACGTTTTAGGAAAAAAATGGGGTTCAAGCAAGTCTTATTTTACAAGGATCCGATAGTTTTTTCTATTTTTATTAATTTTTAAACTTTTCAAACTGATTCAGGACGAAACCTTAAATCAAAAACAGTTACTGACCCAGAAAAACTATGAATGCAGGAGTGCTCAGTATCACCTTCTCTTTTTGAATCAGTAGTCAAACCTCATGTCGAAGAAAACAAATCGGATTTGATAGCATAGTGTAACTAAGATTTCAAATTTATTTTTTATATTTGACTTTTTAGAAAAAAAAAACCGATGGAAGTAAAAAATATCGTTAAATAGATTTTATTTTGACTTTTTTTCCATCCATTGGCAATTAATATCAAAAATTAGAATAAATTTTCCACATGTCGGGAGGGTCAGAACCCCCAAAACCCCCCTAAATACGGCCTTGTTAGGCAAGTTTTACTCTTGATAGCTTCCCTATTTTTTTTTATCTCGGCATAAATTTCTAATGTTTGACGTACAACTTCGCTGAAAAAGTACGCATATGTGAACTGACGTTTTTGCGTATTATTTAATTTTTTTAATTTATTGTGATTATTTTTCTCGAGTTCTAGTAAAATAAAAAAACTAAATAAGAATTATATTTTCTCCTGATTTCATTAGAATTTCAAATAACTAAAATAAGTTCCAAAATTAATAAGAAAATACTCAAAAATTTGTAAAACATACGTCACGTTGGACACCGAAGAGGTTAAAAATTCCATGAAAAAATACTACTTTGGTTCCTGGTTCAGAGAAACGCAAATTCTCTATAATACATTACTCACTCTCTATAAGGGTCAACAGCAATACCACGTGGATTAACTAAATTTTTACTAACGATTACAGCGCGTAGCGAAGGATCATCTAAGCTAGCTACTTCAATGGTGTCCTTTACTGAATCAGTCCAATAAATGCGTCGCGAAATAGAATCAATAGCAATACCTTCTGGCGATTCAATATCTAGAAATATTTGCATTTTCTCTCATGTGTAAAATTCAATAATTTCGTTAAGAGATGTTATACCTTCATTGATAAATGTTAGCGCATCTGTGCCATCATATTTGGCACTCATAATTTTCTTGGCTGAAATATCACCCCAATATAAGCGTCCCTCTACGCAATCCTTATCCAAGCCAATGGCCATGGAGGCTACTGATATGGGTCGGACATTTTTGCCATTTAGTGGTACACGCACAATGACTACACCTTGACTTACTAACAGGAATCCAGAATCGTGTTGTTGCCGTTCCAAACACAATGAACCATTTCCATAGAAACCTGTAAAAACAACAGATGTAGAATTATAAAACCAGCTGAGTGTTGGATATATTTCAAATTCAAGACCTAAAATAATATGAACAGTAAAGTTTTACGTTACGATATCGATCGAAAGTGATGTTAAAATCGTATTTACATCTTTCACGATTCCGCCGATCAATGCAGAACAGGCCGAACCAAATCGATTGATTTCGTTTTTTTAATATCGTTTTGAAATCAATCGAACTATAGAACAAGAGTTTTAGATTTAAAGTTTTAAAGAACTTGACTGTAATTTCTACCATCCGAATACCTGGTCGGAAGGAATGAAATTAGTTTTAGCGAGAAAACAGTACATTTGGCCTATTGTCCAAGACCTAATTCCCTGTAAAATAAGTTGCCAAAGCAAAGTTGCTGCGACTCATGACAACGAACGCTATTACATTCTGCATGATCATGCAGCATTTCGCTGCTTGCATGTCGAATTTGATGGTGAGAGGGGTGAGAAGCGGAATCAGTCATCATGCATGTCTGTCTACCCCGCAAGTTTTCACCCTTCTTACCATCAAACGAAATCCTTGAGTGACCATGCAACGTGAAATAGCACGCAATGATAATACAAGATCCAGAACACTATTTCATTATTCGGTACGGTTTCTATGAATGTTCGTTATCTCCGCAGTGAAAATTCCTACATGAAATTTTACCACGGTACGATGAATAAATCCACAAACAGAATCACTTACGCTGTGGTGCAGTGCTGTGGTTTTTAGAATTTTTTCTGCAGTGCTGTGCTGTGCAGTGGTTCTGTATTGCTTCATACATATCTATTGTTTCTAAAGCAAATATTAAAAACAGCACCATGCCACAAGTGGTTCTATTTCTGCTTTATCGATCTAAAACTTTGTGATATTAACATTCAAATACGCACTCAAATGTATCTCTATTGTTTTGAAATATTTTTCAAACAAAAAATTAAATCCTCAGTGCCAAATTCAAAACTTTCGATTTCAGTAAATTTTTTGTTTTGAACAATGTTTTCTCAAAGTTTGTCATCTAAATTTCTAAGTTTTTCTAAATTCTACCATAGCAGACTCCTTACACAACAGGCGAAAATACCATCAATACTAGAAAAAGAAATAATTGGCCGGAGTTATGCAACAATCAAACCACCAACTATACCAATACCTAAACTCCCACCACCACCACATCAATCAACCAAGCCACCAATACCTCCGTCGGCGCAGAAGATTTCAACCATGCAAGGTCTAAATGAATTCCTGATGCATCCGCTTACGTGGGACAGAAACAATGGCTATTTTAATATACTACTTGGTTTGGTAATTTTTGGTTATTGCTTTTGCACAGCATGTAAAGCAGAGCCACCGAAAAGAGTATCATATGATGAAAAGAAAAAATGAATAAATGATGGGGCACTTCTAATAAAAACATAGAAATAAAATGAAAATCGCCAGTGGTTTTATTTATTTGTTGCACTTAAGTGGATTTAGATCGCATCTATAGGTTTCATCTTCTCTTCAACTCGAACAACAACGACTTACCCTGATTGCAAACGCATACCAAGCCGCTATTTGTGGATAAACATTTGGCATTCATATCGCACATATGCGGATTATTAAGGCAGTTTTGATCCTCCATGCAGGCATAGCCGTCACCATGGTAACCGGCATTGCATTGGCATTCATATCTAGCAGGATCCCTGTTCCAATAGACATTTAATAAATTTATTCTCCATGATTCCACCATCTTCAAAACTTACTCAGTTGGCTCACAAGTGGCATGGAAACCACAATTATTACGCACATTACAAGGAGCCGGAATACTTTTACAGCCTTCGAGCGCGTCACCTTCATAGCCCTCAATACAATCGCAATATTGTACATTTTGATTGGCATCCCATTTACATATAGCATTACTGCCACAAAAGACGACACCACAACGCCCAGTAGGTACACAAATATCTGAAACATCACGCTCAAATCCAGAAGTACATTGGCAAACATCAGCATCACAGTAAGCATTATGTCCGCAGTCAGCATCTTCACGGCACTCGGGCGCTAAGCGACAGTGGAAGCCATCACCTTCATAGCCGCGTTCACACTGACACTCTGATTTTCCGGCGGCATCATTGTACGCGCAAATGGCATGAGTATCACATATGCCCACATTCTAGAATGAGAGTACACCATTTGTGTGAAAAGTATTGAGTTTTCGGTAAGGCCTCAGCAAAAGGCGTAATAAATAATAATTAAAAAATTACAGGCTCAACCCTTTGGTTGAGTTTTTCAGAACGTTGATGGAAAAATTGAATGAATGGAGAAAAGGCGGCTGCTTAAAAATATTTATTGGTATTTTCAAAGGTAACAGAGGCCTAGAAAAGAGCTACACCTCAACTTAGAAAGCGATAAATACTTTAAGCTCAATCTCAGTTAAATTCTTCAGAACTTAAATTATGAACAAGTTCTGAATAATATTCATAGGGCGCACAAATCAGTCTTTTTTAGGTTAAAGTTTGTGTAACTTTAACCTAAAAACTTTCTTTCTTAATTTTAAACAGATTCTCCTAAATATGTATATTCGAAAAAGAAAAACGGGTCTTGATCTATAAGTAAATAATTAATTACTAATAATCTTATGAATCGCTACCAGGGTTTTTCAGATAGGGGATCTGATCTCTTCACTATTAAATCCAACTTACAATAGCGCACGATTCATCAATCTGATCACAATTATATCCATCACCATGGAATCCAGGATTACAAGTACAAATATGACGCATTTCATGATCGTACCACTCGCAGGTAGCATTGATATGGCAATTGGAATCAACATCGCATGGCACTGAAAATTCAAATTTCTACAATTAAATACTATTTACATCATAATCAGCGGTTCAGCGTATGAGTTACCTAATTCATCTGACTTGGAATCGGGGTTAAAGTGTGAAATATAACGACACACCTTCTCATCTTCGACAAGCTCATAACCCTCGGGGCAAGCACAATCTCCGAGGAAATTACATTGTGGCTCAACGACATGATCATCAAAAAGTATTGGTACGCAGCGACCATTTTCCCAGGCTTCGTCATGATTGGGACAGACATTCTGGCATGAGTAGCCATTCCCGGAATAACCCAAACGACATTCACAGCGACCCTCAATGCAGTCAGCATCAGGCGAACAACGCTAAAGGCAGAATTGAGTTATTACAATGTATTCAATAAACATTAAGGTAAAGAACTCACATAGCATTCTTCAATGTGATTGTCAGCTAGATTGTTCGGATTATAATCACTGTGATGTTCATGAATACCGTGATGCTCATGATCGTCGTGATTATCACCTGTGCCCTCGCTCACAATATAGCCAGGACTTGTCGATTCAATATTGTCGGCAGTAGTTCCATTTTGCAGGCATCTGTAGCCATTGCCTTCGTATCCCTCAAAGCAAACGCAAGTAAAACCTCCTTCATTGTTAGTGCACAATGCATTATCATCACAAACGTGTGTACCCAGAAAGCATTCATCAATATCCACGCATGCCTCTAAGCCATTAGAATCGACCTCCGGTCCATAACCGTGTAAACAATCGCACCTGTACGTATCCTCATATGGCACACATACGGTATTTTCACCACACATGGCGCTGCCATCTGTGCACGAGTTCGATTCAGCATCTACACCGATTTTGGTGAGCACACTAGTGCGTAAAGCCTGATCACGCTCAAAATAGTCCAACGCGATTTTTGCTACCTTTTGCAAAACTGTTGTGCCTGTTATGTTATCCTCCGTGTCAAGAGTACAGCGTTCAAAGTAAATATTCTGATCAAGCTGGAAATTAATGACACGACTCTCTTCAGGAATTTCAACAGTATGTGCGTGTATGGAATGCAAATTTCCAGGTGCAACATATTTATACTCATCAATGAAGTCGGCCATATGGAATTTAGCAGCATGACTCAGCTGCGGCACTTCACCGAAGAACTCAATCTTAACCGACAACTGATCCCAATAGTTTAAGCCTTCGAATGTTTGATTTACCACCAAAACCTCACCAGAGTCAAAACTCAATTTAGAAGTGTGCGAAAAGCTGCCGCCTGTCAGTTGGTAACCATTCAAAGCGCCATTCATAGGCTTGGCAAACAGCCAACCGATGCTGGTTATGACGGGCAATGCGAGTCTCAACTGTGTACCCAGCTCTGCGCTAACTGGATTAACCGCGGTATAGCAGCGCGCATCTGACATGACGATATAAGATTGCAATTTGGAACGATCATCAATTGTTTGCCCGTTTATTTCACCAGCCAAAGTACCAATAACTCGTATAGGATAATCATTCTTAATACATGCCAACCCATTGCCATAATAACCTTCCCGGCATACACAACAGAAGCCCTCTTCGGCTTTGTCAAAGCAATTGGCATTCGTATGGCAATGACGGTGGCTGCCCTCAGCGCATGTTTGTGGTATGAATGGTGGTTCGGTGATTGTTTCTTCATTAGTGGGTGATTGTATATTTTCATTGAAATCAAGATGAGCTACACGATACAGCCAAACCCCAGGAACACCGACATTAGAGTTCTCACTTAAGAATCGTGCCTGAAAAAAAAATTAACTAGTTATTTATTACGATAAATTTAATATATGGAGCATACATTATCTGAGCCGGAACCATCCATATTATGAAAACGGCCATCTTCAGCAACAAAACCTGCCTGAGCCCGAATATCTGGTAAGCCCAACGTACCAGAATCACCTTGTAGCCAATTGAGTCCACCAGTGGGATATATAAATTGTACAAATGTCTCATTATCATTTACAATTAAAGCAACCTGGAATGAAAGGATTGTATTTGTATATATATATTTAACTTGAGACACGTTCGATTTACCATACTCTGCTCTTTTAAAATGGTTTGTTATGAAATAATAATAGTTAGATTTAGTTATGGTGCTGACAAATGTCTCCCATAAACCTCTAGACTCCAAAGTGAATAAGTTATTATTCACCCTGGTTTGAGTTTGCGGTTTCTCCAATTCAAGAATGAGTTACTTTAAGCGAGCAGAGAGCGTTGAATAAAAAAAAAAACTTTATCCTATTGATATTACCTGAAATGTATTTAACTTGTCGGTTTTTGATTCAAAGTATCCCACATTTTTCCACGTCGCTACAATAAGTTCTTTTGCTTCGAATTCAGCTTTATCATTAAAAGCGTAATGCACTAAATCATTAGCTCTTTGTAGATGCTCCGGTGTTTTTGTTTCAAACAATGATATCGAAGTAGATGAGTTTGCTGGTGATGTATCTACATTGGAGTAAAACGCAGCGATCGATGGATATTCCAATGGAAATGGTTGATTTATATACTCGGCAAATTCAATATTGAAAGTCAGAATACCATTGGTATTAATCTGAAATTAAATTAAATTCATTTGTCAGTAAAATCACAATAAAATTTGGTATAATAACCGAGTTTTATTTAAATTGTAAAATATAATGCATTACCAAATAAAGTCACATTAAATAAAACTATTTTTCGTCTTTTAACAAATATTTAAATCCAAAATTTGAAACACCACGTGTTTATTCTTGTACTATAAGTGAACTGCATCGCCAAAGAAGACACGCTCAATTTATAAGAGACGCCAATGTGCAATATGTCAAAAATATAATTACTAAAGATCACAAGGAACGGATTACTAGCAGATGTTAAATTTATGCACCCCAAAAATATAAAATATCAGAAGCAGAAGAAGCGAGTTGCATTTAATTGCAAAGAATAAGATAATGACGTTCAATCTAGAACTCGATGAACAGCGTCATAGATTTTTGTAAATATATCTAAAAAGTCCTCGAGATTCACAGCTACAAGTTTCAATTCCATAGAAAGGAATAAATCGATTCATATTTCTTCCATTTCTAGGTCCTGAGATATTTACTGTTTTGTCGGAATTATAGAATTTCGAAAACTCTTACAGAACAAACCGAGAGGTATGAGTACTTAGCGTACTCAAATTTAGTTTCTTGCCTTCAAAACTCCAAAACTGAATGATAAATTCAGAAAGTGGTAAATGATAGTTGTTAGTCTCTAACCTGGAATCTGAGTTGAGTTAGACACCAACCAAAAGTATTCTTTCTTATAGGATTAATTAAGGTATATATTGCAATATCTTTAAATCTTTAAAAGACTTAAATATTCAAAAATGCTATACTTTTTCAATAGGTTGCATTTGGGACATTCTAAATTTGTAAACCATTAAATTTTTCAATGTTAAGCCCGACTATTAAAATGAAGTGTTGTTATTAAAATGTTTTTGAAAACAATAATTACACTGTGCTACAAAATTGAAGTTTGTGAATGGGAATGGGATGAAACCAAAAACAAATCAAAGCTGACGTCTTCCATAACAAACTCTCCAAGGGATTTTTCTTGTTTAGTGCGTAATTTTCTTTTATTCATAGTTAATGTTGATGAATTTAGCCCTATCCTAAATATATTCAGGAGCATCATATCTGGGAATAGTTTTTCTTCATTATTGGCTGTCAAGAATATCATCAAATTATGTTTTATCCAAATTGCCAGACGATTTGTTATGAAAACTTAACCATTATATCGAGTATTAGGGTCAATAAAACACGTTTCCTTCAAATAACGTTATTTGGAAGGTGAAACTCCTTATCGACTAGTACCATCCGCTTCCCATTCAATAAGTCACATTAGCAACATGCATCTAAATGTAGTTTATGTTCCGTAAATAGTTTCCAAGATATTCAGTATTAAGGTTGGTTTTGGTTATAAGGTAGGTGCCACACCCAATTGACCAATCTTACTTACTTTCCGTCCAGTAATTGGTATTACAGAGATGTAACATGGTTTCTAAGCATTCCTTCAAAATGCGGTTAAGACAGAAAAGTAGCTCCTTTAACCCTTTTGGTCCCATTGTCCAGTACAGAGGGCACAACTTCAACACTTCAACTACAACTACAAACTTAGCAAACAACACTACAAAATTTTGCGTCACTTCATATTAAAGAGAATTCTATATTTTCGCGCCAAAATAATTCTGATCAAATCGAAAATAAACAAATATCAGTCTATTTGTATGTTTTGTGTGTGATGCTCGCAAAAAAGATTTCGTGGTAATATTTTGGAAAATATTTGTGAAAAAATGTGTAAGATATTTATAAAAAAATGGCTGTTTACACGGGCACAAGCATGAAAGCCTGTCTGAAAGAGTGAAGTAGAAAAAAAGATGAAAAGAAAGAGATAGAAACTTGCCTGTCTTTTTCTAACTACCTATTTTATCTACCTTTCTCTTTCAGGCAGGTATTCATGCTTGCGCCAGTGTGTTCATAGCTACGAAGGTAATTACAACAACTTTGTTTTCTCTACTCTCTGTAGTGGAGGGAGGGACTCAGAGACTGTACATATTTCTGCAGGTTGTCAGCAACACATATTTTTCTATTTTAAAAATTATTTCCTAAAAATGGCAAGCTATGACGGAAAAAATTGGATTATTGGTATAGGCTTCTGGAAAACTATTCTGACATTGAAGAAAGTGATAATGAAGAATTTGAAACCGATGACGATGAAGAGTTTCATACTCGTCTTTCTGCTGCAGACCAAAACCAATGTTTACCTAAAGTCCTGCGAAATCGAATTGTACGTTCTGTGCGAACATCATCAGGATCAAATCATCCCGATATTCGCGATGTTACCCCAACTCTATCTTCTGGTAATCAGCAATCAAATTCCTCAAAGAATTTAATTAAACCGATCGGCTCATTCAAGGCTTGCTTAGAAGATCAACGAAACTCAGAAAAAAAAAAAAAAGGATGGACGCTAAGAGCCATTATGCACTTTTTTGACATAGCTGTTGTTTCAAACTGGCATGACTACAAAGATGATTGCAAGGCGATTTTTTTAAATATTCGCCAGCGGCGCTTCTTTCAATGTTACATTTCAATTTAAGTGAATAATACCGAAGAACTTTAGCCCGCACGGCCTAATTTCATTTTTCGATCGCGGCCTTATGTCACGCGGTCTAATGTCACTGCGCCGTGTTACATACGTATACTACGTCAGTAATATGGGGGAATAATTCGATAAATATGGAAGATAGTGCTTCAACTGGAGTAAAGTATATAGAAACTGAAAACACAGAAAAAGAGATTTCAATCAATGTCTTCTAATAATTTTCAAATAAACAACAAAGTTTAATTTCTACGGTGAGTGCCTGCATACACAGTTTTTTTAAATAATATGCACTGTATATATTTTTAAAAATGATTTGTTAATTTTTAAGCAGTTTGCTTCGTGGTTAAGTGAAAAAAATATGTATGAGGTGTTTGTCGAATCGACGAAGATTATCTTTCTAAGGTTAAGCAAACAAGTTTAAAGGGAGTTATTTCCGGGAATGTTTGGAATAAAGGCGGATTAACCGATCGAGTGCTGCACTCTCTTTTCGTTTTTTTTTTAAGTGAAGTTTTTGAAGAATAATATTATTATTTAAAATTCAATAAAATCATTTGAGAGTGCTTAAAAATTCCCACACTTCTTTCAGACAGCACCAGCTTGTAATAAAAACTCATCCATACCATACACAAATGCAAATGTATATACCCTGAAGTGAAACAGCGAACTAGATACAAAAAGATCTAGTTCTGTGGTTGGAACAAATTCACTAGTTCGGTAGTTAGTTCCTAATTGAATGCAAAGATTCACCAGTAGAAACAAAACAATTTTCTTTTTTTCTTGAACTAGTGCATATTATGGTGACAAATACATCTATAGATTCGCCAGTTCGAAGTCTTAAATGATCGGTATGCTGTGTCGTTTTACAAAAGCAAAAAAACTTTGCTTCGTAATTGTTCTTCGTCATTTACTGCTATTTTAACAGTTATTGAATTTGTCTTCAACTAATTTTGCTTGTTATTGTGTAATTTTTGGGCAAGTCGGACGCAAGAGGTTAAGTGAATTTGAAAAAAGTGTTATTGTGTAAAACAAATTAAAAATGATTTGTAATTTGCTGAAAGTGTAGTTATTAATAAAATGTTGAACAAAAAGTTCGTAGATGAAAATAATCAACCTATCGTAAAGTACAGCGTATGAACGTAACCCATGGCGCAAATTTGCAGTTTCAATGTAAGTATTTATTTATTTATTTGTCATTTATTTAATAATTTATTTATTAATTTACTTATTTTTTGATTTATAAATTTATTCATTTATTTTTTATTCTCTTTCAGAAATGACTTATGCATAAAACAAAACATAAATGGAAACACTTGCTGAGAAGATAACCTGAAGGAAGTTCATAAAAAATATGTGCAGAAAATCTAATTTTATACATGTATTCGTTACTTATTCACATTCAAATAATATTCTTATTGTTATGTATCAATAATGTGATTTAATATTCTTTTTCTAAGTTGTTATTATTCTATTAAAAAAAATCGCCATATAATAAATTCGCATTTTATTTATTATCTATATGTATAAAATGTAAGGGTTAAGATATTTAAGAACTAGTGTCAAAACTAGTTATTCAAGAATTAGTGAAAAAACTAGTGCAAGAACTAGTTATTGAAGGACTAGCGAAATCACTAGTCCTCTGGTAATGCATAAGGTAACCAATCGACACCTCCTATGACAACGCCATGTTAAATTCGCCAGTTGTAGCAAAGCAAAGTAGATAGATGTGGAACCAGTCACTGTCCCTTAAGAACTATTGAATTCGCTAGTTCAGAACTAGAACTTTTCACTGCAGGGTACCTACATAATGTATGAATTTGTAATGGTATAGGATTGAGAGTTGATGTTGTTGCTGTTAGTGAAACCACAAAAACATACATAAATATTAGAATAATTGTATACAAGTTGTCCTAAGAAGAACAGAGAAATTCCATAATATAAAAAAAAAAAAAAAAAAACAATATACACAAAAGAACGCACTAAATTTAGCAACTAATTTAAGCGTACGCAGATCATTTAAAACGCATTCAAAAAATGATGCTGCAGCAGTATCAGCACCAGCAACAACTACAGCAGCATCAACATTCCAAGGATGTTTATTTGTGAAGTGAACCATAAAGAAGAATTCTCAAATGGGTGCTGAAAGAAGATTTTGCTGCGGCTACGGCTGTTACTAAGCATTCCATCAACAAATATTAAACACACATATTCATAGTATAGCACAAACACTTGCATCTGTGCATACATACATATAGGGTTAAAGTGATAGAATAAATTAGAGTTTGCAACAGATGGCAGCAGCGGCGGCGCAGCCCATTTATATAATTATCATACATTTGTACTGGGATATATTGATATATACATACATATGTACGTATGCACAATATGTAGCTGCATATTCCCTCTTCCTCAGTGCAGAAGGGATCGGTGCGATTGGGTTTATATTATTGTTCTTCTGTTCAGCTCTCAAATGCGTTTCAATTTACAAACTCATTAGCGACTGTTTCTTGTGGATGACTGCCCGCCTGCCTGACTGGCAGTGAAATGAATTAAATGTTTTGTTTCTTTTTTCTTCCTCCCTTCGTCCGTTCGTCAGCCACTTGTGAGAGAGCATGATCGGTATGTTCTATTTATCGATTAAGTACTTCAGACTTATGTACATATGTACGTATATATGTATGTATGTGCTATATGCAGCACTTCAGCTTCATTGAATGAACAGCTCTTCTGCTATTCCCATCATCTTCTCCTGGGACATGCCCGCCACTAATGATCGTGTTGGCACTTATGTTGATCGCTTTTATGATGCCTCACAGTAATAATCCGAGTCAATAAGTCATGCTACTAATTGGGTGTGCGAAAGTAGGGTCGGCTCTGTTTGTTTTTTCCTCTCATTAATGTGAGTTTCTTATTATCTTTTTCATAGATCAAAGAAAAATTTATCATTATAAATTGGTGTAAAATAAAAAATACTTAATTTCTGATCGGGAAAATATGTTTACATGTTCTCATTTATTTTTATGTATATGTGATTGCTTTTGTGCGCTTAGTTTTGTTCAAATGTTCCAATTTCAAATAAATTTCAATAGTATAATTATTTTGTGAAATTGTAAAAGAATAGTTTGGAAGACAAGATTTCCTTATTCGCTATCCTTGAGTAGTCAGGAAAAATCTAAATAAGTATTCTACAAAATTTTCTTTACAAAATTATCCGCTTTTGCTCATTTTTTGCCAGGAAAGTGAGACAAAAGTGTTTGTTGCTAACAAGTTATGCAAGAAGCTAAAGATTCTGTACTTCATTCCAACATAAGTTAGAAGATTGTGCGTCATGGTGTGCGAAAGCTTTATTACTTTAAAGTTTGACATATATTTTACATATATCTAATTTAATACTAATTCCAGGCAAAACTTTTCTCTCACTTTTCTAATTAATTAAGCACTACTTTCGATAACGAAAAGTTTTTCGTAAAAATAGCTGTCCATATGGAAGTATTTTAAGTAAATTTTTACAACATCAAAATCATGTGACTTTAACTGCTTTATTTATATTGAAAAAAATGTTTAATCGTTTATAAATATCTAGATATAAAGTTACCAAACTGCATCATTAAATTTTCGTTAAAATCAACGTGAAAATTGAAATTCTTGCAATAAATAAACCACAGTGAAACGTACCAATGAGCTTCATACCTTAAATTTTAAATCTCGGTTGCCTTATTAGGGTAAATTTACCAAAAAGGAGTAATTTTTGACCTATTTTTTGGGAAATGGTAAACAATTCTTTCGACAGTTAATTTCATTATTAAAAACCGCAGCCACTGAAACCGGACAATTTTTCTCATAGCTATTTGTAGTATATCTGAATTTAAAAGTTGTTTTTCGAATTTAACATGTAGCAAATTGCCGTTTATTTTTAACCCCGGTATTATTTACTTAATTGAAATGTAACATTGAAATAAGTGCCCCAGCCGAAAAATTTGTGCAAAAATTAATGAAAAAATTCAAATATTTTTAAAAAAAGGTGCGATTTTCGCATGATCAGCGAGACCATGTAAAAGGTACTGGATGAACCCAGTCTCTGGGCCACAGGATGTGGACTTGGATTTAATCCAAGTAAGACAACAAAACCAAAATACCAAACTTTGACCCTCCTTAACTCAATGGGCAACCAGTTTTAGATACCTAGGAGTTTAACTGGATCCTAAGCTGAACTGAAGGATAAACACAGAACACCAGATGAAAAAACGGGCATTGCCTTCTATGCCTGTAAACGGATGATTGGTAAGAGATGATGTTTCCAACCAAAACTAACCTTATGGATGTACAAAGCGATTAAACGCCCAATCTTAACTAACAGAGCCTTGGTTCGGTGGAAAGCCATAAACAAGAAATACACCGTAAAAAAATTACAACGTATTCAATGATCAATATGCGTAGGAGTTACATGAGCAATAAGGTCATGCTTATGTCACAAGTGCGACAAATTCCACACAAAACAGATTACATCATCCCAACGTTGACGTTCTGCAACGGTATAATATCAAATAACTTCGAAACCACAGTATTCACGGATGAACTTCGTCGTAGAAGCAGGAATCTTCTCAGGGAAACTGGGCTATAATCTTTAGGCTAAACTGCTAGCAGTAAGGAAGGCAAGCAGGATACCTCGCAAGACCCAATATTAGATGGGCCAGGCTGCCGACCAGCAAAGTAAGAAGAACGATATGACCCGACTACACCTGGAAAAAGCAGTGCAACTTATAAACAAGAACTGGAACGACATCTCGAGATAGACGGCGGACATCACTGGTTTCAGGCTCATTGGTGAGCAAGCAGTTGGAAATGGGAATCCCATATAACACTACTTTCTCTCACTTTCTTTCTCTGTGAATGCCAGGCTTTGGGATGAACCAGGATGCAGATTTTGCGTAAACCTTACTTCAATAATCTTGGGGAACTATGTGAAATAAGTTGAAACGAACTCTTAAGCTTCCTAAACCAGTCGGGATGGATCTGGATCTAATTTGATTTCAAAAAAAAAAAAAAAATAGATAAATATAGAAGAATCTCAACACAAAAAGTACAAAGAACAGTTGTGATTGTTTCATTTATCATTTCTGTCCAGTGAAAATACTTGAAAACCAACACCATTTTAATTCTCGGATACGTTCTCAAATATTGGACACTTATATAATATCTTTAAATGCTAGTAAATCACAAAGATCACTGATGAGGAATCGTGGCGGATTCTGAAACGACCGTATTATTTTATCTGCTCTTTAAACTCTGCTGCGACTTAGTCACTTCGACAAAAAAGGGCATTTCATTAAGCCTGTTGAACAGCACTTTAACTTTTAAATAAGTACTTAAAAACTTATATCATTATAATCAAATACAATCATAAAATAGCATTGGAGTACTGAAGTATAAAAAAAATCATTGTCGCTGGCAGAAAAGTCAAACACTTTTGAAAATAGTAAAACCAAATGGTCGACTTTGCATTCTCTCTGCGAAGAAAAAATATATAAGTAGCAGAAAGACCGGTTAATCTAGATATGCCTATTGTCTTATATGTATGTCACTTTTGAAATGTTTGATTTTGATTAAATGAGAATATAATCAATCAAAATAAAAACTTTTTGAATTGTACCATAAATAGGCCATTAGGCATATCTGGGTTAACATTAATTCTTATTATTATGTGTTTTATATTGAGGTGGCTAAAAAACGATACAAAATTTAGTATTCAAAAGAAGTTGGAGCTCAGCATTTTTTTTAAACTTCAATTAAGATGATCAAATTACAATTCCTCCCAAATAAAATAGGCTGAACTCCTTGAATCAGAATCCAATATCGACTCTTCACCTGTGGTCTCTACTTCAAGATTCATAGTTTACATATAACAAACTTTATTAGGAAAATTTCAAATTCGAACTGATGATTTTAAAAACAAATAATTTTAAAATTTAGTTTCTACTGAAATATCTAACTCTCTATGTACTCAGTGAGTTTTACCTCTGAACCGACGGTATCTACGCTAATTTATTGAAAATTACTGTCTTAATTTTGCAGACACATAAATTTTGATCAAATTAACACAAAAAGCGCATACGTAAAACTATTTTTCTTATTTTAAGTTAAAAGAACTCATAATTCTAAAAACAAAATAGCTATAAAAAAAAGAAAAGAGTAAAATTATAAGGTGTTGGCATCGAGCCATTTTCATTTTGTTTATTATGTGGCATGTACACAGAAGTGAGAACGGCAACCAACCCAACGCCCATACGACAAGCGTCAAATGCTTTGAAATTGTCCGGCTCTTTGTGTCATTGGCATAATGTTTACGAGTTGATGTGAAAGTGATGCTAAAAATCTTTTAGGCGCGAACCACATATCGCACAGACACACAAACAATGTACAAAATGATGCGAAACGGTGTCGCAAACCAATAAAAGTGTGTCGCAAAGTGCCAATTTACATTTTTAGTATTTTTTGTTGTTTTGAAATCTATGAAATATTTTGACAGTGAATGATTCTAAAATTAGTTTAATAGCTTTATCATTTTGCGTTAGCTCAGCAAGTAAAGAATGACACATGCAAATTTTTAATATTATTTCACATATACGGCGCCATACCTCAGCAGGCAATGCAGTAAACGCGTAAGATTAGGGGCACTTAAAAAGTATTGATGTACTATAGTTGATACTTCTCCGTTTGATTTAAATATTAAGTTTATGATTGAAGTACTAAGTTATTGAATAATGAATAAGTATGTGTTATAACAATTAAAATTGCTGCCAAAATGATGTTGTTTCGTTATTTACGAATACTCGGTACATTATATTCAGGATCTTATCGAACATCGTATCGATATTTTCCATTCGATTTCGTGTCCCCACATTTTTTACTTTCGCCAGCCTTTCTGATTCTGATTCTCTCATTGCACAAAGTTTGTTAAAGATTTAATAACCATCAGAGGCTTAAAACCCGCAAAAACAAAATATTTAATTTTTATAAGCTCCAACAATGGGAAGAATAGAGGGTAGAAAGGGGGGAAAAGAGAGGGGAAAATTTAATTGGTTAGAGATTGTAATGGGAAAAAGGGAAAGAGAAATTAGAGATGAGAAAAGTGAGAAATAATTGCAGAATAGCAAAGTACGTGTCCAGATTTTTTACTTGGAAATTTTTACTGGCAGATTTTATGCTTGTGAATTTAATGATGAATCTTAGTACCTACTATATTCATTCGCATGGAATTTCATTTGCAACATGCATTCTTGTGGTCTGAAATTTCATAATTCAAAAAACCCTTGAAGTATGCAAAAATATTCATAAGTGCATAGAGCTAAGCTCACAGATGTGATAATCGCACTTTTGTGTGGAAATCAGATAAGTCCATTTTCAAACCCTCCAACATATTACCTGTCTAGTGTATAGTTGTTGTAAGTGACTAACCAATAATCGAGACTCAAGAAGCAGGTAATATCGGTGTTTAGTACTTAAAAATTTAAATTCGTAACACAAACTTTGCTTTCCTATAAATTTCCACATTTGGGACATTTTTGAACTATCCAACGATATGTTTTCTATTAATTTTAACCACAATTTAAATGACAAGCACATTTTAACTTGCATGATAGATAGATCTAATGATGTGGCTATAGAAGCTCTAAAGAACTAACTAAGACTATGAAGAACCCCATTTTTTAATTAATGAAGAAATATACTATTGTAAAATTCTGGAATGCAGAATTATCATCCCCAATTTCTATATGTAAAATAGATAAACTATAACGCACAATTTCCGGTTTAATCTACCGGAGAATTTTAATACATTTTAAATTTGATGACAACAATTTTAACAATAGCCACTTCATTCTTTTAAAATTATTATTATAAATAGTGAGAGTGCATAATATGACTGGCAATAAACCATAACACAAAATAATACGGAGCGGCTTCAGTCAGTAGCGTCAGTAGTATTAAATTAAAATTTGTAAAATCTTATTATAAAAAAGAAAAAAAAAAGGTTTATCGTCGCATTAAAATTCGACAACGTTGCTGTCCGCAGTCGTCAGTTTGAATGGGGTTCATCAAACGAATTGATACATTCATTAAGCAGATTAATTGAACAACAATTAATCGAAGTATATGCACATATGCTTCCATTCTAAAGGTTCATAATGTTATCAGTTATTGACACTGTCAGTAAATAAATAAACTTTGTGTTTTATAATTTATTATACAGTGATTCAAATGATGTTACTCATTTAAAGTTTGTTTTTTTTATTCTAATTTGTTTTTAAGCTTTTGTTTTGAATCACTTCATTCTTTTGCATACATATGTGTTCTATTTTGCTATGGAATCACTGCTCTAGATTTGCACGATTTATTGTTTTTATACTATGTAAGTAGTTTTTCATTTAATACCCTCAATTGATTCAGAAGTTGTTCTGATATATATATATAGATATATATATTCGTAAATATATATGGATAAACGCCGCATATTACAGTTTATGGTAAGGAGATAAAGTAGAAGAAGCGCTATTCCTAGAACCTCAAATAAAAAGCATTTTGAAAATTCTTATTAGACGAAAATTTATCCTAGTTTATTTACTATCTAATAAAAATCCCAAACCCACGAAAAAACTTTTAATATATTTTTTTCCAAAGTTATTAATAGTTTTTATTTGATTATTAACAAAAAAATGTGATCCATTGTTAAAGGTATTCAAGTTGTATTTCCAACAACCGCATATACTTTTCGTACCATTAACAGCACAGATAAGACAAAAAATCTATCGAAAGTTGGTTGGTAAAATAAAAAGTTTTTCTATAGGAAAATTTTCGAAAATAATAAATCTTAAATTTTCTATGTAGGTATTGTAAATAGAATTTTATTGTTGCCTAGCAGATTTCGCGAAAATAAAACTTATTTACACACTATAATAAAAAAAAAAGCCATCATCACAAATATTTATGAACCGGTATATTTATAAAATTCCACTGATAAATTATAAAAACTTTTGCCGCTAAAATCTTGAATTGATTTTTGTTGTCAACGATGTAAAAAAAAATTGTTTGTAGGTAGTTGTTAATGGGGAAAGCAGAAAAAGGGTCGTGATTGAGAATAATTATTATATATTAACTATAGTTTGTATCCATATTTAACATTGATTCAAGTATTTGCTATCAGAAAGAAAATAACAGAAAAACCCATGGCAGAATATAACTATGAGAGAGAGTGAAAGCGCTAATCGTAGTGGTTTTTATACGAATTGAAATCAGGAAGCACACACACACGTGTCACTAAACACATACACACGCTATGTACACAATATAATTTTTGATTTGACAGTAGAGTCCACAATGAAAATGAGAGCGACCTCTATTATTCTGCCATGGAAAATCCTAAAGAATTTGAAAATCAAAGCTAACTTTGGATACAAAATTTGAACATACTTACATTTTTCCATTCTAGTGATTATTCATAATAAAAATTCGATAGGTTTGTTGCTAATAGCATTTTGTAGTATGCACACGAATTTTTTTAGAAATTAATAATTTTTGTAAGAAGAGATAACAACTCAAGATCCAATACAAAACAATACAACTAAATCGGAAACTAAATACTTGCGACATATTAATCGTGATTAAGGATTTTCCTCTAACATAAAGCGCTTTCTATTATTGATCTAAATTTATAAAGGTGTGATTTTTTAAAACGGACTTACACTAAAGAATCTAATTATTTCAAGGTTGGTTGGTTTGGGCATAGTAACTTTGAGAATGTTGAAAATATTTCTACTTACTACCCTCCTTACATCTTTTCCAAAGATTTTTTATAAAATTTCCTCCAAAAGAAATCTGGCATAAAAGGTTTGGTGACCCAGTAATCTTAATAATCGTCTTCACTGGGTGTTCCATGACTCCAGTTAGCGCAGGTGCATTGTTCTTTGTCCCCACTACTAATGCATACAAATCTTTTAATCTTCCCAACAGTTGTTTCAAACTGAAATCGAGGTCATATATGAATATCTCCTCTAAAAGGGCAGAAATGAGATGGCGGCAAAATTCTTGCCGTATAGAAAAAGCTTCAGTTTATTGCTTGGAGTAGTTACTGGATATTATTTTTAGGAGTATCACGCCAATAAACTTGGCTTGGTGGAAAATTAACTTTGCAGAAACTGTAATATTTTCGACGCGAAGAAAACCTTGAAAACCTCTTTGTCATTGAACAAAACTAGCGAGAACTAGATGGAAAACGTTAGGGAATGCAAGTCAGTATAAACCTGACTCATTAAAAAAAATTTGCACTATGTGCAGGTGCTTTCAAACTGGAAACAGTGCTGAAAGTAATTCCCTTAACGGTCTAAGTGAGGCATTCGGCACCACTTCTAGCCCAACCTAACCTATATTCGTACTTATAACATTATGTTGCTAACATAACAGTCTTCCTTATGATAGGTAATAAAGCGCGTTTCACGCCAAATTGGCACGCTTTGTTGTGGTCATCACGTCGCTCCTAGTCATAAGAACAACAAATTTTTTGGGATTTGTTTACAATACCGTTACCGTTAGTTGATAAATTTTTCATATTAATTGATCGCAAGTTGGTGATTGTGTGCACAATGGAAGCTGCAAATAGAAAATTGATTGTGAACAAATTTATTGAAAATCCGTCGTCGTCTGGTTCAAAGATTGCGAAAGTGTTAAATATCTCCAAAAAAAAAACGGTATGTAGAGTTATAAAACGATATAAAGAAACTCTTAGTGTTGAAAGAGCTAAAAAAGTTGTGAACAAAACGGGAACCACCAACCTAAAATTAAAGGCAAAGATCTTGAGGTCCATCAAAAGCAATCCCGGACTATCGGATAGCGATCGTGCCGAAAAATTCAATACCAGCAAAAGTACTGCTAGACGAATACGCCTTAAAGCTGGGCTAAAGTGCTATCGTGCTATAAAATATCCAAATAGAACAGACAAACAGAATTTGCTGGCCAAAAAACGTGCTTGTCTTCTTTACAATAATGTTTTGACCAAATTCAATGGATGCATTATTATGGATGACGAATTATACGTAAAATTTGATCTTAAACAGCTTCCAGGTCAAAAATTTTATATGGCAATGAATCGTGGTAATGTACCCTCAAAATTCAAGTACATAAAAATGGATAAATTTGCAAAGAAAGCAAGCAAATGGCAGGCTATTTGCAGCTATGGTCTCAGATCCAGGGCATTTGTGATATTCTCTTCTATGACGTCTGATATTTACATCAAAGAGTGCCTTTCGAAACGATTATTGCCATTTGTTCGTCACCACCATTCGCCAGTGAAGTTTTGACCTGATTTAGCCAGTTGCCACTACTCTAAGAAAACCATGGATTGGTATCAGACAAATAAAGTAGATGTAGTGCCCAAATATATGAATCCACTCAATGGCCCCCAGCTTCGACCAATCGAAAAATACTGGGCTATTACAAAAGATAAGTTGAAGAAAAATGCAGGTATTGTCAAACCTGTGAATTCAATGTAACTAAAATGGAACCAAATAGCCGCAAAAGTATCCAGAGCGGATGTTCCAAGGTTGATGGGGTCCATTAAAAGGAATACCCGGAACTTTTTGCACAACAAAGAAATTTAAATCTTTTAATATTATAGTATTAAAACACAATATTAAACTTATCATTTAATGCATTATTTGTTATTCTGAGTGTTCTGGTTAAAAAGATACAGCAACTTTCCTGTGTGCCAATTTTGCGTGAACCGCGCTTTATGTCCTTAGTCAAGATACTTTAGAAATCTTCGGAAAACCCGCTTTCATGGTTTTACTAAAGCAACACAATTACCATACATTAAATATACTCCATAATCTCGACATCTTCCGCGGAAGGATCAACATTTTATTATTGCAAATAGGTAAAGGTTTTTAATGTAATTTAGACCGAAATTTTGCATCACAATTTCTATTGACAAGAGTTTTTATTGAGGTCAGCCATCTATCACGGAACTATCACTGAACATTGTGGAGCCTAACTGAGCACTTCAATAAGAGCCCTAGCAATGGCAAAGATTTATACCTGAGCTAGGTAACGGGCCTGTGGGAATCTAAATTATTTATACATGCTACAAGCTATGCAAAATTGTATAAAATAGTACCTAAATAATGAAAAAATGTTATGTATGTAAGTACTTTAAATTATTAACTAAATTGTGGTATAAATCGAATAAGATCCACACAAACTACACAAAATGGGCAACAAGTTTGGAATAGAGTATTATAGAATAAGAGAAGTGCGACGCTCCATTTTAAGGCGTTTCTATTAACGCCCTAAATGTCACCAACATAGAATTGTTTTATGGAAATTGCTAGGAGTACGTGATATAATTAAGTTTTAAATCTATTTTATAATTATAATTAAAAAATCTAATTAAACTCAAACTTACAAAAAGTTTATCATATTTTTCACTATAAAAATTCACAGGACTCTCCAAATCCAATGAAGCGAATTCGCTGTCTCCTTTATTTAGGTACTGAATTGGCAAAGATTGATCTACATATTCGTATAACTCGTTAACGTGCAATGTATCCAGGAAATGCTGATGTTGACCGGAAGCACATGCAGAGAATAGTATGAGCACAATGCACAAATATTGCGCAATATATTTCAGCATAATGAACGGTGTTATATTTATTATTTTTTTTTTTCGTTTTTTACTACAGTAAAAATTTCCAATTTAACTTTTCAATGTTAAATTTTGTGCACTTTCACTTTCCACTTTTTGAAAAATTTTCAAAATTCACACTTAAACATTTTGGTATAGCTAGAAAACGAGAAAAATTATAAATGTGGAAGAAAAAGAAATCGGAATGAAAATAATAAAAATTCCAAAAATATATTTCGTTAAAAATAACTCCGTCAAGACTGAGACATGTAAAATTTTTGTATTTTTTGTTGTTGTTGGTTTTGTTACACGTTTGTTTGTTGTAAGAGTTTTGGGGTTAGAATATAGAGAGTTTTCCGGATTCTCAGCGGCGACCGATCGGCAAACTGTTCGCTGTTGCTACACATCCACAACTGATTTAAATTTGAATAAAGTGGATCCTCTTAAGTTAAAGTCGACGGCATGCCACATGTACAGGCATACATATGTATAGGTATCTGTATATGTGTATACTTGTGTTTGTAGGGAATGATAGCGCGCGTGCACATTTCTTCTCAAAAGCAACGAGCGCAACAAAGAAACAGAAGCAACATTTTCTTCGGTTTACTTTGCGATTCTGGAAGTGATCATTCGTGTCAATATTATTGCAGAATAAGTGTGTGTGTAAGGGTGTGTGTGTGTGTGGCAGAGGTAGGCAAAAGTACGTGCTATGCAGATTATGCTTCAGCGCCAGATTGACAGTGAACAATAACACAATCAAGCGTCACCGACTGTTGTCTGCTAATGTGAGCGTTAGTAAAAGTTTAGAAATCTAGAGGAAAACTCTTCCTCAATTAAAAATTAGCCGTTTTCATGTTTTTGGTATTTATTAATCTATGAATGAAAACATTTTTAAAATTTTAAGCTATCTACGTCACCTAACCTTTGTATATCCATTGCGGTGCTCGGTAATTTTATGTTTTAGAAGTTAGTGACTGAAAATCATCACATCTATACTTCTATTATTTTATTTAACCGCAATATAAGTATATGCGTAAATATACGTATGCACGTATGTAAAAAGATTGAACAAAAGGACCATAAAAACGAACTTTAATTACACCCTTCCTACTCCTTTCAGTGAAAAAAAAAAATCTGTAATAAATAGATTTTTATATGTGTGTAGAATACCTGTGTAATTTACATTTTAGATCAATATTTTTTTTTTATAATACCGAAGTTACAATCTTATTTATAAATATTTGAGAAAATTATATAATACTTAAAACTTTAAACGTGTTTTTCTAGAAACATCATTTTTGTAAACGGTGTCAAGTGTAGGGGAAAAACTATAAGTTCGATTGTGCTAAAACTTGAATGCACAAATTGGTCCTTAAAGATGGACCAATTTTAACCGCAAAAATTAGATTTTTAGAGCGCCGAAATGAAAAAAATACGTTATTTTCACCACTTACTTTTAACAAGTGCGCCAAAAATAAATATGAGATATCCCGGGCTGCAAGTGGTCATACAAAATTTTGTATTACATCTGTTTTAGAAGCTGAGATATTATTGGCATTCATTGAGACTTTCAATATATATTTTTTCCATCGAAAAAATCTGCTTGACAGAAACTAAGATAAAAACACACATTTTGCTAAATAAATATTGGAAATTGTTCAGGTATATCAATATGTACCAACTTACAACAAAAAAAAGTTTTCATACGTAACACATATGTATGTACAATAGGGTGGCTCTTCTTTTCAAGTTCGATATTTTTGTGCTAACCCTTAGCTCCATTACATGAAAAAACTAGCTTTGCAAAATTTGAGCACAATCAGATAAGAAGAAGGGTTGCCTCTACATTTGAAAACAAAAAGAAAAATCACATAAAAAATTACAGAATAAAGGCTAAAACACAACTGGGATTATTTGTTAAAAGTTTATCAATCTCTAAAAAAATTTCTCAAGAAAAAAAGCATTTATTTCTTAAGCCGGAAAAAGTGGTAGCCAAGAAAATTTGAATATTCATCTCTTTTCAAATTAAATAGCAAAGAAAAAATATTGCTGTATGTCACTGACAGTATTTGCTGTCCCGTGTATGCAAATCTAGCCTTACATAGAAGTAATATTTTGCGGAATTGAAAAAAATAGATTAGATATTTTTTCCGAATTTTTCGAATTTGAATTTCGAATAGCTCATTTTTTTGTGGAATGAAACAAAACTGAGGGGTAGCCCATGAAAAATTATTAAAAGTTTAAAAAAGTGCCATATAAGAGCCACCCTAATGTAGGGCAAGTAAGGGTAATGTAGTAATTGGCATTCATTTTGTTTGTTTGTTGTTAGATATCTGTCAAGTTGTTAACACATATGCTTTATATAGCGGCTCATTTCACAGAAGACTGTATAACTGTGCACGCATAATTCCGTTTTTTCCGTGAAAAAGTGTAAATTTCTAGTTTCCAAAGTTTTCTTCGAGTGTTGTATTTGGTCATTAGTTTAATATTAGTTTTACGCCTTTATTGATTTTTCTTTTATCTATTGAAATGTATAATGATTTTTGACGATTCTTAACATGTTTCGATGCCGTGTAGCATGTTATCTAAAATGCCGCTTCGGGGTAATGTGGCTTGCATTTGTGAGGGTAACGTAGTAAATGTCATCGAAAACAATACGACGCTAGTTTTATGCCTCCTGGTGCTTAGATTGAAGTTAAAGCTTCTGGATCTGCGAATCCCTCTACACACTAACTAAAAAATCAAATCGTAGTCGAGAGCCGATGAAAATTTTGATCTTAACTTCTACTGATAAAAGAAAAGAGCTAGAGAAATTAGCAACGAAAAAAACACCACCAGCAACAAAAAAATGGATAGTGAATAGTGCAGAAAAGTCAAATACACAGCGAAAACCGGTTAAAAAACAGTACTTCATCATAATCATCATCCGAAGAGGACTTTTATATAATTTCTTTAAGCCCGATGCACCAAACACTAAATCGATTTAATCCAATCAAATGTTTGGAATGTGAAAAAGAAGTTCATTTAAGATGTACTGGCAGTTATTTTATTTGTAAAAACTGCGAATCAGTTTCATACTAAAAATGGTTTCATTTGTTAATTTTGAGAGTAAAATAAACATTTTTCACCATTTAAATTATAATTTAATCCAATTATTATTATTTAATCTTTTTTGCACGTTGCCCTAACTAATGCCATATAACCCCCTCAAAGGTTGAGTTTTTAAATGTATTATAGACACATATTGTGATGTAGTTTTGAATCTTCTAATAATGCCAAAAGTTGGATCTTGACTCCCATTTTACGATGTATATTTAGTTTTGCACAAATCATAATTTCTCCGGCACATATGGGCTTAAATATAAAAAGCGTGCCAAATTATCCCCACTTGCCCTACATATAAGTAATTTATAATAATACATTTCAATTTGAGCATACTAATCGAAAAAATGGGACTTTTGGTTTCACCAAAGTAACATTACACGATTTCAATCGTGTTGATTTGAACTAAATTAACAGAGTCTCTGGATTACGTCACATTCTTGCGAAAATGGTATTTCAAAATAATATAACACAGCTAAAATATTTTATTTGAATGAATCATTGCTTTGTGATTAAAAACTTAACAATTTAAGTTTAAAAAAAACGACATGCATAGAATTATTCTCTGAATATAGCTGAATCAGTATTTTCGATTTAAGAGCTGTTACTTTTAAATTTTTATAATTGAATCACTTAATAAACGTTTTATCCTTTTCCAGATTGAAGATAAACAATATAGCAAACATATTATAATGTTTTTTGTCTGAGGGTCTGCCCTATGACTATGAAAAACTGTATATTTCTTCTAAATATTAAAAAAAAAGACGATTTGAAAAATCTGTCTATTTCGCGGTATCAATTTTATGTAAAGAAAATTAACAAGGAAATTAAATTATCCATCATCTGAACCGTCTTCGTTCTCCATTTCAATATCTCCTTCTGTAGTTGAAATTTGGCAAAGTAATTCAAGCAATTCCAGCTTTGTTATGAGGTATTTGTAGAAATCAACGCTTAGATATTTCAAGTTACATTTACATTTGACGATCAGAATCACCTTCAATATTTCCACTTCTATCAAAAGTTTACTGGCACCGTGTTGCCATTGTTCTATCTGATTGCGCATTGCGGTTTATAAATTTGAATTTTTTTTAAATTTGATTGAAAAAATAATATTTCATATTTTTTTCTAAGTATAAATGCGATATTTGGGTAAAAAAATGTAGTATGCGGCTTAGGTATCCAAAAAACAGTATACTACCACGAAAAACTGTATAGATGCGAGCGTTAAGCATACAGAAAAAATTGTGGCCCTACTCACGCGGACTTCCCTTAGGTATTATGATTATTATCCCTTTTTTGAACTTTTCCAGACCTCAAAAAACAAAGGCACTTAAATAATGAGTAGAATAGCTCCTCGTAGAATCATCTGAAAAAATATACTAAACTGCATATAAATGGTTTGAACTGGTCCCCATATTGAAAAATACAGTCTTATGTAAAACCTATTTATAGTTATTGAATAGCATTTTTGTTTAATAAAAAAATTCTGACTTAGATCATGAGATATTTTGGTTATTAGTATGAAAATACACAATTTTGTTTAATAACTAACAAGTTTCCTAATAATGATCCAGTTTATGCTAAAGTCGCATTCAAGTATCTTAAATAATGCTTAAAATGTACAATGCGATCGGATAGTTAATTCATGAGATATAACTTTGTCTTCTTAAAAATGTATAGGTGATCTCTGGAAAAATAAAAGTCATAAGTTTAAGGGGTTATATACACTTGTTGTCGGAGGAAAGGGTATTTTCATTATTTTTTTTTTGTCAAGGTGATACAATTTTACCAAAATAAGTCACCGTATATCTATTCATTGATGTTGCAAGGTATTTCATGAATTTTTTCAATTAAAAATATTGAGAACTGAGGACGATACGGCCGTTGTGTACTTTTTTCATCACCTCTTGACGATAAATAGACACCGGTTTATTTGAAATGAAATAAAACCATGAACATGTTTTAGTTTTCATTGTCACGCTCTTAGTGAATGGAAGATTTTGCGAAATTTACTTTTTTTCAGAAATTATGATGATTTTTTTAAAATTTCTGGTTTTCAAGGGTCTGGAAATTTAGTTTGAGGCTATTACAGTTATAAACTAGCCGCTGAAAATTCAGATCGATTGGTGGACTGGTTCTTGAGAAACTTTTCTCATCGCAGCGGAACTTTTTGAAAAGCAACATTTCGAGATAATCGCGTTTCAACTTTCGGCACCATGTTCAGATAGCCGGAGTTAGCGCCCTTTTGGCAGCTGTAACTTTGGCTCTAGTGCTCAGATCTCTATGGAATTTGGAAAATATTTTCTCAAAAGGATGTACTTTAAGAAAATGCAATAAAAGAGTTTTAGATTTTTGCGGCCAATACAAGTGTATATAACCCCTTAAGATCAGAATATTGCAAACAAATCGCTCATACAAACAGAAAAATTATCTCCCAAGAAATGCCCAAAAACTCAGTATCTGGTTGCTTGTTCACTGCGATTAACTAATATAAAAACATCAATTTTTATCGAAAACATCAGTCGTGATAGCGTGTTTTTGTTCTCATTCTTCCGCATCCAAAATTATTTGTCAATCGCAACAGGGTCATTATTACCATTTTTAGAATCTTCTGTACAATTTTATTAACTCACTCATGTATGATACAACTTAAAAAATTACTAAACTTCAAAGTTTAGGTTATACTTATCTACATACATATATACGGAAATGTAGGCTTTTATTTTTAGGTGTTTCCTCACATACAAATAAATATGAATCATAATTATGTCAAATCATTCATAATAATCATTTGTTATGTTACATTTTTGGGAAAGTTTGTAAAATAAAGGGGGTTCTTCAAAAATTATCAATAAATTCCCGACAAACGAATTAAAAAATCATAATTATTCTTAGAAATACGGCAATCGTGGTTCTGGTTCAATAGTTCAAATATCTTGGTGGATGGATATCTAAGCGTCTACACCCAAGAAAAAGATGTGTTATGCAAAATTGATATTTTGTAATGTAACTTTCAATGTGGAAAAAATGTTAATTTAACTGTCAGATTGATATGTTCTATGTTGAATTTATATTAAAATTAGAAAAATGATAATAATTTGTAATACATTGTAATATCAATTTATAATATTAAAAGCCATACAAAATTATTATTATTTATTATTTTTTGTTTTGAGTGGAACTAATATTACCAAATGTAAATCTAACATTAGAAATGTAAAGTAGAAATATAGTACTTATTAAAAATAAAAAGTTTTAAAAATTCAATTAAAAGGAAAAAAGCATTAGCGTCAATAAGCCTGGAAAATAATTTTATTTTTCTTAGCGAAAGTGCATTTTCTGTAAGAATAGAACACTGTTCAACAGCCAAAAATAAGCAGAGACAGGACAAGTGTACTTATGGTAATGGGGGGTCGCTGAGTCCGAATCCGTGGTCCATTTTGCATTACTACGTTACAATATTTTTTTATCGACATCAAAATTTTTAAAATTTAAAAAAAAAATAAAAATTAAAACTGCAGTTCATATTTTTTTTCCATTTAAAAAAAAAAATATTTTTAAATTTTTTTTATTTTTTAACTTAAAAAATTTTTTCAAAAATTTTGTTTTGTTTTAATTAATTTATTTTTTCGTAATTTTTTTCATCCTCGTTATCATTGTTCACTTTTATCTCGTTGTATGCTTAACCCAGTAATTCCTAGCGGTGCCATATGGCACCTTGTCGCTGAGCCGTTCCTGAGCCAGGTTCAGAAACAATACAACTTATGCTGTTGTTGTTGCTTTCTTTCTCTAACTACGTACTGAACATCTTATTCAAGTACGCCAATCGTATTGTTACATTCTTATCGTCGCCTCAGAATTTATTTGCGTATGTGTATACGTATTCGTATACGATATGTTTAAAGAGTTTAAAGATCATTCTGCACTTAAGTACGTGTTTGGCCATCATTGCTTTAACCCATTAAGAACGAGCGGGAACAAAGTAGACAGATCAAGAAAGTAACTTGAGAGAAAAATTGTTTTTGAACCTGGCCCAGGAATGGATCAGGGACAAGGTGCCATATGGCACCGCTAGCCATTACTGCGTTAAGCTAACAACGAGATAAAAATGAACGAAGATAACGAGGATGAAAAAAAATACGAAAAAATAAATTTATTAAAAAAAAAAAGTTTTAACAACAAATTTTAAAGTTAAAAACAAAAAAAATCTAAAAATTTTTTTTTGTAAAAATGAATGTTTTGATGAAAAAAAATTTGAATTGCATTTTTAATTTTTTTTCAATCTTAAAAATTTTGATGTCAATATAAAAAATTGTGACGTAGCAGAGCAAAACGGACCACGGATTCGTGCTCATTTTATATTGTTTTCTAAAATACATATCCGTGAGCCAAAGCATATTAAGTCCAAAATTTAAATTTTCCTGTTTTTTGGCTCACCTAGATTTAAATATTGCGATCTCTTCAGTGTTCTACTATATAAGTAATAAGTATTAAGTCCACTTCATTTCTGGACGGGGGAAAAAAAATCTAGTTTACGCTTTCCTATAAAATTACATTTTGAGACTTAATACACTTTTGCTCTGAGGTACGGATATGTATTTGACCATTTACATAATGTGTTACGCTAATTTCTCAAGTCGCTACTATCCGAAAAATAAAGATTTTTGATTTTTTCGCTAAATTTGTGAGTTTTATATAAAAAACAAACCCAGCAACTCTTGTTGAAATACCCTTTCATGCAGAATTTTTTTTTATTTTTGTGATCTATGACTTGTCTGACGGTTTTATATTGTTTAATAATCTATATTGAGAAAAAAATTTAAAACAAACTTTGATTTCCTTTGAGAAAAACTTTTGATAAAACAATCACTCTTAGCGTCGATATCACTATTAATATCGGCCTGGTGGTAAGTGAGCTTACCATTTCACAACTCGAGAACCGCGCACTTCATTTTTATGAAAATTAGAATATATCTTAATTGAACTAAGAAAAAAAAACAAATTCATTTTAAATTTCAATGAAGTCCGTAAACGATTTCGGGTATCGGGCAATAACCGGTTAATATAATGTATTTGGTTAACATTTTTAATGTTAAAATTACATTATTAGCAAACCAGCTATACATATCGTGTTGAATTTAGTAATGTTAAAGTTAATTTTAATATTTTTTTAATGTTGGGTGAATATTCCAAAGAAATAATTTTGTTGTCCTAGTGTTTTCATGCACTTTTTGTTTGAGTGTATATATATTTCTGTGCATTCTACTGCAACTAATTAACAAACAAATACATCATAAGAAAATTTAGCAACAGACAATATTAATTTTTGTTTATTTAAAATAAAAAATAAAAGAAAAGCGAAAGTGAAAGTGAAAAGAAAAACCTAAGACTAAAATTCTTAAAAGAAGACAAACTGCATAGTAAATTATAGGAAATATTCACAAGAATAACAACAACAAATAAATCAAGTGTTGAAACACCTTAGCCATTTTTCATCTGCAAACAGACACAGTGTGAGGGATAGGAACAACGATGATTTTTGTCGTATTCCGTGAATTTCATGAATTTCCCCCACACAAAACAAAAAAATAAAAAATCATAATACAAATATTCTTGTGCTCATTTTCATCAAAGCTTTCATGTTTTCTGTCCAGATGTTATGCCCGCGAAAGTGTTCCACTTGATCAATGAGGCTTACTTTATACATTTGTATGTTCCTATGTATGTTTGTGTAGTATTAGTATTTATATACATAACTTACAGTACAAGTATAAATCAACAGTGGAAATTGTGTCATTTTTAGACATTCAGAATTTGAAAATACACACCAAAGACAACACCTAATGATTGTAGTGTAGGTGATATTGATGGCCATATTATATTGAGTATTCATTAGAACATAAAAATAATTAGGAATGCGCCCTTAAAAATGAGTATGTATGTAAGTATGATACTCTTATGTAGAGATACAAATTTACGTCATTTATTTAAATTGAATTTGTATGTACATATGATATAATGACTTTTTTGTCGTTATTGATGTAAGTAATATTCAATATTCGATTTCAAATGATTATAACTAAAATTAAGTTTGTGTTTTATTAGACAAACATATCCACATACAAGGGCGGACTCAGGATTTCTCATAGGAGGGGGCACCCAAAAATTTGTATTATAATGTTCCAATTTTAAAAGATAAAAACGTAATGAACATACTTTTTCCAAATTGAAGATGTTATTAGATTTGATAAGAAAACTATATGCGTATCTATATAAAATAAGATATACGAAAAATGAAAGTAAGAGTAAACAAAATAAGTAAATTTGCAAAAACTTTTATGAAATATTCTAGGACGCGGCTATCCAGGCCTTGACAAAGTTCTTGCTTATGTATGTATATACAAAAGAGCAAAAGCATATACACTTGCCAGAAAAAGTATTCGTACACAATGAAAAGAAACAACATATTAAGAAATTTATGTAAAAAAAATCATTACATTTGAAAGTTTTATCAACAATTTTTATTCAGTATTTTTACTACATTTTTAATACATTTTTTCCTGAGTATATCCTTAAAAATTAAATTTACAAAACAAAAAACTCCACTTAAACGAAACAGAAAAAGTATCCGTACATAGCAATATACGTTTAAAATATTCATTATTTTTTAAAAAAAATTGTCAGGTTTTAGTAATTTGTGGGATAACCTTTCCGCTTGGGGATCTCCGCAAGTCGATGTGGCATGGAATGGACTAATTTGGATGTGTCCTGCTTGGTAATTTTGCCCCATTCATCCAAGATGACGCTCTTAAGCATTTCTTTGGAGATTATGCTGTGCTCTCGGATCCTGCGCTCCAGTAAATCCCACAAATGCTCAATGGGATTGAGGTCTGGGGATTGGGGTGGTGTGCGCAATTGGTGTTTTGTATTATAGAATAACGCTTCAATAAAGCTTCACATTCTGTGCCGCGTGCTTGGGATCATTATCATGCTGAAACCAAAAATCGTCACCAAGCCCCAACTGCTGAACGCTTTGCTTCATATTAGCCTTCAAAATATTTAAGTAATCAAATTAATATATTGTTGACTCTATAAAAACAAATTTACCAACTCTGTCCGCCGCCATATACCCCCAGACCGTCGCACCACCTCCGCAGTGTTTAACAGTTGGTACAAGATTTTGTTTTTCGAGCGCAGTACCGCTCTTTTTATTATTATTATTTGAAGGAAGGACGACTCGAAAGTCAAGCACTGCGACCTATAAGATCTTTTGCACCAAAGCCCCAAGAAAGAAAGAAAGAAAGGAAGGGAGAAAGAAAGATAGATAAGAAACATACCCAAGCCGAGAATCGAACTCGGGTCTCCAGAAACAAGAGTCTGGCACTCTTCCACTAGACCACAATGGCGATGGTAGGACCTACAGTTTAACGCCGATTCCGAACGGCTATGTGGCAATTTTGTATCAGCTCGGTGGTTTTGCCATTACCAACCAAGGTGTGTACTTGTACACATTCTTATAATTCTCATCCACTTCATATCGATAGTGAATATAAGAAGTTTATGAGAATTAACCACCAGACCAAGACGGGAATCGAACCCGCAACCTTCTGGATGAAAGTCTAGTGCACTATCCACTAGACTATCGAGGTCATCCAGTACCGCTCTTACGCCATACTAGTTTTCTTGCTTTAATGCCAAATATACAAAATTTGCTTTCGTCCGAGAATAAAATACGTTCCCAAAATTCTGCAGGCTTGTTTATATATTCGTTTGCAAAATCCATACGTTTCTTTCTGTTGACTTCCGAAATAAATAGTTTCCTACGAGCACGTGTACGTGATACTTATCTTTCTTTAGTATTTTACGTACAGTTTCTGCATGGACATCCTTGCCAAAAGAGTTTTTAATGTTTTCGCATATTTGAGAAGCAGTAATTCCAAGATTTTTTTTCACTGACTGAAATATTGTTCGTTTTTCGCGTATGGTCAACTTGCTAGGTCGACCAGAACGTGGCTTTGACATAATGGAACCAGTTGTATTGAACGTTTGCACAACATACTGCACAGAAGAGTGAATTCTTCCTATAATTTGCCCTATTTCGCAAAGAGATTTGCCTTCTTTTCTAAGTTAAAAGATAATTTTTCTCTCGCCAGCACTAATTTCTTTAGTTTCTTCTTTATCACAAAAACTTTAAAGTAACTCCAAAGTAAAGTATTCACAGCAAGATCTATCCCAAACTAAAATACAACCGTTATTGGGTCTGTATATGACACAGCATAATATGGGGAATTCCCTGTTTTGATGTATACGGATACTTTTTCTGTTTCGTTTAAGTGAAGTTTTTTGTTTTTGTTTTGTGAAATTTAATTTTTAAGGATATACTCAGGAAAAAATGTATTGAAAATATAGTAAAGTTACTGAATAAAAATTATTGATAAAACTTTCAAATGTAATCATTTTTTTACATGAATTTCTTAATGTGTTGTTTTCTTTTCATTGTGTACGGATACTTTTTCTGGCAAGTGTAGGTATGCAAACCTTTTAAAAATTCTATTATTTGTAAATATGGGACAATCCCAGTCCATTCAGTCTTTCGTTCAATTGGGTTGACTTTTTTCTTTTCAAAGCAGAGAATATTCGTTCCGGAGCTGCTATGGTAATTGCAACAGTTGCAATCAATTTCAACCGGCTTTGAACCAAACCAATTCACAAATTGAATGGCTCGAACCGAACTATACACCAAACATTTTTGTTTTATTTCACTTGAAACAAAACAAAAACTAATCAGTTTTGTTCAAAAGAATTATTTGTTACAAACCTAGTGGTTAGTGTGTTGGATTGCTACGCAGAGGTGCCAGGGTTCAAATTTCGGCACGGTCAAAAATCAAAAATTGAAAAATAAAAATTATTCTACACGGCACCATCTCTTGGCTGAAAATGGTTAACCTCAAACAGTTAAATTACCTAAGAAAAACTTTTCACTTCGCCGTTCACATTAGGCATAAAACTGTTGGTCCCTTCCATTCGTATACAAACTCACACAACAAGAACATTTCTTATAGTCAGGGACAGAAAGAAATTCTAAAACAAGTTCAGCCAAATTCATTATTCTTTAGAATAACTGTTATGAAAATTGTGAATATCAATATTGATATCGAAGAAAATTCTCAAGCAAAATAATCTAAATTCGGTAAGTAAGCTCTAAAAAACATTTACGAAAATTTTCAACATCGAGCAGTCACCATGCATACAAGTGAACCGTTGAAAAGCAATATCAAATTAAGTGTAGCTTGATTTTTGAACTAAACCATTTTTGAACTGAACCAACTGCTCGAAGGTGTGAAAAATCCGGCTTAAGCGAAACATACTGTGAAAATTTTTTAGTTCACATCCTTAGTTTTAGCGACTCGATTGCAATCTCTGTAGTTTCAGTCACTGACTTCCATTTGCCTTGCCAGAAAGTTAACTCCCCCTTCTCAAGTTGAAGATAAAAGACAAGGGAATTTTTTGATAAATTTTGTTCTTTGAAAGGTCATAAATGCATTTATATTTCCTCACTTCTTCCGTTAGTTGCTCATTGAAGTACATTGCATTTAAGTAATATTTCACAGATTACTTTATAAATAAAATTTATTAAATTGACAATTTGATTACATTTAATAGAAATAGATCTAAGTCGACCGAAAACAGTTGACCACAAAAACGCTGCCGTCGCCATTCTGTAACAGTGGTCAACCGTCGGCTGCTTTACTCGCTTCCATTCGTGCCAAAAATATTATAAATTGGGAACCGCCCAAAGAGATGGGCCCTTTTTTTTGCAGTTGAGAAGGTAAAAATGTCTCAAACATCATCAACATCCCCCTCATTCTCATGAGACTTGGTTTCATCCTGGAATCTTTATTACACATTATTTCAGGGTAGAGTCTCGTTTCGCCCTTACTAAACTCTCATCGTTACATCTGCTTCCAGATCCCACAGCCCTCTCTGAGCTCTTTAATATACTTCGAGGTTCTTTTTTCTTAGACTTAAGCACGTCTTCGACGTATGTCGATACAAGCCGTCAGTAGTCTTCGTTATCTACCTTTTTCGTTACTATATTTTCTACGGTTTGAGAGCCAATTTGTCTGTCTAGTTTCTCTCGCTTCTCAGCCCATCGTTTGCATCTCAAGAACGTATGCTCGGCGACGTCATTATCTCCATCACCATATGAACGATGCAGTTCAATTTATCCAATTGTATGTAAATACTTCCGAAAGTATCCATATCCTGATAATAGCTGCGTTATGTAATAATCAACTTCTTCAAACTGTCTGTTTAGCCATACCTCAAGTTTCGGTATAAATTTCGCCGTCCACCTTCCACGCGTTTCGGTGTCCCAACATTCTTGCCAACTTCTGATTGTCTGCTTTTTGTAGTCAAAGCTTTCGCTGTTCGTGAGCGAGGGGATCAATGGCAATTGCTCCCGTTATCACTATGGCCGCGGCTCCTGAAACTGTTCGGTATGCAGAGGCTACTCTTAACGCTCCGGTTCTTAGCACAGACATTAGCTGTCTCTACACTCTACTCTTAGTGTGTCAGCCCACACCTCGCAACCGTAGGGAAGGATAGCATGATTGACTACCATCAGTAGCTTCCGTTAGCTCGATATTGAGCCACCGATGAGGGGGGCCCTTTAGCCCGCTCCTGTCCTCATCCATATCTAAATATATTGTTTATTAACAAACACCTGTCTCTCAACTGCGAATGTAAATATATGAAAGTAGATCATGGCCATTACAAAACGGTGCAGATTTTCATCTTCCATAATTTTATTAGAAAATAGATTTTTAACCATATGTGCTCACAGTACCACTGCCGTGTGCTGTTAAAATTCAAGGCTAAAGTTATACCAACGAATTTTAATCAATTCCGTTTTTTGATTTAACTATTATTAGTTTATTTATTAGTTATTCCTTCTGCAAATATTCTTATGTAAGCTGATTTTGTCCCGGTACACATAAAAGGAGGAGATAGAGAAGGTTAAGAAAAGTGGATATGGGGGAAACATGTTTTCAATCGCTTTCAAGTGTCGTTTCTCATTTTTTTGCTATAATATCTTAAGTTAACAACAAATGGGCATAGCTTATTACATTTTCAACTAAGCCAAACTTTCATTATTTTTCTTTGGCCGCATTAAGAGTAAACTTTCAAAGTCATATCACGAAAGTATACGTTACAGTCAAACCGAGTCTACTCATCTAAATTCATTATTCAACAATTCAACAATAACCGTGGACACAAACCATTATATATGGAAGTACGCCATCTGTATTGCCAAATGTCAAAAGAGAATATAATATGTGAGAAATAAATAAATATGTGTATACAAGAGTGTAACTGACTCAAGAAAAAGGATAGGGATGGGGATTTGCTCGATAACACTGCACAACGGAAATTACCAAAAAAAAAAAGCTCAAGAGTTTTGAAAGTGGATCTTATGTAATTCGAGTACGCTGAACATGATGGCATGATATATAAAAAATATTGCTTGTAGATTTTTAAATAAAATAAAAATCTACAATTTTTTTATGGACGTTTTTTTTAATCCACTATAAAAAATTAGATGATATATAGAAAACTGAAAACGCCATCATGTTCAGCATACACGAAATATATCAGAGGAAGGTTAAAGACTTTTGCGTCCAATAACCGTTAATATATCCTTGAGCTTACATTAGCTGTATTAGCCATCCTCCTCTATTATCTCCTTTCGTATCGACAATAAGGACAACATCAGCATGTATATCAAAAATCTACCACCTTGAATACGCCATTTTGTTTTTTGACAAATTAAGAACGGATTCGTAATCAGAGATTTCAAAATTCGAGATTTTTTTTGGAAATGGTTCACCATTTTGGATCCGCTATTTTGTTTTTTAAAAAAACTGAGATCAAATTCGTAACTAACGCTCCAAAAACCCCCAAATGTCTGGTTTCGTCAAAATTCGATAATTTTTTTTGCAAATGGTCCACCAATTTTTTTTTTTCTTTAACTGAGATCGGATTCGTAATCACCGATCCCAAAACCCCCTAGCACAAGTAATCATTACAAAAGAACGATTTTTTCGACTTATGGCAGCTTTTCGGGATTCCAGACCACTGTGCGTTACAAAGAAAAAACTAAACAGCGTATAATATAAACAAGATCCACTAAGAAAGAACTAAATGGTTTAGGACCAACCAATAATTCCCGGCATTCCGCTTTTATTAGCAAAATATACTTTTGCTTGAATAATTGAATTTTATTCATCTTTGGCAAATACAATTTTCCAGGACATCTAAAGCCTCTGATAATACCACAGACAGAATGAGCGAAATTCACAATAGCGCTATTCTCTGTTGAAAACACGTCATATTACCAAACTCAAATTCGTTCGATCAGAGCATTCGACTACAGTCTAAGATCGAACGCAGCTAATAATAAGGGCCTTAGTGTTTTTTACGCCCAAAGTGGACACCTAAAAAACAAGGTGTGTGGCTGGCCCGGGTGATTACGACATTTGAAGTCATCTGAGACAAAAAACTGAAATAGAATATTGTTCTGTAGACTTACCATTCCGGCAGATTTAAACATTTTTATTAAAAAATAACAAAATGGCAGACTTCTAAAAAAAAATTTTGATTGAAAATCGGGATAAAAAGTAGGAAATAATGATGAAAAATAAACTAATTCTACTACCTGCGAGAGACACTGGCGTGTAAAATAACATATTAAAATTTCAGCCCAATCGGCTTTATAGAATTTCTTCAAACCCTTGGGCCGATCAAAAAAATGTTTTTTCGAGAAAAACGCTTTTAAAGTTTTAACAACACATACAGTTTAACCAGCATGCGCTCTCGATTATGTGCTATAAAATCGTTAATATTTTGAATTTTGGTAAACTTACAATATATAGTACTTTCGAAATATATAATAAAAAAAATAAATTTTTTGAAACTCGAACTCGACCAGACTACATCCTTAAAGTCGTCTCAATTTTTGTTTATTTTAATTTTTGTATCAGGTTTTTTTGGGAGAAACTACGCCTACATACTAAAAATTTGGTTCGCGGTGAAAACAGTATTTATATAAATGTTCCTCAGAAAAAAAATGGAGCCACTAACAACAAACCAATATTTTCTTTGAAGGTGTTTCACTTCTTTAAACCTGAACTACAATAGCGCGTCGTGGTAGTGGCAGCAAAACCAAATAATCTGTTCACTGCCAGTAAATTTAGAAATGGACCTAAACAAAGCAGCGCTAAAAATTGCCACTGCTTTAGTGCTAAAACGTGCTATTATAATTTAGGCTTTTATATGTTAAAGCTAGGGTTGTCAGATGCAAATTGGGCTCACATTGAAAAAAAAATAGGGTCTTCCAGGTTTTATCTAGACATTGAAAAAAATTTGTTTAATAACTCAAGGTAATGAATTATTTTATGACCTTTTAAAGTTTTTTTTTTATTGGATTACTATATATATAGCTATAATCTGTTGATTGTTTTCCTGCTATTATAAATTTTCTAGCGATTTCTATCTAAACATAATAAATATCATATAAGTTAACACTACTCAATAATTGCAACTTTTCACCATTTCTATATGATTCACGTGTTTTAAGTTGAAATATCTCAAAAAACATGACGTAAAGGTGAGAAACTGAGCACGCCATCATGATCAGAAGAGAAATGATGTATGAGGTGCCTGACTCCAATTTCGTGTTGAGTAGTGAAATTAGTGTCTTTAAACGAGTATCTGATACAAGTACATAATCGATACTTTTTTCCGATATTTTCGGTGACATCGATACTTTTATTCGTTACGAGTAATGAGTAAAAATGTCGATACTATGTGGGTATCGAATCAACACTATTGACAGTTCAATAAATTTATGAAAAATTCACTGAATTCAAGGGACGTTAAATTTTCAAAACTCAGCGAGGGTTTTATTTAACTACGGCAGTACTTTTATTTCATTGTAGCCAAGTCTTAAACCGGTAACCAGTCATCAATCGATTTCCTTCCTTAGAGTGCTTATAAGTTGTTTAAGAAAATAAAAATTGTATCTGCACAAATTACTTTCGGAACCCTGGATACGGGACTAAAAATATGGGCAATCCAAACGAATTCCGACCATCAGGCAGCCCTAGCAACAGCTATAAGTTTTCAGTCAATGAGAAATCTCATTCCCATTTTTGGTCTCGGGCTTTTTTTTTGCTAATAAAAAAATTACCAAAATCTGACTAATTTTAATATGCTGATAAAATTGCAAAATGTGAATTTTTATATTTATAACTTTTCAGCATTTTCAGAAGTAATGTCTTCAACTAAAAGATAATACATTTATAACATGTTTTGGAGCATATATTTATTAGGCCTGCAAATAGGCAACTATACGATATTGTTATGTTTATATACGAAAAATTATCCGTAGTCAATGAAAAGGCCAGAGGCGGGATATAAAATACAACATTATATCCCCGCAAACCCCATTTTGACTTTTCTTCCTAACTTATTTGGTTTTCGAGTAAATAAATTTTTCCTTAATTTCAAAGAAACAAAAATTCGCGTGCACCCAAAGTACAAAATTTGCAATTTTTTTAAATATTGAATATCTCGAAAACTATGACATATACGAAAAAATTACTCTAAACTTTTTTTTAGGAAATTACTCAAGCAATTTTTTGATATCTCTAACGGTTAACCAGTTATTAGTAAAAAAGGTTTTTTTTCACCAAAGGGAGTTTTTTTGAGGGGTCGCGCTGCAACCCCTGAGCTGTTTCTTATTTCTATTATACCCCACTAACAATTACTGAAGAAAAATCTCAGAAAAGATTTTTTATGAACTTTTGGTGCATTTTTACTCTACCGACTGGACTACAAACTCGTAGAAAAAAGATTTGGCGCGTCGCGAAGTGTGCGCCTTGCGTTCAATAAAGTCTTGTATCTCCAAAACTACATGGTTTGCCATTTTGGCCAATTGGCTGTTTGTAGCAAAAAAGACAAGCTTTCTTTTAAAATTAAATTAAAAAAAGAAAATTTCGGATTGATTCAAAAAGTTAAATGAAGTTTTGATTTATCAATTTCTCTACATAAATTAAAAATATTTATAATAACCTTTTAACATCATTAAAGGGCATGAAGAATCAAGTTTGAACGTTTGATTCGGTTGAATAAAAAAAAAGTTATGAGCTTTTAAATCTAGTGGTATTGTCGACAAGATTGAAAATTTAACCCTTTTTAATCCTTTATAACTAGGAAAGGGGTGGGGTTAAAAATCGAATATTTGCAGGTTAAATTACAATCATATAGGGGAATAAGTTTAGAAAGTATGAAAGCGATCCAAGAACATAACGAAAAAATTTGGGGCTTTTCAGGAATAATGCCCCATATATGGGAGGTGGACGTGCTAATAACCCGATCTATCCTATTTTTGTAATGATATATGGCAGTAATAATGTTTATAAGTATTTTCATTTCACTCTTTTCGCGGTCTCCACTCAGTGATTGCCAATAACCCCGTGAGCAAATGAGCCAAATTCCAGAATTTTGGCCAGCTAAATATGGATTTGGCTCCATAGTGCAGTGCTATTAATGTATTACTGTGCATAGAAATTTGAAATTTGTCAGTTAGGCAAAATGTGAGTTAATACCCTCTTCCACTTAGTGCTTCGTACGATAATGAATTGAAAGATTTAAATTAAGCTAAATTTATAACTTGTAAGGTTACAAATTTGAATTTATTCTCCGCAAGCTACAAGATTTAATTTAGTGGTTATCCCAGGACTCCAAAGAAGACTTCAGTAAATAAATAACCAATCGGTTACTCCAATAGAGACTTGTAACTGCATTTTGTAGAATTAAATATCTGCAATCACAAATATTATTATTCATTATTTGTGACTTCAATAAATGTAATTTAATTGGAATCATCCTTTTACAGCTCTATCAAAATAATATTTCCGGTATTTCGACTTCTACAGCCTATTTAGCAGGTGAGCGCAAAAGCAGGTAAAAGGGCCGACCGAAGTTTAAACTCATTTATCTCGAAACTATATTTTTCTGCACGGTGAGAGACAAAAAACAAAAACTACTCGACCGATTCGTCTCAAATTTTACTATATTATTCAGTAAACCAGTGCTTATCGCTGGAACTAAAAAACTACGTTGAATACTTCTTACTTTTTACATACAAATTTGTAAATTTTTTTTGTTTTTCATTCTAATTTCTGCGATAACTACACTCATACTGATTGTAATTTTTTTTCTTTTCTATCAGTGGAAGATCTAACAAGATCCGTTTTTTTTTTGAAAAGGGCAACTGTAACACCAATTTTAATTTACTTAAATTATAATTTTTTTTTAATATATTTGTATATTGTTAAAGTAATAAAATATATCAACATAGTTTAAATACTATTGCTCATTATTTTCATAAAAAAAAAAATCCTAAAAACTCGTCAAATTCAAGGGCGCTAGACCAGAAGGTCCCCTTAAGCGATCAAACAATGAACGATTTAGAAAAATATTTTTTCTCTCGACTCAAAGATAAGAAAACACTAATCGCGTTTTGTTTAGTGATGCACCGATACGGCTTTTACGATTATCATTTTTAATAACCGGCGGTTTCGATTACAATTATTGCCTTTAAATTAATGAGCAATATTTTTACAATGATTCATATGTTTTATTCAAAAATACTTTTTCAAAAATTTAGTTGATTACATTTGTGTAAGAAAGAAAGAAAACGACCTATTCGTTTTTAAGGGCGAATTACAATTTTTCATGAGTTAAATTATAAGACCGAGCTGAAAATATATATCGAATAGTCGACGTTTAATTTAGTTGTTCCTCATGAGAAGAAAAGAAAAAGTAATAGCACATTTTTTTAACGTATAATTTTTTTAAGTCATTTTCTAGCGTATTTCTGTAGTTTGTACAAGCGCTGCGATAGAAAATATCCTTTCGGAGGGCACTGTTGCTGGAGCTAATTAGAAATATTTGATTTCAAGTGTGAAAACAAATATACTACAGGGAATCCACTTGCAAAATTGATCGAACTCTAACTTGCACAAAGTCCTATTGGGTAGTAGTTACCACACGAAATTTGAACGAGATCGGGCAGAAACTCGCGTTGGAGGGGGTTGAATTTCGACATTTTAGTCAATTAGCTCCTGTTTTGAATCCATGAAACTCATATTGCATTTAGAAAATTTTGATCAAAGCATTCTCGACAGATTTTTGTTTAATCTTTTGGCAAAAGAAAAATAAAATTAACAAAACCAAAATTTTACCTTTTTTTAAAATCAAAATTGGTTTTGACTTTTTTTTTTTTTTTGTTCCAAAAAAAAGCTTAGGTCTTTGTAGTAGTAAAAACGTTAGTGTTCAATAAAACAAAAATAAGAGAAAAAAATCATCATTTCCATTATAAAAATTGACATACGGTAGGAACAGACTGTAAAACATTCCTATTTTATTGTAATATTGGGAAGGCTTACGATTTTCCAAAATATCATTATTTAATAAAAAATAGTCTTTAAAATAAAATCTTCTTTTAACTTGCATACACAATCAACGTGCAATTTCTTATAAATTCGGATTCAACAGCTTCGGATAATTTGCATTTCTAAAATTTTACTTACTAGGACTATTGAATAATAATTAAATTTTTAAATATAACATTCCAAAGATTCTTTGTTAGACTCTGATTTATTTAACAGTTTTTAGTATTCAATAATGCAATATCTCTAAATCCGAATAAAATATTAAATTGAAATTTCAAGAATATAATCTATGAACATTTTCTAAAACTATCGCATTTCTATATTTTACTACAAGTGCTTTTAAGACTGGTTACCTCCCAATTCTGTAATTTTTTCTCAATCTCAGCCTGAGCTATAATTTTCGTAATAGATTCGAATCTGAGATTATTTAACAAAATGTCTGAAATTACAGGGTAAGGAATTGGAAAAAGCTGAATTAATGTACAATATATTAAATAAAAGTGACTAAAAAATCTATAAAAATATGGAAACTATATTGGAAATATATTATAGAAAATGTATTGGAACTACTACATACCTATAATTCAATAATAGATAGAACAAATGAACAAATCTTCATTTTCTGTCCCATTGAATACGTTTTATTATAGTAACTCTAGCGTATAATATATTCATCACAAATGGTGAGTTTAAGGCATTTATAGCTATTGCGATTGTTTATAATTTAAAAGCGATACCAAAAACTTTTCTATCTACCATAAATAAAAGACTTTTAAAGGAACATATTTCAATTCAGCTAAACTCAATGCAAAATATGTATATTTCAAAAATATTTTAAAGCTCCAAAAGTTTTACTGTATTCGTTATTGCGCTGAAAAAGTTAATTTTTATAGATGTCAGTTTAATATTAAGCTTTCATAGGGGTTGCTCCAACAGATTCACCACATTATTGGAGGGGTATTATTAGAGAATTTATAGCTACGTACGTTTTGGTTGCATTTACAGGCATATGTAAAAATATGGAGAAAAAAAGTTTTGCAATTTTTCCAAATTGGTTTCTCTACCGCAACTCCTTTGGTCCAACATTTCTACAGCTTCTTAATTGTCTATCGGAATGGTTTATGTATATTCGCTCTTTATTTATCACAAAGCTAGCAGCAACTAAACCGATGACTCCGAAGATTAGCCTACAACTCATCCATTATCAAAAAGTGTGTTTCTTTACAATTTTTGAAAACAACTCTAAACTTTAATTCTAAATTAATATTTTTGCAGCCTTATCGCTTGCGAGACATGATTTTTCTACCCATATTTTATATCATTACAAAATTCTTTTTTATCAACGCAGTAAAGCTCTGAAATAGACATGCATTCCTCGGCTTTTGGTGTTGTCTTGACGAAATATGGTGGTGTATTAATAAATACCTTAACTGGGCTAGTTCAGATTTAAAAAAGTCAAGATTCTCCAAGTGCTTGAACCCTCAAACTTACTAGGTGATATGTAAACGCCGGTAAATTGGGACTTAACCTAATCGATCATCAACTTTGAAAATTCATCAAAAATACATTTATAAATGTTTTCCAATAGTAATATTTGTCTAACATTTCTCTATATATATAGAATTTAAAATTGCATTTAGATAATTTAAAAATATTAGATTTTATCTATCTTAAAGGTAGATAGACATAGGAGAGACTGAAGTTTTGTGGACCGCATTTTCATTTTGGCTAAAAAGTCGGAAAAAAATAACTTTTTCTGAAAATTTCAAAGTTTGAATTTGTAGTACGAGAAATAACCTCTCTTTGGGTCGCAGCAGTTCGGTCAAATTGTATTTAATTATACAATTTATATCAGTTTGCGCAAAAATGATGTTTTTGCTATTTTGAAAATTCTCGGGAAATTCCGTACCACTTCGCAATTCGATTTAAAATGGAAAAATGTGGTTAAAAAAAACTTTATTTTTTGATTCAAAATGACAGAAGATTCATTATTAAAGAGAAAAAAAGTGAAATGAAGTGAAAAATGGGAATAATAATGAGTCCGAAACTTAATGTTCCCAAGTTCAGTAACTTGCAGTCATTCCACCGCATGCCAAGTGAACAGCTCGATCGCATACGTTGTAATAGACGGTATTTTGGGGGTTCATCTTTTTTTGAATATTTTTCTTACAAGTTATACAGAAATCTATGTCTTCTTGCACGTCACAATCGCTTGAAGGCGGTTGTTTCTATGGTGTCTCGGACTTACTTATTTTTCGGAAAATATCGCGTCGAGCTCTTGTGTATTCTTATTGAGAGCGAAGCAATATCAACGATTAATTTCTCCAATGTTTATATGTTGACTTTTTTTGAAAATATAACCGAAATTTTCTACAGAAGAGAACCTAACCTCAACATTGTATACTTACATTTGAAAAATTATTTTCGTACCAAAAGACTATTAAAAATTGCTGAAAAACTAATGGTGTGTTGAAATTTTGCATGAAAAATCACTTTTATGCAACAAATACACGAAGTTAGCTGGCCAAATGCCAAGAACTGAGTGGTCCGTAATTAACCGATCAAAGTGATCCGTAATTCCCCGAACGCTCTTTTTTCCAATATGGCAGCATATGAGTAACACAATGCAAACTTTATACAAAATTTCTTGCCTATGTTGAAGGTTTAAGGTTCCACGAATATTATGAACCTATTTACCTGAGTTGGTTCTCGAATTGTGATCAAATTAAATGAAACACAAAGTGGAAAAAATAATCGAAGTATCTCATTTCTATTTCCTATCTATGCGAGGTAACAGGGTTGGTACACAAGTTGAGTACCGAAGGGAAAATGAGTTTATCATGAGGCGAGCTGATGACAGTTATTTGCAGCTGTTAACCACTACAAGGGGAAAAAAATATGATGCTGGGCCAGAATACCCCAGTTTCCCTTACTTTTTTGGAAGGCGCTTTTGAAAATCGAGAAAAAATAGTAAAATTAATTACTTTTTATGTGAAAATAGAAATTCATCTAGATAAAATAACAAACTTGATATAGAAATTATAACTTCACAGGTTCTCATATATTTTTAAGAGAATACAACTGACCAAATTTTTGTAAAAAAACATATGGAAAAATAGACAAAATTCAGTAAAAATTAATATTCTCCACATTTCGCTGTCTTTAACATATAATAACTTGTAAAATGCTGCAGCGAATATTTGTTACTCAAGATGTGGCGTAGAAATATTTTTAATTTTTTTACACCTGGTCACCTTATTTTCTCGGGGTAAGTCAAAAACTACTACACTCTCTAAAACTCAAAAACAAATTTCTTTTATTATTTTGAGTAGGCACTAAAATCTATTATTGAAGATATATGGAAATTGTGTTTTGAAATTTTCAAAATTGGATCATGGTATCAAGTACCAGACCAAAAAAAAAATTTCGGCATATGTTCACAAAGTATTTACTGGTAAGCTTTCACTTTCAGAGCTGGTTCACTAGGCACTCCCACCACTAAATCCTGTAAGAAAAATTACAAACTAAATATTTCTATGCGTTCAATTTACTAACCTAAATCTCTCGCTGTGTGATTCAATTTTCGTTTCGAATTTAATAACAATTGAATTAATATGTAATATGTTTGGTTTACTTTCGATTTAAAATATGCCAAATCTCTTTATCTAAACAATTTTTGCTATGAAAAGTGTGTCGGTTTTGGAATATATATTATTTGTGAAATAAATTTAAAAAAAGTTCATCTTTGACATATTTCAGTGGAACAAAACCACGATTCTGATTTATGCGAATTTATAAATTAAATTTCAGTTTTAAAGCTTTTATTTGCACATGTACACAAATAAATAAATGATTATTTTGCGCGACCAATTTTGAATTTCAGTAGATTTAGCATTAATTTTATGACTTTTTCCGGATTGGTTACGGTCGGTAATAATGCGAAACAAATTTAGTGAAATTTTATGATAATATACGCTTCGGGAAAAAAATAAAATAATAAATACATATATTCGGTGGAAAGCAAATAAAACTGCAAAATTAGATTATGTTACGTGGTTTGATTTCATTTGTTTATTTTAATTTTAATTTAATCATAAATATCGTTGGCTATTTAATTAGGTTTTTTATTTTGGTACTTATGTAAGTACATGGGCTCCTGTTGAATTTTTTTAAGGGTGAATGAAATACAAAAATTTATTAAAAGTATCCAGTAAAAGGGACGAAAAATCCCTTAATCGATGTCTTAATACATAAAATAGAATTTAATAGTATCAAATCTAAGTGGGCAGGGGCAATGTCCCCTTTTCCTCGAGCTGCTTCTGCCCATGGATATATACCTACCTACTCTTATTTTGTTAAAATATCATTTGAAGCCACACATTTAGCGTGTCATTTGGCAATTTGCGTCATTACGTGTTAATGTTTATACACAATATATTTAGAATTAGTTTTTGCTGCATATATCAATAAAAAAATTCAATTACATAAATATTGGAATATTTTACAAAATCAATATATTGAGCTACCTTTATATACTTACCATATGTACAAATTTCTCGAAGTTAGAGGAAAGCTCGTCGTCGATTTATAAATTCGTGTACTCTGCAATAAATATTTCTTTGCTATCTTAAAATGATTTTTGAGGAATAATGGAAGAATTGAAGAATAATAGTGAAACTAATGATGTACTTATTTAAATATATCCTCAGTATAAAAAAACTGGGATTTGGTCGAATGAAAATTAAGTGAAGTTAGCACGTGCAGTTAAAAATTCGTCTTCCTACACGAACTTTTATCTAGAGCTAGATTTTGATATTCTCCTCTTTTATGGTGCAATAGCTCATGGAAAGTCTAGACAGCGATTTTGGAAGGGACCTACAGTTTTATGCTGAATCCGAATGGTGAAAAACTGTGAAAAGTTTCTTTAACCAATGTGCTACGGCGACCACTGATTTGAAAAAGAAATAATTTTAATGCCTTCAAAACAATTAGGGTGGCCTGTTGGTTCCCCTAGTACTGACAACATTCTCTCTTAGCATACTCTCGATGACAGGACGACAAAAGAATGTTGGGGTCTAAGTTTCATGAGAGTTTACTGGATAGATCTACTCATTGTTAGATCATATCTTGTGTATGGGGCTGCAACATGACGGCCGAGCGCGAGTTCCTTGAAACGCCTGCTAAGAAGCCTACAGCATCATGGTTGTGTAAGCATTACAGGGAATATGTAAGGGACGCGGAACGCGGCCATTGACGCGCTACGTTAAGCATCGCACAATCACCCGAACAGACCATTAAACTTGGGAAGGTAAGCAAGTCTGCAGGATTAAGTGGCGCAGGTGCTAAATGGTGTCTGCGGTATTTTAAAAATGGCTTAACGTCAGTAGAAACCAAGAAGAAGGTACTGGACCTCTCAAAAAACTAGCTGCCAAAAGAGCTGTGATAAAGGGTTGCTGATGAGATCAGTCCGCAAGAAAGTAACGAGGCCAATAAAAGCAAGGCTGAACCCCAGACACACGAGGCGCCAAAAGAGAAGGTAAAAGCCAGGCGTTTACTATGCAAGCGCTGTCAAGGCTACTACACTAGCTATATTATGGAAATCTTACCCTGCACTAATACTCACTCATGATGAAAGGCGCCAGACTGAAGAAGCTCTCATAGAGCAGACGTTTAAAGGATGGAGAGCCAAACTTCAATTCGATGAAATCCACTTCAATATCAAGACTAATAGTGATAGGCTGTGCCACTGAAGACTCGGCCGACTGGCTCCGAACTTTGGTTCCAAAACTGCCTGGCTGAGAGAGAGCTGAGCTGTCAACATGCTCTAGAGATGATGTACCAGCTGCACACATGTTGACAGTATATATCTGACAAAAGCCACAGAGGGGCTTCACACTGAGCTCTGGCGAAGACTTTAGAAGCAAAGATGAAGGTAAGGGCAAGCTGCTGACGATCGGGGTCATGACCAGCACTGAAGTTGCGCAAATAATATTGAGATAGTACTGGTCCAAGAACCCAGGATCTTCCTGGAACAGGTTAGAGGTCTGTAAGGAAAGAACATACAGGTAATTTGGGATACCCGATGTGAAAACCAGTTTGAAGTTTTCATGTCTTTCAAAATTCCTGTCGGGGATCTAGTAGCAGTCCAAATACCAATGAACATCGGCAAAATTATACGCAATGAAAACGGTATACTTCCCAGGACCTGAACGTTACTAGAGCAAGAGAAGAGATACTAGATATAACACTGGGAAATACTCTGATAACTGGAGGGTTTCGAGTGAACCTTCAATGTCGGATCATAAAATAGTTTGATTTAACATTATGGATTTTCTCGCGACCAACAGAATAGTAAGAAATCCCAGGAAAACCTATGAGTAATAATACAACTTTTTACTTGAGTTAGAAACAATAGCAGGCAATTTTAACAAGGTCGTCATTGATAGATATGAGTAAACCCATATAAAGATATACCCTGGTAGACAAAGACCTAGCTAAACTGCGGTTCGCAGTCAGTTTGACCAAGCAAAACAAAGTGGGGAATGGCCAAGACATAGAAGCTTACAAACGTTATATAACAACGAAATTAGAAAAGCAAAGAGTACAAAATTTTGGAAGCAAACTACAGGTGACTCAAGAGTGTATAGAGCCTTGACCAAAGATAAAATCCGATCCTCCGTCAGCCTGAAAATGGACAATGGCAAGCGAAATCGCACCTTAGGAATTCGAGCATAAAATATGGCCTTACCAATCGCCCTGATTCGGCAATGATGCCGTATAGAAAATATTTTGTTTTTTATTTTTTGATTCTTCACCTTAGCGGAATATCGAACCCGTGCGTTCTGCGCACAATACCACCCATATATCAATTGCGTCACAGCGGCCATTCACAATACATAAAAACATTTTTTAAAACAATCAATCAAAGCATTTTCAACCTTCCGCGACTTTTGGGTCACACTGTATATTGAGATAAGTGAAAATCAATCGATTAGGAGCTTTTGGAAATGCAATTTTCATACTTTTAATATATGTTTGTAAGCATGTAGTCAGTTACTTCGAGCATTATTATTTTTTCGCTGACAATCATAAATCTTACTTAAATAAACGTGAATTTTAATTTTTCTTCAGTTGAATTTTGCAATATTGCCAAAGATTCCCTCCTATACAAATATTTTTTTCACAATTTTTTAACACTTGTCCTGCTGTTATCCTTTATCGCTATGAATGTGCATATGCTATTTGGCATTAGATCGTCCTCTGGTACTTTGCTATATCCATAGTTACACACATAGTTAAAGAGGCGCAGCGTAAATCATATTTCAAAGAAAGCCATTGAAATTCATTCGATCAATTTCTCAAACAGCAAGTGCATGTATGCGGACGTAAACGTGTGTATGTGTTATGGTTATGTGTATTGGTATGGAAATCGCATTATGCTTTACGCTAAATGTATTCCATTGGTGTGTAGAGCTCCGGAAATAACTTTATTTTATTTCTTTGTACTCTGTGTGTTACTCCGTTTTAAAATTTCCTTCTTTTTTGTACATAATTTTTCAAATTCCGTTGTTAGTGTTTTCATATTGCCGCTTAATGCAGATTTATTTTTCATTTTTACTTTTACTTCTTTACACATTTTTCATGAGTTAGCCTTTTATATCACGTACTTAACATTGATTCATTTTATCTGAATATATTAAAAAATACCGTGCACCACTTCAAATTAAACTTAGTTTTTAACTAAAGATTAGCGGAGCTGGGGAAAGACTTTCATTGAAGCTTTCTGTAAGAAGCAATCAGGGTTAGTTTTAAAGACGAAATCAATTATTTTGAATTCGATTTTCAGTTTCAATAGCAATAAGTACATGAAGAAGCTGGATGAATTTCACAGAAATTTTAACAAGACGATAGCCAACAACTGATTATAAATTAAAGCTGCTACCTCGGCTTTTCTTATGGAAAAATTAATTAGAAACAGTACAATAATATGGGTGCGTTTCTTGTCAGAATCACTGAAAAATGCTCTCATTTGTCACTCATGTACTCATTGTTCAATACATTTCGAATAAAGAAAATGGAAGCCGTTTTCAATATAGTGAAATCATCTCTGAGAACTCGCTATTCTTATTTAATGCATCAAATGTAAATAACCATATGATAAGCTATAGTATTTATAGACATTTAAGGGAGGATCCCGGTTATATTGCTAACTTCTTGGAACATTTTTATTATGAAAATTAGGTATTTAATGAATTTATCTGAAATTTATTGTTTATTAGTCAAGAAGTTTTTGTTTTTCCTTCTACTCCTCTTGGGAGCTTAAGACTTCTACTAAACATTTCCATCTGACTTTGTTTTGTGCAGTCGTTTTCACGTTTTGCCGTGTTGTATTTTTATCTACTAGTTCTAGAGGTATAGAACGTCTCCAAGTGTTCTTTGGACGCCCACGACTTCTGCTTCCTTGTCGGCTGGCTTTCTTAAGGTATGTTCTATCCACCTCCACTTCTTTTTATTTGCGTTAATATTGATTCTTCGTTTGCAAAGACCCAAAGGTTCTCATTTCTTATTTGATTTCGCCCGAATATTCTGCATATGATCTGCAGACATTTTTTAATGAAAACTTGTAGCTTCTGTGTGATGTAGTTTTAAATTAGCTGCACAAAAGATCAACAATGGTGCAGTGCATTACAGTCTATCTAATAATAATAATAATACTAGTTTGAAATTAACCAGGTTTCACTTCCTTATGTGAGGGTTGACTTTACACATGCGTTGAATATTCGGATTTATGTTCCTCTGGAAATCTCCGAGCTACTTCATATTGGCTGTAATCTTCCAAACACAGCTCTGGCTTTATTGACTCTGCTGTTGACAGCTTCTTCTGCTCCACCGTCTGTGGTCGTCATGCTGCCTAGATAGCAGAATTTTTCCACGAAGTGAACAGGCTGGCGTTCAATTGTGATGTGATCATTGCTGACGTTGTTGATTTGCATGGATTTAGTCTTCTTGTTGATTTCGAGGTCAATTTGATCAGATCAGATGGTAAATTTTCGCTTGCATGTCACTGAACTTCTGCGAAACAGACATATATAATCTGCGAGGTCTATGTCTTCGAGTTGGGGATGGGACTGCATGTTATGCCCCTTCTTTCGGAGCACACGTTTGTCATAACTTCGTCTAGTAATATTGCGAAGGGATGAAAGTGGACATCCTTGTTTGACTCCTGCGTTAGTGGTGAAAGGCTCGCTCGTGTTTCTATGGTGTAGTACTGCTAGATCAGAATTCTCGTTTTAATAATTCGGATTAGAGCCTAAATTTACCATCACTGAGTTTCATTCAGTGCACTCAACCATTACGCAAAAAAAAAACTTTATGATACTTAGGAACAACTTACTTTTTAATAGATTCATGAATTCAGAACAAAAAATAGTTCACTATTAAAAATTGACTTTATTCTGATTCGCCAAAAAGATTTACATTAATATTTAATTAATAAAAAAAGAAAGTAGATACTTTTAATTGTTTGAAAAGAAGCGTATACAAATCATTTAAATTGGCTAAATTCGAACAAAAAAAAATTATTATAATTAAAAAATTAATAATAAACATGATTTCTCGTACAATACATTATTTTGAATTAGTATAGATAATGATATCTCATGCACAGCAGCAGGCAAACTCATTTACTTATCTTACAACGCATTTAGAACAAACGATAACTGCTGGGATAACCGGAAATCGTCAAACGTTGCAATGCCGTTTGCAAATGATCGTAGTTTAGGGCTCCGGCAACCAAACTCATTTCTTCGTGCAACTCACGGTTGCGCTTGTCTTCATATAACTTCTGGAGATATTTATACATGCGACCATATTGTGCATGAGCGTAAGCATGCCATACCGAAAACTGGATTACCTACAGAGAGAAAAAGACAGAAAAAAAGAGGGAAAAGAAATGTAATTGATATAATTTTTTTTTTTTTTTGGCAAGATTACTTACTTTCATATCGCTAGCATCAGCATATTTTATTATTTCCGTATAGATATTATCAAGATCTTCCACACATTCCTTTGTATTACCATCGATTACACTTTTCTTAGCAATGGCCACGCCCTTCTTTGTAAGTGCTTCAAGAAGGTTATTTTTCTGTTTGTCCTTATTTCTGAAATTGTATTTGAATTTCATAATTTGAAATAAAAAAGGAAAATAAATGAAAAACAATTATTTTTGGTTCCGGTTTTTTGCATCTAGTATCAGTCTTTTACTTTTTGGTACCAGTCTTTGGCGTTTTGCAATAAAACTTTAAGTAATAGTCTTTTCTTTTTAGTACCATTATTCTACCATTTAATACTAGACTAACTTTTTAGTACCCGTATTTTAATTTTAGTACTAGCCTTTACCTATTAGTACCAGCTCTTTTTCCTTTTCAGGCAGTTAATTTCTTTTTCTTCTAGTACCTCTCTGTTCTTTTTAGCACTTGAAATTCACTCTTGAAAACTTTTCTTATTTTTAAGTACCACGCCTTTTTGTATCAACCTAATTTACAATACCAGCTTTGCTCTTTAGAACCAGTTTTCAATTTTCTAGATATAGTTGTAATTATAAGTGTGGTAACTGTGCACGGAACATATTGCAGAAGTTACAAAAAATAAGTCCTCCACCATTTATTATTTTTTTATAGCACAGTGAAAAGCTATTCAAGGGCAATTTTTACTCTTAATGGTTTGCCATTTTTCTATTTCTGATTTTTGACCGTACCGAGCATCGAACCCGGCACCCTGCGTAGTATATAATATTTTGATAATTTTGACAGGCAATCTCATAAATGCTATAACCTTCAAAATGCCAAGCTACATTAGAAGCTCAAAATAGTTTTCACATATATAGAAAAAAAGATCTTAGCTTACGAAATCGCAACTAAAATGGATCAACACTTACATGCCTAAGTAAGCCTGGCTTTCCTCTCTAGGACTAGCAATGTTAGTTTGAAAAAAGAAAAATGCTTACGATTTTATTTTAGCAGCATCCGGGCGTGAATCTGATTTAAGACCATAATAAGATAATAAAGCACCCTTGTCCGTCTCTTTAATAACGATATCAGCCAATTCTACAATACGCTCAAAAGTAGCACGCATTTTTTGTACACCATCCTCTTTTTCTTTGTCGCTGTCGCTGCCGCTATCACCGCCAGTGGGCGGCGATGATGATGATGACGACGGTTTCAATGACTTGCCAAATGTGAATGGATATTGTGATTTCAGTTCGCTTGATTCTATATTCTGAATAAGTTGTAAATGAGCAAGCAAATGCTTTGGATGTGCAGCAATGACTTCATTATAAATTTTTTCAGCTTTGTCGAGGTCTATAGAAAAAAATATTGAGAACAAATAATATACATAGATAGATTAGAGTGGCTGTCGAGAGACACACTTAGGTCTGAACGGCCCATTGTGATATATACATAGATAAAAATAGGTAGGAAACCAATTTAAAAAAAATATATATTATCTACGAGTTCTTAGAACTTATGCTTTGAAATATTGTTACACTCAATTGTCCAATTAATTGTAGTTTTTATTCGGAATAAATTAATACGAGTAACAGATAAACTAATTTAACGAAAATTTTAATTAATCGATTAATTACAAATTAATTTGATTCATCAGGCTAATCGTTTCTATCAATCTAAATTAGGAATAAATTAATAATTTTATTTCAGTAAGTTAAAATTTCTTGCATATGTTAAACTAAAATGTTCAAATTTGATAAGTCTAAATATGTCAATTAATTGTACATCGCTTTTGAAAAGAATACTTTAAAAAGAACAAAAGTATTTATTTTATTTTTACTTACCACACTTAACGATCATTGAACATTTGAAATCACGCAGACCTTCCTCATATTCATCAGCATTCGATTTGCCCTTTTTGGGCGAACCATTTCCACCGGAAGATGCACACGTAGCACCTGCCGATGAACCATCACCCGATGCAGCAGCCGCCGGAGATGGTGGGCTAGCCGTAGACGATGTGGTTGTAATATTTGTCTTCGATTTGGAAGCATTAGTTGAAGATGAAGAACTTAAGTTTGAATTACTAGCATTAGCGCCACCAGCACTGCCACCACCACCATTACCATTTTTCTTGCTAGCACCATCAGATGGATTCAAAATGTATGTAAACTCTTGAACATCAACACGCCGCACTGACTCATCCTTAGCGAATGTTAGCGAACCACACAAATAAGCGCAATTGGACGGTAAATTGGCTTTAGTTAATTTTTCCTGCAACAATAAGCCGATGTAGAGCGCTTTCGGTGGCATCTCACGCACAATGGTCACATTAAATTTACGTCCTCCGGTAACACATTGATTGTAGTGATCGTAGATATCTAGCGGTAATGAATTGGCTAATTTAAATAATGCTATCATATTTGCTTCGGATATCTTCTCCAGCAGATCACGTTTCTCGTGACGCACCTGTAACCTTATAGTGTACTCTCCTTTCTCTAGTTTTGTATAGAATTTGTGCGAATGAGCATCACCACACGACACCATTGCCTTATTCGAATCAAAGACCATCCAAAATTGAGATTCGAATTCCGACTCATACAACAATTCATTGAAAATGGGCGCATGTAATGAAATTTCTTGTGCTTTGGGCACGGACAGAGTGTATGTCAATAGATTTTGATATATTTGACGTCCCTCAGGTATTACATCACGTGTAGCACTAAGCGGTGAAATTTTCGCTTCAGTGGGCTTCAGAATAACGGCAGCAGCTTTCAATTGTATTTGTGGAGAAAACTCCTCATTGTTAAGTGCCGCCACGAGCATTGAGTGTACACCACGTCCAGCATGCATAACATCTGTAATTTTGTACGATGAGAATAAAGGAAAGAAGGTTAATAATAAGAGTGCAAATGTAGATAGATATTCGTGTGAAGTTTGTATGTATTTATGGGCATATGTATGAGGGTAGTTAAATAATTAAGCTCGCATCGCAGACAATGAAATTGCAAGTGCCTGGGTTGAGAGAAGGTGCAACCATTAGCAAGGGGGAGAAATGGTTAATTGCTCAGCTGCCACTCTTAGCGAAGTGATAATTATAAAAGTTGAAGAAGAGTGTATTAGAATTTGGATTTCTTTATGAATATGTATTAGGGTATGTATGTAGTCCTGTTTCTTGTTGCCGTAATCAAATAATTTAAAATTAATGCAAATAATGAGGTTGGCGACGGAAAGTGCAACATTCTAAATATAAGACAATCGGTTTGTGGTAACTAAAATATGAAATGGATATTTGTGTATGTAATGTATTAAAATTTCAACAATGCAAATACTGCTTCGATGGTAGTTCGTGTTCCAAACTCAAATACAGTAGCGATGATGAGAGTTAGAGTAACGAACCTTTGCGACGAAGCGAGTTCACGCGGCACTTCTTTTATACCTGCACTTTCTTTTTACATTTTCTCTCTATCTGCTGTTTCAATTGGAATTCACACCAGACTCGTTAATTTGTTAGCCGTTACTTGTTAATTTTTAAACGTGCATCGAAAATTTAACAAAAAAAAAACAAAATGTACGTAAAAAAGTTAACAAGTAACGGCTAATGAATGAACAAGTCTAGTAGAGATTAAACTATTACATTGCTGGATTTAAATTTGTTGTCCCTTCAAATTTTATTGATTCACGACCACCAAGGTAAGGAGAGTTTTTACCCCAAACTCATTGATTCTCTGATTGACTCATTAACGCCAACCCCAAACTACTATTCCTAGAAACATAAAATTTAAGAAGCACATTCATGATGTAAGTCTCCACTATGTAAGGATTTTGGGAAAATACTCCTCTAAAAACAGAAAATAAGAGAAAAGATCGGCTAGAACGACTGTTGTGCCATAAAAGAAGAAGAAAAAGTATCATTGAGATTAAAAGTCCTTAAATTTAAATATTTTAGTAATGAGATTTGGTGACTAACCCCCCCCCCCCCGCCCCCTCCCCCCTCTCTCCCTTGGATACGCTAATGGTAGTGGCTGTCATTGTAAATAGATTAAACAACGGTATTTAACCACATATTGTTTCTGCATGATTTTTAACTAATCTTATATATTTTTCTGGCTACGTTATGAGTTTCAACTATTTATATACATCAGGAACAACTTGAAATGCTGTCAATCAATATACGTTCATATCTCGTACAATTTGTAAAATTCAATATATTATTTTTAAAATCAATGCTTATATTATTTATGCATACATATTCTGAAAACAGCCAGCATGTTGCACCATAAATCAAATATAGATAGTTATGCATATTCGAAATGAGATTACATACATTGAATATCTCCGCACACTCCGACCAACTATTCGCCTAGTTGCCTTATCAGCGTCATCTTTTTCACAGCTTTGTACTGCTATACTATGAACTAGTACACAGTCTGATATTAGTCATTCATCTAATATGTATGTATGTGTGTGTTACTAGTAATACTAGAGGTTGTCTTGTTGTTCGCTTCAGAAAATTTATCATAGTTGCAAATTTGCCCTCATAGAATATAGAAAGAATAACTTTTATACTACTGCACTGACTGATATATACGGATACACATACATTGATGCAAGCATGGACATGAGTGGAATAACCATGAATCGCAGCGTTACATTAGTAGCTTACGGTTAGGTTAAGGAATGCCTTACGGTTTACGAGAATATTCGGCAATACAACAACAACAGCAGCAGCACAAACAACAGTGGCAAGGCGAACCAACGAACATTGTCAGTGGCACAGATGCAGTCAGATGCATCATACTCTCTCCATAGCCATTGGCATCTCTACGATATTGTTGCAAACATTCACCCATAATAACAGCATAGAAAACAGAACTCTCAATGAAGTTTCATGTAAATAGTTTGACGGAAATTGTAGCGTTCGCAATTTTTAAGGGTTTTTCTTCTTTTTTTGTGTGAATATTTTCGGAACTGGTGCAAAGTCAGCGAACTGCAGAAGCAACCTTCATGGAAACGCCGCTTGCAAAAATTTACGAAAAAATATGCACGTAATTGGAATGAAATTTTAAATTCATTGAAAAATATGTATGAATGTATTTTTTTTTTACTTGGCCGAGTTATTTTATTTAATGATTTACTGTTAAAGAAAATAGAAAGAATTTTTTTATTGCATTTTCTTTATAAATAAAGTATGGTTTTGATCATTAAAGAAAAAAGTTTATCTGAAAACTATAGCTTTTATTTATAGTTATTACGTGATTAAATATTGTGTGACTAAGTGAAAGATTACTAAAATATTTAAAAGCTAATTGCTACAAGCATGTCTTTAAATATTTTATGTTTTCGGATTTATCTATTTAAGAAATAAGATATTAATTCCTAATATTCCTCCCGAAAATATTCATTTAAATGCAGCAATCTGCAGTACTAGGTTCTTTGCAGATTATTTTTTTTTTTTTAATGCAAATTTTATAGAACTAAAATTAAATTAAAAAAAAAAAGTTATAAAGATTCTGATTGGCAAGATCTACATTTACCATCGTTTTCTCTAAAATCAGATTTGAATAAAATTTTTGAAAGATTTCAATTAAGTTGAACTGAGGTCGATTTTCATTGGGTACACTTCACTAAAACCAAAGCTTAGACAAAAATCTCAGAAGTATTTAAAAATATCTTCAAGTTTAGTTAAATTTTTTCTGAGGTAATTTTTTTTCGGGCAGTCCAAATTTTCAAAATGAATTTTTAAAATGTTTCCCCAATCTTTCTCTTTCCTCCTTTATGTTTCTTCCTTCCTTCCCCCTCCCCTTCCTCTATTCGATTCCAGCCGTAATTTTAATTTTTTATTAACCCTTTCCTTCCCTTGGTGGCCAAAGGTAAATATTTCTCGAAAATTTTCCATCCAGATCGTAAAGTTTTCTTGTTGGCAACAACTAAAAACTTTTCACATTTCTTCGACGACTTTCACTTGTTTTACATTTTTGTGGTTCATAACATTTTTTTCAACAAACAAACTTGGAAGTACAAACTTCAAAGTTTCAAAATTTTTTGAAACAAAAAATGTATTCGTCCACCTAAATGTTTAAAACACGTTATTCTCAATTCGAAAAGATGTAAAGATTCCGTTTGGCTTCATAACATCCCAACGTCGTACCGTACACTAGAATATTGAAACAACTTTCATTTTAATGTATTATCACTTTGAATACTCTCCTCATTCAAAATGGCCCAATTCCTACTTGTTCCTAGAGCTCCTTACAATTCGGGAAGGAAAGGGTTAAATACTCTCCATTTTTTTACTCCCTTTCTTTTGCCCCCTTCTTATTTTTACATCTTCCTCCTCCCCCTATTTGGCTTTTGGCTATTTTTTGCACTGAAGACATTAGGAGGGATGTGGTTCACAATTTCTCCAAATCTACACATTTTTATCTTTTCCCATAGTGGAAATGGTATGAATAACAGCAGCGGAACACTGGCCGATTGGTTTTGGCAAACCATTCCGCGGTTGAATAGCAGAGACTTCTAACATCATATTAAATCAGTGTAAGCCATTTCATTTGCACTTGACAATAGCTATGTATTGGATCATATAAAACATATTTTCGGTTTTTATGACAAGATGGTGTTAATGACCATACATCTGGCATCTTTGAAAGGTTGCAGTTCAGGCTACATTTTTTGCGAAGACAGTTTTGTAGTTCGTCATTCGTGTAAAAAGTTACATTGATTTGAAAATTAGTGAAATTTTTTTAAGAAATACGCTGAGTGATGCCTTTTTACTATAAAAAAGGTAAAAAAGTTGCAAAAACATTCCGAAAAATTTATGCGGTTGTAACAGAACGTACCGTCCAACTTTGGTTTTCTCGATTCCGTTCTGGGAACTTCGATGTCAAAGATGCACCTCGCACCGATGAAGTTTTGCAACTGGTGGAGCAAGACCGGCACACAAGTTGTCAGGAGATTGCGGCGGCACTAAACATCAAACACATGACAGTTTGGAATCATTTAAAACAGTCTGGCTACTCAAAGAAGCTCGATGTTTGGGTGCCACATTAAATCAGACAGCGAAATTTTATTGACCGAATTACCATCAGTGAAACGCTGCTTAAACGTAACTAAATCGAACCATTTTTGAAACAAATCATTACGGGCGATGAAAAATGGATTAAATGCGAGAATATTAAACGAAAAAAACCATGGTCTAAGGCCGGTGACCCTCCACAAACGACTTCAAAGCCTGGATTGACGGCAAACAAGGTTATGTTAAGTATTTGGTGGGATTGGAAGGGAATTGTCTATTATGAGCTGCTATAACCTGGCCAAACAGTCAGTTCTGATCTCTACTACTCACAACTCGACCGTTTAAACGAAGCAATCAAGATATCGACCAGAATTGGACAACAAAAAAGCTGTTTTGCTCTACCATGATAATGCCAGGCCACACATAGCTTTGATGGCCCGCCAAAAATTAACTGAGCTTGGCTGGGAAGTTTTGATGCACCTACCTTATAGCCCGGACATTACATCGTCTGACTATTATTTGTTTCGGTCTCTGCAAAACTCTCTTGATGGAAAAAAATTGGTTCGCAGAAGAGCCGCCGAAAATCACATGGTTAAGTTTTTCGTCGATAAACCACAGATGTTTTACACTGATGTTATGAAGCTACCGGAAAAATGGCAAAATATCATAGACAATAATGGCCAATATGTACTTGACTAAAACTGATTTTTAATAAAGAAAATTTGTGTTCAAACATTGACAAAAAAAACCGAAAATACTTTTTATATGACCCAAGATAATGCACATTTCACTAAATGGTTTTTGGAGCCTCATATACTGGACTAGCAATGAAGTTTTCTTTTATTTAATCCTTTTTGCGTTTAAGAAGAAACCACTAAACCTAACCTAACCTAATATGAAATTTTGGCACTGAAATTTACTGCAAAAACTTCGGCTTAAGCTATTGAAACTAATTCCTAGCTATGAGTTCATGATTTATTAATGTATGAACTCAGAGCTTTGTGGTTGTTCACACGGGAGCTAGCATGGACGCCTGACTGAAAGACAGAGGTAGAAAAGGTAGGTAACAAGAACTACTTATTTTTTTCTACCTCTCTCTTTCAGGCGTTCATGCTTGCGCCCATGTGAACAGCCACTTCAGAAGGGTTACCAATCTGAGATCAATTTTTCATTGAAGATTTTATATGTAAAATTCTCAAGTTTACGTTATCGTTTGAATTTCTTTGTATATCATAAAGGAATTTCACTGTTTATAAAAAGTTGCAAAAATATCAGCAAAAAAAAATCAAGAGAAACAAAAAACATACCACCTTGATCAAAAAGTTCCCGGAATAACCACCGTGTGGCGCTCCTTTCGTTCCGATTTGAGTTGTTTTTTTTTTTTTTTGTTAAGTTGGTACATCTGTTGTTGATATTCCCTCTAAATCTTAGCGTCATAGCTTGACATTTGCAAAAGTTAAGTAGCCAAGAGTACTTCTATCTCTGTGAGTGTTGGTGATTTTTTACAATTTTAGAAATGGATTTAAATTTGCAACAACGAACTTGTATTAAATTTTGCGTAAAAACGGATTTAATGGTGCGCGAACGTTGGAAATGTTGGAAAATTATTTCGACAACGATTCTCTAAAGAAAACGGTCGTTTACCAGTGGCACGAGCGGTTCAAAAGTGGTCGTGAGTCAATCGAAGATGATGAACGCAGTGGCAGACCATCGACATCGAAAACCGACGAAAACATTGATAAAGTAAAAGAAATTTAGGTCAATAACCGCAAATTAATCATCCGAGAGATAGCAGAGGACTTGAACATTGCCTATGGATCCGTCCAAGACATTTTGGTTAATGATTTGGGTTTCCGTTGTGTAGCATCAAAGTTGGTGCCAGGCAAAAAAGAGACCGTGTTGACGTCGCCCCAGGCTGAATCCGATGCCACATTTATCAAAAGGATCATTACTGGAGACGAGGCGTGGGCTTATAAGTACGACACGCAATCTAGGCATCAGGCAAGTGAATGGCGTTCACCAAATGAGCCGAGACCAAAAAAAACCACGTCGTTTTCCGTCAAAAAAGAAGGCAATGCTCACGGTTTTCATGGATTACAACAGTGTAGTGCATAATGAATTTTTGCCAGAAGGCTAGACAGTAAACAAAGAGTATTACTTGGGCGTTATGAGACGTTTGCGTGAAGCAATTCGCCGAAAGAGACCAGAATTGTGGACAGAAAACTCGCACCGTCGCACAGTGCCATTATTCGTAATTTTTTGACGAAAAATGCTTGTGACTTCTTTCTGTTCAATCGAGTTAAAAAACCATTACGGGGGAACGCGTTTCAGCAGCCGAGAGGAAGTAATGGAAAAATCGCAGGAAGCACTGATGGACATACCGAACACCGAATATAAAAAAAGTTTGGAGGATTGGATCAAGCGCTGGCATAAGTGTGTTGCAGTCGATGGGGATTACTTTGAAGGGGATAATATAGATTTAGAAGAATAAACTTGTATTTTTAATTTTCTGAATAAATTCCGGGATCAAGGTGGTATGTGTACTTTTAAAATAGTAAATACTGCATCATTTACGCGGCAAAACAAAAAATATTTCTATAAAAACATATATATAGGAATGCATTGCAAATTTTAAAAATTGTAAATTATGCGGAGCTATCGAAACACAATATTTTTTCATTATTTATGAGAATAAAAATCGCAAATTAATGTTACATATCGACATCAGTGTTTAGAAAGGCTCTAAATGGCATTTTTGTTTTTTTTTACAGGAAAAACAAAAAAGTAGTATAATTTTGTTAAAAATAAAAAGTGTTAAAATTTAATTTGTTGGTGCCATTGTGCCTCAACAAGATTTGAAACAATATATTTTTGTACTTAAGAAAGCTTTTGGTTCCTTATTTTGTTTTGTAAAAAAAACAATAAAAATGTTATTTAAGGCTTTTCTAAATATTAATCACGAAATGTATGGTGTCTTCATTATGAACCAGGCAACGGTGACCTAGTCCCACTTTTTGCAATTGTGAACGATTGCAATATTACAAGCATTACCAGCACTTTGCAGTAGGAAAGAAAAGTTGAAATTATTCATAAAATCCAATATTGAGGTCACACTGGCAATTACGAATATTCCATAGTAAAACAGGCAACATGTAGAAAAGCAACAAAAAATCACCAAAATGCATAAAACTTCATTTTTTTGTTGAAAGAGGAAACTGAAAAAAAGTTTTGTACTAGAGTCTAAAACTTTACTTTACACTCACAACAACAATGAAAAAAGTTTCATCAGATAAAATTTTGTAAAGAATTTTTACATGCATTGAATGACAACAACTTAACCACAGCAAAAAAAAGAAGAAAACTGTAGAGCAGCAAATATGTAAGTAAGCAATGGTTATCAGAGCAGAAATATCCAAAAGAAACTTTTCACATATACACATACACTCACTCACTCATCCTACAAGAGTAGTACAGAAGCTTGACATGAAGAGATTTCCACACATAAAAAATGCATATGTACTCGTACTTGCACTGACACCATCAGTATGCAATTGCAATTTAGCCAGTGTCACTGGATTCCGAATGTCGACAACATTGCATTTTGATAAAATTACTCAAACAAGGCAAACAGAGAAAATCACACACACTAATACACAAATATACCAATAAACACACACACATCGAGAGGTACTTGTGTATCTATGTATAAATATATTTGCCAGTGTTCAGAAAGTGTAAAGCGGAAAAAGTCTAGGAATACTGCTGTTGCTGCTGCTACTGCTGGCTGCATTAGAGTGAAAATCCCATTCAATGCATGGATTGTGTGCAAGGATTACCCTCTATATCCTGTCTAGCATACGAACGAGAGTAAAAAAAGGCGAGAAACGGAACGAATTCAGCAAAAGTTTTCTACACCAGCAGCAGCAGTAGCAACAACATCAACAACAATGCAAATGACAAAAAAGAAATTATCAACATGTTCAGCATCAATGTTGAATGAATATTTTCTACTTTTTTTTCTTTTGCTTTTATTTTCTCTTCCAATTTTGTTTTTTTTGCGCATATATTCTTGCATTTTTTCTTTTTTTTTTGCTGCAAGAACACCAACGCAGACAGACAGACACTAACACATCGACGACATTTTGTTTTTTGAACAAGATTTGAATCTGGAGTATTTTCTATTGGCATGCAAAATGTTTCCTTTGTTTTGCTTTGCCATGCCTTGTCACACTCTAATCGTTTACCGTTCACACTTAAAATTGTAAAAATTTGTCACTCCTAGCAAATTGGTTGGTTCACGAAAATTGGGTCACACATATGTTGCATTCAATGGTTGAGGAATTTTTTTTTTTTTAATTTTCTGTAAATTTTCACACTTTCAAATTATCTCATATCTTTAGAAATCTTATAAAAAAAAAAAATATGCACGCTCCTATAACCACCTATCTCCCTTGTGCCCATCCGAAATATAGTGAAATGCAATGTGGATTAGCTCGAATTTAAAATGCGCCACTACAGCTCAGTAAACTGCTTTCATCGTGTAAGTTAGGGGCATCTTTAAGCTGATAGTCTAAACATGGAGGAAAATTTACTCGAATCAGGCTTCAGAACAGGGTTACCATCATCATCATTTCTGTAAAACAGATACCTGTTGATTTCGATAGCTTCCTTAGTTTTACTTTATCACTTAAGGTTATGGAAGTATTAACAGTTTTCGTATTTAATGTGTCAAATTACACAGAACAACAAATTATAATTAGTTGATTACAGTGATGATGAATCAATGATTTTTAAAAAACAACACTGCCCTAATCAATTGCTCTAAAGAGACATATGTATTTATTTATTTATTTACGCTGGAACTTCAGGGGAGTTAGAGATCACGTTCGTAATCTGATTAAAATCGGTAAGTAAAAATATTATTTAGAAGTCTTACAACTTTGTCGTATAGGGTAAAATTGTTCATTATAAAAAGCTAAGCCTTTTTTTTATTTTTACACCAACCATCCAGCTTCCATAAAAACTTTTTTTCCAGAATTTTTGAAGCATATTTTTCTAAAAATTTTCATAAAAGGAAAATAGCTTGGAATAATCGCATAGTTTCTTCGGCAAAATGTTCGACAGAAAAATATAGTGAACATCAAAATTACCCTCCGATCCATCTAATTTGGGAGACTTTTGAACCTAAAATCCCTGAAAAGAGGGATACAGGAGAGAACGGAAAGGGGTAAACTACTCATCATCATTTGATAACACTGTTCAACAGCCAAAAATGAGCAGAGACGGGACAAGTGTAGTTAGGGTAATGGGAGGTCGCTGAATCCGAATCCGTGGTTCGTTTTGCTCTGCCACTTCACAATTTTTTTTTATTGACATCTAAATTTTAAAAATTGAAAGAAAAAAAATTAAAAATGCTGTTCATATTTTTTTCATCAAAGCAAAAAAAAATTTTTCGATTTTTTTTATTTTTTAACTTTAAAATTAAAAAAAAAAAAAATTTTTTTTTTTAATTAATCTTTTTTTTTGTAAATTTTTTCATCCTCGCTATCATCGTTCACTTTTTATCTCGTTGTTAGCTTAACCCAGTAATGCCTAGCGGTGCCATATGGCACTTTGTCGCTGAGCCGTTCCTGAGCCAAGTTCAAAAACAATTTTTTTCTCAAGTTACTTTCTTGATCTATCTACTTTGTGTTCTTGAACAATTAAATCCTAAAGATTTCTTTGTGTATACCTACAAATATTTGTTTCCTTTAAGAACGGTACAACTTTTGCTGTTGTTGTTGCTTTCTTTCTCTAACTACGTACTGAACATCTTATTCAAATACTCCAATCGCATTCTTACAAACGTATCGTCGCCTGAGAATTGATTCGGCGTATGTGTATACGTATACGATATGTATAAAGAGTTTAAAGCTCATTTTGCACTTAAGCCTCTAACGGTTAAGGCGGCCTCAGGGTAGCTATCCTTTAAAATCGAAAGTTTTTTTTTACTTCAGCAATATTGTCCTCCATTAATCACTACTTTATTGACAATTTAAAATTGTTTTGAACCCATTTCAACGCTTTTGCTTTATTTTATGCTCATTTTGATGGGAAAAATAGGCTTTTGAATTCCCGACTCTTTTGTATTCATTTTCAGCTTTTGACCGTTAGAGGGTTAAGTACACGTTTGGCCATCATTTCCTTAACCCATTAAGGACGAGCGGGAACCAAAGTAGATAGATCAAGAAAGTAACTTGAGAAACAATTTTTTTTTAACCTGGCTCGGGAACGGCTCAGCGACAAGGTGCCATATGGCACCGCTAGGCATTAAAGTAAACGATGCATGAAAAAAATTACGGAAAAAATATTAATTAAAAACAAAAATTTTAAAAAAACTTTTAAAGTTAAAAAATAAAAAAATCGAAAAATTTTTTTTTGTAAAAATTGATGTTCTGATGAAAAAAAATATGAACTGCATTTTTAATTTTTTTTTTTTTTCAATTTTAAAAATTTTGATGTCAATAAAAAAAATTGTGACGTAGCAGAGCGAAACGGACCACGGATTCCATTACCCTAAGTGCGTTTGTCCCGTCTCTGCTCATTTTCAAAAGTTTCCATTTGTTAAACATGTAATTTACTTTATTTCCACACATAAAATTTAAAATTCAAAACAGATAAGCTTAAAATTTTCACTCTAATGATTTATCCCTTTATCGTTTATTATTTTCTGGCCAAGGACTTTTTATCAGCATATTGAGTATATATTGCACAGTTTCATAGTTATACTTAAATTAATTAGATTTCGATTGTATATGACCATAAAATATCTAAACTATAATATACATATAAAGTTTAAATTACATGCAAGAAAATTCAATTTCCTAAACGTGAAAATATTCAACAATTTGTAGTAAAAAGTACATTGATATGATAATAATGAAATTTTGCCTAAAGGAAAAGTTAACCAAAAGTTTTTGAGCTCAGTGAAATCGACAAAACGTATGAGAAAGAAAAACCAGGAAAGAACATGCACACACTGCCAATTTATAGTTTTTGTAAACAGACTTTTAGTTGCACATACATACACACATGTTTGTGCACAGACGGCATGTCGTTAAAGGAAGTTTGTGTTAAAAAGGAAGAGTTTTTTTTTATTTCTAAACCATCTATGCATACACATGTAGACGAAGTTAGAAAATTCAATTAGCAACCACCACAAATCATGGCAACAGCAATACAGTTGAAATATGAATATAATATGGTACATAAAAATAATTTTACTTACATGCATTGGGATTAATTGCTTGAATGCCATGAAATTCCAAATTATATCTAAGATGTGTAGTACCGAAATTCGACCAATATTTGGCAATGCATAATTCAAGAATATTATTTTCCTGTAAAACAAAAAAAATATATACATTAGAGCGGGTCGATTTTTTTCGAAAAACCGTCTCAGAAAAATGGAATATGGGGATAATTTTAAGAATATTTGCAGAAGAAACCATAGGTGAAAAATGGATTTCGAGCCTCCGGATTTTTCAAAATAGGTAATTTTACGTATAACATGCAATATTATTTGGATAAATGGCCATAAAACTGTTAAATATTTACCGATTTTCATGACCGGGTATTTGTTGGAAAGGTAATTTAATTTACTACAAGATTTTATTTTAATACAAACCCAAAAGGTTATAATTTATTTCATTAAATTCAGTTTTTCAACAGAAATAATGTTTTGACAGTCATTTCTTATGTACCGAGCACTGTTTTCGAGTTAGGGGCCGTTCACATATTACGTAACGCAATTTTGACCAATTTTGACCCTTCTTCCTTGGTTGCAACACATCGTAAGAAAATTGAATCGAAATAAATATATATTTTTTCTAAATGAAATTGAAAAGCATTCAAAATGACTTCTTTAGGCAATCTAGTGTTAAAGGTAATTAAATCAATCTATCAATTGTTTGCACAACACTTTCCAATCAGATTTTTAGTTTAGGAACTGTTTATGAGTTTTCGACGGTTTTGAATAATTTTTTGAAAATGTTATTAAGTAAATTAAATGATGGAATTGTGACGGGTTCCGAAACGGCCGTCTAATTTCGATGTCTCTGTATACATTGTTGTTGTGATGACTGCATTTGTATTCATTAAGCCTGTTTAATATATAACTTAAAATAAAGAATTAAACATGAACTTAAGTCATGACTTTGAAAATTAACGTCTAGATTTAATTTTCATAGTCTCCTAAAAAGACATTAATTTATGTCTTTCAATTCTCAATTATTTCATTCAATTTTTCTTGCATATGTATCACTAATTGGGTATTTTAAGCAATGCATTCATCGTTGTAAAAACTATTGCTTAACTCATTAATTCCCAGTGTCACCTATAGGTGGCAGATGTTCTGATTTTTTCTTTTCAACTAATTATTTGTTTGCATTCTACCATTACAACTGGAAAGCTGATAGTTACTTTACATACATTTTCAGTCTGGCAACACCCAGCATTCGTAATCTGTCGTATTGATTACGTAAGTGAAATGCTACTGTGTGAGAGCGTTCGCTAACAATAAATATTTGAGTAATTATGCCCAGAAAGGAAGTATAAATTATTTTCTTATTGCATACGATAAATGAATCTATAAGCTATTATATCATCGCATTTTATTGTAAAAATAAAATATAGTATAATAACGACAAGGTTCACAATGGCACAATTTAAAAAAAAAAAAAAATAGGGTACAAACATTTTTTTTTTTTTTGTGGAACACTAGGCATGAGTATACTATTTTTCAAAAGAGTTAATAAAATTTGTTATAATAAGGCTATGTGAATTAAAGAGTTAAAATTGAGTAAACAATAAATGAGAGAGAGAGGAGAAAGAAGCACCGGCATCTCTCAGTATAATCTAATGAACAGTGTGACCAACTTTTATTTTTCAAAATCCGCTAAAATTAAGAATAAAACGAGTATTTTCTTTAACAAAGCGCTAAATTTTTTCCTTGTAAAAGTGCAATTAATGTTTTAATTCACAGCACTTCTAAATTATGCAATCACAAGAAAAACTAAAATAAAATAATGAAAAAAAGAGTTTTTTGTACACTTTGATCACAAAAAAATATACAGAGTAATAATTTATAACTATCACATATCGATGTCGAAGTCTATATTCAATTCATTACTATCAGCTTCTTCTGGCCATAACACAATCTTTAGTCTAAATTCAGAAACATTATAAATACTTTGCTGTGCTGTTTATTTACGTCATCAGGTATTTTGTAGTTTTCACAAAATGAATTTTCGTGTTTTAATCCATTATATATGAAGTAAAGAATTTTTTGAATTGAGTGACTTACGGTTGCGAACTTTGATTTCATTGCTCATTGTTTCGATAAAAAATGTTGTTAGGATTATTCAGGTAATGGATTATTTAGCGGAGCATTGACTGTCTTTTAAGTTAAAAAAAAAACGAGCTAAATCTGTTTTTTCCGCGTTTTAATTTTCAAAAAGCACTAAATTTGAGTGGTTGAAATAGTTTGTTTCTCTTTGTTGTTGGCTTTGTTTAATGAGAGAGGTTTTTTAATGAGAGTTTCGTATTATCTTTTTTTTTCACGTTCTTTTTTTTTTTTTTTTTGGTTTTCGTGCTAGTAATATGAGCTGGTATTTTCACTATTTAGCAGAATTTCCATCGCAAAGCTGGTGTGCTATTATGTATGGCACAGATTATAAAATTCAAATCCCAAGTTGTGACGCGAAAAAATAGGTATTTTTCAAGATTTTTTTTTCAGGTAAACTTATAAAGTTTTTTATAAAAACTATTTGTTATCTAAAAATACATGTATTGAACTTAACTTTAACTAATATCTATTCAAAAATATTTAAAACTTTATGAGCAACGAGCGATCCTGTCGACGCCTTTCTGGAAAACATCAACTTAAAAATTTGTAGACATATTTTTGAAAATATATAATTTAAGAAAATGCAAAAAAAAAGCAGATTTTTTAAAAGTTACAACGGGAGGTGCCCACTTAAAAACTTTCTAAATCAGTTGATTTTAACTTTTTATGCTTTTTTGAAACAAAAACAAACAAAAAATTTTACTAAAAAGAAATTTAGCTACGACCATAATTTTGGGTCGCAAATTGAAAAAAAAAAAAAAATTAATTAGGCAATATTGATACTCGGCAACAACCAAAAAAAAAACAACAACTTGTACCTACATATTCTCCGCAAAAACCCTATTAATATGAAACTATACCCTGTCTAACTTGGCAGTACTCTGTAACGATATGCGAGAGCCTAAAAACACCATGAGAGTGCATGGGAGAGAATAAAGGCAAAATAAATGAGTAGTTTTGCTTTTCCTCTTTACTGCGACCGCCCGCATCCGAAAAGAAAGAAACATATTTTGGAAAAATTTTGAGAGATGCGCCTTTTAAGGAGTGAGATTGAAAAAATCTTAACACACGCTTTACCTAATAATTTTTTTTGGGTATAAAATTTAAAAATTTCTTTGATCTATTATCTTTGAAAAATATGTCAGTTGTTATTTTAGATGACAAACATGTTGATTTATTGTGAGTTTGATCAAAATGAGTGAAGAAAAAGAAGTATGTCTTAAAATTATTAAAAATTAAAAAAAAAAAAAAACCAAATTGGCCAAAGAATTGAAGGTCTGCCGTCAAACTGTTTCCAATGTTATTAAACAGTTTCAGGAGAATTTGACCATCTATAGGAAACCTGGTTCGGGAAGAAAACAAGGACCACATGATATTAGGAAAGCCAAGAAAATAGAAAGCGTATTGAAAAGATCTCCAAGCACATCTGGTAGAAAAGCTGCCCGGTTAGCCCAATGCTCTGACTATTTGGTACGAAAAGTTAAATCCAATGCAGGTTTAAAAACATACAAAGTCCAAAAAGTTCCAAACAGAAATGCTGCAAAAAATTTAGATGTCAAAAGTAGGGCTCGGAAATTAAAATCGAATTTCATACAAAAATATTCATGTTGTATAATGGACGACGAAACGTATGTACTGGCAGATTTTACGCAGCTTCCGGGTCAAATGGCAAGCTATATGCAGTTGCGGCATAGAAGCAAGTCATTTGTTACAGTGCGCTCTATAAATACCGAAATATACATCAAAGAATATTTGAAAAAAAAGACTTCTTCCTTTCATAAGAGAGCACAATGCGTCCACATATTTTTGGCCCAATTTGGCATCATATCACTACGGCAAGAAAGCTCTGTAGTGGTACCAAAGTAATAACATAGTTTTTGTACCAAGAGAGGCCAATCCTCCAAATTGTCTGGAGCTAAGACCAGTGGAGAGATATTGGGCTCTTGTGAAAATAAACTTAAAGAGAACAAAAAAGGTGTCCCAAAATATCGAAGATTTTAAAAGGAGATGGGCAAACAGTTCTAAAAAGGTGTCTGAAACAACTATCAAATCTCTAATGGAAGGCTTACCAAAAAAGGTCCACGAGTTCTCATATATAGTGGTTAGAACTATAAAAGTTATATTTTTCTGTAATTGTCAATCAATTAAATAAAAAAAATCAAAACTCTAAGATCAACCGTTTAAAAATTATTGAATTTTATATATGTTAAGATTTTTTCGATCTCACTCTTTATGTATTATATATCCTTTGCATACAAACTTGCCAGATTAGAATAAATTACTCAAAAGGGGTGATTTCTGACCCATATTCGTGGAAGTGGTTAAAAAGGTAATTTTAAGGGAAAAGTGGTTAAATTTGCATAAAGAATCATTCTTTATATTCGACAGTAAATTTTTATGCAATCTAAAGCCACTCAAAATTAATCGACTTATAAGAATTATTGCACATCTTAACTAAATGAATAACGACTTAAGCATTTCATAAATTCCGTCGAGAATTTGTGTAATTGTTTTGGCAGAGCAGAACAATTACTAAAAAATTGCAACTTGCTTGATAGAGGTTAGAAAATTGGCTCAAAAACGCAAAGAAAATTATGCCCAGTTTGTTCAATAAAAAAGTATTTTCGAAGAAATTACCACTACAAAAGTTGCCGATGACAGAACGAAAGCATTTTGCAAGGCTTGTATAGTTTGTTTCATGTGAGGAAGTCGCAAAGTTTTTAATTACTACCAAGATAAAAAACATCTCATTAATTTAAATGCAATTAATAATTAAACTCAACTAGAATTATTATTTACAACAAATAACGCAACTAATATAACATTACAAATTAGTGTCCGACCGAAGGTGATTTTTTGGCCGAAGCCGAACTTCGGCCATTCATCTAACCTTCGGCCGAAGCCGAAGACCGAAGGATTTTTAAAATATAAAAAATAAAAATCTGAAAGTAAATATTTTTTACCTATGTATTTGGAAACATATACAGAAAAATATAAATAGTAGATACTCCAAACAAAAAACTGACCAGTAACACTAAATAACTGTTCACTGTCGAAGGAGCTGACAAATATTATTTATTTCAAGAATCATTTAAAAATTGGTTTACGTCAAAATATATAGTTACATATATCTATAAAACGACTGTCGTTCAACGACACTTGTGTCAAAAAAAAAGTTGACCGATGGCTGCCATGATTGCAGAATCATCTAAAATCAAAGATTGAATCAGCGTATTAATCTAGTTCCCAAATTTTTGATTGATTTAAAAAAATTTGGGATTGATAAATTTTAATGTAAAAAGCATAAATCTGATCTCAAAACCCTAAAAAAGTTAATGGATGTGGTTTTATGAAGCCGGAAAAGTTGAATGCCTAAAAGTATTTGTTGTTGAATAAACTTTTCATAAATTTTTTTTTAAATAACTAAATATTTTGTATAAAAATTTTAAATTCCTAAACAGCTAGTTTTTTTATCTGGCAAGTATGAAGGGAAGTATTTTATTTATTTTTTTATTTTTATCTCTAACTCAAACAAAATAATTAATAACTAATGCATTTTTTTAAAAGCTGGGGAAATTCCATAAACGATGTGATAAAATGTAGTAACAAAAAACTATTAAGGTGGTAATTAAAATGAATATTCAATTTTCGGGATAGTTTTATTGTACTTATGCTCTTTTAGTTAAGTCATTAAAAGTTTGTATTTTTATCTATCTAGTTTTGAAAATAAGTATTTGATTTTTGTAATTTTTTTTAACTATACCAATTTAAATAAAAAACATTGAGAGATATCACAATGATCCTGGTTCAGACGGAGTAGAACTACAGATGCATTGAAGATACGATGAAAATTTAAGCGCAATCAGTCCATTAGTTTTGGAGATATCATGGCAGCCATTTCGAAAAAGAATACCTTTACACATATATTCTAGAGTGATTTTAGCCAAAACAATTTTCAATTTTTTTGACCTCCTTGAAAGCAAAAAAAAAAAAAGTGAAGCGCCAGTAATGGAAGCAGTCGAATTCTCTAACAATTCACGCTTCTTTTCAATACGCTTCAAGTCTTCCTTAAAAAGTAAAAAAGTTTTGCACGCTTCTGCTGCCTCTAATTCTATTAGCTCCAGCAGGTAGTTCGTTAACAAAATCACTGATTACTGTTTGTACGGTAGTAAATCTGTGTGTTATTTAAAAAGCAAAAATTCCATTTTCCAAGCAAATGGAGAAAATATAACACAGAAATTGTAATGTAAATACTTTATAAAACCACTTTACATTTATTTATTTGTATAAATTCTTACTGCCAATCTATATTAAAAATTATTATAACAAAGTATATTATAATCTTCGGCTTCGGACAAATACTTCGGCCAAAACTTCGGCCATTTTTTGCCGAAGCCGATGCCGAAGGTGCAATTTTAGGTCGAATAGCCGAAGAACCGAAGCCGAATAATCGGTCGGACACTATTACATATGCATAAACAAAAGCACAGATTCTGTCATCAAGATTTTTTGCCGAATATAATGTGGTGGCATATTTTATCGATAAAATAATTACGAGTTACAAAAAAATTAATAGTATTAACCCATTAAGTCCGAGAGCAAACTAATTAAAAACTAAAAAATCGTCAATCACACGTCTTTATCGTCACAAATTCAAACAGCAAATGGTATTATCGAATTTTTTTATTTTTTTTTTTTAAGTTTCTCTCTTCGCGTTAGAATAACTGTAATAGCGATTACGTATTCCGGTAACTTTTTTTATCTGCATTAAAGTATAATTCTTTGTTGTGCGTATACGCATCATTAGGACTTAATGATTGCTGTAAAATTTTTATAATAAAAACTTTATATAAAATCTATAGTATTTTTTGATGAAATTCAAAAGTTGTAAATTTTCTCAAAAAACAGTAAATTTGTTTACATAAAGAGGGAAATTTCAGAGAATTTATCTGGCAACACTGTTTTTTCATAAAAGGAAGTTCAATTGTAACATATTCCCCCCCCCCCCCCTCCCCCCCCTATGAATCCTATAGTAAATAAAAAGGTTAAATAGGTTAGAATAAAAACAAGGAAATGCTTTTGCCTTTTTATTGTAAATTAAATATTGTTCATGATCTGTTGCTGAATTTTTTAGATTTAATTCAGTCTTAATTGAAAGAGGGAGCAGGTTTTTTACTACAGTGGACGCTCGGAATTCTTAAGATCGGAAATCTTAATTGACTTATATGTAACATCCTAAAATCTTAAGATTTCACTTACTTTTTTTGAGTAGATTAAGAATTAATTTTTGTTCGATTGCTCTTCTCGTTTTTAGTGCTTTTACCTAATAAAATACTAATGTGTGTGTGTGGTGTTCTGGCCTAATTTTCAAGGTTTTTTTTTTTTTTTTTTTGTTTTTGTTGAAAATCGGGATAAAAATTAGAAATAATGATTAAAATAAACAATTATACTATCTCCGAGAGCCATTGGCGTGTAAAATAACGTATTACAATTTCAACCCAATCGGCTTAATAAAATTTCTTCAAACCCCTGGGCCGATAAAAAAAAAAAAAACGTTATTTCGAGAAAAACGCTTTTAAAGTTTTAACAACACATACAGTTTAACCAACAGGCACTCTCGACTATGTGCTATAACTTCGTTAATATTTTCTATTTTAGTATGAAATACAGTATATTTACAGTATACTTTCGATATATTGTACTTTCGAAATACATAATAAAAAAAATCGATTTGTTGAAGCTCGAACACCAGACTACATGCTTAAGATTACATTTAGTTTTCTTAAAAAAATAAAAAAGTAACAATGCATCGAAATTCCTTATATGTTGATGGAACTTTTTTATTATTCTTACTAAAACAGTTCAATAAATAAATAACACTGTTGTACAAATGGAAACTTTTGAAAACGAGCAGAAACGAGACAAATGCACTTAGGGTAATGGGGGGTCGCTGAGTCCGAAACCGTGGTCCGTTTTGCTCTGCTAAGTCACAATTTTCGACGAGCGGGAACCAAAGTAGATAGATCAAGAAAGAAACTTGAGAAAAAAAATATTTGTGAACCTGGCTCAGCGACAAGGTGCTATATGGCACCTCTAGACAATACTGGGTTAAGCTAACAACGAGATAAAAGTGAACGATGATAACGAGGATGAAAAAAATTACGAAAATATAAATTAATTACGAAAAAATAAATTAATTTAAAAAAAAAATATTTTTTTAAAAATTTTTAAAGTTGAAAAATAAAAAAAATTTAAAAAATTTTTTTTTTTTGTAAAAATTGATGTTTTTATGAAAACAAATATGAACTGCATTTTTAATTTTTTTTTTCAATTTTAAAAAAAATTGTGACGTAGCAGAGCAAAACTGACCACGGATTCGGACTCAGTGACCCCCATTACCCTAAGTACACTTGTCCCGTCTCTGCTCATTTTTGACTGTTGAACAGTGTAATAGGAACAAAATTGTTGGCTATTGCTTATTTCTTTTTCTTTCCATTAATTAATTCATAATAATTTTTTGGCAGCCCACTCCAAATATTTATTAGTACTTTTTTACATAATTTTTCACTTTAAAAACGGGAAAAATATGTCGGGCTAAAAATATAAGCCTTAACACGGTTTGAAGTAAATGTTATGGGTTACCAATCTATGTAAACGATTGTTTCTTTTTTATAGCTTTTGTTTTAAAAAACATAGAATTTCGGGGGCTTAACATATGTGTATGTGCAGTGCAGAAAGAAGGGAGAATAATAACATTTAGAGTTCAATTCTGTTTAAAGACGACTTCAGCGATTATTGCTTTTGGCCATAGATTTCGGATCTTGGGATGGGAATATTATATATTTTAATTCCTAATTACTGTGATTTGATTGAAAACTTTTCACATTCATTATGATTTAGATCGTTTAAACTCCCAATCAATGTGATTTTAAATAAAAATTGCAAGATTTTTTGGGCGTATACATAATTGATTGTGGTTTGTATTTCTTTCAGTTTCAGTCATTTGTGATTTTAATTAAAAACAACAGCTGCATTTTGATTGAAAAAAAAGTAATTCAAAAAATTTTTATCACATCGGTTTTACCTTTTCATGCGAATTCTAAGAAACTTAACTTAATTTCACATATCATTAATAACTACAAAATCCAATTTTCTTTTCTTACTTGACACTTGAACATCCACGTAGTCTCATTTTCTGATGTGACTGATAAAATTTTCATAGTTTCAAGCGATCTACATGATGATTTCGGCAACAATTGCATTGTGTGCACAAAGAATTTTCCAACATCCTTGTCACGATTTTTATCAGTCGAGCGCATACGTAATACTGCATAGCATCAATATGAAAACAAAGAAAATAAAATCAAGTAACTATATGAAATAAGTAAAATAACAAATGGGAAGCAATTTCATATCATACAAGCAGATAAAAATAAAAGTGTTTGTAACGAAAATAGTAACCAATATCAAAATTCAATCAAATGGAATATAAAATAACAAATGAGTATACTTCAATAGCAGCAGCAATTGATATAAATTTCTCCCTTTCTTCCACTTATGCGCTTCAGTTACCTACATACACAATTGCGAGCACACAAATATAATTTATATTCTATCATTGCTGGGTGATTGTTATTGATGCTGTTGTTGTTGTTTTGTTAGTTTGAAATTGCCAATTTACTGCACTTAATACCACATTCAATGAAACACTGCAAGCGATACATAGACTCGCTAGCAGGTCGAAAGTGAATGACACCACTACATACACTCAATAACTCAAACAAACTCACCTGCCCACGTTGCATGTTTGGGTACCAAAATAAAATCTCTTTGTATTGTATTTGGTTGAAATTCCATACTGCCATCAGCTCTATTAGATACTGGTTCAAATGTGCGAGATTCTTCACAATTTGCTGTGTACGGTTGAATGATAGTGACAGGAATTTCAAATAATGAACCCTTTTGTACGCATTCAGAATCAAAAGCACGAATGCTAAGATGGTAAGGAGAAAGAGAAACGAAATTATTATTATAAATATGTTTATACGTCAGTACATGTGAACAAATGTACATGTATCTATAGATTTAAAGCTTAATGTTATTAAAAAAAATACTTACACAGCTGTATGTACACCTGGCTGTAACCCACTAGGATCTACTTTCACAGGCATTGAACGACAGCCATAACAAAGATCCAAAAAAGAACCACACTGCACAAACGGATGCGAAGAGATTAAGTTTAAACGCATATTAAAACTGAATTTTTCCTTTGGAGCTAAAATGAGATGCAAATACAATTCAATGGTATTATAAGTAATTATAATAGGACATGGCTTTTTTTAATTTCCAAAGTAAATGATTTAATTGGAACAATTTCAATTTTGTTCATTTTAGTTATATTCATTTCATAACTTATTACTACTACTATTATGACACAACAGCTCTTCGTGACTATTACCAACTAAGATATGGTGCCATGTAGAATAATATTTATTTACCGAGCATCAAACTCCAGCACACTACCATTACACCGCGTCAACCTCAATTACTTGAATTAAATTTATAGATTGCAATTAGTGTCACAACAGCAAAACAGTGTCTAAGATGTGACATGATTTTTCTCGAGTGTTTTTGGCTGTTGATCATTTGATTATTTGACGAAAATTTTTATTTTTTTGTTTTCCATATGAATTACGTAATTTTAAGAATTTATTTATTTTTTTTTATTCACTTATAAAGTTTAATTTTATTGTACGGTGTATTGGGATTGGAATTTTTGAAATATTGCATTTTTTTAATGATTGAGTTAAACTTATTGTTAGATCGGAAGTTTAAACCGCTTGTATAAAAGTCACTAGCGGATCCAAAGATTTCTTAAGGGGTTCAAATTTTCTCTTCCCTTTACAGTTTGTTTTTGATTTATGAAACTTCTCGCTAGTGAAATAATTGCCATATTTTCAATGCGGAATCTGAACCAAAAAACTGAAGAACAAACTTCGGTACTTAGATTTCGTTTAAACTGAGACTGAACGTTTTTTTCTCGAATTCAGGTTGAACTCTATTGCAAAAAGGTTCAAATTTACATTCGTGGTACAAAAACTTACCAACATCTTTATCGTTAAAGAAAACTGGATCAATGCAAACATTATACTCGTAGGGTTTTTGTAATGCACCCTCTCGTATATGAATACCCTTGCCGGCATGTATGCCACAACGAACACCAAATCTATTTTGAAAGTAAAAGAAAATAAATAAAAGTATTTATTAATCAAATTCTAAAAATATAGATACCTAATCATATTTTCGGGTGATTTATCATATTGCACCAAATGTTCAAATGCCTTTTCCACATTTAATAAACCGCTACCTTGCGCAAATGGATCAACATAACTTAATTTTGTGGCTGTGGCACAAATTGCACGTTTTATGCTAAATGGTGAATATTGAATGTTTTTTTGTTTCAATCCAGATATAAGCAAAGCTATAAAGCAGCAAATTAAAAAAAAATTATTTAAAACAGCAAGTTGTGTTGAAATTTAAAACTTACCAACGGCACCAGCTACATGTGGTGCAGCCATGCTAGTACCATTCATTAGTTGCGATTTACTCATTGTAAATTGTGGCACCGATGTAATAGCACCACCGGGCGCACAACATGTAACACCTTGACCACCATCAATGCACGGGTCACGTGATGTCCAAGTGTATACATTGGCGGGTAATTTTTCACGCATAACATATTCGGCTTCCATCATTTGTGGTGAGACATAAGCACCAACTCCTGAATTAGTAACGATAATTTAATGTGTATATTGATTTATAAAATTAAATAATTTTTGTTTATTTTTGATAATTACCAATACAACTTGGTTGACTGATATCTGGTGGTGTGCCAACAGTACATAATGCTGGCCCATGATTACCAGCGGAAGCAACCCAAACTACACCGTATTTGTTTACAACTTCGTTCATTAATTCACCAATACGGCTGTAAATAAAAAAAACGATTTAAATTAATTTTCTATAGATAAAATGTTTAAAAAATAGAAACAAAATAAAAACATTTGGTTAGCCACAAACTTAAATAAGTATAATTCGTTTCAACTACTTAAGTTAATATTTCAACTATACATATACATTATATACTTTAAAGTGACTCACTAAAAAAAAGTCGGTAGTACCCCCTCCTAAAGCTGCTTTTCAGGGTTAAAAAAAAAATTAAATATTTCAGTTGCTTCTACTGTTGATGTGATACGACTAATGAAATAATAAAAGCAATAACAGTAGCAAATTTCCTGTTGCTATAACTGTTAAAAAAAGCTACTATCACATAAGATGACCCCCTTAAATGTTGCTATTCATTCATATGGATAAAGAGGGATAATCTTCAAGTTACGCCGGCTGCTTAAAAGTACAAAAAATTCTTTTATTTCATTTTCAGCCGGAAATTTTTTTTCAAATTCTAGTATTCTATAATTGCTCTGCATCAGTAAAAAAAAAAGTGCCGCAAAAAGGTTCAAATTGGGATTTCTTTAGAAATTAAGTGAAAATCTTAGGAAGATTGTAAATTTTGCTCCAAACTTTTAATCTTGGACAATCAAGCGGCACCAATTAATATTGAAAAATTCTTTTTGCATTTGGTTTACCCCACATATTTATCAAGTACAATTACTTTTCAATTTTCTAGCATTTATGTGCAGTAATTAATTAGTAAACTAAAAAATGTTGTACCTTGTGAACAGGTTTGTCCCTCACTGTATATACTTAGACTGAATGGATATGAGAAATGTAGTTTCTCTCTGCGTACTATTGTAATAAATAACAGACTGGGGATTTAATAATTAAATTTCGTTCTTCACTACTTTCAATGGTAGTTGAAAAAATTCCATTACCACCACATATTTAATAGTAATGGAAATTAAATCCTACTACCACTAAAGGTTAAGTGATAGTGGGAATAAAATCCCACTACTACCGAAAGTTTGGTTGTAGTGGAATATGAAGTCCATTACCACTAAAAGTTTAATGACAGTACGATTTGACTTCCGCTACCACTAAAGTTTTAGTAGTTCAGTCAAAATTTAGTGACTTAATCCTGAGTCTGATAAATAATAACTGTTTTAAAACGAATTTGTAAAAAATTTTAATTGAATTTACTTTAAAATTTTGTTATTTTCACGATTACAGCTTAGTTTTTAAAAGGGTGCAAGCAAGAGCATTTCAAGCCAATTATCACTCAGGGGAAGGAAAGGAGCATTCAAAGAAGGATAGCATATCTCTAGTTAACATACGCAATCACGTCACAAACTCAAAATTTAGTGACTAATCAACAGTCTGGTAAATAATAACTGATTTGAAACAAATTTGTAAAGAAATGTAATTGAATTTACTTTGTTAAGTAAAAAAAAAAAACAAAATTACTTTTCATATTAATTCTGATTAATAACCCAATCAAATAATAAAATTAGATATCAAAATTTAGAAAATTTTGAGTACTATTAGTGTGATTCGTACGAAAAAAATTCAGAACCTTCACACATACAATATCCAAAACTTAATATATTACCTCATATAGCGGAATCTCTTTTTTCGGCGTTTCTTATCTTCACTCAAAGGACTTTTGATTTGTTTTGGTATCAAATGTTAAATAATTGACAAAATTTTAAAGTAGATTCATTTTAAGCATATTTTACCATTCGATAAAAAAAAGTTTTAATTTAAAACTAAGCCAAAAAAAAAAAAAACTAAGATTATACTGCATTCAATGGACTTACCCTGCATTAGACCAATGCGCATGTTCACCATAACTCATATTAATAACATCAATTTGTTGTCCATTACGACACAACTCCATAACTTTCATCATTGCACGAACCAGCGCAGTACCCGTCTCCATTGATCCCAGGCGACTATCACCGATTGTCAATGAAACAATTTTGGCATTAGGAGCGACGCCATCAATATCTTTGGAAGCATGATTGCCACTGGCAATGGAAGCAACATGAGTACCGTGAGGTGCTAAATTTGGTATAACACAAATTAAGCTTGTACCTAATATGAGCTTGTATTATATACTTACAACACATTCCGACGATTTCCAAAACATCACCATTATCGTGTACATTAACAGAAATTGATAAATAATCATCAACATTTTTAGTTTCATACGTTTTTGTGTATTCACCAATATGTAGCGCATTTTCTAAATCACCCTGTAGATAACAAATAAAAATTTAATTAATAAAATATATATAGAAAGTTTTCTCATTTAATTGATTTCATTATACCTTTTCAGTGATATCAATAACAGTTTGCCAACCATTTTCAGTTTGATACAAGATACAATCATATGCGATTTTAATTTCTTTGTAATTTTTTTCATAATTGTTGAGAAACTCCAATGTATTATCCAAGTTTTCCTTAATTAATTTTTTATCCCAGGTCAATTTCGAAGAATCTGAAGTCGAAAATGTGTAGAGAATTTTGTAAAATTTAGATAATTACAGATAAGAAACTACAACAATATACAATAAATAAACAAAATATAAAACTGCATCTTTAGAACAAATGATCAAAAACCGGTTATTCCAATATTTAACATAACCTTAGTTACCCAGTTTTTCCCCGAAATATTGTATAAAGAATAACAATTTAAATTAATTTGAAGTTTTAAAATAATTATGATGGTTTACATTTTAATATGACTTCATTTTGTTTACGTTTTTAATTAATGTGAATAATTTATAATTGCAAGATGAGATCATTTTTTTAATATGGTATGATATGTAAATATCAGTGGCGACATTGTATAACGATATCATAGAATGAAGTTAAGAATAAAGAACCTTAGGGAACAAACATTGATACCTGAAGGAATTCTATCTTATTGTTAATGCTCAAAATGAATTAATTTGAATTCATTGTATTAAAAAATGAAAACTGTTTTCCAAAATAAATTCACCAGAACTTATGACATTTAAATGAGTTATTGAAATAAATAAACATGCCCGCACTTACCAGTATTTTGTGAATCAAATTCATGAATTTTTCGTGCTACCTCAGCAGTGGCAGTTTTATGCGAACTATCCCATTCCTTGGTCTTAAGTTGATTTATAATATTATCACGCACTTTTTGTGGGCATAAATCATAGAAATTTTTCAAGCCAATACGATATTCTTTACCATTGGCAGTATTGGATTCAATCATTTGAGGTGTTAACTTTATAAAAAAAAAATAGTAAATTAATTAAAAGGTAATTAAAATGTTAACGAAAAATAATAAAAAACACAAATGTAATAAAAAGTAATTTTGATAATAATTAAAGATAACATTTATACATGCATGAGTTATTATTTGGTTAAATAAATTTCTTTATAAAACAATAGAGATTTGTTTTATATTGTCTACAAATGTATCAACATGGGTATTGCAAAAAGTTACCAGCTGATCGTTTGAACAAACGTAAAGCAATAATTAAGTTGATAACTTGTAGATTGCTTGCTTTTTAATAAATTTAATTAGTACTAAGCAAGTAAATAGTTTTAAACAAAACAAGTCTCCAGTCTATTATCAATTATATATATGTATAAGCATATATATAATATAATTAAAAAAAAATTGAATGTGTTTTCATTACATAGTGCTTCTCAAGAGTTATAAAAATTTCACAGGAAAAAGTAAATATCTACCAACTTTTGTCAAGTAGGAATAGGTTAGATTAAGTGGTTGTCTAGGAACACAGTTTGGCCAGAACGACCTATGCAGGCCTTTTGTGAACAAATTTTCACATGAACATTTTCACTTGTCAGCAGTACATTTTAATTTTAGATTGCTGATTGAAATAAAAGAAGGTTATGAAAATTAACCACCAGATCAAAACGGCAATTGAATCCCCAACCTACCGGATGAAAGTTAGTGATGGAAACTATCGAGTGACTTCAACTAACAATAGTTAGTAACTGAATGATTTTGACTATCGAACGATTTTTTTCATTCACTCATTTATTCCAACTAGTTAGTAGTGAAAAAAACTATATATAGAGTGATTTCAACTATTGAAAGGCTGAATGAATGGCCCTTAGTAATAAAGAAAATATTGTCGATTTTAAATTTAATAGCGGGTTTTTTTACGTTTTTCCCATATTAAAATGTCTCAACTATTGAATTTAAAATCGACATTTTTTTTTTTTACTAAGGGCCAATGATTTCAACTATTGAACGATTTGTTCAGATTAGAGTATGATGACAATGAGTTCATCAAGAGATTTCGCCTTTCGCAAGGATCCCTTAACTTAACAGAATTTAAACCAAAAATTAAAAATGCTATGTTAGAAATCGTGCCATTTGCAGCCACTGAAAAATTTTTATGCAAATATAATTTAAGATTTGTATGCAAATATGTATGCATTCATGAAGCAATTGAAGACCGTCTATTTATTCAGTTATTTTTAAGTAGGTAAAAATAATGCATAAAAGGTTTACGATAAATTTACGGAGTGAGGTGCATTTAATTATCACATGGCAAGGCAGACTCCATGTTCTCTTTAATTCATACAACGCTTCAAATTAAAACTAGAGCCAGGGGATTTTGCATTACACGTACTTCATCAACGCGAAACAATTTACTTTAAAGTTTGCTTAGTGACAGTATTATCATCTCATATGTACAACATGTTAAATTAAAGGACATATGGAAGCAAAACTACATAATACATTATTATATTAGAAATGTGTTACCTTTAGCTGGTGCCCAGAAAGTCCGGTAATAAAACCTTTCGAGTCAGCAGTAACTTTTTTTGAGACATCCACGTCACCGCAACCGGTACAGTCAAAACGTTCAATTACTTTAACGGTTTTGCCATCGCTAAGCGTCTATTAGAAGAAAAATAGAAATTATTATTAAATGCAGACAATTTTTACCATCATATAACAAATTTTAAAGTTTGAAGTATTGTGGGCGTAAGAACTAGATACGAGTGCTGCAGTGCAACACAGAGTACAACTTTTAGAGTTCAACGAACTCTTCTTACCTCCAATCCAGTGGCACGGGGATCAACACCCGAGTCAAAAATAGCAATTGTGACATCACGCCCATTGTACTCAGGATATTTTTGCAAAAAATTAAGAACACCGGTTTCCGCCTTGGGCACTAGGGCTCCAGCAGGAAACACAGTTTCCACAATACCGCTATACTCAGCAGACGCCATTGTATTAAAATTTCTTAAAGTTGTTGTCTTTACAGATGTGGTGTTGCTACAAACTCTTTTAGTTTCTCCTCTATTTCTTTGTTGTATTGTTTGAGCAAATCTTAACGATTTTTCCGCTGCAATATGATTGGAAAATTAAAACAAAAATCTTTGTATCAGAGAGAAAAATGAATCTAAGTCCACCAGCGGAATTTTGTATAATGACAAGCAAATTGCACTTGTCAGAACACGGTGATTTGACAGATGGGTTAATACCAATTACGATAGATGTCGCTGTAAAAGTTACTATTTTATGCCTTTTTGTTAAGACTTAAAAGAACTAAAATTTTAATAAACTTTTAATTTTACAACTGTTAAATATAACAAATATTAGAAATATCTTGTTAGTATTAAACTTAAAAGCATTATATCAAATTGAAAACCTACAAATTTATAGTTTTTTTAGTTGGCAACGCAGTCATAAAATTTTTACACAACTCTTTATCTCTTTCTTTCTTAATCAGCTGTTGTTTTAAACGTCATAACATTCAAAGCTGTCACTTGCCAATATACAAATTTTCTTTGGTACGCAGTCAAGAGTCGCCGTATCTGGTTTATTGTGTTGGGAATACAAAAAAATAATTAACAAACAAAATGTGGTTCGAAATCTTACCATCTGCTGTAATTATTACAGTGGCTCTTTCCGTGCCCATATACGCTATGTATGGCGTACAAAAGTTGACTCTCGGCAACGTAAGTTTATTGTTTAGCAATAGCATTGAAAATCTTCGGATTCCCAAAATCTTATATAATCGTGGATTCACTGTTTTGTATTTGGCTAACATATGTATTTCTTTTATTAATTGTGCCTACTATTATTTTGTTTATTTCCAACTAGTTTAGTTTTTTATTTCATGTATATTATGCGTTAAAAGTATTCACTATTATGATTTGTACACTTTTTTAGGCATACCGCCGTAACATGGACGAGCGTTTCGACCGTGTAATGTATCAGCGTGATTCTCGACTAACAAACAATCCATATATCATGAATGTAAGTACCGAATAGTTTTGTACAATTATAAGCGCAACGATTAAAAAACGATTGTGGTCGCTGTGGTTCAGTTGTCTAGTGCCCCGAACTGATCCACATGTTTTGGTTTGATGATAATCATCTCGCTTTCAAATCAGAAGGTACCAGCTTTAAAGATAGAATGGCAGATCATAAGAGAGTATTTGTGCTTTTAAGCTCTTACATAATTATTACCGTTCGGATTCGGCGTAAAGCTGTAGGCCCCCTTTTTGTATGTGTGTTTTAAGACGCACTCATTCATATAGAGGGGAAAAGCTTTAGGCGGCCAATTTGTTAATCTGAAAACAAACAAAAAATGCGAGATAAAAAAAACAGAAAAAAAATATTTTTGTTCAAATTTTATTTAAGAAACCTTAAAAATTTAAAAAACTGCCATTACTTCAAAAATCAATTAACTTATAAAACTCGTTTTACAATAAGTGTATTATCAGATTCTTATTAAATAGACCAATGAATTGTGAATTAGTCAATGTGATCAGAGTAAAAATTTTAGTCGAAATCTAAATTAGAGCTTACATTCCAAAATTGTAGATAGCAAAGAAGAGAATTCCATACCGCGGCCTCTAAAAAAATTATAGTAAACCCTGGTTAACTGATATCCCCTTAATCGCGTTCCTTGTCTCATAATTTTTCAAAATGCACTAAAATTGTTCGGTAATTAAACCAAAACCGTACATTTTCTTCAAAACAATCGATCATTGCTATAAATAGCTTGAATGATCAATGGTTATTTTCCATCTTAACCATTTCAAAGGTTTCGTCAAGTACCAATTGTTCCTTCGTATTTTCTAGTTTTATTTATTACCTTAGTTTCACAATAAAGGCTTTAAACCTAATTAACTACTAATTAACCAAGTTAAACTTTTAAAATAAACTAGCCTAACACTCTTCAATTTTGGTTAAATCAGTTCGAGAGCACCTTTATTTTGACCATCCGGTTTTGCATTGGTATATATTAGAGTGGCCCTAATTGAGAAATATTTTTTCTTTCCTCTCTAGAGCTAAAAATATTCGATTTGATGTAAACCAAAAACTATAAATTTTCGTGCCTAGCTCACAAGCTCTCAAGTTGAAAAAATCATTTTTCATCATTTTTTATGTTTTTCAACCATATTATGACTTTAAACGTTTTTGTATGATGAATATTTTAGAAGTTAGAGATAGTAAAAGGCAACATATTGTTGTTTAATAGCACCAGTTTACAAATTTTAAAACAATGTCTGATCTATTGCATTTGATAGTCATTTCTCAATTTTTTTTGAATTCATTTTCGATTTCAGCGCATGATTTTACATAGAAATTACTGTCAAATGCCATAGATTCGACATTTTTTTAAGAATTGTGAAGTGGTGTTTTTAAAGGGTATGATTCCTTTTACTAGCATATAACTTTATTATTAGTTGGCCGATTTTTAATAGAATTTATTTGAAATATAAATTGAACAAGGTAGGCTGATGAATGCTATTCAGGTTTGAACAAAATAAAAAAGGTAAAAAAGCGTAATTTTTCAGGATTTCAATCACTTTGAGGGACCTTTAAATATCTTTTGTTTGGCCCAAAACCTTGTATTTCTTAGTTTTGTTTTTTGCTATTCGTATATTTCTAAGAGTTTGAACACTTCCCCCCACTCTAAATATATATATTGAAACAAAATCAGGAGGTTTACTCAAATGAAACTTTTGTAATGCATTAACGTTTACACCCGCAAATTCATTTATTGCTACATTTTCTAACTTTCCTTAAAATATACATTTATGGAAATAAATTGGAGCAAACAGAATACCATAAACATAGCAAGCTTGTGAACAGATTGCACAAATCTAAAATCGCTCACAACGAGATTTTTGTATTTACTAAATTGATTTGGTTTTAATTATTCTAAAAAAACTTGTCAATTTTTTTCAAAATATTTAAATATTGCTTATATCGCCAACATTTTATCTTTATCCTTTTATTTCTTTACAGGGCCTGAATTCTATTCCCGACGAAGAGAAGTAATTCTATACAGTAGAAAAAGCATTATTATGTTGTAAATTTTATTAAAATACTTTAAATAAATTACCAAACTCAAAAATTATTAATTAAAATGTTTGTTTTTGATTTTATACACCCTCGCATAAGCTTTAAATTATTTCCTGAAATTTCTATAGTATTGAAAATAACAACTCTGCATTTCTCTAAACAATTGAAAAACCACCCCTAACATAACCAATTGGTATCCTGTCTTCGTCCTGCCATTGTGCATAGGCGTCGTCGAAAGAAACAAACTAATTTTCATTTAACACTTTGAAAAAAAATTAAATTTATACAAAAACTGCAACTAAAACTTATAAAATTATGCAGAATATATTTCTAAAGTGTAGTTTTAGTCTTGGATAGTGAAAAATGTTTAAATATCATACAGAAAAAGTATAAAAATTCATAATTTCCACAGCAGATAATTGCAGGAAGAAAGTGCTGAAAAATGTTTGACGTTGTGAAAAGTAACAGCACTCCCACCTTTCAAATAACAACGAAAAACGGCGGGGGGAGAGTGCTTGCTAAAGCTCCACGCACAATTGTACGAAGATGGGCATTCATGGAAGGAAATATTTTATTTTTCTCGCTATTTGTTTTGCTTTGCGTGTTTTTGTTTGCTGCAACAACAACCGGCAGCGCTGTTGGAAGTTCACTGAAAATAACTGAACACGACAGAGGAGGCGGGGGTGGTGCTGATGGTAGTGGTCGTGGTCATCGCCATCATCGTGTGGATCAACAGCAACAACAACAACATGAACATACAAACAATGCATGGGGGGAGTTAAAAGAAGAGAAAGGCTATTGCGCGCCATATAATGGAAAGATTTGCAAAAATTATATTAGTGGACAGGTTTGGTACAGTCGCGAAGATCCAAATGGTGGCTGGAAGAATGAGCAAATAACTACAGCACTTTGGGAGGAATTAATATCTGATCTCACGGGATTGTGTAGAGTAGCAGCAGAGGTATAAATATACCTACATATAGACAAAAATAATATTTTTATAAACATGTATCAATGCTTGTTCTGTTCTTTTTTTTACAGAAAATGATTTGCGCGTATGCTTTTCCACGCTGTCAAGTGGAAAATGGTCGCACCATCAAGGTGCCACTCTGCTATGAAGACTGCATGGCCACACATTTACAATTTTGCTACAATGACTGGGTTCTCATTGAGGAGAAGAAAGAACGTAATATTTTCATTAAGAGTCGTGGGCATTTTCGCTTGCCTAATTGCGCCGTGTTGCCAAAATACAATGCTACAGTAAAGAAACCAAATTGCTCATATGTAGGACTCACTGAAATTAAAGAGAGTGAGGTGAGCTGTAAGTATGAAACCAAAGATTAAGATCTTTAATGAAACTGTTTTTATATTTTGTTTTACATTTTGTAATAACAAATGCAAATATATGAACTTACAATATTTACGTCTTACCTCAGATGATTGTCGCAATGGCAATGGACGTTACTATCTTGGTACTATGAATGTCTCGCGCACCGGTATTCCATGTCAGCGTTGGGATGTGCAGCATCCGCACAAACATATGCAACCACCATTAGTGTTTCCACAAATCGCTAATGGTGAAAATTATTGTCGCAATGCAGGTGGCGAGGAACCATCACCATGGTGCTATACCATAGATGAGTCGGTGCGTTGGCAGCATTGTGATATACCCATATGCCGTAAGTAACAGTACACACCTGCATACCCTGAAATATTTTCATCGACCTACTCAAAATCTCTTTTCAGCGGATTATGTGGATTTAAATAACAAAGATGTTCATACACCCATTAAAATGGAAACTTTCTTTACACCTTCAATGATTTTTCTACTCTCTGGCATCGGTTTTGTCGGCATTGTAGCTTTGCATCTGATTATATTGCTAGTGCATAAGATTTCTAAACATAAAGAGTTTACACAACAACCACAACCAATACCTAGCTCAGAATGTAACATATCCACAAGAGGCGACTGTAATCTGAATGCAAGCCGTGAAACTTTAGGCTCTAATGCTATATCCAATTTAAAATGTGGCACTTTACGTAGCACCGCCACCATACACAGTGTCAACGTAGAGCCGAAAACGAAAATGAATTCGAAGTTAGAGAAATTGGAATATCCGCGCGGTGATATCGTTTATGTGCGTTCATTAGGGCAGGGTGCATTTGGCAGAGTATTCCAGGTGTGTATTTTCACGTCATAAAACTATAAAATTCTGAAAAGAAAAATAATACATTCTAACTGCACTGTTAATGAAAGCTCAACTTCATTGGTATTATTGAAAATTTGAATGTTAGTTTAATTTTATTATTATCGAATATTAAGTGCTATTTCCTTTTTAATGGCAATGCAGTTATTATTTTAAAATTTAAATAGGAAATTTGCAATGATAATGAAATTAAGCTTGCATTAACATTAGAATTTTCGTTGCAAATTCAAATGTTCATTATAATTTATCATTGTATTTTCAATGATAATAAAATTTACTTTCCGTTGGAATTTCATTTTTCTATGATAATGCTTCTGTTTTATTTTCACAGGCCAAAGCACCTGGCCTTGTACCAAACAATGATGATCTACTCGTCGCTGTAAAAATGCTCAAAGATGATGCCAGCGATCAAATGCAAATGGATTTTGAGCGTGAGGCATGTCTGCTCGCCGAATTTGATCATGCTAACATTGTGAAACTACTCGGTGTTTGTGCATTGGGACGGCCAATGTGCCTACTATTTGAATTTATGGCACCCGGTGATCTCAGTGAATATCTACGTGCCTGTTCACCATATGCTACACATCAGATACAAGCACCGAATCGGCAGGAATTGAATGAGGGACATTTACTACAAATCGCGGCACAAATTGCCGCTGGCATGGTTTACCTATCAGATCGCAAATTTGTGCATCGTGATTTGGCAACACGCAATTGTCTCATCAATGAACAAATGATGGTTAAAATAGCCGATTTTGGACTATCACATAAAATCTACTTACAAGACTACTACAAAGGTGATGAAAATGATGTTATTCCCATACGTTGGATGCCGCTTGAAAGTATCCTATATAATAAATTCTCAATTGAATCGGACGTTTGGGCTTATGGCATTTGCTTGTGGGAAATATTCTCATTCGCATTGCAACCATATTATGGGCTAACGCATGAGGAAGTTATTAAATTTATCAAAGAGGGAAATGTTCTAAGTTGTCCAGATAATACACCATTGTCTGTGTATGCACTAATGCGTCGGTGTTGGAATCGTAAACCAAATGAACGTCCAAGCTTTGCAGAGATTAATCACTGTATACAGCATAGCATTGTGGAGTATGAATGTAAAACTATGCTTTAGAATTGAGAGAATCAAATTGGAAAAATGAGAAAATTAGATAACTTATCTACTGATTTTTAATGATTTTATTTCGTAAGACATAAAAAGAAAGAAAACGCATTCCAGCATGTCTTCCTTGTACTCCTTTTATTCCCACTTATGCTTTCTTGCAGGGTGTACCAAAGCGCAGCAATAGTAAAAATAAGTTATAATCATCGAATTAAACATTCATATCTCTAGTCAGCGAAATGTAAACTACGAAGCTTAATTGCAGTAAGATAATTTTAATTTTACAATTAAGTTATAGATATATCTATTATTTTTCTTAAGTGTCGCTGTTGTTTATAGCAGAAACACATTTATCATAAACATTTTGGGACATATTCCAAATACTTTTGATGTATATACTCGTTCATATGAATATATAAAAAAATTTATATTGATGCACATCAAATTGATATTAATTTTTAGTGTTTATACTTATTACTTACATATTTATTGATTGTATTCCACTTTACATTGTAAAAAATCATATTACTAAAATAATCACAAAGACACATTCATACATATTCCAATAAAATGTTTCTCGTATAAAAAATTTCAACTTTAGACTATTTTTATTATATTATTATATTAATTTTTAATAATCATAATAATTCAAATCAGGCGTTGCTACTGCATAAGGCACCGCCACAGGCACCGGTATAGGTGCGTACGCTATTAAACTGTGGCCAAACCCACCATAGTAACCATAACCTCCATAAAATCCCCTCCGATTAAAGTATCTTCTTCTTCCATATCCACCAAATCTGCGTCCAAATGCGCGCCCCCTCACGCCACGACCGAATCCTCTACCACCATGTCGTCCATAAGCAAATTGTATAATTGAAATTATAATTAAAAATATATAAAAAACTTTCCAGAACTGCATTTCACAACGCATTAAGAACTTTTATGAATTCAATCCGCACGTCTTGGTAGTTAATTTAAACTGATCAATTTTCTTTAAACTGCGCACTTTCAGCTACATGCGATAAATTTAAACAACTAATTAGCAGCTATCAAGTAAATAAACACATTTAAAAAAAGCCTGGTAAAAAGAAACCACCGCCAGCATTATAGCCATATGCACCGTATGGTCGTCGTCTATATGGAAATGGTATTCCACCACCACCAACAATGCCGCCGCTTCCGAAACCTCCTCGTCCTATTCCTCCAAAAGCATGACCAGTTCCACCAGTATGACCAAAACCACCATGGCCACCTCCAGCATGTCCTCCTCCATGTCCTCCGCCTCCTCCACCATGTCCACCCCCACCACCACCACCTCTAGAGTTCACAGTTTTCAATTGAGTGAAAAGAAATATGCAGCAAATGACTAAAAAAAGGAAATTTCTCATTTTTTTAGAGACGTCTTTAATCTTCCGGTGTAAATTTACAACTAAAGTTTTGTGAAATAAATTCACTTAAGTTTCGTTCGTTCAGCAAATGTGTACCCGAAATAATTAGAACTTTTATACTAATTAGTAAATGATTAAGGTATGCATTTCTTACTTTTAAATATTTGAATTTTATTAAACCATGTACATTAACCCTATACTAACACTAGAGACTGTTTTTGATACTAAAAGTCGTGTAGGAAAGCTAAGACACCAATTGGTTACGATGATCAAGACTAATTAAGTAAAGAGTAGAGTGAGTAAAAAAAAAAAACATATTTTATAATGTTGTTTTCAACTATCTCTATTTATTGTCGAACGACTTAAACGTATTTATTAATCCATACCCATTGGGATGGATAAAAGGTATTAAGCTATTAATCTATCTTGTTCCAGGTGCCAACTTTATATATCAGCCTTAAAACAGACTATTCTACTCTCAGATTGAGCTTCAGGAAAAATGTCACTATAGTTTTCCGAACTGCAAAACGTTTTGACATGGAAATCTACTCCTTAGGATCTAAAAATCCTAATCACTTTCTATACAACTGAACCATTTTTTTCACGCATTGATCAGGGTTACCTGCAGGTATATTAATCTGCAATACCATCTATCGGCCATACCAATATTTGTTTATATACAAGATGAAACGTGGTTGATGTGGAAAATTTCATCAAAACGGCTCTGACTATATCAAAATGACTTTGATTACCTCTTATCATTTCTGGCTGACTCTTATTGTCTTTGGCTTTTATTGCCTCTATATTATATAATACTCTACTCTTCTCCAAAATTCAACCCACATTTAAACTTACATATTCTTTTATTTTTTCTATAAAATATACATACATATTTCAATGTCCTTAGTATCACAGAAACCTAATCTACAAAATTCATACATAATAATTACATATTTCATATTAAATTTACTAGCATACATATATAGATGCATAGATCCATTCTTAAATATAAAATTCATAAATAGTTTATGCATTTTTGTTTATAATTACAAAAGTTGTGGGCAGTTTTTATTTTTACTTAAAACCAGTCGTTCCGGATCCAAACTTAATTTCTTCAAAGCGTCATAGATTTTTGTACGCACTTCAGCTGGAAAATCACGATCACGACCAAATACCCAAATCTGATCAGAATAACCAATTGACCCGAGACTGCCGCATGACCACAAAATAGCGAAATTCTCGTAGTCAGTATAGAGCACTTGGTATTTTCCAGAACCGGGTAGCAGACGTGCAATAACCTCCGGAAAACGTGTATTAAACTAGAAATATAAGATAAAGAGAGGATTTATCTATTTTTATAGAAACAACACTAAATTGGGAACTAAAATTTTAGTTTTCAACAAAATTTCTGAACGTTATGGCGCCAGTTCCAACAATAATATACTAAAAATATGTCAAAAGAAGAACAGTTATCAGCCTGAATTTCTATTAGAATCCCAGTTATTAAGCTCTATTCACGATGTGTAAATAAAGCGGTCTAAACTTCCCTCAGAAATAAAGAATAAACCTTAAACCTTATATTGAACTTACTTTAAAATCCATTATAGATGATTTACGGTTCTCGGGTGTTGCGTATCCAAGGTTAATTGATGGATTTCCCGTGCTGTGAAAGAATGTGAAATTAAGAAATCAATTTTTCATTAAATATTTTTTTCTAAGCTACATACAGTCGATTGATGGTTTTGATTGCAACTTCTAGCTTGAAATTATTAAATTTCGTTAATTCTGCACGATTTAGTGGTTGAAACTCCAGCGTTGTGCAACCAGATGCAATTTCTGGCAAATAAAATGAACGTTCAACTTCATACCATTGTCCAAGCACCTGAAATTAAATTTACTGTCACTTTATTATCATTTCTTTAATATATTTTTTATTTAATTTAGATAAATTTTACAGTATTTCTATGCATTATAAAGTTCAAATATTTCTTTAACCCTTTTAATGTGCTCTACTCCCAATATTTATACAGGCTTTTAAGAGTTCTGTATTCTATAAAATTCATTCGGGATATCACCAACTTCGCATATTTGTAGAATATGCTCCCTACCAAAGTAAATAAAAGTAAAAAGATACACATGTATTCCGTATTTATTTCAATAAGGATGTACTAAATTTCTATGACAACTTGGTGGACTTTTTTCCTGCAAAAATGCTCTACAATTGTGTCTAGAAAAGGAGGTACCATTAAAAGTCATAGCCAATTTTTTTTTAGAGCTTTTCAAAGAAAAATGATTCTAATTAAAAATCTATATAAATAAAAATGTAAATGTTCGTTTGTTCAAAACCACAAATCTTCGAAAATTGTTCACCGATTGGTTTGAAATTTTGCCACAACATCGCAAACGAATACTAGAATGTTTTTATATACCTAATATATGTATATAAATAAAAATTTTGGTAGTGCCATCTTTTGGATACATATTTCTTTCCTATTTAACCAGACTGAGCCACAGCAACGTGTGGTCGAGTCCAGCTAGTTTTATTATAAAAGAGCTTCAGTATTTATATTTATATATATACCTATAAATATATATATTTTTTTTACTTGCATACTTGCTCTTACGATTTCTACGATCTTTAAAACATATTAATAACAAAGTAGAACGGATACTGACAACACGCATTTTTCCTTGGCAACATATAAACGTAAGACATTTCTTCTCTGAGTAATTTTTTACTAAATAGTTTCTCTCATTTTCTGCCACCTTAACCCATCTACGTCTGCTGTATCCAAAAAGTTACCACAAGAAAGTGAATAATATAGTTGCATTAACAGCCCTAAATTTGTTTTGAATATTTTATATATTTTTATTATGTTTTCACTTTCATTTTCAAAATTTTTTGAGCACAAACGGGCTAATTTTATTTTCAAAATCAAACTTCAAAACATGCCGCCATGTTAAAAATGAGAGCAAAAATTTTACGTTTAATACGTTGCTATGGGAATACGCGTGTGTTGAAGAGGCTATCATTGCTACCCGTTCAACTTTGTTATTAACCTATGCTTTAAACTATAACTAGTCAAAATTAGAAATTGAGGAAAATTTGGGAGAAACTTCATTTTTTTCTTAAATTTTCACGTAATAAAGTTTTTGTGGTGTAACAAATTTTAGCCCGTAGTCAATGAACATGGGTGTATTTTTTTGTTTTGGAACAGCACTCAGACAAGTTTTACATCCTACATTGTACTATATCCTGTATTCCCTTTTGCTGTTCTTTAAGTCTACCAGATTTGAAAAACTTAACTCATTGACGATAGTTTTTTAGGAGACTATGAAAATTAAATCTAGAGGTTAATTTTCAAAGTCATGACTTAAGTTCATGTCAATTTCGTTATTTGAAGTTATATATAAACAGGCTTAATGAACAAATGTAGTCATCACAACAACAATGTATATAGAGACGGGCAAATCAGACGGCCGTTTCGAAATCCGCCACAATTCCTCATCAGTGATCTTAGTGATAGTTCTTAATCTTTCAATATCCTATATAAGCTACTAATATTTGAAATCATAACCCAGAATTACGGATTTGATTCCAAATATCTTCACTGAATAGAGATATTGAAAGAAACTACCACTACCGTTCAATACACTTATGTTGTTGTTTTTTTCCCATTGTAGCTAGTCTGCATAACAGTTCGTTATTTGAAAGTCTAGTACATGGGAGAGTGTGTGTGTTTGTGAGAAAATGATTCTAGGTGTCATTTTTTCTGAACGGTCCCCATTCGATCAGTTCATGATAGTTTTTTAGGAGACTATGAAAATTAAATCTAGAGGTTAATTTTCAAAGTCATGACTTAAGTTCATGTCAATTTCGTTATTTGAAGTTATATATAAACAGGCTTAATGAACAAATGTAGTCATCACAACAACAATGTATATAGAGACGGGCAAATCAGACGGCCGTTTCGGAATCCGCCACAATTCCTCATCAGTGATCTTAGTGATAGTTCTTAATCTTTCAATATCCTATATAAGCTACTAATATTTGAAATCATAACCCAGAATTACGGATTTGAACGCCGAGTTAATGTTTCTTCGAGTTTTAGTTTTAACGATACATACAACCAGACCCTTATCCTTTATTTCTACTACTAAAGCTTTAGTTTTTGAATGTGTTTGGGCCTGCACTCGTATATGAGGCTTCGAACTACGTGTAGCTTTCCTTCAACACCACTACCCGAACTGCATGTGCATTTCCCGCATTAGCTATACGCAGACCCGACGAGAGGGGTGTGGGTCGGGTGGGACTCCCACCGGGCCCGGAGTTTTTGAGGGGGCCCGGATTTCAATCCAAATCCTAAAATCCAGAAAAACTTTAACAAGCGTCTATGAGTCTGAAAATTGAATTACAAACCATGAAAATTATTTATCGGGTTAATCATCTATCAATCATGAAGACATTTTGCAGACGGGTCCTATATTCGAAAATTTTTGTTATGTACAATAGAATAGGAAAAAAACTTTATACAACGAATTTGCTCATGCCAGATTTGTTTGAAAAGGTCCAGAATATCGGAGTGAATTCAAGAGGTTTCATAAATATATCTGGCGACCAGCGTGAGTCAGTGATAAAAATTAAAATAATAATTTAAATAAAAAAAAAAATTTAATATACCACGTTTTAAAAACGGACTATAAAGTATAAAATAATGTCTCCTTGCCCCATACATAGATATTTATTGTATCATTTGTGGTGGGAAGAGAAGGTTATCACCACCGGGTCCAAATTTTTTATCGACGGCCCTGGCTATACGTGTAGTTAGCATATGCAGTTAACTGTGCGTGTATCTGCCCGAGCCTTAAGCCATTTAAAGCTAAGTATTAAAGATTCTGAAAAATGCTAATAGATTTTTATGTGTTTACTCCAAAATCTCTATTACTTAGTTTTAAATAAAAGTTCGTGCAGGTATTTGAACGTTTAGCAACACGTGTAGTTCGTCGGTATTTGTGATTCCGAACTACATTTGTTCTACGAGTTTTCAAATAAATTATTTTTAAGTGCCATAATTTCGATTTACATGGTTGGCCACTGTAGACACTTTTGGGGATTCTCTGGAGAATAAATTAAAAAATATGTGCAATTTAAAAACAATTATTTAGTGTTATCCCTTACCGTTTGGTACAAATTTTTTAACCCAGCAATATACGTATATGTTATTTAAAAATTCGAAAATAATAAAACCTTATTTTCTATATGTGGCTCAAAATTTTTGCAAAACGTTAAAAATAACTGTAACTATAAGGCAGTTGTCATTTTTTCATTCTTATTTGTACATATTGATAAAGAAAACTTTTGTCAATAAAATCGGATATTTATTTTAAATGACGAATGTAAATGGTTGGTCACTGCAGAGAGCAGTGGGTATTTAAGGGTTAAGCTTTTGTATACATTATAGGGGCAAAATTTTAAGCTTCAAAAAATATTATAACGTGAAATTTTGGGAAAAATGAGAGGCTCCTTTGCAAAAATTTTATTTTTTAGAAAATACTTAAACATCACCATTGAAACACCAGGTATTTACCTTTATGATCTTCAAAGTCTAAAGTGTTCGATGAACTGTAATGGGCTAAACTTTTTTATAAGCACATTAGATAGGGAAAAGAATATTATAGATTCCTATTTAGCTTGATATTTGCAAGACCAAAATTATGAATTCTCAAAGTAAAGTATGGTGGAATAAACAATCTGTACTTGGCATTAAAGATATTATGATATAAAATAATACTTCTTTCCATAAATAATAACCTAGTATATTTTGCACGCGCTGATCTTGATGTCGTTGGTAGTGTATAATATTATTATTATTGTTAACAAGGTAATTTGTGGTTGTCCCACCATCTATTAAATATATTATAAGTCTCTCTTTTCTATGCAGTTTATTCTGTCTAAAGTACTTCACCAAGTCCCAACTACCTGATGAATTGGAATATTGCAACTAAGTCTATTGCAGCCATTCCAGATTGAACGTATCAAAAAAAACCAAATCTCGGCCTGATCATTTTCGATTTGCTTCAAACTTTGTCCATGGTTTTATTTTAGACAAAAAAAATCCGGTGCTGTTTTCACCGGAGTTGCCAGAGCGAACCGAATCTCTGAAATTGGCTGTATCGAATCACAGAATCGTCCATAACTCAATCATTATACTACCGACATGCATGTATAAGGTAATGTTGGAAAGGTAATAAGACGGGCTACAAAATATTATATAGGGGAATGTGGGGAACGTCGAACCATTAGTTTTATCTGCATTATGTGACATTCGATCTATACGAAACCTTTGCCATCGTATTAGTTCAGCTTCATCTCATTTTTTCATTAGCAGTCGAACCGATGAGACGTTTTTTATGCTGTCAGCGATAATCAAGTGATTTCTGAGATTCCAAAAGTGTTTTTGTGTTTTAAAATTTACATTGCTTTTTCAAAATTTTTGCGTAAAAAATAAAAATAAACCAAGCAGGTAAATATTTTCCAAATCATTGTGTGTGAATATTATTTACAGTCAAAAAAGTTTTTTTGCATGAAATTTGGTTCTGTGACTCAAGGGCGGCTATTTTGTAGAACACAGCTTCTGGGGAATGTCGAACCACTTTTTGTGGGAAATATCGAACAAGAGCCAAAAACTTCTGATGAAGACGTAGATCATGATTCCTGCATCATTTGCGGCAAAAAATTGGCTAAGAAGCAGAACCGAAACAAAACGATTCATTGCAACGTGTGCAATCAAGCTGCTCACTTGCGATGTGTACACATGACTGGTGGCTATTTCACATGCAAAAACTGCGACTCCGAATAAATAACATCGATTTTTTCTCTATATTTTTCATTCAAATCTTATGTTTTTCATAACGAAGTCATAAATAAACGTGTTATATCAATATTTGTTCGAATTTTCTCAATTTGCAAAGTGGTTCGACATTGCCCACGATTTTTTAAAATCACAAAATCGAATATTTTGGTATAATTCTTAAAACTTAACAACAAATTCGAATTTTTAAATTCTGCAACTCCCAAAACGTGGCATTTTGCTTCAAGGTTAACCTCCACTTCTCCAATTTTGAAAAATTACGATTTTAGGGTGAGTTATCAGTCAAAATCAAAGTGTGGTTCGACATTCCCCACATTCCCCTAATTTAATTTTGTTAATTTTTAAAATTAATTATTTTTTAAATTAATTCATTAAAATTTAATTCGCAAAATTCGTATCATAGTCCGAAAATTAAAATTTAAAATTTTGTGTTCCTTTAAGAAGACTAAATTACCTTTTCCTTGGCTTTTTATTCGAGATGGCGATTCAGGAGATATGAGTATTTTAATAATTTAACACTGCATAAAATTAGAAATTAATATCGTTTTTATGTTTCAACCAAATTTTTTTTGGCTTGCATTGTGCAATTGACCAATGCCATCTTTGACCAGCGTCCGGGACTACAATTGAATAGTTCTTTTCCCGAAAAATCCGCGATAACGACAAATTTATATGGTTGAAGTTGTTCTTTCTTAAAAGCGAGATAATCTGCCTGTCTTTTGGCAATGCAGTTATGTGGAGCCAAATGGATGCATTTTTGGCTGAATGCAGAATCAAAATCATCCGCAGGTTTTTCCAAGTTTTTTCCAAAGAAAATCTGCCTATGTACATAATTCGCAAATTAGAATTATAAAAACAGAAAAATAATTTTGAATTTTGATGGTATGGCAAACAAAACTTATGTAATGGCAACAAAATTAGTGCATACAGCCAATATTCATCCATTGTGTGCATAATATGCTTTAGTATAATTTATTGAAATGTCTGCAAGATATTTCTCTTCTGCCGTCTTACCAGAACATTCAGAGCATAAATTTAAGTGGCACTTTTCAGTATTGATTAACAATTTTCATCATTCCTAATTAAGCCAAAACAAAAATTACGTTTGAAAAATAAAAAAGATTTTAATTTCTAATTTTATGCTGTGTTAAAATATTAAAATACTCATATCTCCTGAATTATTTGAGTCACCGCCTCGAATAAAAAGCCAAAGAATAGGTAATTTAGTCTTCTTAAAGGAACACAAAATTTTAAATTTTAATTTTCGGATTATGATACGAATTTTGCAAATTAAATTTTAATGAATTAATTTTAAAAATTAACAAAATTAAATTCTATTATATTTTATAGCCCGTTATTACCTTTCCAACGGTACCTTATACATGCATGTCGGTAGTATAATGACTGAGTTATGGACGATTATGTGATTCGATACAGTCAATTTCGGAGATTTGGTTTGCTCTGGCAACTCCGGTGAAAACCGTACCGGAATTTGTTTGTATACCTTTTTGTTGGGTTTGGTCTAAAATAAAACCATAGGCAAAATTTAAACCAAATCTGAAAGGATGAAGTCGATCGCTCGTTACATTCAATCTGGAATGGCTGATTGATGGCTGTTCAGTACTGTGCACTTGTTGCTTGTTCAGGAATTTCTTCCTGAATCATTGTGGATCATTGCTCTGCAATGTGCTAAAATATGTTCTGATAATTTCTCTTCCTTATTACAAAGCCTATATATTGAACATCCCTTCTTCCCTATTTTATCATGGTGTTCTCTGAAGCTGCACTTCTCAATCAGAATATCAGCTAATATTATTATTTTTGATTAACTTTGAATCGTTTCGGCTTGTTTCAGTGCCGGAAAAGACGTGTAAAAGTTTCCATTGAGAATACAGAATCCCCGAAAATGTTTATCTACATCAACCTCTGTGGTTTAAGTACACATAATTGAAGTCTGCCTAACTAAATCTTTAAGCTTAATTGAATATAAGTAAATATCTGTTTCTGATAAAGTTGATGATGTTTTACAATAAAAAGTTATCAAATTATACTACTATAGACAAAAACGGGTTAACACTTTTTCCTAAATTTTTTGATTTTATATTTTCTTATTTTTTGCGAACATACTTGGAAAGTAATATTTTCACTTAGCAATAAATTATTAACTTTTTTACCAAAATAATACAACCAGTTTTGATAATCAATTTTTGCACATAGATTTTTGACTTGACTTCAAAGATAAAAGCTTAAAAAAATAGCTTAAGCAGGAAATTCAAAAATTCAGAACCGTAAAAAATACTTAAAATAACCGAATATATATAATGTTAATAATGAAATTTGTATCACACCTGTTTTATGACAGATTAAAGTGAATTATGCCATATGGCATAAAAATACCGAAAGGGCTAAAAATGTTTAAGATTTAGATCATCAGCTCGTGAGCTATGCTAAATGGAGTCTTAATTCATAGGTTAATTAATTATACTGAGTTAAGCTTATACAATTTTTTATAGGATATAATTGGCTGTAATTGTAATTAACTTAAATCACCATAAAATTACTATAGTTTCCTTTTTGCACAAAATATACGAAGTATACAGAACTTTCATAAATATTTTTGTTTTTTATTACTTGAATAACTTGTTTTTGTTTATGTTACGAAAAAAAATTGTAAGGCATTATTTTGTTTACATTTTATTGAAATTCATGTGTACTAGCGTATATTTAGTACCTACATTGCCATTCATATATATATACATTAAGGTGCCTCAGGTTACTTAACTTATTTTGATGCTTCGCAAAATATTTCGGATATAGCGGTGATAGCTCGTGAGCTGGATTACTTTGAAATGTTATTTTGTATAGGAAATTTTAGAAATCTTATTTTGTATAGGAAATTTTTCTTTAAGCTACTTTATTTCAAATAAATAAAATATTTCAAAAAAATCTTCTCAATGGCAATGGATAATCAGTGTTTTATATATTTTTAAAACATATTTTTTTAAAGGAATTTTTTGTCGAATCTTCCTCTTTCAGACATTATTGGAAATGAGTTGACTGCTTTTATTCATTTCGATAGCTAATTTGTAAGAGTGGCACAAAAGTAATGTCTACTCGTCTTACAAATATTTGCGACCACTACCAGATACATTTTCAAATGTTTTGATACAAAAACCTAATAATTCTCGAAATTCATCTTTTATATGAAAAATACTTCCAAACAAAATACGATTTTTAGAGTTTTTTAAAAAATAATCCTGCTCACGACAGCTTACCGTTAGAGCCAAAATATTTTGAGAATCTTCTTAAAATAAACCAATGTTAGTTTTTAAGAGGGTGTAGAACCAACTTTTTGTCGTGAAGCACCTTAATGTGCTTGCACCAGTATGTATAATACGACATACCATGTTTATAGCATATACAATCAAGGTAAAATAGATTTATTTTTGCTCTTTAATACACCATAAATGTCATAAAATTTTACGTTAATTAAATGTAATCATCACTCAACATTAAAAATATTTTAATGAAGAGTGTAAATTATTATTTATACAAATATGTATGTTTATGAATGTTTAACGAAGTACCTACATTTAATATACTCGTATACAATTTATACACAAACATAATGACTTTCAATTATTCGACTATTATGACCATCAATTATTTCACCTTAGAAGTGCATTTAAGTTTAAGCAGATTCCTCACTAAATATTTATTAAAATTAAGCAAAATTCGTAGAAATCTTAATTACAAGTACATGTTGTTTTAGAAAGTTTGTGGTCAATAGCAATTTTGGTTTACCTTTTTTCATACTTTTTTCTGGAATTTACTGTTATTGTTTTCTTCTTTAAACATGGTAAATGATTTCAACGTATCGGTTTCGGTAATGTTTGACGTATCGGTTCCATAGAGTTCTATAAATTTTCTGTACTATTCATGAATGCACCTTCTTTAAGTTATGAATCTATCATAAATATCTGAACTGAATTCTGAACAGAGAAACGATTACTTTGGAAAAAGTATATTTTCTAATCTAATTCGAGGTCACTGAAGTGTTTGTATATATGTTTTTGAGATAAGACAAAAAGACGGGTTTTTGGGTTAGGGTAGAAGAGGGAGCATTCGCCAATTTTTTTATAGTGTTGTCTAGGGTAAACTAATAGTTTGTTTTTGAAAAACTGTATTTTAATTAGAAATTTATATTTATTAGCTTTCATCTGTTATCTTTAGGAGTTGATTATTTTAATGATTTCTATTATTTTTTGATGATTTTCCAAGTAGTCCAAAATGGTGAAAGTGCCCCAGTCATGGGGTACATTCGTCAAGGGGGTGGGGTGCAACCGTCAAGGAATAAAATTCAAGGTTTTTGATAAAGTAATAGTTATTTTTTTTTTTAATTTTTTATCTTGTATAGTAATATTACATATTATCAGTCAGAATAAGTTCTACTTATTTTTAATTTATGAAAATTTATTTATAACATAAAGTAACAGAAATATAAATGATTCATTTTCAAAATATTTTGTAAAAAAATATAAGTTATTTATTAAAAAAAAATAAGCATTTGTATATACATGTAAATAAAAGTGGATAGTACTGATCCAGAGAAATTTATTTAGATATGACTTAATTTAACATTATACTGTCTAAAATTCATATCATATGCCGTCGAAACCGCCCCATCCGCATTCTGGTGAATGTGCCCCAGGAGCAACCACTTTCATAAAAACATAATTTTTTCAAACTTTTTGAACATTTATAAAAAGAAACTATTGCTTGTTCTTTAATTAAATAACACCGGAATAACATAGTTGAACAACTTTTTTCTCACTCAATAAATAAAAAAATTATTACAAGATTTACTTATTATCAAATATTTTTGCTACCACCCGAAAAACACAAAAACACGTCTGCCCACGATCACTTACAAAGCTCAACTGTCAAAGTAGATGGGCTGAAAGATGATCGACAAAAGCACAAATTATAGATTGTTTCAATTATAAAACTTTCTTAAATTAGAAGATAAGGGGGGTGGCAAATGTGCCCCAGTGGCGAATGCTCCCCCTTCTACCCTACAGTTTTACTTACGGACAAATACCTCGTCATCTATTGCTTCGATCATACCGATCTATATATAATTATATTACACGTCCAACGACATCAACTTTGTTAACATATCAATTTGAAAAAAAAGTTTCCAATTTCTTCCAAATTTGGCAGCCTTTAGCTTATATTCAGAACAAGGCCGTATTTAGGGGGAGGGTTTTGGGGGTTCTGACCCCCCCCCCCCCGAAATGTGGAAACTTTATTCTAATTTTTGAGATTAATTGCCAATGGATGGAAAAAAAGTCAAAATAAAATCTATTTAACAATATTTTTTACTTCCATCGGTTTTTTTTTCTGAAAAGTCAAACATAAAAAATAAATTTGAAATCTTAATTACACTATGCGATCAAATCCGATTTGTTTTCTTCGACATGAGGTTTGACTACGGATTCAAAAAGAGAAGGTGATACTGAGCGCTCCTGCATTCATAGTTTTTCTTTGATTTAAGGTTTCATCCTGAATCAGTTTAAAAAGTTTAAAAACTAATATAAATATAAAAAAATTATCGGATCCTTGCTTGACTTGCTTGAACCCCAATTTTTTCCTTAAACGTGACGTGATGGGAAGTATTTGACCTCAGATTCGTGTTCAACGTGAAAAATTCTTTCGCAAAAACTTCATCTTATTAGCAAAACCCGTCTTAAAATTAATTTTTTAACGCATTATTGCTCAGAGCACCACGACTAGAAAGATCTCTTTCAATGCTGTGACTTCACGAATTTAGGGAATATAAGCCAACCTCATCCGGGTTCCTTATCATTGATAATGGCTCAAATTCCCAATGATGATCATTTGAAAAAAATGAGCCTTTACTATTTTTGGTAATTTTTTTGAGGTTGGGTACATCATCAGTAGTGGGAAGTCAATGAGTTAATGAAATTATGTCCCTCACGATAAAAAAAATGCACTAGAATGCAAATTGAATAATATTTATTTGAAAAAATTTAATTTGATTATTCTGGGAATTTTTTGTCACTTTTGGCCATTTTTTTGAGGTTAAGAATAAAAAAAAATCGGAAAATTTTTCCTAAAATTTTAATTTTATAGGGTTCATCAAATGTATCATTGATTTAATTTATTGTATTTCAAAATCAGTTTGATAAAAATTATTTATGAATATTTTCTGAAAACCGCCCCCCCCGAAAAAAATTTCTGGCTACGGCCCTGATTCAGAATATATGTTAGCTACATAGGAACAAAAATATTTAAAATGGATCCGGTAAGTGGCACTGGAGCCGAGATATTTGCGAAAATGTATTTCTATAGTCTGATTTGGCTCATATTCGGAATACGAGTATGTATATGGAAATTGTATGTTCAAATATTTCCAATATTTAGCTTTAGAAGCCTGGGAGTGGAACTACTCATGTAAATGATATAAATGATAAGTGCATATGGCCATTTCTTTTGCATAGTTTTTTTGTAGTCTCAATTTTCGTATTACCCGAACTTTGTACAGTTCGACCATCGACTGTTGACTTTACCGTTTTAGTCATTTTCATCAATTGCTGAAATTAAAAATGCAAAATAAACCACAGGCACTAAGAAACTGACCCATTTTATGGCTCTGCACATGACTCAAACATTGAAGTTAAGTGAAAAGCATGAGCAAAGAAAATACATCAGTACAACGTGAATACGCATGCAATGTTGGTGCTATAAAAGATCGGCTAATGACATACCGCGTTGGAAGCGTCAGTCGAAGCAAATTTATGCTATGGAACAGTACACTCCGAAAGGACGCGAAGAAATTGTTCAGTTGTACATTCAAAATAACTTCTCAATTTTCCGTAGAGAAGTTATTTTGATGTCTTGAAGCCGATTGTTCATGAAAATGGTATGAAGCACTTCTGGTTTCAACAAGACTCACAGTGGTTTGACTGCGGAAAAAAATCATTTTCTTGACGCGTCGATATTAGAATTTTTTTCTTAATTTCTATTCATAAATATTTCATTAGCATATTAAAAAAAATTGGAGGGATTAGTTCATTAAATAATTGTGGGTAAACTGTCGAAGTTGATGAATACTAAACACAAAGTGCTAGCATGCATTTTGAAGTGTTTTTCGGAAGCTTTTGTTGTTTAACTATAGTTATAATCTTAAAACTATTTTTTTATATGGGTGTGTTATATATGAAGAATGTATTTGATAAATAAAAAAAAACGAGAAAAATTCTTTTTTTAGAAAAAATTTGGTTTTTAGAAACTATAATTTCAAGACAATTCCTTAAGTTTGGTGGACCAGGTCTATATTGCGAAGATGTGCGAAGTATTCTAATATATAAAAATGTAAAATATAATTTCTTAGCTAAATAACAAACAAAAAATTGGCTGCGGATAGCTGCGGATGCCATTTTTATTAACAAAATACTAAATGCATATCGGATAAAAACTTTATGAAAATATGAGTATTTGTGGTATCAGTGTACTTTTAAGAGATTGAAATTTTTTGTCAAAAACAAAAGAATATAGATTAAAAAATGTTGAAACAGTTAAAACCGTTTTTTAATGTTATTTATCTCAGTATATTGACTGTAACAGACTTTAGAGCTATTTCAGTTTTACTGTTGTATGAGAAGTGGGCGTGGCAGTTGACCGACCACATAATTTTTCTTTCCACGACTTAAGAGTGACTCATGTCAAATATCGTTATGCTGAGATGATTCCGCATATTTTTTTCCGCACTTTGTGTGGAGTCAAACCACTGTGCGGCGCACTACTTCACTCAGTTCGTTCCACAGTCGATTTTTTTAAACCATTTCCCGGTCGGTTGATATCAAAAAATTATGATTTTGACTTGCTTCCGCGTTCGCCAGATTTTACACCGCCGGACTTTTTCCTCTAGGACTACTTGAAGTTTGACTGCTTGAAAGGTTTATATGAACAAGCCAAGGATTCTAAAGGAACTTAAGGTCAACATCCGCCAGGAAATAGCTTCCATATCAACCGAATCATTGACCAATGGAAAATGCCGAGAAAAGAGTACATTTGCTCTAAAACTGAGATAGTGCACTCTAGGATAAGATTGGATCGCTGCTTTTATTTTATCTGCTTTCAATGTTGCCAATTACTGGAATATTCGTCTACTCAGGGTAACAAATATTTCGGTCAAGGGTCGAGTACTAGAGTAACAGAGTATAGTGAGGGTAAAAACAATCGACGTATATTTTGGTATCAAAAAATTGGGCAATTCACAAGGAGTCTTATTTGGTGTTGTATACTCTCATTTGTCGTAAATTCTCTCATTTTTCATATAAAACTATACGACAGTATACAACAGCTTGTGAACAACCCAAATATTTTCATTTTATAGTTTTAATACGCTTTTGCTGTGAGGTCATTTTGACACTGGGGGACTCATATGTTTTTTTTCTGTTGACAGCTCAGCAAGATTAATACAGTACTTCTTGCTACGAAATAACACTTAAAAAGACAAAAAAAAACTAAAGTCGCAAAATTTGAATCAAAAATAATCACAGATATTCACGTTGAAAGTCTAAAATAGTGGCGGATGAAGGTTAATGAAAAATAATGAATAGCAAACAGATCAGAGTATCGTTTCGGAACCCACTACGGTTTCTCATCAGTAATCTTTGTGATAGTTCCTTTATTTAAACAATCCATACAAGTGAAAATATCGTAAAATAGATAAGAATTATAAAACAATGCCTTCACTGAATTATATTATTAAAAGGAACTACCACTACTGTTCTATATACTTGTTAAAATTGTCCTTTGACACTTTAATACAAATTGGTCAGATTTTTTCACATCTAATATGAATGATGTCTGTTTTTCGAATAGAAAATTAAAAAAAAAAATTATAGTTTGAAGCAATCCTTCTTCTTCTATATTTGTTTCAATTAGACTATAAATGGCTGAGATATGATTAACCCTCTTAAATATGTTAATGTTAGAAACATTACTTTTCAAAAATTTCATTCGAAACTGATTAGGGAGGTTGATGTCACGTTTATTGTATCAACAAAAGTTTAAAAAGCCACTACTGTAAAGTACTTTCACTTTTTTATTTTGAACAAAATCGCCAAAGGTAATTCTAAATAAGTAACATATTGATGACTAATAACTGATACTTCCATATAGCTAGTGTTTGTAAGCCAACGTTGCAATTAAAAAAAAAAAACACAAAAAAATCAAAAACAATTTGGGTTACGAAAATAATCGAAATAAATGCCGGCATTTAAGAGCAAATAAAAAATGTTTCTTTTGTTTTTTGCAAGTTATTCATTTTTGTAAGCTTCGATCTACGTAAAAAGAAAACTGGTTTTTGGGCATTCAGATTTATATTAGGTACTCGTTAGGGATGTCAATCCCGGGATTCGCTTTAAAATTATTCTCAAAAATTCCGGGATTGAAATGAAATACTTCCGAGATTTTCGAGATTCGTATGTAACAACACAAACTTATTAGAATTCGCATGTTTTTTTTAATTTATATAATCTGCATAATAATACATTTTCGCCGTTCGGAACCGACGTCAAACTGTAATTCCAACCATATGGTATCACAATGGGCCGTTCTGGCCTGTGTGTGTCCCTCGACAGTAAAATGGGAAATATGAGAAAAAAAATGTTTTTTTTTAATGGTTTTTCCACCCGCATTGCCAAAAAAGAAATTTTTTAATTAATGGTGGTAGGTTTTTTGGACTCGGCATGAAACTCTGCTACAAAATGAGTAGTAAGTCCTTCAGTAGACCATTCAACCATTTAATCGCATAGAATACCCGAATTTTGTAAAATTTCATACAATTTTTTCCACTTAAACTTTGTAAGATGTTTTGAAAAATTTGATAAAATTCAGTTTTTTTGGTTGATTAACAAAGTTTATTATTTTTTTTTATATATTTACCAAATTTATCTACATACGATATCCACTTAAATTTTTTGAGCATTCCAAATACAATATCGAAATTGCCAGCGACTATTATGAACATAATTTTCAACATACGTTCATAATTGATAGCTTATTGAATTATTAAGCTATTAAGCTACCTTCAAGATAGAAATAATATTTGTAAATTGCGACCCGATTATTTCGAAACTGTAATCTCAGTAAAACATCTGAATCTATAAAGTGTCCAAACACTTTTTTACTCCTCATGAGCTTAGTAATATATAATAAGAAAATCTGTACGCAGTTCTGCATAACCCTGTGTTGGATCTTATCAATAATTTTTTAACTTTCATTTTAATTTCGAAATCCCGGAATTAAAATTTAAGTCCCGAAAATCTGGAATACCGAAAAGTATTCCGAGAGTGACATCCCTATTACTCGTACAAATATAAATGACATACAAATAGTTCAAAGTCATTAACTATAATCTGTAAGTTGTAAACTTAATTTAATTAAACAAAAACAAAATTGTTTACTCTAACTCTCTAACTATTGTATTACGCATATTGCACTTAGGTACATCCATATGTATGTTTATGCATGCATATTTAAATACATAGGTACTACTGTATAGGCCACAACACCTTGATCATTAAGGTCTTTGCACTTTCAACTCTATGCATGTAGACGTAGTAGGAGATGTAGATATTAAATCAAAACCAACACCTCAACCAACATTTTTATCACTAAGTGACTGTCAACAAGTCAATTAGGTGAGTGCGTGCACACTCAAATATCAAATGTTTATGCTTTTTATTCAGTTTTTGGGAAGTAACTCACGTTTTTTTCCGTTATTGTGATCATCTGGATTTATGGGCTCGTACTCTCACTATGAAGAGGTATACATATGTATGCCTATGTAATATTTATGCAAATGGAAATGGCGTGCAACGCATCGCCATCATTCATTAATTTTAACATTTTGACACTTTGAATTGCTCCAATTTAGCTATATAATAAATTGAGTAAATATGTTTACGTGTTTTTTCAACGCTACTAAATATTAATTGATTAAATTTTGTATTTATTGGCATTTTAAGCTTTTGAATAACTTTAGAGGCTCTCCAATCTACTACACTTTTGAACACATATAATTCAAAGTATTTTTAATCTGTCCTTGAGAGAGCCAGTCCAGTCCCATAGTTATTAAAATTAGAGTTGAGAAAAATATTGTAATAATAAATATGTATAATATTTATAAATGAGTTAAAATTGATGGGGGAAAATGAGATCAAGTACGACGAACGTTTATTCAATTTGTTAAATAAGCAATTTGCACAAAAAAAAAAAAAAACAAAAAAATATAACAATATAACAATACAAAGACTTCTATCAATCTTTATAGACAGAGAAAACGACACAATGATCATTTGAATGCAATAGAAGCAATTTATATTGATGCTGGTTGGTTTCATCAATTATAGCTTTCAATAAATATTTGTATTACATATTTATAATATCAGCCTATTTCTTTCATCGTATTTCTATTGAACGAATGGGTAAAACACGTTGCGATTTTAGGGTAGTAGGAAAAAATATATCAGAACTTTAATAGTTTTTAATGTTTCTCGCATTTAAGATGCGAGCGCTATGTAAGAAAAATGGAAAGGTACAATCCCAATGAGAAAAATTCGAGTTAGCAAAGAATTTGGTAGATTCAGATGACGAAACCTTTTCTAATATACTAACCACATGAGCATGACTATCTTTTGGGATTCATTCATATTATATTTGAAATTAATTGCGAATGATCTAGAGTTTTTTTTACTCCATACTCCTTAGATACTTAGACTTCTCAAAATTCAGCCTATTATTTAGACAATTTTTGTCTGCTAATTGCTGTCTTGAGGGAACTAATAGAGGTCAATAGCATTCCAATAAGCTATGAATCATGTATGTACATAAACTGAAAATTGTGCTAACAATAGGCGCTGGCATGACAAAAATTTGGGTTCTGATCATTTTCACATCAGATTAAAATAGTAGTACGATCTCTTGATTAATTTAAATAAAAGTAGATTAAGTACACATTTTTTCGAGAAAAATTATGATTTTCCCCGAATTTTCTTATGTTTTTGATAAGTTAAAACTTACCGTCTCCAATGCTTTTTTTCATTGTTCCTGTATTATGTCAGCTAGATAGGCTCAACATAGCCTAGACTAACAATTTCGACCCTAATGCTGTAACCCCAACAAAACAACTGAAACTAAAAAAGTGTCCATACAATCTTTTTTACTCGTCTTCAGCTAAGGATTGTGTGGCGAAAAGTCTGTACGTAGTTATGATTCAGTACATTTATAAATGCCTTTGTTAATTTTTATCTGCTCTTAAAGCTAAACTAAAATCTTTGTATAATCACCAAGTTTCGAAACCAAACCAAAACAAAGGAAAATGGATCTGCATTCCGAAAGGAGTCCGTAATAAGACTTATAAAGGATTCCTTAGAAGAATAAAAGAAATAATTGTACAATAAATTTGAAAGTGCATCTCTACTAGTAGGCCGCTTTTAGAGCAAGGAAGAGGGGTCTCATAATTTTAGGAACCACAAAAAGACGAATTCGGTTGAGATCTCTGTGGCTTCGCCAAACATTTTAAAAAAAAAATTGTTCTATTTGATATTACAAACAGTCTTTTATTCACAACTACTTAATAAAGCTTTCGACTGCCTTAAAGCAGGTTAAGTGACCCAGTATGACTTCTTATTCTTTTCTTCCTTGATTTTTTCGAATTTGTATCGTAATTCATTACTGTTTCCCGACAGATTCTGGAATAGGGGCTGTTATAACTTGGTCTTTGGAAATAAAAAATCTGCCGAAAATTGTTTGATTTGTTAACTAAAAGAGAAATTTGATCATAAGTACCTTGACGCACTTAAGCGAGATTATTATAAGTACCTTAAAGGTACTTAAGCGACATTCTTCTAATATTCTTTCCTGCTTAAGTACCTTAAAAACCTGTCATCATTTGTCGAGGTATTTAACCGGGACTTACTATAGTTAAAAGTGTAAAATGTTGAAAAAACTTAATCAGATTTTGAGAAAAATTCCGAGTTAGAAGGGTTAAAATTAGTATATAAAATTTTGGACTTTTCAGAAGCTAATTTCTCGTTTTGAAACAGTGTGTAACTTATATTTGAAGTCTTTCTAGATTCGAAAATCTCACCTAATAGATTTGCACGGAGTTCTGTTTACAAAAAATTGGTAAATGCTCCACCAGTGATAGATGTGCCAGACTTTCCAAGATCTATTGCTTAACCCTCTGGTTCCCAAATTTTTGATTGACTTAAAATAATTGGAATGGATTAATATTGGTGTAAAAGGCATGAATACGATCTCAAAGCCCTACAAACTTAATGGGCGTGGTTTTATGAAGCGGGAGATATTGAAGGCCTAAAAGTATTTGTTGTTGAAAGAGCTTTTTATCAATTTGTTTTAACATATTAATTGGCAATGGTGAAAAACGCTCTAAAAGTGTGATTTTTTATAGATTAAAAATCACACTTTTAGTCTATAAATCAATTAATATGTTAAGTAATTAAATATTTCATATAAAAAATTCAAATTCCCAGCTACCCATAGCTATTTTTTATCTGGCTTATATGCCGGGAAGTATTTTATTTTATTTTTTTTATTCCTATGTAATTTAAATTCTTTAATTCGATCAAAATAATTAATTTGTCTGTTTTTCATAAATTTTTTACTTTGATTACCGTTAATGTCTGTAATAAGCATCACAACTCCCCTAAGCTATATAGTAAAATGTAACAACCAAAAAATGTTAGAGTAACTATTGCACCCCTTTTAATGAAAGCTGTCTAGAGACACTCTTGGAAACTAGACGGTTAAGTCTCCGATGCCTTAGGAAAAAGGAAAAAATGTCAACTATCATCACATTTAACTAGTTAGAGATGTAGGTTAAAATAAACTTTTAGAATATCTCAATCTGGCGATTGCCATATTGCTCCATTATTTATTTTTGGACTTATGTATATCAATACAAAATGAAAGACCATTCAGTTTCAGTTTAAAAAAGTATAATTAAAATGCTGTCCATTTACGCGGATAACAAAACATTTCTTTATATTTGCATAACTTACATACCTACATGAATATAGTAACAATACCTTGAAATGCATTCAGCTTACCCTGCTCATATTGAATTTCGGCATAGAAGGGTATTTCGGGCATCTGCCAAATCCATAACCAGAGGCGTGATCCAATAGCAAAACGATCAGAAATGCAATGACGCATGCGTTGCAAGCAAATTGTTGTTGATTTTTGGTAAAATGATGTAACATTTTCACACACACTCGCAGCCTCGTTTCACGTTTTATAATGTTTCAAATATTGCCAAATTTATTTATTTATTATTCCAATTTATATTTTTAGGTTTTTGTCAACTTGTCAATGGAACGAAGCACACACAAAATCAAATAAAATTAGTAATTCACAATTTCAAGAAGGAAAAATCGTCGACAATATAAACTGATCAATTCGTCTATAAATATTTTCTTCTATTTGGATGTGCATGTATTAAGTAGTTACGGAAAGACTTTTATTATTTTCTGTAAATAGTTTACAACTCAAGCACTATTTCCTCATCGATTACTGACAGGTTGAGGTACTGGTGGTTATGGTTATGAATATGAAAATTAACACATTTAACGAAATAGAAACAAAATAATAGGTTGGTACTATTTTATTAGTTAGCTGGTGCTGGCTAAAATTTAAATTCCACAATTTTATTTATTTATTTATTTTTTCCATATCCATTTATTGGTGGTTCGGTGCGGTAATAATCGCGTAATTTCTTTTGGCCATATTTATTTGGCCAAGTGTACGACGAGTGAAATGTATGTGCATGTACAGTCCAATAAAAAAAAAAATTGGTAAACAACTAAAACCGTTCGTAGTTGTTGGTTGACGTTTCTGTTGACGACGCTTGTCTGTTATGCAATCAGTTAATGCAAATGCATTCAATTTGCAAAAAAAAAAAAAAAACGAAAAAGAAAGACCAAAAACATTTTATAGTTGCAGTCAACTAACTAGCCAACCGATCGAAATAACTGATCAATCAACCAGACTGCCAATAATAGAAAGGGCTAAGCCAAACCTTCAGTAGGCATATTTTTTGTTATATACACATTTAAAGTTGGTGACAAAAATGCGAAACAAATTGCAACGCGCAAACAAAAAATAAATTAAAAAATTATTGTCTACTAACAACTTAATCACGCACCTTAGTTCAATACCACAAGAAATATCTTAGTAAAATTCAATAAAAAAAATGTATACCACATACAAAGCGATACTATACTTGGAAAAATCCTTTTGATTTGGTACCCCATTATTTTAATTTGAGACGTGATGGCAACTAGAGCGCGAGACGAAACTAAGCAAAACTCCTCATTCCATTCTAGAAAACAATGCCCATGCGACTTTAGTGTAGTGGTCTAAAACCATGCAGGGCTCTGCCATCACCATACTTAACCAGCTACAAAGGCTTGTCTCTCTCTCCAACTGAAGTAATCCATACCTGCCGAACTCCAGATTTTGAAGCATTGACTGATCTTTTACCATTACACATCTTCATTAAAAAGGAAATGCCCTGAGGCTTCAAGTTTCGCATTCTTCGTGAAATTCCTAACACTCTAATCTGCTCTTTGTCAGATTATTAGGAATTTATGCATCAGCAGGAAATTTGATATTGAACTTTCTTCCAGGTCTGACTAGACTGGCTAATACCCTAACTTCGGTCGCTTATCTCTACATTAGACAGCTTAAAAATGGATTGTGGTTCAAGTGCCGGCGTTGATGGACCTAACACCAGAATCTCAACGCTTCTGGGTATTTGGCCCAGTGTTTTTCAAGCCGAATTATATGCAATTGAGACCTGTGCAAATATAAGCCTCCAGATGGGTTTGAAAGGCGTAATTTATTATTGTATTTTTCAGGTTTTTCTCAAAACTAGTGAAAGAGTGTTTTGAGAGCCTCCATCGTTGAACGATTTATAACAAAGTGGCGCTTTGTTGAGTATGTGACCAAGTGATATTGCGGGTAATGAGACTGGCGATGACTCAGTTGGATCTTTTAGAAATCTGTTGTAGACGAATGGACTAAGAAGAAATGGCTCGAGCATTAGAATCTAATTTCAGGCCTCAGACAAGCAAAAGCGCTTGTCGTTCCTCCTAAATAAGATAGGACTGTCCAGTAAGACAGAGTGTCGTCTATGTTTGGAAGATGGCGAAGCGACCACTCGTATTCTGTGAGAATACCCAGCCTCCCGGCTAGACGCCGAAGGGGGATTTTAGAAAAGTCATTTCATCCGGCTAATGATGAAAAATCATCTTCTACAAAAGATGTTCTAACCTTCGTTAGATCAGAAGAGCGTATTTTGCCCTAAAGGGTTTTTACTCCAAACCTTACCCCTTATCACTTACTTCAAAGTAAAATCAACAAGCCTTATAGTTTTTTTTATTTGTTGTTTTACGTTATTTGCTCAAATTTTTTTCGGTGAGTGTAATATAATGCAGTAATGCCTTCAAAAAGGAATCTCGTGCTCAGACGAACCATACATAACGTTGTATTTCATATGTAAGGAAGCTCGACATTGAACAAGTTCAAGTATTATTCAAACATGCAATCCACATAATAAGGCAAATATGGTCACTCAATCAATCATGGCTAATCGAACATTTAGGCCAGGAAGTAATTTTTTTTATTATTATTATTATGGCATTTCTTAATTTCGCAATATGTGCATATAATTGCTGTTTGCCTGCTCCAATACAAAATGTTGTGAGTTGTGAATGAAGCCTGTTTTTTTTGCACACCCTCTTGAAATTAGCTTTAACGCAACAAGTTGTTTCGTGCATATATACTCGCACATACTTCGTTATTTTTAAAAGTGGTGCTTATTTATTATTATTTATTTTATTATATTTTTTCGCGGAATGTGTTAATTTTTTCAGCTGTTTTTACAAATGGGTATGACATGTGTATGTATAGTAAGTAAATAGTGCGCAAGCATTTCTTTTGTGTTTACTTCTTTCTATTCTCATTATAATTTTACTTCTTCTATTGTGAAATCTTTTATACCCAACTCACTACATGCACAAAACACTTAATAAATTTACTTCTTGTACTTAGACGCACGCACTCAATTTTAAAAAAATCTTCCTCGTTATGAAAATATTTTAACCGTCAATTTAAACGTAACCAACTTAACACAACGACTGTCGAAAGAAAACTGATCATAGCTTTAAAATGTGAATGAGACCTGTATAAACATACCCGCTCTTTATTGTTATCTCTATTTGTGTTTATGATTTCTCGTTAAAAGGTATAATTTAAAGATAAACACAAGTAATATAAGTAAACCTTAATAGAAGCTTACAATAAGATTCTTATTCTGGAAAAACAGAATGACCATTAAAGCTTCACATAAATCATTAACAATTTTCAAACAAACAGTGAATAGTTTTTCAAATATTTTACTGAGAACTTCGAGTTTGAGCTTAAACTGGGTTTAAGAGTTTAAATGCAATTAATTTATTTATATTTTGTTTTTAAAAACTAAAATATATTCCAAAACTATAAATAAACCGTAAAAAACTGTGAGTTTTACTATGACAGAATGGCTCTCTTAGGACTTAAGCCCACGAACGAACAAGAGGGGCCTACAATACAATCTATATCCAAACGTCGGTTATATTTTTTTTTATTTTGGAAGTTTATTACTACCAGAAAGTGCCACAGTAATATTTATTTAGTATTTATTATTGATTTATGATTCCAAGATTAATCTAGCCTCTTTCACACTAAAGTTCATCGTAACAGTTTCAATAAAAGCTTACATACAACTTACACTTTATATTTCTTTACTTAACATCCTTGTACTTGATAATTGCGCTGAACTGTAACCGATTGCCCATGCCTTAACCTTAATGCTGCAACTATTTGCCTGAGTAATAATCTTAATGCCTAGCGGTCAATATAGCACCTTGTCGCTGAGCCGTTCCTGATCCAAGTTCAAAAACAATTTTTTTCTCAGGTTACTTTCTTAATCTATCTACTTTAGTTCCCACTCGTTCTTAATGTGTTAATTTGGATTTCAACTTACTGATTTCGAATTATTATTAACCCTCCGATAACCGACAACTTTTTAAACGGTCAAAGCCCGACAAGGTCCCCAAAGACCTTCTCTATTAATATAGCGTGTGATGCGTATAATTGTTTTTCTTTTTATCCAATATGTTTGGTGCAGTGTTGCATAATTTGTGTGAATATATATTTGGGGACATAAAATCGAAAAAAGTTAAGTTTCGTGCACATTTTCTAATTTTTTTTTTATATTTTTCTGTTACAGACAGACAAAGAGAATAAAATTATACCTAAAAATATTGCATTTAGTTTCTTTATTCTGAGGAATGTTCAACACACACAGGGGTTCTATAAAAAATACAGCTATAGTATAAGCAGTCTTGCTTTGTTTATTCGACTCTTTGCGGCATGGAAGATCATAAAATGTCACAGATTCCTAAGGATCTTATCAGTTATCGGAGGGCTGAAAGTTATCCATGCAGTATTTTTGATAAACTTCGAGATGTATAGCGGCAACCCTATTTGTTGCTGCTTCACAAAAATAAGAAATACTCACCACATACATATGAGAATGAGCTATCCCCCACTAGATGGCGCTAAAAGCACGAAAAATAGCTGCGTATGAAATTTTCAAATTAAAGCTATAACCAGAATTGCAGCGTGTTAACAAATTCATGCGGCGTAAAACGCTGTCACATTTAAAACGTTCATGATCCTGAGTAATAGCGTTTTTACACCGCATAAATTCTGTTTATAGCTTTATACCTGCTTAAGTGATACCATATTTTAAATTGTTGATGGAAGACGTGCTGTTGTACCATTTAATCCTTTACCTTAATTTCGGGAAACATTTCGAAATATCCAAAATGATATTTTTGGATCATTCAACGCATAATTACAAAATAAATACAACGGATTTTTTGTTCCCAATGTTCAACACAGAAGTGGAAGATAGGGGAGGTCACGGCAAGTAAAAAATCTGATGTGTATGGACTATTTCTATCCACTTTCAAGCTATGGAAGATTAAACATTTTTGTGTCTTTTTTCAGTCTTTTCATTATAACATTTAAAGTTGGGAATAAATTAATGATTGTTAGCTAATAAAATTTATTTTTTAACGATGATTATTAATATCTTGATTGTTCTAAAGGCCAAACCAAACTTATAAGTAATTAAATAAAGATAAAGTTAAGGAAAACGAATTATTTTACTTATTTAGATCTAACTGCGATTCTAGGCATACTATTTGGCATCAGCATTTTGCCAATCCAATAACAAATGGTTTGTTCTTCCCACAAAAACAACATAATAATGGCATATAAATACTAAAAAACTTTAAAGTTAGAGTTTTTGTTCTCGAAAGCGAATTTTGAAGTTTATTCGCTTGTAACCCAATCAGTAATTACTCGAAGAAATATTAATATCCAAACTAAGAAAAGCAAATTTTTTTACTTTCTTCCGCTTTTGCTTCTCTTCCGCTTTTATTTGCAGAGTGCTTTGTCTAGAAGATAACGAAACGACAGCTCACATTCTGTGCGAATGTCCGGCCTTGGTTCGGCACAGAGAGGGAATTTTTATTACATCTTTTCCCACGATTAACAAAATAAAATCCTCTCCAACAAACGACGTTTTGGCTTACATTAGGTCAGCTGAACGTCTTTTGTCATAAGTGGGGGTTGGCACAAAAGATCTTTTAGATCGCAGTGCCTGCCAGTTTGGGCTCGTAAACATATAACAATAAATAATATGCTGAGAAAATAAACAGGGCCATCGGGTATAACTGAGCACCGACTTGTGGTGCATGAGTTTGGATGCAACTGAATACAACTGGAGCTCGACCAAAAATTCCAAATGGCATTCTACCCAAACTTACGTCTTTTTTATTAAGCACTAACTTAGCTAAGCAGCCCTTGCAAAGTTACATACAACAAAAATTACCATATGAACGTGCCAACCTCCGATATCAATATAATTGGTATTTCTAATCCACTTGTCCAATAGTGTCCGCATTCTTCTTAATATACAAACCTTTATAATTTTTTCCGTCACGTTAATATACACTTATATTATGCAATCATATTCGAATGGAAGTTTTACAATTTATAAAATTTTTATATCAAGAAAATGCAAAAATATTAGCAAAACTAAACTAAAATACAAAAAAAAAATTGCACATAAAAGTTTGTTCGATTTTAAAAATAGCGGAAAATAACGCCATCTGTATGTCAGATTTCGCATTTGAGATACAGATGGCGCACTTCCCCATATAAAGTACATCCTTTTGGTGTTTATTAGAACTACTACTAAATTTTAGTACCGTACTTAAAATTGTTCTTGGGATATTTCATAATAAATTTTCAGGTAATTAGAACAGAAAGCCATGGGCAAATAACACTTTCATACTAAATTTTAGTGCCATACTTCAAATCGTTCCTGAGATATTCCATAATGAATATTTAGATAATATGAGAGGTGCCACATTTTCCTTTCTAATCCCACCCACATTTTTCCTGTAGTATGAGTCGGTACATATCAAAATATGGCAATTTTGGGATATTCAGGTTTTTTTTCTTGCTGTCTATTTGATTTTTAAATTGCGATTGGCATCCCGTTAATATTAAATAGGTTTTTTTAATTTAATTGGCATTATACTATTTATTTGTTCGGTCAGTGTGTATTGCACCAAAAATCTGGAAAATTTTCGTCTACGGACTTAGGCACTTATAATACATACCGACTTGTATGACATTGTCAATCGTCATCCTTGTGCGAAATTTCAGAACTGTCCTGTAAATGGTTTCAGATATAGTATGCCCAAAAAAGCATATAGTTTGTATAGGAGGTGCCAATCGCACTTGTAATTTTGAACTCAGACTATGCCTATCTTATTACCAGAGATATAATACATCATTGAATACATTTTTGTGTCAATCTGTGTTATGGTTTCGGTATTATTTCGGGACATACACACATATTTTCCTTTTTATATATATATAGAAAAAGAGAAGTGAAAAGAGAGATGGAGATAATGTTATAAGGAAGGTCGGTTTCCCATTAATGCCATTAAGTCATAGGCTCTTTTTTTTTTAATTTTACAGAAAATTGGGTTTTACCCTATTTTTAAGAGAAAGAGTAGGAGGTGGAGGAAAATTAATAATTTTTGCATAGACATGTCTATGCTTAAAATTTTTGTAATGAAATTTAATACGCTCAATGAAATGACGATTGCTCAATGTAATTTTTGTTGATCATAAAGTGATTAATTTGCGTTCATAAGACACACAGGTAGCAGTGGCGGAGCAGAAACGTCTTCTGCACGTGACCATTACTGATACTATTGGCACGAATTATACCTTAAAATGTTTGTCTCTCATCTAAAGCATACAAAAATTTAGAAATCATTGGCTATAAATTAAAATTTGTATAAGCATTTATGTGAAGTATGTGCTCCTAATACTGCAGTTTTTTTAATTTTGCCATTTTCATGAAAAATTAGGGCCAATCGAAAAAAACCATTAGGATATTCGGATTCTGCGGAAAATTTTACTATAGAAAATGTTACAACGACAGGCGGTTGTGGAAAATCATGTTGAGTAGTGTAATCTCGCGGTACGACAGAGAAAAGAACTATCTCTGTAATTCGTGGTGCGTTGGAATACCGTGTCCACGTGGAATACGTGAGTTCCACTTGGTTCTTACTAAGTGACTTTATAAATTCTGAAGTAGGAAGTGAATGTTTGCAATCTTCTTTTGATTCTGTAACTTCCAATTAAAATTTAATAAATATCAGATTGTACCTTCCTAATAAGTCTTAAAATTTAGAATAAAACGCTTATGAAAATTTAAATACATAATTCAGAAATTATTATTATTATTCAATAAGTTTAATCTTTTTACTGGCTTATATTGCTTATAATTAGTGATAATAATAATACAATGTACTTGTATGTATAAAAAAATTTCAACTACATTTACTTTGCTTATGAGTTACAGTGAAATTTCCAAAATGTTACTGAACGTTCAATTGGTGTCACGAGACAATTGGTCTACAAACACAAACAGCAAAAAAATACTGGACTACATTCATATACTGGATGCTTAATTTTAAGAAACGCATTACATTTTCTTTTTTTTTTTGGTTTTCGATTTTTAATTTGTTGATAGTTTTTTGATTAACTCTTGATTTGATTTGTGCCTCACTTTTGGTATTACCTTCGTTTTCTTCTTTTAGCTATATAATATATTTTAATATATTTTGGATATTAGCAAAGAATGCTTTTTGTATGTATTGATTTAATAAAAACAAATACATAACAACATATAAATACATACATACAAGGTATATTTAAGAAAAAAGTGACATGTATAAAAAAGAAATTATTTTAGAAAAAATTAAAAAAAATTATTCATATTTAAATTACTTAGGTAGTGAACAAGATTTTCGTAATGCTTTTTTTCTTCTATTCCCCCAAAAAAACAAGGAAAACTTTTTTGCGCACGCCGCATTTTCTTTTTTGGCAATTTGTTGTTGATGTTGTTGTTGGTGGTGGTGCTTCTGATGTATTTAACAACGTTCAGTAACATATACTTTGGCAGTGGCAGGAGCATTTGATCTTCGTACTGCTACCGATACAATTATGCCTAATGCAACCAAAATGATACCCAGTGAATTCATGATGTAATGTTCAATTTCAGAATTGCGAGAACTGAGAGAAAAATATGAAAAACAACAATTGAAATTAGTTAATTACTTATGTGAAAGATGATTTGATTTCTTACCTCAACGGCGTCTCATTGGCAGTTTGACGTTCATGTTCTATCAGCCCAGTAACGCATGTCGCAATGGCCAACATGAAATTCACTAAGCCAAAACTGGCATGTATTGGCACCATAATGGAACGGCATTTGTAGGTGCGATTCTCACAGCAGAGCAACACCAAAAAACTGCAATGAATAGATTAAAAATTATAACAATTAAGCTGTGAATTATGGTTCAATCTGTTAGCTTGTGATTAGGTTCGTACCTGAAAAAGCCAAAGACAAATTGTAGCACAAACAGGCCCATTGTCACGAAACCCAACCATGAGTGTAGACTATAGAAATTTTGCTTTGGTGGTTCGGATAAATTATGCGAATCGAAGACTGACAGAAATCCCAATGCAACACATGGTATGGCACAAGCATGAAAGAACATGTGAATCAATTTCACATAGATATGCTTCAAACAGCGACACAAACGATACAGTAGAATTGCTAAAATTTAGATGTTACAATATAAGATTTTCGATTTAGTTATGAGATACAGTTGAGTGTGCCTATGGTATAGTGGCAGATAAAAGTATACAAATTGATTCCGGTTCTTCTCGGGTTATTCTTTTATCCATCACTGAAGGCACCTGCATTAAGCAAATATACTTACAAAATCCTGATAGGGTTATAAAACCTGCTACCATCAACGTTGGATGTAAATTGAATTGTAAGGCGGGGTTATCGGACCAACCAAATCCACCACGATAGAATAGTACCCAAAATAGGGTAAGCACTAATACGCCTACTAGCAAAATCGTCGATAGTATAACCACCAATAGGTACTCAAACCATGAGCCACAATTCCAGGCATTTTCCGAATCTTCCTCGTAACGTCTACAAGAACAAATAAAAAGAAAGACAAAAAACTTATATATAGATACGAGTACATATGTAAATAAGGACTTCCGGTTGAACCAAAATATTATATACGAAATATATCTACAATTATTTATGCAGATACTTATGTTTGGCAAATAGTAGCAGTACGTGATTCTATGTTTATAATCCGCATCCGAACGTCGTTTCATTTGCTTATTCAGCTCATTCATGAATTCTTCATTAATCGTCATTTTATTTGTTGATGTGTCCACACAATAAAAAATTCTAATAAGATTTTATTTTTTTATGTACTCAAAACTCAAAAAAAACATAAACAACATTTTTTGTTTGACAATAGAATCTAGTGACTTTACTTTCTGTGTGTATTCTTAGATTGATTCAATTCATTGCCGTCTCCAGACGAGTGTTTTCAATTACCACAATTTACGAGTAAAAAAAAAAAAAGAAATTGAATAATTGTTCATTAAAAACGAATGGTGTATGTAAATTTACGCATATGTAATTATGACAATTTCATTTTTCTATCTCGTAGTTGTCAAATGCAAAGGATGCGATATAACGACTGTTCGGAATTAGAGAAAAGCTAAGCTAATTGTAAGTTGAATGTGCTGTAATTTAATTTAATTGATAAAGCTGAACTTATGTACATATCTATGTATGTAGGCGAGAGGTTATGACAGTTCGTGTGATTTTCTAATTTAAAAATTTTATATATTCTTTATCTACGTCACTTAAGAATAATGTTTGAGAAAAGATATGCGATTTCAGATTTAGTATCTGTGAGATAAAGGAAACGATTTTTCTTTTTTTAATTAAAAGTAAACAAAATTCTAAAGAGATAGAAATTAATTAATAAAACAAAGATAACATAATTCATTTGAAGAAAGTGAAATTGAATGATATCACAGGCGGAAATATATTCTGAAGAGAACCCTTTCTTGCATTGAACAGGCTCAATAGCTAACCACACAGACGAGTCGTATTACAAAGTTTGATTCAAAATATGAACAATGCTAACAATAACGCAAGAGATGATGATGAATCAGTCCATGCTTCTTCAAACATGCTTTTTGAGAAAGCAAATGATTGAAAGAAAACTATGTCACTGAAATGCTTTAACGCAACTAGAAATAAGAAAGAACTCATTGCAGTAGCAATTTTGTGATACAAGGATATAGAACTTACGATATTAAAAATCCCATGGGGAAAGACTTGTGATGGTACAGCATTTCTGGTTAAAAACAAAATTAAACACTGTCTAGTTGAATAATGTTGCACACAACCACAATTTGTATTCAAGAAGTTGTTGACTTCCTTGGGGATGCAACGATATATTGTTCACCAAGATACAGCTTAACAGATAAGCAATTCACATAATTTGTTGTTGCTCTGGGAACAATATTTCTTGGTATTGATTAAAACGCAAAGCAAACTTTTTGGAGCTCTAGATTTTGGTCATCTACATATATCGCAAGATACTCCAAATATAATATCACGTAAACAACCCAATTACTGGCCAACAAACCTCCGCAAAATACGTGATTTTATCGATTTTTGACTAAGATTTAATGAATACATTAGCTCTCTTGGCGATCTTACTATACCATTTAAGAACCTCGGGCAAACATTGGCACTAGCATGTATGATTTTACCTAATAGCTGAAGCAGGCTGCGGAAATTGCTACACCACAATCCAATCTTGAGGATTATGCTATAAAACCCAAAGCCTGATAATTAGCATAATTAACGCAAAGAGAAAACTAAACGGAGATTACTAGATTTATAGAACCCCAAATATTAAAAAATAACCTAAAGCAATCATACCTTGAGTAGTACATAGGTATTGAACCTTGGGCCACAAATTTATCTAACTATTCTTTATGGAAGGCAACACATAAGTTAACTACCAATTCGACTGACCAATGCTCCCAATTCGAAAAATACCCAAGCCAGCAAGCCAGACAAAGACCCTAGACTTGTTAGTTTGCATAAACCCATAAGCTTGTTACCCATACTTTGCAAATTGCTTAAGAAAATTTGAGTCAAAAGAAACCGGTCCACATTAGAGTCAAAGCAAACAATACTCACTCACCAATTTTGCTTTGAAAAAAATGAACACACAAAGAATTGTATTTGAAGTACGCAAAGCTTCTAAATTATCTTAGATGCTCAGGTGTTTGACAAGGTTTGGCATGAAAATTTTTTTTAAAGGTTAATAAAAGTGTCAACATAAGTCAAAAAGGGTCAACTGATACAAAATTAATACAGTATGAAGATAATAAAAATGTAGAATATCAAATATTGTATCTTCGAATCTAAATTAATTTCACAAGGCGATTTCGAAAAAAATATTTTTGCCGAACGTAAGGGTCGCTTTTTTAAATTTTTTGTTATATCTTTGGCAGTTACATTCGGATCTTAAAGTATGATATATCAATGTTTTTGTCTCGAGGAGACCAATGTTTTGTTCTACAGGCCATTGACCTCAAATACCCCATTCTAGTATTTATAAGTTATTACCACCCTAATGTACCACCCTAATTTCAGAAAATTAAAGCTCGCAATTAAAAAACATGAATCTGAAGTCAAACATTTTTTTTTAACTTATAATTTTGACTAAAATTGGTGCTCGATTTATTGAACGCTGGCCTCTATTTGGCATTTTTTTTTATTTCTCTAAGGAGGAGATCGATGGAAAAAAAAACATGTTTTCTTTATGAAATTATTCTTCTTATTTTATTTTTAATTCAAAATAGCGTACGTAAGTTAGACTAAAGAGTATCAATATATGAAAATATACAAATGTATTTGTTTATGCATTTTCATGATATTTTTCAAAGAAATGGGTATGCATTGGTATGAACCTTTTGCACAAAAACGAAGCTGGCTTATAACATTGTTTCGCATCTCCTTTTCTTCCTCTCCTCTATTTTTATTATAAGATAAAATCGAACGTTGGGACGATATTTTAATATTTTATAGTAATAAATAAAATTCGTAAAAAATCCCACTATTTTTTTAAAAATTAATGGTTCAGTATTTGGCCCACTACTCTACATACTATATACCTCAGATTAGCCAACAGAGCATAATTTACACATTTCAACTTTTGCTAATGATACAGCACTTCCAAATACCTATACTAACCTCACAACAGCGACTAAAAACCTACAAAATCATCTTAGAACCATAGAAAATTCGTTAACGACCTGGATATTAAGTAAAGATAAATAAATCTAAAACTGTCTATCGTACTTTTGCGCCAAGTAAAAGAACTTGCCCGGCATTCACTACGCACCGCTATCAAACGTAGAAAAACTTCAAAGAATGCAATCAAAAAAGTTCAGAACCCTTAAAGGAACTCCATGGCGCAAAGGAACTCCAATTTTCATAAAGTCCACAATATAATGGTTGCTAATGAAATAAGCAAAATTTGTAAAAAAAAAAAAAAATATACCCTGTAATTGTTTACATATCTAAGTAGTCTGGCAAGAAGCTTACAGCAACGCAAATACGGCAAGCGGTCAATAAGTAAAGATACCTTACATATTGAATTAAAATAATTAGCACAATTTAGTCTGAGTTAACACCGCTGTTTGGTGTGAATTCAGACAAATGGCATCTAAAGGTTTCAAAATGTCAAAATACATTCATTAGTCGTACTAAATTTTTATATCACTAATTTATTTGACTTTTTATTGCATATGTTGCGTATAAGCAACAATCACATAAAAATAGATATAAAATAGGTGTTTAACTAATATTTCTAGTAATGCTAGATGTTGATCGGCTCTGTTAACTATTCTTCACGTTTACTGTTTGCCGAACATTTGTAGTTTCGTGCTTTGCCATTGTGTTTTTAATTTTTTGTCCTTTTTGTCGAGTCAAAAACCTAATTGCAAACATTTTTCATAAAATCTTTTGCACAATTACTAAGTGGAATTTTTTTTCAAATATGTTTATAAAAAATAAGAGAATATGAAAGTCAAAAATTGTTGAAAGAAGGTTGTGCAATACATAAAATACGTAAATAAATAAATAAAGAACAAACAAACATATACAGGGTGACAATCGTAAAGTGACGCACACATTTCAGCAGTTATTTTCAAAAGGACGTACTTCCATTAAGTACAATTAAGTGTTAACATTGCTGAATATAAGCATTCATTTGAACCCCACCTCATTCAATATAACCTCCTTTAGCCTGCACACATGCCTTCAATCGATCCGGAAATCGTAGGACTGTTCGCCGCAGGACTTCCTGATCAATTTCAGTCCAGGCTTTCTCTAATGAATTTGTCAGCGACTCCAGACTGTGGTGTTGAGATGCACAAGCCTTACTCTCTAAAATACTCCAAATAGAGTAGTCCATTAGATTCAAGTCTGGGGAGTATGGTGGCCATTCTTGAGATGTTATGAATCCAGAAAAATTGTCTTTTATCCATGTTTGCGTTAATTTTGCCATGTGGGAAGTTGCAGAATCTTGCTGGAAAGTCCAGTTTTCATTTCCAAATGTATCTTGGGCCCAGGGAAGAACATGTTCATTTAAAATGCTCCGATAAACAACCTGGTCAATTTTAACACCCTCTTCAACGAATATTAGAGGGGTTCTGGCATTAGCGGAAACTCCAGCCCATACCATAACGGAAGCTGGCTTTTGAACTCGGCCAACAGTCCTATTTTGTTGCGATGATGATGTTAGCCACATTCGGTCATTTTGCGCATTGAAATGTTGTTCAACCGTGAAAATTTTTTCATCTGTAAACAAGATATTTTCAACATTTTTTAACACGGAGGAGCGTAGCAACGCCTTGCATCTTTGCAGTCGCAAATCTTTCTTTTTTTGTGTCAGATCTTGAGCTTTTCGGAGCTTGTAAGGCTTAAGATTAAGCTTTGATTTTGCAATGATTCGCACTGTTTCACGGTTTACTCCCACTTCCTTAGCGATTTTTCTCATTGAGCGCCTTGGATTTCGTTTCATTCGATTACGAATTTTTTCTCTTAAAACAGTAGTGGCAACTGTTGAAAATTTTCCCCGGTCTCTATCTATAGGTAAGCATGATTTCAGTGCAAAAGGTTTCTATCAAGCCCTATAAAAATTCGGGCGCCAAAGGCCTAATTATTTATTTCATACAAACTGCACTTTGAACATACTCCAGTTTAATCCGTATAAAATAATATGTGTCAACATTTTTAATGCATTTTTGTACATTTCTTTGTAATGTAATAAATGCCACATGATTATTTCATTGGGAAAAAGTTTTAATAAAAATATTAAATGGATTTATGCGTATCTTTACGTACTCGTGCATAATAATAAGTGTGTTATTTTATAAAACGCATGATGTATACAGATGTATAGTAAAGAGGAGCATCTGTTAAATATCTACAATAATAATAATGACGATACCATAGCGTGTCAAAATAATATTGCTGATATATCCAAATATATCCAAATGAAAGTGTGAGATCATTTCATTCAAGTGTGAATATTTTTCATGTATGGGTTTTGAAAAATGATTATCATATAGTGTGAATATGTGCGAAAGTCAAAGAGATGCGATCGCATTTAATCATAAATGATGAATTGAGTTAAATTGCGAATACCAAAACACAAAAAAAAAAAAAAATGGAATAGCATGACAATTGAAAATATGTATGTATGTATATATATATATATACACATGTGCATGTTAAAGCAATGAAATGTGAGCTAATAATAAAAATAATAAAAAAATGCGTAAATAGATTGGCATAAAACTAGATCATCCAAATAGGAATAAGCTGGAGTTTCCTGGTTTTCTGTTTTTCAAATCATAATTTGAATGTGTTTGTGTTAAAAACTCTCGAAATGTTGCTATACATATTTTAGTTGCGTTTTCTTTGCCACTCGCTTCTAGTTATGTATTACTAGCAGCGATAAATGTATGAGAAAACAACAACAAAGCCACAGAGATAACACGTATAATTATAGTTGTTAAGTAAAACTAGTATGTTTGTTAAACAAGCCTGTGCTCTCATCACGTAACTTCTAGACGATTGTCGTCAGAACGATACTCATTAAATGATATCGTCTGTGGTTTGATTCGTGTCGTTTATCGTATCGTATATCGTTTATATTTTACAGTTTAACAGCTACGGGAAACTTCATTTGATTTGTCAAAAATGTTATTTTTGTTTTCGTTATTTACAAAAACATTTTACAATGTAAGTTTTAAAAGTTTTAAAAATTGAAATTTAATACAAATAAATCAAAAACAATTATACATATATCAGCTGCACCCTTATAAATGAGAATATTGCTGAATTACGTGGAGAAGCATTCGCAAAACAAAAACAAAAAATGATTTTGATAAGGCAGACTGAAGGTGCAGTTGGAATACATTATCTGACACATCTCTCAATGCACGATTTTTATTTTTTTCTCTTTCTGTGAACAACCAAATGTGATTATGAAATATTGTGAAAATAAATTTATTTAATTTAAAAAAAAAATTTACTTAATTTTAAAAACCCAAAAAAAGTGCCGCAAAATTCAAAACAATACCGAATTATGTATCGTGCAAACTCAATCGTTGAGACGATAGTACTTGACAATCTTTGACGGTACGTAAAACAAGCAGTGTACCGTCAAAACGACATCGTGCAAACAATATAACGTTTTAGTGATTACATGAAGTAAAAGTATCTTCAAAACGATGTCTGACGACTATCGTCATAAGTGATTTTACTGTTCTGCTTACACTGGTTGGGGTTTAGGGCTATTTATTAATAGATTTTCTTAATACGACTATGCCATTTATGGTAGTTACCAGGGAATGCAATTTCAGTGTTTTTTCTCGTTTTATGTTAATTTTTGCTCTATTTTTAATGATACGTGTCATATATGGCCCATAAGGGGTCGACTATAAATTCATCAAATAAATAAAATAAAATACATATTTTAATTACTTGAGAACCGCTTGTGAAAGAATAGAAAAATACTTGTCAAAAAGAGGGAATATGTTTGTCAACAAATGAGAATTGGCTTGTCAAAAATGTTTCCATGTTTTCACTTTCCTTCAATTTTTTCCAATATTTTATTATATTTATTTATTCATGAATCCAATTTTATTGATTTTCATTAAGTTCAAGAGCTCTCGCAAGGTCCACTTTCGTACACATTCAGACAATTGTACTAAATTAGACCATTCCCATCGTTTATCATTTTGTTTTAGTTTCCCCACCAGTACCATTTCCGTACAATATCAAACATTTGCACTAAACGAGCCCAATCCCATTAATTTTCGTCGAAAAATAAAAAACAAAAAAAAAATTGGCAATCATTCTTCCATATTTTTAAAGCATTTCCTTATTTTAGACAAATTTTTGCCCACATTTTGACAATTATTTTCATACATTTGAAAAGCATTTCCGCATTTTTGACAAGCACTTTCCCTTCGTCCATCACAAAATGGTGAAACCTAAATTTAAAAAAATTTTCTTGTGATTTCAGCAATTTAATTGGTTCGAAATATGCTCTCGAAATAGACGCACAAACTCTGTAACACCCGACACAAGTTTAGATATGATGGATTTATATACATATATTATCGCATAATTTGAAAAGGAAGTATTTCAAAACGTAAAAATTTAACACCCGTCAAAGGAGAATGGCAAAAAGGTAGAAACTACACAACTTATTATATATGACTGTGCAGTTTTAGCAGTGTCAATGTATGTATACATATTTCTATTTAATTCATACAAATATAATATGATATTACCGCGCAATATTACCCATAGATTACATTCCTCGTAATAATACTCGCGTAAGGAAATGGCATTCGTAAAATCGTATAGAAAAGTTGTTATAATTTTGAGGTTTACTTGTAATTTTTTTTTTTCAATTTGCACTTTATCATTAAACTAAGGTATGCAAAATATTAGTTTAATTTAGAATTTTATGGTTTGGAAAAAATTTTGTGTGAAAATTTGAAACAAAATAGAAAAATCACAAAAATAAAACTGTCAAAATTTCATGAATCAAACTTTGATATTTAAGTGATACCAAATATTTGGATTGAAAACAAGTTTAGATTTGACATGGCTACATCTACAATAATGTATGTATATTGCATTAATTGCTCAAGAAATTTGTTCAGTTTCCTTGGCCAGAGAAGGAAACCCTGCTGATCTGTGATTAAAAAAAAATATGTAAATTCTATCCCATTAAATTTTTGTATAAAGCTATAGCTCGTAACAGGAAATAGTTAGAAATACTGCTCCAAATTCTAGAAGGTTAATTGAAAATTCGACAGAAATGCAAATTTAATGAATAACTATCAAGGTTTGTCCGAAACTTAAGGTACAATTTTGCTACTTTGGCACTGCAATCAAGTAAACGGTTTTCATGGTAATCAATTTTATGCTACTGATAAGCTAAACATAAAGCTACAACAATCGTTTAAGTTATAGTAATACAAATAAGTAGAAATAAGATAAAACAGTTAAAAAGCTTTAACCTTAGACTTAGAGTATAATAAATGAACTGTTAAAATTAATAAAAAACGAAAAAAAAAACAAAATGAACTCGTTCATATATGCATTAAAATTACAAATTTATATTTAACTGAAAGTTCAATCGAACTAATCACTCAGTGAATCGCTAATAATTTACATCACGGCAACCGATTGTATGTATGTATTTATATCAAGCATCAGCTATCTGGCAATTTAGTGGCACAGCAACAACAGCAATAATCACAACAAAGCTAATATATTCATAGCAACTGTTGGTGGGTCAACGTACGACGCTGCATTGCGCAGACAACAAACTACTTGCAATTTTGTTTACTTTTGCATTGTATGCGCCGCTGCAACGCTATAGTGCTGCTGTATGTTGGTGCAATGTAAAACCCCTCATCTCTCCCTCTCATAACTCCCCCCCATAACTCATTGTTTTACAATTTCACTAGCTAGCAGCATCACCAACCACAACCGCAGCAGCAACTACGAAAATAATGCGGTCTTTCACTTTTTTACACAAGAGCGTGCGAAATTTTCACTAATAAAAAACATACATATCTACATAAATATACACGAGTACCTGCACATAGTATAAACTCGTCGTAATATTTCAGTAAGTAGGTTCAAGTGAAATGCATTTATGCGCAGAACGCAGAGAACACTCTCTCATGCATGAGAGGTACAATGAAAGTTCATCAAGATCAAGGCAGGTGGTGGTGCTGATGTCTTTACAGATTGTTTATGACAAATATAATTTTTTATAAACAAAAATTTATATAAATTTACTTTAATATGTTGACAGTGATGCGCATTTGGCATATGCAACCGGTTACTGTTTATATTGCATTGCATTGCATTTTACTACTATCTAACTATGCATAATTATGTTGAACAAAATGTATGACAATATTAACACAATTTTCATTAATACAAATGTAAAAGCGACATTATTTTTCTGAATTTATTAGGTATTTAGTGAAAAGTAAAAATGTAAAGTCTTGCACATTAACCCACAAATGCCTACAAATACTTTAACAGTATTTTCAGATATAATGTGATAAAAAAAAATATAGCAGAAAATAAAGTTATACTTAAATTTCAATTTGAAGAAAACCATAAACCATTGTTTCAATACAATAGATTATAGATAATTTTTATCAACGTAAAATGAAGTGCGGGTAAGGGATAAAGTATAATTGTCACTATGACATGGTCATTGACGTACTGCTTCAAAGACTAGTAAACTTAGTTTTTAATTAGCCCCAAGCCTATGTAGATGATGTAGTAATTAGAATTAGGGACACCGATGGCCCAATCATATCAGACAGAAAGCTCTTAATACCATACAACAGTGGTGTTCCAAAAAAGGGATAACAGTAAATCTAAACAAAACAGTACTAGCATGTTCTATTTTAAAGAGAAAGCAATCAGACTAAATAGACAAGAACTAGTACTTTCAGATGAAGCTAAATATCTTGGCGTGATCCTTGATATGAAACTGCCAAATCTATTGCAAAGATGATAAGGACATTCCATGTCTATCAACGCTTATGAGATAAAAAAAAAATTATGTGTCTGCAAGCACTCACAGTAGAAGTGAAGCTATGTATGTTGTTTTTTTAGAAAATTGTTAGAAAACATTTATAAAACATTCTTTTGAAGTTTTTACAGTCCTCTTCTTTCTATTTTGTTGCTGCTTTTCCTCTGTCTATCGGCACAACCACAACTTAGTACACGTATATATAACACATGAAAGGAAAGTTCTGTTATATGCAATCAAGCCGAGATTTCTATATCGACTCTCTCACTAAAGCACATGAGATAAAACTACGAGAAGTCAACTCTCTGCATGATTGTATGTACTCGATCGCTAAACACTAACAACTGCACAACTTCGTTTCTTATTAGTTTCGTATGAGTGCAACAACAACGCGACTTCCGTTGCAAAATTTTCGATTTACCCTCGCTAAAGAAGATTCACTTCAAAAATGGCATGTCATATCAAAGAGTCATATAACCAATGGTTATCAATGCAGCAATTGCGGCATTGCTTGGTGGCCTAAAACTACATCAAGTAAAGCCGCAATCTGAATTACAGGGGCAATGAAAACGTGCCCTACTGCAGTAATCTAAGCAATAACTTGCCTGTGAAAAAGGAGGACAGTTTAAGTTTCCTTAGACAAAAAAGTCCACGAAGCACATCCAAATAATAATAAAGGATTGCGAAATAAAAACGTTCAGGGACTATTGTGGTGAACTTAAAGCCTTAATAACCCAATCACCATTAATTCGAGACGCTTAATCGGAACAAACACATTCGAAATTCATACCCTTGCAATGGGCTCTTGAGATCTGCCGAGATATGCACTTCTTAGACTCATCAGTACTGTTAATGCAGCGCAGTGCATTATAGCCTACTTAATACTAATAGTAAGGGTTAGAGTAAGTATAATCGGAAATTATTCTTAAATGACTACAGATTGTATTTCAAGTATTAAAAAACAGAACATCTAAAAGTTCCCCTGTCTAATTTTGTTATAAGCTACTGAACATAAAAAAAAACCGCTGGGTCCCAAATATGCAAGTTATAGATTATTTTCTGAAAAAGGCATTTGTCTTTGGTAAACTCCCAAAAGATGGCAACTCTATGAAATACACATGAACTTGATGTTTATGAATTTTTAATTATTTCTTCTTCAACTAAAAACAAGCACCGAGTTTGTATTTAATCATCATGATATGTTGAAATAATGTGTATATGAACACTTATCTGCAACGAATAGTTCTTTCGACAATAGTGCGACAACTTTCAATTAAACTATTCGTGTTCCCAAGACAAAAAATTTCTATAAATTAGCATTATAAATAATTTGTACATAAAAAGGATCACAGCAAAAATAGTTTTAACTCTTACAAAGTTTAATTGAAATTGAAAGTTTTTTCCCCAAAAGAAAATATAATTGAATGTAGCTACTGCCTTTTTTATTAAACAACAGTGACATATATTGGCTTAATACCAATTGATTAATTTAACTTATTTTATGTTGAGCACAACCACAACAATAACAAAAACAAAACCAAAACAATAACAACAACAAAAGAAGAAATTTGTTTTGATTGAATTGCAGAGATGGACAAATAGAAGAAGAAGAGAAACAAAAAGTTTTCACTATCGTTTGTGTACTTTTTAACTTGTTTTTATCTCCTTTTTTATATGAGCTTCAGATAAGATTCAGAGAAAACTACAAGCAAACCAAAAGGAGAAACTTAAAATAGGTATAGGTATGAAGAAGAAGAAGTTACTGCAAAGTTTTTTTGTTTGTTTGTTGGCAATGCAATGAAAAGGTGTTTCTTCTTCATTTTACAGTTGAAAGAAGAAGAATACAAAGCAGAATAAGATTGCATCTGAAGTGTAGGTATGAACAATGTAAGGTTATGTTTGTTTTCAAACAATTCGGTGGAATGTCATGCTTTTATCTTAAGTGCAGTAAGTGTGTACAAAAACGCGTTTGCAGTGAAATTCAAAAAGGTTAAAATTCATAAATTTATGAAGTTGAAAGAAATTTGTATTTGACTTTCTTTTGCATATGTATAGTAAGTGAATTGCAATTCCCCCTTTTCAAAAGTTGCATAAATGAATGATTGTAAATGATTTTATTTAGTAACCCGCGGTAAATGCTGCAGCCACAGCAATAACACCAGCATCATTATGTGCATTATGCCTCAACAAATTTTAATCAATTTAATTTATGACTGTCTGCGCGCGTAAGACACACATTGTCTACTTATATGAATACTCTGCAACATGCCTAATGGTTTCTTTATTATTGTTTTTAAGCCAAATGTTTTCATAATGATGATTTGACAATGAATGGTATATGTACAATAAATAATTGAGTTTTGTTTTCTGCATTTTCACTTTCCTTAATGCGCAATGTAAGTAATGTCGAATGAAACTATGGATATCGGAGATTTCCTTAACAAAATTCCTTAATACCAAATTTTTTCTCATTCGCCTGGTTTTGCCTTTTAAAACGTATGAGCAATCCGAAATAATCACCAGCTCTTGACGACCCCAAACCGTATAATACTACTATAAAACCAAATTTATCAGTGCCTTAAGTTAATTTTGTATGTCAAGCTCCAAAAAAATAAAAGTGGCGCAAGAAATTAACAAATCAACTCACTCAAAAAATGAACCACATCGTGATCTCGACACTCTGTATTTAATTTGTGAAGTTTATAGAGAAAAAGAATAAATATTTAAGATTTTGACCTGTTTTTTAATAAGTTCTATGTTTTATTATTCTGAAATGAAAAAAAAAACATTCGGACAAATCCAAATGCGTTTTGAAGAGAACGAGTGGTCCTTTCGGATTCCATTAATTGTTTTATAAAAAATTACCTTTCGATATAATATAATTTTGCACTTTCAGGTTAGAATATCTCAAAAACTATCAGAGAAATTCTGACCCCTCATTTATACACATACATACATACATATTTAGATATTTACCCCTCACTCCCTCACTGGGAATACAGGTAAATATTGTTTGTGGGCTTGGTACATTTTTCTAGTAGACGCACTCACATTTTTTGCGTTCGATTTACTAGTTAACCAGCTGGTTCAGTTTTAAAATTTTGAAATTTGTATGAAAAACAAAATGAGATCTTATAATTTTGATTTTGTTTTTCAAAAAAATTTTGAACATAAACGAACTTATGAGAATTAAATTTCTCATGCAGCAGCACATACTAAAGGAACCCACATTATATGTACACACCACTAACTATAAAATGTCTGGCTGATACTTAAGTGAATATTCAATTGTTTAATTTGTTTAGTCATTTCGTGGTGCCAATCCCAGGGATAGTTGATGTTGTCGTCGTCATCATTGTCGCCGATAAAATAAACTATTTTAAATGTTAAAAATATGTAAGTGAAATACTTATACAGAAGCATACAAAGTTGCGCATGTATGTACATTAAGGTGCCTCACGAAAAAAAACTTCTTGCTGTATCCCCATAAAAATTAACCTTGGTTTATTTTAGTACGATCACTAAAAATTTTTGGGTGTACCATTCTTGAACTTAATCATATTGAAAACACACACCAGTAAGCTACTTTTGGCCCAATAAAAGCTCACAAATAATAGATATTCAAAAATGATTAGGTTCTGCATGAAAATATTTGAAAAATCTATTTACAAATTTAACAACAATTTCCGGAATTATTTTAAGTTTCATAGTTTCTTTTTCATACTACAAAACACTCATTGTCTCGAATCTGTTAGCAGATTTAAAAAAATGTGTAAGCACTTTTGAGTTTCTGTTATTTGTGAGCTTTTAATCCACCAAAAGTAACCTAGAGAAAAATTGTCCCATGCAAAGATCGATTTTTAGAGGCTTTTTCAAAACGTTCCTTCTCACGAATGGTAATCGCTGAACACGAAATCATAATAAAATAAACCGAGGTTCATTTTTCGAGGGGTACAACCAAATCTTTTCTTTTTTTTGTATCAGGCTGGATGCACTTTAATGTACTTAAGTATGCGTGCGTATGCAACTATAGGATACATTAAAATTTTGTATCATTTCTAAATAGCAATGCAGCAAAGTTTGCGTGTAAACAAAATTTACTTTATTAATTTAGTAAAAATATACAATTTTTCATTACATATTTAATTTTAGCATAGTAATTAAAAACAAATAAAGCACAAATTAAGTAAATGGCTAATGAGTTGCAATTGCAGTTCGAGTGCATGTCAAAGGCTAGTATAATTTTAGCTAACATACTGTAATTAATGGTGGAATTAACTTGAACTAAGATTTTGTGCTGATAACTGCAATACAATTTAGTTTTTAATTTTTACAAATTTTTCAACTAATTGATTCAATAAAAATCAATAAAAACTTACGCAGTTGTTGTACCTCCTCGCGGCATTTTATTCGAGTGTTGACGATCACGCATTGAAAATTAAAAAACAAAAAAGTTGAATAACTATTTTAAAAACGTTATTGTTTTTAAACTAACGATCGTTAATTGTTTGAAATAGTTTCAAATAGTTATGCAAAATTAAATTTGTATTATCGGTGTTAAAAATATTTCCAAATGTTTACAAAATGTTTAAATATTATACACTTTTAATTTCAACAGCACGTAAAGAAATAACAACGAAAAAGTGTAATATATCAATAAAATATGTAGAACATCATTATCAACTTTCGATTCGCATCTTCATCATGATCATCTCAATCACTGGACTTGATATCGTATAGCAACTGAAACTTTGATATATGCACACCACAAACACAAAGAATTCAAATGAATTTAAATTAATATATTCGATTACGAGCGTTTACTAAAAAAAAAAGAAGAAAAAAAAGCAAAACAAATTAAGTGTTTATTTACATAAACTTCTCCACAACACTTTTTCTACACAAACTAAATATTTTTAGTAAATCGTCAGGTTGTTGTTTACAAATTTTATTTTTTGTTGGTTCACAACAATTGTTTAAGCAACTTTAATTAAGTATTTGTGTAATTGTAATTGTACAGATAAACAAACTCATTTATCACGCTGCGTTTACTCCACTAAATTTGTACCTAGTGCAAACGCGATCTCGATCATAACCACACGAACTTCACTCGATAACTAAATATTTGCCGCATCTTTCGCGCTTTGTGGTTGATAAAAATGTTTTGCAATTTTAACAGTAAGTTTTACTTTTTAATGGGGCATGTGTGCGAGTAAGCAATGTTAACTGGTGTGTGCTGTTAAAGCTCTGTTAGTTATTTTCCAGTTCTTGGATGTAAAAACATTTATGGTTTGCGTCTATGCTTATGTATCTACAGTATTTTCTAAATATTTAGTAATCGTATGAATTGATAAGAAGCCGGTGTCAAGAGAGAAAATACATATCGATCGTTTGCTGCAAGACTGTCATAAGTCAAAAAAATTTATTTTATCAAAAATATTTAGTTGTCAATGTACTACCACTCTGTTAAAAGTAATAACGACACATACTCTTCTAAAGCGGAGAGTACAAAACAAAAGTTATAATTTTTATACGCAAGATAAAACATTAGGTAAAAGTTATTACTACATACTTAACTTAAAATTTACTTTTTTTTACTTATGGCAGTTTTGTAGCAAAGGAGCGATATAATAACACAATTTTTATAAGTATATATATCGTTATTTAATGTAATTTGTTATAACATTGATATGATTGTACAGTGTTTTTAACTTATGTGAGTGCTTACTAAGTGTGAGTGCATTTGTTAGTGACTAATGTTTTAAAACAAAAGATTCCTAAATCTTGTAGCATTGGAAAAAAATAGATAAAAATGATGTATAGATTTTTTTTATTCTCACAACGTTTCTAAGTGCGTGTAAGTTAGACATAATTTGGTCCAACCTCAAAAAACCCAATTTTCCCCCAATTAAGGGATTGTTTCTGTTAGATATTTGATACTTTTGACTTCAGCTTAATTTTGAAAAAAAACGCTTTCTCAAAATGTGTATAATTTCGGTCACATATGTACGTGGAAGTTGTCGTTTGCAATCACGAATCTTTAATTTCGTTGACGGTTTAACGGTTTAAAAAAATCGATTTCCTTTTTGTATTTTTCGATAATTTAGAATGTATAAAATATGAAAACAAAAAGGTTTGGTAGAATTCGGTGTAGTTTACGAATTATCGCACTTCGAAGTGGTCTATCTTGTGTCGAGTGCAGGACAAGCATTTTGCTATTTCAGATGAGCGGAACTTGAGATGTCTTCATATAACACGAAGTCTTCCTACTCAACAGACAGACTGTTAAAAGGGATTCCATTTGCACCGGATAGTAAGTAGAGCTGCCAACTTTCTCAAGTCCCTGGCCCGTAGATTAAGGACTGTAAATTAGTTTACAAATAACCACATAGGCCTGCAAGGTCTTATTGAAAATAAGTAGTGATTTCATATATATATTTGGGTTGCGGAATTTTTCTATTCCGTCAGGATTGTGAGAAATTTTAACCTAAAATTGTGAAAAGGGCGACTTTGGCAATTTTCTTTCATCTATAAAATCTAAAAAAAAACTATTTATTATTATTATTTAAATTATTTTACTATTTTCAATCAGCATATCATATTTAAACGTTTTCAATAGAAACGTATCATGTATTCACATACATTGTTGCTTGGGTTAAACTTCTAAGCTATTACACTATGTTGGACGCTTTCTGGATTTAACTCATTGCTGCCCAGTCGGTAAGTTCACTCACCAGCACTTTGTTTAAGCATATAGCTTCACATATGTGGCCTATAACTTGTCTGACGGATTTTTATTATTTTAAGAAAACAATTTGAAGAAAATTTTCATTTCCTTTGTGAAAAATTTTTGATAAAACAATTTGATACATGTGACCACATATGAGACACCTTTTCGTAAACCTCAATATTTTCAGTAATTTTTGATCGAAACAAAAACAAAAACGAAAAATTATTATACAAATAAAGATAACAGTTGATTTTGATAGTACTTCAAACGAATTTTCAAAATATCAATCAGTTCATATCACTCTTAGCATCGATATCCGTCTGGTGGTGAGTGAGCTTACCATCTTGGTTGGTTGGTTAGGGTGGTGACCGAGTCTAAAAGCAATGAAGACTCGGTCAAATTAGCACGTTAGTGCCATTTTGATACCACAACTCGATTTTAATAATTATTATTTAATAATTTTTATGAAAATTAAAATTAGGCAAAAAAAAACAAATATATTTTAAATTTCAACGAAATCCGTATACGATTTCGGGTATCGAGTATTAACCGGTTAATAAATCAAAATAGAAAATGATCGAAATTGTAATTTTTACAGTTTTCGGTTTTTGGTGATTTTAAGGATCGGATCAAAAACTGACCTTATTTTATAGTTGGTAAAAAATGGAAAAAAACTTGTCTTTTCATGTTTTTGAGTTAAAATTTCTCAAAATCTTGACGTGATAGAAAATTCTACATTGCGATTCGGATTCAGCGCACAAGAACATATGGTAAACCAATTTAAAGTTTAATTTCACAGACCTGTATAATTAATAATTTCAAATACCTATTAATGGTGGCACAACAAAATTTTTTAGATTCATTTTTTGTAGCTCCAGAAATAAGAAGCAGAAGCAGAAAGCAGAAGCTTTGTTACATTAAAGTTTATACCATAAATGCAAATAAAAGAGGTCGCAATCGAGTTGTCAGCTATACAGAAAGAATCGACAAACATGAAGCATTGAGGCTTTATAAGAGGCATAACGCTACAGTCTCCATAGACTTCCCCGTTCCTGGCATTCACGCCTGAATTTTTACGTTTGCCCAGGACATAATATTACTTACACATGTTGTTAATAATAAAATCATAAGTCACTAAATTTCTATTACTTATAAATACCCATTTTTCTATATTTAGAAATACAACACAACAGATTTTATGAATAATTTTAAGATTTTTTGAGTTTTTTGTAGAGTATATGAAAGTTTACCTGAAGCACATTAAAAATAAAATCAAATAATTATATTCAACCAAAACACACTAATTTCTGCCAAAATATTGCAGAAAATATTGTATATGCGTTTTTTTACGTTAGCTGCGTAAACAATTCACTATTCTGTACTATTAGATTTCACTCAATGAGTTTTCACAACGCAATCATAGAAAACAATGCCTACCTATCTAGTACAAAGTACTTTAATTAAAATGATTAACATATACAGCGCATGTCAATGCCCGAATATCAAAAATATTGGGGTATAATTTTACCACAATTAAACTATGTTACTAAATAATATGGAAAATAGTAAGGTAAACAAAGCATGAATTCAACTTGTATTAAACATTCATTGTTTTTGTGGTGTACTCGTTCACCTGATTTTCCCATACGGCACAGCAAGGAAATTGTGAGCATATCCTGGCCAGCAGCAATTGATTGCGTGCTAAACTGACTCTGCCGCTTTTTACGATCTGATTTAGATGACCCAAATAAAATGTGAGTACATACTTTGTTACTCATACTCGCAGGTGTCCCGCATAGAAATCGATTTCAAGTTCATTAAATCATCACACACATAAGTAGTAGGTAACATTTTCCCTCAATTAGTTACACTTTGTTGAGGTTTTTTGGAGATGGTTGAGAACAACCACAATGTATTAGTTTGCTTAACAATCTTTTTAGGCTTCGTATAGTTACAATACATTATCAATCAAATCCAACGAGATTCCCAAAAAAATTTAAGTGGTCATATTACTTACGAATAACGATATATAAAATATTAAAGTGGCCTTTATTTTTAAATTTGTTAGAAGTCTAACGTTTTTATTTTTGAAAGTAAGAAAATTCGTAGAGTTCAGAAAACTGTGCAAGTTAACAACCTCAAGCTTTAAATTATTTTTTTATAAAAATGTATGTAAAATATTCATCATTGAAATGTTTGTCCTTTTTATCAAGATTTCCAGGGATTGAAGCTCTGATCGATGGGTTAAGGAGGTGAGAAAAGTAGCGCATAAATAAAAACTACCCTAATGCATATTTACTCATTTCAGAGGCTATTGACACTTGTGATTTTAGTAGTTATTTTGGTCATGACGTTTTGATTTTGTTTTAATGTAACAACAACAATTCTGTCATTCTATTTTCATTTACAATTTGTTTTCTTTATTGATTAGATTTAACTCAAGCTACCCCTCTGTTTCTAATGATAAAATAAATGATAAATAGTGTGTAAATTAAATGGAAAACGTGATAAATAATTAAATAAAATATTTATTATGAAATAGTTTATGAAATCAGCAAACTATTTAGCCTTTAGACAGCTTAAATTGTTAAATTCTGAAATAATGAAGGGCCATCCCCACACATCTTAATAATAAATATATATAAATGTGTGCCCATATTTGCATTTATGCCTACAAACATGCTTATTAAATCCTGATTATTTCCACACTACCCAGCTAGCAAAGAGAAGATTATTGGACGATCACGATCTATGCTCGATCAACTTGGGGCTCTTTCATCGGATTGGTAGAAGAGCTGGAAGTTATACTTCGAATTTTACTCCCACTAAGTTCTTCGTTGTGGTCGTTTGAAAAGCGATTTTGCATTCCCTTTTTTTTCTGTTTCCTTTTTCAGCCCTAAGCTAACCCTATTGTTGCAGCATGTCTCCCCATTAAACAGTGTCCCGTGAACTCTGAAATCTTTGTGCTGATGGAGTTATGCTGAGATTTAGAAGCTGTCCTGTATGCGTTTTGTCCATAGTGGTTCAGGTTAGTCTAGTAAAAGCACAGATATTTTCTGTTACCCAGGATCTTTTACCTCCTCGAGATATTTTTGCTTGATGGTCAATTTAATAGACGTGAGAGGAACACCAACTCTGCAGAAGGGTGAGATATCAGTAAGCAATGGGGTCTAAAACGTTGGCCTTGCAGTTGCCTTGGATATCCATATACCAGGTACTTAAAGCGCGGTTCACGCAAAATTGGCACGCAGGAAAGTTGCTGTATCTTTTTAACCAGAACACTCAGAATAACAAATAATGCATTTAATGATAAGTTTAATATTGTGTTTTAATACTATAATATTAAAAGATTTAAGTTTCTTTGTTTTGCAAAAAGTTCCGGGTATTCCTTTTAATGGACCCCATCAACCTTTGAACATCCGCTCTGGATACTTTTGCGGCTATTTGGTTTCATTTTAGTAATATTGAATTCACATTTTGACAATACCTGCATTTTTCTTCAACTTATATTTTGTAATAGCCCAGTATTTTTCGATCGGTCGAAGCTGGGAGCAATTAGGTGAATTCATACATTTGGGCACTACATCTACTTTATTTGTTTGATACCAATCCATGGTTTTCTTAGAGTAGTGGCAACTGGCTAAATCAGGCCAAAACTTCACTGGCGAATGGTGGTGACGAACAAATGGCAATAGTCGTTTCGAAATGCACTCTTTGATGTAAATATCAGACGTCATAGAAGAGGATGTCACAAATGCCCTGGATTTGAGACCACAGCTGCAAATAACCTGCCACACCATTGATTTCTTTGCAAATTTATCCATTTTTATGTACTTGAATTTTGAGCGTACATTACCACAATTCGTTGCCATATAAAATTTTTGACCTGGAAGCTGTTTAAGATCAAATTTTACGTATAATTCGTCATCCACAATAATGCATCCATTGAATTTGGTCAAAACATTATTATAAAGAAGACGCCAAGCTTTTATGCGTATTCGTCTAGCAGTACTTTTGCTGATATTGAATTTTTTGGCACGATCGCTATCCAATAGTCCGGGATTGCTTTTGATGGACCTCAAGATCTTAGCCTTTAATTTTAGGTTGGTGGTTCCCGTTTTGTTCACAACTTTTTTAGCTCTTTCAACACTAAGAGTTTCTTTATATCGTTTTATAACTCTACATACCGTTTTTTTTTTGGAGATATTTAACACTTTCGCAATCTTTGAACCAGACCACGACGGATTTTCAATAAATTTGTTCACAATCAATTTTCTATTTGCAGCTTCCATTGTGCACACAATCACCAAATAAGTGAGCTTGTGAGTGACTCGACAAAATGTTGAGAAAATATCGGCAGTGAAGAACAAGTTAGATGATTTGCAAGTAATTTATCTGTGTTGGGGTTCTTAGCTCTGTGACGTTTGTTGTATAATATTAATTACATAACTACATACTATAGTTCCAACACTTTTAGGAATAAGTTTTAATAAGGTAGTAAAACAATAATCTTCGCGGTGAGCGTTTTACGGCTCACTTTTAAATTTTATCTTTGTGCGTCGTCAGAAATTCTTCCCCGCGAATCGCCACAATTGCACAGTTTCTTCCGAACAATGGAGCTTTTGCGATCAAACAGTGGCATCACCAATATTGTTTTTCTGCGAATCGTGGGACGACCTTCTGGAATCAAAAATACAAGCTGGGTGCCTGCTACATACATGCAAAATATAGACAAAACACACAACAACAAAGAAATTAAAATACTGCAATTATATTTCAATTGTATTAGTGGAATGTATCATTTGTGAACTGATCATCAAGTGAGTTTCCAATTGTTTAATTTGCCAAGCTATATGTAAAATCATACATTGTTTGTGTGTGTATGTGTGTGGGAAGTAGTATGCGCTTATATGTATATATCTGTAGGGTGAAATGAGTAAAGATCATTGCATCGTTGAGCTATTTATTTTTTCTATATAAGATATTGTATGAACTTTTGCAACAAATATAAACCAACCACAATTGTATCTTAAAGATACAAGCATGCAATATGGAGGAATCATAGCGTTTGGTGCAATTTCTGACGCTCCCGCTGCTACAACTATTGTTGCTGCCGCCTGCATATGAGTGTAAATGTAATTTGCTCATTGATTTATTTATTTTATTTTCTGTTTTTCATTTGCTTTCAGTTTAGCAATCAATTGTAAATTAATTAATTGCAATGATGAAAATAATTGATAATGTGTGAAAGAAATTTTTTAAGGTTATATCTACATACACATATTAATATATAGGGCTCGGTACAGTTACAAACATATGTACTTGCATACACTAGCGATGGGGCGATTTAGTATTGAAACTACCCTCAGTTATTGACCAAAAACTTTTGAGGTCAATTTTTGAGAAATTGGCTGGATCGCCAAGTTTGCAAAACTCAGCGAGGGTTTTATTCGGCTATAACAGTACTTTCATTCCACCATAGTCAAGTCACAACATGTAACAACATATTTTCTAATAATAATAATAAAAAAAAGACTGTAAAGCGTTCAACTGTTCCTAAAAATGAGAAAAACAATAAGTTGATCCAAGCGGTCCATTTTAGTAATAAGTATTTGTGGAAATAATAGTATTTTTTTGTTCTTACTTGTACTGAAGTCATATCTAATAATGATAAAGTATAGGAGGCCTAAATATAAGTATTTTTTTTTTATTTCGGCTCTGAATTCACCCATGATTTTGGTAAATTTTGGTTACTGAGAATTTATGTTCATGTCAGGTATCTGAAGTGACAGACAATCCCTTTGCAAAAAACTGTTAGGAAGCCTTTGTTATTGTAGGTACACATGACTTAACCCTTTCAGCTCTTTTTTTTAATTGGAGTCGATCGATTTTTTTTTTGAGTGAAATTCATGATTACTTAAGACTTCTACAACTAACATAAACAAGTTTCAAGCCTCTACATATCCTTGAATAATTGAATAATTTTACTCCTGAAGCTATAGACAAAAATCTGTTAACGCTTTTTCTTCAGTTTTTGAATTTTTATATTCTTTTATGAAAGTAATATTTTCACTTAGAAAAGAATCATTAATTTTTTTATTAAAATAAAGCAATCAGTTTTGATGATAAATTTTTGCACATTGCATTTTTGACTTGGCTTCAAAGAAAAAAGCTCTTAAAAAATAGCATAAGCTCTAATGATCGGAAATCCAAAAACATAAAAGTACTTAATAGTAAGTTATGTAATTTAAAAACTATTTACTTGCTGTCAAAGTTTGTCCTCTGTTGAATGAATGGGATAAAGGCGATTGTCTAATATATCGTACAAAATCAACGAATCCAAATTGTTTTACTTGTTTCCTCACTACATATCCTACTCTGAAATAGTTTTTAAACCAACACTGTTCAATTACAAGTTATGAGAAGAGCGAAAGAATTTCATTATCTAGAAATCACGGGTTTTCTTTAAATTGGCTAAATATTTTTAGGGCTAATAAAAATAAATTTTAAAGTAAATTAAACTATAAAATATATTAAAACTTACGAAGTTATTGTTCCACCTCGTGGCATTTTGTTCAAGTGCAGATCACGCATTTAATTATCACAAAACAAAGGCAAAAATTGTTCAAATAATAAAAAGTATTTAAGCTTTTTATACAATTCAATTTCAAATTAGATTAAACATGAATAGCCTGTACTATTTACTTTCGCGTTTTATCAGCATAAAGAAAATAATAAACAAAACAATTTGAGTTCAGTTTCAGATATCACAATGGAACATCACTAGTGGCTGACTTTACATACGTACGAAAGTTTATACATCTGTGTATACACAAAAAAAAAAAAAACAACAACAATATTTGCGACAATTTATATTTATTCGCACTCAAACTTACGTATTTTGTTGTGTATAATTATTTCTATCTATTGAGAGACAAAAATAGCAAAAATAAATTAAACTAAAACACCAAAGAAAATGACGAACATTTATTAATCAATGATCACCATTTCAGATACGCTAGCGGATCCAAAGATTACACAAGGGTGGAGTGGTTGAATTGGTTCATCCCGAAAAACACATTTTTAATCTATGAGCAACGATCAAAATGTATGTGATAATCATCGGGAAACTTTATCCCCAACGCCCCTTCCTCTTGAATCCGCTAGTGCCCTCGTATGTATTTGCAAACAAACAGATACAGTTCGAAAGTGAGAGATAAACATTTGTTTCTGGCGCTGATACCGCGACGCGTTCGAAGTCAAAAGATTATATGGAAACGAAAACAAAACTATTAATATACAAATAAACAATCAAACAAACAAAACTTTCAAATGAATTTAAATTAATATGTTCGATTACGCCGATGAGTACATTACGCTGGAAGGCGCTGATGAAATATAATTCTTGAAAAACAAAACAAAATGAATAGAATATAAAAATATTGCAAAATTATGTTACACAAACAATGCAAAAATTAATCTTCAGGTTTTTTTTTTATATTTCGAAATTTTAATAATTTTAATTGTAATTCTTTCTTTCCAAATTATATTGTAGTATTACTAAATTAAAGCGATCGCGATCATAACCGCTCGAATATCACTCGATAACTGTTTGCAGCATCTGTGCTGCATCTGATAAAAGTGTTTCACTGTCAGTTAACAGAAAATTGGAATGTCTGTTTGGAGCGCTGTTAATTTTCTGTACGTTTCTACTCTGTTATTAGTTTGCCTACATTCCTATGTATTTCCAAGCTAAATGGTTTGTGTCTGTAATAACTAAGAAGTTATGCGGAAAATCATCGAAAAGTTCAACTGATAAAGTTTGGTGGTAGAAAAGTGTGATCAACAAACAATGCAGTGCAATGGTCATTTCTAGGAAGTTTTGTGTGATCAATCCCAAGAACTTTTCGTACAGTGAATACCAAATTTGATTAAACTATCATTAGCGCATTAATCCATCAACGTGTACGTATAATATATCATAAGCAAATGGAGTGCTTTTTATAAATTTTCTTAAAATTCAGAGCGACATAAAAAAAAGCTTTTTCGAAAAAAAACTTTCACAACTCCATTAAAATTTCGTTTATTTAGTTTTTTTCGCGGCCATTTTTGCATTGTTTAAGGGGTTATACGCAGTTAGAATTTTCAAAAAATAAATATTTTTTATTCGATTTTCATAATGTATTTACATATATTTAAATATATTCTCTGAAAATTTCATATCGATCCTTGAAGTTACATGTATATTTGTAAAGACCAATTCAGTATGTGTAAAGAGCGTTGAAAACTTTGAACGCGTTTTTTTTTCAAAGTCGGAGAGCAAGATTTCTCAAAAACGGCTCAACCGATCAATCTCAAATTTTTGTAGTAATTGATCGAAGGATTTATTTTTCCGGCAAATATTTATCATTTTATTAAAAAATTTAAGGCCAAAATTTTAATAAAAAATCTAAAATTGGTTTTTGTAAAGCCGCAATTTTGTTAAAAAATAGATATTTGATTACACTAGTTTGCAGCCAAATTACCAATGAACACCATTATCCAATTCCTATGTGAAATTGGTCACTGAGCCCGAAAATCAACTCTATTTTTAATTCTATGTTATGGTTTTGGAGATATCGCCAGTTGAAATTTGTTTTTCATCGGAAAAAATTGCCACACAGCCGTTTGGAATCGGCGTTAAACTGTAGGTCCTACCATCGCCACTGTGGTCTAGTGGCAGAGTGCCAGACTCTTATCTCTGGAGACCTAAGTTCGATTCTCGGCTTAGGTATGTTTCTTATCAATCTTTCTTTCTCTCTGCCTTTCTTTCTTTCTTGGGGCTTTGGTACAATAGATCTTATAGGTCGCAGTGCCTGACTTTCGAGCAGTCCTCTTTCAAATAATAATAATAATAGATCATTGTACTAACCCAGATGAACCGACTATAAGTTGAATTCAAACAGTTTGTTTGGGTTAATCACGACTCAAAAGCGGACTCAGAAAGAGGGCTATGTAAAAATGTAGGTAAATTTTTTAGTTTATAATAATAAAATATTTAAATCTTCATAAACATTAATTTCATGGCAATTATGGTAAATTTATATGACATCATAGTCATAGCGAGAAATATCAAACAATTTTGTATTGCTTGGGTGGAAATGTTAAAATGTGAAAATTATGTAAAATAACTGAGAAAGCAAAGCAGCTGTGAATTGGAGAAAATTAGATTTTCATTTAATAAATCACCGCATTTCCACAAATATAAATATGTTTTGGCGTTCTAGGACCTCACGGTCATTGCACGGTACGTCAGCGTGACGACATTTTTAACGAGAGATATGCTCTCCTCATCGCTGTGAGACTTCCAATCAGCATTTGGTCTCTTTTCTACAGATACTAGCGCCTCTGCCAAAGCCAATCTGAAACTTAGCAAATCGTGGGTATCTTTCAAAGCTTTTCCATTTTTTCGAAAAGCATTCCAATATTCGAGCAAGGCGTTACAGCGCACTGTCATCAAATCTTCTTAATTTTGAAAACAGAGAACAAGACATTTTTTTTTAGTTAAAGCCGAACACTCACAATTGTAGCACTTTCAGAAAAAGTCTGTACGGATTTTTATACTATTGCAACACACACTAAGACTTAAGTTCATCGTATAATTTGAAATTTTTTTTAGAAACTAAGTTTTCTTTTTCTCTTTCTCTATTCAATTTACGTTGTCCACTCATTGTCGCAAATGAACTAAACTCAAAAACTAAATGCAATTTTGTTTTATCATAAGACACGAAGATAACGGGACTGTCTGTAATATATGTTCTAAAAATAGAACACACCAATGATGCATGCCGGCCTTATCCTAATACGTCACAAATTACTGGAATTATTTCGATGTTTATGAACCCGGACAATTGTGCGTACACGGTCTGAAAGGGTTATAATGACTGGTCTGTAATGGCGGCATAAGAAAATTTGGAGAAAGAGCGGTAAACTGAAACATAGTGTAGATAAATGTCGAATTTTCTGTGAAAAACAAGATGAACTTATCTGAGACACGCACTTCGAAAAACATTTACGCAGTACTCTCAATTCAAAAAAAAAAAAACATAAGCCATATTCACGCTTTAGAGTAGTGTTGGTTAACGAAGTAACAGGTTAAAAGTGCAACACAAAATTACTTTACAATAACAAAATATACGGCATTTGCTTTTACCACCACTTTAGACTTTTACTCTGGTTTGACCCTTGAGTGAAATATTTGTTACTCTGAGTAAGAGAGAAAATTAGTATTTCCTACTTCTTAATTTGTGCAACAAAAAACGAAGAACAAAAAATTAAATATGTAAACATTTTGGGAGTTATTTCATTTTTTCGAGTGGGAGCTACTTTATTCAGCATTTATTTCGTTGTGCCGGTATTTGGTACATAATTTTAATCTAATTTTTGGTCTCAAATTTAGTCTAAATTTTAATCCAAAATTTAGTATGAATTTTTAAATGATTTTATGATTTTTGGTATGGTGTCCGTTATTGTCTCTAGTCTCCTCTAGACCATCATAAAAATATTTTATGTTTTTTTGGACCTGCAAAAGAAGTATTCAAGAATATAGCACTCAGAGAAGTTTTTCGTCCATTGTACTATATCCTGTGTTCCCCTTTGCTATTCTTTAAATCTACCAGATTTATTAATAAATCTTAGCAGATTCTGCGGTTTTAAAGAGCTTAGGTGTTTCTGTCTGTCAACACTCCAGTACCAAATATGCTTACTCTGATCCGACAGAAAGAGGAGCAGACACTGAGAAAGTGGTCTGCCGTATCTTCACAAATTTTATGCTTTCTGGTGAGCTTAGTTTTTTTTACGATATATACCAAAAGCTTTAAATGAAAACTGATTAAATTTAACAGAATATAATAACGCTTAACCGTAACCGCTAAAACCGGTACGGTTCAAAGAAAACAAATTGTATATAGTTATATGCGAACTAGATTTGTTATAACGTTATAAGCGAAAAGTACTGCAGGTACTTTATATGTACAAAAATGCATTAATATGTATTAATAGTTACATATTGTATAACATTTGAAAATGTTTTGCGGATTTTTTTTATTTTAGTAAAATATTGAAGGTGCTTGTCTCTCCACATAAACCCATTATGTATACAACTGTGTTAATAGCTAAAGAAAAAATGCTTCGTAATTAAGGTCATTTATATTTGCCTAATTTTAGTACAGCAAAAAAAAAAAAATTAATATATAAACAAAAACAAAATAAAAATTTGTGTGCTTTTAACAAAACATTTTCAAAATACTTTTCGGTCTCATTAAATATTACTATCGAATAATTACAAATTCTTAGCATTTACAGCAAAATTAGACTCTGCTCCGCACCTTTGTAGCATTCGTCAATCCTGGCGAAAATTTACTGCCCTTGTGGCTCCAGGCAACCTGTGTATATAGCTATAATTTTAACACGATGGTACAACAACCAAAAGTATTGGACACATCCTTGCCATATGCAACATACACACACAAACGTATACATAGATATTCAACAGTTGATTGCGTGTTAAACTGTGGCTAACGTTAACTCTGTTTACGATCTGATTTAGCTGGCCCCAAATAAGAGTGTATGTATGTATGAGTGTATTTATGCTTGTAGTTACTACACTTTGTTGCTTACAGCTATAGCTAGCTGACTGTGCCTAATTGAACGCACGCAAAAATAGATTTTGTTGTATGTCTGTATATATGTGAATGTGAATGGACGGACGGGAGGGTCTTCTCTCACAAGGTTACTCCTTTGACCTTTTTTGCTTAGAATTAATATTACTTACATACTATTTATTTGTATTTTATTAAGCGTTCATTTCATAAAGTACAATGACAATAAAGAAGAGAGAAATGTGGTAAATCGAAAATGACAAACATAATGTTAAGATAGCAAACATAAAACTGCGTGTTAATGAAAATGGAAGGGGGTATTCCCTAAAGTATCAACACATGTTTATTATGTTTTTGAGCTAGGGAATGGTGCACTATACAAAGTACAGGTGTTTTGATTAGTTTTTAGAGAATATTCATCATTTATTTATTTATTTTTATATGAATTCCCATTTATTGAATGGTTATAAAATTAAAAAGGTATTTGTTTGTTATTCGGGATCTCCTCACTAGATATTAAAAGACCCAATAAATGTTCTTTATTATTTTCCAATGACAGAAATTATGCAACGCAAACAACAAGCCAATGGAATCGTAATTGAATGGATGATTTGAAATATGTTAACATTCCAAGGTATCTATGTATATGTATGAGTATATGTATGACCAAAAAGGTCATTGTTGTCTCCTTCTAAAAATTAGCTTCAATTTAATTTATTTTGTATTGTCGAAGCATATGCAGTTCTGGTTTTTTTGTTAGCATTTTTATATGCTTATATTTTTGAACAATTATAATTTACAATTAATTTTAACTTTCATTTGGAAATATAGCCAAATTTTCTCAATTATCTACTGTAATGTCCAACTAAAATTGAATAGAAACAGCATACTGAAAAACGCACAATTTGATTTCATTTCGCATTAAGTTTAAACTTAAAATATTTTATAAACATAACATTAATATAGGCCCGCATACAAAGGTTGCCCACCCCAGTTGTTAATATTACTAAATGTTACTAAAACTAATACACAGTAACGGCTGTTATTAGTAAATTTTTCTCTTGGGCTACATGAATTAGCTACACACTACTTATTGTAATATGTATTGATTGCACCAATCAATTTCGTATTGCTGATATGACGAACGAATAGGGTGTAGAGACACGGGTCAACGCATTAGTAGTTCTAGAAACTATTATCCAAGGCTAAGTAGAGGTATTATCTCTCACTTAGTTGAATAAAAGTTAAATTTTGATAGAAGACTGATTACTTGGATCTGGGATAGAGCAGACGTGCTTTTTTTATTACGCACAGTTTTTTTTAAATTATTTAAATGGGACTGTACCACATACATTTTCCCCAAGTTCCAATTAAATAAAGTTTTTTTATATCGCCTCGGTCTAAAGCGATACATTTTAAAGCACCAAGGGGTACCTTCATCATTCTGGACTAATCAATACATTCATCCAAATTCGCATATAAAGGCTGACAAAAATCGCTTAATCCAACAAAAAATTAGTGATCACAAAATGGCGATCTAATACCAATGCTGAGGAAAATTGCTTAAGCCGACATAAAATTAGTTTTCAAGCAGCAAGGACTACCTTCATCATTTCGGAATATCTATAATCATCATATTCATCAAAATTTTCATTCCTAAAAGGATGCCCTTCTACAAAATGGCGACCATAAACCTGGCGTTCCACTAAAGCTTATAAAAATCACATAAGCCAACATAAAATTAAAATTATGTGCAAGTTAATAATTTGAATTTGAAATATATAAAGTTTAGTGCTAGTTTTATATAGAGATAAAAATAATAATTTCATTATCAAATTTATTAAATTTTAATGTTAAATAATAATTGAAAAGAGATCTAAAAATAGTTTAAAAACCTTAAAAAATGAAAAAAAAAAGAAGCCTAATATATAATTTAAAAAATGTCATCTTATATACCTAAATCTAATTATCACAGTAATAATATCACAGATCATCATACGTCGCATGCAACATCATCGTCGGATTGGTGAAGCAGCCATATAATGTACGTAAGTTAAACCAAGAATTTATACCTTATTTTTGATAACTTGATTTAATATAAATATATAAAATGACAAACATTTCTTTTTGGGTGTATCATTATACATACACATATTTCGCATATACCTCTCTCTTTCATTTGCTAATATAAAATCTTTGATATTATTATCTTTTACTCTCTCATAAAACTTATTCACCTCACTCTCAATTATTAACCGTTTTACTATTCGGTTCAGTTAATAGTTTTTGTATCTGTACATTATACCGATAACTATCATTAGTCCTATAAGAATAATTGAGTAAAGTCTCTTATTTAAATTCAAATATGTAAAGTTAATACTAAATTTTTGTTACAATTGTAACAATTTAAAGTTATTTAGTTATACTCTAAAAAAATTAAATTCTTACTTAATAATATTATTAAAATATTCTTATGAAATAAAATTAAATCAAAATGAATTTTTAAAACTTAAATTATTGTTTGACGAAATGCAAGGAAGAACAGTAGATTAGTTGAGCTTTGGGATATCGACAATAAGGTATGAATCGATATCAGGTAGGGTGGGTATAGAATACGAGGGACTTACAGCTTTTCTCCCTCTGTTCATCAGTGTAAAGATCAAATCATAGTAGTAGTTAGTATATACAAGTTCTTTAGTTCAAATAAGAAGATTTTTTTTTTTTTTTGTATTTTTCCTACTGTATGAGCTGCATACAATTAAGATTAATGTAACTCTTCACATCATAGCATTGAAGCAAGCCCACACCCATTTTCCCTGAGCTAAGACTGAAGCATTGGCAGGTATGCAGCGACCGCTTCAAATGTTGTGAGCCTCGACGAAGGTGGAAGTTCGTTACACTACCGACATTTATCTCCAACTATTATTACCGAATTTTGTCTATAAAGTCAATATACTGAATAAGGAAACCGTTAATGCAAGCGGCACAAATCGCAGATTGCACAGTGCAAGAAATTTTCAACTTTTGTCTTATGCGCTAGATTTTCCAACGGTTTTATAGTAATTTAGGGCCACTGATTACGATTGCCTCCTCAGTTTTTCTCAATCACATCTAGTTCTCCCACAATATGGACCTGAAGTCGGAAAAATGGGGTCTTCAGGGGCTTCTAAGAAATTTCTTTATTTCCACAGATACGAATTTAATGTCTGAAGCAAAGAGATAAATTATATATGGCTCCACATAGAAAGCTAATATAATTAATAATGCAAAAATTTCGGTTTTTTCATGATTCTGGAAAAGGTGTGCCTCGTAGGTTATTCCGATGTTTTGGGGCCCCCTATAATTTTTAACAAGAAACATTTTCTACAACGACAGTAGAATAGTTTTCTCAACGGTTTTTGTTTTATCGGCCATTTTTTGAAGAAGGGGGCTTAAAACCCCATTTTCAAGAGGAAGGGTAAGAGATGGGGGAAAAGTATAAACATAAAAATTGTTTATCTCTTTGTGCTTAACAACTTTGCTTCGGACATCAAATTCGTAACTGCTGAAATAAAGAAATTTCTTAAAAATGATTAGCGACCCTAAATTACTATAAAAACGTTGGAAAATCTGGCGAAAAAAAAATTTCTTGTACTGTGTTGTCGGTTATTAAAAATTGCAAGAATACAGCTACTGATCTTTGAAATAAAACAAGAATGTTTAAAACAGAATGGAAAGTGATGGAATTTTAATTTAAGGCATGAAAATCCAGATCTTGAGAGTGGAACCAAATTTTATAGTATGCAGTTATTTTACTTCAACTACACCTACAACCTACACTGTGTCTTCTTGAAAGTATTTATTCACTGTAATAAAGTGTTATTTAATTATTTTTTATATTACTCAAATATTATACATATGTACTTGTATTAAGCTATGCAAATATAAATACCAGACTTGTGACCGAAATATCTAACTAATTTCATTTAGTTAAGTAAATTTAAACTACAAATTGTCTTTTGCAATAAAATAAAATAGAGCACTGTATTAATAATAATAATAATATTAAAACAATTGTGGAAGCTCCGATTATTTGTAGTACGTTTCCTATTCCATTTGATGTTTGGTTTTGTGTATACAATTTGGAGTGCAAATTGGAAAAATATGAGTGTGTATCTTGCTGGTAGCGTAGATTAGAAGATTAGCACATACTCGTGCACACAGTAGGTATCTACCTACTATATAGTTCATCCAAATATATAAATGAGCTTGGACTGAGTGACTACCTCGCTTCAGCTTATCGTTCGCTCATAATTACATTTATTTTTTTCTTTTATTTAGATTGAAACACTTTAGTGCTATATAAACGAAAGATAAAAGGTTGACAAAAATTAAACAAATATCTTGCAAGATTTTACTTAGATTAGAAAAATGCTTAGATGCTCAGGAAATTGCTAAATTGTTCGTTATTGAGCATTAGTTGGATTAATCGTACACAAACTGAATAGATTTCATATAGTAAAGACCTTGAGTGTTTCCTCTCAATTAGAAAATATTTGAAAAATCATACTTACTTTTCATCCGGTGGTGGTGGCATATCATTTGCAGATGGTGTTCCAGGTGGAGTTTTTTCATTTTCCATCATTGCTAGTGGCGCTTCTGCTCCTGGTAATGGACTAACCGAGTTTGAATCCATTTTTTTTATGCAAAATTTGAAAATTTTGAAATTATTTTTATTTTTAATATAGGGTATGAATAATATCTGAAATAAATTAAATTTGAACTTAGTATAAGAAAAAAAATATAAAAATATGACGAATAAAATTTAATAAGTGGATATAAAATAAGATAAATAAAACATAAAAATTATATTAAAAATAAAATATATATAAAATATAAAATATATTCGTAATTTAAAACTTAATAGGTTTTTTACTGTTTTGAAAATTGTACAGTACAGAATGAAATGGAAAACACCTAATCATTTCGGCAGTGTTCCTACTAACCGAAAAAAGAGTTTAAAACATTTAGTCCCATCTGATTCAAAGGTTTTTGCTCCTTTTAATCCGAAAAACTCCCAAAAAATACGTTACTCTAATTTTCATTTTATTGTTTAATATTCTAGTTCAATTCCATAGAGATCATATGAATTGTATTCTGGAATCGAACGAAATACAATAAAAAGTGAAATCTCTCCGATCGAAAAAAAAAATTTTTTATCATCGAAAAGTACGGAAAGAGGTTAGTCCATTTGTAGATGTTTATTTCTTTAAGATGTGAAAGGTAAACGTTTGTGGATAAACTTTCTCTCATACTTGCATATGACTGTCTTGAGCGCGGAGTATAATTGATAAGTCCAATCCAAATTTCCATTGCTTTCCTAAATCATAAAGTTTCAACCAAAATATACTGTTTGCAATTGATTCCTTAAGCTTAAAAGGGATTCACAGCCCCTTTGCTATTCCCTCATAATTCTTTTCGGGTACGATAATAACTCACAACCTTCTCCCTGACTTACCCGCTTCGTCAAAAAGTTAAATGTATTTGATACCTTTAGCTACATGCACATTGGAATCCCGCATCCTCCCTCACCTCTGATCCTCTCTCACAAAAAAATGTTATGGAATCCCAAATCCTCTATTCTCCCTTGCTTCACTCTTTCTCAAAGTATTTTACATTTTACCATCGCCGCTCCGCTTTCTCATAAAACTTTTTGCACTGGATTCCTCAGGCCTCAGGTATCAAGAAGACAAAGAATAAACCTTGAATGCTGAGCTGTACAAGTATCAGTTATATTTCGTATATTTTCAATAATGAAGATTTATGTAAAACTAGGAGGGACTAAAAAAAGTTCACCAAGTTGGTTGGAAAAAGAAACAAACAAAACTTTAATTCCACCTTTCTTCTATGCCTAAAAGGGCAATAAATTTGTTGGTTTTTCAGGAGTGTGGCCTATCACATTAACGTGGTGTAACAAATAGTGACGCAGTTTCCTTTTTTCTGGTTTTACAACAAATTTGTGAAAACTTATAGTGAATTATTTTCCGTATACCATTTTCTCAGCAATTACCAATTTCCAAGAGAATATCAACTATAATGTTTGCCCTGGTGAAGTAAAGTCGCCATGACGTAGTGGTCAGGGTGCTGAATTGTAAAAAGAAATCAAAGCAACATTTTCTACTCCATCTCTTTGCTAGCAATGGCAAACTTTCGAAAGTTAAAATTGCCTAAGAAAATGCTTTTTACTTCGCCAATCGGATTCGGCATAAAACTATAGCTCGCCTCCCATTAGTGTACAAATATAACTCGCACAACATTAACGGATCGTTGTTGCTAACTTTTGCTGTCTTGCTTAACGAGTGAATTTCCACATTTCGGGCTCCATACCATCACCTAGCGTTTGACAAAACGAAAACTTGCTTCTTGGAATCCTTCAAGCAGATTTTTTCGCTTATCCCAAATGTGAAAAAAAGGAAATCAGTACTTACATTTCCCAAAATTTGCTTGAAGAAATCGGATTTCGGGCGGAATAAATTTGTAATCTTTGGAACCACTTATAAATAGTCGAATGAAGCATTCACTTCATATGGATTTTCGTTTTCGTGGATAATTTTCACCAGTTTAAGTTGACGTCGATATCTTTAGGGAATAGCAAATCGAATTTTTTGCTGTGTTGGCGGTGGCGACTTCACATCAATAGTTTTATTTTCTCGCTTTAAATAAATTATTATAATAGTTATTATTTCAAATCGCCTATCAACTTTCTACTTTTCAAAAATTAATAAAAACCCACCACTAAGCGAACTTTTGTTAGTTCCCTCATACAACATCTGCTTCAAATGGACTTTTTCCTGTTTATAAAAAGAAGCATGTGTATAAAAACACACTGAGAGAAATGATAACAGAAATAATACACATACGGAAATAGTTAACAAAGCACTTACAATTAAAAATACAAACAAAACTTCAATGATATATTGCAGAGAACCTAGTCGTTTTCAATGCAAAACATATTTGAAAATACCAACCTAGATACTATATACATACTGAATTTGTATTTAACAGACTCCAGCAAATAAAAATTGCACATTTATCGACTGCACACAGAAAAGAAAAAAACGAAATGGAAAAGTAAAATCTCAACAAAATTCTAATATAACGAAGTTACACTGTAGTGTGTGCCTTGAAGGTAGTGGGCGTGCGCATGTGTGTGTATATTTTGTTTGGCTGTATGTATGTATGTGTTTGTTGATGATGCTTGCGCACCATGAATGAGCGAATGAATGGGGCGCCATGCCATCCAAGACTTGGCATCATGGCATGAGGGATTTCATATCTTTGGCACTGATTCAAATTTGCATTTTTTTCCATATGCAACGAACGTATACGCAAATTTGTTTTTTGTGGTGAGAAATGATTTTTACATTTTTCATTCACACTCACACTCTCTATTTATCTCCCAAGCTCCCTTATTTGCGTTTATAATGAAAATTGACTTTTATTTTCGGAAATTTAAAAAAAAAAAAAAAAAAAAGGAGCAACGATTGCTTTGGGTGTAAGTGCATTGCACTTGCATATCTCTATTTCACTGCTACTATGTGTTTGTGCGTATGAACTTCTGTCTGTGTGGTTATTTGTGTATGTGTGTGTGTGTATTGGCATGAAATGCTCTTTTGGAGTTATGCGATGAAGTGCCTTCAATCAAGTGTCAATTTCTTTGGCAACTGAATTGCAGTCGCTTCATTTTCAAAGCGTATAATAATAAAAGGAAATTAGTTTCAATTGTAATTAACAAACAATGCAATTTAATTGCTTTAAAAAACTTCAATATTGCGCAGCAATAACACGTAACGAAAAATATTTATAGTTTCTCCTTTTATTTAAAGAATAAATGGATGAAATATGTAGGAAGCACTGCAATTTTTACTCGAAAGGGTAAAAACGTCAATGTATGATAATTTATAAATTTCTGTAAAAACAATGACCCAGTATGAAATACTTAAGCAATAAAAACAACAAGATTGGTTGGGTGAGTATTTGCTTTAGCAAATATTCATTTCTCTGAAATGAAAAATTTCGCCATACAAGTACTGTTAAAGAAAATTCCGGATTTGAATAGAACTTCAGCAAAATTTACTTGAAATTCGGTTAAATAAATGAAGCCCGAAAAAAAAATACAAAAAACGTTTTATGTGATAAGAAATGAATTAACAAGTGCAGAAATGTAGGAGGCAAGTGTAGGAGCTGAAGAAGGAAATGTTGAGTGACCGAAAGATGCGCACAAATATGTCAACAAACAGCTGTTTTTAAATAAAATTCAAATCTCAATTTTAGTCATGTAAACACCAAAATTAAAAATTCAGTATTTCGCTCAAATTCACACTCGTGTGAACATGCTATAAGATTAATTGCCTGCCAAACGGTCGGGATTTACCTAAATTTTCCAGATTTTTAGTCCCGTATCCAGAGTCCCAACTATCAGAAGTTTGTCCATATTAAATTTTTAATGATAAATTTGAGCAAACACCCTAAACAAAATAAAAATAAACCAAATATGTAATAAACTAAGTTTCTGGCGTTGAAAATATTGATTAAGTACTAGCTTCGCTGTCGGGTATTCTGACAAAGTTTGGGTAATGCGTAATTTTATCATAAAAAATACCTCGAACCAGTAAAGAAGGTAATAAAAAATGTAGTAAAAAGGTAGTAAAAAAAGTAGTAAAAAGTATTAAAATAAGTCATTGCACAAAATTTCAGTACTGAACTGTACATATATGGTTCCAGAGACATGCCGAGATACATTATCTCGTCATCAATATTCAGATATTAATCTCAATATTAATAAATTATACTTGCATCCCAAATCTTAGTACCGTACTATAAATGCTCCCTGAGATATCTCATAATAAATATTGAGATCATATGGGAGGTGCCACACCCCCCTTTCGATCAATCAAAACAATATTGTGCATGGTTCGAGAGATATACTCAAATAAGCATATGATTTGGATGGGAGGTGCCATGCCCACTTCTCCAACTAACTACAGATGCAACACTGGTTGCCAGTTTAAGACTTGGCTATGATGGGAAGAAAATACTATCGTAGCCAAGTAGAACCCTCGCTGGCTTTTTTAAAGCTGGTGGCAACCCAAAAAGTATTTTTAATTCAGTGGTTTTTCCAAAAATTGTTCTCATTAATTTCATATAATATTTGGTTTCTCTCCGATTCAAAAGACCTTTACCGGATTTCCTAAATGTTTCAAAAAAAAATTTAAATTTTGTAACGCTTAGCTCTTATGTAATATAAAAATTTTAAAGAGTTATAAAAATAATTTGATATACTACTACTATTATGGCGCAACATAGAGGGCCTAAACCGAGTTTTAAGTATCCATTCATGTTATTTTCTATTTTTGATTTTTGAGCGTGCCGAAATTTGAACCCAGGCACCTCCAGTACACTAACAACTAAGCAACGACGACCTGTTGATATATTGCGACTAATTAATTGAATACATGAAACTTGAAAATTTTCCTAAATTTCAGAGTTTGATTTCATTTGAAATTATATGCGTGCTTATTTTTTTTTATTTGACAGATCACAGATATTTTAAGAATACAGCCATTAAACTATGTACAAGAAAATCTTTCATTATAATGCCCGTATAACAAATCATTCAATCAATCAAATACCTCCGTAAAGACAAACATGTGTCGCTATACTCTTCATACTTATCAGAGAACTAAGCTTCAGCCTCACCTGCTGCATTCACTTGGCATTACTCTACAACTACCAAGTGAATGGGATTTTCTATACCATATATAAACTCGAATATATTTTCAAGATATAACTATACTTTGTTTTTCAAAGTGTACTACATATAGAAAAAACGTACATATCTATCTTTAATTATTATACAATTCAGTTGCAGTTTATTGACCTTTCACTATAGTGTTTTATATTGTCCATTACTTTTGAAAATACCAACATGTTTTGGCAGCAAAGAAATATTCAATAAATGTCATTTAGTTATATACACATACACTTGTATATATTTATATAAAAAAATTTATGTATAAAAACGTACCAACACAATAAAATGCATACGTTTCATAAATGCTGGCAATATGTATTATTTTCATTCACACTACACTTGGAATTTTTAATTGCTATTGTATTTATTTATTAATTTTTTCAATTCCAAGAGATTTATTTTCGATTATGCAAACTATTGCAATTTATGTGTCTTTTAAAAAGAAAAGTAAGGGAAACAAGGTATGTACATATATTGGCTCCTATAATCAACTTCAAATTACGTACATATAAAGAAGTCAGCATGTTTCTCAAGAACGTATATGACTTCAATTAGTGTTTTCTATTTGTTTTCTTCATTAAACATGACATTTGTCAATTTCTCACGTTTAATTCTTGCCACTATACTAAAGAAATAGACCATAATTCATATGTCTCATGTCTGCATACACTCAGCGAAATAATTATATGTGCATAGGTAATTTTTATATGTTTGCTGTGTACAATCCGTTTTGTCGAACTAACGGTAAAATATGAGTATGCATAAAATAAGTTTATTTATCAAAAAGTTTTTCATTGTTCTTATTAATTTTTTTCTTGAAAAATGTGAAGTTATCAGTAGTTGGTTTTTTAGTCTGTCGCTAGTGCAAATTAAAATTTATATTTATTTAGTTTTAAAAAAGTTTTGATATTTTGAATTTTATTAAACTAATATTTTGTGTGACCGTCCTTATTTGTAATAACTCCAGCCAAAAGTTGAGACATTAAATTTACAAGTTTGTGCAGCATATTGACGTCGATTTTGACCCATTTCTCTTAAATGGCAATTTTTAGGTCCTTAATTGTGTCAAACTGTATTCCATTTTTGTAAACCCCTTGAGATAGTATACTCCACAGATTTTCAATCGGATTCAGATCCGGAGTGATTGCAGGCCACTTTAACACTGGTATTTTTCGGCTCTTCAAAAACTCTGCTGGAAGTTTGCACTATGTATTGACGCGTTATCGTATTGGAAAGTCCAATTATCACCATAACTTTGCTCTGCGAAATCTATTAACACTCCGTCGAGAAGTTCGACATACCGTTCAGAATTCATTTTGTGCGACACAAAGCAAATTTCGGACTTTCCTTCATACCCAAACGCTACCCAAGTCATTAAGGATCCTCCTTGAAAATTGCTAGCATAACGAGTCTCGCTTGGAGGCCTGGTGTCCTGGCGATATAGACACTATCATCAAGTACCAATATCTGCAACAACCGCCCTTTGCCAAAAGTCGAGAATATGGCATAACATCTATAGTTTATTCTGGTCCAACCTTGACCTGCATTTACATTTGTACATCAGTTCCGACACTTTTTAAAAAGAGACGTCTCAAAATCTTCTAAACTTAATCAAGGATTTCAGTGTAAGGTCAATCACAAGGGATATTTGGTTGGTAACCAGGGCCGGCTTTGGCGCTCTAAGCATTTTAGTTTTGGCGCCACTTCTTGAATGGAAGAAAGAAAAGAAAATGGAATATAAATCGGTACCCACTAAGTTTTTATACTTTTTTTTTATTTTTTCTTTTTTGAATTTTTAATAGGAGAAATATCCGTTGGAAAATATGCGTGGAAAATTCATAATTTTTTAAAACCCATGTTTTATTTAATTTCAAAATTAGCGCTGCGAGAAATCGGGATGTGAGTGTTTATAAAGTTTGTGGTGTACTGCGACCTTGAAAGGTCTATTGTACCCACTCTGGAATTGAAAAAGCTCGCAAGCCAAACAAAACATTTATTAACCTTGGGTTTTCGTCAATTTTTTGCATACATATTTATGTAAAATTGTGTGTTTAAATTTTTTCCAAGGGCTGACAGGGTTGCCACAAGCCAATCTTGAGTTGTTCTAAAATAAAATAAAGAGACAAAAATTGACATACTACATGTTGTATCTTGCTCGGATTATTCGACCATTTTCGTTATTTCACTTGCCACCAACCTAAGTATGCATTTGACTACTTTAAACGTCACATGAATTTTTTTTAAGAGAATGGTATGTTGTTCTTTCCCCCACAAAGTTGTCCTGTGAAGGCCCAAATCTCATTTCATCATTAGAGACCCAAATTTTAATAAATGTTTTTTTGAAGTGAAACTTCTTTAGCGAGGTTAAATCGAAAATTTTTCAACAGAGATCACGTTGTTGTTGCCCTCATACGAAACTAATAAGAAACGAAGTTATGCTGTTGTTACTGTTTAGCGAGCGAGTTCATACGGACATCGGCTACATACAATCATGCAGAGAGGTGAGTGCTCGCAGTTTTATCTCATGTGCTTTAATGAGAGAGCTCGATTGCGTACAGCTGCTGTCCTCTCATGTGTTATATAAGTGTACTACGTCGTTTTTGTGCCGATAAATGTAGAGAGTATCAATAGAAGAAAGCTTTAGAAAATAGAAAGAGGAAGAGTGCAAAAGCTTCAACAACAACGGTTACGAAAAAAATCGCGATTTTGTGCACTCTAGCAAAACCAGTAAGACACGAAGTTATACAGTTGTTATTCGGAGACTTCTCGCAATTTTATCGCATGTGCTTTAGTGAGAGAGTCGATTTATAAGTCTCGGTTTGATTGCATATAACTGAACTTTCCTTTCATGTGTTATATACGTGAACTAAGTCGTGTTTGTGCCCATAAGCGTAGGATACTCTCTCTTCTAATAAACAACATAGTTTCTCTTCTACTGTGAGTGCTTGCAGACACATAATTTTTTTATCAAAACTGTCTTGACTACTTAAATATTATTCTACCAAATAAATATTACTAACATACTGCCCTTACAAACTAGCTTTCATTGTCTTTCCTTTTATGGTTCCCCTAATATACCGTTTCAAGCATTTCGTTTTGTATGGGAGGTATGACGCCCACTCTCTCTAAGCCAATCACATTTTCCTTGTAGCATTCTACTGGCTAGCAAAGATCTCATGCCAACTCTCAAATAGTTTATGAAATACACCGTATAAGATATTAGGGTTGCATGGAGATGTCACACTCATATTTTTTCCAACAGAATTTTATTGGCAAAAATATTTTCATACCAAATCTTAATGCAACATCATAAATAGTTCCTGAGATATCCAATAATGAAAGTTCAGGTTAAATGAAAAATGACATTTTCTGTTTTCCTCAAAAAAAAAACCTTAATGCTAGGAATTTTGAAGAAAAAACTTTACATTCGTAGCAATATAAAACGTTGAAAATGGGAGGAAAATAATTTATGGTTCCAAGGTAATACCCCCTCAAAATTACCTCTTTTTATTTTCGGAAAACGTGGTAACCGTATCTAAATATGCATGCTAAATTCACAATTATTCACTTACTCTTTATCGTTATGCTTTCAATTTTAACGTTCATTGACTTCTATGTGTAAATAAGCTTCAATCACACTATTTGCTCATATACAAATTGTCATGTCACATTTAATGACACTTCGAAGGAGGTAAATAAAAACATTTCCGTAGCTGCTGTTGCATTATTTAGATATTATGTTTAGATTACTTTTTTATCAGTAAAATCCTTAATGATCTAAAACGACATGAAACTAAAGTCAGCCTTGCAATGTAACCATAATATAATTCATATTTTCTTTAAATATTTTTCATATAGATTTTAGTTAGCAAATTTCACAACAATCTATTGGTCTATGTTTTTAATTGAACCTATATCTATGATCAAAATTAATTGAAATTCTCAATCTATTGCATATTAATTTTTATTAATATAAAAGTTTCTTAACTAAATTCTTCTATCTGATACAATTTAATATCAAAAAAAAAAATGCTCAATATTTGCGACCCACTAGGAAATGTTATCACATTTATTGTAATTCATACTCGCATTCAAAGATCTGAAGTATATCACAATGAATAAATTTGTACATATTAAACTGGCAACCCAAAATTCGAATGGCTAAGTGCAGTATAAAAAATCATAGGTAATACTATACTGTTATTTTAAACTTGAAACTTATGATCAATGCAATAAGTGTCACGATTGCAAGAAGGAAATATAAAAACCAATGGTTGTAGTGAACTCAGGCGTAGCATTTTAATTTATGATTAAGTGAAGAGCTAACATTTTATGTTCTTAATATTTACCATTACTCGCCCAGTTTGTTGGGTGTTTATTGGTTTATCTCAACATTTTTTCTACTTGGTTCTTATTGTACATATCTGTCTTAATATATGTAAAAGAACATATAACTGAAAAACTCGACTTGGATATAAATTCTTTTTTAGCACAATTTGTCGACAACGCAATAATCATGGATATTTTTCACTGCACTTCATTTATTTTATTTATTGCGATTTAATTATTAATTTATTACGATATGCATATAAAACTCATGCCGGTGCATTGTGTGCTTTTTGGGGTAATTTAAATTTCAGAACATCAAAGCTAAGTTTTTCGTTTTGTATACATATTTTTGTGTTGAGTATGCAAATTATAAATTTTTAAAAGTTATATGTAAATGTATAAATTTGTTTTCCAAATATCTTTGAAATTTGTTAAAGAATATTACGTTAAAATTTACCGGCAGATTTTAGGTGAATGGTTGAAGAAACTATTATTTTAATTTAATTTAGATCTACCGCTAGGCAAACAGTGCGATCGGGATAGTCTGTTCTTTACGTGTATATGATCCTGGGTTAAAAATCTCTTCAACTCAACTCAAAATAGTAGCAAAACCTATGTTCTGTATACTCTGTAGTTCATAAAGGTTATAAAGGAGGAAAGGGCTTTCCTTCCTAAAATGATAGATTTTTCCTTACCGCCGATAAAACTGAGTAGTATTACACTAAGCCAGTTCAGCTATTAGTCGACGAGAAGAATTCGACGAGACAATAGCCAATGATAATGACTTCAATCGCATAAAGTTTATGTGTAAGGTTAATAATACAGACAGCTTGTTCTAGTATTCTAGCCAAACACCGCTTGGCTTTTTATTACTTAACTGTGTCACCATTTTCTTCTCAGATAAAGCATTACAATTTCTTCATTAATGTATTTAACAATACAATTGTAAAATAAATGTATTTATTTAATTTTTCGTTATAATGCTTAAATTCTTCTCATTCTCGTATTATGATAAATAATGAAAACAGAACAGCGTCTGCATTTCCGTTTTCGTAAAATTGTGTTCTAAATTTGACAACAATACAAACACAGACATAATATTTCCTCATCCCTAATTTCATTTACAGTCACAATAATGAAAAAAAGAACAACAACAGCAACAAAAATAACAACAAAAATAACAACAACAGCGACAACAGTCTGGAATCGTGACAAATGATTACTTACATGAGCTCAATGATGTGATAATTTATTCCAAAGATTTGTATGTTACTGCTGGCGTTGATTGTTGATGATAATACCAATGATGCTGGTAGTGATGCAATTTATTATATTTGAAACTTCCCGCCAAAGATAAAAGCACTTTTGCTAAAATCGCATACAATAATTAAAAATTATTAGTTTATAGAAACAAATACTTTCAAAAGCAAACTATTAAGAAACTTAAACAGAAATTTTCATGCTTGAAAAAGGGCGGTAACTTTCAACGATACTCAGTTTGCAGTTATACAGACACAATCAGCTCTTGGCTTATTTTTTCACATACAAAAACAACCAGCGCATTTATTCATTTCCACAGTTAGAGAGAATGAAGTCAGCAAAATGAAAAAAAAGTTTAAAAAATCCAGCAAAGTAAAAAATAAAAATCAGTAATATCCTTTCACAGGAATCAGTATTAACCACTTTGTATGTCGTTTACCAGCAAGCACACACAGTCGCAAATACACTCATACACATACTGATTTACACGTTAACACCTTTATATTACTTTATGTAGACAAATAATAGATACACCGGAAACGGAGATGACGATGATTAACCCCGAGATGCTGTACACACAGACATGATGTAGTAACACAACCTACCTCAAGACAAAATTTAGTGCACTCACATACAAAATTTAACTGTTCTTATGTGTATCATGATTTTTACAAAATATTAATTTTAAATTAATTATTAATTATTTTTTGTTTTTTTTTTTTTTTTTTTATATCACCGTTTGTTCTCACAATTACCTTAAATTGAAATCACAACTACAATTACTAAATATTTAGAAATAAATTTAATTCGTAATGTATGAAATTCGACCGCACTACATAAATTCCAGCGAAACGCACACCCCGCTTGTTTTTCTTAGACTAAATTGTTGTCGCTATACAAAAATATAGCGGCATACTGTCGACGACGCTTGCCGGATTTTACTTCATACACATATTGCATGTTTTTACTATTGCCCTTTGCAAAGCATTCTTCTTTGGTAAATTAGAGTTGCCAACGTTTCGTTGTTATATCAAAGATTAAACAGGCATATGCTCTTGTAGGAAAGAAAGATAGATGAATTTACTTTCAAAAATAATAAGTTTGGTTGCTATACAGGGTGACAATTGTAAAGTGACGCAAGTTTAATACTCTGCAGCAAGCTTTGCCATTTACCGTTACTTTAATTTAAAAAGCAAATTCATTCATCATTGGCTTTGCTTTTAATTTCATTTGAATTTTTGTTATTACATTTTGAAATTTCCATAAAAATGGACAAGGAAAATATTTGTCGCGAAATTATGAAATTTTATTTGGCAAATTATAGTAGCCGTCAAATTGCAAAGGCTTTAAATTTGTCAAGTCGTACGGTAGACCGAGCTATTATTCGATATAATGAAACTGGGGGTTTTGGAGATAGAGACCGGGGAAAATTTTCAACAGTTGCCACTACTGGTTTAACAGAAAAAATTCGTAAACAAATCAAGCGAAATCCAAGGCGCTCAATGAGAAAAATCGCTAAGGAAGTGGGAGTAAACCGTGAAACAGTGCGAATCATTGCAAAATCAAAGCTTAATCTTAAGCCGTACAAGCTCCGAAAAGCTCAAGATCTGACACAAAAAATGAAAGATTTGCGACTGCAAAGATGCAAGGCGTTGCTACGCTCCTTTGATCAGGAAGTCCTGCGACGAACAGTCCTACGATTTCCGGATCGATTGAAGGCATGTGTGCAGGCTAAAGGAGGTTATATTGAATGACGTGGGGTTCAAATGAATGCTTATATATTCAGCAATGTTAACACTTAATTGTACTTAATGGAAGTACGTCCTTTTGAAAATAACTGCTGAAATGTGTGCGTCACTTGACGATTGTCACCCTGTATATGAATGTATATTAAAGTTAAAAAATACCAGAAAAAGTATTTTGGCTAACTGAACTCAAAAATGAGGTCGAACTTCTAAAAAAAAAAGGAGACATTGACTCTTAGACCCAGAAAAGGTACTAATAAACTGTCCGACACGGGTCTTAATCATATGGTTTTGACAGTAATTTTTTTATATACTTTGCACTAATTACTAATTTTCTAACAAAAATGGGGTAAAAGGACCAAAAATCGCGTTTTTTTTTGCCATTTTCATGGCATTATTATTATTATTTATAGCTAATTAATAAAATTCTATCTAAAAATTATGTGAAATTCTATATAATAACAATAATGAAGACGACTTCGATAGTCTAGTGGGTAGTGCACTAACTTTCATACTGGAGGTTTCGATTCCCGTCTTCGTCTGGTGGTTAATTCTCATAACCTTTTTATATTCACTATCAGCCGTTCGGAATCGGCGTTAAACTGTAGATCCAGCTATGTGGTATTACAATAGACCGTTCAGGCCTAAGTGTGTCTCTCTACAGCCAATTCAACCTAGACTAATTTAACAACAATGAAATTCGATATAATAAATTTCCTGACATAACCTAATTTGCTTAATGAGTACATAGAAAAACAAGATTAGGTTATAAGTTATATTACTTCACTTTTTTCAAATATTTAATGTTTCCAAATATGTTTTAGCTAATCTTAACGGAGCCAACCATCAGAAATTAATAACATCCAATATAACGAAAATTCAGTGACATCACAAATTTCCCCTAAAATATACCAAAATCAGTAAACTGCAAATATATACGACCAAAATATTTTGAATTTACGCCACAAAAACTACACATCTATCTAAACAACTACACATTTTCCAAGCAACTTCCAATCTGAATTCTAATTTTCACTTTTGGTTCAATCGAATATGACAGTATCCTATTCATAGACATTGCTCGATTTCAATCATCTGGATCATCCGGGTGGTTCAACAATTACGGCCGATAAAGACAATTGGTTTCAGAAGAGAGAGTTAAAGCACCACAATGATCGAAACTGATATTGTTAGGTACAGCTTCCTAAGTTAACTTGTTGACATGTTATTATTGACATCTTTAACTGTACAAAAAAGAATTTATTGGAGTTTATTTATTTATTTAGTTAAATATAATCGAAAAGCCAGATATGGCCAAGTTTGATTACAGAAAAAAACATAGAGAGATATTTTTTTAGTGTTTTTTACGTCCAAAGTGGACACCTAAAAAAAAGGTGTGGAGCTGGCCCGGGTGATTACAGTAATTAAAGTCATCTGAAACAAAAAAACTTAGGTTGATTATTGTTCTGTAGGCTTGTCATTTTGGTAGGTAGTAAATTTAATTATTTTTATTAAAAAATAACAAAATGGCGATTTTCTAAAACTTGTTTTTAAAAAATCGCGTTTTTTTTGTTGTTGAAAATCGTGGTAAAAAAGTAAGAAATATTGATTAAAAATAAACAATTCTACTACCTGCAGAATAACGTGTTAAAATTTCAGCCCAATCGGCTTGATAGAATTTTTTTCACACCCCTGGACCTATAATATAATATATTGTACTTTCGAAACACATTAAAAAAATAATCGAATTTTTGAAACTCAAACACCAGACTACATCCTAAAGAACACATTTTGAAATTAAATTGAATGCAATGAACGTTTTAAGAATAAATGAATAATTAAATTGTAAACTGTATAAACAATTAAACTTACTGTAAAATTTCATAAAAAACACAAAAAACAACGTTGGCATCCCAGCAATGAAACTTTTTCTGAATGTTTCGGAGACTTTAGTGGCTGTTGTCTTAGATATTAGTTCACAGTTGCTTCTACAGAAAATGGACAGCGCTATATTTTGATTAATTTATTGATTAATTTAAGTTCTTGCAGAAAGAACGACAACATCGCGACGACAGATTGGACATCGGCAAAGACACCCAAAGAGTGCAATTTGGTGGATGCATCAAACTAAACTAAATAAAAAATCTTTGACCAAATCACATTTAACTTGAATAAGCCGCAAAAAACAGCGTTGGCATCCCAGCAATGAAACTTTTTCTGAATGTTTCGGAGTCTTTAGTGGCTGTTGTCTTAGATATTAGTTCACAGTTGCTTCTACAGAAAATGCACAGCGCTATATTTTGATTAATTTATTGATTAATTTAAGTTCTTGCAGAAAGAACGACAACATCGCGACGGCAGATTGAACATCGGCAAAGACACCCAAAGAGTGCAATTTGGTGGATGTATCAAACTAAACTAAATAAGAATTTCAACTTAGGTTTTACTTATGTATAGTATAGCATTTTCAATAAAAATGGAAACAAGATGAAAATCTTGGATGCCTATAATTTCAATTCCAAAGTACCTAAAATACAGAAGCAATGCGAAACGGCTTACGGTACTGCTAATATGTAGTACAGGCTTTTCAATCACAGATTTTTTCACCAACAGCTATTTATATTTTTAGCATCTGTCTTATCCGATATTTTTAGACCGATGGTAAGTATATTTTCAGCTGATGCCCGGACATAACGCCGTTATGACCGCCCTAGGAATGGCAATAACGCCCAAGATCATTTTAGGAGCTATGACCACCCCGAAACGGGTCATAACACCCAATGGGCGTAATGGGCGTTATGACCGTTTTTGTGATTTTTTTCATTAAAATTTCAAAAGTAAAACTAAACCAAATTTTCATGTATAAGAAAATGCAGCTTTATTTCAGGCTTTTTCACAAATTGGCTTTCTTAAATAAAAAACTCTTTCGTTTTTCTCGACATTAGTATGAAAGCGAATGCATAAATCTATAAAAAAAAAACAAAAAGGAAAAATATGCTCATATAGTAAATGGGAATGGCATGGAAATGAGCGCGTTATGACCGTTTTCGGGGCGGTCATAGCGTCTAAAATAATTTTGGGCATTATGGCCATTCCTAGGGCGGTCATAACACCTAAAATTTTTTTTGGGCGTTATGGCCGTGAGCGTTATGTCCACACTGTATAACAAATTTTGAACTTTCTGATTGGGAACTGAATCGGTCAACGATTTTATTTGGATTTAGGTTCACAGAAATTTTGATTTGTTATCTGTTTTCCTCTAAAATTTTGACCCTTCAAGATATTATTAGCAATCAGGAGGTATATTTATTTATTTATTCCATGTACAGTTCTAATGTCAACAAGATTTACATCTTATTAGTATTGATAAAGTGAAAACAACTTAATTAACACATTTAAAGGTAAAGTTCTTTATTTTGTATATTTTTGAAGTGTATTTATCTTTATTTAAAGTTTCAAAATAATTTCAAATTAAACTTTATAATTTTGATTACGAATTTTAAAAAATACATGAGTTTTGCATTAAACTTGCAGCATATTTAATAGTCAATATTAAATTGTAGGTATGTATATTATAAATAAGAGTATACACATCTTTTAATATAATTGAAACACAATAAAATATTTAAGTTAATATTTAGCTTAAACTCAAATCATGTAAATAATTGTTAATTGACTATAAGTTATTTGTATGTATATATGTATGTTTCTACTAAATAAATATGTTTTGTTTCAAATAATCACAGAAAATAATTAAGTAAATAAAAAAATGAAATTTTTCTTAATCCAGCTAAAGAAAATAAATTGTGCGAATATGTAAAATTGATCAAACTTAAATAGATTTTAGGTGTAAGTACAATTTCGAAATATATAATGTATGCAGTTCGGTGTTGTAAAAGTTTCAATTATACAATACAATAGTATAAATTTATTGTCATATTTTAGTTTAAAATTGTGAAATTTTCACAATTTAATTCGTACTACTCACAGTGGATTAAGCTCCTCACAATTTTAAGAATTTCATTAATAAACTTCAAACTAATTTTAATTTAATTAATAGGAAACTGATTAACACTGTTCAACATAATGCAAGATCACGGCTTTAGCATTATTTTCAGTTTAGTTTTTTTTCACATACTATTAGCATATCGAAAATTGAATTATAGTATTAGAGTGAATATTCCCGTTTTCTCATACTTATGTATATGAAAAATTATATAAATTTTTTGAACAGCGTAATTAATGTACAAATGCCTTAATTCGAGTAAGTCGTTTTATGTATAGTCATTGTATACTTAACCCTAAGCCCCAAAAGTAAGCCTGACAATCTGGAAAAACGTTACTGGTTTACATTTTTTATACCTGGTATAATTCTCTGTAACATTTAATATTTGTCCATGTAGCTACTTACAATAAAGCAAATATTTTGTTTCGAATTTTAAAATATTTAATACTTTCTAAAAGTTTTTCTCGACCGAGAAAGTATCTCGCATTTTAAATTTTTAGGGTTTAGTGTTATCCATTGACTTTCACATTGATACGAATAGTTTCCTTACCTAAACTAACTAACAATACACAAATGTAATTCATACATATTATTATTATGAGAGTATAGAAATTGTCTACTACAGCCTTCCTCCATTGTAATTATGTTATATTTCTAATTGTTGCGAGAGAGCGAGAGAGATTCTTCACTTAAACTGGACTTAATCTGTTTAAAGTCCAGGCTTAGTATTATCATCAATTCCGCTGCTACTGGCATCAGATGGGATTGGACTAGCTGTAGCGCTGCGATCATATTCACTTGGTGGTTCAGAAGCTACAATTTCCTATAAAAAAGAACAAACAAAAAATATTGCAAATATGTTTGAAAAAAATGTTTAACTTCATCCCAAACTAACCTCATCTGCTTCGATTTTCGTGAGAACAGCCTCTGTTGGGGTATCTTCTGTAGAGTTATTTTCCCCCCAGGTTTTCAGATATTCTACAATGTCTTGATGTCCGAAATTATCCGCTTCATCCACTGGCAAATTACCCCAGCGATCCTTGGGATTATATGGTACATGGCAATGTTCTAACAAAAATTTCACACAATCCAAATGACCTTCAGACGCAGCTAAATGCAATGCAGTTCTACCATCATAATCAGCCAATGTAATATCCATGCCAGACAAACGATGTCTACGCAACGCAGTTACATCTCCACTAGCCGCCGAGAATAAGAGATTCACAATTGATAAACCTTTAGTTTCATAACGATGTTTACGTGGATCTTTCTTATTCGAAGCATGTTTTAAATTATCATAACGATGGAAATTGAATACATTCACCAATTCCTCACAGAATTGTACACCGCGCACACTGTTGCCGAGGTTATCTAATGGTGGTGACCATGTAAAAATACCCATTACGTTAGGGATGACCAACATCATGCCACCGCTTACACCGGACTTAGCTGGTAGACCCACTTTAAAGGCAAATTGTCCGGAGTAATCATATGTGCCGCATGAATGCATAATTGATAGGACATCACGAACTACTTCGGGACGAAATACTTTCTCTTCAGTTGTTGGGCAAATGCCACCATTTGCTAAGGTAGCTGCAATGACAGACATCACTTCGCAGGTGGTTTCCATCGAACAGCACTAGAAGGAGATAAATAAAGCAAAGTGAAGGATAAATTTTTGTTGCACATATGCATTTCATGGATTTAATAAGCAACATATAAAAATTTAATTCGCAATATTTGTGAAAGACATGAATTTGAATTGGAATTTTTGAAAAGGATTTTAAATTGTAGAATCTTTTATATACTCACTTGGAAGTAAAAGTCCATGACTTCTTTGAGATTTGTACGCTTTGGATAGCATTTGTTTTCGCGCATGTAAAAGCCTAAAGCATAATTTCTATCGGCTGCTTCACGTTCAGAAAGGAAGACAGCATTATTGAAACCGATATTCTCACCACCAGACAAACGTTTAAACCAAGATAGCGTGTAATCGAATTTTTCAGCAGCAGTCATATCCTGTTTGATGAGAGCTTGCAAGAGAGAGCATGTTAGTATAGCGCCTGCATTGATCATGGGATTGTGAGGTTTATCTGTTTAGAATAAAATAATAAAAATATATATATTAAAAAACAAATTTTCCATTACCGAATATTCTACTACTTACTATTTTGATCTAAAACCAGTTCATTGAAATTTCTGCCACTCGGCTCTTGGCCAACATATGAGTGAACGACCTTTGGTCCTAACTTTTCCAAAGCAATGCCATATGTCAATGGTTTACTGAAATCAATAATTGTGAAATGACTTAAGTCAATGTTCAATTTTACAAACCTTTTACACAATTTCAACAAAAAACAAACACAAAATGATAGAGAACGTGTGTGTTCGTGTATGTAGTTGAAGGAGCATACGCTGCGTTTACGAATTTTGACTACATAAGTTTCAAGCGTCAAGCCTCAAATTCGAGTGGGTATAACTTTTCGAAAGCAGAAAAATTACGCCGCACATTGTTAAATTCAGATACACATGATTATTATATACAATTTTACAGAACTCTGAAAGAAGTATGATTAATGAAGGAAATTGTCGCACACAAATAGCGGGTCCCCCACATTTATGATGTTTAGAGACCCAAAGCAAACCTGAGATTGATTTACGGTGAAAAGTGGTGGTGTTGGTAATGATGTTGTTCAATCACATTAACATTAATGATTGATTAAGCTTAGCAAAACAAAAACAATTGAGTTTTCTTCAAATTTACCTGCAACTTTGTAATGAGAATGGTACATCAACATCGCCTATCGAATAACGTTGTCCGTCAATCGTACAAATACTGACACCCCATGAATCTGAACTATAGCGTGACAATTGTGGTATATAATCAGCAACGTGACCATCTGTATTACTCTTACACTTCCAATAGATCTCCTCAACATCTTTGACGAAACCAACAAAATCGGGTATAATAAATTGTTGACGGAAGGCTTTAGCAATTAGCACAATATTTTGCTGAATCACACTATAAAAAAATCAAATAGGAAATTAGCACTTAAAAGTTACTGTAGTTTTTTTGTATTGAAATTTGTATTTAACTTACGCTTTAAAAGTTTCACGATTGAGATTCTGCGATTCTGCGGATGAACCCGATTCATAATTAGATAGTTTGTGCACTTTCTTAAGATTTTCCATTAACTCGCGTATGCGTGGATCATTGCGTCGAATGCCAGTGGTCTTGAGTGCAGCCAAGAATCGTCCCATTGAAAGGAGTCCGGTCTCTTCATTGTAAAACATATCGAAGAGCACATCCTCGGCATTGCGTTGCTCTTGTTCACGATGGCTGTAACATTGAAAAATTCAAAAAAACATGAATACTAATTAGTAAGTTTTTAAAATTATAATTAATTTACATATATCTTTCATGTTAATTTATTTATCATACGCCCTCGTGCGTGACATGCTATATTTGAATGAATTTACTTGCTTTGATATAGTAATCAATCAATTAATCAATTCAATATGGAATAATTAGGTACAAGCACTTTTTCTACTGTATGTACATGGGAGTGTACGTGCGTTTCACATTCTCTGCTCACTAGAAGTAGTTTATTCTGTATTATGAACCACAACAAAATACATCAGAAATCAACAATCATTGTAAGTATGGCTATAATAATTTCAGTCTAAGTGACCTGAAGGGAACAGAGAACAGTGATGCAATTACATGAAATTAAATTATGAGTAACAGTAGTTTTTGGAAATGCATCTAAAGTTACATAGTTACATAGTATACAGCCTAATGGCTTAATAGTTTTACAAAATAGAAGTGAATTCTTCAATTTATACGGAAATGGCTTCAAACCAACTACTTTAAATGAATAACTGATGGTATGACGGTGTTTGATTCGGTATAACTGCGATCTAACAAGCAATTGCCTGCACTTTGCTTTTATGTATTTCAAATAAATTGAAGAATTGAAGTGATCAAAATGAATTTGTTGTATCTAAATAATTTTCAATCAAATGATTTCGTTGTCACTCGATTTAATTGCTAATAAAAAAATGACCAGTTTATGCCAATGAAAGAAAACTTCTCCATATACATATTCTGCATTTCTCTTTTATATACTGTTTCTTTAGCATATTGTAAATTGCATTGATATTGAATGATTCCATAAAAATTTACTATTAAATTTTCAATTGAAGTTTTTATTAAACTAAGAAAAAAACATTTATAAATATTTTATATCATAGAAAATAGCGCAGTAACTCAGTGTTCAAATTATGCAATTAGATGACGGTATTTAGCATGTACTTTCTAGAATCTATGAATATATTAGATTCAGGAGGCTAATTAAGAATTTCAAAACTTGGTTTCATTATGGATAGGGATCACTTTTAAATTAATAAATAGTGGCCGGTGATAGGAATTGAACTTACATCTAGAATCCACACAAATGTGATAAGTCAACTAATCGTTTGAGCTAACATAAACCAACCACCAAATACTTCGAATGATTTCATACTATATTGACTAAACGGATTTATTTTTCAATATATTTATATATTTACATCAAATTCTGTTTTTCATGGTGGATACAATAAAAACCTGAGTTAAACTAACACCGCCTGGGTCGAATTTTTTTTAAGGATTATAAGTCAATAGAAATTGAGGCCATTGAAATAAAAACTCTATGAAAATATAATTGATTTGAAATGTTTTTTATGTCACAATTTATGAGTACCCAATGAAATGAATAGAAATAGGTATATATTTTGGATATGTATACACTTAGATAAAATTATTTAGAGAATACTTAATAAAAGAATTCATCACATCAAACGCAACTAAAGAATAAGATCATTCCAATATAAGTACAAGAAAAATAGTAAATTTTGAAATAATTTCAACCACAACAAAATCTACTCACGGTCGCATTGATAAGTAGCGCTTCTGAATGCTAAACCAAAAATACAAAAATATATATAGATATACATATATTTGAATAAACAAGAACGTCAAATATTTTTGCGGCACTTTATAATAATATTTTTTTTTTTATTGTTAAAAAAAAATAAATTTCTGTGATTCACATAATAAGAATATGAATATTAATTAATTCATTTACTTGACGACAATCTCTTTATTTTTAATCAATTTTGTTTTGCTCAATTAGCTCAAAAACAAGTAAAAACAAACGAAGGCACCACTCTTAACCACAAAAGCTTAAAGGTCAATGAATTAACACTGATAATCGAAAAAAAGTATATACGCTCAATCTCGTTCGACAAAAAAAGGTGATAAAAATTATGGAAATAGACAAATTGAGTCAACACTGTAACGCTGTTCAATTAATCAACACCATAACACTTTGACACCCTACCCAATCAGTTCAGCATACACATACACTCCCACCATTATTTAATTTCTAAAATTACCTTATAATTGCCGATATAGTGCGTACTATGGTACCACGCCTATTTTGCAATGAAATACCCTCAATAATTTCTTCAATAATTTGAGCCGTTTCAGTATTTTCTTGCTCTTTATCCTTACGATAGTCTTCTTCTACTTTAATCATTTCCGCTGTCAATTCTTGTTCCTTTTTTACAATATTTTCCATTTCACTACTAGTAACCACCATGGCGTATACGTAACTTTTAATTTATAAATATTTCGTTGGAAATCCCTTTGCTTGAAAAGAAAATCACTTGAAGGCAATACTACGAGTAGAGTAGAGATAATTTTCACTGTTAACCGTTTAACTTTACAGCACTTAATGATACAAAAACATTTTCGTATGCCAATTTATATACAGAATTTTGTTTGTGATGGTTTTACGGTAATACAAATACAGACTCACACACGAGCGGCATCACTGCCGTTGTTTAATTGAAAACTTTCAGCTCAACAATTACTATGCAATAAAAAATATAAACGTTTTCATTTATCAATATGTATATCATATATACACACATATGAGAATATATTACAATAACAAAGCTTTACTCGTGGGAAAGGTGTTAATTTCCAAATCATGTTATTGCCAATAAAAATATTTTTTATTGATTCCTTTTTTATAAGTCAGTAAATTATATTTTTCATACACATTTTTTTTTTTTTGTTTGTTGTTTTTTGGCTGAGATATTTAGAATAAGTACCTATATGTATATTTGTATGCATACTATATGTATAACTTTGATATGGTGCGAAATTTTTTTAACAAACAAAGGAGGCGTGCCGTATATAGTATATGCATAATAGATGAAAATATGAAAATGGTGCTTGGAAGTATATGAAAGTAGGTGCATAATTAATGTTATCGTAAGCTTAGCTGTCGTTTTTTCAAATTTGATATTAGCCAAAAAATACTTTAACTAAGTATTCAATAAATTTATTTAGTTGATTAATTTAATAAACAAGAAAGAGAAGAAAATTAAATTAGTTTTAACTTTGGATCGTGACGACCTCAATAGTCTAGAGTATAGTGTGCTGGACTTTCACCCAGAACATTGCAGGTTCTATTCCCGTCTTGGTCTGGTGGTTAATTCTCATAGCCTTTTTATATTCACTATCGATATGAAGTGAATTAGAATTATAAGAAAGTGTACAAGTAAAAAACTTTGTAGGTAATGGCAAAACCACCAAGTCACACAGTGCCGTTCGGAACCAGCGTTGAACTGTAAATCCAACCATTGCCTCTGTGGTCTAGTGCCAGCCTGCCAGACTCATATCTTTCTCGATTCTAGGCTAGAGCATGGTTTCTCATCTATTTTTCTTTCTTTCTTTCTTTCATAACTTTTGGCTTTGGTACAATATACAATCTTATAGGTTGCACTGCCTGACTTTCGGGTCGTCCATCATCCTTCAAATAATAATAATAATGACTTTGGGTCATCATCTACGAACAAAATTGTATAACTGCTATAATTAATCCTAAGGATTGCTTATCCTCTTCGCTGAAAAAGTACACATATGTGTACTCACGATTTTGTGTAATATTTACTTTTTTAATTTATTGTGATTATTTTTCTCGAGTTCTAGTAAAACAACGAGACTAAATAAGAATTAAGTTTTCTCTTAATTCTATAAGAATTTAAGAAAAATTACTAAAATAAATTCAGAAAATTGAAAAAATATACAAAAACTTGTAAAAAGTATGTGACCTTGGACACCGAAAAGGTTATGCCATATGACAAATTGACATAAAAAACTTAATAACTTAGATGAAAAAGACTCGTACAGTGCCTCCTCGATTCTCTCCACTTTTAATAGTTTTACATCCCAGTTATCGCAACAGCCCCGGTTTTTACAAGTCGCTTTATTTATATTAAACGAAATATGAGCTTGAAATTACATGAGAAAATCAAATTTGTCGCCACCAAAACTTATGGTGAACTAGCTTTGTTGGCCGCCGAGGAAATGGTAAGCGCGGGCGTGGCTTTACTTTATATACCCTAGACATTCACTTAAAAAACACCTATTTGCATTTAACGGTAGGGGGACGAGGTTATTATGCAATTTTGATGACATTTGCATGAAATATTTTAGATATCATCATAACTCTATACCGAATCTTGTTGAATTTTACAAATATTTCGTTTTTTATTATTCGTTGAAAATATCACTTATATCGGAAGTAGGCGTGGCTAATGTCCCATGTTAACACAACAATTGTTCTAGAGGATATTTTAATGAATTATACCTAATTGGATGATTTGCTTTAGAATTTCCTTCCATTTCACTCTTTGAAAATTTTACCTCTTCCTAATATTCTTAAGTTTGCTTAAGTTTTTTTGAGTCATATATAAATGTATAATGGATGTGTCCATACCTAGACGCAGTATTTCCTTTGATATCATTTTGAGAGAACTTAATTTCTATGAGAGGTGCCATGCCCACTGGAACAATATTCCTAGTTTCTGCATAAAATACTTTTCATTTTACCTTTTTCTTTGTATTGGTATCAATATTTTCTTTAATATTGCCCTTCAAAGATTTCATTTCACACAAATAACAAAATCAAAAATCAAGATTTCTCTGATGGGCATTGAAAGTTTAAAGAACATTTGACTGCGGTTGTAGTTTTTGGAATTTTATAGTTTATATTCAGCATTTAATTCTATCTATGTTATTAGTAATCTTCATAAATATCATTAACCTGAAGAATCTTTGAGCTAAACTCTTCTTCTCTCTGAATTTGCAAAAGATAGCAAAACAGGTCAGACCAAAATGACAGGCATTTTCATAATTGCTAGGTAGTAATCCATAATCTATTTTAAATAGAAAACAGAAATGATTAAACAATGTTTGAATTTCAAACTAATTAATTTTGGAGACTTAATTACGTCAAACGTTATGGAATAGCTATAATCTTTGCACTTTAAGTTTTAGTATAAAAATTGCCAAATTCCAACAGTCACGATCAAATTACTCACAATCATAATGATAAAGAGACAATTACTTTTAATTTCAATACTAAATTTACTTTTGTGCTTGGTTTGCGATAAGAAAAGGGGCTCGTATTTCATAACTGAAACTAAGTTAACAAAAAATTATCTACAAAAATGTGTGACTGACTGTATGATTTCATATTAATTTATCTAATCGCTGCTGTATTTTCAGAAATTATAGCTATATAATCTTTATACACTCGTAAATGATAAATAACGTAACTGCTTTCTACATTGATTTATTACGGAGAGATAAAAATCCGACAAAAAACTTCTAACTCGTCGGAGCTTTCGTGCACGGAAGTCATGGAAAATTCTGGCAAACAATTTTAACCAGCCGGTCGCGAAATCATATTGACCTAATTTCGAGTTAAAAATATTCTATCTGATTAGTGCATATGTATGTAGGTAAGTACCTTATATATTTTGTAAGAATCTTGACAAAGGTTGCTTTTTGTTTTTTTGTCGATATACCCTGAACCATTTCGGCAAGTGTGCCTTCATCCAGTATAGATTGCTCAGGATGATCTGTATTTTGCACATGATTTTCAATATTTTTCTCTTTAATTTCATCGATATTTTTATTAATTAAAACTTTCGTTTTTTCCGCATTCAAGTTATTTTCTAATAATAAATTATCACTAGGAATTGAGGCATTTTTCTTAAGAATCTCTTTTTCAATCACGGGTTCACAATTATTTTTCTCATGCTCAGTTTCACGAATATCATCAAGTAAACATAAATTATTGAAACTCATGTTTAATTATTTTTAGTAGAATGTTTTAGTCACTTAAAAAGAAGAATAAGGATTTGATTTTTTTTCAATTTTGGTGAATTTTAAACACTTTTTCCGGTTTAAAAAAAAAAAAAAATTTCAATAATAATTTGAGTCACTTGCTTAAAAAAGATTTCTTCCTTAATGACAAAGCATCAGCTTAGGTGAATGATTTTATAGCCAAAAAATCAAGAAAAAGATTTTAGTAAATGATATTTTGGTTAAATTTTTTTTTTATTTGATATAATAGTGCTAATTTTGGTATATATCAGCAGGTTTCTTTTCTTTGAACATTCGAGTAAAATTATTTTGGGATAATGCTTAGCTAAGCTTTGAATATGAATTTAATTTATATAAAATAAATATATAAAAATATATACATACTATATACATATATGGATATATAGAGCATTTTAAACATATTTTCACAAATTAATTTCAATTTTTTATTTTGACTCAGTTCACATTAACTTTAATTATCACACTCCTGCAAAAATTATTACATGCCAAATTTTTTGCATGATAGATATTTTTTTCTGCTGTACATTGTCATCAAATGACAATTGACTGAGTTACTGTGTGAAATGTTGAAGTGTAATGAAAATTGTGTAATTTTGTTCATTTGTATTATTTATTTGCACAAATTGCTAAGTTTTATGTAATCTTACGAATTATAAAAATGTTGATTCAAAATATTAATATAAACGTAGGAGTTGTTGGGGTTATTCTAGGAGTGTTAGAATTTACTAGAAACTATAATGAACAAGTAAGAATGTAAGTAAATTTCCTGATAATTTGGCAATTTTTCTAATTGTACTAGATCTAGAACTCCTGAACGAAGCAATCAACTCAATACTACTCAACTATCAAATTAAAACTGTCAGCACATGTCAATTAATTTTCATTTATATCATAGAAAAATAAAAATATATTTGATGAAATATTGTAATAAAAGATAATGGCTCAATAAAAAGTTTTAGATTGCATACATGCTAAATTATATTGGGGTACACGTCAACAGTGTCTCTCCTACATTAGAGTTTCTAAGTAATTCAAATTTTTGATTATTTTTCCCGGTTAAAGGATTCCAATCTTTTCTTTAAATAATTTGAGAATTCAAATCTTTCAAATCATATATTTAACATTTTTGCCTTAAATTTGTGGTTTAACAATTTAAAAGACTGCGTTTTGTTCCATCTAATGATTTTTTTTTTTCAAAAACGTATTAAGAAATTTTTCTGCAGGGCTGCTGTATATCTAGCAATCCTAATTCAAAAAAATAATTTTTCCTGGTTCTTAGTTCCCATAACTTCTTTGTGGCTTGAAACTAAGAGTAAAATTTGAATGAAGAATTCAGATTTTACCAGATCTAAAAAAGAATAATCGGAGAAAAACAAAACAAAAAGATTTCAAAATGTTTTTTTCTTAATTTGATTTTCATCGTTTTGTTTAATTCGAAACCCGAAAATGAATTATTAAAAAACTAAAGTGGATTGATTTTAGATTGATCGTATACAAAAAATTTATAATGTAGAAAAATATACATATCAACTTTTCCCTATTACAAATCTTTATATTTACATCTAAATTATAGCACATAATATTTTACTAAATCATTAATTTTCGATGTTATTGTTTTCAAACAAATTTCTTCTCTCGAATAAAAACATGTTTTCGAAAACACAAAATTCACTCAATATTCTTTCTTTTGTTTTGATCGAAGTTAAGGTAGAAATGTTTACTGACCCACAAAATTACGCATTAGCAAAATTGCCTAATTGCATATATAAACTTTTGTAACTGTAATAACAAATATTTGCATAGTTATTTATATATTTATATCTACGATATATATTTGTATATACTCGTATATGTGCAACTAAACTGCCACGTTTCGTTATTTGCAGAGACAGCAATAAACGATATATATTAATATTTTTAGTTTGCAAATGTAAGTTGTAAAAATGACTAATTTGTATTTTTACTAAAAATAGTAACTTTTATTTATCTTTATATATTTATAAAGTGTTAATTAAGCTAAAAATAACTTTAACATTGCATTAAATTTACTAGAGCATGAGTTTCTAGAGGTTTACCTATAACTGTCTTTATTTAGGTACTTATTGTAAGATCAACATCAATTGTGCTATTCTTACATTTCCTACTAATTAGTAAATTTAAATTTTTAATTAACTTATAAAATGCAAAAGATTCTATTGCATATAAATTTAATATCAAAGTTAGCAAGTATGAAAAATATCAGACTAGGGACTTAGTCTTTTAATTTTGACGACATGTAGTTGACTTTAGTAATAATGTTCATCAAAGCCAACTTTCACTAAACGTCTAGTGATACGAGAAAAGATTTTAATTGGCAACGTAGTGGAAGTGCGAATTGACTTGCATTGCAAGCATAACAATTTGTTTTAATAAGTATTTTCTTTTTATTCTTTCTTTTATTCTTTTTATATATATTTTTTGCCTACAAAATAAGCCCCCGAATTATTGAATAAACATAACTTTGATTGATTCTAGAAAGAATAACCTATCCGAAATTCAAATTGATTGAATGATTTTGATATTTCGAACATTGATTGTCCTTAGATAATTTAAAAGTTCCGTAAAAATTGTATCCCGTTTATTGAACAAATAAATAAACATTTAAACAACATAAATGAGCGTACAGTCATTTTGAACTGAATTGATATTTCACCGACTCATTAAAAACCACCGACTATGAAGGATTAATTGAAATCATTGCATGGGAGATTTACTCTATGCGCATGATTGAAAATATAAACTCTTGAGGAACAAACTTTCAATTGCATTGAGCCCCCATTTGTAATTTAAACCTCTACTCCCCAGTCCGCCTCTAGACGGGCTTTATATAACGTGCTATAACATAGACAGGTTTATTTTGTTCGAGACTAGCGGTAAACAAGTTTGTAGTTGAAATGTATATGTATGTGCTGCTATGCTTGGAGTCGCTGTACCACGTGCATTTTAAAAGTTATATCAGTTGAAAGTGAAAATTGACCAAAATAAGTCATTTCGTCATTATTTCGTCAAAAACATAATTTGAAAAATTGACATTAAATCAAATTCTGATTTTATCGCGGTAAAAAAAATTATCGGTGAATAATAAAAACTATTTTCTTTAGAATAGTATTGTGAATAATTTTCCAAAAAGCATTTAGCAGTGTAAATTTAGAAATTTGACGAGACCGTCTACAGGCGCAGGGTTATTTTTTTGCGATGCATGTATTAGTATGTTTTTTGAATAATGCGTTGTTTTTGTTTGTTATTAGCCATGTCGCTTAGACGTGCCTGAATTGTTGTGTTTTATTGATTTTTCTTCATCAGAGAAACGGTTAGTGGGTCGACCAGTGGTCACATAACCACTACCTAAGCCAAAGAAGGTTCACATTCCAACCGATGACGTTCGATATGATAATTTCAGCCATTGGTGTGCATTTACCGACAGATCTGCGAAAAAGATGTGCAAACTGCCGGGATGCAAGTCAAAAACTCTTTCGTACTACACTAAATGCAACCTAAAATTCCACAATTCAACGGCAAAGTCTTGCTTTCTTACTTTCCTTATTTGTAAATAACTAGTTTTTAAATGTATCATTAATTTTCGTTCAATATAAACATTTTTGCTTTTACAACATTTACCATTGTTTTAGTGCCAAGTCCGCTTAGAGGCAGGATGCATTTTTTCGGCTCCACAGGTTAAAAACTACACTTAACCAAAATTCTGACCCGACAGATACTTATTTTTTATATTTCTTACCCTAATTTGAATTTATGAGTAAAATCAAAAATTGGCGAGTTAGAAGATAAACTTAAAAAAAGAATTAGTAGTGAATTAGTGTGGAGTGAATCAAAAAGAGAATAGTTCTGTTTGTTGCAGAACTTCTAGACTGGAGCATCAGTTTCGTTTATCTGTCAAAATTCACCCATACGCATACAAAAATAGAGTATTTCGACAGATAAACATTGCTGACGCTCCAATTTTGACATGCCTGTTAAATATTGCCTCGGAACCATTGTTAATTTTTCCTCCAACCATGTTTTTTTTCTGAACTATTGTTTTTTTGTTTCATTCCGCACCCCTTTTTCTAATTATTACATTTTATATGGTAATTCTTATAAGTTTGTAGTAACATTATTAAAACTTACCGAACTGCACCTTCTTCATTTGGATTGGGACCATTGCTTGTGTCGTAGAATGATAATTTCCGATTTTCAAATACTAAATTAAGTAACGGAGGAGCGCGTAGTTTACGCTATAATTGTAAAGTAAAGAAAAAGAAAAAAAAAGAAAGGAAAAACAAAAAAAAAATTAATAATTTTGCACCTTTGGGTGGTGTTAACGTCATAAGCGGATTCAATTATGTAATATGTATAGTAAAATGTGCAGAAAGAGGTCAAAAATTAAGTTGTAAACAAATTTAAAAGAGTTACGTATAATATCAAATATCATCATTTAAAAAAAAATATTGCTTCACACATATTCGGAATATGAACCATCAGACATTTTCGTAAATGTGCCACTTACCGGGCCCATTTTTAGTAAACTTTTTTTTTCTATGTAGCTAACATAAATTCTGAATATGAATTAAATCGGGCCATAAAAAAAACTTGGCTCCAGCGCCACTTACCAGGTCCATTTTTTGCAAAAATATTTCTTTACATGTAACATTTAGCTCATATTCCGAATATGTGTGTGGAAAACATTTTTATGTACAAATACTTCCAATAGGTAGCTTTAAGAGACTGGGACATGTAAATAATATGAATGATAAGTGCAATAATTAGGTTTAGATCAGAAACCATTTTTTTTGAATCTTCATCCTTGGGTATATTCTCCAAATCTTTTGGTATTACATGCTTTTGTTGCCGTCTGGTGCATGATTGAAGTAGAGTATTTAGGCGCTTTTTGAAAAAACCACAGTAACGCGCACTCAATATTCTTCTATTCATTTTTATATATTTTTTCCGGGTACAATGTATATGTATTTAAAGGATAGCTTTCAATCTTCAGGAAGACAACTAAAACAAATTTTTTTCTATAATATCGCACTAAAATTTTTTTTCTGTTTGTCTTTTTTTATATTGATTTCATATTCACAAATTGACTTATTTTATTATTTTTGGTATTTTTATTTCATGATAAAAATATAAACTTTGTTTTTCTTTTATCTAAATTGAGTTGAATACATTTTCAATGAAATCATTTAGGAAATTATTGATAGTCAGGTAGGAATGTGAAAAATGCAAGGGATCCAACAAATAAAATTTAATTTACAGTTTACAATAGGGTGGAAAATTTTAAATGGACGATTTTTATCGTTATATCCGTTATATATTTTCTGAAAGGTCTTGACACGAAATATATATTTTTAAATTTGAATATCATTTTCTCTTCCCCGTTGACGTTTAAAAATTTAAAGTTACCACTTAAAAATTATTCAAATAACTAATATAGTATTAAAATTACAAATTATTTGTATTAAATCATATTGTATTTACTGGGTTTCGTAGTCTTAACTGTCAACAGTTTTTTCATTGCAAAATCTTTAGATGGGGCATTATTGCTGAACTACCCCTACATTTTTCGTTATATTTTTGAATCGCTTTCATTCTTTCTGAACTTATTCCTCTATATAATTATAATTTAACCTGCAAGTATTAGATTTTTAACCCCAGCCCTTTCCTAATTATAAAGGGATAAATTTGCAACTCTAACGCCTGTACCACTAGATTCAAAATCTCATAACTTTTTTTTCTATTTACCCAAATAACGTTTAAACTCAATTCTGAAAGGGTTTTTCATTCCCTCATCATAAATATTTTTAACTTATATAGAGAAATTGTTAAATTAAAACTATATTTAACTTTTTGAGGTCTTCGGATACTTTACGATCAATGGCGTCCGCATGAGTTTTTAAGTTCGTATCGCGATTGGATGACAAGAATTTGGGCAGCATTTGGTTCCAACATCGCAAGAAACTATCAATTTATTGAATGAAACATTAGCTGTGTTTTATTCGCCAGCTAGTTTAAATGTGCAAATAAAACGACCAAGTTGTTAACTTTATTCTTCATTATATTGTTATTCACAATGAAACTGCTCAACAGCTAGAGGTGAAACATTTTAATGGATCCCAGTCATTGCGGTTAATCGTAAGAATTGTTTTCAGTTTTTACCCTTAATAAGAACATTAAGCGATGATTTTAACTTATTTTCACTGTTGTTGCTTTCCCATACAATTATCGCTGCTAATTATACATAACTAGAAACAAGTGGCGAATAAAACGCAGCTATTGTTAACTAAATAATCTTAAAAATTAAACAGTCGATTACCCTGCAATATCGTGCGGTTTGACACCTTTAGACTATTTTCTCTTGTAGTATATTGGTTGACAAATACTTCAAATTTCTTTCTCGACAGTCAAGTATGCAAATTAACCTGAACAACAATACAACAAACCGAATCACTCATATTTTATTAAAAAAAAAAATAAAAAAAATTACCATGATGAAATCGATGATAAACGAAACGATCAATAAATAAAATTAACTACAATTCCGATTCTTTTTTTATTGTACTGTGAAAAAATCAAAAATATCGTAAATGAGACTGCGGCGATATCTGCAGATAGCAACGTGTTCAACACTATTCACGTGATGTTTACCAACTGACTGATGAAAAAAAAAAAAAAAATATTACAATAAAAAACTCACCTGTTTAAAAATAAACACCTCAATTCAATATTTGACCGAAAAATTACTCAAAAAATTAAACATTTTATATTATATACCAGCAAGTTAAGCACATAAGAACCTATGTATGTATGCATATAAATTCAATGCCACAAGTTGCGCATTTTAGGTATAAACCTATACATCTGCATTTTGGACAGCAAAAATAATATTTCCAATTCATGCGATGAGATTAGTCTCAAAACAACGTTAGCGAAAGGCAAAAGGGGACGGGATGTCAATGCTGATTGTTGTTTTCTGTTTTGGCTTTAAAAAAAAGGAACTCATGATCTGATAAAAAAAGTCGAGAAGAAAATATGTTGATCGACATCAGAATCTGTAGTGTTCGCCAAAAATTGGAAACGTAAACATTTCTATTTGCAAAATTTATTAAATTTTCAACACATGGACAACAACGGAATATTTAAAATCATGTATAAATAAATGCTACACTGTATTGAGGGTGTGTTTCGGGTGTGTTGTTCTACGTAGTTCGTGAGGGGTTCTAGCTCATTTCATTTTGCTTCAGTTTTCTTTAGACAAATTATTTATTTTGTCTTTTTTACATTCGCGTGAAAATACGCAGTTCCAAAACATTTTGTTAAGTGCAAACACAGATACATAAAAAGTAATAAAATAATTACGTATACATACATATATTTATGTATTATTTTTGTTACCATGCTTCTTAGTGCCTAAAAATATTAACAATACTAAAATTACAACAATATTAAAAAATTTACTATCGTTTAGAGAAATTCTGAAATTCTTTTAGAATGACCGTACTTTTAAATTTATTTATTTAGTTATGGTTTATTTTGTTCAGGGAATTTTTTTTTCCTTAAAATTTGATTGCTGTTTTGCAGCGATGCTAAACGATCCAAAAACAAAACAGTTCCGAAATGTAAGTTCCAATCGGAGCAAATAAAAATAGTTCTCCGACAAAAAAAATAGTTCTCCGACAGAAAAGTTAAGTAAATATCTTTGCTCGTGGTTTAGGCAAATTCAATATTGTGTGTATGCCCCTCTCGTGTGCTGAGCTGCAAGAAATCACTACTATAAACCATAGAGAAGATGAGATGATACTGAGAGAGCCAACGTGTCCGCTTGTATTGTATGTGGTCAGCGTGGCTGTTGTGACCCTAAATATACCCAAATCTCATGACACTTCTTTTTACTATTACTACGTTTATATCAACTCGCTTTCAATGGTGTCTGTCTGTCAATCTGTTCGGGTGGAATTTTACAATCAATTTTAAACCAACTTCCCTATGAGCTAGAGACTTGAAACTTTAAACATAGTTCAAAACTGAATGACAATGCAATATGAAATATCTAAAATATATATAAATATAATATATATTATAAAATATTAGCGATTATTTATTTAAATAAACGATAATTATAGTGCAGCATACTTTCAGGCTCAGCCACTCTAATTGCATAGTAGGTGTATAAATATGAAGTGTGACTTTAATTAACAGATGTATCGAGGATGCCAAGCATTACATTCATCGTGGTAAAATCATTGCTTTAGCGGGAGTAGAATATATATGTGTGTACATTATTATTTTTTTGCTAAAGTATTTCAGATCTTCTCTCCGACAGCAGAATATAAAAATAAAATGCTAAAAACCAACCAAAATGAAAAAAAAAATTAAAATTGCGAAAACTGGATGCGCTACTCCGAAAAACGTGATTTTAAAGGATGTTCTACAAAAAGTTAGGGAGCCTGTATGGAAAAAACAGTTATCTTGCACATAAAAGAATTTCTGATTTCTATACCCATGTAAACGAAGCCGCTAAAGCGAATAGCGTGCCCAGTTTTTTGATACAACTAAACCGAAAGCCCCCCTAACGCCTAAAGTGACCATTTGGCACTTTTTTCGAATTTTCAAGTTCACCCGTTAGGATTTTCCAAATTGTGGGAATTTTTTTAAAATTAAAATACGTAGGATTTAATTTATTAAAAAAATAAAAAAAAAATTTTAATATACTACGTTTTTAAAACGGACTAAAAAGTATAAAATAATTTCTCCTAGTCCCATAGAGATTTATAACCTCATACAGATTCCTAACTCCATACATATTGTGCTGAAAATTTGTAATTGTGAATTTTAGTAGGTATGAAAATACTTGCTTGGTTTAAAACAAAAAACATTTTTTGCTGGTGAAAATTTTCTAAGCCAATAGAAGAGGCCATTTTGCTTCATTGTTTTTCACTTTTTAAATTGTGAAACTATTTGAGGTTTCATTTTTTTTTTTTGAATTTTGTATTTGAATGCTTTTTTTTAAGTGGCAGTCAAGAGACACACTCAGCCCATAATAATAATATGCGACTTACATAATAACTTGACACTGCATTTTATTTCGAAAAATCTCACTTATGCACTAGAGAGTTAAACGTTATTTTGTTTTAGAACGCAATTATAAATTTGGTTTTTAATCTCATTTAAAAGTCGTAGATAAATAACGATATTTATTATGAATGCACAGATGGTGCCAAATTTATTTTACAATATAAAGTGACGCCACCTATTGCAAACAATATTATTTTACGTACCTGAGGGACATATCTAAATAGTCTAACTGGTACATTAAAAAAGTTTACTTTAACCAGTGACGTAGTCAGAAATTTTCAAAAAATTATTCATCTACATTGCACATATGCTAGTCTAGAAAGTAAATTAATTTTAAATCATTTAGTGGACATGGCGTCAACACTGACGATGTGTCATACATGAGATAAAAGGAAAGAGAAAAGGAAGCAGCTCAGTTCAAATACGTGGAATTTGCACGTTGCTAACAGTTTACTCTCTTCATATCTTATCACGCCTACAACAAACAAGCAATGTATTATCATTGTGGCTTGAAATGTCTGCTAAAAAATATTATTTGCATAGTGTACTACACTGTATTTTAAATTTTAAACATTTTATCTTATCTAGAAAATATTTCATTCACTATCATACAGATTTAGTTAAATATTTCATGTGATAAATCATTTGCTAAATATACATAAATATCTTGTGGGCTTATGAGATAAAGTTTTGAAATTTCGAAAATATTTTTAATATTAATATAAGCAATATAGACATTCATATGTATATTTTTATATGTTTTCCTATGAAATGAAAATAATGTACCTACGTAATAAAAATCCAAAACGCAAAAAACAAAAAATTACAATCACTTTCAGACAAAGTAATAAAACTAATTATTATAGATTTGTTTATACCATTATTTTATTTTTAAATATATATATTAAATAATAAATATAACTAGCTGAAGACTATGATTAGACTTATGATTTTTTTTTCCATTTTTGTAATGGAAAGTTTACATGCTCGAAATGATAATCATTTGCGGAATTGCTCTAGAGATAACAAGGCCATGGTAATGAAACTTTAAAACAACTACTTTTTACTTTATCATATAAATAATAAATAAGAACGTACAGAGTAATAGTAAATATTACTGATAATTTTGGGATTTCAAGCAAATATAAAAGCTGTTTCTGTCATATTTTCACAAAGCATTTGAATGTCTCAAGATCTGATAGGGATCATTATAATCGGTTTTTATGAATACTGTTATGCGAAGATTACTTGTAGAAGCTCTAGCGAAGACGAAAAAATCAATAAAAAGAAGAAAACGTTTTTGTTAATAATAATGAACTTTAACATAATTGTAAAGTTTTTAACAGGGACTTGAACCAAGCAAATTTTGCAGCTTCTTAGTTCACGGTCTCTCTGAACCACTGTTTCGGTTCAAAAACCGGTTCTTTTGCAACCATGGAACCGATGGTTCGGTTTAAAAATGTTGCAGTGTAGAACTTGAAAGATTTCACTTATGTGGTAAAAATTCGTGATTTTTGTCTCAAATATACGCAGCAATTATTTGATACCCTATTTCAACGAATTTTACCGAAATTTCATTTTATTTGCTTCAGAATTTTATATCAATTTCTGAAAAGCTACTTACATGGTTATTAACTGATATTCACAATTTTTATAACAGTTATTCTAAAGTATACTGAATTTTGATTTGTTTCAGAACTTATTTTTGGCTATTAGAAATATCTGTACCAGGATAGACTAAGATTGCTCAAGTTATCACACACCAAGATAGATGAACAGACGGACATAACTAAATCGACTTTATATGCATACCAACAATGCCTAATTATGAGCGTTAAAAACAACCATTATTCGATCAAAATCAATATAGCACAGAGTGTGTAGAATATAAAAATCAGTCCTGCAAAATGTAATGATAGAATTAATTTTTGGACTCGCAACAAACCATTTTTTAGAATAACACTGATTTAGTTTTGGTTTGGTTCAAGTGAAATAAAACATAAACGGTTTGGTTCTTGGTTCAGTTGGAGCCACTCAAATTTCGGATCATTTTTCTACAAACACACACACTCATGTACTAGACTTTCAATAACGAACGGTTATGCTGACTACTTAGAGAAAACACAACAATAAATAAGTATATAGGTTGGTAGTGGTAGTTTTTTTTCAATATCTCTATTCAGTGAAGATATTTGGAATCAAATCTTTAATTCTGGGTTAAGATTTCAAATATTAGTAGCTTATATAGGATATTGAAAGATTAAGAACTATCACTAAGATCACTGATGAGGAATAGTGGCGGATTCCGAAACGGCCGTCTGATTTGCCCGTCTCTATATACACTGTTGTTGTGATGACTACATATATACGTTCTTTAAGCCTTGTTATACATTACTTAAAATTAAACTAAAACATGGAATAGTAGTCAAGTCTATTAAAAATCGAATAAAAAAAAGGTTTGTTTCATAACCGGTTTCCATTCCTGGTTTTTATCAAGTTATTTTTTAAGTTTAAAAAATGAAAATGCAAAGTTGATATTTATAATAATCGTCATAATGTTTTATCTTCTTTTTCCCACCGTTCAAATTATTTATTCACTACCAGCTCTACATAAAAAGGCGACTAAGTAGTATCGTTTATATACAACTAATGCTGACTTCGTCACATTTTTTGCAGTCGTTACCCTGCTTAATTATCGCAGCACGCCTACACTTACAGAGGTTTCACTTGAAAAAAGCGCGCTTTCATTCTCAATGTAGGTATCGCAAATTATATCAGTTTCGCACTACTGTAATGGAACTTCCTACAAGTCAGTTCCAGATAAGAATTTCAAATTTCAAGAAATTACAAAACATAACTGAAAGTCATGTGCTAATTGATTGTAGATATTTGGCAACAATATAAAAATATTTTTAATTATTAAACTTCGTTGTTTTTATAAGCTATACCTGATTTTAACTATAAAATATTTTGCCAAATTTTGATCATTTTTTACTTTAGCCCATTTTTGTTGTTTTGCAATCGTTATTAAATTTTATTTACTTTTCTTTTTCCAATCGCACTCTCTCGCCCCGCACAGCCGTCTTTTTAATTTTAAAAGATATTGTATATCACCGGCTTCAAAAATATCTTGTTTTAAAATTTCGTCTATCTCTATCTCCAAACTGGTTCTTTTTCAGATTGTCTACCTTTATCAATTAGCATCTAACACTCACTCAGGTAAAATACAACGCAGTTTCTAGTAACATTTTTCTCACTGACTCATTTATGTATGTATGTATATTTTTCGGTATATTTTCGTATGTTTTTTTGCAATATGAAATGTTGTACATACACGAATAACTGTCAAATCAAAAAAAGAAAGAGATAGACCAAATTAAATTTACATACGAACTTTGAATATGAAGTCTTTCGCGTATCTACTATAGTGAATACATTAGTTTTTCTGTTTATCTTAATCTCTTTTTAATGTTGCATTAGTTTTTTTTCTTAAATTTATGCAAAAATTTGTGTCTTTTTGACACAAATTTAATTGATACTTAATAGTTATAGAAAATAGATTTTAACCTTCATAACTATTTATAACTTTCATTATTTTATTTTTTCTTATAAATTTTTAAATGAGTATGTGCGACAGCTTTGAGAAGGACAACATTGCGTATGGTCAGTTTTGTATTTAGGTAATTATATTTCATATTTTTGAATCATGCAAACAAACTTATTCTATAATTACTTACTAAGTAGCTAAGTAGTACAAAGTATGAAAGTAGAAGATTTCACTAACTTATATAAAATGTGTAGAATCGAAATTCCTTAGAATATATCGATATTAATCTTATAGATGTTTTAAGCCTTCCAAGCCTTCAACATATTACTTCCCTTGTGTGTGGCTGTTGTAAGTGACTAATCAATACTAGTGACTCAAGATACAGTTGAAATCGATGTTAAGTACTCAAAAACTCATATCCATAGCATAAAATTAGCGTTCATGTAATTTTCCATATTTGCCACTTAACAAATATGTGAGCTTAACCATCGATATGCAAAAAGTTTTAACTTTCATTCACAAAATTATAAAAAATAACGATCTCTACTTATTAAAAATACAAATTGCATACTTTTATAATGAATACAAATGTGCTCGTAATCAGTCTAAAAAAAAAAAGAAATGTATCAACATTTTATACGAATTATGTGCTAGTTTCTACTCATATAGGTATGCATGCATATAATTATGTAGTCGATATATACATACGAGTATTGTATCTAATATATACGGAATCCGTATTACGGATGTACATATATAGTAATAAATTTCTTCATTGCTATTCTACATATTTGTTTAATATATTTACCTAAATTCTGGCATGATTAGTTCATTTGAATATTTCATTGTCAAGGAGATTAACAAACAACAAATTTCGAATAGCTAAAAAGAGTGCGTGTGAAATGGTACAAAACGATAAACAAAGAAATAATCAAAAAAAAAAATCGATAGAAATTTGAACAAAATTTTAGTACCGAAACAAAAGCTGAAACAAGCGCGAGCACACCTATCTAACTACATTTCCTTATCACATATACACATAAAGAGACATTAAAGGGCCTTATATTATTGTGTTTACTTTAATCTGGAACATTTTAAGTAAATGAAATGACTCATGTTAAGGTAACTTTGCACTTTATGCCTGTGTAATACATAATTGTATCTAAATACATGATACATTTATACTCTAAAAGCATTTCACTGTATATACGGACTCACCTCTAAAGCAATCTTCTCCTGCAATTGTCTACCCGTATGACCGTATTTCGTGCGGCTCTCCAATGTTCCACCTTCAACTAATAAATTGTTAGTGTTTGCTGTTAATGTTGTTGTTGTTGTTGTCGAATCTTCCAAATTCTCAGCGATATTTAAAGCGGTCGCTTTATTGCGTTTACCAAAAAATCCATTAATTAGTAAAGCATTCGATTGGGAGTTTTTAAACAACCACAAATTTTTAATTGACGAAGAACTTTTAATCATTATTTTTTTACGAAACGCTCGAGAAGATGAAAAAGTTTTACTACTTAGTTTGTTTTTTTTTTTTTGTGTTTTCTTTTTCTTCGTTTTGTTTGAAAATTTTATTTCTTTTTTTTCAGTTAATTTATTTTTGTTTCTATTGCAAATGTAAATTTGTATGATGGAAATATATATTTTTAATATTTCTGAAAATTCACAAAAAATATATTTCGTTTTCGTTTAGACAAAACGAACGCTCTCTTTGACTTCTCGCAAACTACTGAATAGGTTTACTTTGAATTGGAACTCTTGTATCTATCAAATTCGTATACGTTTCTTCAACGTTAAAGCATTATTTTGCTTCTTTTTTCATTTAGCTTACGTCTCGTGCTCACCATTATTTAAGTATGTATGTACTCGTGCATTCATCATACACACATACAATTTTATATATGTGAATTGTTGTTGCTCCTTCATTTTTATTTATTTTTTTTTAACGTTGTTTTTTTTTTTTTTTTGTGGATTAAATTATTTGTGTTCTGCGCTCTTGACAACATAATTTCACAGTGTATATATATATATAACTATGGGATTTGTTAGTTCAGTTGTTTGTTGCCGATTGCACAAAATATATATGCCCATCAGATTTTTAACAAAAATCTACCACGTGTTCTTTAAAAAGTCGTCAAATCTATTATAGCGTAAACAAATGTGAACTAGTCTTTAATATTTGGTATCGAGTTTTTTAATTTAATTGATTTTCCAAGCATAATTTGAATGTTCTTTTAAAAGTATTTCATGAAATAATGTATGTTTTATTGTATTGCACGATTAGAGCCCGCGTGAAACGAGTGGCACTGAGAATAGAGAGCCCATTGTACTCCGCCTCCTAACTTAGTTAAGCTGCTGTTTAGTTAATAGCCTAAAATAAGTCAAAATAAAGTCTATTGAACGATTTTTAAATATTTCTTACTTCCATCAGTTTCTTTCTAAAAAGACAAATATAAAAAAAATAAATTTGAAACCTTAGTTACACTATGCGACCAAATCCGATTTGTTTTCTTTGACACGAGGTTTGACTTTGGATGCAAAAAGAGAAGGTGAAGCTGAGTAATCCTGCATTCATAATTTTTATAGGTCAGTAACTGTTTTTGATTTAAAGTTTCGTCCTGACCCTTATAAAATTAAACTAATTTGAATGGTAAGAAAGCAATATTTTATTATGTAGTACATTTGGAATTTTTCTACCATCAGATGGCTCTTTCACCCTAAACTCATCTGCCATATTTGACTGAAGATTTGTAACCAGCGGCCCTTAAAACACTTCGGACCCCTGCACTTTTCATTATGTCTAGTCGTGGGTGAAAGAAAGATTAAGTCCGTTCTGAGTACATTTTTCGCCTGCACTCCTGGACATGCACACATACGGTTTAAGGGCGCATGCGAACAACTTGGCTTGAAGCAGCCTCATCCGGATTCTTCATCATTGATAATGGCCCAAAATTTCCACTGATAATCATTTGAAAAAAAAGAGCCTCTGACTATTTTTGGTCATTTTTTTAAGGTTGGATACACCTTCAGTAATGGCAAGTCAATGTGAATTTTTTGCCATTTTTTTAGGTTAAGAGTAAAGAAAGTCGGAAACAAAACTTTTCTTAAAACTTCAAGATATTCCTCCCATTTTTTTATTTAAAACTACCATTTTTCATAAAGAATATTGTCATATCTAAGAAGCCGCTCTTCATTAACCATAAGCTTCTACTGTTTTGTAGGTTATTTAAACATCAGTTTCATAAAAATTATTTATGAATATTTTCTTCGAATTTTCTTCCCAGCACCAGCTCTCAACAACATCTAGAGCGGATTTCATCCGCATCCGTAAATTTCACAAGTAATGTGTACTTTTTCCATACATATATTACTTGTAATGAATGAATTATTATATTACTTGTAATGCTGAAACAATTCTAAAAAACTTTCGAAGTCTGTGTACATTAGAACTTGTTCAAGAAACCCTAAGATAGGGATAGTGGGAGTATACCAATTGTAGCTTAATCAGAAACATTTAGATAGGCCAATCTTACTAAGGAATTTTTGTAATGGTTTTGGCTTTAAGGTGTGATATCCAAACTATCTACTTCAGATATATTTTCCTTCTACTAGTGAGTGTCTATTAGTGCAGGGGGGTGTGCTTCGGCGTTTCGTCTTGTTAAATGCACCAACTTTTTATGTGTTCCCCCAGCTTACAGTGCCCTGAAAGAAACCCTTAATTATTCTAAAATTGTTTTTGCTTACCTTGAGACATTGAGCTGCTCCTTTGTAGTTCTTTTTTATGGTTCTGGAGTTCATTCGTTACAACCAATGCACAACTGATTATATATAGATTAGCAATTGTGGTGGTTGTAAGTGCTTCAAATTTCTGTTGAAGAGCTCCTCGGACCAATTGCGGCTAAAAAAGACAAATTAATGAGCCTGCTAGAGTTGTGCATTATAATTTAATAGAACTGGGAATATGAAATCTCGCATAATCCAGAATTAAATATAGAAAAAATGATTGAGACGTTTTCTTGGAAGTCTTTGACTGGCAGAATAAACTAAATATATAGCTCAAAAACAAACACACAGAGGAAGAGATAACTAAAGAAATAAAAAGTTATATTTATGTACTTTAAGTAGCTTAATAGATAATAAAAACTATATTATATTTGCAAAGAGATAGCTTTCAACATTGCTTCTGAAGATCAACATTTCCCAAGAAAATGTCAGTAGATTTTTAATGATTTTATAAAACCAAATACTCCAAGGTATATTCAACAAAGAGATTGACCCTCACATGCGCATGCTTATATTCAGCGGCAGAGATGTCGAAGAGAGAGCAGCAATTCTGCAAGAATTCTCATTCTCACAAGAGCATAACTTTTGTTATGTTCTTAACACCACATGAACTATTTCTAAAGGCAACTTTGTTGATGTTATTAATAATTTCGCACACGAAAAGACACAATAATTTTAACTATGAAATATCTTTGGGGGCTCGTTTATTTTTGACCAATTGAATTCGTTATATATTCGTATATATATATATATACATTTGTAAGTATATGTGCACTGTAGGTACATATCGGAAATTTTCGTTTCGTATGCGAACCCAATTTTTGTTTATGCATTGTCAGCTTGAAATTAAAACTTAAATTACGTAAGCAACCCCGCAGTAATTCTGTGGCAATTAGGAATTACAGCTAAACTCTAAAGTCGAATAAAAACCTGTTGCGTATTTTTCATTATAAAACCCAAAATATTGAAAGTTCTTAAATAATTATTGGAGTTAAATTAATGAAAAACTATGGAGACTGCTAAATTGCAAAAATTTTTCCAGGACTTTCAACATTTTGGGATTTATAAAAAAAAGTACGCAGCAGGTTTTTATTCGACTTTTGAGTTTAGCTGTTATTCCTAATTGCCACAGAATTTCTTTATGTGGATTTAATATGTGGTTGATTTTATTGGATTGATAGTGGGTAAGCGGACCACTATTGGTTCGTGGATCTTTAAAGTGAAAGAAAATTATAGTTTAATAAATCAAAATTAAAATTTTAGTAACGTGCTGGAAACTACATGCAATTGGAAAATTTTTAAATTTATGTACATTAAATTAACTGAACACAACAGGCGAATGCTTTGAATGCATTTTCCCCGACCACGATTATTAACTCTTCCTATGTTGAATTCGGGCTTCTTAACTGAATTCAAGTTGCATATGCATATGCGCATATTTCTTGACCACCCCATTGGTATATAAGTGAGTGTTCTCGGGTATGAAACTGGTTTTGTTTTTTGGCCATAAATTTGCTCTGGTTAAACCAAATCGGGCGTTTTGGCACGCAAAATTGTATGACCTCCTTATGAACAACGGTTAAAATTTATAAGCTTGCCAACTCTTCGAAGCAGAAGAGTTATGCTAAATGTGATGTTTGTGACTAAATATTAAATGGTTATATTCATTCTCAATTCTTACTCAATGAAATCAAAATTAATATTCCAAATCGCTGTTCTAGATATCCCATTCCTATTAAACTTGATGCTTGTAGAACAAACTATGCTCAAAATAACCCTTTTCGTTGTATGTGTAATTCAAATGTGTAATCAATTCTCTGCACGACATTTTTGACATTTCCTATTCTCTCCAGTATATAAAATTAAATGTATTACATTTTCTTAATCGTTAAACAGCTGATGATTACTAATAATCTGTAGCTGCACCCAGAGAAATACTTACTTGGTTCGAAGAAAAACGGCTATCAAATTGAGGAAAAATGGGAATGATTTGGCGCTATAGAAACGGTTTCCTCATTTAGATATATAAAATTTCTTTGAGTTGAGGAAATATTTTTCAAATATGAGAAATTGTATATAATTTAGGTAAAATTTTCCTCAGTTTGAGGAATAATTTTCTATAGATTAAAGTCAATTTACTTTTTGGAAAAGAAATCCTCAATTTATGGAATATTTTCTACAATGTTGTTTTAATTAAAAGGCATAGAAATCATGTTTTTTTTACTTGTATTCATTTATTATTTTATTTTTAATAAGAATTAAGGTTTACATTCATACGTATTTTTACAAACACTACAGGCATCGTCGCCTTGAAATGATCAAAAGATCGTTATGGCCACCAAAAAATCATAAATTGAACTTTATTGAAATCTTTATCTTTTAAATATATTTTATTTTTTCACAATATATATTTATATATATTTTTTTTTCAAAAATTATATCAATAGCCACAAACCACTTCGCTTGAAATAGAGACGCCGACTTAAAAATTCAAAAGAAAAACAAAGCGTACGCGATTATCTGCTAGGGCCAAAAGAGTAAAGCTAGTTTTTGTATATACAAAAATTTTGTATAAAGAACGTTTTTGGTATATTCGTCTCTTTCTTACATTTTCTATGCACAAAGAATATGTAAGTTTAATGATGACACCTTATTTTATTCTAAATAAGGTAATTTGTTCTTTTATGGTATTTTGATACTTTTGTTTTGCTGCCAAATGGTGCTTGAATTTTTATATGCTGGTGCGAGTAAATTTTGGAAAAAACAGGTTTATGGAAACGTCCATTGTTCTATGCGCATTTATGTTAACAATAGACCAAGTAATTCATAAAAGCTCTTGAGTTAAAATTTTATGCAGAGACGCATTGTAAGGACTAAGTTTTAGAAAAATATTATGTTTGAAGATGCCCATTTACCACACCCATATTTTCTTGTGTTTTATTTACTTTTTTATCTTACTTTTCTTTAATTTTAGTTTCAACAATTTCATTGAAACTTGGGATTTGATTTCAATTAGTGGGCAGCATCGCAATTAAATTTCCAAAAATGAAGAAAAAACTTACTTCAAATTGAACACCATAGTTGCATGAAAGGAGCACATTTTTCTTCATTTTGAGGAAAATTTACATCAACGAGAGAAATTTTCGTGGATTTAAATTGAGGAAACTTTTTCTTTGTTCTAGAGATGGGTATTTTTCTGGGTGTGTAAAGAAGACCAAATGGGGATTTATTCTCCGCAATCAGCACATTATCAAGGCATTCCGGAATACATCTGAATCGGTCACCAAATCCGTACGGCATGCGGATGTGCCCCTCGTGCGGATGGGCGGGTAAGTGGGTCCGTTGGGATTCGTTCGAGAAATGAACAAGCCGCTTGCATGTGATGCATTTGACGGACGATTTCCTTTTTTTTGGTCAACATGGCTAAAAATACAAAAAAAATGGATTAAAACAGTAGTTATGTGGCATCTCATACCCGGTGATATGCTGTGTCTCATACCCGGAAAATAATTCCATTTTGAGAATAACAAAAAAAAATGTTTCCAAACATATATTGGCATAATCCAAAATTGGATCACAAAATATACGTAAAACGCTAAATGCTAATGCATTACTCACCTTTTTCAATTAATTCACTCGAAAATATATCACTTTGAAAAAAATCAAAAAAAGTTTTCGTGATCTATTTTCACACACAATGTTGGCAGCCATACAAGCAATAAGTCTATTCACTCCGGTCTTACCACAAAAACTGGCTCATATAAAAGAAAAGTTCGACAGTAGTCAGATCGGCAATATTGATATTACATGATGTAAACAATCGACTGTCTCATACCCGGATACACTTCCCTACACGATGGTGCATAACTGTAGCCGCAACTTTATTTCAACACATTGAGTGGTTTTATTAAATAAATTTTTGTGAAAGACCAATAATAAAATAAGTTAATTCAAATTTAGAAATATTTTCGAATGTACTATTAAAATTGAATTTTTATTTTTTTATTGGGGCATAACTATAGCCTCTCATAAAAATTAAGCATAAAATAATTACAAAATTTTCATGAAAAATAAAAATGGACTCTTTATTTTTAGTTAGCTCAAAAACGTGATTTTGAAGGCTCTGTATCAGGGTTGTGCGAAGTTTGTCCTGAGTCATGAATTCCCATGCCGCAATGAGAGCGTTTTTCAAATCTGAAACATTTTGGTATTGCATGTTTTCGTCGAAATGCTTAACAATCACGGCCATTTTAAAACTTTAATCATGTCCTTGACCCTTGACTACTATGAAGCGTTGTCAGGCCAGAAAATCCAGAAATGAATTGGAGGAAAAGTCGTCCTCAGCATTGTTATATCTTCTGCAGTATTCATTAAACTACTTGGAAAATTTATTTCCAGCGTTCAATTGCAGCAAAAAACTCCCTAAGTCATTGAGGTACCTCTATCAAAATTCCTTTTAGAAGAATATTGAGGTTTTAGAAGAATATCGGGCGTGTTTACAAATGAAACATTTTCTCGCCAGGAAAATTCTTCAAAATGGCAAAAGAAAATTTGCTAAAAATGACAAAATTTTGTCGAATCCGTTTTCAATTTTTCAGGAGGCATTTAAGCAACATTATTTCGCAATTTGGTGCCCTTTTTTTCTTGAATCATTTGCCACGATGATAATGCAGCACTTATCTTGTACGGAAAGCTTTGATTTTGGTTCTTCCATTTTATTTTTGGCATAATTACTTTGTTTCTTCACATAATTTCAAATTAATCTATCTGTTAAGTTTAGTAGTAAGATCAAAATTGCTGAGAAATAATTTTGCATTATTTCGTGTCATTTAAATAGGTACCACGTGGCATAAAAAATAAATGAATACTAACTAAACTCTAAAGAAACAATGTGGCTATAGTTATGCACCAAAAATAGAATTTTAACGATACATTCGCAAATACTTCCAATATAATTTTTATCCTAAAACTGAAGAGAACTGAAAACTCTTTAATAAAAATTTTATAAGTTTATCCAATAATCTCTCAGAACTAGTAAATGTGTTGATATATAGCTGCGACAATAGTTATGCTCCGTAGTGTACCTTGCATAAACTACTCAACTGGCATTTCGAAAGTTCTGAGTTACTGAACTTTTTGTATTTTTCAAAAGCACTTTTTTAATTTTATTTTATTTGCTAACAGTGCGGACACACGAGAGGGACTTTGAGCAAATTTAGCATTTCGTTGATATGCGTCTGAAATAAGACAATTCACCATACAAAACTATTAAAGAAATTCTGAATTTCAGATGAATTTCAGCGGAATTCACTTAAAACACCAAAAATAATTCAGCAACCCTCAAACGAAAAACAGGACAAAAATAAAAGCTTTTGCACTTTTTAAACATTTTGGGTTGTAATATTTATTAAAAGAAGCAAAAGTGAAAAAATAAAATACAGGAGTCGGAGAGGAACTCTTTGCCATTTCTTCAATTATCCATTCTTCCTATCCAAATCCAATTGAAAGCATTTTTATTTATTTTTATTTTCACAAACACGAATATTCTTCTTCTCCAAACTTATAATAGCTCTGAAAACAGCATTTTTCGTTTAGTCTTAGTTTACCAGACTTTACCCAAAAAGGACGGGAACGGACCTAATCTGTCAAAAACGAACCTCGATCCTCAATAAAATTCCTTTTTTGTCGTGAGTCTACCTAAATTTGAAATTCAGAATTTCAGCGAAATCCACTCCCGTGTGCCTGCACTATAAGGTATGATTAAGGCTCTCCGGGGAATTTCCCCGATTTTCAATCTAATTCCCCATTCCTCGACTTTGATTCAAAATTCCCCAAACATTAGTATTTTCTCAACAAAAATTAAAAAAATACTATTCACAATAAAATGCAAGAAACTAATTTTGTTGTTCAATGTTATTGTAACATTTATTATTACATTTAATTGGTTGTCGTCCGTCCGTAAATTTGAATCCATAATTACTTAAAAGACGTGTCTAAAGCCATGATCATTTTTCGACTGGACACGAAAGTACAATGCCAGTTCTTCAAACATCTATGGAACTAACTTATGATATAAGTTGCCAAACGTAGTCTAGCTTCTTTAGGTCAACTCTTCTCTGGCAATCTAGCTGGCCTCAAATCTGCTGATATCAGAGATTTAAAGAAGTTTGTAAAAGCCACAAATTGGTTTAACCCTACTTTAGCAACCTGACTTCGAATCTGCTGAGATCAGCGATTCAGAGAAGTTCGATAAACCACAATAGGGTTCAATAAAGATTAGGGTAACTGTGAGAATAACCCGTATGGTATTACAATGGGCCTCATTGGCCTAAATAGGCCCTGGTCGATTACACTATTGATTTCCAAATATAACACGAAATGTAAATTGTTTACACTACGCTTACTCCAGGCACTGCTGCCATGCCAATAACAATGCATTCACTCTATTAAAACACTTACATTTTTCATTGTCCAAAATTTGATTTGACGTACGTCGACAAAAACTTGACGTTTCGGTATATATATAGTTACTTATAAGTTACTTTATTTGTAAAATATAAAAAGTAATACCAGTATTTGTCAGTTTAATTCCTATTTATTTGAAATTATTGCTCATATTAGAAAATAATATTAACAATTGTTGATATTTATTCTACTACTGGGTGTGTTTACTAGTCTAGTTTATCCTCGGCATAAACTAACCAGAGCCTCCTCTAAACTAAACAAAAAAAGACGTTTTCCAGGCGGGATAAAGAAATAAAAAAAAATTTTCTTATGAATCAAATTTTTGCAAAAAATTTGTTTAGGAATTTCCCGAACGACGAATTTCTCATCTGAGAGCCTTAGGTATGATTGACCGAATATATAAAAAAATGTGTTAAATTTCCATAATCTACTTATAATTTAAACATATGTACATTTTAAAGGACAGATAAGTAGTTTATGCTAAGTAAAGATGATCGTTTTAGATCCAGACATGGATTTTTAATCGTTAAGAACGAAACAGGTTTACCAAACTTTCTGTAAAGATAAATCCATTAAGTTTCTAAATATGTCCTTAACTCAAGATTTTAAAAAATGTCAGATTAATAGTTTATGCTAAGTAGGTCAGTGCCTATAGTCGCCGAGAATTTATTTTCTCTCTATTGTGCGAGTTACTGCATTCACCTAATTGTCCTTCGTTCCTTTCTTGCGAATGCTAGATAAAATATTTAAGTATCAAATAATGTTGCTTTTTATGCAAGAATTCTATCTAGCATTAGATTGAAATATTCGGAGTGGAGAGCGGATCATCTATAATTTCCCAAACTGTCTGTGCCTAACAATCTTTGAGCTTTGGAGTTAAAAACTTTGGAATTAAGATCTGAGCGGCAAAGTTGACACATAATTAAATTTCTCATAGAATTTAGGTTTATTTGGTTAGTGCCTGCTGAGCCAGACAGAGTCTTCTTATGTGATGGCCTCAAGACTTATTCTAAGATAGTTGGCGCAGTGCATATTCAAATGTATTAAAATATGAATTTTAAAAAACCATATTTTATTAAAAAAGAAATAATTTCGTTAAACTTTTTTTTCGTTTGCATACACGTTAAATCAATCGCTTTGACAAATTACAGTAAAAAGATTTGACATGAAATGTAAATAGTCCTCCTCGACCAGCTGCACGTACGACAGTGGACTATAGTTTGGTTCCTCCGGTGGAAAGTAATCAATATTCTCATCATCTTCTTCGCTGGTTTCCTCATTGACAAAAATTTCATCAGCATATGAGACACGTTTAGTGTTAATTGCTTGTCGTTGCGGATCATCATCACAATGACGACGTAAAGGTGGACGTGATAAATGTGGTGTTGATGATGCCCCCGAAGATGTTCCTCCAGTCGTTATTGTTGTTGCTGAACCAGACTCCTGTGAACGCATTATACCAATTGGGCTAATAACATGCGACATTTCAAAGGGACCACTAGATGTAGGACTTTGTTGTTCATGTTGCTGTTGTTGTTGCTGCTGATGTTGTAAATGCAAACGACGCACAACATTAATGCGTAAGTCTGAAGAATGTCGAACATTTGCATCGCAATTCGAACGTATAGGAGCAGCAATAACGCTATGACTAGAACTAGCACTAGAGCTGCTAGAGCCAGGGCGTTGCATTAATACTTGACCATGCTTACGACGATACCAAATTTCTTTGTGTTCCCGATAATCAATTAGCACCTTCTTTCGTACAAACTCATGATATGACAGCAGCTCCGAGCTAATTTCACGTTTGACAAGTTGTTTTTCACGTGGCGGTAAGAGAGAGTTTTTTAACGCGAGCATACTTTGAGAAGCAGCCAACATGAGAATATGCTCGAGTGCCAGCAGGCACAGTTCACCATCTAAATTGGCGAGCAGCTCATTGGGTGGGCAATTAACCGAGGATACGGAGGTGACTGAGAGTGATTTGGAAAAATGACGATGTATGCCACTCGCTGCAGAAGGCGTAACTGGAGATGTGACCGAACCAGAATCGCTACCACAAGGCAAAACATTCAAGGGAACTTCATGGAAACCATAACTTTGCTGTATGAGTGTGAGAAGAGTAAATATTTTTAATAAGACGAAAATAATTTAAATAAAACTTTGTTCACATACCAAATTTAACACTTTCGTATATACGCCCACAATGCTAAGCACCGTACCAAATGTGAGCGCAATTGCATTTTCATGCAATTTCGGTGCACCAAAGTGTATTTCGAAAATTGGTTCCCATTTGCTAACCAAAAATTCAGGAGCGCAAATCAATTCAAGCACATTGGGGCTGAATCGCTGCAGACATTTAGCGCAGAGTATAATGATTTCAGTAAGACTGTGAGTGAAAAAATTAGAGATTAGAAATAGTACTTACATAATATAAATAGTTTATTTCAAGTGAGCTGATATTTCTACTGAACATATTGGGCGAAATTTACTCTCACGTAATATAAACAAATAACTGTGATTGCTCGAAATAGAGCATAATCTGAGATACATTCTCTTTACGCATCAACTTTTTTAAATGAAATATATCTTACTCATTGAAGGCAATAATGACTTCATCCACAAATCCAGCATTTTCGCAATCACGCAGTATATCCAATTGTGAGCGGCGTCCAGCTACCAAACATTTAAGATTCTTGGGTTGATGGAACATTGAGATAGAATGGCCCATTAGCATTTGCACTGAACGCTAAAATTAAAAATTTAATTAACGAAAATATCAATAAAAAAAAAATAAATGGAACTTATCAAATTTGACCCAGAGTTTCACAATAAGCAAAAATGATTTGTATAACAAAATATTTGTTAGAATTTAGCTTGATGGAAGCACAAACACTAGTGCTTTTATTTTGATACATTTCATTTTCATTAATGCAAGTTTCAACTGGGTTTCTCTTTTGTATTACCATCAAATTAAATAACGATTGTGAATGTTCAAGCCGCCACTGCTTTTCGAAATCAACCAAATTAGCCAGTAACGTGACCGCGCTTTTTATCAGATGCATAGCTAACGGCTCCAGCGATTGTTTGCCCAAAAGCAACGAATCCATTAAGTATTCTTCATGTATGCCAACAAACTGTAGAGTCTCTTTGAGAAAATGATTCTTGTGTTTTTGGAATAGCACAGTGACCAGCTCAATGCCGCGCGCATATATCGGCCACCATTTCTGTACAGTCCAGTCATCAGCACGTGGTTTACCGAGCGCATAATTCACCTGTAGCAATTCCTTCGGCGGCAGCAATTTCAACCACAAATAATCGCCAACATCGCAGTGCAAAAACTCGGCAGAACAATTGCCTTTAGCGAATACGATCAGCACATCTAACAACTCTACGCATAGATTCTGTTTCGTATACAATGGCAGTATGGAACCAGTGCAGCTTAATAAACGCTGAAATACTTTGTTAATAATAAATGGTAAGTCCCAATTTCCTGGGCCATCATTGTGAAAAATTATAGCGACAGTCTTTAGTAGATTTAAACACAAAATCAATGAGTTTGACGATGTCATTTGCAGACATTCCCTAGCTTTCTTTGCTTGCATTTCCGCTTTAACACAATTTTCCAAGCTTTGCAGCTCAGTGCAAATGATGCTAACCACAGAGTGCAGAAAATTTAATGCAATAGTTGAATCGGCACGGAGCTCGTCAGCGAGTAAATCCGTGCATTTGATTGTTAGTGAGAGGCATGCCTCTTTAGCGCGCACATGGACATCCTCATAGCACGAGGCAACACGCGAGAGCAACTGTATGAGTTGTTGCAGCATTTGACAATCCTCCGTTTCCTCGGTGTAGAAGTTTTTAAAACTTAGTATAATAAATAGATACATTTCGGAGAGTATGATGAAGGGGCGCAAGTCTTCTACATACTCGGAACGATCAACTAAAACTTGCATGCAGCGTATAGCTAACAATTTGAATTGTTTTTCAGGTATCTCAATGAATTGCGGCTGCTTTTTAAGCAGTATAAGTAAAAAGTCTTTGAAGGCTTGGAGCCTGCACAACCATTCAGGCATATCATCGCCAAGCAACATTTGTTCATTGAAATCTAATGTTGGCACTTTTGGCATATCAAATACATATTCAAGCCATTTTTCAAAGTATGCAGGCTCGAAAAATTTCAGCACTAATTTTTTCAGCTCATTATTGGCCTCCTCATGTGAGGTGCAAAATATTTCAATAGCCAAAATGTTAAGTAGTTGTGTATATACTCGAACATTCGGTCTCAGCTCAGTGAAAAGCGGATTACACAATTGCTCCCAGAAGTTTGACTTTTTCGTTAGGTCCTCTACAAGTATTTGCATATTTTGCTTCCATAACGAATGAAAGAGGTTCATTATTTTGCTGGGTAGCGCATTTTCGATAGTGTGTGGCTCTTTAGCGACCGCATCCAAATAATCTTCAATAAAAGTGAGTATGCTATCTGCAATTTGTGTGTCTGCATCTTTGCCGCCGAAGAGGCGCTTCTCTTGCGCAAAATTCACTTTAAAGAACGCCTCTGTGACACCGGGCTGTTTCTCAATACACGCCTCCACCAATTCGAGTATAGCAATTTTTAGCGAATCACTTTCCAGCTCATCAGGCAGTTTCTGCAGGAATGTCAGTCTTATTTGATCAGGTTCCATATCTAGACAAGCCAGAAGGGACATATTAAATTCCAATGCGATACGTTTCAGCAATCTGCATGAGAGTATCGGCAACCAACGATCGAAAATGTTGCTCATATAGCTCGTGACCACTGGAATGATGCGCAATGTATCGCGTTGTTTGGGCTGAGTATAAATTAGCGCCTCTAGCGGTGATATTTCACTAGCATCGAAGATTGTGGTTTTAAGACGAAGCAACTGCATCAGAATACGCATGGCCAAACGTACGAGCAGCACGAATCCGTGAGATTGTTGCAACATCCAATTGGATTCCATTTCCATGGTATGCTGCAAATATGCATTGCCAAGGCCGACGAATCTACAGAATAAATAAGGATATTTTTTAGAAACTTTCCCACACATTTTGAAGTGTTAATTACTGTACCTTAGTAAAACCAAACCATTTTCTAAATTCAACAAAGTGTAGACGCAAATATCCCGCAGCAGTTGTTTCTGTGTATTTTCTTTTGTATCCTTATCGGAGACTACGGTAACTGCATCCAAAATATCGCATATGAACCCCATAATTTCCGTGTAAATTTTAGTCTTGTCTGACTGCAGCTGAAAGCGCCAGCAATGCATGTGTGGAAATACTTCACGAAGCAGAAAGACAAGACCTGGAATTTCCACATGGAACAAGCGATTTCGTTGCATCTTGAAATAGGTAAAGAAAAAGTCATACAAATTAGTTATGCCTCAATTTTTCTAGAAAAAATAATATATTTGTGATCTTTATTTTTTTCTAGTAAAAATTAAAATTATTTTTAACTTTTTTTGCAGACAAAAATAAAAGTATTATTGACTTTTATTTTTTTTAAAGCAAAAATAAAGTTCATTTTAATTTTTTATAGCGAAGATAAAACTTAATTTTGACATTTGCGGCATTTTGGCAATTAATTTTCATTTGTTCGGGCACAATTCCTATACGGTACGTTTCCAGAAATAAACTAATTATTCAGGAGGTATCTACTTACCTTCGTGTATGTCCGTAAAAAACTTAAATATGACAGCAGAAAATCATATCGTTCCAATTTTCGTTCTACATTCACTAAAAAACTGCCCACCAATTGTGAATCAAAACATATGCCATGGGAATACTTTTTGTAATCATTCAATGCATCATTGGTAATTATTGGCAACATATTCAAATTTATAACACGCGTAAAAATCTCCAGATCGACCAGTGGAAGGAGAGCCGTACAGACATTTAAGCAATTCGATAGCAATTCCAATGGTGGGAACTGCACCGTTTTGAATTTATTCAGCACATCAATGCACATTTCCGTGGGGTGTACCATTTCAGCGCTAATGGCAGACAGTGACTTCGTACGGTCTAACGATGATTGCAGGTATTTAAGGCCGGCATTAACACGATGCACACGTGCTGCATTGTCGTAGTCACCATGTAGATGCATCGTTTCAGACAAGAGACAATTAATTTCATGATGCAGCACATTAAAGTAATTCACCGATGTACGAAAGTGGACGCAATAACCTTCAGGGCGTGGCATTACAGCAGCAGTTGTAAAAGCTGGTATGATGAACTCAATACGTCGATAGGGGCGCACGCTGTTTGAAAGCGTGTATTCATCCTCGCCAATTGCACGCAGCGAATATTTGCATTCATCGTAGATGTCGGTGAGTATGGGAAGCGTTTCCAGTTGGCATTTTATCTGGTGAGAGGAAGTCAATTTGTAATTATATTAATTTAAAAATTACCCAACATTCAAATTTACATAATTGCCCATGCCCGCTTTTGTTAATGCATTGGCCAACAGCGACAGATGTGTGAAATCCAAAGGAAAAATCTCAAGCAAGGTGTTGTATAAAGAGCGCACACCATCATCTATGAATATGAACAATTTTTATTATTGATATTGCGAGTAATACTTGCAAATTCGTGACTAACCTTCCTGAGCACAAAATTCTTTTGCCAACGTTGGCCACGACAACAGCTCACAGAGCAGTTCATATATGTAAGGATGACGTGCACAAGAGCCATCACCATCAAAGTAATCACATAAATACGAAAGTAAATTGTAGATAGTTTTGCGTGCAATACGAGAAACCAAACTATCATCCTGAATATAGAAGAGAAATTTTCTAGTAGGTATATACACAATTCTTTACTTTCACATACCGTGAACATAGAATCCGTCAGCAGACTATGCAAGAAACCAAAGCAATTAAGATCCACCGCACGTTTTCCAAATTGACGGCAACGCAATAGATTATCTTCATCATCGGCGATATTGGTGAAACGTAATTTGAGCAGCATCCACGACAGAAGCAACGGACCATTCTCAGGATTATGATACATGCGTACAATTTCTTTATCCAGAGCTTCAATGATTTCGCGTGCAAGCGCACACTTCTCCTTTTGGGGATCCTCAAAGTCGATACATTTCAGAAACAGGATCACTTCTGAATAAGCCAAACGTATCATCAATTCCGCATGCAGACTATGTGTAGCATCTAAATAACGTTGCTGCTTCCCGAAAGAGTGTTGTTTAAAGCATGTAAATAGTAGTTTCACATGAGACAGACCTATCGGCATATGTTCGCAGATCAGTAGCAGTATGTGTAGCACTTCGTTGATTTCACGGGCATTTCGTTCTGACCACACCACCAATTTAGATTGGTAATCAAAGAATTCTCCAGCAGTTAACTTACTAGGTGGGTTTTCATTCACCAAATGTTCCAACTGTCCCAGATACGAATCACGCAGTTTAGCTAACGAAACTTTATTCACAATTTCTTGGTACTCATGCTGATATGGATGATTGGGCACGTTGTAGAAGATCAACAAATTCTTAACAATTTTCAAAACTATCATACGCTCAAGCGAATAATAACCCCAGATATCATTTAATAATTTTGTCATATTGCTCTCCGTTGATATTAACGCAGTGAGTGAACTGGCTGAGCCACGATATTCATTAGCCAAGTAATAGCATAGAATTTCCCAGCATTGTTCAGATTCCAGATCCTAAATGCAAGAAAAGCAAAAAATAGTTAAGACTGTAAAATAACCAGCAGATAAAGGCTACTATTACCAAAAGCTCTTGTAAACGCTGTGTAAACGGAAGCAGTTTTTCATGTTTCTTCTCCTTTAGCAGATTTTCTAACTTTATGCTAGAAGCGTTTGTGGGGCGGAACTGTAGCAACCCATCTTGCAATTCTTTCGATACGTTGAGCAACTCTTCTAGTACTGTGTTCTCTGGTGTCTCATAATGTATGCCGGAAACCAGTCGCCAAAGTCGCTTCCAGTCAGTGCTGTATGTAAAACAAATACAAATAAACCATTTTATGATTATATTTTTGTTTATACTCACATAACACTTTTATTACATATACTCATTGTCCTTTTTTTGTTGATTAACTTGTTAACTTTTTTTATTTTACTCAATAATAACTTTAATTTTTATAAAAACGCTCCACCACCACAAATAGAAATCAGCCGCATTTTTAATTTTCAAAGAAACTGTCAAAACCAGCTGTTCGGTAATTTGGCGCGTTTCTGTAATCTATTACTATACTACGCCCAGCAAAATTTTTGAAAAGCAAACTAAAAACTTATTTTAATAGATCTGTGCTCGTACTTCTTGGGTAAAGTGTGGTAAATTGAAAATAAACAAAATATACTCTCTGTGATAGACACAGGTGTGTTTGCAGGTTGCTAGTTACTTTCTCATTGCGTTTGAATGAGTCTGAAATGCAGAATTTCATTTGACACTTTTTATATGGCGAAATTCCGCACTTCAGACGCATTTCGACGAAATGTTAAATTTGCCTGAAATACACTTGTGTGTGCGCTCTATAAGCGCAGTTTCCCAATTTAAACATTCGTTATACATTAGCAAAAAAATTGTGAATGCGGGCACGAATTTTAAAATTACACGAATGTTTCGCATGTAACGAATGCGAATACAGACGTCGGTTACATCGCTAGTGTAAACAGTAAAAGATACATGCAATTTTTCTGTGTTGTGGTTCTTAGTTGCGGTAATGTTTGCTGTGTAATAATAACATTGTACCACAAATTTAGGATGTCCAAAAGTGATCAGGACCACAGTATGCTTGTTGGATAGCGAAAGTGCTCCAGAGCAATCTGGTTAACTCCATTTTAGGTCTCAATATTAAATTTCTGAATATGTTGGTATCATATAGGGTAGCCAGATTTTTGAACCTTGAAATCAGTACATTAAATGTTGGAAAGCAGTAAAAATCAGTACAAATCTGTACAGTTTTTATGCTTTTATTACCTAGTAATTTCAATGTAATATAGTGATATAAACGTCTTGAATTTTTTTCTCATATTACATTTTTTTCTTCTTCAGTAGACAATGACGATTACGTATCAGTCTCCAAATCTAGAGGATTGTGAGATCTGAAGACAATAATTAAATTTAATTAATAACAAATTCCTTTTACTCATTTTGAAACCTATGTTAATCGACTTTTCTTCAAGAAAATATTGTTTTTCTTCTCTCGATAGAAAAAGAAACAAACAGAATGAGACTGTCTTCAAAAACGATTTTAGGACCACTGAGGTTAAGCACAAAAATTCTTAAGATATTAATTTGAAAAAATCAGTACAAAATACAAAAATCAGTACATTCGATTCAGTAATTTCTAGATTTCAGAAAATCAGTATAAAAGAAAATTAAACATCTCATTCAATAATATTACGAGATATGTATTTGGTCTAAAACGCTCTGAACATGTTTCGCGTTTTGCCATAGAATTGTACTCAATTTCGTTTAGCAATCTACTTAATTTTAAAACACTCATTATGTTGCAGAAAATAATTTTCCATAATAGCCAGTCTACTTATTCAACAAACTCAAATTCAAGCGTTCAATTCGTAACAACTCTCTTATTCATCTTAAACAGTCCATACTTATTTCCGAGCGTCAATTTTTTGTTTTTGTCATCCGTCTCTGGAACTCTCTTCCAAACAATCTGAAGCTCATAGGCAATACTACGCCTTTTAAAAATCAACTTTTGAGACATTTTTCTATTGAAAGCACTATTATTTAAATTAGTGCTATTATTGGTTTTTAAGTTGACCTATGAATGTGAATATGAAACTTTTTTGTGTTTTGTTAGCTTTAATTTTTAAAATTTGAAAACTTGTTAATTATGTACTATTTTTATGACTAGCGTTTTTAGGTTAAGATTATAAATCTTGTAACGCTGGGATTTACTAGAATCAAATAAATAAATAATAATAATATTAAAAAAAAAATCAGGACATGTACTGATCAAATCAGTACGTCTGGCTACCCTAGTATCATAAAACATAAGACATCTTGGTTATTTTTGGATCATAAAGCATCTTGATTATTAAAGTACTCTGACAGAAAAATTCTATGTTCGATCCTGATCAATTTTGCTCAAGAAAGTATGACAAAAAAATGGATCCTACTCCCCCGTAAAATTTGTTGAAGTTTCAGTACTACGTACTATAGTTGTTTAGTATTACTGTAATTTCTATGAATTTTACGGGGGGTATGATTCATTTTTTGTCATACTTTCTTCAGCAAAATTGATCAGGATCGAATACTTATAGAATTTTTCTGTCAGAGTACTTTTCAAAAAAAAAAAAATTCGTCCATACAAATTGGTACGCCCTAATATATGTATATATCTGAGTAATGTAATAGATACAAATACTGTATAGCAAAACTGGAGAAAAATTTTCCGTGGTATATAAGAAAATTAAAAAGATATTCCAGCATGAAATTTTTCAATAAATTGATTTATTGAAATCCTTGTTTATTCTTTCTTTAAAGTGAATTGTTCGTCTAACCCAGTTATTAAAAACTTCCATATTACTCGAACCTGTAATATACTGCATTTTACGTTTTTGACTTATAGTTTTTATGCATAAATCTCACAAATGCTAACTCCTGTCTGTATTTACAATAAAACTTTGACTCTATTGTTGATTTGTAATAATTAATTGCAAAACAAACAAATTATTACGACGAATTGGTCAGAAAAATTCGGGCAATTGTACAAAAAACAATTTTTTTATGAACAAAAAAATTAATGATTTGTCGCATTTTTCTGACAGTTATGTAAAATTGCCAAAATATTTGTGAAATAGAAGTTTTACAATTCTTAATTTGTCAGGGCAATAATTATTGTCAGTCGAACTTGCCAATTTTTATGAAACGGGCTCAGAATTTGCACATACATATGTATGCGATGAATTCTTAGCTTTGAGATTGGTGGAAAAATATTGATAGTTTCGATAGTCGCAAACTCAAATACAAAATTTTTCCATAAACTCAAAGCTGAGAGTCCATTAGACATATGTGTTAAATTTTATTTTAATCACGTATATAAAATTGTTAATAGGGTATTTTTTTGTTAAAATGTTAAATTATAATTTTTTTTTTTTTTTTTAACTACAGTTATATTTCTACCATCTATGAAATTTTCACTCAATTATCACCAACATAATTTAATTTATGCATTTGTTAACAAAATTACTGTTAAATATATATTTGAATAAAAAGCTATAAATAAAAAGAAATCATTCAAATTGTTTTTTATCCAGGCTATGTCTAAATTTTTTTCAATTCATATTTATCCTTATATGAAGCTAGCTTTAAAATTGCCAGTTGTAATGGCCATTAACAATTATTTATAAAGTTTTAAGGACTAATGAATGTAAAGAATTCAGACCACATATGCAATGCACTGTAATTGTAATAGATTACTACAAGGACAATGCGTAGATTTTTCACCACCCACTTTTGGTCCAAAATGAAGTCAAAATAATAATAATCAGTTTGTCACAACTTTCAAAACAAAATGATGTGCACTTAAAAAGGAAAATTTGCCAACGCAAAATTATTAAATTTTTCCTATCATTACTCTTCCTTTCGTGCAAAGATTGTTTCAATATATGTATATATAAATTCTACATGCAAGGGATGCTCTCTAGGGCTTCAAATAACATTTGGTCACTCATAAGAGTGAGAATGTAGCAGTTTTCAAATTCGTTCAAGATTCACAATATAAAATATCTTCTAATGCTTATTTATGAGGAATATCTGCAGAGTCTGCAACATGTAGATAGTAATATTAAGGGATGATTCATTTATGTTTGTGTGTCCTTTTTTACTTTATAATTTGCCGCTTAGCCCTCTCAGGTGATTTTGTTCTAACGCGCAGCCACAATACAGATGATGTATTTTCTAGATAAATTTACATCAGCACGAATGGTATTCATTCTTAAATCCTTGCAAAGGCTAAAATGGGGAGGAGGACAACGAGAGCAGATCTAAGGAGAGCAAGCAAGCATCTGTGCTCTCGGTAGATAGTATGTATTTAGTTTTTGGCATCGGCAATTGAAAGGATTGCTTTAGTAACAGACAACTATCGATACGAAGTAGATCTAAATCGAAGTAAAAAACGGACGGCACACACAAATACTACGTAGTATACAATATCAAGGGCATAGCAATACAACGTTGATGCTATAAAGTTTAAGAAGATAAAAGTACAAACGTTTGTAAATCTGAAAACTTACTTTTCTACTAATGGCGCAAAATAATAGCGGAAGTGCAGCAACAGCGACAGTTATGGGAGTAGATAGTAAGGATATTATTTTAAAACAATTTTTTTTATTCATCTTCTACATTTGCATGTGTATTAAAAATGTGTATCCAAGAAGTTATGAAGAAAATGAAAATCGCTGCTCTAGCATCATCAATAGAATTCGTATAGTAGAAATAGTTGTTGTTGGTATAGTTCGACTGCAGTCTGGTGTTGCTGCAGGAGGTACAGATTATGTTTGTGATTCGGGCGGGAAAGGGAAAGGTGAATACTTGACAAGAATTAACAGAGAAAAAGTAATAAGGGGGGATATGTTGTTGTCAAATAACAGATTTGGTTTAGTTTTTAGTTTCCACTACTTCGTCTTGTGCGATGCCCTTTGGTGAACTTCCATCTAGAAAGTAGAAGGATTTCAAAGTTAATGCAATTATATTTATGTAATTTTTTACTTCATTTCGTTTTTTTTTAAGACTTTTATCAAATCAGTGATGATGATGTGGATGACTTTGAAGACCTAGGTGATGATTGTTTGCTGGAAGAAGTAGAAGGAGGTCCTGGCGGTATAATTGGTGGTCGTGGCCCATACGAACGTGCTTGGACTACAGATGCTACAAGAGCATTAATTCATATACGCGGTCCCATGGAAGGACGTTTCACAGAGGGCAGACAAAAACGAACCGCTCTGTGGTTGCATTGTACACGTCAGTTACAAAAATTGGGGTATCGTTATAGTGCAGCTAAAGTGCAGAAAAAATGGCATAACATACTCATAACATATAATAAAAATTTGAGTAAAAAATATTTATCTGGATATGTACATTGGGAATTCTTCGAAGAGATGTTTAAATATCTACGAGGCAAGAAGGCAGATTTTGAAATTCAACAACAGCAGCAACATCAACAACACAACACGCAGCAAAAACAAGAATCTGGTGAAAACAACTCACATGAATACATGAACACCGATCAGACATTACTACAGCCAAGTGTTGAAATTGATACAAAATCAAATGATGAATTTGATGAGGATAGCACTATAATGTCCGAATTAAAACCAAAGCTTGAGTACAATGATACAGCAGGAAATGAAGCAAATGATTTACCATTAAATATATCACATGCTAATGGCTTTCAACATATCAACAACAATAGCGCTGATTCAGATTTTGCACGTGTTATTAATGCACATCGGGAATCATCACATACCGCTTCGTGGAAAGATTACTTTGAACGAAAACTTCAGATGGAACGTGAAAAAGTTCAATTGCAAAAGGATATGCATCACGAATATATGCAATTCAATAAGATGTCGTTAGTGCAACAGGAAAAGATAGAACGTATCAAAATCGATGCAATCAATAGTTTAACGTCTACATTGCAAAAACTTGTGGAGGGGAGAAATAGAAAGGCATGAGAAATTTTTAGTAGTACTAACATTTAAAATGCAATGTAATTTATATGTAAAAAGTCTATGTATCTGTCAGTCATGTTCTACGGTCTAAATTCATTTCATCAAATGTTATTTTTTGCCGTGTGCGAATTTATGAAAAAATGCCATAACGGCTTTATTGAATTTTTGATTGGGAAATAACGCCATATTTGCGATATGGCTTTACTTCCAATTCAAAAGTGAAATAATGCCATAATTTTTAGCAGACGAAGTGGAAATAACGTCATATCAGTGTAAAATGTTCTCTCTGCTGCAAAAATCAAGAAACAAAATTAAAAAAAAAAACGAACAAGAAAATTTGCGTTTATATTTGAGGAGGTTCCTGGACATAACGCCCATGGCTATAACGCCAAAAAAAAATTTGAGCGTTATGGCCATGCGCTAAAATAAAACATTTCCATGGCTAAGTGCTTTAAATTGAAAAAAAAAAATTATTCTGTAATAGACGTCGCGAAAAGAAGAAGTAGTCCTAAACAGAGGACTAATAATAAAAGTCATGAAACCTAAAAAAGTTTATATCATTTCACAGATACGCAAATAATACTATTTCATTCAAATTAAAAATACATAACTTCAATCCTAGTTCATATCAAAATGCAATAATTCCAAAATTATTGTTTAAATAACTTGGATGTTCCTAGAAAAATATGAGGGGTTTTATAAGGCTATAATGGCGTTATAACCACTTCAAAGTGGAAATAACACCATATTGACGATATGGCTTTATTTCACTCCGAAACGGCAATAACTCCATATTATTACACTTAAAGAACAAAAATCAAAATAAGTTTGTTAGGTTAATTTTTTCAATAAAATTGTCCAGCGGTGAGGGATTGTTGACAACATTCTTACTTTTCTTTCGACAGTTAATTTCATTATTAAAAACTACAGCAGCAACTGAAACTGGACAATTTTTCTCATAACTATTTTTAGTATATATGAATTTAAAAAGTTGTTTTTCGAATTCAACATATATTTACTTAAATTGAAATGTAAAAAAATAAGCATAAAGGAAATCGGTAGAGCAGAGTGAACATTTTACACTCGCCTACCCCACTTTGATTTTCAAACAACATTTTTAAAGCTATTTTTCCAATTAAACCCTACGCGCCTGGAAAAATATATAGTTTTTGTCTAGTTTGAAGGAGACTCTGGTTAGTCTGTGTCGAGTATAAACCAGACTAGTTAGTAAACTTATCTTAGTAGTTGAATAGTTCCTCAAGGGGAAAACTAGGATAGTAAAGTTGAAGTTGGAAAATCGCAAAATAATAAATCGAATCCATCATGCATTATCTAACATGATTCCTATTGTCAAAAATTGTTATAGTAAAAGGCAGTTGAGAAACCACCAAAGGTTAAAAAGATTTTGTGGATAAGGAAAGGGACAAGAAAAACGGTAATTTGATATTTTTCGATTTAAAACTATTTTGTCCAGGCCCTCGTCAGCAGCAGCACAAATCTAGCTAGGGCCTCATCAAAAACTGGACAACTCTTTCAGACGGGTATTTTAAATTCATTCTTTTAATGTTACGAACTTAAATAAATTTAACAATTTAAAAGGTATTAGAAACAAGTAATCCATATTTTAACACAAAATATTAGAGCAATATTACTACGTCTTGGTTCCTAAAAAGTATTTGAACTTAAGCTTTTTTTAATAAATAGTTTTTATCAATTTGTCGTATTTTTGCAGTTAAAGTCAGAAATGGAAAATGAAAAACTAAAAAGTACATATTGTAACTTTTAACACATAATATGGAAGAAAAGAAAAATTATTTTGTTAAATACTAAATAATATGATTACGAGTATACAAATTTTGTGGTCACAAGGCATAACAGCATAAATCAGTTTTTTGAATTTTACAGGAGAGCACTTCAAAGATTCAAATGCTAATAGAAATCAATTTGAGTTGTGCAATTTTTCCTTTAATATCTCGTAAACCACTGAACCGATATTCATTAATTTTTGACACAATATGAAATCGGATATGAAGATTTCAATTATAATAATAACTCGTATTCGACAAAACTCTAGTTGTGTTGTTATGCCTTGTGACCACAGACATATTTGTTTATTGATTGATTGACCTGGATTTTGAGTGTTAAGCCACCTCCCCCACTGGGACTGGAAACTCATTCCATTTTTTTAAATGCATTTATATATTTGTTATTCAAAACTCTCACAATATCCATTGTTTCTAAATTTTAAAGAGTAAAGTTGTTTTTGGCTTACGTCGAGAAAATAAGATGATACATAAGGAACAATAAGTATTCCTTGGGATCAAATGTAATTAACTATAATTTAATTTTAAGTTATTTTAGAAATTATTATAAGTTGAAGACAGTGAAATGTGAAAAATATTCATTTTTGTTGAATTTAGCATATTTCTCCATATTTTTTTTTTTACAAAAGTTTGGTCGGCTGTAGTTTCTTAAAAATATATGAGGGTCTATGAAGTTATAATTTCTACAACAAGTTTGCAAAATAATTAATTTTACTACTTTTTATTGTTCTTCAACACCACCTTCCAAAAAAAAAATGTCTGTTTACCTGGGGTTTAAGTCAGGTGAAATGTAATATTTTTAAATTAGCTAAATGCAATTTTACAGTCAGTATACCATATATAAAAATGCCAAACAGTGATTACTTTTGGGAAAAATTTGAAAAAATAATTTTTGACGAATACTTAAAGTTGATGGTCGATAACTCGACCAGTGGGGCCAAAATGAGCTAAAGGCAAAACATTAACCCTCAAGTTCTCAAGCGTGTCTCTAGACAGCCTTCATCAAAACGGTTGTAATTACCACCTTAATAGTTTTTCTTGCTACATTTTATCATATCGTTTATGGAATTCCCTAAGCTTTTAAAAAAAATGCATTAGTTATAAGTTTTGATGCGTATTACAGACGTCAGTTACAGTCAAAGTCAAAAATTTTTAAAAAATAGGAAAATTATTATTTTGATTGAATTTAAGATAAAAGTTAAAATTGATAAAACATTTCCCGTCATAGTAGCTGCGAGTAGCTAGGACTTCAAATTTTTTATATAAAATATTTAATTATTTAAAACAAATTGATAAAAAGTTTTTCCAACAACAAATACTTTTAAGCATTCAACTTTTCCGGCTTCATTAAACCACTCCCATTAAATTTTTTAGGTTTTTGAGATCAGATTTATACTTTTTACATCAAAATTTATCAAACCCAATTTTTTTTTAAATCGATCAAAAACTTTGGAACTAGAGGGTTAAAATTTAAAATTGTTTCTTCAAAATGTCAAGTTTACAAAGTTAAATTGAGCCTCAAACAAATTATGGCATCAATAAAATTCAGTACTTAGCAGTTGGTGAACACTGCTACCAACTACAACTCTGTGCTGTCACGAATATGAACTCAGCTCTGCCAACTTGACGAACAAACATTGTGGCCATCTTTCTTTTACAAAAAATTGTGTCTGCACTAAAGACGTGTTTAAATACTTTTCAAGTGTTTTAACAGGTAAAATTAATTAATTTAACTTAAATTCAGTGTAAATAAGAAATTTAGAGCTTCGCTGATTGTTTCAATTGAATGCGTGTATTGGAAATGCTTTAAATTGTTGTAAAATGTAACATACACGTGCCGTCGTTTATACGGCAAGGCAACAAATGTCAAAATAAAATGCGGAGCGCCTCAGTTAGTGAGGTTATGAATGCAATGAAGATGTGCAAAACTAGGATTTTCCTTATAAACAAATTCAAAGTTATCCATTTTCTCAAAAATTTTTTCTATTTTGCAGATCAGCATTCAAAATGTCGGGTTCTACCGCAACAATTCGCACGCGCAAATTCATGACGAATCGCCTTTTGTGTAGAAAACAGATGGTTTGCGATGTTTTACATCCTGGCCTGTCTTCAGTAAACAAGAAGGATATCCGCGAAAAACTCGCCGCCATGTACAAAGTTACTCCTGATGTGTGCTTCGTGTTTGGATTCCGTACAAACTTCGGTGGTGGCCGTTCCACTGGTTTCGCTCTCATCTACGATACACTCGATTTTGCCAAGAAGTTTGAACCCAAACATCGTTTGGCCCGTCATGGTCTCTTCGAACAGAAGAAACAGACCCGCAAACAACGTAAGGAACGTCGCAACAGAATGAAGAAGGTACGCGGTACTGCCAAGTCCAAGATTGGCCAAGCCAAGAAGTAAATGGGGGAAGAAGAAAATAAATCAAACAAATTCCAACAAAGTTTGCTATTCAAAAGTTACACCACAATTCGCGTTGTTTACTTTTTTACAACTCAAATCAACAAAATGTAGATTTACTTTTGGACTGATTGTAGCCCTTTCGTAATTGTTGTATGAAAGCGTTGCACGGGAGAACATTGTTTTTATTTTTAAATAAATAAAATTGACGTTGAAAGTAAATTTAATGTAAAGAATGGAGCTGTGTTTTTCTTTTATAATTTAAAATATTTTATTTCTGCAGTCATCTATTATATATAATTATAATTTTAAAATAATGTTCAAGTAATAAAAAACCAGAGGAAGTATAAGCAAAGTTTATAACTTTTCAAACTCTTACGGTCATGCCGGTGAAATCGACTAATTTAAACATCTTTTTTAAAGTTTTCTCACTTGCTTCACCTTTTCCCATCTTGAGATTATTAACTTTTACATAAATATCTATCATATTGAACAGTAATTATGGAGAAAAGTTCATAGTTTACATTTGTTTAAGCATTTCATAGAAAACATTGGAATCCAAATCGTAAATGCAAGAAAGAGCTAGAATTTCATTATATCTACCCAGTGCTTTTACAAACGTTTTGCTTTTCAGCTAGTAAAATATAAATAAAAGTGAAATCATTAATACAATGTAGTATCTACAACAGAAGAACACAAATAAAATTGGATTATTAAACTGTGCTACTGCTACTTCCATACCTGTTCGCAACGTTCAATCAGAGCCCTATGTCCATTTAAATGTGCATATTCGAAGACATATATTAAATCATTAATGCTAATTCTTTTTTGTAAAAAAAGCATTAAAGCATTAGAATAATATATATTTTATGTTTGTCATTTTATTTTGCCATTTATGTATGTTTCAGCGATTACAATTTCAATTAAATAAGAGAAGCTGGATAAAAAAAAATTTGAATACAACAGTACCATCGATGCATTCATCTGCAGTGTGGCCAACTCAGCGCTTTTCCCGCTCAATTTAGTGCTTTTTGAAAATTAAAACGCGGAAAAAAGTGATTTAGCGATCAGCGGGTTTTTTAGCGCATTTTTTCAATTTAAAAGACACTAAATGCTCCACTAAATAATCCATTTCCTGAATAATCCTAACAGAATTTTAATCGAAACATTGTAATTTTTTACTTTATTTTTTAACATAAACATTTAAGTAAACTGCTGTAAGTTGAGAATATGTATTATCTTCGAAAAATCAAAGAAATTTTCATTGGCTAGAAGTAGCAAATGTATGCGTGTATTATTGAAAAAGTTTAAATGTATTGAGAAAAAGATTTAGCGCTTTTTTAAAGAAAATACGTGCTTTATTCTTCATTTTAGCGGATTTTGAGAAACAAAAGTTGGCCACACTTCATCTGGCAAAATCAAGGTAAATTTATAAAAGGTGATAACCAAAGTGAATTTAAACAAGCTGAAGTTACCAGCAACTCATTCTTTCTTCGTGGTCAATACCATTAGCTGTCAAAATCGTTGTTTACTTTTGATTGTTTGTTAACTTTTTTCTCCATTTTGGCATTCACAACATGTCGCCCATGGTGAAATCATGTAGAAGGTGATAGCAAGATTACAACAATTTCATCTTGGCAAAAACAACACATCTTGGTTGTTGCATCAGATATCACAAAATGTCAAAATCAGCCGTACAACAAAATAATAACTACATATCTTTGATCAAGGTGAATTTATACCAGGCGAAGTTACCAGCAACTCATTTTTCTTCTTTTTTGTGGTCAATATCATAGGCTGTCAAAATCATTGTTTACTTTTGATGGTTTGTTTACGTTTGTTCTCCATTTTTACATTCTCTTCACTCCGCCATTATGGCCGCAACAGCAAAGATGTGTTATTATTATTTTGTTGTACGGCTAATTTTGACATTTTGTGATATCCGTTGTTAATTTTAAGCGGGGGAAAAAAATGTACAGTTTATAATTTAATTTAATTAATTTAAAGAGATTGAGATTTTTATATTTGACAGTTGTTTTTTTTCGGCAGCTGAAAATTTGTGAAAGTACAAATTTTATTTTTCGATAAGTCAGCCCTTGATATGTCGAAGCATCCATGAGGTAACAGACGCTATCAACAAAAATATGATCCAGGAGTATGTTCGTATCCCCATGACTCGAATAGAGCGACATCCTGCCAAAGTTAAATTGGCAAAAAAAAACTCAACGCGCGAAATATTGTGTTCTGAGAAAAACTAAGATCGAGCTTTTTGGCAGAAAAAAAAATAAAAACGATATAAAGCGAATAAATGTCTTATCAAAGCACGCAGTCGCAAAGCTTGATTGTGTTTTAGGTATTATCACCTAATATTGACATAACTTATATTTTCTATGCCATAACTGTAACACTTCACCACGTAGATTCTGCAACGATTAAAACTCACCACGACATGTGCGACCTGCAGACTGTCAAACATATTTCGCACATTTGTTTACAATTTCTATAGCAGGCAACAAGCAAATTCGTAACATTTTAAAGAAGTGAAGGAATACAAAAAAAAATGTCGAAAAAGGACAGTAATCCTTTTACCGCACTAGGATTAAAGTCTTGGCTTGGAAAGCAATTACAAAAATTAGGTAAATCTTGTAAAATTGTTGTGGAGTTTCCAAAATTACTTAGGCACTTTTTGTACTTTTAAAGGTCTCAAAGCAGCAACACCCATACAAGAGAACTGTATACCTCCTATACTTGCTGGACAGGATTGCATTGGTGCTGCAAAAACTGGATCTGGGAAAACGTTTGCATTTGCCTTGCCCATACTGCAGAAATTGAGTGAAGAACCTGTTAGTCATTTTGCTTTGATACTCACACCCACTCATGAACTGGCTTATCAGATATCTGAACAATTCCTTATTGCTGGACAACCAATGGGTGTGCGTGTTTGTGTCGTATCCGGTGGAACAGATCAAATGCTCGAAAGTCAAAAACTAACGCAGCGTCCCCACATTATTGTGGCTATGCCTGGCCGATTGGCAGACCATTTAACTGGATGTGATACATTCTCCTTTGATAATTTAAAATTTTTGGTTGTTGATGAAGCGGATCGTATGCTTAACGGAGATTTCGATGAGAGTTTAGAAGTGATTGAGCGCTGTTTGCCAAAAGAACGGCAAAGTTTATTTTTCTCGGCTACTATGAAAGACTTAATGAAGGAATCAAGCATATTCCCAATTACTAAAGAGGTAAGTTTATCATAAAATTTAAATAATTTAAAAAGAGTATTAATTATTGTGTTTAGTGTTTTGAATGGTCTGAAACGTCCGAAATAGCTACAGTGGATTCACTTGATCAGCGTTATCTGTTATGTGCAGACTATGATCGTGATATGGTGCTGATTGAAGCGTTACGCAAGTATAAAGAAGAAAATGAAAATGCAAACGTTATGATATTCACGAATACCAAAAAGTATGTTACTTAACTGAAGTTTCAATTCAAAATATAAGAATCTTATTTTTTATTTTAGATACTGCCAATTACTTTCCATGACGCTAAAAAACATCGGCATAGATAATGTGTGTTTACATGGATTTATGCGCCAAAAGGAGCGTGTTGCTGCACTCAACCGCTTCAAATCAAATCATATACGCACTTTAATTGCTACTGATGTCGCTGCGCGTGGCTTAGATATACCCAGTGTGCAGCTGGTCATGAATCATCGTTTGCCACGAACACCCAAGGAGTATATACACCGTGTGGGACGCACAGCGAGGGCAGGGCGAAAGGGGTTAGCTGTTTCAATATTTCGTTTTCCACGTGATTTGGAATTGTTAGGTGAAATAGAAGAAGCCATCAATACAAAATTGACAGAGCATCCCATTGATCGTGAGTATTAAGATACGGACGTATGATAAAAAGTGAAATTTGTATATAACTCCAATTAAATTTATTATTATAGAACGCATGGTTGAACGTATTTTCATGCAAGTGAATGTAACGCGCCGTGAATCTGAAATGCAGTTGGATAACAATGATTTCGATGAGCGTGCACAAAACTACAGACGAAAGCAATGGATATTAGAAGGCAAAGATCCCGATGACATGGAAATGGTGTAAGTGTATTTTTAAATAAACCCGCATAAAAAATGTGAAGTCATTCATGTTCATTACATTCAACACCATTTTAATTTAATGCTGCCAAGTCTAAAATTTAAAAAACAAAAAAGGAAGTTTGTCAAGTTCAGGAAACATTATCAGCAGACGGTGTTTTCTCTTATAAATTCATATGTATTAGGTGGAATCAAATTTTAAATCTAAAAAATCGCATGCTCCCCAGCGAAGAATTTCACAACATGGTCTGAAATTAAATTTTGTTCAAAACCCCAGCCTTGCTTTCTATTTTTTCCCAGCTTCCGGATCTTCAGTTAATTTGCCGGCCACTTGGCAACTCTATTCCAATAACAAAGCGGTTTATAAATTGTCTTTGCTTTAACATATTGCCTGCCACAGCATTAAAATATGAATGAATTTGAATGAGAACTAGATGCCACTATTAGGTCATGGAATTTAAAATTGAATGACACTGAATGAATGACGTAGCAGTCCAAGCAAATTTGAAAGAATTAGATAGACAAAAAACAAACAAGAACACTTTCCACCTTCAAATTTTTCCCAAAATGGCTTAGCAGTCAGTGTGTTAAGTATTACTAAATAAAAGAATGGTGTTGTGAACTAACTCGATTAAATAAAGGATTGCCTCTAATTGTTTCATTTTCACATCTTCAAATATAGTAATAATTTATACTAGTCGGTAAGGCCCCAGTAACTGGGGCTAGTTTTTTGCGGAAGAAATCTTTTTATGAAAAGCAAATATCAAAAGAGAACCAAACACTCGTTGGTGTTTGTTTTGTTATTTGTGTATGCAGATAATTCGTTAGATAATTCTGAGAGATGCCGTTAGTCATGTATTCTCTCTTTCTCTTATTTATTATTTACTCCCGCTTAAGCAATGATTTTTCAACGATGAATGCAATGCTTTGTTCAATAAGCGAATTGTAAAAAACTTCCGACGCTAATATTTTTGAATTGGCTTAACCGATTTTAAATCTGATAATTTTTGGCTAACCTACTTGTCAAGCTGTTTAAATTGATATATAATATATATCGTAGCACTTCTGGATCTTCTGGAATAAAATTGTAGTTACACTAATAAATGTATAGATGATCGCTCTTCTGTTACAAGTGGTAAAGTATTTCTCTCTCACTTATATAATATCTCTAAAGCCAAATTTTAGTATTCTATCAGGTTCTGCAAGACAAAGTACCAATGTAAAGTAGATTTTATTGTTTCATCCTGGAACACAACTTAAGAGTCTAAAAATTACTAACAACTATGTTGAAAACATTATCAGATAATCATTGTAAATTTAGACTTATTAGAAAGACAATAAAATACAAATTTTTTTACAATATTAACATAGTGTTATAAATAGGATTGCCAAATTTTGTCCTGATAACAGCATCAATTTAATTTTAAATTGAGTTTTTATAATTTAAATTAAACACAGTTTAGAAACTTGTTGGCTTAATTTTTATATTTGTTATCAATTTACACGACGACCTCGATAGTCTAGTGGATAGTGCACTAGACTTTCATCCAGAAGGTTGCGGGTTCGATTCCCGTCTTGGTCTGGTGGTTAATTCTCATAAACTTCTTATATTCACTATCGATATGAAGTGGATGAGAATTATAAGAATGTGTACAAGTACACACCTTGGTTGGTAATGGCAAGACCACCGAGCTGATAAAAAATTGCCACATAGCCGTTCGGAATCGGCGTTAAACTGTAGGTCCTACCATCGCCACTGTGGTCTAGTGGAAGAGTGCCAGACTCTTGTTTCTGGAGACCCGAGTTCGATTCTCGGCTTGGGTATGTTTCTTATCTATCTTTCTTTCTCCCTTCCTTTCTTTCTTGGGGCTTTGGTACAAAAGATCTTATAGGTCGCAGTGCCTGACTTTCGAGTCGTCCTTTCTTCAAATAATAATAAATAAATAATAATCAATTTGCATTACACTAGAATCATTTTATATATCCATATATTATCCTAAACGAATTATTCACCGAACGCAAGTTATCCCATTTTAGCTAACTACAACTTCTTTTAAAAATTTAAATCTTCTAAAAATCACAATTGAATATATTTTTAATCTTTGATAGTTATCGTAAAAAACAAAAGGATAAAGTGCGTGAAATACGACGCCAACGTAACGAGCGTGTAAAGGAATTCGAGAATAAAGAACCATCTACTCTGTTTCAAGATGAACGATTCAAAACTGTGGATCCTGAACGTTTTGAGAAAAAGAAGAAACCACAAAAAAAATCAATAGACCAAACAGAAAATAAGAAAAATGGAAAGCAGCAGAGGAAATTGAAACTAAGTAACAAATCAAAATTAATAAACAAAAAAACTGGAAACAAACTATCAACAGGAAATGAAAAAAGAAGAGGAGTAAACAAAACATAAATTAAATGTTGAATTGATTTTACATGTTGCATATATATATTTTTTATAAACTGCTAAATTGCATTAGACAATGTATCATTTTAAAATAGGTATATAAATACAGAATTATGCAGAAATAAAAAATAAAAACATAATAAAAAAAGCACTAAATTTTAAAACACATACACATTTTAAAATTAAAGCTTAGCTTAAAGGCACTTTACACAATTAAAGGTAAAAATCACATCTTCACTTTCTCAATTTCCTTAAGGTTTTCTATCTCAATCCAAGGATATTGTCAGTAATGCATCTTCCGGATGTACCTCCAGCAATGCTTTGGCACCATCATTAAATGGATATGAAATGCTACCATCAATCACAAGATCTAAAAAGAAACAAAAAAAAATAATAAATACAAAAATTATAAAAAAAAGTTTTTGATTTTTAAATCACAACAAAATGAAAAAATCTTGATTTGTGTGTCCGTCTGTCAATGCAATACATGGAAAATATGTTAGTCAAAGAGGAGAAAAAAACGTCTTCATTTAAGAAATTCAGAAATTTGCTAACGGTATGTGTTTGTGTGCTTGTTCAGCTGTTAAATTTACCATATGTTTTTTTTTTTTCATCTTACAGAGTCCCAGTGTAATTTTTGAATTGCAAACGGAAACGGTCAAACTTTTGGTTTACAATTATGCAATTGTGTTGCTAATAGCAAATCAAGATATTGGTTGGAGTTATAAATTCAGGGGTAATGTATATGCCGCACTTTGATTACCAAATCGATATTATACAGAATTTGTTGATTTGTCCCACTTTAACCACCATTTGCACTGCATTAATGAACTATACATGAGTAATAGGAAAAGTGGTTATGTCTCAAGCTTTAATCAGAAGCGTTGTATGGCTAAAAGAAAACATGGAGTTTGCCTTGCTTATAGCTCAATATGCGATCTGCTTGCAACCAATCGTAACTTGAAGCTCTAACATTTCATAAATGTTTGTTTACAGGTGTTGAATTAGCAAATCGCTATGGTCATGAACTGATCGAACCGACTATATTATCGAAATTTGGTTTCTTTTTTCGTATGCTAACGATTATATTGAATACTTTAGCCGTGAATGCAATCATCACCCCGGTATGTAGCAACAAGTGTGAAACGAGAATTTCAATGATATTTTTAAGTTTTTATTTCTATCTTCAACTGCATCAGAAACGAAACAATCGCAAATTTCTATTACCATCTATACTTTGGAATTTCTATACAATCGCTGCCATAGCCGAGAATATTTTAGAAATTATTTGGACCATGTATATACTGGAGGTACCATTTCATTTATTTTCAACTATTTCAATAGTTGGTATATTTATGGTTTGTTTACAAAGTAAATTAACGCTGCAAGAGCTACGTTTCTACGAATATTTAAATTATGTACCTTAATGTAAAAAAAAAATCAATAGAAAACAACCAAAGAACAAGCATCAAATTGTGAACCTTAAAAATTAATTACATACATATAACAACTTACTTGCATCAATGCAGCGTGATTTTACAAATAAATTCTTAACAAATTTTCGCGCTTGAAATTCTTTGGGACTGGGCCAGACACCAACACAAATTTGTTCGCGTATCGAATAGCATAAGCGAGGATCATCTAATGATGTTGATTAATTGATTAAGAGAGCTTTAATGATAATGAAATTGTGCATTCAAATTACCTGGTGGGAATAGTAAGTTTTGATTGTATTGTTGCACTATTTCTTCAGCATCGATTTTTTGCAACGATTTCGAAATTGGCAAAATCTGCAGTAGATCCTCGACATGTGTTTTTGTTATGCGATTTATGCTAAGTTAAAAAATTAAAAGTTTATAGCAACTAAGCATTATTAAAAATTTGATTAAATTAAATGCTAAGGGTGTGGGTTAGGAGCTGAAATGAATTTACTTCGAATTTTCATATAAATAAAAAGAACTGAATATACTCACTAACATCAAATTTTTCACAAAATTCGCTAAAACATATAATTCATATTTACCTTGTATGCCACGATGTCGATCCTGTACCTGTACTAACACACAATCCTGAACATTTTGTTTTATTATCAACCCTTTCATGATCGATGACCATCTGTAAATGGGAGACACGTGCGGAAAGTTGTTCACCAATGAATACCTAAAACAACAATTAATTTTATACATTTAGAAATATTAAGTTTAACAACGCTTTTTACGCTTTCTAAAAGTATACTTCATTCAAAGCCAAATAAGGCAATACACGCTTCATTTTCGCCTTATATTTTATAGCCATACATTTGCTTAAATATTCTGGCTCAGTCTTTTGTTGTTCCATTTTCGTTACTGTATGACGATACAAGTCGGTAGATTCTGGAATTGTCCCATTACTGCCAAGTATAGAAGTTCGTATGCGTGTTCGATGCATCCATTCAAAATTACCCTGTAATTAATGGTTAGAGTTTTAGTGTTTTTTTTTTTTTTTTGTTTAACAAACTTAATATTCTTTAAGCTTACGCATTTTATTCTTGCAACAGCATCAGCTGGATTTTCTGAATAGTATTTGGGTAATAAAAGTCTACCCTCCGAACGTGTTGGATCCGAATTAAACCCGACAATTGGTGTCTTTTGTTGAGTCAACGCAAAGAGAGGACTCGCACGTCCCGCAGCAAGTAAAAAAGTACCATCACCGCCAACTGGCACAATAACATCAGCCCATTGCATGACCTCTTTGCTTAGGGAAGTTCTAAATTCGACTCTAGTTTTAGTAAAGTAACAATCAACACAGGGCAGGCAGACATTATTGTGAAGTAAGAAATTTGTGGCCATGATCACAAATATATATATGAAATAAACAAACAAGAAAAAGATGCATGTCAATGTGTATGTGTGTGCATGATCATAGAGCTTAAATTTTATATTTGAAAGGTTAAGCCAAATAGATAATGATTGATGACGTTAATGTTTTTTATTTATTAGGGAGATATGTACTTGTAGATGAAATTTATTATGTATACACAAAAAAAAGAAATAAATGTAATTTGTGTTTTTACCTGTTGGCCAATTTCACTTCGCATCCAACGTCCAGAAAACTTTTAACAACATTTCGTTCAAATTCTTTGTGCAAGTTGTGTATGTCAAGCAACAACTCGTAATCGGTACCACGATTACGTATTTTCTCCTCCAGTTGATCTTTATTCAGGTTTGGATGACGCATCTGTTCGAACTCATAGCGAGATAATTTCGTTACAATCAGAGCGCGTTGTAATTTGAAATTGAGTGGTGTGTACTTTGTATGCTCACGTTTTTGATTGCAACACTTCCTTATTGAGCGGAACTCTGGATGAAAATAGCAAATAAAAACATAATTATGTACAGTTGGAAACATTTTTTATTATAAATTAAAATAAGCTCTTTCGATTCGCCACTCTATGCTAGTTTAAAGTTCCTTGTATGGCGATGCAACAAAAAGTTGTAATCATAGAAAAATTTACTCGTTTGTTTCATCGCCTTGGTTTGTGCATAGAATATGGAATTTGATTTTCTTTATATTCAGAGGTGGGATGAAGGTGCCTTGGTATTCACGGTTTTAAGGACCTTTGTTTTTATATATCAGAAAATATTTTCTTATTTATTTTTTTGAAAAATACATAATTCGCCCTTGGAATAATATTTACAACAGAGCGTGACACTCTTATAATTTTTATCAAAAAGTTTTCAAAATAAGAATTTTTATAAACTTTTATTTCATAAGAGTAAGTGATGATCAGAAGTAAGAGTTTTAAAATGACTTATTTTTTGTTAATTTTATAATTCTAAGGGTCTTTGAAAACTTTTATTTTTTAAATTATTTTAAAACTCTGAAGACTACTACCTTTTCTTTTCTTACTTCTACTACTATTTTCCTGTATTCTCTTACAAATTACAATTTAAAAATTTTTGAAAATTTTCAATTTTAGACGGGGTAGTAAAAAGTAATAGGAAAAGTGGTAAAAATATTAGTGCGAAATAGTAGAGGTAAAAGTATCAAAAAAGTAGTTAAAAAATAGAAAAAAATACTAGGAAATAGGGAAAAAACGGAGCAGTAGAGAATATAACGAAATATGTAATAGGATAAAGTCCTAAGACTTTTAAAAATAAAAGTTTTTTCCAAAGACTAAAAATAAGAGTTTTGAAGGACTCTTAAATGTTATTTTTTTTTTATAAAAGTTATTTTTAAACTTTTACCTTTTAATATAAAAGTTTACAGTCTGACTTATCTTAAACTAAAGCTCAGATTTACAGTGGAATATGTAAAAGTGAAGAGCTGAGAGTATAAAGTACGTCCCTTCTTTTCCCTTTCTGAAAAATATGAAATATTTATTGGAAAATAGTAAATAGTAATATTTTAATAATCAACATGAATTTTGGAGATAGTCTCACCAGAAAAAAATTCGTACTATCTCGATATACAATTTTGCCGTTAATCGAAAATTAACACACTAACCATTACGCCACGGTAACAGCAATGCATTAATTAGTGAAATTTAATTTATTTAAAAGAGCGTATTTCCTGTTCAACCGACTGATTTATTCTTAAACCATAAAATATTCACTAAATAATCACATAAAAAATCATCATATGTATATCGTGGTTTTGACTGGCTGGCCTTTTTAATCGAAAAGGTACTATTATAGCTCTCCGAAACAATGATCTCATACATTCAGAATGATTTATATTTCGTCAAAATATTTTTTTTCTGATATTGCAACAATATCCCAATTAACATCTTTCTGGTTAATCTTATCTTTAACTTAATTAAATAAAGCTTTGCTGACATTGAGTTGGTCTGCATTTCTGCGATATTGATTATGAAAAATCAAAACCAGAAATTTCAGCCACCGAAGCGGCCTTTTTCAAAAAACAGTGTTTGAGATACTTAATATCACTTAAAGTTTCAATATCATGTTTTTCATAATTAAGCCAAGCCCAGAAAAGAACCCTTCTATATCTGATGCGTTTTCGATGCATAAAACCACCTTACACAATAGAATTATACCTGGCGAGCGAACGTAACGGCAGTAGCTGCACGCTGCGAATCGAGGTAGGACTCTGAGCTCCGATAACTTTGGAACGAATACTACGATTGTCATTGAGGGAAATTCAAAGAATATATATGTATTGTAGAAAATGACAGAAATTATGAAAATCGACATACCCAACTAGGAGTAACCCCTTAAGTTAGGTTAGGTTAGGTTAAAATGGCTGCCAGCGAGCGCCAGCACACTTAGGCCAGACAGGCCCATTGCGATACCATACAAAAGGAGCGAAGTCCCTATCCCTCTAATTCAGGCCATTGAACCATTGGAGTACCTTTCAGGAAGTTAAGTAGGTGTCTGATAAACCCCTTAAGTTACGTTCTCAACTCTTGTTTCACTTTGCTTATCACTATACTATATATAAACCAAGATGCATTTTATATTTATTTATATTTCCATATGCGTGTATTTCAAGCGTGTATCCAAAAATAAGGTTATGCTATAAATAAGTTTGCAAGGCCTTTACTTATCTGTCTGTGAAAATGATAATATGAATAATATTGCAATAAATGAATGTATAAAGTAAATATAAAATGTGATGCATCATTATGAATGTAGCATTGATGATCCCGTAAAACATTTAAATATGATAGTACGGTACATATGATAAGTTTTAAGCAATTTATATAAATATCTACATATAACTAGGTCATCAATATAAATGATTTAAGTTATTAATATTTAATGAGTTTTCGTTTTTAACCCTTTCAGGAAATAGTTGCTTAAAAGCAACTTCTGACTTTATAACCATAGTATTCTTTTGGGACTCTGATTAAATTACACGAAAAATTCACAATTAAAATCAAACATTTTTAAATATTTCTCAATAGCATATATGGTATATAAAACTAAAGTGAATAAAATGTTGAAGAACGAATGTAAGTTTAAAAAGGAGCGGGACATATGGTTTTAAAATTTTGCAAACAGCTTATTTAGGTCTAAAAAGTATAATCGGCAGATTAAGAGCCCTGAAATAGTTAATAACCATGCTGAGAAACTGGAACTTTACAAGAACACATAACTTTTTATAAATTTTGTATTTTTTTAATATATATATCAATATATCAATCAACATATGTGTGTAATTCAATCTGGAAAGGAAGTACAAACGGCAAGATATCGCTATCATGTCGGACAGCCAGGCAACCATTCGATCAAGCTGAGTCCTTAGACACGTAGGAATAGAGGATAATGAACAAACAGAAGAGCTTGCTAGAAAGGGGGCAGCGACCACTTTCGTCGGACACGAACTCTTCTGTGGAATAGAAGATAACGTAATCAGGGAATTACTCAGGGAAGAACAGAGGAACAAGAGTCTTTCGGGACTGAGGCAATCCAAATCGCTTCTAGGTAACTATAATAATAATAGATACGCATTCTGCATTGGTCTCAACAAAAAAAGTTTGCGCATATTAGCTGGTATTCTGACTGGGCACTGCTAATAGAAATCAATTTGAGTTGTGCTATTTTTCCTTTAATATCTCGTAAACCACTGAACCGATATTCATAAAATTTTGACATAATATGAAATCGGATATGAAGATTTCAATTATAATAATAACTCGAAATCGACAAAACTCGAGGGAGACTGCACTAGATGAGGTTCTCTAGACAGATTAGACTAGTGAGTGAAGAGGGCCGTACAATAGATCTTGGATGTCGTGTTACAACGACAAAAACTTCTCTAACAATACAGTAAATATAATGCAATAATACAGTTGTATTTTATTTGATCTCCTATTGTGGGTGTTTTAAATCAAAATTTGCACTTTTTGCACCATTACTTAGGTGACGGTGTAGTCAAGTACCCTCTACCACTTTTATGAAAATATGACGTTTTGGACTCGCATTGTACAAAATAGTGTTAGAAACTGCAAAATATACTTTGGGATTTCCCACTTAGTAACTTTTTATCTGTTTTTTTCGATACTGATACAAATTTTGGGAATTCCCCGCAATTCTATAATGTCACTTGACAATGCGTTTATAAGTATTATTGCACGATATTGTTAATTAATTTGCATTTGCACACAAGGGCAAAATTTGTTTGGTCTTAAACTATCTAACTCGTTGATAAAACCGTTCAATATTATGGAAGTTATGATGTAATACTTGGTTATAAGTATTTTTAATAAGGAATTTTCTTAAAGACCCTGTATCTCAGTGAAGCTTAAAAATATACCTTATATTTAGAACAATTTTTTTCTCAGAATTAACCACAGAACTACGACTTAGGGCCAGTTATTTAGTGCGAGTTTAACTCAGTTTCTAGTTTAAACTAAGTTGAAACTCATAATCTATAATTCAGTCAATTTTGATTGAAGTTTAAACTCAATTTAAACGCCCAATATTGGACGTTTAAACTTCGTTTAAATTGCCATATAATTTTGACAGCTGCTTCTTTCAAATAAAATAAAAGTGTATGTGAATCTAAAAAAGAAGCAAAATTAATTTTTGTGATGAAGAGGACGTGAGTGATGCTGAAATGTACGAAATCTTAAACATTACAGTTTTAAGAAGACTTCGAACAATAAAATCGCGGCCGAACCATTTTCATATATTTGGAAATAAAGGTTTTTATGAACGATTTCATCTTACAAAGTCTTCTGCGCATACTTATTGGCCCGCATATAGGGAATCGAACAAATTGCATGTGCAGAAAAGTGTGCCATGCTTTCAGTTTTTCTTCCGCACTTACCCTGTCCGTTTGCTTGCACCCTATTATTTTGTGCTTCTTTACATCTAGTAGGAAAGAAATCTCCGCGGAGCTAAAATTAAAACTCCTTTTAATATCTTTTTCTTTGAAATTCATTTTTTAATTTTAGATTTAAATTTTTTCTGTCGACAAAAAAAAATGATCAGCTGTTAGAAATAATCAAAAATATCAATAATTATTTGACATTTTTCGGTGTTGCCATACACAAAAAGCAATTGCTGAATTGCTAAACTCACACTGAAAAACTGCTTTAATAGTTAAACGTAGATCAGAGTTAAGTGACGTTTAAGCAAACTTAGTTTAAACCGAGTTTAAACTCGCACTGAAAAACTGACACTTAAAGTTATGTAGATTTAAACCGGACCACTCGGAAATTCATAAAATTACAATTTTCAAATTATGGCGTATTTTGAAAGAGCTCACCAAATTCTGTTCAAAACTACCAAAATGTCTATGTTTTTTTAATGCAAAACTTTGAAAATACATAATAATTATTTTCAGTTCCTGATGAAAATACTATAGTGGACGCTCAGAATTCTTAAATAGTTTATTCTTGGGTACTTAAGAATTCTGAATTCTTAAGTTTTCTGGACGGTCTTCTGTGGATCAGCCACCAACCAACCATTACAATGCTACACATCCGTTGTATTTATTAATTATTTTCTTAAGCTTCATAGTTGTTTTAAATAATTATAGGTGTAAAATATTTTGGAAATACATACATTGTACACAGCAGTATTATATTAGGTAAAAGCACTAACAGCGAGAAGAAAAATCAAACAAAAATTAATTTCAAACCTACTCAGAAAACTTAAGTCAAATCTTAAGATTTTAGTTAGTTAGAACTTAAGAATTCCGAGCGTCCACTGTATCACAACTTTGTAAGTATTACTATGTATTAAAAAAATTTACTTATGCTGTAACATTTTTTTAAAGACTAGAAAGAATAATGGGAGTGTACCATCATTTATGCTCTGAATTAAAGGTTATGGCTATTGGGTGACATACGAGTGCCTTACAAATTTGGTCATAGCTTGAGATAAAGCTTCTTAGAGCATTTAGGGCTATACTCTGGTCATATATGCTTGGTGATTTTGAGTATGCGTTAAGTCAGTAAAATGGCTGACTTAACGCACTGGTTCTAGAACGCCGTTTGAACACTAAACTTGCAGGTTGCCAGTGGGATAGCCTACTAGTTTTTAAATTATAAAAGCGGTCTATTTATTTCCAATAGTTTATTTTCAATACTTTTATACATACACTAATAAACAAAATAGTCGTTTAAAACGCCATTCAAAATTAACAAATGTAAAAAATTTTTCGATTTTCCTGATATTTTACTCTCTAACTCCGATATTCTTTAAGATATAATATCAATTCATATACCGTTGTAAGCAGCTAAATATCCTCTTTTGAATAACTTACTCATCAGATAAATAACAATAAAGTTAAGGGCAAGTATATGCTTTAACCTATTAAAAATGGGTTTTTCACTCCTAAGTCCAGATTTTGAGTGTCAATTCAAAATTCTGAGTATGCAGTTTTTTTCTGCTTGACTAGACCTACGACACGTGCAAACCTCAAAAAAAGTATATTCAAATATCTTTTTTTGTCACACTGTGTTATTTATGACTAGGTTCCATAATAATTTCGAGAGTACCCCTCTCAAACGGGTACCACTTGCTACCGCCTAATTTACGGTGTAGAATTTATCACCCTTTTCGTGAACAAAGTCTCAACAAATTTTATTAAAGCTTTATCTACACCAAGCTTACCTAAGAATGCCGTTAAAGCACTGGGCAATACATTATTGAAAGCTCCTTTTATATCGAGGAAAACAACTAAACTCCTTTAGATTTAAAGATTTTCAGATACTATAAATTAGGGCAATAAAAGCATGCATACGTATGATTGAATTATACCTACTTATGTATTACACATAGGTTTTGTGCGTTCCCGTACTTTTGTGCATTTTTGTGTATCAGAGAGAGCATTTTTCATTTACTCTCAGTTTACCAGACTTTACCCAAAAAGTACGGGAACGGACCTATAATGTGCAGAACATATTTATCTCATCTTAAAACTTTGTATGTAATTTCTCTTACAACAAAACAAAATTGTAGATTGCAATAAAAGTAGAATTGGACATAATGACACACATATCACGATTTGTAGTATGTACTCGTATACGCACATTGACTTCATTCCAAATGATATCAAGTTATTTTTAGAAACTAATTATGTACATATTAAATATTATTGAATGCGTAATCTTTTTTATTACATACATACGTACAAATTCAAACATAAAATCGTAAATAACCTTTACGTGTACATAGGTACTTCATTTATTGATAAGCAATCTAACTAACCAAAATATTTTTTCACGCACATGTATTTTCTACATGTAACATTTAGTTAATTCATAACTTTTATATTGGCGAAATTTAATTTTATTTCTTTCAATTGTTTGCTGTATATTTTTTCTCTCATTTTTTAATATTATTTATTTATAAACATATTATCTGCAAATCATGGTTGTTTTCTTTTTATTTTCAACGTATATAAATTTGCAATTGATTAATTATATTGAAATGTTATCACTTCAAATTAAATTTTGGTTCCAAACGTAATTATTTTATAAAATTAAAGTCGCAATTAAAAATTAATCTTTTTTTTGGAAAAAATACTTATATAATTTAAAATTAAGCAGTTAAAAGTATATTGTTTATAAAAATTATAGGTTTTATTAAATTCCATACTTTAAACCCCAGATATAGAAACACAGGACCTGCACATATAGCTTTTTTGTATCCAATTGAGTTGTGCTCGTTATTCACAGTCGGCTTGCTACAACCTGATGATAAGTGGTACAATGGTTGCGTTTCTAAGACGCAAAAATCTCGCAACTGTTGCAACTTGAAAATGTGGAAAATGGCAGCGAAATAGCATAATTTATTCCAATGACTGCAAACTCACAACTATGGGTTTCCGAAAGACTCTCCCAACAATTGAGAGAGTTTGCTTCTTAGGCTGATGTTACACGGTCAATGTTTTGCTGTCAATGTTTTCTGTTATTGCTCTCTTTTCATCGTTTTGTTTGATGCCCTGTTAGGCTGATGTTACACGGTCTATGTTTTGCTGTCAATGTTTTCTGTTTTTACTCTCTTTTCATCGTTTTGTTTGATGCCCTGTTACACTATCAGTTTTTTGCTGAATGTTATTTTGTAATACTTTTATCTGCAACTATGTTTTTCCAACTAAAAAGTATTTTATTGTATTTTGGAGTGCATGAAAACTCAGCAATTGGAATGGAATTGGATGGAAAATAATTATAATGACAATATGAGATAATGTTGGTGGAAATAGCAACAAATTATACAAAAAATATTACATTTATATATGAAAAACGCAGAAAAATAATCTTTAAAATTTGCGAACTATTAAAATAAGCTCCGCCACTTTGTTACTTGGCCATTGAATTACCATGTTTTTATAAAAAATTATTTAGTAATTTTTTCACAAACAAATTCACAATCAAACAAAAGCCAAACAACGCAAAGGGTGGCAAAGAAAAAAATGTATTTAAAAGTTAGTAAAAAGTCCAGCATTTTTCTTAAAATATTAGTATTTTCCAATAAAATGCAACAGTGTATCTTCAGCAGCCCCATTTTATTTGAAGTGATGCAGGTTTTTTTCGTCAGTAAAAAAATTTGAAGTGAAATGTGTTCATTTTCTCTTTAGCTCAGTGTTCATTTTTCAAAACTCAACAATTTCATTGTTTGACAGCAAAGCATTGATCGTGTAACATCGCCCATAGAAACACTACTAATGTATTAAAATTTATTGTTGTATACATAGTTTTAAAAAGTTGATTTGTTATATAAACGGATGTTTTCGCGTAAATATTTATTTATTTAAAAAATGGGAAGTAAAATAAAATGTTCAGAAAATCCAATGATGATTTTTCACTGAAGCTGATAGCATGTAAAGACGAAAAATAAAAAAAATGATTGCGTAACATAGAATCACGCTCAACTGAGTGCTTCCACTAAAATAATTACTTAAAATGAGATTCTCGTTCTGTTTTAAAGCTAAACAAAAAATTTTCAAAATGTTTTAATTTCCAAACTTTTTTCACTTGTGTCGATTAGCTAATGATAAAGTGAAATTCAAAGAAAGGATAAAAAGAAAAACCGTGCTTCCAAACCCATCGAAAACCAAAAAGGATATTTGATTAACTTTATGGACGCAAATTTTTATTGAGGGCCTTCATCAAAACTTGTAAAACACATAAACACTTAAACAGACACTTTATCCGGTTTTGGAGGTTTACAAGGCTTTTTTTTTGTAATTGACTGTTTACTATAGGTATACAACTTTTAAAGAATTAAAAAAATATGATTTATTAAAGTAGAAATTTAATGCTTTTTATCTCATAAAAAACACGATTTGCGGGGATCATTGTTATTCGAAGTTCGTTCATCTGAAGCAAAAAAAGTGAAGCCACGTTTTTCGTTTAAAATCATGCAAGTATTTTCATACCTACCAAAATCCACAATTACAAATTTTCAGCACAATCTGTATGGAGTTTGGAATCTGTATGAGGTTATAAATCTCTATGGGACTAGGAGAAATTATTTTATACTTTTTAGTCCCTTTTAAAAACATTGTATTTACTTGAATTTTTATCCACTTGACTTAAAAACTTTGTGAGGATACTTTTTACATAATGTACATAAAGAAAATGCAAAACAAAAAAAGAAGAAAAGATTTTTAGAAAATTTTTAACCGAGGGAAGCCCTTAAAATGAAAAACTTAATTTTCAGTGAGAATGATAAAACATTTTTCACTTCATCTCTTCATAAATCCAGGATTGGCCTCCAGGATATGAGCCAATTACACTACTTTATATGCATTTTGACTCATAAAATTTGACAGTTATTTTTTAGTAAAAGTGAGCACAGTGCAACCAAATTTTTTCCGAAATGTTGCTAAAAATAGTAGACAAATTCATAAACAGTGCCTAAACCGATAATCTGGCTAAAAAGTGTTGTATAAAAGGTTGATAGAAAATTCAACTACCTTTAATTGGCCAAATAGAACCAGTGTTATTTGCAATTAAGTAAACACTTTTTTGGAGATTGAAAATACTAAAATCTACCAATATCTCAAAATCTAAATCCACTTTCTAAATTATTTACTTCATTCCCGAATTCAGCGAATATTTTTGAAATCTGTAAACTGGTGTTACATAGGTTTAAAGGCACATAAGCACACTTAATGGCTAATTGTGATGTAAACTAGTTTTATTCTTATAACCTTTGTGTTTATTCTTTTATCAAATTTGTTAGAATTCTTCTTGATCTTTAACATTTACCAATAATTTTTATAATAGTTTAGCAGCTAAACTGCTTCTAGGTGAGACGAGATTGTCAAATTTTGTCTGATAAAATTTTTCTTGTCATATTTGCTTCTATGTATATTGGGAGCTGCACACTGGTTAACCATACTTTTAAGTCTAAACCGGTAAAGAAATGCTGCAGCTCTCTTTAAATCCTCAGCACTAACAATAAGGTGCAACTTTGCTGGGTACCAGGACATTCTGGTATAATGGGAAACGAGGCAGCGGACGAGCTTGCAATGTACATGCCTTGAGGTAGAGCCTTGTAGCATACCTCCATTACTCAGTTTCCACAGACTTAGATAAACTACTTTTCTCCACATCAAATAGAAGATGGAGGAGCAAACCCTCCTCCCGCATAGCAAAACTTTTTTGGCCCCAATACTCTCGTACGAAAACTGAATTTCTGTTCTTACTTTCGCGTAAAGAATGCAGTCTGTTGATTGGCGTAGTTACTAGACATTGCTTTTTGAAGTATCATGCCAAAAAGCTCGGTTTAATGGAAAACGACCTATGCAGATACTGTAATGACGCTGTCACAACAGAGACTTTAGAATACATTTTATGTCCAACACTAGCCTTGTCTAGATAAAGGATGTTCTGAAGTTCCTATCTTTCTTTCCCTAAATGACAGCCAGTACAAATCCGGCTCTATTAAAAACTTCGCTCAGACTACGGTTGGTTCTAAACTGGAAACAGTGTTAAATATAACTCGTAGTCCTTATTGACTCTGACGAGTTTGTGGTAACACTGTGGACCGGACGATCTATGTGAGGCAATCGTTGCCACTTCTAACCTAACTAGAAAACTGGGGCAGGGGGTTCCGCAAGAATTGTCAGCTACATAGAAAACCATTTCTCACCCAGATTATTACGGGAAATAAAAAGTTAATTCTTTATAAGAATGTTCTCCATCCTATAAAGGTTATGCTTCGTGTTTGGTAGGATATGAAAGAAACAATCCACTATGAGCTGCTTTCTCAAAATCAAACAGTCAACAAGGAATTGTATTGTGAACAAATAACACACTAAAGGAAGTTATTTAAGAAAAAAAAAGGCCAGCATTAGCCAAAATAAGGGGTGCATTCTCTCATCTTGACAATGCTCGTCTTTACACAGCGCGTGAAACACTCCTCAAATTGAGAGAGTCAGCCACAGTACTCTCTTGAATGGGCGTTGAAGGCTCTTTCATAGCTGAATTTAGCTTTAATTTAGCTTTTCCAAACAACTTCACAAAAAGTAAAATTTAACAGCGCTCTTTTGCATATGATAGACTCAAATGCAAACTGCACTGCCCCTGAAAACATGCGTTCAACTGTATGATTTCAAACAAGAGATATTAAACATAGTAACTTTAGAATCTACTAATTACATTACTACATGAATTAACTAATAAACAAAAAGTGCAAGTAATATGTATATTATAATGGCCCTAATTCGTATACTAACAGAGTTTGTATTATTCTCAAATTTCTAGACAGTAGTTACATACATCCCACTTGTTTTTTAAACATCGCTTGGCAACTAAATATAAATTCATTTTTTTTGCATAATTTCGTTAAAAAAATTTTATTTATGAACCTATTTATGTATATATATATATATTGTACAAATAATAATGATAGCATAAGTACCTTTAGTTATTTGATGAATTAAGCTTTTAGACTTAAACATTCTGCTTGTTGATTGTTTTGTTCGGACAATTGATAAACAAATACAAAATTTGCGCTATCAGCAATTGACGGAAAAAATAAAATGTCTTATTTTGTTAATAATAAAGTTGTTGTTATTGTTGCTTTTCTCCTTCTACCGATGATTAATACGGCATAAGTTAAAGATGAAATTGATTAGAAAGAAAATGCCCATAGGGGACAGGCGCAACGAAGGCCCTTGAGAATATGTTTTTGCATTCAACTCACTGTGGGTCAATGACTTCGTAACTAAATGCACTGTTATTTTCATTAAAGCAATAAACTAATTTTTCTTCAATTTTGCACAGCTGCAATTGCACTAAAACGTAAATATGTGTTTCAGTTATTGACGAGCGGAATCTTTTTTATTGTCGCATATTTGCACGCGATCTAACAGAAAACGAAATTGGGACTCACGTTCCAGTGCAAAACACTCGATTCCCTGCGAAAAAGTATTTATTAGTTTTCTTATCGCAATTTGTAGTTATTCTTGAATATTCTTCGCCGCTGTCCGTTCTTGCGATTAGTGCTTCCTTCGCGGTCCACTCATAAATTTCAACTACCCTGCATTTTATTTAATTTTTCGTTCATTTCATTTGTTGCTTTCTTTCAAATTACATACTTGTCGTTCTTCTTAATTATTGATAGCATTTTTCCTTTTGCGGTTACTTTAGCTTTCCTTATCAGTTCCGTAAATATTGCTTCTGCAATATTTACGATTTCTTAGTGATGCACAGAATCTCGATAACTTTTATCGATGAATTTGATGAATCTTGTTGGAAAACTTGCAGTACATAGAATGCAGAAATTGTTATAATAGTAATCGCGACAAAACAAAAAATTACCTTTTATTACTGTGTTTTGTGGAGTGAAAGCTTGCTATTTTATTAATTTAAATAATATTAATATATTTTAAATGAAATGTGCTTTGTTTAATTGTGATAATTGTAATGCAAATAAGGCATCCAATATCAGTTTCTTTCAATTTCCGTCAGATGTAGCAGTGTTAGTGAAATGGGTTAAGGCTCAATTATGCATAAGTAACACAACGTACCTTAACGGAACGCAAAAATCTATCGAAGATAGAACTCTACGTTACATTACGATTTCGGTAATCACTTGCACTCACTGCCCATATCACAGATACTTATGTGACAGTTGGCAACGTTACGTTACCTTATGCATAATTGAGCATTTAGTTTTTGCCACCGCGGCAACCGTTTCAATACAAAAACTGCCCACATTTGCATGGAATATCTCAGTACTGATAACTTTGAAAACAGTTTGAAGTATAAAATGGGTAAATATCACGAAATTATTTATTCGCTTTTTTTTTTTTTAATTTTTTTTTTATATGATTTATGTATATATGTATGTACATATTTTTCTTTTATAATTGACGTATTAATTAAATTAAATGTGTAAATGCACAGAAATCATTAGTAGAATGTCTTATAATAATTTTCACATTATTTTGAATAAAACCATAGTTGTATATACACAACATCTTTTATTGAAATCTACATACAAAACTTCGTTGATACGAAAGTGATTTGTAACAAAAACATCTAAAACTAACTGCAATTTTTACATAATGTCACCCAATGCTCCTAAACGTCCTCGCGAATCTTCTGAGGCTTTGCCTTGTCTGGACATGATGCCTAAATCAGCTGATAGAGCCATGCCCCGACTGTGGCAACTTCTGGACAAACGTCTTGCCAAACAATCCAATTTTATTACAGCGAAATTAATGCAGTCAGTCGGAGAAGAAACTTCTAGAAGAACTTTGCACGCCATTCGAAAAAAATCAAATATTGAAGGGTGTCGCACAATTAAGGCTACCCTCCCCCCCATTCTCGGGGTCAAAAAATCTATTTTTTTATTGTCTTGTTCCAAACCAAGAAAACCAAGCCTATGAAGAGTTTGAAGGGATTTTGTATGGACCAGGCATAGCTGATTGAAGGTGAGTTGGTTTTATACACGAAGCATTGCTTCACAAAACTTTAAGCGCATTTTTCTCGAAACAGTGTTTTTACGATTGGCGGACTTTGTAACTCAAAAACTATTCAACCGATCGCTTTGAAATTTTGCAATGTTGTTTAAGTTGTTTAATACATCAATAGCTATAACTTAGACTATTATCAAGAAGATTGATAAAGATTTTCTATAATTTTCAGCTCAGTTTTTAACCAAAAAGCATTGAATTTTCGAAAAAATACATTCAAAGGTCCGCCATTTTGTGAATTTTTTTCCGAAATGAATAATAATAGTATATGTTATAGAAAAACATGTACTTTATCTAATTCTGTTGGATTTTTTGATTTCAGACATTCCAGTGATTTGCAGTCGTTCCCGCCATCAAAAAACAGGCTTTTTTATTGACGTCGAAAACGTTCCTAAAATGTTTGTAAAACAACAATGTAAGAATTTTTTCTTGTTTTTAAAGTTTCGAAATACATATGCGCAGATATGCAAATCTCAAAAATTGATTTTTGTTTATTTACCAGCACATTAAATATCGCGGAAATTCTAAATCGAGAATGGTGGGGGTACCCTTAAGAAGTAAGAACTCCGACTTAAACACGCGGGTTTCGAATCTGATGTGTCGATTTACATTAATGATTGTCTACCTACAGCGAACCACTACATTTTGAAAGCTGCGATAAATTGTGAGAAAAAACAAATTTGGTCAGCGTTCACACGTAAGGGGCTTGTTTTCGTTAAGCGTGTATCTGAAGAAGTATCTGTTTGCATTAATTCTTTATGTAAACTTGATCAGCTGGTTAGTGCGTGCAGAGAAACACTACTTTAAATCCCAATAGGAATATTGCCTATGATGTCAATCAGAGGAATTTTCGTACATAAAATAAATATTACCAAATTATATATTCGTTGCCGTTTTTCGCACGGTTTACTGTTTATCATATTATTAAATGCTTATTCATATCTTGTCTTACATTATAAATTGTTTTATATTCCTTATGTTTTCAAAGTTCTGTACACACTTTATAAAATATTTAATCCTCACACATCAAACTATTCTGAATTCGTAAACTTAAATTGCTGTGCTGTTTTTATAACAGACTATCATCAACTATATGCCAAATTTAGATAGTGGCGCCTATAGTGCCAAAGACAATGCATTTGATATGATTCGAATTCTCAGCAAACAGAAGGCTGGTTTTAAAGTTGTAATGACCCCTTGTCATCGTACCTGATGTGGCCTTCCAGCTAGCTTAGAGTTTTCGGGTGGGGGTTTCTTAACCCACCACACCAGGTCGAGGGGATAACAATAAGTGCGTCTGCGGCACAGGTCACACTCATACAACTCAATACATTTTTTTCCTCTCTATCCTGCAGTTCCGCTCCTAATTCCTTATTCGCCCTCCCAACCATCGGTACATTTTCTTTACCTCGTTATCCTTTTTGTAGCGCCCTTCGGTTTTCCTATTACCCTTTTCACCCCTTCACATTTCACTCACCTCCTTTCTATTCCAACCATCGATCCACCACCATTATCCATAAAAAAATTACCCATTCCTTTGATTTCCTTTTTTTTTACAAATATATTTGAATTGGGCATATTTGAACATACACAAAAAATTTTACTTAAATACTAATATTACTTAACTCAACATATGAATACGAAAAAAACTCAAAAAACTTAACTCCTTAAACTTTAGCACTCTCATTTACTTTAACCAGAATTAACTCAAATTTTAGACCTTGGTCCCAGATACCCTAAATAGCCGATTGGTTTATCGGCCTTAAGAAAGATTAACCGACACTTCACCCTACCTCACAGAGCTCTATTAAATGTGGTCTCAGTAGTTTTACGCAATAGGCGTTATCCGGATATATCTTACATTTAGCACGGGTATTTGGTTTCCCCGGCTTACGACAATTCTCCAATTGGTTATTTAAAAATGAATGCCAAAAAAAAAATGCTAAAATTTAGCAGGATCACAAAATCTCTCAAAAAATTTAATTAAAAATTAAAAATAACATAAAAAAAAAACTTAATATATATATTGTATATAAATAAATAACGATCCTAATTTTGAATATGGGTACACATCTCTTGCAAACAATGTATACAACACTAGTCAGTTTATGCCTATAACAAACTAATGTGATATTTACACTACTTCCCATATCCCATGTACATAGTTCCCCATTTAGTTTGTAAGTCATATTGATAAGTAAGTGATAAGTGTTAGTATATAATTTTTAACCATACATAAGGTAATTTCCTTTTTCACCCATTTTGGGGAAAAACTATTAAAATGTTATCATAATTATGAATGTATAACTCTTAATTATTTATATAAACTGATTTTTAATGATTTCATTATCCTAGATAAATACAAATAATATGTATGATAGGTAAACCTAAATTATAAGAAATTGTTGTTAAATCTTTGTAATTATGGGTAATAAAAAAAATTTTCGAATAAAAAAAAAAAAAAAATGTTGGATCGAATATTCTACATGAAACACAAAGACTTAGCAGAAACTTGACGTCACTACGTGCACTCTTAACATTATTTCGTTACATACAATTTCGCTGATCTGTTTATGTGTGTATATGTGCTTCTTTATATAAATATTCACCATCCCCTTGGAATATGGGTTGCTGTGTTATCGTCGGGAGGCCGGAACTCTGGATCCTCAATACATTTATTATAGCTCGAGTCCCTAATGCTTTCAAAAGTACACATACTATTCTATTCTTGTGTGGAGCCACTTCAGCTACCCGTTCTTATTTTGGGTCTCTACCAAATACACAAAGAAAAAATTCTAATAAATCTCTCTTAATTACTTTACATGCACTATCACTCACATTATCTGGTGCATAGATCCCTCGATAATCCTTCCTGGAGATGCCCACACGTTGACGATACATCTCACTTCACATTTATTTCTCACTTTTTAAATTACAACACTTAACAAATTTATCGATAAATGGAATGCTCACATTACACCGATTCTAAAATCAGGAAATAAAAGTGATGTTCTTAATTATCGGGCTATTTCCAAGCTGTCAATAACTTAAAAACTTCTTCAAAAATTCGTTAAGGAAAAGCTGTTTTTTGCAGTAAAGCGAATTATCAGTCAACACCAGCATGGCTTCATTACTGGACGGTCAACAGTTACAAATCTAGCAGTTTTCACTGATTTCTGTATATCTGCTTTTCAAAATGGCTATCAGATTGATACTATCTACACTGATTTCTCGAAAGCTTTCTACAGTATTTCCCATAAAATCTTAATAGCTAAAATTTCAAGTTTAGGTATACACTCAACTTTCTTGGAGTGGTTGAAGTCTTATCTTCGCAATAGGATATGCTATGTGGAAATCGAAAACATAAAATCTGATCCATTCATTGCCACTTCTGGCGTTCCGCAGGGAAGCATCCTAGGCCCCCTATTATTCACAATGTTCATTAATGATATTGGTAACTGCTTTTGCAATTCTAATTTTCTGCTTTTTGCTGATGATCTGAAAGTCTTTTGCAGAATCAAAAACTTGACTGATATCGCTCTGCTTCAATCTGACCTTAATCGTTTAGTCGTTTGGTGCTTTCAAAACAAACTAACTCTTAATATAAAAAAATGTTTTCAAATGAGTTTTTTAAGGTCAGCAAACCATTTTCATTCATCCTATAATTTATCTAATAATGCGCTAAAATAGGTTGAGGAGTTTCTTGATTTAGGGGTTCTCTTTGATCCAAGGTTTACCTTTGCAAATCATATTAACTTCCTTGTACCAAAAGCTTACTCGCTTTTAGGTTATATTCGTCGTTATGGTCGAGATTTTAAAGATCCTTATACACGTAAAATTTTATATACAACGCTTTTGCGATCCAAACTTGAATACGCTTCTTTTATTTGGAATCCCTTCTATAACACGCATTCAGCACGTATCGAAAGAATTTAAAGGAAATTTCTGCGTTTTGCCCTCCAACCATTACGTTTTATTGACCCGATTCCCTCATACAATGCTCGTTGCTTACTTATTAGTCTTAAATCTCTAGAGAGTAGAAGAATTATACATTCCCTTATGATTGTATATGACTTAATATGTGGTAATACTGATTGCACACTACTACTTGAAAAAATCAGTTTCAATGTACCTTCTCGTCATCTGCGCTATTATGTACCATTTTATGTACCCTCTTTAAAAACTAATTATCTTCTGAATGCCCCAATTACCAGGGCATTGATTGAATTCAATAAAATCTCAAAGCAATGCAATGTTGATTTCTCTATATCTAGAATTAAATTCAAGCATTATGTTGAATCTTTGTATTTATAATGCTTAAACTGAAATGTAATTATTTTTTACAATACCTTTGTTATTATCGTAATTTCTAGTCAGTAAGGATATGTTCTATTTGACTGAATAAAATGAAATGAAACACTTAACTAATGGTACTATGGCCTTCCCGCATTTAATTCTCAGACAGTAATAACCCGTTTCTCTAATTTTTACATTATTATATAACCTAATATTTCTATTTACTTAAATTTAAACAAAACAGTTTTCTCTTAATTTCTATACATAAAACAAAATCGTACATCTCCCTTAGCAACCCCAACGGAATCACTCAGGCTATTTTCTTCCCTATTTCCTTTTGCATTCTATACGATCCACAAAAAGCTCTTCCTACATCCACACATGATCCAGCACTACCTAACCCAATCATCCCTGGCCTATTCCTACCACAAGTTCCACACATTTGACGTTTCGGGTTTTTGTTGTTGTTGTGGTTTTCCAACCACAACAGCAGCATCGTAATTAACCACGTGTGCATGGTAAAATTATAATTTCGCCGTGGCTGCGCGTTTACAAAAAAAATTAATTTCAATATCAACTACTGATACTATTGGCACGACGCATAGGTGATGGGATATTGCTACCATCTGCAACACTACCACTAACGCTACTACCCAAATCGCATGCTATTGCATTCACAGCTCTTTTTTTCAGAACGCCGAGATGGTGGACGCGGTATAACTATGCTGAATTTGGCGTTGGTATTTTACTACGATTCCTCTCGGAGAGCGTGGCAGAACAGGCGCTTATATCCATGTCAGTACGTTCAGTTTATTCTTTTAATATCTTTATTATTTTTTTGTTCTTAGACGTCACCTATGCAAATACAAAGTTATGCCATCTACTTTGGCGACCTGTGCTGCTTGAGTGCCCAACGTAGGCTTTCGCCCTATCCATAACAAAATCTATCATTTGAAAGCACAAAGCCTAACCTAAAAAATCGACGAGTTTAGATACTTATACGAGGGTCGAATGTTGATATTATTTGGGTATCTGAGACTTGGTTTTCGTGTTGCCATAGTGATGAAGTGTTTGGAGTAAATGGTTACGAGCTTTTTCATGCCGCTCGAGATGGTCATGCTGGGGGTGTTGTCATTTTTGTAAGAAATGGTTTAGCTTGCAAATTCAATTGTAAGTCATCTAATGGCTGTGCTATTGAATATGTATTTGTGGGAGTATGTAGTATCATTGATGTTACTGAGTTTATGAATTTTCTAGAAACCCTTACCTTATCTTACCAGAACATTATTATTGCCTGCGATTTTAACAGCAATATATTACTAGACAATCATCTTTTTTTGAGTATGCAGACTTTAGGCCTCAAATCATACTATGCCAGCACATTTCATTCAAACTACTCATTTGGACCTTTTCTGTATAAACGACTTGAACAAAATATTACTTTATGATCAGATTTCAGCCCCAAATTTCTCAAAACATGATATGATATTTCTCAAGTATAATTTTCAACTTATTTTTAATGCCCACTCATATTCTTACCGAAATTTCAAAAATATTAATTATAATAAATTATTATAACATAAATAACTGGGAAATCATTCATTCCTTAACTTCTGCCAACGACCAAATCATTTTACCCCTTGTGTAAAATCACTAAGTTTAAAAATAATCCTTGGTTCAACAATGAAATAAATATATTAATTATTCAGCGTAATAAAGCGTACTCTCGTTGGAACCGCTATAGGAATCCTAATTTATACAAAGATTTTGGAGTATTAAAGAGTGCTGTTACTAAAGCAATCAGGCTTCATAAAATCAAGTACTATGGTTACGTTCAGAAGACGTAACTGTTGCCCAAAAGCGGAGAGCGTGTCTTCTGAACGTGTAGTCGAGTGTTTTTGCTCAGCACAACTGTTGACATTTGGACGCTATTTTCGGGATCATATTATTTATCCGCTCTTTCATGCCAACATGTTGCCTGTGTTACCTGAGCTGTTTATTTTTATTTAAAGGTGGCTTTGTGAAATTCAACGGCTGCTGGTAGCCGATATCCTCTTTTGTTTCGGCGGCTGTTATAAAAATTCTCAAATATTATATTTTAAACAATCCTATTATAATAAAATGTATGTTTCTAATAATATTCACTTCATATTATATACTGTATCGTTCATTCAAAGGCAACGGCGTGAATGAGCTGTGCGACTGAACCGCACAGCTCAGGTCTCTGGCTTATTGTTATAGAATTTTTTATTAAGAAAAGTATGATGTCAGCTGCAAAACAAGTCTCAATTGAATACACTATTGAAGATTGTGTGTATCTTATAACAGACAAAGAGGAAGTGCTCTGAAGGCTGCACAATGGTAAATTTCTATCTTTATTATTTAGTAAATTGTAGTAACCTTCTTCTATTTTAGACTAAAATTTCCTTATCGAATATTTTAATCAAACAAGCCCATATCTGCACTCGCATTATTTTCTGCCAAACATCCCAATATGTTTTCCACCACACCTTCAACATCACCAGAAATTCACCAAACACGTCGATATCGTCCATAATTTTTCGCTTTTATGTAGTTATGAAAGTTTTTCAACAATCTTCTCACTTGCTTCTCAAAAATTTTACTGATAATGGATCATGCCGTTCAGAAGGCACAACATGTTTAAAAACAACAGTTGGCAATTTACAAGCAACACTGGTTGCAATCAGAAGATACATAAAATTTTAAACTGTTGTTTCTAAATTGCCAACAGTTATTTTTAAACTGTTGTCTCTTCTGAACGGCATTATGCATCGTCTGTCCAATTTTTGAGAAACAACATGTTGGCATGAAAGAGCGAAAAAATAATATGATCCCAAAAATGGCGTCCAAATGCCAACTGTTGTGCGGTACAAAAACACTCAACTACGCGTTCAGAAGACACGCTCTCTGTTGGGCAACAGTTACGTCTTCTGAACGTAACCAGTTTAAAATTTACTGTGTCTTCTGAACGTAACCATTGTAACAGAAAACCAAAGCAAAGAATAACAATAAGAGATGTGTGTTTTTGTTGTTTTCCCGATAGTTGGCGAAAATAAGCCATTACAGAATTTCAAATTTAACATTTTCAATCGTTTTTACATCACACCTCGTGATTATACATTTTGTAACAGAAATGAAATATGTAAACAAAACAAGAAAAAATAACATATGCGGGTTTTTGTTTATCTTTTCTTTAATTACAAAATGGAAAATGTATTGTTATTTTAGGAATTAAGTATTTTAAAATTCTTCTTGAAAAATTAGATAACTATTCTTTCGTATTCAAAACTAATGTTAACAAACAAAACGCTGGAAATAAGAAAGGAATTTAACATTTTCATTAGTTTTTACATTGCTTCTGGTTGTGATTCTACATTTTGTAACAGAAATGAAATAAAGGCATTTGCGAAATACATTGTAAGAAGAAGATTTGTTGTTATGAATGTAAAAATGTACAAGGACGATAATTTATTAAAGTTTATGAAATATAAAATATGAAAAGCTCCAGCATTTTGGCTAAATATATTTAAATTTTCAATATTTTACCTAAATATATATATTAAATATATTAATTTACATACATTTTGATTTCATGAAATCAGTAGAAAAAGATTCAAAAGTACTTATACAAAATACATAAAATCAAAACAAAACTTACATATTTGTATATAAATAATACATAAAAAAACTGTAAATGCCGCTGGATGTGTTGACAACCGTCGCTTTCACACCATCGGTATTGCACCTCGTTGCTGGTTTCTACGTTTCTTAGTTTCAAAATTCCAAAGAGTGAATTGCAACCTCTTTACAATCTATCCCAGTGCTGTCGCTGTCACTTCAATTGAATTTTTTTACTTTACTTTCAAGCTTGACACTTCGTCACTTCCTTTCAATGAAAAACTGAAATCGATAAAATATCTAAATATGCTCATCTCTGTAATATGCTTAGTGTTGATTCGATACCCACATAGTATCGATACTTTTACTCATTACTTGTATCGAATATAAGTATCGATGCTACCGAAAATATCGGAAAAGGTATAGAATATGTACTTGTATCGAATACTCGTTTAAAGAAACAAATTACTCTTTTTTGAAAGTGGTTGTCAAGGAAAACATTCAGGCCAGAACGGCCAATTGTGATACAACATGGTTGAGCCTACAGTTTACACTACTCAACACGAGTTTTTCGCCAATAAATCATGGTTTTGAGATATATACTATTCTATTTCGAAGAGCGCCAAAAATACTATAAGAATTGATCTGTCAAATAATTTTCATAATTTTACAAAAGTGTTTTACTATAGCTGAAAATGTCGAACATTTGGTGGGATATGAAAGGTGTCGTGTATTATGAGCTGTTGAAACCGAATGAAACGATCACTGGCGACCGCTACCAACTACAATTGATGCGTTTGAGCCGAGCATTAAAGGATAAGAGGCCCGAATATGAAAATAGACACGACGAAGTTATTCTTCAGCACGACAATGCTCGGCCGCATGTTGCAAGGCAAGTAAAAACATACTTGGAAACGCTGAAATGGGAAGTGCTACCCCACCCGCCGTATTCTCCAGACATTGCTCCTTCTGATTACCACTTGTTCTGATCGATGACACATGGCCTGGCTGAACAGCACTTCCGTTCTTTCGAAGAACTCAAAAAATGGGTCGATTCGTGGATAGCCTCAAAAGATGAGGAGTTCTTTCGACGCGGAATCCGTATGCTACCAGAAAGATGGAAAAAGGTTGTGGTTAACGATGGACAATACTTTAAAGAATAAATTTATAATCACTTTTTCACAATAAATGTCCAAATTACGAAAAAAATACGAGTTTATACATTCATACTCCCAATATGTTCATGAAAAGGTTTCAATAAACATTATGTTCTACATGCATGGCCGGAAATATATTCTAGAACTTCAATACTGTTCTGCAATATTGTCATACATTGAAATATTGCAATATGGACTGAAATATTTTGAATAATTCTGCAGTAGCATTTTGAAATATATTATTGATTGCTGTAAAATAATGTAAAATGATCCACAATTTTTAATATTGTATAGCAATATTTCAGTTTTTTAAATAAATATTTTCAAAAAGTATCGAGTATCCGATACTGACCCTTTTTTCCGATACCAAGTAAAATACTTATGATATAGCATCGAGTAAAGTACTTGTAAAAAGTACTTGAATCGAATGAAAAGTATCGAGTTTTTACTTGTATTTACTTGTATCGAATCATCACTAAATATGCTCCGACTGTAGCCAGATCGGCGTGTTTGAATATTCCACATAAAAAGTAAAAAGATACCAGTTAGCATACATCCTTTAGAAAATTTTGAGACCTTTTGCAATTTATAAGAATTTGGTTGAAAATGAAGTGGTAGAAGATTAAGAAGGCGGTTGGAGCATTCCATTTCTAAATTATTTTATGCAAAAGGCGACAGTTTCGAAGAATTCTGCCATTTTGATTATGGCGAAAAAAAATTCCTTAAAACAAATTATGTATCCTAATTTAAAAAGCTTTGTCGGAGCCTTATTGTGTCTGCCACACAGTAGCGCTCCACTAAAAGTTTTTCCCAAGCTAAGCACAAAACCAGATAAATTTTGAAAATATTTCATTTTCTTAATACGCTTCAAAAAACACTTCACTTTTTTAAAAATCACTTCGATTTTTTAAGAATTTCACTTCACAAAAAAATTTCAACACGACAGCCCTAATCTATCCTTTTTGTCTGCTCATTCAAGGGAACGAAACACAATTGCGTCGAATGACGGTATACATTAGCCTGATTGGACGTTCACACAGGATCATCAGCCAAAGCGCACGTCTAAATTGGTAAAAGCGTCTCCGCACAGGTCCACTATAGGAAATTCAATTTTTCGACCTATCCGAAATTATTTATTTTTATTTTTTTATAAAGCCAATACAACAAAGTAAATAAGTGTAAGTTTTGTTTTTATGTAAATCGATTTACCGTTGCTCGAGCAGATGTAAAATATATTGCTTCTCAATAAGTTAGCAAATAACATTTGAGAGTAATAAATTGTGTGCAAAGTTTAAGTACATTTATTTTAAAACAAAATTATAATTAAAAAAAAAATAAAAAATGGAGACAAATAATGATAGTAAGCAGATTATTTATCAACTAAACAAATTTGGTCAATTTATTAGTTATAGTAAATAAATCCACATTATTGAAGTGACCTTATACTGAAATGGTGCAATTTTAAAGTGGAAGTTTATTTAGACAATTGCTTGGGTTTGCTTGAAATAAAATCATTAGGATTACTTAAGACATGCAGTTATGTGTTAGATTACTACGTTTCGCTCTGCGACTTTTTGCGATTTTTGAAAAATTCCATTTATTCTCAGACAACTACCGAATACCAAACTGTGATTGGTTTGTTGTATGGCGACTGCGGAAAAAAAATCTTCTTTTTTGACGCGTCGATATTAGAATTCTTTTCTTAATTTCTATTCATAAATATTTCATTAGCGTATAAAAAAAAATTGGAGGAATTAGTTCATTAAATAATTGTGGGTAAGCGGTCAAAGTTAATGAATGCTAAACACAAAGTGCTAGCATGCATTTTGAAGCATTTTTTCAAGATTGGTGAACCAAGTCTATCTTGCGAAGCAGTGCGATGCATTTTAATATATAAATATGTAAAATAAATAATTTCTTAGCTAAACAACAAAAAGAATTGGCTGCGGATAGCTGCGGATACAACTTTTATTAACGAAACACTAAATGCATATTGAGGGGAAACTATTATGAGATTGAAAGTTTTTAAGAGATTGCAAGTTTTTTTGTAAAAAATAAAAAAAAATGAAAAAAATATGAAACAATACAAAATATGAAACAATATAAAATGTTGAAACAGTCAAAACTGTTTTTTATGATTTTTATTTTGATATCTTGACTGCAACGGATTTAAGAGCTAATATGGTTTTTCAGTTGTATGAGAGATGGGCGTGATAGTTGACCGATCACGCCCATTTTCATATTTTTTTCTTTTTCACGATCTAAGAGTGACTCATGCCAAAAATCGTTTTGCTGAGATGATTCCTTACATTTTTTTTCGCTATCTCAAACAAATTTTATAGCATCATATCACACCCTTATGGAATAAGTGGGCGTGGCAAACTTATTTTCATGTGAGGGCGTCCCTATCATCTAACAAACTTCTGGGCCAAGTTTCATATTGATACCTCCATTTTTCGAATTTTGGCCAGAAAATTGGGTAAAATTTCCTATAGTGAGGTCGAGAAATTCATGGAACCCAAACCTAACAAATTTGGTATCAATTTATAGGTAAATATTGCTTAAGCTTTTCACTTCGCCGTTCTGATTCAGCATAAAGCTGTAGGTCCCTCATACAAAATAAGTGGATATGAAAAGCTCGACCTAGACCCCCCATGAGTTGTGCCATAATAGTAGTAGTAGTCAAAACTCACGATATATATAATAGTATGCAGTCCAAATATAGTAGGACTAGTCAATAACTGGAGGGTATCCAAAGAGGACTCACTCTCTGATCATAAAATCATAGAGTTCCTCCTAGAGGGCACAAGTACCGAAATACCGTCCTTTAGAAATCCCAGGAAAACAAACTGGACAGAATACATAGAAGTACTTAAGTGTAACTTAGAAGGTATTAAATCGTGCAAGGTGATAAAAAATCATCATGAGCTCGAATATTCCGTAAATGAACTTAACGAAGCAATACTTGATGCTTTCGAGGGCAGCTGCCCGGAAAAAGCGGAAAGTCTAGGAAAGGACGCCATATGGTGGAATAGTACCCTAAGTGACATTAGAACCGAAGTACGTAGGCTCCATAATGGAGCAAAACGGAGCGGACAATGGCAAGCTTATAGGGATAAACTAACAGAATATAATAAAGAAATTAGGAAGGCTAAAAGAACTAGCTTTAGGAACTTCTGCGACAATATCTCATCTCTACCTGCTGCATCAAGGATATATAACACCTTTGCAAAAGCAGGGCAGGACATGAGAATGGCACTGAAGAAATCAGATGGCAGCTTCACCTGTAATGAAAAGGAACGAGCAGAATTGCTACTAGCAACACACTTCCCTGGAAGTGTCGGGTTAGATAGCAGGAATTCAGAGGAGCAGCCTAGAAGAATAAACAGAGTAGACAGGAAGGTAGCAGCAGAAATATGCTCTGCGCCTAGATTGGAATGGGCATTAAACACTTTTCAACCATTTAAATCACATGGTCTTGACGGCATATTTCCTGCTCTATTACAGAAGGGCATAAAGGAAATATTGCCATTCCTTATTAATATAGGGAGAAGTAGCCTCGCTTTTGGGTACATACCAACAGCTTGGCGAAGGGCAAAGGTGGTATTTATACCAAAAGTGGGCAAAAAAGATACCACCAACCCTAAGTCCTTCAGACCTATAAGCTTAACATCGTTTATGTTGAAAACACTTGAAAAGGTGGCTGACAACTTTATACGATGTAAAGTCTTAGACACAAATCCACTGCACCCCAATCAGCATGCATAAAGAGCAGGCAGGACTACCGAGACAGCTCTGCATGACTTAGCGGGGAAGATTCAAGGGGCACTAGATGTGAAAGAAGTAGCAGTATGTGCTTTCCTGGATATAGAAGGAGCTTTCGACAACACCTCGCACGAGGCTGTCAATAACTCTCTAAGGCGAAGAGGAGTAGATAACACAACATCTAGATGGATGTCAGAAATGCTCTCCTCTAGAACAGCTGAGATGGGAACAGGGCTAGGTACCATATCAGTCAGCACAATCAGAGGATGTCCACAGGGAGGAGTATTATCACCTCTAATGTGGAGCCTGGTAGTAGACGAACTTTTAATGAAACTCTCAGAGGCAGGCATAGACTGTCAAGGGTATGCGGACGATATAGTCCTCGTAGCCAGAGGGAAATTTGAAGAAACTCTCTGTGGCATTATACAAAGAGGGCTAGGTATTACTAGGAGATGGTGCAGGTCGGTAGGGCTAAATATTAACCCTGCAAAGACCACTATAGTTCCATTTACCAGGAAAAGATCGCTCCCGCGCTGGAAACCGATATCACTAGCTGGGGAGATTATTGAACAAAAGCAAGAGGTAAAGTATCTGGGCTTAGTATTAGATAATAAACTCACATGGAAAGCGCATGTTGAAGCAGTGACAAGTAAAGCCACTCGCGCTCTAATGGTATGCAGAAGGCTAGCAGGGAAAACTTGGGGATGTAAACCAAGTGTACTGCGCTGGATGTACACAATGATGGTAAGGCCAATCATTACATATGGAGCATTAGCGTGGGCAAGGAGAACTCAACTAAAAACAGCAAAAGCTAAATTGGGGAAAGTTCAAAGGTTGGCATGTATCTGTATAACAGGAGCGATGAAAACATGTCCGACTGCTGCACTAGAGGTACTATTGGAGCTCACTCCATTACACCTCGTGATAGAGAATGCCTCCAAGGCAGCAATCGTAAGAGGAACAAGAAATAAAAGGTTGACGAGGAGATCTATAGGGCTTGGAGACCGAGATAACCCGGCGAAAGACAACTATCTCTTGGACTGTCCCCAGGACAGAATGGACAAACAGTATAGTTTTGAGAAACACTTCGTTGCAAAACTTAGTAGTAAAAACGAATGGGAGGGTGTAGAGTATAACTACACACTCAAAGAACACACGATTAAGTGGTATACAGATGGGTCACGTACCGAGGATGGAACTGGGGCAGGAGTATTTGGGCCAAGAATCAAACACTCTGAGCCGATGGGGAAGTATCCCAGCATCTTCCAAGCTGAAATTCATGCAATTAGCACATGTGTGCAATTCAACCTGGATAGACAGTACAAACGGCAAGATATCGCTATCATGTCGGACAGCCAAGCAGCCATTTGAGCATTATGCTCCTTTGAGATCACCTCTAAGTTGGTGTGGGACTGTTTGAGCAAGCTCAATCAACTGGGCAATAACAACAAAGTCGCTCTATGTTGGGTCCCTGGACACGCAGGAATTGAGGGTAATGAGCAGGCAGACGAGCTTGCAAGAAAGGGGGCAGCAACCACTTTCGTGGGACCTGAACCCTTCTGTGGAATAGGAGATAGCGTAATCAGGGAATTACTCAGGCAAGAAGAGAGGAACAAGAGGCAAGAACTCTTTACCAATCTTACGGGACTGAGGCAATCCAAAGCGCTTTTAGGTAATTATAATAAGAGTAGATACGCATTCTGCATTGGTCTCAACAAAAACAGTTTGCGCATATTAGCTGGTATTCTGACTGGGCATTGCGGGCTCAGAGAACACCTTTGCAAGATAGGGGTTGAGCAAACCTTAATTTGTAGGTTTTGTAATGAGGAAGACGAATCATCAGAACATATTTTAGCTCAATGTGGAGCACTGATCCACAAAAGAAGGAAATGTCTGGGCATGCACCAAGTGCCCAGTACAGAACTAGCATCCACAGCTCCGGGCGCAATACTCAAATTTTTGAGGGAGACTGGACTGGATGAGGTACTCTAGGCAGATTAGACTAGATAGAAAGAGGGACGTACAATAGATCTTATAGGTCGCGGTACAACGACAGAAACCTCTATAATAATACAATACAATATTTCGTATGACTTTTATTTTATAAATGCATATATACACTATATAATTTTTTTTGCAACATATTGCAAGAATGTTTAAATTTTTTATAACAAAACTGAATTTCATGAAAATTAATGTTAATTCATAAAAACTAGACAATAAGTCAAAATTAGAAAAAGAAAAAAACAAACTTAAAATTATGCTCTGTTTACAACAGAATGGAGTAATAGAAAATCAATTAATTCACTTGAGCATTTAGTGTAGAGTACTTGAGTAAGATTACTATCAAATCAGAATACACCTAAAGCATAAACAAATTCTCTCATTGATTGGCTTAACAAAGTATGATATTTAATACCAGTATTTAACCAAATCTATAGTTAAGTGTTACACCGCTTGAACGCGGTATTATCTCGCAATTATTGATGCCAGTACCGTCTGAGCTTATAACTTCACCACCGGGACATTTATACATTAGTGGTTTTTTCTGAAAAACAACAATTAGATGTAAATTTAAAAAATATATATATATTGAAATTATTTAACTTGTATCTCGTGGATTTCCTTCTGAATTTTCATATCATACATTGGCTTATGAACCGTCTGGTTTGGACCATTTTGTAAAAAATCCAAAAATTTAGAAGCCAGCATTGGCATCATTTCAGTTTTGAAATTATCATTGATGCCAAGTAACGCTTTCAAGCCATTATTATTGTTTTGTTGCGATTCTTCAGCGCCCACTGTCCGCGAGTTTATTTGCAAGTTGCCATTGGACCCAGAAGAACCACAGTCTTTTAAGTGAAGACTGGCGTCTGGGTATATCTTTGGTTGTGAGTTCGGTGAAAGATTAATATAATCAGTCGGACATTCAATGGTTAAATCGCGTACAGATCCAGTATCAGAGGCAAGAGACATGTTGTAGTTGCTATTATTGATTCGATTCTGGCGGAACATGAGAGATTTTATGTTTTTGCTACAATTGAACGAACATAAAACGAATGTTAGATTTTATTTAAATTCATTTAAACTTACTTGAAAATATCATGATTGTTGTGATACTGATTGAAACGTTGAATACGTCCATTATTAGAACCAGCATTACGCTGATTAGACCAATTTCCATTACCGCCCCCGCCACCGTTGCCCCGGTTACGTTGACGTTTGTTGTGATGCTGCCAACGGTTTTGGCGATTCTGATTTTGGCGGCCATCAAAAGCACCAATGCTGGGTATTAATGGCCCTACACCTTCCGAACGTAGAGCTATCACATTTGTATTCATGGGACGCTTTTGTTGAGGTTCAAGATTTAACATTATAGGTGTATTGGAACTACCGCTACGTTGAATTCTTTCGCGCAAATCAAATCTTCTACTTGTACACATGTCACCACCACTACCACGGCACTGTGGCTTCAAATCGGGATTATTGAACATTTCATTGAAATCATTGTTCATGTAATCCAAGTCTAAAAAGTTCGTACTAGCAGTAGGACCTCTCCAAATGCCCATTGTTTTCGTTTCACTATCTTCAACCTCTTCCAAGTCATCCTTTTGCGTATCATCTTCGCAGTCATTGGCCTCATGCTGGCGTCGTTCCGCCTTAAATTTGCTTTCGTTACTGCTGCTATTGCTCGTACTATCGGCACTCTTGGTGGTTTCCTTTGCTGCCTTTTGGTGGCTAGCAATATATTCATCTTGACAAGAAAAAACATTTTATATGTATAAAATAAAGTACTGGTCATAAAATTACCTAAGGACATATTTATTATTTTATCCATTTTTTTTGGACTCAACTTTTAATTAAAGAATTTACTTGATAGAAAAAAAATAGTAACGATTCTGAACGTCACATCGGTTTACCGTTGGCCCAAAAATATAGAAAAAAATGTTCAGTGCGAATCTCACCAACGACATCTGTGTGCAGATAGATGAAATGCTTAAAAATGGCGGAACAACTTAACCCTTACAGTACATTTTCTTAATCAACCTTGAACGTTAACTTTTGTGTTAAATTTATAATTACCTATGACTTCTACAACAACAATAAAAGTTTCACATCTCTACATATCCTTGTTTCATGGAAAGTGTTACATGCACTAACTCAAGCCTACTCATATATTACCCAGGGAATTCTGTTGCCAATTTTGTTTTCATTCCTGAGATTTCTAAAAATGAAAATTTAGGTTTTATGGAAAGTACCCCGACCTCTTTTTCAAGCCATCCCAAATTTTTTTCGTACCCTGGTTATGTCAAGCAAAGTTTTTGTACCAAATTAAAGTATCTTGATACATATTGAAGATATATCCAAAAAAAAATGATTTGAGTTGTATGGGAAGGGCCACGCCCACTACCTATATTTTTCTCACAACATTCCATTAACAAATAATATTATAGTCAAGACAGGCTAATTTTAATCTCTTTCTTACTACCTATTTTCTCTACATCTCTCTTTCAGACAGGCTTTCATGCTTGCGCCCTTGTGAGCAGTCACTTATGCTGCTATGATACTATTTCATTTTTAAGCACTTAAAATAAGCGGCGGACAAAAGAGATAGCAATACCGAGTGTGAAGGAATATACTATAGTAGTAGTTTTCAAATGTCATTTAAAAAAAAAACTGTCAATTTAAAAACGTCTCTGTGAAACAGTTAAAAATTGTAATCTTAAATTCACATAAATTTACTAATCTGAAATGAAGTTTGCATAGTAAAATGCAATAGCCACTTTCCAAAATATTTCTTCTTTTTAGCTTCCTCCGATTTAAGTAAATGTTTGCCAAAAACAGAATTTATGTATTCAAATCATTATTATTTTAAAGTATGATTTTCAGAAGCGTAAGAACCAAAAAGAAAACGAACAAAGAAGAAATGCCAAAAACAATCCAGAACTGTCAAATTTTAAGCCGCTAGACGCTGTGTGCATATGTAATTTGTAGTTGGAGTGAGTGTCTACTATATGCTATAAACACAACCAAAGCAGCCGGCCTCTAACCGCTTACTTCTTCTGAGAGAATAAACACAATAAGAGCGTCAACCACTAGCGTCAAGAATATGTAAAAGAAAAAAAAAACAAAAGCAGTTGGATTTGATTATTGTTTTAACAGCTCAGTTTTTTTTTTATTTACGTTATCAATTATCAAAAAATAAAAAGAAAACTTCAATATTCTGTAATTTGAAAAAATTGTTGTATAAATTAAAATTATTTACATCGTTTATTTGTGGAAAAATCATCAAAAGAATGAAGAAACTAAAAGGAAACTCGAAAAAAATACATATGTTTTCGTACTTAAACTTGGCAGCACTTGGCTTTTTTTTTGAAAAATATGGCAATGTTTCCCCTCTCACAAGAGAAAACATTGTGAAGTTGAGAAAATTTGAATAGAATCTAGTGTAGCATCGTTGAGGCGGCAGAAATTTGTTCCCATACAAATTCATAAAATTCTGTGTGTTTGTTGTTGAAGCTGAGGCCGGCTGCTTTGGTTGTGTTTATACCATTATAAGTAGAAAACAATCTACTAAGGTTGTACCCAAATGAGCGTGAATGTACCTAAAAAATGGTTCATCGTTTTTGTACGAAATTTAATTTTCATTTAAAAGTTAACAATTAAAAAAAAGTAAGCACAACATGAAAACGATACTCGTTATATAACTATTGTAATTAATTTCTTTGATTTATCCATATATCATTTATATTACATAAAATAAATAAAATTGTTTGTATTGAAATTACAGTGGTTGGCTTCTTAACATCTAATTAGTTAAATGAGGTTAAATTATTGCGGCACATATACAGAGAGTCACAAAATGGATTACAAAAAATAACTCTTTTAGGGCACTTCAAATCGGAAACTAAGAGAGGAGAAAAGTTTTTAGACATCTAGATGAACACAAGGATAAATTTTTAAATGTGATAATATATAAAGGCTCGGATTGGTCGTGAAAGTTCGGGAATTTTGATCATAATTTTCGATTTTTTAATAATATTCAGCCAAAATTAGTTTCAAAGCTCTGTTATACTGTTTATAAAGGGAAATATACATAATGCAAAAAAACTTTCTAAATCGGATAATGTTTATTAGTAGGGTCAAAGTAGAAGTAAGTAACAAAGTTTACTTCCAAGTAAGTAAGAAGTTTACATTCCATAAAGTTTTAACTAAATTTCAAAAAACTTCTCATGACTTTGACCCTCTTTTGACACCAATAAACTTTATGCAATATTTTTTCCTTTATAAACAGCAATAACAGAGCTGTCAGTTTTGAGTTTAAGCAATACAGTACAGTTAAATTAAATTTAAGTAAGTACTTAGTACAAAATATTTTTTTTTGTGCTTAAGGGTGTGTGTGATACGGTAACTTTTTAGTTGGAAAAGAAAATATTGATACTATTGAGGTGGATATAAGCTGCCAAAATTATCACTAGCTAATAAAAATACAAGCTTTTAATACCTAAAACAAATATTTACTGTTTTCATATAATAGGGATAAAAAATATCCCATAGAAAAAAGGATAGCTATGGACGATATGAACAGAAAAAATCTGAATGTCAACAAAACCTGGAAGTAAATGAATTAATTTAATTTTTATAAAATATTTATTTTTTCAACCACATTTCTATTTACATTTAGTTCATATTTTTCTTTTTGCGTAGTTATCGCAATTAATAAAGAAAAAATATATATGTAGGTATAGTTATTTCTCATTGCAATAATAATAACAAGAAAATACACAAAAATTTAAAATTTGTATTCCACACAGTTTAATTGCTTACAACCTCTACCGGAAATGCCAAAATGTTCTCTGTCAAAATTTTATCTACATTTCGCACAGCAAAATTACAAATTTTTCTTACCATAGCAAATTTGTTTTCATCACTATTTCCATCGAGTAAAAGGTTGCCGTTGGCCAATGACAAATTGTACCAGCATTAATGAGCGAATTGTACCTAATGTACCTCGTAGTTCAAAAAAGTCGGAAAAAGGTACAATTGTAACTACTTTTTTATCACTGGTCGTACAACTAGGGATGTGCAAATCGATTTCGACTTTAATCGAAATCGATTTTAATCGAGTTTTAGCTCAAAATTTCAACTTTTTATGATCTACTTTGAATTGCCAAACTTGATCGAAAGTCGACTTTTAGTTTCGACTTTTATAACTACCAATTCGCTGGAAAAATTTACCAACATTTTTCCAACTGTGGATTTGTAGTACATGCTTGTGCAGTTTTAGGTACTAGAAAATTTTGACATTTTATTTCAAAACTAATAGTTCTAAAATAGTTTTCTCCCTGTTTAGTCTACTGTGTATTATTATACTTCAGACATACATAGGCTATTCCATTTACTCGCACAAAATTCGCATATGAAGACGAATAATATCAAATAATACCGCCGGAATAAGTAAAAAAAAAACAGGGGAAAGGGGGGCGGGGGGGGGGGTAGTGCTGGACTTCCAGTGAGATTTTAAAGGTCACAATATCATATATGCATATATATCCAAATTAACTATATGTGAAGAGTAGGCGTGGAATTTTACCGGTTTTCTCTGTTTTCGCTATAGTTAAAATTATCGAGTAAATATATCTACTTTACAAGATATATGCATTTCGAGATTAGATTATATGGGAAGTAGGCGTGAAACTTATCCGATTTCACCCATTTTTGTATTTTATTACGAATATGGTACCCGAAGTATATTTGTAAAATTTTAGATAAATATCTCTTTTCTACGGCTTTATGAAAAAAAAAACCGTTTTTGGACCGCAGTGGTATGTATAGGTTAGGTTTGGAAGGCGTGTGCGAATATATATATATACCCGAACTTCCACTCGAAGACTTAATTGTCCATTGTGATTGCCCTCATTTAATTGCCCAGAGGAGGCACGTCTCTAACCACAGTTTCCGTCATCAGTCCAGGTAATGTCTTTATTGAACCATTTGGTTCTCCGAATGAAGGTAAGAAAATCCGATAGTTCCACTTTCGTTATCTCTGTTAGACTATTGAAAAAGCGCGACCCTAAACATTGGAGTCTGCTCATCTGCGGCCTTGGACATTGTCATAGAAAGTGAAGAATTGATTCTGTCTCTTCTTCATCATGACAACTTCTGCACAGTCCGCTTGTTGGAATACGACACCGTTGAAGCATTGGTGCAATAGCACAATGTCCAGTTATGACTCCTGTGAGCAGACGTACTGCAGATTTGTTGTGCCCTAAGAGGACATTTGTCCTTTTCTTATCTAACTTTGGCCACAAGGCCCGTAAAACTATACAGCCATCTAGGTTAGTCCAAGCGACGTTTGACACCGCGATGGTGAACTCCTCTATTTTCCTAAATAGTTCACACAGCGGAGATTGTATAGAGGTATCCGCCTTATTAATGTCCATTTCAGAGCCCCTTCTGGTCATTTCATCCGCTATTTCGTTCCCTTCAATATTGCTATGTCCAGGAACCCAGCAGAGAGTGACCTTGTGGTGCTCAATGGCCATTAGTGAAGCACGACATTTCTTTACAATCTCTGATTTAACTATTTTGGATTCTATTGCCTTCATTGCAGCCTGACTGTCGGTATAGATAGTGATATTCGAAATCTGAATCGTACTGTCTCGTAAAAGTCGAGCTGCTTTCTCAATAGCAAAAATCTCTTACTGAAAAACGCTGTAGCTGTCAGGAAGACGATACGACCGTCTTAGCCGCAGGTCTTCGGAACAGAGACCAGCTCCAGTTCCATTCTCCATCTTTGAACCATCGGTAAAGATGGTAATGCCAGCGTTACCTGTTACCGAACCCAACTCCCAGTCTTCCCTGGTTGGATGTAGAGTTGAAATTCTAGTCATAAAATCTAAATTTGAAGTCATATATTCCGTGGCCACATCTAAGTCAGTTGTGACTCCATTTTTACCCCTCCGCTATTTCTCACTCAAAATTGTAGAGTCCCCATAGTTTGCTGATCTCCACACGTTGGATTCTCTCAGTCTAAGAGCTCCTTTTGCGGCACAGCCTTGAACAAACACCCGTAACGGTAAGAGATGAAATATCACATTCATACTTTCCTGAGGTGCACTACTTACAGCCCCTGAGATCCCCAGGCTGACAAGTCTCTGTATTTTCCTATGCGAGCTTGGTTGCTCTTCTTACCCAACGCCTGCCACCAGACGAGGGATCCATAGGTGATGATGGGTCGAATGATTGTGATGTACATTCCATGAATAACGTACGGTGACAATCCCCATCTTTTCCCAAAGGTCCTTTTACAGGTATAGTATGCAGCCAGTCCCTTCTTCGTTCTCTCTTCTATATTCCTTCTCCAATAAAGTTTCGAATCCAGAATGGTACCGAGATACCTTGCTTCCGAAGACAGATTCAGTGTCACTCCATTCAACTTTGGTAAGGAAAACTTAGGTATTTTTGTTTCCTTCGTGAACAAGACTAGCTCAGTCTTAACAGGATTAGCTGCTAAACCGTTTCGTCTAGCCCAGTTGAAAATTTCGCCAAGTGCTGATTCCATAAGCTCACTAATCGTTGACAAGAATTTGCCAGGTATTAATATTGCTATGTCGTCAGCGTAGGCTACAACCCTCGTTCTCTTTTCCTTGAAAGTTCGTCGAATCTCATTAACTACTAGGAGCCATAGAAGGGGTGACAATGCCCCTCCTTGCGGCGTTCCCCTTGTAGTCCTCTTACTCACGGAGCCAGTACCCATAGCAGCGTTAATGACTCTGCCTCTCAGCATTGTTCCAATCCATGCCACTATGAAATCCTTAACTCCATGATCTGTCAACGCCTTACAGATGGCTTTCGTGTTTACATTATTAAAGGCTCCTTCAATTTCAAGGAAACTTACTAAAGTGTACTCCTTCAAATCTAAAGACTTCTCAATGGTACCAACAACTTCATGAAGAGCGCTATCCACTGATACATAAGTAACTCATATCAAAATTGTTTCGTTTCGTTTTTTTTCATTCCATGCAACAAAAATTCGAAAAAGTCGATTAACTGATTTTCATGAACTCAAAAAGTCGATTAATCGATTTTGAATTTCTGATTAATCCAAAAGTCGAAAATCGATTTTTCTTTCCAGTTCCCTACGTACAACGCAATTGTGTATGAGTATCATGCAGACTCGTGATCCCATATGCATGAACACAAACATGTATAACCTCTAATAAAAATGCAACAATGGATTTTACACGTGAATTAAACTTAACGAAAAAAGTCTGAAAGCCAAAGCCCATAACCTCAAATTTGATTTCCGGCATTGTTATTTGGACTATTGTTGAAGAGAAGTGTCGTGGTGTAGTCGCGTTCAATTAATTTGAACAATGTGAAAATTTAAAAGAATTGTGAGTATGTATAAGATTAAATATAAGCAAAATTTATATACTTTTGATAAATATTTTTAAAATTATCAAAAGACAAACGTTTTGCCAAAACAAAATCGCTGAATTCGTTTGAGAGATATCGTCTGAAACAATCGGCGAAATTTTAAAAATTCCAGCAACAAAATGATATATAGACTGAATTACCTGGACAATTTCAATGAATTTTGATGCATAAGGCAGTGCTATATAACTACGTTGTAAAGAAATTAACTTTAATCGTAGAACTCACATTTACTGCCAGAGAAATGTAAGCAGGTGCTATCGCCACATGTCCATGTTTAGTCATGGCTACTGTGGTCTAGAGACATGTGCTACATTGTATATTTAATGGCTTCAAGAATATAGTTAGAATCATGGTAAAAAAAATTAATAATTTTACCTTTTTTTCTTACAGAAAATGCGATTAATCCATTAAGTGCTTCACGTTACATTACCATGATGGCGCTTTACATTAAGGTTAGTTTTATTTGTTCCAAAAATTTATATTTTCGAGCATAGAGTCGCTAGTATAAAGATATAAAATATCCACTTTTGCTAGTGCTTTTTAATTGCTCGTATAGTAAAATATTGTCACCCAAGCATAACCCAAATTTTTTACATAAATTTGCGGTGCATATTTTCGTGAAAAGAACATTATTTATTGAAAGTTTTTAATTAAAAAATCTGAATATATTTTATTTACTTTAGATGTGTAAAGAATGGGTTTATTTCATCTAATGGATGCTTAAGTTCGGGGCATAGTTACACCATAAAATGAGTAACCGGTTCTACATAATTGAGCTACCACAAAAAGGTAACTAAATTGTTTCCTATTTGAGAAATTATTTGCTAATAAATTGTCCAAAATGATGATAATCAAATTATTTTCTGACATCTCTTATGAATCATTGTGATTCAAATTATCTAACTGAAATTTTTCTCTTAAAGAAAATCCGATTGATTTTTGATCATTCAGTGTATGTACATGGAATGTACTAAATATATTGTCTCTTTACAGATGTTGAAATAATTTTTGAAAAACCGTTTGATTTGGGTCTGGAAACATCCGTTCAAGTGGTTGAATATTATTGAGGTAATTAAATTAAAATCAAATACTTCAATAAAACCTCAAATGATGATAATCAAATTATTTTCTGACATCTCTTATGAATCGTTGTGATTCGAGTTATCTAACTGAAGGCTCCCTATTGATATACAACAAATAATTTTTGATATGGGATATAATCAAGTTTGAGTTTTTCTTACAGTTGCAGAAACAATACTGGAAAATAATATCTGACAGATTCCTGGTTCATCTAATGGGGTAAATTATTTTAATATAACATTGAAATTATGCTATTTTTATTTAAGATGATGATCACTTAAACCATTCACAGACACCCATATAAAGGTTAAACGCTGACAAACTGTTTCAATATTCTTTTGTTATAAGTGCGTCTTGTTTAGCTGGTTATGGATCATGGTTAGATAATGGCACTGACTAAATAAATAAATATTTTATTGAGATTTTCTTGTTCATATAAGCTTACTAATTTTGGCTTTTTTTTTTTTTTTACAGACGGTGATTGAGCGCTTTAGAAAATGCGTGTATTGTATATATAAATAAAAATATATAATATTTATATAAATAAAAATTAAATTGTCTGTATTACTTCTATTGCTAAGGGCAAAAAAGTCAATATTACTAACTGTATGGTATTGATAGATTTTCTACGGCAGTATTTCATCAGTGTTGAATCTCTTATAGCGCAACAGCCCATGGAGGGCCTAAACCGATCGTTTCACATCCAATCAAGTTGTGTGTTGGGAAATGAGCCTCCACAAAATAGACTTCTCGTGCCGCCCGAGCAGTCTACCATTCGAACGCACTTCGAAAGTAGCTAAACTGATTTAGACAGAAGACGCGAAGAAATTCGAAGCAGTCTAAAGGGTCATCAACAAGACGTAAATTTTCTCTTGTGATTATGTCGTGCGCTAAATAATTAAATGCCATCTTCTGGATTAGGAAAGTTGAAACTTTTTAATTAAAATAACTCATTGCCACCCTGAATAATCGGCGTGCTCGGTGTACATGCATATCATGTCATGTCATGTTCGGTTTGAAAGTGAGTACAGACTCTCTTTGTGCAACAACAATGTTCGCCGAGTATACTAGCAATATAACCACAGCCTTAGCGATCCGAAAATTGTCGCCACAGAATCGCGATTCTGAAACAAATTCTTAGCGATATTTGTAGCAAAGTTTGACATTGTCGTTAACTTTGCGATGAAAAATTTGGTGTTGTTAAGCTTTGCGACAATAAGCGAAACACATTTGTATTGAAATTTAGAAGCGATTTTGTGAAATATTTAGGGTAAATTGCTTAATTAAGAAACAAATTTAATAAAAAATTTTTATTTTTCCTACTCCGGAAGATGGCATTTAATTATTTGGCGTAGTAGATCGGGCAAATTTACGTTATGTCGAAGCATCCATAGGGTGAGACGCAATCAACAAAAATGTGATCTGGGAGTATGTTCGTATTGTCATGACTCCAATAGAGCCACATGCTGCCAAAGCTTAATGTATAGCAACGCGCAGTCCTTTCGAATATGCCATCTGTTCAATTGGTTGTAGCTTTTTTGCTTTTTTAGGTGTAGCCCTACGTTAAAAATTTTAAATTAATAAATAAAAAAAGTTATAGAAATGTCATTTGCCAAAGTTGCCACTGTTTTCACTTTTATTAGAGATAATTGTAGCTAAGAATTTTTAACGAAAATTGTCGCTATCACAGAGTTACAGAATCAGTACATCGTTAGTACAAGTGATAAAATCTCAAATTGCTATAACGATTGTCGGTCGCTAAGAAAGTTACAGAATCGCACTCCAGTGCCCTATTTCACCAACTTACAAATATGTAAATTGTAAGGAAATTCTCACAAAATTGTAAGAAAATCATTAAATGTGGTTGTATCAAATTCCTACAATTGTGAATTCGGACTTGTAAATCACAAGTGCTTGTAATGACAAATTTGTCAATATTTGTTTCACCAAACAGGATTTGTGGTTGTAGTTTACAAGTAACAAATTTGTACAAATGTTACTATTTTGTAGTTTTTTGTTTCACCAAACAGCGACTAACCACAAATTTGTAACATTTGTAACAATTTCTTACAAAAAACAAATCGCCTGTAAATTTGCTACAATTGTTTATTTTTCGCATTTCGTCATACTTTTAGCAAACTGTTTTTATATTTATAGTTTTAATTCAGCATCTAAAACGTGTAGACTTAATTTAAAAAAATTTTATAATAATAAACATGTCTACCAAATTTTAAAATTATTTTATTTTTCTTTATATATATATATAAAAAAAAAAATTTTTAAAAAATTAATTTTGAAACTTTTTAGGTAGAAATACCGCTTAATCAAAGCAGCCGTGAAAATTTTATTTTGTTCGCTCATCGGTAATTGTTATCCTACATCAGTGTCACAAATTTGTAAAAAAAAAATTGGTTATTTACAAATCATACGAAAATTTCGTGAAACGTCATTTTTTTACACTTGTAATGTACAAGTGCTCTCTCACAATTTTTGGTGCCTCTTATTACAAATTTGTGAATCTGAGAGTTGTAATTTATGAAACGAAAAATGGTTTTACACATTTGTAATTGTAATTCACAAGCACAAATTTGTAATTGTAAATTGTATTTGGTGAAATAGGGCACAGGGATTTGTTTGTTCAGAGCTTAAATAAGTGCCGGTGCACAAGTACAAGTGATGATTTTTCCACTTATTCGAAGTAAGGGGGGAGTGTGACGACATAAAATTATTATAATTTTAATAGCACAACCCTAGCCCACTAATATATATATATACACTTATACAGCGTTAATACAAATATTTATATTTATGTAAATCATGCTACAACAATTATGTAATTAATTTATATATTCTACGGTAAAATATTACCAACAATTTATTTTTACAGAATGAGAACTAAACGGTACAACAGGAAGAAAATTAGTATAAAAGGACTTGTATCAAACTGAATAAGGCACTCAGGCTCAGACTTAGACTGTGGCACAGGTCATTTCTTGTCCTCTTTGTAAGCTTATATGTAATATTCCTTACGATTGCGTCAGCTCAGAAATCGTGCAGGTATTTATTGGACCTTGCTAGTGAGACATCACACCAAGGTATAAAGATCAGGTATTTATTAAACACCAGGGTGGGCGACAGCTTCACTGGTTTAGAACAAACGAAGTTGCCACTGACCATATGACATCACAACGACCTAGCCATCGTGTCACGAGGACACGCAACGTAAGCAAAAGCAAGGAAACGAGCGCCAACGAGGCCAAACTAAGAAACCAGAACGCCAAGAAAGGCAAACGAAGCGAAACGAGGACCAACAAAGTCAAACGAATACCAGAGAGAGAAGATTTAGAGGCTACAAAGAACAAACAAAGACTATACGAGGTACCACGAACACAAATACTTACGTACAAAAGGGGATCAAGTGTAATTAATTCGGAGAAAACAGTGAATAAATAAACAATGTACATTATATATCGAAAAAGAACTATCGTGTTATTATTTGCGTATCCTGGTTACTCACAGAGCATACCTTAGCAAAAAGAAAAGGAACTAGGAAGGTTCGTTGCAAATGGCCGGTGTAAATGATTGTGCGAATGAAAGCTTATAAGCTACAATTTCTACCCTAAATAATCATTCGCTCGGACGGCCTAAATACAACGCTATGTTTGTTTATGATATTATCTGTGGAAATATACGTAGACTGCCTAATTATGTTATAGCTTATATCCTTCAATGCCCCAGTTAAAAATCGTCACGAATAAATTTATTTGCTATAAAGCCACATAAAACTAATTATGTCAAGCCAATTATGGAAAAAAATTTTAAGGTGAAACATTTTGTTTTCCCCATGGAAACGAGTGTTATTCATATTTGAATGACGTGGCAGTCAATCTGTTAAATGAGCCCATTTGTAGGGCTCTGATTCAATTTAGTAAAATAAATGAATTTTTATCTGTAGATTTTTCTCGTTCTAAGCAATGTTTTAAAATGAATTGTCGAGTTATTACTATTAATACTAAGTTATTATAATTTAAGTTGTATCTGGTTTGTAAGGATTTCCATGTAAGAAAATCCATAGACTATAAATAAATAAATTACAAATTTGGTTTTAGAACTATCCCACGTGGAAAAAAGTTAGAAGTTAGAAGTGGAGATGGAATTAAAATTTAAACCACTCATTGGGCACAATTATTCAATGGAAACTAAGAACGTAAGAAACGGATATTGCGACTATTTTAACACATTGGCATATATTTCATTATTGTATGAATACTAGAGTAGTTCAAAATCATATTGTCTAAAAAATTAAACATGCGTTAAATTGTAAAGGTAATGAATTTTGATGACTTTTACTCATCACTATTTTGGGGACACGTCAATATAATCTGTGTGATCTTTTGAATTTAGTTGAAGTGCTGCATTTTGAACAGCGCTAATGTAAACTTTTTTTTCATAGTTCTCATTTTCTAATATTTGTCCTTGTGGCACTACAAATATCCCCTAAAAATTAATATTATACTATAAACTTATAAAGTTTATGAACCTTTTTGGTGTTTAACGTTAAACACTACTTTTAATCTCTGAATTTACCATACAAATCTTCACCCAACATATTTTTGTAGAAAGAATATTTTCTGATATAAATAATAATAAAACCAATAAGAAGAAATGATTATTTACATAGACTGTGGAGGCAATACTGTTAGTCATAGGATTTACCAAAAGACCAATTTAAAAAACTAAATTGTGTATTAACGATCACAAAGCAGAAGTGAAACTTCTTGTGAACTAAACGAAACACAAGCAAATGAAGTTTTTCATTTGCTAAATTTTTTACTTCATTGGCTTGTGTTTTTTAATTTCATTTGTTTGTGTTTCGTTTAGTTCACAAGAAGTTTCACTTCTGCCTTGTGTTCGTTAATACACTACCAATTTTTTTTTTGGATTAATGCTAGAACAAAAATTGCAACTCTGTACCGGTAATGACGATGACAATTGTAGCGAACTCTTTTTGTGTGCGACATCTTCATGTAATTCCTTGGACATTTGCGCCATCTGTATGTGAAATGTATAACTGTCATAAACTTTAAGATGGCAACGCTACACATTGTTCTTTCTGCCATAGGCGTGTGTGTGTGTGTGTAAAAAATATGTTATATTGAATTAAAACTATTTATGAATCGTTTATTATATAGTTTGCTCGTGAATTCATTTACGAAATATTTTGATATTTAGCCCCTCATGCACATTGCTCGACAAAATTATGTCGCATTGCAAACTTACGCGCGACGTCACATCCGGTTGGTTTTACTCTAGGACAAGAGAAAAGAAGTTTCACTTCAAAAAATTGGCTTTTTAATCGATATAGGGTAACGGCACTAATGATCGGCCAATTAACTTTTTTCAAACTTTGATTAATTAAAAAATGGTGTTTTTCTAGTTATCGGCCACTTCTTTTTAGTGATCGGCCACAAAATCTCTAGTTACCGACCATTATAAATATAAATAATAAATGCAATATATATATTTTTATCGCTTATTTTGAGTTTAATTAATATGTAGACAAAAATAAAAAGATTTATTTTTATAATAGAAACGAATTTAAAACAATTCATTTAATATAAAAAGAAAACAAAATACTCATTAGCATAACATAACACAGAAAACATAAAAATTACTTACTTCAAAAAAATCAAAAATTTTTCATTAAAATATTTCATTTTAGGTACATAGGTAATGTAGTCAATAGGGAATCAATAGAGTTTTTGCTTACAAAAAATGGGGGATGAAAATTTGTTTGGTACATTTATGTGTGTCTTCATTTTAAAACTTAATTTCGTAACACTTCTGCTGTATGTTGTCGCAGCTTTCCTAATCCATAATGTGTTATTTTGAATATCACGAAGAGCGAGAGATATTTTTTCCTTGCCAGGACCTTTTTAGACCTCCCGATAGTTACAGCATTAGTTTTTTGAACTATTTTATATTCTTAAAATATTCCGAAAAGTATTAAAACTTTTTGTGGTAGTATATTAAATAATATTTCAATAACCGGCCGGGTATGGCAAGAATAATTTTATACCGCCGATGACTAAAATTTATCATTATTTTTAATTTTTTGCGTCGGCGACATGTGTCTGCACAAACTGTGCTTTTCATATACCCAGAAAAATGTTACCATTCCATGGCCGATTATTGAAATTAAGTAAACTTTTGGCTTTAATGCCTGGCCACTCTGTTAAAACTTCAGGATTAATTATTTATAATATTTTTCATTACGGAATATGTTATTTGAGGTCTTAATTATAGGATTAAATATATTCAGTGTACATTTGCATTTAAATTTAATTCAAACTTGCATTTTCTTCACAACGCCAAGTTACGAAAAAAATGAAATATTCATAAATTCAATCAACCTTACAAATGTTCGAATTAAATCATGTCTATAGCTTTTATTTTTGCATGACCGTGCGTTGGCGACATGTGTCTCCATCTAACCGTGTTTTCATATCTATAAAAATGTCAATGGTTTTCTTATTTTTGGTAAAAATAGATAAAAGTGACCGATTACTAGAGACTGGCCCTAGTATATTACAAATGTTCAATAAAAACATTTATGAAACTAAAGAAAAGTATTGATTTCAAAGCTTAACCAAAAAAAAAAAAAGCTGAAAAAGAATAATATTTATATAATTTTACAGAATTCATGCATTTTTTTTTTTTGTTGCTACTATCACCTAAGATGGATTTATGTAGAATGTGATAGTAGCAGTACAAAAAACATACCACGGCAACAACAACAGGATTTTGTTGTTGCGGCCATAATGGCGGAGCACTCTGAATGCCAAAATCTGCTGACGAAAGCAGTAGTACAACACGGCAATAACAATACAAACAAAAAGTAAACAAACTTTTGACAACAGCGTTCGGCACTACGAAAAAAAATAGCGGTATAAAAAAGAAAAATGTGTTGCTTCTTACTCCACCTCAGGGCTGTCGCTGTCACTTCAATCGAAGTGTTTCACTTCACTTTCAAGACCGACACTTCGTTACTTCCTCTTTCATAAAAACACTTCGGTTTTCCGGTTTCAATGTAAAACTAAAATCAATAAAAAAAATTTGAATATGCTCATCTCTGTAATATGCTCTGGCTGTAGCCAGATCGGTGTGTTTGAATTTATATCCCCTATAAAAAGTAAAATGATACCAATTAGCATACATCCTTTAGTATATTCTGAGGCCTTTTGTACCAATGTAGCAACACTGATAACGCACTGTCATATAATTTATTAGAATTTGGTTGAAATGAAGAGGTAGACGATTTAGCGAGTGGTGGATTTTATTTCTAAATGATTTTATGCAAAACGCGACATTTTCGAAGAATTCTCCCATTTTCTTTTTGGCCTAAAACAAATTATGTACCTTCATTCACATTTTGCCCATACCGTGAGTTAAAATGTTTACACATCAAAAATCTAAATATACTCATCTCTATCAACCATTTCGTTGAATTAATTTTTTTCATTTCTCTTTAAGTTGGTCATCATTGACTGTTGCCAGATTGGTGTGTTTGAATTTATAAAGCCCATAAAAAGTAAAAAGATACCATTTAGCACACATCCTATAGTACATTTTGAGATTTTTGTGTTTATTTAAATACCTTTGTGGCAACACTGATGCCGAACTGTCATTTAATTTATTTTAACCGTTCGAATTACGCGGGTGATTGTTTACAAATAAAGTTTTAATATGGATCGGTAAGCATTTTTTTTTTTTATTTACAAATTACAGATTGAAATTTTATATATTTAGCAGAAAACGAACTGCAGCGTTAGAAAAAACATATAGTATTGAAAGGTAATATTTTTCAGTATTTTTCCCCCCGTTTAATAGTTAAAATTTATAATTTTCTTTGTAGATATTTCTCACATGGAAATGTGAAAGATTATTCTGTGTCTGAACCCGGCACCAAAGAACAAAGAAAAGATAGCCCTAATAAAGGTTTCAGGCATTATTTTTTGTCATTCTGAACATGTTTTATTAAATTATCCTGCATTTTTGAGAAAATTATAGTAACACAATTCAAGAAACTGCGACTGTTGTCAATGCTGAAAATTCAGCTGATGTTGAAATTTTATCCGATGCTGAGAAAGCTGCGCAAGTCTAACATTTCTGATTCAATAAGCACTAATAAAGGAAGAATGTTCCAACAACAATTTCGAGCACAGTGGAAGGCACAATTCCAATGGCTAGATTGTAAGGACGGAAAATGCTTTTGTAAGTTATGCTTTAATTATTTAGCTAACAATCACACAAACCTAGAAAGGCATGCAAATAGTGAGCACCACAACAAAATTAAAAGCAATTTGAAAAACCAACCCTACATTTACAATGAAAAACAGCATTTTTTCAAAAAGTAGCCATTTTGAACTTTTGACAAGTAAGAGGAACTTTTTAGAGATCCATTTTTTGAAGTGGGTACAAAAGAGAGAGTTAGTAGTAGATTATTAATACTTTTATTACTTAGTACTAAATTGTAAATTTTATTTATAACAAAAAAAGTATAAATAATGTTATTTAAATTTGTTTTCTTTGTTAGCAAATACCTTGAACATTTTCTTAACATTAAAAAATAATATAAAAAGCGGGAACTAATTCTCCCTATGTACATGCAGTACTGCGCAAATTATTTTCTTATAAATTCTCACTTAAAAATTGAACAATGAAAATGCAACGCTGTTGTAAAAAGAAGAAAAGTAGCAAAGCAACTGTTTTCCTAATTGTCAAAGTTTCTCTTACTTGTCAAAATGCATCTACCTTCTTAATTCTTCTGCCATGCTCTCTACACTTAGTCCCCTTTTCCACACGTCAAGTTTTCTTGTCGGCAAGTCGAGTTTGTATGAAAGAGAGGAAAGACGAGAGGAGACGAGTACAGACTTGCTCGTGCCTGCAAGTTTTCTTTTGTGCTGTTCGTTCTTATTTGTCATTTTAAGTTGGATGCGCATTGGTTTTGGTTTCTTATTGGAAAAAATAAAGAGTTTTCATTTAAAATTTCACTTTTCTTCTATTAATCCATTTATTTTTATTCAATAAGCTGATTTGGCTTTTCATTTATTTATTTCAATTTAATAAAATGTTTTTCACAACACGAATGACAGACAAAGTAAAAGCAGAATTGGCCAAGAAATCTTGCTGTGTGGAAAAGCGAAGTGGCAAGTTCAAAAGAGAATAGGAAATTTGCCGTGTGGAAAAGGGGACTTACCGGCACAAACATGATTTAGCACACGTATCACTGTCGCACAACTGCGTACTTTCGTACCATTTAAGATATGTTTTTAATTTTTCAGATACAAATCCTTTTTTTTTTTTGGTATTAGTACTTTTTTATTGCTACCAAATATTTCCAACAATGTATTATTTTTCTTCTTTCCCTTTCATCAATACGAAACAGATGAGAAAAACAAACAAGATGGGTAATGCAAGTGCGACAGAGAAAGAGACTTATGTACGAATACCAAGCTTAAATACAAAGTACGAAAAATAAATGTATTCTTTTACTATGAGAATCCCATACAAACTGAGTACGTTTTGGTTTCCGTATTTTTGGTACCCATTTTGTTTTGGTATTCGTACATTTTTTTTTGTTTTTGTGTAACACTTTTTTAGTTACGAATTCATAGAGAGCAAAGCAGCATAGATCACTGCTGCGTTCGATTAATTTATTTTTATATGCGTATGCAGGAATCATTTGTGCGGGCTCTTCTTTTGCTGTAATTATTAAAGTTGCATCTGCGAAAATGCATTATGTATAGAAGATATACAAATTATATTTATTTATTGTTAAATAAGATATATGTATCATAATGTAAATATATGCATGTATAGCAATATGTAGGTAATTATAACAAATTTTAAAGTGGTGACCTTTTTTTTTTTTTGGATATATTTCTTAAAATATTTATTTTTTTATTTAAATTTATTTAAAAACCAGTACGTTTTTATTTTTAAATTACGTTTTCATTTTTTTTGTCGTACATTTTTATTTTCACTCATTTTTATTGCAACACTGACACGTATATAAGGGCAATGTTACACGATCCACAGTATGCCAGATAGCAGAAAGTAATCTGAAATATTCTCAGGTCTTCTGAGATTTGACAATTATGACAAGTATTCGCTCAATAAATTTTGACAAATAATTTTGTTTATCAGAGAAAACTCTTTTAACCCATTTTCGTCAGCTGTACACAAATAAATAAATGAAATAAATGTTTTTTTTTTTTTGAAATAAAAGCTCTCAAAATATTTTGTAGAGTGTGGTTCTATAAAGTATTTAAATAAACAAAATACAATACTTTTAAAATGATCTTCTTCAAAAATGTCTTCTTTATAGATTTCAAAAGAATTTAATTTAAATTTCGGAGAGGCAGATTTATTACTTGAACGGCATACATAACAAAAAAAACTTTAAGTTTTGTGTTAAATCCTTGGTGCACATTATGCACATGGTTGTTACAAACGCCTTCGATGATTTCGTTTATCAATATCTAAAAATTTTTCTGGCTTTTCAAATTTTTCTATTTTATTTATATATTGTGCTAGTACCAATGGGTTAATACTTTTTTATATTTACTTCTAAAACTTAAATGTTTTGGGAGAAGAGAATAATTTTCAAATTTGGCAGACGCCAGTGAACAAAAAAGAGGGCGTTAGTTCTATTTATTTCACTTTATTAATTTCACTATGACACGATCAATGTTTTGCTGTCATACAATGAAATTATTGTTGCTTTGAAAAATGAGCACTAAGCAAAAGAGAGAATGAACACATTTCACTTCAAGTTTTTTACTGACGAAAAAACCTACATCACTTCAAATAAAAGGGGGTTGTTGAAGATACACTGTTGCATTTTATTGGAAAATAGTAATATTTTATGAAAAATACTAGACTTTTTACTAACTTCTAAATACTTTTTTTTCTTTGCCACCCTTTGCGTTGTTTGGCTTTTGTTTGTTTGTGAAAATGAGTGCTGTTTAAAAAATAACTAAATAATTTTTATAAAAACATGGTAATTCAATGGCCAAGTAAGTGGCGGAGCTTATTTTAATAGTTCGCAAATTTTAAAGAATATTTTTCTGTGTTTTTCATATATAAATGCAATATTTTTTGTATAATTTGTTGCTATTTCCACCGACATTATCTCATATTGTCGTTATAATTATTTTTCATCCAATTCCATTCCAATTGTTGTATTTTCCTTCACTTCAAAATACAATTAAATACTTTTGAGTGTTTGTTATTTATTCGGGCTTTTCTGGTCGTTAATTTTTTGAAACAATTAAAAATTGTCTTTAATTTTCATTTTCTCCTACGCGTTTCGGTCTTTTTAAGACCATCCTCATTGAGTCTGTTTATTATAAAATATAATAAGATAACAAATGAACAATTAAACAAATTATAAATTATAAACAAAAACATATTTACAAATTTACAACCATCTTACATTAATATTGCACTAATATACTTATTTGCTATGTCTAATGGCTGCTGCGTACGTCTAGTGTATGTTGTTTAAGTCGTCTTTGTGATTTATAGCTGTGTTCATTTTTTGTTGTATTCTTAGAGTCTCAAGTGTCATTCTATTTTTATATTTACGTTCTATGTCTAATATTTTTGCATTGGTGAAATCTGCTGTTTGTCGGGTTTCCGTTAAATTTTGCGCTAGCGCTGTTGTTGTCGGCTTCTGCAAAAAGTGGCCGAAGTTTTGGCCGAAGTATTTGCCGAAGCCGAAGATTATAGGCATTTTATTTTATAATAATTTTTACTATACATTGGCAGTAAAAATTTATACAAATAAATAAATATGAAGTATTTATATAAAGTATTTACATTATAATTTCTGTGTTATATTTTCTCCGTTTGCTTGTTCCATTTTTACTTTTGAAGTAACCCACAGATTTACAACCGTACAAACAGTAATCAGTGTTTTTTTTAACGAACACCCTGCTGGAGCTAATACAATTAGAGGCAGCAGAAGCAAGCCAAACCTTTTTACTTTTTAAGGAAGACTTGAAGCGTATTGAAAAGAAGCGTTAATTGTTAGAGAAACCGACACGGCGCTTCACTTTTTTTTTTTTGCTTTCAAGTAGGTCAAAAAAATTGAAAAATGTTTTGACTAAAATCGCTCTAGAATATATGTGTAAAGGGATCCTTTGAAAATCACAGTCGATTGAAAGTTACAGGCCCTGATACAGCAGTCATGCATATTTGAACTTTGAAACAAGTTTTTCTCAAAGCAGCATTTTTCGAAATGGCTGCCATGAACCAAAACTAATGAACTGATTGCACATACATTTTCATCGTATCTTCAATGGATCTGTAGTTCTACTCCGTCCGAACCAGGATCAATGTGTTTTATTTAAATTGAAATAGTTAAAAAAAATTACGAAAATCAAATACTTATTTTCAAAACTAGATAGATAAAAATACAAACTTTTAATGACTTAACTTAACAATAAAACTATCCCAAAAATGGAATTTTCAATAGTTACTACATTTTATCACATTGTTTATGGAATTTCCTCAGCTTTTAAAAAAATGCATTAGTTATGTGTTATTATGATGTTAGCAACAGTTAAAGTCAAAATTTGTCAAAAACAGCAAAATTAATTATTTTGTTTGAATTTGAGATAAAAATAAAAAAAAAATAAATAAAGTACTTCTCGTCATACTAACCAGATAAAATAACTAGCTGTGAGTAGCTAGGAATTTATATTTTTTATACAAAATATTTAGTTATTTAAAAAATATTGACAAAAAGTTTATTCAATAAAAAATACTTTTAGGCATTTAACTTCTCCGTCTTCATAAAACCACACCCATTAAATTTTTTAGGGTTTTGATTTATGCTTTTTACATTAAAATTTATCAATCCCAATTTTTTTTAAATCAATCAAAAATTTGGGAACTAGAGGGTTCTGGTTCCGGCTACCTGTCTATCGATTAATACGCTGATTCAATCTTTGATTTTAGATAAGCAGAATCATGGCAGCCATCGGACAACTTTTTTTTTTGGCACAGGTTTCTGTGAATGACAGTCGTTCTACAGATATATATCTGTCGATGTTACTGTATATTTTGACGTTAACAAATTTTTGAATGATTCTTGAAATAAATAATATTTGTCAGCTCCTTCGACAGTGAACAGTTATTTGGTGTTACTGGTCAGCTTTTTATTTGGAGTATCTACTATTTATATTTGTCTGTATATGTTTGCTAATACATAGGTAAAAAATATTTACTTTCAGATTTTTATTTTTTATATTTTAAAAATCCTTCGGTCTTCGGCTTCGGCCGAAGGTTAGATGAATGGCCGAAATTCGGCTTCGGCCAAAAAATCGCCTTCGGTCGGACACTAGGCTGTTGTGTGCGTATGATATTTGTTTGTGTTTTATGATGTTGAATAATATTTTACTGTCTGTCAAGTTTGGTACATATGGTACCCCTATGTATTTTTTCTCATTGTTTTGTTTTGATTTATTTTGGTTAGTTGTAGTTTTTAGCTTTGTCGTCGTTTTTTGTATTAGCTTTTCAATCAGGTGCTGTGGGTATCCGTTTTTTGTTAGTAAAGTCTTTATTTTAATGTAATTCTGTGGTTTGAACTCGTCATCTATTATGCTATATATTTTGTGTATGATCCCTGTTGCAGTGTTTATTTTTTGTTTCATCGGGTGGTTTGAATTATAATTTATAATTCGACCCGATGATGTACTTTTTGTGTACCAATTAAGTTTGATGTGTTGATTCGTTTTGTGTAATTCTGCGTCGAGATAATTGATTTTTTTTTGTCTTGTTCTACCTCTACCGTAAATTGTATGCGTTTGTGCTGTTTGTTCAGTGTGTTTAGTATTATATCTAGATCTTTTAATTTTACTATGGCTAGTATGTCGTCTACGTATTTTGAAATGTGCTTTACTTGTATGGATTTTTGTTCAAGTTCCTTGATTGTATTGTCTAGTAGTTTGTCCGCGATAGTAAGGGACACCGGATTGCCCATTGGCATGCCGTAGATTTGGTTGTATGTGGTATTGTTGAATATGAAATAGTTATTGTCCGTTATGCAAAAATCCAAAATGTCCTTAAATTGTCGTTTCGGTATCATTGTATGTGGTTCTATGTCCTCCCATTTGTCCATGATGGTCTTAATCGCTAATTGCACTGAAATATTTGTAAATAGTGATACCACATCGAATAATACCACTATTTCGTAATCTGTTATTGGTGTTGTCATTAGTTTTTCTTTCACACAATTACATATTAACACAATCAACAAAACTAGAGCTCACATAATGCAAGAACTGAAGATAACACTAACGGAAGAAGAAACCAACAATACAATAATAACAAACCAAAACTTAGCTGGCCACAGAATAAAAACACAAACGGAAAAAACATTAAACAAAAAACTACAAACAACAATATCACACACAATGAACACAAATGGACTCACCCTTAACACAGATTGGTTGTTTTTCTTTTAAAAATGTCATATTTATTTTAATTTTTTTTTTTTTTTTAATTTTTCAATTTATTTAAATATAAATTTAAACTAAATTAACAGTTTTATTGTCAAGTGAAACCCATAGGCCCCTTTTCATGACCAGCGAATAATTTTAAGTGTTTGGTCTTAATTATAATTTTAGGTAATGAGGAGGAAGCCAAAAATAAAAATAAAAAGCCAGAGTGTATTAACTAATTTCAAAATTATTGACCACGGTTATAAACAAAACCAGGTGAATTATTGTACCTGGTGTTAAATAAATTAATTTTGTCATTAATTATTAAATTGCCAGTGTTATGCATATCAAGTAATTGAGGCATACAAGAAAAACTTTGGTTAGGAAATCTACTCAATATTTTTTCAAATTTAAAATTATTGATATCAAAACGGTCAATTCTCTTGCATGATGACTCCCTATATATCTTTTTAGCAGACACATGCTTGTATGAGTTACGAGCTCGCCTGATATTGGCAGTTGATCTTAAAACACCTCTTTCAAAGGTGCGCAATAATTCCATTTGATGGCTAGAGAGTTGAGGTTGTCTGGTCCATATAGGGGCAGCATACATAAGAATTGGCCGTATGTAAAGCTTATACATGTTTGTTTTGATTCTTGTGTCAATGTTTTTATTCTTAAAAATTCTATTTAAATAAAATTTTGCCCCCCTGGCTTTTTCTAATCTTTTTTTAACATGTGTTGTAAATCTATTATTAGTTTGGATTTGCAAACCAAGTAAACGGATATTATTTTTAGGTGGTAGCAAATGATCGTTAACTGAAACCTTCATGTTACTAGTTAATCTTCTAAGGGTTAGACCAGTGTCCCTCTGGAAACCCAGTATATGGATCAATTCGGATTTCTTTTCATTAAGACATAATTTCCAATTATTAAAATACCGTACTAAATTGACAAGATAAATATTAAGATGATTTTGCGTGCGAGGAGGATCATCGTGAACAACATATAACGTCGTATCATCTGCAAATTGACTGATATTGATTTTGGTATGAGTAGGTATGTCATTTACAAAAATAATGAAAAGAATCGGTCCCAACACTGAGCCCTGAGGAACACCACCCAACATTTTAAAAATTTCAGAATAATTGTCATCCAGTCGAACCACAAAGGTTCTGCAGCTTAACATACTTTTGATAATTTTGATGATAAAAACAGGAAAGCCAAGCAAAGTGAGACAATTGTCGTTGCTTTTTACCACGTTTATATCAACTCGCTTTCAATAGTGTCTGTCTGTCAGTCTGTTCGGTACAAATTTTGCAATCGATTTTAAACTAACTTCCCGATGAGCTAGAGACTTGAAATTTTAAATATAGTTCAGAACTGGAAGACAATGCAATATGAAGTATCTAAAATATATATAAATATAGTAATATTTAAAATATTAGCATCGGAAGTTTTTCCATTTTTTTCATAGATCAAAGCATTGAATTCATCGTTGTTAAAATCATTGCTTTAGCGGGAGTAGAATATATGTATATGTGTATACATACACAAATTCAAAGACAAATGAGAAAGAGAACAAAAACAAACAATAACGAACTTTTCTTTTCGTTTTGTTCCGCTTACAAAGAGTATAGATTGTAAAGAGATCGCATCGTAGAAACAACAGCGAGGTACAATACCGATGGTGTGACAGCGACGGTTGACAACACATCCAGCAGACAAAAATGTATGAATGGATGAGTTTGACGTGTTTGATGAAATAAATATTTAACATTTCTTTTAGCAAATAACTTTCAACATTTACAGTATTTATATATTCTTTATATGCAAATATGTAAACGTTTTTTTTTGGATTTTATGAATTTTATATAAGCACTTTTAAATCTTTTTCTACTGATTTCATGAAATCAAAATGCGAAGAAATATTATCACTATTTTCAACATTTTACCTAAATATATGTATGTAAATAAGTATATTTAGCTAAAATGTTAGAACTTTTCATATTTTATATTTTAATATATAAATAAATTACTCTTCTTGTACATTTTTACATCCATAACAACAAATCTTCTTCTTATTATGTATTTGGCAAATGTCTTTATTTCATTTCTGTTTCAAAATGTAGAATCACAACGAGGTGCAATGTTAAAAAAAGTATTTATTGAGTACCCATTTATGTGAGAAGATATAATTTGAATTCTGTTATATTTAATGAATAGGGCTATTCGCAATGTGGGGAAAATGATCTTGCACGAGTCCAATAATTAATTGTGACATTGCTTAGACAATTGGTTTTGATTCAATGTGTCAACAATTTCAAATTCTAATTGAGTTCAAGTGACTTCAAAACCTCAATTGACTTCAAGTCACTCCAATTTAGTGCAAATTGTCGGTTATTAACCATGACTTCAAGGTATTGCAATTAAATTGAATGCATTCTTTTACAGCTCTGGTCTTTACTTAAGATCGATTGCGAAATTTCACACACAAAAGACTAAAAAGTAAAAAATAATAATTTAAGTAAAAAATATTTTTAATATACCACGTTTTTAAAATGGAATAAAAAGTATAAAATAATTTCTCCTAACCCCACACAGATTCACAACCACATATAGATTCCTTATCCCATACAGATTGTCTTGAAAATTTGTAACTGTGAGTTTTAGTAGGACGAAAATACTTGTATGATTTAAAACGAAAAACGTGGGACGCATATGGATAGAGATAAATAAGCCATTTAGGTGAACTATTCATCCATCAATTTCCTATTGCATGCGAACCACGTTTGTTGTTTTAAATCATACAAGTATTTTCGTCCTACTGAAATTCACAATTACAAATTTTCAAGACAATCTGTATGGGATAAGGAATCTATATGTGGTTGTGAATCTGTGTGGGGTTAGGAGAAATTATTTTATACTTTTTAGTCCATTTTAAAAACGTGGTATATTAAAAATATTTTTTATTTAAATTATTTTTATTATTTAAACAATAATTGATGTCCGATTGAATTCGAGCCAAATCATGTAAGGAAGAATTCATTCCAATAAACCCGAACTGATTTTGATAAATATCCAAATTTTCTGTATGTAGATTAATTCTGGTTGCCAGAATTCTTTCAAAAATTTTTGAAATACAAGTAAGTTGAGAGATGGGTCTCCAATTTTCAGAAAGAGAGGCATCTTTGCCAGGCTTTGGAATTAGGGTGATTACTGCATGCTGCCATATTTTTGGAAAATAGGAAATAGCAATAAGATGATTAAAAAATATTGTTAGGATTTCAATAATTTTTGGATCAAAGTGTTTGAAAGCAGTATAGGGCATTTCATCCGAACCAGTAGATTTTTTATTTGGTCTCAAGCGAATGATATTAATGACCTCCTCAGTAGAAGTGAGAAGATTCTTGTGTTGAACAGGAAGTTTCCGGTCAATTTTTTCCAACTTAATATTGTTTTCTATTAGTGGAGAAATATTACGATTAAAAACGATAAAATCATTGTTTCGCTCAATGAAAACTTTTGTGACCGCGACATCATTTTTATGTACAGCCAAATGATTTGCAATATCAATAGAACCAACCACTGATTCAGTTTTGTCAGAGTTTGTAAAAAGAGAATCATTGATGGATACAGATTTTTTGTAACCAGAGTAGTTACGAATAATCTGGTAAGCCTGTTTATTTGATTCGATGGAATCAAATGTTTCGGTAAAAAACCTGGAAATTTCAGATTGAATTGAGTTGTGAATCATTTGTTTGAGCAACCGATTTTTCAACTTAAGTTGAGAAAGCAAAACTCGGGGCGCAAAAAGACCCATTTGAAAAATGGTCCTTTGAATTCGCTTTTATTCAGATTGCATTGCCCTAACACTACTTGAAAGTAAAATACTGCTGGAAGGTGCCTTGAATTTCGGGACATATCTATTGGTGACCTCAATAAATAAATTATTTATGTTTACACCTATCTGCTCACAATCACCATTCATAAGGTTGGAACTAGTGGGTATGTTCATATTTTCAAGCTTTTTGAAGACATATGGATTAAATCTACTGAAATTGATTTTATCATACGACTTGATAAATTTGTCATTTAGTGGTGCCAGATTGATCAAAGGCAAAAAACAAGAGATGGCCGCATGATCAGAAAAAGAAGCCACGTTTTGGATAACATTACAAGGCCTGAGAGTAATGTTTGTAATAAATTTATCAATGAAAGATCCATACGCAGATTTCAGACAAGTAGGAGCAATGGGATTAAAAATATTTAAGTTAGAGGACACCGAATAGTCATGAAGAAATTTACCAGTTTGTTTGTTTGAAATATCACCAAAATTAGAATGTCTTGCATTAAAATCTCCACCAAAGAAAGTATGAGGATTATTGTTAAAGAAATTTTCAATATCGATTTGATTGACACCTTTGTTTGGCAGATATACAGAAGCAAATCAATACCAATCATTATTAAAGTTACACTCAATAGAAGTAGAAAGAATAGGTTGATGAGTAATTTTGAGATTTTTAATAGGTATTTGATTTTTAATGACAGCAGTACCACCCCAACCACGCCTGACATCACCCCTAAGTATATTATAATCGGGAATATTAATTTTAATTGTTGAATCAGTCTGAGTTTCCTGGATAAGCAAAATGTCAGGCTTGTTTAGTTTAATAAATTCAATAAGCAACGTAAGGTGACTTCTGCCCACAATGGACTGAACATTCAAGGAGATAATTTTTATGCTCATGTGAGAACTTGTTGTAACATTTGAAAGAGTTGTCCAAATAAGTTGAACAATTCACCTTTATCGATTTGACTACTGTTGCCAGCTGCGTAGCTATTGCGATTCGACTTACCAATACTGCTGATAACATTGTGTCGATACAAATTTGTCTTTTGATTCAATTTGCTTTGTTTTGGCTTGTTTGCTTTATTTATTATGTTGCCACCAGATTGTACACCAGAAAATGAGGATGCTGATTGAAGTGAGAGACCAGAATCTCCTGTATTATTCCATGCAGTGGAACCAGAAGTGTTGTTAGAGTTTGCATTTGAAGTCCCGCTTTGTTGATTTCTTAATTTTCCGAAAAACTCACAATGCTTCAAGTCATTTGCAGTATGATTTTGATTTTTAAAACCAGCTGAAGAACAATTAACACAACCCAATGGTAGTTTTTTGTTAGTGGTGCGTGGGCAAGCCCCTGGAGCATGACCAACAAGGCATTGAACACAACGATATTTGAATGAACAGGAAGATGCTGTATGAGAAAAACGTTGACATCTTTTGCATTGAATCACCTTGTTATTTTGCATTTTTTCAAAACGTACACCGAAACTACCAATTTGTTTGCTGTTGACAAGGATATTTTCGTTGAAATCCGCATCGAAAACCACCTGATATAAATGGTTTGGATTTTCACTACGCTTCATTGAAAATGTCTTGAAACGATTTATAATAATATCGCCGGTGACTTGATATTCACATAAAATGGCTCGAATGAGGTTGATTTTATTAGTGTCATTACCATGAGCAATACCACAAATAATAAATGAATTTCGTTTTTGACCCCGTTCAGCAAATGTGTTAAATTCCACATTATTAGTTTCCAAAAAGTTCATTATTTACGATTTAATTTCAGCATTGTTACATACAATACGAGGTGCAGCATTTTTCCTCAATTGCAACCATTTGAAATTTTCAGTACCAAAAGTGTCCTTGATTTGATCTAGTAGATCAGTGTAAACAGCGTCAGACTTGAATCCAATTTTAATCGGTGTTGGCTTTGATTTTGAACCAGAATCAGCAACAATACTGGCCCATGAATTTCGGCATGTGGGCTATCAGATTGATTGATGTTAGGTTCATCATCTTGCATATGATCAGGCGTAGACGGGAAACTGTTATTACCACGCGGAACTTTCGAACAGGCAGCAATTATATTGGCTCGTCGTTTGGCACCAGCATTAAAAGCAGGAAACCCATTTGATATTGAGTTTTGTAGTTGTACAAAATTTTCACTTAAACTTTTGACATTCTCGTTCAATTGTGATACTTGATGTTGTAATTGTTGATTTTGTTGCCTTAAATCAACAATAAGTTTATCTCGTTGCTAGATTTCCAGCAAGGATTGTTGGTATTTTTCTTTGAATTCTCCCATTTCAGAAGAAAACGAATGAAAAATATTTTTATATATTTTTTTTTTTATTTATTGAAAAAATTTATTAATTTTTGAAAAATAATTCGATGTGCCGTAGTCGACTATATTCAGTTGAATGACATATTTATTTGAAACATTGTGGAATAATTAATCAAATTTTAAAAGTAAAAAACAAACAAAATTTTTGTACTTTACTCCAGCATACTCATTATATACCAAAATAATGGTTGACCACTATTAATACGTACACTAGAAAAAAATAAGAAATAAGAAGCAAAGTAAACAAAAGAACAAGCGGAATAGCATATTGCTGTTAGTAAGGAACTAAAAAAATATTTATATGGTATTCTGTGACACATTTGCCACTCAAGTAATGTCATTGTTTGCGAAAAACCTCTCTGCACAGATATTCGAAAATTAATGATTGATAAAATAAAATCTGGCGACAATTTTTGTACTAATTCAAAAGAGTTAAGATTAGAAAGATCGACAGTATAATCAGTAGTAAAAAAATTCTATAAAGTCAAACAATGCTGCCAATCGTGGAAGAGTATTCGACTTAACCGATCGTGATTGGAGGTTACTACCTACAATTGCAGAAACAAAACAGGCGAAGCACCGGATGAAATGCAGCATCTAAGTGTTTAAGAGCAATAGGAGAATTAGTAGGACATGAGTGGACAAGGAAACATTTCGAAAAATTGGTTATGTGCTTCATAAGGTAGGGCAATAGAAGTATAACATTTGTATGTTTTTTCATATTTTTTAAATTTTTAAGGCTAAAGAAAAGCCACTATTAACCTATAAGCAAAAGAAAATACTACTTGCTTGGGCGAAGAATAAACGTTTTTGGGTATAAAGACTATGGAACTCAATTACATTCAGTAATAAAACAAAATTTGATACCCGTATTTGCGATGTACGAAAGCGAGTGATTTCGAAAAAGCACCTATTAGTTTGATTATCGTAAAGGCATGATTAAGTTTCCTGACAGCGATATGGTATAGGTTTGCATGCCTGCACTGTACGTATTAATAGTAGTCAATCGTTATTTCTTAGTTGTGTGAGTATCCTCGAATAAAGTACAAAAATTTCGTTTATTAATTAAGTTAAGTATTTTTGCATTTTATATTTAATTAAAAATTTTATAAGCTTTCAAAAAAATATAGCATCTTTAAAATAAATCAAATTTTAAAATCGTAAAATGCCATTCAAAGTTGAAATTTAGAGCCAAATCCAGCTGAACGTATTAGTAGTGGTTAGGGTTTGTATATGTACATATTTACAAAAAAAAAAAATACAATTCATTCATTTGGTAGAAATTATTATGGCACAGTAAAAATATACTAGTCGGTAAGGCCCCAGTAACTGGGGTTATTTTTTTTGCTCAAGAAATCTCTTTATGAAAAAACAAATATCAAAAGAGAACCAAACTACTCGTTGGTGTTTGTTTTTTTATTTGTGTAGGCAGATAATTCGTTTGATAATTCTGAGAGATGCCGTTACTCATGTCTTCTCTCTCTCATTTATTATTTACTCCCTCTTAAGCAATGATTTTTACAACGATGAATGCATTGCTTTGTTCAATGAGAGAATTTTAAAGAACTTCCGACGCTAATATTTTGGAATTTTGGGGCTTTACAGAAACCTTTTATTGTGAAATTATGGTTACTTAGGTCTTTCACAATCATGACACCAAATTTCTTGCTTGTACATTGATTTGTTTGTCCTTTATTAAAGGTTAAAAAAACATAGCTGGATAACTCCTTTTCTCCAAACTTTTTATTTTCATATTCTCTTATCTTTTATAAATATATCTGATAAAAAAAATTTCCGGTTAGTAATAATTTAATGCATTATTTTTGAAAAAATAGTGCAAAAGACTTTACTAAAAATGTTTGCACTTAGGTTTTTTGCTGGACTTCAAAGACAAAACATAAAAAAAAAATACTTAATAAAGAAATTTAAAATATTCGGCAATTAGAAAATGTGAACAATACCTAACAGAACAGAATACAAATAGCGTTAATAGTAATATCTCTTAACCACTTTATTTATGCCACATAAAAGTGAATGTTGCATATACACAACATTAGGTATGAAAGAGTTAATAACAAATAGTCTTGTGGTAATAAAATACCTTCTAATGTGGTATAATCCAAACGATTTTTGTGTTTAATTTTATCTAAATTGACTTTAAGAAAAAATGTGTTCAACATTTGCAGAGGAATTCGGAAGGCACATTAAATTTGAGACAAGTTTTGGCAATGAAGGAAAAGGTTGTTACGAGTCCCCTCATTTGATTTTATCGATTGTTTCCCACAATTTTTGTGCAGTTACTTCCTCAATATTATCAAAATATTCTTGAAATTTTATGTGCCTGAGTTCCCTTTGATTGATTGATTGATTTTTATGGGTAACAAGTACTTCGATCTTAAAGATCTATTGTACCCCCGATAGTAGCTTAATTATAAGCTGTCAGATAAGCCAATTTTGCTGATAAATCTCAGCAGTTGATGTGTCTTGGCTTGGTTTGATGAAGGCTATGATGTCCTTATTTTCCGGGTGATATTGTCCCAGGCAACGTTTCCTCCTGCGAGCAAGTGCCTCGCAGAGTATTTGAGTTCCCTTTACTCATTATCTAAAATTTGCTTGAATTTTCTAAGGAACACATTGATTTCTTCACAATTTTCCTTGGCTCCATGAAGGATAAATCTTTTAAAACAGAATTTTTGAAATCAAACCTTTTTTGTATTTGCTCTCACAATTCAACATAAAAAGACGTACAATTGATAATAAATTCGTATACGACAACCTCGGATAATTTACATTTCGCCAATTTTTCTTAAACGTAAATTCTTAGGTAAATACTCTCAATTTCTAAAAACTTTGTTGTGTCTTCAAAAGCAAGTTCATAAATGTGCTCAATATGCAAATATTGTGGGTTTATAAAATTATCCAAAACTGTCATATAAAGTATTTGCATTTCCTAGTACATTTTTTGAATTTGAGAGTTTTTACTCTTTTTTATTTTATTTACATAATTTTTACGAGAAGAATATACTTTAGAAAACATAGATATAACTTATATAAATCACTTAAATTATGAAAAAGAGAAGAAAAAAATATTTTTAATGACTCGTACAATTCGAGTATACGGTTAACGACTAGTTCTAAAGAAAGCCATCTAGTTTGCGTAGGATAAAGCAGTTTCTCAGGCTTATATTCTAATAGTATTGGCACTTTTACAAATTGTGCGCTTATCTGCGGACTAATTGAAGTATAGTTGTACACATTGCGTACCAAAGACTTTATAGAAGAGGGAAGTTTATGGTATGCATATGAGAAGCAAAGCGCTAATCGCGATAATGAATGGTTAATACATTATTAAATAAATGCGGTATATCATATCTGAACAGCTTTGCTACGAAAGAATATTTCCCATCATGATTGGCGCTCCATAAGCGGCGAAGCCAATCATATTTTTATAAATTTTACAAATTTTATGTTTTTCGAAGTACTCTACAATACACTTGTATATGCTTTTGGTATCACAATTTTCGACAAGAATCAAAGCAAAGAAGAAATCTTTGACACAAAAGTTTAAGCCAACTCGAATTACCAGGCAAAGCGATTTTTGGTTGCTAATATCAATTGATTCGTCAGTACATAAGGAAAACTTATGCTCTCGTAACAGATTGCATATGTACTCAAATTGTGTACACCCTAAGACATTTTTTACCAAGCATATTAGCTCCGTTCCCGTACTACAACGCGGGTGAACGCGTTCGCCCAAAAAAGCTCAGAAAGCGTTCCCGTACTCAAAAAACTTGCAAATGAGAGCAGAGATGAAAGAGTAAATGTCTTCTTCTTCTTGCACGAAATAGCCCGCACTTTTTCTTCGGGTAAAAATGTTGAAAGTGTCAAACAATCAGCTTTGTTTTGCTTTTGTGAAAATATGTTGAAAATTTGAAATTAATAAGTAAATAAAGAATTTTTAGAAAAATAATTGATATTTAAAATGGAAAATGTTTAAAAGACATTTGAAAATTAATTAATAGTATATTAGTTAATTTTTAACTGCATTCTCCACAAGTTAATGACGCAATTGTCTGTTCAACTTCTGTGGCTGTAGAAGCTTCTGCCATTTCTGAATAATGCAAATGATGATTGTGAACCAGAAGATTCTACAAAAGTAGACAGGCGAACAATTTATGTTTAATTTTTTCATTACTTATTTATTTTCTTTTAAGATTTAATAACTTTTATTTTATTAAATCTCACAGAAACTTTGTTTTTTGAATTTAACTGCCGTTAAAATTTGACGTTTTGTTTCGTGCAAGAAAAGTGGTTTTGTGTATCAGAGAGAGCATTTTTCGTTTACTCTCAGTTTACCAGACTTTACCCAAAAAGTACGGGAACGGACCTATTGTCTTTGTTCTTACACAAGAAATTTTGGATGCAATTTTAGAATCAACCAATGCAGTTTTTATAAATAAAGACAAATGGTCCACCCACGAAAACGGTAAGTTTTGCTCAGCTATAAAAGCACTTAACTGTAGCTCTAATTTTTAAGCCTTTTTTATTTTGTTTGTGGTATTTTCGGTAATTATAGACTCTTTGTAGCACTGTGACTTATCAAAACTGCCCTACCTGAGCTTACTTCCAGAACTGAATTGCATATTTTACAAAAAATTTCTTCTTCGCCGGATCCACTTAGGCTCTTTATCAACCATTGATGGAAATCGCTTTTTTGCTTTTGAGCTTGTAAAATAATTTCCAATTAAAAATATGAAAAAAAAATGTAATGCTTTACACTATTTTTACATTAGCATTATATTTTTCTGGATTACCGCTGCATTCTCGCGAAGTACAAATTCCATCTACAGATCAAATGCATCATAATAACTATCTGTGCTTTATTGCAAATTAAAATATTTTTTAGCTTACCATTGCGAATTAAAAACTTATCCATTTTTTCCTATTTTACTTCTTAATTTTTTCCTATTGGCGAACAAGACACTGCCAGCTAGTATCGAATAACCAATTTTTCGCATTGGATCCTTCCTTTTTGCTTTGGCATCCAATAGTTATTTGTGAAAAGTATTCTATATATAAAATGAAAATGCAGTCATTCTTATGATCGCCGCCATTTAACATGAATAAAAAATCTAAATCTTACATCAGTACTACCAAGTTTCAACGTCCATTCTATTTCAAATGCTGAGTGTGAAACACAGACGATTTACAAAATATATGAGCATAGTTCCATTTTTATTTAACTAATTCTGGAGAGTATTATTTGAAGGGAATACAAAATCGTCATTTAAAAAAAAAAAAAAAAATAGTTAATCGTCATTGGAGCACAAATATCGTCAAAATGACGATAAATCATCATTCTGGCAACACTGAATGCAACTATGGTTGTTCATTTAACCTCACCAAACTAATCGAATTTCAATTCACCTCTTTTTTTATATCACCCATTGTTGCATTCCTCTTTGTTTTTAATTTTTAGTCGTCGGGCTGATTTGTCGTTGAAACGTGTGTGTGAGTCGTGAGTTCATTTTGTTTTTTCTATTTGATTTTTCTGCAAATTTTTTTGCGAGAAAAAACTTGCAATCATTAAAATACAACTGTCATACATCAGAGAAACAAAAGCGCCACGCTTTTAAACGTGGAAACACCATCGCCATAAGCGTTAAAAACTTCTTCCCCCTCATTCATTTGGAATTAATAAGACTGAAAAACTGCCACAGCCAGCAAACAGCAAAGCATATCGCAAGGCAGCGTAATTTCTTTTCTTATTTTTTTATATTTGTCGTTTCTTCATTATTGCAATCCAATTGCGACGATACGATCTTTTTATATATTATTATTAATTGGAAGAAGAAACTAGAAAGGAATTCATACGTGACGACAGAAAGCTTCAACTTAATCATTAAAATTTGAGTTGCTTGAAATTTGCATAAATTTTATACATAATTGATTCGCATACGTATTCCATCCATCCAATACATTTTAATCGAATTGGAGGTGATGACGTTTAAGCAATAGAAAAATAAGAAGAGTATAAAGAAATATAAAATAAGACGACGACAACGACGAAATACGACGAAAAAGTAACACAAAATAAAAGTTGGGCGTAATAATCATTGCTGTCTTGCATTGGAAATGTAAGTAAAATATGTGTGAATATAATTTGGTAATTAATCATATTGCAAATATTCAATGAAATCAGGCCATCAACAGGTTGATGATTCTGAACAACAACATTCAAGTTCTTCCAATAATACGAAATGTTATATGTTTTACTCATTTTTCTAATATAAAACTTAATTCCCACCTAATCCATCTATTTGCATACATTCGTACATACATCTGTATTTGTAGTCAACTTTATTTATTTTGACATTCACCTGCTGAATGTTTGTTTTTTCAACATTCTCGTTTCCATATTCATTCGTACAATTCTGCTTGTGTCAATCGAAATTTTGCAACCATGCTTTGCAGTGCATTTGTTGGCAGCGCAGCGTCGAATAACAACGGTATCTCAGCAACAAAGTAAAACTACGACTACGCAGTTTTGGTCATATTTCTTCTACTGAAAATTGACCAACCGCTTTTCTTAATAACTTTTCAAATATTTGGATTTCTGTTTAAAGACGATTAGCTATGAATGGAAACAAGCGTTTTTACTGTATATAATAATTTGTTTTAACCATATTTACACCAGATCATTTACACTTTGTTTCTTTTCCATTGCAGAAGCAGCAAACAGATTTGAGTGAAATTTCGAAGGCAGTTATTTTTTTTAATTTTATAAAGTTCATTATTTGGGAAAGTTTTCGCATTCAAAGAAATGCGAAAGGACTTTGTGGAAAAATAAAACGATATATTTAAAAAAAAATACTGACAACAAAAACGCCCTATATCATAACGAAAAAAACGGAACGCAGAAAATGACGTCTGCGGTGTCCAATGGCGGTAGCGGCGGCGGCTGCAGCTCCAACAGCAGTAGTACTATCGAAATTAAACGGCTCTACATCACACACGTCGATGCAATTGGACCGTATTTGAGAATACACGGCCAATTAAATCGAGACGCTATGGCGGTGGTGCGCTCAAAGACTCAGCAAGTGTTGCCTACCTCATTTGCCATCGATCCAAATTGGCCATTGGTACGTCAGCAGGCCCCACTGCGTTGTGGCTATATGTGCATGTATAAGCGCATTAATGGTGCAGCACCAGCTGATTGTGAGTTTTTACGCGCGCGCATTTTAAATGTTATTAATACACAAAATGTGACTGCGCCACATCAAACGCCGCAGCCGCCAGTATTACAAGTGGAAGTTGAGTTTGTCGATTACGGTGAGATTGCGGTGGTACGCAGCTATGAGGTATGTTGATTGATATCAATTTTGTATTTGAAATATGTATGCTGATGTTAAGTTACTGCCTCATTTTCTGCTTCATTAAAAAATAATTTAAAAATGTGCATTGTATGAATTTTCTCACGTGTATATTTTATTTATTTATTTATTTTTTATTTATTTGTTAGAATTTATAATCGAGCCTTTATAGGCCATATATGATTAATATGTTTTTTTATTTTTTACTACTATGCATAACGGTTTATTTATAGTGTAAGCTTATAGAAAATAAACAACGTTTATCACAATTACTTTTGGATGGTAGAGGTTAGGCATGCACGATAATAATTGTTCAATATAATAAGGATTGATAAAAGAAAAAAAAAGAATCAGCAATAAAATTTGCTGAGTTGAGCATTAAATTTCCGTTGCTATTTAATTTTTTTTAAATCGGAGAGAAAAACAATATGGGATTCGATTTGCCCAGCGATTTAAATCTTTAGGCAGGGGAAACTCGGCTATGTTATTGATAGGTTAGGTTGGAGTGGCTGTCGAGAGACACACTTAGGCCTGAACGGCCCATTGTGGTACCACATAGTTGGACCTACAGTTTAACGCCGATTCCGAACGGAGGTGTGGCAATTTTTTATCGGCTTCGTGGTTTTGCCATTACCAACCAATGTGTGTACTTGTACACTATCTTATAATTCTCATACACTTCATATTGATAGTGAATATAAGAAAGTAATGAAAATTAACCACCAGACGAAGACGGGAATCGAGCCCGAACCTCCCAGATGAAAGTCTAGTGCACTATCCACTAGGCTATCGAGGTTGTCTATGTTATTGATATAAACCCCAACTTTTTTTTTTGCATTTGGTTTTGGAAAAATGCGACTAGAATAAAAATATACTACATATTTGGAATCAAGTGAATCAGAAATTTAAGCATTGGTTGGCAACTAGCTGTTGTGGCAATTATTCTTGCATATAAATATATTTATTATTTAATGTACTTAATTCTACATACCATTGCAGCTCCTCTTTCCCCAACAACAAGATGCACTAATGAATACGCCCGCATTGTGCTCGCAATACGTAATGTTGGGAGTCTGTAAAGACTTTACACAAGCCGAATTGGAAGAAATAAGACGAATTATTAAAAATCAAACTCTTGATATTACGATTGAAACGGAAGTGAGTAATATTAAGTTCGATAAAATTTCCTTTTTCCTACCTCTGTCGATATGAACCTATCTTTCATATACATTTCTTTTTTGTTGTTGCAGTTCAAACAATTCAAATTCATTACGATGAAATGGAAAGAGTTTAATTTCGCCGAGTTTTTAATACATCAAAAGAAAATTGGTGCGCCGGTTGCAAATGACTTGCTACGTGATAATTTTATTAAATTTATTAAAAAACAAAACTATACTGGCAATAATGTAATCAATAATAACAACAACAATACCGATAATAGCAATTACTATACCATGCAGAATAATACCAACAATAATGGTGGTATCTCTGGAATGTTGTACGGTGGCGGTGGAAGAGGTGCTACTGTATCAAATCGTTCACTAGCTGTACGCCTTCAACAATATCAAAATCAACAGCAGGTGCAAATGCCTATGCATAATATAATTGTGGTATGTGTTAAATTAACAGTTTTTAAAGAATTTTTTTGAATTATTGACTTTATTTTTTTAGCATCCTGTGCAGCCACGAATGCCACATACAATTGGAAATTTACGCTCCATGATGCAAGGTTTGTTTTTATATTTAGTTTTTGTTGATAGTATGTTGAAGTAGAAATATGCCCGAGAAAAGAAAAAGATTTTCATGAAGTGTTCTTTTGCATATATCATGCGTTTTCTGGCTAAAACTGACTATTTAAAGATAGCACACTGGATATATACTTTTATAGTAAAACCTATCTTATTCTATAAAGTAGTGATCTGGTGGAAAACCAGCGGATTCAAATCAACTCTCAAATAATTCAGAAGGCTCTCATATCACAGGGAACCTGAGTCCCCTTCAACCGAGTCTCAATATTCTACTCAACATATTGCCTACAGACCTTTGTGAAAGGCATGGAATGTAATCATTTAAGATTGTTTCGTTTGGGCATTCTAACATTAATAATGTCGAATATATTTCTACAACAACTCTCCTTACATCTTGCCCGAAGACTTATTAAAGTTTCGTCAAGAGAATCCTGACTTCAAAGCCAAAACTGAATTTAGTGTAGCACAGCATTCTTTGTGTCCAATAACCTTTTAAACTTCCCGAGAGTTGTTGCGTTTTTCAAGCTGAAATAGAGGTAAAGTTTTCATACCCTAACAAAATTTCTAAAATGGTGTTTGAATGTGTTCATAATTATGAAAAAAGCATTTTCTAACGATCACCACTCAGCCCTGATTCGTCATCATTAACGCTCATATCTATACAGTTTTTCGCGGTATTATACTGTTTTTTTAGACTCAAAAGCCGCATACCGCCTTTTTCTAAAATACCGCGTTTATACTAAGAAAACTAAATTTTAACTTTTAAAACGCTTCGATCTTCAAATTTATCAATCGCAATGCCAGAGAGAACAATGGCAACACATAGCGAGTAATCTTTCGATAGAAGTGGAAACATTGAAGGCTATTCTGTTCATCAAATGTAATATACCTGCGTTGATTTCTATAAATACCTAACAAATGTGAAATTGCTTCTTCAAATTTCTTCAAAAGACGATTCAGATGATGGATAATTAGCTTTCCTTGTTAATTTTCATTAAATCAAATTAATACCGCGAAATATACAGTTTTTTTTTTTTTTTTTTAATTTTCGGTAGAAATATACAGTTTATAAAAATACGAGCGGTAGTCATATTGAATAAATGAATTTTGTCAATAATAGGTTAAGTTGGAGTGGCTGTCGAGAGACACACATTTAGGACTGATATGTGTGATACCACAGAGTTGGATCTACAGTTTAACGGCGATTGATTTTTCATTTCTTAACTTGACTGTAACAATATTTAAGCGTTACCCAGAAATGACGACGCGAACTTTGTAGGTTTCTGTTTCCTTTGCGATGCTTTATTAGAGTGAAAACAAAATTAATAATGGAAGAATAATTTTTTTGGGAAGTTTTCTGGTGATTTCGGACACGTGAGACACGAGAAACTGTTTTTTGAGATTTTTAATTTTTTGAGGATAGGGACAACACGTAACATTTCCCGTGAAAAATAATATTAGATCTATATTCAGCAAAAAAAAAATGAAAATAGGCTTTATCTATTCTTTTATGATGACTTGGGTAAACGTACTATTCTTTCAAGGTGAGGTGGTAGACTTGCAGCCGCCATATTGATCCGCCATCATGCCAAATCAAAAAAGGCCTTGTTGCATTCGAAACTAGAGATAAAAAGCTTTCATTTGAGCCCAAACATGCCCTGAAATACCTTAACCAATTTTGGACAGGGGGCGGTCTCCTATTGACAGAGATGTCCCATATATATAATAGTTATATAACAAGTATCGTTTTCATGTTTTGCTTACTTTTTTTCATTGTTAACTTTTAAATGAAAATTAAATTTCTTACAAAAACGATGAGCCATGAAGTATACTATTTTAGGCACATTCATGCTCATTTAGCTTAAACTTTTTTGGTCAATTAGGTACAATTTCAAATTTGGAAATTTCATCACTGCTCAGAAGGCAACATTTTTTAGAAAAGAACACAATACTCTCTGAAAAGGCTGCCTCTTTTTCAGAAAAGTACACGAAATTTGAGAGCCCTCGCACGGTGCAGAAAATATGCAACATTTTATCGGGAAAAGAAAACGCTATAAGGTAATGATATTTTCTTTAACCCTAGGATGGGCACCTGGGCCTAATTAGACCCATTTTGAGTTTAAACATGTTTATCTTTTTTGTTTCTTGACGAGTCGATCCTGAAACTCCATGACTTCTTGCGGTAATGTTTTCTGAGCACAAAAAAACAAAATTTGTTTCAATCGGAATAAGTTGATAGAACAAATTTTTTTTATTGTCTCAACCTCTAAAGTTACTCCTTGGACCTAAATAGGCCCAGTTGTTTATTTTGTGTATTCGTAAAATTTATAGCAAATTATTTTGAATTTGAGGTTTATTTAGATGCAAAAGGTAATTTTGGGGTTTAAGGAAAATAAATATAAAAAATGTATGTATGTATGCGTAAATCAATCCGGGGGGTAGCTTTGCAACCCCCTGAACTGATTTTTGAGGTTTTTGCATCTATTTTACCCCCACTAACAATTATTGAAGAAAAATCTCAGATAAGATTTTTTTAACTTTTGGTGCATTTTTACTCTACCGACTGGACTACAAACTCGTAGAAAAGAAAAGTTGGCGCGACACGAAGTGTGCGTCTTGCGTTCAATAAAGTCTTGTATCTCCAAAACTACAGGGTTTGCCATTTTGTCCTTTTGGGTGTTTGTAGCAAAAAAGACAAGCTTTCTTTTAAAAATAAATTAAAAAACAAAAAAGTTGCGGATTGATTCAAGAAGTTAAATAAAATTTTGATTTACGAATTTCTCTATATAAATTAAAAATATTTATAATGAGCTTATAATGTTATTAAAAGGCATGAAAACCCCTTTCAGAATCAAGTTTAAACGTTTGATTTGGTTAAATAGAAAAAATGTTATGAGCTTTTGAATCTAGTGGTATTGTCGACAGAATTGAACATTTAACCCTTTTTAATCCTTTATAACTACAAAAGAGGTGTGGTTAAAAATCTAATACTTGCAGGTTAAATTACAGTCATATAGGGGAATAAGTTTGGAAAGTATGAAACCGATCCAAGAACATAACGAAAAAATTTGGGGTTTTTCAGGAATAATGCCCCATAGGGTGGTTCCACCCTAGTGTACATATTGAAATTTAACAAAAATGCATTACCATAAAAACTCGTGTACTTACTATCTATACCTTTATTAGCGTAACTACACTTTTATTCCAGAAGATCCAGGAGAGCTACACTATCATATTATACCATATGTCAGGTTAAAGAGCTTGACGAGTAGGTTAGCCAAAAATTAGATCAGATTTAAAATCGGTTTAGCCAATTCCAAAATATTTGCGTAGGAAGTTCTTTAAAATTCACTCATTGGACAAATCATTGCATTCATCGTAAAAATAATTGCTTAAGCGGGAGTAAATAACAAATGAGAGAGAAGACATGAGTAACGGTATTTCTCAGAATTATCTAACGAATTATCTGCATACACAAATAACAAAACAAACACCAACGAGTAGTTTGGTTCTCTTTTGATATTTCGCTCATTTACTAAAATTCTGTCATAACTCAAAAAACGCGATTTTGCAGAAACGCGTTTAAAGTTTTCAATTGACTCCCACTTTGCAGAAAAAAGAAGAAATCTTATAATTCTCACGCGCAGAGTATACAAGATATTAATATGAAATTTTTATACAATATGAAGTGTGACATAATGAATAATTCTGCATCATTAACTCAAAAGTCGTGTTTTTTGACTTATGACAGTCTTTTAGTAAATGAGCGATTTGTTTTTTCATAAAGAGATTTCTTGAGCAAAAAAATAGCCCCAGTTACTGGGGCCTTACCGACTAGTATTTGTATATAAGAAGTTGAATTTCCAATTTAAATGAACCTACAATATATGTATCTATAACACATGAAAATTGACTAGTTTTATGAACTTTTAAAGTTATTTATATATAACTGCAACAATTTTAGGGTCATAGAATCTAACGGAGAAGCAACAAACACCGGTCGATAGTACTGGTCTAGAGTAACAAAACCCTAAAAGGGGTTTTAAAAGTTAGCTTGCTTTTAAATGTTATAGCCTTTCAAAGTTGTGGTTTTTTAGTGAACTTTTCAAGTCTATTTTCTGTTTATAATAACAATTTGCAAACCTAAAATTTATTAAACTCTATACATTTTTGTTAATAGTATTACTGTTTATTTTTTCCAAAAGTCATGTAATGGATAGTTCAAACTTTTTAATATAGAAAACTAATATAATGTTAAAATAGTTAATGACATTTTTTATTATTTCGCTGAAGAAAGTAGTAAAATATATCAAATATCATTCGAGTAATGGTTTTTAAAAACTAAGCAGCAAGAGGCAAACTTTGAGTGCTTATATCTTTTAAAAGTGAGCTAACTTGGCAAAACCCTTTTAGGGTTTTGTTACTCTAGATCAGTACTATCGACCTTAGTTGGCCGATTCTGAATATTTTTTAAACCTTGAAATAATAATATTATTAACATTATTTTTTTTTTTTTTGTTCAAAACATAATAAGTTTATTTGAAGTATGAAGATTAGGTAGAGAATTATTTGATGTTGGTCGGGGAATACGAAGAGAAATCGGGGAATTTTTTGCTTTAATTCGGGGAACTTAAAAATTAGAGTTGGCATCTCTTGTTATGTCTGGTATAATTCGTATTTGTGGCACCACTGATTTTAGTTAAACTTGATATCAACGTGGTAACTTCGAAATAACGGTAACTTAGTCGTGAATTTTTTCGCATAATTGGGAATAAATAAAAAAGCATTAAATTTTAAGGACTACAATCAATTAAATTAGTTTAAAATTTTTCAGCTTTGTATATATTTGTGCTGCTCTGAACCGTGAAATGTTAAAGCATTGTTTAATTATTATTTTTTTATATAGGAATTCATTTGCAAAATAATCGCATCCCTTACACTGGTCCAACAAATTTCGTTCAGCAGGCCCCACACGCTATATCATTTAATGGTGTCATGGCAACGCAATACGGAAACTTTTATACAACAGCAACACGTTATCAACGTCCACAGCCACCACAACCACTTGGAGGTGGTGCTGGCAGCACTGTTGGTGTTAAATTTGCTGAAAATGATGCTGCTCCCAGCGCTAATACTTCACCACGTCGCCATCGCACCAATTCGGCAACATTCAAATCAAACAATTTAACTGTTGGCAAAGCTTATGAAATATGCGTGAGTTTTGTTGAAAACGGTCCATGTCTGTTTTCTGTGCAATTGGCTGCGGCACAAGATGAACTTACTGAAATGATGAACCAGATTGAGCATGTGCAACTTAAACAATTCATAGATAAACCAGTGCTGGGCACGGCATGCATTGCACGTTACTCTGAGGATGGACAGTTGTACCGTGCGCTCATTACAGGTGTGCAACCAACTGCGTGCAAAGTCGCTTACATCGATTATGGCAATGCAGAGTTGGTGAAATTCCGTGATCTGTATGAGATACCCGATGAATTTCTTGAAGCAAAAGCATTTGCCATACGTTTCACGCTCTCGGGACACAAGGAATTAGAGCCGATTGATGAGAGTTTGAAAAAGACTTTCAAAGATATGGTGATATATCAGAATTGCAAATTAAAAGTTATGCCACTCGAGGGCCCACCTTTAGTGCAGTATTGCGAATTATATTTACAGGATAATAATATTCTGGACGTATTGAAACAAATACAGAAGTGCCGTCTTGTTTATCCTAAAGCCGAACCATTACAAAATAATGATGTCGTCGAAATTCGTTATATTGATTCCCCAAAACATTTTTATGTACAAAAAATTGCTAACATTTCCATATTCGAAGAGTTAATGGATGATATGTTTCTGTATTATAATAAAAATCAATTGGTACCCAATCATCTGGCACTGGGTGCTCCATGCATTGTAAAATACGAAAATGAATGGTATCGCGCTGAAGTGATGCGTGCGGATGCCACTGCAATAGTAGTGCGTCACGTTGATTTTGGTTACGAGCAAAAGGTCACAAAAAATTTGCTCAGTACTATTGCCGAGAAGCATTTGAAACTGCCGCGCCAAGCTATTCAATGTTGTTTGAAAGGTTTCGAAAATAATGAACTTAACAAAGATTTGGCAACAAATCAATTTGAAATGCTTGCTGAGGAATCGAATCGCAAACGTCGTTCCTTTACCGTTAAAGTATTTCGCATACATCCCGATGGTGTGAATTTGGTGAATCTCTGTACAAAAGATTTGAATGTAATGAAAAAACTTTACAAGCTTTCGATGCCATTCGAACAGTATTTGACATTAGAAAAAGAAGAATTCAATGTTCATAAGGAAGGAAGTGGTAGTGTAGGGGGAGAAAATGGACATAAGACACCATCGATTGCTTCGTCGAGTGATGTGCCCTCATCAGTGCATTCAAGTAAAAATGGGGGAAATATAGTAAATTCCACAATGCTGCAACAACAACAGCAACAGCAAAAATTAATGCAACAGCAGCAGCTACAAAGGGCTCTGCAAGTACAACCACAACAGAGACATAATAAAAATAGCAATTATAGCTCTGAATGGGATAAAAACAGCTCTGCTAGTTCGGTGAATGATAGAGATTCACGTTCAAATTCCAGTGAGTATAATAAACAAGGTAAACGTTCGCCACACCAACAGCAACAGAACAGACAAAATGGCAGAAATCAACAGCAGAATATGCATAATGTAAGCATTACCAGCTCGAACGATCGACGTAGCAATGGCAGCGTTGCCAGTGGCGGCAGTCCTAATATTAGTTACAATAGTTCGCCGCGTGGTGGCGGAGGTAATCAACAACAGCGCCTTCAAAATACAAGGCAGGACAACAATAGTAATACTAATAGGTAACTTAAGAAAAAAAATGAAAAACTACGAAAATGTATTAAATTTGCTTTTTTTCAGGCGGTATGATAAGCAACCACAATCCAGTTCAACAACGTCTCCCCAAAATCAGCGTGCTCAGCGTCCACAAAATGCACCGCAGGGATACTCACAGCAACGTCAAAAAACTGCACTGTCCTCAACGCGTTCAAATACCGATGCCAGCTCAACACATACCAATGATGATGTCAATAATTGCGGAAATGATATGCCAGAAGAGTATGTACCACTGAATCATGCATTCCCCATTCAGCATATTGATACACCCAATCGCGAAGAAGTTATCATTTGCTGGTGGATTTCACCACATCAATTCTACACGCAACTCAAATCACGCATTCCTGAATTTGAACGTTTGATGCGCGTAATGCAGAAATTCTACAAAAAGAAATCACTGCAACATCTTCAACTCAAAGTTGGTTCTCATGTGATTGCGCGCTATCGCAAAGATAATGTGATGTACCGTGCTCGTGTACTTGCCTGTAATCAAATGTTGCGCAAATATAAAGTGCATTTTGTTGATTTTGGTAATCAGTATACTGTCACCTCGGAGGATATCTGGCAAGTGGATAAACGGTTTGCCGATTTTCCGTGCATGGCTTACTTGTGTAGCTTTAATGGTATTGTATCAAATTATGATCATTTGCATATAATCGATCGCATGGAGAAATATTTGCCTTCGGGTGCTACTCTCAAATGTGACTATATTGAACGCGAACAGGAAATGTATTACGTGAATGTGTCTGTGAATAATGTGTGGTTGAAGGATACACTAAAAACTGACGGTATCATTACAGAAATTTCACCAGGTTATTAGATTTCTAATTATTTTGGTGCTTAATTTTATTTATACTATATTTTTGAAAATTATTTCCTAAAGAATTCCGTTTGAACTTACTGGATGGACAGCAAATACGTGCCAATATCTCTTCCATTAAGGATATGCTGAATTTTAAGATTGGAATTGATGGTTTAAATGATGGTATACAATTATTATGTTCGTATGATGATTTGCGTTATGTTAAATCAAATCCGGATGTAGCGCAAAAATTTAAAGAATTCTACGAAGGAAAATCGTGCGTTGTGAATATTAAAGACGTCAGTGATAATAAAGTGTGAGTATTTTTTTCTTTTTCCTATATGTCTTGAGTGTAAAGTGCGTGATCTGCCGTTACCCCCCATAATATCTTTTGCTAATTAAGTATTAGTTTGAAAGTGAGCGTTTTTTAAATTTTGAAAAGAAACTAACAGCATGTTGAATGAAGTACAACAGCAAACCAATTCCAATTACGCTTTAGGGACGTAAAAAAAACTTAATTTTCGGCCGTAGAATCCGATGATGTGATCAGTTTGCCCCCAGCACTTTTTTTTTAATTTAAATAATTTTTTAAGGGAAAGACATTGAAATTTGTTTTGAAATGACTTAAGTTTATTTTTTATAAACTAAAACTCAATTTACGATGATGGCCGTCTATTTTTAGACGGATACAATTTATTTAACAAAAACGAAAAATTTATAACAAAAAAAAAAAGGAGCCAAAAATAGCCAAATTCGAATCTTAAATGTATCAAACGTGACGTGCTCTGGGAAAACCGAATACACTATCTGATTCTACGTCAAAAATTAATTTTATGTGTCTCGGCTTTCCTCTGATTTTAGCTCTTTCCTTGTATGTATCAATACTAAAAATTGCCTCACGAATCAAAGTTGAGGAGCGCCACGGAGTTTCTCGGGCAACAACTTTTTAGCAATCTTTTATAATTGAAGGTTTTTAAATTCACAGCATTTTACTGCGTCCATTGCTGCCGTTACTCAAGGAAGATATACCCACGTTCATCTGCACGTACCCCATTATATTTGAAACGTTCCAAGTGCGTATTGTGTACGTGGCGTCCGCATATCGTTTATATGCACAAGCTTTGTCCACTGATATGCAAGTAGCTCAATTACTAGATGATATGTATGCATATTATGAAAATGGAGGCAAGTTGATTTTTTTTTTTTAATTTCAATTAATTTATTTCTTCATTCGCCCTCAGGAATACCTTTGCATGAACTTGAAATTGATCAAATTTGTGCAGCAAAAGGAAGCGATGGTAACTGGTATCGCGCACGTATTATTGCTATATCACACGTCATTGAGGTGTATTATATCGATTATGGTAATACAGAAAAAGTCGAAAAATCAAACATTAAACAACTCGAAGAGAAATTCTATATTAACAAAAGTGCCTATGCCATTGAAATTAATTTACCAGTGCGACCACTGGTAGATCAGCAGCATAAAAATAAACCGCGAAAACCCACAGATGATACAAATGTGATAAATCAATTGAAAGAATTGACTCTCGAGAAAGTTATGACAGCCAAAGCTCAAGAAGTGCGAAATAATCATTTGATTGCTGATCTCTGCACATCGGAAGGCGTCAGTATTACGGATGAGTTGCAGAGGCAACAATTAATCAAGGGTAAAGATATTGAATATATGCGACGTTTGATTGAAAAAGATTGTCCAAATATGTTGCAATATATTGAAATGGTTGATCTGACGCTTGAGGATGAGGATGAACCAGAAAAGAAACAACAATCTAACAAAATGAAAACATCATCACCCAAAAAGAAAAAACCTGCCAAAACAGAAGATACTAAAATTGAAAATGTGCCAAATTCTAATGGAGCAAAGGCAAACACACAAATTGATGTTGACAAAGATGTAATAAAAACAACAGCACCAATTAAAGTACCAGAGGATAAAGTGAAACCTGCTGTTGCAGTATCATTACTTGATGCACTAATTCCATCAATGCTGAAAATAAAATCGATACCACCTGCCACACCTACACCAACTCCATCCGAGTCAGAATCTGAGCCATATGTTGATCCATATGCCGACATGGAACATGCAATACTCAGTCATTGTGACAATCCTGCACAATTCTTTGTGCATCCATGTGAAAAAATCGAACAGCTGCGTAAACTACAAGAGAATCTGCAGATTGTAGCCAGCTCATTGCCACCACTAATGAGTATCATCAATGGAGGGCACTGTATTTCACTGTATTCGGTGGATAAGCAATGGTATCGTGCTAAGATTATGGATGCAGAGTTAATGGTGTTACAGTTCATCGACTACGGCAATACAGATTGTGTTTCGGACACAACAGATGTGAAAGAAATGATGGTCTTCTCCGACATTGAGCCACTCTGCATGCCGTGTGCTCTTCCTATCAAGCCAAAAGGGACAGCCGATTGGGTGGATGCAGCCAATGCTATATTCAATGATTCCTATAGCAAAATGCTAAATTATGAATACATTACACGTGGCGATAATCAAAAACGCAGCTTTATTAATTTGTACATTGATGGAATGAACATAGCTGAGAAACTGATAGAGGACGGCTTTGCGAAGGCATTAGAGGTTGTGACTTCAGGCGAAAATTGTTACATATCGCATGTGAATGGCATTACTGATTTCTTTATACAGTACGAAAAAGACTCGAAAGCATTGGAACTGATTGAAATTTATTTGGCGGATAATGAGAAGCTGAAAAAAGTCGAGAAGTTCGAATATTCGAAAATTGTTGCGGCTCTCTTCCCCGACGATGCGATGTGGTATCGCGCCAAACTGTTGTACGATCGTTCAAGCCAAGGTGGCTATGAAGTGCTTTTCATTGATTATGGAAACACTTCAATTAGTCCGGAATGTCGTGAAATCTCCGATGATATTGCCAAATTGCCGCCATTGTCAAAAAAGTGCTCTTTAGAATTGGCAGGGCACTGTTTGGGTTGGTCTGACGCCGCAGAAGAAAAATTCGCGGAAATAGCAGCGCTCGGTGAGACCATTTTTACGGTGGAATTGCGAGAACCAGCAGAAGATCATGCTATTGTGCACTTGCTTATCGATGGTCATAACATTAATGATGATTTGGAACCTCTGTGTGATGTTGTGCCTAAATCTGCGGAGCAGCTCGTAATAAATGCAAGCTTTGCAAATACTACATTGCCCGCTTCCGTTTACGAATGTGGAACACTTTACGATGCCATTATTTCGCATGCTAATTCACCTTGCGACTTCTATGTACAGTTCAACAAAGACGCTGAACGACTGACGGATATGACTAGCACCTTAAATACTCTGGGCATGGATGTGCTGGTGCAGCCGGAAGTGGGTCAGTTATGCGCGGCCATCTTCAATGATGATAATTCATTGTATCGTGCACGTGTGCAGGAAATTGTTTCTTTGAAGGAGAAGCAATATCGCGTAATATTTATTGACTTTGGCAATGAAGCTATAACTGGTGACCTGCGTGAGTTGCCGCAAGATTTGATACAGCTAAAAGAGTTCTCCAAATGCTGCCAATTGGAAAATGCCGGTAAATATTCACAGATGACTGATGCGGCTGTTGTTGAAAGTTTCAATGCATTGATTGATGCATGTGAGGGTTTGGTGAAAGTTGATATTTTGGATGATGATTGCATACCGGCTGTAGTTAAAGTATATGATGCGAAAACTGAAGACAATCTCTGCGAAAAGTTGAATGTATTACTGGGATTGAATGGGGTGACATCAGATGGTGTTGCTATAGCTTTGCCGACCGCAGCTTTACAGGCTAACACTTGTTTAATCTCACATGCCATTTCACCTATGCATTTCTACATTCAACCTAAATCGCATTCAGCAAAAATGGAATTTGTTGCCAAATCACTTCAAAAAAGTAAGGCCGAACAATTGCCCATACTCAACACCGCTGTAGTAGGACGTATTTGCAGCGTATTCTCATTTGAAGATGATTGCTACTATCGCGGACGTGTTGAACGCGTTCTACCTGCTGATGGTGGCTTTGAAATATTTTTACTTGATTATGGCAGTTCATTTACTGCAACGCAGATTCGAGAGTTACCTGCGGATCTATGTTCTATTCCAGCGCTGGCGCTCAAATGCAAATTGGACTCCGTGCCAAATGCATCCGAATCAATTTTGGATGACCACTTTAGCACTGTGCTCGAGACGCATTTCGGTGAGATTTTCGAAATCGAAATGGATGAAATGGATGCGGAAAATCGAGTGCATACTGTTAAATTGCAAGTGAATTACAAAGATTTGGCTGAAGAGTTGGCCAATGCGGTGGAGAAAGGTACTGCACTGAACGGTGGAATTGATGTTTTTTCACCGGTGCCAACGCTGCTTAATTGTAGTATAATTCATGTCAATTCGCCAGCATCATTTTACATACAGCTCGCCGATGATGTCGCAGCTGTTGAAAAAATCACCGATATACTGCTAGATGCCGAGTCGAATTTTGAGCCATTTACTGAACTGAGTGTGGGCGCTATTTGTGCAGCACAATTCCCTGATGACTTGGCCTATTATCGTGCAGAAATTGTTCAGCTACTTGCTGATGGAAAATGTGAAGTACACTATTTAGATTTTGGTAACAATTCAGTGACTGATCAATTTCGTCGGCTACCCGAAAGCTTGCTCAACACTGAGGGCTACAGTAAACATTGCACGCTCGATATAAACTTTAGTGTAGCTGAGGCGTGTGCACTCTTTTCAACATTCATCGATTCTCGTTTTTCTGAGACATTCCAAGTGGAATTTTTGAAAACAACAGCAGATCCGATTATATGTCGTCTCTTCTATCAAAATATGAATGTGGAATCGGTGGTAATGCAGCTGCTTAAAGGTGAGGGCCGCGATGATGGTGAAAATCCGTCCAGTAGTGGGATTGGTAGTTTAGATGCAGAGTCGGCAACTGATGCAGCATTACAGTAATTGTAAGCGAAAAGATATTGAAAATAAAAAATGTTTCCCTATAATTGTGGAAGCTTAAATGGACTTAAAGATTTATATATTTGAAAAGACTTCTCGTGGAACGTTTTCCCGCTTTTGCCAATCAACCAAGTTGAGTTTGGTCAAAACAAAAAAAAAAAAAAAACAAAATAAGCTTGGGCATAATTAAGCCTCAAAATGTGCTAAAACAAAAAGTAACAAGATGAAAAAAATCTGTGTGATATATTGATATAGTTTCGTATCGAGTAAGATGCGATTTCATGTTTTGAAAACAAAAAACGATTTAAACGAAAATTAAGCCTTTAGAGTTAAAAGCTCTTTTTTATGTTTTATTATGAAAACGTGAGAGTACGAAAATTATCTTGCGTTTTGATATTTTTCAAGTGTTTTCCTTAATTAAATTGAAATGAAATGTAACGATAATAATTGAATGTATACATTTCAAAAGAAAAAAAGAAGGAATTTTTAATTTATTAAAAATTTTCGTGTTTAAAATTAAAAAAGCTCTCAAAATAGAGCGTGAAAGATATGCGGAAATTTAGTATAAACAAAAATAAAGAAATATGTTGTGAGTTGTACACATGATAAACATAAATTATTTCTGCAGCTTATTTATACAAAAAACTGTAAACAAAAATATGGAAAAATTCCAAAAAAAAAAAAAAAAAAAAAAATGTAAAATCAAAAAATTAAATACAAAAAAAAAAAAAACAAAATTAAATCATATATTCGTCAATATTAACAGAATATATTTTTTGCTCAATTTTTAAAGAAATATCGCAAAAAAGTGGTAAAAAGCTATTTGCTCATGCACGTTGTAAAAATAAAGTATTTCTTTTGTAATTAACAACAACAACAAAAACAACACTGAACTAAAAGCAAAAAAAAAAGTAACAATTTGTTTTTTACACAGTTTTACTCTAACTTCAATTTTAATTTAAATGAAGTTCCTTCTTTAAGTTTGTTTTTATTTAAATCTTCTTGTTTTTTTTATATGAATTGTTAACATTATTTAATTAGTTTTTTTTTTCAAACTTTATTTTTTTATATTTAATCATCAATGAATTAATTTATTTGTTTAGTTAGCAAACGTAAATTACAATAAAATAAAATCTATGATATTTCTCTGAATTATACTAAAGACACACACGGTACTAATCAATAATTTCCTTTGCTTCCACTGTGTATACATATGTACGAGAATTTTGAAAACTAAAATTTTAAAATAAAAAAAAAAACGAATAAAATTTTGTAAAAGCAATAAAAAATAAATTCAGTGGCAATACTAAAATCAAATGTAAGGTTTATTTTATTCTTAAAAAAATGATATAGTTTAAAAAACATTTGAAACAGACACTTGTCAATTTGGTAATTAATATTGTTACTTTAACAATATTAAAAATATGAACTTGGTTTTTTTAATAGAAATACAAGCGAATTCTTGAACCCTATTACCGTAAAAAGTGTTTACGTAAGCATGGTTAGATCCACGTTAGAATATGCAAAGATCATTTGGAAGTGCCGTTGCTACTCTTTTGAAATAATGCTCACAAACGAAAATAGATGTCGGATGTCGAATTTAGAAAGTTTAACTCAGAGGAGGGCAATGCATAGTGTACTCTTTTTTAAAGACATATTCGACAACAAGACTGACATCCCAGAGCTATTAGCACTTCTACCGTTTTACGTACCGAGTAGATCACTTCGGATAAAATCCTTATTTTCTCTACCTCCACATAGAACTCAAAATGGTAACAATCAGTCATGTTCTGAATTTCACTTTTGAGTGAAATTAAAATCGAAACAGTGTAATTCAAATTGCTGCAATTTTAATTTCACTCGAAAGTGAAATTTGGAACATGACTGAATGAACCAATCTGTAAATGTATCTCTTTGTGCAATTTTATAGTTATTGTGTGTGCAATTATTTAAATTATTAATAATTTCTCAAATATTTGTTTCCTCTTTCTTTAAGTGTTTTTATTTTTTAAGTATTAGGTTACGCTATGTAATTTGTAAGGGCCTTGCACAGTAGATGGAAAAAGTAAATAAAATAAGAATGCCGAGTTCTTGCTAGTGATGATTCGATACAAGTAAATATGAGTAAATACTCGATACTTGTCATTCGATTCAAGTAATTTTTTACTCGATGCCATGCCATAAGTATTCTACTTGGTATCGACAAAAAAGGGTCAGTATCGGATACTCGATACTTTTGGAAAACATTGGTTTATAAAACTGAAATATTGCTATATAATATTTAAGATTGTGAGTCGTATTGCAATATTTTACAGCAATTAATAATATATTTCAAAATACTACTGCAGAATTATTCAATATGTATTAAAAATATTTCAGTTCATATTGCAATGTATGAAACTATTGCAGTACAGTATTAAAGTTATAGAAAATATTGCCGGCTATGTACGTAAAACAAAATGTTTACTGAAACATTTTCATTAAAATACAATATTTTTAACGAGCTATAATCTGTTGATTAGTTTTCCTTCTATGAAGAAACAACAATGACGAAAAATGAAGTTTCCTTGTCAATATGGACCCATTTGCTACTTATTATAAAAATATAACTTATTACAGCGCCACCTATCGGATTTTGACAAAGCTAGGCAGGTTCTTCAGATATTTCATAAATTAGTAGTAATAATAACAATAAATTGTAGAAAAATGTAGTAAAAAAGTGGTAAAAAGTATAAGCAGATAAAGTAGTAAAAAAGTAGTCGAATATAAGACGAAAATGTTAGAAAAAATAAATTAAAATAGTGGTAGAAAATAGAAGTAGAGCACGGTGAAACACCCACTAATTCAACAAACTGAGAATTTTTTAAATCCGATATTGACAAATAATACCAAAGATATACCGTAATGAAAATTCAGGGTATATGGAAGTTTGTAGCATGGCATTGTTAATTCACGTTCTTTTACCAAATATCTGTACTGTGCTATAAGTGATTCTTGAAATATACTAAAAAAAAATATTAGGATTGTATGGGAGGTGACACGCCCATTTTCCTAAAAGCTATGTTTCATCTTCTTGTCGGTCAAGTCGTTCAGAAGTTACACGATTACCAACAAACACATAAAACTCTTCGATTATGTATACAAAGATATGATGCGGATGATTATTAACCCAGTCGATCGGGTCATTTAACAGTAAACTAGAAATTACAGCATTTTTTAGTAAAAAGGAATAACTTTTAAGTGTATTTTTTTGTTGAGAAATTATATTATGGTTTAGTTGAATTATAGAAACAATCTGTCAGGACGCTCTATATTCATATCAGAGACCATTCATAAAGTAGTAGAAAAAGGAATGGAAAAAATAGCAGAAAATAGTGCCACACCCCTTTTGTCAATCCCACCCATTTGTTGTACCATGGCATTGTCAATTCTCGTTATTGTACCAAATTTCTGTAGCGTGCTATAAATAGTTCTTGAGATATACCCAAAAAACTATTAGGATTGTGTGCGAGGTGCCACGCCTACTTTACTAAAAGCAATTGTGAATAGCTATGAACCATCCTCCCCCTAAGAAAATATATTTTCGAAATATGACTTCAGTCGTTCAGAAGTTACACGATGACATACACACAAAACTCTACGATTAGATATAAAGGGTGACAATTGTAAAGTGACGCAAGTTTAATACTCTGCAGCAAGCTTTGCCATTTACCGTTACTTTAATTTAAAAAGCAAATTCATTCATCATTGGTTTTGCTTTTAATTTCATTTGAATTTTTGTTATTACATTTTGAAATTTCCATAAAAATGGACAAGGAAAATATTCGTCGTAAAATTATGAAATTTCATTTGGCAAATTATAGTAGCCGTCAAATTGCAAAGGCTTTAAATTTGTCAAGTCGTACGGTAGACCGAGCTATTATTCGATATAATGAAACTGGGGTTTTGGAGATAGAGACCGGGGAAAGTTTTCAACAGTTGCCACTACTGGTTTAACAGAAAAAACGTAAACGAATCAAGCGAAATCCAAGGCGCTCAATGAGAAAAATCGCTAAGGAAGTGGGAGTAAACCGTGAAACAGTGCGAATCATTGCAAAATCAAAGCTTAATCTTAAGCCGTACAAGCTCCGAAAAGCTCAAGATCTGACACAAAAAAAGAAAGATTTGCGACTGCAAAGATGCAAGGCGTTGCTACGCTCCTCCGTGTTAAAAAATGTTGAAAATATCTTGTTTACAGATGAAAAAATTTTCACGGTTGAACAACATTTCAATGCGCAAAATGACCGGATGTAGCTAACATCATCATCGCAACAAAATAGGACTGTTGGCCGAGTTCAAAAGCCAGCTTTCGTTATGGTATGGGCTGGAGTTTCCGCTAATGCCAGAACCCCTCTAATATTCGTTGAAGAGGGTGTTGACCAGGTTGTTTATCGGAGCATTTAAAATCAACATGTTCTTCCCTGGGCCCAAGATACATTTGGAAATGAAAACTGGACTTTCCAGCAAGATTCTGCACCTTCCCACATGGTAAAATTAACACACATGGATAAAAGACAATTTTTCTGGATTCATACCATCTCAAGAATGGCCACCATACTCCCCAGACTTGAATCCTATTTGGAGTATTTTAGAGAGTAAGGCTTGTGCATCTCAACACCACAGTCTGGAGTCGCTAACAAATTCATTAGAGAAAGCCTGGACTGAAATTGATCAGGAAGTCCTGCGGCGAACAGTCCTACGATTTCCGGATCGATTGAAGGCATGTGTGCAGGCTAAAGAAGGTTATATTGAATGAGGTGGGGTTCAAGATTCAAAAATCCGAATCCCGGGATCCCAGGATTTTTTTGGGATCCCAGTTTTAATATATGGAAGAAATTAAAGAATAAACAACCATAAGATTTAAAAATTACACTGTGCGGCAGTAAAAATATACTTTGAATTAACCCTTAAAATCTGGACTTAGGACCGAAAAACCTATTTTTGATAGGTGGAAGCATATACTTGCCCGTAATTTTATTTTCAGTTATCTAATAAGTAAGTTTTTTATATGACATTTAAAAGACGATATTTAGCTGCTTATTTCGATATATAAATTGTTAATATATGTATCTTAAGCAGGGATGCTATTTCCACCAACATTATCTCATATTGTCATTATAATTATTTTCTATCCAATTCCAATCCAATTGTTGAATATTCATTCATTTCAAAATAAAATTAAATACTATTTAGTTGGAAAAACATAGTTGCAGATAAAAGTATTAAAAAATAACATTCAGCAAAAAACTGATAGTGTAACAGGGCATCAAACAAAACGATGAAAAGAGTGTAAAAACAGAAAACATTGACAGCAGAACATTGACCGTGTAACATCAGCCTAAGGGCGATGTTACACGATGTTTGTTTATAATTATTTTCCAACCAATTCAATTCCAATCGTTGAATTTTCATTCACTTCAAAATACAATTAAATAATTTTAAGTGGGAAAGACAAAGTTGCAGATAAAAGTATTAAAAAATAACATTCAGCAAAAAACTGATAGTGTAACAGGGCATCAAAAAAAACGATGAAAAGAGAGTAAAAACAGAAAACATTGACAGCAAAGCATTGACCGTGTAACATCAGCCTAACAGGGCATCAAACAAAACGATGAAAAGAGAGTAAAAACAGAAAACATTGACAGCAAAACATTGACCGTGTAACATCAGCCATGCAGGTTTTTTTCGTCACTAAAAGAGTTTGAAGTGAAATGTGTTCATTCTCTCTTTTGCTCAGTGTTCATTCTCTCTTTTGCTCAGTGTTCATTTTTCAAAACAACAACAATTTCATTGTTTGACAGCAAAACATTTATCGTGTAACATCGCCTTTAGACGCACTTCTGTTTAAAGTCAAATTTCCGTAAAATCGTAATTATTTAATTCACAATTTTGTTGCTTTAATTAATATTTATTGTTTACATTCGTATTCATTAGTGAAGAGAGAGGTCAAAAATTGGTTGTTTTAAAGAGGGTGGACTATCAAATTGCACGCCGGTTAAATAGATCAGAACACGTGGTAAGAAATTTTCTTAAACTTGGATCAAACTATGCTATTCAATTAATTACGTTTTTTGTAGACTATGAAATTTAAATCTAGTTGTTAATTTTTCAAAGTCAAGCTGCACCCAGCAAAGGAAATAGGAAGATCTCTCAGCGTCAAGAAAATCGAATTGTTGAAGAGGCAACTAATAACAGGTTGAGCTCATCTCAAATTTTAGCCAAGTTAGATCTTCCAATAAAAAAAACGACGAATACAGCAAATCTTGAGTTCAAAGAAAACAATTAAATGGAAGAAACCCACCAAAAAACCGCAACTTACACCTAACCACAAACTAGCAAGATTGCAGTTTGCAAGGAGTCATATGAATTAGACTAAACAATGGTGTAACATAATTTTCTCAGACGAGAAAAAACGAGAAAAAACTATCATGAACTGATCGAATGGGGACCGTTCAGAAAAAATGACACCTAGAATCATTTTCTCACAAACACACACACTCTCCCATGTACTAGACTTTCAAATAACGAACTGTTATGCAGACTAGCTACAATGGGAAAAAAACAACAACATAAGTGTATAGAACGGTAGTGGTAGTTTCTTTCAATATCTCTATTCAGTGAAGATATTTGGAATCAAATCCGTAATTCTGGGTTATGATTTCAAATATTAGTAGCTTATATAGGATATTGAAAGATTAAGAACTATCACTAAGATCACTGATGAGGAATTGTGGCGGATTCCGAAACGGCCGTCTGATTTGCCCGTCTCTATATACATTGTTGTTGTGATGACTACATTTGTTCATTAACCATACTAAATACTGAATACTGAATACCAAAACCAAGTTTTTAACCGCTAAATTTTTCTTTTTTTTTAAGTTGACAGTATGCGCCTTAGTGAATTGTGCAAAAATATTCCTTGTTTTTTTTTTAATTTTTTCATAAATCCTGTACATTTTTTTCATGAAATATGTTGAATAAAACCTAAAATTAATTTTAAAAAAATACGAACTTCAAACTTTCAATTATGTACTAGGTATTCAATGTTTATAACCAAAAAAAAATGAATAAAAAAGGTTGCACCTAAGCGAATTGCGCTGACTGTATTATGGGTTCTGGACCAATATAAGTCTTTGCTGCTACGTTCTTTGTTAAGTGACCAAAATATGGTGGCCTTATTAGTCTTTTCTAATGCATTCAGGAGCTCTATGCATTCCCATACTAATCTTGAGAATATCTCAAATGAATCTAGTGCTCTGATAGCAGCTTGACTAATGGAGTATTTTACTATGTTTTGGCTTTTACATCCATGTTAGAGGATAAAGTGCGCACAGAGGCGTATGGCAATAATTTCCGCTTGGAAAATACTTGTAGTCTTCCCAATTGGCTCTGGGTGTCTACTTTTTTTACCATACAAACCTACGGAGTACATCCCCAAGTTTTTGATTCTGAATTTCTGCACACCATTAGTGATTTAGTTGTCTTTCTGATTATATTGGCTGAATGTTTTTTCCACAGAAGTTTTGAATTAAGTGTTATTCCTAGATATTTGACTTCCTATGTATCATTGATTATCACTTCATTCAGATTTAAGGGCTTCATAAGCGGAAGTTTTCTTTTCTTAATGAACGGCACGTATGCGAATATGAAGCTGCTATTCGATTTGACAAGTCTAAATAATATATGTTACAAGTTTGTCTCAGATTTAAAGCTGTTGCTTATTTTTAACGGTCAACAAATTGTAACAGTTACGTATTCTTGACCATATTGCTTTGTGAGTCTTTCGGAGCCTAGTGATAATGCAGAAAATTTTGAATATGGGTCGATTTCTTATCAGTGGTCCTCAATGCACACATTTGGACTTTTGGAAATTTGAGAGAAAATTACGAAAAAAGAATAGGTAAGGAATAGATAGGTATTCTCAATTAAAACTTTGATAACCATTTTACCTTTTTCCAGGGAACAATAAAAATTATGCTAAAGTATGCCATAGTACTGTCAATCTTCCGCTGTTTAATGGCGACGATACCCGTATACTTCATAAGTGTATAAATAATCCCGGGGTTGCATATACTATAAGGCTAGATCAACCATTTATTCTAGCAAGGGCTGGTTCCACTGCTTGGTTGGGAAAATTCATTGATTTGGCCAAAAAAAAAAATTAAGATTATTCCTAAAATCTATCATGGAGAGGGCAACGCTTGCAGGAAATTCCTTCAAGAAGCGATTAGTGCCGTTTTTTCAACATTCAAGGCAATGAATCTTGTTGTGAACAACTGTTTAAGAACTAAGATAGTCAACATGGGGATCTTCCCGACCTTATATATTTAAAAAAAATGTACATGGGAACTGGTATATACATAATCCTAAAAGTTCACGTTATTTTGGGTCATATTGAACAATGTTTACAATTTCTATCAGCGGAGGTTCTGGGAATGATGAAGCGGGAGATGACATTCACCGTTAGTTTTTAAAATGTTGGGATAATACAAAATAAATATCATTGGAGATCCAACTTATGTAAAGCGAGTAAAAAAATTGTTATTGCATTCTCATCAAGACATATTTGTTGTAGTTTTTTTTATTAATAAATAAGGAATAAACCCCTATGTTTTTTATATTATTTTCTTCTATTTATTATATTTCTTCTATATATTTTGCTATTAATGTAAATTGACTAAAATCAGCTGGGATTTCCAAAACAAAATTGGAGAATGACCACGAACCCCCACACTCACAGATTTTGTCGTGATGTTTGTCTCATAATAATTTCATTTAAGCCCAATGGGTAGCGTGCTCTTATGTGCAATATCTTGGGACACATTTAATTTAGATCTGACATTTTTTCACGATGGCAATTGTGTATCCATATATATGAATTTATATACTTAAATGAAAATACATGTGCTCAATACCATTAAGTAAATTCTTATGAACGTCACATGTCACTTTCTTATGTCCTTACCCAATCGACGTTCATTAAACTAGCATAGCCTTTAGCATAAAACATATTTCGATCATGCCACTTGGAATAATGCCAACCAGCCAACGTATTTTGTCTATGTATGTAAATGCCCCTACAATTTTGCGTACAAAAGAATAGCTTGCGGCCATATACAAATGTCAATCAAGATTTCACTTTATATTTCGCTCCAAATTTTTCTACCCAATATGGGGTAAACAGGTGATCAGAGTCACCGTTTGTAAAATATCATTGTATTTCAATTACAACTTTAGGTAGTTAGAGGATGGATCCGTCAGAAACAAAAACTTTTCTTCTACCTCAAATAAATAGATCAACTAACCGTGAATTACCCCGTGAACCCCACTGTACTCATTTTTTAATGAACTGCCGTTGAAACTTTATAACAATTATATTAAATAGAATTACAGTTTTTTATTTTAATTTTCATATACAATTAACTAGTTACGTATATACTATATCGACCCCGGATTAAACCACTTGCAACTGCAATGACTGTTCTTGAGGTTGCGTCCACACCGCATTATCGTATCGAACAAACTTGTTCATCTGGAATATATCATCTTCGCGATAGTCAGTATCGACCACAAAGACATCTACAACCTTTTCGATTGTGTAATTCTCGTTTAGGAGTATGTTTGTCAGTATTAGTGGTGTCACTTTGATAAGTCCCAACTTAGAAGGGCACACGGTAAGAGGAAATTCTTTATGTTGTCCCGGATCAACTGTACCTAATGAGAATTCAGAAGACCCGGTGTAATTACAACCGACTGACAATGTCGTATCAAGCTTGACAACGAGATCCATAGGACTCTCTGCTGTATTGGTTACACGGCAGATAAACGTAAAAGGTTCACCAATTTTCACAATATTTTTCGCATCGATAATCTCCAAACGTACATCTTTATACTCGAATGGCTGCAAGAGTTAATATAAAATGATCAATTGAACAAATTTTTAACAAACGCTTATCTTACCAAACGCTGCAGTTGACTTGTCTGAAGACGACCCTTTTCACCAAGACTCGAACGCCATACAATATCGAGTTTACCAACTGCATTTGCCTGCCTCAGTTCCTTTATGTCTTTCGCAATATCTGGTTTGGGCTGTAAATTAGATTTTTAAATTTTCCACTTGAATTAAAATTATTTTTAACTATAGTTTATACTAGCAAACAGAAACTACTTTATTAAAAGATTATACATTGCGATCATCTCCCTGAATATGAAAAAGCTGTGACGTTCACCAGAATAATCACAGCCAAAATCTTTCTACATATCAGAGTTAAATTGTAGTTTAATCTGCATTTATGAGCTAAAACGGGCAGAACAATAACTTCTAGATAGTATTCAACATCGATCTATAAAACCAAAACTTACGTACTCTAAGTAAAATCGATGTTCCAATGCTCTACAAAGCTCTTTCTACTATCACATCCCTTATTTAGCTTAATTTCCTAATCAACACAGTTTTTTGTCATAAACAGGAACATAACCTGAGAGAACGGAAAATTACTTTTTGGCTACTTTTACTGCCAAACCGTAAACAACTGATTATATCGTTACCTTAGTAATGAAATGATGTTTGTTATAAATATTTGATTAAAATATTTTTTGAATGCGATTATCTTAAAACTATAGTGTTGCATATACATTATTTTATTACTAAAGTGACGATATGTTGGTACTAAAATAAAATAATTGAAATGTAGGTATACCTTGATGCAGTACAGAAACTGACAACTATTATTAGGCTGGAGCATATTTTTTGAAGTGAAGACAGATTCCCCATTTGGTAGTGTGTTTAATGGAGTAACCGTGTAATGTTCTGAACTATCCAGTTCGACTTTCTCAAGACAAAACGGCCCAGTGGTAATATTTTGGATCTGTCAATGAAAGAAATAGTCTATGTACTTACATTTTTCTTGAATTTGTTGGAAGTTCTTACTTGTGCTTCTAGATAGATTTCATCCATTTCCGCATTATAGAATTTCGTTTTCACATCAAGTGGCTTCAAGACTTGAAATTTAAAGAATTTACGAAAATACTGTGGAAATCCAGCGGGCGTGGTATAGTTCACTTCACACACCAATCTGAAAAGCAAATAAATTCACAAATATTTCTAGTGGTTAACTTTTTTGTCTCTTACATGTGTGTTCCTATCTCCTTTACTTCATAGCGTATAACATCATCTAAAGTTTCTTCCGCTGTTAATGTGGCTGGAGTCGCTTGTTTTTCATGCATCGGCAGATTAATGCGCGTTGAATTCGATTGTAAATCTGCCTTCACTGTTACTCCTTCCACAGGATGCGAGGTGCAATTGTGTACACAAATATAACTTGCAAAGGTTTCTCCCAAGTATATGTTTCCGAAAGATTGTGGTAGCAACATAAATTGTCCAGCAGCAGCTGCCAGCGTTTCAGCACCTGCAACTGTGTTTCCTTCGCTTTCCTGCACGTGACGAAAACTCTGTTGTGGCAAATCTCGAGTTTCACACGAAATTATTTGTGGGCCGATAAGCGTTGGGCGTGTCAAACGCATCACTATAAAATAAAAAAGAATAAAACCTATGGAACATAAACTCATATAGTTCTTTTCAACACGCCTTTTAGCGCCAATAAATGTTCGCCCTGCTGTTCCGGATTCATTTTTTATATTTAGTTTGCTAGGTTAGGTTAGGTTGGAGTGGCTGTCGAGAGACACACTTAGGCCTGAACGGCCCATTGTGATACCACATAGTTAGACCTACAGTTGAACGCCGATTCCGAACGGCGGTGTGGCAATTTTTTATCGGCTTGGTGGTTTTGCCATTACCAACCAATGTGTGTACTTGTACACTATCTTATAATTCTCATACACTTCATATTGATAGTGAATATAAGAAAGTAATGAAAATTAACCACCAGACGAAGACGGAAATCGAACCCGAACCTCCCAGATGAAAGTCTAGTGCACTATCCACTAGTTTGCTAACTTGAATTAAATTTTATTTATTATTGTTTATGGTAATTCATTAAAATATTTTTTCATATTTAGCATCAACGTTGCATTTTGTAGTGCTATTTCTTGCACAATTTCATATAACAGAATTGCAGCGTGTCGATGATTTACCAGATTAAAAATCGTTGCACAACCATAACGCCCATAGCGGTATGAGAAGGGACAGAATTGTCACCACTGACTTTACGTTTACTTAAGCAGTACACAGGCTAGCTTGCCTGCACATCCATGGAAATTGTTCAAATCAAATGTTTTCAAAAATTAATTTGGCATCCAATAGCGAGAAAGGATGAACTTCCGTTTTTTTTCGTGTTGGCTATTGGAACGGAATCAACCTGTGTATAATAACTTTCCTTCTGCTTAATATAACATACTAATTGATGCTTTTATTTATAATGATGGAAGTTACAATTTTCCATTCAAACATTCCGGGTATAAGCGGCAAAAGAAACAGCTTGACGAAGAAGTAAAAACAGTATAACAGTATAATTATAGAAAAATGAAATCAATTTATTGAATAAAAATAAATAGGTTAATATTTCTAATGAAAAATGTTTATTTGTTTCCAATTAGAAGCCAAAATCAATGCGTATAAAACTTGAAATGGCAAATAAAAAAAAAGAAATATCAAAGAACGAACATTACAAAAGAAAACTTGCTGGCACGAGCAAGTCTTTACTTTCTCCTCTCGACTTGTCAACAAGAAAACTTACCGTGTGGAAAAGGCGACTATGAAGCAAAATTTGTATGCTGGTAACTACCGGCGAAGTAGTGCAATCCGTGTTCAGCGATTCTGCCGGATTATCTTTCAAATTACAAATGTATATGTGCAATTAAATATTTATTAATTAATGGAGGACTTATTGGAATTAATGGAGTTAATGCTCATACTTGCGCTACTTTATGAAGCACTTGAACGCGTTATGACGAGTACATCTAGAAGATTTTGGATCCAGCCAATGAATCTTGATAGAGATGTTAATGGGTTTTTTGCGTTAAATTTTGATTACCTTTATGAAAAGGATCCGGAGCAGTTTATATCGGCAGTTAGGATGAATAATAAGTCTTTCGATGTGCTCTACAATTTGGTTAAAGATGATTTAACAAAGCACTCGAACAGAGCAGCAATAAGCGCCAAATGCAGATTATTTATGACACTTGTGTAAGTGATAAAAAATGTGTAAAATATTAAATTTATGTGCTTTTTGTTTTACAGATATTTGGCAAATGCATTCAGCAGCAAACATTTCTCAACGAGTTTCAAAATTGCACAAACCACGGTTAGGAGTATTGTAAGCGAAACATGCGAGGTACTATGGAATACTCTGTCTGAAATTTATTTGTCCTTGCCAAACGAACATGAATGGCAAGGAGTTGCGGATGATTTTGAAGGCATCTGGAATATCCCAAATTGTGTTGGCGCCATTGCTGCGAAACAAATCGCAATTACTTGCCATCAATCATCGTCCCAATATTCAAAAGGCACATATCCTATTGTGATGTTGGCAGTTTGCGATTCCAATTACAGTTTCTTAGGTTTCGATGTAGGAATGTTTAATACACAAAGTGATGGTAGTGATGGTGTAATTTGGCAAACAAATTTTAATAATTTGTTACTCACTGAGAAATTGGGCTTACCTGCGTGCTCTGTTTTAAGTAATTCCAACATTAAATTTCCTTACTTTTTCATTGGACCCTCCACATTTCCGATGAAATCATATATAATGCGTCCATATCCTGGTAAGTTAGCATTTTGCGTATTTGCAATTTTGACTTTATAAACATCGCTGCCCTTTTCAAATTCCAGGGCGCAAGTTAACTGAGGAAAAGAATAAATTTAACAAACGCCTTTCATGTACCGAACAGATAACAGAAAATACTTTTGGTTGTCTGACAGCGCGTTGGAAAATATTACAACGCCCCTTACTTATGAGCCCAAAGTCTGCAGCAAATATTATTAAAGCTACAGTAGTTTTACACAATTTTGTTAAAATGCACGATGCAACCTATTGCCCAGATGATTTTGTAGATAGTTATGATGGGGACACAGTTGTTAAAGGACTATGGCGACAAGAAGGTTTAGTTCTTCTCAAGAAAGCTCCGAATCTACATTCAAATAATGCAACAAAACATGCATTCTCTTTAAGGGATACATTGCGAGATTACATTTTTACTAATTGAAAACTATGCAATAGTTGTTAAAAATAATGTTTAATCATTATAACTAAAAACTGATTGGTCATGACTGACAAGGTTTTTTTTTTAATTAAGCAGTCAGCACTCAAGAAGGTAATCATTGCGATGATTGAGGAAGGAGGGTAGATAATTGGTAGGAGGAAAGAGGGATAAGTAGTTGTGAGCGTTTGCCTTAAATTTGGAAAGGTCGTAAAAATGCAGATAAAAAGTTCCAGGAAACTTATTCCATATACGCGCGGAACAGCAAAGAAAACAACTATCCACGCGGTATGCGTGACTATCGCTTGCGGTTCGTGTAGCTCTGATGAAAACATTAACTGATGACATCATTTTCAGCATCTCAGTAGAAAATAATATTTATTAAACTTGTAATTTACTTTCGTAATGAATTAGGCTTAAAAGGCTGTAATAAATAAATAAACATCTACCATGAAAATACCGGTTGCACAAAGTCACGTTTCTACAATGCTCCAAGATGTTAATAGAGCTGGAAACCTCCGGTCTCTTATTAGCTTTATTTTGACTGGATTCAGGAGCTTAAGATTCATTCGTAGATGCGAATTGTACTCCATTTTGGGATGGATATACACTCGTCCTAAAGCCGATTTTTAGGTTTGATAAAATATTCTTATTCTTTGTATTTATTATTGAACTAATTTGTTTGATTTATGATTACTGATTATGTTGCTAAAAACATTTCGTTAGGTTTTTAAAAAGTTGAAACAAAAAATGATTGTACTTAAAGCATGTATTCCATTCAAAAACAATATGCGCTACCAAAAAGCTTATACATGGTGCAGAATCGTTTTGAAATATTACATTGGATATGTGTTCGGATAATCTATCCATGTAATATTTCTGTTTACTATGTCTATGCAGGCTGAAGAGTTCACAGAACCTTCCAGAAGAATTATTTCGCCAACACCTCAGCTGGTGATTGCACCCCATAACGTACGTAGAATGCTTTACAGTACTTTGGATGCATTTATCACTATATCATTCGTTTGTCTGCGGCGCACCATGACTCCTGAATCTGGACCAAAGAAGATTTATTTTACTTTCGTCAGAGAATATGACCTGAGCCCAGTCATTAGACGACCAATTTCTTCTTTGCAGCTATTAAAACGATTTAAACGCATCTTTGCTGTTAACAATGGCTTTTCGCAACTCTTCGTGCATTGAGATTATTTTCTCTTAAACGACGTTTTACTGGTTTTTTTTTTTTTATTTTTTAAATTTATACGCACTATATCTCTCTCCTCACTTTCATTTCAATTTCAATAATTTCATTTTCTTGCTTTTATGTTTATACCATAACTATTTTTTAATACTCACTTCACAACCTTCAAATATTTCAAAGTCGAACTGTATTGCTCGATACAAAACTCACGCGTCACATACATCGAAAAATAACAGTAAATGCGAAAACATGACGTAATAAAGAAAATTCTACGAAAAAAGTTAAGGTCAGCGTTTTTTTTGAGCGCGAGTGTAGGTAGTGTAGATCACGCGGAGATCAGTATGAGTGAAGTATTTCTTACACCGCTTTAAAAAGCCAGGGCACTTGGCTGCTTCTTTCAACATTGGGTCTTGCGCGCGTCGAATCAAACTCTGTTCGTGAGACCCGACTAGGAAATTGATTGGAGATCATTATTCGAATCATTCTAAATGACGAATGGTAATGTCATCTGCAAAGGAGTGAATAGGGTTCCCAGAAGGCTGTTGATAAAGATAAGGAAAACGATTGGGGAGATATACAGAGTAATTTAGTTGTATGCACTGAGTGCTTGTTTCCCCTATTTATTTTTCCCCTCTTACAAAGAACAAATCATAATGATGAAGTTAATGCAGCACCATTAGAAAGACAAGCACAAATAGAAGATAAGTTTTCAAGCAGTAAATTCAGAACAACGATTCTATATTTTATAAAAGATACTATTCATATTACACATAATAGACCCAATATAGCACAAAATTTCTTAACGTTTATTTAAAAGAACTACCAGCCTATTTTAACAAATGGAAACTCGTGCTCAATGTTTCTAAAACGGATTTCATCCATATTAGGGGTCAGGTTTGCGGACCAGTGCCTATTTAAAAAAAAAATGTCGTGGCATGTGTATAAAACTGAGTGGTGAAGCTATCCCACACTCAAAAGACATCCGATTATTGGGATTGCAATTCCAAAAAAAGGTAGATTTACCAATAATGTGACTATAAGAATTAATAAGGCTCGAAAAGCTAAATTTGCAATTAATCGTATTTTAACTAACCGATACATAAACACGAAAATTAAGACTGGTATTTATAAATTATATATACGACCCATCCTCACATATGCTGTTCCTGTTTGGTGTTTACAACCCTTTGTTAGTTCACATCAGATGGAATTAATGAGAACGTTTGAACGTGGTTGTCTCCGTTCCACCGTTCCGTTCAAATACTAAAAGAGACATTGGTTCATATAAATATGGTAAAATTTCAGAAATATATTCCGCAGCAAAGTGTGAGAGAATGGATCGCTTCGTGGCGTACAGACACTATAATTTTTTTCAACAAATGCATAAACTATGAACTTATTAAGTGGTAAATACACAAATATTACATACATTCAAGATGTACATGAACCGGACACTTGGTCTTAAATGACAAAATTTAAATTTTGCACACTAGATGCAATCATGGAAGCGGACTAGTGCAGCGGTTCTCAACTGTTTTCGTCCTGCGTCAAGCCGCGCCTCCCCCACTTTGATTTTTTCACAACATTTTTTGTACTGGTTTATTATTTATAAATTAAATCATACCCTCCTGGGAAAATATCTAGTTGCTGTATACTTTGGAGGAGACTCTGGTTAGTCTGTGTTAAGGATAAACTTATCTAGTAGTTGAATAGTTTCTCGTGAGGAAAACTAGGATGGTGAAGTTTAAGTAAGGTTGTAGTTGAAATATCGCTAGCAAAAACTAACCAATTAATTAATAAATCGAATCAAGATGCATTCTCCGAAGTGATTCTTAAGGCTCAATTATGCATAAGTAACGCAACGTAGCGTAACGGAACGTAAAAATCTATCGAAGATAGAACTCTACGTTGCGTTACGATTTCGGTAATCATTTGCATTCACTGCCCATATCACAGATATTTATGTGACAGTTGGCAACGTTACGTTCCGTTACTTATGTTTAATGTCAAAGTTTATGTAAAAGACAGTCAAGAAACTCACAAAAAAACTGTAGGTATTTCACATTAGATTTAATTTTTTCTGATAAATATTTTCGCGGTTAAAGTCAGAAATTTAAAATGTGAAACTAAAAAGTGCATATTTTAGTAAAACTAAATATTATGATTACAGTGCACTACTGAGTACGCAAATATTTGTTTATTGAAATGTCTCCGCGCCTCCCTTCAAATCTATCTACTCGCCCCACCACTTGAGAACCACTGGACTAGTGTATAGCACAGGACAATAAACAATATTTAATTAATTAATTTTAGCTTTTGTCACATGTACCGTATCAATTTAGTTTAAGTATTATGGTTTTTCATTGTTTTTTATCTTTTTTAATATTTTACCCATGAACAAAAATTTACCTATTTAATTTTGTAATTAGATAAGTTAACTAAGCATCTATATAAATTGTATCCCGTTTATTGGATAAACATTTAAAAAAAAAGAAAAAAAAACAAGATACTATAAGCGCCTGGTTATATTGGTGCTCGGAGTTCGACGAACACAAAACATTTTCTCCCGTACTCGGTCAAGGTAGTTACATTCAGCTCGTTGCAGAGTTGTTTTTTGTTAAAATATACTCGTTTGTTTAATACTATTTTATATGCAATGATACTGTTTTGTAAAATAACTCATTGCCACCCGGGATACTCGGTGTACAACACACAGAGCATATCGTGTTCGGTGTGAAAGTAAGGACTCTCTCTTTGTGTTCGGTGCAACAACATTTTTATGGTGTTCGCCGAGCATACTCGCAATATAACCACAGCCTAAACAAAAATTTTATTTTGGGTTCGCATATACAGAGTTCGACCGAACGTTCAGCTTCGGCTAAAATTTCGCCGAACAATAGCCGTACACAAAAATATTGGCACTACAGCCAGAAATTATTTTTAAAAATAATTGCAACCCAAAATCTTATCGCTCCTCCATCTAGTGTTGCTAATTAGCAACTCTTTAGTGCTGCAGGCCAGCTTTATAAAGATAGGGTTTGTCAATTGTTTGGTATAAATCCCGAAAAAATTTTTATTTTTACACTATAATATACAGTTATTTAACTTTGATTAATAATATTTTTTTTTGTGTTCAATGAAATATAAAAATAAGTGGTTTTTTCTAAATCAACGCTCTGAATTTTAAACGCGATACTATCATAAAAATAAAAAAATATAATTTAAATAATATACCAAACATTTGTATTTCAAATTAGGCCAAATTTATCATTTAAAAAGTAAAAATTATTGATTTATTTTTATACTTTTTATAATTCAGTTTCTGTTCAAATGTTCGGTTCGGCCTTCGGCTTCGGCCGAACATTAAAATTTTGGCTAATGTTTGGTTCGGCTTAGGCCAAAAAATTGACCTTCGGTCAAACTCTACATATACACATGCATACATACGCGAGAGGCTGCAAAACAACAAACAGAAAGTGCTTAATTTTAAACAACAGTTTCAACATATTAAGCGCCAAGTGATTTTAACGAAAATTATCTTCGGCTTTTCGACTATCATCCACCACTTATGTTGTTGCCTAATTATGGCCAAAAGAGAATTGTAAAAACTGAGCAAGGAATATTTCTATGTGTAAATGAGGACATACTTTCTAAATATAAAAAAAATACAAATTAAATCAACGAAAAATTGTAAGTGAAAAAAAATAAAAGCAAATAAATGAGTTAAATAATGGATAATATGATTAATCTATTAAATTTCAGTTTTCTTTCATTTCTGCAGAACGTTCCACGACATAATTGATTAGTTCTACTTTCAAAACGTCCTGCTGCTCCTCATTCATTTTTTGCAGGTAATCATCCAGCATACTTAGAAATGCCGAATTCCTGCTCTTTTGTTTTGCGTTGTTCTGTGAACATTTGGCTGCTACTAGTTCCTTCACCGTTCCTATCAAGGAACAAATATCATCCATTGCTTGCATTTGTGTTTTACGTATTGGTTTTGAACAATTGTTCTCTGATGTTTGTGTTTGGTTTTTACATGGTGCGTTAGTCTTAGAAACTACATTTTCTTCGGGGATGTTTAAGCGACTGTTGTCAACTGTTGGCGTACTTATTTTTTGTGTTTCTTCTGCATTATATGCATGAAGAGACGGCATATCCATAGAAAATTCCACTGATTGCGTTTTTGTTTCACAAGGTAAAACCACTTCCTCGAGAATATCTGTGGTAACATCGTCTGTTGTTTGCTGATTTATTTTAAGTGATGATTTTTGTTTGCAACTTGTCACATACTCCTCAAGAGTATCTGACCAAGATTCTTCTGGTTGTGTTTTTATTTTGTATGGTGCTTTTGTCTGAGAAGTTGCAATAAACTCCTCTTGCTCATCGGTGCTATAGGTTGTTGATGTATGCAATTTACGCTTACGCGATGTTGTCGGTTCCTCGTAGTAAAATTCACTATTCAATTTTGCTGGTGTTGTAGTATCAACAAACTCAATTTCACTGTCGTTTTTCCTACAGGATGATGTGCTGTTGTGTCTTTTTCTGAAACTGCAAACCGTTTTGTTGGTAGAATAGTTAATTTACTTAAAATCACTTACTACGGCTTTAAAAAGGCCATCTGGTCTATAAATTTCCATTTCGTTCTTCCCAACGTATTCTTTTTATTCACCTCTTTGACATATCTGTCGCGGAGCGATCTCCATCGTGATTGGCATTGCTCCTCTATAAGATTTTAAATATTTTATTTCAAATTCAATAAATTCCGAGTTTTACTTACTTAAATCACCGACAGCATTTGCCACCGCATTCCACGCTTTATATTTGATAAGTTTATTTGTGTATGATATCGAATTCCTTTTGTATAAACATTCGTGTTTCCGTACTTCTTGTATAAGCAATTCCTCAAACATTTTAAAAATTTTTAAAGTTGTTTATAAATTTGCATTGGTAACACAAAAATACACAATACAAAACAGAAAAAAATTGGTCTGCCAGCTGAAACAAACCAAATTGTTGTCAGTACAATGGGCGCGTCATATGTTAAGCTTAAAACACAATTGCGTCGTACGACGGTAAAGCGGTTGACGGTTACCTGAACAGCATAGTCAGCTCTTACCCATACGGATAATACGTATTCTCAATTGGCATGCCAGCACTGGCAGATGTAGCCGCAGTGCGACACTGCTCTTACAGGTGTCAAAAAACAGAAAAATTGTCTTTGTGACGTAGGCGTCCAGCCAATTATCATGCCAATTCATTTCCAACAAAATGTCAGGCACTTCATTTTTGACAATTTGCTCTCTCTGCTCTACTTTATTTCTGTTTTCTCTCACAAATTTGCAGAAACGTCAAATATTGTCAGCTTACGTCAAATCATTGGCATCGAAATATGCTTGCCAGTGACTCTGCCAATGAAAAAAGTGTGAGTGTATTAGTGAAAAAGTAGGAGTGTGTTAGGGGGATAGACAAAATCGCTCAGGCAGCATATTGACGAAACATTTTTCTCGTTTCTCCTTGTAGATATTCGTAATTCAATGTTTGTTTTACCATTGCGACGGGAACTATAATCACGAAAGTTTAATGCAACTAATCTCACTGTATAACATAGCGTCTCAACTAGCCATAATTCATGTTTATGTTCCTGTCTTACCATCAAAATGTCTAATCGGTACACCTTATGTTAATGTCATACGAAAAAAATTCAACGTTTTGTCACGACAGTACTGCTGCTTTTTAAATACACAAACATCAAAATCGAATGTAACTTCAAATTTATGTTAGTGTTGCTAGCAGCTGTACTGTTTGACGAAATGCTGGATTTTTTTGCTAAGACATTGACATAAAGTGCTCGACTAGACATTTTTATGGTAAGGTAGGAACATTAACATGAATTATAAATAGTCGAGACGCTATGCTAGACGATGAGATTACGAAGTCAATTCTGCGGATCAGGAAAAAATAGTTTCCATTTATTGCAAATCCTACGTGAAAATCCCTCAAATTGGTTTGGTATATTCAGTATTAATTTACTGATACAATAATAACGCCATCTGTTGACTTTATAGTACTATGAAAAACATAAACAATTCAAATATATTTGAATCTACTACTATATTGAAAAGAACAACAAAAGCAAAACGTTTTCGCAAATATTTAGTGCAACAAAAAGATAAAAAAATTACAGCGCGTTATGACTTGTTTAATACAAGTAAGTGTTGTACATCAAAAACTATTTATTATCTTTTATTAAAGTAGTTTTCTATAGCAACGCCATCTGTTGGCACTATGAAAAAAATAAATACGCATATATCAATAGCAATGCCATCTGTTGCTTTTATAGCGCAATACAAAACATAAACAATATAAATATATTCGATTGTACTACTATTATGAAAATAACGTCAAAAACAAAACGTTTTCTCAAATATTTAGTGCGACAAAAAGATAACAAATTTACAGCGCGTTATGACTTGTTTAATTCATGTAAGTGTTGCACATCAAAAACTATTTATTATTTATTACTCATACGCATTCCTTTCTGCTTTGTGTTTGTGTGGTGGAAATCACAGCGAGCGAAGTAAAAAAATCTTTGGCTTTGATTGTACGAAAAACATAAATATTTACAATAACAAATGTAAGGGGAACAAATTTTTAATATAAAAATGCATTTTACCGGTAAACTATTAACTTTAGATATATGCCACCACTGACTTTATTTTAGCAAACGATGAGATCTATAATCTTTCTGTACATAATTTTTATGTACCTCTTATAGTTTAAGCAGCATTTTGCATTAGGTAGCTAAATTTCATAAAAAAGCTGACTTTGGTCCAAATAATGGTCTATATTAAAGAAACTATTTGAAATTAACTTAAAATAAATATCGACTTAACTCGACAAATGTCCAAAGCAATTATGTACTAAATTTCATGACAATCCGTTGCGAAATATAGAAACCTATTAGGACTAAACATTTAACAAAGCTCTATTTTATATATATAGATTTACATAGTTTTTCAATAGAAGCGCCATCTATTGATAACACTATGCTAAACATAAATTTATATTATTTTTTGACTCTTAACATGTTCAAGGTATTTCCTAATAAAGAAAACTAATTTTAATAACATTATTTATACGTTTTTTATTATAAATAAAATATATAATTTAGTACTAAGTAATAAAAGTAGTATTAATAATCTTCTATTAACTCAAATGCACCTCTAAAATGTTCAAAATGGCTACTTTTTGAAAAAAGGTAACTACCTCTAAATACTTGTAACATGGGTAAAAGTATTTAGAAAACTGTTTTTGGAGACATTTTGCGAAGAAAAAACAATGATAAAGTAAGCCAAATCCAAAATAAACCAGTTTTACGTTGGACTTAAGCACTTTTGATAAATACCATATGGACCTAATTAGTTTAGAAAAAAAAATCATCTGGACTTATGCACAAGAAAACATAAAGCATCTGTATGAATGCGGCTATGTGCAAAGCCAAAATTTAAATTTATTACAATGCAGTAGCAGAACAAGGAAAGAATGCAATTGGCTGAAAGGGACTTAAGCAATTTTGATTTACACTTACGATGGGACTTAGTCACTTTTGAAAAAGTAGTTAAATTTATTAATTTGATTAACATTAATTAGGCTCATTTCTTTTGTTTAAACTATTTATTTGTACGGTCAATCTGGAAAATTTTCGTCTATGGCCTTGGCACTTTGGATATGTACCGACTCATATTAACTATTTAAATGTCATGTGCATACATACAATTATCTCTCCCAGATTGCTGTTATTGCACTCACAAATTCCCAGTCACAAACCTGCCAAAGAAGTTTCACTTCCATCGAGTGCACTAAGTTGCGCATGTGAGTTTTTTATTTAAGTGGTTCATTGTTTGGCAATAAGCTAAAATTTTGTTCATTTCGAAATTTTTTTAAATTATTTTGAATAAATTCTAGAATTTTTTTTTCAATGTATCTTAGAGGTAAGGTCAGTTTCTGATGTATTTAGTATAAAACCTGAATATAAGTTCTTTTAGATCTGTCTTAAGTAAAGTCTGGTTTTTTGATTTTTTTTTTAACTTTAACTTTTTTCCTACTCTACGAAACATCTGTCCCCGCTTCCCCCTGACCCGATTGCTTTTTAAACGTTAGATATACATTTAACTTTGTCGGATAAACTTTAATTTTTTTTGCACACTATTACACATACATACTTAGTTCTGCCATAAATTCTGTTACAAAATGTCGATCGCTTGCTAAGTTTAAAATCTTCAAGGAATAGTACCGTTAGTTTTTTTTAGCATGTGTGCATCATAAAGCACCATGTTTGATTACAATGAAGGGTTCAGCATTAGTAATGACGATTATATACAAGTGAATACTCGACACTTTTTATTCGATTCGAGTACTGTTTTTATTCGATGCCATACCATAAATATTTTACTTGGTATCGAACAAAAAGAGTCAGTATCGTATACTCGATTTTGTAGAACATTTATTTATATAACTGAAATATTGCTAATATTTTACAGAAATTAATAATATATTTCAAAATGCTATTGCAGAATTTTTCAATATGTATATTCAAAATATTTTAGTTCATATTGCAATATTGCAATGTATGAAAATATTGCAGAACAGTATTGACGTTCTAGAAAATATTGCAGTCCATGTATGCTCAACAAATTGCAACTTTTCCTTTACGTGTCATTTCTATATGATTCACGTTGTGAAAGTTGAAATATTTTAAAAACATGACGTAAAGGCGAAAAACTGAGGACGCCATCGTGATCAGAGGAATTATGTATGAGGTACCTGACGCCAGTTTCATGTTAGTAGTGTAATTTGTGTCTTTGAACGAGTATTCGATACAAGTACGTACTTGATATTTTCGATGGCATCGATACTTTTACTTTTGTAATTCTGGGTTATGATTTCAAATATTAATAGCTTATATGGGATATTGAAATATTAAGAACTCTCACTAAGATCACTGATGAGGAATCGTGGTGGATTCCGAAACGGCCGTCTGATTTGCTCGTCTCTATATACATTATTGTTGTGATGACTATATTTGTTCATTAAGCCTATTTAAATATAACTTCATATAACGAAATTAACATGAGCTTAAGTCATGACTTTGAAAATTAACCTCTAGATTTAATTTTCATAGTCTCCTAAAAAACTATCACGAGTAAAAGTATCGATACTATGTGGGTATCGAATCAACGCTATTAGTAATGTTTTGGTGCGGAGTCTCTCACAAATGTGCCACATCTATTCATTACTACGAAAAAGATGTTTAAACTGCAACTAAAGTGTACCAGCAAGATGTTATTAGAGAATGTAGTAAAGGGTTTCATAAAAACTCTATTCAATGAAGAAAGATGGGCATTGGCGTAACTAGGTAGGGGCTTGGGGGCACGGCCCCCCACCAGCTGGCTCTAGGCCCCCCAGAAATAATATGACAGGCAGGACTAAGCATTTTTTTGTTTTTTCCGAATGAATAGTTTTTTCCGAGGATGTAGTTCGGTGTTTCGGCCTAATTTTTAAGGTTATTTCGGAAATTTTTGATTGTAACAAAATAAAATACAAGCATTTAAATTTTTATATGTATATTATTATTGACATCTTTAACTGAACAAACAATTTTTTTGGAATTTGTTTTACTATATTTTTTTTAGCGTTTTTTACTCCCAAAGTTGACACCTGAAAAAAGGTGTGTAGCTGGTTCGGGGATTACGGTGCTTGAAGAACAAAAAAAATAAATACATTAGTAAAAATTGAATTAAATTCAATTGTAAGGCTTTAAATGAACAATGAGGCCAGAAGAACTTCAAAAAGTTCATAGCTACGGTTCCTCATCAGTGATCTTTGTGATAGTTCCCTAATTTCAACGATCTATATAAGTGAAAATACTGTAAAGTAAATGAGATAATGATTTTTTTTCCCTGAACATAAAAAAAAATCAGAAAATAATTATTATTTCGGAGCAAACAGATAAAAATCAAAAAATTATTATAATTTCTGAGCAAAAAATAAAAATCGAAAAATAATTTTTATTGATGATCAAATAAATAAAATTCAAGTAATAAGCATTAAATTTTGTTTTTTTCATACTACTTATAATGATTACGGTCCCTGGTTTTAACATTGCACCTCGTTGTGATTCTACATTTTGTAACAGAAATTAAATAAAGACATTTGACAAATACATAGTAAGAAGAAGATTTGTTGTTATGAATGTAAAAATGCACAAGGAGGATGATTTATTAAAGTTTGTGAAATATGAAAAGTTCCAACATTTTACCTAAATATATTTATTTACATATATTTGGGTAAAATGTTGAAAATAGTAATAACAATTTCTTCGCATTTTGATTTCATGAAATCAGTAGAAAAGTATTCAAAAGTACTTATATGAAATATGCAAAACCGCAACCAAACGTTTATAAAGAATATATAAATATTGTAAATGTTGAATGTTATTTGCCAAAAGAAATGTTAAATATTTGTTTTATCAAACACGTCAAACTGTTGGTTTCTACGATTTTTGTTTCGATTCCAGCAAGAGCTTTACAATCTATGCTCTTTGACTGAAGTCAATGTTAGTAACAAAAACTATTTTGACTATGAAAGCGAAGAAATTAAAGTAATGGTGTATACACATTGACGACAGAAGCTACACGAACACACGACTACAAAATTCTGTCGGCTACAACTGTCGCTGTGTAGTCAGATACTAAACACAATGGAAGCGGCACCACCTGCAGCAAACACAGCCAAAACAACAGAAGCAAACTCTCTTCTCTCTCTGTCGCTTGACAAATTAGAAATAGATTTAAAATCGATGAACAATTGAGGTCGGTGGTCATGTAGTAGTGTCATCGCCAAAATAATTATCTCCATAATTTGAGAGATGTAGTCGTATAGCTGCCGTCGTCAATGTGTATGTACAGTTTAAAATTAAACTTCATGTTAAACTAAACGAAAGCACTTTATATTTTGAATATGGTTATGGGCCATAGAGTATTGGCGCGGAGATGAGGAGCGTATGAGGAGCGAGATGCTAGTAACACCAAGAGCCTGTGCCAATTAGTATCAAAGTGCACGATTGGGTAAATTTTTGACACTTGTGAGATGAATATAATTGTTAAAAATTAGCCGAAGGGGCTACATGAATATTTGGCAGATGATATCAAGGTGATACTATTTGGCACAGCCGAAATCCAGATTCTTCTCACCAGACGGAAACAATTTTGCACTAGATTTTACCATAGTAGTATGCTACCGTTTGACACCCACCCCATGTGTACGGAATATTCTGTATCTCCTTTTTTCAATCTATTCTTGTACTGTTCGCACCTATTATTAACATATTTAACCTTAATAAATACACAAAATATATATACAGTTTTGTCCTACGAACCTTACCATAGGATATCCAATTCTTATCCGGGATCAACCCAAAATGTGCACATTTGGTCGTACTTATTCAATTGTAAATTGCAACACTGGCAGTAGTGTTATATGGTCACCTCAATCGTATTTGGGTATTCTGAAGTTTTTGTTGTTGCTGGTTTACACATGGTGAAAGGACATTAAAATGTTGGACTTACCAGAAAACGATATTGCCGATATTGAAGATTTAATTTCGCCCGATGACATAAAACCACGGGATCGTTATAAAAGCAAAAAAAATGTTACTGTGCGGCCGAGGAAACGCTTAACCTGCGAATCCGAAGAGGAGGTTAAACAACAACCATCAGCTAAAATATTGTCCAGCGTTATTCCTGGAACACAAACAGTATATGTAAAAACTTGGGGATGCGCACATAATAACTCCGATTCAGAGTATATGGCAGGACAGCTTGCAGCGTATGGTTACAATTTGACAGATGATAAGGAAAAGGCCGATCTTTGGTTGCTCAATAGTTGCACAGTGAAGAATCCATCGGAGGATACATTTCGCAATGACATACAGTCAGGCATGAATAGAGGCAAACACGTTGTCGTAGCAGGTTGCGTCCCACAGGGTGCACCAAAATCAGATTATCTGCGAGGAATATCTGTGATTGGAGTGCAGCAGATAGATCGCGTAGTTGAGGTCGTTGAAGAAACACTAAAAGGGCATAGCGTTCGATTGCTTCAAAACAAGAAAGATAATGGACGACGGGTAGCCGGAGCCAGCTTGGCTCTTCCGAAAGTGCGTAAGAATCCACTAATCGAGATTATTCCAATTAACAGTGGCTGCCTTAATCAATGTACTTACTGTAAAACAAAGCATGCACGTGGGGACCTGGCAAGTTATTCACCTATGGAAATTGTTGAACGTGCTCAACAAGCTTTCGGGGAAGGTTGTTGTGAGATATGGTTGACCTCAGAAGATACCGGTGCTTATGGCCGTGATATTGGAACTTCATTGCCAGAGTTATTGTGGCAGTTAGTTGAAGTAATCCCCGAGCATTGTATGATGCGTGTAGGAATGACAAACCCACCGTATATTCTTGAGCATTTGGAAGAGATTGCTAAAATATTGCAGCATCCACGTGTTTACGCCTTTATGCATGTTCCTGTGCAAAGCGGCAGCGACGCAGTACTCGCAGATATGAAGCGAGAATATTGCCGCAGCGATTTCGAAAAGGTCGTGGACTTTCTCCGAGAACGAGTGCCTGGCATCACAATCGCAACGGACATTATATGCGGTTTTCCAACAGAAACTGATGTTGATTTTCAGGAAACTATGGAAATGTGTGCCAAATATCGCTTTCCCAGTTTATTTATAAATCAGTTCTTCCCAAGGCCAGGAACACCTGCCGCAAAAATGGATCGCATCCCAGCCCATCTGGTAAAACAACGAACTAAACGCCTCACTGAACTCTTTGAGAGTTATAAACCCTACGGTAATCGCAAAGGACAAGAATACACTGTTCTAGTAACGGAGCTATCTCATGATAAACGTCATTACGTTGGACACAACAAAAGTTATGAGCAGGTGTTGCTGCCAATGAGGAAGAATCTTCTCGGTACGGCAGTGCGTGTACGCATAACCAGCACTTCTAAATTCAGCATGAGTGCCGAAATTCTGGAAGACGAAACAGAGTGGACACGCTGCAGTGCTCCTTTGAAAACCAAAAATGATCTCGACGGCGTACTACGACTCAAAAATACAATCATAAGTAGGTACCTAGGAATGGCATTGATAATTGGATTTGTGACCTTGTTACTCCAACTGTTCATGAAATTTTTTTAGTTGTCAACAATAAAGGATTAAAAACTTAATTGAGATTTGTTTGAATTTATTTTACTACATTTTAAATAACTTTTTGCTTTAAGTAATCAAGAAATCTTCAGAAGGTTCCGTACCAAAATAGCGATCCCCAAAATTTCCGATGCCGGGAATAACGTAGAATTTGTCATTGATTTCCGGGTCCACTGCTGAAGTGACGATTTTTACTTTTGAGAAAGCATAGGCAATGGAGTGTACTCCTATTTCTGCCATTAATAATGAAGCAAGAATTATATTTTCTTCAGGAATATCGTGGTCCAGCAGCACACGTATGGCCATCATGGCAGCGGCACCTGTCGCTACAGTCGCATCCATCAATATCACTTTGTAGTCTTTGATGTCTTTAGGTAATCGCAAATAGTACAATTCTGGTTCACCAGTCATCTGATTAGTTTGTATGAGAATTTTACCAATACGTATATCTTTGCATACATCACAAACGGCTTGTTCCATAGTTTCGCCAGCACGTAAAATTGAAACACCGCAAATTTTTCCAGAAGCCATACGTTTACCTATTTAAAATGGTACATTTTAGATACATCTTTTGATCATTTTCGTATTCACGTTACACCCACTTACCAAAATAAGGAACACCTTGTGGCGTTTCCACTTCGGTAGCCTTGAAAGGGAATAAGCTCAATGCGTATTCAATAACTAAACGAATAAGCCTTTTTGAGTAAAAAATAAACTCATCTCTGGGTGTGTTCCGACAGCGTATAAAAGTATGCAGTCCCATAATCTGAGGTGTTGGCGGCAACAAATGAAGCGAGTCAGGCCTTGGCTGATCTTTGTACGAGTTTGCCAGCGTTTCTCGTAGTTTAAACCCACGCTTTTGTTGTTCAAAATAAGAATATCATGTCATTAGTATATACAATAACCAACTTTTAAAAATGTTTAAATTTACCGACTGCAATTGCGTATGAATATGCTGCACAATCAGGTGGATGGCAACTTTATTCTCACCTCCACGAGGAACTATTATATCAGCATGAGCCATTGTTGGAGCAATATAATTGGCATAGGATGGCTTCACCATATTCAAATATTGCTTGAGGACGCCTTTGAGGTCACGGCCTCGTTGGGAAATGTCCCTAAAACGAATCAAAAAGCGTTGTTTTGATTAAGGAAGGAATATGGGTAAGAGAGACAGGTATCGGTGAATGTTTACTTTAAATTTGGTATGGACAAAATTGCCATGGAATTTGTTGTAGGGAACTCATTTCAAAAGTGACCGGTACTATAGTAGAAATAAATTAATTATAGGAGAAGATACATGGGCATAACAGCCCATTGAGGGTCTAGAACGAGCTTTTCGCATCCATCCATGTTGTGCGAGTTATACTTGTACACGAATCGCAGAGACCTACAGTTTTATGCCGACTCCGAACGGTTAAGTAATAAATTACTATGCAATTTTTAATCTTGAAGATTCGCCATTGCCAGCGTAGAAACTTTTATTTTACAGTGTGCCGAGTATTGATCCCGGGCATCTTGCGTAGGAGTTCAGCTTACTAACTACTACACCACGGCGACCACATACTATTAAAAAGAAACACAGGAATTTTAAATGGCATTGTTTTATTTTTAAGGTCCTACTTTAATAAGAGCGCTTTTTAGCAATATAATCGGTACAACTGCGGTTCGTAGGCTATCTAAGAGTGGAAATGCCATACATACAACGAAATATGTTTTTTTCTTAGTATACTCTAGCGGATCCTAGAGGGGCCTTTTGGGGATAAACTCAAAACAAAACTGTAAAGAGACGAACAAATTAAAACTCTCCGCTTAAAAAATGTATTGATCCGCCTAGTGTATATATATATATATGCACGAAACACTACATTTTTACTTGTGATAAGCGGTTAATAGCTGGCTTTCATTAGCTGTTGCTTCTCTTTGGATACGCTAGTGATTAATTAATAAGATGTTAGAGGACTCATTGCTCACACACATATGTATATAACATGGTAGTTAAGTAGTTAGTTTAATGAGATTCCGACACTTACAGCTTGCGGTATAACTCTGATCATACATACATATATACGAACCTTCTGAGACGTCTGGCTAGGCGAATGTCTGCGTCTGTATCCACAAAAATTTTCATATCCAACAATTTAAGGACTTCCGGACTGTGAAAAGCAAGTATTCCTTCAAAAATAATAACATTGGCTCCGTACATGGTTTTCTGTAATACATTTTGAGCGAATAATATTATGTTGAAATCTACTGCAAATGGGAATATTTCTTACTGTCTCCTTTTTTCGTGAATGCTCTACAAAATTGTAAATGGGCACTTCGACCTTGCGACCTTCTTTAAGTTTTTTCAACACTTTGACCAACAAATCAATATCAAATGCATCAGGATGATCAAAATTATATTCATTCTTCACAGCCTGGTCATGTTGTTTTTCATTTAAAATCTAAAAAGAACATGTTGGTTATTACGTTAAATATTCTTTGAAACCACAGCCTTCCTGCTATAGCCTCCATCATCATACTTTGTAGAAACAATCCATTGACAAAAGTGTAACCCACGAAACATCTAAGCATTCAATTATTTTTTCAGCCACAGTAGTTTTGCCCGATGCGCTACCGCCGCATATACCTGTAAATTTAATTTTTATTTGGTAAATAAAAGGAAAATAAGAGAACTCATTTAATTCTTATACCAATTACGAAGGGTTCAACTTGTTGTCCGGCACAATTATACCAAGGTGGCCGCCCGGCAGTATAAATAGTTCTATTATTAGAACGTATTATGCACTCAGATGCATTTGCCGTAGTAGTTTGATTATTTACTGAAGTGGTGCGTTGACGGCGAGCTGGGCGAGCTGGTCCTGTACGTACAGGCGAATCCAAAGAATTCGACCCAGATGTCTTCGCAGGCACTGTAGTCTAGTATAAACAATTGACTGCTCATTTAAAAATACATATCGCTATTGTTTATTATTTTGGGGTCACTCACCGGCGAAGCGGGGCAGCAAATGTAATCACCATCACCGGTTTCTATACGTAAGTTAGGGTCGATGTAAAGCTGTTCCATGAGATCCGGCCGGTCATCACTATGAATTAACATATTTCATTAATTTTATAGACAGTTTTATAGTGCGTGTACAATAGAGTTTGTGATTTATGAATTTAGTCTAATCTCAAATTTCAGTACAAACTTAAATACTTTATTTAATTTGGCAAATTTTTGGAAAATTATATACTTCACAAACTTGGAGAACCACGACAATTTTGGCACATATTCTTCAATATAGCATATATAAAATATATAAAGAGGAAAATTTGTGTAATGACGCGGCTTATTAATAATACACACTGGACAAAGATTTTATTTAATGCAAAAGAAGAACAACCAAAAACTTTATTAGGTTCCATACAAACGAAATACAAACTTCGTCATAATTAGAGTTCCATTCGACTACTGACTGACTGTTTCCTTTCTTTCGACATAAATTAAATACTAAAATATTCGCTTGATTGATAATTACTAAATGAATTTATCTAGATAAATATAGAATATTTCTCATGTACCAATAATTGAATTTAATTGTGTTTAATTAAGCTAAAAAATATGACTCCTTTTAGTTAGCGTTCTCACATATTGTCGCTGTTATAATTTGATCTCATTCACCAATTGAAAAAATTTTGAGTACGGTTTTTAAAGTTTGAACACGATAATAAATTTATAAAAAAGATAGGTAAGAGCTAATGCGGATACTAAATATTAGGGAAACAGACGCAAAAGAACAACGATCTACAATTGAAAAACCCCGCTCCAAAACCCAACCCTCTATTATTAGCTAAGAATATAAAAAATCGGTGTATGTTTAAGAAAAAAAATAATTAAGGAACGATATGCTTAGTATTTTCTTTGCTATCACACAGTGAAGGCAAAAACAGTGTATTTACCCATCCACATGTTTCTCTATTAATAGAAATGTGACAGCGACTTTTCTCCAATTCTAACCAAAGAAACAATTTACTAACATTAATTAGGTTGACACTAATGTTTTCAAAGTGGTGTATATCGCGAATTACTAAATGAAATCAAGACAGATAGTGGAAATTTATGCATAAACATTGTAGGAAATTGGCATAAAACTATACAATCTCGCAGCCACGCTACTGCATTAACAAAACTTCCTGCCTTATAAACAATACTGAAAGATCAACTCCTAAGGACAGATTACAATAAAACGTGAAATAATTTATTATGGGGCAATTACATGTGATTGTTGACGCTGTTATTGCCAGTGGAAGATGATGCGATTGATAGATTGCCGTTTTTGGAACATGTTTGGGAATGGGAACTGTTGGGTACAACAGCAGGACTACTCATTCCGGAAATATAAAGATATTTAGACAAAAAACTTATGTTTTTTTGTTTCTCAAATAGTTGAAATGCGTATATTAGTCACACACACGAATTGTATTGTAGATACACATGCATGTAGGATTATTAAGCACACGACCGAACACCTATGACGACAATGACGTACGTATTTAACCAGCGACTTCGACTCTACACTGTTCGATCGTAACTGGAGGGAATCAGAATGAAGTTCAAGCTACAAACGTTCGTGACAAGACGAGTCAGAGTTGGACGATAATTTTTTTCTTGCTTCTTTTTATACCTTTGTTGAAAGAAATAACAGTCTGCTTTTCATTACTTTCATTCTTTCTTTTCTCTTTCACGCCACACACCACCAGAATTAGAAAAATATTTAGTTCTTTGTATTCCCTTATAGTTGCTGTTTTTACCTGTCAGAGCTAGCAGAGCTCGATGGGTGATTATAAAATGTGATTTGCTTCGGCTTGCTTTGCTGATTTGGTGCAGACATCTTCTCTTAACTCTGGGTGCAAGAAAAATAAATAATCTTCGGCTATTAGAAGAGCTGCAAAAAGCCGCTATGGTGCTACCACCCAGATGAAACTAATACAGTGGGGTTTTTCATGTAGAAAAATTTTTGAATTGAATTTACACTATATTTAAAATAAAAACTCTGTAAGTTTTAATATTATTTTAAGCTTTAAATAGTAATTAAAAACATTACCGTTTAGCTCGCTGAGAAATTAACAACAACAAAAAAAAAAAATTTAAATCAGATAAGAAAAAAAGTTATAGATAAATCGTTTCTCGAAAAAACTAACTGCATAATGATCTATCAACAATTGCGACGTACGACGATAGAGCGCTTGACTGCTGTCAAAATTAAAACTCACTAATTCGTATAAAATGACATAGAAATGCGGTGGAGGCGTTTCTACCGCCGACGCTTTTCGGTCGATTTACATTTATTTCTATTTTGACAGTCAAGCGGCGTCAGCACAAGGTTGATTGTGACCACATGTGGTCAAAAATCTTTATTATTTTCACCAATCGCAAATTTACGCACGTATAGATAAACAAATAATAACGGTCTTCATTAAAATGTGTAAAGCTCGTAAAGTGTGTAAGCCTCGGAATTTTACGAAGCATTTTAATGAAAGCACCAGATGACCAACGTGTAAATCGATTTCTGACAACTTAATTAGGGATTCATTCTTGGTTTTAGTGATTCAATATCAAATATAGTTTTGATCGCAATTATGCCGAATTTAATAATACGGGCACAACAGAGTGAATTTCGTTGAAATTCTGAATTTCAAACTTAGGTGAAAACACCGCGATTATAAGTTTGGAGAAGAATTTTTGTGTGTGTTTTGTGTAAATAAAAATGTTGGATTTGGACACTAAGAATTTATATAGTAATTATGGATAATTAGAGGAGTGGCAAAGAGTTACTCTCTGACTCTATTATTTTATTTTTTTACTTAATTAATATTACAAGAGTAACTGTTATGAAAACAAAATTCAAGAAATGTAATATATCTTAAATTTTTTATGTTTTTTACAACCTTGCGTTTGAGGGTGCTAGTTACTTTTTGCATTTCAAATGCATTTCGTTGAAATGCGTCTGAAATGTTTTTTACTCATTTTGTTTCGGTGTAAAAATTAGTTATTTGTTGTTATATGCTATGAAATGAAAACAGAATGCAAACACAAAAATCAAGTATAAAACAACGTTGCTTGGGAGAAGATAAAATGAGAATGAATGATATGAGTTTGTTGTAATTCGAAACTACGATACATATTTATATAGTTAAAAAAAATTTACGAACACAAAACAAAACTATACTGGCTTTTTTATGAATATTATACAAGTTGTGTTGATTTGAACGTGTTGCAGGAGAATAGACCATACACTTAAGGCAATTTCTTATAAAACCCTTAACTTTCTTTCTCAACTTAGGGAACCAATAATTTTTCCTTAGCTGGACGACAGTTTTATCTTCTCCCATGTGACCGATCTTCTCATGAATGTTTCTAATTATATTGTTTTCCATTTCTTTAGGAACGTAAAGCTGAAGATGACCTTTGACGGCGTCTCTTCTGAAAACCAATCCAACTTTCAATTCATAATGTTGTACTGACTCGTTCTCCATTTTCGATCTAAGATTCTTTATAGACTCATCTCTATTTTTTGTTATTTGTATATTAAGATCAACATCATGAACATTCTCAATATACACCATGTGGCATCTACTCAACGCATCGACATGACCCATGGAAACTGCGGCACGGTGTTTAAATTTGTAATTATAGTTTTCAAAAGTAAAAACCCATTTAGCAATGCGCGTATTAACTATTTTCTTTTCCAATGCCTGAGCTAGAGCATTACAATCCGTAATTATTGTGAAAGGAATGCCTTTCGCATAAACTATAGCTAAGGTTTCCAATTCAAAACTATGTAATTTTGATTCCCCCTCTGTAGCGATTTTTGAAAAATACGATACCGGGTGGAACTTACCATCTTCTTGTTTTTGCATTAGCACCGCTCCAAAACCTGATTTGCTGGCATCTATATTTAGTTCAGTTTCCCTTGTAGGACTGTAAATCGCCAAAACAGGGGCAGAGACCAGAGCGTTTTTAAGTTTATTAAATGCTGCTATACAGTCAGAACCAAAAATAAATGGAGTGTTTTTCTTAAGTAAATTTGTTAAAGGTTTTGCGATTTCCGAAAATGATCGAACAAATCGCCTAAAAAAGGAAAACAATCCCAAACATCGTTGAGCTTCCTTGAAATTCTGAGGTTGTGGAAAATTTCTTATTGCTTCTATATATGCATTTTATGCGGCTAGATTCCCTTTTCATTTACCTTAATACCCAAGAAATTTATTTCAAATTATCCAAACTTACACTTACAAAACCTCATTCAGAATCTGGATATGCGAATCAAAATCTTTAGTTGCAATTGTAATATCATCCATAAATATTACTATTTTCCTTGAAAAAATTAAATCTTTTAAGACTTCGCAAATAAACCGCTGGAAAAAAGCAGGAGCATTTTTTAACCCAAATGGCATTCGTGTATATTCTAAACATTACTTCTTGAATTGTCAAAATTTATAGGAGCCTCCACCTCAATAGTGTCAATACTTTCTTTCGAACTGTCAAAATTTTTTTTTCAGAGAAAAAGTTACCGTTTCTCACACTCCCTTTGTTTCACTTTTCTTTCATATTATTAAACATTGCTGCCAGATTAAAACTTTTACAACTCCAATATGTGCTGCCAGAATGTTATAAATATTTTCTCAAATGAAAAACAATTGAGAAAATGTTTATTTCCAAAAAAAATCATATTGAGAATTAAAAAAATTATCAAAGATTAGAGCCATAAATATTTTCTCAAGTCCTCAACTCGTACTCAAGTTGATAACAAACATTTGAGAAAAGGTTTAGTTTCAAATGATAAGCAATGTTGAAAATCAAATTGAGAACTAAGATTTTTTCAAACGTTTGAGAATTTTTTTTCCGGTGTTTGTTAGGTACATTTATTCGTGGCAAAATTATTTGTTGGGTTTAAACTGGAGATCGATTATACCATACAAGCAGAGAAGACGCCGTAACAAACACAAACGTTTAATAAGTTTTGCATTCGATTATTTAAACTGGATTAACATCAAACATTTTTTAAAATATAAAAACAATACAAAAGGCTTTTAAAAAGTAGTGGGGTGACTGGTCACCCCTGTTGCCTTTCTAAAGTTAAATGGTGAAAGCACTTATGTAAAATTTTTCACATCTAATAAAATTTTAAATAGACAGGAAGAAATACTTAAAGCGCAGAAAAAAGGAATGCTATTGCAGCTGCGTATATGCGAGCATGTCGTGCCCGATGCATTGAGTAAAATAAAAATAATCCAACTACAACGTATCATATATAAAAGACAATGATATCTAATAAATTTTTTAGCAAAAGAGAGGATTAACACATTTCACTTCAAATTTTTTTACTGTCGAAAAAAACCTGCATCACCTCAAATAAAATGGGGTTGCTGAAGATGCATTGTTGCATTTTATTTGAAAATACTAATATTTTATGAAAAATACTAGACTTTTTACTAACTTATAAATACATTTTTTTTCTTTGACACCATTTGCGTTGTTTGGCTTTTGTTTGTTTGTAAAAAGGAGTATTGTTTAAAAAACTACTTAATAATTTGTATAAAAACATAAAAACATGGTAATTCAATGGCCAAGTAACAAAGTGGCTTAATTTAATAGTTCGCAAATTTGAAAGATTATTTTTCTGCCTTTTTCATATATAAATGCAATATTTTTTGTATAATTTGTCGCCCTAACAGGACATCAATCAAAATGATGAAAAGATACTCTCTTTTCATCATTTTGATTGAAATGGAAAACATTGACAGCAAAACATTGACCGTGTAACATCAGCCTTGCACGCATCCATTGTTTTTTCATCTGAGAAAAAACTAAAGGTTTGTTTTTATTTATGGAAATTTGAAGCATCATCAAAAGCGAAGGGAAATACGTAGTACAATCAAAGAATCACATTTTTAATATTTTGGTACACTGTTTTAGTCTAAAAATTATATGTACTTGAGAAAGTGGGCTATTGACCTGGTATAAAGGCGGTGACAAGATACTGGCATTTTCTAGGCCCATGACTTGGATTGAACCGGCAGGTCACATACCAGACGTGTGCTAATTCTGCGTAAATTATAAATTTGGTAGAGGTAAAAACTACTTCCTTTTATCAGCTGTTAACCGTTATATATATGCTTTTCTACCTTTGGTGCCCCTAATGAAATTTTCTGGTAAATATTTTTGTGAAATACTTTAATCCTTAAATGTTCTTTTTAAAATAGCTTTTCAGTCTCTTTTCAAAAAAGAGGTCATAATGACCCATTAAAAGAGGAACTAAAGGGTTAAAATGTTCTATAGAAATGATCCTCGTAAAGTTCTACAACTTCGCCGATAAGATTTTTCTCAGACAACAGACAATGCTTGTTTCAAGATTATACGGTGGCTATTCTGTTGCAAAAATGCTGTTGGACTGTATTATATTCTTGTATGTTATATCCAGTCTGTAAGGAATTATTTCCCACATACTCAAAAATAAACTAAACTAATAAATTTATACAAATTTTTTATACGCGAACCTATGCGTAAACCTATACGCGAGGAGTATGGTGATAGCAGCATTACAACAAGTACAACAACACAATAACGTTATGAACTTTATTGTTGCCAAAATTCTTGGTTGCCAAAAACACAAGGTTATGAAGAACAAAAAGAAGTAACAATTTTGACAATTAAGATTATCTGCTTTCAATGTTTGTGCTATTTAAATTTCCACAAGTATCTTTAAAAATACATCCATTCAAACTGGCTTCTTATCGTTTTTTTTTATCAAACTTAATACCAATACCTTTTTTGAATAGAGGTTGATGCAAAGTAAATTCACATTATAAATTTACATTCATATGCATATTTTTCTCTCTGTCAATAATGATATTTATCGTTAACAACAAACGCTATCGATACATTCCGATATTAGTTTTTAACGATAATTGTCGAAAAGTATCGATATCTTTCTCATCCCTCGTTGAAATGCAACGAAACGGTAATGAGAAAAAAGGTACGCAGTTACTAAAAATTTATTGGTAATATTATTGCTTTAATTGATCAAAGTGAAATGGGTTCGTGTTGAAGCAGTTAGAAGAAAATAAATAACGATATAAATGGCTTATATAAACGTTGCTGAATGGACGCCTGACCAAGTGACGGATTGGTTGAAGGGTACGTAAACTTATACAACCAACAACCACACGAACTGAAATGACACGATTACAATAATAATTTCAGGTCTGGATGATTCAATGTATAAGTATGTGCATTCATTTACAAACAATGAAGTGGACGGCAGGCAATTATTAAATATTCGCCCCTATGAACTGGAACAGTTGGGCATGGATTTCATAGGTCATCAGGAGATTGTGCTGGAGGCAGTGGAGAATTTACGAAATTTTGTAAGTACTTTGGTTTCTGTAGCCACTGAAATAAAAGTCTAATGACCATTGTTTTGTATTTACACGTTCAGCATTTCAATTTGGACAAAGAGAATCTACAGTTTATGGCTTTGCATGTAGCAACAGCAGCCCGCAGTCTGCATCGGCAACTGGCGAAACATTGTGATGCATCTAAAATTGAAACGAAAATTCTCAATGACATAACACGTACCATTGGTACGATCAAACCGTTGATAGGTTGGCTGGATCGAGCACCATTCCGAGGGCAGTATCAGTTTACGGAGATATGCCGTAATATGTTGCGTTTGGGTCTGGAGATGGCGACAATTGCGCAACGCGATCGTTTCGTTGAGCGGCCAGTAGAACAAATTAGAGTAACAGCAGATAAATTAGAACGTCTGGCCAACTATATTATACAAGATATAACTGATCCGATGTTACTGCAACCTGCTTCGCTAAATTTGGTAACGTTGAAGAAACGGGACTCAGAGCTTGGGTTCAGCATTGAGTCAAACTACCATGGCATTCATCGTGTTACCGACATCAAATATAATTCACCAGCTCACAATTCGGGTAAAATTGAAGATGGCGATGAAATCGTTCAAATAAATTATCAAACAGTAGTGGCGTGGCAGTACAAGAAGGTGATTTTCTTTCTACACGAATCGTTGCCCGATGTTTTGTTGACACTTAAGAAGCGTCCCAAGCATACCAAAATTTATGGGCAGATTTATATGCAACCATATCGATTGCCAAGCAAGAAGCGCGCTATGGGTAACCGCTGGGGCGAAAATTTACCTAGTCCCCGGGCAGGTTTTTTAACAGTTCCCGAGGCGGACTTCAACCTATTGAAGGCCGAAGAAAAAATTACAGCTATTGCTTCGTCAGATACCGACTCAAGCTGCAGCGATATTTTGACACCGACTGATACCAAGACCACGGAGAAGGAGATTCGTCTCTATTATCCAAAACCTCGTGCTATGCTGCAGCGTCGCAACACCATTTGCGGCGACGAGCTGTTGGGGCTTAAATGTGTCGGTGGTGTCCCACAATGGCATGAGCGGAAGACTGGAGCTGTGTGTGATCCTTCCTCGCCTAGTCTACGAGATAAATCTGTGTCGTTCGGTTTTGGTTTAGAGATTGCATCTCGTCCAACTACATGCATTGGTATCGCCACCAGCGTAGGCGGTAAGTTTGAGAGTAGCGATGCCAAGGGTCTTTTCACCGATGTCAAAAAGCTAAAGCTAGTATCTGAAAATGAACAGCAAATGGATGCAGATATAGACGATAAATCGAAACCAGGTGTAAGTAAAGTGGTACGTTTCGATGCTCGTATGAAATATGAAGACCACCCGATGGATGAAAAGTACATATGTAATGTCGAGGACACTATTCTTCAAACTTTTGAGCCGATACCATTTGCTGATGAAGAGGAAGACGAAGAAATTAATGCACTTCGTAATTCTTCGGAAAAAGCCAAAGATATTCTGGAGGTGTTAGATAGAGTCTCAAACAACAATAGTTTGCCATTCGTAGAGGCGGTCAACTTCCCAGTTATAACGCGCCGTGGTCGCTTAGATAAAAGTCACAGCACTCCCGCTTATGATAATTCTGGCGAAGAATCTGATACGCCACCCGCTGTAGAACCTCGCAAAGAATTTCTTTTACAGACGCCGCCTATTCCACCTCCCAGACCGCGTAAGCAAAAAGATCTACTGCCGTCTGTAATTCCGCCACCACCCCCGAAACCCCCCGGATTGATGAATAGTTTGGCTCTCAAGATTGTACCAGAGTCCGCTGAATTACATAATGTGAATACAAAAGCTTCTGCTGACTGGAATTATGTGATCATAAAGGTTTCCTCCGAATTGTGTGTGGAGGCAAATGAATTGCACACTCCTTCAAAAACCCGCACGCTTACATTGAAGAAAAAGCACAGTTTGATTTCTAAAAGGCGCAACATAAATCTTAAGATACTGGGAACTGGTGACATCCAGGGTCATCTTTACCGTCGCACCAAAGATCGGCGGGGCGTCACGTTTTGGGCACGTCTGTATTTTGTTATGATGGATACGATACTGTATGGTTTTCGGTCGAAGGAATCACTCAAGGCCAGCTGTGTCATTTTCTTACCTGGATTTACAGTGTCACTTGCCAAGGTAAAATTAAGTATTAACATCTGTTCATTACTTAGGAGGTATTTCTGTTCATTGGTAAGAACTCATAACGTTCCTCAGCATTTTCATTGAAATGATAATCTTGCCATGGCTTTAGGGTCTTTCACAACATGCATTCAAATTCTTAATACTTTCTGTAAAATTAACAATTATAATTTTTCCATTGCAGGAGGTGCATTCAAAGCCGTATGCGTTTAAGGTGTATCACTCGGCCAAAACATTCTATTTTGCCGCAGAATCGCAGGATGCCTTAAATCAGTGGGTAGATTTTATTCGTCAAGCAGTTCTTCAGCCAAATGCTGTGTCAAGTATTCTACGCCCTCCCGATTCCCCTGGAGACGATATCAACACAAAGGATTTATTTTCTGAAACCGATAGCTCTGGTGAAGAGAGCGAGTTGATGGTTACGAAAAATTTATGCACACCATCCCCTCAAGGTGCCAAAGACATTGTCTCAACATTTTCCAAGTCCACGTTAACGCCCACATCGTCAGCTAAGCATGAAAGGCGCTATTTGGGTTCCTTGCGAAAGTTAACGAAAGGCTCCCTGCCATTTAAGTGCTCCTCGAGTGCTGAAAAAAAACCTTCAAGTGACATTCCCGTTCCAACTGATCAATATCGCAGTTATCGAAGAGTTCCAGGCGGTAGTTTTGGTATACAGATTGGAACCAATACACCAGGCTATCATCACGACTCTACGTTATTGCATGCGTGCAATATACATAGTACCACGCACTCCGCGGAACAATACATTCCGACACGAAAACTTTCTATTTCATCTTCCAGCTCGGTTGTCACCAACGGTGGTATTGGCGGTGATGGTAGTGACTGCTTTGGACCGCCGTCATCGCCTGCTCCCACACTTGATTCAGTATCGATGCCATTGCCCACCAACGTCATAAGCATCGTGAAGGTGTCGTGCAATAACACAGATATTTCATTCGACAACTCGGATCACTCAGCTATGAAAAAAATTCCATATAATTTCATTCATGCATCTAATCCGAATTTGGTTGAATTTGATTTTCAGACCTCGAAAACACTAGACTATTCCTTGCCAAAAATAAATCCGTCAAATTCTTGGGATGCCCATCATAATATACAAGGGTTTGTGACACTCAAAGATTTAATGCTGCAAAAGCAAGAGGAGGAAGCACAGGAGATGTACAACAATCGGGTGCTCTTGGGCGTGGAAAAGAAGGATGAACGGAAACGTAATGCACTGCGGCGTTCTGAAGAGAAGCAGCAGCAGGAGAGCAGCAGTTTTCAGAAACACAGCAGTAGCGAAGCAAGAGGGGGCGGAGTAGTCTCAAAGACTCAAAATCGTAGTTTGCCAAAAACGCCAGACTATGAGATAAGCTTCAAGCCTGACGACGAAGCTATTAAGAAAACTCGCACCAAGGAAGGTCTCAAGCTAAGAGACTTTGGATACGAGTTGATATCAGGAGATGAACCTATTGGAGGAGCTGGTGTGACGGCATCACGACAAAATTCGAACGCATCCTCCAGCAGTGCTGATCATCACAATTATGAACACAGCTGGACAGGCGCCATGAAATCAGGTCAATTTCTCAAGTCACAACCATTTCTAATCTCTTCACACAAAAGTAAAAAGCATTCGAACAATAATTGCCCATCGGGAAATACCAGTGAATTGGGAGCAGGAGTAAGCAGCAGTATCAAAAAGAAAGGCAAATTGGAAGCATTTAAAAGCGAACGTATGTTTCAATTTAACAAGCAATCTACAGGAAGCTCCTCGGGGATGACGATGACACTGCCATCGAATAAGACGCCAAACCATGCTCTATCATCTAGTGCAAGCTCTAGCGGAGGCATCAAAAAAAGCCACACATACAACAACGATTTGAAAGTGAAGGCAGCCAGCAGTGATAAATATGAGGCACATCGCAAAAATTCCGCTCCCATTCCCATTTTTTCGAAGCTGACAACATTCGCATCCGGTTCGGCGGCGACGAGTATCGGCAGCGGTAACAACAAATCATCCAAGGAAAAAAGACTACTTGGCTCACCATTACTACATCGCACGATTTTTGGCAACCATCAACATTACAGTCCAAATAGTGGTGTTCCACAAACTAGCACCGGGCGTGAATACGACGGTGAAATTTTCTCGCAAGTTATCTTTCCGAAAGTGTCAAGCCACCACAACACCGAGTCCAGCGAGCCAAAGTTCCGCAATGGCGTGTCATTGTCATCATCATCAACTAATATTAGTGCACCTGAAGTAGTGGCGCCACCACCACCCACCACACACGAGCGTGATGCCAAAAACACCAATTCAGGGTCGAAGGCTGCAACTCCAGAATATCCAAATATGGAATGCCCACCCGTATTCGAACCAGAGATTTACTCATTAACTGATTCCAGTGCTAGTTTAACATTTTTGCTGCGTCGTAAAAACAGCGCGGTCGCCAGCTTGGATGAAAAACAGTGAACAACAAATTGTTACAAAAGTGTCTTCCTTTAGTTATTGTTTCAAATTGGTCTAAGTTAGGATGAGACTCAAATCTCTTATTTGTAAATTAATTATTTTTGTAATGTATTCTAAGGCTTTAATTTATACATACAAATATACATACATTAGTTCGGGCAAATTGTTTGACAACAAAATGTATGGTAAAAAAGGAATCTACCGATGACACTAAGTAAATTTGCCGAAAAAATCATAAGGTTAGACTCAAATTTGATCCTCCTCATTTTGACAAATAGGTATTGGTACCTTCCCATAAAAATTAAAAATAATAAAATTATAAATATGTAGAAACAAAAATTGTAATTTTGTTGGCTTAATTTTAAGTCTTGTTTGCTTTCAATCCAAGGTATTTTCCTTCGACTTTCAATTGTCACCACTAAGTGGTGGTTTTTGTGAAAAGAAACGCATATATTCACTAAAATTTAATTGATTTTAGACTAACGGTTTTTTGGGCAAATTTACTTGCTGATTGCAAGTGGTTTTTCTTTGCACTTTGGCAGGCTTTTTGCCTGACTATACATACATACATTCATGCACATACATATGTATATATACTTACGTGTATGTCGATTTACAATTGTTATAAACGATGTACAGTATTTGAAGGCTTTAAACTCCTTCCTTGCTGCAGGAGACAATGCCACAACAAACTTGTATTTCAATATATGTAAGAAGCACTGTAGGTGCCTTAAGTACATATGCATAGATATGCATGTGGTTGTTCATTGTTACAAACATGTAGTTTTAACAACGAGCTAATAATATAATTACTCAATAAATATTAAGATAACAGATTATGTTGTATATTTATACAAACGTATTATTTCATTATAAATTTCAACTACGCACGTATTAAAATTTGTATTTATTTATTCCTCGCTTTTGCGACAATTTGTATAGTAAATGTCTGTAACAATTTTAATGCCTTTTTTGGCCAAGAAACCATAGGCCTAAAATCAAAAGATACCAAACAGCCTAAGGCTTTTGTTCTCTAATTAATACTAGTTTTTATAATTTAGAAATTTTTTTGTGTTTAAACTCTCGGTCTTAACCCCTCGGAAGATGCGAATTGCAAAAAAACTCAAAAATACAAAGTTTTGGGCCAAACAAAAATTGAAGCGATTGAAATCTTGAAAAATTATGATTTTTTACCTTTTGTACTTTTATATTTTGTTCAAACCTGAATACCATTTATAAGCCTACCTTGTCCAATTCATATATTAAATAAATTTTATGATTTATCACCTATCTAAAATGTCCTATAATAAAGTTATATGCTTGTAAAAGGAATCATATCCTTTAAAAACACTAAATTTCCTATATCATATCATGCTCTGAATTTGAAAATAGATTTAAAAAAATAGAACAGTTTTCGAGATATTGCCAAATTTCCTTATTTTTAATTCTGAAAAAATGTGTTTTTATTTACATGCCAATATCTTCGGTATTGTTAATTTGTTTTAAAGAACTTGATATCAAATGAAAGACAATTGAGTTTTCTATAAACTCTTCATACAACACTTTCTAATCAAATTATTGGTTTAGGCACTATTTATGAATTTATCGACAATTTTGCATAATTTTTTGCCCAATTTCAGAAAAATTTTTAATTTTACTGTGGATTACAATAAGAAAAAAAACTTTAGCCACAATTTCTTTATTGAATGATTGAGCTTCAAATCTATTTCAAAGAGAATAAGCGTTCATCTAATAAAATCGCCAACTTCTAAATTATTCATCGTACAAAAACGTTAAAACGTAATTATTTGGTTGAAAAAAAAAAATTTTCCAACAATATATGCTAGTTCTAAAACTATAGCAATCGGCACGAAACTTTATAGTTTGTATTTTAGTGTTTTTATTTATTCGGCCTTTTTTTGGTCGTTTATTTTTCGAATGCATATACAGGGTGACAATTGTAAAGTGACGCAAGTTTAATACTCTGCAGCAAGCTTTGCCATTTACCGTTACTTTAATTTAAAAAGCAAATTCATTCATCATTGGCTTTGCTTTTAATTTCATTTGAATTTTTGTTATTACATTTTGAAATTTCCATAAAAATGGACAAGGAAAATATTCGTCGTGAAATTATGAAATTTCATTTGGCAAATTATAGTAGCCGTCAAATTGCAAAGGCTTTAAATTTGTCAAGTCGTACGGTAGACCGAGCTATTATTCGATATAATGAAACTGGGGTTTTGGAGATAGAGACCGGGGAAAGTTTTCAACAGTTGCCACTACTGGTTTAACAGAAAAAACGTAAACGAATCAAGCGAAATCCAAGGCGCTCAATGAGAAAAATCGCTAAGGAAGTGGGAGTAAACCGTGAAACAGTGCGAATCATTGCAAAATCAAAGCTTAATCTTAAGCCGTACAAGCTCCGAAAAGCTCAAGATCTGACACAAAAAAAGAAAGATTTGCGACTGCAAAGATGCAAGGCGTTGCGAAGCTCCTCCGTGTTAAAAAATGTTGAAAATATCTTGTTTACAGATGAAAAAATTTTCACGGTTGAACAACATTTCAATGCGCAAAATGACCGAATGTGGCTAACATCATCATCGCAACAAAATAGGACTGTTGGCCGAGTTCAAAAGCCAGCTTCCGTTATGGTATGGGCTGGAGTTTCCGTTGAAGAGGGTGTTAAAATTGACCAGGTTGTTTATCGGAGCATTTAAAATCAACATGTTCTTCCCTGGGCCCAAGAAACATTTGGAAATGAAAACTGGACTTTCCAGCAAGATTCTGCACCTTCCCACATGGCAAAATTAACGCAAACATGGATAAAAGACAATTTTTCTGGATTCATAACATCTCAAGAATGGCCACCATACTCCCCAGACTTGAAACCAATGGACTACTCTATTTGGAGTATTTTAGAGAGTAAGGCTTGTGCATCCCAACACCACAGTCTGGAGTCGCTGACAAATTCATTAGAGAAAGCCTGGACTAAAATTGATCAGGAAGTCCTGCGGCGAACAGTCCTACGATTTCCGGATCGATTGAAGGCATGTGTGCAGGCTAAAGGAGGTTATATTGAATGAGGTGTGGTTCAAATGAATGCTTATATATTCAGCAATGTTAACACTTAATTGTACTTAATGGAAGTACGTCCTTTTGAAAATAACTGCTGAAATGTGTGCGTCACTTTACGATTGTCACTCTGTATAGTTATTAGTTTTACAGCAAATCGAATATTTTTAAACTTGAGAAGTAAGACATTTTTTTTTCACAATTAGGGCCACTCTAATCCACATATATGCCCATGCGATAGCTAATTATGAGCGCTACAAACAACCGTTACTGTATCAAAATCAATAGCCCAAATAGTGCAAATGGTATCGCATCATAGCAAATGTAAATTTTTAATGCATATCGCATATATGGTATTTGTTGTTGTGATAGCAGAAATATTTTGCATTTGTAATGATGCAAGACTATTTGCACCAAATCGTGAATAGGGTTAATATATCCTGTATACAAAGAGTATACAAATCAGTGCTGCAAATTATAATAATTCATTTTGTTGAATTTAACCAAACCATTTTTTCCAACAAAACTGTTTTGGTTTTGGTTCAAGTGCAATAAAACAAAAACGGTTTGGTTCATGATTCGGCTCGAGTCACTCAAAATGTAAACGTTTCGGTTCAAAATCGGTTTCCATATCGTCGAACCCGTTAGGTTAGGTAGCTGCCCAGGGACACACTTAGGCCAGAATGACCCATTGCGATACCAAATGATTGGACCTACAGTTTAACGCCAGTTCCGAACGACGATGTGGCGATTTGTTGTCACTTAGAGCTTTCCGTTTCATATTGAAAACCACCTCTAAAAAATCGAATTTTCTTGAGTCTGCTAGCAGATTTTAAAAAAAAAAATTGTATGCAGAACACTAGCATTGTCAGTTGTATACTAAGCTCTCACGTATACAACGGACTCTATGTGCTAAAGCCTTTATTCGGCTACATACAATCAAGCAGAGAGACGACTTCTCGCAGTTTTATCGCATGTGCTTTAAGGCTCAATTATGCATAAGTAACGGAACGTAACGTAATGTTCCCAACTGTCACATAAATATCTGTTATATGGGCAGTGAGTGCAAGTGATTACCGAAATCGTAACGCAACGTAGAGTTCTATCTTCGATAGATTTTTACGTTACGTTACGCTACGTTGCGTTACTTATGCATAATTGAGCCTTTAGTGAGAGAGTCGATATAGAAGTCTCGGTTTGATTGCATATAACTGAACTTACTTTTCATGTGTTATATACGTGTACTAAATCGTGTTTGTGCCGATAAGTGTAGAGAGCAGTGTTGCCAGAATGACGATTTTATCGTCATTTTGACGATTTTTTGACCCAATGACGATTTGACGATTTTCGTTGAAAAATTACGATTTTTTAGATAAAAAACAACTACAGAAATTTTTTGTATTTTAAAATCTCTTCTGCTATTTTATACATTTAATGACAGGGACACATTTCAGTACGTGTTTAGGTAGTTTTATGCACAATGGTTTCATTTAAGATAATGAAAATATTAACTATTCAGCTTTTCTCTTCAGGAACTGGAACGTCTTTTGAAGGAATAAAGACTAGGTATATCTGTGTTGAACTGAACAGAATTGTTTTCAGAATTTGTAAATAATAGTACTTTTTTATAATGAGCTGTGTAATCAAATAATAAAACGACTTGATTTTAATAATGCTGAATCGAAAGAATTAAGTTTCTTTAGCCAGGAAAACTAATTTCAAGAAAAGTCAATTCATTACAAAGTTTAATGTCACATTTTAAAAATTTTGGGGACGAAAATTACTTTCAGCAACTAGATATCGACTTTACGGAGCTACGATATATAGATTTTCAGACAATTCTTGATAAGGTGAATAAATTTGCAGCTGAAGAAAGCTATTTCCAACATAAAACATGTTGATTCATCAAAAGTATTTCCATTGCCAATTTTTTTTGAAGTGAAACTTATTTTCTCTTGTCCTAGAGTAAAACCAACCGGATGTGACGTCGCGCGTAAGTTTGCAATGCGACATAATTTTGTCGACCAATGTGCATGAGGGGCTAAATATCAATATTCCGTAACTGAATTCACGAGCAAACTATATAATAAACGATTCATAAATAGTTTTAATTCAATATAACATTTTAATAACACACACACACACACACGCCTATGGCAGAAAGAACAATGTGTAGCGTCGCCATTTTAAAGTTTATGACAGTTATACATTTTACATACAGATGGCGCAAATGTCCAAGGAATTACATGAAGATGTCGCACACAAAAAGAGTTCTCTACAATTGTCATCGACATTACCGATACAGAGTTGCAATTTTTGTTCTAGCATTAATCCCAAAAAAGAAATTGGTTGTGTATTAATGAACACAAGGCAGAAGTGAAACTTCTTGTGAACTAAACAAAACACAAGCAAATAACAAGCAAATTAAATTAAAAAACACAAGCTATTGAAGTAAAAAATTTAGCGACTGAAAAATTTAATTTGCTTGTTATTTGCTTGTGTTTCGTATAGTTCCCAAGAAGTTTCACTTCTGCCTTGTGTTCGTTAATTTGGGTAATCCAAACTAAAAACACAAAATAATTTTTTTTTAAATTGATGTGTTTACCCAACTCGTCCGCAAATGTTGAAAGAATATTATATAAAAATTATTTAAATAAAACTAAGTGCAGAAATCGTTTAAACAATGAAGAGATATTATAATACAAATGAATACAAACATATTTAAAGTAAATAAATTTGAGTTTTTCTCTCATGACGATTTTTTTGTAAAAATGACGATTTTTTCTTACAATTTTGACGATTTTTGAAGTGAAGTTTCTGGCAACACGGTAGAGAGTATTAACAGAAGAAAACCAACAACAAAATAGAGAGAAGAGGACTGCAAAAACTTCGACAGAATGTTTTTTTTCCAACAATTTTCTAATAAACAGTGTGGCCAACTCAACTTAATTTGCAAGTCTTTCATGCTTAACTCATTAAGTTCTTACGATGAGTATACGTACAAAAAAGAAGATTTTAAAGCAGATTTAAAAGTTACTAGAACACGCTATCACAGTTGTTCTAACGCGAAGAGAGAATCTTTAAAATAGAAAAATTCGATAAAACCATTTGCTATTTGAATTTGTGATGATAAAGACGTGTGATTGAAGATTTTTTGGTTTTTAACCTTTTTGCTCTCGGACTTAATGGGTTATGTTCTAGAGGTATTTATTTTATTATATTTCGCCTGATTTCAAAAGAACAGAGACACTCCCAAAAGGATGGAAAAAAAATACGTAAAGAATTAAAAAAAATATATTCAATAACATAGCAACAAATCAATAACACTCTACTGTAATAAAGCAACAACATTCTAACGCGTTCGGTCCAGTGAAAAATACAGTTCCCGGATCCAAAAAGATCGATTTCATCACATCAAGCTGTGAGGAATAGTTAAGGGATCATTTCATCGAGAATATTTTTGAATTTAAAATCAATGTTGTAAATAGAGTTGTAATGAAAGTCATTACATATACCGGAACCGAATATTTGGTCATTGCATTTAGATTAGTGCGCGACAGAAGGTGTTTTTTGGCCTTATCTTTAACCTTCGACCAAAGGATTTTTAAAATATGTATATATAAAAATCTAAATGCAAATTTTTTTCATATATTCATATAAAAACAAACATAAGCAGAAAACATAAATAATAGGTACTCTATAAAGCTGACCAGCAGCACTAAATAATTGTTCACCCACTACACTAGTCGCAGGAACTGACAAATATTTATCTACAATTTGCTTTAGAAACGAAAAATAAGAGGACTGCCGGTGATGGAAAATCCCGCCTTCTTTAACAAATAACTCTTTTTTAAAATATCCTTAAAGATCTTTCTTAAAAGGTAAAAAAGTTTGTCTTGCTTCTGCTGTCTCTAATTATAACGAGCCATAACGGCCAAGTTGATGTAAGCGACAAAAATTAAATTTTACAGGAGATGGTTTTTGAAGTGAAACTTCTTTAACGGCGTTTTCAGGGGTAAACTGAACAGGAAATAGAAAGTGGGGACGGAAGCCATTAAAATAACACGAAGAACGGGGACGGAAACTAATCAATTCCACAACCACAATGCTTCCATTTGGGGTTATTACATAGCGAAGTGAAAAACAAAAGAGATGTAGAAATGAAAAATGTTGAAAATCCCTCAAATTGGTTTGGTGTATTAAACATTAATTTACTAAAAACAATTTTTTTAAGTGATTATTTTTTAGAATACGTGTGTGCGTTATTTGTGTACAAAGAAGAATATTTGTTTTCACAATAGAACATAAATGACAAATCTGCAATGAGTGAGAAAGAGATGACTCGATACAATAATGACGCCATCTGTTGACTTCATAGTACTATGAAAAACATAAACAATTCAAATATATTTGAACCTACTACTATAATGAAAAGAACAACAAAAGCTAAACGTTTTCGCAAAAATTTAGTGTGACAAAACGATAAAAAATTTATAGCGCGTTATGACTTGTTTAACACAAGTAAATATTGTACATCAAAAACTATTTATTATCTTTTATTAAAGTAGTTTTCTATAGCAACGCCATCTGTTGGCACTATGAAAAACATAAATACTCATATATCAATAGCAATGCCATCTGTTGCTTTTATAGCGCAATGTTGTTTTTGCAACAGAGTTGTACTTTCATAGTTAAATTTTTAGGTGAGAATTTATAAGAAAATAATTTGTATAGTATTGCATGAACATAGGGAGAAATAGTTGTTGCTTTTTGTATTATTTTTTGACTCTTAACATGTTCAAGGTATTTCCTAATAAAGAAAACTAATTTTAATAACATTATTTATCCGTTTTTTATTATAAATAAAATTTATAATTTAGTACTAAGTAATAAAAGTAGTATTAATAATCTTCTATTAACTCACTCTTTTCTATCCATTTAAAAAAATGCACCTCTAAAATGTTCACAATGGCTACTTTTTGAAAAAAGGCATCTACCTCTAAATACTTGTAACATGGGTAAAAGTATTTAGAAAACTGTTTTTGGAGACATTTTGCGAAGAAAAAAACAATGATAAAGTAAGCCAAATCCAAAATAAACCAGTTTTACGTTGGACTTAAGCACTTTTGATAAATACCATATGGACCTAATTAGTTTAGAAAAAAAAATCATCTGGACTTAAGCACAAGAAAACATAAAGCATCTGTATGAATGCGGCCATGTGCAAAGCCAAAAATTTATTAAATTTATTACAATGCAGGACAGAACGAAGAAAGATTGGCTGAAAGGGACTTAAGCAATTTTGATTTACACTCACGATGGGACTTAGTCACTTTTGAAAAAATAGTTAAATTAAATAGGTTTTTTAATTTAATTAACATTAATTAATAACATCATTTCTTTTGTTTAAACTATTTATTTGTACGGTCAGTGTGTATTGCATTAAAAATCTGGAAAATTTTCGTCTATGGCCTTGGCACTTTGGATATGTACCGACTCATATTAACTATTTAAATGTCATGTGCATACATACAATTATCTTTCCCAGTCTGCTGTTATTGCACTTAAATATTCCCAGTCACAAAACTACCAAAGAAGTTTCACTTCCATCGAGTGCACTAAGTTGCGCATGTGAGTTTTTTTTTAATTATCTTTGCATTTACTAAAGGCATTAAAGGTATTGACGTGTATTTTAGTCTATCCTCTTTATTATGATAACAAGCTACTGTTCGATTTTTTTTTGTCGCTTACATCAATTTTGCACGATATGTAAAAAACATTTAATATTCAAATTTTTATTACATATATATACTCTTATATATTAACATTTTAAAATTATTTTGACTGTGATAAAAAGAAACCAAAACTCGGAAATTAAAAATAGATAATTATTACATATGTTACAAAAAATTTGCTTGATGAACAAAAACAAATATTTAGTTGCACTTTTTTATTTTTGTGAGATCGCAAAAAATCCAGTGGCCACTGCATAAATTTTTACCCTAACACAAAATTAATTATGGAGGTTTGCTTCATGTGCTTCAGATGATGAATCTTAAATCATTCCATTATGCTTTAATTTCAAGTATTTTCAAAGTGCTTTTAAGTCTTTATATTTAGTTGATGAAATTTTGAATGAACTTTCATATAAATAAGAGCTCCGTTATTATAAATACAAGAACAACGCCTTAATCATGGAATTTATGACATATTATCTGGGCAGGGTAGCTTAGAAGAGCTTGGCCTGTTCAGCCCAAGCAAAACAACAAAATAACGTGCAATATCAAGTCATAATCGCCAAATTTATGTAAACTGCAATGAATAAAATTTACAGGGAAGGTTTGTTTAAATTATCTATGCTTTCAACATAGATGTTGATGTGAACTTCAGTCTATAAGTATTATTTTGTCTTAGATACGCAATGTAACCAGTTTTATTTACCTAACTATAACGGAACTGGTGTTTTTTCCGCTTAGATAATTTTTATATCAATTAATCGGTCCCGAATTGTCACTAAAAAGCGGTTCCCGAAAAAAAGTTTACCAATATCCTTTTAAAACTCACTGCATTTACAAACAAAATAAGAGGAAATTTGTGGTATTTCTAATGGTTTGGCGGTATACTGTACGTTCTGTTGCACTCATATTCGATCTCTGGTACATAATAAGAACATTGCACAATATGTGTATGTAAATTTGTTAACTTAATTAATCCTTTATCACGCAGTGTTTCAGATCTATAACATACCCAATTTTTTCTTCTAAAATTCTACAGACATGTTATTTTATTTTGTTGTGTATCATAACCGATTAAGTAGAAACTGGTGCATATAGGTATTTTATATTATTTGAAAGGTATTGACAACTGCTAACGTAATGTATTTTGCAACTTGACATTTTCGGTTACAAATGAAAAAGTAATAACTTTAAAAAAGCATAGACTATATTTATATATTTTACTGCGGTTTTTATTATGCACAAACAACAATAAAATCGTGTTTTTAATAAGTGACATATCCAAAAAAATACGTGTTTATTTCTTAATACGAATCGAATCAGATATTAATTTTAAAAATCCATGAGCTTGCGTGATAAAGGGTTAAACGTTTTCAAATGAAACTAACCTCGGTATTGTTTCTGGAATCCTTTTCGAAATTGAGTGGAACATCATAAAACTGGAACATAAGTTATTTAATTCATGCACAGAAAACTAGACATTTTATCGCTTGAGAATTGATTCGGCGTATAGGCATATGAATACTTATACACGTACGCCAAATCAATTATCAGGCGACGATTTGTATGCCTTCTCCTTTAAGTCGGGAATTTAACTTGAAACTATGCATTCATTTATTTTTTTTTTATTTTTTTCCATTAAAAAACTGACACAAAAGAAAATAAGTTTTTTGAATATTAATTAAGCCAAATCGGTAATAATTTTTTCGACTTCTTCTTTTGTGTGCATACGGAATAGCTCATCTGGTTTCATGGTCATAACTTCGACATTCGTGGAGTTTAATTTGTCTTCCATAACTTGCTTCAAAGTCTTTAGTGACAACTCAATAGCATCTGTTAAACTCATTTCCTTTGTAAAGTTATCTTGAAGGTTTTGTTGTGCACCTTCACTACCAGAACCTATAGCTTTAGCACCATAACGAATGTATGTGCCAGATGGATCCATATGCCATAGCTCTGGCTTACCATCCTCGATTCCGGCGAAGAGAATAGCCACACCAAATGGTCGGCTCATTGCAGAGCCTCCATCACCGCTATCGCCAAACTGTATTGCAAGTGTGGAAACCGCTTGGGCACATGATTCAATGGACATGCGTTCATTATATACGAACCAATGGTTCTGACATTCAACTCGAGCGCGTTCGATTAGTGTGCGAGCATCTGCCATCAATCCAGAAGTAGCGCAACCTATATGCTTGTCGACCTCTACAATTTTCTCAACAGTACTGGGCACCATTAGTGGCGAAGTGATACGTTTTTCAACAGCGAGTACAACGCCTGCAAGTGGAATAGAATTTTCTCCATGAAATCATCTTGCATGAAATAAACTTTCTATATTTAATGAACTAACCTTCTTGTGTGCAAATACCAATGGCAGTTGAGCCCAATTTAATGGCCTCAATAGCGTACTCTACCTGAAAGAGCCTGCCTTCTGGGGAAAAGGTATTCACTCCTCTGTCGTACTCCGACCGTGTCAGAAACATCTACAGGTAATTTATTTTTTCAGTTATACAATGGAATTAGTGATGGTAAAAAGAATTGTACTACTTAGCAATTTATACTCACTTTTTTAAATTAAAGATATTATTACAATAACCGAAAGAAAAGCATAAAATTCACGTAAATGACCAAACACTTTTGCGGTTTGTTACTGTCAAATGTAAAGATGTCAAACAGTGTGACTTGCGATTCGTCAATGCTACCAACTTAAAAATAAAAATTTAGCTACATCACTGTTGCATTTCGAAAAATAAACATAAAGAACGTAATGACGGCGTACTTTCGGACCATTTAGGGTACGTTTTTATTTTTCCAGATACAGTTCCATTTTTTTGGTACTAGTACTTTTTTTATTGCTACCAAATAATTGCAAAAATGTATTACTTTTCTTCTTTCCCCTTCATCAACAGTTGAGAAAAACAAACATTATGGGTAATGCAAGTGCGACAGAGAAAGAGAGTGTGTACGAGTACCAAACTAAAATACTGAATACGAAAAATAAATGTATTCTTTTACTATGATAATCCCATACAAACTGAGTACTTTTTGATACTAACTCTCTTTTTTACCCATTTCAAAAAATGCGTCTCTAAAAAACAAAATTAAGTTAACTACGATCATAATAATAGTCTATCTTATTAAAAAAATATTTCTGAACAAAATCCATCAAGTATTTCAAAAGTTAGAACATCCGCCAGTTTGAAAAAGAAAAACGAGTTTCAAAATAGTGCAGCTGTCGCGCGACTATGAAACTTTTATAGCACTCATAATATACGCACTTATATAAATGCGTATGTTTCAAAAACCATATTTTTTTAGACACTATAAGTAACAGTTTTATGCAAACAAAAAAATGAATTTTTTTGACCCGAGCAATGGACATGCACTCTTGATCTCATTCGCCATGCTTTTTATTGGCCGTAACACATATCGCTCATTTACTAAAAGACTGTCATAACTCAAAAACGCGATTTTGCAGAAAACGCGTTTAAAGTTTTCAATTAACTCCCACTTTGCAGAAAGAAGAAGAAATCTTATAGCTCTCACGCGCAGAGTATACAAGATATTAATATGAAATTTTTATACAGTATGAAGCGTGGCATAGTGAATAATTCTGCATCATTAACTTTAAAATCGTGTTTTTTCACTTAAGACAGTCTTTTAGTAAATTAGCGATATGTCATCACCATATTCAAGACCATATAGCGTTTATAATAGGCGCCACTGCACGTTTGTTTCCCTTAAAATGCTGTCTGCGAGAAAATTGGGATTAGAGTAGTGGAAATGGGGACTAACGGCAGTCATTAGTTTTGTCAAGGGAAATGAAAATGAAAGTTAGTTTTTGAAAGGGAAATGAAAAAAGTTAGTGTTTGAAATTTAATTAATCAATTATATAAGTAATGTAAATTAATGTGTTCTATTTCTTATATTTTTTAATTAAGAATTAAATGGATATGCAGTCTTTATAAATGTTTAGGGTATCATACTACTATATTGAGTCTTACTTTTCAAGATAATCAGAACTTTAACCTTCGGTTAGTAGTAGTTATTCCTGATTAATGCTTAACCGGACATTGAGAAAACGTGCCTTAATGGTTAATGCTGTTATGATACTAGCTTTTTTCTCATTTTTAAGCACTTAAAATTAGTGGCGGATAAAAGAGATAGCAATACCGAGTGTGAAAGAATATGCTATAGTATTATTTTTCAAATGTCATTTAAAAAAACTGTTAATTTAAAAACGTTTTTGTGAAACAGTTAAAAATATTTATTGTTATCTTAAATTCACATAAATTTACAAACCTGAAATGAAGTTTGGAAAGTCAGATGTAATAGCCACTTTCCAGAATATTTCTTTCTTTTTGTTTCCTCTGATTCAAGTAAACACGCAGCTACATTTAATAAATTAACGTTTGCTAAAAACGCATATTATTTTTAAATATGACTAGTCGGTCCCGGTAACCCGGGCTATTTTTTGCGGAAGAAATCGCTTTATGAAAAAACAAATATCAAAAGAAAACCAAACTACTCATTGCTGTTTCTTTTGTTATTTGTGTATGCAGATAATACACAAGAATGATAGAATACAATAGGTCCGTTTCCGTACTTTTTGGGAAAAATCTGGTAAACTGAGAGTAAACGAAAAATGCTTTCTCTGATACACGAAAAGGCACAAAAGTACGGGAACGCACAACACCACTTTTCTTGCACGAAGCAAAACGTCAAATTTTAACGACAGTTAAATTCAAAAAACAAAGTTTCTGTGATATTTAATAAAATAAAAATTGTTAAATCTTACAAGAAAATAAATAAATAATTAAAAAATTAAACATAAATTGTTCGCCTGACTACTTTTGTAGAATCTTCTGGTTCACAATCACCATTTGCATTATTCAGAAATAGCAGAAGCTTCTACAGCGTCAGAAGTTGAACAGACAATTGCGTCTTTAACTTGTGGAGAATGTAATTAGAAATTAACTAATATACTATTAATTAATTTTTAAATGTCTTTTAAACATTTTCCATTTCAAATAACAAATTTTTCTAAAAGTTCTTTATTTATTTATTAATTTCAAATTTTCAATATATTTTCACAAAAGCAAAACAGCTGATAAACACAAAACAGCTGATTGTCTGACACTTTTGACATTTTTACCCGAAGAAAAAGTGCAGGCTATTTCATGCAAGAAGAAGAAGACAATAGGTCCGTTCCCGTACTACAACGCGGGTGAACGCGTTCGCCCAAAACAGCCCCGAAAGCGCTCCCGTACACAAAAAACTTGCAAATGAGAGCAGAGAGAGTAATTGTCTTCTTCTTCTTGCACGAAATAGCCCGCACTTTTTCTTCGGGTAAAAATGTTAAAAGTGTCAAACAATCAGTTGTTTTGTATTTATCAGCTGTTTTACTTTTGTGAAAATATATTGAAAATTTTAAATTAATCAATACTTATTTATTGATTTTTAGAAAAATAAGTGATATTTAAAATGAAAAATGTTTAAAATACATTTGAAAATTAATTAACAGTATATCAGTTAATTTTTAACTACATTCTCCACAAGTTAATGACGCAATTGTCTGTTCAACTTCTGACGCTGTAGAAGCTTCTGCCATTTCTGAATAATGCAATGGTGATTGTGAACCAGAAGATTCTACAAAAGTAGACAGGGGAACAATTTATGTTTAATTTTTTCATTATTTATTTATTTTCTTGGAAGATTTACTAATTTTTATTTTATTAAATATCACAGAAACTTTGTTTTTTGAATTTAACTGTCGTTAAAATTTGACGTTTTGTTTCGTGCAAGAAAAGTGGTTTTGTGCATTCCCGTACTTTTGTGCATTTTTGTGTATCAAAGAGAGCATTTTTTGTTTCCTCTCAGTTTACCAGACTTTACCCAAAAAGTGCGGGAACGGACCTAATTACTCTCTCATCTCTGCTCTCATTTGCAAGTTTTTTGTGTACGGGAACGCTTTCTAGGATGTTTTGGGCGAACGCGTTCACCCTCGTTGTAGTACGGAACGGACCTAATATTGCGTACTAGTCTCAAAAGTTAAATCTTGAGCATGTGTTTTTTTTTTTATTTAACGAGGAATAAAAACATTGAAAGCCGAAGTCAGTGCAAGACTTCCACCCGCTAAATATCTCCTCTCGTCTTGTTGCTTCGATCTGGTGAGACGGGCGTGGTCTCATTGCAGACTGAAGCGGTGTCCTTCATCGGGATGACATTGGTCTTTGTGACATTTTGGTCACGCCCTCCCTTTCTGTGGGGTATTTTAGTCGCTTCTTACGACAGGCATACAGTGTGACAAACTTTTGTTTTTCAAAATCCGCTAAAATCAAGAATAAAACGCGGTTTTTTTTTAAAAACGCGCTAAATTTTTTTCCTTATAAAGGTTCGAGAAAACCCAAAACATTTAAACTTTTACTCTAATACACACACACATTTGCTACTTCTAGCCAATGAAAATTTCTTCGATTTTTCGAGATAATACGTATTCTGAACTGAGCGCTAAATCACTTTTTTCCCGCCTTTTAATTTTCAAAAAGCACTAAATTTAGTGGGAAAAGAACTTAGTTGGCCACGTTGGAGGCATACCTTATCGCGGGAATATTCTTGCCCACTTCCCGCCGGGGCACACTGCCTACAGTATGTTAACAGTTATTTGTTTACGTTTCCACCTGACGTTTTCATATAAGTTCGTTTGTTTTTTCTTCGACAAATGTTATAATTATGAAATTTGTTGTTTTTTCTTCTAATAAATTGGTAATAAATAATAATAATAAATAAATGCAAAAATTGTGCAATAAAATTGATTTTTTTCTTCTGGTGCACTTTAATACGCAATATTACCTACCGTGGTACACTTCTGCCGTGCTTCTGATGGCGCTATCCGCTAAGTTTTGGAGTCATGAAAAAGATATCTCGCGATATCTTGCATAAGACATGTATTTGCAGTTGCGCTAAGTTATAAAAATGTTCCCGGAATTTTTTTCTTAATGCAATCAAAGCAAAAATATAAACAAAGGTCTGGTATGACGTAGCTAACAAATTTTCAATATGGCGAACCTGCGCAATGCCTAATCTTATATTCTATCATTCTTGGATAATTAATTACATAATGATGAGAGACGCCGTTACTCATGTCTTCTCTCTCTCGCTCTCATATATTATTTACTCCCGCTTAAGCAATGATTTTTACAACGATGAAGAGTAAATTTAAAAAAACTTCCGACGCTAATATTTCAGAATTGGCTTAACCGATTTCAAATTTAATAATTTTTGGTTAACCTAAGTCGGTTAACGTCAATCTCTTTAAATTGATATATAATATGATAGTGTAGCACTTCTGGATCTTCTAGATGTAGTTACACTAATAAATGTATAGATTTTCAGAAGCACAAGAACCAAAAAGAAGACAAACAAAGAAGAAATACCAAAAATAATCTATAACTGTTTAATTTCAAAGCGCTAGACGCTGAAAAATGTTTGCATTTGTAATGGCTTAGTGGCTGTTCACACGGGCGCAAGAATGAACGCTTGTTTTGAAAGAGAGAGATAGAAAAAATAGGTAGTTAGAAAAAGACACTCGGCTGTCTTTTTCTATCTTTTCTTACTATTTATTTTTCTTTCTCTTTCTTTCAGACAGGCGCTCATGCTTGCGCCCGGTGAACAGCCACTTAAAATTGACATTTGTGGATTGTTTTGTGTCTATAGCGTACATACTTCCACCAACAACAAATTACATATGCACACTTGCTGTACTGCTCTAGTTCCATTTATCATCATATCATTTAGTATCATATCAGCAAAACAAGAGTCAATTTTGGAAATGCACTATTTCCGGAAGGGTATTACTTGAAAAAATTATTTTATTTCACCCTTCAGTTTTGATTCGTTGTAATATTTTACAAACCATAAACTATGAAAGTTTCAAAAAAAAAAGACTAAGAATTAGATGAATCGCTATTAAGATGGTTCCTTATATGGCCAAATTTTTCTGTAGGAGTAACGTGCGAAAAAAAAATGTCTTTGAATTTCGGACTATGTCGACTAAATGCCATTCATATATATCCCATAGCATCGGAAAACACAAATGTTAAATCAATCGGTTGCTTTCCCTCTTCACTGTGCACGTTCCTTTCACTTGTGTCGCGCGTCTGATCGAAATGGCCCAAAATTCAAATCGGAACAAATACATAAAAATAACTATGTATATTATTCTAGTTTGTTTACGTGCAATTAGCTTTGTGTAATAGAAAATGACTTAAACTTATGAAACAATTCAAAATACAGTTCAATTAATTTTTTCATGTTTTTTTGCAGCAAAGCGAACCCTAGCATTTGCATTTAAATGATACTTAATGATACTATACTACTGACTATAGACTAAAGCAGCAACTTCAACCTGAAAAAAATGGCTTAAAATCGCCAACCTGGGAAAACTGAGAAATTACTTTTCTATATATAACCCAAGCTTTCAAAAAAACTTAGTTTCATCGATTCCCCAGAAAAAAAAACCGAAATGCTCTACAGTGTTATAAGTAGTGGGGTGCAAACTACACCCCGCGCGAGTTTCGGAGGATTAAGAGCATTACAATATTGCAAGACTGGTTTTTGGAAACCAGTGAGAAGCAAATAGAACGATGATATTTTCAATAAATATTTGTTTTTTTTTCACTTTCTTTAAATTTTTAGTTTTTTATTGCATGATATGTTTTTGTTTCTTAAAATAAAATTGCTAGGTAACATTATAGACTTTTTCGTGTAAAGTTAAAGACCGGAGATTTTCGATGCTAGAAGTGCAAGAGAAATATTTTTTTGGTATTATTTGGATTTAAGTAGTTTACTTGATGCCTCATATTCGATATAGTGCCTTAGTTTAGGTTTTTTCACTCCTACTTTCGCTGATTTTTTTCAAAATGTAGGTAACATTATAGACTTTTTCGTGTAACGTTAAAGACCGGAGATTTTCGATGCTAGAAGTGCAAGAGAAATATTTTTTTGGTATTATTTTGATTTCAGTATTTACACAATTGATATGACAAAAATTCTCAATATCGACGATAAAAACAAAAATTTTTTTAGCTTAATAGCGCGGACACACGAGAGTGCATTTCGTTGAAATTCTGCATTTCAAATTTAGGTGAACACACGCCAAGTACGAATTTCAAATTCGTTTTTTGACAGATTATAAGTTTGGAGGAGAAAAAGAATTTTTGTGTGTGTTTTGTGCAAATAAAAATAAATAAAAATGTTGCCTTTCAATTGGATTTGGACAATGTGTTACTCTCTGACACCATTATTTTATTTTTTCGCTTAATAAATACTACAAGAGCAGCTTTCATAACGAAAACAAAATCCAAAATGTCTAAAAAAAATGTAATTGATCTTAAATTGCTCCTAATTTTTACGTTTGAGGGTTGTGAGTTAATTTCTTCATTTCGTTAATTTATTCATTTCAGACGCAGAATTTCATTTGACACTTTTTGTATGGCGAAATTTTGCATTTCAGACGCATTTCAACGAAATATTAAATTTGCCTGAAATGCACTCCCGTGTGGCCGCACTATAAGACATGTATTAACAATCTAAAAAACAAGTCATGTTTTGATTTTCACTTTCGAGTGAAACTTAAATCAAAACAGTGTAATTTGAAAGTGAAATTTAGAATATGGCTGAACATCACATTTACATATGAGTGAAAAAATATTCAAATTTGACGTGATTTTGTATTGTAAATGAAAAATATTTTTGTATCCTTTAAAACATATATAATAAACCCTCTATTTAGATTGCTTTATTTTTTGAGCACACCTGTGTTATATAACCCCTTAAAGAGGACTAAAAATTAACTCGGAGAAATTCTTAATCTTGGTTTGCAAGCGCTTACCATTAAAGTGCCCATGTTCAATATTTAAACGGAATTACTTCTAAGGGAGACGGTTAACTGGTCGTGACTAATAGTTGTGCTGATCATATACTCACAACTACGCGTTCAGAAGACACACACGCCTCAGTTGTGTCTCCGTTGTGTCTTCTGAACGCGACCAATATTGCACGCCTTTATTATTCGAATACCTTAATTTGTTGAGATTTTTCAGTTGAAAAATTTTAAAACCTTCGAAGGATTTTTTATATTATGGAAAAGCACTAATACCTATAAATATCGCTGCTTGAAGATTTAGCTAGGCTAACACTTGATAGTGAGATCAATGACCAATTAAATTGGAAAAACTGGTATGAATACAATTGGGCACAATGGCCGATTTTCCTGAAAAATTGGCCAACAGTAATAAAAAAAAGAAAATTCGCCAAATTTTTACGTAGTTCCTCATAGTTTTTGCCATTTGGCACCACTGTGTATTGCCACAATAGTACAATCTGTTTCCCATAGAAATCGATGACAATAGTTGAGTGATTGATCGAGATGGATGGTCTAGTAATTTCTTTTTTGTGTAATCTATTGATTTCCGGCGATATATTGTGCCACGACGCACCACCCCGTTTTTTGACGTATGTTTTTATCTCGCGCCTTCTGTGTGAAAAAACTAATATATGGTATCGCTGCTTTAATTTTTCAATATCGAGTTTTTGATGGATTATGTTAAAGCGTGCCCACTTTCGGCTGCGCCAAAAATATTAGAGACCTGCACCGAAAACTTACAATCTTGTCCTTTAGTTTAAATTAAAAATTCTCGAAGTATTACTCCAAAAACCAAAATGTTTTTTGATTCTCCTGTAAAATTTGAAAAATGCGTGTAAGGGCCTTAGCAAATTAAAGCAGCGATATGTATGCTTGCTTGTCCGATTTTACCTTCAAAACCATAGCGTAGATTTACATACAAATTTATACAATGATGCATATGATAGGCTTGGTCTGAGTTCCTAATTACAAATGGGTGTGGCACCTTGTATAAAAACTATACGCTTTTTTGGGTGTATACTATTCGGAAACATTTACAGGACAGTAGTGCAAGGACGTTGTTTAACAATGCTATACAACCGGAAAAATGTGAGCGGGCTTGGAAAAAAGGTGTGACACCTCCCATATAGCCTGCATAATCATTCAGAAATATCTCAGGAATCATTTGCAGTAAGGTACTAAGACTTGGCGAGAAAGCATTTTTTGCGAATACTAAAGTTGCTGTGAAGCTTCAGCTTTTTTTAGTACATCTTCGGAGTCTTTTATAGTACAGTACTGAAATTTGATAAAAATAAGTTGGCTGATAGCCATAGTGAAGAAAAAATGTGAGTAGGATTGGAAAAGGGAGCGTGGTACCTCCCATATAACTTGAATATTCATTATATAATACCTTAGAAACCATTTGCTATACAGTACCAAGATTTTTTATGGATGTATTATTTGACATTCTATTATTTTGGCTGTTTCGCTAAAAATTTGATAACTTGAGTAATTATGATAATGAGTTAAACAAAGAATCGGATATATAGTTTGTATACGCACTATTTAAAAATATTTATGTACCTTGAATTTCTAATGGTTTTATGTTCCTGAACTTATTTTTGACTTTTTTGTAAACTTTTTTTATCAACTGGTTTTATAATATATAACTTGTTTATTAATAAACTTTTTTTTAATAAAAATAGTAATTATTCATAATCGGCGACTTCAAAAACCCCATGTACCGACTTTCGTGGGAATATATCGTCGTCGTTCAAGCAGAAATCACTAAGTCCAAATTAATTTTTTTAGTTGGATACGTATTAATTAGCTTATGCAATTCGAATGACATAATATATTCGATTTTTGATGATGTAGTTAAAACGTATACTTATGTGTGTATAAATCTGTTAACTTTTCAAGTTTTGCCAGAGCACCATGCATTGCATAAACTAACTTCACCTCAGAAATTCGAAAAATGGACTTAGTGAATTCTGCCAGAACGACGACGATATGCAGTTAACTACACTAAGTGGTCCGCCATTTTGAATCGCCATTTTGTTCTTCCAAAAATGGACTTCATATTCGTAATCAGCAACCTCAAAAAAACCCATATACCGAGTTTTATTTGAATTAAACAATATCTACGGATTTTGGCCAGCTTTTTAGAGAGTAGAATAAAATAAATACATTTAATGGAATTTTCTACAAAAAACGTTTGATATAAATTTCGTAGGTATCATAGATATGAAAATGAGGTTACAATACGAGACAAAGTGCTAAAAAAAAGTATATTTTTTTCTAGACTTCATATGTTTTTTTAAAACATATTTAATCTCTATAGAGAGTGTATGTTGCATTCGCGCAATACAACATTATTTTTTAAACCATTTAATTACGTTAATGTTCGCTTATAACTCATACATATCGTGATTCACGTACACAACGTAGTTAAAATAAACAAAGGTATTATTCAGATTACTCACAACGGGTACGTATGCATGCATGCATGCATAATATGACCAACCGTTCTCGTTTTAGGAGTACAGTACTGCTTTTCAGGCCAATGTAATTCGTACTTCGTAGTACTGGAAATTATCAAAAAGATATAAGTTAATTGTAATGTGTAATAAAATTTTAATAAAATAAGGAAATAGGGGTAAAAATTGTAGCTAATAATGATTTTTTTTTTTCAGAAAAAAATAGCAGCGCATCTCACCGTTACTTAATAACATTTTCAAAAAGTAGCCTCCCCTCAGAATGCAACCAATGTCTTTTATATCAGTGTTAGTTAATTACAAACATTGTTTAAAATAAGTATAATGTAAGTGATATAAATGTACGTATTTTTGAAGTGAAACTTCTTTGTGAGTAAATTTTCAAAAACGTTATATGTGATAACGGAAGCGGAAATATTTTATTTCTTTAATGAGGAGGTTTATAAGAGCGAGCATGTTAAAGCATCGCGCTCGACAACCAATATCAAAAAATTTTTGATTGTACGGTGGAATGTTGATTTTGGTTTTTGCGTTTATACGATCGAATATCGATGTTGGCAAGCAGGGTTGTGCGATATGCATGGTTGTTATAACTCTTTCTTGATACAGAGATGTGGGCAGAGATAGAATTGATAGCGACTTAAGGTGAATTATTTATTCATTAATTTCCTATTGCATGCAACCCATGTTTTTTTGTTTAAAATCATGGAAGTATTTTCATAACTACTAAAATTCACAATTACAAATTTTCAGCACAATCTGTATGGGGTTGAGAATCTGTATGAGGTTATAAATCTTTATTGGGCTAGGAGAAATTATTTTATACTTTACACTCTGTTTTAAAACGTGGTATATATGTTTACTGCATAAAGGATTCTGACCCACTTGACTATATCGATTGACCCAGTACCGAAACTGCCAAAAAAATTTCAGTTCTATCGAGCCCACTAAACGCATGTGGGTTTTGTTAACTTTACAATAAATATTAACATATTACCAACTTTTAACTTTATCCATTACATTGGTTACTTTTGGCATTTTTTTGTGAAAATTCGCTCAACCATTTTTCTTATACTTATTTTGTTATTTAACTTGTGCACTTCTTCTCTTTTCCAAAATGTTGGTCACATTAGGTATGCAAGTTGTAATATCATATGGCTGGTTGAACGCATTCGCATTTTGGGCAATCATTAAACTTGTTCGTGCATAGTAAGTATCAGAAAACCATACGAATTCACATTCACATACTCACACTTAACGCGGTGGCCCCATATGCGGAACTTATTACAAGCAGCTAAACTAACTATCATAAAAATTCTATTTCGTAATCATATAAGATAATTATGAACAAAATAATTTAGTAATATTTTTATAATATAAAGGCATTACGAAAAACATGCATGACGTAGTGTATTTATAACTAACATTTTACGTTTTTTATTTGGCACACAGTAGTTAAAATGAACTCAAATTAAATTTGAAATAAAATCAATTTTGAATGCAGACAGGTATAGTTTTTGAATGTGTGTGGACCGTACTCTATATCTTCATATATACATACAATGCATACATATGTATATATGTATACAAATGCATTAAAACGTTTACATATGTACTAACACCTCGTTTTTCTTGTGGTAAACAATTTCATTTATTTTGGTCAATGACCTTCATTTGAATAATACATATATTTAGTATACTTATATAAATGTATGTATAGATTTTTTTTCTGATTTTCTGAAAGGTACTTAAATATATATTTTAAATATATAAATCTTACATACATGCATGTATCTCTTTCGCTGAAGATTTTATTAAAGTAAAACAAGGGAAATAACCTTGGTCATAATGCGTTACTGATGTGATGGAAGCACTTAAATGATTATGTAAAGCGAAAAACTGAAACCTCTTATAGCTGCTATTTTTGTTTCTTTTTCTAATTCATAGCATTTTGATTTGGGAATGAGTTAATGTTGTTGGCATTACAATCAATGATTGGTCTTGATGGTCACCTCTGCTATATGCACGCTGCCAGCCAGGTCCCTCTCTCAACGAAGATAAGGTCGTCCTAATCTGTACGTGATTCCACTATGATTCCTTAACAGAGGATAATCTTCCATTTGCTTAACATGCTTTAACCTTAAAGCTTTAAGGCCACTATTGAAGTTTTATAAGCTTGACTATGTCGGTGTCGCCGTAGAGCTCATGGTTCCTCCCATCTTCATCTATCCACGTCGTCCGTGCTAAAAATCTTCCACTCAAACATTGATCGTCATCGAAACATAACTATAAATTTAATCCACTACTTGGTCTTCTGTGGTTATATGCCAGGGAGTGGTGTGATTAATTTTTTAGATTTTTAGTCGGTAAGTTGGTTGGGTTGGAATGGCTGTCGAGAGACTCACTTAGGCCTGAACGAACCACTGTGATTCCACATAGTTGGACCTACAGTTTAACACCGATTCCGAACGGCGGTGTGGCACTTTTTTATCGGTGGTTTTGCCATTACCAACCAAGGTGCGTACTTGTACACTATCTTATAATTTTCATATACTTCATATTGATAGTGAGTATAAGAAAGTTATGGGAATTAACCACCAGACGAAGACGGGAATCGAACCCGAACCTCCCGGATGAAAGTCTAGTGCACTACCCGCTAGACTATCGAGGTTAGACGGTAGCTTCCATTAAAAATTTTAGTTTTGAAATATAAACATACATCGAAACGCATAATCGACTAATAGAAAAAGGATAGAGATTCGTACACAGATCACAATCCAGTCTTCTTAAGTATCATGTATCATCTTAAGAAGTTGGGTATATCGTAATTCGATTCCTGAAGACATGAAAATACCCGGCTAACGCAAGGCGTAGAACACACTTTACATCGGAAATAGACTCCTGAAACCTTGCGAGATATGCGGCATAAAACCTAACCTTAGATTTACCACTGGTCTTAATATAGAATTGTGTTAAAACCTAAGGCTATACAAAATATCAAATATGGTCACAGTCCATTATAGGCTATTTAATAATAACAATAATACAATGCGGCGCAAAAAATGTGAAGGTCTATTACGAAGGTCCACAGAGTTAGTACGTTTATGGGGTAAAAGACACCATGTGACGTAGAATTGCAACGTGCAAAAAACATGCAAGTGAACGGAAACCTAAAATATTTCTAATATTTCTGTAAAATCTTATACACTTGTTTAAATTTTGCTCGCCGTAATTTTATAGCCAGGGAAGTAAATAGTAACGGGCAGATACCAGTACTTATGGCACTCAATGTTATTGTTTTGATTCAACTATATTTTGTAAAATTTTTGCTATTATGCTCCTGAAGTAATTTTTGTTTTTTTATTTTTTATTTGTGATTAAATAATCACTAGGGCTCGGATTTTGTTGACCTAGAAAAACTTAAAAAATGACCAATAAAATGCCATACAAACTATTAGAAATTGCCTTAGAAATAACTTAAAAAATTAATAAAATTCATAAAAACTTTAAAAAATGTTTATATACCATTTTATTCCATTGCATTGCAATAAATTATCATAAATGTATATTCGCAAATTAGCAAATGTAAATGATCCCCGATTTTCAGCCCGAATATTTTACACAACAAGAAACTTAGCTCAACATCGACACTGACAAGGTGGCAAATTTAAATAAAGTTACATATATTGCTGGAGCTTAATTCTACGTTGAATTGTAACTAAAAAAGAACTTTCGATTTTTGATGTGATAACATCTTTACTCATGGCTGAAGGAAAATTTATAGTCGAGTGAACTGATAGAAATTCGCGTCGGTGTCTTGTGAGATTTCATAGTATATGTGAGTTTATAAATATGTGTTTTATTATATATTTTACTTTTAGCCCAAAAGTATGCGACACATAATTTCTATATCAAAAACGATTGGGGAATATACTTACGTATCAATAGAATAGTGGAACATATCAAAAATACGAGAATGTTTGCTGGGGTCTAAGTCCAGTACTAATTATAGCCGTTTTATTCAAATTTTTTATTATATTCCCGTTCAATGTTTTTGGTGCTTAGACCCTTTAGACTTTAGACCCTTCAATTGTAAAATAATATCAACATTAGGCAATGTAGACGTGCAAAAAGCGAAGAAAGTGCATTGAAAAGAAAAAATGAAAAATTTAAAAAACCAATCGTTGCACTTTTTGGAACATAAAAACGAAAACTTTTATAATGACGTTAACAAAAATACGGTAAATATATTACCACATCATGTGACGAGTGCAGAAGGGACTTTTTTTTAAAGCCAACGTTTTTTTTATGCAACAATTGCTTCAAATTGCAGAATCTTGATTTTTTCGTTATATTTTTGGCAACATGAATAAAAACAAAAGGAATTAAGAAAGATCGGCGGTCGGAGGTTATATTCTTCAGTTGTGTTTAAAGGAGTTTTGTAAATAAAGTTCACTTCTACTCGCTCATGTAAATGGAATAGACTATTGGAATGAAAAAGAAGATAAATTTAAAATGTTTCCACCACTGTTTATAATGTTGAGTACATTTTTAAGAGGCATGTTCCGCCTCGGATAGTCAAAATTGAAAATAATGCATGTCCTTTGTATACTCTAATAGTAAAATGCGATTAAGGCGTGGAACAAGTTACAATGTAGGTGGAAAAGGCGTTAAACTCCTGATAACTGATCCACTTACACTGTTGCATGAAATCGAGCTAATTTTATTATTCGTCAGGCTAAAAGTAATTTTTGTATTTCTAAACTAAGTTCAACTCTATCTGCTAAAAATTATGGAGGAATCTTAGCATGTTTGGTGTATACAAAAATGAACAGTCCGAATACCGTCTAGATGCTAATCAGCTTAATGATTATTTCTTATCGTCGGTATCTAGTAACAGTGGTGTTGGTTTTACTTCTAAAAGTCCTGTAGAGCAACCCTTCTAATTTTCTGCTGTTAATGAGCAAAACGTGTTTAATTGTGTCATGGGCATTAAGTCCAATGCAGTAGGTGTGGATGGTACTTCCCCCAAATGTTTGAAAATTATTTAACCTTACGTCATTGTTCCCCTTACTCACATAATGAATCATTGCTTTACGTGCTTGTGTTTCCCAAAAATGTGGAAGCGTAGCATTGTGATTCTATTGGCCAAAAAATCAAACCCGTCAAACTTACAAGATGTTCGTCCTATAAGGTATTTGAAACCCTAACAGCAACTCAAATTTCAAACCACAATAATGACGAAAAGCTACTGAATCCTCTTTAATCTGTTTTTAGACCAGAACTGAGTTGCTCTACGGCTATGGTAAAGATTATGGACGATATTCGTATATCCTATGATGACAACTTAATGACATTTGTTTGTCTTTTAGACTTCTCGAAGGCATTTGATAGTGTGAATCGTTCCTTGCTAATCAATAAGCTCAAACACTTTTTTAGCTTCTCCGACAATGCTTCAAGACTATTAGAAAGTTATTTATTAGTGCGAGTAGAATATGTAAAGGTTGGCGATACAGTATCAGACGTAAAGTCTATCCGTTCAGGTGTTCCGCAAGGATCTGTTTTCTTTGTTTGTAATTATGTGACAATGCATGCGTATGCTGATGATATTCAATTATTTGAAGTTATATATAAACAGGCTTAATGAACAAATGTAGTCATCACAACAACAATGTATATAGAGACGGGCAAATCAGACGGCCGTTTCGGAATCCGCCACAATTCCTCATCAGTGATCTTAGTGATAGTTCTTAATCTTTCAATATCCTATATAAGCTACTAATATTTGAAATCATAACCCAGAATTACGGATTTGATTCCAAATATCTTCACTGAATAGAGATATTGAAAGAAACTACCACTACCGTTCTATACACTTATGTTGTTGTTTTTTTCCCATTGTAGCTAGTCTGCATAACAGTTCGTTATTTGAAAGTCTAGTACATGGGAGAGTGTGTGTGTTTGTGAGAAAATGATTCTAGGTGTCATTTTTTCTGAACGGTCCCCATTCGATCAGTTCATGATAGTTTTTTTTTTTTTAGGAGACTATGAAAATTAAATCTAGAGGTTAATTTTCGAAGTCATGACTTAAGTTCATGTCAATTTCGTTATTTGAAGTTATATATAAACAGGCTTAATGAACAAATGTAGTATTTGAAATAAATAACGAACTGTTATGCAGACTAGCTACAATGGGGAAAAACAACAACATAAGTGTATAGAACGGTAGTGGTAGTTTCTTTCAATATCTCTATTCAGTGAAGATATTTGGAATCAAATCCGTAATTCTGGGTTATGATTTCAAATATTAGTAGCTTATATAGGATATTGAAAGATTAAGAACTATCACTAAGATCACTGATGAGGAATTGTGGCGGATTCCGAAACGGCCGTCTGATTTGCCCGTCTATATACATTGTTGTTGTGATGACTACATTTGTTCATTAAGCCTGTTTATATATAACTTCAAATAACGAAATTGACATGAACTTAAGTCATGACTTTGAAAATTAACCTCTAGATTTAATTTTCATAGTCTCCTAAAAAAAAAAAAACTATTCAATTATATCTATCACGTCGCATTGGCCTTATTGATGATTTATGCGGCAGGGTTAATTAAGATCTTGACGCAATCTTTAAATGAACTCAAAAGAACGATCTTCGCCTTAATGTCAGCAAATCTTATGTGCTCCCAGTATACAAGGACAAAATTATATTTGACATTCCACCTCTCGTCGTAGGTGAGTTTGTGGAGAAAATTCGGAACTGGTATTGTAATTATCTCCAAGCTAACTTGTTCTAGCCACATTAATAATGTGGGGAGTAGAGTTTATTATGTACTTCGAAATCTACGCATTTCTGCATATTTCACTCCCTTGGCAACAAAGAACTTACTTGCAAAACAATTAATTATCCCCCTTATTACTTACGCTGAGCTCGTGTATTGCAAATAAATTGGATATCGCTTTTAATTATGCGACCAGATATGTCTGGCCGCAAAAGATTTGACCACATTACCAGCTGGCGAAAAGATATACTTGGCTGTAACTTGGACGATTACCTTAGTGTTAAGAGTTGTATTTTTCTGCATAAACTGATAACTACGAAAACTCCAAATTATCTACATGTAAAATTAAAATTTGCCCAATCCATTACACTTATACTTGTTTTCTTTTTAAATAAAAATAAATAAAATAAAGGTAATGGCAAATTTATTAGTACTTGAAAATTCTAAATTTTTGTAAGAGTTATATATCCACAGCAAACATCTAATTTCAAAATGCGAAAAGTAAAATTGAATAAAATTGGGTAAAATTGCTTAATAATGCCCCAAAAATAAAAAAATGACCCTAAAATAAAAACACTACAAAATTAAGAAAAAATTACCTAAAAACTTTTGCAGATTTCAAATTCTAAGATCATAAACGGAGTTTATATGCAGTGTAGAGCTTTTTCCGATAAAGCAAAAAAAAAAAAAAAAAAGATGACAAGTTAACAAAATCCGAGCCCTGATAATCACCCTTTACAAATATATACTGAAAATCTAATTTTTCCCTTATATGATTCTTAAGTTTAGAGAAACTGAAAATCCGGTGGTGTATGTAGACTTTTGTTCTTCACTGTAGTTTTTAAATTTTGAAAATTGAATTAAAATAAGTGTATCAGGCATGTTCCAGAATCCGAGTGAAAGTGAATTCGAAATCGAGTGAAATTGTTTTTGGTGTTCTAGAAACCGAGTGAATTCATATTCACTATTTTTTTTTTAACTCGCTGTAATGTTTGCAACTCGCTGTAATTTTCAATCAGCTGATTGTTGGCGCAAGGAAAAAAACAAAACAAGTTGTGAAAATTTAAAAATATTAATGCTTTAATAGTATATGCGTTAAATATTGAAGCCAAAAACCAATATGCTAGCCTTAAAATTAAAAGGCGATCATTAACAGCGGCAGCGTTGGCGGCCGTGGAAGTGCCGGCAGTGTAAGAGGCGGCGGTGCTAGAGGCAGCAAAAGAAGTAGCAGCGACCACAGCAGCTATCGAGCTGGACGGCAAAAGTGGAAGGGGGACCAAAGTGTGCAGTGCCTGTTATACCTTCACTATTTTCTTCCTAATATTTGTTTTCTAATTTATCCAAACCTATTGATGTGTTTAATTAGAAAAATTCATACAAAAATATATCTGTATAAAATTATCTTTTTCCAATCAGATACATTTCCGTTTTTAATTGTCGCCAGTGTTTCTACTTTTGGTTGGGTGGGTTGGTTAAGGAGGCTAACCCACAGCAGACCCACTGTGAGTCAGAAAGAGCGCTATAGCGCCATTTTGAAACCAATTTCTCACCGAACTAGAATTAAAGTTGGACTCGTACTATCCCAGCTGGGCTCTTACCCACCTCGTGGAGTTTAGGTAATCTTGCAATTTCTTTGAAGTGGCTGCTGAGCAATCGGACAGGTTGTCGAGGAAATACTTTCTCAAAAAGTTGTCTTGATGATTCTTCATAAACTTGAGGAATAAGGTACCCTGGATGGAGTTCTTATGCTTTCGCCATGAAATTTTTATTTTCATTAAAATTTTTTATACTTGATTAATTTTTTATTAAATTTACTAACATTTTTGGGCCAATTGCTTTATTTCACTTGTTGCTGCTAAAGTGAATTCAAATCACTTCTTTTTTTTGGTGAATTCGGTTTCTAGAACATGCGAATTCGTGCGAAATTCACTTTTAACAACGAGTAAGAAAATAAAAGTGAATTCTAGAGCACCAAACAGTGAAATTGATGTGATTTCAATTCACTTTCACTCGGAAGTGAATTCTGGAACATGCCTGTATATCTATATTTTAGTAGCGTTCGCGTGTTTTCCTTATACATACCATCAAGTCTTGTGTTTTTTGCACTTTTACTTTCATTTCAATTTCAGATTAGAGTATTCAGCTATTTAAAATGTATGGGAATTTTATAATCAAATATTGTGGAAAGAACAACTTGTTCTTTTTATGACAGTGAAATTATTCTATGGAACGGCACTTGATTATATGAATACATTGTAAGCGAATATGTTTTCTGTTGTGGGCAATTATTACTACAACACTTACATACATGAATAGAGAACCAGTCTAGAAAATAAATTTCTATTGCACATGTGCAATGTGCATATAAAATGTGTCTCGTTGTAAATGGATGACTAAAATAAAAAAGCAATGACCGCTTTGCTGTAGGGTAAACGCAAAGTGTATTCAAGTTTATTTACATAATTTGTAATCTTGAATGCAGATTTCAAAAGACAAACATATCGAGTTACTCCACTGAAGAAACGGAAGTACACTTACATTTACGATGTCAATGTCTGTTTGCGACATTTTGTTACAGTGCGAAATTTAAAACTATCTGCATTACTGCAATAAATAATGTATGCTCATGATAACGATTGCATAACACATTCACACATACATACATACAAGGTGTGCCAGTCATGATGTGTTAAATTTCTAGAGCGAGCTGGTAAGTATATTCCCTGCAACAAATTATTCAACAGGGATGTCCGGAAATATACCCTTACAAAATCACAGCCATTTTTATTTTTTAAACCTTGATATACAAAAACACTCATAGCCTAAAAAATTGTCTGCCACTTTGTAACCGTACGTGTTGGAATGCATTTTTTACAGGAAATAAATCCACAAGCTCGACCTAGAAAATCAGCACTTCGTGCATGGAACACCCTGTATATGATTACAAGTATGAAAAATGATTTTTAAACATGTGAGTATTTATAAGTTATGGTGGATATATAAATAAATATGTATGTTCATTTACACATATCTACACATATAGTTATAATATGTATCAGAGTATTAAATTGAAGCATTAAATCACCAACAAATATGCATTATAAATGATTTCCTTTTTTTTTCTTCTTTTAGGATAGTAGTGCTGGAGCTCCATATTCTTCACAATTTTCATGTGTTCATATATATGAACATATATGTGTATATCTATGTATATTTACCTGAACATATTCACATATCCATGCATGTATGTATGTGTGAATGTATCGTTTATGCTCAATGGAACAAGTCGTTGATATAACATCGAGTTTTCCCACAATTTGTGCTTTTGTATGCATGTATTTGATAACCTCTCAACTAATACACGAAACGAAGCATCACACACCGTGCCGCACCGCGAAGCGTCACACCGCACAATAGCGTGCTGGCTGCAGTTGCCACACGAAACAACAATGGTGATATTGGTGAATGTTGGTAGCCCAATTTGTATATAAAGTAGACTGTATTAACTCATTGAATCAGTCCCAGCTTGGATCTCGTTATTGGCTTAACAGTTTTTTAGTGTTAGTTTCCTCTTTAACCGCTAATTCAACAGCTCAACAATGCGAATGGTAATTATTAGAAAAACGTTATTTCTGCAAATTGAAATGATTGTCGTAAAAAAATGAAAATGAAAGAAAATGAAAATTTAGTAGGTATACAAATGATTTATTAATGTGTTTTTCTTTGCAGTTTGTTTTTCCTTGTCTCGCCTTGTGCGTGGCAATGGTCAGTTGTGCTGAAGAAAAGGCAGCTGAAGCCTCCAAAGATAATAATGATAAAACGGTGGAAAAACGTGGATTACATTTGGGAGATTATGGTCATCATGGACATTATCATCATGAACACATCAAGACAATAACGATTGAGAAGAAGGTTCCAGTACCCTACACAGTCACCAAGCATGTTCCATATACAGTGGAAAAGAAAGTACCATATGAGGTTAAGGTACATGTTCCAGAACCATATTATGTAGAAAAGAAAGTTCCAGTTCATGTAAAGGAATACGTAAAAGTACCTGTACATGTACCAAAGCCATACATTGTCGAAAAGAAAGTCCCCTACGAAGTAAAGGTGCCCGTAGACAAGCCGTATGAGGTCAAAGTTCCTGTACCACAGCCCTATGAAGTGATTAAGAAAATACCTTATGAAGTCAAAGTTCCAGTACCACAACCCTATGAAGTTATCAAAAAGATACCATATGAAGTTAAAGTTGAAGTGCCTGTACCAAAACCATATGAAGTCATTAAGAAAGTACCATATGAAGTGAAAGTTCCCGTTGAAAAACCATACCCCGTTGAAGTAGAGAAACCATATCCTGTTGAAGTTGAGAAACCATATCCGGTTGTGGTTGAAAAGAAGGTACCCTATGAAGTTAAAGTACCCGTTGATAAACCATATAAGGTTTATGTTGAAAAACCATACCCTGTTCATGTAAAAGTGCCAGTACCACAGCCGTACACAGTGGAAAAGAAGGTACCATACGTGGTAGAAAAACCTGTACCATACGAGGTAAAAGTTCCAATTGATAAACCATATACAGTCTATTCCGAAGTGAAGTTCCCAGTTCATAAGGAAATTCCAATTCCTGAGAAATACCATGTCGAAGTGCCAATTATACACAAGGACGAACATCATCATTATCACGATTATCATCATCACAAATAGGGAGGGAACAATTGTAGTAGAAGTTAAGAATGTATCGCAAAGAATTATCACCACAGATCGCGAATACAAGTGGAAAACAAAACCGAATGAAACGAAACAAAGTAAAACTCTCTCTCAAATACGCATTCATTCATTTATTCATTCATTCATTGCAACAAAACAAAATGTAACTAAAAGTCTGTACGCATTCACGTTGAGCTGATTGAGGAGCGAGGAGGATGACTGAGAGGAGCCATTAAGGGTAGAAGGAGGAGTAGGAGGAATAGGAGTAGAAAAATAACGAACTACATACTAAAATTAAACGATTAGAACTGAACGTTTTATTTTATGTATTAATAAGCCAAATGTGTTATATATTTGATATTGTAGATATAGTATTTTATTTTATTTAAATAATAAGTTAAAGATAAACTCATAAATTTTAAATTGTCTCTTAATTTCAAACGGGTTGTGAACACTAGAAAAAAGAGGAAGAAAGGTACATTTTTTTACTCTCACTCTTACAATTACTGTACTGTGACCAGGCACTCATTGTGAAAGTATATAAAAATATAGACCTGTTGTTGCTCATTTCCACAAACTGCAATTGCGAATGCAAGCAGCCATGCTTTGTTGTTGTGCTGTGTACGCGCACTTGCTTCATTAAATATAAAAATTCACGATATTGATGTTGCTGGTGTTGTTGGCGATGATGATGTCGTGTGCGCTTGGATGTTATGTAATTTTTTCAAAATGTGTTACAGTATTGCATAATAGATACAACCAAAAACAAAACAGGAAATAGGAAATGCATATTCTACACATTTGCTATATAGTAGGTTGAAGAGAAACATTTGCTAAGAAACGAAAATTTATTTAATTTCAAAGAAGAAATCAGTATTCAAAGGGAAAGTGAAAATCAAAAGGAATATACATATAACATATACGTAAATAAAATATATTTGCCAATACACATATACATGAAGACATATGCATGAATGTTAACAAATAACAAGTTAGTTACAAATACCAAAATATGCAATTTAACCACACCAACAATAATAACAGCAACCAAAATCAAGTAATAAAATATAATTTGTATAAACTGCGGCCTCATTTTCTCGCTAGACTATTGAGTTAGTGAGCATGTGCAAATGTATGATATGCTACACTTGCACGATCAACATCAACAACATGAGCTTTGCTGTCACATATACATACATACATACATACATACATATATAGGTACATTGAAGCTCAAAATTATTTGTCCATCGATAAAAAATTTCATCAAAGCCTCTATAAAATTTTAATTGTTGGTATGAAGAATTTTTAGCAATAAAAATCGTATGCCACCGTGATTCGATTCCATATAACAGCTAGACAAAAATATTACAGCAGTAAGTAAAATATTACAACATATCTGTGGTAAAAAGGAATAACAGCTTAAGTTTATTTTCTTGTCAGGCCAAGTTTAATAGTTTTGAATAGAAATATTTACTGTTTGCTCGACGACGATTTGATGAAAATTACACCTTCTTTTTGGGAAAATTTTTTTTTTCTATTGCATAACTACAATTAAAAAAAACATACATTTGAAATAAGAAAGGTACAAACTATGCGCAGAAGCTCACAAAAAAGTGGTTAAATAATCAAAAATATATGATAAAATATTTTTCATCTTAAGTCAAACAGGAAAAATTTCAAATTCTTTAACTTAATTGAATTTTAGTTTTAAATGAAAATCTTTGGTAAGTTAATGCTAATAGTAATACGTTAATGCTACGGTAAGTTAATGCTAATGTATGGTATATACATATTTATAACGTATACAAGTTAAAATTTTAAATTATTTATCCAAATATTTTTATATAAAGTTGTGTTTCTTTCATAACTTGGGGCTTTGGTACAATAGATCTTATAGGTCGCAGTGCCTGACTTCCGAGTCGTCACTTCTTACAAATAATAATAATAAATACAATAACAAATTTTGACAACATTTTCTATTGTTTTCTTAACTGAAGAAACTCTAAAATAATAAAAAAAATTTTATGTTTCCCTTCTATGAATTTCATGACTTTTGCCCATGGAACGAACCGCTATGCTATCTATATACATATGTATGTACTCACTATATTCCAACAATGAAAGGGCCTATATTTTTTACACAGCCTGAATATATATATTCTAAAAGTTTTTCTATATAATCGTAAAAGATTTCAATATAATTCTTCCGTAGTATAGTCCATAATCTATAGTCAAACAAAATCGGATTTGAGGACTGCATGAGCCATAGTAAAGTTTTTAGTGATTTTCGCTGTTCTAAACACCTTAAAACAGTCTTACATTTTTTTTAACGTATGCTTTAGAAAAACGGGGTTAATTAGTAAAAACTGTATTTTAAGTTTGTAAGATACGATATACTTTGATGAAATATTTATGGATGAGCAAATAGTTTTGTACGGTAGTGTACAATGTGTACAATATGTAGGTATATATTGCAGTAATCAGCAATAAAAAAACATATTTTGAAATTTTTGTTTTTGCAATGAAGTAATATTGTATGTAATATTACGCTAATTACAATTGCACATCTCGTCATTTGCACATAAAAATATTAATTACAATCACATTAAAGAAATTATCAATGAAGTAATTTAATAGTAAAAATTTGAAACCCAACACTATCCGTTGTTTCGTTTGTTTGGTTTTGGAAAGTAATACTTGTTCATATTTATGTGCATTTCATTCATTCATTCAAAACTATCAGAGCAATTTATTTTTTGATTTCAAAATCTTTGACTGTTTCTTAATTGAAACAATTAGTTTCATATTCACGAGGTATTATGTATACATTGTGTTTTCATTTTTGCTCTGTTCAAAAAATGTATGAAAAATCCCAGGAACATCTCACAAAATAATAGTCAGAATTGCCATGACCCTTGTAGCGTTTTGTATGAGGTTGAAACTCTTCCTCTCGGATATTTTTTAAATTTCGGTTACAAATAGAGTTTGTGGTACTAAATATAAGTTTAAAAATTATTATATTTAAAGATAAGTGCAATCAAAATTTGATATTTGCAATATACATAATTGTCGGTTTTTTTTTTTCAAAAAATCCTATCTCTTTCGTTAGGGGCCGTTCACATATTACGTAACGCAATTTTTGACCAATTTTGACCCCTCCCCTGGTCGTAACACATCGTAACAAAACGGTTAAACAGTTTTTGTAAACTTTATGCAGGTCTAAAGTGGTGAGCAACAAATTGCAGTTAGCAAATCCTTTGATTGCATAGGATATTTACTCAATCGCAGAACAGTTGCCAATTTCAATAGGGTGATTCTCTATGTCTACTATAATAGCACGATAGCACGAAATGCAAAAATATTATACTGAATTATACTACGATTCGAGAGCGCACATTGCACGATAACACGAACTGCAAAAATATTATACTAAATTATACTACGATTTGAGAGTGCACATGAACGTAGAATTGAAATATATTAGGGCGATGTTATGGCGATGTTACACGATCAATGTTTTGCTGTCAAACAATGCAATTGTTGTTGCTTTGAAAAATGAACACTAAGCAAAAGAGAGGATGAACACATTTCACTTCAAATTTTTTTACTGTCGAAAAAAACCTGCATCACTTCAAATAAAATGGGGTAGCTAAAGATGCACTGTTGCATTTTATTGAAAAATACTAATATTTTATGAAAAATACTAAATTTTTAACTAACTTATAGATACATTTTTTTTCCTTTGACACCTTTTGTTGTTTGGCTTTTGTTTGTTTGTGAAAATAAGTGCTGTTTTTTAAAAATTACTTAATAATTTTTATAAAAACATGGTAATTCAATGGCCAAGTAATAAAGTGGCGTAGCTTGTTTTAATAGTTCGCAAATTTTAAAGATTATTTTTCTGCGTTTTTCATATATAAATGCCATTTTTTTTTGTATAATTTGTTGCTATTTCCACCAACATTATCTCATATTGTCATTATAATTATTTTCCATCCAATTCCATTCCAATTGTTGAATTTTCATTCCAAATTTATTGAATTTAAGGGTTTTTAATTAGTTTTTGTGCACAAAGAAATATTTTGTTTATTATTATCTGAGTCACCCTGTGTTTTGGACAGCTGATTTTTAGCGTCGTTGCTAACTTCACGCTAGTCATAAACAATAATAAATAAAATTTAATTCAAGTTAGCAAACTAAATATAAAAAATGAATCCGGAACAGCAGGGCGAACATTTATTGGCGCTAAAAGGTGTGTTGAAAAGAACTATATGAGTTTATGTTCCATAGGTGTTATTCTTTTTTATTTTATAGTGATGCGTTTGACACGCCCAACGCTTATCGGCCCACAAATAATTTCGTGTGAAACTCGAGATTTGCCACAACAGAGTTTTCGTCACGTGCAGGAAAGCGAAGGAAACACAGTTGCAGGTGCTGAAACGCTGGCAGCTGCTGCTGGACAATTTATGTTGCTACCACAATCTTTCGGAAACATATACTTGGGCGAAACTTTTGCAAGTTATATTTGTGTACACAATTGCACCTCGCATCCTGTGGAAGGAGTAACAGTGAAGGCAGATTTACAATCGAATTCAACGCGCATTAATCTGCCGATGCATGAAAAACAAGCGACTCCAGCCACATTAACAGCGGAAGAAACTTTAGATGATGTTATACGCTATGAAGTAAAGGAGATAGGAACACACATGTAAGACAAAAAAGTTAACCACTAGAAATATTTGTGAATTTATTTGCTTTTCAGATTGGTGTGTGAAGTGAACTATACCACGCCCGCTGGATTTCCACAGTATTTTCGTAAATTCTTTAAATTTCAAGTCTTGAAGCCACTTGATGTGAAAACGAAATTCTATAATGCGGAAATGGATGAAATCTATCTAGAAGCACAAGTAAGAACTTCCAACAAATTCAAGAAAAATTTAAGTACATAGACTATTTCTTTCATTGACAGATCCAAAATATTACCACTGGGCCGTTTTGTCTTGAGAAAGTCGAACTGGATAGTTCAGAACATTACACGGTTACTCCATTAAACACACTACCAAATGGGGAATCTGTCTTCACTTCAAAAAATATGCTCCAGCCTAATAATAGTTGTCAGTTTCTGTACTGCATCAAGGTATACCTACATTTCAATTATTTTATTTTAGTACCAACATATCGTCACTTTAGTAATAAAATAATGTATATGCAACACTATAGTTTTAAGATAATCGCATTCAAAAAATATTTTAATCAAATATTTATAACAAACATCATTTCATTACTAAGGTAACGATATAATCAGTTGTTTACGGTTTGGCAGTAAAAGTAGCCAAAAAGTAATTTTCCGTTCTCTCAGGTTATGTCCCTGTTTATGACAAAAAACTGTGTTGATTAAGAAATTAAGCTAAATAAGGGATGTGATAGTAGAAAGAGCTTTGTAGAGCATTGGAACATCGATTTTACTTAGAGTACGTAAGTTTTGGTTTTATAGATCGATGTTGAATACTATCTAGAAGTTATTGTTCTGCCCGTTTTAGCTCATAAATGCAGATTAAACTACAATTTAACTCGGATATGTAGAAAGATTTGGCTGTGATTATTCTGGTGAACGTCACAGCTTTTTCATATTCAGGGAGATGATCGCAATGTATAATCTTTTAATAAAGTAGTTTCTGTTTGCTAGTATAAACTATAGTTAAAAATAATTTTAGTTCAAGTGGAAAATTTAAAAATGTTTCTAATTTACAGCCCAAACCAGATATTGCGAAAGACATAAAGGAACTGAGGCAGGCAAATGCAGTTGGTAAACTCGATATTGTATGGCGTTCGAATCTTGGTGAAAAGGGTCGTCTTCAGACAAGTCAACTGCAGCGTTTGGTAAGATAAGCGTTTGTTAAAAATTTGTTCAATTGATCATTTTATATTAACTCTTGCAGCCATTCGAGTATAAAGATGTACGTTTGGAGATTATCGATGCCAAAAATATTGTGAAAATTGGTGAACCTTTTACGTTTATCTGCCGTGTAACCAATACAGCAGAGAGTCCTATGGATCTCGTTGTCAAGCTTGATACGACATTGTCAGTCGGTTGTAATTACACCGGGTCTTCTGAATTCTCATTAGGTACAGTTGATCCGGGACAACATAAAGAATTTCCTCTTACCGTGTGCCCTTCTAAGTTGGGACTTATCAAAGTGACACCACTAATACTGACAAACATACTCCTAAACGAGAATTACACAATCGAAAAGGTTGTAGATGTCTTTGTGGTCGACACTGACTATCGCGAAGATGATATATTCCAGATGAACAAGTTTGTTCGATACGATAATGCGGTGTGGACGCAACCTCAAGAACAGTCATTGCAGTTGCAAGTGGTTTAATCCGGGGTCGATATAGTATATACGTAACTAGTTAATTGTATATGAAAATTAAAATAAAAAACTGTAATTCTATTTAATATAATTGTTATAAAGTTTCAACGGCAGTTCATTAAAAAATGAGTACAGTGGGGTTCACGGGGTAATTCACGGTTAGTTGATCTATTTATTTGAGGTAGAAGAAAAGTTTTTGTTTCTAACGGATCCATCCTCTAACTACTTAAAGTTGTAATTGAAATACAATGCTATTTTACAAATGGTGACTCTGATCACCTGTTCATAAGAATTTACTTAATGGTATTGAGCACATGTATTTTCATTTAAGTATATAAATTCATATATATGGATACACAATTGCCATCGTGAAAAAATGTCAGATCTAAATTAAATGTGTCCCAAGATATTGCACATAAGAGCACGCTACCATATTGGCTTCACATGAATGGTAAATTTGAATACCGTGTTCATAATTAGCGTATCAAAGTCTATCCAAACTCCGTAGGCTCTACTATGTACACATTGGGCTTAAATGAAATTATTATGAGACAAACATCACGACAAAATCTGTGAGTGGGGGGGTTCGTGGTCATTCTCCAATTTTGTTTTGGAAATCCCGCTGATTTTAGTCAATTTACATTAATAGCAAAATATATAGAAGAAATATAATAAATAGAAGAAAATAATCTAAAAAACATCGGGGTTTATTCCTTATTTATTAATAAAATAAAACTACAACAAATATGTCTTGATGAGAATTCAATAACAATTTTTTTACTCGCTTTACATAAGTTGGATCTCCAATGATATTTATTTTGTATTATCCCAACGTATTAAAAACTAACGGTGTTTTTTTTTGGCCAAATCAATGAATTTTCCCAACCAAGCAGTGGAACCAGCCCTTGCTAGAATAAATGGTTGACCTAGCCTTATAGTATATGCAACCCCGGGATTATTTATACACTTATGAAGTATACGGGTATCGTCGCCATTAAACAGCGGAAGATTGACAGTACTATGGCATACTTTAGCATAATTTTTATTGTTCCCTGGAAAAAGGTAAAATGGTTATCAAAGTTTTAATTGAGAATACCTATCTATTCCTTACCTATTCTTTTTTCGTAATTTTCTCTCAAATTTCCAAAAGTCCAAATGTGTGCATTGAGGACCACTGATAAGAACTCGACCCATATTCAAAATTTTCTGCATTATCACTAGGCTCCGAAAGACTCACAAAGCAATATGGGCAAGAATACGTACCTGTTACAGTTTGTTGACCGTTAAAAATAAGCAACAGCTTTAAATCTGAGACAAACTTGTAACATATATTATTTAGACTTGTCAAATCGAATAGCAGCTTCATATTCGCATACGTGCCGTTCATTAAGAAAAGAAAACTTCCGCTTATGAAGCCCTTAAATCTGAATGAAGTGATAATCAATACATAGGAAGTCAAATATCTAGGAATAACACTTAATTCAAAACTTCTGTGGAAAAAACATTCAGCCAATATAATCAGAAAGACAACTAAATCACTAATGGTGTGCAGAAATTCAGAATCAAAAACTTGGGGATGTACTCCGTAGGTTTGTATGGTAAAAAAAGTAGACACCCAGAGCCAATTGGGAAGACTACAAGTATTTTCCAAGCGGAAATTATTGCCATACGCCTCTGTGCTCACTTTATCCTCTAACATGGATGTAAAAGCCAAAACATAGTAAAATACTCCGTTAGTCAAGCTGCTATCAGAGCACTAGATTTGGTTATAAACATTGAATACCTAGTACATAATTGAAAGTTTGAAGTTCGTATTTTTTAAAAATTAATTTTAGGTTTTATTCAACATATTTCATGAAGAAAATGTACAGGATTAATGAAAAAATTAAAAAAAAAAACAAGGAATATTTTTGCACAATTCACTAAGGCGCATACTGTCAACTTAAAAAAAAGAAGAATTTAGCGGTTGAAAACTTGGTTTTGGTATTTAGTATTTAGTATGGCCTCCATTTTGTTTAATAACATTAAAAATTCTGTTTGGCAGTGAGTCAATCAATTTATGAAGAACGTTTAAGTCCAAATCTTTCCAAGCTTTCAAAATTGAAATTTTTAAAGTAGCAAAATTTGAATATTGGCGCCCTATTTGACGGGAAGAGAAAAAATGTTTTGAATCTCTAGATACATGGTTCATCACAGTTCCTCCTCCAAAATTTCTGCTCAAGCGCGGCGAATTTTTTTTACGAAGGTCATGGCAAAAATAGCTGAAACCATCTGGGTCATCTAAATTAAACTTTTTCTCGATAGTTTTTAGGAGACTATGAAAATTAAATCTAGAGGTTAATTTTCAAAGTCATGACTTGAGTTCATGTCAATTTCGTTATTTGAAGTTATATATAAACAGGCTTAATGAACAAATGTAGTCATCACAACAACAATGTATATAGAGACGGGCAAATCAGACGGCCGTTTCGGAATCCGCCACAATTCCTCATCAGTGATCTTAGTGATAGTTCTTAATCTTTCAATATCCTATATAAGCTACTAATATTTGAAATCATAACCCAGAATTACGGATTTGATTCCAAATATCTTCACTGAATAGAGATATTGAAAGAAACTACCACTACCGTTCTATACACTTATGTTGTTGTTTTTTTCCCATTGTAGCTAGTCTGCATAACAGTTCGTTATTTGAAAGTCTGGTACATGGGAGAGTGTGTGTGTTTGTGAGAAAATGATTCTAGGTGTCATTTTTTCTGAACGGTCCCCATTCGATCAGTTCATGATAGTTTTTTCTCGTTTTTTCTCGTTTGAGAAAATTATGTTACACCATTGTTTAGTCTAATTCATATGACTCCTTGCAAACTGTGTTGCGGTTTTTTGGTGGGTTTCTTCCATTTAATTGTTTTCTTTGAACTCAAGATTTGCTGTATTCGTCGTTTTTTTTATTGGAAGATCTAACTTGGCTAAAATTTGAGATGAGCTCAACCTGTTATTAGTTGCCTCTTCAACAATTCGATTTTCTTGACGCTGAGAGATCTTCCTATTTCCTTTGCTGGGTGCAGCTTGACTTTGAAAAATTAACAACTAGATTTAAATTTCATAGTCTACAAAAAACGTAATTAATTGAATAGCATAGTTTGATCCAAGTTTAAGAAAATTTCTTACCACGTGCTCTGATCTATTTAACCGGCGTGCAATTTAAAACAACCAATTTTTGCCCTCTCTCTTCACTAATGAATACGACTCTAAACAATAAATATTAATTAAAGCAACAAAATTGTGAATTAAATAATTACGATTTTACGGAAATTTGACTTTAAACAGAAGTGCGTCTAAAGGCGATGTTACACGATCAATGTTTTGCTGTCAAACAATGAAATTGTTGTTGTTTTGAAAAATGAACACTGAGCAAAAGAGAGAATGAACACATTTCACTTCAAACTTTTTTAGTGACGAAAAAAACCTGCATGGCTGATGTTACACGGTCAATGTTTTGCTGTCAATGTTTTTACTCTCTTTTCATCGTTTTGTTTGATGCCCTGTTAGGCTGATGTTACACGGTCAATGTTTTGCTGTCAATGTTTTCTGTTTTTACTCTCTTTTCATCGTTTTGTTTGATGCCCTGTTACACTATCAGTTTTTTGCTGAATGTTATTTTTTAATACTTTTATCTGCAACTTTGTCTTTCCAATTAAAAAGTATTTAATTGTATTTTGAAGTGAATGAAAATTCAACGATTGGAATTGAATTGGTTGGAAAATAATTATAATGGCAATATGAGATAATGTTGGTGGAAATAGCAACAAATTATACAAAAAATATTGCAATTGTATATGAAAAACGCAGAAAAATAATCTTTAAAATTTGCGAACTATTAAAATAAGCTTCGCCACTTTGTTTCTTTGTCATTGAATTACCATGTTTTTATAAAAATTATTAAGTAATTTTTTAAACAGCACTCATTTTCACAAACAAACAAACATCGTGTAACATCGCCCTTAGGCTGATGTTACACGGTCAATGTTCTGCTGTCAATGTTTTCTGTTTTTACACTCTTTTCATCGTTTTGTTTGATGACCTGTTACACTATCAGTTTGTTGCTGAATGTTAGTTTTTAATACTTTTATCTGCAACTATGTTTTTCCAACTAAAAAGTATTTAATTGTATTTTGGAGTAAATAAAAATTCAACAATTGGATTGAAAATAATTATAATGACAATATAAGATAATGTTGGTGGAAATAGGAACAAATTATACAAAAAATATTGCATTTATATATGAAAAAGGCAGAAAAATAATCTTTAAAATTTGCGAACTATTAAATTAAGCCACTTTGTTACTTGGCCATTGAAATACCATATTTTTATGTTTTTATACAAATTATTAAGTATTTTTTTAAACAGCACTCATTTTCACAAACAAACCAAAGCCAAACAACGCAAAGGGTGGCAAAGAAAAAAAAATTATTGAAAAGTTAGTAAAAAGTCTAGTATTTTTTATAAAATATTACCATTTCCTATAAAATGCAACAGTGTATCTTCAGCAACCCCATTTTATTTAAAGTGATACAGGTTTTTTTCGTCAGTAAAAAAATTTGAAACGAAATGTGTTCATCCTCTCTTTTGCTCAGTGTTCATTTTTCAAAGCAACAACAATTTCATTGTTTGACAGCAAAACATTGATTATGTAACATCGCCCTAAGATCGCCCAAACAACAGCAATTTCATTATTTGACAGCAAAACATTGATCGTGTAACATCGCCCTAACATCAGCCTTAGGCTGTGGTTATATTGCGAGTATGCTCGGCGATCACAATGAAATTGTTGTTGCACCGAACACAAAGAGAGAGTCTTTACTCACTCTCACACCGAACACGATATGCTCGGTGTATTGTTCACCGAGCACGCCGAGTATTCAGGGTGGCAATGAGTTAATTTTCAAAACAGTATCATTACATATAAAATAGTATTAAACAAACGAGTATATTTTGACAAAAAGCAACTCTCAAACGAGCTGAATCTAACCGCCTTGACCGAGCACGGGAGAAAATATTTTGTGTTCGTCGAACACCGAGCATCAATATAACCAGGCGCTTAGAAAATGTAAACACAGAGAGTGAAAGAGAGGCACAGAGTTGAATTTAATACACTACAGTTCATTGCATTGAACATATACATGGGTATAGCCGTTGGAAAAGTTTTTAAGTGTTGCAGAATGGATTGACGGGTTTTTTTTTTTTTTTGTTTCGTTGTACGGATTGGAAAGTTTTGCAATTTGTGCTATCGTGTAAGGGCATTTACTAGACTTAGAGAATCACCCTAATATGTTTGGAATTGATCTTGGTCATGTGCATTGCTTCAGCAGTTCATTTGTAATGGTTGTCAAGTGCTTAAACGTTTCCTTGGATAGTCGCAAGTTCTGTAGAAATCTGTAAACAAATTTTATAGATGGCAAATCTTCTTCGAAAGGCTGCACTTAATCGTTTTCTACTTCTGGCTAGTTCCATCAACCTCTCATCTTCCGATGAATCGTTGAACCATAATTCCCTTATAGTCCAAAATCGTATTTGTTGACTTATGACAGTCTTTTAGTCAATGAGCGATATGGTAATTTCTGTTGTATTTGTTTTTTGCAGTTGTTGTAATTGTCGTATTACTTAAACTTTGCAAGGGCCGCTCAGAGAATTATCATTAGTTAGTGTAGTTAATTATAAAACTATTTAAATAAACATTTTTTTTAATATACGGACTAAAAGGTATAAAATAATTTATTCTTGCTCCATACAGATTTATAACCCCATACAGATTCATAACCCCACACAGATTGTCTTGAAAATATGTAATTGTGACTTTTAGTAGGTCTGAAAATATTTGCATGATTAAAAACGAAAAGCGTGGTTAGGTAAAATGTTGAAAATAGTAGTAACAATTCATGAAATCAGTAGAAAAAGATTCAAAAGTACTTATATGAAATATGCAAAACCGCAACCAAAAGTTTACATATTTGTATATAAAGAATATGTAAATACTGTAAATGTTGAATGTTGTTTGCCAAAAGAAATGTAAAATATTTGTTTTATCGAACACGTCAAACTCATTCATTCATACATTTTGTCTGCTGGATGTGTTGACCACCGTCGCTGTAACACCATCGGTATTGCACCTAGTTGCTGGTTTCTATGTTTCATTGTTCCAATTCCACATCTTTAGTGGCTGTTCAGACGGGAGCAAGCATGAAAAGCCTGGACAGGCGTGTCGTGTTCATATGAGTGCAACCATGACGGACTTTTTCTAATCAAAAAGGAACGGTGGAACTGGAATTTTGTCACTTTTTCTTATGCTCATTAAGATAGGTTCTTTTGTTTGCAAAAAATGCCAAAGATACAATATCTTAAGAAATTTATTTATAAAAAAAATAGCAAGAAAATGAAAACTGTGTGTGTCGTAGATGCGCATTGTTTGTTTACGTTCATGTTGTATATTCAACTTCAAAAAAATTACGAGGGAAAGTGGCAAAATCGGAACAATGTGATCATGGAATATTCACCAATGCGACGATTTTTATTTTATTTTTGGATTTTCGGTGCAACTCTGCTATCTCTTTCTCTCTACCTATTTCTTCTACCTTCTCTTTCAAACATGATTCATGCCTGCACTCGTCTGAACAGCCACTTACAATCTATACCAGTGCTGTCGCTGTCACTTCAAATGAAGTTTTTCACTTTAAAGTATACGTTGTGTATGGGCCACACCATATACGATTTCATATATTTTATAGCAGTTGTCAGTTGTATACTTTGCTCTCACGTACAAAACGGACTCTATGTGCCAGAGCCTAGAGGCAAACAAAGCACGTTGCAAACGGATATACAATCATACACATCATACAAAAAATAATCAGCTTTTGGCTGCAACACTCTCAACGTACGGCAAAATTTGAGAATTGGTCAACTTTTTGCGTTACTTCAACGTATACGTTCAGTATGGGCCACACTACATACGAATTCATATATTTTATCTTACTTGTCAGTTGTACAGTTCGGTCTCACGTAGACAATGAACTCTATGCGCCAGCGTCTTTAGATCGTCAATCGTTAGTGTTAAAAATATGTAGAAGGAAAACAAAGCAAAAGCAGTTGGATTTGATTTTTGATTAAAATTATTTTGTTTTTATCTATGTTGTCAATTTTCAAAAAAATGAAAGGAAAAATTCAAGATACTGCAAATTGAAACCATTGTTGCATAAAATAAAACTAGGTTTTTGTTTATTTGTGCAAAATCCTCAAAGTCATCAAAAGAATCTAGAAACAAAGCAAAACTCGTTCAAAAAATATACCCAATTCTTTTTTTTTACACTATTTTGAAATAACACGCAATACGACTGCAAATGCACTTTTTTACACATATTTTTATCAGTTTTTTTCTTTATCTCGTTATACTTCAACTTGAATACAGCATTTTGTTATTCAGCACTTATTTTGTGCTAAAGTGTTCAGTTCAGGATGCAATAAATAATTTCAACTCTATGGTGAAATTTCCAGTATATTTTGCATTGCTGATAATTTTTTACTACTAAAAATGGTAATACTGTGTTCAAGTTTTTTGTTAAAAAAGGTCTATAGCCAATATTATTTTACATCGTTTTTTTTTAGCGCTTTTATTAATAAAAAGCATAAGCAATAACAAAATATTCCCAAGTGACAAGCAATTTCGTTAGAAACTTTGAATGATTTACAGTTTATGTCAACTGGAAAAAGAGCCAAAAATCATGTTTTTTCAAATTTCTCGAAAACGTTTCTTTTCAAAAATACATGACCCACAGTTAGTCTAAAACTCTCTTTGTTCTTCTGAATAATTTTTCATCTTTTTGCACGGTTTTTTGAGAAAACATTTAGAGTTTTTCATCCTACTCGATTTTTTACAGTTGTGGAACATGTCGTCAATGTGTATGGACCATCAGTCGAGAAAATTAGGCTCACAACAGCTCATATCGTGGAAAAAGTTATTGATTGGCACAAGCAGCAGCGTGGCCAACTCAACGCTTTTTCTGCTAAATTAAGTGCCGTTTGAAAATTAAAAATCGGGAAAAAAGGGATTTAGCGCTCAGCGCGTTTTTTTTTTTCAATTTTAAAGACACTAAAGGCTCCGCTAAGTAATCCTAACAAATTTTTTTTATCAAAACAATGAGCAATGAACTTATTTAAAACCATAGTTCGTAATTTTATGTCACTCAATCATTAGTTTGTGATCAAAGTGTATAAAATACTCTTCTTCAATTATCTCATTTTAGTTTTTCTTGTGATTGTGTAATTTAGAAATGGTGTGAATTAAAAATTTGAAAAATACATGTATTTAATTATTTTTTTTTTTTAATATACAAACAAATTTGTGCTTAACACTTTTATAAAGAAAAAATTTAGCTCTTTTTAAAAGAAAATACGCGTTTTATTCTTCATTTTAGCGGATTTTGAAAAACAGGAGTTGGCCACACTGCTCATAAGCAAACACAAATTTTCTAACGTTTAGCAACACTAATAAATTAAGGTTGTGGTGAAACAGCTGTCAGTTTGTTATTTCTTTTTAGTGATTATTTAAGAAACTTTTGTTAGGAAAACAATTGCAGAAATGGCAGATGATAACGAGAACTCCTTGGATAAAAATGAAGAAAATGAAGGCGGGAAACCAGACAAGATGTTCACGTTGAAGAAATGGAACTCCGTAGCAATGTGGAGTTGGGATGTTGAATGTGATATTTGCGCTATTTGTCGCGTCCAAGTCATGGGTAAGTGGCATTTGTGTGTCGCAACTTCATGAAAATTAAATGTTCTGATAAAAGTATATTCGTGCAAACATTAGTGCAAGTAATCAACAGAAAGGGTGAAAATATCCAAATGATATTGTTTATTGTTACCGTAAATTACTATTACCATTTTTACTTTATCTTGGGGGGAAAACGCAAAATTGGCCGAATGTGAAACCGTTATTAATTAAATGAAGTAGTGTTTTCTTTAGAAAATTTACTGTTTCTCACCAGAGTATGTGCTAGTTATCATATTCTCGTTTGAACTACGTACTTTCCTGAACACCAAGGAGCAGGCGGCTAGTGGCGGCAACCTAAATAATAATGATAAGTCTGTTGTCGGCTTAGACCTAGTTTTTCGTATTCACTCGTGCTGTGTGCGTTATATTTTTATACGAATGAACATTATAAATAGTGCATATTGAATTAGTTTATATTTTCTTACGAATTTTTCTAACATGAATAGAAAATTGCTAAAGTTGATAGCACAGTGCAGCGAAATTTCAGCTTTTGTTTTCCTCTTCAAACGTTTTACGGCAATCTGAGCGTACTTATGAATCTAAAGTTAGTTTTTCTCTATTACCTCTAGTTGTCTTGTTGAAAAATTGAAGTATTCGAGGACTGAAAAAAAGTGGTTCAGCTTAATCAGTATACTCAGTCATACTTGATTCACCTGTGTATATGTGCAAACGAACATAGAGATTAGTACTAGAATCATTGTATGCCCAAAAACGGTTCAATTGGTGACGAGATATTTCTCATGAGTCTCTAATAGTTCACCCTCAAATATCTCGTCTTCACCAAAGCATAACAGGTGTAATTGCCACTATAACAGTTTTCTATAGCTACATTTCATCATATTGTTTAGGGAATTCCCCAAACTTTTATAAAAAGCATTGGCAAAGTATTAGCTGTGATCCGTTATACAGCCATTAGCAGAATTCGAAATTAAATTTGCGAAAAACGGGAAACCAATCGTTTAAATTGAGTTTGAGTCAAAAATAAACAAATAAAACATTTCTTGTGAAGTGTTAATATAAAATATTTAAGTAATAGAAAAATGATTCTGCAAGTGCTTCTAAGCATTCAACCTTTTCCACTTCATAAAACCACGCTCATTAATCTTTTTTTTATGTTTGCTTGTTATACTACTAAGAATTTATGGGCAAAATTTCACAATCATATCTTGATTTGTGTAGGTTTCATGGCATTTAGAAAATTTTGTTTGTGTGGGAGGCGATGGAATACGCCGATCACTCCACTTTTCATTTTTTATTCTTGATTTATATAAAAAACGTGTGAAAAATGAAGCCAACTGCGGCCGAAGTTAAACGAAGAAAGTTGAGATGAATAGGACATATCTTCCGAAAACCATGAGCCCAATAAAATCCAAGCATAGGCAAGAACCAGGATGGAACCCACCGTGCAGCAGAAAATGAGTAAGGTCTACGTGTTCTTGGTGAAAAACGGTTTAAAGGAATATCAAATCACGGGTAATCTCAAATCTTTCAAGTAAATTAAAGTTATGACAGAATTCTTTTCGGTTAAAACGTTTCGTAGAAACGTTATTTATGGCATTAGGTGGAGTTTTGAATACTTAGAATGATTTTAACGCAGAGAAACTAATTTTTGAGAATCTAAATCCAGAAAGTAGTTGCCATTATTTCAAGGGAGTCTTTTAGCTGAGAGCTTCTATTTTCAAAGTAGTTGTAAGCGACTTTAATTTTATGGGCTTGATAAAAGAAACCGTTTTCTCATAGAATTTTGTTGATTTCATAGGTGATATTTTTGCACTTAGAACTCAGCAGTTTCACATTTCACTTAAAAATTTTTTTTTTATGGAAAATCAGACTGCACCGCTAGTGTGCAAAATCACAAAAATGAGTGTTCCGGAAGAATATGATTTTGACACCATTTAAAATCTATGGTAAAAGAAAAATCAGGAAATTTTTTAGGAAAATTATAATCTTATTGCTTTTTACAGCACTTGACGGAGCAGTTTAAGCGGTCGAGTAGTTGCAGAAAAATGGGGGTAAAAAAAAGTCTGCTTGTGAGATGATTTTATAATATTTGTAAAGGGCAGATATTGGAAATCCAAACATAATTTGTTTTGTTGAAGAAAATTGTACATAATGTTCGTTTTCGAAAATCCGAAAAGTAAAAATTACAAATTTTTCAAAGTCATTAAAAAAGCTCCTAAATTTTTCCCTTTTTAGGCCAATTTGGACCTTCTCTTAATAGGAGAAAGTAATATCTTCTCCAAGTTTTTCTTTAAAATTTTTAATTTTGAAAATGTAAAAATGCGAATTTTATGGTTTGACGTACTTGAACACAAACTTCATTTACTTCTTCAAAGTGAAAGAAGTGGACATAACCACTCTTTTTGTAACCTTTAAGCAGAATAAATAACAAGCAAGTGCAAACATAATACTACTTCATTTTAATCCTTTATTGCTTGCAAGTATCATACGTGACAGGTATTTCATGTTTGGTGATTAGTCTTGGATGAAAATATAAATTCTAAAATATTTTGGGTTCGTATACTTTATATCATTTTCATCCTTTTTAAAAACAATGATTTAAAATGTTAAACTCGTATAATTAAATTAAGACACGAGTTTAATTAGTAGTTCGTTGCTAAGGTATTTGGAATATGAAATTAAAATTGGTCATTATAAAGAAAAAACATTTTCGGAACTAAGATTAATTAATGAAAAAAAAACAGACAGTAAATTAATGGAAAAAATACACTAATTTACAGTTATTTTTTTATGCAAAATTAAAACAAAAGGATAAAGATTTTAACCAACGCAAAAAATTTGATTTTTTACAAAAAATTACAATTAGATTAAGGAATCCCAGATTAATTGATGAATTGATTTTTATCTTTATCGTGTGCGTCTACAACATTTCAACCTTTTTAACAATTCTATTATTTTCAAGAATGTCATATCTCTTTCAAATCCTTACTTTATATTATCTGTACTCATATTTAGTGGAAATCTATTTTTCTTTACTTTTGGCTCACTGTTTTTGGGAAAGCCGTACTTTTATATTAAAATTAAGGACTCTGTATCAATTAGCACTTCTGTAAAGACATGATTTTTATGCACCTATGCAACTGCTCCGAATTCGTTGATTTATTGGTCTCTATAATACATTCAACTAGGAAATTTCGTGTAAATTTATAACTATAGAAGTTAATCAAAGTAGTTGCTATAGTTGCCTAGTAGTTATTGTTAAATGTCCCTAAAATAGGGTGTATGGGAAATTTCCCGCATACCATTTTTCTTAGCATTACTACACCTACAATTTTGCTAGGTCTCCATAAAAGGGCCTGCAATTTGTTTTTGTTTTTTGTCACTCAGTGTAATTATTGCTTTCTTTGAAAATGATTTGCTTTTTTTGTGTTGCCTCCACTAGTTGGAACCATAGTTTAACGTCGGTTAAACTGTATAATGTCTCTGTTGCAATTTTCTCTTGAAAATTTCCTTGCGAAACTCAGCCGATATTGTCGAAATTGTTTGTTCCTCGCTTCTGCCGCTTCTTCCGACATCGTGCGTTAAAACTTCATGTATCGTTGGCATAGGATGCCAATTACCGCAACCGAAATTTTATTTTGGTTACCCACAACCAATATCACATTCAAAAAGTTTTTTTTGGTTACCAAAAACTAAATCGAATTTTTTTTTTTGGACAAACATAAACGAGTGCAATGATTCCGCAGTCTATAAAAATCACTTTCTTTCATTTTTAAAACTGATTTTCGCATCACAGTATAAGCGTAACTAAAAACAAAAATACTTGGCTTATTGGTTATGGGTAACCAAAATAAAATATTGCTTACGGTAATTGTTATGGCAACCAAAAAAAAAAAATTTGGTTACTGTAATTGTTATTTTCAAGAAATATTTATAAGAGTTAAAAAATAATAGATATCTGCAACTTTTTTAAATATTTCTTACAACAGTTATGTCCCTGTCAAATACAGCAGTGTAGTATAGATCAGTGTGGCTAACTCAGCGCTTTTCCCTCTGATTTTAGTGCTTTTTGAAAATTAAAACGCGGAAAAAAAAGTGATTTAGCTCTGCATTTTTTCAATTTAAAATATTTTCGAAAAATCGAAGAAATTTTCATTGACTAGAAGTATCAGATGTGTGCTTGTATTAGTAAAAAAGTTTAAATGTATTGAGTTTTCTCGCACTTTTATAAGGAAAAAAATTTAATGCTTTTTTAAGAAAATACGCGTTTTATTATTCATTTTAGCGGATTTTGAAAAACAAAAGTTGACCACACTGGTAAAGATATCAACTCGTTTGGAAGGAATTTTACCTAGTTCCCCTATTTGTAAAGGCACACGCGGAACTTTATTTGTTCAAGTTTTGATTTTTCGTAATTTTTATTGAAATGTATTTACATGAAATGAAGTTAAATAATTAGCAACTAGTAGTTTATTTATTATAATTGAAATTATAGCAAAAGGAAAAACTAGCTACCGGGGCTGTAGTTAAATAAAAACAATGCTTTCACTGTAATATAATGATTGGTGTCTTACAAAATAAAAAAGGAAATTCTCATCTAAATATAATAGTTTAAGTAATAACTGTCTCGAAATAACTTATTTGAACTATAAATTTAGCACATTTAAGTTTTTGCTACTTGTAAGCAATATGCATAATCACATAATCGTAGAAAATATAACACAGTGCTTAGTTGCTAGTTATATGTTTGAAGTTGATCCCCTCAATTCAATTCTTTAGACTTGAATTTTGCTTTGCCTTTAGTTATACACAGCACATGAAGCTTACTTGCAAACCTATCTACTTATTCTAATATTTGGTTTCAACTGTCGTCATTCCCATTGTTCAAACGTAGATGAATTTCATTCACATGTTAAAGGAAAGAGGCTTGATATTAGCCACTGACGACATTCTGCGAACGCGTCCCATCATTCTCCTCTCGATGTCCTCGAGCGTTTTTCCTTGCGTTTCTGGAACGTAAAATATGACAAAGAATAGACCAACAAAGCAAATTGACCCGAACAGCCAAAAAGCGCCATGAGCTCCCATTGTGTCTGTAACCAAAATAGTTTTATTTATTTATATTAGAAAATTTGTCTTGGTATTTTTTCTCTATCTCACCAATCATATCGCGGAAAGTTTTTGTTACTACAAAAGTGCAAGTCCAATTAAATGCCGTGGCGACTGATGCAGCTGAGCCACGTATTTTTGCTGGTAAAATTTCTCCCATCATTAGCCAGGGTATTGGTCCGAAACCTAGCGAGAACCCAACAACATAAATAACAAAACTGGCTAAAGGTAGCCAACCAACATTCGAAATGTCCATGCCACGTGACTTGCAGTAAAAGAATCCGCCGAGTGTGAAGAGTGTAATGATCATTGCCACATCGGAAATATAAAGAAGAATCTGAAATGAGAAATAGTAAGAATTTTCAATTGTATAGATATTGGTGCGGCCGGATCATTTACCTTACGACCAAGACGATCAATTAGAATGGTTGCAATAAATGTTGCTAAAAAATTAACAACACCAACGATAATAGTGCAAATGTTTCCATCAATGGTGGAGCCAGCATCCTGGAAAATGGAAACTGTGTAGAAAATTACCGCATTGATGCCGCTGAGCTGCTGAAAGAACATCAGCCCCAGAGAAATAGACAATGGCTTTAAATTATTTCGTCGTAGCAATTCGAGCATAGTGTTTTGTGTTGCTTGGCGGTCAGAATCGGCCTGAGAACGCATGAGACCCTTCAGTTCCGGCTCGACATCAGCTTCTTTTCCACGTAACCACGTTAAGGCTTTGCGCGCACGATCTTCTCGATTACGAGAAACATACCAACGCGGTGTTTCCGGTATGAGAAACATTAATATCAAAAATGGAATCGGCAAAGCTCCACCCAAAAAGGCGAGACTAGACCAATTTATATATGTTCCCGCAACGAAACACAACAATATTCCAATGTTACCAAAAGCTGTTGGGAGCAAGCCCAAGGTACCACGAACTTCCGGTTGCACTGTCTCACCCAGATAAACGGGCAGCGACAGTGAAGCGATACCAACACAAAAGCCTGCCAATGCACGTCCAGCCAAAACCATTCCAACATTAACGGCACATGCAATCAGAAGCCACGAGATAATGAATGGGACTGCAGTTGCCAAAATAGTATTTCTACGGCCTAGATACTCAATAAAAGGGCCACCAGCAATACCTCCAGCTAATCCAGCCAAAGGCATCAGTCCACCAACCCATGAGGCCTGTGAATATAAGATTATGCGATATGATCATTCACTCAAACATTTGAGACTTTTTATCTTACCGATTGCGGGGTAACTTCAAATGATGTTATATTCCTATCAGTCATAGAAACTAATGCTGGAGATGTATATGCCGAAGAAAATCCCACAACTAAGGATCCTAAAGAAACACTGAGAGCGGCTAGAACCTGAAATTCAAATGTCAGAAGGTGAGTTTGTATCTGCGAAAAATTTAATAAAATCTTTCAAATAACCTGAGAAAATGTACATTTTGCTTTTGGCTCATCGACTGGAACTGAGAATGACACATGAGTGTCAGCGCGCATGAGAATCTTCATCTTGCTATTTAAGACTTGCAGCAGGGGAATTAGATTAAAACCACAAAAATTTTACCAAATCTTCTATTGCTGATAACTCTGAGAACAATCTCTGCTACAAATTCTTAGTTAATCTCATCATAAATGAACGCAAAACACATAAATTAAATACAACAATTAACTTTCGGAAGCGATTATGATTATTTAAGATGTTTCTGTACTTTTGTCTTTATACTTGGTTCACAATTTTTTCATTTCTGTCTATATGTATGTAAATGTAATTAATATATAAATGCATCAAGGACAATTATGTCGAAAATGTCATTTACAATTGAAGGAAGTGCACACGTATTCAACTCAACGCACAACTATGACCTTTAGATGAATTTTCATCGAAATTATTAGTATTTTGTTTTTTTTTTTTAACACTTCCGCAAAATGCTATAATTTTATTTCAGCCTTTTAACAGTTCGACAGCACAACAAGAACTGAAACCGATATTTATGTGGAACTTAGCAACTCGACTTTCGAATTGAGACATTCCGCATAGTACAGAGCGAATCGTTCTAGGTAAACAACTTACAAAACAATCAGATCGATCGCATTGAAAATGCTTCATTGTCATTCTTATCATTTTGAATACTACATGCACTAAACTGCTTACGTTCAGAAAAATTTGCTTTTCCGACATCATCCAACATTAGATGAAAACGTAGAATGCTTTCTAATCGTACTATTCGAGCACCAATGATCATTTCTATTTGTATAGCATTTTAATTCTAAATCAAATGAAAATTATTGGCAGTTTTAATATAGCAAAACAATTACGTTAGATGATATCTTTGCTTAAATAGGATACTCAACGTTTCAATTAGGTTTCTCGTATAAATCTTCTAGTGTGACGTTATATTATGCGAGATTAAAAATTAGTCAGTTTGATTTGCAAATTTTTAGATGATAATTTATTGTTTCTAAATGGGATCTGTTTTACTATACATTTTGTAAATCATATTACTTGAAAAGATTAAATTTGATGAACCAGCGATTAAGTAAATACCCATTAATTGATAACGAATTAACGTATCAACGAAACTATTTTTCGCTTCTGCTGTTTGCTCGTATAAGAATCACGTTGTTTTCGAATGCATCTCATACGGAGATAGCATCGCTAATAAGTTTATTGTAAAAGACAAAATAAGGAAAACGAAAAATAATAATAATTATTTCAGATTATACAGAATATTAACTTTTGTGTTTATAATTTCTCAAAGGATTAGCGTTTTTACTGTTGTTGCTCTCTCCTTTCGCTAAATAGACTCGACTGATAATAGTGCTCCGAGTTCAACTGAATTCTAATATTAACAGAAAGAGCTAAAAACTTTCACTTCGTATACACTGACGAGTTTAGTTCCCGTATAATTGAATATTCCATTCATCATTTTGTATGCCATAATCATAAGTTTGGTACTGATTGCGTGACCTTCACACCTAACCATAGAAAAGCATGTGAAGTGCTTTCGATTCCGATTGCACTTAATCCGATTGGATATTTTATTTTCTTCTCTTCAGCTACATTTGTGATTGATTTATGCTAAGACAACTTAGTACAATATCGAACGTATTTATTTATAATGCTTCAGTTATAGTTTTCAATAGTTGTATGAGAATTGTAGTGCCTGAATGATTTATTACTTATTTTATATTTACGTCAGACAAAGTGTATGACTTATGTATGGTATATTTGAAAAATATTCCAAACTAGTCGCACCGTTTGTTTTTTCCTTTTGTCAAAGGAATAAAATAATAAATTCAGAAACTTTTTGAGTTTAGGATCTACCGAAAAATGCTTTCTTGAAAACGGTGATGCCAAAATTAAATGTTTTATAAATGAGTCAAAAAAAAAAAAACTAAACTCGCCTAAGTTCACTTTTGCGAAATTTGTAGATTTCTGGCTTAGAAAATGTTTTTTTTTTAATACCTCATTGGAGTTCTCGAATGTGTAAAAATTATATTTTTAAACTTAAACTGGTATTTTTAGTTGTACTTAAGTATTCTTTTTCATATTTAGTGTGACAATTCGAATCTTTCGCCTTTTAATTTCTTTACGGCATTCAAACATGTACAGAAGCTGGCACAGGAAGGATGCAGGACATTATCCGAGATTTGTTCCCATATGCTTGACAAATGCTATTTATAGAACACAAAATGCATGTTTTTATACTCTTTAATATCCCCAAACAAAAATTAAGGGGTTTTAATCCGGCAAAGACGAGGACCATTCTTGTATAGAGGCAAATTGGCACGACAACAGTCCTAAACCATTCCTGCTTTAGGAGCAGGCGCATAATCTATATTTATCTTCACCGAAGTGTTTCTTGTCATTTGGAATCTAGTGCTTAATGACCACTTTCTGCCGACAGTATTCCGCATAGATTTTCATCCTTTGCTATAAACAGAAGGGAGAACTTGCCGCTTTTGAAAATGGCTTTACATACCATGACGGATGAGGTATTTTAAATCCGCTTGACACCTCTCGACTTACTGCAGGAAGATCAGACATACTTCTTGCATACAGTCGATCGTTTTGCGGGTTGTGCGGCTTTTGGAAAAGAAATAATTTTTTATGAAACAAAATAACTCATTTGTCGTTGCTTTGGCGTAATACCATGAATCCAATTTTTTTTAATAAGCTATCTTATTTTTTAAATTAAATGAATGTTTTCTTATATTATGGGTATTCACGGGTTGATGCAACATGCCCTTGCGACGTTGCGAAAGTGCGGATTGCGGAAGTTTGACACCTTTCTACCTTTAAATTCGTAAGAAGAATCCAAAATATTTTCATTATTTTTCAATGAGATGGTAACATTTTGACAGTTAAACTATTTCGCATCTCCAATATTTGCATTGAACGCTCACATCTTAGTGCTTTAAGTTGCTCTTTTGCATCAACGCGCGAATACCCATATTAAGATCTTTTGCGAGTTTTTTTTGTTGACATTCTCGATTTCTACGAATTTTTTCAAGCATTTTTTTTTTTTTTTTTTTAATCGTTCCGTTGCTCGGACTGAACACTTTCTGCATGGATTCTGCTTTATTTGAACATCTCCATTTTTTTATATCTTTGCAAACGTCCTTTGGACGAATCAGCAATTGATATTAAATTTTAAAATTTTTTGAAAGTTTAATAGACAACTACAGCTTCATATAAATCATGTTTTTACGAGCAGAACTGTTTAAAGATTTAATAACAACAAAAAGCATAAAAATATACACCCTGAGAAGCTGCAAGTGCAGCAGCTATTTTGGTCCACGCTGTACAAATCTTAAATTTTAAAGTTTAATGTAGACCTTAGCCAGTGCTAGGAGTGTTATGTTTAAGAATATTTATTAATTTTTATATACAAATTATTACAAGACACGAAGCTGAGTTCCTAAATGCATTAATCCAAAGCAACAGTGTGTTTTACTGCTAAATGGTTACGAAGTAAATTTATTGCATTGCGCAACTGTGTTCTAAATTTGCACTACAAAACAGTTGTGCAGTAAAGTGAATTCATTTCCCAATGATTCTATAGTAAATGACACTGATGCTTTGCATTTTAACTCTGCCGGTTTTTAAGTTAAGCAAGTCTCAGTTTGTCTTTATGTTTTTAGCGTAGTTTTTTTTTTTATTTCGCCGACGTTGGATCGTTTGAATTTCTAAATCACGGTGGATGTTGTAATTTTTTTCATACTAAAACGCTTCAGTAGCTTCACGAAGGATGTTATTTTCTATGGCTTGGATTTGGTGGATGTTCAAAGGGCTGGACCCATAACTAAAAGCTATAGGTCCAATTCGGCTTTATGATGCATTTATTGATATGTATTTTATTTTCCAGGCTGGCTGTGTATTTATTTAGAAATCATGATAAGTTGCATTTGGCCAGCTTAATATTGTGCATCCATGTTTTTTTTCCCATGTCAAACGTCTGTCTAGATGCCGACCTAAGTATTTGACTTCAGCTTCATTCAGTTTAACTGGAGGGCATGCCCCATTATTTAGTGTGAATGTTATGGGAGAAGTTTTTCATTCATTTATTTTAACCAGACTTCTATATTTTTTATCTACTGTATAGTCGACAATTGTTGAGATTGTTACATTAGTGTTCTATAGGTATAGAAGGGGTCCCAGAACACTTCCTTGTGGAACAGCAGCTTTAATTTCATAGTCACGTGGAATAAAATTTTTAAATTTTAGTTTTGACTTTCTGTTAATTAGATATGACTCTAAATTTTTATAACTTTTTGCTGGCAGTAGTCTTTTTAACTTTAAGAATAATTCCTCCATGTCACACATAAGATGCAAAGACATTTACTCAATTGTCGATTAATCGACCAGTAACTTTGAAAATTCATCAAAAAAAAAAAAAAAAAAAAAAATACGTTTATAAATATTTTCCAAAAGTAATCACTGTCTAACATTTCTATATACAGTGTGGGCAATAATAACTGTCAGTAAACTTCACTGCAACGGCGCTGTATTATTTTTTCCAATATTACAAAATTCAAAATCTACAACAAAATACTGTGCCAATTTTGATTAAATTTATAAAAATGAAATTTAGCTGTCATCACTCATTTATGTTTTGTACAATGTTGTTAATTTTAAACGTTCTTTTTCATACAAATATAAGAGTATATGCGACTAAATATTCCATTCGACATGACAAACAAAACCGACTGCTATCTCTATGCTCCCTCTTATTTAACCCTTTGACGCCGGAATTTTAATGAGGCTCGATAGAAAGCTTTTGTTTTTAAATTATGGTTACTTTGGTGTTCTACAATTATGGTACCAAATTTCATGCTTCTATATTGATTTCTTTGTCCTTTATCAAAGGTTAAAAACCATATTTAGGGAGCTGTAGACAACCACTGAATAACTATTATTCTCCAATTTTTTTGATTTTCATATTTTCTAATCTGTTATAAACATATTTGTCAAAGAAAATTTCTACTTGGTAACAATTAAATGAATTTAAAAAAAAATTGTGCAAAAGATTTTACCAAAAATTTCTACACTTAGGTTTTTGGCTGGACTTCAAAGACAAAAAATGAAAAAAACAAAAAATAACTTAAACACGGAATTTCAAATATCTGGCAAAGATTAAAAAAAAAAATAAATAAATGAAATAAAATTGGAAGTAGTCGGACTGTGCTAATAAATGGCGTCTTTAAACAGGTGAGAGAACTATTTCGACAAAATCCCGCACAATCAGATCATTCAGTAGCAAAGGATGTGAATATATCAAAGTCGTTCATCCATCTTCTTCTTGCTTCTGCTTGACCTACGACTTAAGGCCTACAAGACGCAGCGTGTTCATGATCTACATAACAGTTTGTTATTGAATATCTAGTACATGGGAGAGTGTGCGTTTTGGCGGATTCCGAAACAGTCTGATTTGCCTCTCTCTATATACACTGTTGTTGTTTTGACTACAAATCAAATATCACTTAAATAAAAACTAGACTTGAACTAAAGTCATGACCTTGAAATATTAAAACGTAAATTTAATTTTCATGGTCTCTTAACCCATTATGGACGAATCATCGAAATCGTTGAGATAACTTCATGATTTTTTATGTGGCGACTATTGTTATCCCACTGATCACTTTTAGCCAATTGATAATATTTCAAACAGTAAAATCAATCAAATAGTCTTTAGTATTGCATTTTGGTATCTTAGTAACACGAATATGATTGTTAAAAATAATAAACAAATAATTTAATAACTCTACGAGCTATTTTAAAAAATGAACTTTTTAAACCCTTTTTAACATACAAATATTAAGGGGTTATATACGTTTTCATGAGTCAAAAAATCGAAAAAATGTTTATGACTTATTTCGAACAAAAATTCTTTCAAGAGTTTATGTTCAAAATTTCAAGTCAATCCGAGCAGCAGAGCTACTGCTCATGAATAAAGTGCACTCAAAATGATGTTCCGAATGATGTCTTTTGAAAAATGCCTTTGCGGTGACCGCGATATCTCAAAAACTACTTGACCAATTCATCTAATTTTTTTTAAATTTTTTTCCTAATTACAATACGGGGTACTTGAACGATCATTTTTTCATGTGAAGTATTTGTCTTAACTAATAATTTTTTTTAAATACATTTTTGGGAATCAAAAAATCGACTTTTTTTGCATCATGGTTTCCGTATGAGAAAAAGTTTTTTTTTTCAAAGTTTTTCGTTCAAGTACTCAGCGTTGTAGTACACAACTGTAAATTTTTTGTCTTTTTGATTACAGTTGAGTCGTTGGCATTCAATCGTGGTCACCGCCAGACTCTGCAGAAAAAACGCGCATCAGGACAGAGCTACAACTTCTACAATTTTCAATATTTTTTCATATCCGACCACTCTTTTTTTTTCGTAAGAATATGTACTATGTATACCTGTTATGCTAGTTTTAAATAATTTATTTCAAATAGTCCAAAAAAAATCACAAATATGCCCTAAGTTTCCCGTACCAAAACGTATATAACCCCTTAAGGTAAAAGCGCAGGTGTAAAATTGTAGAAAAAAAAATAAATAAAAAATTACAAGAAAAGAAGCCAAGAGAATTATCATTTAAATAAATACTTAAATGGGATACGCATAGTCTTATCTAAATGTTTAAAGCTGGTGTTGCAAAAAAGCAACGGCAGACGAAAATGGGTTAAAACAATTATAAATATTAAATATTTGTTTAGTTTTGGTATAGTTACATCAAATAAACTGAAGAAAAGTGAAACGTTTTTTCCAAAGTATGATTTACATATTTAGGTTGAGCGATTTTACTTTCCCATTTTGTAAATGGGGTTTTCAAGAGTTTTCTGAGAACCATCGCTAAAGTGCGTTCCAGAACAGAAATTTGAAAAACTTGTATGGAGTTCGAAAACGGGGGTACATATTTTTTTTTAAATGAAATCAAAGTTCTTAATCCCTTTTCTGATAAATACAAGTACAAAGTGGGATCGAAAAATTCCCCTGTAAAGCGGATTAATTATAACGATATTCGACACAATTTAGAATTACAATTCAAAGTGTTTCTGGATCAGGAAAGTCTGGTACTGAGTGTCGTATATGTATATGATTCTACTACTTATATATGTACCTTCTGTTTAGATCTAAATCCTCGAGAAAAGAGCAATAAATTCGGCTAAACTTAGCTAAATGCAAAATATAAATTTCTCAATTTCTTTGTCTTCATTTATAAATGCTTTATTTTTACCTGTGTCCATATATAAATGGGATTTGTTGTTGGTCTATACACTTCTAATTTTGGTTTTCCATCTTCAGTGATTTGCCGTACAAATGGAACTGCATTACGCAAATTTTCATTTTTCTTTCTTCCCATTTCATCCATTTCGAAGAAACGATGACTGCAAGTGATAAATAGCGGTTTAAAACAATCTACATACAATATACTTATGGATGAAATGCGATTGGAGTATATTTAATTTACCTTTTGCGCGAATCTGTGCTAATTGAACGCTGTTGCTGAAAATTTTGCCTCGTCGTAATATAATCTTCTTCGCTTTCGCTCTCTAAATCTTTCAAGTCAATAATGACAGGCTTTGTTATATCTTTGGGGCGATGAATTAGACGCTTATGCTCAACATCATCGCCTTCTTCGTCACTGTCTGTGCTTGAACCTTGTAATACTTTATCTAATTTGAAACTGACGCGAGGATCTAAACTTTGATGTTTACGTCCTTGGAACTCTCTGCGGTTTTTCCGGAACTCCTCTTCAGATGAAGAATCCTTGAGAAGATCTTGAAGAAATCGCGTTCCTTTTATGTCCAATGATACATGCTTTTTCGCTTGAAATTGACGACGATTGTCATTTGCCAAAATATGTTTTAAATCCTACAAGAAAAAATTAAACTATGTATATAAGAATTTTGTTTGGAATTTAAAGGTGATAGGATATGTACCTTCAGAATGCCTTTGTGGTCCACACTAACTGTTTTCTGCTGTTGATATCCTGTGCGTTTGTCCTCAAAACTATCCTCATCACTGCTATCGGCTGTTCGTTTCTCAAAAGAAACACGAGAACCTTTTAGAGACTGTTTACTACGATTAAGGTCATCGACCGGCAATGATACAATGCTGCGCTGATGATGATCTCGGTGACTATGTTGCGTCGAAGGTGGTGGTGGTAGGGAGGGTAAATTTTTATTACCACTTAGCTTTGATGAGTTTGTTGTAGGTATTGACGGTTCATTGATGCCGTCACCTTCGATGATGGGTCTGAATTGCAACGGTGGTTCTTCCTGAGTAAAGCGACTTGGACTTTTTTGCTGACGTTGCTGCTGCGATTCTTGAGGAAATAAAAACGGATCCTCTGGAAGAATCGTATCCAAGCTCGTAGCTGTATTTGATCCAGACAAAGTCTCTTCGCCGATATCGACTCGCTGGTAGCCGTGTTCATCCTAAGAAGAAAAAAAATTTCACATAATTTCTATTTCTCAACTCAATTAAATATTAATTAAAGAGTTTACAAGTGGGAATTAATCTAAAAATTAATTTTCAGTGGTTGCGATGCGACGTAACTAGAGCTACTGATTGCGAATTAATGAGTTACTGATTAAAAATATGCTAAATACTCGTAATACACAGATATCTCACATTTTTCAATAAAACATTGTGCGTCCGTGATCATCTTTGACTTTTTAGATTACCCGAAATGTTTTCAATTATTATCAGTAGCTATGTTAAATGAAGCTTGACGTAGAAAAACCATATTCCCCCGTATTTCCTTGCATGTAAGACGTAAGCTATTGATTAAAAGGCTTAAATGGTCGAAGTTCATTATTAATGAAAGTGATAGCTTATTTGCTAAGGGGCAAAAAAAAAAAAATAATATTAAAATGTTTACAAAATCTCAACGGTGAAACTTGAACTAAATAAGGAGTGAGATTGAAAAAATCTTAACACACTTTTTACCTAATAATTTTTTTTGGGTGTAAAATTTAAAAATTTCTTTGATCTAGTTATTTTTGAAAATATGTCAGTTGTTATTATTAATGACAAACATGTTGATTTATTGTGAGTTTGATCAAAATGAGTGAAGAAAAAGAAGTACGTCTTAAAATTATTAAAAATTTTCAAAAAAATCCAAATTGGTCCTACAAAAAATTGGCTAAAGAATTGAAGGTCTGCCGTCAAGCTGTTTCCAATGTTATTAAACAGTTTCAGGAGAATTTGACCATCGATAGGAAACCTGATTCAGGAAGAAAACAAGCACCACATGATAATGGGAAAGCCAAGAAAATAGAAAGCATATTGAAAAGATCTCCAAACACTTCTGGTAGAAAAGCGGCCCGGTTAGCCCAGTGCTCTGACTATTTGGTGCGAAAAGTTAAAGCCAATGCAGGTTTGAAAACATTCAGAGTCCAAAACAGACAGGAATGCTGCAAAAAATTTAGACGCCAAAAGTAGGGCTCGGAAATTAAAATCTAATTTCATACAAAAATATTCATGTTGTATAATGGACGACGAAACGTATGTACTGGCAGATTTTACGCAGCTTCCGGGTCAAAATTTTTATGTTCCTGATGCTCGAGGAAATGTGTCCACATATTTTTGGCCCGATTTGGCATCATGTCACTACGGCAAGAAAGCTCTGGAGTGGTACCAAAGTAATAACATAGTTTTTGTACCTAGAGAGGCCACTCCTCCAAATTGTCGGGAGCTAAGACCAGTAGAGAGATATTGTGCTCTTGTGAAAAGAAACTCAAAGAGCACAAAAAATGTGTCCCAAAATATCGAAGATTTTAAAAGGAGATGGGCAAACTGTTCCAAAAAGGTGGCTTACCAAAAAATATCCACGAGTTCATAAATAGTGGTTAGAACTGTAAAAGTTATATTTTTCTGTAATTTGTAAAATATTATCAATTAAATAAAACAAAAAAAATCAAAACTCTAAGATCAATCGTTTAAAAATTATTGAATTTTAAATATGTTAATATTTTTTCGATCTCACTCCTTAATCCAATAAATTCGTATTTTTTAATATTTTTCATGTATTGATGTTTTTGGCCTAGATCTTTTTCATGGAAATAAAACACGAGAGCACGTCAATGGTTTCTACAATTCAGCCGCATTTTGTCGATTTATTTCTTGAGTTTTGCAATTTGACTATAAAAAAATATTTTACCCACGATCTGTCAAAAATTGTTTAAGTTAAGAAACTTATAAGCAAAGAGGGTATAAATCAGCTGTTTATTGCAACTATTTCGCCATTGTTATTTGAATGCCAACTTAAGTTTTTCATGGCCTCCATTGGTCTTTTAACATTTTTTCAGACATTTGTTTTTTTTTTCGATTGAAGTCCAAAATTAGAGTAGCCAAAGTCATACTGTTCAGTTCCTTGCCAGAATTCTACTACGTATTCTTACCATTTCAGTTGCATTTGTTATTGGTGGTGTAGCAATCTCACACTCGAAAATAGCCGAATCAGCCGAGCGTAATAGAAAATGTGCGCCAACTTGGTGTGATTGAATGTGACCTCTTGACTTTCGCACATAATTTGTTAGAACACCACCAGAAGTAAAGTATGCATACCAGCCTATACACAATACAAGTTGTACGATATAGGTTTCGTAATATCGTAATAGAGATCTATTGTACCCCTGATAGTAACCTGTTTAAAGGTTGTCAGACAAGCCAATCTTGCTGAGGAATCTCAGCAACTTATGTGGCTTTAAGGCTATGATATCCCCACTACCCACTACTTGGGTGGTAATGCTCCACGTATCTTTTGCTCCTGCTAGTGAGTGCCTCGCAGTGCATTAGGATGTGTTTGGATATTTCCTTGTCTTCTTTACAGAATCTACAAGTGCTGTCCTGACTTAAACCTAGGTTTTTCATATGCTCCCCCAGTTTGCAATGCCCTGAAAGGAAGCCCATTATTAGCCTCAGTTGAATTTAAAGCTATCTATTATTGCGAAGATATTTGGAGCTAAAGTTTTGCTTTCATTTGAGAACTTATTTTTTCTACTTACTATATATACTGGCAAACAAAATAGTCGTTTACAACGCAATTCAAAATGAAAAAATATAAAAAAAATTAAATTTTCGTTATATTTTGCCCTCTAGCTCTGATATTTCGTAAGATGTATTACCAATTTATATATCATTGTAAGCAACTAAGGGTCCTCTTTTGAATGAAATATAAAAACTTACTCGTCGAATAAATAAAAATAAAGTTACGGGCAAGTATATGCTTTAACCTATCAAAAATGGGTTTTTCGGCCCTAAGTCCAGATTTTGAGGGTCAATTCTAAATTCTGAGTATGCAGTTTTTATCTGCTTGACTATACCTACAATGTGAACCATGTCTCGAGGATAGTATATTAGTATATTTGCACTGTCACACAGTGTTATCTATTAAGAAAAATAACAAAAATACGAGAATGTTTGCTGGGGTCTAAGTCCAATACTAATTACAGCCGTTTGATTCATATTTTTTGTTATATTCTCATTTAATGTTTTTGGCACTTAGATTCTTTAGACTTACATCCCTTCAATTGCTAAATACAAATTGAGAAAAAGTGGTGGAATTGTAAAAAAAGAAGCAGAATCAATGTTACTTAATTATAACATATGCTTATTATTTTATGTTATTTTACATTCAGCTTTTTCCGACTTTAATTTAGCAAATTTTTTTACATCTTGATTTCTTTCGCTCTCTTAAACTTGTACTTGGCTGAGTTTTTATTTTATTTTCACCGCTGAATCATTCTATAATTTAACCTTATCAACGAATCACAAAGTCATTGGGTTGTTGTCTTTGCTGCAATAACAAGAAAATGCATATATGTACATAGTAAAATTAGTAGATGCTGGTGGGGTTGATCTTACAACTTGTTTAAACCTCTGCTTCTTAGTGGTTCCAAGGCGGAATCATATTTATATATAACTTTTGCATTGTTCTATTTGGTGTTACTACAAAACCAATCAGTTATTATTTCTCTACATACAAAAGTTATTTATTTGTTGCAATGAAAATAATAAAACAAATCAAATTTTACTAGGTCTTTTGGGCTGCATCCGAAAAAAGGATAAAAAAATTATACTTTTATATGCCGGAAGCAAAGGGGTAAAGTCCAAATATTTGTTCGAAAATTAATTAAAAAATATTTATTTTCCATTTATTTTTCTATATGTCTAATTGTTTATGATTGACAAATATGAGTATTTATTTCGCACGAGAGTAGCATTAGGTTTGCTTTTCTATACGCGCAAAGCCAAGAGTTAAATTGAATGTTATACAGGGTATTAAGGTTTATTTGGTAGCAACAAACAAATACAGAGGTGTTTGTAAATATACCATTACAAAGTAAATGCTAGTTTTAGGTTTTTAGGGTTTGGCATCCTAAAATCGAATTATTTGCAAAAATGTCACTAATTTTCGTCTTCTACGGAAAATATTTGTTAGAATTAGTGATTAATAGTTTGTTATTTTATAACTGCTTTTTAGGTCATAACTGTTGCAATTATTATTTCCAAGGATAGCAGGTTTCAAAAAAAAAAAAAAAAAAAATATTAAAAAGGAGAATAACATTGATATTTTCAAAACAAATATTTATACGTGTATATGAGTCGTCCAGTTTCAAACCCAGATAAGTCACCGAAATAAAAATTTACAGAAATTAAAACTCAAGTGAACACAAATTAAAAATGTGTATGTTTTTTTAAACTAATCACTTTCATCATTTCACATTGCAAAGTAAATGGGAATCAGATGTATTTGAAACCTGAAACTTTTGAGGTACATGCAAACTTTGTTGTACTTTGTGCAAAATTTGGGGCAAAATCTCAACTTCGGCGAAGTGATTTATCTGGGTTTGAAACTAAGCGACTCATATGAAAAGCAAAAGTAAAGAGTAAAGCCTTCATTATATTTTTTAATTACACTCAATCCTCGATTTAGATGGTAGATCGACAAATCGTGTAAATCGAAACCGTGTAAAACGAGACAATTTATGCAAAAAATGAGGATTAGTTAAACTAACAGGGAAATCGTGAAATAGTTCAAAATAGCTATATTCATAAATTTTTTTTTTTTTTCATTTGAAATCCATTTATAGTTTTATAAGATTTCACGAGTTTTGTTAAAATTTTTTATTTGATACTATTTCTATCTACCGTTTATAAAAGCTAGAAATAATATGTTACACTTTTTTTATTAGTTTTGAGGCTGTATTGGCCTAAGTGTGTCCTATTATAGGGCAGCCACTCTAACCTTCGCTATAAATTGGCAATATTCTGGTTTCGATACCGACCAGGCCAGTTTTTGATCCGATCCTTAAAATCATCAGAGTTTTTTAAATATTTCTGGCTAAAATGCCAATTTTGGTAATTTTATACCTTCTATAAAAAACCGAAGAAGAATTTTTTATATTAGATTCGTTACGTTTTCTTTTCCGATTTCGAAATTCATTACAATTCCGAGCCGATGATTTTTCGCTTTTATTTATTGTCTTGATTTTTTAATAATCGAAACAAAAACTGCCATAGTAAGGGGTGAAAGGAAAATGTTTTTTTTCAAGAAAATTTAGCATAATGACTGCTTTTTTTCAATCATTTAGAAAAAATTGAATTTCACAAGACTGCAATTTTGGGAGTGATGTTTTTACATGATCCAATTTTTGTTAGTTTGGCAAATGTTAAATTTTAATCAATAACCGATTTTTTTTTTGTTACCAATTTTTTCGTTAACCATAATTCAAACATAAATTTTAAAATAAGTTCAAGTTTTGGACCCGTTTTCCCGGCAGGAATTTCGAATGCGAATAACACAATTCAGACCTAATTTGTTATGAACAAATGAAAGGAAAAATAATTTCATCGTCGCGTAGTATAAATTTTGTATGAAAATCATTTCACGTTGTAAATAGTCAATGAATCACTAATAACTTGCTTCTAGTTATGTATAACTAGCAGCGATAGTTGTATGGGAAAACAACAACGAAGCCGCAGAGATAACACCTATAAATATAGATGTTATGTTTACTTAACAAGAAGTTTAACTACATTAAATTCTATTGCATAAGCATGACAGTGTGGCAAAAAACTAAAACGGAAAAGGTTCGAAATGTCGACCGGTTAAAATAAGTTAAAATCATCGTTAAATATTCTTATAAAAGGTAAAAACTAAAAACAATGCCCACGATTAATCGCGATGACTGGGATCTATTAAAATGTTTCACCTCTAGCTGCTGAGCAGTTTCATTGAGAATAACAATTTAACGAATAAGAGACTTAACAACTTTGTCGTTATTATTATTAGCACATTTTGAGCTAGCTGGCGAATAAAACCCACCTAATATTAGATTTGTCATATTGTACAAAAACTCTTTCTTAAGTTAACTTAAAATTATGATTGAGTAATCTGAACTTAAATTTGCATATAAAATCTTGAAATGGTTCAAAATAACTGTACGCATTAAATGCGGCAATTTTAAATCACAAAAATTTTGTGAATTTTTTCCCATTTTAAACATATTTCTTGTTTTATAAAATTTCACCGGTTTTGTTCAAATTTTTTATGGTTATACTATTTTTAATAACTAAAAATAAAACTCCACGACATTCCAATCGATCTGTATTTCGTAATTTATAAATTTTATAAATTGCAATAAAGTGCGATAATGGAAATTTTCTACCGTCTATAAAAGCTAGACACAATTTTTTGCACTTTTTTTTTGATTGGTTCCGGTATAAACTGGCAATATTTTTCTTTCGATACCGACCAGTCCAGTTTTTGATCCGATCCTTATGGTATTCCTAATCCAAATATGCCCAATGTTTCATTAAATTCATTGTCATTTAACTTTCTGAAGTGCCATTGGGCATATCTGGCTAATACGTATAAATTTTATGTATGGACAAATTGATAGTTTTATCATTTCATATAAAATCCTTCTGACTTACCACTGATCTTGAAAGTTTATCCTTAATTTTGCCCATTGCATTGCTGAGCGGCTGGTGACCCCCGCCGCTACCACGATTATCTCGTCCACTCATAGTGACTGATCGTGTTGTTTCGTTTTTCGTGTGTGAATGTATGTGTTATCGCTCTCTTAAACTTGAACTTCACTGAGTTTTTGTTTTATTTTCACCACTGATTCTTCTATAATTTAACCTTAACAACGAATCACAAAGTCATTGGGTTGTTGTCTTTGCTGCAATAACAAGAAAATATACATACATACGTCGTCAAATAAGTAAATAAGTCTTTAGTTTTTATTTTATCTCCCTTCTCATTTTGTTATGATCAACAAAGTAACTCTCACAAGGGATGCCAACTGGAGGAATATTTCACAATTTTGGAAGAATTTCGATATATTGAGGGAAAGTTAGTTCAAAACATTTTTACACTGCAATATTCAACAGCTAGTGCTGAGCAAATTTTTCGCAGATAAATGACAACTCGAAATCGACTTTCAACTGAAGTTTTGAAAACAATAATGTATGAAAACAATAATGTTGCCAAGAAGTTGGCCTAAGTTAATCAATGGCTTTAAAACTGACTGAAAAATAACGCATTTACATTGTATGTGCTTATACTAATTATTTTTAATTTAATGTAATTTTTTTTTCTTAATAAATTTGCAGCTACGATTGAAGTGATATTTTGTACTTTTTAAAAATTAAAATTTTTTGAGATTTTCATGAGGGAATGAGGGAATTTTTCCTTTAAAAACTAGAGGAAGAACATAAATTGAGTTGGCATCCCTGCTGTCTATGCATATTTAAATATTTCTTAAATGCGTTCTCTTATGCCAGTTTACTGTCGTAGTCGCTGTTGTCTGTGTGCAGTAGTTGTCTGCTAATGCAGTTTATTTACATAAAAATTAATTTTCATTCTTTTGTATTGTCGTGTGCAGACTGTTTTGATCCTCCTGCCCCACTTGTTGCTTCATTGTCCCCCGAAACGATCGACTGTTTGAAAATTTCACTTTTTTTTTCTCTAATATTGAATGCAATTTTCAGTTGAGCAATAACTTTGCTTTTCGTTTTTGTTTAATTTATTCAGTTTTATTGCACTCTTATACCGCCAAAAATATTTAAGTTTTCACAGTTCTAAATATAAAATTCACGACCTCCGTTTTCTACGAAACGTTTTGTTTTTCTTTAAACTTTTTCGTTGCAGCACCCTTGACAATAATGAATTATTTCTATTTTAACAATGCAGTTACGTAAATCACCGAGTTAATTTATTTAATTAATTATTTCATTTAAAAATATTAATAGAAATCCAATAGTTTAACTTTGATATTGCATGACATTTATGACAGGTAACTCATACAGTATCTATGAAAAGATTGATTCCCACTTCCAGTTCAAGCTCTCAAAATTGTATTGAAAAATCTAAAACGTATACACTTTTTTGGTATATATTTTAAAAGTTAATTAATTTAATGTTTATGATATATCTTTATGCATTGCACTCTATATTACTATTTATATTTCAGAATACCGAACGAATACCAAACTAAATACGACACTAAAACTAAACAATATTGACAATTTTTTAACATACATATGATGTATGTTTTGGTTTGAAGCGACTTTTTACCTTTTAAATATCAAAAATATTCGCCGTGGAACTAAAGCACGAGATTCGAATGCGAAGTGTTTATATAGTCGCCGAACAATTCAAACTCGAATTCTTGTTACATCGAGCTTTTTTCGTTGTTTATTAATTTTCCATTACGTGCATGTATTTTTGTTTGCAGAGCGTATTGCTTTCTTCGAATGTATGAGAGAGTGAGAAAGAACAGAGAAAAAGAGCCGGAGGAAGAGAGAGAGAGAGAGTGAGGAATAATAAGAAAGAGATTTTTTCGCCTTTATATCTTATTCGCAGACAGTACAATAGTACCAGCCAATTGATCTACGCAAGAAAACCCAACGTACTCGTAGTTCTTCATTCTGTAAGAAGACATGAATGAAAATATAATTTCTGAGTAAATTACTTTATGGTTTTATATTGCGGTAGAATATGGATTAGATAAACTGATATAATAGAGCTGTGTTTAAATTTCAAATGTATTATAACGATTGTACTTAAAAATATATATGTATGTATTTATCGTCAGATTGCGGTGCATTATAACAAGTAACATTCTGAAGTTCAAACCCTTGAAATGAATTGTTATGATGTGTTATAAAGTTATAGTAAGGCAGGTAGATGAGTCTTGTTTGATGTAGTTATTAAGCTTAACTTAATATTTATACACACTTAAGAAAAGCGTTTGTGCGAGACTATAAGGACCTTATTAATGTTACAATGTTTCCATTAAGACAAACTTAAAAGCTTTAAGACAGCTCATTTCTCTTTAAATATTAAATTAATATTAAAATGAGTCTACTACTATTTAAAGTTTATTTAATTTTTCTTATACCGGTGAACGATTATCTGCAATTAAATTTTATATTTGATTTCTTATTTTAAACTTTTAATATGTTTACATTTTTATTTAAAATTTCTTTCTTTTGAAGTTCTTTTGAAGAATATAACTTGTGACCTTTTGCGTGTTGTCATCCATTCAATGTCGGCTTAGCCAACTCAGCTATCGTGGCTTCAATGAAAAAAAAAAAAAAACTGGAACAAATTCTTAGATTTTTTCTTGGTCTCCATAGTTCCCGGATTAGTAAAAAAAACATTAGTAAAACCTAAAAATTCCAAAATGCAGAAATGCAATTTTAACGCCAATACATGTAAAAATATCTAGCAGTGATTACTTTGAGAAATAGTGTATAATGTATGAATTTTGTGAAAAATGCAACAGCTGCAAGAAATCAGTTAATTAAGCGGATTTTAATCATCATGAGTTTAGGCACGTTAAATCTCAGTCTTTCGAAAAACCAACGACATATATATATATATAACTTGTTATTTTTGCCCTGCACTAGAAGAATGTTAAAAGTTAGAGAAAATTATTTTGAAGATAAAAAATATAAACTTACTAAATTTTCTTTAAGATTATTCGATTCAAGGTGGAAAATATAAGTTTAGTAAGGCTAATGCTCACCTCTAATCAATCCTTTTTCCGAATTGTATTCGTATTTTTCTGTATTTATACCATAGTAACATTGTGCTGAGTTTTTTTTTTAATGCTTTACCTAGTTTTTATTAATTTTCTACTTTACACTAATCGTGGAAATCACGCTTACCATCCAAGTCAAATATTAAGTCGAACGAAAAACTCGGATAATAACCATTCCCAAATTCAAAGATCAAGGTGCAAGTATTGAAGAATTAATTCAGTGAATTTAAAATGTAATTCTCTTTTTCAGTATAAGTCGAAATTGTTAATGAGAGAAGTGCAGCTATGCTACATATTAACCCTAGACTGCACTTCTTATATTTTTACACTAAGGTTCATCTTGGTGCCAATTGCTTCCTATATAAAAAAATTCGCCGCCACCCTCCTCTCATGGATCAGTTAGTACACACATACATTTCTATGTACATTTTGCGACAAGTACAAAAATATTGCATCATCATTCCTTAAAACGATATTTTTATACAAAATTTGGTAAAAAGTTAAAAATGTGAACATATTTATTTATTACTCGTTTAATGAAAGCAATATCTCATTTGTTTTTTTTTTTTTTTTGTAGGTATTTTTGTTTTGTTAAACAGATCTGTAAATAAAATCAATGTAAAATCTCAAATGTCGTTAACATTATTTATCTAATTGAACGTTGATGCGTTTTTTCCGTTGTAGTCCATAATGTGAATTCATCGCAATTGCACTTGGAGCCTCGCGCTCTCATTCTCATGTGTCATTGTGTCATGTAATTAAGATATGTGAGTATGTGTGTGTATCTAAATATAGCATATCACGCTCGCATGTGTTTAAAATAACATGTTGATGCCAGATTCATCTCCTCACCCTTCAAATCTTTCTGCCTCGCCATTGCATCATCCATACTCACACCACAACAACAGGCAGCCCAGCGTCACATCATGTGCTTGCAGTCATGTTTTTATTGCAGTATACTTACATACATATGTACATTTATGCATACATATGTACGTTTCTTTTACACACCCGTGCAAAAGTAGGTACATTTATATCTTTTTTTTACGCGAAAAAAACCATTCACTCGCACACTATTATGAGCTGACTGTATGTAGGTTTGACGTACCTAAACAGAGAGACGAGCCTCCAACAACGTACTCAATACGAGCGAAACCAGCTACAAAAAAACTTGCATGACAAGTTTCAAGTTTATTGGTTGCTTTGATGAATGTTGTTGGGTCCACCACCCGTCTATCGTATAGTATTTGCCTCCATTAAAATTGTTCAATTCGATCACGTTCGCAGCCGCAATACTACAGAGGGCAGTTGAAGTTTGTTTCTTTATGAATTATTGTTTTATAAAAATTACGAAGAATATCAAAAAATTTAATAACATTTTTTCATATTTTTTGTTATTCAATTAATGGCATTTGCTGCAGCTGCGATGCCACGCTGTAAAATTACAACCGCACGTGCTGAAAACACTTTGTTCGCATACAAATATTTACCTTTATAGAATTGCATTCGGGTATAATTCATTTTAAGCTTTTTAAGGAAATTCTTTTTATTTTAAATATTTGAAACTAACATGAATTACGTTGTAATGATAAAAAGAAGAAGAAAGAATCAACCTGACATTCGGTATACAGATGACATTTTTATCTACTATTTTATTATACTATACTAAACTAGTAATGCAATACTACATATGTATAAAAATATGTGAACCACTCAGAATCAGATTAGCTTACAGTGCATACGTTTGTAAATACATACAAATATGCACTATTCATATTTATATATACATATGCACATTAAGGTGTCTCGCGAAATAATGTTTTCATCATTTTATTCATATAATTTTTGGTTTACGACAGTAAATAACGAGCTTCCCATAAAACATTTATTTTGTTAAACACACTTTTAACTCTATTTTATTTAGTGATTATGGGCATGCAACCTTGTGTGTTGTCAAATTCATTGCTGCCAACATAATTTTCTGTCTAAGTATGGCCTCACTGTTTGGAAACTTTGTCAATCAAAGCAAAAATAGAAGAAACAAAAAATCAGGCTATCAATATAATTTGCGAAAATGTTTTCCGCATGTTTTTTCGGTTTTCATATACAGTGGACGCTCGGAAATCTTAATTGTACAGAGAACTTAAACAATTTTTAACTTGTAAACAAGCTTGTCATAAAAAAGTACTTTTCTTGAAAACAAAGTTCATTTTAAAAACCGTCCAAAATTCTTAAGACTTCGGAATTCTTAAGTAGTTGTTCCGAGCGTCCACTGTATTTTTAAATTATTATGAAATATAATTTTACTATAAACAAAATGATTTTTATGTTGGAAGATATTTTGAAAAAAGGAAATAAAAATTCTTTGGAAGATATAAACAGAAAAATGTTCCCATATAAAAAATAATTTTGAAAAGTTTTTTCAAACACTTATCACTTGAACCGAAATATTTTGAGAATCTTCATAACATAAATCAAGCCTAAGTTTTTGTAGGGATAGCAACAACTTTGCTTTTATAAACCTTAAAGTACCTTAATGTACATAATTCTGATATATCGCACATTGATTACCAAATTGTCACTATATAAAATTTATAAATTTACATTTTTGAATGCCTGTTCTGCTTATAGCTCTAGTTTAAATTTGAAGCGTTTTATGCCGAAAAGAGAGTATAGAATTTACCTTGCCATGCATGAAACTTAAAGCTTTAAATGGTTATAATTCTTAAAAGAGTTTTTTGTATAGTGACAGTATGGTAATCCATGTGCGTTTTATATCATTAAATACTACTAATTTATTTGTTCAACTCAACTTGAAAATAATAATTGCAACCGCATACATATAAACCTACATACATATATATGTGAACTGATATCATGCATTTAACTGCTGAAATAGTTTTATTATTTAGAAACGATCGTCCGACGAATAACAAAATAAAAGAAAATGTTTATATGTATCTTTAACTCTTATGTGGATTTCGTTGTCAATATTTTAAAGGCACTCGCAATAATATCAATAAAACAATTATACATTTTTCTAATCTATTTAAATTATTCCAATTCGACTTTTCTTCTTTGAACTTTAGTAAATTTCAATTAACACATAAATGTTGGTACATAATATACAATAATTTGCAAGTATTTTGACGCTTTGAAAGTCCTAAAATTCTATCCTGAGCTCTGACATAAAAAATTATACGATCGACATTTACCATGAAGCAGTTCAGTTGTGAATAATATTATTTTATTGTGAACCTAATAGAAAAACTTGGTAAGATTTAGCTTCAATGTTGAAAACCTTGGTACTAAAGCCTGTGATATTCTTTCTTTATAATCAAAACAACAGTTTATTTTCAATTCTTTTACTGTTATCTCACATAAGCAGACACGCTGCCATACATTCTCAGACACAGACGGAAGCACAATCTGACCAATGTTTTATTAAGGAAACTAACTTTTATTTTAAACAAAACTGCTAAAAAATGTATTGTTGAGGATATTAATATGAGATCAAGGAATTACTGCCATAAAAAAAAAAATAAATAAATAAAAATCGTTACAAATGTAGAATGTGTTTGGCTACACTGACTGTCCACATGAGAGTTAAATTGCATTCATTTTTCTACATCTACGTATGAGTGTAAGAATGTAGTATGTATAGTATTGCATTGTGCTGACTTAACTTACCTTACCTGCCGTTGACTTTGAAATCGCAACAACGAAACTAACAGTAGTTGACTGAAATATATAAACCACCAAACAAACCACCTACCTCTTTGTCATTGAAATGCTACATTATTAATTAATCAAAAATACAATAGCTATCGAAAGTAACGCTCTTAAAAACCTTGAAAAATAGCTTAGTGAATGGTTTTTGCTTATTTTTGGCATAATTTTGTTTATGTCTCTTATTCTTTATTAGAGTAGCTGTGTAGAAAAAAATGTCTCTCCCAAATTTTTTGTTATCTACTCTCGATTGTGTTAACGAACTGGATTTTTTTATATACTTACTTACTCATGTTTTAAAATTTGTTACTTTAGATCTTGGTATTGATGCTAAACACCAATGGTAGTATCTAAATATATAAAGAGATATAAATATACATTAACATATAGTAAGTAGATATGGAGTAGAGTAGAGTAGAGTTCATAGGGTAATATAGCTAAACTTGTTGAAGATAATTAAAATATCTGGAACACAAAAATTTGCACTTAAATGTACCCATCTTTATCCGAAAAGTAGCATCTCCATAAAAATTCGTGTATACACAGCTATCCAAGTCGAAATTGAGCTCCAATCTTATAAGTTGGTTATAGGAAAAAAAAATAATCAAGCTCTTGCTATAAATATTAGGAATGAAAGCCCAATTTTGAGCCAAACCATTTGGAATTTGAATGACTCGAACCAAACCATTCGTTTTCGTATTATTTTATTTGAACCAAACCAGTATTATTCGAAAAATCTGTCAGGTGGCTGAGGTACCTCCCATATTAGTGAAATTTTCAAAATGTGTTATCAAGGAAATTGTGAAGCAAATTAAACCAAATTTTTTATGAATAATATTATAGGAAATATTGATACAACGAAAAAATTCGGTTTTAAGAAATATTTCATGCAAAAGCTATTAAAAGCCCATTCAGTCCGACGAACTATTTTTATTTCAGGGTATATATCGTCGACGTTCAGGCAGTATTTATTAAGCCCATTTTATTGATTTCTAAGATGAAGTTAGTTTATACAAATCCATGCATTGGCAAAACTTAAAAACTCAACAGATTGATATTCAGTAAAGGCTCACAAATTAGAACTCTCACAAATTCGGATTGCGCAGAAATTAGAACCTAAAAATTTTAATGCATCACATAAACTGAAAGTTCTAAAATTTAAACTTTCGGTTCTAATTTGCAAACGAATTCTTTTTTCTATTTTATTTTAAGTTCTGTACAAATTGGTAAGTCCATCCGAAATGCAATAAGTTATCTGAAATAGGCTTAGTCCAAGTTGCTAAATTGCGACTCTGACCAATACGACAGCGACGATGATTTGACACTTGCGTAGTTGATGAAAGAAAATGAGGACTACCATAAAGCTCTGCAAACATTCATTCTCTCGATGCCACACCAAATGTTTCTCATTCTGAAGCGATTGAATGCCTCAATATATTACTAAATTGGTGCAAAAAGAATAACTTGTTTCCTACTTAACATACGACCAATGTTTTCACCATCCGTAACGATATCATTGTAAAAAATTTTAAATTTGAAAAATTTAATTTTTTCGTCTTTTTTTATAGGAATAAAAATATATATAAATATAAAAATAGGAATATATTTGTATATGTTTCAACTGCATCATCAAAAATCTATATTATTATGTCATTTAAATTAAAGAAGCTTTTTAATACAGACCTAATTTAGACTTAGTGGTTTCTGCTTGAACGCCGACGATATGTAGAATCTTTAAAGTTCGGCCGCGAAATTTGTTTTATATCTTCTTCTCTATCTCTTCTCTATATATATAAAAATGAAAATATGTGCACAACACAGATTGACACAAAAATTTGTACAATGATGCATTTTGTCTCTGGTCATAAGATAGGCACAGTCTGAGTTCAAAATTAGTAGTGCGTGTGGCACCTGCCATACAAACTATATGCTTTTTTGGAACCATTTACATTACAGCACTGAAATTTCGCACAAGAACATCGATTGACAACGTCATTCTACAGAAAAAATGTGGGTGGGATTAAAAAAGGGGGTGTGGCACTTCCTACATTATCTCAATATTCATTATGGAATATCCTAGGAATAATTTGGTGCTAAAATTTAGTATGAAAGTATTATTTGTCCATGACTTTATGTTCTATTAAAATTATAAATAATATTTGACTGCAAAAATATGAATGAGAAATAACAACAGAAAGAAAGATGTACTTTATATGGAAGAGTGCGCCATCTATATGCCAAATGCGAAATCTGACATACAGATGGCGTTATTTTTCACAAATCTAAAAATTGAACAAATCTTTGTGTGCATTTTTTTTGCATTTTAGTTTAGTTTTGCTAATATACCTATGTATATTTTCTTGATATACAACTTTATAAATTGTAAGACTTTCATTCGAAAACGAATGCTTAATAAAAGTGTGTATTAGTACGACCAAAAAAATTATAAAGGTTTGTATATTAAGAAAAATGTGGACACTATTGGGCAAGTGGATTAGAAATACTAATTAGATTGATATCAGTGGCTGCCAAGCTTATATGGTAATTTTTGTTGTATATGTTTTTTGCTGTTGTTGTAATTTTTACATTACCCAAACTTTGTAAAGGCGGCTCAGCAAAGCTAGCACTTTTATAAAGTTTTTGATTGTTTAAATTTGATACAAAAATTTTACGCTCCAAGATTTTTAAACCAAGCCATTTTTGAACTGAACCAGCGGTTCAACGGTACGAATGAACCAGCCAAATCGTTGATTCTGAGAAACCTTGAACTGCTTAACCGATCCACATTGAAAAGTTTTGTGGTTCCCATCCCTAATAATAAAACTTCTTGTAAAATATAAAGTAAATTATTTTAACTTTATACAGTACCCTGCAGATAAATTACGAACAAATATTCTCTAAGATTGTTGTAAACACAATGAATTTTAATTACTTTAAAGAAGTTTATATTTTAAAAATTCTAAATCCATTTGTAAATTACATGAAGTTTTTCCTGGTTTTTTAAAAAATTATTGGGTGTATGACTTGAAAGTTTTACAAAAATATATCTTTATTTCAATAACAAATTGAATCAATAAATTATTCAAAGTAGTGTCCATAGGAAGCTATAACATTTTGCCATCTTTCAGACAATTTATGAATTCCTTGGCAAAAAAGCCGTCCGGCTATGAATGAATTAATCCAATATTTCATACTTTCAACTGAAGTAAAGCGTATTCCAGTAAGGGCATTCTGCATCAATCGAAATAAGTGATAGTAGATACGGCGGGTGAAGCAAAATAGCTAGAGTTAAATTAATAAGCTTGAATTTTCATGGTATAGTGTGTATACGACATCTGTTTCATATATGCAGAAGGCAGTAAGTAAATTAGCTACCATAAAAGTAATGTATCATCTTAAAAAAAACGATCCAAACATTGCTATGTCGATCTTCCCTGTTATTTATACGATGGTTATTGATTTTTACGAAGCTTTCTTCATATATGCAAGGTATACCGTATTGTGATAAAATATGGTAAAGTTAAGTAAAATCAACAAAAGTTGAATCATTTTGTCTATGTGATGATGGTAAACATTTGAGTAAGCAATTTTTTTTTTATTGAAATGTACTGATAAATATACCGAGTGTTTTCCACGGTATCAACATATTTGTGCACTCTACTTCGAATATGTTCTACATAGTGTGCCATATTCATTTACCAAATTAATTGAAAATATGCTTTGTCATATAATTTATATATTTTATATTCTAGTTTTTGGGATTTGGAGGAGAAAAAAAAACATATATAGTTATAAAAATTTACCCATTAAAGGAAGGCATTAAATTTGGTATTAATGTTCTAAAAAGAGTTAATTTTTTAAATTTATTTATTATGAAATTCATTTACATATATGAGTGTTTGTATTTATTTATATTATTATTTATTTATGCTATTCACGTTTACAAAACTTGACCAATAATTTCGTCATTCACCATGTAGGTATTTACTAGTATGAATATATTTTTTGTTTTGTTGTTCTGTTTGTTTCTGATTGTTTATGTTAAATTTTGGAAAAACCATTGTAAATAGTAGCTTAGAAACTCACTAACAAAAAGTTGATAGAGCTGCAGGGCTCATCAATGCTGCTGGAGTAGAAAAATTACTAGGGGTTCCAAAAATAAACAATGGGACCGACGAAGGACCAGCCAATACTTGTTTAGGAATCTTTGAATATGGGCCACTAAATAATAAGATTCGCGGACTATGATTTGATACCATAGTTTCCAATACAGACTTTAACTTAGGTTCATGTATGAATATTATGCCGACGCCATAAAAATCCAACAGCCAACAGAAGATTACTTCGAACATCTAACGCTTTGTCAAAACTTTCTGCGAGGTAGAGGTTAAATTATGTGCACCATACGTCGACCATTACGCTCGTTGGATGGCAAATGCAATTTACTGTATAAAAATATATATGTTTTAAAATCAGTTCGGTCTCATTGCAGCGGAGAAGAAATTTGTCACGGAAAGAAGCCATAAAGGCTCCACTCAATGACAGAACTCAGAACCTATCATAATGAAAATATTGCAACAAATACAGTCATCTTTGGTATATGTGATTGGACTTTCTTTGTTCGGTTCGCCAGTAACATTTGAGTCAAAAATGAAAATAGTCAGAAAGTTCCATCATCATTCCATTCGGATTTAATCATCCGAATTCTCTTATATCAAATAATTTCCTTTCTTTTATTACTCGATGATAGACTAGAAAAGGCATTATAATTTCTTACAAAGGATGCTACAGAATAAAAGGACGATGTGCGAAGCGAGGAATTTCTTTGGTTAACTTGAATAGAAACAGTATCTGTTTCGTTTACTCCATATGCATAGATAGAAAGAAAATTAGAAAAAATCCGTTCAAAGTTTCAATTGCAATAAATTTACGCATAAATTCTGCAAATATGTAAAGTTGCGCTCATGTTACTCGATTAGTATTTATCGATTCAACTTTAAAATTTCCAGAGGCATTCCTAAAATGTTATTTTTTTAAAGTATAGAAGAATGGAAAAATTAGTTTTTAAAAATTTCTAAGTGGACGACTCCTCTTAAGACAGCCAACTGCTATGGTTTACTGTTAGTTAACTTCCATATAATATTTTAACTTTGCTTAAACATGTATTGAAAAACTGGTCCTAAGAGGCTGACACTCTCTAGTTACGCTGTTATAACTGTACTCAAAAATACAAAAACGCACATACATACATATAGCTATTAAAATGTCAAGGTCAATTGAAAGAGAAAATTTCATCAAGCCGGTTTAAATTAAAGCAAAGCAAAAAGTTAAAGGTAGCGAAAAAAAAACAAAGTACTGAAAATAATGTATATAATTACCTATTATATTTTAAGTGTTTTAAAATATTTTTGCTCAAAATTAAAAATAAATGAAATGAATAAAAATACATATATATCACATATATTTGTATGTACAAAATAGGTTTGTATAGGTTATAATTAGTGGTGGGCCGATATTTTGGTAACAGGTATTTGATATTGTTACTTCCATCCACAATAGTCAAGTTGCTATCAAATATTGTATTTATATAGTAGAATATATTAATTTACACGCGTCTGGGAATAAAATGAAAAGTAATATATTTTTCTATTTATTTTTAGAGAATATTTGCATATAAGATATGATCTTTTACATGAGCAAATGATAAATTATTACAACATATCGGAATAGAGTTACGTACGACAAATTACTTAAATAAAGTAAATGTATAAATTAAATTATAAAAAATGCTCAACAAATAATATAGACTCTCTGTGTAAATGAGCCTGTGCCGAAAACCCAAACCTTTTTATACCATGTAAGTAGCTTATGCGAAGATCATTCATCGAGCTTACTATAAACAACTTTTAAATAGGTTAAAGTAGGGATTCAGCGGTTACAATATCAGTTTTCGTTCAGTTTCACCTGGGGAAAATACAGCAATCGTCCTAAGATTTCAGAAAACCAGGTACGCCTTACTCGCCACAGAGTTAATGTGATCATCACATGAAAGGTATGAGTTAATAAAACCAAATTAACAAATTTCAGCGCAGTTCCATTGATAAATATCGGTAGGGAAGTAAGACGCTTGCGAAAAAACAATTTATCTGAGCATGTTATCACTGGCTAACATTCTAATTGCTGCACATAGATCTTCATTTATCATCGTTCATATATCCTCAAAAAGGCAAATTGGTCCTGATAAGTACTGTTGGCGATCATCAGAATAAGTATGTATGATGTCATGACTCCAAACAGCAAAAAGATCAAAAACATGATACCTAAATAGAAGCGGATAATAACACTGCACAACGAAATTTACCAAAAAAAAAAAAAGCTCAAGAGTTTTGAAAGTGGATCTTATATAATTCGAGTACGCTGAACATGGCGTTTTTTAGTTTTTCTCTGTATCGTCTAATTATTTTATAACGGGTTGAAAAAAAAAATCGTGCATAAAAAATATTGTTTGTAGATTTTTATTTTGTTTAACGATATAGAGAAAAACTGAAAAACGCTATCATATTCAGCGTACTCGAATTTTATAAGATCCACTTTCAAAACTGTTGAGCTTTTTTGGCCGTTGTACAGTGTAATTATTATAATTGATGATAATTTTAAAAATTTTTTTAAACCAAATCTGTTCAATTTTGAACCATTTCCAATATTTCAGTGATAACAAGACTAAAATAAAATTTAACAAGGTTTAGACATTAATTAGGTTGCAATCAATCGTACGGTCCTGGTCGTGACCGAAAACGCTTTGTACGCACCATAATACCTGCTTTAGAGATTTGGAAAAAAAGAAACCCTCTCATATTTTAGCTGTCTTAAAATTAAAATGCTGAGGGGGCCTCGGAAGAAATGTTAATAAAATAAATGAGACATTGAGTTTTTCCTTGCACCGGTCTGACCGATTTTGTTGAAATTTTGTGGAGCAGGGTTTTTGGGGTTAAGAAATACACTTTTGACCTTAATTTTGATCTCCAAATTATTCCTAAAAGGGCTCCAAAGCAAAAGTCCGTAAAGTAAGGAGAAAATTGAATTTTTCCTTGTACTGAAGCGCCATCTATGGACCGACCGGTTTTGTTGAAATTTTGTGAAGCAGGGTGTTTTGGGTCAAGAAACTTATTTTAAGCCTTTATTTGGGCCTAAAAACTATTCTTGAGGAGGCTCCGGAGCAATAGTTAGTAAAAATTATATAAAACTTAAAATAAGGGGATATTTTTTTATTTTATTTTTTTTTTTTAAAGTTTGTATCAAAAATTCTGTATTTACCCTCTTTTCTCAAAAAGCGACGTCATGATGTCTTTTTGTCCATCAGAAGTTGATAGGTTACGATCGATTGCTACGAACTACTGTAATTTTATATATAAATAATATACATACACACATAATCTACATAAATACAGAGGTATTTACCTTTCATCTAAAAGTCACTGTGATTTAAAAGTAACTGGTAAGTTATGTTTTTCCCATCACTAGTTATAAAATTAGTATTAATGGCAGTCTGTCTGTTTGTTCAGTTGTCTACTGTGAAAAAGTACCAATCAGTTAATGGTAGTTGTTAGTCTTAGTTATATTTCATAAATGAAAAGTTAAACAACTCCGAAGACAGAAATATAAATGTAAAATATCTTTGAATTTATGCTAAGCAAAACTCTGCAGGTTTGAATTAATTTCTATATAAATAATATAAGATAGCACTCTCTATTTTCTTTGGCTAATTCGAAAGGAGGGGATCAAAACAAACATAATAGTACACGTTCATATCATCTCTCCAACGCGACAATTTCTGGATACATGTGTTTTTAAAGATAAATTTCTTCATTGATCTTTCGTTTCCTGCATACGATCATTGAAAGAATTTGATGGAATGCTCTTCTTCAAACATTGGCTATTTATGTGATGAGAAAATACATATGTAAGTAGTGGAAAATTTTCAAATATGATTGCATATAATTAGAAAATCTCTTTGGAAATTTTCCACTCTCATCTAGCACAACTTCATCGCGTTGTTTTAAAGTTGTATTGATTGGTTGCGAGCATCAACTAAAGTTCATGCAAATGAGAAATCGATTTGAAAATTTAATAAAAGAAAGGGTGATGCTGACGTTTTTATGGTTGTGAAATTCTTATACGTTTTAGAGAGAAAGAATTACTTATTTGATTTTGAAAGAATTTATTCTGTTTACGGTTTGATTTATTCTATTATTCATTGAATCTTTAATATTGTTTGTTTGAGTTTCCACCTTTTTCCAGATAATTCTACTAAAATATGTATTATTTACATATAGGTATGTAAAACTGCAATAAAATTGTGGCTGCATTTGTGTTGGTGCAGTTAATCAATAGGCTTCGTTTCTCTATATGTATTTATATGAAAACTAGTTGTGTTGAGACAAGCCCCCGTGCGTGACGTCACGTAGGCAATTACGACGACCGTGAGTATCCACAAACTATTAGAATGCTCAATGAGAATAAGTGAATGGTTGATGCAACATTTAAACGGTTGTAAATGCAAAAGGTGCAAGTATAATACAAAAAATTATTCGAATGGCGGAAGAAAATGTATTTATTTTGATTGGTGAAACTAATATTATATTTTATTATCACCTAATAATGTTTCTTCTAAAAACAACAAAGCTAAATGCAGTAAATACTTAATAAATTAATTGAAATATTTGTTAAAATTTTTTTTGCATTCATTTGTCTTTTTTCTGGTATTTAGATTTGTAATGCCGACTTATATATATGCTGGCGACCGAAAAGCTTTGAGCTGTAAAGCTTTAATTACCTGCATTGACGTAGACCCATTTCTGTTAAAGTTAATTGTTGTTTTTTGTACAACTCGTATGCAACACAAAACTTAATTAGGTGATTCACAAAGCCTCATAAAGTCATAAGTCATATTTGAAGAAAAATGTGACATATTTGTTAGAAGAGATAAAATAAAAGCACATTTTTTTAAAATAAAAAAAATTCTAAGATAAAGTGAAAAAAGTAGAATATTAGCTGCCTTGTGTGGAAGAAGAAGAATCAAAGTAACCAGAAACAGTTGATTGAATAGCACACTCTAAAACATACGATGCAATGTTGTAATATATCGAGCCATGATCGCGAAATTATCGTAAGCGCCATTTTTTCGAAAATTGTTTTTTGATCGCAAATAAAACTTGAGCACCAGGCGCACTTTTCTACAAAATTTTAAATGTCAGAAGTGAATAATAGTCAAGAAAATGAGTGGTGAATTTTATCGTTTCACATGTGTACATTTACGCGTGATTGCAGAATTATCGTAAGCGACACTTTGAACACAACCAGCTTTATCATGTGAAGCTTTAACAGTTTTCTTGAGCTAAAAAAATAACTGTTAATAGTTTTTTTTTTTACTTTTACGCAGTTACATTTGTCAGCAAAACTTCTATTTAATAAATAATTTTGCTAAAATTTTTAATTTTGAAAGCAAAGGAAAAAACTCAAAATTTTTAATTTTAATAAATTGCTTTTGAATAAGAACTCTAATTAGCTCCCTATATAGAGCATTTCTTTGTGACTGCATTAAACACATTTTGAGGAGTGAGATCTAAAACATATTAACATATATAAAATTCAAAAATTTTTAAACGGTTGATCTTAGAGTTTTGATTTTTTTTTTATTTAATTGATAATATTTTACAAATTACAGAAAAATATAACTTTTATAGTTCTAACCACTATTTATGAACTCGTGGATCTTTTTTGGTAAGCCTTCCATTAGAGATTTGATAGTTGTTTCAGACACCTTTTAAAATCTTCGATATTTTGGGACAACTTTTTTATGCTCTTTAAGTTTCTTTTCACAAGAGCCCAATATCTCTCCAGTGGTCTTAGCTCCCGACAATTTGGAGAATTGGCCTCTCTAGGTACAAAAACTATGTTATTACTTTGGTACCACTCCAGAGCTTTCTTACCGTAGTGACATGATGCCAAATCGGGCCAAAAATATGTGGACACATTGTTCTCTCTTATGAAAGGAAGAAGTCTTTTTTTCAAACATTCTTTGATGTATATTTCGGTATTTATAGAGCCCACTGTAAGAAATGACTTGCTTCTTTTGGCGCAACTGCATATAGCTTGCCATACCAGGAATATTTTATTCTTCGACATTTCCTCAAGCATCAGCAACATAAAAATTTTGACCCGGAAGCTGCGTAAAATCTGCCAGTACATACGTTTCGTCGTCCATTATACAACATGAATATTTTTGTATGCTTTAATTTTTCGCACCAAATAGTCAGAGCACTGGGCTAACCGGGCCGCTTTTCTACCAGATGTGTTTGGAGATCTTTTCAATATGCTTTCTATTTTCTTGGCTTTTCCAATATCATGTGGTCCTTGTTTTCTTCCCGAACCAGGTTTCCTATCGATGGTCGAATTCTCCTGAAACTGTTTAATAACATTGGAAACAGTTTGACGGCAGACCTTCAATTCTTTGGCCAATTTTTTATAATAATTTTAAGACGTACTTCTTTTTCTTCACTCATTTTGATCAAACTTACAATAAATCAACATGTTCGTCATTAAAAATAACAACTGACATATTTTTCAAAGATAACTAGATCAACGCAATTTTTAAATTTTACACCCACAAAAAATTATTAGGTAAAACGTGTGTTAAGATTTTTTCAATCTCACTCCTTAATAGATATTTTAATTTTTAGCCATTCAAATAAAAAGTACGAAAATTCGACTGCGAACGAGAAAAGTTGCAAAAATTAAAAAGAAAAAATTATTTATCGTAAGCGCCTCAATACAATACTTCATGCTTCACACCAAATTCATGATAGCGAAAAATATCGTAAGCGCCATAACTTACACACAGATTTCAAAAAACCGTTTAAAAGAAAAACACAAAAAAGTGTCTCCTGAATTATGAATTTGTCGCTTACGATAAATTGGCGATCATGGCTCGATTTATTCCTATCATATTTTCGTATGAAGAAAAGCATTTTTAGAACTATGTATTGTAAAATTTTTGACATATGATTGATAGGATAGCTTATGACGCTTTGTGAATCACCAAAATTTTTTCTTGCACAATGAAAAAATATTGATATCAGTGCAATATTATGTATAAAATTTCTATAACAAAGACATTAAGAGTTGTAAAACCAATTAGTATGTAGTTCGGTGGCAAGAAATTATTTTGCTCCACGGCCAAATTGAGTACGCAGTTAAATGTTTGGATATTTAAGACTGCTGTTCAGCAAAGTACAACTATCCCTCTATTTGCACGTTAGATACAATTCACGGCAAATCGTGTAAAACGAAACCCAGTATACATACATATAAAAAATGATATGTTCTATTGCAAGGAAAGTTGTAAAAATATACATAAAAACTGTTTAATATAAGGGTATAATTTTTCGATATTCTTTTTTCATATTGTTCTTTTTTCGAACCAAAATATTGCTTTAATGAGGCAAATAAATATTAACTTATATCGTCCCAACGTTTGATTAATCGAACAGCAACTTTGAAAATTTATCAAAAATACATTTTTAAATGTTTCCCAAAAGTAATCACTGTATACTATTTCTATATATACTGACTTTAAAAGTGGATTTAGATAATTTAAAAATATTGTATTTTAGCTGACTTCCAGGCCAGATGAACAAACATACTTTTTTGGAAGGTGGTTTTGAAAATCAATAAAAAATAGTAAAATAAATTATTTTGCATTGAAAAGATAAATTTGGGTAGATAAAATTACAAACTTTATGTAGAAATTATAACTTCACAGATCTTAATATATTTTTAATAGGCTACAGTTGACCAAACTTGTATAGAGAAATAAGAAAAAAATGTATAGAGAAATAGGCAAAATTCTGTTTTTAACTTTAATAACTTTTGAAATACTGTGTTAAACACATTTGATCCCAGGGAGTACTTGTTGTTCATGATGTGGCGTAGAAATTTTTTTTTTTTAAATTTTTTTGCACCTGATCACCTTATTTTCTTGGGGTAAGCTAAAAACTACTATATTCTCTAAAATTCAGAAATAAAGAAATATTTTTTTTTTATTTTTTCAAGTACTAAAATTGTTTATTGAAGACATGAAAATTACATTTTGAAAATTTTCCAAATTAGATCATGGCATCTAGTACCGGGACGATATGGGTTAATTGATATACAGGAGAGGTCAAGATTAGTGATGCACCGATATGGCTTTTACGATTATCGCGGGTTACGATTATTATCTTTCAATTAATAAGTAACATTTCCAGAATGTATTTGCTATATTTTATTAAAAAATACTTTATTGAAAAACTTAGTTGATTACATTCATGAAATTGAAGAGAAAAAGAGAAAAGTGGAAAAGAAAATGACCTAAAAAAAAATAAATAAAATTAACAAAATACAAAATTTGACCTTTTTTAAATCAAAAATAGTTTTGGCTTTTTTTTCAAAAAGGAACTTTTCTTTTCTTGCGTCAAAAGAAAGCTCAGGTCTTTGTAGTAGTACCTGCAAACGACTATGTTCAATAAAATTAAAATTTTTTCAATGACCACATTGTACGATTACCGTAATAATCGGCGGATACGACTAACCGCAAAATGGCTATTAACCTGCGGTTACGATTAACGATAATCGTAATCGATGCATCACTAGTCAAGTTTAAAATCGTACAGTTTATTTTCACCACCTTGCGAGCGGGTTAACAATTTTTGCATCCTGTTTCATTATTTTCAAGTTGTATTACGCATTTGAAAGCTAATAAAACTTCCTTTCAACTATGGATGTTAACATTTCCTTCACGTCAACATTATTAATAATTAATTTCTCGACCCTAAAACTTCCTGATACTCCCAATGTACCTCACTTTATTGCAAAAAAAAGAAACGAGAAATAAGAAAAAGATTTCTGTGGCACCCCTATTACCCTCCGCTTGCACCTCATTTTCTGCGCCTCATAAAAAATATCTGCTCATCTTTAATTAACACATTTTCAAGGACATATGACAATATGATAATTTACAGCAAAATCAGATACCATTCCGTATTCAGGGGCACGCCCTTTAATTTGTTTTTTTTTTGGATTTGCTCTGGTACTATTTATTTTACTGTTTTATGGATTGTACTTTTTAAGTTCGCAATAGCTATGGCAATTGCAAAGAAAAAATAATAAAATTTCAATGCTTTGGTAATTTATTAAAATTTTTAATAGATATCAATGGGATTTTTTTCTACGAGTGTCGCTTTTCATATTGACCATCGGGATCTGTATAAATGTGCCTGTGACTTATCTGATTCATTTATTTATATGTAGGGAGCACTTACCTTCCATGACGTTGTTCTCAACCATTTCACTTCTTAACTTAGCGCTTAACTTAAAAATCAAGTAGCTAAAGGCTCTATAGAAGAAATTATGTATTGTTTCACACAATATTTACATATTTGTATAAGGATCGGTTGATTGGAATATATGACGTGCTTTTTTCTACTAAATTTCCACAGACAGTAAGATCGAATTTACAGAAAACGCAATTAAAATTTTCAATTGACTTAAATTTTGTATGGAATATTTAGAAAAAATAACGTCACATAGTCCTCGCACGTGAGGTGTATATAACGAGCCGGTATTACGTTTTTACAAAAAATAGGCACATATTACTGCAAAGATATCTTCCTTCTTTTTAGTTGTGATGGTATTGTAGCAAAAATTTCATATCTTCCTTTTTTTAGTTGTGATATTATTGTAGCAAAAATTTCGTAATTGATTTGAACATAAATATTAACCAAAAATAACTTTTTGCCAATAAATATGTTCGAATTGAAATTAAAAATGAGTCGCAATTTGATTCGTATTGATTTTATTGTTATAGAATATGCCCAGCCTCTTTGTTTGTATGTATTCATATTCGACGTGCCCAAAAAATTATAGTATCGATTTCTAGGCGTGAAATTTGTGGTCATTGTTAGAAAAACAAAATTTCACTTAGTATAATCTTACAGTTAGGTGGCGTTGATTTCTATTGCGTTTTAGGGAAGCGCTTGTAAGTAGGGCACCAACCGGTTTTTTTTGTTGTGGTTTTTTTTTTGTAACGCAGAACTCCTATTCTTATCCGGTTATGCCGGATTTCTACCGACTGAAACCACCTTCATCTCGCCCAGGATCGCCATTTTGTTTTGCAAGTGTATTTTGATCAGCTGCTGACTTCTATTAAACCATTAATTAAAGTTTTATTTATAGCAAAACTTATTTCCAGCGATGTATTCTTTAGTCATTTTAAAGTGACAATGCTGATGTCGATGCATTGCTGAAAGCTGCCAAGAGCATGTTCTATGAAAATGAGTTTTCAATGCTAATTCTGAAAAGCTTTTAAAATAATACCCTGGCTTTAATTGCGTTTCGGATGGCTCTAAAATCGATTAATTCAATTTCGTTGATTCCAGTTTCTTTCATTAGTTAAAATTTGCATTCCTTTAATTTTTGTTGTATGCAATCGCGATTTTAACGTTTGTGAGTTAAACAGAAGCAGAATACACGTAGACCATGAACAGTTTGCTATACACTTCAAAAACGTAAAATAATTGGGATATAATGCAATAATCTCTTATTCTAGTGATTTGCATTAGCTTCCAAGATCATGTGATCTAATTATTCTAGACTTATTTCTTTGATAGAAAAGTGTTCAAAGATGCCACAAAAAGAGCTTAAATTAAATTTTGATATTTCAATAAACACTGGAGCTTGACATTAAAACGATAGCATATTCAGTACTTAATGAAACAAAATTCTAAATCCTAATAAAAATATTAATAAATTAAATTATCGTTTTTTTGATTTTGAATTGAAGTTATAGCTAAATTAAATCTGGTGATAATATTTGTGCCACCTTGTAAAATGCCACTTTACCAAAAACACGTCATTGCGCAAAATTCTGGGAATGCATTTGAAATCAGAGTATTATATAGAAAATGTATAATTTATTTACAGTTCCATCACAGTGAATCACATTGAAATGTATTATTAGATTTAAAATCAACTCTTTAAAATACCATTTATTTATGTTATGAATAATATTAATCGGTATATAGAATTTAAAAATACATGCATACATATATCAGATTTTAAAAATCTTAGTCTACCGAAGCCCTACATTTTCTAATACTTACGTATTTGTTATCAGCATGTGATGCATCATGTATATGTTTGTTTGCAAATTTCTTAGATTTTGTTTAAAAATAAAAACAATTATGAAATGGAAAATGTGTTTCTGTTGTGACACTTTATTTAGTTTTTAGATTGTGCCAAAATTTATCTTAGAAAATAAGTAAAAAAAAGTGACTTGAGGAAAAAATAATATATTTAAGAACCTTGAGTTCAAAGAAATATATTATAAATACTATTGACCACTATTTTCGAGTGAAGTCTTTCACTTCCCACAATTAAGGTTGGTTAATTTCTTTTTCACCAACGATCATTGATAATTTCCCCTTCACCAGGAAATACATGTGATTATTTTTTTTTTTTTTAATTTGTTCCCAAAAAAATTAATACGTATTTTATTATTAAGAATTGCAGAAACCCAACGATCGAAATTTCTGTAGAAATCTGAAAATTCTAATTAAAAATAAAATATAACTGTAGCATTGTTAATTCTAATCTGAAATCTAAAGAATCATTTAACTTGTTCAGTTAGTTGAATAAACAATTGATTAGTGACTAAAAAAACAATCATGAAGTGTTACTGCCTTTTTTTTTGCTGTAATGAGTCTTTGTATTTACCATAAATTTATTTTTCGGCCATCAAATTATCCTTAAGAAGCTGGGCATGTTTATCTACTATACGAGTATATGTAAATACTTATATACATATGTATGCACCTATATATTGTGAATGGCTTTAATGATCAATCGTTCAAAGTATTTGTCTGTATTTATGACGCAATACCCTTGCCGTTCATTTATAATATTTGCAAGAAATTGATTGTCTTGATTGCTTTTAATAGCAAAACAATTTATGAAATAAAAACCAATATAATTGAAAACAGCGCATCTGCGACATCAGTGTTAGCGGCGATATTTCTATTGTTTCTTATTTTTATGTACAAATATATCAAATCATTCCTATAGAAATCATGAAATTATGCACGCGTTTCAAAGTTGTGGAGTGCATACTTGGACAATACATACACTCTCAATATCGATCTTTTTTATTTTTTTTTTATCTTATTATATTTTTTCACTATATAATAAACAAGAGCTAAAGATTACGTGATTATGCGTGATTATACACTCCGAGTTTAATTTAACGTTTAAAAAAAACATTTTCGCAAATTAAATTCATTGCCGGCTTTTTTACTGTGGTTTTCAACATTTTCCAACATTTTTTTCTCGTCACAATTGTTTTCCACATTTTACCTATTCTACGCAGTTCATGAGCCGAGTAACCACGCTTTCTGCACATTCTATTCTTTCGAACATTAGGGGAATTATGTTGGCGAACAATTTTGAAAACTTCTTATTTAAGTTTTTGATTTATTTTCTGATGATGGCATTTGACCATCCCACTCGAGGTTTTCAACTCTCTGCTTTTTCAGATACCAGTTCAGATTTGTGATGATATTTTAAAAAGATAATATATTTCTGGAGAACCCTTAAATGATTGGTTTCGGAAGATGTTGAAAACGTAGAATAGTTGTGAAGCTAGGTCAAGATTTTTGAAAAGTACAGTCTTTTCAACAAGAACGTGTTCGGCTTAATTGTAGCTACGAAAAAATGTATGCATTATCAACATTTTATTGCAAATGGCGTTGTATATCCTTTAAAACAATTGCTATCACAATTTCGTTGTGTAAGCAATTTTTTGGAAATGAGCAAAACGTTTTGAAGCTGGTTACCCTTGCTCACATTTAAAGGAGCCCAAAATATTTTGCAAGTGCTGCAAAATACCTTAAGAAGGTCACAGCATTCGTAAAGAAATGGAACTAACATTAATTTGTTACAATCCGAAGTCGCTTAAAAGAATTCCAAATTGAATTCCTAATAATCTAACACTTATATATATATATGTATATATATTTATATATGATCCAATGGCTCCGCGGGAGAGCAAAGGGCCGCAACAAGGTTCCTCCATTTCTTTCTGTCATGCGCTAGCCTCTTGATTTCACTCCAGGCCCCGTTGGTCTTGAGTACGGTAGCTTCCAGATTCCTCCTCCAGGTCATTGCTTTTCTGCCTCTGCGACGGCTGCCCTGGGGGTTCCAGTCGATTGCACTGAGGGTGATGTCGTATTGGTCTCTTCTTAACACGTGCCCGAGCCAGCCCCATTTCCTTTTCAGCATTTCCAGTTTGAGATCGTATCGGGCCAGAAAATTCTAACACTTACTAATGATAAAAAAAAGGAGTGGGCTGCCGAAAATATGTATGATGATTGTAACGATCATTTTGGATAACAAGTATCATAGATGCTGGTCCCCCAAAAGTAGTAAGATAGTTCATAGATTAATTAAGCATCCATGTTTAGTTGTGCTGTACAAAACGGAGTTTCGGTAGGTTAATCATGTTCACAAGACATTTGGGTAATCAGCACATAATCCATTTATACCAACATGAACTCTTGCCTACTACGAATTGCAAAAAAGAAATCAAAATTGGGCACTTCAAGAGGAAAACTGCTCTAATCATCTAAATCGTTGGGCAGTAAGTGGAAAGAAAATAAATGAGATAAGGACGTTGGGTGGCACCTCTCTATGCTAACCCCATTGAAAATGTTTGAGCAATTATGAAGCATAAGGCGAAAAGCTAATTGAGTTACTCAAAATGGTGGTGACTGGAGACCATGTTGAAATGGCAGTATATTGGGCAAAAATATGAAGTTTTCATTTTAATTGGAGCATTTTTTGCAGTACTTTTGCCAAACTCGCTCTTGTTGAAAAGACTGTATGTACGCTCAGATGTTTACCAGAACTTGAACTTGGGGAGTGTGATTCATCGAAGCAAATGTAATAGATGTGGAGCTGTTATAGCCTACAAAGGATATTCATCAAAAAAAGAAGTACATAAGTATTTTATGTTTGTAAAATTGTACGATAAATTTCAGTTCTTCATATTGGTCGTGAGTTATTCAAGATTTGTACCTATGTGTATTAGAATAAAAAATCGAAAAAAATTGGTCCGGTCAGTTACCAATTTTTATTTTATAAAGAATGAATGAGCGATTCGGGCGATTGTTATATTGTTTTCAATTATATTATTTTTGGTATTGGGCATATCTTGAAAGTAGTTAAAAATTTATTCATACTCTCTTTGGCAAAGTTGTTGTGGACTTGCTCTACATATTTTATTGGTTGGTTGGTTGAAGTGGCTGTTTAGAGACACACTTAGACCTGAACGGCCCATTCTGATACCACATTTTTGGAACTACAGTTTAACGCCAGCTCTGAACTGCGGTTGCTACTTGTTGGGTTTGCCATTGCCTACCAAGATGTGTACTTGCATTTCCAAAATTTGAATTTTGTTATAATTCTAATACATTTCATATTGATAGTGAATATAAAAAGATTATGAGAATTAACCACCATACGAAGACGGAAATCGAACCCGAACTTCCCGGGTGAAAGTCTAGATCACATATTTACTAATGCATTAAATGGTCTACAGAGCAAAATACCCGAAAATAAATCAACAAATTCGTAGTTCTTTTTATATAAGAAGTTTAAGTGGTCATAAAAAACTAACCAGTCCAAACTCTTTGCAGTTTTTAATTACTATAGTATAGTATGCCTACTTTCATTTAGTGCTTGAGTGATTCACTCCCCAAAAAAATTGTCGCACAATGTAGTTTAAGTGAATAAAGTCTCTTTTTAATTTTATTTTATTATTTATTTATTATAAATTATTTTTCGTTTTTAATAAGAAAGGCGAGATTAATATTGAGTGCCACTGTATCTGGACGTGTCTAATTCCTCATAGGAAAAAATAAATAACGCAGGTCAATAAATTATTTGAAATCGCTGTTCACGCATTTTTTTATATAGCAATTTCTGTGACTTAGCCTTTGCAAAAAATTTTGCATTTCTTCTTCTTTCTTGTTTATTGAGCTTGGTATTGAGTTTAATTCCCACAATTTCATTTCACCTGAAAATAAGCAAATTTAGAAAAGAAAAAAAAAAAAGAAAAAAACAGTTGATGAAAACAGTTTTTGCGTTGGACATTGTTTTATTATTGTTATTATCTTGTCCGATTCGTAAAAAATTTCAATCACTCATATTTCTCATGTGATTAACAATCGTAGGCAAATGTATACGCTACCTACCTAATGCGTACTTTTCTTCCTTTTTGCTTGCGATAATTTTTTGGGGAATTTGCATTTTTTAATTCCGAGAATTAATATTGAGTGTAAATACAAAAAAAAAAAAACAAAAACACTCGGAAATACGATATTCAATTTTATTTATGTTTAATGTTGTGAAGTCAGTGACCGAGCTAGTAAGTAACTCGGTGAAACTGAAGTTTGTGGATTACGTGTATCGGAAATGCCTTTAAATTTATTTATTTATTTTTTTTGCATCGTACTGGTTTATCGTTAATTTGTTCGGCTTCTATGTCCCACGTAGAGGCAAAAATAAAAAATAGAAGAAAAGTTCACTTGATCGTTTATAGCTCACGTCTCGATTTATTTCTTCTTCTAAAATTCTATTTCGATAAAGCCCTTATCGTACTTGAGAAATTTAGTACACCCACATTATCCATTTTAGGAGAAGCATTTCACAATTAAATGTGTTATTTTATTTTTTTTATATCTGGTAACATTTTTATCCGCCCGCAAGAGGGATTTCATATGCTCTATGATTCTACCACAGTAAAGTTATCTTATTTACGTCTTAAATATATTTTTCAAATTTTGGAAATTTTGTAAATCACAAAATTTATTTACTACAAAGTGCGTTCACGATCTAGTGTACAAAGTTTTATTTGTTTTAAAGTATATCACAAATACTTCACATCGTGAACACTAATTTTGTTATATTTTTCTCAAGCTTTCCCAACTAAGAATTTTTTGCATTTTCAATTATACGGTGCAGGGCTCAAGCTTTTTTTTTTCATGTTATGTCTTCTAAACATTTTACCATTTGTTATATATTTTATTCTATTAAGTCATCCTATGTTCGTCAGTCGAAGACTATTACGTTTTGTCATCGTTGATCTCTAAACTCACTCGGCGACGTTCCTTTTCTATGAAGAGATAGCTACGCTGTGTCTCCGCACGGGAATTTCGTTCCCCGCAATGGTTTGTTTCTAATACGTTAGCTGGAGAAAATTATTTTTAGGTGTTTTTGATTTCATTGTACCCAACCATTAGCGGATCCAATTAGGGGGACTGAGGAGGGACAGGGGGGTTTGGGGTTACGGTTTTGGTACTTTACGACCATAATGCTGTCCCATAATACTGGGATACTGACTTGGAAATCTGTTACCCATATAAATTGTTTTTGGAAAATCATTAAAATAGAACGAATTAAAGTGGCCGATTAACTCTTTATTTGGATATATTTTGTTTCAGCTTAAATGTAATATAAGCTACTTATTATATAATCGATTTATAATCGTGAAAATAATGTTGAAAATTGAATGCAAATATTGGAGTCTGATACTTTCTGTGCTTATTGCATTTTGAAAAACAAGTACTTAATTTTGCATTTTTTGTCTTAGGACTACTCTTAGACTTTATTCTACGGATAAAAGTAGGGGAAAGGCTTGCAGGTTGAGACGGGTTTTGTTTTTGTGTTCAAAATTTTTTACTAAAAAAAATATCACAAAAGCTATATACCGTTGCAAACGTAATATCTTGGGCTTGCTGCAGAAAGTAGTTGCATTGCTTGAAAAATTAAAAAGTTATGGCCAATTTTCCGAACATATGTTTTTTGGCAAAAAAAAATATTGACATGCAGGTTGAGACAGTCATAGAAATTAAGAAAATGTTGGAACAAAAAAAATTATGACGAGTAAAATTGTTTATTTATTTATCATAGAGGCCTCAGCCATGAAGAAGAGAAAAAAAGAGAAAAAATTTCATTAATTTTCGTCAAAAAGATCGAGTTTAGAGTCGCAATTTCGGCACATGATACAACTTCGCGTCATGTTGCCTCAATTTAATTCTGAAAAATAGAATTTGTGCTAGTTAGTTTGGCTGGTAAATTTTTCATACATATCACACAGAAACCAACATCTTTATCTGAAGACGACGTTTTCTTTTTTTGACTGCCCTTGTTCGCTTATTATTAATCTTCAATAGCAATTCCGAACATAAACAAGCATTTAAATAAGGTCTCGGACCGACACAAATAAAAGAGGTGAGTCGCTTTTTGAATTTATCATGAGTAAAAATCTTAGAATATGCATTCAGGGAGATACACCAACCTTTCAGGTTGCCAATCGATCTGAAGTATTAGATATCACTATAGCCAATGCAAGAGTAACGGCTATATTACTTCTTGGAGAGTATCTCCAGAAAATTCTTTCTCTGATCACAAATATATCACATTCGATATTGACTTGTGTGAAGGGGAACCTATACGCTATCGGAATCGTAGAAGAACAAACTGGGGTGTATTCAGAACATCCCTAATTGCTCGACTACCAAACGATCCGCCAAGCAATATTGACTCTATACAACAATTAGATAGTGTGAAACAGCGACAAATACATCCTGCCCATTTAGAACTTCTAGAGGCAAGTCGAAACCACTATGGTGGTCCACAAGCATTGCCGCTAGAAGGAAGGAATGTGGCAGACTTTACAATGCAGCTAAAAGGCAGAATGACTGGAATGCATATAAAGAATGCGTTCGCCAATTTAAGAGAGAAATTCGAACCGCAAAAAGGTCCTTCTGGGAAACTTTTTGCGGCAAGATAGAAAGTAACTCAGAATCAAGTCGGTTGAGAAGAATCCTCTCCACTAGCCCAAACATGCCATTGTTCATAGCGAAAGCCGACGGTAGCTGGACTACATCTAGTGCAAAGACAATTGAACTCCTGGTCGACACACACTTTCCATGCTGCAGGAAGACTAAATCCAACTTCTGCTGGGAATACTAGCTCTAAACGTGTACCACCCGATATAATTTCCTTAGATAGGATACGATGGGCAATACACACTTTCAAGCCTTTCAAGTCTCCTGGACCTGACGGCATAATACCTGCAGAAATGCAAAACGTAGATGACGTATTCACTGCCTGGTTAAGTCCCATTTTCGAGGCAAGCTTACGTCTAACATACATACCAAAGCAATGGACTGAAGTGAGCGTAGTTTTCATACCGAAAGGGGGTAAACCATCTCACACAAAAGCGAAAGACTTTAGACCAATAAGCCTCACATCTTTTCTATTAAAGGTACTCGAAAGATTAATAGATACATATATCAGGACGAATATCCAAATGGAACTGACACTCTCCCAACATGCCTATATGAAGGGCAGATCTGTTGAGACAGCGTTACATGAATTAGTGCAGTCGATTGAAAAATCTCTACACTTCAAAGAATTTGCACTTGCAGCCTTCCTCGATATAGAAGGTGCATTCAATAACATCCTCCCATCAGCTATCACTTCAGCACTGATTGATCTCGGGGGGGATGACTCTATTGCGGCCTTTGTCGACACTCTATTAACGAATAGGATCATTAACGCAAAGTTAGGAACCTCTTCCATTGGAAGGTTTGCGGTCAGAGGCACTCTGCAAGGTGGTGTCCTCTCTCCACTCCTCTGGAACATTGCTGTAAATGATCTCCTAACGAAACTTGAAAAAACAGGGTGCAAAGTAATTGCCTATGCGGATGATGTTGTCGTCGCCGCTTCCGGGAAATTTCTTTGTACACTTATTTTGTAGACTTATTGCAACGAGCTCTGAATCTCCTGTCGTCCTGGTGCAATCACCGAGGACTATCGGTCAATGCATCCAAGACGGAATTAGTTCTATTCACTCGAAAGCACTCTATACCCAATTTCGATCCACCAACTCTAAATGGTAGTTCACTTATTGTCTCGGAACAAGCCAAATACCTTGGCCTCATCCTAGACAGGAAACTCAACTGGCGTGCCAACACGTCAGAAAGAGTACGTAAAGCCACAATAGCTCTCTATGGTTGCAGGTCAGCTATAGGCAAGAAATGGGGGTTACAACCCAAGGTAATCATGTGGTTGTACACCAGTGTCATACGTCCTATTCTCTTCTACGGCGTAGTAGTATGGTGGACAGTCATCTCAAAGAGCATCCATCACAAAGAATTAGACAAATTACAGCGACTTGCTTCAATGTTAATTACAGGAGCACTGAAAACGACACCTTCAAAAGCGCTGTACACAATCTTGGATCTTCTTCCAATAGATCTAGTCGGAAATACCTCAGCGTCAATATCTGCAGTGAGACTGAATGCGATTCGTAGGTGGTCCCACACAAATTATGGTCATGGTAAGATACTTAGTGAAACTAAATTTCTTCCACTCTCTGTCGATCTCACTCTGTCCCCGCTATCCTTTGGCAACAGCTTTAGCACATATATTCCATCTCGACAAGAGTGGAGTGCGAGTAATGTGATACGCCCTGATATCATCGACTTTTATACTGATGGTTCAAAGTTGGATGGTAGGGTTGGGGGTGGGGTTCACTCTGAGCGCCTGAACATTTCGCCGCACTTTCGTTTTCCAGATCATTGCAGCGTCTTTCAGGCAGAGCTGCTTGCGATCACTGAAGCCGCAAATCTGATAAGGTGTACTGCGATACCTTGTAATGATATCTGCATTTTCACTGATAGTCAGGCGGCAATAAAATCCCTCCAATGTCCAGCTAATAACTCTAAAGTTGCCCTACAATGCAGATCGTCTCTGAACGAGACAGCCATGGCATACAACCTGCACCTTATATGGGTGCCAGGGCATAGCGACATTGAGGGAAACTGTAAGGTTGATGACCTCGCCAAACTTGGTACGACACTCAGCAATTCACTTATTACTGGTAATGCAGGTATACCGCTTGCCACGTGTAAACTTTTAATTAAAGAAGCTGTAGAAATGAAGAGGAAGAAGAGACCATTTTCCACTTTATATGTAACTGCCCTGCTTTAGCAGCACGCAGACACAAAACTTTGGGAGCACCCTTCTATGGTAGACTCACAGAACTGGCAACCTCTAACATTAGAGACTTATCACGTTTCATTGCAAGCACAAATTGGTTTAATTAGGAAGGGATCAAGAGGTAACACTCGCCCCAAGGGTATCACAATGGACCAATAGGTCTCAGTGTGTTCTTTCATGAACAGCCCCAACAACCTAACCTAACCTAATGTCTCGGACGTTTTCCCTCCAAAACATATAACGGCACATAGTATCTCAACCTGCATCCCTTCATGTGTCTCAACCTGCAAGCATCGCCAATATTTTGAAATGATGTAATATTTTTTTCACTATGCAAGCTATGTTCAAAATTCCTTCGGAACATTAAAATTGAGCAAAAACTGTGGTACGAATGTTATATTAACCATTTTGTATGGCTTCAATACATATTTACAGTTTTTTTACATTTGTAAAATTCTCAAATTCACTTTTCTCACAAAAATTGTTTGGATACTCTGTTTGCAACAAAGAATGGCAGCAAGAGGTCTCTCTGTAATGAAAAGTTTACTTCTGATGTTATATTAATGTGGCAACAGAAACGTTAGTACCGTTGGTGGAAAGAAACAAAAATATTGAACTGTCTCAACCTGCATGCCTTTCCCCTATGTATGGCATTTCTTTTTTCAAGAAAACATATAAAATTTTAGTAATATGATTTATAAAAAATAGAAAAATGAAAATATGTATTTAATGCACACGTTTCGTAACGTGTAGTTATCATCAGTGTAGCCAAATCGTAATTTAGTACGAAATGCGTACTTTTCGATCGTCGTTCGTAGTCCATTACATAATGTCGCTTTTTCGGTTTGTTAAGGGCAAAAAGATTTCTATCGGCCATTTAAGCAGGGCCTTTGTGTGTGTGTACTTTTACATTTTCCACAGAGACTTTTTGTCTGTATAATACAGTTCTGGTCTGTACACCGCTGGATATCCTTAGCCCAAATGGTATTGAACGGGATGTTATTAGTCGTATTGCTCTTACCCGAGGTTGTATTCGTATATTAATACAATTCTTAAATATTTAATAGTTTTTATTTAAATTCGAACCTTTTTGTTTTATTTCGTACTATTTCAGAACACTGAAAAATCGCTTATTGGTAGCCAGGGATTATGGGGGACATTTTGTTTTCGAGATGTAAATATTTTAAATTAAGAAAAAACTATCATTTTTTATAGACGTACATTTGTATTTTATATACGATAAAGTAAAATATAAAATTATGTATGTAAATTTGTACATATCGCTCATTTTCTAAAAGACTGTCATAAGTCAAAAAACATGAATTTTGATTTAATGATGCAGAATTATTCATTATATCACGCTTCATATTGCGTAAAAATTTCAAATTAATATCTTGTATACTCAGCGCGTGAGAGTTATAGTTCTTTTTTCTGCATAGTGGGAGTCAATTGAAAACTTTAAATGCGTTTTCTTATGACAGTCTTTTAGTAAATGAGCGATATACATATTCCAATTGATAATCCCATAAAAACCATAAAAACAATTACAGCATTACTCAATTCACCACGAGATCTAGTCGCGTGTACAGCCAATTGGCAAAAATAATTGAATTACATTTATGTTAATTTTTCACAAAGAGGCCCACGTGACTCATTATTAGAAAGTGTTTGTACTAAAAAATTGAGGGGGTCAGAACTATAGTGATTTAAGTCACTCGTAAATTTGAGTAAATTAAGATTTCTCGAAACTTTTTACAGAAAATTTAAACTGTAAATTGTTTACTTATACTTAAACATACTTAAAGTTTTTTCCTGTACTGATTTTTTGATATTTGAATAGATAACATAGTTTGTGACTTCTTATTAAAAATTTTCAGACCTTCTAAAACGACTTTTGTTCAGCTAGCTTGTTCTAGTCAAACCACTATACCCTATGTTCAGTAAAAAGGACATAGCCTCTTGGCAGGATTGTAAACTCACAAGAGCGAAAAGTACCGACGAAAGCCTTTCTCTTTGTATCCAGATTCAGCGTCAGACATAGCACACACGACGTGGATTCCAAAAGCCAAAGTAATAGCAGAAAATCTTTGTAAAATAAAAAATTGAAAATAAAATAAATTGTAAAAATATCGACCTTTATTTAAATAAAAATTGGGAGGTGTGTTCGGTATTTTTGAATACATCATGTGATAGTTGCCAATTTTAAAATGCTATTGCATTTACGTCACACATCTCATATGCCACATACGACAGACATAGAGACAATAATACATTTTTCTTGTTGGTCACTATTCCCTCCCTTTTCGATCGAGAAACAACCAGCAATTGGCACATGTTAACAGATTTTTATAATGAATAACAATAAAATGTATCTTTGTGCAAATAAAGTCTAATTGATGTTCAATGTCGCAAGTGTCGCATTTGTCACTTATTTGTTTTGAAATCGCAATAGAACATTTTTGCCTTTGGAAATTAGTGAAGTCTTGTGAATTTTTTTATATTTTTTTCACATATCATCTTCATCAAAAAATAATTAATGAATGTATGTGTATTTGTATTTATGAAATTGCAGATGCATGCCTCCGATGTCAGGCGGAAAACAAACGTGAGGTGCTTGGAAGGCAGGATTGTGTTGTTGTATGGGGCGAATGCAATCACTCGTTCCACCATTGCTGCATGTCGCTGTGGGTGAAGCAGAATAATCGTTGTCCCCTGTGCCAACAGGAATGGTCTATTCAACGAATGGGAAAATGAAAAGTGTTCAGTATTGAAACAACGTTTAAAAATGTATTCTTTAAAAAAAAAAAATTGGATTATGTTGTAACTTTAATTATTAAAATCAAAAATGATTTCCACTTGTATGTACAACCCAATACCTCAATCCATCGTAACAGTTAAGTACGAGTTCGTTTGGCTACATTTAGGACCAACCTGATATTCAAATCGGCTAAAATAATGATTTGCTAAATCTTACTCCGGTTGTTTCCCGAATATGTTTTTTTTTTCAGTCTCATAAATGTAGCTATAAATTGAAATCTGTTACGATAGATTCTGGTGAAAGGTTAATGATCTTATAGATATTTTCTATGGTATTTGTGTAAGCAATTGAAATTATAAGATTTAAGTATATAATTTTAAATTTGTTAAAGTAAAAATTTTTCACTTCTCGAATAAACAAATACTAATTGTAATAAATAAAAAAAGTTTCGAAATTGTTCTTGTGTAATGTAAAAAAATATAAATTAATAGTGAGTGAGGGGAAAAAATTATGCCCCGGGTGAGGCTCGAACTCACGACCTTAAGATTATGAGACTTACGCGCTGCCTACTGCGCCACCGAGGCTATAATTTAATTTGTGTAATATACGCGTCAAATTTATTGGCAAGAAAATCAACAAGTTTTATGCCAAGCAATCATGATATTTAATTCTTTAATGCCAACCATTAATAACACCTATGTATTTTTTGTTTGTTATTTTTCATTAATTATTTACAAATCTAATTGTATACTTTTAGCCGTATTAGTAATTCATGGAAAAACACATCAAGGTGGCTATAATATTGTTTTGTAAAGAAATAGCATAGTTTAACTAAAAAGTTCCAAAGTAACCGTCTCTCTCTTTTTTTTTTAAGTTATTCTGTGTGAGCTTGTGATTAAAAGATATGTAGGTAATTTATTTTCAGATTCGAGGTTTTCAGTACGAGTTTATGTAGAAAAACAGCGACAAAGGTTAACTACGCAATATTATAAAAATTTTAACTAAATTTAAGCCATCAACATGCATACTCGTGTGTTGTTGCTCAGTTCCTTTTTACATTAGACAAAAATTACTAGCAATTGGGTACCTAGGTGCAATAAGGGCACTTGCGCGGTGTTGTTTTTTGTTTGATTTATTTTGCTGCGTTTTGACTTTCTTCTTTTTTCTCTGCGAAATTTCAAAATCACAAAAAATTAGAGGCGGTCAAAACACCTAGCTAGTATTTGCAAATTGGTTTTGATGGGGAAATTTGAATTTGTAGGGAGCACCTAAGTGCCCAGTTCTTTTGTGTAGTAGGGGAAAGAGGGAGAGAGAAGGGAGAAGGAAAGAGGAAGAAGAAAGAGCACATCTAACAATAACAATTTCTGACAATAATTGCCGGAATCTGAAAGGGAAATTCTACGAGTAGCTTATGCCACAAAAAAAAGTAGAATTCGAAAAAAACATATACAGTAAAGGCGCGGTAATCCGGACACTCGTTAATTCGGACAACGCCGTAATCCGGACACTGTATTTTCTCTCATTTGTGACTCTATAATCTGGACAAAGTATTTTTACACACTAATTAATATTTATTAGAATCTCATGGTAACAAAGAATGGCCAAATATGATTAAGTGCCGCCAAATAGTTGAAATATACATTACCCAGGTGCCAACAAACAATAATGGGTATAAATAAATATACCCATAAACCTTTTTAATATATGTATATGTGCTTTTTGTGCAGTTATATAGTGTGACAGCCGGCGGTGCACAAGGCACACAGATAATATAATTTTATTCATGTATTTTGCATTGAATTTACATCACCGTGGGCCTTATTGGCCTAAGTAGGTCCTATTGTCATAGGACAACCACTCTAACCTAACCTAACCTACATCACTGTGTGCTCCGCCGGCAGCACACATTGAACCCTGATAAGGCAAAAGTGTGCACCGCCGGTAGTGCACGTGGCACTCAAAGTGTTAAGCTCACAAATTTGAGTGCCAGATATGCAAATGTACAGAAACATAAATCTTGTGTAACGAATTCCAAGTTTTAAGAAAGTTTTTTTTTTTTTTTTTTCAGGGTTCAATAAATGAATTGATATAGAGATTGAATTTCCTGAATTTATTAAATTGAAGGAAGTGAGAGAAAAAGTTATGGTGGCGGAGAGTGCTCCAAGGTGAGCAGGTCCATGAGGTGGGCACCATAAGAGAATTTCCGTGCATTAGTTGGCAACACTGAATGCTTTTTGTCGTTGTTCGCAGACGAAGTTGTTGGTTATGTCTCGAAGTGGATTGTATTATTGTGTTGTATTGTATGAGATCTATTGTACGTCCCTCTTCTCTATCTAGTCTAATCTGTCTAGAATTAGTGAAAAACTAATTTAAAATACAAGATCTTTCAAACTGCAACTTCGGTTCTTCTTACAGACCATGACCATTTTTCTGAGGGAATTTTGAACCACGTTTTAACATAATCGCGGTTCTATTTCAAGTATAATAACTTTGAGCACTAACTAAGCACTTCAATCGTTGTTGTATTTTGTATAGACTTTATCTTTAAGGTACCCCCAAAGGAAAAAGTCTAATGGCATTATTGATCTAGGCCGCCAATTGAAGTAAAAAAAAAAACATAAAATTACAATACGAGCAAATTCATCTAACAATATGGTTATTGCATTTTTTTTTTCACTTAAAATGAAACTAAAACATGGAACAGTAGTCAAGACTTTGAAAATTAACAACTAGATTTAATTTTCATAGTCTACAAAAAACATAATAAATAAGGTTATTGTTTTACGATTTGTGTGGCATGTGGCGTCATCCTCTTGAAAAGAGTATTCTGAATCTGACGGGGAGCCCTTGACAAAAAAAGTCTCTGACTTTCTAAAGGCTAGTTTTGTAATATGTTGTTATACTAGTGAAATACATGCACATACTCAGGTCAATCAGGTTTTGGTTAGAACAGGTGGCACAGGTGAGCTTTCAAACATGTCGAAAATACCAGGTAAGTGCAACGGTTTTCTAAAGACTGAAACTTTATATACAGGTTATGTATTCTGTAAAAAACATAATTCCGGGAGTCAGTCAGATTTTCGTTAGAATGGGGCCCGCAGTCAGGCTCCAAGTTTGTATGTAAAAAAAAGATAGGTATAGGTAAAGGACTACACTTCACCAACATCTTTCAGGCCTATCAGTCTCACTTTCTTCGTTCCAAAAACAATGGAGAAAGTGATTGAAAGATATATTAGAGCAAATAAAGACTTTCCATTCAAATCAATATGCATAGAGTAGACAAATTTATCTAGACTGCCCTATATCGATTGACTAACTTCATCCAAGGCGCTCTTTATAACAAAGAAACAGTAATATGCGTTTGGACATTGAAGGAGCCTTGACAATACTAAAAAAAAAATGTTTGTTTTGTTCCACATGGTATAACCACAGGTAAAAATTTTTTTTTTTTTAAATCAATTAAATATTTTTGTTTTAAATTTTGTTGGCTCCACATTGAAGCTTAATGTAATTATAACAATAAAAAATTCCATTATTTACTTAAGTAGCGTAAGTAGCCTGGATCTAACGCAAAAAATTCGGTTTTTACATTATTCTGGAAAATGTGCACCTCGCATGTTATTTCAATGCTCTGCGACAACATATAACTTTTAACAAGAAACATTTTCTCCAAAGGTAGTATAATGGTTTTCTAAATGGTTTTTGTTTTATAGGTCTTATATCGAAAAGGGAGCTTAAAACCATTTTCAAGAGGAAGGATATTAGTATTTTTAATTTAAACTATAACTCTTGAACTAAGGCACTACATATTTAGAGGAAGGAGAAGCAAAATCACGTCGAATTTAAGAAAAGGATGAAACTTCGTATGCAGATATAAGTTGTTTTGTTAAAAACTATAGGCATATTCATCTAAAATCTAAAAAAAGTAAAAAAGTTTTCAATAATTTTTAGATTAAATCAGTGAAAACTGTTTAAATTCTTTTAAAGGGTTTTTTAGGTTTTGCGGTCAAATATTCTTTGATGCAAATAAAATGATGAATTTTATTTAATTTTTTGCCCAACGTTTCGTTTAATTTTTAAGCTTCATCTTTACAACTAAAAAAATTTAAAAACCGACACCGCTTTAAAAATACAAATATTTCAAGGGATTAATATGAATAAGTAAATATGATTGCTTATGTTTTTTAATTATTCCTAGTTATTTAATAAATTGTTTTTTGTATAAAAGAAAGTTATAAATAATGAAATATTGACAGTGATATGAAATGAGAAAGATGACAAAATCTCATCCCAGATATTTGCCATTTTATGTTATGAGTTATATACGTTGTCTACACCTTGTTTACGATGTCAATGTTGTTTATGCTTTGCTAACACCAAGATGTAGACAACACGAAAACACACGATTTTTCCCAATTTTAGTAATAACTCTTAATTATATTCATTGCATAATGAAACACACTAAACTTTTTTAGTGTTGATAAGTATTTTAGTTGGTGTTACCTTGTACTTGTAAAATAATTAATTTGCATTTGGGGTACCCTTTAAAAAAGCACTGTAGTTTTGTAAAGAGCTTTTAGAACAAATGTGGCACTTGTCCCTTTGGCGCAGAGGATAGCGCGTTGGACTTCTAATCCAAAGGTCGCGGGTTCGATCCCCGCAAGGGATAGTTTTCAATGTTTTAGTTAGTTAGTTATTAATTAGTAAACGTGGCTTTTTGCAGAGTTGAATAAAATATTAATGAAACGGTGTCGACATGCCCAATATTTAACATATCATTCGAACATAGCAGCAATATTGTTGACTGTTTTAAGATATTATTATAACTTCCCTCTATATCGTATCGAAAGCTTTAAGTAACTTTATCATTTTTTGTGCCTTTGTGTCACACTTCCGGATCAATGTAGAGTTTTTTTTTCCAAGGCTATCGCTATCTTCATTAAAAATAAAAAGGTTTTCATAAGTAATATTTGTATTTTATCCGATACTCAAGCAGCTCTGAAGCTTCTAGAACAGCGGCTCTCAACTGTTTTCGTCCTGCGCCCCCTTTTCGAATTAGAACCAAGCCCGCGCCTCCCCCACTTTGATTTTCACACAACATTTTTTGCACTGGTTTACTATTTATAAATTGAATCATACTCGCCTGGGAGACTCTGGTTAGTCTGTGTTAAGAATAAACTAAACTAGTAAACTTATCTAGTTTATTATTTTCCAAGCGGGTATAAAAAGGGTATTTAAAATTTATTATTTATTAAATACGTTTTTCAATATTTAATTTTTTTACAATTAAAAATACGTACTCGTAGTAATTTTTTATCACAAAACTATACAAATAATTAATATTTTAACACAAAAAATGGTATTTCAGAAATTTAAAATGTGAAACTAAAAATTGCATATTTTAGAACATAATACAAAATAAAAGAGAAATTATTTTATTAATAACTAAATATTATGATTACAATACATTACTGAATACGCAAATATTTGTTTATTGAAATGTCTCCGCGCCTCCCTTCAAATCTATCTACCCCCCCCCCCCCCCTATGTGGGCGGGCCCCACCACTTGAGAACCACTGTTCTAGAAGCTACCTAATTCTAGGTTTCGAGTCACAAAGATGGTCTGTGAGTGAAACTGCAAGGCAGGCAAATACTAATGAATGTCCGAACCACTCCTCATCTATCGGAAAATGCCTGCTTTTAATTGTCTCTCTTTAAATTATTAATTAATAGATTATTCTCCAATAAGAACACTACACAAATCTGTCTAATAGACTAGACAGATCTCGTAAAACCCACCAAGTTTTTTTCTTTGTAACTTTGAAGTCTTTGCTAAAAAAAAACATATCATTCTTAAGTATGCTTCAGATGAAACTTAATTCACTTTATCAAAAATGGAAAGTTTTTATAAGTCAATAACCAAACAAAAAATTAATTTTTCTTTTGTAGTTTCTTTTTCAACAAGGTCCTTTTGTTTTACTTATAATCGTTAACAATTAAGAGAAATTGCGTTAATTAAGAGATTCGGACATTCTCATTTTCAACCCCATGTGATCAATAATGGGTAATGATTTTTGTGTGTTGTTTCAGTTTCTTTGTTATAACCGGGCTCGGATTTTGTTGACCTAAAAATGACCTTAAATAAAAACCAAATATTAAAATTATTATTAACTCTATATATACTATAGAAATAATCCGTTTTTCTTTAATTTTGTTTTAACTTAATTTCTTTTTTTATTTTTACGTTTTTTTGTAATTTCCATGTTCTTATTTACAAATAAATTTAAAAACTATCAAATTCAGTAACTTTTGATGTGTAAACATTTTAGCTCACGGTATGGGCAAAATTTCAAATGGGCAAAATTTCAAATGTGTAAAATGAAAGAATAACTGTATCGTAAGATGTAAGATAACTGTAACGTCCAGTTCCTCAGAAAACAGAAAAAATCAAACTTATTTATTATAAAATCACTTATTTACTTCAAAGAAAATACATTGTTTATTATTTTTATTAAATGCAGGTAAGGCAAATCTTTTTGCGGTGCTTTTAAAAAGTAGTGGAGTGACAGGTCACACCTGTTGCTTTTAGGTTAAGGTTAAATGCGGAAAGCACTTATCGTCGCCTGAGAATTGATTTGGCGTATGTGTGTACAAATTCATATACCTATACGACGTTATGTAAAATTTTCAAATCTAATAAAATTTTAAATCGACAAGAAGAAAAACTTAAAGCGCGGAAAAAATTTGCAATTGTAGTTGCGTATATGCGAGCATATCGTGCCCGATGCATTGAGTAAAAGAAAAATGATTCAACTACAACATATCAGCCCTATTCACGATTTGGTGCAAATGCAAAACATTTCTGCTATCACAACAACAAATATATGGGATATGGAACAAAAATTTGCATTTGCAATTATACAAGACCATTTGCAATTTATAGTGAATTGGGCTATTACATATATATAAAAAATAATGATATCTAATAGATTTTTAAGTTTATAAAAGAATTCTTTTAATTTGAATTATTTACCTAAGTATATAGAATATACATCAAATCAAATCCCTATAAATGGCTATACATATGTGAGCTTATGTATATGGCATTCAGTTGGTTTAACTGTTTACACATCAAATATCTTGCGTGCCTTGCACGCATCCATTGTTTTTTAGTGCAATATTAACCATTTGTCTGTACCTTGGGGTCTATACGACCCCAAGCAGCTTAAAATCAAAATTTTGCACAATATGACCTTATTTCATCAATTATTCACACTGAAATGATTAACAAACTCTTACTGGCCTAGAAGCAAAAATGTTTACGATTGCTAATTTCCAAGCACATATAAATTCTATTGGAAAAGCTCTGGGGTCTTAGTGGACCCAAGGCCAGTAAACGCAATTTCGGTTAAGATACACACCAAATTGACGAGAAAAGTTAATTTAATTAACTCATTTCTCATTTTGGATGTAAAACAGCAATAACACAAAATTGTTTGTCAAGCACGTAAAGCTCGATAACATTGCCATGATGTTTGTATTGACTTATATATTTATTGTTTGTAAAATACCACGTGTAAAAATGTATTTAATTTGAAGAAAGCACTTTGCGCAACGTCGAACACTTGTCCCTTTGGCGCAGAGGATAGCGCGTTGGACTTCTAATCCAAAGGTCGCGGGTTCGATCCCCGCAAGGGATGTAATAATTTTTTTTTTTTTTATTTACATATTCTATTTTGCAACAAAACAGAAGTTAAAACAATTTTATGATTAAACCTTAGCCTTTCACATTCAATATATCATTGTACTAATTGAAATCTTAACAATTTTATTTAACATATTTGCTTGTTTTGAAGCTTACATAATATGGGGAATATAAATATCATAGGGCGAGCGAAGTGATTTCATTTCTTTTGAAGTGAAGGCGGTAGATTTCGTTCCAGTACGTTCTCTTTGAGACGTAATTTCTCGACTTGTGTTGCTTTTGCTAGAATATCATCTTCCGCTAGTCGTTCAGCGCGATTTTCTTGAATTGATTCTGAAATGTAAAGTTTATGATTTATCTACTTACAAGCAGTTTGTTGAATTTAAACTTACTATTGTAGGGAGTATATTTATCGGAAAGGAGGTTTTCCAAATTGTATCCAATAAATCCTATTACACCAGCAATGGGAAGTGTGATATAGACCGCATTACGCCGCAGAATAGCCATTACAATAGGCCACATGCTGAGTGGGAACAGGTAAAGAGTTAAAAGAAGTCAAGGGACTAAAAAAGTGTTATTTATTTTTATTTTGTTTTCGGTGAAATACAGATGTATTAACCGGTTGGTTAGCGTGCTGTCAAAATCAGCTGCTACTTTACTAGCTCAGAGCTGCAAATTTTAGTACTTCTTAAAAATAAAAAATGTATGTTTCGGAGATGATTTTCCAGGAAGTTTTTCCAATGTTTTCTTATATAATTAAAATTTTATTTTTGGGTCTTTCTTTTCTTCAGAGAGTGGAAGTAGGTAAACTAATTATATATAGTCATTTACGTCCTAAGAATAGAGAAAATCAAGTCACATTCTTGTATTGAATATTTAAAGCAATCAGTTTTTACTTCTTCGTCAAGCTGTTTCTTTTGTCGCTTATACCCGGAATGTTTGAATGGAAAATTTATCCCGTTTACGTTTACTTCGCAGGGATATCTATTCCTGCAAAAGAAGCTGCACTCCTTGCTTTGTAGAGTGTTCGTTACTGCGAGTTCGTAGTTCAATAAACATGCATATAAACATCATGGCATTGTAACAAGAAAGAACTATCAACGAACAGAAGTCTAAGTGATTCCGATTGCTGTCTTGTTGTTCGGACATACTTGAAACCTATGTGTAAAAGCATATAACGACGAAAGTGTAAATCTATCACAAGAAGCGAAGGTTGTAACTTCCATCATTATAAATAAAAGCTTCAATTAGTATGTTATATTAAGCAGAAGGAAAGTTATTATACACAGGTTGATTCCGTTCCAATAGCCAACACGAGGGGAGGTAATAGGGCAGGTCAAAGCAAGTAAAAAAAACGGAAGTTCATCCTTTCTCGCTATTGGATGCCAAATTAATTTTTGAAAACATTTGATTTGAACAATTTCCATGGATGTGCAGGCAAGCTAGCCGGTGTACTGCTTAAGTAAACGTAAAGTCAGTGGTGATAATTCTGTCCCATCTCATACCGCTATGGGCGTTATGGTTGTGTAACGATTTTTAATCCGGTAAATCATCGACACGCTGCAATTCTGTTATATGAAATTGTGCAAGAAATAGCACTACAAAATGCAACGTTGATGCTAAATATGAAAAAATATTTTAAGAATTACCATAAACAATAATAAATAAAATTTAATTCAAGTTAGCAAACTAAATATAAAAAATGAATCCGGAACAGCAGGGCGAACATTTATTGGCGCTAAAAGGCGTGTTGAAAAGAACTATATGAGTTTATGTTCCATAGGTGTTATTCTTTTTTATTTTATAGTGATGCGTTTGACACGCCCAACGCTTATCGGCCCACAAATAATTTCGTGTGAAACTCGAGATTTGCCACAACAGAGTTTTCGTCACGTGCAGGAAAACGAAGGAAACACAGTTGCAGGTGCTGAAACGCTGGCAGCTGCTGCTGGACAATTTATGTTGCTACCACAATCTTTCGGAAATATATACTTGGGCGAAAACTTTGCAAGTTATATTTGTGTACACAATTGCACCTCGCATCCTGTGGAAGGAGTAACAGTGAAGGCAGATTTACAATCGAATTCAACGCGCATTAATCTGCCGATGCATGAAAAACAAGCGACTCCAGCCACATTAACAGCGGAAGAAACTTTAGATGATGTTATACGCTATGAAGTAAAGGAGATAGGAACACACATGTAAGAGACAAAAAAGTTAACCACTAGAAATATTTGTGAATTTATTTGCTTTTCAGATTGGTGTGTGAAGTGAACTATACCACGCCCGCTGGATTTCCACAGTATTTTCGTAAATTCTTTAAATTTCAAGTCTTGAAGCCACTTGATGTGAAAACGAAATTCTATAATGCGGAAATGGATGAAATCTATCTAGAAGCACAAGTAAGAGCTTCCAACAAATTCAAGAAAAATTTAAGTACATAGACTATTTCTTTCATTGACAGATCCAAAATATTACCACTGGGCCGTTTTGTTTTGAGAAAGTCGAACTGGATAGTTCAGAACATTACACGGTTACTCCATTAAACACACTACCAAATGGGGAATCTGTCTTCACTTCAAAAAATATGCTCCAGCCTAATAATAGTTGTCAGTTTCTGTACTGCATCAAGGTATACCTACATTTCAATTATTTTATTTTAGTACCTACATATCGTCACTTTAGTAATAAAATAATGTATATGCAACACTATAGTTTTAAGATAATCGCATTCAAAAAATATTTTAATCAAATATTTATAAAAAACATCATTTCATTACTAAGGTAACGATATAATCAGTTGTTTACGGTTTGGCAGTAAAAGTAGCCAAAAAGTAATTTTCCGTTCTCTCAGGTTATGTTCCTGTTTATGACAAAAAACTGTGTTGATTAAGAAATTAAGCTAAATAAGGGATGTGATAGTAGAAAGAGCTTTGTAGAGCATTGGAACATCGATTTTACTTAGAGTACGTAAGTTTTGGTTTTATAGATCGATGTTGAATACTATCTAGAAGTTATTGTTCTGCCCGTTTTAGCTCATAAATGCAGATCAAACTACAATTTAACTCGGATATGTAGAAAGATTTTGGCTGTGATTATTCTGGTGAACGTCACAGCTTTTTCATATTCAGGGAGATGATCGCAATGTATAATCTTTTAATAAAGTAGTTTCTGTTTGCTAGTATAAACTATAGTTAAAAATAATTTTAGTTCAAGTGGAAAATTTAAAAATGTTTCTAATTTACAGCCCAAACCAGATATTGCGAAAGACATAAAGGAACTGAGGCAGGCAAATGCAGTTGGTAAACTCGATATTGTATGGCGTTCGAATCTTGGTGAAAAGGGTCGTCTTCAGACAAGTCAACTGCAGCGTTTGGTGAGATAAGCGTTTGTTAAAAATTTGTTCAATTGATCATTTTATATTAACTCTTGCAGCCATTCGAGTATAAAGATGTACGTTTGGAGATTATCGATGCGAAAAATATTGTGAAAATTGGTGAACCTTTTACGTTTATCTGCCGTGTAACCAATACAGCAGAGAGTCCTATGGATCTCGTTGTCAAGCTTGATACGACATTGTCAGTGGGTTGTAATTACACCGGGTCTTCTGAATTCTCATTAGGTACAGTTGATCCGGGACAACATAAAGAATTTCCTCTTACCGTGTGCCCTTCTAAGTTGGGACTTATCAAAGTGACACCACTAATACTGACAAACATACTCCTAAACGAGAATTACACAATCGAAAAGGTTGTAGATGTCTTTGTGGTCGACACTGACTATCGCGAAGATGATATATTCCAGATGAACAAGTTTGTTCGATACGATAATGCGGTGTGGACGCAACCTCAAGAACAGTCATTGCAGTTGCAAGTGGTTTAATCCGGGGTCGATATAGTATATACGTAACTAGTTAATTGTATATGAAAATTAAAATAAAAAACTGTAATTCTATTTAATATAATTGTTATAAAGTTTCAACGGCAGTTCATTAAAAAATGAGTACAGTGGGGTTCACGGGGTAATTCACGGTTAGTTGATCTATTTATTTGAGGCAGAAGAAAAGTTTTTGTTTCTGACGGATCCATCCTCTAACTACCTAAAGTTGTAATTGAAATACAATGATATTTTACAAACGGTGACTCTGATCACCTGTTTACCCCATATTTTGTATTATCCCAACATTTTAAAAACTAACGGTGAATGTCATCTCCCGCTTCATCATTCCCAGAACCTCCGCTGATAGAAATTGTAAACATTGTTCAATATGACCCAAAATAACGTGAACTTTTAGGATTATGTATATACCAGTTCCCATGTACATTTTTTTTAAATATATAAGGTCGGGAAGAATCCCCATGTTGACTATCTTAGTTCTTAAACAGTTGTTCACAACAAGATTCATTGCCTTGAATGCTGAAAAAAACGGCACTAATCGCAATTGTTGGACCCCCTCGTGAATATCAACTTCATCCAATTTATCAGCTTCTTGAAGGAGTTTCCTGCAAGCGTTGCCCTCGAAAAACTCTCCATGATAGATTTTAGGAATAATCTTAATTTTTTTTTTTGGCCAAATCAATGAATTTTCCCAACCAAGCAGTGGAACCAGCCCTTGCTAGAATAAATGGTTGATCTAGCCTTATAGTATATGCAACCCCGGGATTATTTATACACTTATGAAGTATACGGGTATCGTCGCCATTAAACAGCGGAAGATTGACAGTACTATGGCATACTTTAGCATAATTTTTATTGTTCCCTGGAAAAAGGTAAAATGGTTATCAAAGTTTTAATTGAGAATACCTATCTATTCCTTACCTATTCTTTTTTCGTAATTTTCTCTCAAATTTCCAAAAGTCCAAATGTGTGCATTGAGGACCACTGATAAGAACTCGACCCATATTCAAAATTTTCTGCATTATCACTAGGCTCCGAAAGACTCACAAAGCAATATGGGCAAGAATACGTACCTGTTACAGTTTGTTGACCGTTAAAAATAAGCAACAGCTTTAAATCTGAGACAAACTTGTAACATATATTATTTAGACCTTGTCAAATCGAATAGCAGCTTCATATTCGCATACGTGCCGTTCATTAAGAAAAGAAAACTTCCGCTTATGAAGCCCTTAAATCTGAATGAAGTGATAATCAATACATAGGAAGTCAAATATCTAGGAATAACACTTAATTCAAAACTTCTGTGGAAAAAACATTCAGCCAATATAATCAGAAAGACAACTAAATCACTAATGGTGTGCAGAAATTCAGAATCAAAAACTTGGGGATGTACTCCGTAGGTTTGTATGGTAAAAAAAGTAGACACCCAGAGCCAATTGGGAAGACTACAAGTATTTTCCAAGCGGAAATTATTGCCTTGCCATACGCCTCTGTGCGCACTTTATCCTCTAACATGGATGTAAAAGCCAAAACATAGTAAAACACTAATCACTAAACACTATAGCAAAGCACTAGATTTGGTTATAAACATTGAATACCTAGTACATAATTGAAAGTTTGAAATTCGTATTTTTTAAAAATTAATTTTAGGTTTTATTCAACATATTTCATGAAGAAAATGTACAGGGTTAATGAAAAAATTAAAAAAAAAAACAAGGAATATTTTTGCACAATTCACTAAGGCGCATACTGTCAACTTAAAAAAAAAGAAGAATTTAGCGGTTGAAAACTTAGTTTTGGTATTTAGTATTTAGTATGGCCTCCATTTTGTTTAATAACATTAAAAATTCTGTTTGGCAGTGAGTCAATCAATTTATGAAGAACGTTTAAGTCCAAATCTTTCCAAGCTTTCAAAATTGAAATTTTTAAAGTAGCAAAATTTGAATATTGGCGCCCATTTGCATACACAGCTCTTGCAATTATACTCCAAAGATTTTCAATCGGATTTAAGTCCGAACTATTTGACGGGAAGAGAAAAAATGTTTTGAATCTCTAGATACATGGTTCATCACAGTTCCTCCTCCAAAATTTCTGCTCAAGCGCGGCGAATTTTTTTTTACGAAGGTCATGTCAAAAATAGCTGAAACCATCTGGGCCATCTAAATTAAACTTTTTCTCGATAGTTTTTTAGGAGACTATGAAAATTAAATCTAGAGGTTAATTTTCAAAGTCATGACTTGATTTCATGTCAATTTCGTTATTTGAAGTTATATATAAACAGGTTAATAAACAAATGTAGTCATCACAACAACAATGTATATAGAGACGGGCAAATCAGACGGCCGTTTCGGAATCCGCCACAATTCCTCATCAGTGATCTTAGTGATAGTTCTTAATCTTTCAATATCCTATATAAGCTACTAATATTTGAAATCATAACCCAGAATTACGGATTTGATTCCAAATATCTTCACTGAATAGAGATATTGAAAGAAACTACCACTACCGTTCTATACACTTATGTTGTTGTTTTTTTTTTCCCATTGTAGCTAGTCTGCATAACAGTTCGTTATTTGAAAGTCTAGTACATGGGAGAGTGTGTGCGTTTGTGAGAAAATGATTCTAGGTGTCATTTTTTCTGAACGGTCCCCATTCGATCAGTTCATGATAGTTTTTTCTCGTTTTTTCTCGTCTGAGAAAATTATGTTACACCATTGTTTAGTCTAATTCATATGACTCCTTTCAAACTGCAATCTTGCTAGTTTGTGGTTAGGTGTAAGTTGCGGTTTTTTGGTGGGTTTCTTCCATTTAATTGTTTTCTTTGAACTCAAGATTTGCTGTATTCGTCGTTTTTTTTATTGGAAGATCTAACTTGGCTAAAATTTGAGATGAGCTCAACCTGTTATTAGTTGCCTCTTCAACAGTTCGATTTTCTTGACGCTGAGAGATCTTCCTATTTCCTTTGCTGGGTGCAGCTTGACTTTGAAAAATTAACAACTAGATTTAAATTTCATAGTCTACAAAAAACGTAATTAATTGAATAGCATAGTTTGATCCAAGTTTAAGAAAATTTCTTACCACGTGTTCTGATCTATTTAACCGGCGTGCAATTTGATAGTCCACCCTCTTTAAAACAACCAATTTTTGCCCTCTCTCTTCACTAATGAATACGACTCTAAACAATAAATATTAATTAAAGCAACAAAATTGTGAATTAAATAATTACGATTTTACGGAAATTTGACTTTAAACAGAAGTGCGTCTAAAGGCGATGTTACACGATCAATGTTTTGCTGTCAAACAATGAAATTGTTGTTGTTTTGAAAAATGAACACTGAGCAAAGAGAGAATGAACACATTTCACTTCAAACTTTTTTAGTGACGAAAAAAACCTGCATGGCTGATGTTACACGGTCAATGTTTTGCTGTCAATGTTTTTACTCTCTTTTCATCGTTTTGTTTGATGCCCTGTTAGGCTGATGTTACACGGTCAATGTTTTGCTGTCAATGTTTTCTGTTTTTACTCTCTTTTCATCGTTTTGTTTGATGCCCTGTTACACTATCAGTTTTTTGCTGAATGCTATTTTTTAATACTTTTATCTGCAACTTTGTCTTTCCAACTAAAAAGTATGTAATTGTATTTTGAAGTGAATGAAAATACAACGATTGGAATTGAATTGGTTGGAAAATAATTATAATGGCAATATGAGATAATGTTGGTGGAAATAGCAACAAATTATACAAAAAATATTGCAATTATATATGAAAAACGCAGAAAAATAATCTTTAAAATTTGCGAACTATTAAAATAAACTTCGCCACTTTGTTTCTTTGTCATTGAATTACCATGTTTTTATAAAAATTATTATGTAATTTTTTAAACAGCACTCATTTTCACAAACAAACAAACAAACATCGTGTAACATCGCCCTTAGGCTGATGTTACACGGTCAATGTTTTCTGTTTTTACTCTCTTTTCATCGTTTTGTTTGATGCCCTGTTACACTATCAGTTTTTTGCTGAATGCTATTTTTTAATACTTTTATCTGCAACTATGTTTTTCCAACTAAATAGTGTTTAATTTTATTTTGAAATGAATGAAAATTCAACAATTGGATTGGAATTGGATGGAAAATAATTATAATGACAATATGAGATAATGTTGGTGGAAATAGCATCCCTGCTTAAGATACATATATTAACAATTTATATATCGAAATAAGCAGCTAAATATCGTCTTTTAAATGTCATATAAAAAACTTACTTATTAGATAACTGAAAATAAAATTACGGGCAAGTATATGCTTCCACCTATCAAAAATAGGTTTTTCGGTCCTAAGTCCAGATTTTAAGGGTTAATTCAAAGTATATTTTTACTGCCGCACAGTGTAATTTTTAAATCTTATGGTTGTTTATTCTTTAATTTCTTCCATATATTAAAACTGGGATCCCAAAGAAATCCTGGGATCCCGGGATTCGGATTTTTGAATCTTGAAATTTCGTTAGTCCAGGCCCTCCATGGGCTGTTGTGTCATAATAGTAGTAAAAAACTAAATAGTAAATTTTATTACATTTTGCCGATTTAGGAATATTATTACACGGTGCGACAGTAAAAAATACCTGGGAAGTACCTGGGACATACAAGAGTCTGTAGGTGAAATTTTCCAAACACCCCTAAAATCTTGATTTACCGTTAAAAACCGGTTTTGCGTACCTTTGCGCACTTATAAGCCTGTAACTTAGTGGATTATCAACAGATTTTCAGTTTCTTACATGTTTTAGAAAAAAAAAAACTTAGACCTTTCGAATGATACATATATATTTTATTTAAGAAAATTTGAAAAACTTTTCAGTTTTTCACTTTTTAATTTTGGCGATGTTTCTACACATTATTTAATAAAAAAACATTACTACTTGTGAATTCATTCAAAAAATATGTTTTTAAAACCGATGTAAGCAATTGACTGAGTTATTAAACTTTTTATGAAAACAAAATTTTTACAAAAATACAATTTTTGGCTATTCACCTCAAAAATGTTTGCTTGACCGGGATTTTTTAAGTGACCAACAATATTTTGAAGTCACTTTTGTGTTATTTTTTCCTTGAAGAGTTTTTCAATTGAAGCCATTCTTGGTGAAAATGTTCGTCATGTTCATCGTTGAACTCGCCCAGGTTATTTGAAAAGAAGTCCAAATGCGAAAGCAGGAAATGGATATTTATGTAGATGTTGCAGCCCATTTCACCACATGCATTTAAAAATTTATTAACATACCCCTTTTTGCCCAGCCAAGGCTGGACATTCACACAGAATGTGAGATGCCGTCTGATCATCCTCCATACATAGACGACACTCTGTCTCATGTGACAAACCTAATTTACTTAGGTAGTATCTGACCACATAGTAGCCAGATAGAAAACCTACTAGCAATCTGAGATCCGTTTTATTTAAGTTCAGGGATTTGATGAGAGTGAGAGGAGGAATAAGCTTCTTTGCCTGACTGAGGCCTTGAACGGAATGCCAGTAAGATTGCCATTCATCCCTCGTCCATGCTTCATTGATCGATTTGGATCTAGTCCAGCCGATTCCCCAGAATGGATCGCTGAACCCTGCCTAGCAAGTTCATTAGCAGCTTCATTACCTATAATGTCACAGTGGTCAGGTACCCAACAAAGCGTGACTTTATTACGGGTAGAAAACTGCTGCAGACTATCAAAACACTCCTTCACTGGTTTCGAAGTGAAGCACCATGAAAAAAGTGCCATGAGAGCCGCTTGACTTTCACAGAAGATTATCATATTAGCACCTTTTAGACCTTACTAAGATTAATTCTGGCGCATGTCGCAATTGCGTATAATTCGGGTTAAAAAACTAGACCAAGTGCCCAGTGAAATTGAGATTCGAGTGTTAGGTCCAACAACGCCAGCATCAGAGCCAAAATCGGTTTTCGAGTCGTCAGTATACCAATTGAGTGCAAAGGGACCGAAGTTGGCGAATTGGGCATTCCAATTCATTTAGATCCCCAATCATAAAATCAGACATGGAGCGGATTAGGGTATTAGGAATTTTACTAAGAATGGGCAGATGAGCGGTAGAACCTCTTAGAAAGTTTTTGATATTATAAGTACAAATGATAATCGCTGCATAAAGAATTGGACGAATGGGCTTGGCACTTACTTAGAACCTTAAAAAATATCTAGGATGATGTGTGGTAAATGAGTTCTATCATAACATTAATATCAATATAAGCTCGATTCAAATTGAGTGATTTCTAAGATTTGTCCACCATTGAAAGTGTTTCTTTGCTGTAAAAATAGGAACTGTAACCGCTGGCAAACTAGAAGTTTATTGATCGGCAAGATGTCTTTACTCTTAATTTAAGTCCATAGACAATGTCGGATGCTCACGAACTTGTTATAGATGAGTAGGTATGTAAATGCTGCGGCAAATGATATTATTTAAAGCAGTTCATTGAATTAGTGATTCTATGGTGGCGCAACGCTGTCGGTATATGCCTTCAGCGAAGACGCTAAATGTATTAAAAAGTGTAATTGCCTGATCAAAATTTATTGGACATGATGTTTTTTTTAGGTTTATGTGCTGCACTTATAACTGTGCAATTGAAAACCGCATTCTCCTTTCCATTGCTGTCCCTCATGTTATTATCGAAGTGAGGAGAGATATTGGAAGCAGAATTATTGTCACATGTAGACGATGTTGCATGTTGACTGTTGCATGTTCATGCAGTATTTACGGTATCAACTTCCTCGTATGTATGTATTTTGTTGTATTGAGCCTGCGTCTATGTCTCCCTGTTGCCGTGGCTGTTTCTGTTGAGTGTTATTGCTATGGCTTAACGGAAATGCCATTTATCAATTTGGTTATGTTGGTATGAATGTATGTACGTTATTAGCTGCTTTAGTTGCGCGAAATGAAAAGATAAATTTTAATTGACTTTTAAATTAATTTGAGTGAAATTTATATTTTAATGCTTTGCAAATGTTTTCCAAATATTGGAACTATCGCAGATACTCTGCATACACGGTTTTAAGTCCAGCCAATCAAAAGCTGGACAAAAACAAATTTACCGGAAAAAACTTTAGTTTTGCTGCAACTCATAAGTCACGTCTATGTATGAAAGTTATTTATTGTTTTCCATTTATCTTATCGATCTTAAAAATCCGTTCATTGCGTCTGCCGTCAAGTGGCTTTCTAAAAACTGTATTTATTTAGTAGTTAAATCTTAACAGGATATTAAATCTAAATGGATGTGTGCAATATTAAACAATGAGGAGGTGTGATTAGTGTGGCAGATATTACTATTATATATATGTATAAACCAACTGTGATATTCAGCTTATCGTATGTTCAATACATTGGACAATGCTGCAAGACAAACCAAAAATAAATTAATCTTCAACATAGCTAAATCCAAGAATTTAAAGTATAAATGCAATGGTATCACCCTAGAAATTACGGAGAAAACCAATATCCTGTTGTCAATAATACAAGTAGCCAAACTATTACGAAGATTCAAACTAATCGGCAGAACACGGACTAGCGATGGTGGGCTCGCCTTTGACTTTTATAGACTACTAGCTGGGCTTTGCCCAGCTTCGTTGTCCGGACCTGGCAAAGTAGGGGTAATGCAAAAATTACAACAACTAAAACTTTGCAAGAGATATATTTATATGAGCGTGCCAGTCTCAGATCAAAATCGAATCATTTACACGAGTAGTTCCACTTCCACGTGTTTAATGGTGTCAACATTATTCTCAGTTATTGCTATCAACATCCCATCTTAACATACAAACCTTCATCATCTTTCTTACTATGGCTCTCTAATAACTATCAACATATATCCTTTACAACTAAATTTTGATTGCTTGCCTTACTATGGTTCCCCATATGGCAGCTTTAATTTGCTGAAGCCCTAATACTGTTTCGAGAATTTGTAATTTAAACTAAAAGAAAAGATTGCAAGTTTTCAGTGTAGGTGTAAAATTTTCGGTACAGGATACACTTTATCATAATCCATCGAAAACTATATATTTGAAGCATTTCCTTTGTATGCCAAATAACTTCCACATTCTGCCCAACTACTACTACTAACCATCCCCCTTCACGCAAAAACTGCCAGTGTGTTCTTTGCATTGTTTTCTCAGGTATGCAGTTTCAAACATTTTCTTTGCATGGGAGGTGTCACGCATATTTTACTTATTATATTTATTTTTTTTTCTAGCATTTTCCATTGGCAATCAAAGCTCTCTAACCACAAATAATTTAGGAAATATACCTTATATAACCGAGGTGGAACCGTCACTAACTCAAGTGTACCCATACTTTACCCACCAAATTCCATTGACAAATCATATTATCATTCCAAATCTTAGTACTGTACTACAAATAGTTTCTAAGATATACAATAATGAAAATTCAGGCTATATGGAAAGTTGCTCACCAACGTGGGTAAATGGTTCTTGAAATATATATATATATATAAAAGCATTAGAATTGAACGAAAAAGGCCACGTCTATCCATATTTTCATAAAATACCATTGACAAATAACGTTTTTTAGAGACGTGACACAAATGAATACTGAGATATTCCATTGCTAAAATTCAGATTATATAGGAAATGCCATATCCCCATTTTCAATTTCACAGACCTTTTTCCTGCGGCATTACATTGCCAATTAACATAGTTGTACTAAATCTCTGGTTGTGGAGATATACCCAAAAATTATCTGAGTTATTGATGGGCATATGTCCATGAAGTCAAGTTACAGTTTTATATAATAGTATAAAAAAAATTAATTATTTGTATAAAAAAAGAATCACTTGGTGGGTTGACCTGTAGTGGGATTCGAACTCATGACACCAAAAAAACTGGTGAAAAACTACTTACGAGGGGTCAACGTATGACCATCGATATGTAGCTACATTCATGCAAAAGAAAAAGAATTTCAAACGCAAAGCTCATACGCATTCTTTTCTGCTTTGTGTTTGTGTGGTGGAAATCACAGGGAGCGAAATAAAAAAATCTTTGGCTTTGATTCTATGAAAAACATAAATATTTACAATAACAAATGTAAGGGGAATAAATTTTTAATATAAAAATGAATTTTACAGGTAAACTGACTTTATTTTAGCAAATGATAAGATCTATAAGCTTTCTATACTTATTTTTTATGTACCTCTTATAGTTTAAGCTGCATTTTCCATTAAGTAGCTAAATTTTATAAAAAAGCTGACTTTGGTCCAAATATTGGTCTATATTAAAGAAACTATTTGAAATTAACTTAAAATAAATCGCTACTTAACTCGACAAATATCCATACTAAATTTCATGACAATCCGTTGCGAAATATAGAAACCTATTAGAACTAAACATTCAACAGAGCTCTATTTTATATATATAGATTAACACCACCTCATTGACAATAGACGATGGTTGCTGATGGAGATGCAAGGCATAGCATTAAAATCAATTCAAAAATTGTGAATAGTAAATCAAATCTAATCAAATCTTACTTTCAAGAGGAAAGATCTCACCTCCTTCAGTTTCAAAGACATCACAACGTGGACCACCACGGACAATAGACGTAGTAGGCAGCTACTCAAACTCAGCCGTAACCCCATCAGCAGAACGATTTCGGTGCTCATGGGACACTGTTTAATGGGAAGACTCACTACAGGATTAGGGCTGCCTTTCAATGACTTTTGTTGGGGCTGTGGCTCTGATGAAGATGGGTCCTCCATTTCATGTGCCAATGCTCATCTCTAACTAGGGGAGACTAAAACTTCTAGACATATCTAGTCTACCCGAACTTTCATTCATGAATATTAAGGACATAGACAAATTTATAATGAAATTCATAACTGGGAGAGTCGTGTCGTTCTACAGTGGTATCATTATGAGCCATTAAGTATGCTTTCATGATTATTTTTAAAATTTGTTACATAATGTCTCAGCAGCGCTCATAAATAAGTTCAATGGTCGCGTTTCACAGACACGCCACAGCTTTATGAATTTCATGGAAACGTAAATTGAGCTTGAGCAGTCGTCGCTGGTGGTGGAATAACTTGCAAGATAAGATTGTTGCTCTTCGTGTGGATACTTTTGCAACAACGGGTAAGAGCCATTCATCATTATCTTGAATGATCACTATCCCTAACTCTTTGCTGGGAGGATCAAATCTTTTGCAGCAAAGAAAAAAAATCTAGCAGGCAATATGGAAATCTAAAACTGTAAACAATGCAAAAATGTAAAAAAAACGATTTTATACTTTTAGTTATTATAAAATATAAAGTTTAGTTTCTTAGCATAAATAAATATAACTTATTTTACAAGTATTGCATAAAAAATATTCATTAATATTAGATTTAATATCACTTATTTCTTCGATAACGACTTTGGAATACATCAGCCAGAAATTGCCACATTCTTTGCTCTGGGGAATAAATTAGTGAAGTTATATAAAGATTTATTTTGTTTTTTACAGCGAGAAAACGAAAAAAAAAAGGTTTTAAAATTGAACCAAGGCGCGTTTGTTAAAGTGATGAATTTCCACAGAATGCACTCACTCCTCATCCTCATCAACTAATGTAAAAATTCCACAGCTTTGAAAGTTCGCTCCGCTGGACTTTGCTTCTTACTTACTACCGTTTGTTAGTTGCGTCGTTGCGTAAATACTTGTATTCCACTTTTGCGACTTTATCTAGGCAATTAAAGAAAATGCGCATGCTTAAACGTAACTTTGATTACAAGGGGCGCTGAGTAGCTGCATTTAATGACACATTAAAAGCGAACGCCATCATAAACCCATTCTTTGTGGGACTCTATGCCGCCAACTGTTACCATTGATGTCTAAGGTTTGCTTCATTCAGTAGATTGGCGACTTAATTCTCAGTCAAACTTTCTTCTTTTTCGTTATTTTTTTGTCTGTTGTTAGGTAAGATCTAACATTTATTATTATTTCTATTCCTGTTAATGTTTAGAATCATGTTGAAGTGTTATTTATTTTAGTTTTTATGCCCCATCTCTCGATTTGCACTGTTGTTGAGAATTAACCATTTCAACTCGAATGGGCAATATATCCTAAATATTTTTGAAGAAGCCTTCTGGGGATATTTACCGAAGGTTCTTTTCGTTATGGTCTTTAATACAGAATATTAGCATTTAATCGGCCAATATAATTGGGCACGTTTTGTAGATTCAATTTGATTCGCCATAGCCACTGTATAGCTTATTGTTATTTAAGTGTTGTTTTAAGTTGTTTATGCGACGGCTAGCTACATTTGGACGGAAAAATGTTTGATGACTGTAAATGAAATTTTATACAAAATTAGAAAAATACAAAAAATAAGCATTATGGACAGTGTGGCCAACTTGGGCTTTTCCCGCTAAATTTAGTGCTTTTTGAAAATTAAAAATAGTTATTTAGCGGTCAGCAAGTTTTTCAACGCGTTTTTTTCAATTTATAATCCATTTCCTGAATAATCCTAACAACATCTTTTATCGAAAGAATGAGCAATGAACTTATTTATTCAATTCAAAAAATTCTTTACTTCATATAAAAAATGGATTAAAACACGAAAATTATTTTTGTGAAAACTACAAAATACCTGATGACGTAAATAAGCACTAGTGTTTATAATGCTTCTGAATTCAGACTAAAGAGTGTGTTATGGCCAAAAGAAGTTGATAGTAATGAAGAGAATATAGACTTCAAAATCGATATGTAATAGCTATAAATTATTACTCTGTATATATTTTTGTGATCAAAGTGTTTAAAATACTCTTTTTCCATTGTCTTACTTTTGTTTTTCTTGTGATTGTGAATTAAAAACTTTAAAAATATATGTATTTAATTAATTTTCTTTTTAATACAGCAGAATCCCAATAATTCGTAATCGCAAGGGACCAGCAATTTTTTATGAATTACAGAGGTTTTCGATTTAACGAGATTTCGATTTAACCCTTTCACCCCCGAGTTTTTCCTCAAAATGTGGTTGAGTTTCTTCATAATTTTATGCAAATATTAAAATAAATTTCAAAAAATAATATGTCCAGGACTCTTAATCCTTACAGTTATCCTTAAGTTTTCCAATGGTGCATAAGGTCTGCTATAACCTTTGTAACCAGGAATTATAGCAAAGCCAATCTACGATGTTGACACTGCATGTATACAATCCACTTATTGATGCTGGCATCCATATTTTAAATAAAACTCAAATAAAATGGAAACCATATCTCCCATTTTACTTAAGTTTTCAAACATTATTGGGATATACAGTCCCAGGGTTAACGAGGTTAAAATAAGAAAAATACGCGTTAACGGTTTTGAGGTTTAAGGCTCTTCTTGTGTATCTTGTCAACCACGAAATACACAAAAAATTCCATAAAAAAGTGAGCGTAGCTATCTACAATGATTGATTTGTTGAGTTGTTTGTAAGCGAAAGCCGTCAGTGAACTCCAAAACAGAATACGGTTCGGGCTCTGGAGTCTTCATTAAAAATTAAGAGTGAACCTTCACTTTTATTTTGGGTTGTATGCTTCTGATTTTTAAGCAGACATTTTTGCAATCATCCAGGCAATGGACCATGCCATTGATATTGGTTGGATAGCCGGTTGTTGATATGGGTTCCTGGAGATTCATGAATTTTAGGAAATGAATCTGCTTATCTTCTGGCCAGAAAAGGTTCGGAAACTAGTTTCCTGGGCCCCGAACCTGTACTCTCTTTTTTTCGTCTACAGCCATTAAGACCGGCATTAATTAGTGGGTCGATTTGACCCACAATCGTAAATGGGAGGAACTGATGGGCTTTAGACAGACAAAGATCATGTTACCTGTTATCTCGAAGCGTCTAACAGACTTTCTGTTATCACTTAACTGAAAGAGCTGTAGGCAGCTGGTGGAGCCACATACAGGTCACTTCTCTTGGGCCAAATATTTGAATATGATTGGCCTGGGAGCGAGTGCCTTCAGTGCATCCTGTGGCTTGGAGGAAGAATGTGAAGAGACGGCGGACCACTTCCTTTGTGCTTGCCTCGCTTTCTGCTAGATCAGAGTAAGCATATTTGGCACTGGAGTGTTGAGAGACGAACACCTGAGCTCTTTCACACCGCAGGATCTGCCAAGATTTATTAATAAATCTAGTAGATTTAAAGAATAGCAAAACGCAACACTGGATATAGTACAATGGATGTAAAACTTGTCTGCGTGCTGTTTTCTTGAATAATTTTGTTGTTCCAAAAAAAAAAGAATGTAACATATGAACGTTGAAATGCGCACTTTGCCTGTTCTGTTGTTTCCGAGAAAATCATGAGCATTAAAGCTTTAAAACTGTCCCAGGCTTGTGTTCCTAGAAAAATACCGACTTTTACTGACTTTCAACACTTTAGCAAAAAAGTTTTTTAAATATTGAAAAGCTTCAGAATCCTGACAAATTTCTTCATAGTTACAGTCATTTTTAGGCATAATCTAATCTTACTGCATGTAGAATAGATACATTTAGTACCAAAAATTGATATGATTTGATATACTGCTCGTAAGTAAACATATTTCTAAATAAATTTTGCTTTATATGTTGAACAATAAATTTTGTAGTGTAAAATTAAAGCGTTCATTAGCGCCTCCCATTAATTTCTTAGTAGTTATGTGTTTCTCTCTGTTTTCTACGATTGAGGCGAGCATATTACAAACAAATCATACAATTCTGTAAAAATACATCTATATATGAAATAATTTCAAAGTGGAGCTGTGCAACTACCAATAGAAATGAAGCGAGTCTTAGATGTATGCCGCATTGCACGGAAAGCGCAAGTCGTTAATTACACTAGTTAACATGATATTTGACTAAGGTAGTGAAAAAAACTATTTGTTGTGACAAAATCGTTCGTTTAACCCGGCGTCAATGAACATACTTTTTGTTACACCGTTAACCGATTAATAATAAGTCCATAAAATAAAACTTGATTTTTCTTTTAAGGTTTTTTTTTTCAGTTTTAAAAAACATATTTTAAATACAAAAACCAGCTCGGGTGTAATACACTCATGTTCATTGACGCCGGGTAATAGTTCAGGTTAACTAACCTATACATACATAGATGTGATGCCTGTATTTCATGCATTACGAGTTTTAATGATTTAACTTTAGGTTAATCAGGATGTTTTAGGTCGTTTCTTCAAAATATAAAAAAGGTATAGGTTAATGTTGGAGAGAACATCATGCATAAACAAAACTTCAACGATAAGTTAAATAAAGTAGGGATTTGCTAGTCTCTCTTAGTCATTTATTTCCTATGAACGCAACGCAGTGGTCTTTGAGAATAAACTAGTGAGATTTTGTCAGGTGGCAAACGGTTCATTCTGCGTCAATAGGGGGTGGGGGGTTTAGATGGTATAACATGTGTGACGACATGGTGCGATGGCAAATATAACTGTAAATGCGACTTGACGTTTACTGCGTTTATGTTGAACGACATAATATTCCTAAAATTGTCAAACCGTAAACACGCGCAATGGAAACATTAAAGAAGAACAGAAAGGAAGAGTAAAGCAAACAAAAAAGAAACAAAATAAAGTAATTTATATATAATACGAGGAATTGTTTAAAATCACAAAATACTCTTAGGACCGAAGAACATGCGTTTACACAGGTTGGATGGCTTGACAACCCAGCAGAAAAATCAAAAACTTTCGAAAACCATTGTCACACATGTTGTACCATCTATGTACCCCCAATAACTGAAAAAGGTTAGATTTTTTCTTCTAATTTCCATTTTATATTTTTATTCAAACCAAACATAATATTGTTGTTACTACCCTAAGAACAAAAATAAAATCTTAGTGATTACCAAAATTTCGAACCTCTTTTGGGTTCGGGCTCGGTTCAAGCAAATAACACAGTTCAACACAAAAAATAAAAACCTCACCCATTTCTAACAAATAAGTATAGTAAACCATGAGCAAACTTGTTAAGATTGCATCTCAGATTGTTTGTGTGTTTAGCAACTTATAGTAAAATTGTTCGTAGAATGGTTTCTTCAAAAAATCCTGAGTACATTTCGGAGACAGCGATACATGAAGACCTGCAGTCGCCTGAGTATTGTTTGCGCTATCTTTCAAGTACAGCAGCTGCACAGTAGCATCTACATATGTCTCAAAATATGTATCGAATTTTTCCAAAAAAAAAGTGGTTACCATTTTCATGCAGTTGTGCAATATAAAAACATAGAACCAGCGGGCGGCGGCTAACTTGCAATCATGTTGCTGTATCAGTATGTTTCGCCATCAATACGACATGTCGACACAAGACGCGTGCAACTTCACGTCGTACAACAGTTTGCAGTACATGCAACCGTTTCCTGATGGTAAATACTAACAGGATCAAAGTCAGGGGCGTATGCAGTGAGAAATACTAAGAATTCGATACTAGTCAAATAAGAAAAGAAAATAAGATAGAAACCATTCAAAAACCATACTCTATATTTAGATTATTTTACCCAGAAGGTGACGCTGATCAATATCATGAAATTACAGTTTATCAGAAAGTTAAATTCAATCACATTTTCGGAAAAGAAATAATTGGCAAGAACAGGGGCAAAATATGTGTATAAAAGACGAACAATATTCTTTCCGTTGCTCCCCTTGATGTAGAAAGCAATTGTATTAAAAGATCAATGCAGCATTTCCATTTTGTTGCTAAGCGCTTCTCTCCTTTCCCAGAATGATGCGGTGTGCTCCATGCCACAGAAATTTCAGCCAAATGTAATAATTTTTGTGTATTATTTCGTTTAGATGCAATTAATCAAAATGGACATATGCGAATTGTCTGTGCATTGCGTGCCACCATTCAATTAATATGAATATGTGTAGGTACAAATATACATACGTTTGTATGTACAATATATATGGTATGCATGGTGTGGCCAATAGATTTGCGTATATACTGCGCGCTTAAAAGCTTCGAAAGCCTGATGGCGGTACATGAATGAAATACAAATACGGCGCAAAAAAAAAAAACAGAAATGATGCAGCAAACTAATTTTTCTCATCGTTCCTCTAGATAGAAAGAAACTGTATCCTGGAGTATAACATATACATGTGGATGGACGGAACGTGGGTTGTATGGTATTTGAACAGTTCCATTGCCAAATCAATGTTACAAATACGCATTGAAATCAGGACGCAAAATTTTCGTGATATACGATCATTCTGCAACATGTTAGGAAAGTCTTTTAATACTGAAGCCACATTTTTCTGAAGCAACATGTTTGCATGCATGAGTATAAAGAGAAATTTGTAAGCAAAACTAATGGTGAAGTGATTCAAGGGGGAGATAGGGTAATGCGTACGGTGGTTAGTGACCGATCGACCACCTCCTGGTTAGCCTCATGTAACATTGTCACATTCAAATGATTCATTACTATCACGCAGCTGGATATGGTGTTAGTTAACTTCGCCAACCAGAGATATGTATGTATGTATTGGATGTGTCCATACCGATACTGCTGCTTCTGTAGTTTTTCTGCTACTTTAAGTAATGCAGACGTGGTTCCCATGCTTTTCAATTAACTAAAATAATAATAACACTTAGGAGGTCGCTAAGTTCCCATCCGTCGTCCATTTTGTTTTGCTGCATCAGGAAACTTTTTGATTGGAGAATAAAACTAAAATATTAAAGCATTATGTGATTTATGTTATCAATCGGTCAAATTTATAGGTAACTAAAAAAAAATATGCTTTTATTTACTTTTGGCAATATTTAATGAAATAATGAATGGTCCTTTGACATTGATCAGTTTTTTACAAGCTGGCCTCTGATCCAAAAGCTTACACTACTAACGAGGACCTCAGGAGTTTCTCTAATTCTCCCTTGACAGACCCTTGTCAGCGACAGGATAAACTTAGTAAGACAAGACCCTAGTCAAAAACTAGACCATTCTTTCAGACGGGCAATTTTGCTTACTCCATTAACTTGGAATTTGTTCTAGAATTCAACTGGAGTAAATTATATCTAAACTAAATATGATTTCGATATCAGAATGATATCCAGATTAAACAGTATTTGAATAATTTGAAAATTTGTTCATTCCTTATAAATTTTTTAAGTGGAATTAGCCATACAACTAGGATATATTTGACCGATCACAATTTTCTTAAGGTACGTGCCGCTCTAAATAACCCAGATTCAGGGGAACTCTTCCGCCAGTTTGTAGCAATGGAAAGGCCACTATTTGAAGGTTATCTCTTTTGTATGGCACTGTCTGCTTACTACTAGACCTAATTAAATCCTTTTCGATTTTATGATGTTGTTTCTCCTTGAAATATTTTTTCGAATGGAGTAGTAGGTACTCGAAGGAGCCGAGATTTGTTGACCATATTTTGAACTAAAAATATTTTCACTTCCTGTAGATTGTCCTTAATATTTTTCTGTAATATATAAAATAAAAAGTTTTCACATACAGTGTAATAAACGGTATGAAGAATTTTGATGCCCCAAGTGTTTAATTTGCTGAAGCGTTATCCTAGGCTGATATCAAGTATTGAACTTTTATCTTAGAAAATAGAAAATCTAGTTTTTTATACAAAATTTTAATTTAGGTATTTTTTTGCACGATAGTGAATCTATAATAGGGACATCTTTAATCCTATTCAAGTTTTTCAAATTGTAAAATTTTCGCATTATTTTCAAATATGGTATGCAAATGCATCTACGCATTTGCCAACGTAATAAATTTCAATGATGACTGAAGCGATTTATCATGACTTTAATTGCCTACTGACTTTACATATAGAAGTACTCATTGTGTCCAAAAGAAGATGTCAGACATCAACGACGGCGACGACGAAAACGAAAAAGAAGAACGTGTCATACTTACAAAAAATTACGAAATTGCAACAAGCAGTTGGAAATGCAATTAGTGAGTGCAATGCAACTGAATGGTAAATTTGTTGTTTGCTGATTAGCGTTTGCAAACAAATAAGAGGGACAGTAAAATGGCCTTTTGTTGTAAGGAGAAAATTAACGGCTACAACAATAACAAGAGGAAATATGCAGTAGTGAGAAAATAATTATCATCACTTGCTCCGAGCTCAAAGCTCCAAGATGGAAAAATCAATTAAAGATTTGATGTGCAAAGAGGATGCTGCAGCGGTTGACTGAATGAATGACTGACGGGAAGGCAGTTGCAGCAAATCACTGGTACTTGTATTGCTATGAGATAATGCACGAATGTACATCTATAAACCTATGAACATACTCGTGTATGTGCAAACACATATTTACATACCCAACAGTAAAATTTATGGCGCTTTCACAATGTTACGCATTATTTGAGATGCACTATTATTTTATCATACGCGATATATCAAAATAGATTCGGAAACAAGCTTATAATTGAATGTCTAATACATACAGAACATAGAAATAAAATTATTTGCATGTCTGGTAATTGCAAATCTCCTTAAGTAAAAATTACATAACAAAAGCTTTTGACTTCGCTGTTCGGATTCGGCATAAAACTGCTCCTAAGCAGGCTGTTGCTCTGAGCTGTAAAACAATGCAAGTCACAGCTAATGAAATTTTTTCTAACAACACTATTCCTAGTAGATTCAAATATCTCTAAAAAACGAACCACTTTAATGTACGTATATCTTAATTTATCTATTTATGAATAGATATCGCGCATTAGTTTCAAGACCGTCATAAATCAAAAAATCTAATATTCGAGAAAATCGCATTTAAAGATGTCAGTGAAACCTATAACAATACATTTTCTTCTCACGAGGAGAGTACATAAGATACCGTTATCATTTGTTTACACAAGATAAAGTATTAAATAACAGTCATTTCTGTATACATAATTCCATGGCAAAACAAAATCGACCGTATATTTTGTTTTTGTATGCAGGGCTGGAAATCCCTTTCTTCTGTCAAATGAATAACGAAACAGCTGATTTATTTTGGTCTCATATTTTTTTGCATGATTTATTTGACATAACTCGAATTAATCGGGGGAAAAGAAGAGAGATATGCTGGTGACATAACCTTATTACTAAGCCATGCATAATTCGAAACTGTTCTTCTTTTTTTTGCAGAAAATGGTGTTTAAAGTTTTCAATGATCTACTTAAAATGCTATATCGACTTAAAATGCTCTTACGAGAAGAGTTTATAAGATACCGTTATGATTTTTTACACAAAGTAAAGCATTAAACAACTGTTGCTTTAACTCGATTTTTTTGGATTATGACAGTTTTGCAGCAAACGAGCGATAAATGTTGCGAGATAGCGTGGAATTACCCTAATAAGTACATATCTATTTACACATTATGAATACTCTGTGATTTTGTTACATTAGCTGCGTTTTATTCGCCACTCGCTTTAAGTTATGCATAGCTAGTAGCGATAATTTTATGGGGATAACAACAACAAAGCAGCAGAGATAACACGAATAATACATTTAAGTCGTGCCTGTTTATGTTTAAACGTTATATATTTTGTTCGTCCTATACGTTCTATGTCCGGGACTAGACAAAAGAATTAATGTGATAATTAAAATATTCAAAACTAATAAAGTGCCCCTGAAGAAGTTGGGAAAATCCAACGAAACGTCGGGCGAAATAATGGAATAAAGCCTTTTTATTCGCATTTTCAATAAATTAGACCAAATAGCCTACGAAGCACCAAGCTTCTACATACTAAAATCAATAAAATTATTGGTCACATATTTAACACTAACGAATAATTATACTTAAATTTGCTTCCGATTGCGTTTGAATACGGTTGACAGCTAAATTGAACTAACTACAAGCTTTTAAATGAAGTGAACTCCATTGCCTTCCGCATGTGCTGCATAGCCCCATTAAAATGCAAAAAGTTGGGCAACTTTCAACTTTTTGACAAAAAGTTGTTTACATTTTATACAAAAATAAATTAATATAATTAAAAAAACAAAACTAATTTTAATTTCAAAATGAGAAAAATTACAGAAGAACTGGTTTTCATAGTGCGCATAGACCGTGGATGCCGCAGTCGCCCGCAAACGCAATTCCAACTTTTGTGGCTATTCATATGCGCAAGCATGAATTCCTATCTGATAGAGAGGGGTAGAAAAAACAGGGGAGTTTCTAACCCTTTCTTACTACCTATTTTTTCGACCTCTCTCTTTCAGACAGCCGTTCATGCTTGCGACAGCCACTTAAGAATAACTAGCATGCTTCTTACACCCCTGGGTTGCCCATCAAATACTACTGTGAACTGTTAAGAATGAAAGAAGAAGAGAGCTTGGCAAAAAACAAAACCGAATTTATTAAAATGTCTACTAGCGCAAGAAAAGAGCTAAAAACGAAATTAAAAATAAAATTATAAACATCAAATCAAATCGTGAAACGTTCATTTGGTTTTTAATAGATTAGCTAGAACTTCGTGTGAAATTTCAAATATAAAAAAAAAATCAGCTGTGATTAGAAATATGATAATACTATTTATTCCTAATAACTTATCGATAATTTTTTGTAAGCTCAAGAAATTTTGTAACTTTTTGACCATTTTGCTCGATCAAATATTTGGAATTATTTCTGTTCCCATCGTTAAATATTTTTATAAAAAGTAAAAGCTGAAGAAAATGGAAGTGATTAACAGCAATGACTTAAAACATTTTACATCCATCTGCTGAGCAGCTTCATAGTGAATGATAATATAACGAAGAAAAGACTTACACCTAGAGTGGTAAAAAAAAACCGAATTTTCAATTTTGGTGTTACCTTGAATGTGTTAAGAATGTCTGGTGAAAATTTTAAGAAAGAATTCAAAGAAATAAAGACTGCTTGCCGCCACGTTCGTTGTTCCTGTGGATTACAAATAGGGTAGCCAGACGTACTGATTTGATCAGTATATGCTGATTTTTTGAAATCTTGAAATGAGTACGAAAATGTACAGATTTTTGTATTTTGTACTGATTTTTTCAAATTAATATCTTAAGAATTTTTGTGCTTAACCTTAATGGCTTTAAGATCATTTTTGCAGATAGTCTCACCCTATTTGTTTCTTTTTCTGATTGTTCACAAAATAAAATATATACGTTTTGCTGTTATCGAGAAGAAAAAAGCAATATTTGTTTGAAAAAAGTCGGTTAACGTGAGTTTTTAAATGAGTGAAGGAAAGTTGTTACTAATTGAATTTGATTATTGTCCTCAGCTCTCAAAAATCTCTAAATATAGAAATTGATACGTAATCAACATTGTCTACTAATGAAAAAAAAGTGTAAAATGAACACACAAAATTGGACAAAAAGTTTCAGGACGTTTATATCACTATATTACAATGAAATTGCTAGGAGATAAAAGCATAAAAACTGTCCTGATTTGTACTGATTTTTACTGATTTCCAACGTCTAGTGTACTGATTTCGCGGTCCAAAAATCTGGCTACCCTAATTACAGATGAAATAAGAGTCGTCACCGCGAAGGACCTCTTTTTTTGCAACAGTTGAAAGAGTGCGTAACGCTGCCTCAATATGCTAAAGCCCTAACACTCATTTTTAAATTTTTGTTTTGCTGATCAAAAACATACAACTACGCGTTCAGAAGACACGCTCTCCTGTGTTGGCCAGCTGTTGTTGGACAGCTGTATCTTCTGAACGCAACCATTATCACTGAGTGCACCACCATTGGATTCCTATCTTTGAATTGAAGTGTTTGCGGATTGATATTCATATAGCTCCCGTGTATCCACTTGCATTCAGTTAAAAAACAACATTATATCCTTGATCTGGCAAAGGTGATCGAAAACGTTTTGGTTTTATTGTTGGTGCACTTGTCGACTTTTTAGTACATCGTACTTGTTATGTGGATGTATCTATCGATGGCATGACTACTTAAAAGAAAAGAAATATGAAAGTATTCAGATTGAAAAATTTCACTCTTAATCTCACCTGCTGTCTCTGCTCTTACGTTAACCCCACTGTCGTCATTCGAGCTCATATTTAAAGCTGTTGAAAGAAAATCACTGGAAGCTGTATTCCCTATGTGGCCGACATAAATGTTAATTTCTTCAAAATCTAGATTACATATTTAAAAATCTGGGTCCTATATAGCTATTAACACTATTTAAATTTTCACTGCTCTTCCCATCTTCAGAATTATCGTCGTTAAAAAAATTACACAGCATAAATAATATTAAAAAATCACAAATTATATTATTTTTGATATTTTTACAAATTATTAGTGTCTGACTAAATATTTGGTTTCGGTCGAAATACTCGTTTCGGCTAAGTTTCGGTTCCGGCAATATTTTTGGTTGAACATTTGGCCGAAACCGGTTGTTTATGACAATTTTTTATTTTTCAAAGAAAATATTTCAAAAAAAAAGAAGTTTAAAGAATTTAAAGTAATTGGAATAAAAAAAAAAACATTCACATAACCTTAGGAAATTGTTTTGACAATTAACATTTTGCAAATTTATTTGTTTCTCAAATTAATTAATTTTATTACTTTATATTTTGTCGTTTTTTGTTATCGTCAGTTTATAATTTCACATTTGTTAAATAGTTTGACATTTTTCAAGCAGAAATTTCTCTGGTAAAAATTTTAAACTTCTGACATGGAGGGAAATCTATTTACTCTCATTGCCATTCTCATTTACCAATTTTTTGGGTACGGGAACGCTTTTCAATTAAAAATTGGTAAAAACTTTAAAAATGTGCTAAAACTTTATAATACGGAGACAGACCTATAATTTGCTTAAAAACGGGTATTTCTTTTATTTATCATTTTGTTTTTACTTTATGTTCATAAATGTTATAAATGAATTGTTATTTTTTTATAAGTATTGAAGGATTAAAATGAATTTAAAAGTTGTTTTCTTTCAAGTGAAAGTTTCGGTTTTGAATGAATTATAAAAAAATGGCCGGAATTCGGTTTCGGTTTCAGTCGGACACTACAAATTACACGAAACAAATAGTAGCTGCGTTGTTGAATAATTTAAGCTGATTTGGGTAAGTAATGTGTTAGTAATAATTTGTTAATAAGTGGACATTTTAAATGATCTATTAATCTACTCCAAACTCAATTGACTCCAGTAGTCATAATTTTGAAATTATAACATTTGCTTTTCAATGACTTCAAAAAAGATGGATTCTGACTTCAAAAGGGACTTCATTAAATGAATAATCAATCGGTGACTCAAAAAAAAGACTTCTGTTATTCAATAACTCCAACCTTAAATTGCGATTCATTTGTGACTTATATCTTCCAAACTCTGATTTTGTGCCACAATAGTAGTGCTATTATTGTTGAGCCATCGATAAAAAAAAGCCTAATAAAGGATGGACTAAGTTTTCTACTGTAAGTTTTTTACTCCAAGGGATGTATTTTAGATGCGCATGAATTTTCGTTGCTGGTGTACCTACATGAATACATAAATTTACACATGTGCAAAACGACCACAAACGGTGCTGTAAATGAACCTGCAATTATTCGGCTGAACAAAATTGCATCGTCATTTATTACAGCATCACAAGTAAATTGCGCATGTACATACATACGAATGAGAGCAGAAGAGGATGGGTGAGTGGGTATTAAGGCGTTTGCGATTTTTTTTTTGTACAATAGAAATAGAATTATAATGACGGTCAATTAATCATTGTAATTAGCACAAGCGCCGAAGAATGTGTATATGCATGTAGATAAACTTCAATGAGCCATACAATTTAAATGCTTGTAGATGACGACGTGGAAGTATATTTTATATAGGGTCTGAAAACACAATATGACGATAATAGCAAAGGCAGACAATCTCGAATAGTTACACAGCTCCAACTAAATGCTATCACATTTTATTCTTTTTATATCTGAAATACGAAAACCCGAATTTTCGTTTTTCCCTTCTTTTACTATAACTTCAACATTCTGAGACTCTATGAAATAAAGCCTAATGAAATAAGTCCGAAAAATGTTCATACAATTTTAAAATTTATTTTCAATGAAATAATTTTGGAAGTTACTTCGTTTAATTAAGGACCTCTTCCGTCATTCTCGTTGTGGTTTATTTTATTTTCAAAAACTTTGATTTTTATAATTTTTTATTCTGCTTATAAAATTCATGCTGGAAACAGGAGAAACTGTCTCTATCTACATTGTTGTTGTGATAACTACATTTGTTCATTAACTTCAAATAACGAAATTGACATGAAGTTAAGTCATGACTTTGAAAATTAACCTCTAGATTTAATTTGCATAGTCTCCTAAGAAACTGTTTTATGTTAGCCAGCTTTTAGACGAGGAAATTCGTTTCTGGAAATTGTCTTATGTGATGACAAGAGAGGAGAGTATCCTTTTCATCTCACTCCATCTTTCCAACACATTTTGACAGTTTCCAGAAACGAGTTTCCTCGTCTAAAAGTAGACTAACGAAATATCTGAAAAACCAACAAAGTTTGCGTAGTTCCTTCTTAAAGTTTAACAAGTTACTAAAAAAGAAAATGTTTTGTAAAGTTTCGGACTTGTCCGTCAAGAGGGATGCGTTGGACCCATTGGGACTGGGCACTTACCATATGACCTGAATATTCATTATGGGATATCTCAGCGAGTGCCAATGGCACTCTGTGAAAATATAGGTAAGCTTGAATTAGTGGGCGTGACACTTACGTCCACTAGAAACGACATACTATGTGATAACAGAATGTGATTGTTTTGGGAAACTCCCATTCAAAGAAACAAAGGAAATACTTAAAATGATGTATCAGAGGAACCATAGCAAGGAAGATAATTAAGGGTTTGCATGCTAAGATGGGAAGTTAATAATAGTATTAACTGAGAAGAATGTTGACACTATTGTGAAAGTGGGAGAAGAATTACAAAGAACATATGATGGGCTTAGAAAAAAAGTGAAGCATAAAATTTACTAGAGGAAAGCATTGTTGCTGTTACTTGCCGAGTACAGCGATTTACGCACGGAGATTTTTAAATTACGCACACATATAAAATCAAATAGGCAAAGCAGAACGAGACTTCGTTTTGGGTTTGTAAAATTTTCTATTTTACCTTTTCTCTAGTAAATTGTATGCTTCGCTTTTCCTCTGAGAGTGTCATATATGAGATAAGTGCAATAATTTCATTTCTATTCATATGGTAATTTCTTCTGACTATGTTTTTTTTTTTTGTTGTAATTATCGTATTACCAAAATTTTGCCATAGCCAGACAGGGCGGGGTCGCGGAGCAAACAGGTCCACATCTAGTATGGTTATAAATAGTAAACGAAGATTTAAAAAAAAAAAATTAGATCTATGCCCGTGTAAGTTGGGATGCTACATCACCTAAATAACTATAGGGGAAAAGCATGCAGGTTGAGACAGCCCAATATTTTTCTTTTTTTTCTGCTAACGGTACGAATGTTTCTGCTGTCACGTTGATATAACATCAATTTATCAGTACATGTTTTCCTCTTGAAAAGGGGGTTTAAAACCCCATGGGGTAGAAGATGGAGGAAAAGTGTGTGCACTAAAACTGTTTATCCTTTTATGCTTAACAACTTTGCTTCAAACATCAAATTCGTATCTATTGAAATAAGGGAAGTTCAGAATATTCCATGAAGACCGCATTTTTCCGACTTCAGGTCTATTTTGTGGTAGAACTATATGTGATGGAAAAAAAGTGAGTACGCAGTCGTGGTCGGCGACCCTAAGTTACTATAAAACTGTTCGAAAATCTTGCGCATAAAGTTGTTGTTGCACTGTGTAATCAATTACGATTTATACGAGGTTAAACAGACCTTGTACTGATGTATGGAATTTTTGCGAAGTAAAGCGATTTTTTCCGAAAGTTTGTTGCAAATTATTGAGATTTTGAGTAAGAATTATCGCGATTCTACTGTATAAAGATTCGACTGCCTATAAATAAACTCAAAATTCATAAAATCTATTTTTTTTTACTTTGAGACGGTCTATTTTTCTTAATTTTTTTTTAAATCCATTGACATTTAATGTTCTATAAAATAAAAGTTTTAAACAGAAAATACCACCTCTAAAAAAACTAAAAAAAATTCGTTTCAAGTATTTTTCTCATGAAAATTTTGTACAAAATTGGCAGCTTTTCGATCAAAACATGGTTAAATTTCACTCGTAGATCAAAACTTTCTAAGAACAAAATATTGCCCTAGTTATTCTTAAAAATTGTGTTAAGAACAATTACACAAAATTCAATATTTTAGAAGTTATCAACGATTAGAGCTATTTACCTTTTTAAAGCCTATTTTTAAGCCTTTGATTCAAAACCAACTGGCTATTTTCCCGTAGAGACCTCTATATTTTTTTCTAAATTTTATTTTTCTTATATAATCTTTCAGAAAATCCACTAGAAGCAGAAAAAATCTAACTTTGCACATTCCATATATCTCGTAGGCAAGCTAATGTATGTATATATATGAACTGTGAAACTGGAAATTAGCCATAACTTTTTATGGGTGGCAATTCGATTTTAGAAGCACCCCAAAAATTTTCAGCAATGTTTAAGATATTTCATTGTTCGGTTTTAAATCATCAAAATCGAAAATGATTGCCTAGCATGCTGGACTGCTATGCTGGGTACTCATGTTCGATATCGCACCACGTCTTAGCTGTTAACGGGCCGTTCACATATTACGTAACACAATTTTTTACCAATTTTGACCCCTCTCCCCTGGTCGTAACACATCGTAACAAAACAATGTCACAAATTTTATAAAACCATTCGTGCACAAATATTTTGGAACATTTTTTTTTCTTTTAGATGCTTTAAAAGCCAGAAAAAAGTTCATAATAAAAAGAGAAAAGTCTTCAAAAATCATGCACTGTATGAGCTTTTCTCATTTTTATTATGGATTTATCCACCCACATTAATATTTCAAGATAAAACTTTAATAGTTTTAATTTTATAGCAGTAAAAAGCTAAAACTGTAAAGACTTTATGACAAAGCCATCTTGTAGAAAGTCGAGCCTATGAAATGAATAGAAAATGCTCATAAGCGGAACGATTTTTGGGGAGTTTTCCTTTACTATCGGCTCAATTTTGGATGCTGAAGTTTTTGACAACTTTTTTTTGCACCATCGTTCTGTCACTTAGTAATATTAAACTTTAAAAGAAAATCAAAACTTAATTTCTTTCTTCATAATATTATTGCTTTTTCAACCACATTTTACCACGCAGCATTATAATGATGTGAAAATAAATTTAAAGCTATCTATTATTGCGAAGATATTTGGTGCTTAAGGTTTGCTTTCATTTTGACAACTTATTTTTTCCACCTACTGTATATGTTTGCCATCGCAATACCTTTCATCTGGTGTTAAGAACAACCGGACATTTCTAGCTCGAGATCTAATTTTTAAATTATAAAAAAGTTGAAAAAATTACAATATCTTACAAACTGATCAGTAAAAAAAATTTTAGCCTTGATTTTCGAGTAATTGGCCCCTAATGGGAAACCTCAGAGAGTAAAAATCTTCTAATCGCCATTCAGATTTGGCATAAAACTGTAGATCATTTTCATTCGTGTCCCTGCATTTTGTTTTCTGCAACATATTCCTACGTAGTGAGACTACATAGAATTAATGGAATAAATAAATGAAGATTTGAATGCCGTAAGGCAAACATTTGCGTATATAAAATCATGCAGGAGAAAATTTTGATTTGTTTTTCTTTTATTTCTATTAAAATAGATTTATGCAAATCAAGTCGATTACTTTTACCATATTTGCATTTAATTGCACAGGGTCACTGCTCGGAAGTAAACGAATCAATGAAAATTGTGTACTGCGTAGCAGCAAGTACAGAGATAGATAAATTGAACGACAATGCGCACTAAGTGCCTGTGCCGGCTTAACTTTGTAAAAATCAAGGTTGCATAGCTAGCATTTTTAGAAATTACAAAATTAGCAAATAGCTCCTTTCCAATTTAGCTTTCTATTTCAGTTTAGATAGTTCTATGTGGCGAAACAATTTGAATAATAGTATGAGAGGTGAAGGTCAAACCTATAATGATTTGGAAATTATCATATCTATGGTAAAAACGAAAAACATCCTAACTCGATTTAAGATAGAAAATATTTGATCATATATTTTACATTGTAAATATTAAATTGGTACAAATTTTTAAATAATTTTTGGAATTATATATTATGTCAAGCGTCAAGCATTAATTTGAACATGGAAACTTTTGAAACAGTGTCATAGTTTTTATCAAATTTCTGCATAATGCCAGCAAACTTGGCTGACAAAAAATAAACTTAAGCTGTTATCCCTTTTTAATACAAATACATACATTTAGGAAGATGGAAGTGCCAATTTGGTTATGTTGGCCTGGCACAGAAAACTTCTTTACATCATTTGACGAGAATCGGTAATGTTCTAAGGAATTAATTTATTATTCTGTCCAATTCTTTTTTATTCAGACAGCCTATTATGCTGTGGTTTCTTTAAAGATAAAAAGGCATACAACTTTGTAACATCCCAATCAGATAAAGACAGAAGGTGGACAAAAGAATATTTTATGATTAAATAGTATCCTAGAGATTTTTATTAGAAGAGTTATGAAGTGTAAATACATACACTTGCAGATATATCCTAATCACAATACCCTCATAAATTTATATTTACCGATACAGCTCTCCATATGTAGAAATCAATCGAATACAAGTAAAACTCCTTAGCTCCCTTGCTAAACATAGACTTTTAATACCACATCGATTATGGCTAACTAAGTTTGCTATAGAAGGGGGCATCAAAATTGGTTTTATGTATATGCTAAGAGCCAGAGTGATTCACAAACAGCCAACAAGGATACGTCACAAGGGGAGCTCTTTCACCACTGTCTTGGCTGATAGAGAATGATGTTTTGTATTAGGTCTGTTCCCCAAAACAATTCTGTGGTCACAAGGCATAACAACACAACTCGAGTTTTGTTGAATTCGAAGTTATCATAATTGAAATCTTCATATCCGATTTCATATTGTGTCAAAGTCTTATGAATATCGGTTCAGTGGTTTACGATATATTAAAGGGAAAATAGCATAACTCACATTGATTACTATTAGAATTTGAATCTTTGAAATGCTCTCCTGTAAAATTCAAAAAACACACTTATGCTGTTATGCCTTTTGACCACAGAATTAGTGGAACTAAGGAAAGAACCTTGGATAGCTATTGCTATAGATTTTTGCTTCATGAATTTTGTCTTAACGAACCCGAGAACTCAGCACTCTTTCATTGTCCACGACTCAAGAGGGCAGGGAACAGCTGGAGAGAGCTTTGGTGAATCCTCGACAGTAGCCAATCTGTCTAAACAGATGAATGATCTATGATACCTATGAAGGTTACCACCTGCCAACGTGAAAAAAGGTGTCTTGGAGCCACTTAGCTCACACAGCTCAGTTAGAAATTCAATGTTAAGTTATCAATTGCCTTGGCGTTTGTATCTGTATGAAATGAAGTATCCAATATAAAGTGTTATTCTGGGTATATAAAGCAAAAATAGCGTTCTCCACAATCAAGCTGCCATCAAGGACTCTTGGACTCATCAATGGTATTTTTTAAGGTAGTGGACCAATATGGAAAATAATTGTTCCAGGCTGAACAATACATATATGTGGGCTTCAAGCTATTCGGGGGCAGTGCGAAATTGAACAATTTAACTTACAGGGACTTTTTCGAGAAAAAAACCCGCAATCATTTCTTATACATTTGTTGAGCTCTAAAAGAGGAAGGCTTTATACTCACCATTTTTGAATGACTTCACTGATACCTCAAAGTGTTGAGTTAGAGAGCATATACAGAATTATTATTAAATGAAATGTGTTTGGTTATTTTAAAAGAAGTGCAACCTTGAGCTAAATTATAGCCAAAGTCAAATACAGATAATTTCTAGCTGCATTGTTGTGCTACGAGTGGGTAGGAGTAGTGAATATATATAATACATATTTATATATATATAGAAACTCTTAGTTGCCTCTGCTGTTGCAACTATCCTTGGTACATTGTGATGGCAGGTTTTCTTTTATCTATGATTTTGTGTTTATTTTTGCTTTGTAGTTGATATGTATTATGCTAGTTAAATCTGGATCAGTAAGAACAGTATGATTTGAAACATACATATCAATAATAACAATAATAATAACAATAAAAACAATTGCAATTCTGGAACGCCTGCTTCTTGTCACAGTCTTCGAGGTTCCATGGAATGACATAATTGCCTCGCAGTTGCCGATTGTCGAAGAAGGATATCGTTGCGGCGATGCTGCAACGATGATGTCGCATTTGCTATTGCAAACATTTTTTCTAAATTGACATAATGACAGATGTAACCATATACAAGCAATACAAAAACAACAACAATAACAGCGTCATTCAGAAAGCAACAGCCTGAATGGGCAACGCTGGTCGCTTTTTCTCGTTAAAACGAATTCCAAAATACTGTAAATAATATATGACTTTTCTGTAGCCATGCAACAATGTTGTTGAGGGGCTTAGCTCCAACTGTGCAGCAGATTCATAAAATATTTAAATATTCTTTCTATTGGAATTGTAAATAAGCGAATTGTGGTAAGCTTTACGCAAGCGCGCAGTTTTGAATTGAGATCATTAATGTTTGTAACTGTGGTCAACATATCTCGATGAGCATTTCCAGAGCAGACGCTTCTTAATTAAGCTATGCACATTTCGCCTATCAAATATATTCAAGATTTCTTGATGATTTTGTGTGGCGCATCTGTTGAAGAAAGTATACGTACTCTGTGACAGATGACATACGAATGTACATTCATACATAATATAGCTATGTTACATATGCAATTAGTGTTATTAAATTAAAAAAATAAAAAAAAACACATTTTCTTGGACATTTTCACAAAAAAAAAATGGCATTTTATTTCTGAATTTAAGCTGGATGTGTATGGAGGTAGGTAGGTTACGATCAAGATACGTTAATAAATAAAAGCGCAGCATAAAATCTGAATATTATACATTATATTAAGGGTTGATTTGAAGAACAACCCTTTGGGGTGATTATTTAGCAATGCAACGGAATTCTACAAGTTACCATGAATGAGTGGACATCGGCTAAGATTTCTGTCTTTTTAATTATGTGCCGGTTGAGTCCCTTATTTACTTTAAGGATACTTTTACAAATAAAAGGCAACATATGTCCGAGCGGTCATTATCAGGGAGTGTCTATGCTTTTGCTTGCAAAACAGGAAATTCAAGTTTTTTTTGGTAAAAATTAGAATATTGAATATTTAAAAAATCTATATAAAAAAAGCATAACGTGGGAAATTTTAACTGTCTAAATGCCAGCTGGACAATATTGTTTTTATTTTTTTATCTGTTATTTTACCCATTAATTTAAATTAAATGTTTCTCGCTTTTTCTAGCGCGAGTATACATACATAAGTTTCCAAATAAATTTTTTGCTTTTAAGGCTTTGAAATTTAAAGTGGTGCATTGATTTCCTAGGGTGCAGGGATCCCGCGCTAAATGTTGCAATTGTGGCCAATTAATATTAAACGTGAGATAAAAGCCGAAATGAGATAGATATGAGATATTTTTCAGTTGGAAAAAATAAAATATATGTGGTTATTTTACTTCGAATTGAAGCTCTACATTGATCTTACTAGCAATTAATTAGAACGTGCGCTATAAATTAGACCATATGCATATCTGTAGCATTTTGATAAAACAACCTCTTTCTGCTTACAAGATCTAATTTTTTCTTTTAAATTCTATGAGCTTTTTTGCTGCACGTTTCTCCAAATTTCAAGTATTTTTAGTTTAAGCTGTAGCTTGACCTAAAAAAATTTAAATTTGGAGATATGAGCAGTAAAAGCGTTTCGAATTTAAAAGAAAAGGTGAAAACACGTAAGCAGAAAGAAGTTGTTTGTTTTGTTAAAAAATGCCACAGATATAAAAGTATTAATGTAATTCGCTGTCGGGTAAGTTTAAAAATTGGAATAAAAAAAAAAAGTTTGCAAAAAAATTTAGCATATGCGCGTGGCAACCTCCGATCTTAATCTAGTTTTTGCGCTTATCATCCATATCGTTTATATGAGTAGTTTTCCTCCCAGTTTTTAAATAATAATAAAATTCTTCTCAGTCAGTGACGTAGGGGATGTAATATTCTTGGTTGCAGCCAAGGTTCGCACACGCCCCTGTGCAGCGAAACGCGTACGTACCAGTACACAGAGAAAGCTGGATGTCGAAAAGCTGCAATCACAACGGACAGCCGACGCATTCGCTAATCGACTCTCATTCCTCCTTTCCCAAAACACCCCTCAACTCGCTATGAGCGCACATTTCCCGCTCTATGCGTACAGCTGCCGAAGAGGTGCTAGGCTACCACCGTCGACGGAGAAATATATGGTACGACTAAGAGTGTCGCGACTGAAGCGAAGAATGGAGTATATTGAGCTATCCTGCAGTGAGTTTCAACGCGAACTGCCAAGGAGCGATACAAAGAGTTGAGGATGGGATCCAGCATCAACACCAACAATAATGTCAGCCTTGAGATCAAGCGAAGAATAACTCTTGCCAACAGGTGTTACTACGGGCTCAGTAGGCAATTGAGAAGCGAAGCCCTCTCTTGACATACGAAAATAACGCTCTTTAAGTTCCTCATCCTCCCGTCCTAATGTATCTCGCTGAGACGTGGACATTGACCACCAACGATGAGAGGCTGTTGGGAGCGTTCGAGAGGAAGATACTCTGCAGATCTATGGTCCTGTTTGCATGGACGACGTGTATCGTATAAGATGGAACCATGAACTGTATGAGTTGTACGCCGACATTGACGTAGTCAAGCGCTAAAAATCCAAGCGGCTTCGCTGGCTGGCCAGCCAGAAGGACGTTTTATTCGAGCCACGCAGGTGAAACACGCAGAAAAGCACAGACTACACTTGGCCTTACTAACTGACGCCGGCGCGCGCTTTGCAGAAGCGACTGGCGAGGCTCTTTATAGAGGCGGCCAAGACCGATCATTGGTTGTACAGCCAACTAAGTAAATAAGTAAGAATGTAACATTTTTTTATATTACCTTTTTAATTCTTTCAATCGATATTACGATTAATAATGTAGTCAGACAAAGTTTTTCTGATGTATTTTGTGTCGTTATAATCGAAAATGACGTCAGAATTCCAAAAAAAAAAATTGTATTAACACTCCAACTTGCGGTTTTCGAATTTTATGAATCACCTCGGTGGCCTGGTGGGTGAGTGCGTCCCATCTTAACATACAAACATTCATCATCTTAGATAAATCAAAACCTGTAATTCTGGGTTACGATTTCAAATATTAGTATCTTGTATACTACCACTAGACTTTCATCCGGCAGGTTCGGGTTCGATTCCCGTCTTCGTCTGGTGGTTAATTTTCATAACTTTCTTATATTCATTATCAATATGAAGTGCATGAGAATTATAAGATAGTGTACAAGTACATACCTTGGTTGGTAATGGCAAAACCACCAAGCCGATAAAAAATTGCCACGCCGCCGTTCGGAATCGGCGTTAAACTGTAGGTCCAACTATGTGATATCACAATGGGCCATTCAGGGCTAAGTGTATCTCTCGACAGCCACTCCAACCTAACCTAACCTAACCTAGGATGTTCAAAGACTAAGAATCAATAAGATCACTGATGAGGGAGTGTGGCGGATTCCGAAACGGTCATCTGATTTGCCCGTCTCTTTATACACTATTGTTGATTCGACTACATACGTTCATTAAGCCTGTTATACAATATTACTTAAAATAAAAAATTAGACACAAACTGAAGTCACTTTTTGTTAAACACTGCAAAAATGGGCGGGAAAAAAATTTGTACAAAAGAAATTTTAATGGAATGTGAAAGCTTTTTTTCGAAAAAGCTTTCGTTTATGTCTTTTTCATTTTTCATTGGTTTTAAAATATTTTTTTGTCATCTCGTTTTGTTTTCCAAAAAATTCCCCTCAGTGTAGCGATATGACAGTGCAAAAACTATCTTGGTAATGTATGGTGCGTTGGAATATCTGATGTCTGGTATCTCTGCAGAACATCCACTAAGAAAACAGTTGTGGAATAAAGACTGAATACTAGTGGAAACCCAAATGTCTGCTATTAGCTTTGACGCCCGATGGTGAATGCCCGGTGAGTTAAGTTACTTCGATTACAGCAAAAGTGAGATGAGTTTAGCAGTATATTATTATAAGGGAACGATCACAAAGACCACTGGTGAGAAACCGTAACGGGTTCTGCTCTGCTTATTCTACGAATTTTGTTATTCTTCTGGTATTATCGTTCATAGCCCTGTTTATTTTATTAGTCCAAAATATGTATGAACTGACAAATTTGGAAGAAATTTAAAAGAAAAATTTCCGAATTCAAATTTTTAAAAAAAAATTAATATTATTTTTATTTTCTACTCGAAATCTAGTTGTACCCAAATTTAAGTCCCTTAATTCAGGCAGGTTATTCTTCGTTAACACAATCCGCATGAGTTCCAGTATTATCATCGATAATAAAATTTACTGACAACAGATCCAGGTTTAAACATTTAATTTTTGAACATTTTAGTCGTTAATTACCAATTACTCTAGTTTTTAACTTTAAATCTTTAATTTTTATTTTCTTAGTTGCTAAATTTTTTTTTCATATGTTTTTTCTTTTACTTTTGTTCTTAATATTAAGTAAGTTTTATGTCTATAAATTTAAGTTTTTATTCAAATATTTCCATACTTTATTGTTGTACTTCAAAAGAAATACTTTCTTATTGTACTAATATTATATCTAAATAAATACAAATACTCAACGGAAAAGCAAAAACCCGATATATGAAAAAGCCATACCCAGTACTAAAAACTCTACGTAACGGTGAGTTAACGTACTTGAAACACAGCAACGTTATTCCTGAAAGGATATAATATCAATGCTATGACTTCAGTTTCATAATCACAGGATCGTAATCCAATGGAACAGCTGAGGAACGATGTTGAAAAAGGGATTTAAGGAGTTATACGCAGTTACAATTAAAAAAAAAATTTTTGTTTTTTTTATTAATTATTTTAATTACAACTTGCTATTGCCAAAAATTTCGATCGCCTACGATCGAATAGTACTATTACTTTTATGTGGAATGCTTGCATCATAGAGCATCAAAAATCAATCACTTTGATTTCATCTTTGTTTGATTACAATGGAGTGGGGTGTTAAAGAAACCCGCATTACGGTAATTGTCTTATACAAGTACGGGAAAAGAGCTGGTCAAATTTTCACATTACTGAAAAACCTTGGATTATCAAGACTGATTGTTCGGACAAGTGCAGTCGTAAAAGTTGTACGAAAACGAATTCGCAGAAATCCTCTTCAGAAACCGAAAATAATGTCCAGAGAGCTGGATATTTCCTCTAGATCCATGTCCAGACATATTCGAGATGATCTGAATATGAAAGCAAAAAATGATAACAACTGGGTCGATACGGCCGTTGTGCCAAAACGCCTTTTTTTTCGTCACCATTCGCCGAGAGAACGATAAATAAAGAACGCTTTATCTGAAATGAAAAAAACCAAAACATGCTTTAGTTTTCATCGCCACTCTCTTAGTGAACACACACACATCTTTAAAAAAAATGAGTTTTGTTCCAAATAAAAATTCTTAGTAAACGAAGAAGCTATTACAGTTATAAACTAGCCAGTAAAAATTCAAATCAATTGGTAAAATGGTTCTTTAAAAACCTTTCTTAGCACAACGGAACTTTTTGAAAAACAACATTTCGAGATAATCACGTTTAAACTTTCGGCACCATGTTCAGGTAGTCGGAGGTTGCGCTCTGTTGACAGATGCAACTTCGGCTTTAGTGCTCAGATCTCTATGAAATTTGGAAAATATTTTCTCAATAGGACTTTGGCCAACACAAGTGTATATAACCCCTTAACACAAGGTCGAAAATGGCGTGAAAAGCAAAAATTTGTAGGAGGCATTTTTTAAGGATTTCTTAAAATTAACAATTTTTAGTTTTCGTATCTTCAAAGACTCCGTTTTTAAGTCTGTTATATCTGCCTTTATAAATGCCATAAAATCATCCCATAATACCCTTTTAGAAAAGTGTTGCATTACAAAATTTTGTAACTGTTCCTTCCTGGTCTCTTCCATTCGTAAATATAATCTAAGCCAACGGGTTACCATACTCCCGGAATTCGCCCGGGATTTGATGCCATGAAGAAAAATTAGGATTTTCGACGTTATTTGAATTTACAAAAAATATCGAACCTATGCATCCGGCAAAGTATTCCCTGCACATGCTGCGGCGGCAACAGATTTGCTTACAGAAACATTTCCCAACTCACAATATTCTCCATATTTGCATTTTCCATCGCAAAACTTCACCATACATATGCTTCAAATGTTATCGATTTGCTATACATCTCTAGTTTTAAGGAAAAAAAAGTGAGAGAAAACTTTAACAGAAGATAAAGCAAAGCAAACACGGTAATACTGACGAAAAGAAGGAAGGAGTAAAAGAAACTAGAAAGAAATGTAATCAGTAAGTATAAAAACAAAAATTTAAACAATTTTATAACGTTGAGAAAGGTATCTGAATGCAACTAAATATAACAGCAGCGACAGGAGGAAAAGTTACAACGGTGACAATGCAAGATAACTACGAGTGTTTGTAGTAATGTGATAAGTACCTGTAGTGGTGGTGTTGCATGTAGCTTGTTGTTGTTGCTCTTATTGCTTGAAATGCACACAATCACTTATTATATGCGAGTATGTGTGTGCAAGTACCAAATTGGGATGGATAGACAAGCGCAAAGCAAACAAAAAATACAGCATCATCATCCAACAGATAAACAGGAGCGGATCATAAATTTGACTTCATCGATAAATTAGAAACTTACTGTTTTACTCTTTTAGCGCAGAACTAAATTAATTTAAATTGCAAAGTGATGTGTGTACATCTGTTGAATGTGTCGCCCTGCACCGTGTCGTACTGCTACGCAGCATGCCTGGGTTGAATACTCGGTTAGGTCGAAAAATCTAAAATGGATAAGAAAATTTATACACGGCACCACGTGACATTGGCAAACTTCCAAGAAAATTGCATAAGGAAAGCTTTAGATTTTGCCATTAAGACGGCTTTTACGATTATGATTATCATTTATAATAACCGCCGTTTATGATTACGATTATAGATCTTAAATTATGGAATTAAAAAGAATGTATTGAAATACTCAGTTGATTGCTATGATATTTGTGTTAATGAAGAGAAAAAAAAGTGGAATAGGGCGAAATTAAATTTTTCGTGAGTTAAGCTATAAGGCCGAGCCGATGCTATAAATCTAATAGTCGACCTTCTTTTCCCCAATATTTTTCTACTAAATGAGAAACAAATGCAATGCCGACAGCTTGACCTGTAACGTAAAACTGGTTTTACTTAGTTCAAAAAAACAATTAGGAAGGGTTAAAAGCATCTGTAAATTTTTTAAAGTTTGCCTATTCCTGAGGTTAGGGCAATGGTATAAAGTTGTATTAACAAGTGCATTTCATTAAAGAAGAAAAAATTTTCATAACAACACTGCACAACTACCGGAAAAACCACTGGTTACGATTAAACATAAAGCGGCTGTTAACCTGCGATTACGATTAATGATAATGTAAATATTTTCGAATGAAATCCTCGGGAAAATTTTTTTCTTTTTCCTTTTTTTCCTATGGGAGACGGGGGAAATAAACAAAACTTCCCTTGATTTTTATTTTAGGAATATTTAAAATAGAACAGATTAATTATGTTTATAGTTCCAAATAGATAAAAGTAGCAAATTGAATCTTCTTTCGAAACCGTCACTGCTTTCGTGTGTATGTACCCACCTTTTGATTTCTTTATATTTCCAATACAAAATTTTTCGTTTTTCTTCTGGGCTCTCTCTGTCTCTCTTCTTTTTTCTATCTCTTTTCGGTGGAATGAGTGTGCGCGCAATCGGAATTGAAGTTTAAATTGAATATCGGTTGCTCCAAGTGCTTTGTGTGCTGGTTAAATCGAATGGTCAAAACATCAAATAGAGTAGCTTGTTGCTTAAATCTTTCGTTTCTTTTTGTTGCCTTTACGTTGGTATGTGTACGGTTTAACCAAAAAGTACCTGTGCACCACTACGTGCACACAGGTGTAGTAACTTCATGGCTGTATTTGTGAGTAAGCAACAATCGATGAATTCATTATACGAATGCAACTCTGCCTGCTTGCATACAAGAGCAACTCTAAAGATGAAACCATAAAAAGCTACACGCTCACCATACATACAACAACATTCGTATATATGTATACAGGTAAGCACAGGTATGTAAGCAATATGCGCACATTCTCCCACTAAATTTCAACGACGCTACTACCAATACACTAACACACACACACACATACTTACACGAACACGAACACGTTGAAACATCTTTGGCAACTCAAATCGAATGGAATCGAGACCCACTCGACTTTAACGAACGTCGACGACGACGACAACTACGAGTTTTTCGTACCTTTTGCGCAAACGAGACATTTCCCAATGAAACATTAGAAAATTCTTCTTGATTTTTTAGAAAAATTCAATGGAATTTGTGTGAAATAATTTTGAAAATTAATTGCAACGCATGCAAAAGTGTACAATGTAATGGATTTCAGTGAAAAAAAAGTGAAAAAGTGAGTGAGAAATGTTTTGTGTATGGCCGAAAGTATTTGTTAATTAAATGAGTTTACTCGTTGATGCTGTAACTACTGCTGTTACTACTTACTGCTGCCTGCTGCCCGCTGCTGCGCCATCACATCACACATCGCATCGCATTGTATTTGTCGTTTGTCGGAGAGCGCAGCAGTGATGGACTGAAAGTATAAGCCACAAAAACAACAGCCACTATTACTACAAATATACAACAATAACAACAACAAATCGAAGCCATTACATACAACAAATGCTAAAAGTACTTGAAAAAATTGTGTATTGTGTTGGTAGTTGGATTTTCAATTCCAATTCCGAAAAATAAAAGTTTATTCCCTAACTGAAATATCAAAAGTGCTTCAAGATTCGCGTTCTCGAAACGATTTTGCGCGAAAAGCCGACGAAGAAAAAGGGACGCGTATTGTGCAACATTTTTGCCATTTGTTCGTCATTTGTTTGGTTGGCTGGCTACCTGGCAAACTGACTGACTGACTGGCTGGCATTGTTAAATTTTCCGCGCTACAGTGAATTGTGTGTCTGTCCATTTATATCAGCAATAGCCAAGAGTTTACGCCTATATATTCTACGATTCCGTCATAGTCCGAATCAAATTCTAATACTAATTATTTGTGTGTATGTGTGTTTATATTTGTAAAAACCAAAATCAAAAATGCCCGAATGAATCGATAACTGAATTGAAGAGAAAAAAAAACATATTAAATTCCAATAATTCATTCAATCTTCATCAACTGCCATATTGAAAGTAAGAAAGTGCCAAACGATAGCCGATAAATTGCCATTGGATGATCGTCCTCCAACATTGTTCATCCTTCGAAAGTGCCAATCTAATAGGATTCTAGGAGCATCTGTAAATTGTCTGGTGCAACGCTTTGCCGCTGATGCTAAATAAATTAATATTATATATGTATATATATATATGTAAGTAGAAAGAGAGCGCGTCAATAATATTTATATATAATGCTTGGCCCTCCCCAAGATTTAGTGCCACATGCAATAGATCGTCATTAATATTCATTCATCCATGTGCGATTAGCGCTTACTACACATCGTTATCAAAACAAATGAAAACAACAACATCAACTTTTGTGTAACCCCCCCATGCTGCTATCAGACGCCATCCCGCTAGTCCATTGAATTGAACGAACGTCCCGGCCAGCTCTTCAACACTCTTCAAACTCCTCATATACACGCACATATACGTAAGTTGTGCAAGTCAAATCGTATAGTCGCTGTTTGCGCATAAGCAGTTTGGCTAGTAAAGCTGGTTTGTTATTACCTCATTTACCCCCACTAAGTATCCAAGCACCACCACTTTGCCTTTTTTCATTTTGGTCATAATCTCCTTTCTTTTATTGTTATTTTCGTTTAATTTTTCTTCTTTTTGACGCATTTGTCTTGATCGCAATTGTTGTTGTTAGTTAATGTGGCTTCTTTTTCCGCGGTATTCGTTAGTTTCGTGGTGAAAGAGCCATAATCGAAATAAAAATTACTGCAAAAATCAAAAGAAGAAAGTTTATTTTTATGCACAAACATCGCTGAAATTGTTGTAATCAATTTCCATATAAGCAAAGCAAAAAAAAAGAAGCAATATCCAATTGAACAACGAAGTACAGTGAACAGAATGCTTGAAATTTTGTACAAAATAACTTCAGTCGAGTGAGCCTTGGTGGAATGTAGGATTATGATTCAGTTGATAAATTGTCCATATTCCAATTCTAAGGTTTAATTTAAATGCATATAATAATAAGCAATTTTACTCTTTCATTTCTAAGAGTAGTACCGTGAAAATGAGTAATGAACTTGGAAATTGGGTTCGCATTATCTATTATCCATATATTAAGAGTTAAACTCGAACACTTTTGCTCTCGTTACTGTACATAAAATGCAAATCTCACTTTGCAGAGCTCAACTCAACAATTATTCTTTATTATTATTCACTGCCAATATCCAGGCTGTGCGACTTAAAAGATATGTTATGCTGAACTCAAATTAGGTCCTCTGCTATCCCAATTAATAATTTGTAGAAGAGGATCTTCGATTGTATTGATCGATAAAAACAGCTTGCTAAAAATTCCTTCTCTTCCGAGCCATAGCTAGCAGTTCAGCTCTTCAGCTTCCACACACAAGTCCGCAGTCACTGTCTCGGTAGTCAGATTAACTCCTCATTGATTGATTTCCAAGAGACTCAACAGAGCCTGCACAACGTATCCGGGTCTATGTGGATGTATAGCCTAGCAGAAGTTTAAGGCCCGTTTTGGTCCGATTTTGAAGAAGACGTATGCTAAATACTTTTATTTGTCTAAGCCCTGGAATAAGGCCAGAGATTTAACAAAGCGTGACATAGATATACAAACGTTGAAGACACTCTTTCACCATTTTCGAGAAAAACTTCACGATGGAAATAGAAAGCCGGGCTCTCTGTCTTAATGATAATTTCGTCTTCTAACCTCTTTTCAATGTTTATCAATAAAATTTATATGGAACAAAGATATTATATTTACATATTTGATGACAAATATTGGTTAACGCAGGGAAACTGTTGTTGTGTTTTTAAAAAGGAATAAAATCCAAATTGCCACAGGATTTTACACAGGGCATTGCTGGGTCAACAAACATTTATCCATCTTGAGTATAGTACATGGCGATGGGTCTAATAAGGACCCAACTTCGTTATTTGGGAAATTCTATCCTACAAGGAGGATATCAAAATAGGGTCTAGATGGTCGAAGTGATCTGGGAACATCATGTCAACCTCCTTTCTCTGTCAATCTACATATCTAACCGGACGGTGAAGTGAAAAGCTTTTATAAGGGTTTACCACTCCAAATCCAAGACAAATTTGTATTTCTTATATCTAGATTTTTCGACTGTTTCTAGTATCGAAACCAGGCATCCTGTGTACAGGCCACGGCGACTACATATTTTCAATCTTTCACACCTTTTCATTGTTGGTTATGAGGAATTGCTTCGTTTCAAATATGTGGCAATGGTTAAATGTTAACAAAATAATTCAAATCTTGTGCATTGTACTTACTATGCAACACGACTGCTAGCGCCTGTCAATGTATTAAGATAAGCTGGTGAGAGGTGATTGGGGGCGGAAGGCGTGCGCACACAACGCTTGTTGTGTATTCAAGCGAAATAAAGTGTGCGATTTGGCGTTGGTTCCGTAGTCATCGCTGCAGTACTTGTTTCTTCGTAGTTTGATTTTTGAAAGTTTACTTATGTATGTATGTATATATGAATGTATAATAGCGAAATGTTAAAACAGGGTGTGAGTTTGTGTCTTAAGTCTTTTGTTTTCTTTCATCCCTGTAATGAAACTTGTATATCGTTTACATTTATGCATATGTTTGTGTGTCCAAAGCTTTTTCTTATTTTTTTTGTAAGCGCTGTAAGTGTTTTATATATACTATACATATTACCAGAGAGTGTTGTAATTGTTAATATAAAATTAATATTTGACCCAACACCCTGTATGTTTGTACGAGTATGTGGTACATTAACTTCTCGTCGTTCGCTCTCTCAAGCTCAAAAGTCATGTGTTTCTTTTCCGCACCCACCGCAACACGACACACTGTGATGGTTATGCCGATGCTTGATGCAGCAATTTTACTTCCAGCATCACATACATTGTGCACACACACACACACACACATAGCACATTAACTTTTTGCTTTTTATTTATTTGTAATTTTTATTGTGCTTGGGTCCATAAGATCCATAAAAATTTGCAGCAGACAAACATACAGCCAAGTTACTGTGCTGCGCAAGCGCATGCAGATCGTGCGACAGGCATTTGGGGTCTTTTGCTGAGCGATGTCTTGGTGTACAAGGCGACGTAAATGGTAGAGGGACGAAGCGAACACGGAGGTCTGCGGAGGCAGCAGTACCAGCACCAGCACCAGGAACAACCAACAGACTTCGGCATCTAAGGTGGTGATCTGATATTCGACGTTCGTGCAGCTTGCTTTGTCGTTTTGCCTGCCTCTGCATATGTGCCTACTCCGATGCCAATGCTCTTGCTGTTGCAACTGCTGCTGCTGGGCTGGTGGCGGGCTGATGGCTGGCTCGCTGGCTGACTGTCTCATTTCATCTTTTACCACAGCTACAAAGAGAGACAACGTCGAACGAATCGCGTAGTTTGTAGTTGTAGTAAATGCGAGAATATACTTATGCGCGTGTTCGTTTGTTGCTTCTGATACATATGTATCCATGTGTGTATAGTTATATGGAAAGGTGAGTGATTGAGTGAGAGAATGTGTGTGTTTGAGTTGTTTTTCAATCGCTATTGCATGCTCTCTTATTGTTCACAGGTACACTGGCAAATGAGTGTGTATGTGTTCCTTTTTTATCATCACACGTACATACATACATACATATATAAACTGTATTCGTGTGTGCTATCTCATTTATTTCTTTTTCTGTTGCTTTGTGGTTTCATTTCTGTTGTTGGTTTCTCTTATTTTTTTCATTGTTCATTCTGCATCATGTTTTATTTTATTGTTTTGTATTTTATTTTTATGTTTTATGCTATGCCATTAGCAACAACAACAAAATATACCTACACACATAAATACATACATATGTTTTTGTATGCATGTATTTATATTAAGAAACGAAACACGGGAATGTTATTTCTTATTGCAGATCTTATGTTGCTTTTATTTCTTGTTGTTGTTGTTACTGATGTTGTTGCTGTTGCCTTTTTTTTGAGGTAGTTGTCTTCAACAGATGAACACGAAAATAGTTTTTTCATTTTATGTTGTGCTCATGGCTGTTAATTTGGGTTGTTGTTGTTTGTACCTTTTGTAGAAGGCTCAAGTATATTTCAATATTTTCCACGAAAGCCAAAAGATAGACAGAATCAAATGAATGGATGAGGATATACGTTCGTGGATACCGAACCGTATGTTCAGCGCCTAAAAATTTCAATTTACTTTTAAAAGCAACTCTGTGTGTGCTGAAAGAGATACAGTGAACAGTGTGCAGGTAGGTAGGCATACATATGGGCTAGTGCTTGTGAATATATGCATACGCAACTTAAAATCCATAGGAACTGAAGAATGCTTATAGATTTCAGTGTAGGTAATCTGAATGTTTCTACTTCAATCTGGCTCCAACTACAGTGCAACTCTGCATCTCAATAACTCATTCTAACTTGTTAAATATGTGTGCGGTGATTGTTGTTGTTTTTTTTATTTGTTTCATGTTGCTATTCGTTATTCCATTTGCACGCCAACGCAAATGTAGTTTATTTTCTTTCCAAATGTAAACACAAAAAAAAAAAAACAAAAATAAGTAAAAATAAATGCATGAATAAAGGTCAAGTAAATTTATTGTAAATTCTATTCTAAACGAGACAAAAATATTTTTGATATATGTATGCATTAGAAAATGAATTCCATTTCATGCAAATTTTAATGCGCATGCATTGCAATACCGCTTACCGTCAATCTCTAATAGCGCGTATAATTTGTTTAAATTATTTAACAAAAGAGAAATGCATTGAGAAATGCCATGATAAACGTTCGTGCAGTTTGTTCCTTAAGTCTTTCGTATTCCACTCCGTTCTTATGAAGTATTAATACATTTCATGTAGTGAATTTCATATCATGTGAAATAGGATTTTAGTTTTGAAGAAGGTGTGCCTGAACTGCTTCTTCTTCTTCTTTTATGGCACAACAGTCCTTGGAGCAAACCCAACTGCCCTGCGCATGCAACCCGCAAACCAATCGCTATGCCACAGCGACCGCAACAGGTTAAATACATTTTTTAAGTTGAAGGTTCTACATCAGATCCACCTCTTAGATACTCAAATGCTTTCGATAAGTAAATTATGGACGTTTTAAATTATTCAGTGTCAAATATTTAGAAGAGCATGCATTACAATCCGAAAGTAAGATTCTATTCTATGTTTCGATTGGAACCGTTTTCCTTAAACACCTTTATAACATTTTAAGTTTCGTAAATTAACCAAAACATGTTGTTCTTCGTTTTATTGGTAATTTTGTTTATTCCAGAAAAATATCTATTTCCATTTGGTACCATAACTGGCCGTTCTGGCCTCAGTGTGTTCCTGGACAGCCACTTAACTTAACCTAATATAGTAAAAGAAAAAGGTATTGGCCATAAAAAGTTTCTGTTTCGGAATTTTATTTTTAATACAAAGAATATATAAAATTTGGGAGGAAGAAATTTTCTGCGAGTTTAATTGATGCGACTTCGCGACAAACAGATTTCATTCTGAATGAAACAAAATGTCAAAAATACAGTTCGTAACAAGTGTTGTTGATGTGTTCTGTATTGTTGTTGGCTTCCATTAAATTATTGGTCGAAATTACAGTAAAACCCTCTCAGTAAGAGGAGAATTATCAACTCAGTTGAAATTAACTGTACCTTTGGTTTCGGCCGGAGAACCACTTTGATGAAATGAGAGCAAACTGTAACTTTTTTATTTAATTTCTACACTGTACTATGAAATATATATACTCCATAAAAATTGGATATATAGATCATTTCAAAAGGAGTTGATAAATGAAGAGATGCATACAGAAGGTAAATACCATAATTTATTCTCAATTGATTCATGTCCAATCAACCATAACAACTTGTTGTTGTTTTGAGAAAAGAACACTGAGAAAAAGCGAGAATGAACACAGTCCAATTAAATATATATATATTTTTTTTTGCTGAGGCCATGGTGATATTGAAATTTTACCAGACGAATATCATGAAATTGTTGCATCAAACACGAAGTTAGAGTTTTTCCTCACTCTTACATTGAACATGATACGCACGCTGAACTTCCAATTTTTTAGTGTAGCAATATGGTAGCTATGTGCTATTTTACATGCTACTCCGGGTAGCTATCTTTTATTCACTGGGTTCCCGTTATTCCCCTGATACCTGTGAATTTTCGGGTACCCAAGAAATTTCGAGTACCTGTTGATTGAAATGATCAGTTATCCGTGAGGTTGCGTAATACTCGCTCTTTCGGGTACCCGGCTATACGTCTGAGTGGGTATTACGCGATGGGTATTAAGAGCTTTAATCTAAAATAATATTAAACAGTAAAGTGAATTTATATAGAAGCAGTGAAGAAGATAGTAGCAGTACAGCAAAAATTCATTACGGCAACAACAATAGAGCTTTGTTGTTTTGTAGGTCTTATTAGAACGTCAAAATCAACAACAACAACTTGATTTTGACAACTTACTGCTTTTCACCACAAAGGAAGAAAAGGAGCGAGTTGTAGTAATTCCACTTTATTAAATTCACCTTATTGAACCATAAAGAATATTTCGACAATAACATGGTGAAATTATGTAAGGTGATAGCAAGATTATAACAAAAACAACATAACATGTAATGAATGTCAAAATGGGGAGAAGGAGTAAACAAACAAAAAATAAACAATGATTTTGACAGCCAATGGTATTAACCACGATGAAAGAAGAAGAATGAGTTGCTGGTAACTTCACCTGGTATAAATTCACTTTGTTTCGAATTTATCAACGGCGTTGGGTTGTGGTTATATTGGGAGTATGCTCGGAGAACACCATGAAATTGTTGTTGCATCGAACACAAGGAGAGAGTCTTTACTCACTCTCGCACCGAACACGATATGCTCGGTGTATTGTACACCGAGCATGCCGAGTATTCAGGGTGGCAATGAGTTATTTTACAAAACAGTATTATTGCATATAAAACAGTATTATATAAACCAGTATATTTTGAGAAAAAATAACTGCAGCGAGCTGAATGTAACCACCTCGACCGAGCACGGAAGAAAATGTTTTGTGTTCGTCGAACACCGAGCACCAATATAACCAGGCATACGGAACAAACTTACTTCACTTCAATGAAACTGGGGTTGCTTAGCTAAAACCGAACAAACACTGTAGCGTTTTTTTATTAAAAATTATTTTTTTTTAATAAATTTGTATATTATGCCACCCTTTCCTCTGTGTGGCTTTTCTTTATTTCGGAAAGTATGCACTAAGGTGAATTTATATAGAATGTGATAGTAGTATTACAACAAATTTACCACAGCAACAACAACATGGCTTTGTTATTGCAACCGTAATATCGGAGCAATGTAAATGTAAAAATCAACAGACGGAAGCAGTAGTACAACACAGCAATAACAATACATCTTTATTGCTGCGGCCATTATGGTGGGCGATAAAAAGTAAAACAATCCAACTAAACGTAAACAAACGTTCCTCACCACAAAGAAAAAATGGCGCTATAAAAAAGAAGAGGAGGAATGAGTTGCTGGTAATAGTACCTTATACGAGGGGCACTATTTAAGTTTCAGGTTTTCTTTGAAAACGGCTTTATTGTTTATCAATATATTCACCATGAAGATTTAAGCACTTTTGCATCCGTTTAACCCAATTGTCAAAACAGTTTTTCCATTCCTCTTGAGATACCTTCATCGGGAACAAAAGAAGTCATTGGATGCCAAATCAGAACTGTACGGAGGGTGACCCATCAATTCGACGGTTTGAGTGGTTAAAAATTCGATTGCTTTAAGAGATGTGTGGGAGCTCGCATTGTCGTGATGAAGAATGATTCGGAGACGTTTGCTTTTTTTCCTCAATTCACCAGATACTTCTGGTAAACAAATAACAAATCTTTTTCACGGCCAAATAATTATGCTATATCTAATGTACGCTGGAACTAATGCCTAAGGTTGCCTCAATCTCATAGTATGTCACATGACGATCTTGCTTTATTCATTTTCGCAGAGCGAACGACGACCAAAATACAGGGGTCTTTGAAGGTGCTTCATCGCTAAAAATCTTATTAAGCTTATCAATGCACTGTTGTTGAGATAATAATAAATATTTTTTTGCCGAGATAAATTTTTCAATTCATCTTGGTATGCTCGAGCAACAGTATACCGAGAAATTAAATTAAAAATTATTATTTTGTTAATTATTTTTATAGAAAAATTCAGGTTACAAAAATTGCATTTGCGGGAAAGGTACATATTGATGGTGTGACAGGGTAGTATCAATAAAAAAAATTGAACAGAGACTAAAGCAGAAAAACTTTGACCGCAAAACATTGATCGTGTAACATCAGACTTATATTTTGGTTCCAATAACAATTAAATCCGCTCAATATTCGTAGAAGAATTTCAACGCAACTCAGTTAAATGAATTATACAAAATACACAAAAGCACTACCATTAATATTTCAGTAATTCACAGATGTATCTGTAAAACGATGCAAATTGTTCTTAATCCTTCGAAACGCAAGGGATAATACATCCCAAAAACTTTTGAAGAAGTATCGTGGCAATGTTTGCTAAAGATTATTTATGAAAATATATTTGGGATATTCACAAGCTGTTATATACTATGGTATAATTATATTTGAGTATACGACGCCAAATAAGACACCTTGTGAACATCCCAATTGTTTTCGCTTTTTGTAGTCTTAAGTACAAAATATTGACATTTGACAGCAGTAGTTGTTGTGATATAGTAATGTATTATTAGAGCAAAATGTATGGAATACATTTGGGTCCTACAATGAAACTGCTGAAATATACTCAGCGAGTAACCAGGATGCCTAATCTTTGGAGTTATTTATAAGGCCATCACTTCAAATTATGATTACCAAACTATGGCCCTTATTATGAGCTGCTTTCGACGTTCGATCTTCGCTAGTTATCGAAGATCGAATGTAAAATCCATATTATGAGCAGTGCAACCCTGTCGAAATTTTCGTTGCGCATCGAATTTTCTGTCGAACGCAATTTTGCTTTCCTTACGGTGCATGCTGAGTAATAATTAAGTAGTTTGCTATTTATTTTTGCTCTTTGAAGACTAAAAACAAATTTCAAACAGTTTTTGTAAACTTTTTGCAGGTTTAAAGTGGTGATTGCAAATGGTATTTCCCCAAAAGTTCTGGCGACTAAGAAAGAACTAATGGTTTAGGATCAACCAATAATTCCAAGCATCTAAGCTTTTATTAGCAAAATATACTTTTGCTTGTATAAGTGAATTTTATTCATTTTTGGAAAATACAACTTTCCAGGACATCTAAAGCCTCTGATAATACCACAGACACCCTGGGCTGTGCAAGTCCAAGAGTATTCTCTTTACCAATGCTTAGTTGGAGTGATCTCTAAGCACAAAATCGCAGAACTGTTGCCAATTTAAATATTTTTGGAATTGATCTTGCTCATCTGCATTGCTTGAGCAGTTCATCTATAGTAGTGATCAAGTCCACAAACGCCTCCTTGGACAGTCGAAAGTTCTGTAGAAATCTGTACATGAATTTTGTAGATGCCAAAGATTTTTCGAAAGGTTGCACTTAATCGTTTTCTACTTCTGGCCAGTTCCATCAAGCTCTCATCCTCTTCCGATGAATCGTTGAACCATTATTTCGTTGTAGTCATACCTATTTTGTCCTTATTTTTCCTACTTCATTTTTAAACAAATCGTATTTATTTTTCAAAATGACGATCAGCTGATAGAAAAATACTATCGTGAACAACACAAAATGAGCGAAATTCACAATAACGCTATTCTCTGTCGAAAGCACGTCATAATACCAAACTCAAATTGATTCGATCAGGGCATTCGACTACAGTCGAAGATCGAACGCAGTTCATAATAAGGGTCTATGTTTTATTTAGTTTACTTGGTACAATGTTTGGTTGATATGTCTGGTCGCCTGGAGCGTTATCGCAGCGCAGACTGTGGATTTAGAAGTGGCTTTGTTTTGTGAAGTGTGGGCTACCTTTTATGATTATTCAAATATTGATTAATTGAAACTATGGCCCTTATTATGAACTGCGTTCGATCTTCGACTGTAGTCGAATGCCCTGATCGAACGAATTTGAGTTTGGTATTATGATGTGCTTTCGACAGAGAATAGCGTTATTGTGACTTTCACTCATTTTGGCTTGTTCACGATAGTATATTTCTATCAGCTGATCGTCATTTTGAAAAATAAATACGATTTGTTTAAAAATGAAGTAGAAAAAATAAGGACAAAATTGAAATAATGGTTCAACGATTCATCGGAAGAGGATGAGAGCTTGATGGAACTGGCCAGAAGTAGAAAACGATTAAGAGCAGCCTTTCGAAAAAGCTTTGGCATTTACGAAATTCGTGTACAGATTTCTACAGAGCTTACGACTGACCAAGGACAAGTTTGTGGGCTTGATGACTACTATAGATGAACTGCTCAAGCAATGCACATGAGCAAGATCAATTGCACAAATATTAAAATTGGCAACAGTTCTGCGATTTTGTGCTCAGAGATCACTCCAACTAAGCATTGGGAATGAGAATACTCTTGGACTTGCACAGCCCACGTTGTCTGTGGTGTTATCAGTGGCTTTAGAAGACCTGGAAAAATGTAATTGCCAAAGATGAATAAAATTCAATTATACAAGCAAAAGTATATTTTGCTAATAAAAGCGGAATGCCGGGAATTATTGGTTGGTCCTAAACCATTTAGTTCTTTCTTCGTCGCCAGAACTTCTGAGGAAATACCCTTTGTAATCAGAGGATTTGCTTTCCAACAATGACACAAGTTTCTATAACTGCAATGTGCTGCTCACCACGACTTTAAACCTTCAAAAAATTTACAAAAACTGTTTGAAATTATTTTTAAGTCCTCAAAAAGTAAAAAGAAATGGCAAAATACGTAAATTTTTAACAATTATTACTCAGTATGCACCGTATCGAAAGTAAAATTGCGTTCGACAGAAAATTCGGTGAGCAACGAAAGTTTTGACAGTGTTGCACTGCTCATAATACGAATTTTACATTCGATCTTCGATAAAAAGCGATATATTAATTTTAAACTTAATATGCAAAATTCTAGTTGTTAATACATAAAAATATTTGTGTAGAAAAATTAAAAAATAATTTTGAAATTGTCACAGAGTTGTGGGTTAATACCGGGATTTCTAGAAATATTTGAATTACTATGAAAAAGGCTTGTCGTAGTATCACACACATACTTACATATATGTGTGTGCGATAATGATGTTTTTACATCAGTTTTGACACGAACTGTTGCGGTGGTTGTGGCTGCGGTACTCATTTGTTGTTTGTTCAGTTCACACAGCTGATATGATGAGCACATGGCTGTTTGACTGGTAGTGGAAACACGTTGACTGATTTAGGGCTAAATGACGCAATGAACAACAACTACATACAACAACAAAACATATTTGCAACATGATTTGCTTACCAGTTCAAAACCAAAGCAAAGATGACTGACGGCTCTGCTTGCCCGGCTGAGAGAGTGTCTAGATGCCAACTGAATGGCTGATATTGGACAAATATCAAGTTTCTTTTTAACATTAAAGAAAAGAGCAGCCATAAATAAGCAAAACACAAGAAAGAAAAAATAAACAATAAAACAACCATTCTTTAAAGGAAAACCTGAACTGTTTTTCGTTTATCGCTTAATCTAAACACCAACACTTTCTTGTACAAGTATGAGTTATAATGCATTAGATGAATTCAGGTATTGACTAAGTATGAATAAGAGTATGTACATTAGATGGATTATTTTGCTAAAGTATTTCAGATCTTCCTTGCGACAGCAGAATATGAAAATAGGGTGCTAAAAACCAAACAAAATGAAAACAATTTTAAATTTGGGTAAACTGGATGTGCTACTCCGAAAAGGGTGATTTTAAAGGATGTTTTACAATGGGTTTGGAATCTTGTATGCAAAAACATTTATCTTGCACATAAAATAATTTCAGATATCTACTCCTATTTAAAATAGGCCGCTTAAGCGAATTGTTGTTGCAAGGAAGATCTGAAATACTTTAGCAAAATGTATGGAGCAAATAAGCCATCTAATGTACATATGTAAGTAAGATATTCATGTAGCTACATATATAAAATAATTTCGTAAGGAAGGATAAGTACTGAAACCAAATAAATATTTGTTCTCCATTTCTTTAACCCTTTCAAATCCACAAATACACTGATTTACCTAATATATGGGGCACAGATTTATATTTTGCTACTGGTTTTTATAGTTGGATTTTTTTTAATATTAATTGGCAAACTGTATGAATTGATTAATCAAACTTTTCTCAAGAAGACAGTTCGAGTCAGCCATAATTTTTATTTTGTGTTGATGAGTAACGAAAAAAATGTTTGTATTAGTATTGTGCCCGAATATTTTTATTGCAAAATCAATATCATAAACCAAAATCTGTTTTGGTTTTAGCTGAATATTGTTGAAAGTAAGTGGCCCATTAGTGTATTTATTATTGCATAGAAATTGTTTTAATTTTTTTTTTTTTTTAATATTAAAATGAAACGGCTCTAAGAACGATTATAACGATTGCAATAATATTGTAAAATTCGAATCTATTTCCATATCTTATTTTCATAGCTTCCATAAAAATTTAGGTGAATCAAGGTAAACGTTTTTTCAAAATTATTTTTGGGTTCCAAACAGTAGTGTTGAGTTCGTCCCGCCACTGAAAGGGTTAAGCACATAGTTCCCAATTAGGTTTATTATAAGTATTTTAATTTATTTCATTTTTTATTTCTTCTTAATTATATATGTCAACCATCAACATAAGTTTTAATTACAACTTTTCGTATGTAACGTAAAAATTCAAATAGAAATCTATAAAACAGAAGATTTCGTTAGGTTTTTATTTGAAGTTTATTATTAATAATAATTTGTATGCATATATGTGTGTCTCAATGCATATTTGAATATAAAAAACATTTACCGACTTCATGATGCGCTATAAGATTTTTACCTTTTACACATTTGTTAATTCAAACTAGTTTAAGTAACTTTTTTGGACATATCTGAGACAGAAAGCGAAAGTAAAACCAGAAACCATTTGAATTGTCTTTCCTTTAACCCAGTAATGCCTAGCGGTGCCATATGGCACATTGTCGCTGAGTCGTTCCTGAGCCAGGCTCAAAAACAAGTTTTTTCTGAAGTTACTTTCTTGATCTATCTACTTTGGTTCCCGCTCGTCCTTAATGGGTGAATTATCGTCCAGCATTGGATTTAATTCCCCAAACTACAGATTCAGCTGATGTATATCTCTACTCTCTTATTACTATTCCACTCTTTTCTCTTTTTGCAAAATCTATTGAAATGTGTCAACTGGTCAATCATTTTAAGTGAATGCCCATAGGTTAATCATTTTTAGCTTTTATGCTTATCCCGGTTGACATTATAATAAATTATGTGATGAAAATTTAACCCGCACAGTTAGTTTTACCTTGGAGAATGAGATGTCATTGAATTGAATTGATATATCAATAAATTACAAAGACTTGCCTGTGTTTCCACAACTGGGGCAATGAGGTCTGCTCCGACTGTAGCCCTTGAGGCTCTATTAAACCTTTCCTAAACTAATTTATTTATTAAGAAAAAATCACTGCAGTTTGCATCATCATCTTAGAAACGAAGAAAGTGCAGTGCGCCAATGGGGGAACCTACTTAGAGATGAAGCCGAAATGCACACACTTAATCCAGCCCTAAGTGACTTCTGTCTTCCCAAATATAACTTCAGACACCAATTCAAGGTAACATTCACAGACAGGGCTGACAGGGAAAAGAAAAAACCTCCATCACCGCATAACTCTCATGTCTGGTACACAGATGGCTCTAAAACGGATTGTGGTGTTGGTGCAGGTGCTTATAGAGAAATACCAAGAAGACACCTATTTATCAGTATTACCAGTATGGGTCAAGAAAACTCAGTTTTTCAGACCGAAATACATGCAATAGAGCTCTGCTTTCGAGAAGAGTTAGACAGTGACACTATTAAAAGCCACGTCCTTATTCACTCTGATAGTAAAGCCGCATTATTAGCACTTAATGCGTTTAAATTTAAGTCATAATTAGTCTATGCAACTAATGAATACACTAGCTACCCACAAAAGAGTTCATCTAATATGGATGCCAGGTGGTAGTGGGCATATGAGGAACGAAAAGGTAGATGAGCTCGTTAGAAAATTAGCTGCCAGCAAATTTACTGGACCAGAACCATTCTGTGGGCTGCCATGGCGTTCCACGAAGCACAATCTCAATAAATGTCTTGAAGGTAAATCGCATCAATACTGGATGGAAACAAAAGGTATAAGAGTAGCAAAAACCTTCATGCCAACTATATCTAGAAAGAGAACTATAGATATTCTTAGATTAAAAAGAACAGGTATTCGCATTTTATTAGGTTTCTTCACTGTACATTGTAGAGTTAGTAAACACTTATATAATATGAAGATAAGTCAAAAGTAGGTTATGCAACGAAGAAGAGGAAACAACTGGACACTTATTGCGCCACTGTCTTCGTTACTTAGGAAACTACTGCCTATGAGAATGTCTTAGAATTCTTAATGTATACAAGACTCCGGGAGGATTTATAATCTATAGAGTTTGTCACAATTTTGCGCCTCGGTGACCAGTTCCCATTCTTTATTCAATTTAATTTAATCTAGATAAATTATTGGTTAAAAGCCAAAAAAAATTACAGAAATTATAAATTAACAGGTCCTCGGACTTTTAAACCAGTTATGCACAGCTGTCCAAGTTTTTTTTTTTAACGTTGCAAATGGTAATGTGAAAGATTTAAGTATTTGTGAATACTGGTGCGCTATAAGAAATGATTTCAACAAATTATAATAATCGATCAGTTGTTTACCTGCAAGTTTTTTACTAGTTTTCTGTTCACGTACTTCTTTTTTTTGCTATTTCTCTCTTTGCTAGAATTTTTTCTCAATTTTTCTTTTACTCTCTCGCTGCAAGTTTTTACTGGGAAAGTACATGAACAGACCTATTTTCTTGGTTAAAACTTTGGTTAATGAGGTATTGCCACTATTGCCATAATAACGATTTAATTGTTGTTTTGACGACGGTGTGCAATTTTTGAAGCTGGCAATGCTTTTGTCTCATTTTATACATTTAATCATTTAACCTAAATGTTTTATTGAAGTACTGAACCCCAATAAAAGCTTAAAATTATAGTTGAAATTTGTTCATGTATTTTGTTGTTGTAGATTAAAATTATTTTGCATTTTGAACCAAATACCCCATTAAACAGCATTTTAAGCAAGATAATGAACACTTTAAAAGTATTTATACTATTTGATCCCAGAGAAAACTTATTACTCATTACTCTGAGTGCTCATTAAATTCTTTATTCACTCCATTCTCTAGAAATCACAACCAATATTTTATAGGTTTTTTTTTTTGGAATGCTGAAAGGTTCTTAAAAAACTGATCACGGGCTAATTTAATATAGTTGAGATATATTTCGAATGGAATTTTACCGCAATCCCCTTTTGCACTCTGTTAGCGAGATATTTTTAAACTGTAGGAGGATTTCTTGATCCGAATAATGAAACGACTGTAAAGTCAAAGTAGATAAGAAATGATTGTAGGGTAGGGCATACCAAATGTAGTCCCCCTTTCAAAATACAAATGCACATTTATAATGTTCCTTTCGATTAAATTTGGTAGGTATACATATCGATGAATTATATATGTATATATGTAAGTATACAATTGGAAAAGTGATAAACAAAAACAACCAAAAGACCTAAGATAATCATGCTTGAAAAGGGAGAAACAACGAGCAAAACAAAATTCACAAAATATTTATGGATGCCATTATCTTAGTTACATGATTCGCTCCATACTATTATGAAACTCTTAACAATATATTGAATTGCTGAGGCAACCGATGAAGAGCAAGAGAAGGAGGAGGAGAAGAGCAGTAAACTTTAAAACCAATTTAAATTTGTAGCTGTGTGCTGCTGATGCTGTGACATAGGGAGATTCAAAATGTTCACTTTGTTATTGCCGTCATAGTTTTTACTGCTTCCCTTGCCTCTTCTTCCGCTTTTGTTTCTCCTTGTATATGTCTTTTTTTAGGCTTACTCGTACCTCTTGTATGGGTCTTTGTTGCTTTGTCTTTTACTCTTTGTCTCTATTACTTCGGTTGGATTTTTTATTTTATATATTTTTTTCACTTTTTTTTTGTAATTCCGAAATATATAAGATCCTAAAATACATTGTCTGAGTCTATATTCACAAAAAAAGAAGATGGAGGGTGAGGAGGGTGGATAAAATTGGACATAATCAATGACGCAGCACGGACAAAGCGCGTTGACGCAGAAAACGAAAGAAATAAAATGTTAAAATATTTTAAGTTAAAATGAATTCCATTGAAATTTGTATTTTTATACACTGCAAACACTGTGCACAGTGTTCAGTGGTTTTGATAAGGTAACGGTTATTTGTGGAGCCCATTATTAGGCAATTGTAGGTATAAACACATACGTTTTTTAATTTAGCCATGTCGTCTATTGCCTGTCCTCCCATTCATGTTACATTTTCAAACAGGGATACATATGTATCGAAGAAAGTACTGAAGTAATAACAGTAAGTACTCCTATAAACATTAGCGGATCCAGACATTGCTGAAAGGAGGGGAGGGGCGGTTTAGCTTTTCCTTCTCTACTAAATTTTATTTGATTCGTGACCAACGATCAAAATATAGACGAATTTCATCTGCAAAGGAGGGAGGAGGAGGAGAGGGAGGGGGTTTATCCCCAAAGTCTTTCGCTTTCGTGTCCAATTATGTCATGGAATGTTCCTTCTCAGCTTATACTATTGATTGATTGATTGATAGCTTATTGTAACCGCACCAATTTATAGTCTAAAAATAAGCTTGAAACACACATTTAATATTCTATGTAAGTTTATTTTGACAGATTTACACTGATTTTCAAAGTATGCAAATCTATTGTACCAATAAAAATCTGAAATATCTTGGTCAGTTTTGCATCTAAAGTGTTCATCTTGAGTGTTCAACGACTTATAGTCAAATTGTGTGCAGTATATTTTTATGAAACATGTTAGCATTTTATCTCCGTTCCTTATGGGTCGTTGTTGCATTTGCATTCACAAGAAAAAGATTTACAAAGATGTTTCAAAAAAATATTACTCATAAAATTTTGCTGTACTGTCGTATTTAACATAGTATAGCCAACAAATCTGTTTTAGTTAGGGACATAGTTAGTAACTTTTTAAGTAGATTCTCCTTGATTTTATTGATTATAATATAACTCAAATTTTAGGTTTCTGATGCTCAGCGAGCTACAGTAAAATTTTACGACCCTTTGAATGTCATTAATAGAATTTTATTTATGTTAATAAATGTTCGAAAAAACTTTCACTACTGAAAATTTCCCACACACAGGTTTAATTTTTTCAAAATATTGAAAAAATGGTGAACTTTAAGCCCGCATAAAATATACATTGGATCAATATTTTTAAAACGCCGAGGCTATGTGACATTTTTTTGAGCTATATCAGAATCGTTTTTCATTGTTACTAACCTTGTTGTTTTGGGAAAGTTTTTTTTCGGACAGTTATTAACATAAATAAAATTCTTAAACTAAATAAATAAATAACCCACAAAATAATTACTATCAATTAATTAGCTTTTAGTACAGAGTACAGCACCACTTGTTCCATGACTTTGAATGAATAAAATTTGAAAGCGGCTAACACTTTTTTTACGGGAAGTTCAAAGTGGTGAGCTGATTGAAATCGGCCTTCGGAGTAATTCAATGGGGAGACAGAAAATTCGCTTCATAACCTTTATATTTAAATTAAATGTTGAAATGCTCAGGGTAACCTTTCGGGAAAAGGTTTCACGAAAAAAAGGCTACAAGGATATTTTTATGTACCAAATATACACTTTTTAATTTAAAGATCAATGTATGTTCAATACACTTCAATGATGTTTGAGGTTATTCAATTAACTAAAATTTCAAACAATTTTTATTGGGAAAAAAGGTGTGGATATAAAAGAGCTGGTGCAGTAGGCGCTCATAAACTGACACATGCGCAGAACAATTGAGATTTATGAATTGTCGTCGCCGTGGTAGAAAAGTGTAAACATATTTTCACACGGCACCACCTCCAGCTTAAGTGGCCATGGTCGAAAATTCTTGGTGTAGTAAGAATGGTGTTAGTGTTCTGGGCTGACCTACTTGCTCATCTGAACCAAACCCTATTGCAAACCTTTGGGGAAGTAAAGTAGGAAAGCTCAATGCCAATAAAGGGTAGAACAACAATGTGCCTAAGCTCAGAACAGTCTAAAATTTCGACTTCTATAAAAAAGAAACTGGAGGGAAGAAGGGGTTCAACCGACTTCTAAATATAAAAAATGTTAACTTTGAAACCTTCAAACTTTGTATTTTAATTTTTAAAAAATGACGATATAGTTATGAAACACAGGAAAATCACATTTCTTTAATTACCTTTAATTTTTATTTTTATAAATTCATGGGATGAAGTGTGCTGACATGATAATTTTATAAATAAAAGAGGAATTATAAACTTTAAAAATTTGTCTTAAAAAATTTAAATAAAAGCACAGGGATATATGTAGGAATGAAATGGACTATATGACTGGACTGTATTTATGTGCATATCATATGTAAAATTTTATTTTATGTTGGCACCGCTCAGTAAATTGATTTTGAAAATGATAACCATAGCACCCAGTTTTGGAATATACCCGACGATTTCTAAAACTATTTAATAAGTTTCAGCTTCAAATTATTCAACAAATTGTTTTTTTTATTTTGTTTTGAAACTGCGAAAAAGGTTAACACTGTCAAGGATTGAATGAGTAACTAATTAATTTAGTGGGGGCTATGGCTAACCATTTAACCATGACCAAATTTATTCATATTTCGTTTGTCGTAACTAAAATTTTAGTTGGTTAAGTGGTTGATTTAAAAAAATTATACTCTGAGACCAGCCGATTGAACTTCAAATATGGAATCGATGTAACACTGAATAAAGTTGTTACGCTGTTTTAGGCTGCCCGAACGAATGAAGATTCTTTAGATAAGAAATTGTAGCTAACAAATTTTCATTCGCGCAACCATTTACACCGGCCTAATTTTGTTTGCTCGCCCGGTGTAGATGGCACAACAGCAACACTGCATTCGCATCAAAAATTGAACTCAGTTCGATCAGCCCGAACGAAGATTTTACCCATTCACATTGCTCGTGAGCATTTTGTAGCTAACCAATGTTCAACCTTGATTTAACGCTGCACCATTTACACTATGCGAACGGATGAAGATTCTTTCGTTCGTTCGGGCGGTCCAAATGCAGAGTTAGATATACATATCGCTCATTTACTAAAACACTGTTATAACTAAAAACGCGAATTTAAACCAAATGAATGAAGGTCTCTCCTTCAAATATCGGGAACTGTATATAGAGCTGATAAATCCTGCTAAGCAGCTCAATACCTGCAATGTCACAGTGGCCTGGTAACTTTGTTATGTGTAGTCAACTGGTGCTGACTGTTACAACATTCCTTTACCAACTTCGAAGGGGAGCTTCATAATGAAAGTGTTTGGAGAGCCGTTTGAACGGAACCGCTAAGTTTCATCAGGAATTCTGCTTTATTTTTCTACTTATAATTGTTTATTTAAATTTTCGTATTTAATTAAAGTCCTATGAAACGAAGTCGAGCATGCGCCTCTAGAGTTATCATTTCCAAAAACTGTAATGTTTTTTACCACTTTCATAATACAATATTATTATTTGTATATATATTTAGAAGCAAGAAGGAGCCGCGTCACTAATCTGCTATGAAACTGACCTCACCCACACTAAACAGCACAGCTCGAGGAGCAAAACATAAACACGTAAGCATTTGGTTTGGTACTATAAAACAAGTTTCACCAGTCAAGTCAGCTGCCAGTGAACTTTGCAGCATCGGGTTGCTCACAGTTGCGCGACGCTATGCGATGCAGCGCTGCACGAAGCGGCACTTACATAAATAAGTTGAGCAGATTTGTATTTGAACTGCGCATACCACATTCCCATGTAGTGTCGCCGCATTAGGTCAAGGATTACCTACCGGTTCCAGTTTGTTCGTTTTGTACTTATTTGCGATGACTCTCCTGGAAAAACATGTTTCGTATATTTGCAGACCACATACATACAAACAAACAAACAAACATATTTGTAGTTCTTGTTTTTGTTTGTTGTTTTTGTAACTACCATGAACCAGAATTAAGCAATGAAAACAATAGCAGCTCAGTTCAGTTCAGTTCAATTCTTGTTTGATTGCAGATAATAAAAGCGTTTACTAAACGTGTTTATGAATAGTTGTTGGCCCTTTTTATTTACCCATACGAGTACAAAGGTTTCTTGATGATGATGTTTCAATTTCACATATTGACGAATGAACAGAAAAGCAAAAATTACCATCATCGTTGTGATTTGAAATTTGCGAAGGAGTTAAACTAGTTGGACGGGCACGTGTGTGAATTCGTTCTTTTGTCGTTTTTTATTTGTACATACTTACCATGCGGAAGGCATGCATGCCTGCTGGTCTGCCTCAACCAAATTGAAAACACGTTTAAATGTGTTCGTGTTATCCTGATTTTGTGGCTGGTGTTTTTGATGTTATTGTATTGAGTGGTGGCATCGCATCGTGTGGTATGCTGGCAATGAAGGCTGGTTTGTTTTTCCTCGTCACTAAACCTGAACTATGATCAATAATAACCTGCGCTATGTTTATCGTGTCAAGCAGATTTACTTGTATTTCTGTTTGGCATACTGACTGTAGTAACGTCAAATTCTAGGAATATCCTGTAATTGTGTGCTTGAATGGCTTTGAAATGATATTAAACAAGTTTATACGTACGTATGTGCATATGAATGTATAATAGATAAATTTCATAGTCAATCAATGCTTGACATTTCACATTGGTCCTGATTTTCTCAATTCTCCTTAATTATGCTATTTTCGTTTAAGATTCCCTTTGATATATATTTTAGCAGCATTTGTTGACATATATGAGAGTTAGGCATGGCTTTTGGCTGACTACGCCCCTTTCTTTTGAGAAATCTAAGAGTATTGAGCCAATGGCCTCTTTATCATCCTTTATGGATTTTATGGATCTTTATCAAAGTCGAAAATACCAGTTATTAATGCAAAATCTTTATGTAAAGGGTGATTTGTTAAGCGTTTAGTTTTTGATTAAAAAACAACACGAAAAAGTACGAAAGTCAATAAATCAATGCTTGTCAGTGACTTTTTAAGGATTATTTTATGTATATGTTGACCACAACTACGTTATAAGCTGGGCTAGTTTTTCCAGCACAAAAAAATAGTGAAATATGCGAAGCAAAACAGCACAATTTTTATGCAAAATATGTTTAAAAAATCATACATATTTTTACCACTTTTATATCAACTCGCTTTGCTTGTTTGTGTCCGTTTATCTGTTCGGGTGGAATTTTGCAACCGATTTTAAACTAACTTCTAGATGAGCTAGAGACTTGAAACTCTAAATTTTGTTTAGAGCTGCACTATAATGCAATATAAAATATTAGCGTACAATAATTATAGTACAGCATACTTTCAGGCTGGTGTATAAATATTATTATTATACAATAATTATAGAACAGCATACTTTCAGGCTGGTGTATAAATAAGGAATACGGTGTTAACTAACAGATGGCATAACTGATGTATGGTTTATGTCGAGGATAATCAATATGGCGTTTTGAAAAGTAGATATTGCATTCATAGTTGTAAAAATAATTTTTTGATACCATCGTAGATTTTTCAGTACACTTTAAGGTTCGGAAATACGTCAGTACATAAAAAAAAATTTTTAGTACACTGCACGAAAGTGCACGAAATGTTTTTATGTGATAGTATTTCATAGAAAAATGTAACTGAGTTGCTATTCTTATATGGCTGTTATCGATTACACAGTGCAACACGAAAAATTTACAAGGGCTTAGGCCTATATAGCTGTTGGATTGGGAGTCAAAGATTTCACACACACACAAGACTTAAAAAAAGAAAATAATAATTTAAATAATTTTTTTTTTAATATACTAAGTTTTTAAAACGGCCTAAAATGTATAAAATAATTTCTCCTAGTCCCATAGAGATTTATAACCTCATATAAATTCTTAAACCCCATACAGATTGTCCTGAAAATTTATACTTGTGAATTTTAGTAAAAATACTTACCCTGGTTATAAGTGACCAGATTCAAACTGCGCAGTTCCAACTTAGCCTAGAGGGGAATGAAGCAGAGAATAAATTTGCAAGGAAAAAATAGAAAAAAACAAAAAAGAATGGAATAATTCTATAATTTATTTAAATTTTTTTTGGTATCGATATTTATCGAAATTCTTTATTTTCAAGTATGGTTAACTCTTTCTGGCGAATGTAATTAAGTATAAAGAGGAAAATTGAGTCGCATATACTTTCATATTTGAATGAAAAAGAATGTTCAAGTTCTAGCAATATTGCACAAAACATGCTCAGTATCAGTAGAACGATGATGACGGTCGAAGTGCGCGAAAAACATTTTTCACAGAGCACGAATTTTGGTAATAAAACTCAATAATTGGTAAGCGTTGTTCGGGTGCAAGTTTTTCTATGATGCGATGCTAACTGAGCATGTTGGACTTTGACGTATCGCGAATCACAAGCAACTGTCAAAAATTCTACACTGAAAAACCAAACAGCAAATAAATCACCCTTTAATTCAATCTTCGTTGAACTATCGTTTGACAGAAAAATAGTGAAAGTTCTAATATCTCTTCTTTATCAGATTCAATACAGTTTCTACACCAGAGTTGGCACTTAAAACATAAAAATTTCAATTGCCTACACTCAAGTCGCGTCTATGTAAACATTTTGACAAATTCGCAGAAGTGAATAGGTTTTTCATATCGTTCTTCTAAAAATATATTCAATCAGAATAAAGAAAAGCAAGCTACCACAATTGATTGATAAACCTCCGACCGCACGTTTTGTCCGTCTCAGCTATATACTGGCATGCAAACTGCATGATTCAAATTTCAGGAATAAAAAAGGATGATTTCCTTTTATATTGTTCAGTGTATGAAGCTTATAGTCCCAGCAGGAAAAGGTAATCTATAGTAATCGAAAAAATAATCTATAATTCAACAATCTATCGATCATAGAATAGATTATTTTTAACACGGTGATGCCATAGGGAAGTAGCTACTGATTATTTATTCGATTACTTTCGTAAGGCATTGTCTACTTTCTCGTTTGGGTGTTATTGGTCTATTGCAATCTTTCAACGAAGATTTTTCTTTCTCGGGTCTACGCAACTCTCTTATGAGTCTTCCATGGGGCTCGTTTTCGCAATTCGCGGTAAGGGTGACAGAACAATGATCACTATTCATCTGCGATTATCTTGTCGATTAGCGATATGTATGTTCACAGGATTATGAAAAAGAAAACACGAGTGAACGCAGCAATTGCTACAAGAAGCTTTAAAAATTGTTTACAATTAGCCAGCGGATTCAGTAGCTCTGAGTTTAGTTTTTTCAAACTTGTACTGAGTATATGAAAATCTGTGGCTCCATTTCACTGAATCAAATAGAATTGAATGGCGATGATTGGACTAGATTGAAGTTTGTAAATGTAAAATTTTTATTAATTGCATTAAAAATGTATAACCTTCATTATTGTTGTTGCTAAGTAGCATAACCATTCACAAAGTAGCATTTAATTGTGGCAGTGGTATAATAAAAAACATGTACACACGCACATACATTCATAGGCTTATGTAGCTGTTGCAGACATTTGAATCGCACAAGTTCGATAAACTCAAAAAATTTGCTGTCTTGTCGTTTTATTTTTATTGTACGTGTTAGTATATTTGTCCACAACAGCTGCCAATCCGGTTAAGCTTATCGAGCCATCATAGCAGCAACGCCATCATCTGCTATAAGCGCTGGCGTTGATTTTTCACTGTTTTTGCTTTCGCAATGATAATTGTTAAATTGCTGAAAGATTGCTCTAATAAATAATAAATAACCTACCTTAACTATTGCTGTCGCAATTGCTTCTGCCTTTAAGTATGTATAAGTAAGTGAGTGTGTGTTTGAGTGTGTGAGCTGACCAAACTACAAACGTCATCGCAATGGCGTCTGTCAACATTAACACCAAACACAATACAAACAAACATGAACATCAAACGAAAAACAAAAAAGCTACATCTACATCAACAGCACCAACAAAAAAATAAATATCTACTCGTCTGTCGAGTCTGTGAAAATTGCCGCCTATTTCTGTAAATCAAAACCGACCAGTTTTCATCTTTTTCCAATTATTGATGTTGCGATAAAAGTCCGATTTACTACAATAGGTTGCGCAGTGCGCTTTTTGTTTTCTTTGCTATTGTTACTGCTATTATTGTTGTTTTTGTTTGTAATGTTGTGGAAAGAGTAGAGCTAGCTGGTTTCGCTACTTTATTAAATTGCGAGTATTATTAGACGGACGTCGTTTTCCATCCGTTTATCCGTCTCAGAAGAGTGAGTGGTGCTGTCTGTCATCGCAATTGACATTTGTGGCTCGCAATTGCACCGGGGTCAATGCCCTCATATTAATTTGTAAATACCTACGTATTTGCTCAAAACAGATTGCAATTAAAACTAACTTAGCTTTTGTTTTGTATTAGAATATGCCTTTATGAATATAATTTTGAGAATTTTTGGGCAACGTTTATTTAATGAATTGGGAAACCTGATTCGCAAACGGCGTCTAAGTGACTCGCGTACATTATTTGGCGCCGCCGCAGTACAAGCACTTTACAAGAATGACAGATAGACAGACAGACAGACAGACAAAGATATTCACTACAATAAAACACGCTCCAAACGCAAACATCATTTTTCGAACAGGTTTGATTTGTTTTCCTTACTATCGTTATGTATTTGAATTTGCCGCTTCGTTATTATCAGGCGAGCACATTGTTGTCAATCAGGTTAGATTTGTTGAACTTTGTTTTGTTTTGGTTTATTTATTTACTCATATTTCGTTTTCTTTAGTACAGAGTGAGTGCAGAGGTATATGTGTGTGTGAGCATATGTGTGTGTATGGTAACAGTGCGTAAGGTACATCTGAAGGACAAAAAAGAAAAACTGCAAATTTTGAAGGATTTAGAAAACCAAATTCAACTAGAACGATTTTTTTGTCAGTTTCAGGCTTTTTGTCATTCTGCAAAAGAATAAAAAAGTTACAAAAGAACAATAAACGAGCTCCATGCGCACGAGTCTTGCTGGAAATAATAGCTATTGTATTTCAATTAAGAATATCAATGTACAATTATTTCTCCATAAACTCATACAGGCTCACACCATTAGTCTTCCGGCATCATACTTTACTGTGTTTGAGATTAAGGATCTATCCATGCATTTTTATTGTTATTATTATGTTTGGGGATGTGCACTGCGTCCTTCAGAACTATTGTGCCCCCTCCAAAGATTATAGTATTTTTAAAGAATTATAGTATTTCCATAAGCCCTATTACTGCAATAAATTTTAGTATAAGGCCTATTTCCAGTTGTTTCAGCATGCCGTCTAGTATTTGGTAGTCTCCCAAAAACTTTTTCCGGCTTTGCATGAGCGCTGGACACTGTCCTAAAATGTGTTTTGAAGTTTCGGTTTCTTCCCCATAAAATCTGCACGACTCATTGTTGCATATTCTCAGTTTTGTCAGGTGATAATTCAGCTTGCAATGCCTTGTGAGAATTCTCAGATTCTCTTTTGTTAAATTCGTGCAATCATTAAATCTTTTTAGTTTATCCGTTCCTAAAAGAGTTTTTGATTGCACCATCCCAGTATGATGCTCGTAATTGGTTCTCTTCTTTCTTTAACAGTATGGTTAGAGACCTCTTTCCCATTCCAAATCGGGTTTCTGCTCCCTTTTTGGCAAGTTCGTCTGCCTTCTCATTTCCTTCTATTCCTACGTGGCCTGGAACCCAAAGTATCCAGACCTTGTTCAGCAAGCCAAGTGTATTTAGTTTCTCAAGACAGTCCCTAACCAGTTTAGAGTTTACTTGGTAGGATTCGAGTACTTTGATAGCCGCTTGGCTGCTAGTTAGAATTCCAATGTTCTGATTACGATAGTTCCGCTTGAGGTTGAAGTAAACACACTTGTGTATGGCGTATATTTCCGCCTGAAAGATACTGGTGCATTTACTCATAGGCTCGAAGTATTTTATCCTTGGCCCATATACCCCCACTCCTGCTCTTTCGGCAGTAAGAGACCCGTCTGTATACCATGTTATCATTTGATGGTTTATATTGTAGGTATCAAGAAAACCTTTCCAATCCTTTTTATTACTTAGTTTCTCCATGCATTTGCCAAACTTGTTAACAAACATCTGTATAAAAGTATAATATTTTGATTCGTTGGGAAAATTATCATATCATATATTTCTTATTGCAAATTCTAACCACTCAAGTGTGTTTTTATGCGGCTAATGATTGCAAAGGCTTGCCTGATGATTTCGGGTGTACGCCTTTAATACAATACTATAGTTCTTCATTTACCGTTGAGGAACTTATGAAACCATACTTTACCACCCCCACGCTTAACATGTTAGTTCCTACTCGACCCGATATTTGTATATATAACTTTTGTACCAACAACTTTTTGGACCATTGAGAGGTTGGGCTTAACTCTTTTCCTACCATTTTTCTCCAACAAAAACACAATTTATAGGTAGGTGAAAGTGTCTGCGTGTACGACGGGTTTGGATTTTCGTTCACAACTTATTTTTTTTCAAATAGTTTCTCGGTAATATAATTGAAATGAAAGCTAATGTCAAATGCTAACATTCAGATTTTTTTTAAGCCCAAGCGTCCCATAACTGGAGCTCTGGATATATAATAAGTAATGTGTCTAGAAATCTGCGGTTTGTTTCATTAAAAGAACGTACTTTTTCCAAAAAAGTAAAAACCGATTTTTCAAACAATAGATCCCTTTTTGTAGACAAAGGCACATGTTATTATTTCTTGAACATTTATGGTTACTATATTCAGACTTTTATGAAACACCATACATATGTACATATGTATGTATATATTTAGAAATAGAAACGTTTTCATTTCATATTTTCAAATGCTTGCATGGAAATAATAGTGTGTTTGATTCAATATATCTTAATCCTCATCTTTATATATGTGCAAATAAAACGTTTCAAGAAAGATATCATTTGGTTTCAGTTCCATACATACACGTTCTATTTTTGGAAAATTCGGGTCAGAAACGCTGACGTAGTTTTAGAACTCATGCAAAGATCATTGCTGACTTTCCCAGTCTTATCCGATTTGTAAATTGATCTCGTTTTACGCTTTGTTTTACCCAAAGTTCCTCCAATTTGGATTAGAAATTCTGATTCTGAACTTTTGTTGAACTTTTCTATGTATTAGAAAATTTTTTAAAAACTTGAAGAACTGTCAGTGCTTTTAAATCCTAAATCACCATTGTATGTCTCTGCAGCAAATATTGTTCGAGATGGAGCGCTATAAACAGATATACCATCTGGAACGAGCTGCAAGGAGACAGTTGAAAAAAGTTCGTACATTTTTTTTTATATTTGAGATCTATTCACCTTTCGCAGATATTGTATTTCGTAATAATCCAAAAACAACTTGAATTTAAAATGATCTTGATTCATGTGCGGTAGGCAATAAGGGTGCGCTAATAAGCGGTTTTCTAACGTTAGCAAACAGAAAATGGGTTGCAAATAGACCATCTCAAGCATTGTCTTTTTCCTTTCGAAATTCCTTATTATCTGACTCCGCTCAATTTCGATATAACTAAGAAATTATGTTGAGACAGCTCTGGAATCGAAAAAACTCTGCTAATCGATAACAAATCGCTGAAAACCACATCACAATAAAAAACTAGCTGCTTTCCCTTACAATTCTTTCCTGTGTCTCGGGTATAGTACAATGTTCCTTGAAATTGAATGCTTTGGTTTAGTCCAGACCACTCTCAACTCTAAACTCTAAACTACAGGTAATGGCAAGCTTCCAAGAACTCAAATTTGCTTAAGGGGACATTCCAGTTTAAAATTTGAAGAGCGACGATTTTTTCTTCCTGATTTTTTGGGTTCCTTATAGTTTCAAAAATATTCTCCTAAACTATTATTGAAAAATTCGAAGTAAAATGAAAGTTATACATGTAATTTTACCTTGGTTTACTAAAAAATAGATGTAAAGTCCAAAAACAAGTTTCAAGAAAACAGCTTCAAAATCATTACTCAAGGATTTTCAAGGTCACTGATTACGAATCTGATATAAAATTTTTCAAATTCCAAATAGCAGAAAATTTTTTTAAAAATTCATCGGATTCGCTTGAAACTCATTACTCGGGGGTTTTCAGGGTCGTTGATTACAAATCTGGCATTAAATTCGTAATCAGTGACCCCAAAAACTCCCAGTAATGAGTTTCAAGCGAATCCGTTCAATATTTTAAAATTCTTCGTCCATATCCTTAAAATCGACGAAAATCACATAGCTCATGCCAACAGAAGGAGCGGAGAATATTTTAATAAAGCACGTACAGCGAGAAAAAAGGCCCAATCAGGGCATCTAAAGAAGTTAACAGAACTTGAAGACCTTCACCAAGGTTGGCTGACTAAAAGTAATTTGCATAATCGATTTCATTTTTTCAATTAAAAAAAAAATTTATTAAAATAAAAACTTTAAACACGGACTGTTATCTCAAGTTCTACTGAACAGATTTGCCATTGCAAAATTATTTCATCCTTTAGTTTATTTAATATGTGGGCAAATTTTTGCTTGATCGATTGAACAGTTCTTGAGAAAAAATCGTTTTCAGAAAAATGCGTTCAAAATTTCAAAAGCAATAAATTATCGGATCAATTCCAAAATTTTAGGAGACAATCTTAAAATAGTATTTTATTTTAATTTCTAACTCGTCCTTCTAAAGGCATAATCTGTTGCTGTTAGGTAGGATCCATCAAATACATTACTGTATTCACTGATGGATCCAGGGAGGAACCTTTAACACAAAACCCTATGCTGTTCGACACCTGAATAGGGATTCTCAGTTTCATAAAAATTTATTGTGGATATTTCCTCCCGAAAAAATCCTAGCTACGGCCTTGCTCGCAGTACATATGTTTTTTGTATGGGGCTTCTTATTTTTTTCTACTTAATTTGCTGAATTTGGTGAACCATTTTGAACGTTTCAACTTGAATCCATCAATATTTAGTTATAAGTTGGTGGAAAACAATTATAATAAGCCACGAAATAACTCCTAAATAAAATAACACCTAATCGAAAAAATGAAATAACTTCCAAAAATCTTCATATAAAAAAAATTAAGGGATATTTCATTTTTTATTGGGAGTTACAGTGAAATAACTTCTAATCGGCAAACATTTTAGGAGTATTTTAATTTTTTCATTAGGAGTTATTTCATAATGAGATGAAATAACTCCTAATAAAGAAATGAAATAACTCCAAATGAAAAGATGAAATAAGTCCTAATATTTATAAGTTATTTCAATTTTGTAATGTTGTTTTTTTGAATACAGTACACACTTTGTACTTTGCTATTTTGGCATCAAAATTTAATTCCTCGTACTAAAAATCCGAATATTTCAGAACGGGGAACGGATATTCGCACTATTTGAAAGTAATTTCTACCAGAAAAGATCTAACGTTTTGGTTTTCTGAAGCTATAAGATATTTACCATGAAAACTAAATTGTGTTTTATTCGCCTGACTATGAGCATGATATTTTAAGTTTACGTTTTACTGCAACCATACAGGAATACCATAAGAAATTTCCAAATTTTTACTTTCCTTATTGGGTTGAATACGATAATAGCATTCCATTGAAAGCAATATAGTTTTCGTTGCACCTTTTGGTGAAGGCAAGCAAGAATGTGCAACAAGCGCATAATGGCATTATGCAAATTGCTACTGTTGCTGTTGGCAAACATTGCCGGTAATGTTGTGCGCAATTGATATTGCTGGTGCTTTGCAGATTTTTGTCTTGTGGCTTGTAATCACTTATTGTTCTAAAAAGCAAAAAAGTAAAAACAGAAAATCATTGCGGTGCACTAGTTTTGGCCATGTGGGAAGAGTGCGACGACCAAAGAATGCGGAGCCCATATATTTATTCTTGTTTTGGTTTATTTATCGCTGATTGTGTATAAATATTAGCGCCGCTGGAGCCATTCTCTAATGGTACTGGCACACATGCATTGTTGTCAGTTTGTTCCACGAACGCCTTCATATTCTTAAAGAATAAACTAAAGACGTTAACGGTATTATTCATGAAATATCAACGGTTTGCTAAAGCTCATTTTATGAATGTACATTAGAAATGCCTAACTTTGTATAGACAAAATTTAAATTCCTTCGATTTCCGTGTATACAGAGTTTCCATTGTTAATGTCGTTGTTTAACCCCACTTTGTCTTAGGTCATAAAAGTGGTTTGAGTTGTTTAGAGAAAGTATTGGGAGGCGGAGGGGGCGCCATCCATACAATCAAAACAATTTAAACTGTATAGCTTCCAAATAATGACAAGTAGTTTAATAAAGTAATTTCACATAGGAACGCTAGTTGAATAACTGTAGGCGGTATTCAGATGTGGGCAATTTTTTTCTGTTTCTGTGGACCACCAACCTTTGGTAGTATTCTCTCTCGTTAGTGCCCCATGACGGCTGCAGCCTTTTTAGATGTGCAGCGCAGTTACTCACTGAATGTCATCTTCCTATCTAAGACCACGCCGAGGTACCTTATGTGGTTCTGCGATTTTACCGCGTGTCCATCGACCGCTACAGTCATGTAATCTACTTCGTGTTTCTTACTAAGTAAGAGGGCTTCTGTTTTCTGCGCAGCCAGTTGCAATTGATTTGTGCCAAGCACCGCTGTGGCATCGCACAGATATATTCTAGCATATCCTTTCATTTGCTTGTGGTCACCATCGCAATGTCATTAGCGTAAAATACAAGAGTAGTAGCCCGAGGTACGGGCCCAGCACTGAGCCTTGCGGAATACTCTATCGGTAAAGTACTGCCTTATCATGTTGAGGAGGTAAGTGCATTTTCTGTAGTGCTTCTAGGATTTTGCTCCAACTGGCTGAGTCGAAAGTATTTTTTATGTCTAGTGTGATTATGGCACATTATTGCGTTTTGCTTTTGGTTTGCTCATAAAGGGCACTATGAGCGATCTTTTTTACCACCCTGATGGTGTCGACCGTGGACCTCGTCTTTTTAAAGCCGTATTGCTTAGTGGACAAGTCAAACGGATCCTCTAAATATATTTGCAGCCTGTTGCTAATTATTCGCTCCAATATTTTTCCTGTTGTGTCTAACATGCAAGGTGGCCGATAAGCTGGCGGATTTTCCGGTTCTTTGTTTGGCTTCAGGAGCAGTACCAACCTCTATTTTTCCACGCTTTAAGAAAGACACATTGTTTGATCCAGGCGCTGTAGAGGTGAAGGAACGCCTCAGTCTTCGCGACTGCTGCTGCCTTCAGGTCATTGTTCTGTATCCCGCCAGGACAAGGCGCCTAGCGGCCTAGCCCTTTTAACGGCTTTGAACAGATCTTCCATCGTTACTTCCGGGATTTCACTGCCAGCGCATAGTTCAATTTTTGTGTCCGTATGCGGCATATACGGGAACAACGTGTGCACCACTCGTTCTAGAAGTACGGGGAATGTCGACTGTGGTGCTGATGGTCTCCTGACTTTCGACATCGCTGTCCTGAAGACCTTGCTGATCTTAATAGCTTTTATGAGAGCGTTGTGGATTACCTTATATACTTTCAATAACTCATCATGGTTGTCATGTCCCTTAGCACGTTGCTGCTTTCTATTTGCCTGTATGCAACCGAATGTGGACATGGTATACAAAATATTGCAGAAAGTACATATATCTTGAAAGCTGTGATAGAGTTAATACCATAATGCAATTTTCAATAGCAGGATATCTTCCACATACATAAAGACAATGGAGAAAAGCCCAGCTTCGCTTGAAAGATTTCTTAAATATCGTAAATGTTTCTTTGTTGTGATGGAAATCGATTATATATATGTGCACATACTTGGAAATCCCAAAGGGGGTTTTTGGTATTAAAGAAACTCTGATTTTCTGGCCAGCTCTAGTGTACATTCACTTATAACGTAAGCATATGTGTATCTATGTATGCATATATGAATATATGGATAGTAAGGCGCTATTTACTGATTTCGAATGCTGACGGTGCTGGTATTATTGCAGCTCCAGGAGCGAGCGAGTGTCTTCAATTATTTCGCTGTACGCTTCTTGTGAACGTAAAAAGACTTGGGGCCGCTGTCATAAATATTGCAACAGGTGTATTCCGCTTGCGACGTGTGCATCCGCATTAAGGATCTCCGTAATTACAACTATTATATATTTATTTTTGTTTACTGTATTCAAAGCATTTTACATAGGCGATATTATGTACATTCGCCCGACCGACCGACCGTTTATATGTAGTACCATCACAAAGACTCAATTGTAGCGAATAATAACTGCAGCGGCGGCAGCTATTTATATATGATTACATATTCAGTGAAATCTGGCTTTTCCGATTGTTCGCATACCAGCAACTGAACCATTGAACGTGCATACGAGTAAGCGAGTGAGCGAGTAAGCAATTTGCCATTCATCTCAGTTGTCATGTGCGCAGAGAATTTGCGTTGGATGTAGCGAGCAGTAAAACGCGAGCTGTGCACTGACTGCAGTGTATTGTAGGAATCTATGTATGTATGGATGAATGTGATGTGGACGCCCAGCTGGGAATTAAATTGCGCGCCAAATGAATACGCTTGTGCGAATGAAACGAGCGAGGCCGGCTATCGATAGCTGCTTGCTGGAGCTGCAGACAGAGGTTAATGTCGGTCATTTTGAGATGCTTTTGTTGTCGTTTTTTAATTGAAAACTGAACATTTTTTCCAAACAAAAACTATAATTGGAAGATGGTAGAAGAGAAGTATGTTCATACGTAGGTAATGCCAATTTAGTTAAACAATACAAAGATAAGGTTACAGTTGGGTCACACTTTCGCTGTAAATCACTAGCACATAACTAGCCATGCCGTGTAAATTTCCAAAAGAAGTCGTCTTGAGAAATGTAAACAAATTATTATTATTGGATACACATTGGTTATGGATACATAGCTAAACTCAATTTACTGAACATATACTATTTATTATTATGTAAATATTGAAAACTAAATAAATTGTTTTCGTATTAACATTTATTCGATTTAATTGATGTTTCTGGCAGCATTTTCGAATTTACAAGTTACTTCTCTTAAAACTTTAAAGTTAACATGTTTGAATCATACAAATTCATTAGTCCAATGTGAAATTTTTATTTCTAACTAGTTTCGCTGAGCGGCCCTTGCAAAGTTTTGGTTATACGAAAGTTTACTTTAAGCATTTCCTTTGTGTTTGAGGTGCCATGCCACCACTTTTTACTCTGTGATGGTTTTTGCCTACTAATAATGAATGAAATACCAAAATGGTAAAATAATTTATTCAATTAATGATATATATGAATTATAGTTTACATATATTACTTTTGCAAATTTGAATTTTCGGTAACTGATTTAAAACGCTTTACTTCAAGGCATTTGAGTTGACAGCATTATTTGTTATATTATTTGGAGCGTAAATGTAATTGATTGTCATTGAATAAGCTAGACGAACTTTTATTAAGCGTTCGTATTCGAATGAAAGTTTTACAATTTATAAATTCTTATATCAAGAAAGTGCACAAATATTAGCAAAACTAAACTAAAATTCAAAAAAAAAAAAAAAAATTACACATTTGTCCGGTTTTAAAAATAGCGAAAAGTAACGCCACCTGTGTGTCAGATTTCTCATTTGACATACAGATGGCGCACTCTCCCATATAAAGTATCTTTCTTTCTGCTGTTATTTTTCATTCATATTCGCAATTAGATGTTATTTACTTATAATTTTATTACAACGTGGGTAAATAATATTTCCATGCTAAATTTTAATATCGTACTTCAAATTTCTCCTGGGATATTCCACATTATTGGCTTTGGGTTTATCGGAGGTGGTGAATTTTTTTTTTTTATTAGAAACACAAATAAAATACTTTATTGGAATTATGGTATTTGTTTACGTTTTATTGTCATGAACAGCTGATTTTTAATTTGACTTAAATAAATCGCATTCGATTCCGAACAATTTTAGCTCATTTAACTCTAAATTGAACGTGGTTTCGAAAATAAAACGAAAATAATTTTCAGAGTTCTAAAGATAATTTTGAGTGTAGTTCCGAAGTTTTTTACAGCAATTTAAATTGCTATATATCTTAAGAAGCACGTTTTTCTCCTCTTTTACACAAAATTAAAATATATTCAGATTTTGAAGGTGTATTCGAAATTTCTAGTATGTAGTTATTTTTAGTTCAACTAGGCCTACAACCTGAACTAGGTCTCGTTCAAAGTGATTTTTCACTGTAACACAGTGTAATTATTGTCCTTTAGCTATAATATCACCAACTGTTTTTGCTACTAACCAAGAACTTGTTGTTTATTGATGGATTTTGTTTCTTTTGAACGTAATGAAATGCAACATAGAAATCAATTCAAAATAAAACTCTACACTTCGTTACGATTTTGGTAATCACTTGCATACACTGTTCATATCACAGATCGATGAATGACAATTAGCAAAGCTACGATATGCTACGTTACATCGGCATAATTTAACCTTTACTTTTATTGATTTCTTTATTGTTGTATTGTTTCCGGCGAAAAACATTCGAACCTGTTACTTTCTTAATTCAGTTATAGAATAGTCATCTCTGAGGTCCTAAAATTGATTCCCAGTAACCAACACAATGTTTTGCATTCATAGGGTTATTTCCTGTCCCTTGATTGGTTTAGAAAAAAAGGAAACTACTTTAATTGAAATTTTAATTATGTATTTCTTTTTTTTTAATTTCAGATGTCGTCTTAGCTGATCGTTATTCCAATAAATAATTCTCCGTTTCACACAGAGAAGCGCACATTAAATTACGAAATGTCAAGAGTATAATTTAATAGTTGGGAAGATTTTTTAGTGCCATACAAGAAATCATAACAAAGAACGCCGTTTACGTAACGCAACAACGAATTCCGTCCAATCATTCTGAGATTCAAGTGCCTTTTTACAACCGATAACATAATATTATAATTTTAAGTAATTTAGCCTAGAGACACACAATACACATCGATGCTTCCCATAGCAATAGCTGTAGCCATAATTTATCGCTTCCATTTTTGTGATTGAATTGAGAAGGGTTTTACCTTAAAAGAAGGCGTTGCCAATTATAAAAAGTAAAGTGCAATTAAGTTTAAGGTGACACACTTCTGAGCCTTTCATTAACATCCAAGAGTAGTTGGCATAAGATGTCATCATCCCCTGCGACCACAAGCGTCATCACGTCAAACGAACACACTTTACAATCACACGCTACGGCTATGCACCGTGGTGGTCATTTAAACGACGTATCGTTATCATCCCCACCACGTTCAGTTATTGGTTCTACTATATCGTCAGGAAATATTGTTACAACTGCGACCAATTCAGCATCAGCACCCAACGGCTTGCCACTGATATCATCCAACGCTATGCATCGTTCCCCAGATAGTCCACAACCGGAATTGGCCACCATGACTAATGTCAATGTCCTCGATTTGCATACAGACTCGTCGAAACTCTATGACAAAGACGCTGTTTTTATATATGAAAGTCCTAAAGTGGTAATGCCAGCAGTAAGCGGTCCTCAATCAGATGAACATGTTATTGATGCTCGCATGGTTGCCCAGCTGAATCAACAACAGGTCTCAGTACCAGCAGCCGAGAACCAACCACTTGCCAAAATCGAATTCGATGAAAATCAAATAATACGCGTTGTCGGCCCTAATGGTGAGCAACAACAGATTATATCCAGAGAGATTATTAATGGCGAACATCATATTTTGTCGCGGAATGAGGCAGGCGAACATATCTTGACCAGAATTGTTAGTGACCCATCAAAATTGATGCCAAGTGACAATGCCGTTGCGGCTGCCATGTTTAATCAGGCACAGAAGTTGGCCAACGATCATGGCGTGTATCAGACATCTCCACTAGATGCTTCTGTTTTGCAGCATTACGACAATGAGGGCGTTGTTAAGACAGAAGTTGACATCTACGATGATCATAAAAAACCTCCTGGTGCAGGTGGTGGGCAAATAATTTACACAACGTCGGGCTCGGATACTACTAAGCATTTATCGCATATGCCAGTGCCCTCAAAACTTGATCCAGAGCTTTATCCTGCCGAGAAACACATTGATTTGATTTACAATGATGGAAACAAGACAGTTATTTACACTACAACGTCCGATCAGAAAGGCCTTGAAATTTATTCAGGGAGTGATTTAAGTGGACTGGTAGCGGATGGGCAAGTTGTCGTGCAGGGTGGCTTACAATATGCGACAACAGGAGCCGATGGTGGGCAGCCAGTGTACATCGTTTCTGATGGCGCGTTACCGCCAGGTGTGGAAGGACATTTACAAAGGTGAGTGAAATAATTTATTTTTAATTGTATTATTATTTTTATATTCAAATCCAAAAATCAGATTTGTATTTAGAGAAGATTAGGATCTTTTCTTGATTAAAGACTTTGAACAAGCGAGATTAACCGCCCGGAATTGAACCTTTTGCAGTCGAACTTTATGCATTTCGTAGAAATTATTGATAGTGTAAAGTGCATAATGACAGCATTTCAAAAAGTTTGCATTTTGCTTCAATCGGTCACTACATTTCACTCTCTCAACAGCAAGAAAATACTAACACATGCATAAATGTATATATACCCAGCTAGTATTTTCGATCCCGGAAGATCCTTTCACGATTCGGCAAATAACGCTATTTAAATGCCGGCGGTGTCGCTGTCTGTTCATGGAAGTTCCATGCTTCAAGAGAAAATGTGCCCTTCTGGCGATTCGCAGGAAAGAATTTCCGGCACGTGCGAGAAGAGCGTTGTATAGGGTTGTAGAAGATTTAAAAGCGAGTCGTAAAAGCCTCGCCAGAAAGATTATTTTATTTTTACCTTGTTAAATCTAAGCCTAAAAGTACACTACGAAAAACTCTTACGTTTTGTTCTTTGTTATTTTTTATTTATTTGTAGGTACATAATTTTCATTTGAAAAAAAGTTTTTTTTTTATGCCGGTAATTACAAAATTCATTTAATATTTCTTCAAGTATCTCATTGCCTTGATTTTCATTCCAGAGAAGCTAATGTCGCGAAATATAATAAAAATCATTCGTTCTCAAACTAGTTATTGTAATTAGAAACATCACTTCAAAATTTAAGATAAATCGGTAAAATGGTTTTTGAGAAATCGTGGTCACCGCAATGGAAGTTTTCAAAAAATACGATTCCGAGATAATCGCGTTAGTTTTAAGACTTCGCGAGGTAGCGCGCTATAACTTGTCTTAAGTTAAGTTCTAGTGGTACGGTCCGGATGAAATTTGGAGGAAATATTCTCAAAAGTATATAAATACTTAAAATACTTATAAAATATACAATAAATTTTTTCTATTCTTTGATCCAGTAGAACCTATGTAACCACTTAATTTATACAAGCATATTGAAGAAACGCGAATACTTTTCCTCCAATGCCGTCTAGAAATACATTATTTTGGAGGCTTTTCCTTTTGTTTTCATTCCTATTGCTCTGGGGGACAACATCTTCATTATTTAGTTGGTTTGAGAATACATTATCATACTTACTTATTCATTTATACAGTAGTTATTTTTTTATTATTACAAAACAAACACCATCGCAACTAAAAGCCACAATATACAAAAATTACTTGGAAATCATCTTTCTACAAAAAAACAAAATAAGTCTATGTATTTTGATTGTGTAACTCTTTTAACAGTCAGATGAAACAGTCTCCCGTTGATCGCGATCGTCTAATAATCTTTTTAATGTTAGCTGGGCATTTACACTTTTATGTATTTATATAGATACTTTCATATGTATATGACTTTATAGATTCAATTAAATGCGAAACAATGTGGGCGACTTGTTGAGTTGTTTTCGTTCTCTTTGTTGTAGTTCAATTATTTGCAATACATTTTGGTTTTTACTGCTTCGACATTGATATTTTTTCATCTGCGCTCACGTAAACACTTGAATTGATTACACGCATGCGGAACTCATTTATATGGGGTTTTATGGGATTTCCATTGCGAAAACAAACTTATCTTTTAGTTAGTATTAATACTAAATAGCTATAGCCTCCAACTGGTAAGTGCGTAAGAATACTAAGCGGAAATAAAGAAATAGAGAAAGTATCTGTTACACGATACAACCTATTTACTGGCAATGCCAAACCTCCACCCTTTCACTGAATCACAAAAAGTTCAAGATCCAAGATCATTACTAAAGTCGGACAAAAAGTTCAAAATAGAAGAGAGTTACTTTTAGTTTTTTATTCAGATCCGACAGAAAACTGTAGATTCTTTCATTTACACTAGTTTATAAAAGTGACACTTACACGTCCCGTATTTAAAACATAATTCACCGGTGCATTTTGCTGAAAACCGGGACTGTACCGAAAAATACAGAACGGCGCCATTGAAAATAGCGTAAAATTTTCGATAAGATTCCGTTAAAAACTGAAAACCAGTTTTTGATAGCTAACCTCCTCGCTAACTTAGAAAAGTCCACTTTTTCAAATTTTCAAGCAGATACAAACAACTTTTTTATATTTTTTAAAGTAAATATTACTAAAATACCAAAATAGTATCAAATAAGTACATAATTCTTTTTTCAAAATACGTATTTTCAATTTCTCATTTTTACTGCATAAAAAGTCTACTTAGCGCCTTTTTACTCTAAGCTAACGATATGTCAAGCCACAAAAAATCACGCGTGATAAAAAAATGTTCGCCTTTTTTTGCATATATTTCATTCAGTAATTTCAATACAACTGTAAAAAAAGTTGGATCTGGGTAATTTCGACCTTCGATAACCCCAACTACTCTTCGATTGGAAATATTTTTCTCAAAGACCATTTGTTGTTTTTTCAAACTTCAAAAAAAAAAAAAAAAGATTTTTTTTTTTATGAAGAATGTTTATTATTTTTTCCAACAATTAATCCAGTACAAAGGGATTACAAAAAAAAAAAAATTGTGGTGGCACTCGCGATGGATGATGTGTAAAAATCAGTGTTTAACTTCATATATATTTATTTTCTTGTTTCTTTTAGTTATTTATTTACCTAGTTTATGAGTATAAAGTTCTTACAGAGACTTAAAGGCAAAACATTGAAGTTATTACAAGTAATTTAGGATAATTCAGAATTATCTGTTCATTTTATTCCGAATTAGTAAACCGTTTGCTGTCGTCTTATAGTTGCATCCGATGTATGTGCGTGTTTGTTGGTCATCATTATGCCCTTATTTTCGTTTCCTAAATGAATTATTTGGAATATCCTATTATTCAAATTTGTTTCATTTTTCGCGGTTGTTAAACTTAAATATTGTTTTTTATTATTAAAAAAAAGCCCTAAAAATATGCAGTATTCTTATTATTTTGATATTTTGTTATAGGTGTATAAATATGAAAAAATGCATTTATTTAATTAACTAAATGTAAATTTGAGTACAGGGACGGAATCAGCAACCCCAAATTTCTCTTATCCATTTGCCACTTGAAATTTACTGTTGCTTTGTGTATTTATTTCGTCTAAAATTGTTTAAATTTGATATTCGTATTTATAAAAAAAACGTAAAACGCACATAGTGCCTATTGGGTGTTATGACCGTTTTGAGGTGGTCGCGACGCAAACAGTTTTTTGAGCGTTGTGGCCATTTCTAGCGCTCATAAAGTCCACGGCCGTTGTGTCCAGACAAAAGTTGATCCAAAAATCGTCGCATCGAAAATAGTTGCAAGCCTTGAGGAAAACTATCCGAAAATGCTTGCATTCAAAGCCCGCGTTTCGCGAAAAAGCCATATCTGTAAAAAACGCTTTGAAGCATTCATGCTAATTTGAATTCAATGATAAAGCGGATGGCGATACGCATGGAGAACTCCCAACACTGCTTTGAACAAACAAAATCTTAACCCGACTATGAAATATGGTAGTGGTGATGTTTTTGTGGTGGTGGGTTGAGGTACGTAAGGAAAATCGAAAAGAAAAAGAGTCTGCAATAGTTCGGTACATAAAAAAAGGTTTTTACATATTTAGAAATGGAACTGCTATGGGAGAAGTTAAATTTTTTGGAACTAAAGTTTACAAAGTTGTGGAACTCTTGCTAAAGACAATGTAGTTTTTTCTTTGCTATAGTCTTGTTTTGATTAAAGCGAAATCAAAGAGATATGTGTAAGTTATCATATTGCTGTTAAGTTATGGTAACAAAACATGAATATTTAAATTTTCGGAACCAATCATTTGCTAGACGGAGGATGTCAGGTGTATGAAGGTGAAGTTAGTTTTCAACAAAGAATATCTAGGTAATGATGGTAATGATGTTTTTTTACTCTCAGCGAGCTATATGAGTTTCCGGCTGGTCGTCCCTGCATTAAAGTCCAGTTCAATTAATGGAAAACTATTCTTGGTATAACATGCCTGCAACAGTACACAAGATATTAGTACACGAGTTGGATATTATTAAATATTTTAGCATTCCAATTGGAATGCTTTCAGAAGATGTACTCGAAGAAGATATAAGGAAATTCGAAAGTTTCGCTTAAATAATACACGAAAAACTTCTCGAGAATTCTCAAATAAGGATCTATTTGTAACTATGTTTCTTTTTTCGGACCAAATTATTCCTGCTTATAGAAAAATTCATTCTGCGAAACATACAATTACCGAAGATATTTCAAAGTAAATTTCAATTGAAGAAACACAAGAAGAAAGTGTAGAAACTATTCAGGGAATTGATTTTAAAAATTTAATTTTAAACGATTTATCATTTAGCTATGACTCCGAAAGCTAGAACGAGTAGCTTATATTTTGTATATTCATTAATGTAAATATATATTAATAGACTTTGTTATAAATAAAATACTTACAGATGTATGTCTATTTACTTTTAGTTACATAAGGAAAAAACCGTTACATAAAGTTGTAATGGAGCTGTTTATAGTTATTATAATGATGTCTCTTATTTGATAATCTATAACTATTTTATAAAGTGGACATGGACGCCTGTCTAGACTTAGTAGAAGATAAAGAAATTGCTTTATGACATCCTGTACCAAGATTTATGCTTTTGGCGCCATTTATTGGGGAGTTAAAGGTATTTTTTTAAAGTAGGCGTGGCAGCACGCCCATTTTCCGTATACTGAACACTGTTACCCCTGTAACTTCAGACACTTAACTTGAGCATTCTGGTATTTATATTTAGTATATCTTTTGAAAGTGAGTGTTTCATTCGTATGGGAGGTGGGCGTGGAAGTGGCCCAATTCTTAAAATTTGGATCGGTTGGCTTTTGTTAAAAGCATCCAGATTCCTATACTTATCAATTTTAAAAGACCATCTTAAGTAGGGCTGCGAGATGTGAAAAGTAGGAAATTAGTACATTCCCCAAAACTTGCTTACAAAAATCAGTACAATTTTTATTTATATACATATATTTCATATTAAAACACGAAACAGTAGAAAACACTTATATGGGTACTAAATAAACAATGAAAGTAATTAATTCTGAATTCTTATACTTTTTATATTGTTGTTGACATTAGGCTAGTCCAGGGACACACTCAGACCAGAATGGTCTATTGTGATACCACATAGTTGGATTTATAGTTTAACGCCTGTATAAATTCGTTATCACTTGTTGGTTGGGTCATTGCCTACCAAGAATTAATCACCAGACCAAGATGGGAACCAGCAACCCATTAGACTATCGAGGTCGTCAAGTGAAACAATGGAAAATAAAATTTCAAAGAGTGAATCCAAGAAGAAAAAATTAGAAAAACGCCAATCCCAATGCTGTGCCTCTGTTTACACACCGCGACATTTGTCAATTCCGAATCAAATGTTTTTTTTTTCACAGTTGTTACATTAATGTTGATAAAATTGTATAAAAGTAGTGCAAACCTTAAATAATCATTACATTTGCGTACTGATTTGAGGTTTCGGAATAATCAGTACAGTCTCCCAAGGTTGAATCGAATTTTAATATGAATAAAAGCTATAGAGAACTCTAATCTAAAAATTTCGATTATAAAATTTTTAAGTCTACTTAGTAAATTTTTAAAATAATTTCCAATTTTTTCCATACCCAACAAACATTAACATATAAAAACAAGCTAAATATAAGCTTTCTAAAGTAAGTGTTAAGCTTGCAAAACGCTGATATTTTGTTTATAAAACACTTGAAAATAAGCGAAATATAATCAAAACGTGACGTTGGTTATAAGCTTTAAACAAAAGGTTCAAACACTTACTTTAAATATGAAAAAAAGCTTTTTGCAAAGGATATTCATAAGCTTATTATAAATGTTGTGGAATGTATTTTATTTTTATTTACATAGAAAACAACAATAATTACAATGTAAATTATTTATCTTTTTATAAAATAAACAATTATTTATTTATTAAATTCAGTTCAGAGATATTTTACAGATAATTAAAAATAGCTTAAATCTATGCAGGTTTGGAATACATATCTTATAGAAGAAATCAAATATAATTATGAAAATTAAATAATGAAAGTATTCTCCATCATACAATTCAGTTCGAGGGGCATCAAATGGCGTACGTTTTAGCGACCAGATATCTTTGGGTAAATCAAAAATTTAACGGTCGCATTGCAAATATTATATTTGACACACCAAGCTCCCAAAGCCTTTTTAAATGAAAACTTTTTAAATGAAAAAGACGATGATGCTGTGCTTTCGTCCGAAGAAGAGCTTTCACATGAAGATACTGGAGATTGAAAATATTTAACAGTATTTTCTGGACTTTAAATTTTGGTTTCTACACGCGACTTCGAAAAACTCAATGGGATATTATCCGGTTTTTTGAATAATAAATTTTATTTTCAATTCATTTCACTAGGTTTTTTTTTTACTTTTTTTTCAATATTTTTTATTATATTTATGTATTTATATTTTGAATTTTATTATTTTTTTATTATTATTTTTCATTAATATTTTTCATTATTATTTTTGTATCTTACCACAATTAATTTCTTCTAAAATGTCACAAAAAAAACTGTTTGTATTTATTTACAAATCTTTTATAAAAGTAATCATATTTGATTTGCTTGTATAAACCAACGTTTATTTAATCAAGCTTATTTCAAATTTGATTTAGAAAATGCTTTCAAACTTGTTTGTTGGGTACATCAAAAACTCACTACATTGCTATAAGAAATTTGCGATCGCTCCAGAATTGGTTCTGGGTTGGCTACTAGCATTAGTATAAGTAACACGATATTGACACCAATATCCAATACTGGGCTAATTAGTAGGAACCGGAATGTTTTCAACAGTCTCTAATGTATGAAATCTTAAAATCTCCTGCTACGTGTTACTCCTCTAAATATGATATTTTTTATTATTCTTTTTTACAAGTTTAGGGTAATAAGAGATACGTATGTAGACAAAAATCAATCACAATCGTCCTTTTCAGGCATAGGCGACAAAATATCCAACATCACTCAAGTGGTGTGCATCATAAATTTTAAAATTTCCATAAGAAAATGTCTTCAGTAAGCGCACAAGTTTTCAATGGTTGTATGTACCTATGTATATACATAGTTATGCATATCTATTTGTATATGTACATATATTTTATAAAGAAACAGTAAAATTATTTACATTATCGCATCTCGTTCCAAATTGATCGAGAGTGCCCCACATAGTGTGACCGACCGAATATGCTGGTGCTGCAAGCGTTTATATGTATGTATGTTTGGATCTTGTTGAATGTATCATGATTCTGTTAATTAGCTTTTCCATATCGAAACAACATTAAGCGTTGAGTTGAGCAAGCGTTGCAGTTTCTGCCACCATTTCGATGCCACACTCACTCACACTCATGGCAGCCATTTGCAATTTGACGTGCTACGAATTTTCAAGTAGGCGAATTAATAACATTGTGCACACTACTCTGTCCGTATACTACAAACATAGATATATACATAGAATTGCATCTGCATCTGCATTGGAGTATCTGAGCAACCGAGTCCGGCGTTGTCATGTGTGCATGTGTCGCGAGTCAAGTCCAAACATTTCATTTTACCTGTGTAGTGTTTGGTAATAAAAATTTGAATAGAAATTAATCTAATAGAATACCGTTACTATGAAAAACATGCAAACGAAAAGCTCCACCTAACAGTGGTATGCCGTATATCTGAATGCATTTATATACATACAAATATATACATGCACACATTTCAACAAGGCGGTGTGTAGTTGTGGAGTGAGCGAATGAGCGAGTGAACGAACGCGTGTGTTGTTGTGCTGTTGCTTCGAACCAGCCAGTCTGCTAGCTAGCTAGCTAGCCAGCCAGCCTCGTATACACGTCTATAAATAATGACAAAATTGTATTTCCGCGTATGGTAAATAGAGAAGCGTCTGACCGATCGACCGAACTAGCGTGCATTGAAGACTTCTACTTCTACAATGTTAATGGATGGTTGATGTGCAAGGATGGACTACTGCAGCGAAATGCAATCACTGCTGCGTTGTTGAATTCAAATACTTCCAGATTGGTTCCTTTTGTATGTGTGAATGTGTGTGGTGTGTGTATGGGCATCTTGCTTCTGGCACGCATTTGTAGCTGCATCTGTATTACAGTTTAGGCATGCAATTCATCTTTAGGGAGCAATGAAAAGTGTTCTCGTTTGAAAAATAATGTCGAGATTATGCTGATGATGAAAAGGATGTGCGGCGATTACGTTCTTCCGGTTGAAGTGTAAAGTTAATGATCAACTTTCAGATAAGATTATTATATAAAATTTCGTTGGAATTGTCTCTTTTCTTTATTGATATTTTAACGTTCGATTTCGCAATTTTCATTTATATAAAACAAATTTGAGATATGTCCACACACTAAAAAATAATCGTGTAAATTTATGATCATTTAGCGAGGCTTTTGGTTTCCTCGGTTAATGATCGTGTGCAAAACACCCGCATTAATTCTAAAATTCAAATGTGTGAAATACAATTTCAATTGTGTTAATTTCACCATAAATTTAAATATAAAATGTTAACCGTTAAATCTCACGTGTGTGGAATCTGCACAGAGAGTGTTCAATTTTGTACCATATTTCCACTTAATGTGTGCAAATTTAATTTCCCAATATTTAGTTTTAAACGTTTCAAATGAACGCCACAAATATCACAACTTAACATAGGCTTGCTATAACTTTTCCTGTTCAATTCCCGACGCTGGTCAAAATTCCACACTGCCGCTTCTGGAAATAACGCGTTCTGGGAACTTTTCTTGCAACCACTCAAATGTAACGACCGCTGTGTGACACTATGCGCCGTCTTGAAACTACATGTTATCCAAGTCCATGTCACCTAATTGAGTCCACAAAAAGGCCAACTCCTTGTGCACGACGAGGAATCTAGAGGTTTATATCTTGAGCAGCAGCAGTAATATTCTCGATTCAGCGCGCGTCGTACAGAAGCTGTAAGCCCCTTCCATTCGTGTATTAATATAACTCACACAATACGAATGCAGATGCGAAAAGTTCGGTCTAGGCCTTACATGGGCAATTCGGTTGTGTTATAATAGTAGTAGTAATAGTCCTATTACAAAAATAAAGTTAAATATAACGAATATACGTCAGTTTTATATAGATAAAATACAAAAGTTTATTCAGGTTATTAATGGGTATTCGCTTTTTTTGGAATATGCTCAAGAAAATCGTTAGCATTTTCAAGCTTGACCGAAAGAGGGATGTTTATCTCTTCCTCATATTCAAATGCCCGACTGAAACAGATGAAAAGGATACCAAGGAAAAATAACTTATTTTTTTCTTTAAGTTATTAACTAGAGCAAAATTTTTAATTCTTCTTTATGTTTCTATTTATTTACCTTTAACAAAAAATTAATGTGAAGTTTCTGATAAAAAAACCTCTTCTTCTTTACTATCGTAAGTGCAGCTTTAACCTTTATGTGGATACCCGTGGTACCCGGGTACCTAAGATGTGCTTTTTCTGATTTGTTTATGGTAAATCTTTGATTTTGGTCTTTTTGGTATTCCTCAAGCAACAAAATTTAAGAAAAAAAATTTTTAAAAAAAATTCTTTTTCAGTATCTTTTTTTAAACGTTTTATTTTTTACACCTTTAGGGGATATCCGTGGTACCCGGGTACCTATATATATTTTATAAAATTCAAAAGAATCTTGACTTGTTTTGGCTAAAGGTTAATAGTAATGAATGCTATATATTATTTGGTTACAGATATTTTTATTTGGTATCATTTCGTACAAAAATACTTAATTAAAAAAAATTTAATTCATACCTGGTACGTGATTTGTTTATAATTTAAGTGAAAGTATTACACTTTGTAATTGTTACAGCATGTGCATTGTAAATCGGCAAACTGCAATCAACACATAACTTTCTGGTTTTTCGCCTTTTTTAATTGGTGAAGTACTGGTAAACGGCCGGATGTGTCGTGAGTAGGTTCTACTGCAGGAGCTTTCGCAAAATTAATTGAGCGCCCTAGCATCGATTCTATACTAATTTTAGTTGTAAAGTTTAGGTATATATTAGAGATGGTTGACCTTTTGATTATCTCCGGCATTGCCAATTGTTTTCCGAGGTTCTTTAGAAAGCCTCGTCGCGAATTGGTGGATTTGTTTTGGATTATTTTTGTAAAAAAAGGCGACTTAGCGTTTTACGTTTGACAGTGCAGGTACCTAACATCATGTTCATCGTATCTACTTCACCTTTTTTGCTATTAAAGTACTGAATTACGGCAGATTTTTTCTTCTAATCAGATGATACATCCTTGCCAGTATGAAGGGTTGATGGCATCAGTACAGCCTTATTTTTGTGGGCACATATGAGCATACCATAATGTTATCGTTCGAAAAATCAAACTCTGAAGAAAATATTTCTCGACATTTGGATGCTTTCATCTCGGGTGGAACTATTGTATTTTTCTTTAAAGGCCCTACAATTGACAATAGTGAAGCTTTCAGAAAGCGTACCAGTGAAAACTTTGTAAAAAAATTATAACAAGTGAAATTTCGACTCGTATTTTTATATCTCACAACCAAAACTCATACGTTGACCTCATAGGTTGACCTCACGTGTCGCTCCTTCCTTCCCTTAATAAACTTGCCTTTGTAATAGAAATGAAGTGTGTCCATCGCAAGCCCACCAAACTTTTATCCCATATTTTGCAGGTTTAGAGGGAATATAATGTGTAAATCGTATACGACCCCTAAATCAAAAAAATTGCTCATCAACAGTTATACAACCAGTTGGATTTTATTTTTCGCATAGGTTTGAATTAAGCATCATAAATAGCTGGGAAATAGGTGCAGCTTTGTCATTTTGCATACGATTCAACCTGTTATATTATCGTTATCAAAGAGCAGGAATACTGTAATTTCGTTGAAGTGTGTAATGCACATTGCAGCACGATATAGTGGATAGAAGTCTGATCTCCATAGTTCAGATATATGTTATTTGTTTGAGGCATTCACTCCAGCAGTAATCAAAGTTCCAAGGTAGGCACCAAACTCCGTTGCAGTTCATTTATTCCAAGTTTTATTCTGACATACATTTGCAGAGATTACGGCTAGGGCTTTGCGGTTAGTGTATCGTATAATTATAGTGCACATATTTTCATAAAAAAAACGTTTGAAAGAGTGTCTTCCTGATAGCATTTTAGTTGCACGCGATGGACCATCGTTTTGGCGAAAAATATTATGGGAGGGCATCAAGGCCGTATTTAGTGGGAGGTTTTGGGGTTCTGACCCCCCCCCCCCCGAAATGTGGAAACTTTATTCAAATTTTTTAGATTAATTGCCAATGGATGGAAAAAAGTCAAAATAAAATGTATTTAACAATATTTTTACTTCCATCGGTTTTTTTTTTCTAAAAAGTCAAATATAAAAAATTAATTTGAAATCTTAGTTACACTATGCGATCAAATCCGATTTGTTTTCTTCGACATGAGGTATGACTACGGATTCAAAAAGAGAAAGTGATACTGAGCACTCCTGTTTTCTAGGTCAGTAACTCTTTTTGATTCAAAGTTTCGTCCTGAATCAGTTTAAAAATTAATAAAAATAGAAAAAAATTTTCGGATCCTTGCAAAATTAGACTTGCTTGAACCCCATTTTTTTTCCTAAAACGTGACGTGATGGGGAATTTTTGACTTCAGATTCGTGTTCAACGTGAAAAATTCTTTCGCAAAAACTCCATCTTATTAGCAAAACCTATGCAGTTTCAGGAGGCAATCTTAAAGTATAATTAATTTTTTAACGCATTATTGCTCAGAGCACCCCGACTAGAAAGATCTCTTTCAATGCTGTGACTTCACGAATTTAGGGAATATATGCCAACGTCATCCGGGTTCCTTACCATTGATAATGGCTCAAATTCCCAATGATGATCATTTGAAAAAAATGAGCCTCTACTATTTTTGGTAATTTTTTTGAGGTATGGTACATCATTAGTAGTGGGAAGTCAATGAGTTAATGAAATTATGTACCTCACGATAAAAAAATGCAATAGAATGCACATTGAATAATATTTATTTGAAAAAATTAAATTTGATTATTCTGTGAATTTTTTGTCACTTTTGGCCATTTTTTTGAGGTTAAGATTAAAAAAAATCGGAAAATTTTTCCTAAAATTTTAATTTTGTAGGGTCCATCAAATTTATCATCAATTTAATTTATTGTATTTAAAAATCAGTTTGATAAAAATTATTTATGAATATTTTCTTTGAATGAAATGTGTTGTGAAATAATGTGTTGTTGTATAGTCTTTGTTGCAAAATTTGTACTTATTTTGAGATTTTCACCGCGCACTTCTGATGTTAATAATTAAACTCAATACGTGGTACCCGGGTACCACGGGTATACACTTACGTAGGACTTTTTTCGTGAACACATAAAGGTTAAACAATTCCATCGAAAACAGTTATCGCCGAAACATCGAAATTTAAATTTCTTCGTAAATAATAATCGTATAAGGAATAAAGCGTCGTTTTTCGTGAAGTGTTGCCTGACAAAATACGATACCGGAGAAAATGCCTGACAAAGTGGCTAATGCCTAACTTTCAGGCCTAATTCCTGACGTATGGCAAGCCTAACTAAACATGATTTTACGAAAAATAAAAATTCTATGAACCAAATCGCGAAATCGCGGACTGGAGCGTTACGTACGTAGGCATTTTTTTTTGCTTATTCACAAACTTTATTTTGATGTCTAATAATTTCGAAGGTATGACCGTGTGAAAACGTACTGGAACGTTACGCATTTTGGGGAAAACCTGTTCTTGTAGCAAATCATTTCACAATTTCTATTTCCAAGATTCGTGGAAAATATTAACAATAGGAGACATTTATTCAGTTTTCGGTTTTAGATTGGTTTATAATGGGTCAACAATTAATAGAATTTTAAGAATAATTCAAGGTCGGTGATTCCTACCCTGCATTCAGATTTTCTCTTTCCCATCTGGAATTTTCTTTATATCGACCCGAAACCTATAATTTTGTTTTTTTTTTTGTTTTGTTTTTTTTTTTTGGCGCATTCAATTCTCTACCTGAGAATCGAGCCCATTGAACAGTACTCGAGTCAAGCATTTAAGAATTAAATCATCGAAGTGATCCATTTTATTAGAACAATCCATTTGGAAATTTTTAAAGAATTTAACCCCATCTGGGAATCGAACCTGAACCTGAAACTCCAGTCAAGCACCAGGCCGCCACCGAGGTGTATTGTTTTAATTCTTATACGTTTCATGTCAGAGGAAAATATGCTTATCATGGAAAACAAATACAACTTAAATTCTATCACACAAAAATCCCTATTATTATAACATGGAATACGAAAATTGTAAGCAAATTTGCAAAAATTTTTAATTTGTTTGGAAGCAGTGTTTTGTGTGTTTTTGAGTCTACATCTGACAGCATTAAAACTATGGAAAAGAGACAAAGAAAATGCTGTCAGCTATAACCTGAAAATGATTTATCCTTGGCCGAGGGTAATTATGTAAAAAGAGCATTTCATAAATCTCGCATTGAAGACCAAATAAAATGGAGCTGGAAGTAAATTTTTTAATTTGTATAATAGCCCTTGATGCCAAACTCTGTCGAACGCTTCTTAAATGTCCAAAAATATGGCAGAGCAACATTTTTTGCATTCCAGAAAGTCTAAAATTTCCTTCATCTCTCCCCTCCCCCTTTTATACGCGCCAGCAGTTAGGCTCCACTAAAGCCCTTAGAAACCCTAGAAATAGCGTTTTCAAGCACACTTCGCCGTGCCTGGCAATGAAATGGCTGATAAATTGGCCAACCGCGGCTCTGCACCAAACCCAATGGGACCGGAACAAGTCATGGGCTTTAGTTTGGTAGGAACTACATAATAAATCAACGAATTCATAAGTTATGGTCACAAAGAAAGATGATCCAGTGTCAATTCCTGCAAATCAACGAACTTTCTTCTTCATCTGGGAAGAAAAGATGTGCGTATCCTGGTGGGTTTAATCACAGGGCACAATGCATGTAGTCAGCATATGGCCAACATGGGCGGCATTGCCGCTCTGGCATGTGTCTGTTATCGTCCCGCCTTCTCAAGAGGAAGGAGACGTCTGATGGGATGTGAAGTCTTAGGGACGAGTTCTGCTTACTTTATTTCCCTACCTGATATTTTCAGGTTTCTTAAAGATTCCAAAACATTTGGTGGGGTGTAAAAATTCTTCTTTTCTTTTTCTCTACACCGTTTTCCCTATCTGGGCAGAGTAAAATGGTCTAAAAGGCTGAGTGCTTTGGAAGGTTCGTATTCTTCCAGCCCACCTCTAAATCTAATCTAAAAATTTTATCGCCCCTTTTTTCAAAAATTCAAGCTTAATTAGTACTATAAGTGGAACCAATCAACCTGTGAGTGTTTAGGAGTAATATAATTTAAAAATGTTTGTATGTCTACACAATTTATATTATTGTATTAACATTAAAGAAAAGCAAGTCTATTCTTTCAAGGAAATGAAAAAACTGAAATTTGTTTGAACTCTTTCAAGTTTATTGTAGTAAGGATTCCAAGTTAAGGAATGTCAGTTTAAACTTTTGGCCGGAAACTAGTCTAACTGACTCGTTAAAAACTTGTTATTCATTTTAAATTTTGTGACTTCAGATAACTTAAGTTTTAGCGGGTGTATGAATTAATTTAACTTTACTCTTGTACTGGTAAATTCTGTATGAACAATTGAGCCAAAGACAAAAGGAACAAGGCGAACAAATGAATGCTAACCGACTCCAATATCCGTATCAGTATTTTCAGATCACGCGCAGATCAACCGCGACTCATTTTCATTGCAACGATGATGATGCTGATGCTGATGACGACAACGACAACATTCATTTCGCCAAACGAGCGACGCAACACATTTATGTTGCTCTTATCTGTGAAATTTATATTCACAACCATCAGATTCGTTCGTTGTTTCCCGTTGCACCTTGTCGCCCCCTGTCTGTTGCTCGTTGTCCATGCATCATTCGCGCACTTCTTTAACGAGCGTTTGTTTATCTGTGCAGAGATCTGAACTGTTTTCTTTTTGTGTGAATTCGTTCTTTTACTTTTAGTTCACTTATTTTTGCATTAGAGAGCGAGCGGAGCAAGCGGCCAACAGGATACGGATGGATGATGCTCCGTTGTATTACAGTACTCCGTTGAATTGCTGTGTCTTGTTAGGTGTCACTTGTCTGCAAGTTTGAATTCGCAAATGGTGGATGATAAAGTCATGGTATTTGCATATCACAGCGATGCAGGGAAGAAGCGAAGAAATAAGAGCACATCTCTTGATTCGATTGTCGCTACGATACCAGCCAACGGATTGGATAACATTCGTATTTGAATTTGCATTCACAGTTGTAATGCTTTTTATGTTTTCTCTTTTTTTCCTGTCATTCAATTGAATACATGAAACATTTTTACAATAATTCAATGCTTCGTCCGTACTGAGCATTTCTATCATCTGTCCTGGAAAATAGCTAATACACTTATCTTACTAAACTATGCAAGGGTTTCAGCCCACAAACTAAAATTCATTTTATTACTCAACTAATAAACGCCGTTCTATAAAATGACTATAGTTTTTTCTGTTTTGTATAAATATTAAAGCACCAAAATTATTTCGCTTTATTTAAGCTTAATTTAAGATCACCACCTCACATGGTGCAGCTTTGCAATGCATTCCACTGCAATTTCTGCAAATACTCGCGTAAAATAGAAGGCTTCCGATTTCGATCTCCCGCTGTTTCGCTTAATAAATTTATAATTGATATGCGACCACTGTGGCGTGTTGCAAGCCAAAAGTGTAGCGCGTACTTAATATCTGACCCTGAGCTGCGTTTATTGGTTTCAATTTGAAATGCTTCGTTATGTTGCCTCTGTCTCGCTTTAACCTTCTGCATTCCACTTTCTTGCATACTTTTACTCGAACGGTGCTCGAATTCTGTGCACCACAGTGTAACCCAAATTGAATTGAAGCGCGCGTATTCGATTTGGTTCACAGGCAACGCGCGGAGCATTAATTGGGATGTTGCTCAGTTCTTAAAGCACAGTTACAATGGCAATGGCAGCAACAGCAGCCGCACAAGCAGTAACAGGTTGAAATTTCTTCTTATGAAATTTAAAAATAACAAAAATTATCGCACTCTTTTCTGTTAATATAGAGCAGCGGTTTAACATTGGAAATTTGTGGTTAAAGTGGTTTTGATATACTCGTAGAATCGATTTGAATGGTTGAGGTTTCACTCATAAATATGCAATGTTGGTTGGTTATTTATCTTATTAGTTAAACTAAGGAAACAAAACAAAAACGGTATATAAAATGAATTTTTTATATCTACATAAAAGTAATAGTCAGGATACCTTCAGGGACCTAGTGCACTTACATAATTATATAATTTTGATATTATTTGCTGGAGATGATACTGATATCTTCCCCAATTAATATTTCTAGAGTATATTTATTAATTTTTTTAAAAGTAATTTTTATCTCAAGTGAACCCAATTTTAAAACCGATCTATTTTTAGTCCTATTGGGTGGTAGTTACCGCACCAAATTTGAACGAGAACGGTCAAAAACTACCCCCCCGATGAGTTAGAGGGGGTAGAATTTTGGCGTTTGGGTCAAACAGTTCCTGTTTTGGATCCTTGTAACTAATTACCTATTGCATTTAGAAAAATTTTTTCCAACGCGTTTTCGACAGATTTTTCTTCAATCTTTTGAAAAAAGAAAAAGCCTTTTCAAAAATCTAAACTTTGAACGATTTTTTTTGAAATAAATAATATTTTTAGCTTTCTTTTTCAAAATGAAACTTTTTTTTGGCTCAAAAGAAATATCAGGTCTTATCATTTGATAACTTTGAGGTCCAAAAGTGGGCTAAGACTTCTTTATCTATCAAAGTGAACGTCAAATAACTCGAAACATGCTAGTCTCTGAGGTACCGGATTCAATTTTCGGTTCGGATATTTCTTTTATATCTTTCTTTCTTTCATAATTTGGAGTTTTGGTATAAAAGATGTTATAGATCGCTGTGCATATTATTTTTGAAGGTACAATTTTTGATGTGTTAACATCTTTACTCGGGGCTGATGGAGTGAATTTATAAAAATTAAAATCAAATTGAATTGAGCCCCGAAAATATGCTGTCTTGCTATTAAAATAAACTGATTTAGATAGATGAATTATTAATATTATAAATAGGACCCTGAAAGTATACCGTACTTTTATTATTTTGTATGTAAATAGAGTGGTGGTTATGTTAAACTTTCGTAGCGCCAGGTGAAGGGTGGTGAATTGCACCCCGAAAGAATGCTGTCTTATTATTAGTATAAACAGATTGAAAAGGTGAATTTTTAATTTTAAAAATAGGGCACAACAAGTCCAAAAGTATGTAGCACGAATTTTATATATCAAATATGGTTTTTATTATATAATTTATTTTAGTGAATTCTTTCCTAATTAGAATTGTAAAATAAGAAGAAGAAAGTGCATTGAAAATAGAGCATGAAAAATTAAAAGAAAAAAAAAACACATAGGCTTTGCATTTTTGGAACATAAAAACGAAAACTTTTATAATGAAGTAAACAACAATACAAAAAATATGTTATCACATCATGTGACGAGTACAGTAGAGGTTCATTTTAGTTTTCGATGCCGTATGGTGTTTTTAATTTCCTTATAAGATTAGGTCCAAAATATCGCTGAAGCTCCTGCAAAAAAACGGGAACGAGTGTAAGTAACATCGAAAAACTAAGAAGTATGTGTCAAATTAAATTAAACAGTTCTCAGACCTTACCCCCATTATAACCAAACCAACCCATCATAGTCATCCGGTAATAACACAGTGCAACAAAAATTGTATACGCAAGATTTTCCAACGGTTTTATCGATTGCTGGCTGACACGATTCCGACTCTCCAAGTCATATGTTCGAAAAAAATTGAATTCCTTTTTATTCTGCATGAGAGCAGTTATGGTTTGAACTAAGAAACAATTTTTTTTTTTTTCAAAAAATGTAAAAAAAATTTTGTAAAATTTTGCATCTTTACTACTATCCTTAGTTCGTACCTTAGACACAAGCAATCGGTTTGTTAGTTTTTTTTTCAGCCAGCCGGAAAAAAAGAATTTCGAAAAAGTCGCTTTTAAATGTATGCCTTTTACCCTACAACGTATGCAAAAAATATGATTTCCTTTCTAGGGTTAAAAAAGATCAGTTTTTAAGAGCTGAATAATGAGATTCCTCACTTAAAGTTTCAGTTAGTTTATATTTGTTTTCTTGACTTTTCCTTGCAGCGAATAGTTGTCTTAGAGTCATAGTCTAAATCTTCATTCAACTCTTCCAAATTATAGTAAAATTTTATATGCTTTCTGCTACAAAAAAAAAAAAAACAAAAACTCATCTTCGCTAATAAAAATGAAGTTTTTGCCTATTTTTATTCACATTAATGCCTTTTTTCTTTCAACTGTATATCTGAAACTTTAGAAATTAATAGAATCAATTCCACAATGTAATTAAGTATCGCTTAATTATATTAAATATAATTAAGTATCGCTTAATTATATTAAATATAATTAAGTATCGCTTAATTATATTTTAAATGTTAAATTTGCTTGTGGTAATATCAGTTCAACATAAAAAGAAAAATTTTTTACTTTCAATGTAAACTCAACATGAAACATATCAATGCGACATTTTTTGTTGTTAAATTAACATTTTTGTTTTTATCTTGAAATCATTTTGACATTGCACTTTTTTGAGTGTAGCAAGTCATCCACCTGCATACGCAGTAGCTTTAATTTTTGCCAATAAAAATTTGTTCCTTAAAAATCTATTTTTAAAAAAATAAAGAGAATAGAATGACTCCAATATTCTTTTGCGAAAAACTAGCGCCTTATCATATTCTAAGGTAACGCAATTTCATGCTGCTGTTACTTTAATTCTTTTGTTGCAAATTCTATTTTTGTTGCACACAAATATTGCAATTTTTCGGGTGCATTACAATTGCATGCAAACTTTTGTAAATTACAATTTATCACAAGGTTTTGATTACGCGTCTACGCTGGAGCCAGTGTCTGTGTCCATGTCCGTGTCAGTGTCTGTGACTGTTCTGCAATATCAGCGAAGCGACGATTAGCATCGAATATTATACTACGTCGTGTTCAATGTACTGCGCAATGTGTCCTGCGGCGCAAGCGCAGCATACGTCGATGTTCATCATCAGTATGCATGGAAGAGCATCGTGTGGTGTTGTGCAAAAATGTTTTCCAATTAGTTCGCAACATTGCCTCATTAATCATGGAAATGATAAATCTGTAGAAGAGACAAAATGATGACCACAACGGCGCGAAGTGAGAGGCCACTACAATGGACAAGCTGCTTGCAGTTTAATGAGTGGATGTTCTACGTGCATACACACACAAACACATATCACTTGCAATCATATTCCCATTTGCATATAAACTTTGTATAATTTTCCTCATTTCTACCCCATTGCAATGCCTTCCCGCCGCCAATCCGTTGATATAATGATGATGGCGACAAAAAGATTTTTTATCTCTTTACGTTTACAATGGGCGGCGGTGGGGGCAAATTTTCCATTTACATATGTATACAGGTGAGCATATCATTTTCCGATTTCTGTTTCGTGTGTCTTATGTATGTAGATATTGGCAAGAGCCGTAAAAGAAAGATGCATTTTCGCAGCAGTTCATCATACATCGATCGTATCAGTCCAAACAATACGTTGGTACATAGTTCGTATCGTTCCAATCGCAAGTTTTCCAACTAATTTTTTGTGATGGCAGGCAATTTAGCACGGCATGGGGGCCTTTTCTATTTCTATATTCGTTCGTGCTATGAGGCAATGAGGCTCGTTGGTTGGAATGATTAATCGCCTTTATTTGTCGTTTTGTTGCGATTATGGTTTTTTTTCGCCAATATTCATATGAACACATGCTTACGTATACATTTCAACCGTTCAAGCTAATGAAAAAACTTTGACTAGGTTATGACCCTAACCGATGAGCTTGAATTCTTCCGCTTTATGATGTATTCCTCTAGTGCAGATCATATAGAAATACTGTGAAATTTTCTTATAGGAGTATAAAAACACAACTGGGTTTTTTACGAAAAAATTAAAGGGTAATTTCGTCATTCGTCTGTCCGTTCGTGCGTTACTCTGCTGAAATACATAGTTGTCTTTAAGATGATAATTTTATTTTTGAAACTAATTTAATAATATCATTGCAATTATATTGATTTAAATTCATTTTACTCACAATGAATATTACTGCAAATGTGGCTGAGGTTGCTGTAGTTTCCAACTCTTTATGTTTGACATATTGTAATCGAGGTAACAAATTTATTTTATTATTTCAAAACGATACTCGGTAACAATGCTCAATTCATAACCACACCTTTAACTGATATCGATCGAAGCTAGCAAACATTTCTTGAAAAATGTGTAGATATGTACATAACTACAATTTTGCACTTCATCGTTCAGTATCGAGTTTTTTCGACTTGTCAGTTCTGCTAAAAACTCAACAAGTATAAATCACGGGTTTGGAATGAAACGAACGCAAATACTTTACAAAGAAACATTCCGGTGGAAACTTTTACCTTTTAAATAAGTTTGAAGAGTTCCCTAACTCGATTTCTGGATTGGTGTTAATTTTATTGGGATGTGAAGTGTTTCAAAAGTTGCTTTGTTATTCAAATTAGTCTTTCAGATTTGGACTAAACTAGACTTTGTTAAATTTTACAATTTTACAATAACAATTGTCCGAGTTTTGGTTTGATTTTTCTAAAAGTAGGTCGTTGAGTGGGTCGTTGGTGCTGGATTTCGATAGCTCTCCAAGGCTGTTGAAGGGTGGATTACCGTTTCTTTTTCCACTGGCTGTTTGTGAGTGAGTGAAGTATTGTGAGGGATGCCCATTCTGGCACCTTGAATTCATTACAGGCTTCTGGTATGATACATCCCTTCCGTTTTTGTTGATGAGTTTTTCCATTTTTTTTCATTCAGAGCATGGTCATAGCATTCTGCTAGTCGATTTCACCTGGTGGTGGTGCGATTCCGCTCTTAACTGTAGTTAGTAGTGTTAATACTGGTTCAGCCTGTGGTTCGCTCAGTGAAGATAATTTTCGCGCCAGTTCGTCAGCCATAACGTTACCCTTAATGTTCCGATGCCCCGGGACCCAGATCAAGGTAACATTATGTTGACGAGCTATTGCTATGAGGCTTTTTCTGCACTGGCTTACTGGTTGGAGTTGAGTGCCATGAACGCGGCATGGCTATCTGATAGAATAGTAATATTAATTTTGGAGGTGTGATTTGCTTTTAGTAACCTACACGCCTCCTTTATACTTAACACTTGGTTGGTTGGTTGGCTAACACTTCCGCTTGGAACATTCTGGCTGAGCTGGGGAGATGATCAGATCTTTCGATAATCAACTTCTCCATAGATAAATTTTGATTTGATCCCATACAACGACGGGACAAAATTAGAAGGAGCTTTCTGATTTTGATGAATTTTGGGTCACTAAACTCAAATCTGAAGCCAGTTTTAATCAGTCTGTTTAGGTTTTGCCACAAACTAAGCTTGAAGATTAAATTTTTCTCATATTTGGCAAGCTGTAATGAGAGAATGGACTTTTTGATCGTCAAGAAATTTAATTTATTTAGTTATGTTGATACTGGCCTTTTCAGAAAGTTAAACAATGTTTGTTGGAATCTTTTAATGTTGGAATAAAACTGATATTAATGAATGCAATTTCTGAATTTTTACATTTTTAGCCATTTTTCAGTATGATTGCATACTTTTAGGGTTAGCAAAAAAAGTTGTATTCCAATTTTTGTTTAAAAAATCATGTTCAGATCTATTTTTAAATTGAATTATTACCAAAAATCGTAAGAAAGCGGAGGATGTTTTTGCATATTCCGATAAAGAAAGGTACCTTCTAAAATTGAGGAAAAACCCAGAAATATATTTTGCCATATTTTCTAGATATTTTCTGCCAAAATTCGTCAATTTTCAGTTTTCGTATTTTCAAAAATTCTTATCTTTTGAAGCAATCCAGAATTTTTAGCTTTTCAAATCTTGAATCAAAATTAACAAATTGAGAATACAAAACTGAAACTTTCGGCAAGATATCATTAAAAACTTATTTTTCAGATGTATTTTACTCAACGGACTTAAAAACTAAAATCAAACGATCTCACATTTTTGTGAAAAATTTGTCGACTTTAAGCTGCTTTTGCACCAACACTAATTTTTTCGGCAAGATTTTTATTAATTAGAGTAACGTAAATGAGGGTAATTCGGATCGATTTTGTTTTGCTAATAACATTTTTTTGGTATGTTTTAAAATTCGTTTCGAAAAAAGATTATGTACGATTTTTTTTCAACCTGTTATAGAATAACTAGACGATATAGAGAAAACGCCATTATGTTCAGCATACTTGAAATAAAAGATCCACATTCAAAACTCTTGAGCTATTTTTTTTTTTTGGTAAATTCCGTTGTGCAGTGTTATTTTTTTGGCAAGATTTTTTGGGGTTTTCTTAGTTTGTCTTTAAAATGACACCAAATTTGTTTGGTTTTGACATTATGAATTTTTTAAATTTTACGAATCACTGTGCGTTGCTCCATTCTTTCCGAGAGGGTAGGAGAACTGTGAAGTTCTTTTTGAAAAACACAGTAGGTGTTATGTAGTCTGTTATGTTTTCTATTTCCCGCTCATGCGACATTAGTATTCTTCCCTGCCCGTAAGTTTTACCTTTCCAGCATCCAGCTTCCTTTAACATTAAGGCGCTCATAGTTGCCGTTTGTTCAATGGACAGACCCTCCAGAACAGGAGCGAATGGCTCCTGCAGCTATAAACACACTATACATATATATATAATTATAATGAAATTCTCAGTGACGAATCTCAAGGGTGCGGAGAGTTTTGAAACTATGTGAACAGTAGCCCCTCCCAAAATGTGTAGCCCTTATGATATTTTGAAATCTTTATTCAGCGTTACAACCATATATACAATTTGAAATTTTAAGGTCAATTTGAATTATGATCTGAAAAAATGAATTTTTAAAATCTTTGTCCGAATTTTGGATTTAATTTGGTCTCAGTTTCAGGCAAAATTTAGTTTGAGTTTTGGTTCGAATATCGATCTAAATTTTGGTCTGAATTGTGGTTAATTTTTTGTTTGAATTTTTAGTCTGAATATCTGGACTGGTTTTCAGGTCTTGTTTTTGATTATAATATCAGTTGAGTTTTTCTGGTCTTGTTGTCGGTCTGAGTTTTCTCAATTTTTTCAGCTAATTGACATTTTTTATAAGGTTTTGGACTGTTATTTTTTGTCAGATTTAAGGTCTGGCTTTTACTCTAGTTATTTATATCTTTAACTCTCCTCAACCCAAATCCTAGATCCTCCCTGCCATAAATGTATAGAACCCATATACAAATTTAAGGGAGAATAAAGTAATAAATAGTTTTTTCTAGCACCTTTTTTCCAAACTCTTGCTCTGGTTTTATAGATATGTAGTTTTATTTTTTATTTTTGTTCGTATTCGCGTTTTATTTGGATAAGATAAATTTATAGGTGTGGTATGGCAAAATGTTTGCGCTGTGGTCAATTGCAGTTAGTGCTCAGGTGAATTGCAGCATTCATTTACTCATTTGATCGCCGCTCGCTCACCTCACTAATAAAATGCAGTAGGTAACATGTGAACGCAGGTGTCAGTGGCCGCCGCTGCTATAAGTTTCCCTTTTTGCCTCAGCATTGTAGCACTGTGGCGTCTGTTATGTAGAGTCTGCGATTGTTAATCGATTTCATGAGCAAACTGTGTTATTACGAGAAAATTGCAGGCGTTTTACACCACAACTGAATTCATCTGCAACTGCAATGGCAAATGCAATTACAATTGTATCGGTATCGGTATCTCATCGGTTGTTCGTTCGATCGGCCGGCAACAGTTTCAACGGTAGGCAGGCAGCAGTTTGAATATTGCTTTGAAATTTTGCATGATTTTTCAATACACACACACAAATACATACAAACACATACACACACACATGCACTGTTCACAATAACAATCTGCGTCAATTCCATGTAATAAATAATAATTAGGAGGCCATTATTGTTGTTGCTGCTGCTGTTGCTGCTACTATTGCAATCTTTGTGGTAATAGTTTGTGCTATTGTCGTTGCAGGCAAAATAGCTACATACATTATTCAGTGTGGCAATAAAATTCTAGACCTTTTCCGCAAATTGCTAATGTTTGCATTGCTACATTTTTTGCATTTCGGCAGCCAATAATGCAGCGAAAATGCTTCGACATCATCGTCTACAGCGCTATGGTCGGCCTGCTTGCCAATGGAACGACACCCACAGTTTACGCCCATTTAAGAAAAATTGTCAGCTAGCATTTTTAAGCTTTATTAATGTTGGGTCGCATATGTTTTGGCCCGAAATTGCGTCAAGTCTCTTAGAAATTCATATTAATTGTAATGCAGCCACTTTGTTGTAAACTTGGTCCATAGAAATATTTCTTTGATTTTGCAATGAAAGGCACAGACAAATTCCAATATGTGTGTGTGTATGTACTACCACATAACGATATTATGGAATATTTTTGATGACAAAGTTCCTCGATGGCTATCCTCTTCCTTGCTGCATCATTAAACTTTTTATATCCTCTGATGGAATTACACTGTCGTAAAACAGCGATTGACACGGAGCATTAAAACAGCAGCAAAGTCGCAGCAGCAAGTGTCATTCGTGTCGCATCACATTGCATATTTGCGGCAGTTGGTTATGCAACAATTAAATTCAATGTTGTTGCGTGGACAATGTTGCTTATCTCCTGTAATAAAAAAGGCTATAAAAATCTGATCAAAGGAGAATTTTGTGCTTAGTTAAATACCAATGCTCAATGCATAATTTGAATGCTTTGTTTGATGCTTCCTAGCCTCTTTCCACATACTACATACATATATAATTTTTGACTTGTAAATTTGTAAGTTTTTGTTTTTCTTTAGTTTGTTTCTATCACTTGGCGTCTGCAGCATAATGTGTTTTTGTTGCAGACATTGTCGTCGATTCCACAAACTTTCTGAGGAGAGGTTATTATGCGTAAGACTTTCCTGCTGCTGGCTAGTAACGGTATTTTTTGATGTTGATTTCTTCTTCTTTTATTTTATTTTGTTATTTGGTTATGAGAAATTATTATTGTTATTTGTTGAATGTTTGTTGCTTCGTTATTTCGTATGTTGCTTGTGTCCCAAAATGGCGACGTGGCAGCCATACACAGTTTTGGAATGCATTTTGAATTGACCATTATCATCATCGTCAGCATTGTCGTCAACTCCATCGTCATCTTCAACGCCGTCAACAATACAACAAAACAATTGCGCACCACACCAACTGCGGTACATGATCCTCATCACCATCATCATCATCATCATCTTCGTCAGCATCAAAGTGCTCATTGTTTTTGTGCAACTCTTGCGGGCAGTTACCTCGTCACTTTTTTTTTATAATCTTCGTTTATTTTATCAAATTCTAAGCGAAAACATCGGGACTAGCGTGCTCAGCAAAAAAAAAAAATATATATATATATACATCTCCTTCTTCGTTAGCATTGCATTTTTGTGCAAATGCAATGAAGAGCTCGCGCGCTTTTGCGCGTCCACTTTATGAAGTTAAGATGAGAATTAGCAAAAACAGCAAAAACAAAAACACCACCAACAAAAACCATTCCGATGGCCCATAGATGAGCATTAATAGGGATGCCCCGGATAACGATTTTAAATAGCTTCCGATTAATCAAAAATATGAATTAATGTCGAATATATAGATTTTTATGTTTTCAAAGTGAATCTGGTGGAATATTGTCGCAAATCTGCGCTTTTTTCATCTGTAGCCTATGGTCGCTTGGGCAAAATTGAGTGAAATTAGAAAAATCTAGATTAAACTAAAATGCGTCATGCTAAAGTGTTTCTTAAGATTGGCAAAATTATGAATGTTTATTGGTTAAATATTCTGGCCAATGTAATTTCGGTCCTATATTTGCAACACTAGCTCTTTGAATTTGAGTGATATATCAGTGATATTCTGAGATCGTATTGCAGCAATCTTATGGTCTAATTTCAATTTTATAACATGGATAGATCTATTAAAAATAGTTTTTAGCCCTCTAATGCACGAATTATTTAATCAATGAAAAAATAAATTTTAGTTGTTATGTTGTTAAAAAAATTTCGTTTTCATGATTTTAAGTTAAAAAAAAAGCGAATTTCCTCAAAATCTAATAAATAAATAATATTTAATTTTATAATCTTAAAAATTAGTTAATTTTTGCCAGCTTTTTGAATTGCAATTTTTTACTGAGTAGAATATGCTGACGAATAACGGTAGTTAGTTTTTTGTTTTCGTTAGTAATTAACTCGTTGATACTTAATTTATTACAGGCTTCTGGCCTTTAAACAAAAGTTTATGTCTCGAAAAAAAAAATTGAAGTATATGGCTTCTAATGCAGTAAAGGGTTAAATATCTATATTTAAATAAAACTACCACTTTCAAAAAAAAAGATAAAATTTATAAATTTAAGCAAGAGATTCAAATTGAACTAGCTTAGCAAAAATGCTTCACGAAATCAATTAATAAAACAAGAAATTTTCCAAACCTGAAAACCAAGATTGTTTGCCTGAAAAATACAAATGTCGGGGTTTGGAAATTATAAATTTGCATTAAGTGGAGGTTACCATCGAAAGGCATTAAAAATGCATAGAGTTCGGGAAAATAAATACTTTTGAAAATGATTTAAGTATAACAAAATTTATTCTTCTAACAATGCATGGTGGCTCCAGTTTCCATTAAATAAAGCTATGCACGTTGTGTTTTGGTTTAGGCTAAGAATTATTAATCTAAACTAATTTTGGGAGATCATATCGTTTTCTAAAAAACAACGGGATAACAAAATAGTAGCCGTTTGAAAAATATTGCATTTTTTGCCCCATTAATTTTTTTTATTTCAACCAGTGCAAATAATAATTATGTCTCAATTTTAGACAAAAATCGCTTTCTGACAGCCCCGTTAACTGAATTGCTTTTCAATTGCGCAGAGATTTATGTGAATCGTTTCAACCGTTGAAGCTGCAAAGTGCCCTGCGCGCTGAAAATACTTAATAAAAAGCCGGCAGACCTTTCCGCTCAACAGACTGTAAATAACAAAATACTTTGGATATGAAAATATCCTTTCACACACTTTAACCCATTTTGTCCCCATACTAGATGCAATGATCCAATTTTGAAAATTTTCAAAATACAATTTCCATATGTTTTCAATAAGATATTTTAAGTAGTACTTAGAAAAATAAAATAAATTTTTTTCTGAATTTTAGAGGGTGTAGTAGTTTTTGTTTTTAGTTTTACTATTTTTTGTTGACTTTCAAAAACACTTTCCAAAAAAGTAAGTCTGCTTATCTGGCCTTTAAGTCAGGTGAAATACAATATCTTTAAAGTATTTAAATGAAATTTTAAAGTATAAGTATAGAAATATTAAACAGTGATTACTTTTGGAAAAAATTTATTATGAATTTTCAAAGTTGCTGTTCGATTAATCGAAAGTTGGGATGATATGAGTTAAGCATGCAAATTACATACCATATGTTAAAAAAATATAAAATATAGCGAAAGTTAACTTTACAAGTGTCCTAGCGTAGGTTGTAGGTCTAGTCAAATAAAAGAAAATTGCATATCAATAAAAAAAATATTCATACTTAATGTTAGAAAGGCAACACTTTTTTTGTCTATGTAAAAAACTAACTGTTAAACAGAAAAAATCAAACTTATTTATTACAAAATTACTTATTTGCTTCAATAAATAACAAAAAAAAAGTTCAATTTATTCAGTACTAAAATTGTAATATATATTTTTTTATATTAAATGCAGTTGAGGCAAATTTCTTTGCTGTGCTTTTATCAAGTAGTGGGGTGGCTGGTCACCCCTGTTGCCTTTCTAAGGTTAAGTCCTGATTTTGAGGGTATGTATTCCTGGCATGCCATTTTTCTTATTTGGTTAGACCTACAACCTCGATTAGGTCATTAAATTTTGAAAAGTTCATTCAATGTTTTTTTGCAGCACCGTGTTTAATAAACATGTTTGAATATCGAAAATTAATATGAATACGTTTATTCGGAACAGCCCTAATACATACATACATAATTTTACTATCAACGACGGACGACAGCTAGGAAGACAGCGACAAATTGTTGCTTATGAGACGCGAACAAACATGAGGATTGTCGCGCATTTTGGACAAAATATGTACACATAGTTTGGCCAATTGGCAGCAGCAGACTTCAAGTTAAAGGTACATATAGGTATGTATATACAGTGGAATCCCGATAATTCGGAATCGCAAGGGAGCAGTAATTTTTTTACGAATTACAGAGGTTTTCGATTTAACGAGATTTCTATTTAACCGATTGCTTTTTTTTCTTCTTCTTCTTTTCTTCTTTTATTAGCAAAATCAAATTAATTGAAAAAAAAAAAATTTATTTTATTGATTTTGATGTAAATACAAAAATTATAAAAATTAAATTGATTTGAAAAAAGTACATTTTATTGATTTTAATGTGAATCCAAATGTGAAATAATTTATTTATTTAGGAAGGAAAAGCTGTAACTGTAAATTAGATTTAGAATTACGAGTAATACGATGCAACGGTTACTTCGATGCCGAATTTACACTTACGTATTCGAATCGTTGCTTGGCACTATTAATTATAAAATGTTGTCAACAACCAATTTCGATTAATAAGAGGTTAAGCAGACCTTGCATTGAAAAAAAATGCGAATTAGCGAGGGGACTAAATTGTATGGAATTTTTACGAATTAAAGCGATTTTTGAGATTTTCAAATTAACGGGGTACGAATTATCACGTTTCTACTGTTTATATATATATATATATATATATATATATATACTCATACAAACCCAAAACCCAACGGCGGAGAGAAGCGTTTTAGAAATGATATGTGAAAGCGTTAAGCCCATCTTTCGTGCTTCAACCTGGCGTCAATAAAAATGGGTGTATTACACCCGAGTTGTTTAGTGAATTTTATGTTATGTTGGTATTCTTATCTTTTTTTTTCAAAAAAAAAAAAAATACATTTAAGAAGTAGAGAACATTTTAATTTTTTTGTTTTTTTCATTTAAAATATGTTTTATAAAATTAAAAAGAAAAATCTTTAAAAAAAATCTAGTTTAATTTTAAGGATTTGTTGTTACTAGGGTGTCATACACCCATATTCTACGCGCTATAAAATTTTTAGATTTTTTTAATTTTTTGCCAACATTCACAATAACTTCTTAAAAATTACTAATAATTATATCTCGAATTGGTCTTAGTCGTTGGAATCCGATTTCTATAAGCTGAGATATAACTAACTGAAATTGATACATAAGTCGCCATACAATTCCCATTCCATACAATATATTAAATGTGAAATATACTTCACATTTTGAAAAGTTGTAAAATTCAATACACTTATATAAACAATTCGAAAGGCAAATAATTGTTTTGGTGTGAATATTGGAAAATTTGTTTTAAGATTTTACAGGTTGATGAATAAGGTCAGATGTAAGTTTTAACTCTTTTAAGGAAAGAAAAAATTTATATTTTTATAACCAGTATGTTTTAACGGAAACAATAAAAATACTCACTAATAGTGCGGACACATGAGAGGGGATTTCAGGCAAATTTAGCATTTCGTTGAAATGCGCTTGAGCTTGAGAAGGATTTCAACGAAGTAAACTTGAAATGCCGAAAGTAACGAGCACAAGGTTGTAAAAAACAGGAAAAATTTAAGAACTATTTCATTTTTTTAGACATTTTGGATTTTGTTTTCATAACAGCTGCTCTTGTAATATTTGTTAAGTGAATAAATAAAATAATGGAGTCGGAAAGCAACTCATTATCCATAATTGCTATATAAATTCTTCGTTTTCATATCCAAATAAAAGGTAACATTTTTATTTACAGAAATAAACACAAAAATTCTTCTTCCCCAAACTTATAATCAGTCAGAAATGAATTTGAAATTCCTTTTTTTTATTGTGTGCTATCTAAATTTGACATTCAAAATTTCAACGAAATACTCTCTCGTGGGTCCGCACTATAAAGCAAAAATTTTTGGAAAATTTGTGGCATAGTGTTACTACAAACCAGCGATGCCAACTTGCGGGGAATTCCCCGATTTGCGGGCAATTTAACATAGTACCGGGAATCGGGGAATGAGCTGTTTTTAGCGGGGAATGAGCTGTTTTTAGCGGGGAATTCGAAACCATTCAGCTTTTAATTATTAAAGTCAGTAGAGTATTTTTTTTTCAAATTTTCATATTTTAGGTCTTAAAATCTTCATATTTTCTTAAGTGGGACCTGTACTTTCTTGGTTTGAAGAAGTTGATTTTTAAAAAAGTGTGTAATTTGAAAATCTTTCATTTCAAAAGTATTTTGTAAAAATTTCAGAAAGAAACTCAGAGTGCTTTTGTATATATAGCGACGGGTGTTAGCTAGGCAAAACAGTTGCCTTCCCTTTCGACCGTTCAAAAAGTCTTAGCTATGCCTTGGTCCAGCACCTCTTGATTAATAACTCTTAATCCTTTCTGACTAATCTGTAAACTTATAAAATACGGTCAGCCATCATAAAGAAGATGAAGTATATTTTAAATGTTAAAAACTGATAGTCAAAACTATTTTTATTTGAGCCTAAGGAAAGTCCATACCTATTCTTTTGAGAACTTTGATGTCTAAAAGTGGGCTGAGGCTTGTTTATCTATCAAAATCAACGTCTGGTAACTCGAAACATCCCATCTCGTTGAAATTTGGTGTGGTAGCTACTACCCAATGGGGCTAAACTTTGTGCAAGTTTGAACCCGATAGATTTTGAGAGTGGGTTCCCTTGAAATGAACTTACTCATGTGTCAAAAGAACTTCGAAGCCAGAAAGAACATTTCTATTAACCTATTAGTCCTATAAAAAATGGTTAAGTTTTGGACCGAAATAGTGCAGGCCGCTTTAAAATAACAGTCACCGAGATCAATTTTAAGGCAACGTAAATTTATTTTTCGTTTTTATAAAATGTTTATATGGAAAGTACGTATCGTGCTGCTGTAATACAAAATTATACCGGTGAGGGGAATTTCTCGCGGGCAATCGGGGAGACAGAAAAAATGAGTTGGCATCCCTGCTACACACTGAAAACTTCACTTGGTTACTTTAGTGTTTTATGATTTCATGCACGTGTATATACCAAAAAACCGAGACTGATTTGAATTTCTTTCATTTGTATATGGCTAACGTAAACTGCTTCCAAAAGAAGCGCTTTAGATGCGAAGCAAGGTGAAAGCGAATACAAATATGCTATAGGGATGCATAAGACACTTGCAAGTATGTGTGTGCATATTTTTGAAATTTGTTATTCGTGTTCAGATGTACGTACATATGCTATGCATGTATGTGTGAAACTTCTGACTTCAGAGGTATTTTCTAACTCCTAATGAAAATGCACAACGGTGCAAAACTATCCGAGTTTACACTATGTAGCTAAAACTTCTAAGGCCGAATCAGATTTCTGCTACTTAAATTCTTCTAAATAAAGCCAATACAAAGTATTGTGCATATGTATGTTTGTGCAAATATTAAACAGTTTAGAAAAGTATTATAAATCTATTTTTAACGCATTCTCCAAATTTCATGCTACACTAAATGTTTTATGGTTTTTAGGGAGATTTTTTGAATGCTCATTATTTAGATTCCTCAAAGAAACATTCTCGTTCATTGATCAACAAGTAAAAACTTGAGTTTCAATCGATTTGATCATCGATAAGAATTAGCTGGAAGCACTTCAAATATTCGAAACTCGCAAATATCAAATAAAAGAATTCGTTTAACACATGATGTGTTACCACATAAATGGGCTAAAAATATTATACATATTTAACTACATGTTTTTGTACTAATTTGGTACTAATGACCTGGTGCATTCTGAATAAATGTGAGACATGCGTAGTCAGTTATTAATAATGCACTTCTGCGGATGACAATCAAACTGACAATGAATCTCGTTATTGTCAGTTTTCCTTAATTGTGCGACCGCGATATGTCGCATATTTTGCCAAGAAATTTAAGTTTCCAGCCAATAATATCATCATCGATCGATGTACTGTTGTTGTCCTTGTTAGCGGCGGGTACTGTTAACGACACTTACCGTTAAATTGCTTTTCAATGTTTGCCGCTTGATGTTGCTGTTTTTGCTTTTGTTTGCTGTCACAAATTGGGTCAACTTGTTGTGAATGTAGTAAGAGTCGAAGCAAACAAATAAAATCATGAAAAAAGTATGAAATTTATTTGAAATATTCGAAATTTATTTTGCTGTTATTGCTGGTTTAGCATCTCTGATTGAGATGCAGCAATTTTGTGGTAGATGTTTTGGTCAATGGATTTGATTTTTTGTTGTTGTTGCTAATCTCAGGGAAATACGTTGAAAAATAAAATGTGGCAATGACTTTAAAGCTGACACTGAATACGCATGCGATAATTAATCCGTTGTATTTTATACAAACTGCGGCAGTAACATGCAATAATTCAAATGAAATAGGCAGTTGGGCAGCCAGCAACTAGCAACCAGCAGCAAACAACATCAGCATCAGTTGAGGAACAATATTGCGTGTTGTTTGTAAAGTTGCAGCAGACGCACGGACAAACGGTCCGTGCGGCTATAGAGAAATGCAACAGCATCAATTAAAAATTTTGCTTCTGATGCTGCATTGCATTTATTTTTTTTGCTTGTTCTCTTGTTTCTCTAATGCATTTTTCAGATGCACTATGTATTTGCCTTGACTGTGTATGTATTTATTTGTAAATGTATGTACATAGTTATTTATGTTGTTGTTAGTAGTTTGTTGATGCAATGCTCCTACTATTGACGGTCGTCCTGCATTTATGACTGTCATGCTAACTTGAACGGCATCTTCGTTTTGGTTTTTGACATCAGCAGAATAGTTTAAGGAACATTGAACTTCTGCACTTTTTGGATAAAATTAGTTTCCGTACCCTAAATTCAAACCTCGGTTTTTTTTTTTAGAAAATTACTTCAATATGTCAACTCTTGTTGTACTTATCCACTTGAAACAACGGTTATTTCACTTGGGTACCGGACCTACTGGTCATAGAGGCAATGAAACTGTGAACTAGTCTGAACGAAAAAAAATTCAGCTTCAGATTTCTCAGGCCTAGACAACCACTAATTAGTATTAAAAGCCTCATCACATCTAATGGTAAAGGAATGCAACAATTTTTTAATGTTACCCTGCCAAAATGTTGCATTTTTAGTGCAAGAAAAGAACATAAAAATGATACCCTGTCAGAATCAACTAATTTGCAGAGCAACATTCTTACCCCGCCATTTATTTGAGTGCAAAAGTGTTACATTTTTCCCCGCTCAGAAGGCAACATTTTTTAGAAAAGAACACAATACTCTCTGAAAACGCTGCCTCTTTTTCAGAAAAGAATACGAAATTTAACAGCCTTCGCACGGTTCAGACAAATGCAACATTTTATCGAGAAAAGAAAATGCTATTAGTCTCTCGCAGGACAAGCACCACCTTGCGTAGGTAGGAGGTAAGCAAAACATATTCCTTATCTTAGCTACAGAATATAGGAACAGTGAATAATAATGTGCAGTGCATGATTATTACATGCATTAGCTTACTAGAATTCTGGTCGAGTTATTCGTTTCCATTCGTGTGATGCGCATTACATATTTTTACAAGAATGGAGGGAACTTACAGTTTTATGCCGAATCCGAACTACAAAGCTTCTCTTTTCGCTTTTGGAGGTATCTCATTGTCAGCCAAGAAGTGGTGGGTGCCAGTACACGGCGATCACTCTAACCTAACCCTGTTTGGGCTCTTTAAAAAACTGATGGGTGATAAAATTTTGTAATATGAGCAGCGGGATTAGATTTCAAGCTGCATAAATTTCATAAATTTTGGTTGTTTTGTTTTAGTTGTTGCGAAGCGACAATTGACGCAGTAAAATTTTTCAGTGAGCATTTTGTTATATAACTCATGGGGTCAAGCATGCCTGATATAAGTGTTATTGCAGTTGTGCCCTATAAAAGGAATTCTAATTTCTAAACAGCTTAAACGAAGATTTAATCGGCTTTATGATTTGATGTTCAATGAACGCGAAATGTCTTTAAAACTTCCCTTATAAGATTAGACACTTCTAATGTTCGTCAGTTCATCGACCAAAACTATTATTTGCGCCCTTTATTGCCACAGAGCTTTTCGGTTAAACTCAACACTATATGAGGATCCAGATTGAATAACTCTTTTATCTAGTGTTGCCTTGCCCAAGAAAATTTGTATACTTTGTCATTGTAATGCCCAGAATAATGCCCTTCTTCGCCTAACTAATATTCAATGCTTATCTTTACATTTCTTAATATATAATTTTAAACTTTAGGGCTGCCTTCTAGAGCTTAACTTTTAACTATGTTTTTCTCATTTCTCAGTTTCCTCCGAATTAAAGACTGTGGGGCTTCATTAGAGTCAAGTCTTAGAACTGCACTATAAATAATTTCGGAGATATACCCGAAAACGTATTAGAACTCTATGGGAGGTTTCATGCCCTTTTATACAAAACTCTTCATATCTCGCTTGTTACATCCTCCGAGAACCAACCGATATGCTTAAGGGTACCCCCATACTCGATTTAGAATTTCCGCGATATTCAATGGACTGGTAAATAAACAAAAATCAATTTTTGAGGTTTGGATATGTATTTCGAAACTTTAAAAACAAGAAAAAATTCTTACATTGTTGTTTTACAAACATTTTAGCAACATTTTCGTCGTCAATAAAAAAGCCTGTTTTTTGATGGAACGATTGCAAATTACTGGAATGTCTGAAATAAAAAATCAAGCAGAACTAGATAAAGTACATGTTTTTCTATAACATAGACTATTATTATTCATTTCGGACAAAAATTCACAAAATGGCGGACCTTTGAATGTATTTTTTCGAAAATTCAATTCTTTTTGGTTAAAAACTGAGCTGAAAATTATAAAAAATCTTTATCAATCTTCTTGATAATAGTTTAAGCTATAGCTATTGATGTATTAAACAACATTGCAAAATTTCAAAGCGATTGGTTGAATAGTTTTTGAGTTACAAAGTCCGCCAATCGTAACAACACTGTTTCGAGAAAAATGCGTTTAAAGTTTTGTGAAGCAATGTTTCGTGTATAAAACCAACTCACCTTCTATCAGCTATGCCTGGTCCATACAAAATCCCTTCAGATTCTTCATAGGCTTAGTAATCTTGGTTTCGAACGAGAATGGGGGGGATACCCTTTAGTGATTTGGCTAAGATCGGGTCAAGTTTCTTTAAACTTTTAAAACGCAAACAAACAAACGTGCTGATTCAATTTTATATATTAGATCCAGCTTCAAGCTGACTATGACTTGCGGCACTAAATAATTTGACCATAATGTTGCATTCATTTCATTAGACATCAAAAGCTAAACGCAAACTGAAATTTATGAGACCATTAATTGTAAATTTTCCTGTTAGTTGCTGAGATTAATTATTTTAATTAATAAATAATGCTTACTAAAGAAAATAACAAACTGAAATGCATTTTGAAATGTTTGGTTATTAATTTACAAATAATTAAAAATTTTATAATTGAAGAACAAAAGGGATACGAAGGAAGACAAATCATATTTGTATCTGATACATGGTGCGTGTTTGTTCTCACATTTTTCATATTTGATTACACACACGAATATTTGTGTGTGTTTAAAATAATTTCCCATCTACAATTTCTTCTTAAAGATTTCGTCAGCGTATAAATCACAAAATCATTTCTACCATTTCGTAAAAAAATAAAATGTGGGTCACTTGCACCTTGGAGAGATTTGTGAAGCTCACAATTCGAGCTGCCGCCAGCAAAGTCAGTAAATGGAATATGGAGTCCAATGATGGAGTGCAGGCATCAACCATTTTGTAATTTTATCTTTTTTAATCAACGCAGCGCAGCGTTGCGTTTCTCAAGAAGTACGCACCAACAACAACAAATATAGAAGAAACATACACAGATACAGCTGCGCACGAGTTATTTGCGCAATTTTTTTTTGAATTCAACTTTTCCCCAAAAAAGGGATGCTGCGTATTCGCCGTTCACATTCACATTGCATTAAGCTAACCAAAGAAGGAAGAGGCAGCGAAAACTTAAAGAGGAAGACGATGAAGAAGAAAAAGAACAACAACAACAAGACGAGGAAGATGAAAAAGTGAAGCGAAAAATGTAATAGAGAAAGATGATCAAGACAATGATAAAGTTAAAGTTTGGTTTGAGTTAAAGATGAATATGAATGAAGAAGAACGCCTTGATGCCATGCTGCTGCATCATGGCAGATTGCCCAAAATGCATTTAAATTAAATGTCAATCAAAAAATACTTTAGCTAAAATAACAACAACAACAACAACAAAGAAAAAGAAAATGACATTCAACATTCGAGACGCATGTCAATTTATCACGGATGAACGAGCTCGATGGACAACAGACAGATAGACAGACGGACGGACAGACGGACAGATGAGCGAATGGACAGACCGATGAAGAACGATGGATGTGAATGTTGTGATGATGTTGGCAAAAAGTAAAAAAGCTAATTCCCTCCATCCTTATTTCGTTATTTTTATTTTTTTATTTTTTTATGTTGTTGATTTTTGTTGTTACTGCTAATGCATTTATGAAGCTTTTGCCATATTGTTGTTGCTATATTGTATTGTACATACATAAGTATGTTTTGCGATAAGGAATTGTTGCTGGCATGGCGTGTTCGTTATTAATTTCCTTTTTCATGTTGCGTTTCTTCTGTTGTTATTGTTGTTATTGCGCAATGGCAATGCCAAATACTGTTGCACTTGTCGAAGTTATCTGGCTCGAGTAAGAAAGGCAAAGTGCAACTGGACACACTGAGTAAAAATAAATTCATATAAGTAAGGCCAACTATGTGCCGCATCAAAAATCAGAGCGAAGAGACTAGCAACGATTATAATTGCAATAAATGTTGGCACGGCGTTTGTACATTTTCTATATTTCGGACAAAGATTAATAAAAATATCTTTAAAAATGTTTTAACTTATTTCTGCACTGTCAATTAAGTGCATTTTAAGTTGCTTGTGCGTACAGAAGAAATGTCAAAATATAATATGTATAATTGAATATTACTTACGTTTTTGATCTTAAAATCATTATATATATATATACACCATAGCGGATTTAAAGATTTCCCAAGGGGGATGTTAATTTTTTTTGTTCCACTAAAATTGTTATTTGACTCACGGCCAATGATCAAAATGTATGAGATTTTCATGACGAAGGGGGGGTCGGGGAGGGGCGCACCCCAAAATCTCCCTTTGAATCTTCTGGTGAAGATTTAGGTGTGGTGGTGCTTGTTGGAAACCCTAAGAACATCTGCCTAATAACACTGTATCTTTAAATATAAGACAAAAGTTCTTCCGGTCAATCCTAAATTCACACTATTTCAAGATTAGTAAAGTTGAGGACTTTTTTTGCTTGAAACTTTTATTGGGACTGAGTTTAAAATGTTTAAAAATTAGAAAGTATTATTGGATCTTTGTAAATTTAAACTTAGTTGAAATTTATGCTAGAGTCAACTGGGGGGTGTGGGGGGGGAGGAAGGGGTTGCGTGCCTCCCAGGCCCCTACCTAGTTACGCCAATGTTTATAATAATTTTTTTTTAGAATATCTTCTCACAAAAAAATAAAAAATAACATAAATAAGTAAAATTTGCAATAAAATTGCAAATAGATTTGATTTTTAGCAATATTAATTAAAATTTTCGCATAAGAAAAAAAAGACAAAAAGAAAGTGTGAATAAAAAACGGAAAAAGGGGTGGTGGAGGTATGGGTATATTTTTCTATTGTCTAAATATGTGATACTGCATTTCACCCACTGTTTTTTTATTTACATTTTTTTATTTACAATTGAATTTTTGAATTGACACAGATTTTTTACCCTTCTTCTCTTTACAAGTTAGATACACCCTAATCTGTATTTCAGTATATTCCCATTTGGTTGTTGCTTACACTAATTGAAAATAAAAGACAAATACCAACACAATATAGACTCGACCCAGTTGAACTGGGAATGATCGTAAAAATAATCATCGAGCGATTCAAAGCAAGCAATGAATTACTTCCTATTACTCCAGAGATCTTGAATTTTGTACTCCATTGCATGTCCTAAGGCACGGAGTAGTCGTTTTAGTCTCCAAAAGGAGATGTGTAACTTAAGTAGCTAAACTTTCTATTATTGATAATTTTATTGATTGAATTGTTTATACGGGCATCACCCGTCGTTTCTTTTGTTCTACATCCATAAAGATGTTTCGCTGAATTATATGTTTATTTAAAATTTGAAGGCAGCGAGATGTGCTCGGCTCCTATACTGTATTTTTTTGATCATTCTTTTCCTTACTTACAAAGGGAACCCATCAAATGCACCTCTAGCTTTGATACCAAAATTTATATTTGTAATTACTTTGAGTTTTACTTCAATGAAAGATTGTAAACCGAAATTCTAAGTCTCTTTTTTTCTATTTCAATTCAAACTACCGTAAATTTGAAACAGGAGTAATAAAGAAGGACACGATTACGAACATGAGTAGCGCTCTCTTTTGTATCTCTTTATTACACACATGATTTACCTTACTACTAAATATATATTTATCTCATTTGCATTTTTCAGATAAGAAAGTGTACAAGTACACACCTTGGTTGGTAATGGCAAAACCACCGAGCGGTTAAAAGTCGTTCGGAATCGGCGATAAACTGCAGGTCCAACTATGTGGTATCACAATGGGCCGTTCACGCCTAAGTGTGTCTCTTAACAGCCACTCTAACCTAACCTAACCATTTCTCAGAAAAACAAAATAGTTGATGCCAAAATTCATGACGCCATGGACTAGTTGACTAAAACGCCAGTAAGCACGCAGCCACTTGTGGGCCAAGGTTCAAATCCCATTAAATTATATAAGTACTGGTAGACATCGCTTAATACGTACAGTCTTTTTAACAAGAGCGTACACGACCTAAGTCCTCAAAAAATGCCCCAATCAAAAACAATATCGCACATATTTTTAAAACATTTTTTTTTGTCCAATGTGCCGACATATCAATATAGTGCCCAGTTATCATAATTTTGAGTAATTTTGGGGTAACACGAGGTCATACTATTAACTAGCTTTTCGACATATTATTGCGGCAAACACTTAAGCTGTCGTTTCAATTGGGCAATAATGCTCTTAGCATAATTTCTGCTCATCTTAAGCTTAATAACTGCTCAAAAAATTACAATGTGGTTAGCATCTGGAGATTGAGAGGCGCAGTCCAAAATTATTTTCTTATTTTCTCTTACTGCACAAGCGACTTTGATGTTTAGGGTCCTACCCTCTTAAAGCACTCAATTTCGATTTTCTTTCGGGAACCAGTTATTGGCAGAAGAAAAGAGTCTGGTATAAATGGAAAATAAATTTTTTAGCGGTTGAAGAAAAAATCTCTTCTAGCAGCACTAGGAACGCTGTGAAATTTGATTTGCCCTTCGTTGTATATGTTATGCTGAACTTAACGCGTTGCCAGTTTTTGGAGCGTGAAGAGAAAGAAAGAAAAAAATCCCCAAGTTTAGGAGATCGAATGATGTTTTTGTTTATTTTCTTATGTATGTATAACTACTTATAATTCGATTTGAAAAAATGTTAGAGAAACCAAAAAAAAAAAGGTATTTTGGCTGTCTTTGAAGATCTTGGAACGTAACCCCTCTTTTTGCACTGGTTCCTATCATTTAACACAATTTCGCTTAACACGGTATTTTCCAGGAACGTAACCCCTGTGTAAGTAGCCTAGATTCAAATTCTACAAATAAAAATTTTTTAAATTATAATAATGCTATGTTCATCCTTTCATTAATTTTTGTTTTTTTACTTACTATTATCGTTTTATTATGCTTTCCTTGATCTTCTATTCAGTTGTTATTTTGGCAAAGTTTCTCCAGGCAGGAATCTGCGACCGAAAACCCGCAACGTGACTGTCGAACAAAGCGCCACTGAGCCACATAATTAAATTTATTTTCAGTGAGTTTTGTTTCTTTTACGTTGTTTGCAATAATTCCAGCACTAGTTACTGTTTTTTAACTCTTTGATAATAAATAAATCTTTTAAAATAAAAATCTTAATGTTCGTTTGTTCAAAACAGCAATTCTCTTCACCGATCGATTTTGACACAACATTGCAATCGAATACGAGAGTGTTTTTATATACCTAATATATCAATATAAATAAAAATATAAATAGGTCAGCGCCATCTGTTGGTCGTAAAAGTAACACATCTTAGAGCAATGAGAGCGCTTTCTCTTTTGTTTCTTTTCAACTTAACCAGACTGAGTTACAGCAACAGGCCGGATTCAGCTAGTTTTAAATAAAGTATTAAACTGTAACTTTTTAAGGTGTGTTAAAATATATCCCACTATGCACAAAAAGCTGAGCAAAAGTTGGCACAGTTCTTACCCTGCTTAACCCCAAAGAGTTAACTAGGCAAGAGAGAGTAAGTAAGAGTCTTTGTTTATCATTATTTTAAAAATAGCCCATATAAAATTTTGAAATTGTGTTAATGAAAGACAAAAATTTTGTTACTCTATTGGAGCTTCTCGTTTATTGCTCCTTTTGGAGTAGTAAAATAATTGTTCTATTTGCGCAACCGGGAATCATCACACGTTCGAAACTTTGGCCGAAGACCGCAAAAATTTTAGTTCTAAAATATCTAAAATTTATTTTTTTTTGTTTTTTTTGGTGGCAGCATCATAACTTGCATCTGCAAATTTCAATTTACTAAACATAACTTCGATTACACTCTCAACTTTTCTTTGAGTGTGCATTGCTTAAATAAATGCAAAATCGTGTGATGCGATAGTAGAACGATCGATGTGCAATGAAATGTATTTCAAATTCATTTGCACTCAATTTTTAATTTTGTCGTTTTTTTTTTTCTGCATAAGTCCAACGGATCCGATTAATATGATATCGATAGTTTTGGAATGCGGGTTGTGTGTGGTGCACTTTGCCAGGCAGCCTTGCTAGAGTCAACTAATTCCAATAATAAAGTAGCGGCAGCAGCCACCGCCAGCCACTAGTCAACGGTCAGCCACAGTGGATGAAATGATCGCGGCTTAACGATATATTGGCCAATTCACTATAAACTGGCAATTAATCAATGGAAATTATCAGCTACGGTAGCAGTCGCTTCAAGCGTTCACGCTGTATGTATACATACATACGTTCGCTAAAATTAATTTTTATTATTATGGAGAGAATAAATACAAAAACAAAATAATCCGATCGCAATTTTCTACAGCTACTTGCTATTGTTGGGTTATTTTTGAATTTGCTATTACTATGTATAACTTTATGATTATGAAATATTTTTTAACAATCTACAAGCCATCTCCTCCCCCCCTCCTCCACTCATATTGAGCGCCAAGTAATTTGAGACTTTTATTGGTAATGCCTCAAAGTGCGAGCGCCATTGTTTGCTACACAATGCCGTCTATTTAATCATAAAATGCAGTGTGCACCCATTGGGGCTGGTGTAATCGATCTGGAGCGTTTGGTTAAATTGCAGGTCCGAGAGATCCGTGTGGCAAGGTGGTGTGGCATAATTATAATTGGTGCTTCCATGGTAGCAAAGTTAAGTTAAATCATTTCATTTTCTCTCTTTGGTTAACCAACAGTAGCTTACTCGAACTATGCTGGAGTTATAATTATAATTTCATGTTCATGTTTGATTTCTACTGTAATCGATTTCCATACACCAAAAGAAAATGAATAGTGCTTTTTAGGAATGAGTACATTTGAAATATTCTAGAATAATTAAACTTTTTATTCTATACTCGATATGTCGCCGATTTGTTGTTATTAAATTTTAATTGAAATTCATTCGAGATTCATATCTTATGTCGAAATATCAATTGAAGGAATTTTTAAAATCAATGCCTACCTTGACTGATCATAATCATCAAAACCAGCAACAACATTTCTTATAGATTTATACATCAAGTTTGTGTTTTAAGTCTTTTGTTTCATTAAAATTTTGTCTTGAGAAAGTATTATGAATTTTAATCTTATGGACATGAATATTTTGCATCATTGCATGATTGCGTTATTTCACTACTTAAACTTTTGTTCATTGCAATTGATGAAATTTTTCCGACTAAAATTATTAGCCTCAAGTTGATGTTGCCGTATCGACCATTAAAATTGCCACATCCGCACTTATTAGACGATCTACAATGAGGGCGACACAGGATTACAAAACATCGCATCCCAACGCATTGGAGGGAAATGTAAATTTTAGTTGACGACAGGTGAATTTAATGAAAATTACTTTGGTGAATTGAATGGTGATGCGCATTGGTGTGATTTTAGCGGAAGCCTATACAGAGTCGCATTGAATGGCATACATACATATTTCTGTAGTTTCTGTTTGTTGTGCACTTGATTGGATATGGCAGAAGACCGCATCGCTCGATCCATGGCATTGCTTTGTAAATTGTTTTCTTTTATTTAAGGCATTAAAGAATCCATGTTTATCTGAGTTTGGTTGGTGCTATTTTATTCCCATTGACGCTGGCGTGCTTGTTTCTGATGCAATGGATGCTATTTTAAATTGTAAAAAATTATTATTATTATTATTTTTGTTTAAACTGATGTTGCATATGAATGCAGCTGCACACGTATTGCGGACAACTAAGTTGTTGTCCATTAGTGGTTGTGGTGGACAACATGCCTTCAACCATTGCCACTATTCGTTGTCATCCGCTGTACGTATGCGAGTGAATGAACATAAGGTTGTGATGCTGAAAATAAATTTTGCATTTAAATTTAATTTACAGATGCCGCTACTGTCTGTTATGAACATGCATACATTAGCTTAAAGCGCTGTTATAAAATGGTTGCTCCTTTCGGGTTGAAGTCCTCCATATTTTTATAGAGTAGTGGTAGTGGTAGTGGTAGTGGTGAAAGATGCGACATGCGTCTCTCGATATGTATTTAAACGATTGGTAAAATGCAGTAATTAGTTTTTGTTTGTTTCTTGTAATCGTGCATATTGTTTGATTGACTGCATTCATTTATTACACCGTAAGACAAAAATCAACTTTTGGTTGCACACATGAAATAGATAGTCTACATGTGAAATTGGAGGTCAAATATAGCATATGTGTGCAGTCAGTTTATTTGCAGTTGGTTCTGGGCTCATTTGGCAAAGGTTTCAATTTTGCAAAAACTCAATTTTATAAAATAAAATATGTAAAATTTTTAAAGGATAATGTTATGTGTATCAAATTTTAGTATGTGTAAAAAATATTTGTGGGTTTAATTCGTATTTATGGGATCACGTATTCGTATTTATCGATCACGGACTTGCAAGGACATTTGAGGATAACAGCTTATAATTAAAATTTTTCATATTTTTTTCTTTTGAAATATTGTTGGTATCATGTTTTTAAGAAACTATGAACTATTCTCTTTCATTTGGTATACATAACATTACCCCTTAATAATCTTATGTATTTTTAAGGTTTTTTGGGCCCAGAAACAGAAACCCACACACAAATAAAATGAGTCCTTGCTGTTTACTTCATTTTATGCTCCAAAAATTGGAAAGTCTATATCGCCTAATTATTATTATTTTACAATTTCACTTAAGAAAGAATAAACTGTAAACTAAAATAAACTTTGCAGTAAAAAAATACAATAAATAAAAATAATTTTTATTATGTTCCACTATTATATTGATATGTAAGTATATTCCACAACCGTTTTTGATATAGAAATTATGTGTTACATACTTTTGGGCTTAAAAAAAAAAAATGTAACAAAATACTGATGTGCTTATAAACTCACACGACACCGACGTGAGATTTGTTTTTAATTTCTATCAATTCACTCCACTATAAATTTTTACTTCAGCCCCGAGTAAAGAAGTTATCACATCAAAATTAAAAAGTTTAGTATTTATATTACAAGCAATGATTGAACGATGGGATTAGACAAATTTTGATTAAAAAGCTGGCGGCACTTTTTAAAATTGGTTTTTAAGCCATAAAAAAATGTTTTCTTCAAAACAATCTATCCTTTAAATCTTTAATTTACTAGCCAATATAATGACTTACAACTGTGCTGAACTTGAAATTGATCGGTGAAGTTGTTGTCGAGTTATATGGAAAATTGCCGGAGCATTTTTTAAAAAACATAATTTCGTGGAAGTTCGTGCGCGGAGAGAACTCACTCAAGTTAGCACCAGGGACCCAAAATAACAATTTTTAAAGCAAAAAAGTCATTAGAAAAATAATAATTTTTGAAAACAATCTGTTGTCACCATTATTGATGCATTCATTTTTTTGGTTGCCCATAAAAAATACAGCAACCAAACCAAAAGTGCACATAACCAAAAGTGTAACCAAAAACTTAATATCAAGTGAAGTTGCAATTGACACAGATGAACTTAGTTGTTTCCAAATTTTTGTCTTTGTTTTTTCTGCAAATTTGCGAGGTATCAATCCGAATTTGACAGCAACATTTTCTGGACGACAGATTTCCTGAAATTCTGATTTCCTCCAAGAATTTTTTTTTGGCTTATTGCAGTCTCGCAGAAACGAGCGAAATGTACCTATGATTTTTGAAAGTGTTACGCAATTTTCGGTAGATGACTCCTTTACAATGAATTCAAAGGGTTTCGGTAGGAAAACTAATAGGTTAATAAGTCATTAAATCTTTTCCAATACCTGCTTGGTATCGATGCCAATTAATTTAAATCTTTAAATTAATCAATCAATCGTAGTATACGAATATAGTGCTATATCTAATTTTAAAGATAATTTTGCTTTGTACACATATTTTTGTGCAGTTTGATTGTTTTTAATTTAATGTTAAACTTTCATATCGTTCATAACTGTTTCAGTGCCATCAATTTTAATTGCCTACGATTTCTAAATGAAAAGCTTGTTCGAGTATGTGAACTGCAACAAGGCGAAAAGCCAATGAATAAGCATTGGCAGGCTGGTAACACGCGTTTGTATTTTATTTACCAATAATAGCAACAATAAAAAAAACTCGAGCACTTTTTGCTTGCTTTAAAAGAATTTTAATCTTTTATCGTTTAAGACAGAGTTGATATAAATTTATGATTTTTCTGTTAAGTGCAATATCGATGTAAATGGATTTTGAAGGATATTGCATTCAGCTTTGTGGGTAAGGTGATGCCAAGGACATTTCACACATATCGGAGAACACCTTGAACATATAAATTCAAAGTTTTTACGGGAATTTTGAGTTGTTAAGATTAAAAAACAAACATCGAGTGGCTAAGTGAGGAATGTATGTGCTACCGACGAAAAAAAAATTCACTTTAGTCGCCCAGTTGGACAAACATGCCATGTGAATGCATAAATTGAGTGAAATTCAAACAGACAAAAAAGAAAAATACATAAATAAAACCAAATCAATTTGAAAGTAAGTGGAGCAGCATCAGTATCCAATACGAGTTTAAGCGCGCGTACTCATGAGGATTCGAGTTGTTTGTTGCATGCCACGCTACATACAAGTTTTTTGTATGTTTGTTTGCTTTACTACGTTTTTTCTTTCATTGTGAAAATCACCTAATTCAATGGGAGCAGCTACGATGTGGTATATTTATCGCAATCGCTTGATTTGATGAGCTCATAAATGCAGCATGACCACAAAACTAATTTCACTACATAGCTCCACAACGAGGATAAATAAACAAAAACCGATACAAACCAATCAGAAGTGAATGCCTGATTCTAGATGAAGAACAATAACTGAACGATACTGAGACTCATTTACGAAGCTCAGCTGGTCTATTAAATTGTTGCTCTGCAGCAGGAATCTGAGGTGAGGTGCATACAGTATAAGCTGTTTGCAAATTGTTTTAACATTACAACAGCATAAACGTACACGAAGAAACGGAAAAAAGTTTTGCAACAGGAATGCAACGAACATTGCATCCACAACCACATAACAATTGCAACAGCAATGCACAAACCAACCAATTGAACCTCAAGCATTTGCATCTTTCCGTTTCGATGCAAATAAAATCGAATGGATGAACGCCACGAAGGCGTACGTCGCATTCAATAGGAAAGCGATCATTTAGCTCACCTCATCATAGCTCACTACATCACACTGCATCGCACTGAATGCATCACATTGAACGCAACATGCTGCAAGTTGTAAAAACAGCGGCAGCATCATCATTGGCATAAATCATAGGGCAATCAAAGGTAATCAGCTCAATGGATTACAGTTGTTTGAAAGCTCCTGAATACTGAGGGCATCTAAAGAAACGTATGCCAGTATTAGTTGAAACGCATAAAAAAAAACACTGCACAGCAACATCTACTCCAGCGATCAGCAGTTTGCAGAAGCAGCTGCATTTCGTGAACGCTTTTAGAAAACTCATTTTGATTGATTGCTAATTTCAAATAGATCAAGAGCGTGAACCAACAGTTCCAGCAGCAATGTAAACATTGTTTTATGCTGATCTTGTATTTATAGCTCGATTTAGGGTGATTGAGGTGAATAGGGTAGGACACGAGGTGATGTACGGTGTTATTAGTAAACATGTTTTATAACGTTCAAATTAAAAATAGTACAATATTTATTCTAAATTTGTATTCAATTATGCAAATAAATTTATATTTCAAATAGTATATAGAGTTAAAGGAAAATAAAAATTATAGTTAATAGCATTATTCACAATTTGGTGCAAATTGTATTGCATCATTGCAAATGCAAAATATTTCTGCTATCACAACAAATATATGCGATATGCAATAAAAACTTGCATTCGTGAATATCTTTAGTTTAGTACATTTAATCTTATGGGAGAGACAAAAAGCTTTCGAACTTTTGCACAACACTGTAAAAATTGCAAAAATATAAAATTTTTGGGAGAAATTAAGCAGCAATACAAAACTGCATTCAATGCGATTTCACAACTTGTGTGGCTTAGCGTGAGCTTTGGCAACAAGTAAAAACGAAATAAGTACATAATTCTTTTTGCAAACGATGTATTTTTAATTTCTTTTACTTACTGCATCAAAATCGAATTTTCAATAAAAAGTGGACTTACCGCCTTTCCACTCTAAGCCAACGATATGTGTTGTTAAGAATAAGGTTTTTCTTACAAGAGCTCTCCGCGACGCAACGCTTTTTACCTCCTGGACGTGAGAAGTGAGGATAACCAGATCCCAACAGTGAAATATCCAAAAATATTGAAAGTACCCTTCGACAAAATCCTGAACCGTCTGAGGGAAAGAGTCAGAGTCCTCAAAGCCCTGGCAGGAAGTACCTGGGGTAAGGACAAAGGGACGCTACTGACCACTTACAAAGCAATTGGACGTTCAATTGCGAATTACCCAGCCTCCGTGTGGTCCCCTCTCATCAGCGTAACACGTTGAGAATGCCTGCAAGCCTGCCAAAACACAGCTCTTCGCACAGTGACGGAGAGCTATCTTATGACCCACGAAGACATTTCCATGAAAAGACGTCACTGCTTAAGGTTCTTTTCGGCATGCTACCAGCATGACCAGCGAAACCAACCATACGAACTAAACTAACAATACTGAGCCTAGACATAACGAAAGCGGGCAGTTAAAGAAAATAACCCGATGTGAATGACAAAGATTTTAAAAGGGAGTTGCTACAATAACAACGAACAAATTTTTAGTGCAATTATTCGAATGTTTCACGACTTGTGTATCATGTAACGCCGTCCTGTTAGCAATAAGGATCAGTCACATCCAACGAAAATATTCTCATTCGTACTGCTATTTTCATTTGTAGTAGTCAGTTTATCTAGTTGGGCGATTAGGAGCTGAATTTTTTTTTTTCATTCGCAACTTCGCCGAGACTTTTTATTTATTGATTTCATTCATAATTGTTGGACGAGATGGAGTTTCATTTGGACCGAACGCAATACGAATTTTACGAACTATCTCTGTAAAATTTATATTAATTTTGTAGTGAATTTTCACAATTTCAGAATTTTACGGTTTACTACTTAATTACCAGCTCAAAATATGACACATGATTTTTGGATCTGACAAAAGCAGGCTTCAAAGTCAAAGAAATAAATTTATTTCAAATAAAAATGTTTCATTGAAAAAACTACGTTTTTTTCAAGGAGTTTACGATTAAGTCTAATGTGTTGATAAATTTTTTTTTAAAATTAAACATTGAAATAAATAGGCTTTAATGGACGGTTATGCCAGAAGAATAAGAAAATCCGTAGAATAAGCAGAGCAAACGATCGTTTTGAAACTCGCTACGGTTCCTCACTAGCCAGGATTTTTTTTCGGTAGAAGTTATCGTGGGGAGGAAATAACCAGAATTATTTTTTATGAAACTGATGTTTAACAACCTCTCGCGGACCAAACAGGTACATTCTCCAGCGAGCCACTCAGTCAGCGAGATCAACAACATTAGGTAGGATCTTACGTAGGAGATGATAGCGGATTAACCCAACAAGCGAAAGTCAACGGTGACAGTCTCAAGCCCAAGTCATCCGGGTTACTACCTTGACGGTAGGTGGTAACCCGATGCAAAGCAAAAGTCAAACTTTTGCTCCTAGTAATGAAATTTATGGAGATTTCCTATTAGGAGAGCTGACCCCAAGTGAAATGGGACAAAGCATGGAAGAAGAAAAATAAGGAATAAAGTTAAGAAATTTTTATTTGAAATGGATTGAGACTAAAAAGTTCAAAATTAATAAAAAAAAAGTTAGAGAGAAATTGTCGACCCATTGTAGTTTTATACTTATTTAAAAGAAAATAAAGTGCTAAATTTTTTAGTAATTTGAGATTTTTCTAACACCTAGAACTCCAAAAACCCACCCCCTAAATACGGCCATGATTGTGATAGTTTCTTTATTTCAACAATACATATAAGTGAAAATATTGTAAAGTAGATGAGAATTACAAGAAATTGAATGTTTAAGTGTTTGTACACCAATTAAAAAATCGCTTAAATCGCGCTTTATATATTTATGAATGAGTACTTCCTTATCGAAGTCCTTACTTAATAACAAACTAATCTTGATTTTCTTTTATTTCAGGTGAGTCGCTTTACGTTATTACTCTGTGTTTTTTACATAAGAAAATAATTCTTTACCACCTCGAAGAGAATTGCATTCTGCGGCGGCAGGTAAGTGAGAAAACCCATATTTGGAGAGGGGGAGAAAATGAAAATTATAGGTTCAATACGCAATTTACAAAAATAATTTGCACTTGCGTACGTTTTCACTAAAAGTGCGCATTCGGCCCATTTACGCTTTCGAATGTCAATTTATATCTCCCACTTTGACACATTAATTGTGGTGTCGATGATGAAGAAGAAGATGTGCTCTGGTGCTCTGAGGAGCTGCAGCAAGTTTCATCTCACGACAATAGGGTGGCGGTGGCGGTGGCGGCAGCAACGATTTATCCATACCCATATTGATGATATTCCTGTCGATTTTTAAGTCATTTGTTATGTCAGACAAACGCTTAATTGCTACTTCAATGTAATTTCTCACATTGGTAGTGGCGGCGTTGGTTGCTTAATGCGACGACGACGATGGTGGTGGCAGTGGCGGCGATGGTGATGGTGACGGCATCCGCGACGCGCATAAATTCAATCCTGTGTGAGAAACCTTTTCAACCTTTCCACTTGTTGCGGCGGCGCACTATAATTAAGTTCAGTGTGGAACTTTCTGTCTGTCTGTCTGTGAGTGTGAAATTGGAAAAGTGTGCAATAAATAAAAATAAGTTATTTGAACTGCACGAAAAAGGTAAAATCGATCGAAGGGCCAAAATAATATGAGGGAAATGCATAAATAAAATACAAAGAAAGTTTCGTAACTTACAAAACAAAAACGAAGAAAAAAATGACTTCAATCCCTTTCGTTCGGCTGCTTTGTTAGCTTGTTAAAACGTATCAGAGTTGGTTCCCTCACTGTATGATTAAAACGCATTCAAACCCAATTGACCCAGTTGGAGTATGAACACGTGCTGTTTGTTTCAGCTATCTCGATCCGTATTGCATAGTTATTATTTTTGTCTACCTTTTAACATTTGCACGAACTCAATTCCATAATTTGATTGATTTCGCCCGCGGGGTCATAATTAATCACAAAAATATTTGGTAGACTTTGGAGACAATATTAACAAGCTACGAATATGGCATGATGAATTAGATTTGTGCTGCGCGAACGTAAACGCGGCGCATGAAAATGACAATTTCACAATGATAAAAGGCAAAGAAATGGACTCAAAATGGAATGTGTGTGTGTTTTGGAAGGAAATTCCACATTCTTCAACATATTCGCATTTAAAATGAAATGATTTCAAGCATTTCCTGTGTGAGAGCCAAACGAGAACCAATCGCTTTATTTTGGTAAGAAAATGAGTGAGTGAACGCTTTTAATGAATGCGTTTTCAATAAATACACTCGCGAAATCGCATTCACCCAACGATGAGCTGCTGCCGCTGCCTGCTCACCAGGAATGTAACGCTTCTGGATGTAAGTGCATTATTGCAGCGATTACAATTATTATCATTTTCATAAGGAGCATGTATGCATGTTTGTTGCTCGCTGAAATGCACTACGCTGCACTGCACTGCCACACAAATTATGGTTCAGCTTGCGAAATGCACGACAAATATGCGTTGGAGCGACGGGGCGGAAACAGGGCGCGGTGCAACGGAATTTATGTAGCTTAAATGCTTTTCTTTTCGAGATGTTCATATACGCGCGGGCTCGTGTACTTCGTAGGTACATGCGCGCAACATCAATGATGATTTTGATCTTCTTTCCCATAAAATGAGGAAAACAAAAACAAAAAAATGCCAATACGCATGTACGAACATACATACTTACGTATGTATAGTACATACATATGAATGTAGTAGTAAACTACTTATTTTGAATTTTTTTTTTTGATTTTTGTGAAGGGGAAATTGGTAAGGGAATTGGGCCAATACAGAAGAGTTGCTGGCCAAGAACTGTCGATTGCAGTGAATGCACTGATCGCTCTGCTACCCTTTATTGTTTTTTTTTTTTGCTGAAATTTATGTAATTATGCTGCGCAGGATATAATATGCGAACTTTGTGGCAGACTTGGTGGACTTGGCGAACGTGATTGTGTGCTTACATATAGAATCAGCAACGGCAAAATTTAAAAGCAAACACAAAAAAAAAATACAATGTGTTTGGTTGTTCAAAAATTGTGCCCCTGTAGTTATGAAATTTTTGATCTTTTCTTTTTTTTTCTCCTTCTGTTGTTGTTGTTGTTAATTGCAGTTCAATGAAATGTTTGCTGTTTTTCTGAACGCTACAAATTACAGTCAGGACTCTGCATATTTGACTGTTTATCGGTTATTATTGTTTTTTGTTTTATTTTGAGTTTTTTTTTGCATTCTCTTGTTTCAACGGTGAAAGTGCAGTTGATATTTTGTTTTCCATAGTAAAAACAAAAATACTTTATGTTTTCGTATCGGCACTTATGTTTGTAGCTACATACATCTGTATGTTAAATTCCAAAAACAAAAAAAAAACTTTAAGAATTTCCCATCATTCTTAGAAATAAGCTCTTTATTGCTGTAGTTGTTGTTGCTGTTGTTGTAGGCCTCGCCTCCGCCCACCAAGCTTTTTTTTAATTGGTTTTCCATCCGCTGTTTTAATAATTTCATCGATCGCGATAAAATGCTCATTTTGCTTAGTTTGTTGTATGTAGATGTTTTTGTTATGTTGTTGTTATTATTATGGTTGTTTTTGTTGTTGTTGCTGCTATTGTTGTTATAGTTGTTAGCCAGTTAACTATGCTACATGATCCATGTCAAAGCCTCCCATTAAACAACGCTTTCGGGGTCCAATCCTATCCAGCTTCTGTGCGCCGTAATGCTGTAATGTTGCTCGCTTGCTTGCGTCGATGTTGATGCATTAAGTCGATGAGGACTAAATGCAGCAACCGCAACAACAATAACAAATGAAAAGAAAAGAACAAACCATCACAGCGTCAAGTAGTTAAATCGATTATTATGCTCTTCAACTGTATGTACGTACATATGTATATACATAGAAGAAACAATAACAACCACATCATCAACAGCAACAACAGCAACGACAACCAGAACAACAACAATAACATGAAATGAACACCTGTATCTAAGTTTTCCACATTGATTCATTCATTCATCAATGCGAATACACATCGGATTGCATCCCATCCCATCCCATCGTATCGCAACGCATCACAAAATGTAACAGCAACAACAACAACAATAACAGCAGCAATATTGCCGCATCAATGGCAATAGCAATACACGCGTTGAAAGCTCAGAACATGCACGACATCCTTTTTGTAAAAAACAGAGCGAGAATGCGTATCTTGTTAATGCATATCCATCCACTCCACCAGTCTTGCAATGTTTCAGTGATTCAATGATGGGATGGCGATGGTAAGGTGGTGTCTGCGCTCAAATGCGCTGCTCTTTATTCATGAAATTGTTAACAAGATTGATTGCAAGTCGTCGTTGCTACTAGAAAATTAATGTTGACGTTGTGAAGGGTTCGCTCGATAAATTTATAGAAGAAAAAAGACAGATGAAAAAAAAAATCAAAAACAAAAACTTTAACATTGGCAAATACACACTACTATCTTTGTCTACTATATTAGCGATAACGAATATAATAAAATATTCTGTAAAGACGTACACGTACATATATCTAAAAAAAAAAAAAAAAAAAAAAAACGAAGCAGACAAGCACCTGCGCATGCCTGCCCCTGCCAACATAGCTAAGTATTATTCGTACTATGTACGATTACTTATTTTGCTATTGCATTCAGTTATTTAAAGAATCTCTGAATTTCGGATTGCCAAATTTTAAGTTGAATGTTTCTTTTCTTTCTCTGATTTATGCGCATATACGATATATTGCCCCCCATCTCTACTTGTATATGTTTATGTTGGCTTGGACACTATTGTCCGCTATTGGCAATTTCTTAAACGATTTTATCATCAGCATCGGATCAGTAAGTATATACTGTTGCCTCTCACTCGCCCAAAAAAAAAAAAAAATAAAATAAAAACAACACAGAATGCTGCATGTTTGTATGTAAATTTGTAGTTTCGCTGTGTTGTTTTTTTTTTGTGATTTTTATCAACATTTACAGTTTCTTATATTTTAAGTTTGTAGGCTAAATGAATGCGTTTATTCATCCATTCATCCGTTCGGTTGGTATTTACATACAAACATACATGCATACTTAACAAAACATACTCATACACCCAAAGAAAAGGCGAAACGTTAATTTTAATACGATCGTATTTGATTAAGGTTAGATTAACTTGAGAGATATATGAATAAATAACAATAAAATCCAGGGAATATTTCCTACGCTGAGAGGAAGAAGGTTAACAGTCCTTGATGTAATGTTGCAAAGAAGTATTTTTCATTGGCTTCCATATATCACCGCAACCTGGTACCCAACATGACGATACCAAACAATGGCTACAAATTTTTCTAAGCATTGATTTCTATTTGGAAATCACGTTAAATTTGTTGATGTTTAGAACAATTGCTTTAATAGATGCTTGGTTACCGACACAATTTATCAAGTTATTGCAGATGAAAGTCCCAAATTTCCCTAAAATTTCAAACGTGTGAATGGTTTCCAGAATCTCTTATATCTGTAGCTTCTTTTAGGGATGGGCGATATACATCGTTGTTTTGAAAATATCGATATTTTATTCTGATAGTGATATCGTCATTTTTAATACGATATTTTACGATACAAAATTTTTTCCCAATTTTTTTGCTTGAAATCAACAATTTTGCATATTTTTTCCATATTTTCCCTATATTTCAGTAATTTTCTTGAAATTTTAAAATCATTGTTGCTGTCAAAATCATTGTTTACTAAAAAGTTTTTGTTTACTTTTTTTCTCCATTTTGACATTCACTGCATTATGGCCGCAACGACAAAGATGTATTGCTGATTTTGACATTTAATGGTATCCGATCCAACAAAGAAGGTGATTTTTTTTTTGCTAAGGTGAAATTGTTGTAATCTTGCTACCTTATAAATGATTTCACCACATAATGTAGGTTAATACCGGGAGAGATCGAACCCCTCTTTCAAATCATCACAAATTTAAAGGGGATTGCAAAAATAGTCCATGTAACGTTCCAAACTTTAGTTCGAACCGTTGTCTATAAGTACACGGAGCGGTTTCGGTGTTTAGTCATTACATCATTTTTTCCGAATGAAAACAAAAAATTGCGATTTCCGAAGAGAGAATTATACGAATGAGGTGGAACGCTTTTTTCACATAAAACGAGAAAAATATGCTGGGGAATTTACATATTTTTAATAAAAAATAAATTTTTATCAAGAATAATAGAAAGACAGTTTGAAAAATTCTTAAAAACAATAAGAACAAGAATTGTTGCCTTAGCCTAGAGGTAAGGGTGTTAGTGTTCAATGCACAGTCAAAAATACGGTATGAATGGTTTTCTACGCGGCTCAACCTCTTGGCTGGCAATGGCAAACCTCCAAGAATAAAAATTACCTAGGAAAACCTTTTCACTTCGCCGTTTAGATCCGTATAAATTGTGATCCCTGCCATTCGTGTACAAATATTACTCACACAACATGAAAGGATCTGAAAAGCTCGATCTAGGCCCACCATGTGCTGTTATGCAATTTCAATTTCAAGAACATTCAGAAAATTCTGACGATTGAATAATGCACTGCTCATCTTATTTTGGAGCGTTTTCCGAATAGTTTCTTCCGAAATCTATGCAATTTGCATCGACAATAGAACGTCGTCTCTCGTTCTCTTGCCTTATCATTTCTTACTGGAGAATTGAGGTGGTATTTTATCATATACTTTCTAAATAAATTTGAAAAAATAGTAATAAAACCAACCAATTTAGATAAAAATGCTGCGTTTAGCCAACTATGATTTTTTTCAGTGTAATATCAAAGAAAACAATTAATTTGGAAGATCGCGATTATTCCATTTCTCCCCGAAAAAAAGGTTCCATCTCCTCCATTTCTAAGGGGAAAATGAAAAAATCAACAAAAATCAAAAATGCATTCCCACATACTTAACCTAAAACTTGTGTTTACCTTTCAACAGGCTTCAAGGTAAGCCCTCAAGTTGCATCCCAAAGTTGTTAAATGATAACAAATCGGTGAAAAACTTAGTGTAAGAAAAATATTGGCTCTCACAGTGCTCACTCGTACCAGCGATCGCTAAAAAATATTTGTCCCTGTATGAATCGACACTCACACACCAAAATCTGTAATAGTTAATGAGCACCTCCAAGAGATAGAGCAAAGGTTCCACCTCCCCTGACGTTCCAACTATCCCGTAATTACTCTACATAACCATTTTTAAATTTTTCGAAAACTTAATTTGATAAATATTGTTCATATAATTTTGCAAATTTTTTCTATCAAAACGAAAATATCAATGTGCCACTTTTCCATAAAATTTCTAATAGGAGAATCAAATTTTATCGGAATTTGTAGAAATTTTTCTTGAAGGAATAGAAAACTTGCATTAACACAGTATAAAGTCAAGGCGGTCCAAATTGTTTGACGACTCTTTCGCAGTCTGGCTCAGTGAAAACCGTAAAGTTCATATTATTTAAAGAATTTTTCCCAAAGAAACGGTATATTTTTAGTGAACTTTGAATCGCTTATTTTTTAAAAATAGAAAACTAGATCTTTTTACCAAACATTTTATTTTTTGTTAAAATACTTTTAAACAAATCACTATAAATTCTGATATAACTGTTGTATTGTTTGACAGGCTCAATTTGAAAAATTGTAAAAAATTATTCACTACCTTAACCTTTTGACGCCCGAATTTTAATGGGGCTTGATAGAAATCATTTGTTTTAAAATTACGGTTACTTAGTTCTACCACAATCATTATACCAAATTTCTTGCTTTCACATTGATTTCTTTGTGCTTTATTAAAGGTTAAAAAAACATAGCTATGAAGCTGTATACAACCACTGGATAACTCTTTTTTAATCAAAAATTTCATAAAAGAATACATGGCAACCACAACCATATATGTTCGATCGTTCTCCCATTGCAATATGGGTCAGAAACCCAATTTGGTAGCATAAAATCGAATAATGAAGATAGAGCGTTTCAGTTTCTTATGTGTACTTCTGATGTAATCTAAAAACAAATATTAAAAAATGGGCGTAATCGGGGAGTTGCCACGCCAACCTACCATGCAACCAAAATTTTAATTTTTGTTCATCTTAGGAACTATACATGGTGCGCATAAAAAATTTGGAATCAGGATTCAAGTTGTCAATATCAAAGACCATGTAAAAACTTTTGGGAGTTGGAAGAGCCCCTCTTGTTAAAAAAAAATTCTAAGTTGTCTAAATAAAAAGATTTAATCAAATATTTTTACTACTTAAAGTACATTAATTAATACGATAATTATATGTTGTTGATAAGAGAATTAAAACCATAATTTTTATTCATTATCATTAAAATCTAACTCCAATAAATATTTTTCATCTTCCATCCACACAATTAAGATTTCTTCAAAAGGTGCAAAATTGGTGTAGGAAATTTAAACGCCACATTATAATACACTTCTATTCCACTGAACACAAACACGATTGTTAATTTTACCACAAAAACCCCAACACCTTTGCAGAGCTATTTAGCGGTAACTACAACAATTACAACAACAAAATTTTAATATGCATTGAGTACATACTTTGATTATTATTTTGCATTTAAAAAAAAATACAATAAAATTTTTGACTTTATTCCGCCAATGGACCATAGTGCACTGCAGTCAATGCAAATGCCGGATTGCGCTAGATCACAATAGTGCTGCCTCCGGTGAGAGAACGACCTAAGTCGGCAATCATTTCCGATAAAAACAATCTTAATATTGTGGTCCCAATCAAAACGATTTACGTCAAATTTTTATTATTCAATTCAGTCTTATTTTCGCAATAAATATTTACATTAAAATGCTCGACGTCATACAAGTCAGCCAAGATATAAACTATTAATAAAAAAAAAAAAAATTGGAGGTATGTGTTTTACTTAGTTGTCTTTCTCTCTTGTAAAATTGAGTTCCCTGGTGACTACCTTAATTCCTTATATTGTCTTCTATTTTATTTGTCGTTGAACTCATAAGATTTCTTAGATCTAATGTTGATATTTCCTTCTAATTCTTTTTTATTTCTGCTCGTAATTAATTTAAACTGGAAATCTGAATGCCACGTAAACAAATCTGATTAAAAAAAAAAAAAAACTTCAAAGATTTTCCATGGGGTTCAAGTCCAGGCTTGAAGTGGGTTACTTCATTATTTCAAAACTTTTCTCCTTTAAATATTCAGTTTTGACTGCTACTTGATAGATAAAAGTGTCATCTTATTGAATGTTATGCTGCACTTATTTATTTTAACATGAACATTGAAAAGCACCTCTTCCAGAAGAAGTAGATTTTACTTCTGACGAAAGATGTTAACATTTTGTTTGAGAAACAAATCGAACTCGTGCCATCGGTCTATCGCCTTGGTATTTTCTGACTAATTCTTTTTTAGATATAATCTACCAAAAAAGGTTATAACAGTCAGGAACATCTGATGTGAACGTGTTTTGTTGCCAAAAATAATCGTTTCGCATTGACCGGTCCATTACAAATGTGATGTTGCAAATTCGAAACATGCCTTTTTGTTATGAGTGTTTAGGGGAAGCTATCCCTTATTGTAAGATGTTTACAATCATGCAAAATGTTTCCAATACGTCTTATGAAAATATTTAAATCCAAATCATTTCGAATTTCAGATATAATAAGTTTTTTGAAGCTTGTAGCTTTGACAATCTTCGGTTTTTTCAGTGTATTCATGATTATAAGTCGTCCACGCCGCTTTATTTTGGCATATATTAACTTCTTTTTTTGACGTTTACCACGCCTACGTGTGATATGTTAATACTTCATGCAATTTCGCGATTAGACATTCCCCATTTTTTATGAGGCATTATTTTTCCAATTTCTTTCGCAGAAAATGGTTTCCATGCCCCATTTTGCTTGACAATGACTTACAAGTAAAATTTTTCAAATAACTTGTGGCGGAATGTTGTGCAATGCCTAAATGCGTTGTCCGTAAAATTTGTTAAAACAAAGTTTATAAATATCACGATTGCATCATTTGGAAGTATAATTATTTCCTTCTGGTTAGACATTTAACTTTAATTTAAATCTAGACAAGGACATTAAGAAATTTAATTTTTTTGCATTAATACGTCGCAGTACAGGATATATACAAAGCAATTAACAAAACCTTTAATTTGTTGTAATAGCAAATTTCCACTGAATATTTTATAGTGGAAGTATATTTATTACCATGGGTGTATCTATACATGGTAAACTTAATATAATAATGGTAAGATACAGAAAGAAAAGTTAAACAATTTCAAAATCAAATACTTTATTTTTTGTACTATTTAAATTTAAAACATTTTTATTTTAAGGTCTTAAAGCATTAATTTCAAGGTTGAACCGTAATCGAAAATTTCAGTCAAAGTTTTTCCACTTCGACTTCAATGTTTAATATAAAAACATTTAAAAAACCTATTACAGTCAGAGTTCAGTTTGTCGATGCTGTATAAGTATATCGGTTTTCTTTGAGTGTAGTTGCACTCTTACATTCTTACATATATGTAAAATTTTTAACTCAGCGCTTGCAGGCATTAACCAACATCATCATAAAATGTAAGGAGTCGTCGATCGTTGTTTTGAAGATCAATGCAAATCTCATATGTTAAACACTTACGTTCATATGTGTATACATATATGTATGCATGAAGTTGTTACAATCGCGATCGTGTTAGAATAAAGTTTGCGGCTGAAGTACGCATCATTTGCAATCAATTTAAGAAATGTATACAGCATTCGCTATCAATTGCATGCAACCAACTAGAAGAAACCAATTCCGACTAAGCGAAGTTTTTTTTTCTAAGGCCTTCTCTATCTCAATGAAAAGGGATAAAAATTAGAAAGACAGCACATTTTTGCAAATTAACCCGCTAACCTTTGATTCTTTTGATTGGAGAATGTTCCAATGTCAATGTTCACCAGCTCGAACAGGTACTTCCTATTTCTCTTTAAAATTGAATCATGCAGTTTGAAAAGCGAATGAGTATATATTTTGGTAAAATGTGCTTTTAAATAATGTACTCTTACAATTTCTTCAACTCAATCATTCTGTGTAAAAATTTTAACAATTGAGCCTGAGTTTATGTGTCAAAAAAAAGTTATTATTTTTAATAGCGGCTCATATTTAAGTATTAAGTATTAAACAGTGATAAAAAATATTTTACAAGTTTTGACGTCTGTTTTACGAGCCAAATAATTTATTTTACTTTAAAGTAAATAACTTTGGACAACAATATTGTAAAATATTTTATATCTGAAGGCAACTTTGGATTTGTTTAATTGTTACGAAAAAGTAAGAGAAAACTTACATAAAAAATAAAATGGCGTTACAAAATATTTATTTGTACTACAATTGAGTAAAATTTAAAGTCAAAGAAATTACACTGTTCGACAAATTTTTCGGGTGTGAATTATGCAAGCACCAAATGAAAGTGGAAAAATATAGTAAGGAGTGCGCACGAAAAATTCTAACATAGAAAAATCAAAAAAATAAATTAACAGTGAATTCAAATTATGCGAAAGTTTTCTATCATACTTCACTTCAAGGTCGAAATGTGGAAAATTTCTTCTAATTTTTTATATTAATTGCTAGTGGGTGAAAAAAAGTCAAATAAAATCTATTGAACTATTTTTAAATATTTTTTACTTCTATCGGTTTCTTTCTAAAAAGTCAAATATAAAAAGCGGTTCTCAACTGTTTTCGTCCTGCGCCCCCCTTCTCGAATTAGTGCCAAGCCCACGCCTCCCCCACTTTGGTTTTCACACAAAATTTTTTGTACTGGTTTACTATTTATAAATTAAATCATACCCGCTTCGGAAAATATTTAGTTGCTGTCTACTTTGGAGGAGACTCTGGTTAGTCTGTGTTAAGGATAAACTAAACTAGTAAACTTATCTAGTAGTTGAATAGTTTCTCGTGAGGAAAACTAGGATGGTGAAGTTTTAATGAGGTTGTAGTTAGAATATCGCTAGCAAAAACTAAACAATTAATACATTTTCTGAAGTGAAACTTTATGTCAAAATTTATGTAAAATGCAATCAAGAAACCCACCAAAAAAACTGAAGGAAAAGAAGGAGACAAAAATGACGGTAAGTTAGATAGTTTCAAATGCAGATATTTTTCTATCTAAAATTATTTTGAGTGAATAATGATGTTTTTAAATAAATTTGTATTATCTTCTAAAAGGTATTAAATACGCGTATTTAAAATTTATTGTTTGAAATTTATTATTTTAAATACGCTTTTCAATTATTTATTTTTTTATAATTAAAAATACGTACTCGTATTAATATTTTATCACAAAACGATACAAATAATTAATATTTTAACACAAAAAATGGTATTTCATATTCGATTTAATTTTTTTTAATAAATATTTTCATGGTTAAAATCAGAAATTTAATATGTGAAACTAAAAAGTGCATATTTTAGCACATAATATAAAATAAAAGAAAAATTATTTTATTAAAAACTAAATATTATGATTACAATGCATTACTGAGTACGCAACTATTTGTTTATTGAAATGTCTCCGCGCCTCCCTTCAAATCTATCTACGCCCCACCACTTGAGAACCACTGCACTATGCGATCAAAGTTGATTTATTTTTTTTTTTGACATGCGGTTTGACTTCGGATTAAAAAAGAGAAGGTGAAGATGAGTAATCCTGCATTTATAGCTTTTCTAGGTCAGCAAATGTTTTTGATTTAAAGTTTCGTCCTGAAACTGAGTTTGAAAAGTTTAAAAATTAATGAAAAATAGAAAAAATTATCGGATCCTTCCTTATTTAAAAGATAACAAAAGCAATATTTTATTATTTAGTATATTTGGAGTTTTTTTTATCATCAGATGGTTCTTTCACCCTAAACACATCTGTCATTTTGGATTTTTAAAATCTGACTGCAGATTTGTAACCAGCCACCATTAAAACACTTCGGACCACTGCACTTTTCGTTATGTTTGGTCGTGGGTGGAAGTTAGATAAAATCCGTTCTGTGTACATTTTTTTCCTGCACCCCTAGACATAAACAAATCCCCTTCTTTAAGGGCACATGCGAACAATTTGGCTTTGGGCTCAATTAAAACGGTGAGCTTTGAATATCTAGCAAAGTTCGTAGCACGTCAGGGTTTAGCACTAAAATTTTTTTTGACCCCAGATTCGTGTTTAGCATGAAAAATTCATTCGGAAACACTAGGAACCATCTTATTTGCAAAATCCATTTAAGGCAATATTATTGGATCAGTTCCAAACTTTTAGGAGACAATATTCAAATGTAATTAATTCTTTAACCCATTAATGCCCAGAGCACCCCGACTCGGAAGGTTTCTTTCAATGCTGTGACTGCGTCGTTCTGTACTAACCATAATCTTCTACTGTTTGGTAGGGTCCATCAAATGGATCATCATATTTAATTTATTGTATTTAAACATAAGTTTCAGAAAAATTACTTATGAATATCTTCTTCGAATGAATGTTTTTGGAAGCTGCAGTCCACTTAATCTTAAATTCCCTTATGTCCTATGCACCTTCATTTTCCGCTTAACTTGAGCCCAATAACGTTCCACTGTACAGTTTGGCGGATTAGCCTCTCCAGGTACAATATTGATATTATTGTTAGTGTACCATTGCATCGTTTTTTTTGCGAAATTGCCCGAACTTCAAGTTCTCATTAAAAAAAAAATTTAAACTAACCAGAACCAAATCTTTGCCGTTTTTAATCATTGTATACCTATGCCTACTTTCGTTTGGTGCTTAAATCATTTACGCCCTAAACGATGACCTGAAATTTGTCGCATAGTGTTTTTTTTTCAAATTAATTTTGTTTAATTATTAAATGTTGACATTAAAAAATTTGTCGCTGTCATCACTGGTAGATATAAAATTAAATACAGATTTGATTTGCGGAACTACAGCTACTCATACTCAAAGTGGGACACCGCGTACAATTGTATTAAACATCAAAAATATAAGTTCTTGCTCATGTTAAACATTTTTTTCTTATACACTTTATTTTAATATACAGTAACCAAAACAATAACATAAGAAATTAAATTTAATTCAATCACAAATAGAAAAATTTCAGTGTTTATACTTGTATTCTTTTTTATGAAAGTCACACTCAAAATGGGACACTTGGGGAGTATTTTCGATATATCGTTGATTTGTCATTGCTCTCAATTACTGTTTGAAGAATTCGTGGCATGCTATCAACTTGTTTTTTGCAAAAAGAAGGCTGTTGATTTGTCATTGCTCTCAATTACTGCTTGAAGAATTCGTGGCATGCTATCAACTAGTTTTTTGCAAAAAGAAAGCTCAATATTTTGCCATTCCCCTATAACCTTTTTTTTAAAAGCAGCAATGGTTTTAACTTTCCTTTTAGTTACTCTTATAACGTTATGGGACACAAATGTTCCATAACGTTAAGTTCCGGTGACTGTGGGGTGCGGCAAGCACTTTATGACAATTATAAAGCAGCCAATTTCTTACATTCTACGACTTTTGTTTAGGATCGTTGTGTTGGTGAAATACAAAACTGTCTTTTATGCCAAACTTTTCTGCGTTCTCACGAATATTTTCTTTCAAAATGTCAGTACAATATTTTCCGTCCATTATACCTTTTACAAAACGTATTTTGCCAACGCCTGACGTAAGCATGCAGCCCCATATCGTAAGCGATCATCCACCATGCTTAACCGTTTTCTTGATTGCTTTGTCCGCAAATTCCTTACACGGTTTTCTCCAGGCAAATCGAGTACCATCCGGACCGAAAATATTAATTTTGGTCTCATCTGTGAAGAGGACCTTTGGGCAGGAAAAAATTGCAATTAAAATAATGAATGCTTGAAAATCTAAAAAGCCTACGGTTGACCAAAATGCGACATCTTTATTTTCGCGTATTAATATCTTAGCTGACGATTTACTTCCGATATCAAAGGTTTGAGATGAGCGGTTCTACCGTGCAAATCATTACTCCTTAAAAGTCGGCTCTGAGCTTACTTCAAGGTTTTTCATGTCTTTCAATTTATTTTTAAGGTCAACGGCGGATAGAAGCGAATGGTTTTTAATTTCTTTTAGGACAAATCAAGCATGTCGGTCTAATATTTTTTTCCAACTTGCGGAATTTTTTTTTTTCTATTTTCAACACAACCAGTTGCGCGGTATATTTTTATGATATTAAACACGGTTGACTTTTTTTTACCCACTATAACACCGATTTCTCTAACCGATATGCCCATTTTTACAATTATTAATAACAATTTGTCGTTCTTCAACTGTAGTTTGACCTTTTGCCGACATAATGTAAAATAACTAATGTAACCTTATTGCCATATATGAAAGCACTAATTGAAGCTACAAAAATTTGAGTATGCGAACTAAAATAGCGGGGCTTTGACGAGATTTTATAACTGTCCCATTTTGAATGTGAGCTGGATAAAAAGGAGCGTAAGTACAAACATTTTAGTTTTTTGTTATTGAGCCTGACTTCAAACGATTTTTTTAGGTTTTTGGTTTTATTTTTGTTCATTAAAATAAAGTCTGTAATAAAAATATTTTGTAATATGAACCAGGATTTTCATTTTTGAAGCTCAATCCAGTAGTAGAGCATTTATACCCCGTGTTCCACTTTGAGTGTGAGTAGCTGTATATGTTTTGCCTGTATGTTAATCATAAATATATTTGGCCAATTTTCAAGCTGTCATATATTGTCGTAAAATCATAATGTCGTATAATTTGGTATGAAAAATTAGAGAATTTGTGACAAATGAGAGTCATATATATAACGGTTAACGGTGGATAAAAGAAACAAATTGTACTATAATGTGAATTCAACATCAGTGATTGGTTTCCGAACTCTACTTTGGGAGCTATTAAAATTTTTGTGAGTGAAGACTTTTGAAAATCGGAATGGAAAACGACGATTTCAATAACATTTGGTAAACAGCCATTTGCCGCAAGCTTAAGAATATATTTTTTAGAGTATTTTTGGCATATGGTGTTCCGAAAATAACCATAGATTTGCTCTCTCAAGTTTGCTTTTTGAGATATTACGGGGGGGGGGGAAAAAAAACTGAGTTTGTTATCTAAAACTGGTCATCTTTCGAACTTTAAAATGTTGATAGTTAATCAAATTAAATTCAATATTTTCACTCATGATGGTCTTTTCAAAAATGTTTCCATACGACTAAGGTTAAGCAAGACAATGTTTTACAACAACGATCTAAGTAATAACACTGTGTCAGAATGAAAATAAGCTGTCCTCGAGACATAGTTCAAATCAGAGCTTTGGAGCGGAGCGCGGAGCTGGAGCAAGGAGCTGTGGAGAACTATGTTTTGACCGGAGCTGGAGCAATGAAAATTATTTAACCGCTCCGCTGCTCCGATTCATAATTTTTCCAACTATTGTTGCTTGACATTATATTGAAAACTTGCACACTATTACAATTACAGGCAATGAAGTTTTTCCATTACCATCTCTCTCCATTAATCAATGCAAATGATGCAAATGGCAATGCTGAGTTCAAATCCATTGGATTAATTACTAATTCATTGCAAGGTATTTGAACTGAGTAGTGCCATTTCCATTGCAGTAATGAAATGAACAATTTTAATTACAATAGCCCTATTCACGATTTCGTGCAAATGGTCTTACATCATTGCAAATGCAAAATAGTTCTGCTATCACAATAACAAATATATGCGATATGCAATAAAAATCGTGAATAGGGCTAATGTGTGTTAATAATTCCTAATTTTTTTTAAAAGATGTCACTAAGAATAAGGAGTTCACAATCTTAACTGGTTCTATTGCTATGACAGCAGCCTTCAAAACGATATAGTTGTTGTACAACTCGGAAAATGGGTGTTAGGGCTTTAGTAAATTAAGGTAGCGATATACATAAACAAATTTAAAATAAAAAAAAATGATTTTTATTGAGAAAATTATATATAGTTGGAGCTCGGAGCGGAGTCGGAGCTATACTTAAGAGGTCGGAGTGGAGCTGGAGCGGAGCAACCTCAAAATTTGGTTGCTCCAAAGCCCTGGTTCAAATTGTAGGTCTAGTCTAGCAGAAAAAAACTGCATATTCAGAATTTTGAATTGACCCTCAAAATCTGGACTTAAGGCCGAAAAACCCATTTTTGATAGGTTGAAGCATATACTTGCCCGTAACTTTATTTTTATTTATTCGATGAGTAAGTTTTATATGTTATACAAAATGAGACATTTGCTGCTTATAAGCGATATATCTTAAGGAATACAGGAGTTAGAGGGCAAAATATAAATAAAATTTAATATTTGTTCACATTTTTTCATTTTGAATGGCGTTTTAAACGACTAGTTTGTTTACCAGTGTATATGTACATCAAAGTATATGAAAATAAATTAAACTCAATTCTGTTTCCAACGAGCTATAAATTTTTAAAATCCATAAACCTACTGCACGTCCAAACCTCGAAAAAAGTATACTCAAATTTTTCTTTTGTTGCGCTACATTTTACAAAAAACGCTAGCAATGTATTTGTAAAAAAGTAACTGTTTAAATAGTTTCAGCTCTCAGTTAACTAAAATTTTGTATTCAAGAAAAAACGGCCGTTCTCAAGGCGGTCATAGCACCCAAAAAATTGGATGATTGTTGTTATGGCCGTTTTTTGGGGTGGTCAGATCGCTCAAAGTGGTTTTGAACAAGAAATTTATAACAATATTACTGTTACTGTTATGGCCCAACAGATATTTCTTGTTCTACAAGGTATATTTTGTACCCGAATCGAAGGGAGATACAGTTTTATGTGGAGCCCATACGGTGAAGTTTATAGTTTTCTAATGCATTTTTTACCCTTGTAAGTTTGTTATTGCCAGCCAAGAGGTGATGCCATGTAGAAAAATTTGTCTCTTCTATTTCGACCGCTTTAAATCAAATAATTGCAATGTTGCTCCTTGGTCTACTTAGTTCTGAATACGCTCCTGTTATGCATACGATGGATGAATGTCAATAAAATTGATATATGGCTGCTTAAGCTGTCAAAAGCAACAGTTATGTCCTCCATAAAATTGTGCGATTCACTTTGGCTGATTTGCTGTAAAGTGGCAACAGTGTAAAAATGTGTATGTGTGCTTTAATCTTATTTTGTTGCAAAGTGCACGTGTGTATTCTCTTTTGTGCATGGCTGCTGCTTAATCGCAATTTGCTTTTTGGCAATATTTAATTTGCTTCCACTTTGTTGCGCATCTAATATGCATGCATCTTTTGGAAATAGATTGGAAGCAAGTTGAGCTCCCCATTTACAAATTATCGAAATCATTCATTCTCGTTTCTTTTGCATGCACATGAGCACGAAAAAGCAAAGCAAAACAAGAGCTAAGTGAAGTTTTCAGAGTGTTATAATAGTCACTAATCAATTTTACAGTATAATTTTTAATGAATTTTATTTATGTTAATTATATTTGATAAAAAAGGTTTGTTCGGCTGCATACGAAATATCGTTCACTCGTTTTTCTTTAAATACACACCAAACATTGAACGGTAGCTGGATTGCCGCCTTTTTTGGGTTTTTTGGAAGCAAATCTAATAGTGTGTTCACATGGAAGTGGAAAATCGATTTTCGTTGCCCGAAATTCGATTCGAAAAGTCGTTCACACGGCATTTGATTTTTCATCTGTCAATTTTTACTTCCATTTTTTTGAGATCATGTACTTTTCGCCACAGCGAAAAATCATAGCCAAAAATCGTTTTTCGATGAAAATCGGCTGAAAATCAGATTTTCATTTGACAATTGTTCTATGACGAAAATTAAATTTTCAAGGGATTTTCAGCCAAAATCGATGTTGGGCACCAAAATCAAATTTTCAGCCGCCATGTGAACATATTATAAGGCATATCGTTTCCCGCATTTGCCATATAAAAAATATAAAAAAATAAAGATACAGTTCAGTGCATAAAAATATGCACTCTAGTCCTTCCACGGATTCGCATCAGAATGCATTCTGATATACATCTCACCGTTGGGTTAATACAACCATTCACTCACCTATAAACAAATATAATATGAAGTGTTAATTACTTTTTGCAAGCGTTTTGTTTTTGTATGTGTGCAGGTACATATGCATGCATGAATGTATAAGTTAAATAAGTGTAAAAGGAGACAGACGAACGAAAGCAATAACATTTCGAACTGCTCGAATTGGTCGATATTTGTCAGCATAATTTATGGTTGTTCGAAATGTGTGGTGAGGAAGGATGGATGGTTATGCTTTTTGTTGTTATTTACGCAGTTAATTGCAAATTGAATGCATTCTGCATGTAAATACGTAGGTGGTTTGTAGTTGCTTGATTGCTGAAGCTGGACAGAATACATACATACAGTAAGTACTTATTTAAAAGCTGTAAATTCATGAAAGGAACAACAACAACAACAACAGCAACTACAATGCATACAATAAAACATTATTTGACATGATTCTGACAGAATGACTTTTAATTTCGTCATGGTATAACGTTGTGTTGCTGCTTTACTATTGCAATTGAACTTTGAATGCGAAATCGTGATTCGTGCTTCATACTCAATTCTAATGTTGCATACTTTTGACCTTTTCAATTATTTACATTGAGTTTGAAATTTAAATCAAATTGGCATGCAACAAATGAGTTTCTATAATGTTTATTTTATTACTACAATTTGTATTTGATTCTGATGTTGTTGGCTAGCGTCAAATGAATCGTCAATCGGCATAAATAACAACGAAAACTATAAATGTCTCGATTTGCAATTTTCAGGCACTAAAATTTTAAATAAGTTATTAAAAATGCACAGTTGCTGAGAATAAAAGCGCAACGCGTTTTCCATGAAATTAGTTCTTTACTGCCTATTTTTCTTTGATCAACACCTGCATTCGAAAAAAAACAAAAAATATATAGTCGCTCGTATAAAGCATATCCTTGTTGGTTTAATCTTGCTCTCCATTTACCTATAACCACGTCTGTCTTTATGTCTGCATCAAATCGATTGGGGCAAAATATCGTAAAATAACCCAAAGAAATCGGTTATTGCTACGGTCATGATCATTAAATGATGCTGATCCAGTCATAAACCACCACTGGTTGAGTGATGTGTTGATTCGATTCAACTATATATAAATTAAGGAGTTAGTTAATTGTTTAATATATGCAATGAGTTTTGCGTTACAGCACGCCACATATATTTGATCATAGTTTTAGATTAAATTGTTATTATATTTGCATTTTTCTGATGACTCTCCTCTTGTTCTGCATTCTCGTCGTTTATGATTTTGTTAAAATATTTTACACAATTTTTTTCGGAATAGAAAATTATATTTTCAATTCGAATAATTATAAAGAATACGTTTTCTTTCTTATCATATAAATCCATTATTTCGTAATCTCATTCCGATTTAAAGGAGGGGAAGGGTTAACAAATGATACTGGAGCAGAAAAAAAACAAACCTTGGTCGGAATTTGAGTTTTTTGATCTGAAATACTATCTACGAAATGAAACTAGTATTAATTTTGCTCATTTAAAATAATTTACATTAACTATTGTTACTTTCAAAGTGGAAACAGTGCTGGGGCAGCTCGAAGTACTCATTATCTCTAGAGAGTTTTGCTAATACTATAGACCTTGCTGCGCATTTGAGTTGACTTAGAACTAAAGATCAAAGGTATGGTAGATCAAAGGAAGCTAGGACCAGATTAAAGCAAAGATCAGAAATCAGATTAATAACCCGACCAAAATCCAGTCCAAAACCCAAACAAAATCAGACCAGAAACTAAATCCGACCAAATCTAAAAATTGGACTAAAAATCAAAATAAATTCAGATTAAAATCTGACCGAAATTCAGAACAAAAATTAAATTCTGACTAAAATTCAAACCAAAATTAGATCCAAAACCTGACCAAAATCAAATTAAAGACCATTACCAAGTTCTCTAAAGATATGTAGGTGTAACTTGACACTGATTTTTCAAATTTAATGTTACTCAATTATAAATAGTAAACAGTTGCATTGTAGAAGTATTTTAAAAGCATTCATAAGCTTATCGAAATTGTTATCAAATGTTCCAAACTAGTTAGGGCCAATTTTTCTATGTGAGCTAACTCTGTTTCTGGTTTAAATTGAGTTTAAACTCATTAGTCTTTATTTTTGCGGTTATGATCCTTTCTGACATCGGAAATTAATTTTTCGATATCGAAAAGTGTCAATTCAATTTTAAAAAAAGTAAATATTAACGATTTTTGATATTTTTTTTTTGGCTTTTCAGAGCAACTTCGAGTAACAGGGCAAAAATTCGAAAAACCACACAAGGAGCTTTAAATTTCAATTTTGGGTTTCCTTTCTCCATTTTCCAGCATGTTTCAGCATTTTTCTTGAACTTGCAGTTCTGGGGTGCCGTCTTTTTTTAACAAATGCCAATAACTTCTAAGCTACTGATCCAATCATTTTCCAAAGTTTAGAAAAACATTACATTTAACGAGAAGTTATGGACATACATAAGTCAAAAGGTGTTCCAACTTAGACAACATTCCCCTATTGATATGAAATTAAAACAAAACTTTCGTTTTCTGAATATTTTTTTAAGTATCTTGTTCATCTAGAATTAGTTACTCAAGTGCAGTTCTCAGCTCGAACTCACCACGAGAAGTTGGCTGCACGTAGAGCTCATCCAGTGCCCACTCCAACCACCTAGATATAAATAAGAAATTCAAGTTAAGGGTTTATAATTGAGATTCTTTTGCGTTATTCTAACCGAGCACGAATCAATCCATTTCCAGAATCAGGTAAACAAACTTCGCGCTATGCTTCCGTAATCAGCTTAACAGTTCTTCCACAGACTGCGTGTGATATGGTAGCTTAAAATTATCAAATTCAAATAAATAGTTATTTTGTATGAGTTCTTGGAGTTGTTCGTTTAAGAATCGTAATAATAAGGTCGACTTACTCGGCTCTCTATTTGAGTGCCATCGTACTAATTCAATGATATTAGGAACGTTAATAGAGGTACTTTAAATTGACGAATTTGGGTCACTTTTGTTGATCTAAGCCGTGCAATTCGGCACACAGCTTGCTTTCTGGTTAGTTTGCTATCGTTTACTGATATGCTTGGAAGCACATTTTCAAAAACCACTGCAGTAGCGCTGGAGTAGAGGATTAATATTTTTTTTGTTGCCTCTACAGTAGTATAGAGGAGATTTTTTGGAAATTCAAAAATCTTTGTTTGAACACTTAACACTTAAAAAACGTTGGATATTTATTTTCGGTTTACGATTTTGCGTTCCATGCAGATTTTTGTATGTTTATTTTCTGGTTTCATTATTTTCGCCATTATAATTTTTATTTTAGTGAACATTTCGCATCGTTTGCTAAAGAAACCTTAAAAATCGAATTCGCGCGATGATATATGCATAAGGGTGGGTTAAATTTGTTCCTATACAAAGCTTATAGTAAAAAAATAATTCACGGTTGGTTTTAAGTAAATTTACCCAAAATCAATTTTGAGCCTTCGCATTTTTACAAAATAAAAATTATAACAAATTTGTAGAAAAAAAAATGTATGTTGTGAACTTCAATTTTCGATGGCAGTTAAATTTTGCTTTCAAACCGAAGTATTTTCCTTCGGCTTTCAATTGTCACCATTGGTAATTCTTGTGAAAAAACTCAAAGTTTTATTAAAATCGTATATGCATAGCGATTAATACATGTTTGTAAAAATGTGTACTCTCAAAATTGATTTTAGGTCTACAGTTTCATGGCCAAGTTTACTTAGAATCATCAGTAGATTCTTCTTTTACTATACGCTATCACAAGTATTTTAGCAACAATTTGGCCTGCCCTAATATCCATACATACCTGCGCCTGAATTTGAAAAAGCCCTAACTAAAATTATTCAAAATTTACCGATAAAGCAAGAAACGATATCGGATTCATTTAAATCAAATTTGATAATTCTCCTGTTTTCATAAGGAAAATTACGTCCATAATTAGGCATCACAGGATCTTACTCTCCAGCTCATTTTTAATTCTACATAAATATGAATGAATTTTTGAGAAAAGGGAAACACAAGAACTTTGACATCATCCATTTTCTTTAATATTACGCTCCTTCGAGTTTAATACAAATTTTTACTTTTATACTGCAGTGCCCCTAGACACTAGAAAGACTTAGACTAGAAAGAGCTTAAGGGGGAATATAAACCTAAAAGCGCAAAAAAGGCAATTTTTGTAAATTTTATTAAGGAAGCCTATGACGACCTCGATAGTCTAGTAGGTAGTGCACTAGAATTTCATCTGGGAGGTTCGGGTTCGATTCCCATCTTCGTCTGGTGGTTAATTTTCATAACTTTCTTATATTCACTATCAATATGAAGTGTATGAGAATTATAAGATAGTGTACAAGTGCACACGTTGGTTGGTAATTTGTCATTGCCGTTCGGAATCGGCGTTAAACTTTAGGTCCAACTATGTGGTATCACAATGGGCCGTTCTGGCCTAAGTGTGTCTCTCGACAGCCACTCCAACCTAACCTAAGGAAGCCTATACGAATCGTTGGATTGATTTTTTTTTAAAATGAAAGTACTCACTTTTGAGAATATGTTTCTTTTTTTTTACTAACAAATATTCAATTGTATTTGGGTACACTGTCAACTGCGGCGGGGTACCACTCTCATTTCATCTGTAATCGACAGAACAAAAAAAAAACAAAAAGATAATTAAAATTGACACTATATTGTGATCTAGTCTTTGTCGTAGGGGATTTTGAAAATATTTTTATTTGGCAAAATGGCGGGCCTTTAAACTTAAAGTAGCGATTTTTAGGCAAACATTTGTTACTATTTTGATGAAAAAAAACTAAGCCACTAAAAACAACGACAGAAACTAGATAATTATGTATATAATAACCACAAAATTTATAAATTTGTCCTTTGAGGCAAAATCTAAGGACATGCTTCATTGACAGCCGAAGCTGTGCTATGATTTAAATAAAATGCTGATTTTTCCTAGAGTGATCTTATTATTCTGCAATTCCAGGACGAACTATTTTCACAAATTTAAACGTCATTACATTTTAGGTGGCGATCAAATTGATCGCTGAGCTGACTTTTTCAAGGTGTAGATGCAGCAATCTGAAAAAGCTAATTTTCGGGTTGGCGGTTTTGATCCATTTGTAGGATTTTAATTATGTAATTCCAGGGCATTTTGATTGGAAGCTATTTTAACCAGACCGAGTTCCAATCTGAGATGAGCATTCGGTGTTGATTTTGGAAGGAAAAATAAGCGCTTGAAATAAATGGATTGTATTATTTCTAGCTGTTCTGCGTAGCGCAAAACCAAAATTTGTGCAGCGTAAAAAAGGCATGTCGCAATCACACCTTCGAATAGCCTAATCATTCCCTCCCTAGAGTCAGCCTTGCATCATCGATTTAAAAAAAATGGTTTCGAGAAAAACTCGTTTTAAAGTTGAGCAATGACTCGCTTTCCCTATATGATCCGATTGCTTGGTGGCAGCAAGCAGCCGTTATTTCTTCGATTTTTTTTTAAATTTTCACCAGACATTCATAAGACCTCAGGATCAAGAAAACTTTAAAATTTAAAAAACGATTTTTTTGATCACTCTGTGTGTATATTCCCCCTTAAGTTCTGAAATGGGAAAAGCCAGACTGGTTCCTCCCAATTTAAATTTGCGAACCAGATTCTATGTGCTTTGTCTGATTAACAAAATAAATTATGCAAGGATCACCTCATTCAAAATGTATTTACTTATTATTTTGTTATTATTATTTTTTTCACCATGATCTGAACGTGATTTGACAAATTTTTATAAAGTAACATGTTACGGTTTATAAAATGCTTTACGAATCCCGTAATTTTTTATCGAACGTGTAATGATATAAATCGATGATATCTATCAAAACTCTGATTTTTTAAAAAAATTTTGGTTATGGCTTTTCTAAATGAAAATAACGTTCTCTCACTACTGCCACCAACAACATTAACCAACTCAGTTGAATACATCGAATCTCTACACTGCCATCTTTGCATGGTTAGCAAAATTGGCAGAGATAAATTGCAACATGACACCACCGATCAACCGAACGAATGACCGGCCGATTATTTGACTGACCGTCGCATACTTTAACGATCGAAGTGATTCTTTGGTTATTATTGTCTGTATTGTTTTTTGATTTCAGCTTAAAATCGCATTGCAAACGGGTGAATGCTGCGGCGGTAGCAGTAGCAGCGGAATCGGGAAATTAAATGAGGATCACCTTCGTTTCGGTTTAATATGACCGAATCATTTCGACCACCGCCATTACCATCATCAACAGTTTCAACTTGTGCATCGTGTGGCCGCCCTGCTGAATCGTTTTTGAAAATGTTAATATTGATGAGTCGTGGTGCTTGTGCATCATTGATTCAGTTGTAACACACTTTCACTTTTTTGCGATCGTGTTTCGGTTGTGGTTGATTGCATTGCAATGACTTGTTGTTGTTGCTGCTGATATTGTTGTTGGTGTTATTAGTTTTATCATTGCCGCTGTGTGATGGTGGTTATTGACTTAAGTGGACTTTAACTTAAATTCAATGTTCATATTTACAATGTCACATGGCAATTGTAACGAGGAAAACATTTCCTGAAACATTAATTTTTACAAGGCAGCACCAGTGATAAAAGTCGCAAGATTCTCAACTTCTTCTAGTGAATATTTTTTATTTTTGTTCTTAATTTTGCTCTAAAATATTATAAATTCTGACCACCGTTTGTCACACATGCCATTTCTAATCAAATCCCCAAGTGAGCTTCGCTCAACTTCACTTATTTTTCTGGCATATTCATTGACTATTTTGGATGGCGACGGGACAGAGGGAGAACCAGCTACATAGTAAAGAAACAGACTTACAGACGACAATATAATCCATCCAGCGACATTCTCTGCCTTTAGTCTGCTAGTTTGGTTGACGCAAGAGCAATTGGTAATGTGCCCAATCAGGTGTTCAGTACAGTTCAGTATAGTGCAGCACATAAAACAACGTTGACGTATTCGCATTTGTCCATATTTAGAACCAGGTTTCATTATTCTGGCATCCGAGTGCTTGCCCTGTTTTGGGAAGAAAGTATGTTACATAAATGGTTTTAAAATTGCGGCAGACCGTTCATTCCAACAGTACCTCATACTCATACTGATTCTCCAGTTTGGCATTCAACTCTCAGTTGGGTTGCGGCAATGACTTCAAATGTCGAAATTGTAAATTGAAATGACACCAGTGTTTGTTCTATGATTTCCCCATAGCGCTGACAATTGCGCTCAAGTTCATAATGTGCGTTCAATGTCTAAACGAGATTGTCCTTAGCGATTGTGATTATGCGAAAGTATATAAATATTATAGTCGCATGCACTAGCAAATTCAGACATTTCCGAAGAGGAAATGACCAACGATCAAAATGTATGAGATTTGGGGCAGAACTGGATAAGTTCAATCACTTTGCAATACCAATTTCAATTACAGGCAATTTTTAATTGGTATCTACTTTTGTTTTCAATTCCTTAGCAATTGAGTTGGTAAAAATTTCAGAGAATTTCGGGTAATGAAATTGAAAAATATCGATTCCATTACAGGGAATTGTATTTAAAAATATTGCAATTACTTACAAGAATTGGAAAAGTAATTTTTTGTTAGGAGTAATCTTGTACTTTTATGGAATTAAATTTCAATTCAGTTGGAATGATACCTCGAAAGTAATTGATTTCTTCTTAATTCAATTCCAAAAAACCAGCTTTCTTCACAAAATATTTTAAAATGCCTCAATTTCCCACTGAATATTTTTGCTGTTTAAAATTAACTTTTTCTTGATTAAATTTTCTGGTTCTGACAGCAAATTAATGATTTTATAATATTTTTCGAAAATATATAATTCTTTGTTACTAGAATTGAACTAAAAATTAATTAATTACCTTCGAGGAACCACTCCAACTAAATTGGAATTTAATTCCATAAAAGTACAAGATTACTTCTAATGGAGTCGATTAAACTTCCAATTCCATTATAATTCTCGATTACCATTCCTTGTAATGAAATTGAATTTAACACTTTTACAATTTCTTTACTAAGGAATTAGAAAAAAAAATTACCAATTACAACGCCTTCTAGTTTTAATTCCTACCCAGCTACATTCATCCTACATATCAGAGCTAAACGGTTTTGATTACGAATTCATTTTAATTACGATTTATTGAAATTGTAATCAACGAAATTCTGATTATGATTATTTCGTCACCTAAAATCCAATAAAACCGTAACAAGAAATCGAGTTTTTGATTGATTACGATGAATTTAACTAAACTACTATATGGCCCCACAAACTTTTAAACTCATAAATAAATAAATCTGCCGTTTTGTTTTATGCAGGAACAGAAAAAATTGGGTTTAAGTCTGAATGTTTTTACCTTTACAAAATAGTAGCTGTCCGGGTCGTAGTAAGGCAATATTTGGAAGAATTTGATGAAGAGTCTGTATTATATTCTTTTTGCATCAAAATGCAAGAAGTCCTGGACAAGATCGAGGTTTGGTGCAATCTGCAGGATCTTTCAGTGAATCCTGGTAAAAGCACCTTACTGCTCTTCACCAGGAAACGCATGAAGGATGGTCTGTTACTACCAACAATGAAGGGAGTAACACTGCAGTTGTCTTCTGAAGTTAAATACTTAGGAGTAACCTTAGATTGCAAACTGTTATGGAAGACGCACGTCGAGCTGAAAGTCTCGCGTGCTCTAATGGTTTTCAGGCAGTGCAGGCGAGCTCTCGGCAAGACTTGGGGTCTGAATTCAGCTCTGGTATACTGGGTATACATTGCTCTTGTGAGACCTATTGTCACGTATGCCTCTGTAGTATGGTGGAGACGAATTTTGGTTAAGTCCACAGTCTCCTCTCTGACCAGGCTTCAGAGAAGTGTGTGCCTGGGTATTACTGGTGATGCCCTCAATGTTTTGCTTGATTTGATTCCTCTGGATCTTCAAATCCGTAAAGAAGCGATTAGAGCGGCCTACAGACTCCGGTTAAATGGTGTCTGGCATGTCGAGGCGAATGTAGGGCACAGTATGATATACCACCAGTTGTCAGTATAGTGCCCACTGTTCTTGTTGCCCATGGACAATCATGTGTCTTGCATCCGCTTCGGAAGAAGATATGATTTCAGGTTCCCGAAGCGTGATCAATGGTTAAGTCCAGAGGTCGCACTCCGGGGTCTTCGTCATGTCTTCTATACCGACGAGTCCAAAACCTCAAACGGTACTGGATCCGGTTGGTGCTTGGACGTTGCGGCCAAGTACTCTTTTTCCGCTGGAAATATGTCAGTCTTCCTAACGGAGGTTTTCGCTATCTTAGACGTGGTGAGCTGGATAATTGAGAAGACATGGCATGGGAAGTGCATAGGTATCTGCAGTGATAGCCAAGCTGCACTGAAAGCTCTTACTAATACTGTCAGCTCCTCAAAATTGGTCAGCGAGTATAAGCAAAACTAAATAGTGTTGCAAAACACAACAAGTTATGCCTTATATGGGTTCTAGGACACAGTGGTATTGCAGGGAATAAACTATCTGATAAACTAGCTCTGAAATTACACCATGGGGTCCGGAACCTTTTCTTGGCGTAAGTTCTGGGGAGATCATGCATTGGATCAACGATTTTGTGGGTTCTATCCATAGAGAAAGATGGTCCAAGCTTGACTCCTGCAGAACCGTAAAGTGCATCAGTGAAACAAAGAAGTTCGAGGTTGAGAGACCCTGAACCTTTCTTCTTCCCATTTATCCCCACATAACTTTCCTGCCTCTCTACTCTCTTCAACTGGTTCTATCCTTCGGTATAGCACAATGGTCCTCGTTGACTGAGTGCGTTGGTTAAGTCCAGCCCACTCACAACTTTAAACTATAATATTCTCTTTGCGAATTCCAAATAATGACAGAATATCCTTGAGAGATAGGAATCGATTTCCCCCTAGGCAGTGCCTAGGATACATTTAAACCTAGCTAATTCACCGCCTTCCCATTACCCTTAATAATCTTATGTTCGGAAACCGATGTATGATTAATGCCCAGTCTGAGACTTACTTAGAAATATTAATTAATTTCTTCGCTACCCTGATTCGTTAATTTAAGTAGAAGATATTATTGAGTTCAAGGCCTTGATAGCAGCTTGAATGACTGTGAAGACAGCTTCCTTTGCTCTGCAAGTTTCCGCTATCGTTAGTATTTCTGCCTGTGCTTAGTACACTAGATGAAGAGAGTCTTGAATAGATGCTTTGAGCAGAAACCTGCGCCGAATCCGAAAAAAATTTTGAAAATTATTACTCTTGAAGTTTTGTCGTTGTCAACAATATGCACACGGTTACTTATTTTGTTTTTTGATTTTTGTCTGACACCAACACTTTGAGGCAGAAGTTCAACACACTAACCAATGAGCTACGATCGACCATTTTATTGTTGTGGAATTGCATTACAACAACAAGTGTATAACTCCATACCGCGTATGCAACAAATCAATTGAAGTTCGAACATACCGCGATACATACGTATATGTTTAAAGACATACATGCATACATGGGTAGGTACATATTTCTTGGCATTTGCACATGCGCATAATGAAGTTGCGCGCAGGTGCAATGACAATCGAACATTTGATTTGTTCGCGTTCGCGGTAATCGTTGATCGTTTGGTCGCACGCAGAGCGGAGCGATTCCATTTCGCCGCATTCGGACGTATTTGAGATTATGCGGCGAATTGGCAGCAGCACAACAAAAATACTTCAAGTTTATGGTTTACCAAATGCGCAAAGTGGTTTTCAGTTGATATCGACGAGTCACAAGGCTAACAACAAGCTAGCTCTCTGTTTATTTGTCTGTATGTTTGCTTGTCGGTCTGGCTTCTTGCTCTCTTCAATTGCTTACTTGTTGCTGGAGTGCGTTTGTTTTTTGTTTTTTTTGTTTTGGTTTGACACAGTGTGTGATTGCGTTGCCACCACCGCGAACACCAACTATCCCACAGTTGAACGTGATTTTCCAGTTGGTCCACCACTACAGCTAGGTTAACCTTAAACCTTAACGGCACAAACAGTGGTATTTTTCCCTCTGGTATTTGTTTTTGTTTCGGTGGACGGTGGACACTTTTATTGTGTTGAGTGAATGCTGTGTTTTTTTGTTTTTTTTTTTTTTTAAATTTTGTTTTGTTGGTTTTGTTTCTCTGGAGGGGACAACAACAGTTGGTGCGCGTGTTTGCCACTCTTTTTTGGCAACAAGTTTATTATCATTTTACAAGTACTCATGTTGCCATAATTTCAAACAAAGACTAATCAAAGTTACGCTAAAGGGCTTTTTCTGCTCTACAATCTGCGATCTTTGAGAGTGCGTGTCTAGTATGCGACTTCGATAACGATGACCATATAATAATAATAATAATGCGAAATAATTGCTGCGTATCAAGATTGCTGCTTCTTTGAATGTATTTGCCGCCGAACCAGCAGCAACCATCACAACAATCGTACAAGTGTGACAAGTGATTTTGCCAAACAAAAATGTTTCTTGGAAATTCTTAAAAAAATAAATAAATATTTAATTAAAATATTCAATGTGTGTGTAAAAAAAAAACAGAAAAAAAACCAAATCAAAATAATGTTGAAATACTAAAACGCTCACGTGTGAATGGATGTGATAAACAGAAATTAAGAAAATAAAAAAAATTTGAAATATCATAATAATTGTAATAGGAAAGCTAAACTGAATCAAGTACAACAATGGATACTGCGGGCTCTTTCTCCATATCCTACTCGGATTGGCTGACGGAACCACGGTAACAATCAATCAAAGAAATCCCAATAAATGAATGACCTAAAGAAAGTCTCTTGTGTGTGTGTATTTTATAAGAAAAAAAGTAAATAAATATTTTCACCTTTCTTAAAATTAAAAAAAAATATTTTTTAAGTTAAAACGAATCATATAATTTAGGATAAAATCCTAAACTCTTTTAAATCATTTTTCAAAAACTCAATATATTTTAGCCTTAGTTTAAATGACATTTGTGTTTTTGATTAAAATTTTTCTAGTTTAATTTTATTTTGTTGAGAAATTTTTTGTTTTCTTTTTTGCGAAATTTGTTTTTGTACAATATATTGCAGCTTCATACTCATAATCATCGCCGATCATGCTAATTTACACATTTCGGTGATTTCGTCAATCATTCGTTATTCGTCATCTGTCATGTCTGTAGACACACATACATATGTATATACATTTTGACCATCTTCATGCAATTCAGGTGCTAATTGAATATACGCCATGGCTAAAAGTTGTTAATTTGATTTAATTTAACTTTTGAAACAAAAGAAACTATTAATATTTCGTCAGATTTATTCAAAATCAGTTCATGGCCAATCCCATTTTACAAGAAAGCGCCCATATAGACGTTTGTTTCTAGTTTCCGAGATATACGCTTTTTTGTGGGTACTTCTAATTTTCTGGTTCTTATAGAGCAACCCGAGAGGTTGCTTTTGGTGTTCTTTAAATTTTTTATGATATTAAAAAGTTATGCCTGACAAGTTTTGGGCAAGTGCTAATTGTTAAATAACAGTTTTCAATTATGCAATCTGTTATTAATTCAATACCGGCATTCTTTATGAGATGGGCTTACATTCTACAAAATTAAATTTTGCAATTTTCGTAAAATTTCATATTGGTATTTCATAATGGCTCTTGATTTACAAATTGAATTTCTAACATGCAGAAATAAAAATAAGGTCATATAGCAATAATTTTCTTCACCGCTTTCTCAGAATTTGCACTTTGTTTTCCCTTCAGCGTTCTATTGAAAATCATTGTAACAAAATTTTTTTTTTTATTTAGGATGACATGTATATATAAAGTTCTCTATCATAACCTAACTTTTGATGATATATACCTATGCTGACCATGTTTTCCGAAAAGATTAAGAGGACAATTTTAAGTGGGTATTCTATCTTGAAACCCAAAATTTGTTTCTTAATATTTTCCGACAATATTTAACATCAAGAAAATACCAATAGGTTAAGTGTTTTCCCTGAAATCCCTAGTAGCCTACATACTATTGTGGAAAAATCAGTCAACTCAGGCAACTGTGAAGCGCATTAGAACATTAAATTGAGTGATGATTTCAATCTGGTGTATTCGGATTTAGAAAAAATTACTGGTGCTGGTTTCTCAAACAATATTCAATATATCAATGGGTATCGTCCCAACTAGAATTATTATTATAAGTTCAGGATTTCGTATTATTTTATAAAGAAAATGTGGAAAAATTTAGTTGTTTTCGAATTTTAGACTTTTTGTAGTTCCACTATTTTTTTTTTTTTTTTGCTTAAAATTATAATTCTTGTTAGAGCGATAGGCACTAATATGGTATAACAAATATTCTGGTAAAGTTTAAAAAAAGACATTATTTTGGCAAATAACCTGCGGCATTTGAAAAATATTGTTTCGAAAAAAAAAACGATTTAAAGTTTTAGTTTGCATCACAGCTGGCTGTAGGCGAATCAGTTTTGTATTTTTGTATTCTTGACAATGTCGGAAAATGAAAAGAATTTGGAGCTTCAAGGTAGAATATTTCCTTAGTAGCGTAACCAATTTTATTAATCGAAAAGAAAGAAAAACAATTGTTCAATATACAGCCATGTTCCAAATTTCAGTTTCGAGTGAAATTGAAATTGCAGTAATATGAATTGCACTGTTTTGATATCAATTTCACTCGAAAGTGAAATTCAGAACATGGCTGCTAGATAAATACGAACAAAATTTAAAAATTCGTCGTTTTGGAAAAAGTGAATATACTGTCTACTTTTTGAACAAAAATCTCAAAGGTTACTATGGCAAAAAAGGGCTGTCCTCTAAAAACGACGAATGGCTAGAATATATGTAAAAACCAGAACGTTTGTATGAACTAAACTAGTCAACGATTAAGGCTTAATCAACGTTTGTCAAAGTGATAACGATTCCTCATCAGTGATTAGTATTAATTTACTGCAAAGAGAGTGTTCTGCGAAAGGAGTTCCATCTGTCAGAAGTGATACAAGGAAGTGCAAACATAATTAATTTTAAGTGAGTTTATGTATTTGGCATGTATTAGGAAGTAAATTTTTCCTCCATTTCAATTCATACCTTGAAACGGTCTAATGCAATTTTCTAAACTGACAAAAAATCATGAAAAAGTTTTAATTTTGGCCATTCTAGTGAAAAATTGAGAAATCTGGCATCTCTCTATCTATCTCTGTTGCTGGAATATTTGCATTCAAGCATAAACATTGAATATAAGTCAAAATAGGGTTAATTTTCAAATTCATGAAGATAAAATTATTTAATGGAAAAATATTGTCAACTTCATAGTTTGCCATATTCGCCTTAGTAATATACTAATACAGCCTAAAAAGTTTGTTTTATTGAGTATATCAAAAATCTCTAGTTTCACGATATTTTATATGATTTTTAGATTTATTTATTCTTTATATATTTTGCATAAACTTCCAAATCAATTTAATGAAAGAGATTTAGTAGTTCAAGACACTTCGTTAAGTTCATTATCCGAAATAGAATTTTTGCCATTGAACAGGATTTTTATTGAATTCCTATTCAAGTTGAAGCAGTTAGGATTCCTCTAATCGCATCGTAGTTTTTTTATTTATATTTTTTTCATAAGTCATTTGGGAAATTTTCTTTACCCTCTTTCATCCTAACTACAGTTTGGTTTTCAGTATTCGTTTGAATTCCGGATTATATCTTAACGAAACTTTTTTTTTTAACCGTCGGCTCATAGTTTGTATATAAATTTTAACTCTTTGGAATTTGATTTAAAAGAGGTTCGATTCGATAAAAATTTGATATAATTTTTATAAGTAACAGCGGCTGCACGTGATCTATTCTTTTCTGTATTGTGATTTCGATGGAAATGTTCCAATTTAAATACACCAAACTTCGATTTGCGTCGTTTTCTTATTTTTTGTTCAAATGTATACATACCTAAAATGCACATAGGCTGGGCCTTTTTTGTACGTTGGCAGGTGAGAACTTTTATAGGTACCGCAGAACTCCTGTTCCTGGCTGCTATTCTTCCATCCTCATCGTCTTCTATATTCGCTATGTTTTGTAGTCAGCGATCCTTAGGGTAGTCATCATATTGTTCGCTAGATTGCATGCAGTATTCTATTTCTTTACAGAGTCAAGCATCTGTGGTATCAGGTTGGTTACTCTCTCCAGCTCCTCTCTGTCCCTGTTGAAACGTGGACAGTGAAAAAGGATATGCGTTGAGTTCTCAGATTCCTTCAGGCAATTTGGACAGAACGGGTCCTTTTCTAGCTTAAATCTGTAGAGATATGTCTTAAATCTTGCATGTCCGCGGTTGGGTTAGGTAGAAATCTGTCACTCCGTGTTAACGATTCATCCATAATGCAATATTTGGAATTAGATTAAACTGCTCCCATCTTCGCTGCCATTCCATTATTGCTCGTTGATCTATCCACAGTTTTGGTGTAAAGGCGTTTGATCTCTCAAGGCACAGAGCCTATAGGTCGAGCGAATGCCTTTCGTGTGGATTTTCTTCGCGTCCGTGCAAAAAGCAGCGTTTGTCCTCTCAGGGTCCTCCAATGTTCCAAATAATGCGTGTTAACGCGCCGTTTATGCTGGCTGCTTCTAAGTGTTGCTTAAAAGTCATCTATGAGACGATAATGACCCCTAGGTATTTTAGATGCAACTGTGATGACCAGCTCTTCACTCACTTTCCTTTTGCTTAATAGCACCACCTCGGTTTTTTTAGGGTTGCCAACTCCGCTTTGGAACTATTCAGCCATTTTCTTACTCGCGCAATCGCATCGTTGCATTTAGCCTGTAGTAAGTTCGCTTATTTGGCGACTACCATAGCGTTATCAACGGCATATCCAACAAGCGTGGTTTCTTCGGAGAGATCCAGTTTGTATATACCATTGTACATTGTGCTCCGTATTGTCGGACCGAATACCGAACTCTGTGGTACGCCTTCTATGAATTCGTACTGTATCACGCCGTCATCGGTGTCATATAGGAATGCCAAAAAAGGTCTCTATGGGCCCCCATGAAAAAAAGGCCCTGTTCTCTACCCCAAATTTAAAGTTGTAATGTCCAAGCTCTGTAGAATCCTGTTCAAATCATTAGATATACAATGTTTTTGATAAGAACGAAATTCAAACTCTTTTAAATGAAATATATATTTAATAACTTTTGCCACTATAATTAAAATGACATAAAACCTCTTTAATTTTCGAGAATTGCTTCACATATTTAGTTAGTACTTATATTTTTCACACTAAATTTTCTAAATTTTTCAAGATTCTAATAGCCAGCTCTTTTTTCCTTGTTCATGGCCTTCGTAATAGCCCAAACTTCGGTTAGCTTCAACTAAATTTAGGCCTGAAATTCTGTATAAAGTTATAGTGTGTTCAAACTCTGCTAAGCAATTGCAGTCAATTTATTGTATTTATTATATCATTACATTACTAAATCAAGAGGACTGATTACCAAAGCCTTCGATTTGCAAATTTGCACTCATACTAAATCAAATCAATCTAGAATTTTTTTTTAACAATCATAAACCGAAATGTTAAAAAATCGGCAATCAAATGAAAACAAAATTATTTACTTTGATTCCTTTTGTATATTTACATACATATGTATGTCTACAAATAAATATTTACTTTAATACATATGTAAATACTATACAAGTAAGTATGCAGACATATAGCTTTCGTTTCTGTACATACACACAAACTCGCCTTATAAATAATTTCGTATCAGCTTTCTGTTTTTTTTTTGGTTTTTATGTCTTTTATTTTGTATTTTAGTTTTTTTTTTATTTTTTATTTTTTTTTTTCATTTCATTTCGTTTCTTTTCGATAACGTTGTTAATTAATGCGATACGAATGAGAAATTTATTGCCCACACCCGAAAATGTTTCCAAGCAGTAAAATCAAATTTAAGATACGCCATCCCAAAAAAAAAAAAAAAAAAAAAAAATCTTCCATCGCGGCAATAGCGGCTGTATTTACAAAATGATCATTTTATGCCATCAGGTGGAAATGAGATGAAGATGACCGTAAGTGAGTTTGTGTGTATGTGTGTTTGCATATAAATGTGTTTGTATATCATACATGCATAGATAGCGTGAAGAAGAAGATGATTTTAATTATTGGATTTTTTTTTCTATTTAACAAAAATTTATTTACATAATTTACCCGCGTGGAAAACAATAGCTTTTCAAATTATAGTAATTCTTGTGTGTGAAACAGATGAAACGGAGAAGAATTTCACTTTTAAAATCTTTCTTTTTCAATATCTCTGTACACGCACACACACACTTTCATACTCGCATGTATTCATAATTCAAACACCTGAGCCTCTCACTTAAGATTAAATAAGAACAGAGTAGAATTCCATTTTCTTTTTTTTTCTTTTTTTTCGTTAACACCAAAACTGCATCAGAACTTTACGATTCAAATCATCACATAACATTGATATATTTTATGTCTTCTATATATGTATATATGCATGTACATACGGACACACATATGGGCAGTTGTATGCCTCGGCAACATAAAGACAACAACACCAACATCGCGACTCTACTTGCTTGCTGCTGGCTTGTCATAAAAAAGAAAACGAACAAAACAAAAAAGTTGAAAAGTTTTCTCACACTTTGTGTCGAATAATTGTATGGATTTTTAATATACGATAGATAAACGAACGGACGGGCAGGCAGACAGACAGACAGACAGACAGACAGACAGATAGACTAAGTATGATGCTAATGCAAGCTGGCAAGGGGTTCGGTTTAGGGGACTAAATCTTATTGAATCCTTTTTCATACATACGCAGTTACATAATCTCGGACAAATGGATGGACGTTGTTTTGTTTCTATTCACATTCTTCATTGAATCATCTAAAAGGACACAAAAGGTTCGCCTGAACGAAATCTCTTCTTTTTTGTTTTTGTGTTTAGCTTATACGCAAATGGACATAAAGATAATAATAATAATAATAAAAAGATGATATTGAATAAGAAGAAACACGAAGAACAACATGAAATTAAGCATAAGGTAGGGGTTGTTTTCTGCGTAGTTCCGCATAGAATAATAAACCTTTACCTATCTATCTACCTACTATACTATATGTATATGTATGTATGTATATCTCATTAGATATTGTTATTCCCCAATAGTTCTACCTGAGTTTCTTACACTTAGCCGTTCATGTCCAGGTTCAAATGCTACGATAAACGTATACATATATAGTTAGAAAGGGTTACGCCGTGGATAGTTGCAGTGATTCCCTTTTTCCCCTAGCCACTTTATATAAATATACATATATATATATATATATATATTATGTGTGTGTGTATGTTGCATAACAATAAAAAATGATTCAGCGTGTCCTTTTTAATATTTTTGTTTTGTTTTGTATGCGCATTAAATCGGACAAGAAGCAGGCGAGATGTCCAACCACGAAGAACAATGACACAAAAGAAATCTTTATTCGTAAGAAAGACAAATACACATACATCCATACACGTACAATACCTAAAAAGGACAGTTGCACGAAAGGATCTTATAAAAACTGTGATTCTTCGATGCGCTGATGCACTCGACCGCGCATAACCAATGTTGAAAGTATTATGCAAATTAGCATTAAAAAATAACAAAAACAAATACATACAAGCACACACATACACATACGCGTATGTAGATATGTGGAAGGGTTGCTTGAATCTTATGGACGTTGTCCGAGAGAGAATGAATTCAAATGATATGCTTTGTCATTTCCCAAATTAAATATGAAAAATGAAAAATGCCCGCAGCGAAAAATATATTATCTTTTATTGTTGTTGTTGTTGTTGCTGCTATTGCTGCAAAGGGATATTGCATTTAAATCTAAATAAATGTGTGTGAGACTTGAAAGTGGTGCGCGCAATCGTAACGGTTGAAGCCAGCGCGTCTTCTTAATTCGGGCGACATTGCATATGGGCAGATGCTGCCGTTGTTGTCCGTTGGCCATCCGTCGCTGTCACCAGAGAGAAACATAAACATAGAGAAAAAGAGAGAAATAGAAAGATTTTTAATGAATGCAAATTAACGTATGTTGAAATAAAATATTTAAGGAAAAATGAAAAAAAAATAAATAAAATAAATTTAAATAAATAAAGTCTTTCAACTCTAGTTTAATTAGTTACACATAAGCAAATGCATTGATGGCGGCTAAGGCGGGGGCAACAATCTTACTCGTCTTCCTTTTCTACAACTTCATAGCACTAGCATCTACCCCCCTCCATCCCACTCTACAACTGTCTCTAATGAAGCACAAATGCATGTCAAAATCAAGTCAAGATTACGATGGCGATGACGATGATGTTCAAGTCAATCTATCTACATATCTATCGAAATTAACTCCAACTCACATCGTCTTTCTAACGTCTGCATAAGTGCGCCTAACATTCAATCGCCTGCGATCGCGCAGCCGTGATAACTTTGCGCGACACGAACGCGTCTTAAGTGCATTTTAATGGACACTGAATGACTTTAAACTATAAAACATAATTATTGCGTTAGATGTGTATATGTATGTATATATGTAATACATACAAACATACAGACATGCAAAGATATGCAAATATGATATTATACCTGTACAATGCATACACATCGTTCACATCAAATCACTTGTTAATCGTTAAAGATTTTTTGTTGTTTTTAGTTGTTGTTTTTTTTCTGAATAGCTAATTGAATATTTGTTTGTGTTGTTGTTGTACTTGCAGCGCTATATCTGAATTGATTCCATTCCAATTCATTTTGTTTTTGCATGCATATGTATATGCATGTATCCAAATTCATAAATTCAACTCGTAAAGACGATTTACAGTACAGCAGCATTTAACAACAACAACAACAAAAACAACAGCAATAAATATTATTGCACCAGAGGTGGCAATTATTTGCCTTTGCTGTTGCTGTTTCTGCTGTTGTTGTTGCTTTAAAGTAGTCAACAATTTAATTGCAGCATCCCACATAGATTTTCTTAGATTTATGTTAAAATTAAATTGCAAGTAATTAATTTAATAAAAATCATTGTAAATTACTATTACTGTACCACTAAACACAGCAGAAATACATTCACTAAATGATGAATATGAAAATACAAGCACTAAAAGGCAAGCAGCATTTTTTATTTATATTCCTCGCTTATCAAAGCCCCCCCCCCCCCCCTTGTTCAATGAGGTCATAGTTGGTCAAAGTTGTATCACTAAGTCTATATGAGAATTCAATGACACAGCGGTTAATGAGTAAAATCTCAGGCTCAACCTGCAGGTCGGAGACGAGTAGCAATCAAAATGAAAAATATTTTCAAAACCTTATTTTATTGAAAAGGGAAACACATCAAAAGTGGATACATTAAGTCCAGTTCCCTTTGCATTATTAGGAATATCTTTAAGACAGACATGGCATGGAGCTCAAAGCTAGTATCAAATGGCAACTTGTTCTGATTTTCCAACTGAATTTTTTTTCTTCTAATTTTAAAGTGGTATTGTTGTTTTTGATACATGAATACGAATATAATTCAAATTTTTAGGTATTCTCAACGCTAAAATATCAATTATTAAATATGGGCCATTAAAATGTTTGAACTATACTAAGCGTGGTTAAAAATCGGGATAATGTTTAATCTTCATCACATAGGAGAAATTTTAAAGTGAAATTATAAAAGTTAAATTTTCATTACGAAGTGGTGATATTTAAATAATTTTAGAGAATAATAAGGGTGTGCGTGCTAAATTTGAAGAAAATCGCAAAAAATGGAAATTTTATTTTCATTCGGAAAATCTAAGAATGACCCATATAGATTTCTGAATAGAAATTAGAGTTATAAAAACATATTCCTTAACTTTTCAAATATAAAAGAATGTATACAGCTATGAGGAATATATTCCGTTGCAAAATATTTATTTTGAATTTAACGACTCCAACATATAAAGTCTAATTTATGTTTCTACTTTATGATTTGATGTTTTAAATGTTGTTTAAATATTTAAAGAATCAAAAGCCTAAATTTGCACACACTGGGTTTGAAACAAATTATTATGAGAAAAAAATACCGACAAAATCTGTGAATGGGTGGTTGTTCTGGATGGTTTCGTGGTCATTTTCCAATATTTTTGCAAATCCTAGCTGATCCCCTCTTAGAGAAAACGCATTTTTAGTCAATTCTCCGTTTTTGTTATAGATTCTTGCATTATTTTATAGAAGAAATTTAATATAGAGAAGAAAGTTAATCTCAAACTACAGGGATTTATTCTTAAATGATATAATATTTAAATCTTAATAAAACATATTTACAATAATTATGAAATACTAAATATATTAAGAGAATTCAGTAACACATTTTTTCAATAGCTCTACATAAGATGGACCTTCGCTCATATTTATCTTCTCAAATTTTAGAAACTTTCGGTAAATAGGTTCTTCCGCTTATTTACATATTATTTCAAAATCCTTTCTCTCCCCTACCCCTCCCCCGGAAATTATAAACATTATTTAAAATGATCCGAAATAATGTGTACTTTTAGGGTAATGGATACACCATTTTTTTTAGTTGTTTGTAGTATCGGGAAGAATTTCCATGTTGATTTTCTTAGTTCACAACAACATTAATGGCCTTGACTATTGAAATTAATGTCACTAGTCTTAACTATCCGGCTCCCTCGTCAGCCAATTTACCCGGAGCTGCATATACCATAAGACCAAGCCAACCATATATTCCACTGCTTGTTTGGGAAAATTGATTTGACCCAAAAAACTTAAAGCTATCCCCCAAAGCTATCATGGAGAGATTTTCATTTGAGTGCAACGCTTACCGGAAACACTTTTAAGAAGTAGATAAATTCGATGACGTTGATATTTAGTGATTGAGTCGAAAAGTTCCGATTAGTAGTTCTCATTTCAGCATTCAAGGCCATTAATCTAAAACTAATTTTAAATTCTCTTCTAAGTAAACCGAAAAAGTTGGTTAAAAAGTCAATTTAAATAATTTCTATGGAACCTAAAAGTTTTTTTTTTAATACAAATTTAGTTTTTAAACCTGAGAAAAATTATGAATCCACGATTTTTTGTGCTATTTTCTTGGTTCAAGAAATAATAATAATTAAAAACCTTTTTTGGTTTTTTGTTTCGGTCAAAAATTACGAGCTGGATCTTTTCGGCCGATTGAAGACTGCAGCGGCAAGACACTCATGAAATAGACTAATAAATCGGTTGTAATTTATTATTCTACTGTCAAAAAACTTTTTTTTATTTGTATACATACTTTGAATACAAACAAAAATATACATTGTTAGGCTCAATGGGTTCATTTATTTTTTTCGCTCCTAAAAGAATCACGAAAAAACGCTTCTTTTTAAACTTTCAGGGCACGGCTTTAATTTCTAAATTCTAGACCAATTAGATCAGTTTTTGATCCACTCTTCTCCCTCCTTCTTCTTTCATAGCTCAACATCCCATGGAGAGCCAAGACCGAGCTTTTTGAATTCATACATGTTGTGTTTTATGCTGACCGAATGGTACGGTGAAAAGATTTTCCTGGGCAATTTATACACCTGGAGGTTTCCTATTTTCAGCCAAGAGGTGATTCCCCCAGCAAAAACAGATCTAAGCATTTATCAAGTCGGCGAAGGTGTGATTTGCGACTAATTGTTGGACTAGTCAAATGTTTCATTGCAGTCAACGATTTTCTGTGGAAAACCGGCGTCAGAGAATCGAGTCTATGTGATATATGTCTCGAAGATGATGAAACTGGAGAACATTTATTTTGTGAATGTTTTGCTTACGCTTGGACAAGACGTGCTACACTTAGTCTATCCAAGCTATGCAAATTTGCAAAGCCTTTTGGTAGATTCCAGGCTATTGACATAGTTTCTGCCTTATTAAGATAGGAGAGTGTTCGTCTTCGGTCGGAGTACAACGGACTTTCTGGTATACGTGTTCCTTGCTCCTTAACGGGCTCTATTATTGTACAATACAATACAGTTCTGTAAAGTGTTCACAGATTGATTGCAAATTTTTTGTATAGGTACTAGATCTTATCTTTAACTCTTTCTTGCCAACAACAAGGCAAATTTTGTTTTAAAAAATATTAAGGAATAGCATTCTTCATTCTGAACAACTTTTGTTCTATGACTTTTTCAATATCTTAATTACAAGTGTTAAAATCTGAAATTACCTAGTGGGCCATATATGGTTTGCTGGGCAGTATCAAGTAAAATAGAAATGCATAACTTTTTTTTTAATCACTTTATTGAGAAAAATAACCAAAAATTTAAATTTATACCAATTATTCAGTGTAAAATTTATAGAAGCAATATTTTTTGGCTATATAGAAAATCAAAAATTTTATTTTATATTATTTTTATGTGAAAATGTGAAAAATGGCAATAACTTTTGACAGCTGGCGTTTTCTAATACCGTTATACATATATCTATGCCCATCGATACAGAAAGCTAAAATCTACTAAACTAATATTGTGGTTTGGATGTTGGACGTAAGATGGCTCCACTATTACCGTCCAAAGTGGTGGGACCATGTATGGCAGTATGGGCAAGGAAGGGTTAAAACGAAACTGTGAACACCTAAAGTGTTTTACTGAAAGTCGTAACAATTGCGATAATTTAGTGTTTTCATTTGTAGAAAGTACTGCAGTATTTTAAATGTAATCTTTGAGTGTCTCTTCTTCGTTATAGACAATAAACGGTGGTATGTTAGTTGGTCACATGTAGGGAGAAAATGTGACGTCACTACATATGCGATACTCAACACATTGCTAGAGGCGCTCTTCAGCTTTTCAAGAAAGACATCATTCTTTGGGACTGATCAATTTGTGGTATTAAAATAATAAATCGCCGTATTAATTACTGCATTGATTCGGTGCAGGTTATAGATGAATGCTGATTTGGCTTTAGTATTTATTCTTTGTGAACTTATATCATTTAAATGAGTTCTGGAATAAAATCTTTTGTAAGTAGTAACAAACATGATTGGTGACTTTGATTTTATTGACTTTTTTTTACAAACATATCTACATATAGATAGTTCTCGTTAAAATCAAATTCATATGTAAATAACATTGAAAATCAACCCACAAATCTGGTCGTTGTTAATATATTTACATGACTTTGTCATGTGATATGTAGTATCTGAGTTATGCGTGCTAAGCGCCAGCTTCCGGCTTCTGGGCTTTTGTTTTTTACACCACAATTTTGAATTTAATTACCTGTTTCTAAGTACACCATAAGTACAGTACATCGATGTATTTTAATATAATGTAAAAACAAAATCATGTATATGTCAAGTGCCCGTTTACGTAATGGGCGCGGTATGTAAATATAGCATACCTAGGCTTCTACAAGTATATATCTTCACATATGTGGATATTGTGTGTACATATATGCCCATTTAGATCAATTCATAATTTGCTTAATTGTTTTTCAATTATACATATTGCGTAATCTTTTGACATTCTCTCGTTCAAGTCTGCCCATTCGTCCAAGCTTGCCTTGTTCAAGCGCCAACAATGATGGATTATTCAAATTCTTCATTTTGATGTTTGCATACACCGACGAATGTGAAACGTGCACGCGTGAAAAGGGAGCTGAACTGAAATCGAGGAATGGATATGTAGATAGTAAGAATAAGAATGAAGGGGATACATGGTAGGGATTGTCTGTTTGCTTGTCGATTGGTTCGTGGGTGCGCAGTAGAGCGAGTAAATGGCAGCGTGCACAATGAAAATGCGCGTGCGCAAACCGTGCACAAATGCATGCAGTATATGAAACCAAGAGACAGAACAACAAACAAATTTGTGTTGGCTTAATTGTGTGTGTTCGTGTGTGTATGTGTATGTTTTTGTTTTCTTAATGGTTCTTGTTGTTGTTATTGTTATTCATGGTTTCGTGCACTATTTAGAACGTGGGCGTTAAACTATATAAGTGGCTGGCTGGTTGACTGATTGACTGAATGAAATGAGTGGTGCCATGTAAGTCAATTGGAGGAATTTGCAGTTCATTTTAGTTCTTCACAGCGCGTTTGCAACGACTCTGTATGGGGATAGCAAAATGCAGAATTTAACATACATAATGAGCTACTAGCTGCTCATATACTCATTGCTCATTGCCGTACTCGTCCTACAGCACAGCTGTGGCAGTAAACTGGAGATTGACAAGTGAACGCACGCTCTCATGCTCATGCAATGCTAATACAATTACATAAATTTTACTATATCCCTTTGTTCTGATTGTTCGACATTTTACTTGAAGTTTTCATGTGAGAAGTTTCGTTAAGATAAAAAAACTAAAAATTACTTAACAAAACAAACAAATATTCCGAGAAAAAATAGCAGCCACAGTGGGACACAAATACATACATATACATCAACGCCAAAGGCAATAGCTCAGCACAGTGGCTGCAGTGTGCAAATTTGACTTTAAAGCAAAAATTTTTTTATTCAAGGGTAACTTTATATAGTTATTCCTATAGAATTTTCTGCATACCACTACTTACTTGTTGCTTTGATAATTCATTTCGCTATTTGTATGTAGTTAGTCTACAAGGGTTGATATAACTACATACATTTGGTTGAAGAAAATTTCGATGGGCTTGGTTCTTGTGGCCTTGTGGGCCAGCCTGTACTGATTAATCACAGGCTCAACAGTAAAGTAAATTGCAATTTCCATTTCAATATTTCATACCGTCCCACAAGAGAACACTTGGTGGTGACATTGGTACATTTGCACACAATGTAGCATATAATTAGGCGCAGCGGCGTGCGTTTTTTCTTCAACTTTTTGTTTCGCTTGCAAGTTTTCCTTTGATTTGACACAATTTCGCACTCAATCATGAGAAATTCTTAATTGGTAATTTTCTTCAAAAAGAAACACTTCGACCGCTTGTAGTGCCTTGTATAGCGCTCATGCGTAAGTCTGTATTAATAGCTTATTTTTCTTTTGTTCGAAAGTGTTAAAAACCATATGGGTGTGTGTGTGTGCGCAAATGCTTTTTATGTGTGTGTTCATTGTGTGAAACTATGAAAAAATATGTGCTAAATACAGTAGTGGCAAAAGCTTTTGATTTCAACTAATTTGACTAATGCCGCTAATGGTGCTAAATAAACAATTTAGTCGCACTGGAATAATGAAACGAACAAATATTGAGATAAAAAAAAGCAAAACAAAAATAATATGAAGAAGAAGAAGAATAACATGAATTCATATGTATTTGCTTGAAGCAGACATACCATAAGCAATGACTTTTTCAATCATTATAATCATTTTTCAATCATTACATACATATGTACAATATACAAACAAATCTCCTAACGCTAGTGTTGACAATGATGACAATATGCAGTCGTCTCATATATGCACAATCGAAACAATTACTATCTTGTAATGCTTCCAAATATGCAAAAGCGGATAAATCTTGTTTTATTGGTTTTGAGATATTGCAAAATGAAAAAAAAGTTTGAAGCTTCAAAATTTGTTTAATGTTTAGTTTATGTTTAGTTTAGGGCATTTGGTACATACAAGTTAGAACTACTCCCACGAATCGGGTCTTTTTTGAATTTTGCCAACACATAATTTTTCGTGTCGCTTAACCAATAAATCAAACTTTTTGAGTTTTCTTTAGAGATTTTAATACGTTTTTTAATTATTTTTTGAAGAAGTTTCCTTCCATCGTGAACAATGTTATGCTTTCCGAAAATTACTTTCACATTGAGCTTGTCAGGAAATAAATATTTGTTTGTATAAATAAGAAAAGTACCAAGAAGACATTCCCTGTCATTTCCTTTAAATACGAGAGAGTAAATACGAAGATGCATTTGAAGGGCCCTACCAGAAAGAACATTGTTTTCAAAATGAATACAAGAAGATAATTTATTTTTAATACAGAAGCCACTAACACAAGTTAGATAATTTTTTTTTTTAGTTTTAACTTCGGATTTTAAAAGTGGAAGTACTTCTGCGCAATTACTACCTGCCGGGAAGAACTACCTCGATTCTGACGAGCCTTAGCTAGGTTTATCCTGTCACTGAAGAGGACCTGTTAAGGTGAAATTAGGGAAACTCATTGATAGTGTACGCGTCTGCCACAATGTCTAGACATTGACAAGGCGCCAGTAATAACAAAATTTAAATTATAAAAATTTATTTAAAAACATCTTTATGCACTCAAAATATTTCTGATGTGATAATATCTTTACTCGGGTCTGAAGGAAAATTTATAGTGGAGTGAATTGAGGCGTTGTGTGAGGTTTCATAGTATGTGTGAGGTTATAAGTGTGTATTTTATTATACATATATTTTACTTTAAGCCCAAAAGTATGCAAGGAAAATTTATAGTGGAGTGAATTGAGGCGTTGTGTGAGGTTTCATAGTATGTGTGAGGTTATAAGTGTGTATTTTATTATACATATATTTTACTTTAAGCCCAAAAGTATGCAACACATAATTTCTTGTTGTTGTGGAACATACTTACATATCAATGGAATAGTGGAACATATTAAAAAATGTTTTTAGTTATTGTTGGTATTGTTTTATTGCATAATTTATTTTAGTTTATTCTTTATTCTTTCCAAATTGAAATTGTAAAATAATATCAATCTTAGGCGATGTAGACGTGCAAAATGTTAAGAAAAAGCCCAATTTTTTTTAAATCAATCAAGAATTTGGGAACTAGAGAGTTCTGGTTCCGGCTACAGGTCTATCGATTAATACGCTGATTCAATCTTTGGTTTTAGATATGCAGAATCGTGGCAGCCATCTGCCAACTTTTTTTTTGACACAGGTTTCTACAGATATATAGTCGATGTAACTGTATATTTTGACGTAAGCAAATTTTTGAATGATTCTTAAAATAAATAATATTTGTCAGCTCCTTCGACAGTGAACAGTTATTTAGTGTGACTAGTGGAGTATCTACTATTTATATTATTCTGTATATGTTTGCAAAGACATAGGTAGAAAAAATTTACTTTCAGATTTTTATTTTTTATATTTTAAAAATCCTTCGGTCTTCGGCCTCGGCCGAAGTTCGGCTTCGGCATCGCCCAAAAAATCACTTTCGGTCGGACACTACTTTGTAGGAGTGGTGATTTTCGATTATATTCTTCAAAAATAAAAATTATAAGAAAAAACTTTTACTGAAAAAAATTTTACTAAATTTTTATTGATTTTTATTTAATTTTTATTTTTTTACACAAAGAATAATTTTTTGTTGACTTATAAAAGAAAACCTCTGATTTCTAAAAATATTCTTCGTAAAAAGTTTCCACATTTCGGAATACGACACTGGTTCTGGTACTGAAACAACATCCAACTGCACTAGACTGATTGCCAATGTTGACAGGGTACCGACATTTCTCACTGGATCGTACTGCTAACGCTTAATGGCTTGACTTGCAATATGCAAAAAAAAATATTAAGAAAATTCCTTACGGAAACGAATCTCTCTCAAAGACTTAAAAGCTTATTTATTAATGATAAAAACAGATTTGATAAATGTAATTACAAAAATTTAAATGTATTACATTTTTATTACATTTTCTGCGCACATCATAATTGTGTGATGAATTGAAAATTGAATAGGTGTAGGATTAAATATGAAATAATATTGAAAATTTATTTGCTTTCAAGAAATTGCGACTTTTGCATACAATGCTTAATTAATATTGAATTAAAATTTATACTAAAAAAAAAGAAAAAAAAAAATTTATTGCGCTTTATAGAAAAATTAGTAAATAAATAAATATCTACATTTTTGAAATATTTAATATGCAAAAAAAAAAAAGAAAAAAAAAATATCGGCTTCAACTTATAACGAATAAAAATACAAATGTAAGTATGCATGTATATGTGTATGTTCGTGTTTACATACTTATGTGTGCATGCATGTATGAGTGTGTGTGTTTATGTATGTTTCGAAGATGCCGTACAATAGCTACTCGTGCTTTTTTAACAACATATTCTCAAGGCCAATTTCAGTGCTACCAATTAAGCAACTAACTGATTTGTTGCGCACAAAGTATCTAAAGCACATTATGCTGAACTATGGACAAAATAAACAAACACCAAATGGTCTGACGAACTGACTGATGTATGGATTAATGGATAGTTGAATGGCGGAGACGGCCAGATTAGCTTTAACGCTTAAGTTTTCGTTGGGTATGCGATTACGATTGCGATTGCGCTTGTGATTTCTATTATGTTTGTTATTATTGCTTTTCATACATTTTTGTTATGATTTTTGCTAGTTTGCGATTACGAGTGCGAGTGGGACTGATGCGCTTTGTTAAAACAATTAAAACTACTTGTTGCTACCGCTTACTGCGTCTTATGTCTGTCTCTCAGAAGCTGTTAAAAATATGTGTTAAAATGTTAAAATTAATATTTCTTCTTCATTTGTGCGCTGCTTTTGCTTGTTTCTTTTTTGGTTAATTACCAAAATTTTATCGTTTATTTTTTTTTTTATTTATTTTGATTATATAAATGATGCTTGATTGTTTTTTTTGTTGTTGTTGTTTTTAATAGTTTAATTTAATAGTTCTTAGTTACGATTCGTTTCCACTAACAGTTGCAAAGTTCAAAGTGTCAAAACTGCAACCAGCAGTAGTTAATCGCAAATATTTGTTAAAACTAATAACAAATTAATGTACATTTTAAATGATTATTTATTAATAATAATTTTAAAATTAATCAAACACTGGGGACTCTCGTAGCGTGTCTCTCTCTCGTACACTTAAAAACACATCATGTTTTATTGAGGAAAATCGTTTTTAAAATTTATATGTTAATGTAGGTATAGTATATAAGTATGTATTTTGTGTTTTTTAAATCGACATTTTTTATAATTAATTGTAGAACTTATGGAAGAATTTGAATATATGGAAATTGATTGTCATTTAGCAAGATAGTATATCCTTAAACGTTCTTTATTAAATGTTTAATTTATGAAGAAAACATATTTTTTTTCCAAATTGTTTGGGAGCCACAATCTTTTCTTTCCTCTGAAAAAACTTTCCAATTTACTTTTGATTCATTACCATACCAATTTTAATAATTTTATTTTAAATACAAAACACGAATATTTTCTTATTGTAGGGATTCATGTTTACTAAAAACATAGCATGTTTACTAAAAAACATAGCATACCTTTTCTTTATTACAAAATCTTCATATATAATCCTGAGTGATTCATACAGTTCAACTCAGTGAAAAAAACGAAAGACTTAAGAAACAATCTTGATTGAAAATCAAATATGTAATTTTGCACTAGAGATTTTTGTAGAAAAAAGTCATAATTTGTTCTATCTGCATTTCAAGGTCAAAGGATTCACTCCACCGTAATTACGAAATAAATATATAAACTTCAAGACGTGAGGGCTTAATATGTATCAGAAACAAAACTCGTCCTTATGATTATACCATATAATTATTTTTTGTTTTCACATCAATACGCCACCTGCAATTTTATAAAACAAATTTTAAAAATTTCCATTCTGTATGCTTTTTATATTTTATGTATTGACAATTTTGGTTTATATCCTATTTATTAAAAATCTCTAAAAATGGAATAGAGAAAGGAGATGGAGGTTAACATCAAGGGAAAAATTCTTCATCTTCTGGAACCACATGGTCTCAAACATCAAATCTCTAGCTCTTGAAATTTATATACTGCCCTATTGATTACGTTATTATTTCTCTTCTGACTTTTAAATGCAGGTAGAAAAAGGCATGACGTGCTGGGATATAAATTTTTTCAACAAAAATATTTAGTACATTATCCTGCTTTAGTATTACATTACAGTTATTCTGGAGCAAGCGAAAATCTTTCATTTGCTGAACTGTGTATTTGAAAAAAAGAACTCCCAGTTGAAGTAGTATTTTTTGCATGATACGGAAGTGGTTAAACTTAGAAATAATTAATAGCACATGAAGAAAAAATAAATGTTAATATTAAGATGTACATTTCAATAACATTGTTGGGCCATAGCATAAATTGAAAAATTCGACTTTTAAAAATAAATGCTAATTTTTTTTGGAAATTAATTCAAATTAACATGACCATTGATGTTGTTAAAATAACAAATATTGAATGGAATTAAATAAATAATTTGGTACCCCTAAAGCAAAAATGTAATATAGAACCAGTTTTTAGTGCTGTGTTAAGAAGCTAAAAAGGATCTCATGTGAATATTAATTGTTTAATTTCATACTGAACAAAAAGCAAGTGAAGAAATTATTTCCGATGAAGACTTAGTTGCCCGCTTCCCTTCTGCTCTGTGTCGTCTCAGACTAATTCTGCCCATTATTTTATTTTAAGATTTATGGTATTCTTAAGCTGCCTGCCCAACAATTTGGAAGGGCCTTAATCTTCAGGATATATTTTCCACAAAATTTGCCATACTTCTTCAGAAACCATGTGTATTTCGAGATCTTTGGGAATACTGTTACTTTTATGCACCCTGGAGCTCCTGTAATGGTTCTGAGTATTTTCGATTACATTTTCTCAGTTCCTCAGTGTTGGATGCCATACGCCCAGATGGGTTTAATAATCATTTTATGCAGAAGTAATTAATTCTCCAGGGTCAACAAACAGTGTGGGTTTTGATGCTTTCAGTTTTGTGAGGTTTCTTTTTTTAGCGTCCATATATCTTTTACAGGTCAGTCGTGTATCATTGTTTATGCAGAGGTAGCTAACGTACTTTTGGGACAATATATTAATTTAATAAATAACACATAGGCAAGTTTTCCTTAGTGTAAAAGTGAAATGAATGCATTTTTATTCGCATTTTTGGAACAAAATAGGGACCAAAAATAGGTTCTTTGGCCAATAAATACTCTCTTGCCACAATTTCATCAAAATCGTGAGGTACATATGTATATTGCGTTCCAGTACAAGGAAAAATTCCACTTTCCCCTGATTTTAGCTGCGGAATCCTCTTTGGAATATATGTAGTTCACATCAGAATAGAGGCCACAAATTAATTTTCTGGTCCGAAGAAACTTGGTTTACAAAATTTCAACACAATCTAGTACAAGATAGAATTCAAATTTTCCCTCGAAGAATAGAATGTTTTTTAAATAAAAGCAGATGCCAAAAATGAATTCCTCGGGACATACCCTAGCACACAGCTGACCTCGATAGCCTAGTGGATAGTGCACTAGACTTTAATCTGGGAGGTTCGGGTTTGATTCCCGTCTTCGTCTGGTGGTTAATTTTCTTATATTCACTATCAATTTGAAGTGTATGAGAATTATAAGATAGTGTACAAGTACACACATTGGTTGGTAATGGCAAAACCACCAAGCCGATAAAAAATTGCCACACCGCCATTCGGAATCGGCGTTAAACTATAGGTCCAACTATGTGGTATCACAATGGGCCGTTCAGGCCTAAGTGTGTCTCTCAACAGCCACTCCAACCTAACCTAACCTACCCTAGCACACAAGTTTGCAAAAAAAATCACGGGGTAATAACTATGGATTTATGTCACTGTTGTAGTATTTTTCTTTAAAACCCTGGCAAAGTTGAATTTATCCTTGTATTAGAGCACCATCTTTTGTATACCTACCGATTTTATTCAAATTTTTGGCACCCAAATTTATTTTAAAAAATATTCCGAAGGGGGCTCCAGAGCAAAGGTTAGACAAAATTGAGAAAAATTTGAACCAGTGTTTATTTGGCCAAAAACCTAATTTTTCTAAATTATATTCTAAAGGTTCCAAGGCAAAATTAGGGAATGTGAAATTTTTCTTATTTTCTACTGGAGCTCCATCAATGGACCGGCCGAATTATGCTCAACTTTTATGCCGGAGATTTTTTTGGCAAGGGAAAAATTAGTAAAAATTTTATAAAACTAAAAATACAAGGAGAGGGGAGGAGAGGCGAGGTGAGCGTTAAAGTAGAGCACTCACAGTAGAAGTGAAACTATGTTGTTTTTTAGAAAATTGTTGAAAAACATTTATAAAACATTCTGTTGAAGTTTCTGCAGTCCTCTTCGCTCCTCTGTTGATATTCTCTACACTTATCGGCACAAACACGACTTAGTACACGTATATAACAAATGAAAAGAAAGCTCAGTTATATGCATTCAAGCCGAGACTTCTATATCGACTCTCTCACTAAAGCACATGCGATAATACTGCGAGAAGTCGTCTCTCTGCTTGATGTATGTATGTAGCCGAATAATAAGTGCATAACTTCGTTTCTTACTGGTTTTGTTAGAATGCAATAAAAACGCGATTTTGCACTCTTCCTCTTTCTATTTTCTAAAACTTTTTCTCTGTTGATACTCTCTACATTTATCGGCTCAAACTTGACGTAGCACACGTATATAAAACATGAGAGTAAAGCATCTATATGGAATCAAGCTCTCTCACTGAAGCAAATGAGATAAAACTGCAAGAAGTCGATTCTCTGCATGATTGTATGTGGCCGACCCCCATATGGCTTCGCTCGCTAAACACTAACAGCATAACTTCCTTTCTTATTAGTTTCGTATGAGTGCAAGAACAACATGACTTCCGTTGCAAAATTTTCAACTTACTTTTACCCCCTATTCTGAAAAAGCGCTGTCATGATCGGGTTAGAAAAGTACCCTGTATTTCGATGCAGTCTAGTGAGTATGGACACTTTGAAGTAGTAGATTATACTTTGTTGGCAACTCTGATAAACTAAAAAGGGAATGAACTTTCTGTAGGTGTTATCTTGAAAAGTTTCCTATACTTATAGAAATCCTTCTTAATTCTCTAAAATTGCATTACATTGTATTAAATTGTCTAAAATTTAATTTGATTTTACTAAGTGGGTTTCAATTGGAGACATCGCATATCTGATGACATCAGATGTGCGATGGGTTCATAAATCATAATGAATATATTTTATGCTTAATTTAGTGCTGAGTACTTACCAACCAAATGCGCCATTCCTGTGGGATTATTAGATATATGAGTGAAATAATGAGTGTAGTTATCAGTCAGACAAAATTAAGGTTAAGCAAGATGTGCTTCCGCTTTAATGCAGCGAAACTAAGTCACATTTTTGATACCACTATCTAGGCCAGCGGTTCCTAAACTATGTTCCGCCGAGCACTGGTGTTCCGTTGGAAATCAACATGTGTTCCGCGGAAAAATAAAATTTATCTCGTGAGAAAAAATAATTTTTATTAATGATTTTATTAGTTCTTAACTATGAACACGTTTTATTTAAAAGATGCTTTGCAAGGCCTTAAAGTTTCCGTCAAAAACTCAATTTTTTGATGCCATATGGTGTTTTTAATTTCCTTCAGCTGATAAGATCTCTTTTACACTCGCCCTTTAGTTTTGATTTAGTTTCAGATCATAGCTGTGATCACGGATTGCGGCTATTGGAGAAAATTAACAGAATCTTATATAGGAAACTTGAAAGTCCAGAAAGTCAGTATTTGAGCTCTGTCGAACCTTCTTTTATATCAAAAACTTACATAAAAAACTTTTCACCTTTCGCATATATAACACACACATACACAATAAATTCTTATGAATGTATGTATGTATAGGTATGTATACTTTTAGGATGAAATCCAATTGTGTAGGTATGCAAGTAAATGCAACTTTAGCCAGCTCTCATTGTCAGAATATGTGACAACTTTGACTTTTCATGGGCAGTAAGAATGAATCATCATTTGTCTTCATCAGATGCATAAAGATTTTCTTATCGCGAAACGCATTTAATACGTTGAGTTGTTGTTTTTATTTAATGTGAAATGAGCTTGAAATTGCGCAAGTGTTTGTATGCGTGTGTGTATGTATGTGAATGCGTGTGCGTTCGTGCGTAGCTTGCAATAACATTTTTGACTGTTATAATTTCAATATCAAAAAGTCATCGACAGATTAAGTGGGCATTGGACAATAGTGATTTAATTGCTGCATCAGTCACCAATAGTAGCAGCAACAACAACAAAAACAACAGCAGCAACAGCAACAATAACAATCATAACAACAAGAGCTTAAAAATAAAATATATACATACATACATATGTATATATCTTAACGCTCACGACGACGACGATTCTCAACTCCTCTACTGTTGCCTGCTGCTGCTATTTTGTCTTGAGAGACTGTCACTTTGTCGTTTTGTTGGTCGAGCTGGCGCATTTTGCTTGGTATTGCTGCTGTTGTTGTTGTAGCTATTGCTGTTGCTGTTACTGTTGTTGTCGCCACATGTGTGTGTGTTTATGTCCACAGTCAATGGACGGACGTCCTTCATTCAGTCTCGACTACATACAATGGTGAAAAAAAAACAAAAATATCTTATCATTCGTTTGGATATTTTAATAAAAATAAAAAAATTGTATATATTTTTTGCTGTTAATTTTCTTATTGCTGTTATTTTGTTGTTGTTGTTGCTATGCTGCTTAAACTTTGCTTTTTTTTTGTGCTGTTTTAGGAAATTTTAATAATAATTTTAATTGTTAATTTTATTAAATTTTTTCGCTTTGTGTTTTGTTTTTTTCTCTTTCTGTTTATTTGCTTTTTGATTTCGTTTCGCTTTGCGCGCCATACAGTTCAGTTGTTGTTGTTGACATTTTGTTATTTTTAAATGTAGGAAATTATTCCACATGCAACAACAGCAACACCACATCGACCGCAACACGTCAATTACAATAAAATTAAATGGCGTTGCTGTTGTTGTTATAATTGTTTGTAAATACATGCATACATACATACATATATATTTATCGCTTAAGTGGCTAAATTAAGCCCATTTTTTAATGCAAAAAAAAAAAAAAAATTGATGCAATCAAATCAATTTTCCATTACAGTTTTGAAACAAAATATTTGCAATAATATTTACAAAAGAAAACATAAAGATCTCAAATAAGAAATATTCTTTACTTTTTAATAGTCTTGGATCTGAATTCAAACACACGAACGATGCTTGTTTAATAATTTATAAAATAAATTTCGTTAATTTGTATTAAAATTTTTGCGGTTTCGTTTTCTATTTTTCGATTCTTCTTGATGATTCAGTGTTCAAATTTTTATTATTATTATTTATGTGTATTAATTTTATACGTACAAATAAACGCGATCATTATAAATTAAGACACACAAAAAAAAAAAACCCCAAACACAATCAAGTGCATAAAATATAAATTTTGTTGTTTTTATATTAAAAATCAAATCAAAATTTAAATGTCAAAGTATAAAGTTGCACATAATTTGCAATTTAATAAAATTTCATTCTAAATTTAATTCATTTCAAAAGACAAAAAAAAAAAAAAACGAATGAAAGACTCAAAATAATAATAGGACTTTAAGAAAACAAAACAAAAACTGAAATGGAATAAACCGAATATTTATGGCTCCAAAAAAAAAGTTCTGGTTTTGAAATGCAATCACATAAAAATATAACGAAAAAAAGAAATATAAAATTTATAATTTAAATTTTATGGAAACGTTATTCCAAAAATTGATAAAACTCAGTTTTAAAGTTAAAGTTAATATTTAAAATAAAGCAGCAATTTGATTCGCTTTTAATGTTAATTTGGTCAATATTATTAAAACTAATGCTCTGAAATTTTGAAATTTGTTTCGAAATTGCAAAGGAACTTTCTTCATTTTTGCTTCCATGGATAATTTAAAATTTTATGTTAAAAGTTGTTCGATTTCTCCTGACTAACGTTAGAAAGTTTAAATTCCGAATAGAAAATTTTACACTTTGGCGTTTGGGGTCGTGTGAAAATATAACACGGATAACTGGAATGCATGTAAAAAGTGACATAAGCCTAGAGAAATAAAGCAATAGTTTAAAGGCAATTTATTTATTTATTTATAGTGTGGACACTAGGAGATTGAATTTCAGGTAAATTTAACATTTCGTTGAAATGCGTCTGAAATGAAGAAATTGACTAGCAACCCTTACACACAAGATTGCAAAAACCAGGAAAATTTAAAATCTATTAAATTTTTTTTGACATTTTGGATTTTGTTTTCACTATAGCTGCTCTTGCAATATTAATCAAGAGAAAAAAATAAAATAATGGAGTCTGACAGTAACTAATTGCCATTCCTCAAAATTCGCGGTGTCCAAATCCAATTGGAAGGCAACATTTTTATTTATTTTTATTTACACGAAACACAAAAAAAAAATTTCTTCTTCTTCTCCTATCTTATAATCTGTCAAAAAACGAATTTGAAATTCATTTTTTATCGTGTGTCCACCTAAATTTGGAATGCAGAATTTCAATGAAATGCACTCTCGTGTGACCGCAGTATTAGTGGGAAAATTGTTTGATAAAACTTCAATCTTTGGCCGAAACTCAGTCTTATTTAGGGGACTAGGTTACTAGGAGATGGGCACTAAATCAACATTACTATCCTTGGACCACTGTCAGATCCAAACACTCCCTTCCTCCCTTTGTTCATTTTTGCTTCCGTCGATAATTTAATAATTTATTTTAACCCTTTCGACCCCGAATTTTCCCCTGTCGTTCGATTTTGTTTTTGTAATTAGATCATAAAATACTTATTCTAGGAGTTTATGGGCCAAATCGGAAATCCCCACGCCCTACCGTTTACGCGCTAGAGAGGGTTGTTTTTGGTATGAACTGAAAAAATTTTAAATCATTATTTTTGTTTCATGAAAATATTTAATAAAATTATTAAATGTTTGTAGAACAAAGTTTTATAATCATTTTGGAATTTTATTTAATCGTTATTGAGAAAAAAGCTCTTTATTTAGACGACTCCATTTTAAAGTACACATATTTACGGCGATACAACAGCAATTTATTGAAAATAACTTTGATAGTTACAACGAAATTTGCTTGGTTTGTTTTGATTCATCTTCTCAAAACATTAACCTATTACTTAGTAACTACTTAATCCAAAGAAAAAAATCAATCATAGCCTTTGCTTTAAGACGACAAAGTGGCGAAGTTGCTCTAAGGCAACTTAGGGCCTGAAAGGTTTAAAATGTGTTCGACTTCTCCCGACTAACGTTGGAAAGTTTAGATTCCGAATAGAAAATTTTGCACTTTAGCCTTTTTGTTCGTGTGAAAATATAACACGGATATCTGGAATGATTGCAAAAATTCAGACATAAGCTTAGAGCTAGGAAGCAATAGTTTGAAGGAAATAGGAAAAGTTTGGGATAAATTTTTTAAAATAATTTTTTTAATTTCTTTCTCAGTGTGATTTCATGAAAGAAACTGGGAATAGTGTTTGGTCAAACTTTAATCTATGGCTGAAACTCAGTTTCATTTCGGGAGACTAGATTATATGAGATTAGGAAATGGGCACGAGATACAGAGTTCCGATCGTTGGACTACTCTCGGATCCAAGGGAGGATTGATTTCAAACTCTCCCCCCGCCCCCTCAGATAAGTCCGTTATTGGTTACACATTGATTGGTGAGGAGGCATTACAACTATTAATTCTTCAAAGACTGCATGATTGTTCTGGGAATCGCGATTCATTTGTCGGAAAAAGAAAGAAGAATTTTTCACTCCTCCCAAACTTCTTATTTTTTTTTAAGAGCCTAAAACGTTTAGGTAGAGGAATAAAGTGAGCAGAACTCATCCGCAAGACTTCCATTTCCAGTAGGCAGGTTCATATTTTTGGAAAGACTGAATATAAACAGAAAGTTGCACTTTCAACTACCCACTAAAGGCATTTCCTTCACCTCCCCAGACGGAGAGAAGTTTACTACTGTCCTATTAAGATTTTCGGAAAACATTTCATAGTTTTGCACGAACTAACTCTAAACCATTTTTCTTTGTTTCAGTGTTTCTTGTATTTTCAAAACGATGTGGAATTCACATTTGGAAAAAAAAATTCCGTTGTGATTCGCGATTCCCGTGGAGTTATTCAAATGTTGAAATTAGTTATGGAAATTATTGAACTTTTTATATTTAAAATATTTTCATTTTCTTTGTGAACCCTTCTTCATTTATTATTTGGGCTTGGCTAACTCCATCAGTTCGAGTCAGACTCCATACACCCATTAAAGTCAAAGATTTGACGTCATCAAGCTTGTTTGTTTGTCGCCAGCTTTTATCAGTTTACTAAAAAAGGTGTATACATACAATATATAAATATCTGAATAGATATTTACCAAAATTAATGAAAGTGGCTAAGCGGCGTCTTATGACGATTGCGGTGTTTTCATTTTGCTCGCATTTTGGTATAAAAATGTTTAGTATTTTTTAGATAGGTAGCGCCAATGAAAGGAAGTTTATACAAAAAAAAAATAAATAAATAAGAATAAAACTGCACCAACAAATCGTGATGTTGTGCTGTAGCGCCTAACAAAAAAATATACAAACATTTGAGCGACGATGTAATATAAAATTTTTTTTCAGGTGATTAAGCAGCAGCCAAAATATTGAAACATGTGCTGTTGCAGCAACAGCTAACTACTTATCCTGCTCCTTGTTATACATGCAGTATGCATATATAGAAACTGCGATGTATTTCATCAGTGTATCATATTTCAAAAATGCAACCCTCCTCTGAAATCCCTTTCTTGTTTTGTTGTGTCTTTCCGCACTTACATACACATATATACAAATATACACAACATATTTGCATATTTAGTTTTTATAATTGTTCCTGTTGTTGCTTTTTTTGTATACTTCCTTCCCTTTACCTCCCATCACAATGCCTAGCTATAGTGACGTTTAAATTTCTTCATCACTTTTTTTATTATTATTCTGTTGTTATAAGGTGCTAAGGGTCTTCACTTTTTAGGACCGTGTGAATTATTTTCATTTCTTAATGTTTTTGTTTTATACTGAAGTGTTTTGAAAGGAAAGGATGAAAAAATAAAAAATTAATGAAAGGATGAAAGTTTCATTTCTCCGACACAGGTGTCTCGGCAATATACTAATCCAAGCCGAAAAAAAAACGGAAGCAATTTACAAATTTTGCTGGTGCGCAAAATCACACACACACACGCACACACACAAGAGAATCTTTTGAAGTTAATTATATTCTTTTAAAAATATTAAAATACTCGTATTTATACATGCACATTTAAATAGACGCCGCACTGTTCTAACCAATGGTGACTCAATACCTTCACCACCGCCTCCTCCACCGTCGCAACAGTCACATTCACAGTCAATTCCTATGTCGTTGGCGGCATCTAACGGTAGTTCGGATCAAGTGATTATTCAGCATCATAATGGTACCTACCAGCTGCCTACCTCTACAGTGGCTTCACGTTACTTCGAGCATCCACAGCTGACCACAGTAGTCTCGGCTGCCACCCCACAAACCCTAATGAGCCTCTCGCCCATAGATGCCGCTGCACATCCGCACTCGCATACAGATGATCAAACACACCATCTACAGCAGCACCACCATCAGCATGCGCAACACATGGTCGAAGCGGCGGCGACCACAGTCAATCTGGGTGCACTGGGCACGGCACATCAGTTGCATCAAGTGCAAACGCCGAATGGTGGTACCTCCTACGTTTACGAATACTATAAAGTACCGGACAAAGATACGGACAATGAATTGCATTGGAGGTAAGCGTTTTTGGGATTATTATTTTACTCGCCGTTCAAGGATCACAATAGTACGGTAATATGTGTTTGAAAAGTTTTCGTCTTTTTTCTGATTATTTTCCAATTCAATTTAAAAGTTCAATGCCAGAATAAAACGAAATAACAATTAAGAAAATAAAAAAAAGAAGATAAATTATAATTGAACTGACTAAAATTCAGTGACGACGCAGTGAACTTTTACCTTGAGAATCCATATAATTTATGACGTACATCTTTAAGATACATTTTAATGCAAATTTTTATACTTTTAACATTTGCTGAAAATTTATTATAAGTTTTATTATACCAACCGTAAAAAAAGTTATTTATTTTAAAATAAAATTAAAGTGTAAACAAAGATGGAAATGATATCACTATGTCAATTTTTAAGAAATGAAATTGAAGAATTAGCGAATTAATTCGAGAAAAAATTCCAGAATGATTCATGCTCATTTTCGAGGAAACCAACAAAACCACAAATATAATTCGATTACTCAAGAATGGTAGCCAATATTTCAAATGAACCGACCCTTTCCAATATTTTGTATTGTTGAAAATCGTATTCTTACTACCAAGCTTTGTACAAAATGGGATAATGAATAAGAAGAAAAAGTCAAAAAAATATATAGATGTTTTGCTATGCAGTTTTCATTCGCTTTCACACTGGTGCAAACAATATAATTAAAAGATTTTCATACTGCTCTAAGATTAGATTCGATTTGTTGGTAGGCATATTTCTTCACTTAGCTGCGGCTGTGTACCAATCCAGCCTTGTGGTAATTGGTAATTACACTCTGACCGGAAGATATGATGTCGCTTCCTGGTGAGACTATCCTGCAAACCCGGGAAATATTCTGCAAATAGTACAGGATTTGCTTTCGATTCTGAGTTAACAAGAGAACCATTACGTAGGGTATCCATCCTAGCTGCACGGTCCTTTTGGAGAACTTTTACAGAAGATTCTATAAGAGTGCAGTTTTGATTGCTTTACCTTCTGCTTATATTCCTACTGAATAAGACGATAGACAGTTCTATCTTCTTCTGCACGAGCCTGTAGGATTCTGTTCATAAGCTTCCTAGAAATTTTTTGGAGTTTCGAAAGTTTTGCGTTCCACCAAGGGACCTTGCCCACTCCTACGTTCCGAACACACACTCTCATAGCATTCAATTAAGGTCCGTCCCAATGTCCTGGAACATAGCCAATCCTTTGAGCAAGGAGCTATCTATATCGTGTCTATTCCGCTCTATGTGGGTTTCGTTCTGGTAGAATCGACTGAAGCTCAATTGCAAGCCGGAACCCAAAATATCGGTGGTTCGACAGAAAGACCACCTCACGGACTCGCCAATCTATCACATGTCCTTCCATATTTTCATTAGAAAGAGTTAGATTAATCATTTCCTGTCTTCTGCACGGAAAAACATATTCTGTAGTAATTCATTGGATTTCTGATAATAATTACAGTTTTCCCTGTCTTGACCGGATAGTAAACGAAAAACTATAATAATTGATTACGATCAAACAATAATTCCCTTAAGTTTAATTTATAATATTCAGAATGAATCAATAGAATTTACGAATGAATAAGCACATTGTACTTCACAATACAGTTAATATTATTAGAGTTGAGTTTCAAATCAATTTTTACAGTGTGATTTTGTAAATTATCAAATTGGAAATTGAGTTTTTACTAAGCATAACTACACTTTTGATATCAAAAGTCAGTAATAATTGAAGAGTTATAGAATATTTTGTTCTCTTCCCTATGTTTAGTTTCAAATCGCATTGTTCAAAATCAAATAACTCGACCAGCTATCTTCATGATTCTGAGGTAATTCGGGTAATTTTCAAAAAAAGTTTCACTTTCTTGTTGTAACTTTTTGGATACAGAAGAAGCAAATGAGTTAAGGTGGCAGAAAATGAGAAAAACTATTTTGTAAAAAATTACTCAGAGAAGAAATGACTTACGTTTATATGTTGCCAAGGAAACATGCGTGTTGTCAGTATCCGTTCAACTTTTTTATTAATCTATGTAGGTTAGGTTAGGTTGGAGTGGCAGCCTTCTGCTTGAAAGCACACTTAAGCATATTTAGGCTCATTGTGATACCACAGTACGGCGCGACTCCCCCATTTACGGATTGGAGAACCATGAGGATTCTATAATGAATCTGGCTATGTCCTTAATATTTACGGATGATAGCTCGGACAGACTAGTGAAGAAAGGTGAGCCCTGGAGTTTTAGTCTCCTCCTGGCCAGGGATGGGAATTCGCACATGAAATGGAGGACTGTTTCTTCCTCCTCCTCAGAGCCGCAGCCCCGATAGAAGTCATTGAATGGCAGTCCTAGTCGTGCAGCATGTCTCCCTATTATGCAGTGTCCCGGCAAGGGACTTGATTGCTGCTTGGCTGTCCTATGTATAAAACAAAGAAAATGTGTGATTTAAAAAATGAAAGCAATGAAACCAAAATATTTTCATAAATTTTTACAGTTTGCCCCATAACTTTTACTTGCCGATCATAGAATACTTCAATAATAACTCAGTATTTTTTATCAACTCAATTTTTTCCATGCCACTTTGAATATTTTCCTTTCTGAAATTATAATAATTATGTTTTGGACTGTAATATTTGCAGTTTACCCATAAATTTATATTGAGTATCACATGAAATTTCTAAATTACGGGGTGAAATTGCAATTTTTCCAGATTATTCTGCTTTTTTTTTAATATCACACGTTATTTTTCATAAATCTTTTTTTTCCGTGTGCTTATGACAAAAGTCGGGCTGGTCTCAACGTTATGTACATATGTCAAGATTAGAAGACGGAATGAAATCTAATAATTGTTTTTCTCTGAAGTTACACTTCGTGCTACCCAAAATAGTGTTCTGCGAGTTTGCGTCACATCGTTCTATTAGCCCCAAATTATTAGATTGTGCGTATCGTACGACTTCCATCAACTCCCTAGATGAGAGTGTAAAATAGAGTCGCAGGGAAGGTAAGCAGAAACTATAACTGTCTTTAGGTCAGGTTAGGTTGGAGTGGCTGTTGAGCGGCTACCACATAGTTGGACCTACAGTTTAACGCTGATTCCGAACGGCGGTGTGGCAATTTTTTTTATCGGTTGTGTGGTTTTGCCATTACCAACCAAGGTGTGTACTTGTACACTATCTTATAATTCTCATACACTTTATATTGATAGTGAATATAAGAAAATTAACCACCAGACGAAGACGGGAATCAAACCCGAAACTCTCGGATGAAAGTCTAGCGCACTGCCCACTAGACTATCGAGGTCGTCAATAACTGTCTTTACTACCCTCCCTATTTGGGGCCACAACGACGTCTTAGGAACATAGTTGCCTCAACATCGTGGATAATAACATGCAGTGTCATTTTTCTCCTCAAAGCAGGATACTCCTACTGGAATGTCGATGGCACCCATCTGGACATATCGAGTCGTAACCGTCACTAGTTGCAGATTCTTTCTCTCCAGACTTAGAAGAAAGTATGATAATTTTCTATTCGGTTATTTTAAAAAGCCCTACTTAATTTCCCAAAAAATTAACTTTCCGGCAATCTTTCTCTAACTTTTCGAATGGACTAGATACATATTATAATGATGTCTTGGCGGCTGTATTTCGCCTTGTGATAATAACATTCTAATCTAAAGACATGATGTCGATCCCTGTTAGAATACTGCAAATGTTTGTATTAGAGATCGGCTTTTTCTTTTGAGTGTGGCGTTAGACAGCCTAAAGTTTTTCTGTATCAGTTTTCAGAGTTATTTTTAGTCTTAGAGTTTTGGCAATGTTGTCCATGTAAAAAAAAATCAAAAAACTACCCAGGAGTTAGAGGCGAAATAATTCTAAATAAATTTCTAAATTAAAATTCATATTAATTAAATTTAATATATAGAGTTTGAAACGCAGGTTGTGCACAATGTTGCTGCTTCCTCAGTTCTAGAAATGCCACCGTATGTGAGTGCTAATTTAATTTAATAACATTTAAGTATTTATTAACATCTTTTTAATTATTTTTCTCAAAAAAAAAAAAAAATAAAAAAAATATTATCATTTAATTTTACTTTAAATTGTATTGGGGGGAGTGAGACGGGCGGTAAAATGGTAGCCGCTTGGTGTTGATATATTTTCAGTACAAAATTCATAGATATATTTATTTATTTATTTAAATGATTAATAACAAATTGTAACACTGATTACAAATCATACAAAGCAAGTATGTACATACACATGGCAGTGTCAAACGCTACCCGCGGCAATGATAAACTTGAGCCGACAATGCCGCCGTCGACGCCACCACAGCCATTGCCTGCTGGGTGTGGCTAGAGTAGCGCGGTTTTTGATTTATACCATTATGCAAGTGTTAATAGAAATTCATTCGATATGATCTTTAATTCCACACACAAACACTCACTCACTTGATCACATACATAAATACATACTTACAATACTATATACATATGTATTTGTAGCTACATATTCTATTTCATTTAAATAGTATTATTACTAGTTGTTGTCAATAAAATTGATTTTTTTACTTATTGGACAACTAGTGGATACAAGTGGGGGCGTTTTGGGGTTGATAACCTCCTTTTCTTATCCTTCTTCTCAACAGATTCTTATCGTTGCTCCTGAATTAATAAATTTTTTGAAGGAATACATATGTATTTGTAGCTACATATTCTATTTCATTTAAATAGTATTATTACTAGTTGTTGTCAATAAAATTGATTTTTTTACTTATTGGACAACTAGTGGATACAAGTGGGGGCGTTTTGGGGTTGATAACCTCCTTTTCTTATCCTTCTTCTCAACAGATTCTTATCGTTGCTCCTGAATTAATAAATTTTTTGAAGGAACACAATGACTTGAACCCTTTTCCGCTACCTCTGGATCCGCTAATGTATGCAATACATGTACATATGAATATACCCTCTTTTACATACACATATGAAAAAAACATAGATATGCATGTGTGTATGTAAGTATGTATATAATAAATAATATTTAAAGTGCTGTTGCAAATGGGGACAATGCCAACACATAAAAATAAATAAATCTAAAAAATTAATTTGACATTTTGAAAATGATTTGTAAAAAAAAGTTTTCATATTTGCTTTTTATGTTATTTAATTTTTTTTTTTTTTTTTGGTATTGCTACATTAGTGGATTTCTTGGAGTTTCAGTTTCTGTTTCCATTTAATTTTTTTTTCTATTTTCGTCCATTTCTGTTTGTGGCCTGGAGGCGTTAAAACCGTAAAGTTACGTTTTATCGCAATTTTATGCGATGATAAATGACCATTTCGAAATTAACCATTTTCATGTAAATTTCTGAACAAAAGTGAATTATTTTTTTAATTTTTCTTTGTGCGCGATATTTTTTTTTTCTATTTTTTTTTTATTTTGTTAGATCACTCGATCTATCGATATTTTGATCGTTTTTAATGTTGGGCTGGTTGTGTCTAACACAAGCCACGATATCTGTTAATTATTGCCAGAGAGAATATGGAAATTATTTTTTTTATTTTTTTTTTTTTTTGTTTTCAATTTTATTTATTTTGTTAATTTTGAATACTTAATGAATGAATGACGGAAAGCATACATATGTAGCTGAACTAGCGTACTCAAGGCGAGGGATTTTGGGGTATAAGACCCACCCGTTCCCCTTCCTACCCATTGAATGCTGCACACATTATGATCATTGTTCATGAATCTAAGAAAAAAAATATTTTAAGTGATAAAAAATGAAAATCCCCCCTTATGCAATATCTGGATCCGTTAGTGCAAAACAGTATTTCACACCCAAATATTGTCATTGATACCATGTCATTCATTAATTTTTGGTTAGATTGACGTCAATGAAGATTGCGTCGTCTCATTGAAGTAAAATTTTAATATGAATTTTTACGAAGAATTATAAATACAACGTTGGTATACCATAGTTGTGAATATAAGGAAGTGTTTCATTGCAAAAGAAACCACAAATTGATTTGGAATTTCTGTAAGAATAAAGACATTTGGCTGACTTTTTGATTTGAATTATTAATATCCATAAAAGTGCAGCTCCATCGCCACTACTACCACTAGCACATGCTTTCATTAGTTGTGGATATACCCTCGTTATCTTAAGTTCGGTCTAGCAGAACTTAATACAATTTTTTTTCTATTGGAAATGCTGGTTTAAGCCAAGAAGCAAAAAACGCTACAGGGAACTTCCCACACAATATCTACTTATGTCATTATACCTACAGCTTCTCACGTCAAACTTTTAAGATTTTCATATCATGTTTTTGGACTAGAAACCTCCCAATATGCATGCATATTTAACAAAAATTAAATGAATGCTATGGCAAATAATATTAAAATTGTAATAAAATTTAAGCTTTTAAAATGAGTCTCATTTACTTAGGTAACAAAGAAAATATGTTAATATTTAATGCGTACATTGGCCCCTGCCTACTGCTGCATACCTAAAAGACGGAAATAATTTTCAGCTCAAAACATTTCGTTCGCATCGAAATTATAATTTTTTATTAATTTTTATGTATATATGCAAGTATATTAATTAAAAATTTGTATTTGCGGGTGATTGACCCATTGTAGCATAAAGGACCTCGACGAATTTTAATCTATAGTTTTTTAATAGATCTAGCTGTGCTGCTACCATTTTAGAACATCGGAGGCAAAAAGAGTTCAACTAATATATATAATAAAATGTTAAAAATGTTCCGAGTTGGTAATTGAAATACAAATTTAAGTTTTATTGAGCTGATTCAATGTATTATTTGAATTTACTGCAGTCTGCATTTTTTCAATTAACTAATGAGCCAACTAAAATTTTAGTCATGACTAACTTTACTAACAAAATTCATTTATGATTAAATAGTTAATCATAACCACCATATACCTTCAATTATTAGTTTTCATCATATTGACAGTGCACTATGGGGCCAAAACTCGAAAATTCGACTATATCGGTTTGAATCCAAAAGTATATGGGTTTACTCTCCATAGATCCCTCATTATAATCCACACACAAGACTATTCTAATTAGGCGAAGGATTTGGCGGTGCGACCGTCCAAAGTTGCAATATCCAGTCGATAGTCTTAATAAGTGTTGTTGAAAATGTGTTGCACATAAAGTGTCATAACTTAGCGAATACTAAAGCTAGACATTAATTTTTTGTCTCATGTTAAAGAAAAAGCTTTACACTATTAATGGAAATGATAAAAAATCGATTTACCATTTTCTTACACCCAAAAATGTAATGGAAAAATAATAATTTTTTTTTTTACATTTTATTTTTTTAATGGATGAGAAAAATAGCTTCGATTTGCTCCGAACGAAAATAAAAACCATCACATTATGTGAAGCATCTACTTTAGAATAAGGTATGTGTGGTTTGCAAATTTTTGCCATAGCTTCAATAACAAGCAAAAATATGATATCACGTAGCATTTAATTAATCATTAGTAGTTATTTAATCCATTTTAAATGGTAATCAGACGAAAATTGGTATACGAATTCACTCTGTATGAAAAACTTTTTATTCAGGCAATTGCAACACCTACCACCAATATAAATATATGTTAAATTTAAAAAATGCAATAACTTTGAACCTATTACAGATATAATATATTGTCTTGGACATAAGCCATGCTAAAAATTAGAACTATCGGACCATTATCACGCATACCTCTCATATGAATATAATATAATTTTTTATTATATATTTTTAAAGACTCAAATGTATGAGAAGCAGGCGCAAGAACATTCCAATCTATATACTATTATTTACCAGCATACGCAATTTCACCACTATATCTGCAATGAGTTCCAAATTATAGAGTTTTAAAAATTTCATATCTATAATATATACCAAGTTATACTCTTTTCGTGGTTGAATTTATATGGGAGGTAGTCGTGATAATAGTCCGATCGTTATAATTTTCCATGCAGTGATTGCTAATGACCCCGTGAGCAAGTGAGCCGAATTTCAGAATTTTGGCCAGCTAAATATGGATTTGGCCCCATAGTGCAGTGTTATGAAAAATTTTAATCTAAAACTCATAAAGGGGAGGTTATCGTCGAGAAGCATGAAAAATTTATGGACTTCAGGAATCTTTTTTAAATATAAAATAAATACTTTTGCAAGTGAGTTTTAACGTATTTTATTCTTCCATCAATGGAGAGTAAATTGTAGATTTATTTATAAAAAAAAACACAATGGCGGCTTCAACTCCCAACAAATTAAAGGCTCAATTATGCATAAGTAACGGAACGTAACGTAATGTTGCCAATTGGCAGTGAGTGCAAGTGATTACCGAAATCGTAACGCAACGTAGAGTTCTATCTTCGATAGATTTTTACGTTCCGTTACTTATGCATAATTGAGCCTTAAGCAATGCTTATGGCGAATTTTGGTCTGCCCAGGGTATGCCACACCCTTGCCGGTGTATCTAAAACGAGTAAAAAATTATGAAACTAAGCTAGGTTGGTTTTCGTTTTGCTGAAAAGTCCCCAAATAGTAGCCATTTGGAAAATATCCAATTTTTAGCCGTATTTTTTTTTTTTTTGCTTCTACGGACAAAAAAAATTGCTTCCTGACAGCCCCGAAAACTGAATTTCCTATTAATTGCGCAGAGGATGCGTCACTAATTTTTACCTGCGCTAATTAAATAACTCATTAGTACTACATACCATGTTTTGTTAAAATTGGATCATTACTGGCAGTAATATCGTCAATTAAACCAGTCAATCTGGAAGAAAAGTGCAACTATGAAAAAATTCTAGTTTCGGGCAGTCATCAAGTACCTGATAAAGCAAGGAAAACTTACTCAAACCCTTTTGGAAGGGATGTCTTCTGTTTAGGGCGAGTTTTGCCCAAGAAAACCATGGTTTACAAGTGGCACTACCCCAGGGACGACCAATTTAGGTGACCACTGCCGAAAACATCGAGAAAGTAGAAAAGTTAGTACTGGAAGATGTCTTGCAACCATTTTGAATACACTGCATAACCATCTTGGCATGTCCAAAATGTGCGCAAGATGAATGCAGCTTCTGCACGACAACGCACCCATCCACAAGACTTCAGCAGCAATGGCTGCTATTCAAAAAGTTGGCTTTGAAATCTTGAATCTTCTTCCTTATAGGCCAGATTTGGCATCCAGTGATTACTATTTATTTCCAAAAAACAGCGACGATGGGGTGAAGAAAGACATTTCTGTCTATTTTACAGAAAAACAGGAATCATTTTTTGCGATGGTATAAACAAACTTATTGACAGGGTTAAGGGGGAATATTTCGAAAGGGAAAAATGATTTTGAGTTTTATTTCACCTACCCCCATATATTTCATAAACTTGGAATTATGCATGTATTTGAGTCCGTATTTATTGAATTCTTCTGCAATAATCAAAGAAAACTTTTCATTAATAGGAAAAAGTATGGTATAAGAAAAAACCACGTAGAAAGCGGGGAGTCACTTGAGAACCATGTGTATTTGCGAGTGTTGAGATTCTTAGATAACTGTATATGAATTATGTTTGTAATACCAAACAGACAAGTAACCAAAACTGCAAGCACTAGCGGATCCAAGGCGAGCTTTTATTCGCTAATGACTGTTGAAGAGGAATTAAAACTTTTTATTTTTCAAACAAAGCATGCATATTCTGGCAATCACGATTTATATATCGAAAAACACTAGTTTTTGTGATACAATCCCCACCCTGGATCCGCCAATGACTGCAAGTATCCATTGCAAATATCTATGAAAATATATTCTTTATGTTGTTTGCAACTTTTCACTTGTCAACTTAATTGATCCTAATCCTATTAGGCCATTCTATGTCATAATAGCCAAATGGGCGAAGCAAGAACGTACAGCCAAACAAACTATGCATTCATCTGCTAAACAAACTACAACGGATGGAAGCGTCATAAAATATTCAAGTTATTATGAATTAATTCTATTACTCTGTGTTTTTGCCGTCTGTTCTTTCTGATGCCATAACGATGCAAAGATATACCCAGCAAAATAGTTTAACATTTCTTGCAATAAGAAACAAATATTTATTCAAAAGTTTATTTATTGAAATTAATTCTAAGCTTCCCAACCTATAGATTTTGGATGGACAGTACCATTTATCAGCCCGTTTACTAGTTTTTAGTCCATCAAAAGTTCGGATGCTTATATACAAATAACCAAAAACTTCTCAAGTTTCGGTATCACATTTCTAGAAATTACAGAAATGATGCCATTAGAGGGTTACGGTTTATCGCTCATTACATTACATGCAATGCTCAAGAATTTTCAACTAGCTATAGCATTAATTCTTTGGAATTTCTTGCTTTTGAACTAGCTCAACAAGGAATCTGAGAGTCAGAAATTGGAATTATTATTTCTTATATCGAATACGTTACGAATTCGGTTGCTTTGGTTTCCTGGGCTCTCATATGTGCTCCAAATATTGATAACGATGTCAGTGTTGTCTGAGTATTTCTAATTGAATTTAAAATTTACACAAGAGATAAACATAAATTTCAAACACAGCTCACAATTGCAGGCAATACTGGTAACAATAATGTGCACAATTTTTATATTCAATTCGGTTGAGAGCTGCTGTCAGAGAGCATGTCATCGTCAATTGTCAATGGGAAATTTTAATGCGGCTTCCAACGATAGCAATATATGAATGTATATAATCCCAGCTTAATGAAATTGATTCCTTATATTATGTTTGCATGCATGCTTGCATTTCTCTTCGCTTTTTCCAACTACAAAATGCGATGTGGATGCAACCCTTTCTCATTGCAAGCACGATCAATATATGCTAATGAGTGCTGCATACATACATGCATATGCATCTTCCTTTTGCACTTCAGGTAGCAAATGCAATTGCTTCAAATTCACCAGATAAAAATCAATGATATCGTTCATCACTGGAGATTCTGGCGTGTACAGAGAACATACAAATGATAAGATGTAATTACTTTGGTATTGTTTTATTTGTTTTCTTGTTGTTGTTGTGTTAACTTGAATCAGAATTCCGAGAAATGTTTATGTGTGTCGATTTGCTGAGGTGATAAGGCGATAAGTAGAAGTTGTCGGCTCTAATGACAACAACAGCGGCGGCGGCTACGGCGACAATGATGACAATATAACATGACCCCATGATAGCGCGATAAAAATCGCACTCAGTTCAGTTAACAACGACAAGACGAAATGGCAGAAAATTTTGCCTGTAAATGCTCGTAACGATTTCTGCTAGCTAAACAGAAGTAGAATTGTTGTTGCATATGCTTTTATTTAAATTATGGTTTTAGTTTTAGCTTCTTACAAATTTAATTATGACGGACGCTCAATTTCAACAGAATAAATGAATGAATTTTACGTGTGTCTTTGCTGCTTTGATGTATTTGCAGTTTGTGGCCTAAACAGTTTTGCTTTGTTATTTTTGGCCATTCGCTTATTGTAGTTGGTTTAGTTCTTTTTTTATACTATTTCACAAAAAAAAAAAAAAAACGTAACGAAACATAAAAAATTATTAACATTCGACATTATAATTATTACCTTGAGCTTGTGTGTGGCTTCTTCATTTCAGAGCACGCATACAAACGCACGTATGTACATACACATACATGCATACATTAAAATAAACATCACTCTTTTCGTGGAAATTAGTCAATAACTTAACACATACTAAAAACAAAAACAAAAACAAAAAAAAACTTCTGTTTACAGTCTACAGTTGAAATTAGATGACACTATTTTATTTTTACGCATGTAACATTTTCTAAGGCTTGAACTCTAGAATACCGCTTAGCATTTTCTTCTTTGACATTTGTAAAAAATTATGAAATAAAAACATCAGCACATCGTAAAAGTTCGCACAGTTTTCCAGTGAAAACCGCTACGAGTCTAAGAGCACACACAGTTAACACAATTTTCTGGAGCATGGAAAAGGTCATCACAGAAATGACAATTGTTGCACGTCGCAACGACGAGCTTATTTACGTAAAATTGTGTGCACATCTAAGCTTCTTATTTGTAAGAAGTATGTAGTACACAAAGCCTCTATGATTACAAAAGCCTCTGCTAGTGATTATAGCAATAAATTTTAATTTGACTTCCTTGTCGATTTCTTAATCATATGAATTCCATAAGAAAAAAATTATTACAAAAAAAAAAAACTAATCATTTTTCTATAGAAATATCCAGGTGCGATCCAAGTCATCACGATCGTTGGTCCTGAATTAAACCATTTTTGAAGGAGCGAAGATTGTACTATCTAAATTTGAAAATACTAAAACCAGAAAAAAAATTTAATGGAATAAATGGACTTGTTCCAAATGTGGGAGGACATAATTGAGTACACCAAAATGATACTGAAGCCAGTAAAGATTTTTATTTTGTGAGCATTTCCCTTAAAAATTAAAATTAATTTTTATACAAAGATTTTTAATCTTTTTGATCTGGTATAAAAATTATTATTTATTTTTTTTTTAATTTTTTTTTTTTCTTAAGAATAAAATTTATTTTCCAAATTTTTCGGCTCGGGAATAAAAATTATTTTTTGAGTTTTATTTTCCTGCTCCGGAATAAAAATAAATGATTAAGTTTATTTATTTTTTTCAAAAGGTTTTTTTGTGCGCACGGAGTTGAACTTGTTCCCGTTACACTGCCGTTTATAAATGAATAAAAAACCTATCAATGATTTGTGATTGGTATGCATGAATAAAAGACGCTTCACAAAATTGCACTGCTTTCGCATGCAGTGCAGCACTATCAGCGGCACTATTAGTAAATCAACCAACCACACCTCAGAAAGTGTTTTCACCGACGCCAATTGTCGCTGAAGCTTCCTCACTTTTCTGTCTTTTGAATTCGATTAAGGTCTCTCTCTATCAAGTAAAGTATCCGGCGACGAGAGTCCCAAGATAAGGAAAATTTATTTGTCTTCGTGCTCACAATAACAAAGCTGTTTGACGTTTTGAGTTTTTCATTTGGAAAATAAAATAAAACTCACTAATTTTTATTTTCGAGCAAGAAAATAAAACTCATAACAAAATTTTTATTCCTGAGCAAAAAAGTTTAACACAAACAATCATCTCGACAAAAAATAAAAATCATAATTAAATTTTTTTGGTTTAGCAAAAACATAAAAATCAAGTAATTATTTTTATACCAGATCCAAGAAATAAAAATTAGGCTATAATTGTTATCGTTGATCGAAAAAAATTAAAATCACAAAATAATTATTGAGTTTAAATTTTTTGCTATAATGATTACTATCCTTGGCTAAAACTCTTTTTACAAAGTGTCCGGAGCATAGGCGGTTCAACATAAATCGATGTCTCCGAATCAAAGTTTTCAAGTCAAAATCTTTAAGCTTTAATCTGCATCTAAAAAATCAATATTCAATCAATATCTCAAAGGGCATAGCCGGAGTTCTATATTAATTCCGCTAAATCAAATCAAGTTTCGCACTGACCCTTTCGACGTTCTTAGCCGAGGAATGATTTTACGAAATTTTGAGACCATCAGTCATCATATTGAACGAATAATGGCGGACTTTGAAATCTTTGTGTTTGGCGGTTTTTAACTGAAATACATAGAAGAAAAATCTGAAAAAATTCACAGAGGTGTTTTTTTTTTTTAAACTTAAAAACATAACAGATCAGCGTAAAAAAAAAATTAGCATTGAAGCTATTCGCTTTCAACCGTCATTTGTAGAATTTTTTGCCATAATTTTTTTTAAACATTTATACAAAAATTTGGCCCGTTGTTATTCAGTTCAAATTAACACCATGTGAGGGCATTCATATCGAATCAAAATAAACCAAATGAAAATCTTGAAATTCCATTTTTGGAAGATCTATCATAAAAAATAAAAAAAAATTGGCTTTTATCAAAAACGATATTTCCGGTCTTGTCGAGTCAATCACCCATAAGACTATTTCCAAAAACGAAATAAAAAAAATAATCGGATGGAAAAAGAAAAGCCCAAGAGGGGTTTCGAAATTTCTAAGCTCAAATTTTGATATTCCAAATATTTTTTATGATCGGGTTGTTTACTTTAACATACAATACATTTTTTTATTTATTTTTTTAATTGTATATCATGGAGAAAAGTCGAAATTTTTCCCGAGCGCTCATGCATTACAATTTTTAATTCCATTCTTTAGTTTTGATCGTTAGTAAAGATATATATAAACGGTAAAAGTTTCAGGTAAAAATATAGGAAGAAAATAGGAGTTTAAAAATTGTAATCGTTGAAGATTTTTTTGGGATTTTGAAGCAAATTTTGTTGATTTTAGAAATTTAGTATATGACAGAAGTGAAAATGATTTTCAATCCGTTCAGCTTGGAAATTTTACGAGTGAAGATCAATGGGAAGTGCGAGTATCATAGTTATATCAGTTTGTTAAGGTTCACTTATGATACAAAATATGTAATTAATTCTTAAAAAGTACCCAGTCTTAAATCTGAAGATGAGTTTCTAAAGAATAACTGAAAATCGTCCTTTGGGGGATATACCTGACTAGGTGCATGAAAACACCAGTTCAATTTTAAAATCTAAAAGTGTGGACTCTGTTGGTAAGAGTTGTATTTTCAGAACAGTCTGCTGCATTTGCAAAATCCAACAATTTTAGGGATTGGAACCTTCTCAGCGAATATTTTTGGTGATCTCTAACTCCTCTGCATTTTAGTAACTTTTATCGTCATTAGGGATTGTAATGTATGAACTGTGTCTTATTCATAATTTTCTATACAGGGACGAGTCTAGAAATCTTCAAGGAATTGATTCGAGGGCTATATAAATAAGAATTTACTTGGTTTAATTTGAAATGTAAGTTTTTGAACAGAGAAAAGGGAAGTTTTCATTCAATTCCAATTGAAAATTTTGTAGTCCAAGGTTTTGGTTTAGATCTGTGGCAACGAAAACTAGCTATGGCAAAGAACTAGCTGTATAAAACTATAAAAATTTTCATATGTAAGTATGAGAGTGTGTGCATTACTCAAATCTTAAACAGGTTCAAATTTCAAAAGCGGTTCATCACCACTTTAAATTGCACAGCGATGACGCACGTGTTTAAAAAACTTGCACCAATTCAAACACACACACACACATACATACATACAGAAAATGAAGATCAAATATAGTAGAAACAATAACATGATTGAAAAAAAAGATCAACATTATTTAAAAAAAAAGCTGCAGGCACGCGTCAGCAATTTAACGCTTTAGGTACACGAGTTTTGTGAAAAATCTACATTACAACCACCAACACCGCCACCAACACTACAATCATCACCATCATCATCATCACCATCAACTCTATTAACAAACAGCAACAAAAAAGCAACTATACATACATTCATATGTATGTATGTAAGTATGTATACGCAAGCAGTAAGAATGAATGAGGGAGGAAGGCAATGTCGTTGCTGTTTCAGGGGAAGTGAATAGCAACATCAAGTCCCGTTCTTTGTTGAATCGGGTTCACTATAGTTCGACAACATGCTGCTTGCTGTTGCAATATCTGTTGCTGTTATTGTTATTATTGTTGTTGCTATTGTTGCTGGTTGGTGATGGCTTTGTTGTTTTTACCTTAACTCCTGTTTTGCTTCTTTTTATTAAGATTTTCATTCTTGTTTTGCAACTTATTTCTGTTTTTTTCTTACTTCGATTTAGTTGTTTGTTGTAGCGCAGGTGTCTCCATCTGCAGCAGCGATGGTGCTGGTGCTAGTGCCATATGCGCGCCAATACGATTTTACGCTACAGTAGAGTGTCGGTGATGCTGTCGCCGTTTTTTTCTATGCATTTGATATAATTAATTTATTTATGTTTGTATATCCTCCATCTCTCCATCTCCATATTTTCTCCATCCACACCTTTTGCAATAATTCGTTATTTGTTACGCATGTACGCTTGCATGCGTGTATGTGAGTGTGTGATTGCAGCTGCAGCAGCACGCTTTCTAATGCATAAAACAACATAATTATTAGTAACGTTTATTTATAGTTTTTCTTTGGTTTCTTCTCTTTTTATGTGCATTTGCAGTGCTCCGACTGCTGCCAGCAACAAATTGAACGGACAGACCACACCTCTCGACGTACCTGGCCTATCGCAAAATGAATTTCAAGGCCTGTTGCTTGGTTCACACCCATCAGCGACATCAGCGACAACGACTGCTGTTCCAACGACAACACCGATTTCACAGCAATCGACAATTGTGACCGGCACTGGCGCTGCAACTGCGGTTGTCGTCACCGCCGCAGATCAACAACGTCAGCAACAACAGCAGCAGCAGCAGCAACAACAGCAGTCGCAGACCATCAGCATCAAACGTGAACCTGAGGATCTGCGTAAGGATCCCAAAAATGGAAATATTGCCGGCACAACCAATGGTAATTCTAGCGGTCATGGACAGAAGGTGAGTGCCATCATAATCACCATCATCGTCAACATGATCGGTGGCCTGCGTAGCGCAGCTTCGCAGCGCAAATGGACGCACACGCAACATTATCGTTTTGCTTCTTCTGTATTTCTCGAAAATTTAGTAGGCAAATACTTAGATAGGCATTGGATCAACCGCCTGACCAACCGCCCATCCACCCTCTCTCGCCTTTCTCAGTATTGTGATTGTTGTGGTGGTGGTGGTGGTGGTAGTGATGGTTTGTCATTATGACAGTTGTTTAATGGCGTAGATTTCTTTTAATTAGTAGACGCGAACTTAATAAAACAATAACGATCCAGAACAGCAACAACAAAACACATTTACGCACACTCACTTCCATACTCTCTCTTACTCTGAATTGCCTGACATTGGCGCGTTGCAATATGACGGCGCACATTGCACATGTATGTACATACACACACACGCCATTGGCTTGGTACTAGTGTAGTAGTAGCTGTAGTGGTGATGGCCGTGGCCCCCTAATGATGAAACATTTTTCTTCTATTGTCACATTTCTATTATTGCGTTTGCGCTTGAACGATTGCAAACGCGCAAACGCTTGCAATTGGTCTGCGCAATGTTTGCGTGTACTGTACATTAGTATGTGTTGGTGTCGCAGTCAGTACGCTTCAGCGTTCTATTGGCTGTGTGGCTCAGAGCTCGTAAAACGGAGACGATGTCAGCAGCCGTGTGGTTGTGTGTGAGCTTGCGGTTGTTGTTCGGTCGGTTCGATCGATTCAGAAGATGAGATGCGAGCTTCAAGTGTACGAGTATGTGTACATATGTGACTATTTCATTCTAACCTGAAGCTGTACATATCGCATGGTTTCTCTCGCACACACATAACAACCACGAAGCAGATATTTCAACTCGCCGATATCGTTTACGATCAAAATGGTCGCTCGCTTCTGGTCGTATTGTTGTTCATACATGTTGCTAGATCTTACACATACTTCATACTTGTTGTTTCGTGATTTCGAATAAGTTCTGGCTTTACAAAAATACATGCATGCATACATACATACATGCATACCAAAGGTGGAATAACGGCTCTCTAAGGACAAGAACGTAAGACTGACCATTCATGAACAGTATTAAAATTATTAATGGTGTAATGAATATTCGAATGCAAAAAAATATAAAGAGAACCCAGTGAAAATAATCGATATCAGAATCAATTACTTTTTTAGGTGCAATATCAAGAATGTCATACATCCAAAAGTTTCCCCACACTCGCTCGTATATGATCTACACAAGCATACATATGGCAAATTCTAATCATGTAACCTTGAGTTACTTCCTACTCTGCATATACTTCCGCGTTGTCTTTGATCGCTTTCATTCGGAAACGCTATTTCCTTTCGCTGTAGTATACTTAAACGTGAATAAAACAGTGGTTCATCGTAGCTGAGCGAAGCAGCGTTGGATTGCGGATTTCATCTCATGAATCTATTACCAGCAGCAATATTTTACAGATAAGACATGGTACTTTACAAAAAATATTCGAGTGGATGAAGAAGTTAACTTCACTTTCACACTGAAGGAAACATTCATGCCACAGACCCCATAATAAGCTCTGGCTGGCCGAAATCCACCTCTTTTAATAATGACACAGACCTTACGTTATTTAGAACATTCAGAATTTTCGAAGTATTCGGAAATATTCTGATGTGTTCTGAGTTTTGAGAATTGTGATTGCAAAAATTTTGACAAATATTTCTATTCATGATTTTCTATTTCTTTGCCTAGTGCACTCAAACATGTAAATATTTTATTTTAAAAAAATTTTAATTTTAAAATTCTTAGGTTAATTAAGTTTTCTGAAATACGTTTGTCACATCAGAGTAATCAAAAATTTTAAAATATCGCAAGAAACTCCTAAGAATCAATAATTTGTAATAACTTTGTTGGCTTCCCTTGCCCAATTCATATGAGAAACGTGCGCTTGGCGAGTAGAAAGAACTTACGTTCGAAGCAGTTCGAAACGTTGTCGTAGCACATCACACACACATACACACACACACTTGAGATATGAGATATTCAAGCTAGGCAAAAACACAAGCTGACAGCCATTGGGTTGAATGATGACAAAACCATACCAGGCTTTAGTCTGTCGCACAACGTTGACGAAATAAGATCGGTCGCAGAGTGGCGATAGAGTATAAACACATTCGTATCTGTAAATGAAATACGTACACGCGTTAAATAAAGTAACGAATTCGAGAAAGAACTGACGAACGATCGAATAATTTCGCGACGTAAATCTACATACATATGAAATTAAAGCGCGGCATTTTATTAAATTTTGTTTTGCTAAAGTAATCTGAATCAAATGGTGATTGAAATGACGGTGTGAACCACTGAGTGGGTAATTTAATTTTGAATGGAAACAAAAGTGTGAAATATACTAGTGAAATAAAAGAGTATATAAAAAGTAAAAAGAATTTGGAAAGCCCAGCAAAAAAAAGAAAAATTAAATAAAATATTTACAAATATTGCATTGGATTATAAATTACAAAATTAAAGCAGAGGTCAGTCAGTTGAACTAAAAGTAAATAATAAACATTCGCAAGCGTTCACACACACATACATAAGTAAAAGTTGCATTCAACTGCAAACTCCCCTTGCGCATCGTTAAAAAATTGGTGCACATTATCGATGGTTGAGTGTGCCCCGCAAAAGCAGCGATAACCGATTATTGATCGTAGTCGATCGTCATATCAATGTCAGGTGTCAAAACAAATCAACAAAGCCAAACACCGATGAACCAACGACCGATCTACCTACCTACCAACCAACCAACCAGCCAAGCAATCAACTATAACCAACGTAGCCATTAACTGCAAATTGATAGTAGTGGGTGTTTGGTTGCGGTTGCTCGGCACCCGCGCATGCTCATTCGAATGAGTTTGTTGCTTGAGTCTTTTGTTTCGGTGGGTGACTCTGACTTTGTTAGTAGCGGCAAATAAAGAAATTGTGCCAGTGCCATTTGGTAATATAGTTTCTAACACGCCCAAAACGCCCTCTTTTTAGAATTACACGCTTGCCTGTGTTTCTAGAGTTTATGCTCCCTAAGGTTTGCCATCGTCTGCCGATAGGTGACGCTGAAACTCTATTTTACCCTGCCACCATTTCAAGTACAAAAAACAATGTTGCAGGTCTATTATAAGATATTATATTTAATGAATTTTGTTTTTTTTTTTATGAATTTTAATTGATAATATCGTCCAAACGTTTCGTCATGTGTTCATGCAGAGTGACACAAGAGCTTTGGATATTTTTTGATTATTAATTTATGCGTTTGTTTATTGAAAAGCTAAAAAAAAAACTTCCGAGAAAAAAATTCATATTCACATAAAAACTCCAAAAAAAAAAGGAAAAAAAAAACAATATAAAATATATATGTGGAAGAGGGCGACGAAGAAGGAAAATGCCAGCACACGAAAACAGTTTCACTTTTCAAAAATTTCGCATTTAAATAGTTAATTGCTTGTTTTAAAATTTTTTCGTTTCGTTTTTTTTTATCTTTGTATCTCTTCCTTATAAATTAATAATTTAGCATAATTCTGAAAGCATCTCGCAATCAATGATACTGTTGTTTTTGTTCTTTTTATTGTTGTTGTTGTTTTTATTATTATTTTGTTATTAATATTATTATTTTTGTTGCTGTTGTTTTTGTTTTTTTGTATTTGCTGCCAAGCTAAAATTGTTGTTGCTGCTGTTATATTCTTAAGTGGCATCTTTGGCTTTAATGTTTAGTCAAGGTCTTTTCTGACGTTTTAACTCATCATCATCATCATCATCAGCAGCATCATCATCATTGTTGTTGTTGCTGTAGTTGTAGATATTTTTGGCTGATGCTGCCGCTTAGGGGACTTAAAAATGCAAATTGATTTCGTTGAACAAATTTAATTAGCTTGGAGCAAAACCCCTTAAAAAGAAAAAAAAAAACAACAACACAAAAACAAAAACCAACGTTAACAACAAAGCAGCTAAAGAATAAAATATATCGTGCCAGCATCCAAATGAAATAAAATAAATTATTTATTAGCATATTAGTAGTTTTTACTAATAGGCTGTTATGGTTTTGTGTCTCTTTTGTTGTTAAATGAAATCAAAATCGTAGTTTTCGATTCGTTCGATTTTTTTTTTTTCAATTCTTCTGTTCTTTTTGTGTGTACGGAATTGTGTTACTGAGTCAAACAGCAAAAGCATCGCGACCTGTTCTCGCGACAAGTTTCTACACAAAATTTACAAAAGAATTCTTAATGAGCAATCAAAAAAAGAAAAAACTAAAATTATCTAAAAAATAAAATTTAAAATCATTAAATAATAAAACATACTTTTATATAGAATACCCACATATATGATATGTTTGTGAGTTAGCTTCTTACGATAAATAAATAATTATGAAATGATATTAAGTCACAAACCACAAAAACATAAAACATGCGACAACACATAAAAATTCTTCATTACTTCCTGGAATGTGAATTAATTTATTTGTATAAGATTTACAATATAGTACTGTAGATATTCGTATATTGCTCATTTAATTAATATAGTTAGTTATGAAGGTGATTAAGTCAAAGAGTCCTATCAAAAACAAAATATATTAAAATTCGATTTGAGTTAATAATGCCATTGAAATGTTATTTATTTATTAAACATTTATTTACATAATCAATTAAGTACTAGGCACTAATAGTTAAGGTCCTTAGCCCGTCATATTACAACTAAGTGATTACATTAAGTGATATATATTTGCATATGGTATATTACATTCTTTTTAGAAGAGTTATAGTTTTTTTATATTATAGGAGTATACAATAACATTAGCTTTAGTAGACATATTTCTTTGAAAAGATTATTTATAAGATAACATTTTAAAATTGAATAGTGCATAGTTAGAGGGAATATTTAAGAGTTATTCTCGGGTAGCCTAATTTTAACTCTATGCACTATAGGTGCTCCCTTGGCTTATCTTTAGGATATCCTAGGGTTTTTCCGTCCAACTATTATGTTTGTAAAACTGTTCGTAGACAGTCCATTTATTATCTGTTATCCCAGAGTAGTAGTTTTTAATCCAATGTTGAGTGCCTAAATTTTAGTGAATAACACAGTCCAACACAAAAAGTGAACTTTGAAAAAGCTAAAAAAATTATAGGTACGTCATTGTAAAAGTTTACAACTTAATTATAAAACTAAAGACAACTTGAGTTATTTTGCATCAAATATGCTTATGAATGCTCAGTAATTTATAATAAAATTGTCTGTAAAATATTTTTATATAATATATTAACGTTTTTATCTCTCTTCCTTATGGGACTTTTTTGCTTTTTTCAAAAGAATCTGCGTTTTTAACATATCAAAAGGATGCAAAAATTGTTAATATATATAAAAGAAATATTGCTCATACAATTTTACTATAGGTCACGTCACTCAACACCTCCAGAAATTGGTGAATTTAGTTTTAGAACAAATCAATATTTTAAAAATTTATGAACGTAATACGATTTTTTTCAAATGATTTTCAATTTTTCCAAAAATATATTTTACAGTGCAAAATAGAAAATTGCATAAATTTAAAATTATTTTTGTTAACTTATTGTACTCGTACTAAATTTAGAGATATCTAGTGTTCAGTGACCTATAGTAAAATTTTACGAGCATCATTTTTCTGGAATATATTTATTATTTCTCTTTGAAATTTATTAAACATTTTTATTAACGTCTCATTTCGGTGGGAAACATTTAGATCGGCCTTTATTGCTTATATTGAAACTGGTTTAGTTGGAATCCATTTGTGTATTTAATTTTCCGGCTTTACTCAGCATAGCTATCAGCTATTTCTGTAAAGTGAGAAATCTACCATATATTGATAGATATTGGAATTGTATGTTTAGGCAATTAAGCTAAGTCTGCATTCTCTATTCACGCTCCATTGTGGCTGGGATAGTGAAAAAACTTTCTGCTACTTAATGTCTATTTTAAAATTGTATGAATAGTGCTAAATTCTTGTTATATTTTAGATATTGTTGATGATGGTTACTAATTATTTTACAGTGTAGAAGAAGATGTTGAAGACTAATTTTAATGGTGTTACTTCTACTCTAAGGTTTAGTGGGTGGATTTCAATTTCGGTAAATTGATTTGTCAGTGGCGTCGTCCGAAAACCCCCAAGGCCCAATCTTGCAGTTGTATTTGACTCAAAGCCGTCTCAATTCTTTTTTTTAAGTTAAGCCATTGAGATGCGTTTGTATATGGCTTATTCATAGTCGATTTTAGTTAATATCAGAGATTTTATTCGGGTTGGTTGGAAGACAACACATTCACATAATTAAGTTAAGTGTAATTTTTTAGCTCATCTATATGCGAAGACCATTTCAGTTTGTTATTAAATTATTATAAAGCTTAATATATAAAGCGAACTAATATATTTTATTGTTTACAATGACTACGCAATTTAGTGTAGGATTACAATTAATTTTTTTATATATAAGTATGTTATATTTTTCTTTTTGTGAAAGATGTATTAACGCTAAATAATCATCCTAATCCATTATCCACTGTGGGGAATCAATAAGTTGATCATTAAACTCTAGCTTAGACTTAATTTTTTCGAATATACATCATCTGCATATATAACGAGTTGGATTTTATTTATATGAAATAACATTACTATAGAGGAAAATTTCAAGCACGATAAAATTTTGTATCCCTGGTTAGCATTGATTTGCAATCAAGTTTTTCTGTCTTTTTCTTTCTTTTAGCAGACATTTGTGACTTAAAATTTTCAATTTGAAAATTAATGTTAATTTTGGATAAAAAAAATGTATCGTCCCTAAAATTTTTGTGGGCACCATTTGATTTTACTTGAAATTTTCTATTTATAAATCAAAGTATATTTAATTTTCCCTCAATCTGCGAACGGGTCTTTAAGGCCTCCCATTATTTCAAATTCTGATTGGTTACAAAGCGGTGGGATAAAAATTGCACCTTTAATGCTATTAATGTAGTTTAAAACGCTGTTGTAATCGGAGAGACTTATTTGTTTGATTTAAATTTTTGTCAAGTCTTAATATTCTATCATTTCGTGTAAAAAAAAAAATTTGTTTAGGGATCTCTATGCTAATATTTTCTAAACTTATAAGTACTAGAAACATATAGAAACTGTTGAGAGGTTTGCCGGCAAATTCACTTCTGATTGTAAAATGTGTAGCTTAAAAATGCATTTAAATTCTCATTAGTCTCATAAGTACTTAGTGTGCAAAGTGCACTTAGCCTTACATAAATATGCTTCCATAATTTCTTCCTTTAAAACTATTTCCCCAGCGACAGTCTGGTAGACTGGGAATTGCATTGTCATTAGAATGATATTTCTGTTATTGTTACAACTACAACAAATCTGTGCACAATCGTTTACGACTAGCTGTCTACGTTGCTGGGCATCCATTTGCTAACCGTACACAATTTCATGGAAAAGATATATTTGAAAATTAGTAGCTAATTGCTTCTAACTGATAAAAGTCTGTAGAATGATAAAAGTCCATGGAATAAGCATGAAATACACAAAGTCATTTTTATATACAATGTGATAGATAATTCGAAATAAATTGTTAAAGGATTTTGATTGATTTTAAAAATTGTTTTAAATAATTTTATTTATAGGTATATATCAGTTAGGTTAGGTTCTAATTGCGGCGAATTGCCTCGCATATACCACATTCATTCTTTCATACGTCAATATAACTAATCTTTCATTGTGCTCTTTATCAAAGTTCCAGTTTATCATTGCAAAATCTGGAAAATCAATTAGAGCCCTTTATCATCTTATCGTGTCTTTTTTACACACACCAGAAACACAAATCATTATTTTTGATTTAAGAAACAAAAATCTTAATGTTAATATTGGTGAAAAATGTGCAATCTTGACTTGGCATCAGAATAAGTTTAACATCTCTCTTTCCTTTTTACTCTACTACTACTATTATTATGGCACAACAGCCTATGGAGGGCCCAGACCGAGCTTTTCCCATCCATTCATGTCGTGTGAGTTATATTTATACACGAATGGAAGGGGTCCACAGTTTTATGCCGAATCCTAATGGCGAAGTGAAACGCTTGTGGCTTGATGCAATTATACCGATCATACGCACGTTCTGCACCTCGCCAATGTTCCTCATCAGGTTATTTAAGTTACTAGTGTTTGAAAAAGTACCGCGATTAGAGAATTTGAATTCGAATAAACTAGGAAAACATTAATGTTGAGAATATTTTTCATTTACTTTTTTTTTTACGAAATTTCTGTTTAAAGGAGACTACAAAACAAAATTAGCCATTTTTCATAGAATTTTTGACGCTGAATCAGAGTATGGCTCAGGACTTTAAGATACCCGTAATACGAAAATTCCTCGTTTGTTCATTTTCAGTCATACAAATTGAATGCGGATTTTGCGAAAAATTTCAAAAAAATGTATTGAAATATCTGTTTTGACTTTTGGGTCTGAAAAATATAGCCCCAGAATTAAACAAGATAAATGCAACACAGTGAATAAAATATAATAAGTTAGCACTTTTGATCGCCATAGCAACACGGTTTCAAAAAGAATTAATCAAAGTTATCACAAATATATATTTTTATTTTCAGCTTACATTCAGAGAAAGCAGTTTTAGGATTTGAAATTATTTATTTTACGAACCGGGATCATTGATACTATAGTCCGAAACTGGATTTTAATGTTAATTTAGAATTGCCAGCCACTATGAACTTAACACTAAATTTACTTCTTCTTTTATGGAGAATTTTGCGTCTACTTATGTTGAGTGAGTTGTATGTGTGCCAAAATCAATCGGAAAAATGAAAAGTCTCTCTTACGAAATTCTAGCTCTTGGAGGTTTGACATTACTTGCCAAGAGGGTTAGAGGTGGTGCCGTGTAGAAAAGTTTTAACTTTCTATTTTTGATTTGCTGAGCATTGAACCCGGGCACCCTACGTAGTTGTTTGTTACATCGAAAATTTCTTTGGGAATCCTTGTTGGAATGTATTCTTAAATTTTTTTTTTTAGTATTCAATATAGTCAAAGAAGAAGGAGTAGAACCAAAAAGTTTAGTTCTTTTAATAATTTTTTTTTACTAATATGATTTTATCATCAAATCTCATTGAGCATTGACAATGGCAGAGTTTCTTTTCCTATAAATATAGAGTCTAAATGTTTTAAAGACAACAAATAACAAAAAAATACAGAAATAGAATGATATTAATTTTTTTCTTAAGTATCATGAATAAAAACAAAATAAAAAATCAAATGATTCTAAAAAATTAATAAAAAATTAGAATAAGTCTCAAGGGCACACATATAAGCACATGTATCCATGCATACATATAAACATGCACACAAGCGGATCGAAGGGGATAAGAGCTTTGGAGTTAACCCCCTCCCCTTACCGATTAACCTCTCATACTTGTTGGTCGTTAGTTATGAATCAAGAAAATATTTAAAGGGACGAAACAATTGAAAGCCCCCAAATCCCCTCCTGCCCTCCTCCTTCGAAAATCTGTGGATTCGACATACATATTTACACATATATATTCATATGTATATACGCTTCATAATGAATTTTAATTTGTTTTTTTTAATACGTAAAATTGAATATAATTTTTCATTTTCTAATTTTTTCTTAAAACAGATTCCTTATGTATGTTTTTTCTTTTTGTGTATTTAGTTTTCAACATTTGCTTCCTTTATAATTGTTAGTGTTGTTGTCACTGTGTATTTTATGTACATGTTTACTAATAAAATAATTTATTAGGTATTTGTTTTATTTTATATTATTATTTAATCTAAAAACTCATTCGCAGAAGGTCGAAATTTCCCCGTTGATTCAATTTAATTTTAACGGCGATTTTTTCGATGACAACAACAACAATGGTGAACCATGGCATAAAACTTCGCCCACTTGATTTTTGTGATATTACACAAAACAGAAATGAAAAAATTACTTCATCGCTTTTTTGAATTGACAAATTCTTATTATTTGTTAAAAAGCAAAACAAAAAAAAAATAAAAACAAGAAAAAACCACTACAAAAAATGGCGGCATCGATGGTTTCACATTTGACATTTTCAATCATTTATATTTTTTAAACACCGTGTTTTTGTTTTATTTATTCACCTTTTTTTTGTTGTTTTTTCGATTTTAAAACTTAAAATACATTTAAATGCAGAAATAATCAATAAAAAATAATCAGACATCATTAGTATTCATTTTTTTTTCTCGTCATTTAGTTATTTTTGTGATGCTATTTTCGTTTGCATCATTTATTGATACAGTAGAGTACGGTTAAATGCAATACGCATAAATTCAAATTCACATAGGTAAATACGCACGTTTTTCAAGTCATTAACTTTTTAAAAGCTTGTGTTTATAATTAAACATTCAAAAGTGAAATTCGTTTTAATGCAAAAACCGTCTTTACGCAATTCTTTTTAAAACAGAAAAGAAAGTAAAATGCACTTCTTCCCTTAAATAGATGCACTGAAACCCTGAAAATAATAAGACACATAATTTCTATTTTTTCTTGTCTTTTTGCCAAGTATTGTATTCCAAAAAATTAATGCACTTTTAAGCGGTAAAAGGCATTCTTTTAATCTTAAGAGAAAATATTGAACTATATTTATGCTGGATAAAAAAATGATATAAATGTTTTTACCATTGCAAAGATTCGTGAGCAACTCAGAAAACTTAGATCTATTGACAAAGAAAACAGGAACACTCCAGGGAAAATCATGGGAGAAGGTCAATAGAGAATGGTCATTCAATTTAAAGGGTTACGTGCATTCAGAGATGTGGAAAAATATACGTTCTCAATAATTTGTTTAACTGTTGTATAGTGTTTTTTATTTAATACATAATACAAAGTTTTTACACTATATTTTAACTCTTAAACCATCACCACCAGAGGTAGTATTTGTGATTCCGAGCAATGTTTGTTTTACGAGCTTTCAAATAAATTAGTTCAAGTTGCCGTAATTCCGATTTACATGGTTGGCCACTATATTAAACTTTGGGGATTATCTGGAGAATAAATTTGAATATATATGTAATAATTTTTAAAAACAATTGTTTGGTGATATCTCATACCATTTGGCACAAATTTTTTAGCATGGCATATATTTGTTATATAAAAGTTCGAAAATAAAATAACCTTATTTTCAGTGTGTGGAAAACAGTAAAACTTACTTGATATGAGATTTTTAGAAAATGTAAATATGCGTCACAACCTATTTAACGGTTAGGTAACTTTGACGAAAATTTCAAAAAAAAAAAAGAATTAATTCTGAACCAATTTAGAGTGAGTCTCTATATCATAAAAGTGCTTTGCTTTGAAAGAAAATTATTAGCTTGATAGTTTATCTTAAGCTTGATCGAAGGATTTTTTTATAAAATTTCGCAAAATGGTGGCCTCTGTAATTTTTTATATATATATTTTGGAGAAAAAATTGCTCGTTAATTGTTTATAAAAATTAAAAGTTTTTGTTTGAAAAAGTCCTTCTATCAGGCCAAAGTTTTTAATGCCTGGAATATGCTGCATAAATTTCATCTAAATCCATTTAGTAGTTTTTAAAATATCGGGATCACATATTGGAGAATGTAGTTTTGAGAAAAACGCGTTTAAAGTTCTCTCTGCTGCATTTGAATAGTAATAGGGCCCTACAGTTATTGTAGGTTATCTTTAAAACTGATTATGAGATTGATTTGAAGAAAACTCATTCAATATTGTACCTATTTTAAGAAAATGCCAAAAAAGAGTTTTAGAAAATTCAATCGTAAGAACAGAAAAAAAATTCAAATATGGTCCTAGAAATTAATTAAGAATTACATGCAGCACAAACAAAACACGAAATCTGCATTGAAAACTGTACGTTTTAATTAACATTACACAGAAGCAAAACTCGCTTAATTCTACAAAATTGTCGGGCAATTATTGTGCGCATTTACCTGTACTCTACTGTAGTAGGTTTGTTTTTGTACCTACATATGTATTTACTGCTGATTTTGTGTTTTATAAAATGATCTAATTTAATTAAATTCTATTTATTTGTATTGTTTCCATGATCCCGCGGGGAAACAAAGGGCCGCGACACGGGTAAAATATTGGGTATTTTAATCGAATAATTTTTAATTTAAAAAGATGTAAATTCGATTTTTGAAGAAATTACAACCATTGTCCTTATATAACAGGGAGAGTTAACATTTTTGTTTCGTTCTCATTCAATTGCATCTCTGGTGATACCATCGTGTGGTCTTCGGAAAATGTGACCGATTTATTCACATTTTCTTTTCTGCATTTCTGATATAAAACTTCAACCAACAGGGTTGAAGTTTTAATCTTCCACAAGAAGAAGCTGAGTTGGTGACTGACCACAGTATTCTGTGTAGTTTACGAAGAGAAACCAGAGTTGCTACTACATTATGCGTTTTCACTTCAATAGTGGCTCGAAATTAAAGCCCTCTATGGGAAGCGAATTATGGGCCCTTTCAGATAGAGGAACCAAACGTCTGTTTTGCTTTTGTGCTGCGGGTTTAGATATTATAGGAAGACGTGGTATAGATTTACAATACTTTAGTTTTCGATGTTGATTTTTAAGCCGTCTCTCCCAGCTGATTTTTGGATTAGTCGTCTTTAAATAAACTAAGTAAGAGTATTTATTGAAAAAAAAATTGCCAAAATTTATTCTTCCAGAAAACGTATTGGTATCAGCAATTAGCTATCAATTTTCAATATTTCCGGTATAACTACATAGTGTGTATGTACATTTATACCGAAAGTTGCTTACACGTGGCCATTACTCTCGTCTTCTCTGCCATTATGAAATACATGCAGTGTGACGTCAAAGCCACAAACTGAATTTTATAAAAAGACGGAATATTTAATTTTTAATTTTCATACATAAATATATCAACGCTAAGCTCTGTCGACGATATCTTTGGAAATAATCGAGGGAGAAGAGGAGAGTAGTTTATATATGGTCTGCTGTTGCAGGTGTTGCAGGTGCAGCATTGAGAAATGCATTTTTTGTTTATTTATTTTTCGTATGGGTGGCTTTATTGAAATCAGCATCGAAATCATCAAAAAAAAACCTAATTCAAATTTTTTTATTGATCGAAATTGTAATCATTTGTGGTTCAGTGGTTGTTGTTGTTGCGGTTTTAGTTGTATTACTTAATAAAATGCATGCTTGGCTAGTAAGATTAAAACTTCACTTCGTTCCACTGTATAAAATTAGACTCACATTTCGAAAATCGAAAATAAGCTAAAAGTTTCTATTTTATTTTTTATTTATTTGCTGTAAAAATTTACATATACGATGAATACGTAAAATATTTGGGCAACGCTCTTGGCTGTGGATAGTTTTATTCAAATAGTATAGTTTGATATTAGTAGAAAAGTATAGATGGAAATACGGTGAATAATAGCGATTGAAATCACGTATACAAAGATGCATAGAAATCAAAGTGATTGGAGTTTTTGAAGTGATTTTCGGGCAGATATCCTTATCATATTGGAACGAGTTTTATTCTTTTTGAAGATTTGCCACTGTCAGTCTTTACTTTTCTGTTATGTCAAATCACAACATTTAAGTTGTGACCTTTAAAACCATTTTCCTTATGGACAATTTTTTTTATATAACATTCAAAAGTAGTAATAAACAAAATAATTTGCTGGAACTTAAATTCTGTCTTGTATTTGGTAGAGGTAACTTATTGGCCAGTAAACTCAATTTACCTCAACTTATGTGTATGTGTGTGTGTCGATGTTGAGTGCTGTTGCACAGATGTCGTTCGATGACGTGTGATAGCTTAGCTGTTAAGCACACGCCTCAAAAAGAATTCAAACTCAAAAGTTCAATTTCGCAGGTCATAGTTGTGCAGTCATCATCGCCATCACAAATACAAATCAAAGAGCCACCACCAAGTCCTGGAAGTCCAAACACTGACACAATGTATGCTGCCGGCGGCAGCACTCAAATTTACCTTCAGGTGAGTGTCAATACCCAAAAACAGACCAGAACAGACAGACAATCAATCAGGCATGCAACATATCCATCCATATGTTCATTTGCATACATACATACAAATACAAACATATGTGAATATAAAGTCAACAAATCAAATTAGAAATGATACCTACGTACATAATTCTAATCATAACAAAAATTTGATTAGTGCTCGTTTGTTAGCCTCGTGAAAGCGTAAAAGCGAAATAAAAACAAAAACTTAAAACAGGTGCTCTTGAAAATGATTTAAGAATTAATTATATTGACTCATTAGAGTCAGACGGCAATTTCGTTTGTTGTTGTTATTGACAAATTACGAAGTCATTAGCAAATAATTTCACTTTTCATCAACGCCAACCACCAACTGCCAACAGCCAACCACGGTGGCTCATGTCGTGGCGCTAATCGTGCGAACAAAACAAAGATACAACAGACACGGTAACATACAAACATATGTGATCGTCAGCGGCAGCATCAGCGTCGGCGTACAAAAAAATGTTCAAAATCAGATTCTGGTTCTTGTGCTTTCCTTTTTCGGTGGCACTGGCGGTGGTTTACATACAGTCACCACCATCAATAGCACTTGCTGCCGTTGCCGTCCGTCACCTTGTGTGTCAGAATGCTGCTACTGCTGCTGTTGGAGAAGCAGCCAAACACCAGCCAAACCGGAATTACTATCCATCCACTCAACAGTGAGACTAAAGCACACCGCGTCGGTCGGTCGCGAGGCATTCCACCGCACACACACCTACAAAACTGCCAAGCCAATCTTAATCGGATTACCACAGAGACGACTTCTTTTATTTACTTTTTGTTGGTTTGCTTGTTTGTTTGTTTGTTTGATTTCACACGTTCACACATGCACATTCATTCATTCAATATTCTTTTCTTTTTCTTTTGTTTTGTTCTTTTCTTCTTCATGTTCTTGCTCTTCTCTTTCTACTTCTTCACTGACTGCCCGACCGCCTGCCTGCCTGCCTGCCTATCTTAATGCTGTCCGGATGAACGTCACTGCCTGTTACACTTTACATAAACACACAAACTCACACACCCACATATACACGCAACTTTGACGAACCTGAACTAAAATTAACGCTCTACTACTTCCACATCAACAATCATCTCTAATGATCGCTTTTCGATTGTGCAATCGGGACACGGCTGCCTCCATTCACAACACACAGGGTCCACATCACACGAACTCTGCAGCCGGAGGTACATCAAATATAAACACACAATCCCCAAGTCCCGGACCATACATTAACCCCGATGGCTACGGCATGTACACAACAGCTCGGCTCTCCACTGGACCCACACCAACATTCATATCGGAGCCATACTATCGTGAATACTTCTCAACTACAGATGCCGGTCAGGGAGGCGGCTACGCCCCGGCACCACGTACAATATACGGTAACGAAAATGAAGGCCCACAACCTGGCACCACATACGAAGGTCGCTTCACTGCCACTACGACGACCAGTGCCCCGGTGCATACCACTAAGAATGGCACACCGATCTATGCAAAAACAGTCACTGCAGCCGGCCTAACAGTGGATCTACCCAGCCCCGATTCGGGCATCGGCGCCGATGCGATCACACCGCGGGACCAGAACAATATTCAACAGGTGCGTGCATCTACATACATACATACATTCATGCATAGATAAATAAATATTGTTCGAACACTATGTATTAAATAAATTCTCTCACCCACACATACCCACAAACACATAAATACTTGTGTGCGTGCATGTATGCGACACACACATACAATACATACATTCATACATACATATGCATGTATGCATTTATACATGTATGTATCTCTATATGTATGTATATTTAATTCAAAATTCAAATGTTTGGGCTGTTGTTATTTAAATTCATTGTTGTTGTTGTTGTTGTTTTTATTATTGTTATTAGTTGTGTACTACATTTGTTGTAATCGCTTGCATGTACTCGCAATTTAAGAAATACAGAAAATTGAATTGAAAACAGCAAAACTTTAAATGCGTGAAACGTCCATAGCGCTGATTTTTATTATTTTTATTAATAATAATATTTTTATTATGCATATCCTTTAACACAAACAAAACATTTTAACATCCTTTTATTGTTGCTATTTTATAATTTTTATTGTTTTTGTAGAGGATATTAGCAATTACGTTATATCGATTTTTTAAATTTTTATTTATTCTCTCTCTTTCTCTCTCTCACTCTCATTTTCTCTGTCTTCAATGCATTTGCATTTTGCAGTCTTTTGATTATACAGACATATCGGGAACCCTATTAGATGGCAATGGCGGTATTCCAGTATCCGTTAATAGCATACAGCGTGCAGCAGTAAGCGTGCACGGTGGTCAAAATAGTCCGACCACCTCACTGGGCGGTACTAGCGCCAATGGAGCAACGCGATCACGGCCATGGCATGATTTTGGACGCCAGAATGATGCAGATAAAATACAAATACCAAAAATGTAAGTTTAACGCATAAAAATAATAAATACATAAAGGTATGAGATATTCATCGGGAAGAGGGGAGTGAGTGGGTGTGTTTACTTTTAAAATCTTCCCCTTGACTCATACAATGTATAAGAGTTTATAAGCTCATCTTTTATAAACACTTTGCAAACACTTTGAATTTGTCATATAGAAGGGAATCGAAATTCATTTCAGTACCGCTCCTTAACATTATCATTATATCTGGAACCAAAGCGTTCTTTCATATTACGTTAATACCAACGCTATGTAAATTTTACGTACTGATGAATATCCTACTTATACGCTTTAATTATTTCAAGGTTTTGCAGTTAAAATTGTTATTTTTTTATTTTATTGAACTATTTATTCGTAAACAAACTTAAAAATATAATACAACTTCATTTTATTAAAAAAAGAAAAGAGTTTTGAAAAATTGTATTTTGATGCTCACCCCAAATTGCAGATGTTTTGTATACGTAAATTTTATGTACATTATTTGATTTGTCAATAGTGTTCTCTGGTAAAATATGAGTAGACTTGATTTAGTGGGTATGACTTTTTCTATGCAACTCTGATTTTAAATATGGCGTATTTTTTAAATTATTTGTTATACATTTTTGATACTTGGCACGAGAACTTTGTTGCCAATGGGATGCTGCAAGAAAAAAGCGGGTTGGCTGAACAAAGTAGGTGTGGCACCTTCCATACAAAAGAAGTGTTTGAAAAAGTATATCTGAGAAATCAAAGCCAGGAAAACAATGGAAGTTTGTGTCGTGGTATATTAATAGTGGAATCTCCCACAAAAACGAATTGCTTAAAACGCCAAATGTGGAAAACCATAGCAAAGAAAACAATTAAAGTGTGTTTATGGAGGCTGTACATTGGTAGTTAGTAGTTATTGGGAAGCTATAGCAAGAAAGGCGATGAAGGTTTATACATAAGTTAAGATAGGAAGTAGACTTCAGTAATTGAGTATAGATTCAGCACTGATGAATAAGTCGAAATGGAACAGCCAATGTAAATGAGGTTGGCACGTTTATACAGTAATTTGCATTAAAAAGGCTTTTTGTTGTTGTAGTTTTAGTATTACCCAAATTTTTCCAGGGCATTACAACGCAGCAAGTGAGCAAAAGATTAGAGAATATAAAAATCCAAAAATTTAAGAAAAAGTATTAACCCGTTTTTGTCTATAACTTTAGAAATATAAATTTTCAAGCTTTAATAAAGGACAAACAATAATACGCATAAGTGAAACTATTTTATGTCTGTTGCAGAAATCCTAAATAATCATAAATTTAACACAAAAGTTATCTATTGAGCTCAATTGAACACAAGTTTCTTTTACCGAAAAATGTTAGTAACATTACACATTTTTGATGGCTGAGAATGCCATTATAGAAGCTACCATTAATTAATTTTTATATTTATTCAAAAGTACACTAAAGGTACTCGAAAAAAAGTTATCTCATCCAATTGAACTATGGTTAAAAAAACTTTTTTTATGGCACCATTCATTGCCATCAAACATGCACACGAAGTTATTCTTGCTCAAACTTTTAATGCAATTTGTTGATTTGAACTAATTTTTATCGAATCAAATCGAAATCCTATCAAAAAATTTAAAGTAAATCATGTATTCTTGCCTCTTTGTTCAACTCCATTGCAATTTTTGCGTATTGAAAGCAACAAGTGAGAGTATAGTGAAATATTTTTTTACTGACCGTCGACCAGTTGGTTTCGTAAGGAAAAACGAAGCTAAATATAAATTTGCACTGAAATCTGGTATTTCATACAGTAGATGACGGCTACAAGAAAGCCGGAAAATCCAAAGGCTTTGTTTCTCATATCTGTGTTGGCTTTATGTGAACAACGATGTTTTATAACTAGATTTTTCTTATGACTCTTTCTTATATCCGTCATTGTACCTAATATTAGAGTATAGTTTTTAATAAATGAAATTCTCATAAATTTCTTTAAAAATTCTGAATCTTGGGACCTGGAATGAAAAATGGGACCTAGTGTGTCAAAAAATCGATTTTTTGGTTTTGGTCGATTCTAACGTAGAGAATTATGAAAAATCTTTAACAGCTGTTACCTCGCACATTAGGTCCCTTTCTTCATTCCAGGTCACATACTATGTGAGCTGTTACCGTTAGATGCAATTCAAAAGTTTTAGTTTACTACATAAACTCTGCAATATTTATCAATTAAAATAATTATTTTGCATATTTCCATTTTATTTTTCAGATTCACAAATGTGGGTTTCAGATACAATCTCGAAAGTCCAATAAGTTCGTCACAGCGAAGAGAAGATGACAGAATAACGTATATTAACAAGGGACAATTCTATGGCATCACATTGGAGTATGTGCCAGATCAGGATAAACCTATCAAGAATACAACAGTTAAAGTATGTAAATTTTTTATAATTAAAATTTCCATAAGTTTGAGATTGCATATATAGTTTAAGTCTAGTTGAAAACCATTGCGGCTTGCATTTTGGCATTTGTCTCACACAATTTCATACGTTTCGGTTTTTTTTCGGGCTCCAATTTTAATGATGATAAATCGTTTATGCAATCAATTTCAACGATAAGCGCAAAAGTATAGCTGAGATATAACGATGTCGATCCTGCCAGGCGTATATTCAGACAGACATAGAGAGCATACATACATACACTCATATGCATACAATAGATAAATACATTTCCCATTGAAATTTTTGTTATATTTTTTATAAGGAAATACAAATATTTGTTTAAGACTGTATCAGTATGAGTGACAGCATATACCCTTAAGCCATTTGTCATGCCATGTTTTACTTATAGACATCTACAAACATACAGGCAGATATGATTGTGTGTATGTATGTGGTATTTCTTGTAGTTAAATCCTGCTTTTCTTCCTTCCGGATCATTTCTTTTATATGAAACTAACAATGTTTGGCATTTGCATACACTGCCCCGAATTTGAGTTCGAGCCGGAGCCTCATGAGTGATTGCAATTTGAGTCACCCTTTTGCGTGACGCATTCACTATGCGCTCGTCAACACGAACAAAAAACTGAGAATGATGACGCGACGATGATAGATGATTTGTACATTTATTTGAATTTGAATTTGCATTGCGCAGCTTTCAGCAATTCGTTGCGTTTATGTTTATTCAGGACTATTTCTTAACTGAATTTGCATCTCGCTTTAAGATCTTCATCGATCAGATAAGATCATAATATTCATATAAGGAATAATAATTCAGCAAATAACTATGCACATATGTGTGAGCATTTGAGCCGCCAAAGGTGTTCATAAAATGCAAATTGCGAGACAATTGTAAAGGATTCGAAAGAAGAGGAAAAGAAAAAGAAAAGGAAACAATAGCACTTAAGTCATCGCTACTGTTGTTGCAGACGTAGCTCTATCTTTATACACTCACTGTTGTTCAAGTAATTGGAGAAAGGGAATCGTAGAATTCGGAAGTGGCATCAACGTCCTCAATTTAAAACGCCATGAATTGCAAATTGTTTTTACAAGAATCTCATGAAAGCTGATCACAATGTTGTCATTTTCCAGGGGTTCATTGCGGAAAACAACTAAGCTACAGTAACAAAAAAACTTTTCAGTTACGAACTAAACTCATTATTACTTCACAAACTTAGAATTGCAGAAGTTTCATTCGTTTGGAACTAAATTTGGACAAATATGTGACTGACTCGAATTATAATGCATAAATTATTTCGAGTTGAAAGTTTGGTTTCGTCTAAGCATGGTATAAAAATTCCCCTTCTCTAACAGCTCAAATCAGCTTTATTTACGATCCTTGTTTGTAGCTCATTCGTGAGCCATTTATACATAGTTTAAGAGTCGAGCTTTCGAGTATGTGAAAAATTTTTTTTTCATATTTATTATAGGACTTTGTCCTATTATTTAACAACACATAAGATAACAATTAATAAACATAAGGAAGTTATCGACATATATACATCCAAAAAGTCAATTGTAGGTGGAATCGGCTAACGAACGAAAAGAACGTTATGAGCGAACTGCAATTGAAGGAAAACAGAAAAACTCATCAACTGAAATCGAAGGTATGTGTCAAGAAATGCTTCTAGTACATTAGACTGCAACCAGCCAAAACGGGTGTCCCTAACAATACTTTTTGCTGAAGCTACAAGCAATCAGAAAAGAAGGAAACAATCCTCTGCAAATGCCTAGCCTTATAGAAGGAAAAACCCGAGCAGCGTGGGCAAAACCACACTTCGACAATCTCGGAGAGCTATCATCTAAAGCCGAAATCAATGACCTAATAAGATATCTAAACTAAATGAAATAGCTGTAGTCAATCGCATGAGCTTAGCCAAAAATAACTGTGATAAAAAAACTAATTGTGTTAGTGGATCAAGCCAACGCTTCAAACAAACAAAAATAAACATAAAGCTGTAATCAGATCGATGTTAGTCTGATTGGTTGTCGACTGACTTAGAGGTCTAGCATTCGGGTCATCTCTTCGGTGATCGTCCTTGTAATCTAGGGGCATATTCACCATTCTACTGTTGGGCATCTAGCGGACACATATCACATCATCCATGGAACTACGTTGTCGATTTGGCAATTTCCTTGGATTTCATTTCAACTGCTATTGTTATTTGTTAGGCGGTACTGGCTTCTATTTAAGTTTCTAACGCGTGTGTTGTAATGGGTCTGATGCACGTTGTTCTGTGTTCATAAACTTATTTCGCCATATAGTATTTTTCAGGCGGTGCAAATAGTTGGTCCTAAACAGAATAGCTGTTCCTGAAGAAAGAATGCTCGCTGTAGCCTAGTGGTTAGTGTGTTGGACTGCTACGCAGAGGAGCCCTGGTTCATATCTCGGCACGCTCAAAATTCAAAAATAGAAAACAACAATTTTTCTACACGGCACCACCTCTTGGCTGGCAACGGCAATCCTCAAAGAGTAAAAAAATGCCGTTGGGATTCGGCATACAACTGTAGGTCCTTTCCATTCGTGGAATTTGGGTTTTAGGAAAAATTACTCAACTGTAGATAGTGTTTACAATCTAGCGTCAATTGTACACCTAAAGTTCAAAGAACGAAAGAGAGTTTACGTTTTTTTTTTTGTTGATTTTAAAGCAGCATTTGACAAAGTTCCACGACAGCTACTTTTATATATGCTACATGTTATTGGGGTCTCAACGAAGATGATTAACTTTATTCAACAAGTTTACAGCAAAACTAGTTCCGTCGTGTGGAATGGGGAAGCTTTGTCCGACGAATTTGAAATCTTATCCGGAGTCAAACAGGGATGTCTTATGTCACCATTGCTTTTTTCTTTGTATTTAAATGATTTGCATGACCACTTAGGAGGAGGATTACATGTTGAAGAAACAAATATTCGACTACTGATGTATACTGATGCCATAGTGATATTAGCTGACGATATTGATGTACTACAGAAAATGATTGACTGATTGGAAATATACTATGATACCTGGAACATGGAAGTGTATTTAGGAAAGTCTACAATAACGGTATTTAGAAATGGGGGAAGGGTTTCTCGAAGAGAAAAGTGGCAATCCAAAGGTAAAGCTGTGGATATAACGACCCAATATAATTATCTAGGAGTAGTACTGACGCCCAAAATGGTTTTCAAGAAACATGTGATCACAAAAAACAGCTCTGCGAAATCCAGCATAAACTCGGCCTGGCGTGTATTGCTAAGTAAAAATAAAATATCATTAGCGGTGAAGTGGAAAATGTTTTTGGCCGTGACCAGAGCCATTCTAAGTTATGCCGCCTAGATATTGTTTGAAGAAGTGGATAGGCTTCAGTGGTATTTTGTTAAAAAAATCTCGCGCTTACCTGAGAACACTCCAACGTATTGCCTCATATTAGAAGCTGGAATGATTAATTGTCATCTATACACCCTGGAGCGACACCTTAAATACTTATATTCAGAAAACACTTTTTGAATATAAAGAGGGCAGATTGCCTTACATACTTACAAGGATGATTCTAGGAAAAAATGTGTTTTGGGCAAAGCAAATAAATGTCTTAGGTGCTACTTATGATGTTAGATGGGACAGCGCAAATATAAATAGTGCGGAGTGGGTGGGAAAAAATGTAATGCTCCTACAGGGACTTAAAGCAGCAAATTCGCAAGATACCATAAGTGGCAAAGATTAAGTCTCAGCTCGCGTATATACAAATCGTTTGACATCAGTAGTGGTGGAAGTAACCTTCAAGAAACCTTTGATTGTTTCAAAATAATGTGGATATTTAAGGCAAGGTGCGGTCTGATTTATTTAAATGGACATCGTAATTTAAATTGTTCACTTTACAACATGAATTAAGTGAAGGATATCACACACTTTCTAGGTAGATGCTTACTACTCAAGCGAATTCGTTATAGATGTTTCGGAAAACTAAATTTTGACCAGGAGAAAGTAATAAGGAGGCTAAATGGAATAGGGGATGAGAAATGGGAAAAGTTATTTAAATTCATTACTGACGCTTTAGAATACAGAAAAATATTTATAAATGTATATACATAGTTTAAATAAGAAGTAATAACGCAAATATAGCATAACACAGACGACCATAGTGTCAATGTCGTAAGTTTTTTCAATACTTTATCAAAAAGAAAACTTATATTTTGTATATTATAGTTTTTTTATACTTATATATTATAATTGCAAATTTAATTGAAATAAAGAACATCTATCTATCGATCTATCTACTGAGAAAATCAAGATATAGATACAAGCTATTCAGGGCGTTAAAAAATATAAAGTTTAACATTCTGAGAGGGTTATATATACGATAACTACCAAACCAAGTAGAGATTAACCTATCCATCGTTTACATTAAAACACTCACTGATTACACTTTGGTTGATTTTGTTTTAATTGAGTACAGCTTGCAGTTCTCATCATACTTTGGGATCTTCTATAGTTTTTTTACACTATCATATTATATATCAATTTAAAGAGCTTGACGAGTAGGTTAGGTAGGTTATCAGATTTAAAATCGGTTTAGCCAATTCCAAAATATTAGCGTCGAAGTTCTTTAAAATTCACTTATTGTAAAAATCATTGCTTAAGCGGGAGTAAATAACAAAGGAGAGAGAGAGAAGACATGAGTAACGGAGTTTCTCAGAATTATCTAACTAATTATCTGCATACACAAATAACAAAACCAACACCAACAAGTAGTTAAGTTCTCTTTTGATATTTGTTTTTTCATAAAGAAATTTCTTGAACAGAAAAAATAGCTCCAGTTACTGGGGCCTTATCGACTAGTTAATTTTTATTTTTATAATGGGCTTTAAATTTGTTTTTTTTGCGTTTTTATTGAATTCTCTAAAGGTATTGAAAATGAAGGAAACATTGATGTCTCGGGGCAATGGATGACCTGTCGATATACCATATACATACAAGTTTGAGTTAATCTGTAAATACTAATAAACAATTCAATGAATATAAGAAAGATGTTGAACATGCTTTTTTCATATTTAATATTCTCAAGCGATTCTTGTACACAGCCTAGAAACTTTGTCCCACTTCTTGAAGTTTCGAACAATTAAATTGTTTCAATCTCGAAACATTCTTGTAAACTTCTCAACAACCTCAAAAATAGGAAAAGAAGTCCGAGTTTTAAATTAATGGGTGAGCAATAATGAATTGCGGATTGCAAAAAGTTAACGTCTGGTTATTTAAACAGTGACATGATAACCGCTATAATATAAGATAATGACAAAGTCAAATTAAATCAATTCCATTAATTTCTTTTGCCTTTTTTGCTGAAAAATCATAGAGTAATGTCTTTTATAATATTATAGGGTTACCTCCTGTCGTTAGCTTGTAGAGATGCGGATACATTTTTATATATGAAAATGCTTTGAGATATATGCTTTAGCGATGCAACACTAGTTACAAAATTTTAAGATATACATGTATATCTACATATAAATTTCTTAAACTATTCATTCACATGAAATATTTTAGGATGAAAATATTGAAATTAATCCGAAGATTTTGCTGTTGCAGTTAAAATGCATTTTCATGCATTCATTAATTTTTATCTTTCCATCTTCTCTAATCATATTTGCATAAAATTCCAATAAATTTCATAGAATGTACACGACACTAGCACCCAGCACCTCACCTAAAAAAAAAAATGTCAAAATTAATTTATGTTTGTTTTCCAAATGCGCCCTTTTCGAATTGTTTTAGACTTCTTCAAATTGCAGACTTTGAAATGGAAGGAGATTTTTAAGAAAAAAAAAACCATTCAATTTTTAAATTTTAATAGTAAACAAAAGAAGTTACCGGAAGAAACGAAAGCGCATGCAAATTTCTAAATAAGAAAAAAGTTGAAGATAATTTACGATACTATCAAAACGATGCTACCATAACAAATTTAGAATTATTCTTCTTTCCATATTTTCTTCTTTTTAATAATAAGTTTTTAAAGGGTTGCAATTGTGCGTAAATCATTTACCTATGTATGTTCAAGCGAATCTATTGCTACTACATATGTGTGCATTGTTCTTTTTGATGATAATTATTTTAACGAAATAAAATGCAAATTTGATTCGTTTTTGGATAGAAATAGGAAATGCTATACTTAAGGAAGAACGACAAACTCCCGAATACTATGGAAATATTACTAGCAGTTCAGGCTCTGATGTGTACCTACTCCCTTTTGGGGTGTAAATAACTATTATTATTATTCTTGACTTTGGCAAAAAGGCGTTGGACTAGAAAATGCAATGTTCCTTATACATTACTGACATTATATAATCTTTTCCTTGTCACTCTTTACTCTCCTATTTCAAGGCATAAAATATATTCCCTTTTGTTAAATTAAATTAAATTTTTCTTTTTAATTTCCTATATTCCACAGAGCGTCATAATGTTAATGTTCCGCGAGGAGAAAAGTCCCGATGATGAAATCAAAGCCTGGCAATTCTGGCATAGTCGGCAACATTCCGTTAAGCAAAGGATTCTTGATGCAGGTGAGTCTAACTGAATGAATTTTATTGTTGCCTACTGCTACATACATGGAATGCAGAAAATTTAATCCCAGAGTCGTCGATAAAATGCAACAAGTTATTGGCGCCCGATCGTTCACTCAAACAAAAAAAAAAAAAAATAATACACACACACAGAAAAATGAAAAAAAAGGTGAAATTAATGCTTGAAAATTCGAAATTAACAATTTTGTGGCATCCCTGCGGTGTCTGGCGTCGTTGACTTGACTTGTTTACATTGTTTGTAAGCCATAATTTGTTGTTGTTATTGATATTGCTGTATAGTATTGCAGCATTATTTGTTGTATGATTGTATGTATATTATATTGTACATATATACATAAATACATAGTATGGTAATTTGAGAGAACGCTAAATTCGTACAAAACAAATGCAAATAAAGAAAAAATCAATTTTTATGATGCTTTCAATCACGTTGCGCCCACGCGACACTATGAAACTAGAGCAAAAATTAGAGTTGTTGTTGCAAATCTAATTGCTTTTGTTTCCTAACACTTGCAAGAAATATCCAAATCAAAAAAAAAAAAAATTGTTTGTCGCCCTACACTGCACTGCATTGTGATATATGCGATTTTGACGTAATTCGAGTGCAAACACGAAATGCGACGGTTCATTTGCTTCTTGTGCTCACCAGCCGTCACTCACCTGCTGCAACAGTTGCATTGCAGTGTTGGTGTTGCTGTTGCACTATGCAGACATATGCACAAGGCATATAGACTCTTAACGTAGCATAGACAACTGCCACACAGAAGTCTATTTAATGAATGCACTTTGTGTTTATCTGATTATATTTAGAAATATAACGCAACTTAGAATTCTATTGAATTTTGATATTAATGCTACGTTAAGTGACATTTCACAAAATCTGCTGTTTTCTGTTTAAGTCAATGTTGTTTATCAAGACAAAAAGTAAGCATTCAAATAATAAATTTTTGGTTTATTTATTTTATTAGTTAATTTTATTAGTTAATTTTAGAATGATTTGCTGGATAACATTCTGCAGAGGTTCAAAAAACTCAAATTCAATAGCAAATCTTCCTTCTGATTTATATTTTATGACATACACAACACAGAAACAGTTGATATTTTTCAGGGGCTGTGATATTTTGTTATAAACTGTTATGCTACACAGGACCCGATTTAGAGGTATTTTTGGTAGGGGAGAGGGGGGAGGGATGTAAATCAGTAACCACCAGGCTTTCAAACTCAACCCGAACTCACCACTTTTTGAACCTGAATTCAAATTCGCATCAGAAAAATTTTTAGAACAATTTTAGACGACATCCCCCAGAACACATTACTATTGATTTAGTAGATTTGCGAAAGGATAAAATATTTTGGAATGGTGAGAACACCACAAAATTAATCTACCTTTATTGTTTGAAGCATCTCAAGTGAATTTAAAAGCTTCAGCTACACAAGTGCGTGTAAGTTGAAACTTTTCTGGATTAAAATTTTTGGTATCTTTAAAAGGGTAGAGGGACTCTCCATGTGACAACTGTACAGTTATTCGTTACACAAAACTATTGCCTTTCTCAGTAAATGAGCATATAGTCCATATTTTTCATGCCAGCTATCAGAGATTCCGATATTCGGCAAATACATTGATAACAACTGTTCCTGAAATAAAGAGGATGGTATAATATCTCTATGGTAATATTTGATATTTTTGAGTAGAAAGGTGCTAAATTACGATGAAACTGGCTGTGACACCTGTTCTGAAATAGTGAAGTTACTTGCCCCTATGAAACTGCCTAACTTTTATGAAATTACTAAAAGATCTAAAAGAGAATCAATAGCTTTACTGTGAAAAAAGAACCCATCGAACACTTAATTTGTAAGTATACGGCCCTTGCAAAAATCAAATTCCTCCTGCTGAGTAACTCTTTTTTCAACGACCTGAAAGATCTTCCCACAGTACATTTCAATGAACTTATCATGTTTTTAAACAACACAGAATTGATTTAACCCTGCTAGTAACTCCCTATCCAAAATGAAACATCCGGTGTACCAGGGTTTTGTGGTATCAAAATGGCGCTATTGTGCTAATTGGACCGAGACTGCTAGCGTTATGCTCTCGGTCACCACCCTAACCAATCAACCACTGTGTATTTACAGCGCAGATGGATCTTCTTTACCATCTATGGTAGTCTATCCTTAAAAGTGAATCCCTCGTGCTATGCCTTATAGTTGGATTTTTAGGCGTTCTGATTCGGTATGGATTTGAATATGTGCAAATGTTTTTATTATTAAAATTAAATTTCCGGTCATACTGTTGTTTCTATTATTATTATTATTATTATTTGAAAGAAGGACGACTCGAAAGTCAGGCACTGCGACCTATAAGATCTATTGTACCAAAGCCCCAAGAAAGAAAGAAAGGAAGAGAGAAAGAAAGATAGATAAGAAACATACCCAAGCCGAGAATCGAACTCGGGTCTCCAGAAACAAGAGTCTGGCACTCTGCCACTAGACCACAGTGGCGATGGTAGGACCTACAGTTTAACGCCGATTCCGAACGGCTGTGTGGCAATTTTTTAACAGCTCGGTGGTTTTGCCTTTACCAACCAAGGTGTGTACTTGTACACATTCTTATAATTCTCATCCGCTTCATATCGATAGTGAATATAAGAAGTTTATGAGAATTAACCACCAGACCAAGACGGGAATCGAACCCTCAACCTTCTGGATGAAAGTCTAGTGCACTATCCACTAGACTATCGAGGTCGTCCTGTTGTTTCTAGTTGGTCATAAAAAAAAAAAAAAATCAAATTATTGTTTTTTTGCTCAATCCCGAATCCTAGTGAGGAAATTGTATTTGAATAGAAAAACTTTAAATATCTGCAACCGTAAAAAATTAAATAGGTTGGCGAAGAGAAGAAAAATTAAACTGCGGAAAAATAACACAAGAAGTTTAATTTCTATTAAATAAATAGAATTTAATTTTTTTAAATAAGTATTGAAAAATTTTTGAGCCTCCTGACGCTTCTAAAACAATCGCGGCCTAAACAACTGCTTGCATAGAAAATCCGGCTGTGATGTTACATTAAATTACGCTAAGTTTCTGTAATTGCACCTAAAGAATAAATTTTTATTTTTTATATATGGAAAATAAATACTAGCTGTTCTTACAACTGCGTCACATCAGCGATTAATGAATCTTACAGATAGTTGTTGCCCATTCAAATAAATACACTGGTGAATCGAAAGTTTACGGAAAGAGGGTTTTGGATTTTTCGTTCTTTCATAATTTTTTTTTAGTTGAGGTATGAGATTGATATCGGGGTTTATCATCAAACATCTCGTCCCCCTTGAATCCGCTATTTATGCAATAGATATATGTATGTGTGTATTCACATTTATGCACGTATGTCTGTATATGAACATTGTACAATGTTATCACGCCTCTTTACTAGCAGACATTTGTTTATGCATATGCATCTTTGCAATTTTTGTTGTAAGTTTTGCAATTTTATTGATGCGATTAAAGATGCATTGATTCAATGTAAGATTTCAACACTGATAAAAGTATCAAATATATTAAGCCAACTGTCAAAACAGATTTCAAATCTTTCGAGCCGCTGCTAACTTGGCTGGCTCTGCTCATTGGTTCGTTGGCTAACTGGCTGAACTTAACTCTGTAAAATTACCTTTCGTATGAGGGCCGCAACTGTGCGCCGTATACATCGTGCTATACTAATTGGAAGACAGAGATGCATTCAATGCGATAAGAAAAAATGTGCATTGCTCATAAAGTTGTTGTTATACGTATATGTATAAATGACAAATGAGTCAGTACTTGAAATTGTTTTAGACAATGACGTCCCACGATGTCATGGAAATTCAAAAAAATATTTGTTTTTGAATCTCATTAATATTTTAGTCAACGTTCAGTTCGACAACTGTAAATTAGTAATGTTTACATAGAATTTAGTTTTTGTTTTGAGTTTCTGTCTGACATTGCATGAAATATTTAGTTCAATTGAAAGGAATAATTTTTAATTTTATCTCAACCCGAATCAGTCCAGAACTTTTCTTTTGACTATCCTTATTATCCCGGCGTCCATGAACATGGGAGTATGTCACCTAATCTGCGCAGTGATTTTAGGTAAATTCTGTTGATCTTATCTTTTTGTTTCAAAAAAATATATTTAAGAAGAAGAGAATATTTTTTTTAAATTTTTTGTTTGCAATTAAAATATATTATATATTTTATCAAATGGAAAAAGAAAACCTTAAAAAAAAAAATTAAGATTAAGATTTCATGAGTAGAACAAGCTTTGTACTTGCTCTGATATAATTATTTTTTTAAGGAGTTTCCGCAGTTTGAAGAGTGAACGATTTTTTTTTTTTAATTAATTAATATTATATTACAAACCTTTTCAAGAATATCGTGAAATTTTCAAGAAAAAAATTTGTATTACACAGTCGAACAATGCTTTCGGAATATTAAAATATTACATTTTTTACTTAATAATAGTCATAGAGAATATTATATTCCAATCTGCGCCAAGTGTAAAAGATCGCTTTAAGATTTTTCTCGAAATATTTTTTAGATCAAAACGTCACAAAATTTCAACAAAAACGTTTGAGCCATAAATGGCAATCCAGTGCACAGCAGAATTCTACTTTTCCTATCTATCTTTACTATCTTTAGATCAAAATAGAAGCTATAAATATTTTCCTTTGTTCACTAAATTTCTATAAAATTGGACAGTATGGCGCTTCAGTATAAGGAAAAATTCTACTACTAGTTTGTTTAGGTTAACGACGAATGACAAATCACAGTGGACCCACTTAGCCACCCGATCGAGGCGCGCATCCACATAACAAACGGATCTGTAAGCGAAACAGAACCAGTCTAAACATTTCTGTTGTCTGGTATGAACTGGATAGATCGAACAAACAAAGAAAGTTGTTAAAACTGTTACTCAACGTATTCAATAGTTTAAGGCATAGTTAGATAGGCAAGTACTCAATTTGATCCCGACAGGATGCGGCGAACAACCGCTCAGAGTATTTAAGTCAGCCTCACTTAGTAGAAATTCAGAATTATTCTTTTGCTGACTAATGATGGTTACAAAAATTCTGTGAAAATTTTAAATCCACAAAGAAAAAGCTTCTTTTCACTTTTGCCCTTTTGTATCTAAATCAATCCAAAAAGTTCAGTAAAATGTTTGAGTTTCTGCATTTCTCATTAAGTACATACATACATTCATGTTTCTGAATGTAGAAATTAGTAAAATTATTATAATTTTTTAATTTTTTTATTTACAGATACAAAAAATTCGGTTGGCCTTGTTGGTTGTATAGAGGAAGTCTCCCACAATGCCATCGCCGTCTATTGGAATCCCTTGGAAAGCTCTGCTAAGGTAAATACTTCAAAAGATCATAACGTAATTTATTTAAGTAACATGTACTCGTATATAAATAAGTATAGTACATGTACATTGCCAAGGAATACATAAACATAAAAGTTTTCTGCGAAATACTCGTATCATCCTATATTGTTGATAAATTGTAGCACTGCCAATTAACTCTTACACAAATTGCCTTGGGTGGTGCTGTTGCAACTGGGCCGATGCCAGTAAGAGAGCATAGCTTCTCTTCTACTTTATCGGTTAGTCTGACTAAAATGAGTAATTGGCGCAATTGCAACAACCTTTTGCAATTTTCTACCGAATTACGAGCATCAAAAAGACAACGATGACAAAGTCAGTGGTCAGTAGATGGTCATCCTGGCATCGCGATACACTCTTGGCGTCTTAGTTGTTATTAATGAAATTGTTGTACGCATAGATGCATAAATGCAACAGTAGCAGATTATTGCCAACACAGTTTGCAGTCAATGAATTTAATGATAATGAAAACTCATAAATATCAAAAACCGATTAAACCTAATCAAGCTTAATTGCAAATTTTGAAAGAGCAACAGCAACGACAACGACAACGAAACGATCACTGCGTACTGTATACATTGAGCGAGCTGTTTGGCCTAAGATAGGTGGAGCCACAATTTGCGCGCACATAACTTATGAAAAATATCTCAATTTCCGTTTTTGAAATTGCGCTGTGCGTATTTGCACTCAAACTCACTCGGTAGCTGCCGAGCTTCCGAACTTTCGTCTCTTGTTTGCAATATCAACCGCATAAATCCTTTTGGAGCATATTCACTTGTGCTGCACCTGGACTTAATAAAATGTATTTTCATTCACAATAAATTATGCAGCAGCAACAACAGTAGCAAGATTGCAAAATATATTATAAAAAAAATTTTAATTATTTGAAGTTTGTTAATACTTGATCAACACTTAAGGGATTCAACTATGAATATAATGGATGGTGTTGATTTTGAATATGTGGAAGAAAATGTAGACTAGTATAGGGTCTCAACGAAGGTTGGAGTTCTAAGTTACTTACTCTCCCTTTTCTTCAAAACCAATTTTATCTCTACTTCTACTTCATTGTATCGGTTTGAAAATAAAGGAACAGAAGTCTTTATTGTGATTTAAAAATTGCTAATTTGACTGTGTTTTATTCTGGAGAGATTCCCTGAAGATATGTATCATGTTTAAATTGTAGAAACTGACATTAAGTGTCAAAGCAGTAGTTCCGAATGAAGCTTTAAAGTTCAAAGCTTTTTGGGAACATTATGCTAGTAAACTTTCGAGTTTTACGTTCGCGGATAATAGGAATCACTAGCCATGAGCCACTCCAAAGGTTTTCATATTTGAGCTCACCTAAGATTTTAAAAATTTGTGAGGTTTCTTTTCAAATTAATTAATTTTAGATAATGTTTCTAAGGATTCATGAATCAAAATATTCCGGGTTGTCCAATATACCCAAGAGACCAGTAACGATTCTAGGATTTGGGTTTGGGGAGGGCTAATTTTGCCAAATTAAAACATAAATATCACACTCAATATCGACCAAATCCCAGACCTAGACTAAAAACTAGTGCAAAAATTTTACCAATGTAACTGAGGCCAAACTTCAAACTAAAATCGGATAGAAATTTAGGCGGAAATTTCGACCAAATTTCAAACTCAAATTTAGACACTTTTTTATAGGTCGCATTTCAAACCAAGAAAAGAACCGAATTGAGATCGAAAATCTAAACCTTGATTAAAAAAAAAAAACAAAACTCAGACCATGAATCGGACCAAAATTCCAACAAATATCAATTAAAATGAGGCTAATTAAAGACCTAAATTCGGACTAAAAACCCAAAATTCAGACCGAATCCAAACTAAAATCAGTTCAAAATTCAGACAAAAAATCAAACCAAAATTTAGACCACAACTCAGACTAATAGTTAGACATAACTTTAGACCAAAAGGACGACAAATACCAAACGAAAGCAAACCAAAATTCAGACCAAAAACCAGTGGAAATATCTGAATCGAGCTGAATTCAGACCAAAATTTAAAACTAAATTCAGACCGGTTTCGGATCGAAATTCAGACCAAAACTCGTATCAAAATCAAGATAATTCTGACCAAAATTTCGACCACAACTCAAATTAAGAGTTAGATTAAAACTGAGGCTAAAAGGACGCTAAATACAAATTAAAAGCAAATCAAAATTTAGACCAGAAATTTGATCAAATGCTGAATAAACGCTGTTCTGAGCAAAATTTGGACCATAATATATACTAAGAGTTACACCAAAACTCAGACCAGACCAAAAGCAAGTCAAAATTTAGACAAAACACTGATTAAAACTCAAACCAAATTCAGATTAAAATTCAGTCCTAAAATCAAAACAAAATTCTGAGATACAATCAAACTAGAATTCAAATCGAAAACGGACGAAAACGTAAAAGTTAAACCAAATATCAGACCAAAATTTAGTGCTAAACTCAACCCAATAACTAAACCATTATCAAGGTTCCTAAAAGTATGACATTTATGAACTGGCGCTGAAATTATAAATTGAATGTAGTCCACTACTACTACTACACTATCAGATTTTCTGCGCCGATAAATGGATGATTTTTTTGAAGAAGACATTGTTTTGACCAATTTCTCCGAATACATGTATTGATTGGTATGTCATAATTTTTTTTTTCCAGGGAGTTCAAGGGTACTATGGAGTATTGATGGGAGTTGGAGTGAAAGTTTATTATTTTGAAGACCTATCTGGTTTGATATCTGAAGTAAAGTTGTCCGTTAAGAAAAGTTAATTCTTTTCACCGATTTTCGGAACAAATGTCTTTTAAATTTTTAGTTAAGTGGGTTCGGGGGTAGCTTTGATTTTTCGATTCCTTTTTTATTTTATTTTTATATGAGGAAAGTATATAATTATTCCAATATTAAAAAAAACTCACATAAAGAAGGGACCAGAGAGGAGGTGAAGCAAGGGATTGTATATAACTTGAAACTTTTCCTATATAACGTCAGAGAGTTGTAGGACTCCAAATTTTGTATTTAAAGTTCCCTTTAAAAAAAAATTGTGACGTGACAGTCTATATGTGTCTTGGAAGCAATTGATCAGGGCCACTAGCAGATCCTAGGGTGATAGAAATCTTACAACTTCGGATCGTTGCAAATAAATAAAAAAAAAATTTAAGAGGAGGAAAAAATAAACCCTCCTCTCCCCTCCCCCCCTCAAAAATGCCTGGAACCGCTAGGACAGTGTTGTCTTTCAAAAAGACAAAGCATTTACCTAGGCACTGACACAAAGGTCTTAAAATCAGATCATGTGCCACCCCTAGGCTAATAAGGTTAGAAAACTTTTTGTATTTATGCAGGATGCTAAGCAACTAGTATTCAATGAAATGAAAGTAAATGAGATTGGGTATGGCTCCTCCTATGCACTCATGTGCAGTGGCGGTACGTCCATAAAAGCCCAAAAGCCGGGCTTGCCTAAGAATTGGTAACTGAAAATTTGTACTCACAAAATTTTGTTTTAGCTGAAAGAATAATTGTTTTTCAATAGCTAGTATATGTACTAAAAAAATTAAATGTGGATTATGTGGAATACGAGGCTTTCAAAATTTAACATGCTATCTCGCTTATTCTAATAGGAAGTTCAATAGCTTTTTTAGTATGTGTAGTTCTAAGAAAAGTAGCAGCATAGATAGAACTCAAAAGCTGGCTTTCAGTTTTTGGTTTGTCATATGTAAAGTATTTGTTCAATTTTCTTTTATTTCTATATCTTTGCGCCATTGAGATTTTAGTAGGGTTTCCAACCAGAGAAATCTGGGTTCGTATTCTGGTTCAGGTTTAAGAAAAAAATACAAGTATGTTCCGGTTTAGGTTCAAATAAAGTTAAAGCGAAACAAAAGGGTTTTCAAATAATAGTTTTGTTTATTTACATATACATCAATACATTTACATCAATACATTTAGTTACTTAGCAATTCGCAAAAAAAAAATTGCCACATCAGTAAATGCTAGGCACGCCACTGCTCATGTGTAAGGTTAACATTACGGAGGGTGTTTCAGCAATGATTGTTGAAAATAACACAAGTTTTATATGCTTATATTTTATAAATATGAAAATCTATACAAACCTACATCGTTAGGTAGGAATCTGACTTAACCGTAGAACTCGATTCAGTTTCTACCTGCTAATTTACAAAGAAAAAAAAACATTCATATGTACATAAACTAGAGGATCCAAACATTTTCTGAAGGGGCCTTAATTATTTCGTACCTTTAAAATTTTTCTTATTCATGACCAACGATCAAAATGGTTGAGATTTACGTCGGTAAGTGGGTGTGGCTTATCCCCAAAACCCCCCTTGGGATCCTCTAGTACACACTTGTATATTTTCAAGCATCAATCATATTGCACATGTCGTCCCAGTTGCGTTGCGAATTTGTTGATTGGTTGATAGTGAATCGTTCGTTGCTGTAGGCAACACATAGTATGTACTATAGTAAGCCAGTTGTGAAAACAATTTAAATTTAATTTTATTTTGCATATTAAATAATTTGTATGAATATTATATTGTAAATTAGCACTGTACTTCATTTACGTATAAATAATATTTATACACATGCACACACTCTTAAGTCTCTCAAATGAATATACAAAAAGCAATAAATTTTTAAATATAAATGCACATATACCATATGCCTGCATGCACACACATTTGTATGTATGTATGTGTAAGTAATGACGATAGTGCAAAAACAAAAACAAAAATAAAATATGTGATTTAAATTCTAATTTAAATTTATTTTTCCATTAAAAGTTAAAACGCAGAATTGTACTGTCTGACTCTGTCTGTCTGTATGTCTGTCTAAATGTTTGTTTGTCTATCACTAACGTTGTGTTATTGTTGTCCCCTTTTTACTCTCATAACCATCATCGAGTCGAACATATTCGAGCTGTAGAAAATGAATGCATTTATTTATTTATGACACTTAATTTTAATGACTTACTTGAACACATACATACTATACATGGATATTTAATTACTCATGTACTCATAAGCGATTGCTTACTTAATTTTTGCCTTATTTTTAATTTATTGATAATATATTTATTTTATTCTTGTTAAGGCTTTACCAATTCATTGAAGAATTCCAATTGGTTTCCATTATTAAATCAATTTCAAAATCTGAAAATCACGGATTTAAACAAAGTTGCCAGATTTTTGAAAAATTAGTAATAAATAAAGATTAGAATTTTTTACTTTCTTAGTTCAGGTTTTTTTTGTATTTATGTAGATATTTAGTTAGGTATTTGCTAATTTAAATTAAATTAATTACTTTTGATATGTTGTTGTTATTTGGTTCACTTAAAATAAAGTAGACTAATCTGCCATTAAATTATTTGCAATTTCCTGCGTCACTGAGATCATTTATTACCGAACACTCTCATGCTGTGTAATTGTTCTCCAGTATGTTTATAGAAATCAAGGCAAAAGCAAAAAAGTGGTGCATTCACACTTGCAATTTTAAAATAAATTTGCATGTATTACATTTGTGAAATGAAGCAAGTTAGAAATTAATTAATTTATCCATATTAATATATCGTTAGAACAACAATAAAAAGAAAACTATAAAATTTTAAATAAATTATTATTATTAGGTACAAATTAAATAGCGATTAATGCATTGTTTAAGTTAAATACCGATTACACTAAATCATTAAAGCATAAATATTATATTTGTCTATTCGTCGTTGGTTCTAGACTCAATCGACAGAGATTTAAAGTCAAGACTAACATTATATTTTCTGGAAAATCACATACAAATTTATTCATTGAAGAATAATGTTTTGTATGTAAAATGAAATACTATCTGGAATATTTCCGCATAAATCAACACGAAAAAAAAAACAAACTAAATGTTCATCCTATAATATCCTTCAAAATATTTATTTCATAGTTTTTTTTTTTCCTAAAAAAAAGCGTAAATAATATGAATGTACATTAAGGTGGGTCACCAAAAAAGTTGAATGCCACACCACGTATTTTGAAATTTCATCCCGAGAGTACCCCTTGATCAACAAGTTCCCGGAATTTATTCAGAAAATTACAAATACAAGTTTATTCATCTAAATCTATATTGTCCCTTTCAAAGTAATCCCCATCGACTGCAACACACTTATGCCAGCGTTTGATCCAATCCTCGAAACATTTTTTATATTCGGTTTTCAGTATGTCCATCAGTGCTTCCTGCGATTTTTCCATTACTTCCTCTCGGCTGCTGAAACGCGCTCCCCGTAATGGTTTTTTAACTCGATTGAATAGAAAGAAGCCACAGGGAACCAAATCAGGTGAATTCGGTGGCTGTTGGATGGTATTTATTGCATTTTTCGTCAAAAAATTACGAAAAGTGATGGCGCTGTGCGACGGTGCGTTATCATAGTGCAAAATACACGAGTTTTCTATCCACAATTCTGGTCTCTTTCGGCAAATTGCTTCACGGAAACGCCTCATAACGCCCAAATAATACTCTCTGATGGTTAATTTGCCAAATTTTTGACCAAAATTTCTTTTACTTTATCAACGTTTTCGTCGGTTTTCGATGTCGATGGTCTGCCACTGCGTTCATTATCTTCGATTGACCCACGACCACTTTTGAGCCGCTCGTGCCACTGGTAAACGACCGTTTTCTTTAGAAAATCGTTGCCGAAACACTTTTCCAACATTTCCAACTTTCGCGCACCATTATATCCGTTATTTACACAAAATTTAATACAATAAAATTTAACAAAATTGTAAAAAATCGCCAACACACACAGAGATAGATGAACTCTTGGCTACGTAACTTTTGCAAAAAAAAAAAAAACACAGAACTCAAATCGGAACGATGGGAGCGCCACACGGTGGTTATTCCGGGAACTTTTCAATCAAGGTGGTATTTCACGGCAAAAAAAAAAAATTCCTGGCGGCTTTTATAAAGTCTCCACAACCGTCTTTTTAATATAGTTTTGTTATTTGATGTCAGATCGGCAAGTGTAATACATATATCAAAGGAAAGGTCTCTTTGAGTACGGTTTTCTTGACCTTTGATATCACCTTCGACTAGTTATTTCAAGTTTTAGGTGTTTTTGCTCTATTACCCCCTAAATATTGATAATTCTTTTTAACAACATTAAAGCCCTCTAAAAATCTTTAGCCCAGGAAAAATTTTATTTGATTTAGTTAAACTGATGAAATTATTAATTATTCTGAGTTATTTCGGATTTTTATAATAAAACATTAACACAGATTTTTTCTGAAGCTTTGTCCCACTGCAAGTTTTTTGTTTGCGAATTAAATAAGATTTTTTAGAGAGCTTTAATGTTGTTAAAAAAATTATTAAAATTTAGGGAGCACTAGAACAAAAACATCTTGAACATAAAAAACTAGTCAAAGATGATATCAAAGGTCAAGAATAGGCCTATCCTTTGATATATTACACTTGACGATCCGACACCAAATAACAAAACTATAAGGGAACATTTTTTGCCCTGAAATACTCTCAACTTTTTCTTTTCCGTAAAGGGTGACCCGACCTAATGTACATGTTGAAATTTTATCTAAAATATTTAATTGATACGGAGTCAAAAGAATTCACAACTTTCAAAGCATCGAAAGGTGCTGCCGCATAGAGTTTTCTATTTCTTGTTTTGGGTTTTTCTTTTGAGCAAAAAACTGGAGGAAAATGAAATAATCTAATAGAAAATAGTATATAAAATTCCAATCAGGTTGAAAAGAAAAACAAAAGACTTCAGAACCGAACGTACAGTAGCATGTTAACGTTTATAAATAATAGAAGGCCATCGAAATTTTGAAAGTTGTTTGTCCTGACAACAATTATGGAAAAATATCGAAAATAATAATTCGAAAACTTTGCAAACCAAAATCACCTTTACGAGAAAAATGAGTTTAAAGTTTTGCATCAAAGTAGCATTGATTTCTTCTTGAGACCGTTTATGTTTAAAAAAAAACTCAGATAAGGAATACTCCTTAAATAATTTTTTAAGCTAAAATGAGGTAATCGTCCGAGCATCGCTATTATTGTTATAAACAAATTCTATAGCAAAACTCAAAATATAAAAACTTCAAATCTGCTTTAAACGACTTCTAGATGTCCTAGAGATCTGAAATTTCGTGTACACTTTCATAATTGATAACAACAAAATAATCCATAGCTATTTTTTGGCCAGTAAATCTTTTTTTTTTGTTTAATTTGTTTAAACAATTGCAAACATTTTTTTTTGTACTTATACCGTAACGAAGACCGAACTTAATAGCGAATGGCATTACGAAGAGTTTTGTATTGGAAAAAACCAGTACAACTTCATTTTGATTTTATTTTTGTTGCATACGCATCTTGTTGCTGCAGTCTTCAACCGGCGGAAAAGATCCAGCTCGTAATTCTTGACTGAAACAAAAAAATTTTGCCTTATCACATATTTTTCTTGTGGAAAAAATCGTGAATTCATTATTTTTCTCGGGTTTAAAAAAAAAATAATTTAATATTAAAGAAAAAAAATTTGGTTCGATTCAATAGATCGTTTCGAAGATAGTTTGATAGACACACAAACTCTTCATTTAATATTATTTAATTATGTAATTAGCAAAAATATTTAATAAAATTAATTATTGAGAATAGAATTTTAAGCTGTGTGACGTTGTTGCTTTGCAGTTCGCTGACGACTACTTGTTCTGTCGTTGACAGTCGTTTAGTTTTTTAGCCCGTCCCTCAATTTAGGAAATTTGTTGGACCTGCTAATTCAGGACACCACCTTAAAGGGAAAAACGTGTTCATTTCGACAAAACGACAAAATCTTTTGTTAACTTTTTAATTTTGATATTTTGTTAAGAAACGAAAGTTTTAGAATTTAGCGAATTTTTCTCTATAAAAAATGCGAAACAAATAATTTGTTTCAATGCTAATCAAAACTTTTGCTAAATAAATGATATTGAGTTTCACCTTGCATTTCTAAATATTTCGAAAATTTAAGATTTGAAGACGTGAATTTGTTTTATGCTCATAAATTGAACAAAAAATTTAAGAATTCAAAACTCAAAAATCTCTCGTAGCAGCGTGCTAGACTTTTATTTGTGGGGTCCCAGGTTCGATGAGAACTTTCTGCCTTTTCCGCTTTCTTTCCTCTGTTTCCCTCTGTATTTCTCTCTTTTTTCTCCTCTCTTCACTTCCCCCTTAAATTTTTTTTAGATTTTTTCGATTTCCAGCTCCAAATTTCTTTTCCCTTCTCTCTCACATTCATCAATTCTTTTGTTTTCTTTATCTCTTCAAGCCACTCCTCAATTTTTGTCTAAACCTTGATTGTTTCTCACTATTTAAAATAAATAATAATTATTAAAAATTAACTAATATCATATCTCCGTGCATATTTCGCAATGGATCATAGGCCCTCCGTTGCTTCAATGCCTTTTATGTATGTAAAAATATATACCTACATATCTGTTTTTCATTGAAATTTTAATCAATTGATACTCTGTCAATGTTGGTGACACTTTAGTTTGTGGCATTCGTTAGCAGTAGATGTGAATTTCAATTTGAACTTACGTAGTAAAGCAATACAAGTGCGTAATTTGAGCTCACAGGTGACCCTGTGAGACTGTGGCTCTCTCTGTTGGTTTCTTAACCCATTTCGATTTGGCCGATATTTATTCAGTTTGACATTCAATTTCTATAAATTTACGCGCATATGCGTACGACCAGCTCAGCATGTGCTTAAGGAAATAGCCCATTAATATTGCATATATACACATATTGGCTGGCTGGTGATAAATTTTTTTTTGGGTCAGTCAAAGCTATACACAAAAGAAACTACTTAACTTGTCATAGGCGGTGCGTGTATATGATACATCTAAACGAGGCCAGTATCTAATCTTTTAGCTGGCACAACGAGGCAACGCAGTATGGTCAATCTCAAACCGATAGTTCGATTGTCGATCGTTTGAACTTATGATCGTACATGGCAACGGTCTGAATATGAATATCAAATAACAAAAGCAACAATGGCGACAATTACGATTGCAGCAGTTGGAGGTGAAAATCTTAGTTCAATCGAGGGAAACACTTGTATCTTTTTGAATGCAAGAAATCAGTGTGCAGGGGGGACTTATTTTCTCACTGCATTGCTGCGCTGCTGGATGCAACATTAAAATGAATAAATTTATAAATTTAAGTCAAAAAAAAAAAAAAAAAAAAAAAGAAATGGAGATAGAGCATAGAGAAAATATTGTGTATTTTATGTATGTATATCAGTAGATATGTAAATGCACATGAATATCATTTAGATACTTTCGAGGAGATAAAAAAACTAAGAGAGAAAGGCAGCAGCAGCATTAGCAGCAAAGGTACACGCACACAAGTAGAGCACAAGTGGAAATTTTAGAATATTATCCTGAACTAAATCAAACTCTATCTTTTGCTAGATATCCATTACAGTTTAATTCGCTTAATTACTTCAGCGTTATTAGTTCTAAGTGAGTTTTCCGTCGTCAACGCAGTTAAGAGAAATGCTTCTGAGAGCCTGATTTGTAAATTGTAAATTTTAGTGACATTTTTGTAGTGATTATGTGATGGACTGCTACGCATGTTGCCCGGGTTTGGTACGGTCAAAAATCAAAATTAGAATAAGCAAGTTTTTCTTTATGGCACCATCTTTTGGGTTGCAATCGCAAACCTTCAAGAGTAATAGTACTAATACTTAATGCTACAAGTGAAACGGTTGAAATAATTTGATATAAGTACATGGAAGGCATTATGCATGAATCGAAGTGTTGGCGCTAGCTCTTGAAAGGATTTATGCTTTACTCTATTAACTTACACTATCCTTGCATGGGGATTAGCCCTCTTTGTATTATACTACAAAATGTATCTTCATAATATCCCCTTTCCATAATGACAATATCATCGGCATGGTTATGCCCTTGTATTCACAGAAAAAGAAGTGATAATGCAATCGCTTGTGGACACCCTTTTGTAGTCTTATTGCGGTTGACCTCACGTTGGTATCTGCTTTCCTTACACCTAACACAGAGGTGGTACATCCATTAGAGCTCTCTTGTTAGCCTTGTGAAAGATGTTATTAAAAGCTCCTGCAATGTCCAGAAAAAAACATACTTACTTCTATTTCTTTACTGTATAAAGTGAATTGCGCATAACTGCTCGCTCTATTTACCTACATGTTGACATGAATGCATGGACATCTTTTCCAATCTGATGTGTAATCTTTCATCTATATCTTCGGTATGAAGGTCACTAAAAATTTTTTCCAGATTCTTGGAGTTAATTCTGTAACTAGGATAGCCACAGTTTTTGTCTGAAAATCAGTACATTGAGTTTGAATTAAATTGAAAAATCAGCACAATTTATTGTAAACTCACTTTCCGAAATCACCACAGCAAGTCTGTTTCTTTCCTTCCTTAAAAAAGTGAATATTGAATAGAAAATTCTCTTGGGGGGCTTGTTTTTATACATTTGGGAATGTGTCTGTGCTTCTGTCTACATTTTTCTTAAAAGATTTTAAAGTAATAATAAATTCAAGATAAATTTTGATTAAAAATGTAAGGAATTTATAGATTTTTTAGATATAGATTTAGAAAAATTAGTACTAAAACAATGCAAAATCCTAAATTGCAGTAGATTTTCATACAGATTGCAGAATTTTAAAATTAGTATTGTATTTGAAAAAGAAAAGCATAACGTCAGTACCAAAGTCAGATATCAGTACGTATGTATATTAGATGGCTTATTTGCTCCATACATTTTGCTAAAGTATTTCAGATCTTCCTTAGTTTATCTTGTACATAAAAGAATTTCAGATATCTACTCCTATTTAAATAGGCTGCTTAAGCTAATGACGTAGCCAGTTAATTTACTAGTTCAAATATAACTCAATTAAAAAAATTTTTGTGTTTTTAATAAACTAAATTGAATTACCTACAATCCTACATAATTTAATTAAAAAAAAAAAAAAATACCGCTATCCTTAAAATCCTAACGGGTGAATTTAAAAATTTAAAAAAAAAGTACCAAATGGTCGCTTTAAGCGCTAGGGGTGGCTTTCTGTTCGGTTGTATCAAAAAACTAGCAGTTGCTTCGGGAAAATGCGTACTCAGAAGTACATTTCCTCTTTGTCCTTCATCGATGGTGTAGCTCCCATCTGAAAGCTTTAAAGCAATCATTGTCTCTATCCTAACTTTCGCTAGTTCTTTCTGGATTTTAGCGGCTATGGGAATTTGCACAATTTTTTTTCATCCTTCTATGTAGTGCTTTGGAGTATTCCTTTCAACCAGCTTCAGCGTTTTATATCTATGTATGTCAAGTCAGTGTAGGGCTTCACAATATATTGGCACTACGTTTTGCTATGTTTCCAATCATCTTCATTCACCGGACCTTTATATCGATATGATGAGACTTTCACTTATTCATTTTATGCCTCAATACCCAGATATTTTCACATTAATTTTCGACAATTGCTTGTAATCTAAAATTTTATATCACGATAGCAAGCTTCTACCGACGTAGAATGCATTGATAGTGTATGCGGAGTTTTACTAGTTACAAAAGCTTCATTACTTAAAAACGATTTTTGAACCAAGAATTGAGCTTCAAATTCCGTGTACAACTTCATTGCAGGTTCAAGCAAATCTAACTCCGCGATGCCTCATGTAACGAACAGTAATATTAGTAAACCATAATATTTTATTAGAATGTGTGTACTTAGTCGATAATGGGTTCATTGACCATTTCAAATGCGAAATTGGTCAACAGTTATTAACGTTTTCTACTGCCAAATGCAGTAAAATCAGACACGCTCGCAAATATGTATGCGTGCGCATGCGTTTGCAAAACCCAAAACAAACAATTTTCGTACCATTTACAAATTATCCATCTCTCTTTCCGTCTATCTGTCTATCTCACTAACTTGCGACTGACGGTTATGCGTAAGTTGAGATGTTAATCGTTTGTATGTATAAATATTTATTTATGTTTGTGCATATGCGTTGCTGTTGCTGCTGGAAGTGGTGTTTGTGGTAGTGGTGGTGGTGGTGGAACTTATAAAGCATCACCATCTTCATCATCGACATCGTCAACGTACCAACAATAATCAGCCCATAATGTTTTCTTCGTATTGCCAATAACAAACAATTTAACAATTCGCATTCACAGTGATTGTTGCGGTTGTTGTTACTGTTGACGCGTGTGTGTTTGTATGTGCAGTGGTTTGTAGCAAATACTTTGGTAGTGCAATAATAATAACAACAATATATATAAACTTACATACGTGCTTACATGCTCTTACATATGACACATACATACATATTTATTTATATAGGTATATACATACATACGTACATGTAAGTGCATATATGCAATTCTGTACTTATATGGTGCGCGTCTGCTAATTAATTCCCATTAAACGCTTTTATTATTATTGCTGTTATAGTGGTTGTTGTTGTTGCTGTTGTTGTTATTATGACAACTGTTGCTGCTGCACTTTACCATTAAAATGGATTTTTTGCATTCTTGTGTTTTTTTTCTCCTCTCCTTTATTTGACTTGATGGATTTTCTTTTCTTCTTTTTTTTCTTCGTATATTTTTATATGTCTATCTGTCTGTCTGTCTGTCTATCTGTCTGTCTATATGTTCGTGCGTTTATCTTCTTATTGCATGTGACATACCAGAAATGCTTTTAAACACATTTCCATTGAAATATAAATGTATTGAAAATGAATTGCAATTGTTGCTATTGCTGCTGATGTTATTATTGAATGTCAAAAATTTATTTTCTATATACACGATATACGAAATGTTAATGGGCACTCCACTACTATTTCAATTTCTATTGTAATACGTATATGGGCAAAATAATAACAACAACAATAAGGACAATTAATAGAATTTCTCTAAAACTAAAATAAGTTTTTAAAATCTTCTTCTTTTTTTTATAATATTTTCAGATCAATATTGCGGTGCAATGCCTGAGTACAGATTTCAGCAGTCAAAAAGGTGTTAAGGTAAGCAGTAATCTAGTTACTTATTTTTTAATCAGCATGGGAAAAGTATAAGAATCATGTAAACATTTCTTGGCGTTTGAAATAAGTTTAATTTAAGTGTTCAGCGACTTATATGCCAAATTTTCATCCGAAAATATTTCTACTACTACTACTATTATTGCACAACAGCCCCTGGAGGGCCAAGGCCTATCTTTTTTTTTGGATTCTTCTGAAGAAATTACCTTTTTATTCCATTAATAGGACTATAAGAGGGATGATGTGTTCCCGAAAAATGTTACTCGCAGCATTTTACTATAGGTCATTTAGTCTTTAGTATGACCACTAATTTTTGTTTTAGTATAACAAAATTAATCGAATATAGTCAAAAACTCTATGATTTTCTGTTTTGTTGTATAAAATATATTTTTGGTTTGAAAATATTTCTGGATAAATACATTAACATATAAATATTGTTTTTTTTTCTGCTAAAACTAAGTTTTTGGTGTTTAGTGACCAATAGAAAAAATTTAGGAGCCACATTTTTATGGAATATATTAGCTGTCTTTGAATCATTTTTCAACGATTCTTGGGGAAAAAGCAAAATTGTTTATGCAAGTGGTTGAGAACTCAAACTATCTTATTAGCCAAGATATCTAAGGTTTCATTTATTTTATAGTCAAAAACTGAATAAACTTTAGGATCGCGTAATATATAAATTAGATGTAAACTTTAAGGCTTATTACGCAGGGGCACAAGCAGTTTCAAAATTATTTAGATTTATTTTAATAATTTTTAATTGGATTTTCGGTATACCATAAATCAAAGCCCAATACGAAAGTCTGCAACATTTTTTCATTCAATACAAATTTAAATGATTTGAAATTTCCTGAGGCAAAGTCGTCCACTTTCTTGCGGATAAGTATAAATTTAGGAAATTATTTTTGAAGCACTTCCCAAATGAATACGTTCAAAAGCAAATCATTTGTACTATCAAATTAGTAAAAAAGTTTTGACTAATCTCTATTAGTTATTGTTTAAGAACATTTTTAATTCGATTTGAAATTTCCGTGGCAAAGTTGGGTACTCCCTTGGGCAAAGTCGGGATTTTTTCTAAAATATTGAATATGAAGACTCTGCGAATAATGAAAAAGTGAATGTGAATAATAAAAATAGAAATTTGCTAATACAAATGCGAATAATTTTTGTTATCTTAAAAAAAAAAAAATGGTTTTTAAAACCATTTTAATATTTTTATTAAAAAAATGTAACACATGTGCTTATATAAAAATTAAGATTTTAATATTCAAAATTAAATAATTGGAGATTACATTAGAAAATTTAGAAAATTTTTTCAGTTCATTGATGTCGACTTTTATTATCTTTTTTTTGGAACATCAATAAAATTGCGCATTAAAAATTGCGAATGCGAATATCGAAAATTACGTAATGTGAATTATTTCATTTCAAATTTTTATTTCTCGGGTTCAAAATAAATTTTTTTTTTTCAGAATCTTGTAAGCACAACGAAGTTTTCGAAACAGGCGCGTACACAGAAAAAAGTTTCAGGGGCGGTTTTCTGAAATATTTTTTTTTGCTAAAATTTCGTTTTTCTCATTATCTAAAGTGTAAAGGTATATTCTGGCCTAGAGTTTTTGTTTTAGTTTTTATTGTATTGTTAGAGAGGCTTTTGTCGTTGTACCGCGATCTGTAAGATCGATTGTGAGTCCATCATTTATATCTAGTCTAATCTGCCTAGAGTATCACATCCAGTCCAGTTTCCCTCAAGATCTATGGATGTTAGTTCTGTACTAGGAACTTGGTATATACCCAGACATTTCCTTCTTTTGTGGATCAGTGCTTAACGCTGACCTAAAATTTGTTCTGATGATTCATCATCCTCATTCCCTATTTTACAAAGGTGTTCCCTGAGCCTGTAGTGCCCAGTCAGAATATCAGCTAATATGCTCAAACTGTTTTTATTAAGACCAATGCAAAATGCGTATCTACACTTATAGTTACCTAGAAGAGCTTTGGATTGCCTCAGTCCCAGAAGATTGGTAAAGAGTTTTCTCTTGTTCCTCTCTTCCTGCCTGAGAAATTCCTTAATTACGCTATCTCCGGTCCCACAGAAGGATTCAAGTCCCACGAAAGTGGTTGCTGCCCTCTTTCTAGCAAGCACGTCTGCTTGTTCATTACCCTCTATTCCTACATGTTCAGGGACCCAATATAGAGTGACTTTATTGCCCTTGCCCAGTTGATTGAGCGTGCTCAAACAGTATTACACCAGTTTAGAGGTGATTTCAAAGACATGTCCGACATGACAGCGATATCTTGCCGTTTGTACTTACTGTCCAAGTTGAATTGCACACATATATTGATTGCATGAATTTCAGCTTGAAAGATGCTAGGATATTTCCCCAACAGCTTAGAGTATTTGATTTTTGGCCCAAATACTCCTGCCCCAGTTCCATCCTCAGTTCGTGACCCATCTGAATACCACTTAATCGTGTGTTCTTTGAGTGTTTCGTTGTATTCTACACCCTCCCATTCTTTCTTACTACTAAGTTTTGCAACAAATTGTTTTTCAAAACTATACTGTTTGCCCATTCAGTCCTGGGGACAGTCCCAGAGATAGTTGTCTTTCGCAGGGTAATCACGGTTAGCAGGTCCTATAGGTCTCCCCGTTAGCCTTTTATCATTTCTTGTTGCTCTTACAATTGCTGCCTAGGAGGTGTCCTCTATTACGAGGTGTAATAGACTGGGCTCCAGGAGTACTTCCAACTCAGTGGCCTAGAGTAATTTCGAACTAAAACTTATGGGAAATATCTAATCATGTTGGCATATCTAACGACATTAGAAAGCGGAAATTCATCTGGATAGGTAACATATTGAGGAAGGACCGGCACATTATTGCCCACTCAGAGTTGGAATGAAGCCCTATGCACTAGACGAATAGGAAAATTCAAAACAAGATGGAGGCGAACTGTATATAATGAAACGTGCAAATCGTTTAAAGAATTATTTTGGACAAAATTAAATTTATAAAAAATAAAAATAAGTTTATCATAAGTACATAACTGGTAGTAATTTTTCCTTTTCAAATTTTAAACTTTGTAATCAAATGTACTCTGAAACAATTTTTTATGTTATTTCGTATTAAGTGTGAGCTGAGTAAAATCTGAAATATTAATATTCGACCGATTTCGGGGGGCACTTAAACCTATAAAACCCCTTCCCCCTCTGCGTATGCGCTTGCTCTTTTTTTATGTCAAAAACTGAAAACCGTCAATGATATTAATATTAATAGAAAACAACACAATTGCTGAATAATCAATTTCCCAATTATTTTCCTTTTTCTAACACACTGCGTGGCATCTTCTTTTGTATACAGTTGTTTGGAAGGAAATCAGTTGAGTTTTTAATAAATAAAATGATAATAAGATTGTTCTCTTCAAATGTATATTGTTGTGAATCTCTGACATTTAATAAATTGAAATGAATTAAGGCGAGGTGAAGATGAGGGTGCAAAAGGATCTTAACATTTGACAATGTAACTCAAACACTTTATAACAAAATAAAAAAAAACAATTGAATATAGATATGTAGGTACTCTAACGAATCCTAAAATTTCCTAAAGGGGGAAGTTTTAATTTGTTCGTCACCTATGCACTTAAAATTTTTTTTTTTCATTCATGGCCAATGATCATAGTGTACGAAATTTTCATCGGTAAGTGGTGAAGGGGTTTAACCCCGAAATTCCTTCTTTGGCTCCATTAGTGTGTAGGTACATATACCCGTAAACATTTACCAAATAATATCGAATTGACAGTGAAAAACTGCACAATCAAAGTGTATATGACAATGACAGTGGAAATCTATTCGGCATCAACAAAAACAACAAAACGAAAGAAAAAAAGAAAACTCTAACGAGAAAAAGAAAAACTGATTATTATTTTTCCATTTGCTACACCAACAATGAATACAAATAACAAGAATTTCTGAAGATTTTTTCGGTTTATCATGTACGCAGTGTTGAGAGGCCCGTAGAAATAAATACATGTAAAAAACTGAGATTTCATACTATGGGACATGGTTTCACTGAACCCCATTGACCAAAGAACATAGCAATGAAATGAGACACCTGTGTGCACAATGTACGTACAAACACATATGCAAGGGTTCCATGCTCAAATACACAGCTAACAAAAAAAAAAAATCAACAAAAAAAAGAAATGAAAACTAAAAATAATATGAAATGCACGCAATCAACAATTTGGAAAAAATTCGTCTCACTAAAGAGACACTGAAATGTTTGTTATCTTAATTAAAAAAAAATTAAAAAAACAAGTAATATTTAAGTTTTTTGAATATCATTTCAATATATTTTGTATCTTCATCTTTCCAAGTTCCATTTTTTATTTCTGCTGCTGTTGTTGTTGCTTTTGGTGCTCTCGTTATCGTTGAACATTTTTTTGTCACCTGCAGTTAATATTTTTTACAGTCGCCCACTTATGTATACCTATGTAAATATGTATGTATGCATAATATTTCTGATCCGCTTTAAAGCCATTAATAATAAATTTTTTCGTTTGCGACATGCAAAATTGTTGTTAATAAAAAGAGTTAAAAATAAAAAATAAAATTTTCAGTCGTGCGTCTCACATGATAGATTGCATTTGTTCGCTGTAAAATAAATTTAAAAAAAAAGAAAAGAAGTTAACTAAAAAAGCACAGACAAACAAAAATGAAGCATTTCCAACACTTTTCTTGTGTCACACATTGCCACATTGCTACATTGCCACATGATACAGCAATGTAGTGCGTACACACATACACACACACTCACGCATACACATCCATTTCGATGCATTCGATTTCATGTGCGACACGATGTAAGGCAAATGTTAAATCGATATTTTATTGACAGAAATGTAATGTCGTTCGTGGTTCATTCCATTTTTTTTTTATTTTGTATCTTGTTTGTTGTTATTTGCAATTGTTAAACATATTTATACCGGTCAAAAACATTGAAAAAAATATAATATACAAGTATATAAAATATAAGCATTTAACAAAAAAAAATCAATATAAAAAAATAGTGCAAAATATCGCTGCACGAAGCACCACATTAAACGCCAATCACTGCCATCATCTTTGCAAGCTCGCAAAAAAGATGCATTAATAAACTTACATATATGCACATATTAATGGTATATACATAAGTATGTTTGTTTGTATGAAGTGAAAACAAATCAAAAGAAAACTTATTAAAGCAACAATTGCAGTTGTCTATGGATGCTTGTAACATGGCTGTACACCAATGCACCAATTTCATTTCACACAAATCAGTAGTTATCCATAAATATGTATTTTCACTTATGCGACAGTTTAAGTAAAATTTTTTAATCACTTTTTAACTTTGTGCATTTGTACATATTTATTGAAAATATGAAAGCGTTTTGCTTTAGCTCATTCGTGAAAAACTATAATTTTGACTCTGATTTGATATAGACCTCGCCTGTGAACTCATTCAGTCAATAATTGACTACTGGTTGCAAGATTAACATGGCAGACATTCTGAGAGTTTATTACAATGAAAATATGTGCATTTTAGTTATTTTCGAAAAGTTCGACATCCACAAATTTCGGAAAATATAGAAGCGATGTTTTTCGATATATGAATCACGACCCTCAGAACAACCACACAGTCTTTGAAAATTAGTTTTAATGATTTCACGACAAACAGTTTGCCATTAGGGGACTAAAAAGAGTCTTAGAAATAACATTTCTAAGAATTTTCCCTAAAAAATAAGTGCATGCATAAGATTTACGAGCTGCTAAATTAAATTTCTATATCAATTGTTTTGCAGGCCAATAATTTAGCTTCAACATAGATTAGCACTGTACATAGGATCTCTATCAATAGCTTAGGAATGAATGGATTAATCTCAACGAAATTTTCCACAGAGAAAGCTTAACAAAAAAATTTAACTTCTCGTTTATTTTAAACCTATAACTAGGGTTCCAGGTCTAGCAGAGAGTCCTGAGGAATAACTTGAAAATGCGGTTATCAATCATAGAGAAAACTTAAATGTAAAATTAAACTTTTGGTTTCTGAATGAATGAAATCGCTCATTAGCGACAATACAGTCACAACTCAAAATTTTGAATTTTTCAGGAGAAGTTTTTAAAGTTTTTAATTTTATATATTTTGTGTAGTGATGGAAACTATAGAATAAAATTCATTCGATAGTTTTGAAAAAACACTCGAGTGACTTTTTCGACATATGCCAACGATTTTGTTTCTGTAAGCGAAATATTCGAATAAATGAATTCGACTGAACTAATCGTTCGTTCTTAAAATTATTCATTCAGTATTTCAATAGTTGAAATTACTCTGTAGTTTTTATCACTAATAACTAGTTCGAATAAATGCATGAATGAAAAGACTAAATTGTGTATTAACGTACACAAGGCAGAAGTGAAACTTCTTGTGAACTAAACGAAACACAAGCAAATGAAACTTTTCAATTGCTAAATTTTTTACTTCATTGGCTTGTGTTTTTTAATTTCATTTGCTTGTGTTTCGTTTAGTTCACAAGAAGTTTCACTTCTGCCTTGTGTTCGTTAATACACAATTTAGTTTTTTTTTGGGATTAATGCTAGAACGAAAATTGCAACTCTGTACCGGTAATGCCGATGACAATTGTAGCAAACTCTTTTTGTGTGCGACATCTTCATGTAATTCCTTGGACACTTGCGCCATCTGTATGTGAAATGTATAACTGTCATAAACTTTTAGATGGCGACGCTACACATTGTTCTTTCTGCCATAGACGTGTGTGTGTAATTAATATGTTATATTGAATTAAAACTATTTATGAATCGTTTATTATATAGTTTGCTCGTGAATTCAGTTACGGAATATTGATATTTAGCCCCTCATGCACATTGCTCGACAAAATTATGTCGCATTGCAAACTTACGCGCGACGTCACATCCGGTTGGTTTTACTCTAGGACAAGAGAAAAGAAGTTTCACTTCAAAAATCGTTCAGTTACTAACTATCCAGAGTTCCCATCACTAATTTTGTGCGAACCTAACAATGATACTTCACTTTACAAGTTTCGACCATAATTTAAGCTTTTCCTACAATTTTTGCTGAATTTTCAAAATCTTACAGCTTTGAACCTCTCGCGGCACAAATAAAGATTATCTGATTTAAAAATTCTTTTTGAATAATGTTTGTATTTGCAAGGATTGCTGTGGAATATGAAAAAATTTTCGGCCAAAACCTTTTTGAACCTTATGATATTATCTGATTTCAAAATTTTGTTTCCATTTCGCTGTTTATCGTGTCCCAAAAATGTTGCTTAGCATGATCGATTTTGTGAGTCAATGTATATAACGTCATAAATACAACAATATTTTACCCTTCGAATGTAGTCAAAGTAATTCAATCGTTTTATTTCAAGGATTGCTGTGACTCCTTAAGACGCCTTCATTAAAAAAAAGTATCAGCTATAATCGCTTAGGGGGTTATAAACGATTTCATGAGTCAAAAAATCGCAACATTTTTATGACGTATTTCGAATAAACATACTTTCAAGAGTTTAAAAAATGCCTGTCCGGTGACCGCGATATGTCAAAAACTACTTGACCAATTCATCCAATTTTTTTTAATTTTTTTCCTAGTTACAATACGGAGTACTTGAACGATCACTTTTTTCATGCGCAGTATTTGTCTTAACTAATAATTTTGTTTAAATACATTTTTGAGACACAAAAAATCGACTTTTTTTGCATCATGCTTTACGTATGAGAAAAAGATTTTTTTCAAAATTTTTAGGCGCTGTAGTACACAACTGTAAATTTTTTGTCTTTTTGATTACAGTTGAGTTGTTGTCATTCAATCGTGGTCACTGCCAGACTTTGCAGAAAAAACTAGCATCAGGACAAGAGCTACAACTTCTAAAATTTTCATTATTTTTTCATATCCGACCTCTGTTTTTTTTCGTAAGAATATGTATTATGTATGCTAGTTTCAAATAAATTATTTCAAATAGTCCAAAAAAAATCACAAATATGCCCTAAGTTTCCCGCACCAAAACGTATATAACCCCTTAAGGGCAGCTTACTGCCGAGAGGCGTGAAAAATGCATGGACTTGGGAATTTTTTCTTAAAATAAAATAAATACTTTCAGAAATGTGTTTTGGCATATTTTATTCTTCTATCAATGGAAAGTAAATTCTAGTTTTATTTATAAAAAAAAATCGAAAATGACGGCTCTAGCTCCCATAAAATAAAACCATGCAAGGCGTGTTTTGCCAGTTTATCTGAAACAAAAACGGTTAAAAATTATTAAACTAAATTAAATTCGTCAACGGAAGAAAAAATATTTCTGAATTAATTTTTGACAAAAATCGGCCTTATGGCCCCGAGAACTGGATTTCCTTTCACTAGCTAGATTTTATTTCAAGAATACGAAACAGTCAATTCACAGCAGTGACGGCCATTATACACCACTAGCAAAAAAGAAATAAAAAAGTACGAAAAAAGGAACTGAACAGCCTTAAGCAAACACGTCAATCATATATTTTGTTACTAAACTCTATGCGTGGCCGTCACTGATTTAGATGCTAAATTATAGACCGATAAAAATAAACTAAAAGAGTGTTCGAATAAAAGAAATTTTCATTTTAATGTGCATATTTTAATATTGCAAGTGTTTAATTTTAACTCTCTAGTAGGCCGATTTTTTTCAGAATAAAAAATATGAGGATTTGTTGTTTTTAAGGTATAATGTAGTCGAATTGGAGTCATTATTTTTACTCAAGGTAAAAATAGGTGGTCCATTAAAAAGTTTATAGCCCCGATAAATGGAAAATTAAAAAATTATTATGTATTCAAATTGCATAAATGTAAAATATAATCAATTGTCTACTTCCTAATACCTTTTCAACTCCAAACAAAAAAAACAACTATAAATATTTTTTATTAAAAACTTAAACTATCACAAATAATTTTAATATCACCCCAAAATAATTTATTTTCGTCAATTACTCGATCTGATCTTCAACTGGCAATAACATCAAAACGAAACATCGCACAGAGTATTTGTAAACGTCTTTTAAATTGTCTCAAGCGGTAGCCCGTCTAGGACGGTCCTGGCTTCTAGTGGGTTAAGCATAATCCAGATAGATATACATACAAAGAAACAAATTTTGAACTCACTGCGCAAGGTAATCGAAGAAAACAAATAAATTTATTTCAAAATTTTTGCTGCACGCATTCGCTGTGGACATAGACGCATACGTAAACGGAACGGAGCGACTAATCACCATTGGACACGCATCATTTTCGATTTTCATTTAATATAGAGATTTGAAAAATTGAAAAATTAGCAATTTAAATTTTTGGTTGCGAAAATAAATGAAAATGTCCAATCGAAATATCGCAGTAATTGTGATTAATGTGTTTAACATGAGGCAAAGAAATTGAATTGAAATATACGTATATAAATAAATGCAAGTATTTGCCTTATATCTATCGTTTATGCTACATTCTCTCCGTTTTGTGCTCTTATGGACAGACTGACAGACAAACAGAGACACAGACTCCTGATATTTTTCTATTGCGCGCATCTGTATGGCACACAAAACGGATGTTGATAGTTTCACTGCAATCCATTATTTTTTTCCCATTGCTGCTTTTCATCTAGCTATACCCACTAAACCACCAACAAACTGGCCAGTAGTTAGTTAATTGCAGCAATGGCGACAACAATATTCAGTTAATTGTAGAAACGCGCGGATATGATGTGATTGTGATTTAGCTTACGCGCTTACGTAAATGCGATTTACGTTGCTTGCGTAACCAAAACCGCTCAACTCAACACTTGCGAATTATTTTTTTTTTTATGATTTTTTTTATGTGTGTTTTTTTTGTATATATGTATTATTCGCCATTTATTTCTTTTTTAATTTTTAAACTAATTAATAATAAAACTATTTCCTCTTTTTGCATTGCCGTTTCAGGGTCTGCCGCTCCACATACAAATCGATACATTCGAGGATCCCAGAGATGCACAAGTTTTCCATCGAGGCTACTGCCAAATTAAGGTTTTCTGCGATAAGGTGAGTTGACATGCAATTATTTTTATTTTATTATTGGGACATTTTTTTTTAGTAATATAGTTGAATATATACAAGCAACAATTGCCATGCAATTAAGTAGTCGTATCCTCGGTTATAGCCAGAACAACAACAAACCGCCAAGCAAACAACGGTAGCATGATAGTGATATGTACATAGCTAGTATGGCATAATGATAACTTTTTACATTTTCGACTCTTTCTCTTTATGCATCCTCAGACATCAGCTTACCATTTGCCACTTGCAACTCTTGTACGCAAATGACAGATAGGTAGGCGTCAATCAATGACAACAGCATCAACACGCAGCAACAAGAAGCGTCGAAAAGCTTCAAAGAATCGCAAGAAACACAGAATACAGCAATAAAAAAAAAGCATGAGAGGCGACGAGCACAAATGTAACTTGCAGCTTTTTTTATGTTGCTGTTATTGTTACTGTTGTTGATGCTGTTGCTACATTTTTGCGTTGCAATGCGTTGTGTTGCGTTACGTTCTTGCTGCTGTCACTTTATCACACATGATTATGAGGCAACATGCGTGATGCGTGTCGACAACGAGAAATGTTTTACATGTTTTTTAATTAAAATTTTGACAGATGCGAGTGCAAATGAATTGGCGAGCAAAAACACACACAAACAGGCACCCAACTGCTGCACTTGCGATTATTAAATAGTTGCGCAATAAGCTACAATTTTATGCCAATCAAAATATAACAAAATTTTTTAGGTACCCTAAGCAAATAATAAATGATTTATTAAATTAAAATTTATATTTATTCATAAATAATTACATATTAATCTTTAAGCGCTTTCTTTAATTAACACTTAATGACACTAGTCACATACGTTACTTAATAAAACCCCTTGGTACCCATTTGTACCCTAAGAATGTTTATTAAGTGTTAAGTCGTGTAACTGAAATTAGATTGTTTTTCTTTCCCTTTTACAATCCCCTTACATCCCCTTGTTTGCACAACTTTCGCACCCTTTTTGATCGCAACCTTAATTCGCATATATTTCGATTGCACTATTACACTTGATGCAATTTATTATTTCTGCACTGCTGCATTGTGGCAACTGTGCAGCATAACGCCGCATGCTGTGAAATCGATACAGAAATCAATCGCATGAGATCATATTATATTTATATTTGCCCAAACATTGTAACCCTTCAGTGATTCCGTTTTTGTATTTTCATTTGTGCGTGTGTGTGTATGTGTGTGTTAACAGTACAAAGAGCAAATAAATAAAACAAATCAATTGCAAAAGGTAAACCCAGCAATGTGTTTTAAGAGAATTATTTTTAAACTTTTATGCCCTATTCTGCACATTACGTCGAGTCTCGATTTTCATCAATTACAGTTTAGAAAGGAATATTTGTGTCTAGTTAGTTTCAAGATCAAACAAAAGCAGAATTTTTTCATTTGGTTTTTTATTTTGAATGGAGAGCTAAAAGTTTGCTCTCGATACGATCACAATTATTGGAAGCGACCTTAAAATTAGAATGCAGAATTTTGAAATTAGAATTTTGTACCATACAAAACTTTCACCCCAACCTTAGTTATTAATACCGGCATAGTTTCGACTGAAACACTTAATTGCGAAATAAAAAAGGTTTTTTAGTTTAGCTTAGAGCTCCTGAGGCAATCATTTTAAACTATTAATGTGTCTTCATACAAATTGCTTCAATTTTGAATAAGGTGAGGAGACTTACCGCTTTGGCTTAGTGACAAATGTTTTGGAATGCTACGCAGGGTCCTTGGATTCGATGCTCAACACGATCACAAATCAGAAGTAGAAAATTAAAATTTTTCATATACAGCGCCATCTTTTTGCTGGGAGTACAGGTAGGGAAATGTTGTCTCGGTCGGAACACGTTCTAGGTTGGATCACTGTCTTGGTGGGAATATCTGGGTTTTTTTTCATTTTTTCACACTAGCACTATCTACTTGTGTGTGCAAAATGGTTTGTTGCGATGACAACAAATTTTTTGTACCTTAAAGATTTAGAGGGCGAACAGTATGCACGTATCCAGAAACCGAGTATTCAAATATCGAAAGAGGACTAATTCACAGTGCCAAAGAAAGTGCATAAAATCAAAAAACAACCAAGTAATTTGAATAAAATTGTTTGTTGAAGTGTAATTTAAAGTGGAGCGCTATTTGGTGTTCGCATCACGCGTTTATGGTCTTCGTGATGCGACGCCAAATGGCGCGTACAACAGAGTGGTGCATTTGAAATGCACCGCTATGACTAAAAGGTTTTTTAATTGCAATAATTTAGATTCAAAATAATATTTGGCCAATTTTCATATTTTTTATTTGATAAAAAAAATCAAATTTATTTTTTTTAAAGCGCGGTTCACGCAAAATTGGCACGCAGGAAAGTTGCTGTATCTTTTTAACCAGAACACTCAGAATAACAAATAATGCATTAAATGATAAGTTTAATATTGTGTTTTAATACTATAATATTAAAAGATTTAAATTTCTTTGTTGTGCAAAAAGTTCCGGGTATTCCTTTTAATGGACCCCATCAACCTTTGAACATCCGCTCTGGATACTTTTGCGGCTATTTGGTTCCATTTTAGTAACATTGAATTCACATTTTTGACAATACCTACATTTTTCTTCAACTTATATTTTGTAATAGCCCAGTATTTTTCGATCGGTCGAAGCTGGGGGCAATTGGGTGGATTCATATATTTGGGCACTACATCTACTTTATTTGTCTGATACCAATCCATGGTTTTCTTAGAGTAGTGGCAACTTGCTAAATCAGGCCAAAACTTCACTGGCGAATGGACGTCATAGAAGAGGATTTCACAAATGCCCTGGATTTGAGACCACAGCTTCAAATAGCCTGCCACACCATTGCATTCTTTGCAAATTTATCCATTTTTATGTACTTGAATTTTGAGGGTACATTACCACGATTCGTTGCCATATAAAATTTTTGACCTGGAAGCTGTTTAAGATAAAGTTTTACGTATGATTCGTCATCCACAATAATGCATCCATTGAATTTGGTCAAAACATTATTATAAAGAAGACGAGCACGTTTTTTGGCCAGCAAACTCTGTTTGTCTGTTCTATTTGGATATTTTATAGCACGATAGCACTTTAGCCCAGCTTTTATGCGTATTCGTCTAGCAGTACTTTTGCTGGTATTGCATTTTTTGGCACGATCGCTATCCGATAGTCCGGGATTGCTTTTGATGGACCTCAAGATCTTTGCCTTTAATTTTAGGTTGGTGGTTCCCATTTTGTTCACAACTTTTTTAGCTCTTTCAACACTAAGAGTTTCTTTATATCGTTTTATAACTCTACATACCGTTTTTTTTTTTTTGGAGATATTTAACACTTTCGCAATCTTTGAACCAGACCACGACGGATTTTCAATAAATTTGTTCACAATCAATTTTCTATTTACAGCTTCCATTGTGCACACAATTACCAACTTGCGATCAATTAATATGAAAAATTTATCAACTAACGGTAACGGATTTGTAAACAAATCTCAGTAAAAAATTTGTTGTTCTTATGACTAGGGGCGACGTGGTGACCATACCAAAGCGTGCCAATTTGGCGTGAACCGCGCTTTATTTCCTTTTCCTTTTTTATTTCCTTTCCACATTTTCAAGTGAATTGCAACCTTTTTTCCATTTGCATGATTTTTTAATCGTTTTCGTCCATATCTCATTGATATTCGATTTTCTACGGTGTTCCGACTTAGATTGAATGTTCCAACCTTGACTGCAATTTTTTTCAAATGCCCATAACTCTTAAACTGCTGATTCAATCATTTTCTAATGTTCAGTAAAAATATTGCAATTTACGAGATCTTTCCAACCAAATGCAACATTATATTATATGTGAAATCCGGCCTTGATTGGTTGTTATGGGCAAAAGCCAAAAAGAGTTTCAACTTAAACGACATTCCCTTAAACCAAAATTTAGAGATTCTTTCTAACCTCTAGAATATACACAAGTAGTTAAACTAGAAAATATGAAATTGCCATATCCATTACCTAAAATATATTAAAAAAGCAAGAAGCATTAGTATTAAAATAAATAAAATTTAGAAACCTGCAGTAAATCGTTTTGCCCTATAAATGGTTCAGGCAGGACTCTCCTCTCTCTCTTTATGCCTGCTACAATATTAGTGGTTTTGGTTGTGGTCAAGTGGTTGGCACTTGTTGTGAATGCAGCGTGTCTCTGACTATCAAATGTTGTTATTATTGTCTTATTTTTGGAGTAGCTGCAGTTACTGTGTATGTACATATGTATGCCAACAACAACTTTATATTTTATTGTTGCTGCGGTATATGTATCGACACATCACTCGCGCATTTTACCTTCATATCCTTTCGCAAATGCCCTTGTTTCGCTTCTTTTATTTTTTGTTTTTTTTTTTTTACGTCTTGTGTATAGCCAATGTATCAAAATCCCTTCACTAAAATGTTTTACAATGTTTTGGTTTTCTTTTTTTTTTATCGACGTTGTTGTTTTTACTTTAGCCTTTTTAAGTTTTAAGTGAACATTTCGTGGGTTTTTCGGAAAAAATTTTCTCATCATATCATTAAATTCAATACGGCAACTGAACATTGTTCGGTGTACGGTTTCATTTTGATTGTGCTCATGTTGATGTTGAAGTTGTAGATAATTTTTTTTTGTTTTCTTTTTTGCCAACAGCATAACGCACTTTATTAAAATTTCTGCTTTTGATTTTCGTCTTTTCGTGTAGTTATGTATTTTATTTCGGACGTTTTTACTCGTTTTTTTGGGTAAACATTTTGTGCTTGGGTACGCCCTAATAATTGTGCTTATCATGATATCGATTAAATATGCAAAAGTTTATTTTTTGTTTGCTTTCTAAGGTCAGGAATTGTAATCCACTTGAAGGCAATAAAACGTTAAATTACATCAATTTATGTAAAATAAATGTCACCAATATTAATAAATATTTCTATGTTGCAAAAATTTGTTCCAGAAATTCTTCTTCTTGATATCCCCTAATCCCTTATGGGGCATATAAGAGGCCGACGACAAACTGGTGGCAATTTCTTCTATCTACCCCGTGATGCTGTGTCTGAGAACTTCGAAGAGTATACTGCTCTTCCAACTGAACATGGGTCTTAGAGAGTTTATTCGAATGCCTGTTTTACAAGGTTTTCGTTTGGTTTTCTTATAGTATATCCATCGCAGTTTTCTGTAGCTTTCAGGTAGTGAACTTAAATAGTCTTTGTTTGGTACAAAAAGATAAATATTTCAATTACGTTGAGAGTAATATCACCACCATTGGCTGGCATTAAACCACTTTTGCTTTTGCCTCAGAAAAATATCCAGCCTTCATTGTATTCTACTTTGTTCCTTTGAGCGAACATAGTAACACACATGCACCAGAAATGTAAATACATCACATTTTCTTAAGGATTCTTGCTCTTTTACTTCAAGTGCCATCCGGAAACTTCGAGTTATCTGAATATTTCGGAACAAAAATTTAAGATAAAAAAAAAATATAAAATTTTCTCTAGTCGTGAAAATCTGATATATTTGAAAGCGAATAAGTACAATAAGAAATCTTAGATATTACTTCAAAACTTTGAGCATTGAATTGAAATCGAAAAAAGGGACGACCCGAAACTCAGGCATTGCGACCTATAAGTTCTTTCCAACCAAAGCCCCAAATAATGAAAGAAAAGGAGAAAGCTAGATAAGAAGCCATACCCTAGTCAGGAATCAAATCCGGGAGCCCAAAGACAAGAGTGTGGCTTGCTTCCATTAGACCACCAAGGCGCCGGTTGAACCTACAGTTTAAAATTTGTTATCAATTGGTGGTTTTGCCATTGGCTACCATGAATGAATATAAAATGGTTATGAGAGCTAACCATTAGACTAAGATGGGAATCGAACCTGCAACTTCCCGGCTGAAAGACTAGTGCACTACCCACTAAACCATCGAGGTTGTCACACACACATGTAATATTTATTTCCTAGATAGAAAATAAGTTAAATTAAACAAGTGGGCCTGTCACCTCCCATGGAAATGAAAGTTTTAAAACGGCATATCATGAAAATCTATAATTTGTTTTCATTTTAATAACAGTTTTAATTAAAAATAATGAATTTATTATTACTTTAAAATATTTTAATGAAAATGTAGACAAAGATATAGGTTCTGAAAAAAATTGGATAACTATTTTGAATAGTCACTCATTTCCAAACGTAAAAAAAAATTGGAGTTTATAATAAAAAGCAAAAATGTATAAATTGCTATAAATAGATATACTGATTTGTTGTGATTTTTCAATTTATTTATTTATTTTGAGTCTAATGAATACAAATCCTTACTGACTAGAAAATTATAAATACAATTAATTACTTAGGAGTACATTGCATCAGTATACAATGCACTTATTTTTAGATTGAAAATCTAGCTACCTTATCTCCAATAGAAACAAACTTCTCTTTTTAAAGGAAAGGAAATTTATCATATGTGTAGCTCAGTGGAAATTTTCAAAAATGAATCATCAAGTGAAAAAGACTTTTAACCCGTCAATCACGCCGTCTTACAGATCTACCACATACCCCATATTTTCAAACAAAACTCTACTGACGTGCTATTATATTTTTTTGTGCATCATAATTGATTAAGTAGAAACTGGTGCAACTTTTATGGCATTTTTATGCCACTGCTAACGCAATGTATTTTGGGACTAAACAAAAACTGCACTTACTTGACATTTTCGGTTGCAAATTAAAAAGTAATAATTTTAACTGATTACAATGTGTCATTACAGTTTTAAATGGGTTTGGATTCACTGAATCCGAATCTGTTGTCTATTGTCCATTTCTTCGCAACAAAGAAAAATTTCTCAAGCAGATTCCACAGAATTCTTTTTTTTTTTTTAAATAAAGACAAATGAGCCAAAAGGTTTTATTTTTTTATTGAAGAACCCAAGCTTCAATCCAATAGGCGGAGTAAGAAAACATTCATTAGTAGAAGTTAAAAAAATTAAAATATTATTGAATTTCAGGAGTTCTCGTACCCGAAACGGGCTATCGAGTCAGTTCATGTGCTTCGCAGCCCTAGTATTTTTTTTATGAGTTTTCCTTTGCCTGAAGACACATTAATACGCTTTCGTGTGACTTACTAAATGTAATGGGGCTTAAAAACTAAAATGAGTTCCTTCCGCACTCATCACATGATGTGATAACATACTTTAGGTATTGTTGCTTACTTCATTATAAAAGTTTTCGTTTTTATGTTCAAAAAAGTGCAACCATGAGTTTTTAAGCTTTTCATTTTCTCTTTTTAATGCACTTCCTTCGCTTTTTGCGCGTTTCCATCGCCTAATGTTGATAATATTTTACAATATCAATTAGGACAGAAAAAACTGTAAACTAAAATAAACTATGCAATAAAACATTACAATAAATAAAAACAATTTTTGATATGTCTCACTATTCCATTGATATATTTTTATATTCCACCATCATTTTTAATATAGAAATTATGTGTTGCATACTTTTGGGAATAAAGTAAAATATATAATAAAATTCACACTTGTTTTTGAAAGTACCTTATTTTGTCTTTTTCAAATGTTTTTTAGGGAATTTTTGTTTTTCCAAATAACCTTCCTTTTCATTTCCAATATAAATTTTAAATTAAAAACAGTTTTTGATGGCTATAAGGGATGTATAAATGTCTATTGGCCTCTGCAGTCGTTAAAAAATGAGTGTCCACCTAGGGACCCTCTCCGCTATGCTATGTTAAGGATTTTTTAATGTAATAAACTTATATTAAAAATGAGTGCCAGTAAGAGACCGTCAGAAGGGAAATGGAAAATTAAGACCGTAATAACAAAAGTTTAACTCAACCGATTTTTAAGTTTTTTTTTCAAATATTTGCTATTTTTTTACATAGCTTAAGTACTCTTTTTTTTTTTATTACCCCAATTGAAAATGACAATAGTTTTGCGATTTCACACTTCGTAAACTTGGATAAATGGCTTAAGTGTTAAGCGTAATTGATGCTGAAAACTGGCATTTGTCTGAAGCAGAGAGAAAAAATACAAACATAGCTTTGAAATACCAGTAAAAAAACAGTGTTGCCATATGACATTAATTAAGCAAACATAGAAATTAATAGATGACTTTCCGCTGCAAAACCATAGTGCATTGGTCAAGTTCAGCATTCGCAATACGCTAAAAACAAAAAAGCAATTGAGTGTCAACCACCTCTCTTGTGTTCAATCAAATTCATGAATATGTTTTTGTTGTGGATTTTGCTGTAGTTTTCGTATTAATCAGCATGCTCGAGGGGTCATTGTGGCACAGGAATCACTAATACTTTCAAGTTTAATTAGTTATGTATGAATTATTGAGACACAATATGTGTGAATGAAAAATACATATTTATTAGGGCTGTGCGATTTATCGTTTAATCAAGAATTCTGAATAATCAAAATGATTGATTGTTCGATTAATCAAGATTTTGATTAATCCAAATTGAAATTATTCGATTAATTAGGCTTTCGATTAATTGTAATAAAATTATTCGAACAAAATATTATAACAATTTTTTTTTATTTCCAATTTGTTGGATTTTTTTTCAATACTTCACTTTGTGTTTTATACGCAACCATTTTCTGCAACGGTGGCACTTTACCCAACCACGCTCAGCAGTAACATCAAATGACTGGCTTCCTAGCTTCCTTTGGTTCGATTCCCAAATAGTGAATAATTGCTATAATACATATTGAATTATTTAGAAAGCACAGTATGTTGTGATCGTAGGCAAAAAAAATTTCTGGCGTGGCACCGTGGTTCAGAAATCAAAAAAAGTGGGCAAAAGATGGCGCAAAGAAAAAAGTATTGAAAAAAAAATCCAACAAAAAGAAATAAAAAAAAATTGTTTGAATATTTTGTCCGAATCATTTTATTCCAATTAATCAGAATCTTGATTAATCGAATAATTTCAATTTGGATTAATCAAAATTCTGATTAATTGAATAGTTTGCATTTTGATCAATCAATATCTTAATTAATCGAATAAGTGAATAATCGAGCATTTTGATTAATCAGATTTCGATTAATCGCACAGCCCTAATATTTATATTTCAGAGTTCATCTTTTTTCGTTATCAATTTTACATTTTAACTATGTAAATATATTAGTTACATATGTAAATATATTAGTTACATACCCACAATTGTAGATGCACGAATTTCGCTAGAAACAAAACCAAATGTCAGTTTGAAATTTATTTTGACCATCATTAACTTAAAATTTTGCAGTAATATTTTCAAAGAGATGCTCGAGTATCAAGGAAACAGAGTGAAGCGGCAATTTCACCATAAAACGCGCTTTCTATGCACATTAAAAATTGCGGTAGGTACTGAAGATGGAGAGAGATGGAAAATGAAAAGAAAAGAAAAGAAAAGAAAAAGAAATTCGACATTGAATTTATTGCAATGGCGTGGCAAATGCGCATAAAGCAGATTCGTTTTTTTCGTTTCCCCCTCTCTAAGCGTAATACGAAAATATGTTTGCTTATTTTTCTGGTTGAAGCAGCAAGCGTCCTTCGCGGAAAAATTCATTGAGATACGAATATGTATAATTCAATACCACTGAAATGCTTGAGGAAGGCATAAATTCTGTATGTCTGTCTGTCTGCCAGCCACGATTAAATAAAAAATATACTGGGCAACGATACTCGTATATAATAGATTAGAGGGAGAGATGAGAGTAAAGTTTCCGCCTGTTACACATGCGGCTAAAATCTATGATAGCATTTTCACCGTTGCTTCTGCTGTTCTGTTGCATTGCTGCTGCTAGCAAATTGTAGCAATAGATCATCAAATGTGACTGAGAGTGTTCCGGAGCCTGTTAATTTTTCACTTTCAATGCACGAACGCACGCAGGTGCTGCAGCATTCTCTATCAACATCAGAATCAGCATCAGAATCAGCATCAGCCTCAACATCATGATCATGATCGGAAGAGTAACAGTAACGATTCACACCATTTCTGAAAAATATTCATTTTGTTTTATATTTATCTATGTATGTGTGTATTGTACACATATAAATTTGCCGCAACAAATATGCTCCAAATACATTAACCGCTTCACTACGATTTGTGGCCGATGTTAATGCAGGATACAATCGGCGCATTTTCTACAGCACCACCTTGCCTTGCCTCTTGCCTCGGCTGTCTCAAGTGTGTATAATCATAATCGTCATCATTAAAATGTCATGCGCATCGTTGCAAAACTGCGACGCACTGAAATCCAATAGAACTGTTGCATGTTGTACGCTCGCTCGCTCGCTCACTCAGCTGTGCCGTGCATCGAACAAACTTTAACGTTATTTTGGGGTACATTAGACGCAATTTAAAGAAATTTACACCACCGCCGCAGCTTACATTACTGGCGCATAATCGGCATCTGCATACGTCATGAATGTTACGTTAGCTTTGCTTGCGGCAACGCTTAAACATTTTTTTTTTCGGAATTCATTAAATTCAATGGAAAAAAGTCCACCAGGAAGTGTTGAACATCTGGGCAATCTGCCTTACACACACAGACACATACTTATGCCAAAGATAGAGCATACTTAACTATTCGGTTACTTTTCACTGCTGCCGCTCCTGCTGCTATCCATCACACCGATGAATTCGTTACCAAGCAAGTCCAACCAACTGAATGTTTCTAATGGAAAATTGACATGTTACCGACAATGATGATGATGATGATGAAACAGACAAGCTGGCCAAATTGATGCTATTGTATTCCGCCAAGCAACAATTGCAAAAAAATGTTCCGTTTAAAATTTTTAATGGTAATCTCACACGTGATGCGACTAGTAAACTTGGAAAATCAACTACACAGAAAAATAAGCAATATCATCATTGCAAATATCAACAACAATAATACCAGAGCAATATATGCTGGCTGTTTCTTGCATATGTACTTTGAGCACACACTCCACACCGCACGGAATGCGACACTGCGAATGCAGATCAGCTGAGATGGTTGGGATGCTTCGGCGGTCGCTGCAACAATGCGCGACTATAAATATATCAAAATGAGATTTATTGTTGAACCATATGCAGATGGATTAGATTGTATTAGGTCTAATTGTAGGATCGTATTTAATTTTAAATTGTAGCTGTATCATTGTCACATATGGGAAGAAAAGCTCAAGAGCACTATCGTTGCATTCGAAATACACAGTTATAATTTGTTGGGTTTTATAAAAATAGAGGCATGAGAAGCGCCAGCTTTCGCTCCATATGAATGTAAGTGTGTTCCAAATAGTTATTCTCGTGTGTATGTTTACTAAAGGTGTTAAAAAAAACACTCTGTATTTTCGATTTCCCGGTATTAAAAGCTACCATTATAATTAGATATGTTGAGTAAAAGTTTTTGAGGTCAATTGAACCATGTTAGACCCCTGCAATGGTTCCACATTTAATATTCAATGTTCATACTTTGCCCGGAAATCGAAACAGCTTTAAATGCACTCCACACAAAGATGGGCATGTCTCATTTACACACATATGCAAATAAGTTTTCTTAGTAGATTTTTCTATCTATCTTTTGTATCTAACTGTCTGTCTGTCCATCTTTCTGTCTGTCTGTCTGACTGAATGCCTGTCTGAATGTGTTTCGATCGGACGGTTTGTCGGTGTTTCAAATCTAATTACAAAGGATATACCCATGTTGCCATTTCCGCGGATATCTGCTGTTGCTGTGCTGTTTTGCAATTCTTAATTGATGCTTGTTTACTATTTACGTATGTATGTATCTAACTTTTGCAACTGTTGCTACTGCCACGAATTCGCACGATGCTATGTAGCCGCAGCAATCATTGTCGGCTGTTATGAATGAATGACAAGAGAGGGGCCACTCAACTGTTGAAATAGACCGTTTGCTGATGCTAATAATTCTTATGACGCTTTTGTTGCAAAAATATTTTCCTCAAAGCAAAGCAAATGATCTAGCAATTGCATTTGAAACTTTCTTTGTATACAAATATATATGTATTTATGTTTGCTTAATTCTCTTAAATTCTTACGATTTGATTTTGATATTATGCATTACGTCCATCAGATATTCTGCGTCGACGCGTCGTTTCATTTTTTTCATTTTCCATTCTAAGAAGAAGTGGCATTGGCTATTTGATTTTATTGTAATTATATGTAAGAGAGGCGCAGGCCAATCAGTTTGTAACCGTTGCACGCAATATGGCAATCAGAGGCTAAAATTTATACATAGAAACAATTTGGAAACAAACGCTTCAGCGCAGCGAAAACTCTTTGCGCCAAACAATAATATGTTTTAAAAAATACGATTTCATAAATGAGAAGATTTAGCAGAATTCGAAATATGGCACTATCAATGTATTAGTAGATTTCGGAAGATCGTTGATAGATAGTAAAATAAGATATTCTGGATGCATTCACTTCAGAAGCTGCACATAATAATTATGCACTTACTATTTCTCTAGTCATAATAATAAATTGTTGTTTTACACAAATTTCATAAAGCCCGGCATTTTGCCATCATACATACATGCACACATATGTATGTGTATTTGTGTGTGATCAGTGATGGTCCTACAGTAAATAACTGCGCTTTTACCAATTTATTGGTGAGTTTTATTTTTTGTTTCGTCATGTGTTCAAACAAATTTTTTTTTATGTAAATTTATAAGCGTGCGAAAATATTTTGTTGACCCCATTGCTGCCGCCGCGGCTGCTGTTGCTACTATGCTATGTTATGAGAATGTTTAGTTGCGGTAAATGTATTTTCAATGTTGCATTTATCAGTGCAGCAATTTAAGCGTTGTATATCTACAATAGTCAAAGTATAAACATGAGCATTTGTCGCCGCCTTCCCAAAGAGACTTTTCGCCTGCGGGCGACACGCTCATGAGGGTCCAATTGCATAGATACACCGCCGTGCGGGGAAAAATAAACATTTTCGCAATAATTAGAAAAACTGTTTGTTTTATACCAACATTCGTTAGATCATCGCATCATCCACACACATATGCACACGCGTATACAAAAATAACGTTTGAACAATCAAAAGATTTAAGCGAGAAACTCGTTTGTGCATCCGTATGCGCATTTGCAGTAGCTTTCGTAATGGGGCGTATAGGCGGCAGGTCGGTAGGTACATACATATACACATACATGTGCATAGATTAGATTGCGAAATTCATTAAATTCACAAATTAAAATATGAAAATGTAAAATTAAAAATTTTGATTGATTGCCAATTACAACACATACATACATACATACACAAAGTCACAGACTCGTGAATATGATAACTGCAGTGCGAATACGCGTGTGTGTGGAAACGTGGAGCTTACGCAAACATCATCATCGTCGTCGTCATTTTCCAAGTGACTAAAGAGGCAATTGATTAGCATTACAAAAACAACGATAAGTACAACAGTTGTGGCGATTAGTGCAACCTTCTTGCCTGCCCGCCTGCCTGTTTCTGTCTGCGTTCATTTGCATTTCCGATACTTGTGAAAGATATTCGAATTTTAAGTAATTTTCTCACTAGCTTCAGCGATTGACAATTCCATGAATATGCAATTAGGGCGCAATTAAGTATTTAAATACTACCATATTAATTAAGAATTCTATGGCAATACATAGTATATGCATATATGGGGCTATCCATGCCAACAAATCGTATAATCAACATTCTCATTTCCGATTTGGCTGAAATTTGAATATATTTTTATATTGTGTGAGAAAAGCTTGCCTGATTATTTTGGGTCTTATTGTATATTTTACTTTAAGCCCAAAAGTATGCAACGCATAATTTCTATAAAATGGTTGTAGAATATACATCAGTGATGAAAAAGTAGGTACAATTGTACCTTTTTTCGACTTTTTCGAACTACAAGGTACATTAGGTACAATTGGCCCATTTTAGGTACAATTTGCCATTGGCCAAAATAAATTCAACATTTAATTACAAAAAAAAATATTTTGTAATAAATAACTACTTAAATTTAACTTGCCTGTACCGTATTGCTTAATTTTTTTATGAAATGCAAACTAACTATAACTTTGAACCTACTAATAGACATTATACGATTTTAAAAATTATTTTTGCATTATGTATGTTTTCTTTTAGAATACAGAGCTATTAGCTTTGAAGCAAATCTTGGCTGAAAATTTTTGAAAAATTTAAAATTCCGCAACTTTCATGACCAATGTGGGACCTTTCATATTCCTCTTATTTTATGTCTCACTGTATATGTGCTGAAATACTTTAAATAATTGGATATAATGAAGCCAACTGCTGTATTTTTATTACAAAATTTTTTATTTATTTTATGGAATATAAATGATATATGGATAAATCAATGAGAATGAATTACAATAGTTATATAACGAGTATCGTTTTCATGTTTTGTTTTCTTATTTTAATTGTTAACTTTTAAATGGAAATTAAATGTCTTACAAAAACGATGAACCAATGAAGTATGTTATTTTAGGTACATTCATGCTCATTTAGGTACAACTTTTTTGGTTAATTAGATACAACTTCAAATTTGGAAATTGCATCACTGATATACTTACATCTCAAAAATTGTTTTCTATTTATTGTATTGTTTTATTGCACAGTTTTAGTTTATAGTTTATTCTTTCCGAACTAAAATTGTAAAATAATATCGATCCCATGGTTGCACTTTTTTAATATAAAAACGAAAACTTTTATAATGAAGTAAGGAATAATGCGTAAAATATGTTATCACACGAGTATGTTATATGACGAGTGCAGAAGGAACTCATTTTAGTGTTTTTGTGAAGCCCATGTCATGAGATATGAATTTTCGAAAATTCTGATAATTTGTAGTTTTTCAAATGCTTGCAAATTTAAAAAAAAAATCATCAATTTTAATTTTGGTTTTTTAAATTGAATGGTTTTAAATATAATTTTCCAATTAAAAGCTTTTTTACTAAAGTTTTTTCAATTTCAAGATTAAAATTTTGTTTTCCAACATCCAACGACCGACCTTTTTATGAATTCTCAAAAATACTAATATCGATTCCACAATTTTTATGCCTGGTCTCATCGTGGGTAAACGATTACTACTATATTTTTTTTTTTTAACTTCCAAAATTTATGAAACCTATTTTTGCATTTAAAAAAATTGTCTACCTCCGGAATATGGTTAAAAAAAGTGTTTATTTGGAGAAATACATTGCATGCATTATCTGATCTCTGTGTGCTTTGTCCCATAGAAAAATTAAAAAAATTCCTAGCATCAAAACCAAACCAAACCAATTTGGTGTTATTTTGAAGATTTACATAAACTCAGATCTCGGCTTTGTTCTTCGTGAGCCATAATTTTAACCTAAGTTGGCAGACCCTGGGCACAGTAAGCCCACAGTTATTTCTTCAGATTGCGCAGCATCATGGATGTTTCGTCTGAAACTTTATTCCTCTTGCACGGGATAGCATAATACCCTCGCTTAAGAGGAGCTGAGATCCAGTGGAAAAATTGTAGCCTAAACTGCATTCAGATGTATTCTACAAAAGAATTCAATAAAATAGAAAAAATTATTATAATTCTGCTGCCATGGCTGTAGTCTCTTATTATACTTCTCTAAGATAATGAAATCTCATTGCATACATACACTGAAAAATATAACCATCTAATCAGTGAAAAGTTTACAAAGGCAAAGCAAAAAATAAATAAAACCTTTGCATTTCACTAATCACATACATACATACATCCCATCCACATCTGTTCAATGTCCTTGTATATTTCCGTTTTGGACATTACTTTACACATTCTTATACATGTAAATATATAGTCAGTGTTCACTACTACCTCTGCCTCAGTCTCAGCGTCAAGCTTCAAATGCCGTCTTAGCTTAAGTCAGCCCAACCGTGCTGTCACTTATCGTATCCTACGCGGGTTTATTAACATTTTAAAAATTTGCAATGAGTGCATCCGTCAGTTGACGACGGTGATGGCGACGATGTATCGCTGAAATTATTTCAATTCACATGATGTGGAAATTTCTATTGCACATGCGAGCTTGCACAAATTGCAAATACTTAAGTATGTACATATGTGTGTGTGTGAGTTTAACACCCAGCGGTTGAGAGCTGCGCGTAAGAATCGTTTATGAAAACAGGGCTTATTTTCATCCACTTGCAAGCTAAAAAGATTTACAGATTGTCCAGTCTTGTTGAAGTTTTTTAGGATAGGTGTTAAACCCATTTTTGTTTAGATTTCAAAAATAACGAAACAAACCGATGTGCATTTTATGCTCAACAATTTGGAAACATTGGTCACATACTTGAAATAAATTGAAAAATTGTCTTTTGGGGGGAAGTGTCGTCATGGTTGGGGCGCTGTCAGTGTCGAGACAGTGTCGTTTTCTCCGTTATATCTCACTGGCGTCCTCTAAGTTAATATACAATATTGTTTGCCATGACGAAAGCAAACTTTTCATGTCATTTCAAGTTCAGAGCGTGAAGTGTATATAAGTGTTACGTGACCGCGTGTTAGAGTAAAAAAGTTAAAAACTAACTTGCAAACATAAAAGTGGAGTTAACTTAAATTAACGAACGTTAAGGTTTAAGAAGTGGTGTTTGCATGTAAATGATGAGACGCCAAATGACGTGTGTTGTTAGGGTTGGAGCAGTGCTTGTAATCAGGGTCGGAACACCGAAAATTTTGATGTAATGATTCGTTTTGCCTCTGGAAATACATTTATTTCACCCGTTCGTGTTTTTCGTTCGTTTTTATCGTATTATATCGTATCGTGTGTGAATAAAATTCAAATTCTCCTTAAAATTCACATAGAGGTATTTTTATTTTGATTTCAAGTCTCTTTCCCTGGTTTTCAAGTGTATTTTTTCCTTTTATTTTCATGTTATTTTCAATCATATTCCTTCATTTTTTACAATTCTTGTTTTTTGTATATTGTAAATTACAATGATATTTTAATGTTCAGCAATTTGTAAGTTCTACCCAACGATATGCAACACTAATAGAAAAATCGGCTTTCAACGGAAGTTATGAGCAAAAGTCAAAATATGCTCCAATCCTGACGACACTCCCCTACTTTGCTATCTAATGCCACAGGGTATTACTTCCAGAAATGCATTTCTCCCTAAATTCTTCCCAAAAACTTCACTAAGGAAACATCATAGCATTGGCCAGATTGTTTACAGGATTAGTTAGGTTGAGTGGTTGCTTCTCCTTAAACGCGAGATAATTTACCGTGAAAAACTCTTAAATTTCTGAGCTCCATTAGAATAAAAAAATTACTCGTAAATACAATTAGGTTTGGCACAATATACATACTTACATTTACCTAAGCTGAGCTACCGATCTTATCTAATAACATTACTTCGATTTGTTATAAGTTTACTAAGTAGTTATGTATGTATTCCAAGCATTTTTCATTACAGATTTTCCTTATAGTAGTCACTGACTTTATTTTCTTATTGAATACAAATGAAATTGTGTTTTGAAAATTTCCAAAATTGGATCCAGTACCAGGATTATATGGGTTAATTTCTGTATGTAAAATACACGCTTTCGGTTTATGATGCTGAATTCACATGAGAAATCATTTGAAGCTTTCATTCAAAATTCTTACGCTCTTTTGAAACTTTTGAATTTTGTTCAAAATAAGGGCAGGGTTAATTTTTTAAAAGTTTTTTTACTATATTTTTCATATTCGCAATTGCATTTTCATTTTGTAACAGCCCACAAAATATAAATGTTTTGGAAAAATCATCTTCAATTTTGCTGTGTAAACAACAACAAATTGAAGCCGCTTCAAATAATATCCCGTGTGAATATAGCCAGAAGTGGTCACGATGAATATAATTTGACCGCTGGGTATATAAGTATGCTATATACATTTGTATACTATACATATATAGGTATAGCGAAGCAAATGGATTAAAAACTTAAATTTTCTAACTACGCATAAATGATGCTTACGTTTAGAATTTGCGCAGAGTATTTTGTTTTGTTATATGTAAGTATGTATTTTTGTATATTATATATACAAATGTCTGAAGTCGCTTGCTTATTTTCTTATACCATACGTCAACTGACAAGTTTTTAGTAATTCAATCATTGAGTTTGAAAGAAATTTTTGGGAAAACTATTCGATAGATTCCGGAATTGCATTAGTACTTCCTTCACTCCAAATACTGACTGGATAGTCCAAATAACCCATCAGTATTTAGAGTGAAGAGCATACTGTTGACACTTCGAATTTCTGATATTTACTGTCAGTGTTGCTGACCATGTAATATCCATCCACTATAAGAAAATAAAATAGGGACTCTTCCTCACTGGGGCCAACTACACTGAACTAATAGCAGTAAGTGAAAATCAAAGAGTTGGCCCTACTCATTACTTGAAAAATATTAAAATTGGCATATGAAACAAACTAATAGTACAGTGACGTTATCTTCACGCACATACACACGTTAGTATGTATGTATGTATGTATGTATATATATATATGTGCACATGTATGTTTGCATGTCTTTCGCACAAGATAAAGCAATTGGCAAGTCATCAACCATTCGAGACACAAGAGCATAAATCAAATGCTACATTGTTAATGTGCGGCCACCGTCGGCGTCCCCACGCCCGTCTCTTGCTGTACAGAGTTATACTTGCGTCTCTGGTACTCGCCTCTGTTTACCTCATGATTGATTTCCATTTTGGCTCTTGTTATGTTTTTATATTTTGTTTTTTTTCTTTTCTTTTCTTTTATTGTTATTTTGTTTTATTGTATTTTCCTTTACGCTACTTTTCATCTACTGCGGTAGTTTTTTTTTTTTTTTTTTGAATTGATTTCATTACAATTTTGGGGTTTCATTCGTTTTTGAAGTTGATAATGAATAGTTTTAGAAACCTCATCGATGGATTGTAACATGTAATCAACAGCAAAAACAACAACAGCAGCAAAGATTGTGTGACATTTTCAAGGTCAATTGAATATGGTTTTGATTTTCAATTGATTTTTTGTGTATGTGTTTAATTTTGTTTGTTTGGTTTCTTTAGGTAGTATTAAATTTTTAATTTGAAAAACTATATTTGAAGGACAGTCGAGTTTATCAGAAAACTAACCGAATAATCTAATGATATTTGATAGGTATGTACTTTGAGGGGCCTCAAGGTCTTAAAAAAATGCCGTTGCTTTCCCTTCCTAAAATTTAACATTGGCTCATTTTTCTAACGAAAAAATATGAGATCTTGGGAATCTTCCAAAAGAATTCAGTTATATTTTTAGGAGGGGTAGCAACAATTCATTGGTGATTTAATGTGATTATGTAGGTACTTCAAAAAAGATTAGAAAACAAATAAAAAAGGAGCCATTCAAATATATTGTACTAAATTACAATTCTCAAGAAACTGAAAAATAGTCATTTAAGTTTGTATTATTTAATTTCTAGTTCCTTCCAATAATTTTTTAAAATAAAAATATTTATTGTTTTAAAAAAAAAACTAACAATATTTTTTTTTTATCAATATTGCTTTTATAATATACAAAGCACAATCTCTATTCTTATTCCTATTATTATTTATTTACAGGGTGCTGAGCGAAAAACACGTGATGAGGAACGCCGTGCCGCCAAACGTAAAATGACTGCCACTGGACGTAAAAAGCTGGACGAACTCTATCATCCGGTTACAGATCGTTCAGAATTCTATGCGATGCAAGATCTTGCAAAGCCACCCGTACTCTTCTCGCCCGCCGACGATATGGAAAAGGTAAGAATTCAGATGAATTCATACTCAACCATCAAACAACATTTTACAAATCAATGTTCTTCACCCAATCATACACATTTAATGGCATCATCATCGTCATCATCATCACCACCACCACCACTACCACAACCAACAACACAAACACCACTGCAACCGCCATCATCATCATCATCACCACGACCACCAACTTATGACTATCAATCTGAATATTACAACAATAACAACAATAATACATCATTATTACAATTTACCAACATTTCCGATTCTTCATCCCACCCACAACAGAGCTTCTATGGCCATGAGACTGACTCATTATCGGGAACACCAGATCTCAAGGGCACATCTCCGTACTTGCTGCATGGACAAAAGGTGGGAACGCCAACGCTGAAATTCCACAATCATTTTCCGCCCGACGTGCAGCCGTGAGTATACGTAAAAATCGTATTCATTTTTGAGCCTCCCCTGTGAGGCGTCAATACGCTACGCATTTTGACAATTTGTTGTTGGATCTTTTGATTTCATGTTTTATCTTTTGTTTTCGTTTTTTTTTTTCGATTTCGTTATTTCTTTATTTCTCTCGACTTTTTTGTTGCTCTTAGTGACAAGAAGGATCACATTTTAGAACAAAATCTGGTGCCCAGTGCCATGGGAGAATTTGCGCCACCACTGAAGCGGGCCCGCATGACGCCACCGACCAGCGAGAGGGTCATGCTGTTCGTGCGACAAGAGAACGAGGATATTTACACACCTTTACACGTGGTGCCGCCCACTACAATCGGCCTTTTGAATGCGGTAAGTGGCATGCCATTCTATGGAACAAACCCGCTAATTCTCCCTTCCTGACTCCTCCACACCCCCCACTTTCCACTAAACCTAGCGAAATCATCATTTTCGTTGCAAAAAATAATAAAAAAAAAACAAACTCAAAAACTCATTAAAAAATTTGCAGTCGTTATCATTTAAACAAAGAAAACAACAACAATAATATTAATAGCTATTAATAATATTATTAACTACATACATATGTACATATACACATACATGCATATGTGTATGTGTACACATACTTGCATACATATATAATTTTTTTCTGTTTGTTTTTGTTCATTTTGGTTTAAAATCGGAATCGTGCATTTTCTGCATAGAAAAAAAAGCCACAAGTGCTGCCAAGAAAATTTCATTTCATATCTGCCCAAAATGTTCAAACATAACGTTTCATTAATAATGATTATTAATTAAAACAACAACAAGCAGCAGCAACAGCAACATATCTAATAACCGCAGGCAACAGCAAAACAGCAATAAGTTAAATAGTTTAAAGATATTACTATTTTATTTATATGTATGTACTTAATTGTTATTGCTGTGTTTTATTATTTTGTTGTTGCTGTTGTTTGTTCAACTAAACACATTTGCAATTATTTTAATTAATAAATTAATTACAACAACGACTTTTGTACAACAACAACTACAATGACAAACGACAATTAGCGTACAAATTCTTCACAATATAACAAGAATTTTTAACATGAAAAAAAATTAAATGAAAAAGAAAAATTTAAAACCTTATAAAAAAATAAATAAATAAATAAAAACACAGATAAATTAAAAATGAGAAATGTGAATGGAATTAATCACTTAATCCCACTGAACTGAATTAAAAAAAAAACATAAATAAATAAAAAATATAGCAATTATGAATGAATCTTTTTCATCGTTGCCACCAGCTACAAATTGTTGCAGAATCACTTATTTAACTGCTTCAATTAACATTAGTATCGGTGCATTTGTGTGAGTGTGTGTGTAAGTAATTAAACCATATTTATCGGCATACATAGTACAATTATTAGTATCATGTCTAAGGCAGTAGAGACCTTCTCCTCAATCCTCCTCAAATAATAAAATTTTAGGGTGAATAAACCATATGGAATTATAACATAAACTTTGAAATTATTTTTAAAAACCTTTGAACAAATTGAGGTGAAGATTTTTTGGAAAATCATTCTTCTTAAGCAAAAAAACATTTAGTTGTAAAATCGGTTTTGGTTACCAACAACCAATAACCGTCGCCAAAACTGATTTGGTTACTGATAACAAATATATGCAAGAAACTTCTTTCCAACACAATCACTTACTTACTGTACAGGGCGATCTTTATTATTCTTTTTTTTTTAAGTGAAACTTCTATAGCGAGATTGTGAATTGAAAATTTCTGTAACGGAAGGGCCAATAATGTTTTAATCACCAAAAAGCTGAGCATACTTTTAGGGTTCTATGTTTTTAGGTACAACACTAGTTCACACGAGAAGAAAGGATTTCTGCACCAAACAGTAAAATCTTTCGTAAAACATATTTTTGGACAATTTCAACCCTTTACCTCCTTCGCTTATAGGTCTTTCTTGCTCTTTTAAAGGGAAATCGATCTTTTACCCCTTTACGAAGGGCCTTCGTCGAAGGTCTACACAAAGAAAAATGTTGCTCATAAAATTTTACTAGATAGATTGATAGATAAATGATTTTTTATTCATGACATGAAATATAAATTTGAAAGAAATGTATATACAAAAATCAAATTATTGACAATTAACATTTTATGTTGTGTGTCGTTTGGCATAAGTTGCACTAAATTTATCTAATTTCATTTAATAACAAACTTCTGTAATTAAGTGAACGCTATAAAACTCAAAGAGCACCGTAAAACTACTTCCATTTAACAAATCAACAACTTCAGTGATGTTTAAACTATGTTTGCCTAAATACTTCTTTCTAGTAGAACTAAATATAGGGCAAACCCCTAATTGATGATATGTGTCTTCAATTTTATTTAAATTGCAAAGTGAACGAGGACCTAAAGGCTCACTTCTAAATTATTTTTCTTACTAGATGTGCAGATTTATATTCAATAAAATGCTGGAGGTTTTCATGTTTAAGTTGAGGGTATAGATCATGATGTTCTAAGTTTTTCGCATTTTCAATGTGTTGATTCAGTTGTTTGCTTTGTAAAAGCTCTAGGACATCTTTTTGATGTTCAACTAATGTTGCGAAAGAAAAGCGTGAAGTTTTCTCCATTCTGCAACCCAGAATACACCGTCTTTGCCTAACATGTTTGGTAGCCTGCTGGAAGCCATTTTAAAAACTTTTTTAATATATGTAATACTTATGTAGACGCAGGGTTTCGAGAAACTGTGTTTGCCACCCAGTTTCTAGGTGCAACATATAATTTGGCGTATTGTGAGGCAAATAGAGAATCTATACTTTTCCACTTGTTCTTATTGATTATACCCCCAAACTTGGGCACCATATAACATTATTGACATAGGGGCAGCATTAAAATTTTTTAACTTATTTGTAATAGAAATATTTGGATTGTAGCTAAGCCAGGTGGTAGCATTGATCGAATTTTTTGCAGTAGTAAGCTCTGTATCTAAATGTTTTCGAAATGATAGGTTGTTAGTTAGTAGAACCCCGAGATATTTATACTCATTTACAATTTCAATATTTTGATCGCCAAAGGACCACCCAAAGTATTTGGAGATCTTAGGGCCTTCTCTAAATTTCATTATTTTAGACATAGTAAGATTTACTTTAAGTTCCCACAACTTACAATATCTATGCAGTGCATATATCATGGATTGTAACTCATCTTGGCATGTGGATAACAAAACAATATCATCGGCATACTTAAGCACTTTGACTGCCGTGCCACCTTTTTGAATTCCACCTGGAAGGGTATCATGTAAATCGTTTAGTTATAAAGAGAAGTGGGTAGAGCGTAGCAAACAACATTGTTTTACACTTTGATTTACTGAAAAAGGTTCTGACAGAGTTCCGCCATTCCAAACTAGGCTAGTGGTTTCATGATACAATAACTTTAGACTGTGGAGTATTCCTTTCTGAACTCCGCCTGGTATTAATTCATAATACTATTAACATCTATCCAACTTTGTATTTTATCCAAAAGCATTCCTGTAAAAATGTTTTAGAAAGTGACTGACTGTTGGCACTGTAATTAGCAACACAATTGGGAAAAAGTTTTACTATGGGTTACTAGACATGAGAAACGTGTAAATTTGGTTTTAGAGTTTAGGCTGGCTACAGTTTCGGGAGGTGTCCTATGTTACTCAGTTTAATGTCTGCTGGTCGAATATGGTATGTATTTAGCTTGGATCGTTTTGCGTTTAATACTCCTTCCAAAGGACGACCTCAAACTGTAAAAATCATCCTCCGAAAAATCTTTATCATCTTCACTTTCACACAGGCATAATCATTCACATACTTATTCCATTATTCACTGTCCAGAAGTCGCGCCATTCCGAATTTGTAGTAAAAACTGGAAAATGCACCAAAGTTCACCAAACTCTAAACACTGCTAATGGAACCATATGTGGTCCCAACTGTTCGAAAAAACAATTTGAAAAAATTTTGTTTTGAAATACTATTTCGATGTAAACACATACCAATCGGCATACCTTTAGCAATACAGCAAAACTTCTTAAAGTTTTTGCTGTTTGAAAATCAAAAATTTTTCTTGTCTCCGAAAAACGTATTTTTTCACATAAAAATGGCAATACCTTTCGACAGCTGGCGTTTCCTAATACCGTTATATATGCTCATAATAAAGAAAGCTACAATCTCCGAAGCCCATATTGTGTTTTGTTGGATGTTGGATGTAAGATGGCGCTACTATTACCGTCTAAAGTGGTGGGACCATATATGGCAGCATGAGCAGGGAAGGGTTAACCACAGTACTCTGGAGCATTTTCGCTGGGAGTCATTTTTTAAAAGCTGTCTGAATGGATTGTTTTAATTAAATAAATCATTTCGGTGGCGTAATGCATAAATGTTTGACTGGAATACCAGTTTAGCGCATTCATTTCTCAGTAATAGAATTGAAAATTTAAAAAATCTAACTTTACCATATTTGATTGGATTACTGGAGAAGCAAAATTAAAATTTTCCGTTGTTCACTCCGTACGTAAAAAATAGTTTTTTTTTAATGAAAAAGAATTTTTTGCTAATGTTTCTTATTGGTAAAACAATTTTTGTCATGAGGTATTAATAACAAACTTAGTTTAGATATGCCCAATGCTTTTATGTATTACACTTCAGAAATGTTGTATTTGGATTAAATATGAATATATTCAATCAAAATTTTCTGCACGTATAGATTACATTGTACAACAAACTAAGACTTTAAAACAGTATCTGAGTTGTGGCACAATTTTTTTTGCAAAATTTTTGGCCGCTTATCACGAATCTGTACAAATTTTTTCGGATAAGATCAGATTTCGTATATATTCGTAAATCTTTGTTTTTTGTAAATTTAAGAAGGTGAGGGTTCCTGGATGAAAATTGTTTTTTCTGTTTTTTTTTTGGACAAACAAAATTTTTTTCATAAAATTTAGATGCTTTATTTTTCATTCGTGCCAAATTTATTAAATTTTCAAAGAAGCAAGATTGTTCACAAAACCTGACCTGACCCGAATAACATTTTTACAGATTCGTGATCTGTGGCCAAAAATACTTCAGGAAAACTCAGATACTATTTTACTGTTGTACAGTGTTACTTATCATGTATGTTTACTCTCTTAAAATTAGGCACTATATTCTTAAAAGGTATTACAATTTTAATTTTTTGACTTCTTATACCAGACGGAATCGGCTGGCTACCAGAACCACGAATGTTCAAAAATTACGTTTTAAGAAAAATTAATTTTTGTGTTTGAACACGGCTAAAAACGCAACGAGAGGCTCCAGATATTGATGGATTGTATACAGACCAATTCTAGATATTAAGAAAAAACGAATTCATAGTTCTGATGATATGTTTCTATAGTGATTTGAAACAACTTAAAAATACAATTTTCTGATTTGAAGTAATTTTTGTATGCATGCACAAAAAAAAACTCTCATTGTTAACTTCATCATCGCCTTCATTTTACATTTGGGAATTCATCATACTGCAGCATAGCTTACAATTGTTGCAAGTTGAGAATTCATTTCTTTCAACATCTCTCACAAATACACAGAATATCACACAAATACACACACAGAAACAAATGCATATGCATCTTAGACTTTGGCAATTTTTAATTCAATTGGCAATACAGTAAGCAAAGCGAAAATTATTGTTATTATTTGTTTTTTATTTTTTTGTATATCACTGAAATGAACAAAAATGATCAAAAAAAAAAAAAAAATTATATATATTAGGCTTAAGCCCAATGAGTTTTTGTATTGAAAAAATATTCAACCAACACAATCACTAGAACATAAATTACTACAACAAAAACAGCAACAACAGCAACAACAACCACATCATATTTCTCTCATTTCTCAATTGCAGATTGAAAGTAAATACAAAATCTCCACAACGAGTATAAATAACATTTATCGTACAAATAAAAAAGGGTAAGTAGAGTTCATACATACATACATACTACATACATACATACATACAAACACATATATGTTTGTATGTTAATACATTCACTTGTGTTAAATATTGGAAACGGAAAGATACTGACAAACCGAACAGATATTTTAAAGCAGCAAAAACAGTAGCAGCGACAGTAGCAGCAGTACTCAAATTATCATAATTAAATATATATGGAAATTATTTAAATAAATCGATAAAGCAAAATAAACTCATTCATAGAGTCAACAAATATTGTCAGCATTTACACACACAAGCATCATTTTGTTGTACATCCACCCAAAACAGTCAGTCACACCAACAATCTGTCACCCTTAACCTTACAATAAATACAGCAAACAACATCAATTTACATACATACAAATAAAACTTTCTTCCTATTCAATATTTTCAAATACTAGTACAGAAAATTACAGTCACACTCACTTTCGCACTTATAGAATAAACTATACGACGAAAAACGTGACATAGAAACTACATACATACACACATACAAAAAAACAAACAAACACATAATGGAGTAGTAATGGTTACTGGAACTAACTTTATATATATTTAACTTGGTTTCTAATCATACTAAAAAAAAAAACAAATAAAATGCAATAAAAACAAGGCACTTAATGCAGCTTTAGTGGACACAGTAAGATAGTAGCTATTGAAAGCTTTGACAAATATACATAGAATTGATTGATAAACTTTTAAAACTTATCCCTATTTAGTAAAACTAGGGTAACCTTTCAAAACCAGTACATTCACCGAAGCCTGTAGGGCCATTATAAATGAAATGCTCTACAGAAGAGCAAGTTCCCTTTACCTGATATATGACCGAACCAACCTAAGCCCTGAGAAAATCAAATTATACCCGGTAAGGAGATTTTCATCAAATTTTGAATCATGGGATACTGGATTTGTATTCAAGGAATTAGTTAGCTTAACGAATGTTTAGTGTTGGAGAACAAACCTCTACTTTCAAATACCGTTTGTCACTTTTTTAAACCAGAAAAAACAAAAAAAACTATCAGATGATGCAAGTTTTAATCGGATATGAGTTTTTGGGTCGCTGATATCATGGTATTAAAGAAATAGGAGTGGCCATATTGCATTAGAACAACGAAAATCTCAAATTCGAGCATCATACCCAGGTCCGATTAATAATCTGAATAAATTGAATTATTTCCTTATCCAAATTAATTAATTTTAATTAATTATTTATATCTGATATCATTTTTGTATTCAACGATGGGAAAACTCTCCACTAAACTTATTTGAAAACCATTTCATGCTTTTTCTGTAGAGATATCGGCGAAACGCGATACCAAAATTGTGGGTGCCTCCTGTCTATATAGCCCAGTCGGTAGAGTAAAAAATGCACCAAAAGTTCATAAAAATTCTTAACTGCGATTTTTTTTCAGTAATTGTTAGTGGGGGTATGATAGATGAAAAAACCATAAAAATCAGTTCAGTGGTTGCAGAGACCCCCTCAAAAAACCCCCTCTTGTACTAATAACTGGTTAACCGTTGGAGATATAAAAAAATTATCTAGCACACATAAAAAGCTTTTTTTCGTATATGTCATAGTTTTCGAGACATTCAATATTTAAGAAATTGCTAATTTAGTACTTTGGATGTACTGTGGATGCGCTCGCATCTTTGTTTATTTGAATTTTTGAGTGCGGAGCCTATAATTGCAAAATGATAATTTTTTTATTTCTAACTTTAACAGGATTTTCAGAAATAATGTCTTGAACTAAAAGATAATACATTTATAACATATAGTGAAACCAGTTATTTTTATTAGGCCTGCAAATAGTAAAAGTAGTAAAAACCAACAGGCAACTATACTGTATTGTTATTTTTGTATACAAAAAATTATTCGTTGTCAATGAAAATGGCAGAGGATGTTGCAGCTTATGTCCTCTCCAAAACCCTTTTTGATTTTTCTTCCTAGACATAAATTAAATTACGCTATTCACGCTATTGCAGGGAATCGTAAGTGCCACTGAATTTTGAACAGTGGGATGTCGTTTTGACTCAAAACGTCCCATATACACTTATATATATGTATATTAGCAATACCGACAAATAATCAGGAACAATTTATATTTACTTGACTTTAGTGCTCTGCAAAATTTGATATTTTCATCAAAAATCAATTGCATATCGACAGATACAAGTACAAAAAATAGACAGTATACACTCATTTAGATTTGGTTACAAAGATTAGATGTGTGTATGATAAAATTTCTGACCACTGAATAAAAACTAGACTGTAAATACAAAAAAACTATCATAAGTTTCTGTGTTTTCACTTCAATTTAATTTTTTGGGCATACTATCCAATAGTTTCTTGCAGAAATATGACTCATAGTAATGCTCTTATTTTTGTTATAATTTTCATAAATTTTACCCATCAGTGTCCCTTAAAGCTAAGGTATGGTGACTGTGCGGATATAGCACTCTTTAGGGCGATTAAAAATCAAACAAATCCACTGTAATGTTAGAATATAAAAGTGTCCTTTATGCTAAGCTTTTTAGAACTCTCACGAGTATTTTCCTTTAAGATGACAATATAATAAGTGTTTTAAGTTCTTTTGTGCTATAGTACACTACTTCAGAAAATTACAAATTGATTTCAGAAAATTTCAAATTGATTTCATAATATTCCATTTGAATTTCAGAATAATCACTTGTTAAAGTACTTCAGAAAATTAAAAATTTTATTTCAGATTATTCGAAATTGATTTCACAATATTTCAATTATATTTTAGAATAATCAAATGAAATTTTTTTAGAATACTGCATTTGTAATTCAGAATATTGAACTTTAAAAAATTAGAAAATTCCAAATGTATTTCAGAAAATTTAAATGTAGTTCAAAAAAATTTTTTTCGTACATTTGCACTTCAAAATATTGCAAATGTTCTTGAGAAATTTTCACACGTACTTCAGAATATTTCATTTGTACTTTAGAATATTTCATTTGTACTGTAGAAAATTACAATTGCATTTCAGAATAATCAAATGTACTTCAGAAAACTCCAAATGAAACTGAATAATATTTTCTGAGTTTTATGAGATTATTCCGAAATACAATTGAAATATTATGAAATCCCTTTATAACAATCTGAAATCAATTTGGTGTTTTCGGAAATTCATTTAACTACTCTGAAGTACATTTTATTATATTTTTAGTAGACTATGAAAATTAAATCTAAGCGTTAATTTTTCAAAGTCTTGACTACTGTTCCATGTTTTTAAGTAGTTAATTTAGGTAATGTATAACAGGCTTAAGGAACGTATATATGGTATGTAGTCATCACAACAACAGTGTTTACTGTTACAATTGAAATATTCTGAAATCAATTTTGAAATAATCTGAATATGAATTGAAATATTCTGAAGTACCATACATTTGATTTTTCGAAAATGTTTGGAGTTTTTTGAAGTGCTACTGAAAAATTTTATAGTTGTAGTTTTTTCAGATATTTAGGTTTTTTTTTTTTTTTTTAATGGATCGATCATTTATTTTTATCTTGCAATTACACTCAAGTATTTTATTTATACTCACTTGTATGCACTTTATAATATAAATACTTATACAATTCAATTGGCTGTACGCGCTCTCATTTTAAATCATCAGAATCAGCACTAATGCCGTCCATGTTCCCTCTCAAGTTCTCAGTTTTTCAAAAACAACAACAATAACATCGATAAGCAGTAATAATTGATAAATTGATTTTAGAAATTAAATCCCATACATATTTATTAAGTTCTGTATGTATTTAAATATTTTTAATGTATTTTTACTAATTCTTATAGGATTACAGCGAAAATTGATGACGATATGATATCATATTATTGTAATGAAGATATATTTCTGCTGGAAGTGCAACAAATCGAAGATGATTTGTATGATATAACATTGACGGAGCTACCCAATCATTAAGGGATGCAGTGCTTACAATCGCAATTACATAAATATATAAAAAAGACAAAACATTATGGTAATAACAACAACAACAACAGAAACAACGACGATAACATCATCGAAAGCAAAAACAATGCACAAACAAAATGGACACAAGAGAAATAAAAATAATTAATAAATACTTAATATATTTAACAATGGAAAATATAAATAATTGCTAAGTTGAATTTTAGTCTTAGTACATACATACATACATATGCATTCTTGAGATTTATTTAAATAATTTTTTTTTTTACCTTTTGTACTTTTTTTTGCGAATCTTCATTCCCAGTAAAATTTAAGGATAATCAAATCTATTGAGATATTCAGCCCAATCCCGAGAGACTCGTTTGGGCTGATTAATAATGATCATTTGTATTGAATATGAAATGTAATAATAATAGCGGTATTCACTATTCACAACAAGTGGTTATGTACTTATTGCCTAACTGTATTGTAAATAACACGTGCACTCTACAATTTGATTGATCGAATGAGTTTTGCATCCCGATGGAACTTTGTGCAACTCGAAAATTTTAATAAGCACATACCATATACATAAACAAATACTTTTGATATAAATTATATGTTTGGCAAACTTTAATCGAATTAACGCTGTCGACCGATAGCAAAGAAGTCTGAAGAAATTGGGAAGCACTTTGGTATCGATACAGGGCTACAAGAAAAGTTTGATATTGATTAATAAAAATTGTACAGACATTTCCACGAGTTTGAGAAATTTCATTGTATAATCTGAATACCTTTACAAATTAAACAACAACAAAAGTAAATTAAATGTAATATTGTAATACTCCTAGTAAAACTATTTTTGTTATTTCTTGAATAATTTTTATTAATAAACGTAAAAATTTCATTTTGTAAAAAGTGCACAAAATGTTTTCTTTCTCTATTAATTATTAAGTTTTTCCTTTTTACTAAAAATTACATAAAAATTAATTAAGAATAATTAAATTTAAAATTATGTTTTACACACTTGATGTCTTTAGTATTTTAACAACAAATATAAAAATAAAATGTATGAATGAAAACCTTTATCTTTTTGAATCAATATTGGTAGAAAATTTTTGATATTTTGTGCTTGAAAAAAAGCGAAAAAAAGCAAAACAAAAATTATATGAACAATCGAACAAAATATAACTGTAAGAGATCTCATCAAAATTCACGCTCTCTAAACAAAAGCGAGACATCCAATTTGAAGAATGAAAACAATCACAAAAATTTACCAAGTGACAAACAAAGTTCGAAAAGTTAAACTTGAAAATAATTGCAATACAATTCTTTGAATTTTTAAGAAATTGATTACTTTTAAATAATTGTGCATTTGTTGTAAAACACTAAACTAGAAACTATAAACAACAAAATACAAATTCAACAGAAATTGTTGATACAAAAATAGAAATTAACCATATGTGATGATAATAAACACAAAAAAAACAAAAAAAAGTTTTATTGAAACATTCCAAACTTAACTTGCGTGTAAATACAAAAAAGAACTTTAATTTTCAAAAAAAAAAAAAAAAAACTAAAAATAAAAAAAAATTTTCACGACTCTTCCGTAATTATAAAAAATTAAAAAAAATTATTTTTTTTTTATTACAAAACAATTTATTAATTTTTAATACATTTTGCAAGTTGAAAGTAATTTGCAACGAAATTTTTCTAAATAAAATGAATCTTGCCGATATTCAGAAAAAAAATTATTATTTTTATAATATTCTTACGTACATTTATTTTATTATTATTATTTTTATGATTAAAATTATTAATTTTATTAATATCATTATTATTATTTTTATAATTATTATTATAATCATATTTATGCATGTACACATAAATAATTTATTATGAAACTGTTTTCTTTTTTATTCTTAAACACAAATGAAATTTACAAAAAAAAAAATTTGCATGAAATATATGAGCAAAGTACAGAAAAACTTGTGCGGACAAAATTATGAACAAACAAAAAGAACGAATGAAAAGCAAAAGAAAAAACAAAAAAAACAAAAAATGAAACAAAAAACAAAATTGTTGAATATCTGAAAATACTTTTATTGTAGTTGTACCTTAAGACATTTACACTTTTTATAAATATATATATTTTATTATGAATAAATAAAGTAGAATAAATGTTTTTATTCAAATGAAGAAACAAAGGAATCATATATATTGCTTAAAGCTTTCATTTGCTATTAATCTTCGTAATTGAGAAAAATATTGTGTCACCAAATCAATCCAACCCCATTAAATACTCCTTGATTTAAACAAGAGTGGCAACGAAAATGGAAATTGAAGTGATAACATTTTAACTGAAAGTTTATCTTTTCTAACATTGTTCACGTTTAAGATTAGTCAATTCCAGAAAAAGAGTATTCACGTTAGTGGGTGCTCACGGAACGGGAGGTTCATGCTTGCGATACCAATCACTGTAATTGGATCTTGCAAATTCAATTCACATTTTCAATATATTCTACTCTGGCTTTTATTATGGTACCTCGACGAACGAGTTAAATTATGCGCGTATGTGGTTTTATGGAATTTATCACCATTCTCGTTGAAGTTCTTTTTGAACCATCCACACTTTCGTAACTTTTAGAGAAGATTTTCGAATATACATAGTCGATGGAATTGGATGCTTAACCAATACATTCTTTCTATTTTCAGCAAAAAAAGGAAGTAGATTTAATTAGCCTGAAATGTTAGGCAAATATTTTCATTGACTGGAAAGAAACTAGTGCAGTTTAAGGGGTTTACAAAAAGATACATATCATTCTCCACCTACAACGATGTTTCAAGGTTTTTCGGTAATTTATGTTTTTATAATTATAAAAGAAAAGGACTTATCGAGCAGTTTTACTTTCCGGGCATATGGATGAGTATTATTTTTGACACTTTTTTTTCCAAAGTGAAACTTTTATTGGAACGTTTCTTATGTGTAAAAACACTTTACTTTTTACATTTGGATGTGCATTAGGGTGCTTCAAAATCAATAAAGAAACAGTCTGTGCAAAATTTGAGTTCAAACGGACAACAGCGAGGCGACTCTCATCGACCATGAAGTTATACATTGTCGCCCGGAAAGCCATTTTTTTAGATAAATTAATTTTTTATTCTTGGATTTCTTAAATAACACCTTCCCATGAAGAAACAATACCGAGATGCTTAGCCAGAATTGTTAGAGTTCACAATGATTTGTGCATTCAAGATATACCTTTCTCAAGACCAGTTTCAGTTATCTCATAAGGGGAAGAACTCTTAGAAAGAATTTGTATTTTTCTTGCTCTGGTGCATGTTCGAGCCTGATTTGTGTCACCAGATGGAATTAAAGCACCTTATCATTACTTTTGTTCATGCTTCAATTGATAAATTATCAGGATATTGATCGATAAATCAGAAAGGTTCTGCTGACAAATTTGCCACCCACTTCGAATACTTAGCCCTCCAAACTAAACTGTTGCTCTTTCATTATTTGTTGAAAACGTTCCAACATCGGTTAAGACAAAGCTTAAATAATATTGGAAGCAGGCTACAAAAAAACATTTTTCTTCGTTTATAAACATCGAGTTTACATCTTTTGTAACTCCTCGTACAAAAACTTTCTATCTTCAACAAAGAACTTTCAACATGGAAATATGGTTAAACAAAAATGGAGTTGAATAACTTGATAAGAAAGTTGTTGTCAATGACGTTGCAGAAAAAAATGTGCAGCTCATTCAGGAATCACAAAAAATGAAGCTGAGAAAGAATTTGTTTCACAAATCGTTGCCGAAGACCGAAAAAAAAAATACCTAACCGCTACAAATTTCGTTGAAATTTTGAATTTCAAATTTAGGTGGGCACACGACAAAAAAGGGATTTCATTAAGAATCGAATTTCGTTTTTGACTGATTGTAAGTTTGGAGAAGAAGAAGATTTTTTGTGTGTATAATTATACGTGTTATCTCTGCGGCTTTGTTGGTGTTTTCTTATACAATTATCGCTGCTAGTTATATATAACTAGAAGTGGCGAATAAAACGCAGCTATTGTTTCAAACGGCTTTATTTTCAAATTAAAGATCATTCTTAAAACGATATATAATTCTAAAAAAAATATTTTCAATCTTAAGTCGAGCTATGCAGTTTTAAATTTTTACCACAGAAATAGTACAAGAACAGCTGTTATGAAAATTAAATTCAAAATATCTAAAAAATATATCATATTTTCGTGCTCGTTACAACCATGTGCTTGAGGGTTGCTGAGTTACTTTCGGCATTTCAAATGAATTTCGTTGAAATCCTTGTGAAATTCACAAGTGATTCTTTAGATATTATTCTTGTAAATAAAAATACGTTTCTCCTATACAAGTAGTGGGCGATTATATTTTTAAAAATTTACTTTTAAAAAATTTGATTCAGAAGGTTTTCACACACTTTCCTGTATGTGCCCAAATAAATTTCTCTAAGAAAAAACAAGATAATGGTTAAGATAGGCAAAACTATACCGCTTTTGAAAGGAGTTAAAAGCTGCGAATGCTATGTTTCAACTTCAAGGCGTTTGAAGGTCAACTAGTTGTTCTATGGAGCTGAAGTTTTGCACAGCCCGGTTTTTTCTTGATTGGAACCAGATTAGTGCAAGGGAGTAGCAACATTTTCATTTTTCAAAAATGACCTATAGCAAAGGGCCACCCTAATGTGCATGTGTAAATAAACAAAAGAACGAGTTAACAAACAAAGTCAACTCTTGGATGAACAACACGAACAGAACTCTCATTCCCATCTTTATGTCTTCGCACTAAAAGCATTTCTTTGCATAACCACCTGTCTACATTAGCGATAAACCATCGCATACCTATCGTCGCTTGCGACCGCTTATGGTAGATGGTATGCGATAAATAGTAGAATTTATCGTTTGCGAGTTATCGCATAACATTAGCTGTCATTTTAGAGTTTGGCAGCTATGGCGTGTAAACACGTGCAAAAAGAAAAAAAATATTGCCGAGAAACAAAAATTGAGTGGAGTATGCAATTAGGCTTATAAATCTTTACAAGCAATTTGAGTGCTTGTGGAATTATAAAAGCCCAAACTATAAACGTTGAGTTGACTTGAAGAAAAATGATTGGGTGCAAATTTCCAATGAATGCACCAAAGATGTTGAAGAAGTGAAACGCAAAGAGAAACATTTGCGAAATACGTACGTTGCGGAAAAAAGAATGTAGGCCAGGCGAAAAAATCTGGCTCAACAGCAGAATCCATTTATGAGCCACATTTATATTATTACGGAGAAATGAGTTTTTTACATTCTGTAGTAGTTTTGCGAAATAACTATCACTAGCTTGAAGATAATAATACAATAAATACTTCGTTCATTAAGTATTCTTAATTTTGTTCTACTAGGAAAGCGTAGAATTTTGTTTAGAAACAGTGGAGGGTCCAGACATACATTTCACTTTGACCGGGGATCAGCCTCTTGCTCCGTCTCGGTCATCCTTAATACAAATTCAGTCCCCATTGCCATCATCGTCATCACCGACGCTATATCCGTCGTCAGCGTCATCTATATCGTTGGCATCTCGTAAGCGTCCTGATCGAAAATCTTATAGCGGTGCTAAATTCGATCAAGCAGTCGATGCTATCATCGCGTCTACAACTGTTACCAAAAGCGAAAATGTTTTTACCTCCTTTGGTGAAATCATAGCTCTCCAATTGCAGCAATTGCCACTAGCTGAAGCGATAGCAACAATATCGGAAATTTATTATTATTTATTATAAATTTATGATAACGATCGTATTGCGCCATGTGAATACTCAAAATAGCAGTGGGTCAAATACAAATGTACTGCAAGCTGCGCTATTTGATGCAAATATAGTATTTCAATAAAAACGACTTGTGCATGTTATTGAATCTCACCTTTTATATTGGAGCTCGCTTCTTAATTTTTGTGCGTTGAAAACGTACTTGTACTTATTTTATTGTTGCTTTGACAAAGGTGAAATTGTCGCTGGCAACGCTTTTAGCAAACCATCTGCGATTGGAGGTTTTGTGTCAAGTAGTTATGTAAAATGCAACATATTTTTACAAGAACGACAAAAGTCTTACGTGCTGTCTTAATGGGTCGGTGAAAAATTCGGAATCTCGCTGTTAATCTACCAAATGCTATCTCTATTGTCATTTGCGCTCTACTCAACCTGTAATTAAATACTTCTTGAGAAGCGTTTAATTTCGAATTTCTATTATAGGCCTTTAACACTCCAAAAATATTATCGCCAATAAAATAAAATGGTGTTGTAGAATATTAAGTTGACCAGTAGATATTACACCGTACAAGGAGCAATTTTTGAGCACAAGCACTTCTGACGCTCTTCCATTTCCCCCTACGTCGATATAAATAATGCGGCTATGAGCATCTACCACTCCTAGCAGAACAATTCCAAAATAGTCTTCGGAATTATAAAAATCGGACCCAAACTTCGGTGGCACCTTGATACGGATATGTTTTCCGTCAATAGCACCCAAAGTGTGACGATATATAAGTAGGATTACAGCCATATTTACCTGTTTCAAAACAAAAATTTAGATAACCTCATTGACTCTAAAAAATGTTGAAAAACTTTTCGAAAAAAAAATTAACGTCGTGTGTGTAAGCAGGTCTTTTCTGTTCAAGTATGCATAAAAACTGCGTCTATACAAATGACCACAATGTCATAAAGCAGGAGGCTGCTACCTTATGTAAAAATTTTATACTCAATGCCCATCGTGGGGCCCTCTCCCCTACTAAATTTTTCACATGCTTGAGTTTTTCCACGTTTAAAGTTTTTTTCGCTAAATTTAAACAAGATATCTTCATTCCACATGGAAGTTATCGGGCGTCGGAATCGTTACATCGACTCAGGATTCCATGCTCATTAAAAATATACACACTTTTTTATATCTGCCATGCCTCCTTATGTGTGTTACAAATATCATCCTTACCTCTTAAGTGTAGGGTATACAAAATAAATTGTTGTCTGTTTTCTATGCTCTTTATGCTTGTTTGCACTATAACTTGTGTAAATAGGTATGAAGAGATCTGATTGAAATTTTGCGCATAGATTTATTTACACCAATAGATAAAAAAATACATAAATGGAATATAACGCGATTCTGCGGCGCCCTTCTATGCAGTTTCTTCCACCTTTTATGCTATGATCTCGATACCGATACACTTAATAAATACTTACGCCATTCCATACTCTTAAAATTTTTTTTTTCCCTAAAGTTTTAAGCGTCATTAAAATGGATGAATGAATGTCGCGTCGTTAGTGGCATTGACAGTGACAGTTTGCCCTAATTTCCAAAGTAAAAATGCAGCAACTCAAAGCAAAAATTTCCTTTCATTCATTGTATCATCTTGTTCTTTGGATGAGGATACAGGCAAAAAAAAGTTTGAAAACTTTGATGATGAACGGCATGGAACAGTTAATAAATTCTTTCATGGAATCCCAGCAAACAATATTTTGCAGAAATAATCCTAAAGATGTCACTTCACTAAATCTGGCGCCATTACTTGTTTTAAAGCTGCAATTGCATTTACAAAACGTTAAAAAAGAAAAGTTGCTTATGTTTGGCGATACAGTCTCCATTTCAGCAGTTACCTCTTCACCTTTCTCAGAACAAAAAGTAAAGCCGTGGATATTTTTGCAATTGTAAGTAATGAGCACGCTGTATTTATATATTTGTAAGAATCATGCACCTTAAGAGATAATCACCAATTTGAAACTATAAGAATTTTAAATTACTAGTATGTAAATTACGTACTATTCACAATAGCCATAGAAACTCAAATAAGTAACTACTTACCAATTTTTCCGATTAATATTAGCTGTGTTTTATTCGCCAGTTAGTTTAACATTTGCGAATAAAACCACAGAGTTGTTAAGTCTATTCTTCGTTATATTGTTATTCACAATGAAACTGCTCAGCAGCTAGAGGTGAAACATTTTAATGGATCCCAGTCATTGCGTTAATCGTGGGCATTGTTTTTAGTTTTTACCCTTTATAAGAACATTTAATGATGATTTAACTTATTTTCACCGGCAGATATGTCGAATCTTTTCCTTTTTTTATTTTTTTGCAAACTGTCACGCTTTTTCTTTCATTACTGGCAGTTCACAATAGAATTTGATGTAGCTAAACTACTCGTTAAGTATACATAACAGCTATAATTATACGTGTTATCTCTGCCTCTTTGTTGTTGCTTTCCAATACAATTATCACTGCTAGTTATACATAACTAGAAACAAGTGGCGAATAAAACGCAGCTATTATAATCAAAGTATTAACACCAAAACCAATAATCATTTTCAATTTACAGAATTTTTATTTAAAAATGAAAAAAGCTTTTGGTTGCGTTTTTTTTTTAACGATTATAGCTGTATTTTATTTACCAGCTAGTTTAACATGTGCAAATAAAACGACCAAGTCTTTAAGTCTCTTCTTCGTTATACAGCTACAGGTGAAGCATCCCATTCATTGCGATCAATCGGAGGCATTTTTTTTTTTTTTTACTCTTTATAAGAATATTTAACGATACATTTAACTTATTTTCACCGGCAGCCATTTCGAATCTTTCCCTTTTTTGTTTTTTTTTACAAACTGTCCTGCTTCTTCTTTCACTATTGACAGTTCACAATAGAATTTGATGTAGCTAAATTACTTCTTAAGTATACATTACAGCTATAATTATACGTGTTATCTCTGCCTCTTTGTTGTTGTTTTCTCATACAATTTTCGCTGCTAGTTATACATAGCTAGAAGCAAATGGCGAATAAAACGCAGCTTATATTAGTCATTCTAATTGCACAGACAATGCTCTTGGTGGTGCCAAACCCAAAAATGAAAGAAGTCAAGCCCCGTAACATTTTTAACGCTAAATCAGGATCTGATGGGAATTGTACTATTTGGTCAGGGTTTTGAAATATTTGAGTATAAGAGTGCAAAAACTCCAAATTTGATCACTTTAAAGAAAGGATTTACCTAATCCAAATCATCCGGATTGAGAAAAATAAAAATATTCTTATTCAGTGGAGGCTGAACCCTGTCCAAAATTATGCACTCAAACTCCAAATTGAAAACGTTTCGAAAAATAAGTAAAAATTATCGGTGCTCGAAAGAAATGCAAGAATTGTAAAGGGTTAGTAAAATTACAACTTAAACACTTATGCAGACCATAATTGTTTGCTGGGATGCTTTCGCGTATTTCCTGTAATCGATTCACAAACGCTCGCCTTCACTAAGAGCAACGTTGACTCTTATGAATAATGAATGAACATTCAGCAATCATTCCCATAATGTTTTATTGATGAATTAAGACTATTAAACCATATTTTTCTTTTGTTTTATAATATTTGAAGCTCTCACGATGAACATATTAGAATGTATTCGCATTGAATGTACGCAATTACTGATTTTTCAACAATCCAAACAATAAAAGAAATTTTCTCTTACGCATAAAAATGCTATCTTAATATTATATTTGTCTGTATCTAGTAGCTAATATTTTTTTAGACCAAACGTCACTCAATCTTTGCCAGAACATATTCGTATATCAATGTGAACACACCCTTGTGTGGCGCTTTAATTATTTATTATTGCCATTATCCGTTGGGAGTTTAAATTGTCATCGATTAGAATTTTGATTCTAAGCCATATACCATATGCACCTAAAAAATAGAGATACTTAAGGTATTCATTCATATCTTTGAAAGTTAAAGATCAAGCTAAAAAAAAGTAATGCTATTCCAATTGATAAATTTTTATTTGTTCATTATATGGCTGACCGATTTTAATGTTTAAATTAGCTTTTTTCTAAGAAAATGTATGTTTACTTACAGTACCAATGAAGAAAAATAAAAGTCGTTAACTTACAATTTGACAATAAGAAATTGTTCCAAATCCTGATTCTAAAGGTTTTAACTAAGTAGTTCCTTATGTTGAACAAATATCCCTGAGTAAGTCGAAGTTGTATAAGTAGACAGTAAAAAGCATTCATGTTAATTCATATAGCTCAAATATTACTTTGTCCAATATCCTTCATCCGCAGCAAATATTTCGACGAACGCAACTTTATCATTTCCAGAACATCGATTTTGGTGTCTTGCGAAAGTTCAGCTCAAGCGAAGGGCAAAAGTCTTTAGGCCAGCCACATTGTTAATATGAAAAAAAAAATGGTAAAAAATTGTGTTTATAATTTTTCTAATAAGCTTAAAAACTATAATTATTACCTAGTTATTTGAGAAATTTAATTTAAATTGCGTGGTTTACAGAAAAACGTGTTGTTGAAAAGTTCGCGCAGAAATATTAGAAATTATTTCCGAAATATACGAAAAGCTTTGCGGGATGCTACGGATTCCTTTGACATGTGCGAAGAAAGATTTGTCGAAATTTTTCCGATGCCATTCGAAGTTGCGAACAAAAATGTATACCTCATGTTTACCCAGGCTTTCTTCCATCCTCCGCTATCTTTTACAGCCCATCAAATACATTTAGTTTTCCTGATAAAAGCACCCATTGCTCCCTTTAACTCTAAGAGTAATCCTCATTAATGAATCCGAAATTAATTGGCGATGGAGGGCTGCTAAAAATCTTTGACCGTCGAGCAAACACTTTGTTGGTAAAATAAAACACCAGCCATTCGAAAAAAAAATCACATATTTAATTATAATAGTTAGTACAGGCAGTACCTGTAAGTCAAGAAGTTTCAATTTATTCGGCATTCCCTTTGGTCACAGCCTGAAAAAACCCACACTGAAAATAAAAGATGAATACTGCTGTATTGAATTATTTCCATTTTACGTCGTTTAAGGCCACCTTTTGGTCTAGATTTTTCAAAAAATTGATTTTTTTTTCTATATTTCAAAAGTACAGGCTTTTAAAGTATACTGTACTTCGTGTCAATATTTCCAGTATTTCGACTTCTACAGCCTATTTAGCAGGTGAGCGCAGGAGCAGGTAAAAGGGCCGACTGAAGTTTAAAGTCATTTATCTCGAAAGTATATTTTTCTGCACGATGGGAGACAAAAAAACAAAAACTACTCAACCGATTCGTCTCAAATTTTACTAAATTATTCAGTAAACCAGTGTTTATCACAAGAACTAAAAAAAACGTTCTACGTTAAATATTTCATATAAAAAGTAATGAAAAAACGGTCTGTTTTCGTAAAGTAAAATTCAACAATGCGCCATTTTGTCAATTTTTTTTTTTATTTTAGTTCCTGCGATAGCTACACTCATACTGATTGTAGCTCCTTTTTTTTTGTTTTAGATCAGTGGAAAATCAAAAACATATCCCACCAGTAAGATCCGGTTTTTTGAAGGGGGCTTAAAATTATAATTTTTTTTATTATTTTTGTATATTGTTAAAGTAATAAAATATATCTACAAAATTTAAATACTATTGCTCATTATTTCATTTAAAAAAAAAAAGATTCTAAAAACTCGTCAAATTCAAGGGTGCTAGACCAGAAGGTCCCCTTAAGTCGCACTAATATTAAGAATAGAAGTAGAATTGGGTGGATTAAAAGAATTTTCAACACTATTTAAACCAATCTTTCTGAATATGCCTCAAAGTCTTGAAAAGTTTAGATCAGTAATTAATGATATATATGAAACAAACTTGAAATTGACTTTTTAAAGATCGACACATTAAAAAAGCAGACTGTGATCGATTTTCGATTTCACTGGTCGACCACTGTTGAGCATGTCGACGTGGAGCATATTACATGGTAGGCAACTAAACAACGTTGAATTCCGTATTTCTTTAAAGATGACGGTGACCACAAAGTTACCGTCAATGGCGACCTCTATCTTTCGATGATTTCGAGCTTTTGTTGTTCACAATGCTCGATTTGAATCTGATCGACATGTGGGTTCAACAAGACAGCGCTACATGCCACACAGCACGTAAAACAATGTACCTATTGAGAGATGAGTTCAATGAGCAATTTGATCACCTAGAACGTACGATTTGACTCAGCAGCCACATTTCTGTTCAGCGATGAAAATCTATCAGTAAATCGTTTTGGGATTCTTGAATTATTTTGTATGTTTACCAGTGTTAGTAGCAAAGAATTGTTTAACTATGAAAAGTATGACAGCATTTCTACTACAATAAAAAATATCGATTACAGTGGATACTTTTGCCAATGGTATTCTTGAATTTGAGCTGAGAATTCCGCTATACAAAAATATATTTATATTTTATCCATAGTGATAGTTTAATCGGGACATTTAGGTATACACTGGGACAAAAAGTCTTAAATTCGGACATATAGCCTATATATAAACCTAACACAATTCCCATTAAACCATGATCTTTTGATTTAGCCCACGTGGATGGTCACATTATTCTTCTGAGAAACAAGCAAAAACGACAGAAGGCAAGGCCACTGTAGAGCAGAATAACATTTCCATGGAAGTTTGAAAAAAAATTTACCAAATCCTACATAATAGTTACATATGCTACAAAATGTTATCAATACATAATTACACAGTGCAACAAAAATTCAACTTTTGTCTTATGCTTGAGATTTTCTAACTGTTTTATAATAATTTAGGGTCGCTGGGAAATATGTACCTCGTAGGTCATTCTAGTGTTCTAAGACCTCCTATAATTTTTAATAGGGAACATTTTCTCCAAAAACAGTATCATAGTTTTCTCAACAGTTTTTGTTTCATCGGCTATTTATCGAAAAAGGGGGGGCGGGGGGTTAAACACCCATTTTCAAGAGGAAGGGTAGGAGATGGAGGAAAAGCGTATGCACAAGAATTGTTTATCTCTTTGTGATAAACAACTTTTCTTCAGACATCAAATTCGCATCTGTTGAAATAAAGAAATTTTTTAATAGCCCCTGAAGACTCCATTTTTCCGACTTTAGGCCCATATTGTGAGAGAACTGGATGTAATGGAGAAAAACTTAGTACGCAGTCGTGATCAGCAGCCCTAAAATACTATTAAACCGTTAGAAAATCTTTCGCATAAAATTTTTGTTGCACTGTGTTATCAATCAAATAAATCAAAGCATGTAATCACTTCATTATTGCTAAGGAGCCGTCATCGAAAGTTAAACCTTAATCTGCTTTTAAACCTTCTAGTAGTTTACAATTGTTAGAGTTTCCGATTTTATTATATTTATTAATACAAATAATCTATATTACACTTACTTTGAGGGCATAATACAAATTTTTTAAGGTGATTTTAAAGTTCAGGGGTTAATTTTTTTTTTGTTACTTATGTTTTCTCTACATTTTCTATATTGTTCTAAGTGTTTGCTACTGAATTGATAAAAATTAAACAAATTTTATGCATATGCATAACAGCAATTTTTATAATTATAAAATATGTAAGCTTATTTGCCGTTTTTGCTTTTAAATTTTATACATTTTTTAACTTTATGGAAAATTCTTAGAAGTATCAATACAAATACGAAATGCAATTATCAAGTTACCCAAACTTTACTATGCGTGTTGGCAGTGGTTTCCTCAGAAATACTCGAGATATTAAAATTAAGAAAAAAAAAACAAAAACAAAATTATGTTGAGGGTTTTTCAGGGTGTTTCCATACTTAAATACATTGTTCTACAAGGGAACGCTAAAACGAGCTGAGATGTGTTAATTGCATTTAAAGTATATTCCAAGTACATTAAATAAGGTGTCGTTATGTACGAATCGTGGTTTATTGTGCACTCTATGTCTGAAATTTATTCAAATGAGGAAAAATGTGATAAAAAGTGTAGAAGGTTGTTCGGCAATTATAACAATATATGTACTCATTGGCATAACTGATACTTATGTAATTTTTTGAATGCTTGTCAGCGATGCCAACTTGCGGGGAATTTGACAAAGTGCGGGATATCGGGGAATGAGCTGTTTTTTGCGGGGAATTTGAAAACGTTCAGATTTTGTTCATTAAAATACCTTAAAGAGTCTGTAGAATATTTTTTGTAAAATTTTATATTCCTAAATACAATTCTAGCAAATTCTAAACCAACACTATAAAAACATTACTTTATGCAACGTTGAAAAAGTAAATATTTGAGTTAAAAAAAAAAAACTAAAGTCTAATTTCTCCCAAAAATACTTCAATTGCAATTAGCCCTGGACTTTTCATGTAATTAGATTTGGTAACTGGAATCCATAAAACCAAGACTGCACATTTTCTTTCAAAGACTTAACGCAACATATTGATTTAATTTTTCATCTAACGTAAATCATTGAACATATGCAATATTTTATATTTTGGGTCTTAAAATCTTCATCTCTTCTTAAGAGGGCCCTACACTTTCTTGGTTTGGAAAAATCATTTTTTATGTAAAGTATGCTATTTGAAAGTATTATATTTCAAAAGTATATAGTAAAAATTTCAGAGAGAAGCTCGAAGTACTTTCGGTGATATAGACGATTATAGCTCCGAGTGTTCGATAGGCCAAAAGGGTCGCGTGACGCTTCAGCTTATTTTACGACCGTTCAGAAAAGCTAAGCTGTGCCTTTGTACAGCATCTACTGATTAATAACTTTTAATCATTGCTCACTATAAACTGTTCACTTACAAATTAGTGTCAGTCATTATAAAGAAGTAGAAGTATATTTTATATGTTAAAAACCGATAGGTAAAACTTTGAACCCATTTTTCTCATGGGCATGCACGATAACTAAAATTTAAATATGTTCTTCTACACAACAATGGGCCCAAGACGTACTACAAAAAAATAAGTTTTGTTAATTTTTTCCTCAATTTGTAACTTTGTTTTTACGAGAAAAATCCAATTTTTGAGAAAACCAATTTTTGGTGGTCCGCCATTTTATGAATTGTTGATCAAACAAAATAATCGTAGTATGTCCTGGGATCACAGTCATAATTTTTAGAAGCGTATTCTTTAGACATTTCGGTGAGCCACAATCGCGCATGCCAATGACTGTTTCCAAATCGTCTTCCATGAAGCTGCAAAAAAAAACCCCTGTATATGTATAATTTTTTTTAATTATTACCCAATTTTTTCTTGTACTTGAAGTCTTTAAATATATGTCAAATGAATGAATTCCGGAGTCAGACAATTCATTTTTATTAATCTATCAATCCTATAAAGATTGATAAAACTTTAGTAAAGAAAGTGTAAGGCCTCCTTAAAATAACACTCACCGAGAGTAATTTTAAGCTTATGTTACATAAAGGGTATTTTTCATTTGTAAAAAGTGTTTATATGGAAAGTGCGTATCGCACTGTTTTAGGATGAAATTATACCGGTGCGGGGAATTTGGTTGAAAATTGGAGAATTTCTCGGAAGCTATCGGAGCGAAAGTAAAAATGAGTTGGCATCCCTGATGCTTGTGCCGAATTTCACCAGTGTCATTTGGAAATTATTAAATTTCGGCATATCTTTACTCACTTTTGTTATTTTTTGAAACTCTTTCTCTCTATAAATTTTCAAATGGAATAAGGTTCACATAAATATTTTACTGGAATCCAAATTCAAGTGAAACTAGCACAGGTAGTTATTTCTTTTACCTCCTCTCACTTACTAATATTCCTTTTCCAATCAACACAATCCTCTGCATACATTTGGGTACCCCTGTGTGTTGATAGTCAAGAGAAAAATCTCTCTTTCGACTCAATATGCATGGAAAATCTCGTAAGTTTCTACCTATTGAAATGAGTCAATTCAACTGGTTTTAAACAACTCAAATTTTAACAGGTGTTAAGCTATTTTCAGTTTGCTTTTTGAATTTATCAAGGGGTTTTGTTGCGAAGCATGCAATGGAAATTGGTTTAAAGGAGTTGACATTTTCTTTTTTCCCCTCCTTTTGTTACAGTTTTCGGAATAGTAAAACAAGAATTATAGAAATTTATGGCACGATCCACGTCAACGGGGACAGCTATGTGAACAGAGTTGAGAGAAACGCATACGCATACGTAATGGTTCAAAATTTTTGCTAAACTACTTTTGAAAATTAACCTTAGTTTAATTTTTTATAATTCTCAAAATATTTCGGCTCTAGCGGTGAAGTTTTAGCAGAGATGATAGGAAATCTGCGAAGTACATTCTAGAATATTGGACCGCATTTAAGCACACCTATTCGTAAAAATCAAAAATAGAATTTGTAGAATTTCTATCGGAGACTGGAATAATCGGAATTCTATAAGTCCTTGAATGGGCATAATATATTTTAAAGGTCGCAATGCACTACCCCAAAATAATAACAATGTGATAAAGTTTTGCATAAAAATATTTGGAAACTTTAATGACATTATTTTATGTACATGTGCTATTTTAGCTCGTTTACTTCCCCTTTTTTTGACTGATTCAATGAGCATTTTTGAGCATATTTTTTCAAATTACAATAGAATCACGATAATTCGTACCCCGCTAATTCGAAAATCTCAATAATTCGTAAGAAACCTCTGTTTAACCTCTTATAAATTGAAATTGGTTGTTGACAACCTCTTATAATTTGTAATGCAAAGCAAAATTACTATGTATGGCACTATGATTCGAAAAAAATCAATCATATTAGATCCTTTACTTTTTTTGATGGAGTTTTTTGTGTTTTTCGTGGTTGACAAGATACGCGAGAAGAGCCTTAAACAACTAAAAATTACACGCTTTTTAGAACATAGTTTTTAATGGGGTCCAGTATGTACACACATACGTGCATACATATTTCAGTTAAATGAATAATTGTTTTTGCTTTTTTCTTTCTATTAAAGAAATTGAAAAAAAAATGTCAATTCGTATTTTTCTTAATTTAACTTCGTTAACCCTGGGATTGTATGTCCCAATAATGTTCGAAAACTTAAGTAAAATGGGAGATATAGTTTCCATTTTATTTTACTTCATCGCCGTAAGTTGTCTTTGCTATAATTCCTGGTTACAAAGGTTATAGTAGACATTATACTCCATTGGAAAACTTAAGGATAATTGTAAGGATCAAGAGTCCAGGTCATATTTTTTTTTTAATTTATTTTAATATTTGCATAAAATATTGAAGAAATTCAACCAGATTTTGAGAAAAAACTCCGAGATGATAGGGTTATATCAAAATCTCGTTAAATCGAAACCGTAAAAAATTACTGGTCCCTTGCGATTACGAATTATCGGGATTGTACTGTATTTCCAAAAGGCTACTGTACATACTGTAGGTTTAAAAAGTGTTCGCACACCAACGATTTTTTTTAAAAAAAGTGTAAGAACAAACCGTGAATGATTTTCTAAAAACATAAAAAACTACAATACTGTGCAATGAATTAAACACAATCATTCATTTATTTATTACTGCCAACAGTATTTGGTATTCTTGGAAACGATTGACATGCAAAGCATTCTTTCACGTTTGGCCTCAAAATTGAACCATTTGTTTTTACTCCTTTTAAAATATTAGCTCTCAACCTTTTAATTTTTCAACAATTTAAAATTTTTTATGTATGCTTTGTATGATTTTCGCTATTGTAATAATACCTTTAATAAGGTTTTAGCATTTGGCTCATATTACATAGCATGAATTACTAATTTCCCCAAATTTCATTTTATGACTATTTTGTATACCAAGATAAGTCAAGGAGTATCCTCTATATAATATCATACTTCGTACTCTCCTAGTCAGGCTATATAGATCAATTATATTGTTCCTACAAAATGGGCTGAGGTTAAAGGTCGTGTTTATTCTTAGGGCGGGGAAAAAAATTCGGAAAATTGCCTAAATCGTACAGGCTCATTAGCATCAGCTCGTTCTTCCACAAAACTATGGAGGAAATATTGGACCGCCAAATCATCTTGTGCTTTAATAAATAAAGGAGTCCCTCCTCTTATTATACATTAGCTTGGATGATCATCTAGATCGATAATAGCCACAAGAGGTTGCCGCAAAGGAGTGTACTCTCTCTTCTTCTGTGGAACCTGTTTATTAACTCAGATATGTCCAATAGCCAATATCTAGTACACTTCAAAAAGTATTCAAATAGTTAATTTGGATTGAATATATCCTCATATAATCAAACATATCAGAAGTGACCTACATATAGCACAATAAGCATATCTGGGTTAAAGTGTGTGCAAGGAAATCTCTTCTTAGAAAGATGATGGGAGCACACATTTACATATTGTTTGCCAGTCAAGCAGCTCTTGAAGCTCTAAAATCAATAACAGTTACTTCAAAGCTTGTTGATGACTGCCTATCAATACTCAAAGTCTTGGAGTAGCATTATACAGGTAATGAAGGTAACGAAAAAGCTGTTTACTTAACTAAAAAGAGGGCAAAAAAACCTCTTATTGGCCCTGGGAAGAAAATAAATTTACCGATTACTGGAGCAATAGTCAAAGGCAGCAAGAAATTAAACCAAAGAAATTACTCACGCTAAGCAGGGAGGAGAATTCTCACTGTTTCCTGTGATATCCCCTCAAAAAATTAAGTCTATCAGACATTGACATCTGCCGATTCTGTAACATGAATATTGAAACGGCAGAACACATTCTTTATGAATATTGTGCAATCGCCAGAAGGGCTCTATCATTTTGGTGAAGTCACCGTGCCTCCATGTAAACTATGAACCAAGAAACCCAACAATGTGCTTAAATCCTTCAAATCATTCATGTTTTGTTTTTACGCCTCGTTGGGTATAAACAATTTTTGGATATACTTTGTGATAATATTGCAAACAAAATTATTTTATAATATTTTCAAAAACTACATTTTTTTCGGAAACATTACTAGTTATTATACTTGAGAATTCAAATCTTTGACAAGAGTCGGCCGATTTGCATTGAATTAAATATGTTAACCTTAAATCTCACTAATGCTTCTCCCATTCTCAAAAGGCTTATAGCTTTATACTTGTTTTATCTGGCATAATTCTCAGTAACTTTTAATACATTTTAAATTATTTTTCAAGATATATTTTAGTAAAAATAAAAATAATGTTTTTAGTTATGCATACAAAAAATAACTGAGCGATATTAAAATTTTTTATATCGAATCGCAAAATTTGTAATACAGAAGATTTTTTCAGCTGAGTGAATTGATGGCATTTTAAATTAAGAGGTTTGTAGTTGCGCATAAAAAAAAATGAAAATTTAAAATCGACTGATTTCGAACAATCATATAAGACCGAAATTTTGGGAGAATTAACACATTCTAGTTCGTTTTTGGTTGCAGTAGAACAATAAAGAAGTACAAGGTGGCGCAAAAGTCATCGCTCTATTGGAAGTAAACAGAAGCTATGTGGACAAACCATGGACTGCTCAAGAACGCAGAATAATTGGAATATAATGGCATTATTCCGTTTTGCTGATTTGCATTACTTCGTAAGATCACCTGTTCTAATCATTCTAGACTTCTGTTTTTGTAAATAAGACTCAAATTCTTTCAAGAAATAGAGAAAAGTGATATAAGATACAATAAAAAAAAGGCTCAAATTTTTATTTAAACGATATCATCTTCAGTACTTTTTGGAACAAAATTAAAGATTCCAATAGAATTATTTTAAAATAAAATAATCGGTTTTTAATTTAGAAAAAAAAGTTAGAGCTAATTTATGTTTACTTTTGCGTCACCTTGTATAAACGTAAACTTTATTATTGAATAAAGAAACAACAAAAAATAACAAATTATGTATTTAAAAATACTCATGTTTTCTCAAAAATTAGTGGAAACGTTTTAACAACCATATTAGGGGGATTCTCTATGTCTAGCATATGCCCTAGCATAATCCAAAAATTGCAAAAAACTATTTTGTATTTTTTTGTTCGTTGCACGAATGGCTAAGGTTTGCAATTCTATTACTCTTACATCGTGCAAGGGTGCTCTCTAGAGAATCCCCTTATTGTTTATAATAAAAATGTTTGCATGCATGCATGCACTTTAAAACATTTTTACACTTGAAAATATTTTTACACATAGTTATGTGGGATAACAAAACAACTAAAACAAAAGTAAAGTAGAAAAAACGTCATTTTGTATTATAAGTGGTCTACATATTTATATATGTTTTTTTGTTTTGCTTTAATAAAAATTAATTTATATATGTACAAAATACTTCGATGTTAAAACTATTTTATATGCTTTGTTTTATACTCGTTTATTTTAGTTGTTGCCAACATAAGTGCATGATGCAAAAAACACTATTATCAATGCATTAAAAATAACTAAGTTAAAAAAAAAAAAGTAACATATTCCATTTGAATTCGCTTCATTTATTTCTTTTTTCGTTTTTCTTTTCTGTATTATTCTTAAAGTTTAAATACAATTATATTCTTTTGAAAAAAGGTTACACATATACATACATACACTTACATAAACTGTTATATATGTACAAACACACGTATTTATACACAAATTCAAATATTAGGGCAGTCCTTATTTTACGAACAATCACGCCTCCAGATTTGTAAAATTGGTTCCAAAAAGGATTAGAAAATACTGTTTTCAAGAACTTATAAAGAAATATAAGAAAATTCTGAAGTTTTCAAGAAATTACGTTTTTACCGAAAAATGATATCAAGGTCACTTAAAATGTATTATTATAATCTTTCGAAAGAGGTTAGATGTCCAGAAACCAATTTTACTCACTTTGAAATGGGCGAGAGGCAATTCGTCAAGATGTAACTTTAAGGACCACACTAATAATATATATGTATTTATATACTTATGTGTATAATTATAAAATTAATCAATTAATTTGGAAACTTTTCTTATATAAGTTTTGTTTTTATTAATATATACATAAGTATATATAAAATTTATATTGTAAAGAAAACTAAATAAAAAAAACAATAAATTAAATTAATTATAAATATTCTTATTTTGTATTACATTTGTATTTTGTGGGCACTACAGTCGTCAATATGACGTCCTGCATATGCACACGTACTTCTTTTGCCTCTAATGCTGAAATGCTTCGTAATACTTGGGCACAGTGCCTCCGAATTCCCAAGCAAATTTGAAAAATCAAAAAGTTTGTAAGCTATAATTCGTATAAATATATCAATGATGCATAAAAATTAATTTTTAGATTTTAGAAAAATATTTCATTTTAAATAAAAATAAATCTTAAAAGAAAAAAAAAAAATGTTAACTTCGTTCAAATATAATACAAACTTAACACCTACGCCTCTTTAAGCTGCATACCACAACAAAACGAGACAAAAAACACATAAATAATTGGTGCCAGAGTGATTTGCTCTTCCAACATTTGTTAGAAAAATAACCATTTATTTTTAGAGGTGAAAAAATACCAGTGAAATGAAAACATGGGGAATTAATTTTTTTCGGAAAAATATTATATGTGAAATGTTCTTATAGACTAGAGTAAATGTGGGGCTAAAACTTTGAAAAACAAACATCCTGAGAGACATCTGTACCAATTCGATCACAACAAAAAATGTTGGCCCCATGTAGCCACATCAACTCGATAATATTCCAAACTTAAAAGTGGACTAAATCGAAAAACAATTTACCCACTTACATCAGATGCTAACTTTCCCGAGTGGTCCTGAGAAAAAAGTCGCTTTACTCCATCCATCTATACATTTATTAGTGTAACTACAATTTTTTTCCAGAAGATCCAGAAGTGCTACACTATCATATTATATATTAATTTAATATGAAGCTTGACGAGTTAACCAAAAATTATCAGATTTAAAATCGGTTTAGCCAATTCCAAAATATTAACGTCGGAAGTTCTTTAAAATTCACACATGGTTGTAAAAATCATTGCTTAAGCGGGAGTAAATAACAAATGTGAGAGAGAGAGAGAAGACATGATTAACAGCATTTCTCAGAATTATCTAACGAATTATCTGCATACACAAATAACAAAGCAAACACCAGTAGTTAGGTTCTCTTTTGATATTTGTTTTTTCATAAAGATATTTCTTGAGGAAAAAAAAGCCCCAGTTACTGGGGCCTTACCGACTAGTTTTATTAAATATATAAAATACCTTTTCGAAAGAGTATCGTAACCCTTATTTTAGCCATTTTTTAGTGCAGTTTTGAACATTACCGAACATAATAGGATTCCAAAAATCCCATAAAAAAATGGTCAAAATGTTGGCCATGATACTATTTCAAAAAGGTATCAGTATATAGGTCACCAACATAAAAAACAGTTCAAATTTAATTAAATCACTAAAAAATTTAAAATAATAAATAGATTAAGGGGTTATATACGTTTTCATGAGTCAAAAAATCTAAAAAAAAATTTATGACTTATTTCGAACAAACATACTTTCAAGAGTTTATGTTCAAAATTTCAAGTCAATCCGAGCAGTAGATCGTAAGTAGCAACTCGATTTGTAGCGCGCTACTGTTCATAAATAAAGTGCACTCACATTAAATGTGATTTTCTCCGAATGATGTTTTTTAAAAAATGCCTTTGCGGTGACCGCGATATCTCAAAAACTACTTGACCTATTCATCCAATTTTTTTTTAATTATTTCTTAGTTACAATACGGAGTACTTGAACGATCATTTTTTCATGTGCAGTATTTCACTTGACTACTAATTTTTTTTTAAATACATTATTGAGACTCAAAAAATCGACTTTTTTTTGCATCATGGTTTCCGTATGAGAAAAAGGTTTTTTTTTCAAAATTTGTAGTTCAAGTACTAGGCGCTGTAGTACACAACTGTAATTTTTTGTCTTTTTGGTTACAGTTGAGTTGTTGGCATTCAATCGCATTTTTTTTCGTAAGAATATGCACTATGTATGTATGCTAGTTGCAATTAAATTATTTCAAATAGTCCAAACAAAATCACAAATATGCCCTAAGTTTTCCGTACCAAAACGTATATAACCCCTTAATGAATAATGCTGCAACTATCCACATAAGTATAATTTTTGATTGCATCAAATTTTTTTTTAATCATTAGAGTTCTCCGATTACTGAAGATTGAAACAAGACTATTAGAAAACTAGTTTAAGGGACTGTGTACGCCTTGTACATAAATCAAAAATTTATCATTGGGAAAACCTGTTTATAATTTCAAAAATGTTGTTGTATACCATACACCTGGGTATATTTATTTTTGTGGAATGTTTAAAACGCTCACAAGGAGTCGTGGTAGATATGAGAAAATACACCAACCCTTGGGGCTGGTACGAGGAATTTCAGATACCGAAGATAAAGTCTCTTGATCTTAAAAATCTCAAATGATTAAAATTTATAAACCAAAACTAAAAAAATGGCAGTTTTTGATATTCACTTCACTTTGCTAAGAATGAGTTCCAAGCATTGCCTTTACAAATTCGTATTACTGTTTAGATTAAAACCATGTGAGCTTTGCTTATAGTTTTTAGAATACATATGACATCAAATCTACTTGATCCAGAAATGCTAATTTTCCTATGCTCGCTTGCGAAAAACTTTTAAGCTTACTAATTCAATTTAAAGCCTCACAAAAGAAAAGTTTTAATCACCATCGTTGGTTAAGACCAGTGACGGGCATTCGACACCATTGCGTTAGTATGTAAAAAGTTCCGAGATATGTGCGAAAAAAGAAACAAGCGCGTTAATCATACACTCAAAAAAAAAAACAAAACGTCCCATTACTTATGTACCATTAAATTAATGGTTTACAGCAAGGATTGTACTATGAAATCAATAGGATATACCAGTATATGGCTATATTATATAAAAAATTATAGTCTAAAAACAATTAAAAGTATGGAAAAATACCATTGACCAAATCATACTGAAATAATAGGACTTTCAAATTGAATTCATGTGATTTGTTTCTGAGTGTATAGGTACAAATTAAATAGCTTAAAGCACTATAGAAAACGTTTAGCTGTTTGCCGGTTTAGACCACAATTTCTTTCTAATTTTTCAGCCTTTAACTAATTACTGTGATTCTGTTACTGATGGGCAACGGTGACCTGAATACAAATGACCTAACATAATAATTAGCTTTAATTTACTGCTCATAAAAGCTATATCGTTTGAATTCGAAAGCAAGATATTAATATGTTGGTTGAAACAATTGTCTTGTCTTAGATGTTTGTCACATATGTTATAATTAATTAAATAATTATTAGAATATAAAAATTATAATAAATTACTAAAGCACTAGCTATCAGGGCTATCGGGTTTACATATGTATTGGAATTCACGTTGCATTGCGTAAGCTCACTCACACACACTCACAATTGGATGTGAATATATTGTAAAACGAAAACTGTAACCATTATAACGCCATCATTAGACGACTAAAAATAAAATTTTAGAGGAGCTTGGCTTCCTGGCTTCCCCAGTGAACGCCATGCAGCATTTCAACAATTCAGCTAAGCAAGCACGATTTTGCAGTTTTATTAAATTACTAAATTAAAATAAAATAAATACTTTTTTTCTAATTGTTCATTGACATTATATGTTATAGTTATTATTATTATATTATTATTAGTTATTATTTTTTTTTTATTACATTTCTTCGAATCTCCATAGGCTGAAGTCGTAGACTGTGACTAGAGTTTTGAATACACTCATATTATAAATTTTTAATTTTGTAACTAAACGCCTACCTTCTCTATATATTTTCGTTAGAAAACCGCTTTTTGTTTTCATATTATTTGCGCGCATACATGAATAAGTTTGGTTGTTAGAAAAAAAAAAAAAAACAACTCCTCAGCTTTTAAGTAATCAACTATTATCAAAAAGTTATTGCTTGATTGTTGAACGGGCGTGGGAGAGGGGAGGGGATCGGAAAGGAGGGGGGGGGAGGGTAGGGAATTATTTGATAGCAGTAACAATTCGCCTGCATTCATATACCACATGTGTTGCATCTGAATCTGCATGGTCATGGATATGATTATCATCATAGTGGTACATTGATACATTGTTCTGAGCCTTCGGCAGCTCCTACAACTCTTCACATACATCCATTCATACATAATACTAACATATTATGTATTTAATTTTGTCGCTTATGCTAATAGGAAATGAAATACTAAAACATTCTTATTCTTAGTTTCTAATACTTATTATTAACAATATTTTTTCGTAATCATGTTTTGTTTACGCGTGTGTGGGGGTGTGTTTGGAAAAAAAGTGCTGAAAAAAATTTAACGCACGCTGTGGCACGCCGCTGCCTACGTCTCTGCTTGAAGGCGTTTAAGAGTTTTAGATAACTTAGGTATTCAGTTCCTGTTTGTGATGATTCTAAGCGGGACTTTCCGTTGCTGAGTCTCGTTCTGAAACACCGGGCTCTTGCAATTGTGCCAATGTCTTAAATCCTTGCGAATTTAGAAATCTATGAGTATGCAAAATATAATTAATTATATAATTCTATTATATACTATACTACTATATAAGTATGACCTTAGTTGCATTGCTATTACCTTGGGTATGAGTCTCGGTGCATCAGCGTGTATATTTGTATTTGTGCTTCGTCGAAGGTGTTTCGTGTCGGTTCCACCATATTTCGATTGATAATCTCTCGAACGCGTGAGTCTAAAGACACTTCTTTTGGCGACAATATTGAAATGTAATCCTCATAGATAAGTCGCGCTTTCTCCTCTATACCATCGGGACTGCATTCATTTTTAAGCTCCTCGCAAGCTAACCAAAACAAAATATTCTCTTCGCTGTACTCACTATTAAGAAAATCAGCAAACACTTTACGTCCAGCTATGAAAAACAAGAAAAAGAAAATTGTTAATAAAAAGTGATCGTATACAATTTGTACTGAATTACTTATTAAAGTAGTTGAAAGAAAACGGTCTAACTTTTAAGCTCACATAGACCGAATTGGGTTTTTTAGAAGAATTTTTAAGCAATGGGGAAAAATGGAGAGCACAACTTTATATAAGGTCCATTTTCCAACTACATGGCCACTCTTTTTTTTTGTTGAAGATCAACAATTTTTTTTTTATAAAATTATAACGTTTCATGATTAAATATGGTATGCAACATGAATAAAAGCGAAAATTTCAGTCTAGGGCAGTGCTGTCGCTTTGAAAAGTTTATGGGGAGGAGGATTTTGCTTTAAAGAGGAGGAATTTTTCAAAATGACTTAAAAGTTTTTAACAAAGTATAATGGCTAAAAGTTCCACTAATGGATAGAAATTGTTTGTTAAAAATTTAATCATACTTAAAGCTTTTAAGTTATGAAAAATAAACCAATTCATTTAAAAACAAAATATTTCATCTTTGGAAACAAATGATGCAATATTAAATAATAGTAAATAATAATAAAAAAAAAATAAATAACAATGAAGATTAAAAAACTAAAACAAACATTTCTTCGTTCTTCTCAAAACCGGGTTCAAAAAAATAAGATGTTATTTGTGGTATTTTTGAACTAGCTCAGTCGAAGGGACACAGTCGGAGTCATCATTTTGTTTTTAGCATTTCCTGACCAACCATTACTGCATTAACAGTTGCAGTCACTAAGCAATTTATTCATTTCACGTAGTTTTTCTGCTATTGATTTAAGTTGTCAAAAATTACAAACATTAAGACAAGTTTCGGAAATGGAACGCGTAGTTTTGAAACTGAGGAGATTTTTCTGAAATTTTGACAAGATGGTGTTCTACAGCTGATTATAAAACATAGTTGCTATCTTTATTTTTCTTATGGGAAGTATAATTAGAAGTACCTTTGCAAGAGCAAGACAATAATATTACCTGTGGGGTTTCATCTTGTCAAAATAACTAAAAAATCCTCTCAGTTTCTTTTGAATTTTGGCAGTAACCCAGCGACAAAAAAAAAAAACAGAGCTAGTCATAGTAATAAGTAGTTTACAGATAGAAACGAAAATAGCCCATCAGAAAAAATTTAGTTTGACTTACGTTTTTTTTCTATACAACCCAAAAATTCATGAATATGAAATAAGAGGATTTTTTCCGTTTGGGGAGGACAGGAGGATTTAGATATGAGCGGAGGACGAATACTCCGATCGGAGTATTTTCGGCAGCACTGGTCTAGGGTTGTTGCGCCACAAGAGAAAAAGTTAGAGTAAAAAAAAAAAACGGTTGAACTCGTCTATCCCATAGTAAGCCAGTAAATCTGTTAGGATTCTGATGTTTCTAATGCTGTTCATTCCACTACAAAAAGAAGGGTTTTCACGTCGTTATGCAACTCCCTTGCATCCAAGTACAAATATAACTCGAACAACATGAATGGTTGTGAAAAGCTCGGTTTAGGCTCTGGGCTATTGCACTATTATATTAACCCAGTTAGACCCAATTATCTATATGTAGCACATTTCACAAAATTTTGATTTCAATTGGATATATTCGCGTTTAATACAAAACAAACATATCTGAAGTATACTACATATGAAGTGGGGTTAAAAAGTAGCCCCGATAAAGAAAATGTCCTCTACCGTAAATACGGCCTATGAAACTGTAGAGGGATTAGGACAATGATACGGAAGGAAGACATTATAGGTAATATCTATTATTTGCACAGTACAAAGTTCTCGCCCAGATGGGGAGATTAAAGAAGTGTTCTAGCTTAATTTTTCTGTTCATGAATTTGTGATTGTTTTTTTGCAGCTCTTCGGGTGTTCAAAAAACCGTTCACTAAAGTTCGATATATCTGTTAAACGAAATCGTCAAAAATAAAATTGATTTTAAACATTACATATGAGTATGAGGATAGCCGTACTTGTTCCTCAAATTGTTTTGCAATTGAAAGCGTGAAATCATTCAAGTATCTGGGTCTTATGCTAGATTACAAAATAAATTGGTTTGAGCACACTAATGCCTTAAAAAGATATTTAATGGCAGCTATAAGACAACTCTATCAGCTAAATGCTTTCTGTTCGATTAAATTGTTAAAATGCATATATTTCGGTATTTTTCACTCAAAACTAGAGTATGGACTGGTGTGCTGGGGAGGCACACACGGTAATAAAATCAATCCAATTCTAATAGCACAAAAACACGCTATTCGAATTATCAATAAAAAATGTCGACTTGAAAATAGTTTTCCACTTTTTAAAGAACTACAAATTTTGCCGCTTAAACACCTGTATTTTTTTAAAGTTTTAAAAGTTTTTTTTATCAACTCTGGTTACCTTTCTAACATCAGATCTAATTATACGTTACGAATAAACTATCTAAACATGGCTACGATTCCATCGCATAATCTGCAGCACTTCTTGCACACTTATACTTCAGTAGCTCCTAGGCTATTTAATTGCCTTCCTGTCAAAGTTCGAAGCATTCATAATAAACATGTTTTCCTTAATGAGGTGAAGTCTTGGCTTTTTAAATTTAATCATAATGAAATAAACTCACTTATCAGTATACTAAATTAATAATTAATAAAAAAAAAAATATTCTTATTACAAAATTTTGCTAAAATTGTCATTTACATATTTACTATTGTTTACTCTTTAAGTACCTATTATTACTTTTACGTTAATCCTTTGTGTATTTGACCCTTGTACTGTATTGTTTAACATCTGCCTACATATACTTCACATTCGCCACTATTTCTTTTAGAGCTACAGAATGTAAGTTAATTATTATTAACTAATTGTAACACATATATATATGTATTGTTAATTAAATTGTAATCTATTCATTAATAATTAATAATAATAAAAATAATAATAATAATAATTTCCTGCCTGGGGAAAAGTTATTTGTTTTGAAATTCTGAAATTCTCGTAGCCTAATTAGCTTTCATTCCCTTCATTTCACAAACCTAATATATTAAAAAAATGAATAAAAATATTGACTATACATACTATATTAATACATGGTGGAGCTAAGACATATACTGTTTCCGCATCTCCAAATATTTGCGAATACTTTTATGGAATATTTCAAATCGATTAAACAAAGTTTGATTTAGACAGCCCAGCCATTACAGGCATGATTTGAGATCAGTAGAAGAGATTTGGCTGAGCCGATATTTTGGTGGTATATTTGGTGGTTCCATTCACTGTTTCAAGACAACAATTTAATATCATAAGAACGCAGCCCAGACTTAAGTCTCTTTAGGCGAGAATTCCGAGAGAGAAGTTTTTAAAAAACCACCTGGGTAGCCTAATGATGGAGTACTAGACTGGAGACGGAAATATTTCAGGTTCGATTCCCAAACGGGGAGAACAAAATTTCAGAAAGGATTTTTCTAATAAAATACGTCACTTTGTTGTCTTAGTGCTTAAAATGTTTGACAGAAGTATCAGTTCAACTTGTTCTACTATCAGGTAGATAATTAAGTCCACAAAATAAAAAATGGCTCCTGTACAAAATCAATTAGACTCGGTAGGACATAGCTGCTTCTTTAGGAAAGGCCATACATCATGCATGTACATAAAGCGCGTCTAGGAATATAAGAGAGAAAAATCCTACAACCTAACTGGATCCATGTTAGCTAGTGTATCAGGATAACCTGATAAGTTAGTGTTTTCATATCAAAGTAACTATTCGGTAAAACTCTAGCATATTTAGAGCAGCCATATAGCTGTATGTACACGAAACTCTACGAGGGTCATATATGGTTGGATTAGCACAAACATTGAAAGCATCACTCAGTGAAATATGCACGCAAAGTCATTCTCCTGTGTGGATCTTTGTATCTGTGATTGTCACGAATAATAACTCACCGTTAACGATGACAATGACCGTAAAGAAGACAGACATTTAAGAGATAGGAGAAAAGTGTGGGAAGTAATTAGGAACATTTGTTATAAATTTCATAACGAAGTGCGAAGTAATGCCAAAATAAAGCAAAAACACCCAGGCAGCTTATGATATACAAGCCCTAACCACTATTAATACATACACTAGAAAAAAATCAAAAATAAGAAACAAATCAAACGAAAGAACAATCGGAATAGCATTTTGCTGTAAGGAACATTAACATGGCATTCTTTGAAACATTTGCCATTCCAATAATGTCATGGTTGGCGGAAAACCTGCCTGCGCAGATAACTTAATAATTGATAAAATAAAATCTGGCAACAATTTTTTACCAATTCAAAAGAGTTAAGATTAGAAAGATAGAAAGTACAATCTGTAGTAAAAAAAATTCAAAAAAGTTACTTAGCGTTAAAGAATACTACCAGTAATGGAAGAGTATTCGACTTGGCCTATCGTGATTGGAGAGTGCTGTCTGCAATTGCAGAAACAAAGCAGATGAAGCACCGGATGAAATGCAGCACAGAGTGGTAAAGAGCGATAGGAGAATTAGTAGGACATGGGTGGACAAGGAAAAGTTTCGAAAGATTGCTTATGGGCTTTATAAGGTAGGGTCAATAGAAGTATTATGTTTGTATTTTTCTTCCATGTTTATTAAAATTTTTTAGGCCAAAGAAAAGCCGATAAACAAAAGATAAACAAAAGAAAATTTGACTTGCTTGTCTGACTTTCCTGCCTGCAATATGGTATAATGGTGCATGACTGCAAAAGGGCAATTGACGGCACTACAAAAGTTGCAGACCATGTACCCATTCTGGAAGATAACCTCATACCATGCGTGAATTGAATACTTATAGTGAGTTTATCTTTCAGCAGAATGGTGTACTGCCGTATACCGCTAAATTCACACAAAAGTTCGTAACAAATTAGTGTATAAGATTGGTTATTATTAAACCCTGGTCTTAAGTGATTGAAGGTGTTTGTGCAGTTATGAAGAAACGTCTGGTAAAGGACCTGCAAAGAACTATTGAGGAATTAAAATCCAAAACCAAAGAAAATTGGGATTCCATAACACCCAGTGAACGCCAAAATTTGGTAATAGCATGCCAAACTAAATTAAAGCTATAATAACAGCAAGGGGAGATGCAAAAGAAAACTAATTTTGATTGTTATGCACTGTACGTATTAATAGTGGTCAATCGTAATTTCTAAGTTTTATGAGTGTCCTAGAATAAAGTACAAAAATTTCGTTGTCGTTTAAGTTAAATGTTTTTGCTTTTATCTCTAATTAATTATACACTAAGCTTTCAAAAAAATATAGCATCTTTAAAAGAAATCACATTTTATAATCGTAAAACCGCATTCAAAGTTGAAATTTAGAAACAAATTCAGCTGTACGTGTTAATAGTAGTTAGGGCTTGTACACTAAGACAAAGATTAATGGAGCTCTGGAGAATACACGAACATCTGCCACGAAAATAATAACAGGAAACAGTCACGCAAGGAAGAATTTGAAGCGGTAATACCAGGTTCTTAAGCCCAAGTTGAGTTCATGAAGCTCTTCCCAATGGACTTTTGTTGTAATTCAATTAAATTTCTCTGCCTGAATACCAAAAAAAAAAAACACTTTTAAACAAACAAAATAATAAACAAGTATATACCATGTGTATGTATATTAGCTAGTTGTCATGGATTATTTTTTTTTTTTTTGTTTGGTTGACGTCATCATATGACTTTAACCATATATAGTAAATCTAATAAAAGATTTAATAGTAAAGAAAATTTGCGGCGTGCGTGTTCCAAAAACGTTGCATGTCACATTGAAATAGTTTTACAAATTTTATTTGGCGGTTTTACTTGGCATTCCATACAGCATTAAAATAAAACTAAGACATGGTATACTAAAAATTTCAATTTCAGGAGTATAATTGCTAAATAGGAAGACATAGGTTAAAAAAATATGAAAAAAAAACAAATTTTGAAAGGGAAATTCATAAGGTTTCCAAAAGCAAAATCCTTGTCTAAAAAAAAAAATTAGTATTTGTTTTGCAATTTTTAACATGCCATGTCTTAAGTAACACCGAAGACAAGCACCAGCTCTTGAGGCACAAAAAAAAATAAAAATTAATAATGCAACTTGCGTAGAATATTTAGTTTACATAGAGTTGTTTTCTGTGAAATAACCTCACTGCTTTCAAGTACATACAGCTACGATCATAATAATAGTAGTGAAATAAGAAAAAGTGTTGATATCACACAAAATATATGCTTTGTTTTTTTATAATATCACAGAGCGACAAAAAGAAAAATGCGGGTAATTACGCACCTTTTCTGAAGAGACACATACCTTGTTTTTACTTTTTTCGGTTTACGTCAAAAATTTAGAAAAATATAATTGAAATTTTGTTATAGAATTTTGAACAAGAATATAATTGTGAAGCATATTGAAATTCAAACTTTAGCTCTGTTTTTACTTTTTCAGATTACCTTAGGTCTTGGAGATACTTAAGAAAATATTCACAAGACTTCTATAATACTTTTTTAATATTTATATTCGTTGGTTTCAATATAAAAGTGGTCAGTTCCAGCTGAAATTTTGAACATTAGCTGTTTTTATTAGTAGAAGCATTATGTGTTAATTTGAACGAAATCGCGCAAAGTTAGAAGTTGTTTAAAGAAAAATCTGGAAAAGTTTTTAGACGTTTTTTTCTCCAAAGTGTTTGGTTTATTTAAGAAATATTTGTAACAATGCATTTTTTTAATATAACTACATTTTACATGTGTTTATAATAAAAAAAATAAATAGCATTGCCAGATTTGAAACTTTCTAAGTTTTTTTTTAATAAGCATTTTGTCTATATTCATGTAAAAACTACTTTTGAAAATTGGCTTAATATTAGGCATAAATAAAAATTATATAAACGTCTAAAATTTTAGGTTATGAAACTCAAAGTTTAAAGATGCATTGCAACCAGATAAAATAGAAATTAAAAAAAATCAACTAAGCTTGTTATACATTAGTTAACAGAAAGCTAGACATGGAACAATGGTTAATACTGAATCAGGCGGATGACAGCTAGAATCATTTTGCTAAAAAACACACTCTAGACTTCTAGACTTTCAATAACGAACTGTTATGTAGGCTAGTAACAATGAGAAAACACAACAACAAATAAGTATATAGACCGGAAGTGGTAGTTTCTTCAATATCTCTATTCAGTGAAGATATTTGAAATCAAAACCTATAATTCTGGGTTACGATTTCAAACAATCACAGAGCTCAAGATCTTTCTATTGGTGTGAGCTCTGGGCAGTTAGGTCATATTTTGTTAGGCAATATTTTAGTTCGCTGTTCTTCTTCGAATTTCAGTCTCGATTTTTTTGGACTTTGTATGACTTCAGCCCTTCCTCACTCTTAACTTTTCTAGCAAACGTTTCAGAGCATCCTAGTTTTTCAGCCACTTTCCTGCCTGATGTATTGGGATTTTTTTCTTAAAGAGCTATCTTCTTGGCCATAGCAGGGTTATTAGACCCCTTCTTTTTGCCACCTCCTTGCTTCCTATTAATGGTCAGGTCTTCATCGTATACTTTAATAACACACGAAACGGTATTTCGCGAAACCCGTGCTTTTCGAGCAATTATTTACTTTAAAAGTCAAATTTGGATTTTTATTGCGCAGTCTAATATTTTTTTCACGCACTTCTATTTCGCTACTCATTTTAAAGCCAAAAACCATCAAATGATCTCAAAATTTGAGGATAGACGTGTTTAACAAAGCTACTTTCATCAGAAAAAACTTTAAATTTGAACTAGAAAAATACTATGAGTAAAAACGTATGCACTAGTTTCAACGTGCGCAAAACCTTAAGATCACTGACGAAAAGTTGTGTCGGATTCCGAAACAGCCGTTTGATTTGCTCGTTTTTATATACACTGTTTTTGTGATGACTACATACGTTCAATTAAGCATGTTTTACATCACTTAAAAAAAATGTGGTTTTTCTTAATTGAAGTATTATCTTTCACTTAGCATAGAAAATTTACCCTGATTATAACATTATAAAGTAAACACTTTGCGCCCCTGACATCATCATCAGTGAGGTGCTTACGACACTGCAAAGGATAGCCTACAACAAGGCTCCGAGACTAGATGGGAGTCCCCAAATTGGTATTAAAACAACGATTAATGCGAAATTTTGGACAAGATTTTCACCATCAGCCTAAAAGGGGGCGTATAGTATAACGACAACGATTAGTGTTCCTGCGAAAGCCAGGAGGCTGCTGGACCAATCGTCATCATACCATCCAATTTGTACCACAGGCTGCAGGAGTTGCTTGGGATATCAGGAGGCCTCTCAGCGCCCCAGTTTGGTTTCAGGAGAGCGCGATACACTGTCGACTCTATACCTGCAGTAAGGAGCATTGCTCGCGAGTCAACCAGTGGAGATTAAGCAAGAAGAAGTATTGTGTAGTCGTGATGCTGGATATAAAAACGCCTTCAGCTCTTGCTTGATTACGAGGCATTGTTAAAAATAATCCCAGATTACTATACGGACGACAGCGTGAAGCAGTACGAGCACAGGAGGCGTACCACAGGTTTCCCGCTTGGTACAACAATGTGATATGCAATGTACGATAGAATTTTCAAATTTTATATTCCCGAAGATGCCACGCTCGTCGGATATGCTGATGGCATCGGCGGTAGTGGCAAAATATCTGAACTTACAGAGCTTGAAAAAAGCCAACGAAGAAGAAGGGAGAGGTGGGATTAATCCGAAACATAAAAATATTGCAATGTGGATGGAGTGCAAACACTGAAACCCAAGACGAATTCAAGGACTCAACGGACATCATCTTCCACTGTCCGCACTTCAACAGGAACAGAGAGGAGATGGAGAAAGCATTCGGGGGTTCCCCACGGTAACCCAAGTTGGGTTAGCATGCAAGATGTCCAAAAATATTTTAATATCACTGAGGGCTGTGAAATGTGTGTGTAAAACAGAACGAAGTATGCAGAAATCGACAAGAATGGGTAATCAGTAATCAACAACTAGTGGCACAAACCAAATAGATCCAAACAACAAAAGCAGACGGTGTGTCTCTATAGCAACTAATTACGTAACAGAATAAAGATGTGCTGGTCCCAAATGATAGTCTCGCAGAGAGAGTAATAGATGAAGAAGCATCTATACAAGATTTCAACTTACCAACGTAAAACAAAAATATGAAAATTATTAAATAATTTGTTCCTGATATCAAAATCGGTACACTACGATGTCACCAGATCTAATTATGGAATGACACAACCAAATCAACAGTTTTAGAGGTTCTGTAGAGCCCCTGCCGGCAACTCAGCTAACTTTTAATGCACTTTAATCTAACTGTTTCGCAACTAGAGGTGGTTGATACTTAGATTATTTTTAACAGAGCCAACTGACACATTTGCGATGTCCCAGGCAGTAGTCAATTGCCTGACTTGGCATAACTTTCCAACTAACTTGAAGTTAGTTGCTTAGAAATTAGCTAAAAGTTATCTAATTTATAGTTAGCTATAAATTTGTTACACGTAGCTATAAGATAATTAGCTTAAAGTACACTTTATTAATTACAATTTATAATTAATACATCTTAAAATTTGTGAAATTAAATAAAAAACATTATATTATATGAAATTAGTTTATTTTGCTTGCACTTCTCACATTTATATTAATATTAAACTTTTTCTAATTTAGTTGCAGGCCTTAACCTCATTTAACTGCAGGCAAGAGATTGAGCGCTGATTTTGATTTCACAATACACAAAGGGGGGGAAAAAAAATTAAACAACAGTTAAATGATCTTTAAACAGAGATGAGAAAATATGTCAAAAACAACAAATTCACTGCACTGAATATGCACGCTTTGATTTTGGGGAAGTTCTGCATTACATTATAGTTAGCTTTTAGTTAGGTCATAAAAGTTATTTAGAATTGTCTATTGCTATTGTCGTAGTCGGCTACTGAATTGCTTATAGGGGTATTACAGATTTAGTTGGTTTCAGGCTCTGCCAGTGAGGCGCTGAAAAGTCTGTCCGTTGCTTAGTTTTAGCGTTACTGAGTCAAAACATGAACGTTTTTACTCATTTTCATACTAAGCACTACTACTTAACCGTTCAAATTCGTTGATAAATCTTTTTTCAACATTATGTTTTTAAGTACTGGTGCGATATTTTCACTTTGAGGTAATTTGATTATTTGCTGGTTTTGTTGATATTGACAACGGCTTAATTTTTTCGAAAAGTGAAACTCATACACTATTAAAAACATAAACTTTTAATTTTAACTTCGAGATACTCAAGGAAGAAAGTTTATCATTTTAACAGTGAGTCGCTGTTGATATGTATGAACCAAGGACGAGCTCTACGATGCCCTGAATATACAGTTAGACAATTGCACAAGTCGACGAAGGAACAAAGATATACGCTAACCTCAAAACGCAAAGAAGCTACGAATAGTATGGGTAGCTCCCTCATTCATGCTAAGCTAGAAGTGCTTAATTTGTTACAAAGCTGGAAGTTTCACCAAGCACATCAAGTCCATAATTCGTTTAAAGATCAAATCAAAAGACACTCGCCATGCTGTCATGTGATCCAGCACACAACAGTTTTAAGCCTCTAAAGAATTGGTGGTTATTGCATATGCTAACGTCACTGAAATCGAGGTAAAGGATTGTATCGATTGAATCGGTTTTATTTCTATATAAAGAATCTTTCGCTATTATCATTGAAATAGCCATAATCAAAGCACAAAACCATGAATTTAAACTTAAAAATGGTCAGCCACCCAATACCAAAGGTGTAAACATAATCGTTAAACCAAATATTTTAACAAGAACAAAGGATTTTTCAATATTTTAAAACTAATTTGGTTATTCACTGAAGGAATCTGTAACTACAATGCATCAGCTGACTACAGAGAACCAAAACTTCAAAAAGCCGGTGTTAAAAGCCTAGACCCAACTGAAAAATAAAAAGAATTATTTCGTGGATAAAATGCTTATCAATGTTGGTAGAGTAAATTTCATCATTTCTATACACCATAAATAATTTTTTTCTTTTTATTTGTTTAAATGAATTCTGACGAGGAAAATCTTTACAGCTGATTGTTTACAATTCTTTACAATTGCTTACACTTCTGAGCTTTCTTTACGCTAAAAATGTAAACAATTCAAAAAATCGTAATTTACGTTGAAAAGTTGTATTTTCTGCGTCAAAAATAAATGCATGAAAAAATTAGAATAACGAACGCGCAACACATAAAATTTGTAAATCATTTTTCTTTCATTTTATTTCTTTTTTGAGTCAAACAGAAGTAACTAAGAGTGCACATGTTGCACACATTACATCTTCTCTTACTTGGTAATATGATGCAAAGCTGCTGTAGACGAGACAAATGTCGTTGTGACTGTTAAATTATATAGTCCGTTTTGTCATATTTGCTTTTACATAATGTCCTTTGACTCGGCTTTAGAGCTTCCACACGATACGACATGTAATTTGTCGTGATTTTTTTTTTTTTTTTGACATATCTTAACCCTTCTGTTACATTAAGGTCATCTCGTGACCTTTTTTCGCTTAATTTGCCAATATTTCCTAAAATAAACATAATTTTGAGATTTCCCTTTGTGAATTCCTGCATTGAGGGAAAACCCTCCGAAAAAGTATAAAAAGAAGCTTTTCGTTTTATAAAGTGAATGGCAATATCAAAACGTACGTGTGTAAGGTCATTCAGTGACCATTACCTCTTTTAATACGTTATTACTTTTTATAAAATGCAAAGATAACTGGTTACAGTTAGTATTTTAAATCTGTTATTAGACTTTTTTCGCTTGAGATTCGCGTACTGACTGTATTTTGTTGCAACGGCCACATCCTTTGACAGAAATCCAAAAGAAGACAGGTATATTAATGAGTGTAGTGACGTTTGGGTGGGAAAACTATTTAGTGGAAAGTTTGCGGGCAACGAATCTTCTGACGACTATATAAAGAGTGGTGACGAGGAAAGTGTTGTTGGAGCATTATCGGCAAATGATAGCAGCATTCCCATGTACTAATCGAAGGATAAAGATATTAAGTGATCAACGGCATTCCCATGTACTAATCGAAGGATAAAGATATTAAGTGATCAACGTAACCGATTGGGCCCATTAATGCTAAGGGCAGGGTAGAAAATGTAAGTCAAGGACGTCCTGAAATTACTATATATATGAGTTATTCGATCCATGCTTCACAGCGCACATGAAAAAAAAATTTCATACAAACAAATTGATGAAATAGAATTGCCTACGTGTTATGGATAGAAATCAACCCTCTGGAACGCGTCAAACATATTCAATCGAAAATCTGGGCTAAGACCATCTTCAGGGAGTGATTCGGCATAGAAAATGATAGCCAAGAACTCAATTGTCAATATTCGAATTGCACTTCGGCCGGCGCTGCTCTGAAGAAGAGAAAAGCTTATCAACTTGCGCAGTTTACTCAGCTGGATTTGCAGTAAAACGTACGAGTACTGCACTATTTGCAAAAAACCTGCGTATTCAAAGCCCCTTACGACGATTACAGTTTATACAACCTATTGGCTTGAGCCCAAATAGTAAATATATACCTATATATAAGTATGTAAACAGTATTAAACTTATTAATAATCAGTACAACTAATAAATGTTAAAATTTCAATCCCAATTTATGAGTTTTCTTACGATATGTATACAAAACACTGGTCAGGTCATTCCGTGACCTTAATATAACACTTGTGATTTTTTCTTAATTTAACACAAGGGTTAAGACAATGTTGTCTCGTCTAGAAGCAGCTTAATGAAATTCTGATTACATCGCAATAAGGCGTTTCGTTTACTTCTTCCTTTTCGATTGCCGATCATTTATTACTGGTACTATGTACATAAAGTCCTGTTCAAAAGTAAAGCGCACTTAGTACTCACTATGTTCAAAGCTAAATAACTTCGGCATGAATCCAGTGAAATCCATCGGGTAGTTTTGTTGTGAAACTCTATTTTATTCTTTTAACATAGTGAGTAGTACTAAGTGCGCTATAATTTTGAACATGTATATTATATTATTATATGTAAATACATTATCTTATTTTAACTTACCTGCGCTATTCATAAGTTTGTCAAAACTTGTTCCCCATCCTCTAATTTCATCCAAAGTCGCCGGCCTGAAACATAAGTAATTTAATTGCATATGTAGTAAAATTAAATAAATTTTTTAAGGATTGTGTTGTGGTTCACTTACTGTTCGCTATCTAACAGCAGATCTGTACTTGATGGTTCTCGCTTTGTTGGTGCATTATTTTCTGCCCTTTTTAAAGCCAAACTGCAAAGAAAAACTTTTTTATTATTCTCTATACCCACATATGGTTATGAATATAATTTATTTTTATGGGCAACACACAAACTTTCCAATTTATGCTGCAAGGAGCTGCGCATTTTCCCTTTTCCTCTTTTACACTAGTCTAGTCAACGTTGTCAATTTTTCAGCAATAGTAGGAGAAGTTCAAGTGCAATTGCCGCTAGTATGACACTAATGGGTAAACTTATTTATTTGCTACATGAATTTATCTAATTTAAATGCAATAACTTGCAGATACATACATATACAAAGTCACACACATAGAAACACAAAAACGCTCACAAATTATAAATCGTTCGATTCGTTTCTATATGATTTAAATATTTTACTTTTAAAAGTGTAGGTACGTATAAAAATAAAACTTCCCTTTTTGATATTCCCGATATTAATTGCTGGGAAGCACAACGCACTACGTTCGGAGCGAGCAAAATAATGATTGCTGTTTAATCGTGAGTAACCTATGCATATGAGGGAGGAATCACTGTATGCGGACTATCAACAAGAGCCAGGGGTGGATCTAGGGTTTCGAGAAAGGGGCTACCTTTATTAAATTAAGGGGAAGGCTAGAAAAAGAGGTTGACTCAGATTTAGAAAACAAACAAAAATTAGTGTAAGTCGAAGTTATTTACAAACAAATTCCCTTTAGGCTTTTTGTTAAATAGCGTTTTGCGGTGTAATTTGATTTTCGAAATTAAAATTTTCAATATCACAATATTCCATTTTCATGTACTTCATAGTTTTATTACATAGAAGAATACAGAAAATCACACTTTTTTTGATTCATTATAGAAGAAAGTTAAATAATGAGAAAGAAACGAAATAAAATCGATTCGGAACAAACAAAAAAAATGTTTGGAAGAAATTGTAAGTGGTTTTAAAAATTAACTACATAAAATCGAAATCTCATCCGATATGCGAAAGTATTAAAATTTTGATATAGAATTTAAAAAATTTTTTGGCCAAATACCCCAGCTCTTTCCTCCTAGAACCGCAACTGGCGAAAGGTATTTATCAGTTGAAGTGTCACCGCTTATCAACAAATCAATGTTGCCAATTACTTATCGCGCACATTATAACAAAAGTTCGATAATAGCAGGAGCTCCGCTCCACGCATTTGCATTTCATTCCAACAACAGGTAATAAACGGGAATAGAAAATGATTTTATTATTATTATCTAAATTTGCTTTACTCGCCATTATGAGGTAATGGCTTTAGAATATTACATGTGTGTGAAATTATACATATCTCTAAATTTATGTATGTATATGTAAGTGTGATACTCACAATATGCTAACTTACTGGTGCATATGACAGATCCAATATTGATTTGGAACATTCATTTCAATTTTTAAAATTAATATTTATTGCAAAATGTTCCTGTTGACGCCAAATCGTCTACCATTTTGATGCCATAATGGTATGAATTTTTTAATTTTTTTTTTTAATTCTGTTGATATTTGAGATTAAACACAAATATTTTATAAAAAAAAAGTAGTGAAAATATTGCATCTCCATTGTCACTCACAATTAAATGGAAGGTTTGAGGAAAAGAAGTGATTTCCTATGGAATTTTGTGCTTTGAAACCGAATCTTGCAGCATAATTTTTCTATTTGAAGAAATCATAACCCAAAGGGCAAGAAAGTTGATTTTTCCCATTTTCAACTTTCTACAAGAGTGCGCAAAAGCCATCACCCAATTGGCGGATGGTGTCATTTTTGCAAATGGCTTCTTATGTAATGGCGACTTTGGATTTATTGGAATATTGGATTTGGATAATTGGAATATAATTGGAATATCTCTCATTTCGGCCCTGAAAGACAGCATTAGACAAACAAAAAAAAACGTGATGAAAGACCCATAAAACGCACAAATTTGCATAAACACTGGACGCGAACATTTAAACTATATCATTATAAAAACAAATCATCGCTTTTTAATTTACCGAAATTAAATCGCAATCAATAGCAACATTTTAAGCCCTCTCATTAGTTTTATAGTAAAGTAAAATCATTTATGTTTTTATTTTGTTTTGGTTCCACTTCTTTTCTTTGAGATATAGCAAACTGAAACTAGTACAAAATGAAAATTATCATAAAATACAGTGCAACAGCGCAAGTCATGATTCAACTAAGGAGTGAGATCGAAAAAATCTTAACATATATAAAATTCAATAATTTTTAAACGGTTGATCTTAGAGTTTTGATTTTTTTTATTTAATTGATAATATTTTCAAATTACAGAAAAATATAACTTTTATAGTTCTAACCACTATTTATGAGCTCATGGACCATTTTCGGTAAGCCTTCCATTAGAGATTTGATAGTTGTTTCAGACACCTTTTGGGAACAGTTTGCCCATCTCCTTTTAAAATCTTCGATATTTTGGGACCCTTTTTTTGTGCTCTTTAAGCTTTTTTTCACAAGAGCCCAATATCTCTCCACTGGTCTTAGCTACGGACAATTTTTTAGGATTGGCCTCTCTTGGTACAAAAACTATGTTATTACCTTGGTACCACTCCAGAGCTTTCTTGCCGTAGTGACATGATGCCAAATCGGGCCAAAAATATGTGGACACATTGTTCTCTCTTATGAAAGGAAGAAGTCTTTTTTTCAAACATTCTTTGATGTATATTTCGGTATTTATAGAGCCCACTGTAACAAATGACTTGCTTCTTTTACCGCAACTGCATATAGCTTGCCATACCAGGAATATTTTAGGAAATTTTGTCTGCTTTTGGATTCTAAATTGTTCTTCGGCATTTCTTCGAGCATCAGCAACATACAAATTTTGACCCGGAAGCTGCGTAAAACCTGCCAGTATATACGTTTCCTCGTTCATTATACAACATGAATATTTTTGTAAGAAATTCGATTTTAATTTCGGAGCCCTACTTTTGGCGTCTAAATTTTTTGCAGCATTCCTGTCTGGAACTTTTTGGACTTTGTATGTTTTCAAACCTGCATTGGCTTTAACTTTTCGCACCAAATAGTCAGAGCACTAGGCTAACCGGGCAGCTTTTCTACCAGATGTGTTTGGAGATCTTTTCAATATGCTTTCTATTTTCTTGGCTTTCCCAATACCATGTGGTCCTTGTTTTCTTCCTATCGATAGTCACATTCTCCTTAAACTGTTTAATAACATTGGAAACAGTTTGACGGCAGACCTTCAATTCTTTGGCCAATTTTTTGTTGGACCAATTTGGATTTTTTTGAAAATGTTTAATAATTTTAAGACGTACTTCTTTTTCTTCACTCATTTTGATCAAACTCACAATAAATCAACATGTTTTTAAAAATAACAACTGACATATCTTTCAAAGATAACTAGATCAAAGAAATTTTTAAATTTTACACCCAAAAAAAATTATTAGGTAAAACGTGTGTTAAGATTTTTTCAATCTCACTCCTTATACGGCGATAAGTGGGTAAAAGTATTACCATAGCTGAGGAAACCCCTCATTGGGTTTTCCAAATTTACCGATGGTAGTGATTTTACAGTGGGCTGAAAATTTTTTGTCAAAAATCGCATGAAATAATATGAAATATGTAAATCTACATTTAGGATGCATCTTGTCTTTGAACATTTTAAGCTATTAACTCTAACCGATATTGGTATATATGAGTGACAATTTCCTAGAAAAAAACTAGATTTTAGATGTCCTTAAAAATTGGTTTTCCGGAAAATAGAAATTTTTGTTTAAACTAAAATTCTGTCACTGTTTAATCACCAGCTATTGTAATGAGAAATAACACCTCAATGGCACTTCTCAAAAAATGCAATTCCAAAATAAACACGTTTAAAGTTTCAAAGGATACGCGTTCCCCTCCAGAGGTAGCGCGCTATATATTGCGATAACTCCCATTCTAGTTCGTTAAGCTCTATAAAATTTTAAGGAGAATTTCTCGAGAGCAGGGTCGTAACCAGAATTTGTATGAAACTGATGTTTAAATACAAGAAATTAAATACAATTACTAGCTGGGCTAAGAGGGGGAGAAGGGTTTTATTTCTGAAACTACGCCTCCCCTCCTCGTAGGCTGCTAAAGTCAGTATAAATTGAAGTCTGATTATTGTGGAAACATTAAAAATATTTATTGTTAGCCTGCAGGCTTGCTCTCAGAATCGCGATTCATGCGTCGAAAAACACCGGTTTTTTTGTTAAAATCCAAATTCTGGATCCGAGTTAAAAACTTAAAAAAAATTTTATCAGAGAATAACATTTTAAGATTGCCTCCTAAAATTTCGGATTGGATCCGATAATGTTTCCTTAAACTTTGTTTTCTCAAGAACCGTTCAATCGATCAAGCGAAAATGAGCACAAACTGAGGGATGAAATAAATTTATGATGACGACATTTATTAAAAATTTACAACTTAATTCCAATTTTTCTGGCAAAAGTTGTTTTAATAATAATTTTTTCAAAATCTTTAACTCACCACCAGATTTATAAATTACCTGGCGAAACTTTTTCCTTTCTTTAATTTAAGATGATTTTTTCTCAAGTTAAGCGGTGAAAACTCCATAAAAAAAGGAACCGGAACGTTTATAACTCCAACACGAATCAATTTTTTCCAACCACTTTACTTATTTGAATAGCAAAACAAAAATAAAGAGATATTGAGGGAGAGGAGTTTGTTATAAATTTTTTATTGCTATTTTTTAAATTTAATTTAAAAAGTTTCCGACCGATAAGCATCAGTGAAACAAAGAACTTCGAGTTTGAGAAACCTTAGACCTTTCTTCTTCCCATTCATCGCCTCTTATATCTTTCCTGTCTTTCTACTTTCTTCTACTGGCTCTACCTCTGGTATAGTAGAATGGTCTTTGAGACAGTGCTTTAGTTTAGTCCAGCCCTCCTTCAACTCTTATCTCTATCTTTTATACTATCTTTATAGCACAAATACCGTCAAAATTGCTGTTAAAAAATAAATTTTGCCTTTGCAACGTGATAAAATTAAAATCCCCCGTTTTTCAGGGGTTTTGAGGTTCATCGACTACAAATATAAATAAACCTTAAATCCATTTTCAGACAAGAATTACGAACGTTATCGCACTTGCAAGCCTGAAAATTCCTGCAAGGAAGTGATCCACGGCACCAGGGTCAATTCAATTTCAGTCAATTTAAAAAAATTATAGTACAGCGTGGGCCCTAATAACTGTCGCACCTAATTTTTCGAAGCAAAAAAAAGTAGAAAGCATTTTGAGCTGGAAACTTATTTTTCTATTTCATTACATTGTTAGCTTGCATTATGTGGGCTGAAGTTCAAATCTTTTCCCTTTAATTCTTTTCACAAGCTTTAAACGTTTTGGGAAACCAGCACAGGCGGCACGGACGACTTCTTCTGGGATTTCGCACGCAAAAATCTAATGGATTCAAATCTGAAGAAGATGGAGGCCATTCATCCACCGGAATAAAACACGGAATATTGTCCTTGCACCAACGCTGAACTGTACCTGCTTTGTGAGCCGGGGCAGAGTCTTGCTGGAACCAATATGGTTCATTGCCAAAAAGCTTGAATGCATGAGGAGAAAAATGGTTCACAAGGACTTCGTCTAAATAGTATTGGGCATTGATTTTGACGTCCTTGTCAATAAAAAGGAGGGGAAGCTTGCCTTTTGTGGATATGGCTCCCCAAACCATGACGGATGTGGTGTTTTGATACCTTTCAATGGCTTTTTTATCGGCGGGAATATCGCACATCCTCGGTGCATATATGAGGTCATTCTTTGGGTTGTGGCTTTTTTGCAGTACGGATAACTTCGCATCAGAAAACACAATATCACAAAGTGCGTGCCGCTGAAGGAGTAGAGCGCTTCTTTCTCTCCGCATTTTCTTTTGACGCTCTGTAAGACCATGTATTCTTTTCTTTTTGAATGCTTTCATCTTTAATTGTTTTTTATAATGTTTCGGATAGTTTTGGGCTCACATTCAGGTCCTTGGCTAGTTGCCTTCCTGAAACTGCACAATTTCTTCTTATTCGCTCACGCACAGTCTTTATCAGACCTGAAGTCCTAACGCTGATTTTTCGGCCAGGTTTCTTGAATACTTCAGCAGTTCCAGTTGCTTTATTTCGAGCCACAGTGCGTTGTACATATCTGCGGTTAACACCTAGCTTCTTCAGCAACTAAACAATTTCGTTTGTTTTTTTGCCTTGCAAATATAATTTCTGTATAAGCTCTCTTTTCTCTTCCATCGCTCACAAACTTTGAAAACGAAATGATCAAACAAATGACGAGCTAATTTCACAATCAATGTAAGAATTAAAATGTGTAACGGTAAAAAGTCTAGACATGTTTGGTTTGACATGGGGGCGCTTCAAAAAAGTGCGACAGTTATTAGGGCCCACGCTGTATATAATTTACATGATTGTTCAAATAAACTATTATTACTATTCGAAAAAAAATTGTGCAAAAAACACCTTCACACTTTCTAGAAGACAGGTCCCCTTTAAGTCGATATGAACTTTTGGACATTTGAGTTACAATTTCGTAGAATAAAAGAAAAAAAATATTATAGAATACATTTTAATCGTACTATGAACGAATTAGGAAAAATGTGGATGAAAAATATTTCGGTTCCAATAAGTTTGTTTAGATACAAACGAATTCCGAAAAATACGGTATTTTTGTCAATACCGTGAGTTTGAGCCAATCCCGGGATTGACATCCCTAGAGGTGACACGAAGCAAAGCGAAATTTCCGTTTAGTTGTTTTATTTGCTGCTTATAATATGATATGTAAATATTTAATTTTTTTAAATTTAATTTGCTAGGCCCTCATTTTGACCGGTGGTCGATTTTTGAAAGAGAGAAAATATTCTTAGAAATATTTAAAATGGTTCAATGATTCGTCTTTGTAACCGTTCGATTTCATTGCCAAGAAATTGTTTATCTGTAGATTTTGATGGTGTTGTGCGTGTCTGCGTATAAGTTAATACCATAAAAAAATAACAGAAATAATTGTTTATGTTTACGATTCGGAATTGCGAAAGACTAAAAACGAACACAAAGTGAAAAGCACAGAATATATAGAACAAAAAATCGAACAAACTCGTACAGACATATGTACATTAAGGCGGCGGAAAAAAAGTTCATGTTTTTTCCTCTCAATTGGTACATTAGGTCATTGTGAGTTTAGCGGATGTTTTGAAAAAATTTTAAGTTTTTGGACAGAAACAAGTTTTGTAGGGACAACTTTTTTTTTTTGTTTTAGGTCAGTTGATAGATCTTCTTGAAACCTTTCTAATAAACACTTATTTGTCAAAATTAGATACAAAATGACTGATTTACGAAAACCAAGAACTTTTTTTTCCATACATCTCCGCCCACCTTAATGTACGTGCAAACGAACAAATAAGTAAAACAAAAACATTTCTTTAATATGTATAAGAATTTAGTTGATGTGATTTATTGAATTGTGAATGCGTTGAATGGTATCGAATTGTACTGATTTATAAAGAAATTCTCCTCTAATAATAAACTATTTAGTATATGATTACTTGTTCTGGCTTTGGGGATTTTAAAATTCCGAAAGGGTAAACGACATTGAGTTTTTAGAGATACATACGTAAATAATATATATGTATAATTAATGATAATATTTTATTCTTCCCTTTTATACACACTGGGTTACTATTGGAAATTTTGAAAAAGGACAAAAGAAGGTTAAACAAAGCCACAAAAGGGGTCCAATGCAATTTTCACATAAACTACTTCAAATACGCTTTGCTATGAAATTACTACTTTCTGTGATAATTTTTTCGGAACTGCGTTTTGTTGGATAGAAAAAATCAAAAAATCCGCTACCGGCACTAGAAAAAATAAAACAAGAAAAATTGATGAAAGAATAAAATATTTGCATGAATTCAAAGGCGGAGAAAACTTTGAAATACCAACACTTCTTATTTTTAAGAAAATGGTAAGAAATCGTCTTATTAAGAAAAAAGTGCAAATTAGAGAAATTTTAGAAAAGTGGGTGCCTGAGGCAAGGCAATAAAAAATTGCCTTTTAGACGTCCAACGATAACCCAGAAAACAGCTACAGCAAGCAAGTTTACGTAAAAATATTATGAAGAGGGTGTACATCTGTGTATCCACGTAAAAAACTACTTTCAAATTTAAAATTCAATCGTGAGGGTTGAATAAGTTGGAAAAAATATACAATAGTTGTGTTTTATTCGTCAGGTAGTTTAACTTGTGCGAATAAAACGACCAAGTTGCTAAGTCTCTTCTTCGTTATATTGCTATAAAACTGCTCAGCAGCTAGAGGTGAAATATTTTAATGCATCCCAGTCATTGCGATTGATCGTGGGCATTGTTTTTAGTTTTTAACCTTTATATGAATATTTAACGATGATTTTAATTTATTTTCACCGGCAGTCATTTCGAATCTTTTCCTTTTTTGTTTTTTTGCAAACTGCCTCGCTATTTCACTTTTGGCAGTTCACAATAGAGTTTGATGTAGCTAAACTACTTGTTAAGTATACATAACAGCTATAATTATACGTGTTATCTCCGCCTCTTTGTTGTTGTTTCACATACAATTATCGCTGCTAGTTAAACATAACTAGAAGCAAAGTGGCGAATAAAACGCAGCTAATATAATAAATATATATTCTTATTGAAAATGTTTAGGTAATCTTTTGAGTCAAGAATATTTTTCATATAAGATCAAAAAGTTGGGAGAATATGCGAAAAACGAGCGCGAAGAAGTTTTTCGAAAATTAAGGGTGCAAGCGTCCACTTTATCAATGGCAGCTCTTTGATTCTTGATTCTTTATTATTTGTAACCGAAATATTAAATATTTGCTTCTCTTCTTCTAATTTGACTGTACTATAGTAATATATGCATGTATAAATACATACCTTTGTTTCAATCTAGCCACAGCATTTCGCCAACGTTCAGCCATTGTTACTGTCTCAAAACAATCTCAAAGTCATCGATTTATTTATTCTCAAACAACAATCCATAGAGCGTTAAATAGCACATATAATTTATTTTTAATAATAGTTTTCATAATTCTCCATTCATTACATATACTATGTACACACACAAGCACATCAATAAATTTTCACTTTAATTAGGAAATTTTTTTGTCTTACGAAAATACTCAAATAATAATAATTCCTCAAGCGGCATTCAATTGAAAATCTTTCGAAAATACATATGTACGCATGTATGCACACATACATACAATATGCTATATATGTGATACACATGTACATATTTGCTGCACTTTTTGGCATGCTTGAAAGAGAAATGGCACCATGCAAATTCAAATTTGCAAAAAAAAAAAAAAAGAAAAATTAGTTCCACTATTTTCACTGATTTTCCTGTCTTGGCATTTCTTTGATGTTCATTAAGCTCTAAACGAATCGACTGCAATGATCCACAATGCCCGAACATTCGCAACTCACTGTAAAAATTTAATTTTGGAATTTATTAGATATTTCCTCATCAACATCTCATCGACAACAATAACAAGTTCATTCAAATTTTTCAGCGGCATGAGAAGATATGAAAATTGTACATGCTTAGTAATTGCCTTTAAAAATCTCCCAGAATATTTTCATTGATTTTAGTGTATCGTTTTCGAATATAATTCAGAAATTTCTACTACATGCCAGCGGTGAGTATGTAGGGTAAAATAAAGAGCAAACCACAACAGAAAGAGAAATTTGGAATTTTGGCACTGAGTTTAATATATATGTATATAGTTAACAAATAAATCAATTTTTTCTCATTTTTTAACTTTTTGGTTTTGATATATCTGCCCTTTTCGAAATTCTTCGTTCAGTTTTATGGGTAGTAGTTGTCGGCCATTCCATATGTCATGGAATCTCAGATAGGAAATCTGTGGCAATTGGAAAAAAAATTTTTTGCTAAAATTTGATTCATAAAAAACATTTTTTTATTTGCAGCATTTTCAAATAAATAGGAATTAAGGTTCGCTAACCAATTTGTAGTTTTTACAAACTTCTCTAAATATCTGATATCAGCAGATTCGAGGTCAGCTAGATTGCTGAAAAAGAGTTCACCAAAAGAACCAAGACTACGTTTGGCAAGTTAGTTCCATAGATGTTTGAGTCCTGGCATTGTGCTTTCATTTCCAGTCGAAAAATCATCATGGCTTCAGACACGTCTTTTAAGTAGTTACCTACTCAAATTTATGGACGGGCGACAAACAAATTAATTAATTTGAATAATCAATGTTACAATAACATTGAACCACAAAATTAGTTTCTCGCATTTTGTTGCGAATACTATTTTTAAAATTTTTGTTAAAACTATTGATTTGCGGGGGATTTTGAATCAAAATCAGGAAATGGGTAAAAAAGTAAAAAAAAGCATAACAGACTCTACAACAAAAATGAGCAACCGGATTCGTTTTACCTGACCCCAATTTCTTGTTACAATTTTGGATCAAAACAAACATTTTGAACCTCTGAATACCTGAACTTTCGTGGATCACCTGTGACCTTGTGGCCCTCAATGGGATTTTTTTTACGAACTTTTTTGTACATTTTTATTAGACATTTCTTTAAAGATAGACAAAACAACTAAAAATGAACTAAAAATGATAGAGCAAAACCGATTCCAGATTTGCATCTTTTGCATTGTAAAAAGGATCTTAAAAAGTTTTCATTAAAGATCTTAGGGTCACCGATGACCCAAAGCAAAACTTGCATTTCCAAAAACGTAAAAAAAAATTAAAAATATCGAAAATTATGTTTAAATAAATAATTAATGACGAAACTATTTCCATGTTTTACTCAAACTTCAAAGGTCTTTTGCAGAAGTTATTTGCATTGTTAATATAGTTCTGAATACTTAGTGCTAGTATCAGTGGCGCATCATTGTTAAGTATGCTGATCTGTTAAGTCAAGGCCCAGGAATCGGACGGCGTCCAGGGGTTGTGTCCAAAGCGATAGTGGTGACAAGCCGGTGGGATTTGCTGGAAAAAAAATGGATAGTATCGTGAGGGATGTTGTTGCAGTCTGTACAGCTGTTGATGGTTCCTCCGTCTATGTGCGAAAGGTAGCTGTTGAGCATTATGGTCCACCTAGATCTTAACCCTCTAGTTCCCAAGCCCGCCTCTAGACGGCCTTTACCAAAAGGGATGGAATTGCATCGATTAGAGAATTTCCCATGCTTTTAAAAAAATTAATCAGTTATGAGCTACGATACGTATTACAGAAGTTAGTCAAAGTAAAAAATTTGTGAAAAATAGGAAAATTAATTTTGAAAAAGTGAAAAAATAAATAAAATACTTCCCATCATAGTATCCAGATAAAAAAATGGATAGCTGAGAATTTGAATTTTATATATAAAATATTTAATTACTTAAAGCAAATTGATAAAAAGCTCATTCAACGACAAATAATTTTAGGCGTTCAAACTTTCCCACTTCATAAAACCACGCCCATTAGTTTTTTTTTTGGGCTTTTAAATCAGTTTATGATTTTTACGCCAATATTAATCAATTCCGATTTTTTTTACCAATAAAAAATTTAGGAACTAGAGGGTTAATTGAGCCAGGGTACATCTTGTACTCCAAGTGACCTTTAGTGACCTCTTCTTCTGAGGGTCGCCAAGGCGAACATTAGTATATGCGAGGTCATGAGGTGACGAATTGACGAATGCTGTTGAGATGCTGTTCAAGTCTCTTTGCGGATGTTTTGTGATGGAGGTGGCAAGTGTAGCAAAGAGTTCTTGGTATGATTCTGTTGGTGACAAACGATATCGTATTGTTTTGACAGGAGTGTGTTGTGTTGTGCCACTTTAAACATCTCAAACATCGCGTAGGTGATCCTCATCTCTTGTAACACTGACGTATTTTGTTTGATTGACGCTATTAAAGAAAGCTTTCATGTGAGTGCGCCCACATTTTTATTCGCGACTCCTTACCTCTTAAAGTTGATTCTGTTCTGTGAAGTGTCTAGTACCCTCAATAATGTAATAGTGGACAAGTAAGGTCGAGACTCTGGTGGTATTGCCCGAATGTTATTAGTCACAGTCGTCTTGACTGAGGTGTAATGATATTTTAAAACATTTCACAATTATTTAATGTTCTTCTTTTTATTTCGTATCTTTTTGTTTACTTTCATATTATTTCAAGAAAACAAACTTACTAAAGTGCAAATCGCCACTGATAACAATAAATGAATGAAAATTTCTTCGTCGTGACTTATGGAATTTTCTTGTTAGGTTTATCTCTCTATATACAGGATGATCTAGAATTGCATACAGATTTTTTATCAAATATTCTTTAGCTCAAGAGGAGTAAAAAAATATACGGGGGCTTTCCCCATTTATTTTTGGGGTTTTTTTTCATCATTTCGGGGCTATATTTCATTTCAATAACTGGGGCCTTAATTCATTATGAAAATATACCCCAAATTTTTGGGCTATTTTTTATTTTAGTTTGAAGCCAATTCTCATTGAGGGAAAATTTCACGGATCCACTTTTATAAGGATTAGCTTTAAATTAATTTTTTTAAAGTCAGCAAATTGTTTAAAATTTTTGCATTGCTCCAAATACTGATAAATATGGCTTAAAATATTTTTTTCAGAGCTTCGCAAATTATTTTTGGGCTGTCGATTTTATTTAAGGTTTACAATGAGATCCTTCATTTCTTCTGGAAAAGTATCAAGATTTCAAAGCAAAAAAATAAGCTCGCAAACACAAAATCATGTTATAATAATGTCCGAGAAGTGAGCAAATAAAAGTTATATGTAACAAGGCAAAAGTGTGCTAACTAGATGCCCATCACTGTATGCATATATGTACATACGTGCGTGCATGGCAACCACGCGAGTTATTTGTTTTTAACCATGAAGTACATCTAAGAAAAAATTGGGTGAGATATGTGCATGTACAAATAGAAAATTTAAGAATTATAAAGAAATAAAAAATAGGAGTGTAGCTCAAACCATAAACTGAAAAATTTGTTGAGAGTCTGAAATAATTTGGTAAACACGAAATACAACTGAGAGGAACAAATTTTAAATTGAATGCTAAAGTAGACAGTATTACGATCAATAACCACACAATTTTTTTTTACAAAATTTAAGAAACTACTTTTAAACTAGGATTACCAAGTATGAAGAGAAGGAAGTTAGCCAAGAGTTTCGAGAAAATTGCTTACAAAAACAAAATTAATACAAAGCTCGAAACTGTTATTAAAAAAATAACATTCTTAATTTTTCTTTAACCTTTAAATAGAGTTTCAAGTTTGTCTATTGGTAGACTTTATTTTACATAAATGGCTTTATATGATGTTAGTATGAATGCTTTGCTCTTTGAGCATGTTTTATGTAGCACAGCACTGTATTAACAATATTTAATATAATTAATAAACAGCATGAATTGTTTATTGATTTTCAATCTCGATTTTCACAATTACTTTTCAAATCGATTCACTTCGAGTGTTTTGATTCTATTTTCATGATATTTCCTTCAAGCAAACAAAAAATTGAAACAAAGTGCAAACAATCACAGACACACACACAAATATATAGTGTAATTTATTTATTTATATGTATGCAGTATATTATAAATCCATATGTGCATACATACGAACATGTGCACGCGAATGTGTATGTAAGTATTGTCAATTGTAATGATTACCCAAGCTTCTTACGAAAATAATGCGTTACATTCATTCCAGTGAAATGCTTTTAGAATAATAGCAACTACACATTAAATTCTAAAATGCAAATTTCACCTTTACACATTTGCGATTGGATTTGATATAAAAAAAAAACAAAATTGGTAATATAAGTTGAGTACTACACAAACTTTCTGATATATATATTTTTTTACTCTTTTAGCTTCGAAAGAAAAAATTATACTGAAACACACACAAAAGCGATTGCCAGCGTGTGACAAAAAAAAATCAACGAAGGCAAACAGAAAATTCCGAAAAGGGAAAAACACAATTTGTCAATGGCACTTCACATGTAAACATATAAAAAAAATCGCGATTACTACCTAACAAAATTTTGTAACTAGTTCTACAAAGGATTAAACTAGAATTCGTTGAAAGTTAAGTCACAAAAAATGGACTTCGAACTTTGGTTTAGAACGCATTCTAAGTAATGCAATAAGTTTTTTTTTTGCCAAAAACAGAAAAGTATTTATAACCTAACTAAATATTTTTTGGAGATATTTCATATATCTACCTGAGTTATACATCCCCAGAAAGGTTTTATTATCATATAATTAGATTAAATGTGTATGTATTTATACAACTAGGACTGGTTACATGAGGACTAGTGTGTTGTGGAGTACAAATACAATATTGTTATTTTTTGCAGACCACATTCTTTGCATACTCAAACTCACACACATGTACATAAAAATATACACACACATTTAAACACATAACACATGGTCACATGAGCTCTTATGGGAAAACTCCCAACTTTCACAAAAAAAAAAAAAAAAAACAAGTAAGCGAACGAACAAACAAGAAAATTTAAAAAACGAAAAATCATAATCAGGTACTTTGAGCTTTTTGTTTTTGTTATTTAAATATATATAATTCGATAAAATTTATGAATGAACACAAGGACTACAAAGTCTGAAAGCTTTTACTATAGAGTGTTATTAAAAGCTCTTCATACATTTCGTCCAGCACAACAATAAAGCTCTCTCTTAAAGTTCAGGCCAAAGTAACAATAATACTAGTATGATTCATATTTAAAGCTAAATAGTTTTCCCCGCTTAGTTTCGGTGCAATCAAAGTGTGATTCATACTCATCCCTCGATTTATACAGTACTTGAGTCATAGAATTATTATTATTTTTTTATTTTATTGAACGGCTTTGGATAAGCAATACTGAGTTCCGGGAAATTTGGTCCCAATGAAAAATGGCCAAACAAAAATAAATTATGAAGTAAATTGGGATGATATTTCCCCAAAATATATACAGCTCCATAGGGAATGTTAAATTCACTTGAACTCATTCACATGAAAACAGTTTCCCTATTGAGAATGAGAATTCATTTATATTTTCGACAAATTTTCATTATCGGCAATCTATTTTGAAAAAGAAATTTATTGCCGCACTTCACTATAATATATATGAAATATGTTCCAAAATTAAAATTTAAAAAAAGACCCCAAAATACGATGAACTGGCCCCAAAATACACATATTACTATCGTAATTTGCTAAAGACCCAGCACGCATTTTCTAAATTTTACAGAAGAAGCAAAAACATCCTAGAATTTTGAGTACTGTTTCCAGTAGAGGTTGAAAACTATCGATGAGAATATCGATAGTATGCCAGTCCTTGATTATCGTGGGCCATCGATAGCTTGTGGAACTATAGAATACTATCAAACTTTTTCCTTCAATTTTAAATTCACTCCTAAAAATCGAAAAAGAAATGTAAAACACACGCAACAATTCTTTCCATCCGTATTCGAATTCACGAAAATAAAAAGTATTCTAGGGCGGATGCTATTATTTCGATGCGGCAATATTTTGAAAGGCCCAATTCATTATAATTCACTGATGCGCTTCTTGTTTAGAAGGTACTAGAATTTTCGTATTTATTATGAATCTCGGTTGTGAGAACGATTGTTTTATCATTTTATTTACACAGATTACATGAGAAAGTTTCAAACCCATTATGAAATACATGGCTTCCGTAGAATTAAGCGTATTTTTAGTAAAGCTGGTCTTGTGGTAAACGAAAAGCGAGCTCGTCTTAAGCCAAAACATGTTGACATGCTGCTATTTGTGAATGCAAATAAATGGCTAACAAATGAATTGATTGTCATATATATGTAAGTATATGTAGTTTATGTACATTAAATTTTCTAGCTGGAAAACATAAATAACCTCAGTGTTATTTATGTAAAAATGCCACAAATTATGCGAAAGATTTTTTTTCGAAAATTACTCAAAATTAAAATTTTGATGAAAGTTTGATACTATCAATACTATCGATTCACTCGCGCTCAAAAAAAAGCAGATTTTTAGGTTTGATAAAATATTCTTATTCTTTTATTTATTATTAAACCAATTTATTTTTTATTTTTTTAAGTTTATTAAAATTATGTTATTAAAAACATTTCGTTAGGCTTTTAAAAAGTTTCAACAAAAAATGACTGTATTAAAGCATGTATTCCATTCAGGAACAATATACGCTACCAAAAGGCTTATATGTTAAAGTCAAATTCACAAATTTGATAATAAAAAAAAGTTTATAATGAGTGAAAATTATGTTTTTTAACATATTACATGTTACTTATGTATAAATAACGATATTTGTAAATTTTGTAAACAAAGGAAAGACTTTTGGTAACGAGTATAACCCCTTTCGCCTTGGTGGCACTTCGTACCCGAGAAGACATGCTATCACAAAGATTTTTTTTATTGAATCTTCGGAAATCTCGTTGTATCAAGTGGATACAATTGCTTCCTTCAGTTTGGGTATAATTAAGGGCTTATTTTGACGAATTTTCTGTTTAATAATTGTCCAAACATTTTCAATTGGATGGATTGTTTCCGGGCCATGATAACGACGGTATCCCCAAAACTTTGATATATTCCGCTATGAAAAGAAAAATATGGAGAAATGACAAAAAGATGCTCCGAATGCAAATCAGAGGAGGCTACGTAGAACCTGAAAGTTTGCAATACCAATAACACTAAACTACGTACATTTTCGTAACGCCTGAAAGTTCGCTATACTAATCACACTAAAGTATCTACATTTTCGTAATTCCTGAAAGTTTGCAATTTCGCGACTTTCAGAAAGTATGTACATTTTCGTAATCCCTGAAAGTCTGCAATTTCGGTATTTGTCAACTTTCAGATTTCCAATTTTTGGCTCCGTAGTGTTTTGACCGCATTCCACTCGAACCCTACAAAAAAATCTCTATACAAATCGGATGATGTTCAGCCGAGTTATGAGCGTACAAACATATTATCCCTTACTCTTTTATATAGATAGAGATTTTAATAATAAGCTCTTAACAGAAAACTTATTGGAACATTTAAAGAAAAAATTTTAATTTAACAAGCAAAAATGAAACTAGAACACAGAGTGAACTGGATATTGATAAATAAACAAATAAAAATTAGAGTTGTAGTTAAATAACTTATTAACAAATTCAAAAAGCGATTTGAATTTCTAAATTATTTTCAATAATCGTGTTATACGAGGGATCCAGCTATTCGCAAATAGTGTTGTGAGGAAATTGTGCTATAGTGGCATCGGGTTATATGGGGATTCCCGCTATTAAATGGTCAAATGGTCACTTTAAGCGCTAGGGGTGGCTTTCTGTTCAGTTGTATCACTGAGCATATAAAACTTTTATATGCTCAGTGATTGTATCAAAAAACTGGGTACGCCATTCGTTTGAACGGCTTATTTTAAATAGGAGTAGATGAAATTCTTTTATGTGCAAGATAAATGTTTTTTTCATACAAGGTCAAAAAACCCATTGTAAAATATTCTTTTAAATCACGCTTTTCGGAGTAGCGCATCCAATTTTCGCAATTTTAATTTTTTTTCATTTTGCTTTGTTTTTAGTACCCTATTTTCATATTCTGCTGTCGCAAGGAAGATCTTAAATACTTTAGCAAAATGTATGGAGCAAATAAGCCACCTAATGTATATAGAGGAGTGTCGTCATGGTCGGGGTGCTGTCAGGGTCGGGACAGTGCCGATATCTCCGTTATATCTCACTGGCGTCCGTTAAGTTAATATATAGTATTGTTTGTCCTGACGAAAGTAAACTTTTCATGTCATTTCGAGTTCAGAGTGTAAAGTGTTACGTGACCGCGTGTTAAAAAAGAGTAAAAAACTTTTTAAAAGTGCCAGAAAAGTAGATTAATTGAAAAAAAAAACATGCAAACATCAAAGTAAGTCAACTTAAATTGTACGATAAGGTTTAAGAAATGGAAATATGTAGCATTTCATGGTGTTTGCATCACGCTAATATTCTGTAAATAATGCGACGCTAAATGACGTGTGTTGTTAGGGTCGGAGCAGTGCTTAAAATCAGGGTTGAAACACCGTAAATTTTGTTGTAATGATACGTTTTAACTCTGGGAATACATTTTTTCACCTTGGCTGGTAAAGGCAAAACCACCAAGCCGATAAAAAATTGCCACACCGCCGTTCGGAATCGGCGTTAAACTGTAGGTCCAACTATGTGGCATCACAATGGGCCGTTCAGGCCTTAGTGTGTCTCTCAACAGCCACTCTAACCTAACCTAACCTATTGATTTTCTACAATGCTCTGAACCTGACAGCAGTGTTCCGACTCTGACTACAATTTTTGTTTTTTGTAAATGCCCAAAACTCATGAGCTATTAATCCAAATATATTTTAATGTTCAGCAAAAACAAAGCAATTTGTGAGATCTTTTCAAAGATACGCTACATAAATAAAAATTGCGCATTCGACGGAAGTTAAAACATGCTCCAACCCTGACGGCACTCCCCTACATTAGACTGCACACAAAATAAATCGATGCAATTTTTTGAGTGCATTTTGCGAAAAGTGTCTACTTGGCTTCATTTAGACATCCTAAAGGTCGCTAGGCTCGGTTTTTTGCCTGGAAACAATCCCTTCCAGAAGCAAGGTTGCAAAAAAAAATTCCTTCTAGAAGCACCGGGAACGCTGAGAAATTTCTTTTGCCCTTCTTTGTATGTGTTACGGATTGGAAATTGTATTTATTGCATAATTTTTACTATCCTTTTTAATTTTGATTGGAATATTTTTACTTAAATCTAATCTTAAAAATACATATTTATATGTAACTAATGCCTGTAATACATCAGATGTAAATCTTGTGGCATTAGGAATGCTTTGAAACAAATAAATAAATAAAATAAATAAAGAAATGCCACGCCCACTTTGAGGTACGGTCACATTTTATAGCCCACACCTTGACATACATACAAGTGCATCTCTACACCAAATTTAACTAAGATCAGACAACGGCTTATGATTGTAAAGGGAAAACATATAGATTTGGAAATAATTTGCATGTATGTGTGTGTGTGCATTTACGCATACATACATACATTTTTTATATATATATTTTCCTAAAACCCCAAAATTACCTTTTGCGTCTAAATAAACCTCAAATTCAAAATAATTTGCTACAAATTTTGCAATACATAAAAATAAAGACCTAAGCCTATTTAGGCCCAGGGGGTAACTTTCGATGTTGAGACAATAAAAAAAATTTTGTTCTACCAACTTATTCCGATCGAAACAAATTTTATTGGCGCAAGAAGTCATGGAGTTTGAGATCGATTCATCAAGAAACAAAAAATATATACATGATTAAATTCAAAATGGACCTAATTAGGCTCAGGTGTTCATCCTAGAGTTATTGAATTTTATCATAAAATTTTTTTAAAAAATACAAAAAAACAAAAGACTCTCACAAACCAGGATTTGAACGGTCAAAAAAATATTAGGGGTTGTTATAAAAACATGGAGAATAACATTATTTTGGAAAAAGCTTTAATATTTCTATCAAGAAATCTTAAAACATATTAAAATGGCACTATTTGGCTATATCACCGATGCATCATCGGAGCATTGGTCAAGTAAGCCTCAGAATTTCCTTTTGTTTTTTCATCATTGGAGGTTACAGACTCTTAAAAATTGTGCACGTGATTGTGAAAACAACTTTTTCTATGTTATTCTTAATGCTTTCAATTAAGTTCAGATCGGCAAACTGAACAATTATCTTCAGGACACCGATTTTATTATGAGAGAGTAAGTTTTTTCCATTTTATCTTTTACTTTAAGCATCGTTATTGTACTGAGATATCTTTTAAGGAGCATATACCACTTTTAAGATTGTAACCTTGACGCTCAAATACTTCTTAGTATCCATGTCTCCCTCGATCCAAAGAATAGGACCAATAATGTTGGAAGAAATGATGTCATTAGCATTAATTTTTGAGCTGATGAACCTAACAGGCTTAGAACAAATTCAAGATTATGTTGAGCAAATATAAATAATAATATAATCTGAAACCATATGAACTCAGAAATACCTTCTTGTATTCATCTGCTCACAAAAACTTCACAACTAGCCATCCAAATATCCACTACAATAGATTACAATTTTCAGATGTTTTCAAAACTCATGTTATCAAACACTGAGCCCTACAAAAGGAAATAGGATTAAATCAGCAAAAATTCATTCCCTCAACAAAATCGGTGTTATAAAGTGCCCCACTCAATAGCAAAATTTTTGAAAACGGATTGGACGACATAGAAAATTCCAATTTCAGAAATATATCAACCATTTTGGAGGGACTGTAAGCTCCAGTGGTGACAAAATAGCAGACCAGACCTGTGAGGGGATGTGCAGGCCTAGTTGACTATAAGTCCCGGCAATGTGTTGATGTTTGAAAAATAAGCATACTAATAAGCTTTGAGACTCCTTAATAGAAACATTAACGTTTTTGCAAGTGTTCCTATCCCTATTTCCATATCAAGCATACTATTTTTTTAACCGTCCAAATCATGGCTTGTGAGAATTTTTCATTTTTTATATTATATATAATTATATATGGAAAGAAAAGGATATGAAAAACTTGAAATTATTTTTTTAAATAGACTTTATTTTTAGGTTATAGTTTTTCAGAATTCTGATGGTTTTAAGAATCGGATCGAACACTAACCGGCAAAAATAAAAAATATTACAATTTTCTAAAAAAAATTGAAACAAATTGTTTCTATTTTTATAAACGGTATAAAATTATCAAAACCGCCCATTAATAAAGTGTGAATACCCCTATTGTACACACGAAAGCTTTGCCCATTTAATAAGAAAACCATTTCACATATAAATGAAGATGTGTAAAAGCACAAAACATCAACAACAACAATATATAAAAGTGAAGTAAATATTATGTATGTACATAAAAAAGTTTGTTTTTCATATGAGAATATAGAGCGATTTCTTTTTACAGAGAGCGAATGGAAAGCTGTAGGAAAATGAAAGCGTTTCCAATCATTTCTAACATTTCCAGCGCAAAGTTTTCCCATCTGTTTTTTTTTTCCAAAAAATAATAAAAAGCAGACGCTAAAAATGTTGGCATACTTTCAGCAAAATATTTTCAGCCTTTTAACGACTACCTCAAGTATCAATGAAGCTGTATCTGAGCATATCATATGTTGGAACCAACACAATTTTAACAGGAGAAAATTATTGATATGCATTCATCCGAAAATTGGTTACACGTTTCTCAACGTGATACAAGTTTCTCAACGCCTTTTTGTTGGCCAAATTATACAATGGCCTACACACACATTTGTATATATGTATATATATATGTATGTACAAGTACTTATTGTGTGTATATGTAGGTACATAAAAGAACATATCGTCGGATTGATACGAGAACGACGAATTTGCATTATTTACCGCTTTTGAATAAAATTTGCCATGGATTTTAAAATTGGCAAATCTACAATTCAACAAAACCCTAAGCTTCATATTTATTTTTATGACTCAGTAATTGTAAATTTTCTATTTTCGAGAATGCTAATTTATTTCCAATATTAAAAATTTGATACATTAAAATTATGTTTCCCAAAATAAAAAATTTTCCATATTCGTGGTTTTGGTAGCAGCTCGACAATGAGTATGTAGATAAAAGTAAGTTTAATTACACAAAAGTGATAAATGAATGAATAAATAAATGAATCTGGATGATCTGTGTAGTAAATTGTAGGAATTATATTTTTAAATACAATATTAACCAACTTTAGCCAACTTCCATACATGTACATATGTATGCATTCATGTGAGAAAGTACATATACATATGTATATGTGGCAATGCTATACCACCCATCAAGTCTCCACCCCTCGGGGGCAGCACACTCATGACCGCCCGTGACCAAACGTCAAGCAGGCCAAAAATTAAAACGCAAACAACAATGCGACATTATAAAGCCAGGAAAACGGCTATTTGCTACGGATCGATATGATGAGAGATTGAGAGATTTGAGAGAACTTGAACTTATTTCCTGCCTTTCTTCTTTCCGCTTGTCAGCAAGCCGAGTGCGTTGCTTTGCCTGAATTTAATGAATGAGAAATTTTTATTTTGTATTCCGTTTCATTCCTTCCATTTTTCCTCTTGTCTTCTTGTATGTCCTCCATGTTCTTTTTATTTACTACAAGTTATGAGAAATGAAAATTATTTATGGCAGGCATAAACACACATTCATACAAACGTCAGCTTTTGTGATATTCACACGCATATGCCTCATTTTGTGTGGGAAATTTTAGAATGTTTTACTTTTTTTTTGGAGGCTATCAACACACAGGGGATAACCCTATGAATGCAAACCATTGTGGTGATTAGGAAAGGAAGATAAGTAGTTAAGAGGGAGGATAAATTCATTCACTTGCCGGGAATTTAATTCGGAACCTCAGAGGGTATAGTCTGACACACTGTCATTAGACTACCAAGACGATTGTTGAGATTTATGTAATATACATATTTATTTATTTCTTATACTGAGCCTAATACATCAGGACCTACTCTTATAAGATTACTCTAGTCACGATTATAAAATTGGCATATACAGATTAAACTAACAACATCTTAAAACAGGCGAGTACCCATTTTACATGAAAACAAATTTAATAATCAGATAAATTGTTATGAATAAAAAAGTCTTTCAAATAAATGTTTATTATCCTTATTGATTTAAATTTTTCTGTAAAAAGACCAATGTTTAAAAGCTCAACAGATTACACTGTGCAACAATTTTAGGGTCACGGAATCTAACGGAGAAGCGACCAACACAATTCGATAGTACTGGTCTAGACCAACAAACCCATAAAGTAATAAAGGGAAAGTTATGTCTTGGCAATTAGGAATTTAGCTTTTTGAGGTATAACCAATTGTGTTGTCCATAATGCATACAGCATCCCGTAAACTTAACCAATTGAGCTTCTAATGTGGTCGTTTCAGTTCCTATTAAATAATGTGCCTAAGTTTTTGGCATTATCAACAACAAAAATATACACTCCGTTTAGCTTACCTTCGTTAAGTTACAGGTATCACATTAAAAAAAAAAAATAACAAAACATTTGGACTTATTTGGATTAAGGTAAAGACCATTTGAAGCCCTAAAAAATAACGCTTGTATTCTGCCCTGAAGATAAGACGATATCAGTTTAGATGACGTTAGCGAGAAATTACACATTTGAGTCAGCTTCAAATTCAGAATACAATATTGTCAACAGCTTCTAAATAGTCCAAGAGTTTCAAGAGAGTGATGTTGTTGCTGTCAAATTCAAACCTCAGATATCAATTAAAGCAACAATCCCGCTTTGGTCTAAAACGAGATTGTCTGTCGTTTAAATGTTTGTTCATTTTTAATCATTTATTTTATTTAGATCAGTGTGGGGCAATTTTGATTTGCCTATTCACATCCGCTGCCGACGCAATGCAGTCATACGTACACTATAAGCTACTTCATGTAGCGTACGAACTATTGACGAACAATCGTATTCGGCCGCAGTGTGAGAGCAACTTCGTCAACCCAAATCATGCCAGTTGACATCAATGAGTATATGAGTAAAAACTGAGAGGATTTTTCAATAACTTTGCCCCACAGGCAATATTATTGTCTTCCTCTTTTAAAACTTATTTGAATTAAACTTCCCATAAGAAGAGCAAGATAGCATTTCATTTACTGTGTAAAGAACAGCAGAACGCAAGCATGCAGGTTTATGTATTAGTTTGCCCGACACTGCTTTAGATATAAAAGGTGGGATCGCGATAGCTCACTATTGGATTTTGAGGCAAAAATTATTTTTGCTGCTTTCTGATTTCAAGTTGTAAGAGCGATATAGCCAAAATAGTGTTGAAAATGTGTGTGGCATAAGGAAGGATTACAGGAAGTAATGCTAAACGTATTCTTCACTCCACCTGAGTGTACATGGTTGGAAACTTTAGGCCAGTTCCACGGGACCACAAAAAGGGTTTTTCAAGTACCGTGCAGTCTTTCTATACCACAGGCAGTATGCTGGTAACAATCCAACAAAAGCGGCAAGACTAATGCCAAATACCAGAGAACCAGGTAACAAATAAAAAAGCTACTTGCAAGTGTAAGCTCGTCGATATTAATGAACACGGCATCCATGTGGTCCGAATCCACCTTCTGGAAATCCTACATGAAAAGAATAGTGCAGCGCATTTCGTACTATATTGAATGATCCTCCAAACGTAATCTCAAGCCTGTATATACACATATCTGTAATAGAAGCAGCCGTTGTACGAAGCAGACAATAGAGCGAACTCATTAAAACATAAAGCAATGAGGAATGACATCAAAGGTAGGAGACTACAATAAAAGGGCGTTGAACCCAACATACTAGTGTGGGTAAAAAGGGAACACGGACAAGTGAATTTTTACTTGACTCAGTGGCTTGCTGGTCATGGCTATTTACGAAAATATCTTCAAAAGTACAAACACGCGGTTGACCCGTATTTTTTTTATTGTGAGCACAAAGTGGAAAATGTTGGCGATATATTGGAAAAGTGCGTGAGATTTGATGATGCTTAAACTCTCCTAGGACAAAGCATTGAAGGGAAGCTACGTCTTCGGAAATATTAAAATTTATATTGACATCGAAATAGGAATGGAATACCGCTGACAAAATAATGTGGATAAATGAACCAAGAAGCGACACGATGCATAATGCAATATTGGAGTCAGCAATACATTGAGGAGAACGGGATAAACTTTATCCTATCCTACGAAGTAATGCTTAAATTGGCAGTTCCGTAGAGACCAAATAAGACAATGGATCACACGAAGGTGGTTTTAATGAGTAAGAATCTCATACTACTGGAAATGCTGGAGCACTCAGTGTCGTTTGAAGATTTCCACCTTCCAACAATTGAAAAAAAAAAAAAAAACGTTTACGCCAAACAAGAATACACTTAGATTTCAATATGAAAGAATTTTAACATGCTGCACATTTTAGATTGATTAGCACTGAAATGTACCACAGATTGCGCTATCTTACCAAACTTTCAACCTTTAGCTGAAGTTCTCAAAATATGAAAAAAAAAAGACTAAAACTCATAAAAATAAAAAAAATATTTTTTACCGATCTTCAGCCACGGAACACGATGTTGCGAGATTGAGAGAAATTTCTTTAAAAAAAATCATCTCTCTCAATTATCCTTGCAAGTATTAACGTTGTACCTAACGCTCGCATCTTTTTTCGAACCAAAAACTGTATATTTATACCAAAAATTTTTAAAAAACTGTAAACCGATTTGAAAAAAACTGTATTTTCAATGAAAATTAACAAGGAAAGTAATTTATACATCATCTAAATCGTCTTCATTCTCCATTTTTATATCTCCTTCTGTAGTTGTATTGAATTTGTGCTTTGAAGAAATTTAACGAACCGCTTCCGGCTTTGCTTTAAGGTATTTATAGAAATCAACACATGGATATTTTAAGTTACATTTGACGATAAGAATCGCCTTCAGTGTTTCCACTTCTTTTAAAAGTATAATCGCAACGAGTTGCCATTGTTCTCTCAGACGTTTTGCATTGCGATTGATAAATTTAAGTTTCGTAGCGTTCAAAAATTTTATATTTTTTCTTTAGTATAAACACGATATTTTGTTAAAAAAGTGGGATGCGGTTTTGGAGTTGAAAAAACGGTATATTACCGCGAAAAACTGTATAGATACGAGTGTTAGTTATACCATATAAACGCATTTTTCAATAGTTACCATTCTAAAAAGACCAAATAAAAATAAATGAAATGAAAATTTACATCACATTTTCACATTCAAATTCACATCCTTTCTCATAGAAAAACGCCCAAACTTTGTACTTCAGGGAACTAACACCAATTAACTACAGTATAATTTGTTCATTCTACTTTCTTAGGATTATAACTTTTTTCATTACCTACATATGCAATTTTTATTTAAAAAGCTTGGAAGAAATGCGTGTCTAATGCCCATTTTTAGTTTTTTTTTCTACTCACCATTTCGCCCTGGAATCAGTATGCATTGTTAGGAAAAACATGAAAAAATAATGAAAGAAAATACTCATATTTAATGGTAAAGTCAGAATGTTTGCGTTTAAAAGGAAATTGACTGTGAAAAATTCAAGGTGTGGCCATGACTGCGTTAATGTTAACTACAGTAGGAGTCCTCATTTCAACCTTGTTCGAGTTATAATTGCACATGGTTTGTAAAGGAAGGTATCTACTACTATATGAATATAAAGTGCGAACGGCGAAAAAGACAATTTTCTCATGATGCTCGTGCTGCTACTTTATACTCGTACATACAGTATGTGGGGAAAGTAAATTGTCTAAATGAAAACCAAACTTTAGCACCAAATATCTTCTCAATAATAGATAGCTTTAAATTTATTTTTACATCAATATAAAACTATGTAAAATGTTGTTGAAATAGCTATGAATGCTATGAAAAAAGAAATTTACTTCTGCTTTTCTTTTAAAATTTAATATAACTAAGTGGCAGTACGATGGTGAAAAAGTAAGTTGGCAAAAGTTTCACCATTCAAAATGGTTACCATTTTCGCTAAAAAATTTTAGCGAATTGGTGTTCTATAATTAATACAAGATTTTTACATCGTTCTTGAGTATCTTGTTCAAAACTATTATTCACCATTTTCCTTTATTCCATAATACTGTGGGGATTGTCTGCCATTTCAGAAATGAACTCTTCACGTATTCAGCTTTTCTCTTCAGGTACTTATACGTCTTTTAAAGGATTAGATATCTACTATATCAGCATTTCACTTGATTTCTAGTGATACAATTTTTATTAGAGGTCGGTAATGGGAATGTGGGTTGATGAACTCATGATAAGAATGAAATATGAATGAGTGCATAGTTTTGGAAAAATTTCGTTTTTATTATGGACTTTTTTCTGGCTTTTGAAGCATCTGAATGAAAAAAAAATTTTTCAAAATATTTGCATCCGAATGATTTTATAAAACTTTATGTCACTGAAAACCAAGTTAAGCGCTTATAAACTCTATAGACCCAGAAAAAACGTACAAGTTGTTAAAGGAAAAATCTTAGTTAAGGTTTTCATTATTTCAGATCACAAAATTCAAACCAAAATTCTTAAAAAAGTACTGGAATTTTTTTTGAATAAGAAAAAGAGAGTCATCAAATGGTAATATAAGGGTAGATTGATAGCACGGAGGCCAGACTCTGTTTATTACATGTTTTTAGGGTCACTGAATCCGAATCCGAGGTCCGAAAAAATCCGAGCACGTCAGAGTTCTGACATAACCTCAAAAAACCTCATAAAACAAATGTTTTTTTCAGATCTGGAGATCAGACCATGTTTACGTCATGTTTTTGGGGTCGCTGAATCCGATCTGAGGTAAAAAAAAATTGCAGCATATCAGGGTTCGGACATAACCTCAAAAAACCTCATGCAATTTTTTTTCGAGCCAGGGGGCTAGACCATGTTTATATGTTTTTGGGGTCGCTGAATCGGAATCCGAGGTCCAAAGAATCCCAGCAGGTGAGGTTTTTGACTTAGCTTAGATTATGTCGAAAACCTGGCATGCTGGGTTTTTCAGTCAGATCTTGGATTCGGATTAACTGACCCCAAAAACATATAATAAGCATAGTCTGACACCCGAGCTAGAAAAAAATTTTATGTCAGAACTCTCCAGATCCGAAAAAACATTTTGTTTTGTGTGTAAAACACGCTTCTCAAACTAACAAGGAATAAAGGAAATGAAAAGTTTTTGTTCATAAGCCCTAAACTATTTAGAAGTTCAACGTACTAACCATCGCCGACTATGTATTGAGGAACTATCTTCTTTTAGTCATTTAAAAATAATCAAAACTATTTTTTATTTATTTATTTACTGCATTTGATTTTAAGTTTACGAATTGAACTGATGAAATGAGGAAACCTAATGTATATATTCGTGAAATTCGCTGCATTTGCGTATAAAAACTCCAAACAACATTAACAGCCGCCACACCTATGTAAATATCATTACTATTATACATACCATGAACAGGAACAGCAATAAACCCAACACAAACAACATGGTTTTTGTGATTGCTGCGCCGGTGCCTCTGGTAGGACATTCCCCGAATTGTTCCCCGCTACCGACATCGTTGTCGTTGTTCCCAATGCATTTGTATTACTAAGCATACTGGTCATGTGTATACCACCTGTATTAATACCACCACCACTACTACTACTACCGGTTCCACCACCAGCTCCGCCTTGTGGAATGGAACTCGTGCCACGCAGTCGAAATCCTGAAGGTAACTCCGAAAGTGTGCAAGACATTCTAATATAAATAAATAAGAAAAGATATAAAATTTATTATGTTATGCAAAAAAATTTAATAATATTAAAATATGAGAGTCCTGAAGTTTAGAAGGCCGTGGTACCAAGCAATTGTAAAAATATGTTCCTCAAATATTTAAAAAAATATGCCACTTTTCCGAGAGATAATAATTATTGTCATTGTCGTAACCAGAGTTGCCACGGCCTAAAATATTGTGAAATCAAATTCTTCTAAAAAAAAAGTCAACAATTTGATAAAAAAGTATTCTCGAATTTTTCCGAGACAGCGACAACCCCCTAGAAAAATGATATATTTGATGCTGATCAACTTTGCCGAAGAGTATATGACAAAAAAAAATCAACTTGAGCCCCCGATTTTTGAATAACAATTTGCAACATTTTATAGAAGAAACCCTACAAAAACAATGAATCTTAAGAAAATTTTGTATGGTGGCGCCCTCTGGAATCAAATGTAGAAGCAAAAAAAAACATATTCGGATTCGTCGACCCGACAAACCGCTGTATTGACTTCAATGCCATAAAGATAGCTGAAAAAATATATTTTTCTATACAAAAAAAAAAAACACATAAAGTAATTAAATTATAATTTCAAAAGTTCAATCGAAAAAATCGGGGGACTCATTTTCAATAAAGGTAATCGAACGCAGAGATGATAACACAGTGCAACAAAAACTTTGTGCGCGAGATTTTCTAACGGGTTTTTAGTAATTTAAGGTCGATGATCACGACTGTATACTCTTTATGCTTATCAACTTTGCTTCAGACATCACATTCGTATCTGCTGAAATAAACAAATTTCTTAATAGCGCCTGAAGAACCCATTTTTATGACTTCAGGTCCATATTGTGGGAGAACTAGATGTGATGGAGAAGAACTGTGTACGCAGTCGTGATCAGCGACCCCAAATTACTATAAAACCGTTGGACATTCTCTAGAAAATTTCATTGAAAATTTGTGCCACTATGTAATTTTGGTATTACTTACATTTTTGTTTCGATAACTTGCAGGGATGACACTAAGTATGCATGAACATAATTCGTGCTACCCAATCTTACCGAATGAAAAAAAAAACTAAACAAAGGGAGTAATAAAAAAATTGTGCCAATAAATAAACATTTTTTTGTAAATTTTAGTTCAAATTATATTTTTTAAAAAATAAACAAGATGAGAAAAAAGTGCACTTACAAATAAGCAAAACGGCAACCCTGGTCGTAACACATAAGGGCAATTCTCAATTTGTAGCATAAGCACTGTTCTAGAGAAGCAGAATTGCAAAACTTAGCCATAAACAAAATTTTAACTATACCGGGATTGGCAAAAATTCCATATTTGACCAAAATGTTAATACGGTATATCTTCGGAATCATTTACTGCACAGCACTGAGATTTGGTAGAAGAACGTTGGTCGAAAATGATGCAGAAAAAAAGTGGGTGGGATTAGAAAAGGTAACATGGAACATGGTAGATAGAAATCATCTTTTTATTGCTCTTAACTTCAACCGTGGTTGTCGTTTCAATTTTAGACAGAACTGTGGGTAATGATGATGAAGTGGTGGTCTAACAACAACCATTCGTATAAAACTGTGTGAGCAAGTTGATATACTTTTAAGGGTGAAAATATTTGCCTATTCATGGCGGCTCACTTCAATTTTGAATTACATTGCCCAATCACTGCTATATTGGTGAAAAGTTATTGATGCAAAATATTGTCCCTAGAAAGGACGATTCAGTTCCATAAACCATTTCGGCCGATAATGCTTCAACATCTTAATTGTGTGAGATTAGAAGCAAAACTTTTACTTAATGCTTATTGTGTGAAATTTTATTATGGTCTTCAAATGCTAGATGCCAAAGTTTGATCTGTTCAGTACACCGTTGGTGGTATGAGGTCGTATGAGTAACTTTAATACAAATAACCTCTGCATCAATTACTTACTAGTTTTTTGGTCAACCCAATGTTGGAAACTTTAACACAACAAAATTTCGTGATAACAAACGGTGTAACTTTAGGTGGAATTCACTCAAAAAAAGACAGAGATACAAACAATATTTTTTACTAATATATTTATGTATATATTGATTATATATAAATAACGGCTTGAAGTTCCTTTGTGAGGCGAAAATAGCTTAAATAGACATATTTTTAGATTTCGCAATTATTTTTTTTCTTTATTTATCTCAGAAACACAAAACCCGAACGAAAAATTAAAATTTTGGTTTTTTCATTCAATATTGAAAAAATCCTAACTCACTTCCTCTGGTCTTAGTCTCGACTTTTGTGCAGCCGATTTTGCAAGTACATAGTTATCTTTAACATTTAAAAACTTACATGAATTTCAAAGTCTATCCGTTAGGTTCCGCTTCGTCGTCGCCGTTTGCAGCTTTTAATTTAACAGCTTCGACTAAATATTGTTAACTATTCTCTATTTTCTATGACATCGTATTTTTTCGCATGCTTTCACTAATCATATGGTTTAGTTTCTAGTGTCTCGCATGAAAGATTCGATCTTATATATTAAACTTTCTCTTATTGCGCTCATCTGTGAAAGAAAAAAAAAGCAAAACTAAAGAGATTAATTAAATCTAACAACATCGTGAATATTGTGTAAAATGAAATTTATGCCAAATACTTATGATAAAATTTTGTTTGAAATAAGAACTTGTTGTTCCTTTCTGAAAATTTTTAATATTTCTTGTTGTTTACAAAAACACACATAAGCTGAACATACATATCTACATGCAACGATAATTGCAACGACAGCAAGCAATTGGCAATGTAGAGTACCCCTCATCGATAGCAATCTCTACTCATTGAAAATTTGTACATCATCTTAACGAGCATTTTTTATTTCGTCTATAGCAGTTCGACTGACTGCCCATAAGTACATTATGAAGCATTTTTCCATATCATAATTACCTACTTATGTGTTGAAGCATATTGTATTCAAAGGGTAAATATGAAAGATTAGGGTGCTTCTTGTTTTTGAAGAACGTTTAAAATAAAATGTAGTCGATGTAATTTTCAAATTAATGAAGCACATAGTGGTTGGGAGTAAAACAATGGAAATAGCCGAATTAAACCAGACAGTATCTCTTTCTGATTTGATTTGAGACTTAAATATGTTCAATATGTAATAGCTTGATCAGACGAGAGCGGATTTCAGCCAAATTTAGCATTTCGATGAATTGCGAAATTGTTCCATGCCAAAACTACCAAATGAAATTCAGAATTTCAAACGAATATTAGTGAAATTCAGCTGAAATTTGGAAAGCAACCCAAAAGCAAGCAAAAAACAGAAAATTACAAATTCAGCATTTCGCTGAAATTCACTCTCGTGTGAACAAGCTATAAGTCAGTTCAAAAATATCCTTTTTATGTAGCGCACCAGCCTATACAGCTTGCGTCGAATCGCACTAAATGGGATCACATGTTGTATCGTTACTTGCAAAAAAATTCCGAAGTGTAGCAGTGAATATTTATTTAGAGGGGATTTCAATAAGAAACTCAATTGATTGTCATTGGCAGCACAATCAGAAGGACAAATCTTGGATCACGGAGTCGTAGCATATAATCGTGCAATTCAAGCACCTGAAGCACGTGCAGAAGCCAATGAACACCTGGTAATATGGCACAATTGCGTGCTGCACAAAGTACTGCGTGAGTAACTGCAGCATTGCATTGCGCTACTTTTCAATATGATCCCACAATACAACCTCATCGTTAGAGCCGATAAACGGCCAACTGGCGCACACGCGCGTCAATTTAATGCGACCGCAAATGATGAGGTAGCTGTGGCATTTTTGGTGAGAATATGGAATCGCGAGATATTGTGAATAAGTGCCGAAATGATGAAGAATCGCAACGAGTCTACAAAATTCATCGATCAAATGACGCGTTGCAAAATCCACTTATGATGGCAAAGTTTTCTTGTAGTTTTTGTTTCTTTCATATTACCCAAATTTTGCACAGTTTGACCAACGAAGCTGGATGAAGCCCAGCTAGTATTTATATATATGAACAACGGTATAGATATACGCAAAAAAAAGTGAACGAATGAATCATTCAAGAACAACTTAGAGAGAAGTGTAGAAACTGAAAAACAACTCACTTGCGAGAATTACCACGACATCACAATGGCGAACATCAAGCCATCCCTCCAATCACTGGTAGTTAACAATGACACTGACATGGGAACCGAACGGTCAGATTGGCTTAACGAATATGGAAACTATTTTATAGCAGCAAATATTAAAGATTAAGCTATAGATATTATCAAGTGACAAATTTTCGCAAAATTTCAAGAACTTAAAGCTGTTCACCGAAGAATTAAAGATCTTAAAAACTTAGTTAACTACACATTTGGCGCTAAATCAAGAAATGAAACGAATAAAACTGCAGCCAAACGAAACGTTTGAGGATTTCCTCCAAAAACTAATAGAACCAATTAACTATTGTGTGTATGGCAATAAAACAGACGAATTTGTCACGGATCAGATTGTATTAAGTATAAATTCAGAAAATACTGAACAAAAATTGTGGGTGGAAGAGAACCTGACATTTGAAAAATCTGTAGAGCATCTGAAAGAGCTGACCGTCAAATATCTAGGTTGAACCAGGATTTATATAAAGAGAATGGACATTTTAAAGTAATTTGTAAAGCAAAAAGCGTTAGTAAAAATAGCAAAAAAGAAAAAACAAATCACAGCCGAAAGCCAAACTTACGAAAAATACAGGCGGGGGCTAGAAACGAAAGTGAAGAGAGTGACTATGATGAAGACGATTTTAAATTTGTTGCGGCAATAGAAACAGAAAGGTGGTTTGCAACAGTAGGTGACCAAAGCCTGAAATTGATTTTGCACTTCGGTGCAAAACCAAAAACAAATGTAGTTCCGTTTTGTTTAAAATAGTGCGTGAAGACTTGCAACCAATCCTTGCTCGAAAGTAGTGTGAAAGATTTGGTTTTGTGAAGCGCGTTAATCTGATAAAAAATAAAGTACAGAAAACTAGTGTCAATGATGAACAGGGCAGCTGCTCAACCCAAACTTTAAAATTATACTTGATCGTCGCATTCCATTCGTTCTACACTCAAAAACAAAAATTGGACTTGAAAACATAATACAACAGAGAATAATCGAACTAATTAGCGAACCGGCACCAGCGGTAAGTCCCATGATTATAGCCCAGAAGGGGAACAAAATTGGAATATGTATGGATCCTACCAAGTTAAATAAAAACATACAGAAAGGATTCTGGTTATTGAAAGTATCTGAAAGGTCATCCAAATACTTAACATATTCAACTCCCTGGGGTAGAGGCTTTCGTTTGGAATTTCGTCCGCACCTGAAATCTTTTCTGTAGTTATGTATCGAACTCTGAAAGGAATATACAGCTAAGAGATAGATATTGATGATATTTTTATATATGGTTCTACGAAAAACGCACTTTAAAAAACCACCCAAATGCATTTGTCAAATGTCGAATTTATATGTAAATGCGAATACAATAAAGCATCAGTCAAGTTCCTAGGCCACAACTTCACCTCAACTGGTTACAAAGCGAATGGCGGAAAGGTAAAAGCGATAAGCTTACTGAAGTCGTCGACTAACGTCAAAGAGTTACAACGTCTGTTGGGGATGGTGAATTATTTGGGTAAGTTTATTAACAATCTCTCGCAATTAACCGATCCTTTTCGAAACTTGCTGCATAAAGACACAGCATGAAGCTATGAAGATCAACTTGCATTCGGAAAAATAAAACACACATTATCTAGTACACCAATGCTTGCGTAGTATGATGTAATAAGAGTATAACACTGTCTGAATACGCCAGTAGCAAGTCAATGGGGGCATGCTTATTGCAAGAAGGACGGCTAGACGTATACGCAACGCGACCTTTCAATAAATCTCAAGTTAGGTTAGGTTGGAGTGGCAGCCTTCTACTTGAAAGCACACTTAAGCACATAATTAGGCTCATTGTGATACCATAGTACGGCGCGACTCTCCCATTTATGGAGTGGAGAACCATGAGAATTTCATAATGGATTTGACTATGTCCTTAATATTTGTGGATGATGATGTGATGACGTGATGGAAGGTGATACATCTGCAAGCTGCGAGCCCTGTTTTGCTAATTCGTCGGCATATAGGTGGACCTGCGAGCGACTTGACAACAAGTTGAATGAAGATCGGCAGTCAAGAACAAGTTTTGATGTAGTGAACACATCGGCAAGGGACTTGATTGCTGCTTGGCTGTCCGTGTAGATGCGGATATTCGTATCGAATGAATCGTTGCAAATAAGCCACTTGGACGTTTGATAGATAGCCATTACTTCCACTTGAAATACAATGGTCAGGAAGTCGGAAAGAGAGTCTGAGATCTAACTTACTAGAGAAGATGCCACAGCCGACTCTTTCCTCCAATTTGGATCCATCTGTATAGATGCCAATTGAATTGTCAGTGACCACGTCGTCATTAACCCATTCCTCTCTACTGGGGATATGTCAAGTCAATAAGCAACAAATTATGAAAGAAGTGCTGGCTGGTATACGTCAATGGTAATCGAAACCGACACAAATCGCTCAAAACTATTTTTAAAAACTCTTTGCACAAAGCATTATTACCTTTATAACGAATTCAATGGAACATAGTTCCCTTTCCTCCATAAAAAGCACCCAAATATCTATAGCAGGCGCTCTGAGTCGTGATTCTACAAATACTAAAGTCGATCAAAAAGAGCTTTATCATATCAACTCTCTACTAACAATCTCTATAACAGAGAAGCTTCAGAGCCAATACATTGATTAATCAAAAATAGATCCCGAGTTGTATTTATTGACAAAATTTATTTTGGATGGTTGGCTCTCAAGTGATGATCAAGTCCCAAAAGCAGAAAGATAATATGCAACGTTGAAAAGTGAAATAACACTCGATGAAGGACTATTTTTAAAGGTAGATAAAATTATTGTACCGGAATCCTTAATGTCAAAAATGCTGCAACAAATACACACTGGCCATGCTGTTTTGTATGGTCATTTTGTTTGTGTGAAAATCGGATATGTGCTTGTGTACTGTGGAATAAAAGTTTTGTGGATGCAGCCATGAAAGGTGATAATCTGTTTATGTGACTTTTGCCCGATTTAAAAATATTGGTAATTTCTAGAAGCATTTGAATTTCAATACAAAGAAATGCTTAGAATTTGGCTAAAGAGTGGTCGTAAAAGTTTCTGATTGGGTTCTTAAAAAAATTAATAACAATGAACTAGAAAAAAATTAAATTAAGACATAAAAACGAAATTTGCTTAGCTTCGTTGATAGAAAACAGAGTGCTGAATCTATTTAAAGACAAATACCCAGAGTGGGTATGCATTGTTATTGCAGTTAATGACATAGATTATGAAAAACCATGTTCAAGTAAAATAGGACGGCCTCAGCTCAGTTATACAGAAGCAAAGGATCGATTGAAAAGAAAGCTGGCAACTAGGCTCTCTTCGGAGCGAAATCACAATTGCGTCTAAAAAATCAAACAGTAAAGATTTGGCGTTTGTTTTAAAAGAGAGTATGTCTGTCTTCTCCAACATTGCCAAGCAAGATAGTTCCACTTATTTTTTCTCGACGAATCCCAACGGACCCACTTACCCGCCCAGCCGCACAAGGGGCGCATCCGCATAACGAACGGATCGGTGCCCGAGACAGACACAGTCCGGACTGCTCTGTATGACGCGCCACGTGGAAGGGTGAAGTGAACTATCCAAGTGGTTTTCAAACAACAGCTACAGATTTTGTAATCATCAGATGGTTAATTCATTTAATAATTTTAAAACAGTATTTGTAATGTTAAATTGAGAATCAGATATATCAAATAAGCCATGAAGGTTGTTGAAGTCATTGCACAAACAACGAAAAGGGTCATTTTGGGCATAATTAGTTCGGCAGGTACTTAATTTAATCGTAACTGGATACCTTGTACAACGGTTTGGTATGCTCAAGATAACTTCATTTAATAAAAATTGGGAATTTATATCCCCATTTAGTAGTTTGGTCAAAAACATGACATTCAGCATTACTCTTCTGCTCTCTAGAGTTGGTAAATCTAAAAGTTTAATACGATGTGTGTAAGGTGGAAGGTTTTGGGATGGATCCCATCGAAAACTTTTTAAAGCAAACAAAAGAAACTGTTTCTGAACAGATTCCAATCTATCCCGGTAACAGCTATATTGAGGACTCCAAACTGGAGAACCGTATTCCAAGATTGGTCTTACCAGAGACTTAAAAAGTGTTTTCGTTACATGCGGATTATTAAATTCTTTTGACCATCTTTTAATGAATGCAAATATTCCCTTTGCTTTATTATACACATGTTAATATGTAAATTAAAACGTAATTTAGGGTCCATCACAATGTCCAAGTCAGTGAAATTAAGCACAGTTTCCAAGGTGTAATCATTTATATGGTATTCTGATGGGATTGGTTGTCTTCTCGAATAGACCATTGATTTACATTTCTTTAAATTTAAAGACATTAAATTAATCTGACACCAATTTGTTAATGCATCAAGATCTGATTGAAGCAAGATTTGTGCCTCTTCAGAATAATTTGAAGTAAAAATTTCACATCATCAGCATATAATAAAATTTTTGAGTGACGGATAACAGATGGGAGATCATTAATATATATAAGGAATAAAATCGGACCAAGATGACTACCCTGAGGAACTCCAGATGGAACTTCAATACAAGATGAGATAGAGCTCTTGAACAGCACCTTCTGATTTCTGTTATACAGATATGAACGAATCCATTTAACAAACAGTGGTGGAAAACCAAACAAATCAAGTTTATCGATCAGCAAATCATGATTCACTACGTCGAAAGCTTTACTAAAATCGGTATAGATGACATCGGTCTGAAAGTTGTTGGAAAATTTTTTAATTATATTAGTTGAGAATTCTTAAAGATTAGTTACTGTGGACCTGCCTTTAAGAAAGCCATGTTGAAAAGGTGATATCAACGATCCCACGATCTTAGTCCGACCGAAGGTGATCTGTAACGATCGAGTCAAATAATTTTGGTTTCACATTAAGCTTAGCTATACCGCGGTAGTTTGCAATATCAGATTTTGAAAGGAATAATAAATGATTATTTCCAAACACTGGGAAAAATATATTTGCGAAACTTGTAGATATCTGCATACATCCAAATTAACTATCCCTATGAAGAGTAGGCGTGTAAGTTGCCCACTTTCCTCTGTTTACGCTATAGTTAAATTTATTGAGGAAAAATATCTACTCATCAAATTTTAGCTTTCTATCTAAGATACTTTACAAGATATATGCATTTCCAGATTAGCTGTATATGGGAAGTGAGCGTGGAACTTATCCGATTTTACCCATTGTTGTATTTTATTATGAATATGGTACCTGCAGTACAAGTGTATGTGTAAAATTTTAGACAAATATCTCACTTCGACGGCTTTATGCCAAAAAAATAGACATCGGGACCATAGTGCAGTGTGCGTACTAGTGTCCGACCGAAGGTGATTTTTGGCCGAAGCCGATGCCAAAGCCATTCTTATAACCTTCACCCGAAGTAGAAGAAATTTTGAAATATAAAAATCTGAGAGTAAATTTTTTCAAATAAAAACAAATCACCAGTTTGCACAACCATAAATATAAAAACATTAATAATAGATATTGCTAATATAAAGCTGACCAGCAGCATTAAATAACTATTCACACACTACACTAGCAGGAGGAATATTTGTCATGATAAATATTTTTCTGCAATTTGCATTTGTTTGCTATTACACTTCAATGAGAACCCATTCGCACAAAAAAAAAAAAAAAAGTATTACATTGTGGTTGTTCGTTTTAAACTCGGAAAATTAAATTATCAAAAAATTAAAGAAAAATGAAGTACCTTTAACCTAAAAGTTCACCATTCACACCCTCACCAAATTTAGCCTCGTCGTTAGGGTTGCCAGACATACTGATAGCACATGTTCAACTTGTACTGATTTTAAATATTGTGAAATCATATAAGTACCTATAGTACAATAATAATATAAAGCATTCTAATACCTACTTTACTTCTAGTCACTAGTTTTCAGAATCAATTTTTTCAATCATTTTGTTTTTTGGCGTTTGTCTGTTATTTAAAAAAAAAGAAGAAGAATGTCTACGGATTTCTGTTGCTTTGTACTCATTTTTCAAAGCAAATTCCAGATGTATTTCTATTCGTAACTGGCAACCCTATCCGTAGTACATAATGTAAATAATAATACGATGAACTCAATTAAAACCAAAAGACCACAGCCTTTTTCCCTGTATTGCTACCAAAGGCACTCAACGGTGCTTGAATATGATGAAATACTACAAAAAGTTACTGGTGGTGGTACTGCAAATATGCATGTATTTCTGTATGTATATACTACATGTATGTGTATGTATATACTTGTATGTGTATTACTTTAAAGAAGCCCAAAACAGTAAAGTTTCTCTGATTTTCCAGAGCCGGACATAAAAAGTTTCTTTGAATCTAAATCGGTCATTCGACACTCTGCAAATATGCCCTCGTTGCTGGTCGAAATATCAACATCACTCGTAAGCCCAAATTTTATATATATATATGTATATGCCCTGGCATCGAAAATCCAAGGAACTTTAATTTTTTCCCCATAGAATTATGGGCACCTTTAATGTACATACATACATGCACATGCCAATGTATGTACATATGTATAAATAAAAGGAAAAATGCATTTCAATTCCGCTTCTAAAGTTAATAGCTTTACTATAAACAAAATAGGAAAATTCAATTTGGCTGAAATTACAGCAAATCCATCGAAACCAACTACAAATAGACGTAGAAAGCAGAAAGCGGATAACTCTTTAGGTTTCCTTCATTAAACACAAAAGATTTTTTCATAAATTTGACATTGTTCATTGAACAAAGCTCCGTGTTCAGCGAAAACAAAGCTCCACATGGGGGCATCTATAAATGTATATTTTTGTCGGGTCAAGAAAAAATAAGTTGAGAAGAAATATAAATTTGAAAAGAATTTAAGGCGGGTTTCTTTTTTTGAACATTTTTATTACTTGGCTGTTGCTTATTAATCGAGAAGTTACAATTTTTATGTGTGTGTATATTCGGAATATTACGCCCGTACATTGTCCTGGCATTTCTCAGCTGGTGATTTGCATTATTGTTACCCTCCAAGCAGGCGAGTACGCAGAAAAAAATGTCGGAGGGAAGAAGTTTCTAAAATATTTTTTAGAAATGGGTAAAAAAACTAAGTTTATTAGCAATTTGCCTAAGCTCAAGTATGCCTAAGTTAGACAAAATACCCAAAAAAAACGAAGGCAATTTTTCTAAACAAAATCTAATTATTTTCTGTTTCATGTTTCATATTATAAAAAATATGATTATGTTCAGTCAGCGAAAATCCTAAACAAAAAAAGTATATAGATCGGCAGTGGTAATTCCTTTCAATAATACTATTCGGTGAAAATAACTGTCTTTGAAATTCTCTTACAGTAGTTTCACTTATATAGATTATTGGAATGAGGGAACTATTACAAAGATCACTGATGAAGAACCGTAGCTGGTTCCGAGTCCGATCCGATCGTCTGATCTGCTAGTTTTATGAACTTTTGAAATTCTTCTGGCATCATTGTTCATTTAAAGCCTAACAATTGAATTTAATTAAATTTTTACTAAAAAATAAGGTAATTATGTGATTTACCGTGGACCTGTGCTTTATAAAAATTTGACAAATCGCTTTATTTATAGCCATGATGACAGCAAATCAATCACATTTTGCTTTTTTAAAATCAGTTTAGTAGAACTCGAGATATCAGTCCTAATTTTGAGAAAAACGCATTTAAAGTTTGTTTCAAATAAATTTTTATGTTAAAAATCGAAAAAAGATTTTTTTTATGCAAACTACTTTTAGTCATACAGAAGGTGCATACTGAAGGTCTTCTGTACGTGTTTCTGTAGAATGTTCTCCGATCCTTCTGTTGGCTTTTGCCATGCGAATTTCGTCGGTTTTCAACGTCTGAAAAATAAATTTTTCCTTTTTGGGCGATTTCTTTAGAAAAAAGTATGCTGAATTGGATGTCAGTTTCTCAAAATTCAAAATGGCGAACCCCATATCGCGGAAGATTTCTTAAAAATTTATCTGATTAACTTGAAATCCATTACTCGGGGGTTTTCGGGGTTGCTGATTACGATTCTGGCATCAGATTTTGAAAATGTAAAATGGCGAATACAATATGGCAAAAAAATTTTAAAAACTAGTAGGATTCGTTTGAAACTCGTTAAAAGGGGATTTTCGAGGCCTCCGATTACGAATTTAATTTCAGATTTGTAATCGGCGACCCTGAAAACCCTCAAATAACGAGTTTCAAGCGAATTCAATGAGCATGAAAAAGAGTCGGCCATTTTGAGTTTTGAAAATCCGATGTCAGACTCGTAATCAAAGTCCCTAGAAACTCTCGAGTAACACGATACATTTATTTATTTATTTATTTATTTAGTCAATGAACAAAGGTTCTTACAGACTATTAAAAGATATACATATATTATAATTATAACAAATTATTTAAAATTGACTTCAATACTTGCTTTGAACCAACAATATCAACATTATCCTTCATCGATAAAGAGTTATACAAACGACAGGCTCGATTTATAGGTGAATTAAAAGCATAATTAGTACGACAAATATCTAAGTGAAAGAAATCAGAGTGCCGCAGCGATCTAATAGGTACATTGAAGCTAATTAGTTGCAAAAGATCTGAACAGTTAACCCTACCCATTACAATATCCGAAATATATAGAACAGATAAGACTGATCTCCTACTCTCCAAAGATTTTAAACTTATGAGATCACATTTATACTTAGTCCTGCCATAAGTTCTGTTACAAGTTTAAAACGCTATCAAAGTTAAATGTAGAAAGTTTTTGTACTTAAACATTTTTGGATTAGTTTATAATAGAATTGTAAATACGAAAAACAAAAGTTCATTCGAAATGGTCGCCTTTTACTTTTGTACAGGCCTTTAAACAGTCTGGCCATTTTGGCTATAGCGGCACACACGGTTTCTATCGATATCGCTGACGCTGCGGTGGCGATGAGGTGTTTTGTAGGCCATGCCCTCTAATTATGATCACAAACAATAATCCAACGGATTCAGATCTGGGCTTCCCGAGAGACAATCTTCAGCCGCAATAAATGCTGGAATATTGCACCTTAGCCACTCTTGTGTTGTTTTAACCTTGAGTGCAGGAGTAGAATCCTGCTGGAATACCCATCTTTCTCCATTGAATATAGTATTTGCGAAACCCTTTACTACACCCTCTAAAACATCTTGGTGGTACACTTTAGCTCCAGTTTTAACCCCTTTTTCGCAGAAATGAAGAGATGTGGCATCTTTGTGAGAGACTCCCCACCAAAACATTACTGATGAAGGTTGAGGACCCCGCTGAACCCTTAGAACGACACGTTTTGTTTCTTTTGATGTCCTAGCATAGATTTTATCATTTAGTTTGTTGAAAAATTCCTCCACAATAAAGATTTTTTTGTCTTTGAAAAGAATATTTTCATGACCATTGTCCGCGTGCCACTGCAAGTGTCGTTTGCAACGTTCAAGTCTAATTTTTTTTAACCGTGATGCTAACAAATGTCCAGTTGACCGACGGAAAGCTTTCATATTCAGATCATCTCGAATAATATTAAACATAGATGTGAAGGAAATATCCAGCTCTATGGACATTATTTTCTGTTTCCAAAGAGGATTTCTGCCAATTCGTTCTCGTACAGTTTTTACGACTGTACTTGTCCGTACAACGCGCGGACGACCACTTTTTGGCCTGTCTTCTACTCCGGACGATTCAGGGAAACGATTAATAGTACGATAAACTAACATTCTTGATATTCCAAGGTTTTTCAGTAATGTAAAAATTTGACAAGCACTTTTCTATGATGCACACATTTAAAATTTTAAATATAGCAGTCGATCGAAATTTTGTAACAGAATTTATGGCTGGACTAAGTATGTATAACTTCGTTTTTCTTCGAATTTTCACTAATATTTTAGGTGAGTATTCTTGAAACTGTAAGGAGCCCAAAAATCAAAAAAAAAAAAAGAAAACAAATAAATCCTTCCTAATGTGTATTTGGTTTGACTTTATGTACTTATGAGTACTTCCACGTCAACAAGATCAAAGTTGAGGATGATGTAACAAATGGTTCGATTCAGTTAAAGCTTGCAGGAATAGGAACACATCGTAGTGCTTTCTATTTTCATTGTTTTTTCATTGTAGGAGCTAGACTCCGTTGAAGTGAAGTTTGTTAATATACTAAAATTCGATATTTCGGAAAATTTTTAGCCAATCTTGATGAAACTTTCAAATATTGCAGAAATATTTATGTTATTCCTTTAAGGTAGGACTACAGTTCTTTATGTGAATAAAATGACAATTTTTAAGAATGTTTTTTCAAGGTATTTTAGTACATATCAAGAATTTTCGATCATACAAGGGTTTTGAGATATTCTAACCTAAATGTGAAATCCTATTTGTATAGGTACTTACTAATATAGTTGGCATAAACAACCGATGATCAATAAAGCTTCGACAGTCGCTTCTGCTATGCACGCGCCTGCGCCAGTTGGTAAGGCGAAGGGCAGCCAGGTCCCACTGTACCTGGTCTTTCCAATGGAGATTCGGTCGTCCTCTTCTGTGTATTCACTACCGTACCTCGAATATGTAGTCGTCTCAAAACCATACATTAGGACGGGAAGGATGAGAGACTTATAAAGCGTTATTTTTGTCCGTCGGGAGACGGGTCTTCTTCTCAATTGCTTGCTTAATCTCCGCTTGATCTCAAGGCTGACATTATTGTTGTTATTTATGCTGGACTCTAAGTAGACAAAATCCTTGATGACGTCAAAACTATAATTGTCAACAGTGAATTTTGTACAAGACGATTTGACTTCTTGCTTGTTGACACAAGTTACCATATTTCGTCCTGTCCTCGTCCACTACTAGACTCGCTCAACGAGACTCTCTTTCCAAGTGCTGAATGCACTGACCATTTGCAGTTTTAAACAATGGTATCAAAATCAACAGCGTATGCCAGCAGCATGACACTCTTTCAGAAGATGGTGGCAGAGATGTCGATATTCGTAGCTCAAATTATTTTATCCAGCATAGGGTTGAAGAATTCTTACGATAGAGAATCATCTTGTCTGAAAATTCTTTTGGTGCTGAGAGATCTATCCTAATTTTCGCTGCATTAGTGTTATCAGTCAGTGTCATTTTGCAAAGACGAATGCGCTTTGCAGGGATACCAAAACCAGACATTGCAGCCTACAAATGATCCCTAATCGTGCTGTTGAAGGCGACTTTAAATCGATGAATAGATGGTGGGATCGCGTTGTTTTTCTCGGGTCTTTTCATTTGGCGTAGTGTGAATATCTGATCGATGATACATTTACCTAGCCTAAAGCTTCACTGATAAGGTCCTATCAGCTTGTATGCGATGGGCTTCGGTCATTCACACGGTACGCTTGTGAGAACCATATATGCTATATAGAGAAGGTTTATCCCACGGTAGTTAGCGCAGATCACGGGATAACCTTTCTTGTAGTTTGGGCAGAGTACGCCGAGGTTCCAATCACGGGCATAATTTCATCCGACCATATTATGCATAAAAGCTCATGCATGCGTTTTGTGAATTCTTCGCCTATAGTATTAAACAACTCAGCATGCAGGTCCACCCGCACCCACAGCCCTATTGCTTTTCAGCCGAGCGATGGCTGTTAAGGCCTCGTCCCCCAACGTCGTTTTCGCCAATAAGCAACTGTAAGAAGCGTTCTCCATAACCTCATAATACCCTGGACATCTGTCACCAGATTTCCGTCTTCATCCTTGCAGGAAGAGGCGCCGGTCTTCAAACCTTTAGTCAGGTGTCTTATTTTTTCGAAGAATTTTCGAACCAAGTTAGGGGACCTGACTGCACTTGGTCTTACCAACTGACGCCAGCTTTATTGAAGAGGTCAACATGTAACTTCTACATTTATCCATAGATTTTTATCTTTCATAGCTTATTTTTTTTTTTTGTAAAAGTACAGGTTTTAAGTAAAAAATTTAAAATAGAGCAAATAACTGCGTTTTCCTAATTTTACAAATAAAATACCAAATATTTAAAAAAAAAAAAATTGTAAAAAAAACACCAAATTTCTTGATAATTTACTTAATTGTGCCAAAACTATGTAGCCAATCGAATCAAAATGTATTAACATGAGATGAGAAATGTTAATATCTTTAATTTTATATACTGTTTGTTCAAATCGAGTTCCTAGCTTCCAAGATATTTGTAATTATGTGGACAAACCCTTTTTGCTACGATAAAAAAAATTCAACTGGCGATATCTCCAAACCCCACCATAGAATTAAAAATGGAGTTGATTTTCGGGCTCAGCGACCATAGGTTTTGCATTACAATGTTCATTGGTAATTTTGGCTGTAAACTAGTGTAATCGGTTGTAGTGCTAATTAAGAAGAAGAAGAATATATGACCGCTACTGCAAACAAATAATTGATTACAAATCACTTCAATGTATGCAAATTATTTCTTGCATTTTCAAAGCTGGTAACAGGAAGTACATTAAGTGCACATTTTAAACGCATCCGACGCTTTCAATTGTGAATGCCAGCAACAAACAGGATGAAAATAACAACAAGTCAAATCAATATCAAGTGACACTTAATAATATTTATGATGTAACCCCCAAAGGCATCCAAGCAAAAATGGCAATCTCAACATATGTATGTACATATATTTAACTTTGTGTAGAGAGCACATTGTTTGAAATGGCATTGCTTGAATAAGGGAACCCCTTGAGTACTAATTTAACCAAAAAAATATTCTGTGAATAAGGGAAATACCATAAATGTTGGTATATTTAAAAAAAAATTATATCCTTGATTGATTTCATTCAGTCTGTTTCGAAAAACCCGCGGGAAGATATAACTGTTGACGACCAACTTTCAACTTTCTTTCAAGGGTAAATATGGCATCAAAGTTAAGTTTGGTGGGTCTGCAATTCCTCTAACTCAAAAAAACATGCAAAAGTATACCATGTATACCAGGGCCGTAGCCAGAAATTTTTTTCAGGGGGGGAGGGGGGGGGTTTTCATTCGAAGAAAATATTCATAAATAATTTTTATCAAACTGATTTTTAAATATAATAAATTAAATAAATGATACATTTGATGGACCCTATAAAATTAAAATTTTAGGAAAAATTTTCCGATTTTTTTTAATCTTAACCTCCAAAAAATGGCCAAAAGTGACAAAAAATTCCCAGAATAATCAAATTAAATTTTTTCAAATAAATATTATTCAATGTGCATTCTAGTGCATTTTTTATCGTGAGGGACATAATTTCATTAACTCATTGACTTCCCACTTCTGATGATGTACCCAACCTCAAAAAAATTACCAAAAATAGTAGAAGCTCATTTTTTTCAAATGATAATCATTGGAAATTTGAGCCATTATCAATGATAAGGAGCCCGGATGAGGTTGGCTTATATTCCCTAAATTCGTGAAGTCACAGCATTGAAAGAGATCTTTTTAGTCGTGGTGCTCTGAGCAATAATGCGTTATAAAATTAATTTTAAGATGGGTTTTGCTAATAAGATGGAGTTTTTGCGAAAGAATTTTTCACGTTGAACACGAATCTGAGGTCAAAAACTTCCCACCACGTAACGTTTTAGGAAAAAAATGGGGTTCAAGTAAGTCTTATTTTACAAGGATCCGATAATTTTTTCTATTTTTATTAATTTTTAAACTTTTCAAACTGATTCAGGACGAAACCTTAAATCAAAAACAGTTACTGACCCAGAAAAACTATGAATGCAGGAGTTCTCAGTATTACCTTCTCTTTTTGAATCCGTAGTCAAACCTCATGTCGAAGAAAACAAATCGGATTTGATCGCTTAGTGTAACTAAGATTTCAAATTTATTTTTTATATTTGACTTTTTAGATAAAAAACCGATGGAAGTAAAAAATATCGTTAAATAGATTTTATTTTGACTTTTTTTTCCATCCATTGGCAATTAATCTAAACAATTAGAATAAAGTTTCTACATTTCGGGGGGGGGGGGGGGTGGTGGGTCAGAACCCCCAACCCCCTAAATACGGCCTTGATGTATACCATACACTGACAATGAATCATAATAACAGCGGGAGTAGAACAAGGGAGAAAGGGTCTTGTTTGAAATTATGGCCAAATACAATTCAAGCGAAAGAATAATCATAGTTGGCAATTCCTTTTTCCTCTTTAAATAACGTTAAAAAACTAGGTTCTACCAGGCTGGTGGTACGTTACGTCGCCCGCTCCTCTCAACCGAATTTGGGTTCATTCCCACCGTTACGCCATTATCATTCAACAGGTAAATTGCCACTCCAGTTTTCATCAGATTTAAACATAATTTTATAAAAACTATTATTATGAATTTTTTATTTTTAAGGTCAAGGGATATGTCCACCAATGCATGCAAAAATAATTTTATTATTTATCATCAATACATGCAAATTATGTATTGCATTTTCAAAGAAAGGTACAGGAAGTGCGTTAAGTGCATATTTTATTCGCATCCGGCGCTTTGAAATGTGAATAGACGTCAGCAACAAACAGGAAGATAAATAATAACACGCCAAATCAATACAAACTCACACTTAATAACATTTATGATGTAACCCTCTCATGCATCCATGCAAAAATGCCAATATCAACAAATAATCAACTTTGTGTAGAGGAGCATCAACAACACACCGTTAGAAATGACATTACGTGGTTACGGTTGCATGTATAAGGGCAGAGCTATTTGCGATATTTTAATAACTTTATCGCTCATTGTTTATTGTAAATGATTATAAGATAATTTAATAAAAATTGTTGGTATCTATGTACATCACTTCAATATATGCTAATTATGTATTGCATTTTCAAAGCAAGGTACAGGAAGTGCGTTAAGTGCACATTTTATACGCATCCGCTGCTTTGATTTGTGAACGGACGTCAGCAACAAACAGGAAGAAAAATTATATGAAGCCAAATCAATATAGTAATATTTAATAATATTTATGACACTATGCGACAAATTTCAACTTCATCTCTCGGGTATGGGTTTCATCAAATGGATTGGACAGCTTAGATAGCCAGGATCAATATCCTAGCTTGATTTTGCTGGGTTAGCCAAATTAAGCCATTTTCCTGTGATTGAAATTCGCGTTTTTAATTTTTTTAAAAAAAATTTAAAATACGAAAACGTTATTCGACTCCGTCTCTGATATCTCATTTACTTAAAATGCAATTGAAAGCAGATTATGTATTAATATACTTATGTAGATTTTTAATTTTGGCGAGTAATATGATCTAGTCCGGTCTAGTACATCCTGTGATGTACTAGACCGGGTACACTTTTTAGCATGCAAGTTTTGGACCAAGGTATCACTATATGACCTGTTCAAAAATAATGGAACTTACAGCTTTTCTTATTATATTTTTTATATAAAATACAAAAAAAATATTTGGATTGCAATAGTTTACAAATTTTTAGTTTATCGCGTGAACCTAAAAAAAATTAATTTTTTGTCGCTGACCCAAATATAATTTTTGCAATCTTAAAAATATGTAAAATAAAATTTTTATAATCTGAATGGAACACTTGAAAGTGAGTAATTTTTAAAAAAGGTCATAAAATTTACTTTTTCCCAACTTTCCCAAAAAATTTCAATTCGATTGACACAAACATTGGGAAAGAAGAACAATATAACTTTCAAATGGTTTACAGTTTATTACAGTCAATTGGATCAACTGTTATCAAGATTTACACCAGTAACTGAAGAAAGTGCCAAAAACCACGTTTTTTTAAATTTCCCCAAAACGCTTCTATGCAAAAATAAAGCACTATTCTTTCTTCTGAGTAATTTTCGTGTAAACTAGTGTTAATTCATTTTGGTGGCTCTTATATTGTACTTTTTTAAATTCCTGTTAATTTTTAATGGGCTACCCTTCAGTTCAGTTCCATTCCATTCTAATCTATCTATCTAAAAATAAGCTATGCGGTATTTGTGCTCAATCGGATAAGGAAAAGAGTTGCTCCTAAAACTTCATAATCAAAAAATTCGGAAAAAAGATTAAATCTATTTTTTTTTAATTCCTCAAAATATTACATAGCAATATTTTTCTTTTTTTCCTATTTTATTCAAAGAATTGAATATTCAAAACTCAATTTTTCTTGGCTACTACTTGTTCCTACTCAAAAAAGAAAGGCTTTTTTGCTTTAAAATTTTTTTAGAGGTGAATATTGACCGTTAACAAACAATCCCATTTGTATTTTAGCTTTTGGTTGGTTGGTTTATGAGGCTGATCTACAGCAGTCCACGCGTAGATCACAATTAGCGCTTTTGCACTGTTTTGATACCATTACCACTCCTAATGATAGAAAGATGAATGCTGTGCTAAATCCACTTTGAGGAGTTAAAGTAGTTAAAGAGCTTGTTCGGTATGACATCCGAGAGGTCTATACTCCACTTTGGGTGCTTAATATTACTTTCTTACGAGTTTTTGCAACTGATTGGTGGATCATTTTACGCTTGGTGCTTGTAGGCTCATAATTTTCTTCACAGCTTGTAGCTTTCGTTCTTTTTGAAGCAGCACCAAAGCATAAATTTCCCATAGGAAAATGCTAAAAAAGCATTCAGAGCAACTGAAGAAGTTGAAAAACACGATGTTGGGCTTATTTTTCGATGTACCTTCATGGTACCAACAAAGGGATTAAGAAGGGAGCTCTGGATCATAGGAAAGTATTGAGCAATAAGGTAAAACATCCTGCGATTTCGGTATTAAGTTGTTGGGCCATCCCTGATAAAATGGATGGTTTTTGCCGCCGGTAATTGTGACAGAAAGAAAGCTAGAGTTTTTATAATGTGAGCTATTATTGCTGAAGTGTCGTACCTAATAAAGTTTGACAAAGTGGCGAATCCTTGAGAATGGGCTGAAGAATAAAGCATTCCTGTGTGAAGAGTACACTGAGCTCTGTTTGCACCAAAATGTACTGAATGAACTTCGGTTCCCTATTTATATAATTCGGTTCCATATTTGTATAATTTTCACTGAAGTCAACAAGTATAATAAACTCTTAACGATCAGTTTTTCTAGCAATTTTTTCTGATGTATCCTTCGAAGCTCGTGAGCCGTGAATTTTTCAAAGTCTTTGTTAAACGATTAAATTATTCTAATTTCAATGTTTTTGAATTCTGTACAGAATAAAAAATTAAAATAAATTTAGTTTGTGTGGAATTTATAAAAAAATCGAGACAACAAGACTTTCTAATTATCGTCAGTCTATCTTGAAGTGGTTGTACGTCAATGATATGTTTTAGAAAGTGGTTTAGCTTTGGCATTTTGAGCGTGCCACGGTAGTGACATTTTCATACTTAATCGTCCTTTGCAAAAAATACTTATAGTAGGAACATTTACCGAAAGTATTAAAGGTCATGATAAAGAACGTTACTAAAAAACGGTTTGATCCATGAACAAATTGAACGATAGTGACAACTATTTTTGCGAATCACCATTTTTTTAGATTTGCTGCTCCATAAAAAAAAAAACCTAAGCGTTTGGCTAGTGATTTTTTCTCTTATAAACATATAATCACAAGTGATGATCAGAATTGACGCATGCCTATCACAATCTACCCAGCGACATGACTATATCAACACGTAAGGGACAACATTTCAACTCGAATTGCAGATTTTAAAACTAAGCTCTAACATTCAACAAACATGGAATATTATAGCTGCAATTATGTATTTCACAGAATTATAATTCATATTGTAGCAGGAATACTTTTGTTCATTTTACTGTTGTTTGTTAAAATTAAATTGAATCATTGTATAATAATTTTTATTGTTTAAAAAAATTCAATTTTATTTTCATTCGGGAAATATATTTGTTAAAGGTTGTCAGGCAATAGAATATTTTATAAAAAATAAAATATTTTCTTTGTCATTTATTAGAAATTATATTCGGAACATTGGAACAAAAGCCAACAAGCACTGACCTTACCAGGACTTGCAAGGCATTGTACCTCTGTTTAAATATTCAAATTTTTGACATGTGTAGTGCAATATGAGTTATAACATTAAATAAATTGTTTATTTATTTTAGAATTGGTCATGGCTTAATAGAAGAACATAATCCCCAGCTTATACAGTTATTTAAGGTGAAAAAAAACGCTTAATTAATAGATGTATCAGTTTGCTGAGAATCGCCCATATGCAGTTTCTCTGCATGAGTCCCTATAGGCCAGTGACCTGTAAAGACCGCAGTGAGTCGGGCGATGTCTCTACGGTCTCTGGTGATAAGTTCGCTAGACCTACCGATATCGTTCATCGGCCAGGTCGCACGGGAGGTATTGCATGATGTGAATGTCCTCCATCTCCTGCTAGCTAAGGAAGGACAGTGCAGGTTGAAGGCTATCTTGATCGCTCCCAGAGAAACAGGTACGAGTTCCGCATGGGTTAGGTCAAGAGAGGCTCCTTTGCGCGCTAAATTGACTGCTTTCTCATTTCCATTTCATCAATATTCCTATGGTCAAGAACGCAAATGATCGTGAGATCCGCATGAAAAGTTAACGTACCGAGTTTCTCCCTGCACTGTCTGACCAGCTTTGAGTTGATGGTATTGGATTGTTGGGCTGTGACCGTACATCTTTCTTGATTGTGTTGAGTAATTAGTTGACATGCCTTCCCGATTGAAAATACTTCTGACTGTGGCTACGCTGCGTAGACGTATACAGTGGTCAATATTAGCTTGTGATGAATATATCCCTGCAATAACACCCAGATCCGTCTTGGAACCGTCTGTGTATATGGATATATCGTATTCAATTTGAAAACTTATTTTTGACCACTCATTTCTAGAAGGAAGTCTAACCATAAAGTCCTTTTTAAAGTTTAGTTTAGGTGCATTATAGTTCATCGTCTTTTGCGTCAAATTCCTTGGCACTGTATGTAGCACCATGCTATGAGCATAAGTTCGTTCTGACCAAGAACCTGTTGCTTTAAGCCTTAATGCACTGCTGCAGGCTGAATTTTTAATGTATATGTCAATAGGTAGGAGCTGTAGCATCACGTTGAGGGCAACCGATGGACAAGTAAGTAGCCTCTATTCTGTACAATTTTTTTTTTGATCCAAAACTTTTTATATGATTTTTCCTTTTTTTTTTCAAATCTAGGTGCCAAGGGGCAACCCTTCCTCTTATCCGACTGAGCTCAAATTTCGCTAAGCTAATTTTTTTATGTAATGGAACTAAACTGAGGGGTAGCACAAAAGCATTGAAGGCAGTGTTTTTCACAAGCAATACATCACAGTGAAGTTTGTGGTGTTTTTCTAGCAGTAGCGAATATCATAGCAACGGGGGCATGGTCGTCCAAAATCTTTCAACCTTTGGCTACTCTGTTCTGCTACGACCGAATGTAATGAGAAAACCCGTATATGAATAGGTTGTGACACGTTAGTCTCATACGGCACATAAGTATTTACAATCAATCTTCTGCCCTCGTGAGACCAACGTGGCACCATAAATAAAAAATGTCTTTAACATACATATGTGCTATATGCTATCATATTCTGAAAAAAAAATCGATGGTGGCCGGTGGGGCCTCTTTTTTCTTATATGGTGGCACTCAGCATGTTAAGTATTTTTAACATGTAACTTGGGAAGAATATTTGTTTTCGAATTCCCCTCAATAAATGCTTACTTCATGGATAAAGAATGAAACTTCCTGAACTACTTAGAATCAAAGCTTTCTTAAGAGTAATACTTATTGACGATCATGAAAATCTGAAAACATGAAAACTACAGTAGTAGAATTTTTCGAATATGAGCAAAAGTACCGATTCGTGACTGAGGTAATAGGCAAAAACCTTGAATTATATATATTGGTGATTGTGCCCCTTTGAAGAATGTACCCCAAGGATAGGTAAGTTTCGTCGTTTTGAAATACTTTGAAAATATTTTGAAAAATTATAAAAAACCTTAAGGTAATAAATGCAAATCTGTAAATAAAAGAAAAGTTATTAATTTGTTTTGGGCAACACTTTAAAAAACATTTGCGAATGCTCCCTCTTCTATCCTATTTGAGAGACAATATGTCCATAAAACGTGCTCCATTTGCAACTAGTTAATAATGAACACCCACCAACATTCCAACAACTATACTACCCCAATTGTGTAGGTGATGATGAGGGGGGCCAGTGGCGTTTTCAGAATCGCTATGCTTACACGCATAAACGCACAAGCACATTCGATTTTGCTTTGAAATAATTTCTTTTTTATTTTTTAGTTAAATTGAATTCGTGTACGCTCCGAGATTTTATTTTCCGCACTTTTAATAATTCTTACTACTTTATATTCACATCAACGGCAAACGATCGCCATACGACAGCGATTTTTCTTCATATATGTATTTTAATTGTTGTAATAAAATTATTGAGAAAATTAAAAAAAAAAAAATAATAATAATATTTAGCAATGTAAAATCGGAGAGAGACAAAATGTACATGCATATATTTTTATATACCTGTTATATACAGATATATACAGAAATACATATGTGTATGTATATGAAGAGAGAGAGAGAGAAAGAGAGTGCGGTGAAAGAGAAGCAGGTGGCACGTAATATGAATACAATAGATAATAATTTGTAGGGGGTGGTAGGGTGGTTGTTGTTGTTAGTGCTATTGTGCAAGGATGATAAAATGCAGGTTAGTTGTACGTTGCTGTTAGCTTACTTGCTCTGTCGGCTCGGATGTTTGCTTTTTTGTTTGTTTGATCACACTGATGTTGTATCTTACTATAACTAAAAACAATATGTAGTAAGGTGTCAAAATGTTGCTGTTGTTGTTGCTGCTGCTGTTGTTGTTGTTGTCGATGTTTTTTATTCTTGATTGTATTGTTGGTATTCATATGTGTGTACACACCGACAAAGAGAGGCGATGGTGTATACACACGTTCCCTTCTCACAACTGAACGTAACGCAACATGAAAGCAAAAATAAACTACGCGCAGCAAAAAAGCACTCTGCAGAAAAATAATTTCTTCTTTTTTTTAAATTTCGGAAATATTGGAAATGAAAAATTTACTTTAGATAGAATGCGAGCAGATGCATTTGCATATTATTTTCTTCACTTTCAAAATTACATTTCAAGGATTTTTTCTTTTATGTTTTTCATTTTCTTACAATACATATTTCCAGAGCAGATTTAGATTTTCACCGAATGTCGGGCTCTTTTCGCACTCAAAGACGATAGCAACGAATAGATATTTTCACGCACTGCGGAAAATCAGGAATGTTTCAAGGGGAATGAAGGGAAATACTTCTGCTGCCACAAATTACAATACAATATTTCAAGCAAAAACTTGTTCACTATTTCCACTGTTTTCTTTCACTTTTTTCCTTAAAACTACAACCTTCTCGATTTGCACAATATTTTGATATACTTTTTTTTTGTATATGCTGATGGCCGAGTTCGTTTTATCAGCTATTTCTCAAATACGTTCACACTGACCAGAACCCGACCGATTAGCTTTGATGGAACAATTCAAACTGATACCAGGAGCCCACCATCAGATTTTAATTTTTCTTCGCTTTTGGCGATTGCGCTTCCAGTGTGCACCAGCATACTCCCCAAAATTCTTAAGCTTCAACAAAAGCATTTCTCTCAAATTTTATGTTTTGCAAGAGAAAGCTTTCTCTAAACGGAAAAGCTTTCACAACAACGTAGCGCAATTGCCAAATGTTTCGTCGCTCGCTTGCATATTTTGATAGAGAGCAAAACAACTGAATTTAATATAATTTTTAGATAATAATTATTTAGAACAAGTATAGGCATACGTATGTAAAAACTTTTGCTCACCAAAGCTTTTCAAATGAAGCTATGAGTACATAGTTTTATAACTTTAGAATGTTTGGATTGCACAAAAACTCTTAAGAAGAACATCAGCGTAACAAACACTAATGTGAACAAATGTTTGGAGCCTCCTGCAATTAGCGTCCTGGTACATTTTAAGAATAATTTAAATTTTGAGCTTAGACTAACACTAGCTGAAGAATGATAGTGTCAAGGAATAAGTTTCAATTAAATCTCGCAATTACTTTTTTAACAGAATATTTTCGGACAATCTTTATAACTGAAAACCCACAAATTTCAAATCCTGCATATCGTCAGGTGTACAAAAAACATCGAATGTGGGAAAACTTTTTTACTTTGAAAAAGTTTGTATATAAGGAAGTTTACATCACGAAAAAGAATTGGTGTTATACCCTTCTAAAAATTAACTTTTATTCCCAAAATATTTTCACTCAGTAAGCTGCTGTGTGCTAGTCGTTTTGAGAAAGCCTCTAAAAATCGTATTTTGTGTGGAAAAAGGTTTTAGTAGGTTCTTTTGGACCTAAAACGTTTCAGGGTAAAAAAGGCGCGAAAAAAAGAGGCAGCGACAACTGAGGAGCTTTCCAAGTTGAAAAATGTTAGCAATATGGTGTGAAATAAAATAAAATAATACTCTAATACAACATTTAGGAATATCGAATTTTATGTAAACTTAAAGAATTTTTTAGAAAAATTAGGTATTTTTTTCTAATTTAAGAAATATTGGTAATAATTTTTTTTTGCCATTTAATGTTTTATTATTTAAATTTTATTGATTATCTGTTTAAGTATAAACTAATTGCATTAATCCTTCATTATAAAGAAATAAATGGAAAATTTGAATTTTCTTTGTCAAATTTTCAAAAAAATTCTGCGAAAATAGTAGATAGTTGATAGTTAATAGCTGTAATTGATTTTTTTTCATGGCCTTATGGTATTACAAATAAATACCTTTCATATGAAAGGCCCCCTACGGGAGACCTAAGTTTTTTTATTTGGACAAAATTTTTTGTGGCATAAGTGAGTCTATAGAGACCACTTTTTATAAACTTAAAATTTTGAATTTCCGAATAAAAAAAAATTTCCAGACTGGGGCATGTTTGGCATTGGAGCAGATTGGGCAGATTCGGCATTAGCGATTTCAATGTGAAGATAGCCTCACAAATAAATCTTTTTTTTTGCGAACACAACTTCAATCAATCTGTATTATTGACAGTTCTAGTTCTACGCTTAAAAGAACGAGTAGTGTTTTTGTATTTTCGCGCGCGTCTGTGTAATTTTCCACGACTGGTACGTCAGAAATTATTTAAGCAAATTTTATTTAATTTCGTAAAAGGTAATCGATAGTTTAGTTAATAAATATTACTTTGGAAATAATAAAGGAGAATTTAATAATATTTTATTATTTTCGGAAATACAAAGAAAAAATGAAAAAAGCTTCAAGGGCAGATTCAGCTTGTTATAACGGGGAACAATCGGCGAACGATTCATAAAAAACCTAGCTTGAACATCTCGATGATCTCGGAGCCAATAAAGTAAAGCAGATGCTGTTTGTTTAAACTTTAAAGGATTAAATTTTTTGTTATGTGAATTCTTTATTTCTGTTGTTCTTTTGTGAAGCTTACTGTATGAGACATACAGTATTGACAAAACATTTGCAATTTGTAATATTGAGAAAACATTTTTTTGGGCCCTCGAAAGTGCTAAGACGGCGCTGATGTGCTGTTTTACTTTTTTCAAATTTTGTAAATAATAAACTATAAAATCTGAAAAATCCTGTAGGATTATATTACAGTTTTGTTGCTTAAAGTAATTACAATAACGTCTCCCAGTTAAAAATGTTTTGTCTGATACTGTAGATAAATAAACTTTATTTCAAAATAAAAAAAAACAAAGAAAAGATTTGTTGCTTAAAAAATTGATGCCAAATTTATTGCCCCACCAAAATCCGAATGTGCCCCGGTATGGGCACATTCGGATTCTAATCCATTAATTAACAATGGAACGAAGGAAGGTACGAGCCTGAAGGAAGCTTCCCTTTTTATCTCAACAGAATGGACAGAACGTCCAAAGATGAACAATCCGCAGCAACAGCAACAACAACCATCACAAGCATTTTAAGCTAATAAAAATCTAATTGTATAGTATCACCCGCGTAATACTATGTCTACTATTAACCCTTCTGCTATCTTAAGGTATAATAGCATAATGGTATAAACACAACCAAAGCAGCCGGCCTCAGCTTCAACAAAAAAACACAGAATTTTATGAACTTGTATGGGAAAAAATTTCTGAGGCTTACTGCCGCCTCAACGACGCTACATTAGATTCTATTCAAGTTTTCTCAACTCCACAATGTTTTCTCTCTTGTGCGAGGGGAAACATTGCCATATTTTCCAAAAAAAGCCAAGTGCTGCCAATTTTTAGTACGAAAATATAGGTATTTTTCCTTTTAGTTTCTTCATTCTTTTGATGTTTTTGACGTTTTTGTACAAATAAACGATGATAATAATTATAATTTATGCACAAATTTTTTCAAATTACAGAATATTGAAGTTTTCTTTTTATTTTTTGATAATTGATAACTTAAATAAAAAAAATTAGTTGTTGAAACAATAATCAAATCCAACTGCTATTGTTTTGTTTTGCTTTTACATATTCTTGACGCTAGAGGTCGACGCTCTTATTGTGTTTATTCTCTCAGAAGAAGTAAGCGGTTAGAGGCCAGCTGTCTTGGTTGTGTTTATATCATAAAGCTCTTGAAGAAAGCCCAAACATAATTGCCGCAATATCACGACGACTGCGTTGGCGCCCAAAGAGGACCCACTAAATATTGAAAGAGGCATATAATGTAATTGCTCATACTTAACGCTCGTATCTTTTTTCGGACCAAAAACTGTATACTTCTACCAAAAATTTTTAAAAAACTGTAAATCAATTTGAAAAAAACTGTATATTTCACGGTATGAATTTTTTTCAATGAAAATTAACAAGGAAAGCAATTTATCCATTATTTAAATCGTCTTCGTTCTCCATTTTCATATCTCCTTCTGTATTTGTATTAAATTTGTGCTTGGAAGAAATTTGAAGAAGCGATCCCGGCTTTGCTATGAGGTATTTATAGAAATAAACGCATGCTTATTCCAAGTTATATTTGACGATAACAATCGCCTTTAATGTTTCCACTTCTTTCCAAAGTATACTCGCAACGAGTTGCCATTGTTTCCTTAGACGTTTTTCATTGCGATTGATAAATTTGAATTTCCTAGCGTTCAAAAATTTTCTTAGTATAAACGCGGTATTTTGGTAAAAAAAAAAGGCGGTATGCGGTTTTGGAGTTGAAAAAACGGTATTCTACCTCGAAAAACTGTATAGATACGAGCGTTACTCATACTAAATGGATGGTCCTTCGATAAATTCGTAGTAAATGAAGACTTTTGTCATGTTAATTTTTTTGGTATGCTTGTAAATTTACCGTTATGTTGTCCTGAAATGAATTTGTTCTCGTTTTCTTAAGAATAAGTAGTCAAACTGCAAACCTAATTTTTGCTTTAGATTCTTTGGTTTTACAGAAACTGAAAATTCGGTGCGCTGTACGAAGACTTATGTCCTTCGTTGTATATAAAATATATCCTTTATTATTATTTTTTATTATTATAATACTTTAAGTCCTGAAAGATTTTTTAAAATTAATTTATTTTTAAAAATGTATTGAAAACGATCGATTTTCTTTTGAAATAAATGAAAAATACATAGTAGGTCATTTCGTGACCTTAGGGACACAAGTGTGATTTTTCTTAGGATAACAGAGGGGTTACATCTATGTAAATTTTTTTTTTTTTTCAAAGATTTCTCACAGTTGAGCTTTTCATAAGCTAATTAAATTCTTAAATTTTCCTTAAGGCGAACGAGTTCAAGGATTTACAAATTTTTCTAAAATCTTTGATTTTCAGATTTTTTATAAAAAGAAAAATCTCATTAGATTTCCAAAAATTGGCATAAAATGGAAGCAAACCGCGACGTCATAGTTTTCTATGACACAAGCTTATAAATTAAGGGAGTGTCCCCAGGTATGAGACGGGTTTTGTTTTTGACCCATAAATTTTCACTAGTTAAACCAAATCGGGTGTTTTATATACTGTTGGAAACGTAATAAAAATATGTAATTTTTATCCGAAAAAAGTATAGTGATTCCATTGCGACACAAAACTGTATGACCAATTTTTTGAGAATGTGTATTTTTGCCAAAAAAAAAAAAAAAAAAAATTGCACACGGGTATGAGACACCTACAAAAATCCCCTAAAAATTGAGAAATTTGAAGTAAAAACCTTATTACTATTTATAAATATAAATTTTATTTATTTTGTAGGCTTTCAGTGGCTAAGATAAAAGAAATGACAGTGTTTATTCATCATCTCCCTCTTAGTCATCCAATTTGCCCACTTCAAATAAACAAGCCGCTTACATGTGATGCATTTGATGGACGATTTTCTTTTTTAGGATTGACATGGCTAAAAATACAAAAAAAAATGGATCGGAACAGTAGTTAAGTGGCGTCTCATACCCGGTGATATACTGTGTCTCATACCCGGAAAATAATGCCATTTTGAGAATAAGAAAAAAAAAATATTATTTCCAACCATATTTTGGCGTAATGCAAAATTGATTATCAAAATGTACATAAGACACAAAATGCTATGCATTATACTCACCTTTTTCAATTAATTCACTCGAAAGTATATTACTTTGAAAAAAAAAACCAAAAAAAGTTTTTGTGATCGATTTTCATACACGATGTTTGCAGCTGATACAAGCAATAAGTCTCAACAAACAAAACGTACCGTTTCCGTTCCAGAAACGATCCGATGCCGGATTTGTATCCAGAAATGAATCCGTTTCTGGATCCGGAAACGGTACAGCAAACGGATAAAAAGAAACATACAAAACGGAGACCTTCCCGCTGAAAGTACGACAAGACGTACAGTTTGCGGACTGTATATTGTTATTAAAAACGGAAACTTTTCCGTAAAAAATAAAACGAAATGTACAGTTTACGGACTGTATATTCTTATAAAAACGGAGACTTTTCCATTATTAAAACATATGACGGACCGTTTCCGGACAGTATATTCTTACTAAGAACTACCAATGTATATGTATAAATATGATTTATTTTCAACAACGACATACATAAGTACATGTAAATGTGAAATTGCACAACACACTATACTCATTCTTCCTAGATAGGCAAAGATGTGCATTTCTATCTTGAATTTCCGTGGTTGTATTTCCATTTTAACAATTTCAGTAGTCCTCCTCTTCAACAGCATTGACGTCTTGAAGAAATTTTCAGCTTGTATTTTTTCCACGATTATTAGGAATTGCGTCTTTTAGGATGAGAAAGATACTATTAAAAAGAGAATAATTTTTTATGTAATATCTACTCACAGAAAAAATGCGAAATCGGCAATTGTCCAGTCTGGAATCGAAACCTTCTATTGGCACTGGAAATTGAAAATTTGTATTGAAAAATTTAAAAAACAAAATATTTTTGAAAAAATCTAACAAATAAATACGATTTTACGGAATACAAACGGATACAGACTTGACGGTGAAATTACGGAGAAAAATCGTTTACGTTTAGTACGGAGTATTTACGGCCCGTAAATGGATCCGTTTTGACGGAGTATTTACGGAAAACGTTTTGACGGAGTAAATACTGACTAAAAACGAAAAATTGAAAAAGGTACGACTTCTACTGTACGTAAACGTTCCGTTTATGTATAGCTTGAAATGGATTCCGTTTTTACTGTACCGTAAACGAATCCGTCGTCTCTGGATTCCACACAAAAACTGACTCATGTAAAAAGAAAATTTTGTCAGTAGTCAGATCGGCAATATTGATATTGCATGATGTAAACAATCGACTGTCTCATACCCGGGTACACTCCCCTATATATTTATTGGTGTCAATTCCAAATCGATATAATTCATGTTGTTAATCTCTTACACATCAATACCATCTCCACATTTGGCACCACATTTTGAAACTACACATAAGTGTATGTGCACATCGTAACCTTCTTACTTTCATACTTTCTTACTTACATATGGTAGACCTTGTTTTTGGAGAGCAATCCAGTTTCTTTCGACGGGCGTCGAGTTAACACCGACAAGGTACTTGTGGCAGACATATAATATAGTGAAGGCATATTAAAAAAACATTTGGAATAATCAGCCTTAACATTTTTTTATAAAAAAATAATTACCTTATGAAAAGTGAGTTGGTTCTCTATATAAGCCCTTGCACCATGGTCTAAAAGCCGATTTTTTTTGGCATTTATGGTTTTATATTTTAATACTGAATTGATTTTTTTTTAATTTGGATACCCATAATAGACAAAAAATATATTGGATTGAATTTTATGGACAACACTTTATTTTTGGCGCACGATCAAAGTCAGCTGATTGAGTAGCGTAAATAGTTCTTTAAAATTTAAAATGGAGATAAAGTGTAACTATGGAAAACATTAGTTAAGGTAAATGGTAAGATAAATGGTTAATACAACTTTTTTTCATAATTGTGTGTTGTTGTCCAATTGTGCAATGTTTTATTCACGTGCAATTTTATATAAAACCTAACAATTGTGTTTTTTTATTTATTTTTATTATTTTTTATTATTTTATGGAATATTACTTTTTTAATGCAAGCTCTTGCAAAAAGTTGCAAATGAAAAGTTATTAACAAAGGTATTTAGAATAATGTGTTATTGAAAACTTTTGCCCGATTTAAAGATATTTAGAATTTCTAGAAACACTTGAATTGCAACACGAAGAAAAGCTTAGAGTTTGGCAAGAGAGTAGTCCTTGTTTTCGATTGGGTTCTCTAAAAATAAATTATAACAATGAACTGAGTTTGGGAGAAAAAGCTGAAATTAAAAAAAAAAACGAAATTTGCTTGGTTTAGTTAACAAAAAGCGTCAAAAGAAGTAGTTAACAAAAAGAATGTTGAATCGCTTTAAAGAAAAATATCCATAGTGGGTTTCTGCGTTCAGTATTATTGCAATTAATGATTAATATTATAAAAACCCATGTTCAAGTAAAATGGGATGAATTCAGCTCAGTTATGCAGAAGCAAAGAGCCGATTCAAGAGAAAGCTATCAGTTACCAGCTTTTTGAAGCGAAATCACAATATTTATATAATAGTTCATGCTACTACAATTGCGACTAAAAAATCAGAGAGTAAAGATTTGGCGTGTTTTGTAAAAGAGAGTACGTCTTTTCCAGCACGGCCAAGCAAAATATGAAAACCGATTTCTTCCGAAAAAAGTAAGTTAGTTCCGGTTCCTCCTTTGCTTTGCTTTTTTACTTGTCAACGACTTCAGTGGCAATATGTAAATATGGCAGGAGGCTACTTAATAAAGAAAGGAATTGTGATATATCCGAATCTTAACGAAATAATTAAATGCAAGCAATAACAATAATAGACGACCTCGATAGCCTAGTGGATAGTGCACTAGACTTTCATCTGGGAGGTTCGGGTTCGATTCCCGTCTTCGTCTGGTGGTTAATTTTCATAACTTTCTTATATTCACTATCAATATGAAGTGTATGAGAATTATAAGATAGTGTACAAGTACACACATTGGTTGGTAATGGCAAAACCACCAAGCCGATAAAAAATTGCCACACCGCCGTTCGGAATCGGCGTTAAACTGTAGGTCCAACTATGTGGTATCACAATGGGCCGTTCAGGCCTAAGTGTGTCTCTCGACAGCCACTCCAACCTAACCCAATAACAATAATAGATTATATGAATTATGGATAATATAACAATGAATTAATATAAAGTATTAAAATATTTCTTATTTGAGAAGGAGAGGGGACGCGGGATTGTGACCCTTAAAATTTTGAGCCTAGAATCTGCTGCGAGGTTACATATTCAATTCCAGATTTATATCTGCGAAACTACATACATACATATAACATTTATACATATATTCAATCGATAACCCATTTTCTCTGTTTTCGGTATAGTTGAATTCCTTGAGTAAATACATCTACTCACCAAATTTTAGCTTTCTATCTATGATACTTTACAAGATATATGCATTTCAAGATTAGCAGTATATGGGAAGTGGGCGTGGCACTTATCCGATTTTGCTAATTTTTGTACCAGAAGTATATATGTAAAGTTTCAGACCATAGTACCTTGGTGCATTACCAGTAGTGCTCTTGATGACCGTTGGGTAATACCCTCATACACGTTTACCCAGACAACCGAAAGTGTGGGTATTACCTGATCTCACAGGTACCTGATCATTCTAATGAACGGGTACCCAAAAATTTGCGAGTAATGCCTGTAATCGGGTACCCGAGAATTGCTTGGCTTAAAATTTAAATTGATTTCCTTCAATCGTTTACTCGATACATTTGCACAATTAATATGTACATTATTTAGTCGAATTTGTAATATTTTAATTTTGTAAGTTTTTTTCAATCAGTTTACTTGCAGACGGGAACCCGAAAATTCACAGGTAATCGGATATTTTCGGGTACCCGGAGGAAAACGATATCGATAGTAACTGGGTAATTCCAAAAACCCCTGGTATAACCCTGTAATCAGGTATGCCAGTAAAGAATTTAATGTCGACATCCATGATAGTACCGACTTCTAGACATATTTTAATATGAGATGTTACTTTTTAATGAGTAGTACATAGGAAAAATGAAAGGGAATCCTACACAATATGTGGAACGGGTTTTCAATTCAATTTAGTGCTTTTTAGATTTTTTTTGTTGCAAAGTATTGAAGTATGGTTTAAAACAGGGCTTAGGAAAGGAGCAAGCTGTGGAGCACATTGTTTTGACCAGAGCTGGAGCAATGAAAATTTAACTGCTCCAAGCCTTAATTTTTTCAGCTATTATTGCTTGAGATCATACACTACACAAATTGCAGGTAATGCAATTTTTCCATTACCATCTCCATTACTATAATGGAAATGCCAATGTTTAGTTCATTGGAATGAATTAGTCATAAATTATATTTATTATATTTATTCATTAATTATAAATTCATTGGAAGGGACTTGAACTGAGCGTTACCATTTCCATTGCAGTAATGAAAATGGTAATAGAAATATTTCATTGCCAGTAATCGTTGTGGTAAGAGAAATCTCCATCAATGTAATTCAATACTTTTCATGATGGCTGAAATATACAATTTGGATTACAATGTATGTTGATAATCCCTAATTTTTTTTCAATAGATGTTACTGGAAATAAGGAGTTGTTCACAATCTTAACTGGTTCTATTGCTATGATAGCAGTCTTCAAAACGTTATAGTTGTATAAATTAGCATCATATTTCGCTTGTATGTCGAGTTTTGAACCAAATAAAGAGAATTTGCGGCTCGGCACGAACTTTTTTTTTTCTTTGTTTAATCAAAAGAACCACGAGCTTCTGAAACCTGGTAAAACAGTTAGCATCATTTGCTACCGTCAACAAATAATCAATTTGACTCATGCATTGATAGAAAAACGATCGACCGGCTAAAAGACAGAGAAAAGCGATTTTGCAGCACGATAACGCTCCATCACACTCAGCAATAACTCTTGCCCCAGCTGCCATACTTACCAGATTTGGCCCCCTAACATCAAATTTTTCTATATCGAGTTTTTGATGGATTATGATAAAGCGTCTCCACTTCAGTTTGTCCTGAAAACTTTGGAGGCATACACCAAAAACTTAAGAACTGTTCAAATTACAAATTCTGGAAACAGTACTCCAAATATCAAAATTTGAAAAATGCATCCATTTTAGGGCTTTAGCAAATTAAGGATGCATATGAATTTAAAATAAAAAAAAATTATTGTTATTAGAAACATTATATCGCTCATTTACTAAAAGACTGTCATAACTCAAAAAATTCGATTTCGCAGAAAACGATTTTAAAGTTTTCAATTGACTCCCACTTTGCAGAAAAAAGAAGAAATCTTTTAATTCTCACGCGCAGAGTATACAAGATATTAATATGCAATTTTTACACAATATGAAACGTGACATAATGAATAATTCTGCATCATTAACTCGAAAATCGTGTTTTTTGACTAATGACAGTATTTTACTAAATGAGCGATATGTAGTTAGAGCTCGGAGCTATACTTAAGAGGTCGGAGCAGAGCTGGAGCGGAGCAGCCCCAAAATTTGGCTGCTCCAAAGCCCTGGTTTAAAAAGTATCAACATCCACTGTGGATAATGTTTTAGATTATAATTCTTTAAACAGAAATTTGTATATTTAGTTGATGTTTAAGTCAACTATATTTAATAGAAATTATACATAAAACTTTCATATTCACTAAAACATATATATGTATTTTTACGTGTACAGCCTTATTGTAGCATCGGCGCCAGTTGAAAATACCCAAGGTTGTACAGGATGCCATGCCACATCAAGTACTCCAAATTCCTCGCGCTGTTCGTGTGTCTGTAGTTTTTTCAGTGGAACGATCAGTGGATTTTGCAACAAATCACTAGAAAGAAATTAAGCGTATTTTAATGATTTTCAAACGAACCAATTGAATGGTACTTACTTGTAAACCATTCCGTGAGAAACAATGACGGCTTGATCATCACTGCCTGAAGCAAACAGTGGATAGCGCAAGTGGAAGGCTACGCTACGAACAGCGTTTTTGTGCAAACGCATTGTTTGATATGGTTTCGTGGACAGATCCAAATCGAACCACAGCATTTTTTTGTCGTAGGTGGACACAAGTAAATTGTCGCCCTTGGGATGTATGGACATACCCGATATCCACTTAGAGTTGGTAAGCAACTTCTTAATGAGCTCTTGCTTAGCTAAATCATAAATACGTATGTTGTGTTGAGTCTGTAGAAGATAATTTCAATTATTAATCGTATATCGTAACAAATATTCGAAATAAAAACGTACTGCAACAAAAAAGCACGGCTTAATAGGATGAAATAGTACACATTGAATAAGTCCTTTACTCTTAGAAAATGGTATCTGAGAACGCCGCTTGGATAATTGGTGAATCAGCGCTGAACGATTGGCACCTTCGGGCATAACAGTAGCAAGATAGTCGCCTCGCCCATGCCAGGTAACTTGACGAATGGGTTTAAAGTGAGTGATAATGAGACGCACACCCTTCTCTTGGTCGGCTCGCTCTGCTGCCGACCATTGCACAGCAGCCTTAATACGCTCGGATTCCATACTGTCGACCTGTGGTGCTTCAGCTAGCAAATCGTCAGTTTTTTTCACCAGCATTTTGTCACCCACTTTCGGATTTATTAACAGTAAACGATTACCCGATGCCACAGCAATAATGGACAGCTTGGAGTTAGGACACCAAGCAACACAACGAACGACATCGTCAGTTTCAATGGTGCGAATGCAGCGACCAGTTGCAATTTCCCAAACTATAAATATATATTATAAATATGAGGTAAAAGGTAAAATCTGTGACCACAAGGAATAACAGCTAAAGTGGAATAAAAATTTGTTGCGTATTTTTCATATATCCCAAAATGTTGAAAGTTTTTAAAAAATGTTTGCAATTTAGCAGTTTCCATAGTTTCTTATTAATTAAACTTCAATAATTATTTAAGAGCTTTCAATATTTTGGGTTTTATAATGAAAAATTCGCAACAGGTTTTTATTCGACTTGTTATTCCTTGTGGCCACAGAAATGTATATGGATGACTTACTTTTGACGGTTTTGTCATCAGATCCTGAAACGATATATTCGCCTTTTGGTTCCACACTAACCGAACGCACAAGATCGCTGTGGCCGCGGAAAATGAGGCTTTCAACTGTTGGAAATGGTTGCAAGTCCTTGGGTGATGGGAGCTTTGGAATAAGATATTCTGCGTCAATATTCAGTTTCATACGTTTCGCGCGTGGGCACAAATATAAATCCAAGCAACGTAGGAAACGTTCACGCATGAAACGAGGATAAGCCGGTACCGCACGCAACGATTGATACTTTTGAGGCATAAAGTGAAGTTTACGCTTGTGTGGCTCATCTTTCAGTTTAAGCCACTCCTTCTGTTCCTTTTCATCAAAGAGGTACTCAGGCGGTGGATTATACGACTCTCCGTGACCAGGCAGATCACGTTTCGGCGCCGATACGGGATCGTGAATACGACGCATGTCCTCACGGCTGGTGTCCGTCTCCCAGAGCATGTAGAATTTCGGACCTCGTTTTGACTGTTTATCACGATTTACTTCCTCCATTGTTTTCATCCAACCCATTTTGAGAGAATGAACCATGCGTGATACCTTCTTTTTCTCTGATACAGACGGAAGGAAGGAACGCTTGTGATCGGGTACATTTTTAATTGGCATACGCTCCACCTCAGATGTAAACCACTCAATCCAGGGTTCATACTCATTATGTTCGGGATTGGGGACGCGCGCAGAGTTGATTCGTTTTATTAGCTCAATGTCGGCGTCTGTAAAGACAACTTCTTGACCGGTTTGTGGATCTTTAACAGTTCGCCAAAAATCGGGATCCTCAATTTTGCGCAAGAAATCATCGATCTGATCTCCTTTTGGTGGCTTGATAATCTTTTTCGCATTCCAATCATATCCAATGTGTTTGTATTCATCATACCAATGCATGGGTATGTTACCCACAGTGTTGCGAATATCCTCTTCATCTGAAGTATCTGAATCGTCGTACTCCTGTTTATCTTGTGTATTGGTAGAAACTAATTTTCTTAGCTTGCCTTTAGTAATATCTTTCTTAAGCTCCAGTTCAAGACGGTTGACTGCATTGGATTTTGTTCCCGAGATAGAGTTGGAAGCTGAAGCTACATTTATAGATACCTTTTTAACATTGCTAACAACTGACTCTACATTGTTTACATTGCCGGCTTTTTTCATCTGTTTATTTTTAGGATTATTTTTATTTAATCCAGTCTCTTTTTCTTCCTTGTCTTCTTCTTCCGTTTCTGAAATATCTTCTATATCTTCTTCATTGATTTCCTCTTCACTGGACACATCTTCGCTATCGCCTGAGTTTTCTTCGTTTTCATTTTCATCTTCTCGACTTTGCTTTGATTTATAGTTTCCCTCTTCATCACTTTCAAATTCCAACTCATCACTGTCATCTAAATTGAAGGCTTGCTCCACGTTCTCATCATCGGTACTGTCATTATCTTCATTGCCAATGTCACGAAGAAAATTCTAAAATATATAGACTCAATAGCATACTCACGTAAATATAGGCTATAAAATTACTTACATGCTCACTCTCAACTTCCTCAGCTGAATCCTCTAGTGGCTTACTTGCCTCTCCTTGACTATCAGTTTTACCAACTTTTCTTTTATTCGATTTCTTAGCCATTCCAAATCACTTGTATAATTTAAAAAATTCTATTCAAACAAATACCAATTGCACGTGTTGAACAAAACTGACAATTGCTGACAATTTAGCTGCGGTGTTGCGTTTACTTTATAGCAGTGTTGCTTTTTCAAAAAAATTTTACAAAATTTTAGCAACCGTGTGTAAAAATAATTAGGGTGCTCACAGTTTCATCATATCTACAGTGTTAACTCCGCCGGCTCTTAGGGCCGTTCCCATATTACTTAACGAGCGAGGGGGATGGGGAGAGGGGGGCCACAATCACGTAATATGTGAACGGCCCCTTACCCCCGCTCCACGAGCAATCATTCATTGCATGAAATTAAAAATTTTCTGTTGTTCCCCGTGTAAAATTGTTAAATGTTGTTTGCTGTTTTTTCATTTTATGTGGGAAATAGCAACACATTTTTAATTTCATTCATTGAATTATTGCTCTTGGAAACGGGGTGTTAACTTTACAAAATTTTACAATATCGTATCACTCTTTGATGTTGTTTTGTATAAAAGCAAAGATACCACATAGTTGCTACAGTTAATCTACTTTGAAGCATTTTTTTTAATTGTAGTAATTTGGTATCTCTGATTAGTTGATTTTTTTCACGTGTATTTGTAAAATGGAAATCAAAGAAGAAAGTGAAAAAGTATGTAAATTTTGAGAAATAATTCCATAAAATTAATAAAAACAATAAATTATTTTAGTATAAACGAAATTAAAACGCAAACAATACAACTTAATACAAAAGCCTAGTTGAGGTGCTTACAGTATGATTGTATAATTTTGTGTAAAGTTACCAAGTCTTAACTTTAAATGAACCCACGTTTCATGTGAATGCACTAATTGTAGACCATTGTTGCCAGCTGAACACAACAAGAAATGCCGCTTTTATTGAATACAATGGACTGTATGCGTTAAAAGTAGTGGAAACTACATTTGAAGATAAACTAAAAACCCTATTTATAATATTGTGCAAACTTTTGTGCAAAATTATTAAAACACAATGCAAATTAATTGAAAGTGCACAAATGCAATTGTTTGTATTTTACATCAGCAACTAAACAGTTGTTCGATTACTCCACACATACGTTGCAATTTTGTTTAGACATGCACTTAATCAAGTACACGTCGAATGTGTTGCATTGTTACTAGAAATTATTAATTAAAAAAGGAAATTGCTTTGTTGCTGCAAAGAATGTTAAATGCCAAAATCAGCTGACGTAAACACAGACGTTTAACAGCTAAAGTTCTCTGTTATAATTTCGTCATGTATTAAGCCGTTGACAAATTTTCAAAAGGGTCAAAGCGGGTCAAAGAGGGTAAATATTGATCACTACAGAATGAAGATAATAAAAATACACCATAGTTGTTTACATATAGATATTTGACTTTGTTTTTCAATAACAGACAAAAACTTTGAATTTTCGGGCGTCGGATTCGGAAGATACTAGCATGGATCCAGAAGACTCTTTCATCAATTCAGAACACGATTTGAACACGATAAAAATGCAAATTTTCCAAATAGCAACAGTTAATACATTTATTTTTACAAACAGCGTTGCAAGTAAAATTATGCAACAATAGGATTAAATTAAGACAATTAAAACAAAGGAACCTTGGGATCTAAGCAGTAAAATTAAGGATCTAAGGACAAATTGACCCTGGTCAAAGCGGTCATACTGGTTACGCTTGCTTTAAGATGTTTTTTTTCTCCCAAATATTTATAAAAATTAAATATTTATAATAGTTGCGTTTTATTCGCCACTCGCTTCTAGTTATGTAAAATAACAGCGATAATTTTATCAGGGACCAACTGTAAAGAACCTTACTAGTTTTTTTTTTAGCTACAGTATACTCAGTGAGTGACCAGGGTGTTGTGTGTTGTAGTGACCACATGATGACGGTATTATACTAGGCGACGTTATTCGGCGTATAGCAAAAAAAATGTTTTGTTACAGCACCAGGGTACGTATATACGACATCCTGAATTTTCTTAAGCACCCTATATCTCAGTGGATGTAGAAAAAATATCCTATATCTCGAACAATTATCCTCTTAAAATTAATCACAGAATTACGTCCAAAAGTTATGCAGTCCTAAACCGGACCGCCTTGCATAATTGCGTATCTGTATCTAGTGCGTGTCATGAGCACACCTTTAAAGTGCTTGTGTTAATATTGGACATAGATCGACGTGCTTTTCAGTGCCATTCAATAGTGTTGTCAGAGAGGACAAAAATAAAAATAGAAAAGTCTAAGAACTGCTATTATCAATGTTGCTCCAAAAAATAAAATCTACATAAATTATAGCCACTGAAACCTTCGCAAAGTTGTATTAACGTGCCGATAAGTTACGCAGTTATTTGCAAATCAAAATCGTATTACAGGTAATTTGCTAGTAAATTTACTTGGTTTCATAATTCATACAAATTTTGACAGTTCGGTGATGATAAGTATATTCAGTTTGCGCAGTGGTTTACGAGGTGTGGCGCGTTATCATGAATCCTATTTATTGTCATCAATCTGTTATAAACTTACCTCAGTCTTGGCATATCAAAAATCGCAGCAAACAGCTTACGCAGTATTGCAATATCACGTCTCTCCATAAATATCAACTGATCTATTTCTACAGTTAAGTTCCATATGACACTGCAAACAAACGTCGCGGTAGAAAGGAAGGGAAAACAACAACTCTACTGCTGCCAGTGTGAATAGGTTATAGCAAGTTTTCAGGCAAAAATCGTGGAATATTACGCCGTAAACAGCGCTGCCAGATATGGGCTATTGGGTATTTTGCGACGAGTTTTTTGAAATTGTGGGTTTTTTGTTATCGATTCCAAGCTTTCAAGGGAACTTTAAATATACAAGGCTCAAGCAACTAAACCATTTTTATATCTCGAAGTTCTATTAATTTCAATTAGAAGATGAATGTGCAGCACATCACAGAAATGGTGACGAGGGAAATAGATTGTTTTTAATTTTTCTGAATCCATTTCTAAAACAAATGGAAAATTAAAATTAAATTTTTCAGAGCGACGAAAAAGAAATTGCAAAATGATATTCGAATGAAAATTTCTGCGATATCGATTAGATGCCAGGCAGAAGTCCTAACACCATCTACGCCTCGGTAAAATAAAACAACGATTTATGTCTTTAAAAGAGTACGTATAGATTTAATTAACAAACTTGAACTTTTCAGCAATAACGGAAATTATTCAAAACAGAATTTACATACATACGTACATAGGTATACATATACTATAGGTATATATAATTATTACAAACATTAGTGACTTTTGTGGGACTAGAATATACATATGTAAGCCTTACTATATACAATTATTATTCATATTGTAGACTCAATTGCTTAAATTAATTTTTGATCCGACATGAATTCTATTTCGTAAACTTAAAAATTAAATTGCCAAAAGATAAAGAAGGATAGGGTTGGCAAATCAAAAATGTAAATTAATCTGTAATCTCGAATCGTAATTGATTGTTAATCATATTTACTTATAAGCGGTATCCTCCTCTTTACAATAACCCTCAGAAAATTCTGAGGCAGTCAAGAAACAACAAAAATTATAAAATATGCAGCGCACTCATCTACCCATAATGGTGGGTTCATCTGCCATTGCCACCTCATCGTTTGGCGCCTTACTACCCTTCTTTTTACCAGAATACCATAGGAACATTATGCCGCAGATGAGATTCACAGAAAAGGTGAACCAAGCCAGATAGACGCCATAGCCATAACTATAAAAAAATGTTAGTGAAATTTTCATATCAATGAAAAAGTTTTAAACTCATCTAAATATATGTGGTATACTTTAACTTTGCTCCGTCCGGATAGGCGTAAATCAGATGCTTTTTGGTATAATCAACTGATGATAACAATACCTGTATCACGACAATGGCTGCGGACGCAGAGACAAGATTAATACCACCCGCTAGCCGCTTGAACATATATCTTGGATTCATGAAAGTGTAGAATGAGAAAACAGATCCCAGACACATAACAAACAAAGTGATACAAGAGAAAGAAGCCTGCGTCCTAATGTAATCTATAATTTTATATCAGCTCAATGACAAGCCTTTTGATCATCACATCCTAAAGAAATATTCTAACTTACCCATTAAGTTGTCATCAATTCCTGGATCACTCGTGAGCTCTCTTTGATTAGGAAACATATCAATGTACTTACATCTTCCTAGGCAAAGAAAATTATTATTAATATTTTATGTTAGATTATGCTTTTTGGCGAAAACATTCATTAAACAGTTAATATGTATTTTTAACAATATCCAAATCAATGAAATAAATTTCTTTCTTTAAATACTTATTTCGCATTTTACCTTTATATTTATTTTCCGAAGGAATAAAGTATAAAAAATTCTTTTTGTGTTCTCTGAATTAAGTAAGACATATAAAAAGAAAGAAGAATTCGATGAAATATTTGGTTAGGTCCAGTACTATTATTGCAACAAGAACATATTCTGAAGGAATATATGGATAATAAATAATATTATGACAGAGTTGCTAAACTCTTTAGAGGCTTGACTATAGCACGTGTTATATTTATACGCGAAAGTAAGAAACCTTAAGTTTTATGCCAAAATAGAGGTGATGTACCTGTAGCCTAAGTCAAGGACTATTCAAGCAGTAGTCCACGCATTTACCACTTGCGGAGCAGTCACCATGAAAACACCATCCTTTTATGGTGACTGCGAGATTTGCATATACATACATGGTCATTTCTTATACAGCAAATATATAATTTAAGTGTTCTTTAATGATTTTATGAATGTACTTTGAATTATATCTGTAAATGTCCAACCATAAACATAAAGCTTCAACTTACGAACGTGATTATAGTCATATCCGTTTGCTTGGCGTCCTTTTTTGGGTGGACGTGGAGGAACTAGTTGAAGTATTACACGCTCTTCATTTATAACGAAAGCCGGTATTCCCAGTTCACGTACATATGGCCAAAACAATTTTGGTACATATTTCTTTTCATTCCAACCGTCGAATATTGCAGCTTGTGCTAATTTCGGTATGACAAAATAATAAACAGTTTCATTCACCTTTACTTTTTGCAAAGCAGAACCAAATATATTCTTTTTTACGATTCCATCCACGTCCACTGGATTAATCTCAATGGGCTTGCTATCAACTGGATTCATAGCATTACGCGCTTCCGGCGTATTCAATGTGTAGTTAGTAAAAATCTCCTTAAGTTTGCGAAATTCAGTGTCATCTGTTTGAACCCAATGGGCAAACATGCGTCTCTTGGCTTCTTCAGTAAAGTTTGTCAAGGGCGTCTCTAAAACTGTATCGCCGATTTCCCTAATGAAATCTGAACGCGAGGCATTAAGCTTCGCTTCTATTATGGTTTGTTGATTTTGATATGCGATAGATGTAAAATTGCGAACAACATTTGAATTTGGTAATGCATTGGGCGTTGCAGTAAAACGGCAATGACGCCACAGCCCCGAGTGTGAATACATAAAGAATCGTCGTGTCTCCGGAATGAATATACCTTAAAAAGATAGTAAACTTATAAGAATCAATTATCATTATCAATTATTAATATGATTACAAAGAGCGAAGAAATCTTAATTATAGTTAGGTTTTTTTTCGAAGGAAGTGATATTTCTAACTCCGATATAATCTTAGACATCAAAGTTTGCTGTGTTAAGCTAAAATACTTTTCGAAAATTTTTAATTTTTTACGTTGCGGGTAAGGGATGGGGTCAAAATTCGTTAAAATTTGCTAAACGTAATATGTGAACGACCCTTAATTTCAATTGCCCTAATGTTTTATTTGTCTTGAATCAAAACATAATCAAATCATTTTTATTCACAGAAATTGTTTGGTAAAAGCCAAAAAAATATTTTCACTAATATTCCTTATAAGATACTGCAAATCTGTAATATTTTCACAGAATTTTCATGCCCATATTTTCAAAAGTTCCTTATCAAGACGATTATTATCCTAATTCTTTAATTTGTATTGAAATTTCATTTCCATTTGCAAATTGAAAATACATTACTACTTTAACTAAAAGATTCGAACTCTTTTTTTTATTTTGAAGCATAGTGTAATTTATTACATTATTATTATTATTGTAACCATTTGACGCCATTATTATTATAACCCTTTTGTACTTTATCTCTGACTATAAATAAGTGAGGTTTGATTTGATTCCATGTATTACGTTGAGGAAGCTCCTGTTCTGTCTTGCGAACGCCATCATATACCCAAACCCTCAATACCCAAAGACATTCTGGAATAATGTTGAATGAAGTGACGGGCGATCTTGCAAAATAAGGTGCACGCCTTGCGGCAGGGCCATCTCAGCAAACAATATTCATTATTCTGACTCTTAAGAAACTCTTTTTTAAAAACTTTTTCTGAGCACCCTCATATATATGTGTGAATTACTATCATTTTTGTTCTTTCGAAAATATGTATAACTCATAACTCTCTCATGTACTAGACTTTGAAATAACGAGCTGTTATGCAGACTAGTAGTAATGAGAAAAACACAACAACAAATAAGTATACAGAACGGTAGTGGTAGTTTCTTTCCATATCTCTATTCATTGAAGATATTTGGAATCAAATCTTCAATTCTTGGTTACGATTTCAAATATTAGTAGCTTATATAGGATATTCACTAAAATCACTGATCGTGGCGGATTCCGAAACGGCCGTCTGATTTGCCCGTCTCTGTATACATTGTTGTTGTGATGAGTACATATATACGTTCTTTAAGCCTGTTACAAATTATTTAAATATAACTTATAACATTCTCTTTCTAAGGGCGATGTTACACGATCAATGTTTTGCTGTCAAACAATGAAATTGTTGTTGCTTTGTAAAATGAACACTGAGCAAAAGAGAGGATGAACACATTTCACTTCAAATTTTTTAGCTGACGAAAAAAACCTGCATCACTTCAAATAAAATGGGGTTGCCGAAGATACACTGTTGTATTTTACTGGAAAATACCAATATTTTATGGAAAATAGTACACTTTTTACTAATTTATAAATACATTTTTTTCCGTTTCCACCTTTTGCGCTGTTTGGCTTTTGTTTGGTTGTGAGACTGCTGTTTAAAATATTACTTAATAATTTTTATAAAAACATGGTAATTCAATAGCCAAGTAACAAAGTGGCGGAGTTTATTTTAATAGTTCGCAAATTTTAAGGATTTCTTTTCTGCGTTTTTCATACATAAACGCAATTTTTTTTTATAATTTGTTGATATTTCCACCAATATTATCTCAATTATTAATTATTTTTCATCCAATTCCATTCCAATTGTTGAATTTTCATTCATTCATATTAAAAAATAACATTCAGCAAAAAACTGATAGTGTAACTGGGCATCAAACAAAACGATGAAAGGAGAGTAAAAACATAAAACATTGACAGCAAAACATTGACCCTGTAACATCAGCCAAAGAAACCTGCATCACTTCAAATAAAATGGGGTTGCTGCAGATATCCTGTTGCATTTTATTGGAAAACACCAATATTTTATGAACAATTCTAGACTTTTTACTAACTTATGAATATGCGCATTTGGTTTTTATTTGGTTGTGAGACTGCTGTTTAAAAATTACTAAAAACTTTTTATTAAAACATGGTAATTCAATGGCCAAATAACAAAGTGGCGCAGCTTATTTTAATAGTTCTTAAATTTTAAAGATTATTTTTCTGCGTTTTTCATATATAAATGCATTTTGTTTTTGTATAATTTGTTCCTATTTCCACCAACATTATCTTATATTGTCATTATAATTATTTTCAATCCAATTGTTGAATTTTTATTTACTCCAAAATACAATTAAATACTTTTTAATTGGAAAAACATAGTTGCTATCTGCAAGTAAAGTATTAAAAACTAACATTCAGCAAAAAACTGATAGTGTAACAGGACATCAAACAAAACGATGAAAAGAGTGTAAAAACGGAAAACATTGACAGCAGAACATTGACTGTGTAACATCAGCCTTACAAGCGTTATCGAAGAGATAATGGCAAATTATCTCTATTTAGTTGCAAGTAAGGCAAAATTCCATTTGCACGGTAGTGCTATTTGCAATTCTTAAATGCTAACATAAAAAGATAACATAAAAAATATTTCTATTTTATATTTCAAAATTCTTTAAGTAAATATATCTATTGCTTAGATAAATAAAAAATCTGCAATTAATCATAAACGATTTTTAAATATTTGGCAGTTGACTCTTATTTCACTCTTTTTTTGACTACTTTTTTGTCTATTTCGACTCTCGTTATCTTTCTTTTTGACGCGTTTAACATTCTTTTTTGATTCCTTTTCTCTTCTGTTTTACTCTTTTTCACACTCTTTTTTAAATCTTTTTACCCTCTCTTATGACTCTATTCTCAGTTTGGTTTTTATTCTTTATATCGCTCATTTACTAAAAGACTGTCATAAGTCAAAAAACACGATTTTTGAGTTAATGATGCAGAATTATTCTTATATAACGCTTCATATTGTGTAAAAATTTCATATTAATATCTTGTATAATCTGCGCATGAGAAAAATAAGATTTCTTCTTTTTTCTGCAAAGTGGGAGTAAATTGAAAACTTTTCTGCAAAATCGTTTTTTTTGAGTTATGACAGTCTTTTAGTAAATGAGCAATATGTTCTTTTCGGAATCCTTTTTTGTTCCATTCACCCTTCTTTACGACTTTTCAATACAGTTTTTGGACTAATTTTTACAACTCATAAAGAACGACCACTTTCATGGGAAAAAACTATCTTTCTGCATTCTTTCATGCTCGTTTAATAAACTCATGGTGAGTGGAAAAGCTTCGAAATAAGAGTCATAAAAGATATTTTCTGACTCATATTGTTTGCTGGGCTGTAACATCTCGCCATCACTATGTTTCCATTACGCAGACTTAGGTAAACAAAATTTCTATACCTCAAATAGAAGATGAAGAAGACAAAACTTCCCTCGTATAGCAAAAAAAAAAAAAAACTGTCCCCAATACTCTCGTCCCTAAAGTGAATTTCTGTTCTCACTCTCTCGTAAAGAATGCAGTTTATTGATTGGTGTAGTTACTGGATATTGCTTTTTGAAGTATGATGCCAAAAAGCTTGATTTGGTAGAAAACGACCCATACAAATACTATAATGATTCTGTGGCAAAGGAGACTTTAGAACACATTAAGAATGTTAGGGAGTACGTTCTTTATTTTCCTAAATGACATAGCCAGTATAAACCTGCCTCGGGTATTTTCAAACTGGAACAGAGCTGGATGTAGCTCGCTGTTCTTATTGACTCTAAGGAGTTTGCGAAAACACTATTGGTCAGATGGTCTAACCTATCTACCTAACCTATTTTTTATATCTTTTTTATGTAGATGTATCATTTATTTTATTAAATCATATCTTAAAGTCCGCCCGTAATATTGATTACGACGCTTGAAAAATTGTGGAGCTGAACCCTGACATGCCTCAAACTTCGCTTATATTAGAGATTAAAGCCTACACCATACCCTTTCAAATGAGCCATAAGCCAAATTGTTCGCATGCGCCCTTAGAGCAGGGGTTGTGAATATATCTAGAGGTGCAGGAAAAAAATGTGCACAGAACGAATTTTATGTTACTTACACCCACGGCCATACATAATAAGAAGTGCAGTGGTCCGAAATATTTTAAAGGTCATTGGTTACACATCTACAGCCAGATTCAAAAATTCAAAATAGCGGATCAAATATGGTGGACGTTTTTTATCTTATTTATACCTACGGCCAGATATAATGAAAAGTGCAGTGGTCCGAAGTGTTTTAAGGGTCGCTGGTTACAAATCTGAAGTCAGGTTTAAAAAATTCAAAATGCCGGATCAAATATGGCGGACGAATTTAGGGTGTAAGATAAAATCAGTTCTGCGTAAATTTTTTTTTTACTTAAAGCTCATTTGCAAGGGCATGGTTCAGCCTATAATTCCTGATATTAGCGAAGTGTGTAGCGCGTCAGGCTTCAGCTCCACAATTGTTCAAAAATGGCCAAAAAAAGCTATTTTTAGGAATTTTAACCCCTTTTTTTTCTCGAAAACGTGACGTGATGGAAAGTTTTTGACCACAAATTCGTGTTCATTTGGAATCAATAGAAGCCATCTTATTCGCACAAGAAAAGTTGAAATTTGCAGGGCAGTGTAATTAATTATCTTCACTATCTATCCATGTTAAACTTAGTGGCGCTCACACCTCTTGCGATTCCGTAGCATAGTTCGGGTTGTTCTACAACGATTATCCATACGTAAGTGGGATTGCTTCTTATTTGGCTGAGAAGGAGAAGTACGGGGTTTCTGAGATTATAATGTGAGAATATTAAAATGCGAATATAAAAATTTAAGATGAAATAAAAGAAACAATATGTACTATATATGTATGTGCATTTAACAACAAGAAACACTGCACAACGAATTATAATTCTGCATGTCATTATCATATCGTCCTCTTTATGCCAGAAACACGAATGAGCAAATTTACACTTTTTGGATTTATTGTCTAGTTAAAACTTTTTTTTTGTGCCAGAATCGTGAATATATCTTGTACCCTGTACGATACCCCATTATTGTCAAAACATTGTCAAACATGTTGAAATTTACACACCCTCGTAAATATTTATAATTTTAATAGGATTTTCAAAAAAAAAAAAGTAGCAGTGTTTAACTGAGAATAATAGATTTGAGTGTTTTTAGAAAAAGTAGTTGAAATTGTCCGAAAAGTCATTTCCGAATAGTTTAACCCAAGATTTCCGGAATTCAATTCAGACGAATTTCAAATTTATTTAACAAAGAAAAAAAAATATTTTTTTTTCATATAATAAAGAGACACGGTTGATATTGGTTGTCAGAAAATCTAGCCAATATGCAATACAAGTGTCAAAGAAGAATGGCAAAAAATACATAGAACGGTAGTTCCTTTCAATAATACTATTCACTGAAAATAACTGTCTTTGTAATTCTCATTTACTTTAAAGTATTTTCACTTATATAGATTATTGAAATTAGGGAATTATCACAAAGATCACTGATGAGGAACCGTAGCTGGTTCCGAAACGATCGTCTGATGCTAGTTCTGGCATCATTGTTCATTCAAAGCCTAATAATTTTAATAATTATGAAAATACAATTTTTTTTTTTTCAAAATCATGATGAATTTAAGTGAATATTTTTTCCAATTTATTTTCGGTTAGACACCCTAAGTTAAATTTCGGTATGTGGTATACCTATTTTTCCGAACACCCGTCAATATGACGGGTTTCAGTACAAATACGTTTGTAAGTTTGTTTGTAAATCTAGTCTTAAAAATCTTACGTGAATATGCGATTGGAACAGTTTATACGAAAATTATATATAGGACGTTTTTTTTTTTTGTTGACTAGTGTTTTTGCCATTAAGAAACTATTTGTAGCTAAACACAATCATTAAAAATATTTCAAAAAAATTTAAATTCATGAAATTTTTTCAGAACAAAGATGAAAATTTTGTCAAGAAACTGCGAAATAAGATTTTTAATGGGTAATAAAATGTAAAATGCTGCCTTAATTTACAAAGACCCTAACATGCATTTTTCAAATTTTACAGGAGAAGCAAAAAACATTTTGTTATCTAGAGTACTGCTTCGAGAATTTTAAATTTAAACTAAAACAAAAGGCCGTAAGTTTTCGGTGCAGGTCTCTAAAATATTTGGTGCAGACGAAAGTGGGCACACTTTATCATAATCCATCAAAAACTCGATATTGAAAAATTTGATGTTAGGGCCTTAGCAAATTAAGGCAGCAATATATATTTTAAAATACTTTCTTATTATGTGTAAGTAGTTTATGTGAATCATGCAAAGAGTTTTACATTCACGTATGAAAAGATCCGCAAGGGTGATCAAATTGTTCTACCATATCCAGAAAGTATTCCTATTGATGCAAGAGACTTTAAAAGTTATACAGAAAAAATAGTTCCTGGATTGCATTTTGAAAAAATGGGACCAGGCGATGCTGCTAAGCATCTCACGTCTTCCGTAGAAGCGCCAAAAAAAAATATTCCTAACTATAGATTTTATTTTTAAATCGTTCTTCAGTATTGAAAAAACTCAAAACATATTTGAGAAACTCAACCGATGAAGAAGCTTAAGGGCTAATTACTTCATTAAAAAGACTCTGTACTTAGGTATTATAAGTATTGAAATAATTATAAAAGTTTACTTTAGTCGCTGTTCACACGGGCCCTATTTTTTCAACCTCTCTATTTCAGACAGGCATTCATTCTTGCGCCCGTGTGAACAGGTACTTAGAAAACAAATATAAAAGTGAATGACATCATTATGTAGTCTTGTCATTAATAGGCTAAGTTGTTTGTTTGAAAAAAAATAATGTGTAAGAAACGTCTAAAGCATATCCGATTGGGGCTAGAGAACATACTGTAACTAGTTCAACCAAAGAGTAATGAATGTAAAAATGCAGTTTTATATAATATAAATTATGTAGGAGTAAGGGTTTCAAGGTGGGCACCCAACCTTTGAACAACTGTAAAGCCCAAATGGTATTATATATATCTTCAGCTCTTACATCGCCTGAAACTATATCCTATAAGCCAGCTTATCATCGGCTGGCTGCCTAAACCACGAATATTAATTTTTAATGCTTTCTGTTAAGTATTGTGACAAATCTGCAGTTCATTAAAATTCCGAGCTGTTATCCTCTTTTGAACTTTACAAACTCAAATTTTATTTTCACGAACGTGAATTGCTCATTCTTATTTAAATAATCCATAATTATAAAACCGCTTATTTGCCCAAATTTTTATCATAAAATTCATGTAGAAACTCTAACCTAAATGAATAATTTTGAGAATCAAAAAATATAATAAAATGTTAACGAATAGTTTACCTCCTCCACCAGAAATAATAACCCAGTGATCTGTAGAAATAGCGATAATCCATAGAATTAAAGAGACAACCATTAACACACTACAGCCCAGCAGCACACGACGCTGGAACATATAAGCTGCCATTAACGGTTTTCTAGCTTCATCGTGACCAATGGTCGATGTCGAGACATCGCGTTTCATTTTGACTTTCAATTAGATAATATTTACAGTGGCTTCTTTGGTGGCACACACGCATCACACAAGCTGTATACACTCAATGAAAATTCACGGTTCTACGAACTGAAAAAAAATTAAAATTAAAAGCTTAAGCGAAAAAAAACATATCACCGTAGAAACATCAGGTATTTCGGAAAAAAGAAGACAATTTTATTTAGACTAGTTTGCGCGCGAAACATTCTCGTTTTGTTTTTGTAAAAATTATTAAATGTATAAATAATAGTATTGCTAAAAAATATTATATTGTTTTGTTTTCTATTTGTTTTCGATACGTTAAAAATCACATTTATACAAACGAAACTCGGTATAGGTAAATATTTAAAACCACGAAGTTGGATATAAACACACTCGCGCGGAGAATACAATGGGGAACTATTTTTAAAAATAAAACCAAGTGAAATATTTCGTTGTAGGCTTATGTGTTCATGTGCTCACAAATTAGTGTCTTCTTTTAAGATTCTTTTGTTTTTTATTTTCTTTGTGTGTGTATTTTCAGTATTTATCATATTTGTATGTATGTATGTATGTGTTTTAAACGAGAGCTGCCGATATATTTAAATTTTGAATATTCTTCTAGTTTTTTAAGTAGCTTTTAACAACAAATATCTCAACAAAAAAAAAACGCACTTCAGAAAGACAAATAAAAGAAATTGTCTGCCAAAATATATTGAAAGAAAGAACATTACTCTTCATTAAGTTAAAAGTAGTTTTTCAAATTTCACTGTCTCACATTTTCGACATCGAAAATTCGGTTTATTTTATCAATAATTTTTATGAAATGGAAGATTTTGACAGATGTCTGAAATAATAATACTGACTAATTTGTTTAAAAAATATAATTAACACTCTACAACTCTAACCACTATTATAGTTTAACTTTTTTAATCTTGCATATATATTTTGTACGCAGTCATTTAAATGTTTAAATTAATGCATCAATTACAAATACAAACTAAATTTCACACACGAATTGAAAAATTATATTATTTTTATAATTAGATTTTTTTTAGCTATGCAATTTTAAATCGTATTTGTAAACTTTTATTACTACAATATCACATTTTGTTTCTTTACTATTTCCCACGCTCTGTTGAATTTATCTTTGCATATGTTCCAAATGTTGTATATGTAATTATGCCCGATGAAGAATACGATTGTTTCAACATTATACTAAAAATGTGTCTCATCTTAGCAAAATTATAATTAATTAGAATTAACCGAAAAGAACCTAAAATTAAATTTTCACATTTCTTAATCACGCAGCGTTTTGTTATTCTTCTTATTTATGTTCTTTTGTGCTCCTTGGGCCAACCAACCAATCAGTCACTACTCACACAATGCACGACCAACTCAAACTGACTGACAGACAAGACAGGAGGCTGGCTATTGTGTTGCTCGATATACTGAGATACTAGACAAAAGCTCATCAAGATTCTGTTTTCTGCTTTATCATTTGGTTTAGCAAACGATTTGTTTTGATTCTCTTTGGGGGAAAACAAAAAAATTTATCTTTAAATATACAAAGTAAATGTGTGGTAGCATAAATGGCTCAACATTTAATTTGTATATGTACGGATGTTTATTTTTGTGGTGATCGTATTTTTACTATTGGCCACGTTTAAAATACTTACATAGTACACTGAGCCAATTCGTTTAGCGGCACATTAACTTATTTATTGAATGTAAAAGGATTTACAATTACACTCAATGACAAAATAATTCTTGCAAATATAAATCGAGAATCCCAAATTTTACTGCATTTACATAGTCTATCTGACATTTTCCACTACCATCTTGAACTTAAAACTCAAATGGAGAACCTTTTGGTATGTGGATCTTTTTTTCGATATCTGAATTAAATGAACCTCAGATACAAGACCCAAACAGTGCAGATAGTGCTGTACTATCTACTTTTTGTATTTTTCAAAAATTTTTGACAAAACCAATTTAATTCAAATAAATCAAGCAATATTCAGAAAATCTCTAAATATTTAAAAATCTACTCAAAAAGCTATCATAAACAAAAATTCGCTTCATGGGGTAAATCTTTTTACTAAATTAATTGTCGATTTTCTCAATTTCATAAAAAATGGGAATATACCATTTTACATACAAATGTATTATATACTTAATTAATTCGTATTGTTTAAAGCTTAAGCTGTCCTGATCAAATGATAAGTGCCAGTAAAAAATTATTCCATTATTTTTGTTCTATGCTTCGCTGGTTTCTTTGCAGCATCTTTAGGGACTTTTTAATTGAAACTGTTGACTCAATATTTGTTATTATTATTAGCTATTTTTTTAATTATTCACCTATATTTTTGTTTTTTGCATTGTAAGTATATTGAAATTATTCAAAACTTTCAAGTTGATTAATGATTAGTTTAAGAGATACCCTATAACAATCGTCTTATTATTGACGGCTGAAAACGTTAAACTTTAAACCTTCTGTTGCTACCACCACGTTCCAGCCAGACCGTCATATATTTATATTGAATTTACCTGAATTTTCAATGAAAACTGTACGAAAACACGACATATTATGTAAGAATAATGTACTTATATGTACGTTTCTGGAGAAAAATAGGTTTTTAATTTTTAAAAAATTTTACGTTTCGAAACAGCAATGAAGAAAATAATCTAACAATGAATATAAAAATGAAAATCTGTTTGTATGCCCGATTATACTTCCTGAATGACGTAAGAGTTTATATAATACTGCATTATATCTCTGAACTTACTATTGGCTTGGTAAAAGTTTGTAATTACAAGTGGGCGAGATACCTCCCACACAAACCTTATACTTTTTTAAGTATACCATTTATAGTACAGTACTGCAGTTTACTGCGTCCTGTGGGCAAAGACGCTGGCTTACAATACCATGCTACAGTAAAAATGTGGATGTGGTTAGGAAAAGGGATGTGGCACTTACCATATAACTTGAATATTTATTATGGGATATCTCAAGCACTATTTTTTGTCTGAAAATATTATTTCCCGATACCGAGTTTATACTGGAGTTTCAGATCTGAATTTGTTTCAAATGGGCGTGATACCTCCCATGCAATCTTCATACTATTTGGAGTATATCTCCGAAACCACACATATTATAGTACTGAGATTTGGTGCAAAGGGGTTGGTTGACAACGCCATGCTCCAGGAAACATGCGTATGAAATTGAAAAAGACGGTGTGGCGCAAAGTTTTGTGTGATATTTTTTAGGCAAGTGGGCACGGCAGCTCTCATACAAATAAAATACTTTAAATGGTATATCTGAGGAACCAAAGTAAGAACATGATAAAGGTTTTCTTTTCTATTATCATTTGTGGTTTTTAATTTTCAATTACAATTCCAATGGTCGTTTGTGTAATGGTGTGTATTGATTCAAAACTTTTGTTTTCATAGTAAAATAAGTTTATATTTCAAAAAGAAAGGAAGATAATGTTTATATGGATACAAACAATACGTTACTAACGACTAAGTAAAGCAAAAATTTCGGAAAAAGTATGAGAAAATGCTTATGGTCTGGCCAGACCGTGATGGTATCAATATGACTAAAATTTTGAAATCACCAAAATCTCGTCCCTTCATACCTCAGGACTTATATTTTTTTATAAATCTATTTAGAAATAGTCATTTAAAGATGTCATGAATTTTGGAGATCATAGTGATATTACAAATAATAAAAAAATGCCAAAAAAGTTGAAAAAAGGTCTGGCAAGACCGTGGTACCAATATAAGGGTTAAATTCGTTTATCTCAAAACTAAATTTTAATAGACGATGGCTAGTGTATTTTAAAAACCACTCAACGGATTTAAATGAAATGTAAACATCTATACTCAATCGGAGGACTTCTTTTCATCAATACCAGAAATTATATTTTGTTTAAAAATGATCATGAATATTGTTTAAATATAATACTTTGTTCAATATTTAAAATAAAAAATATTATACAAATGTGTATTTTCACCTCTCTGACTACCCTTAACCACTTAATTGAAGTATGATTAATTTATTTATCAGGCTTATGTTAATACAGAATTAGAATATTTTGCAACTAAACATTTTCAATTACAGTTTTTTTGAATTGAAGTTATGCCGTCACACGTTCTGGCTAAATTATCGAATTTTATTATTGCCTGGCTCTCCACGAACATTTTAAGACTAAACCAAGAGTAATCAACGAACCATTTTTTTCGGGGATTCTTTTCGTTGTACTGCCCAACCAGTTCGATTTATGATATTCGGTTATTCATTTTGGATCAATTCTGACGAGCTGATTACAAGTTCTGTGTTCAAATGTTCCTACTTTGTTAGACTTTTGAGAAAATCGGGATAATAAGGTAAACAAACGCGAGTTTTTAATTTGCTATACTTCAATGGAACTAACTAAAGTAATTTTAAAATCAATTTTGAAAAAAAAAAATTCTAAAATTTTTAGGCCGTTGAATATGGTCAAAATAAAATATTTTGTATTTTTAAGTTATGTTTTAAATAAATAATAATAAAGATAAATTTTAAAATTCATTCAAAATTTTGAGAAAATATAAGATCCGATCCAAATGGAGTAGTTTAAATAGTGAATAATAGTAATTTCCAAAGGCAAATAATATTTATTTTAAAATTAAAAATAGTAGTTTATTGTGAAACTATGAAAAAATTAGGAAAAGCGCCTTCTATTGGTATTTTTCGCACTATCAGGGGATACACGCAGTTAGAATTTTCAAAAAATCGATTTTTTTTTTATTCCATTTTAGTAATATATATATATATATATATTTAAGTATATTCTCGGAAAATTTATATCGATCCGACAAACATATTCTTGAAGTTACATTCATATTAGTAAGGACAAATTCACTATGTGTAAAGAGCGTTTAAAACTTGGAACATGTTTTTATCAAAACTGTGTTTTCAAAGTTGGTGAGCAAAATTTCTCGAAAACAGCTCAACCGATCAGTCTTTTACGCAAGCTTTATAAATAAGTGATGTAAGGCTGTTGAAATAGGTTTTAAATTCTTAACATAAAATTTAGGGCCAGTAAATTTTCTTACTTGACATTTCACACATTTGAGAACTTAAGCATCCGATCGTTACTGCTTCTATATCTTTCATATGCAGTTAACCACTCTAGCAGGAAAAGGTATCTTAATATTTTCTTCGTTTCTCTTCTATTCGTTTGTCTTTCTCCTCATGTGTCTATTTCCTTTTCCCATGGAATTTTTCCTATAAACTGATTTACAGTGGCGTACCTGTGCCTAAAGAAGCAGCTTTTAACCCTTTCATCGCGTAGTTTGTTCTTAAAATCTGGTTGATTTCTTAAACATATTATGCAAATAATAAAATAAAATAAGAAAATTATGTTCAATGTCCACTGCAGCTTTTGGAATTGTATTAAAGGCAACTTATGATGATGGCGCTCCATATATACAATCTACTCATTGACAGCCATTGATTGGATTGTAACGAATAATCGATTTCAAATATGCAACAACGAACTTTTTGTTTTATTTTAAGCTTTGGTTATTTGTTGCAAATATTTTAACGAATAATACCCAGGACCCAACGTTATAGAATTTGAGTTGCAGTTAGCATCAAAATTGAGATTTTTTCTAGAATTTTTGTCATACAAAATGAATTTTATTTTTTAAATCCTACTACAAACGATGGACTTATAGGTCGACTGTAAAAATGTTTTTCTTAAAAAAACCAAACTCCAACTTAACCATAAACTTTGGAGTTGATATCTAGGGATACACTTAGGTCTGAATGGCGCATTGTGAAAGTCTCGGGTGAAAGTCTAGTGCACTAAAATTTGTACTATTTGCCAGAATCCAGAATGGGCATCATGAAGACATCTTTCTGACGCCTTAAGACGTTATTGGATGATGTCCAATATAAAATAATTCCAATTGGGTGTTTAAATTGTAGGGTATACAAAAGCTCACAGTAAAACAATATTTTAAACTTAACAAATGAAATTTTCAGAGGCACTAAATTAAATGCTGCGCCAGGTGTCATATTAAAATAGCAATGTCGGTGGTGTTTTATTTTCTTCTTCTCCCTTATGATATTTTCTTTGTTTTCATATTTCTTCAACTGTAGAAATCTCACATGGCGTTTCATTTTCATCTAGTTTGTTTTGACATCTTTCCATTGTCCCAAATTAAATCAATTAAAGTTCATTAAACGGTTTTAACATTTTTCCCCAAAAATTATTTTTGGCATCTTTTATTTGTATTAAAACAATGTCATCTAATCTCATCAGTCATTTGCAAAGAAAAAATTAAGATGCCACAGCAATTTACGAGCGATTTACTTTTGCGTGGGTGTGGTAAATTAGTATCGCTCGAAAAAAACACGCAGTAAAGAATTTCTAGCATTTTTAACTTTGTACTATTTATAACGAAATTTTATTAAAAAAATGTTTCCAATTTTTTACCTGCACATAAAATGTGAAAAATATCTATGGTTGTTTTCTTATTTCAAAAAATTTGTGTATTCTCATCATACCGCATTTTCATGTCTTGTTGCTCTTTTATTTTATGTAGGTTTCTAGTGCAAACATAAATATATGAGAGCGTTAGAACCAGAGTCAAATAAGTCAAAAACTCATTTTCAATAAATTAATGTTTTTCTCCAGTATATATGAGAATGATCATTACTTTGTGATACTAAAGTTAATGATGCGATTTTTTGGCAAATAATTTCAATAACAAATACGTTGCATAACTCGGTAGACAACAATCAAAGATATCTAAATATACTACATATTCAAGTTTTTCATAAAATGACTTATTTAACGCTGACTCTTATGCCTTCTCATAACATTATGTAGCCTCATATACGTAATTAGCCACAGTGGGATTAATTCTATTGAAATTCGTGTGTGTGATTCTAAGCAATAATTATCAAACAACAACAGCAAAAACCACTTGTTAAGGATCAAAGCATTGTAAATGAAAACAACACAAGAGGTGATTGACCAAACTGACAGCGATCGTAATCATTTCAATCATAGTATAATTAATTGATAATTGTAGGTGCATATACACAGATAAAAAATTAAATAAAATATATATATGGAATTCCATGGAATTACAAACTTAAACTTGCTGCAGCAAGTTTCGACTAAAATTGCTTTATATTAGATAAAATGATCGCTTCTTTGCTACAAGACTGTCATAAGTAAAAAAAACTCTGTGTACAATTTACTTAATTTTATTTAATCAATTACATTTAAATATTTTTTTACTTAATTAGTTGAATGGTGCACAGTGAGATGGATGCCGAAACGAAGTGAGCGTTACTCATCTGATGACTTTTAAGAACGAAAAAAACTACTGTCTATATGTGAAGAGGGTATTGATTATAGATTGCCGAGATATATAACTCTAGTAAAGCGATTAAGTTTGATGGACGGAACGATATGATAGCAAAAGCGGATAAATTTTAATCAAAGGACCGAAAGGAATACTCGTGAGATCAGGGCGTTTCTTCTTATTTTGTTATAAATTGAGAATTATTTTCGTTTTTTTTTTGTAGTGAGAAAATCAAACAGACGCAGGGTATTCCTGCACCCATATAAGTACATAAGTGAATGTGTGTTGTAATTTGATATAATTTTGTCGGGTCGATACCCAATGCACCGTTTTGCTTAGAAGTGGAAATTTATGTCGCTCTGTCTGAGACGTGAAGGATGTTTCCAAGTCGATTAGATTAAGTTAAGATAGCTTAAGTAAAGAAATAAAGAAGCAAATGCCGGAGAATGGGAGGCTAATGTTTTATCGAAGGTGGTCTAAATTAAGAGCTCTTTAGGTAGGCTAGCTTATTTATTCTTTAATAAGTTATAGGTTTCCAGAGGCTTGCTAAATGCTAATGTTGCCTTAGTTCTTTGTTTTTTTTTTTTTTTACTTAAAACACAAAATTTGTATTGTCTTAGATTATGTTTCTATATATAATTTTTAATTACTTTATCAATTTATTTCTAGTATTAAGAATATTTTTTTTATTTTACATTTGCTTTCCTGCCGATCATATTTAATTTTTATGAAGGGGATGTAATATAAATTAATGAAAAAAAGAAGCTGACCTGTATATATGCAGTCAAGGACAAAACCCTACATATATCGAAACCGGATTTTTAGTTTCTGTAAAACTAAGGAATCTAAAGGAAAAAGTTGGTCTGCAGGTTTATAAACAATGTGTATTTATTCATAAAAAAAACAAAATAAAATTATTTTAATAACAACATAACTTTAAATTCACAAACATGACAAAAAATTAACATGACACAAGTTTTTATACAGTGCGAATCTGTCTAAGGACCAATTATTTAGCTTGAGCAATAACATTTTATGTCACTTTCAGTATTTGGTGGATCCTCCTTGGGCGTCAATAGCAAAAGCAGAGGTCGTGCGATTGAGGCAACTACGTTTGCGGTCTCTGCCAGACCTTTTATGCTATTGAAGCAAATTTTTATTTTTTGCGGTTAAATAAGTGACCATCCTTTATAAAACTACAATCCTATTTTTTCCTTTAGATTCTTAGGTTTAGAGAAACGTGTGTTCTTAATTGTATGTCAGCGTACAGTGAGAAACTATCAAAAGTTATTATATTTTATAATAAATAAAAGTTTCATGATTAAAATAAAATTGTGGCCGATATTTCAGAATATAATTAATGTTCGAAAATGTCGAGATTATTATTTCATATTATTCTTATTTCTACAGAAGTAATTAACGGACCGCAATACTTAGAGTTTGCAGTATGGGGTTTTGTGCATATGTACATTTCATTTGGTTATATTGTACATTTTTAGAAATAAAGACAATTAAGCCGATTTTGAACTTAATTTTTTAAAGTAAAAATATCGATTAATAAATTTTAAACCAAAATTATTCTTTCTTAGTAAAGTTTTTAAACAAAAATAATATATTCATATTCATATCTTCACATTATTAAACACTTAAGCATAATATCTTGTAAGATGGACTTGGTAAATGAGCGTGGTAATTATAATATAATCTGAATCTTAATCCAAATCAGAATTTCTAGTTTGTGGACAATTCTTCCAAACTAAAATAAACGTTTTTTCATAATATTAAAGTTTATCACGATATTACTACCTACCATCACGATTAAAGGAATAACGTTTAACCCTCAAGTTCCCAAGAGTGTCTCTAGACAAACTTCATCAAAACGAGTGTAATTACCACCTTACTGGTTTTTGTTGCTACATTTTATCATATCGTTTACGGAATTCCCTAAGCTTTTTAAAAAAATACATTAGTTATGAGTCAAAAATTTGTGAAAAACAGGAAAATTAATAATTTTTATTGAATTTGAGATAAAAGTGAAAAAAATAAATAAAATACTTTCCGTCATAGTAGCTAGATAAAAAAAAGTAGCTGTGAGTAGCTAGGACTTTGTTGTTGAAAAAGTTTTTTCAACAACAAATACTTTTAGGCATTCAACCTTTGCGGCTTCAAAAAACCACGCCCATTAGGTTTTTAAAATCAGATTTATACTTTTTTATCAAAATTTATCAATCCGAATTTTTTTTTAAATCAATAAAAAACTTGAGAACTAGAGGGTTAAGTGTACAAATATAATCCAGACCACATCAACGGACTATTATATCAATAGTATTCTGATTGCCGATGCGGAAAACTTGAATGGATGGAAATACGTAAAGTAACAAAGAAAAACTATGAATTATAGTGTTCGATTAATTAATGTTCTATTGTATACAAAATTTATTAATAAATTGTTTAGTAAAGTTCTCTACTTGACAACCGCAAAACGGAACTTATAAATGTAGGTCTAAACCAGTGTTAGCCATTTCATAGGCATGAGTGTAAAATGTGTCTTTCTTTTTTCACATATTAACGTGTGCTTATGAAATGGCTACCACTGGTCTGAACAAACAATAATAACATTTGATGGTACTCCCAATAATTAAGTATTAATTCATTTTATGTTGAATCCTTAACGAGCCCATTTGTAGATTCAGTTCACTCAGAATGTCATTTTTCGCTACACCTTGACTTGTAAGGTTTGCTACTATTTCTTGAATTTCTGCGCAACCTTTGCAGGCGTTACGAATAGCAACAATACTCCATTCTTTAATTACTAAAGAGAAAAAAAATTTTCATTATTTAAACTTTCTAACTGTCCGCAATACATACATGGATTTCGTGCATCCATATTAGTGCATTCGAATAATGTCGTCATGAGCTGGGTATCCACACAATATCCCTGATTAACTTTATTCTCGTAAAGAAGATTCGCAATGCAACGTACTAAAAGGGTTTTTAGTTCAAATGAAACTTCTGATTCGAAATCACGCGTAATATTCGATGTGAGTGCTACCTCCTCCAGTTTATTCTTTGGTGTATATATATTAGGGATAGATTCCTTACCCGCAACAACTAAACAACGCAGAATACTACTCACATTAAGGAAGAGCGCATGATCTACTGCATAGATAGGTGCGTATCTATCCCAACCTGAAGCACTGGCTATAACCCGTAGTAAGTCGCATGCTTGATGCGGTTGTATTTGTCGCTCTGTTGTGTAGCGCAACACACAGTCTGATTGCAATTTGAACTCTTTGGAGATGTGCTGCAGAAGGAACGAATGCACAGCGCCATTAGGACTATCATCCTGCAAATACCGAGTTAAGTAATTCAGAAATACGATGCGTTCTTCTGATTCTATTTGAGAGTAATATCGAACCGTGGAACGTCCATTTTTAACCAAAAAATGTTCAAATATAAAATGCAAAAATTCAATATTGTCATCGTACTTTTCTGCTATTATTGTACGCCAAACTTGTATCACAACGCTCAAAGCTTCTTTTTCAGCTAGAGCACCCGTATTACCATTAATCACATTGAAAATAATCATTAGCATTATATTAGTAATGCGGCCGATCGGCAGTGAGCTACATTTTTGAAGAATTACTTCTCCATGTCGGCTCCAAATTTTCTTCTGGGTAATAGGATTGTTAACCAGCGCATTGCCCAGCAATTGACCAACCAATTCTTGACAGCGAGGATTATCATTGTCGGAAAGCAACAAATGCAGGTATTCGTTTAATTCTTTGTGTGTAGCTATCTGTTCTTGATAAGCGGCACCACGAGCGCATAAATTTCGCAATATTCTGAGACTTTCCAGGCATTGGGTGTCGTTTCTTAATACGGCGCCATGCAGACTAAGGAGAACATCGATATTTTGTGTTAAATTTGCACTGCTGTCATCACTGAAATTCAAAATATTTGTTATAAGCTGAAAAGATTACGGTTTTCTGCTTACCACATGATTTCCTTTTGCTAAACAATTATCAATTTGATGCAAACAAATTACTTTCTAATTGTTTTACTTGCCGACAAGTAATATAAAAAAACTTTTAATTTTTTATTTATAATTTGTATCTGTCAGATTAAAAGTTGCCAAAAATGCAACCTTGAGTATTTGTGCGTGAAATAAGGGCTTCATACTAGCTTGTGCTTATTAATACCTGATCATGCACAATACGCATGCATGAAGTTCTTCATCTATTATATGAGCCGTTGCGTGCAAAAGTGGTGTAAGTCAGTTTTTATTTATTATTTAGATTCTCACCTTCAGGCAATAATTTTGGCCTCATTTAGTTTCCTACAAAAAGGTGCACATCTAGGTTGAACATGTGTACTATAAAGATGACTGTACATCGGGGAAATACATTTTATAAGAGCCCTATTTTGCACAGCACTTCTACAAAACTAATGTATTTTAAAAAATCTGATTTTGACTTACACCACTTTTGCACGCAACGGCTCATATATTAGAGCACGAAAATGCATTTTAATGCACCTCAATTTGAAGTTGCAGTAGCATTTATATATTGTATATTTCAGCAGACTGAAAATATGTTTTTGTTTAATGCTTCAAAATTACATGTGTCGTTGCAGTCGTTCGCTCGAATGAATTGCTATCTGTTACGTTTAACGCCATGACCTTGCACAAACTGCCAAATTTAAATTTTTGATTTAAACAATTTTCTATGAAAAAAATCAACTAAATAAAAAAATTATACTACTGATTTTTTATAGAAAAAAAATTTAAAAAATTTTTTTCTGCGGTGGCAGAAGGAAACAATTAACCAAAACATCAGTCATGATTTTATTATTTTTAAAAGTTAGCTATTCCAATATTTAACATTATGGGCGAAAGTTCAATTTTTACTTGGTTTCAAAACGATTTGCTTACCAGCTCACTCGAGTATAGATATGACATAATTCCACGATTTCCACAAAATGGTGTCTACAGCCACTATTATTGCACAACTCTTTTATAGCTACTTCTGATTACACTTCCCTAAAACCATTCACTACCTAACTTATAGTTCGACCGTTCGCACGTAGGCCACACACTATTCGATTTGTGCAACAAAAGAAAGCGAGTGGTAATGAAGCCATGCGACGGCATCAGCAGACTTTGAATTTTGTCGAGCGGCAAGCACATACATACTTGTATAGTGCATAGCAGCATAAAAAAGGCGAGATAGCAGCAATGACGATTATGCTAGCGCTAATGTAAACATCCATTACACAAGGCGATTTACACCGGCTTATTCACTGCCAATTAACCACAATTAAAGAAAGTTTCCAATCGGTTGAAAATTGCGAAATATGTAATTTTTTGAATCCTGCCGTAAAACGTGTTGTCAGTTCAAAAGGGTATGTGTATTCTGCTTTTATAATATGTACGGTAACGAATTCGTGTATCTATACTCCAAATCAATTTTTAGGCGGCGAATTGTGAAAGCTTTCCTTAGGCTGTCAAAGATTACATGAACAAAAGTTAAAACTCCAATTGTACTGACAATGTTCCGTATTTCCAATTAGCTAAATTATCGTAAATAAGATATGTGTGTAAAAACTTTAACAAGTGCAACATATTTGGTTTTTCACAGAGCATTGTCCAAGTCTGTGTACAGTAAGAGAATATTTTTATATCTGGCAATACTATCTTAAGGTTAGAATATATTTTAATTCTGAAAATATCTACTTGTATATTACAAAAGTTAATTAAATGAAATAAGTTTAAATGCCACCAAATTATAAAACGGACAAATTAAAAAGAAAACAAAAACGCGGGGCTGCGATAATTGAAAGAGAATGCAATATCCAAAGCAGCGAAACACCCACTCGTTTTTTGGCGGTTTTGAATGCGGGCCTTTGTACTGGATTAACGGAAGAGCTTGTACTTGGTACAGTGGAACCGCATGGTGAAGTAAGGCAATTGGTGATGTTGCCCAACAAATCGTACTGCTTCCTTGAAATTGCTACAGTAGCTGAAGCAGAGAATATATTTGTTGCAGCACATAACAAAGCTCAAATCGGACAAAATGATACGGTTGTTTTTCTGGCATATTTTGAGCAGTTGCCTGTAACGTCTGAAAATTTGTGGGAGAAGTCACTGCCAAAGGGACTGTTCCTTTTGAAAGATTTTGTATCTGAAGCTGAAGAAAAGGTGCTCATGTTGGCTGTGGAGGGGAAAGGACACAGTGCAGATTCGTTAAAACATCGACGTGTAGCGCATTTTGGATATGCATTTTTATATGGTGTTAACAATGTAGATCCTTTTAAACCATTACAGCAAAAAATACCCGTTGAGTGTGATAATCTTTGGTTACGATTTCAAGAAACGACAACCACACAAGGTATATTATCCGAATGGGTTGTACCAGATCAGTTGACAGTAAACGAGTATCATCCAGGTCAAGGAATACCAGCACACGTTGACACTCATAGTGCTTTCCTCGATCCCATTCTTTCGTTATCTCTATTGGGTAATATCGTTATGGATTTCCGGAGAGGCACTGAACGCATTCCAATTTGGCTTCCACGGCGTTCGTTATTGGTTATGTCCGGGGAATCGCGCTATGATTGGACGCACGGTATTACGCCTCGCAATATGGACGTCGTGCCAACTGAAAACGGATCTTTAACAACTAGCTTACGTACTAAGCGAATTTCGTTTACCTTTCGATGCTTACGACGTGGTCCTTGCAATTGTAAATTTCCCATGCTGTGTGATACGCACCTCCAAAATAAAGCAAAGGTATCAACAGTAAAATGCGAGGAAATTGCTATTCAGCTAGAGAAGGACAATGTACACAATATTTATAACCAGATAGCGAGTCATTTCAGCGAAACACGTCACACGCCTTGGCCGCAAGTAGCATCATTTTTAGGCAGCTTCGAGCCCGGCTCTGTACTGCTCGATGTAGGATGTGGAAATGGCAAGTACCTCAATTGCAATCCGACTTCGTTAATAATAGGATGTGACCGAAGTCAGGGGTTATTAGAAGTTTGCACTTCGAAAAGTAAAAATGTGTTTAGGTGTGATTGCTTGCAAGTGCCTTTCCGCTCTGAATCTATTGATGGATGTATTAGTATTGCAGTGATACATCATTTGGCGACAGCCGAACGCCGTTTAGCAGCTATACGTGAAATGGCACGTATTCTGCGAATAGGGGGCCGTGCTCTTATATATGTTTGGGCGAAAAATCAGCGCGCTGACAATAAAAAATCCAGTTATTTGCTGCAAAATAAAGCAGTCAACAAACATAAAATCACTGAGGAACAACAACGACAACGGCAGCAAAAACCAGAGACTTCCAATGCATCTTGTGCCAATCTTCCCATACATACCAATCGAACAGAATTCCTTCAACAAGATGTCCTAGTCCCTTGGAAGCTTAAGAATAATGACGTTATAAACGCTGTTTCTAAAGAAGCAACATTCTTACGTTACTATCACGTATTTGAAGAACAAGAACTCGAGCAGTTGGCAATAAACCTACCAGAAGTGAAACTATTGCAGAGCTACTATGATCAGGGAAATCATTGTATAATTTTTCAACGCAAATAAAACTAAATATTTTATAATTTTGAGGGATTGATAATTATAATTAAATTTATTTCACACAAACTTTGTGAGATTTTTTTAAATTCACACTAAATTTACACATAAAATATTAACGATCTTGTTATTTATTTTTAATTAATATTTAAAAAGGTTCCAATTGACATTTAAAAAATTTTAATTTTATTATTAACTACTATTTACTTTGTAATCAAAATATACAATTGAGATATTTGTAGTGAATTAAACATACACAAATTTGTTTGGCTCGGATAAACTTATTTGAATATACAAATAGACAGTAACAATATTTACCGAATAAATTTCCTTTATAAATAAATAAATAAGCCTTTTAAATCTGCTCATTTGGATTGCTTCAAGTAACTTGAAGTTTATCTTCTTAAATATGAAATTAAGTAAATTAAAGTCAAATAAATATACACGATTGCAAATAAGCACAAGATGTCGAAAAGTTTTGACAGTTGCTTGGGTACATTTTGGGACTCGAGTGGTTTATTTTAAAGATGTAGTCTGGTGTTCGAGTTTCAAAAAATCGATTGTAAATCGAACTGTAAAAATTTGTTAAAGATGCCAATAACATATACAAAATTTAAATGCTTGTATTTTATTTTATTATAATAAAAATTTCCCTAAATAAACCTTGAAAATTAGGTCGGAACACCAAACTACATCCTTAAAAGGTAGATGAGTCAGAAAATCATAGTTGATGCTAACTGCATTTTACATATAAACTATGGAACATAATAATATGTTATTGAAATATGCCTAATAATTTCATTGGTTTGTGCACGAGGTATTTTGGTCCAGAGTTACAGGTTCAAAACAACAAAAGTCGGCAGTTGCAATTAACATAGAAGAACTTTGCGGTTTTAAAAGTAACAAATTTAAAAGATTCTACAAATTTAAAAAATAATTTAAATAGAAAACTTATTCATCATTATGTTCTAGCGCTCTATATTCTAGATGTTAATTCTGCACTGTAAAGGGTTTTTCAATTATCCAAATAAATCGGGATAAAAATTTAAAAAATAATTGTGATTTAACTCGCAAATTTGGTAAGGAATGCAACATCGCCCTAAAAAAATAAAACATCGGATTCGAAAACTGCGGTGCAGCGTTATTTCTCCTTGTGAAGATATCGATATTAAAGCCAAAACATCGATGTTTTTGACTAAATTGATGTATCATTTGGATCCCTAGATTTGGTTGGAAATACAACAATTTCGTCTCAAAAAGTTATGTCAATTTTAAATTTTTGAAAAGGGGTGGAAAGTCGAGAAATGGTTAAATCCAAAAATTATATCTTTACCAGATTTATGTTATACGATTTTTACAAGAGAGGTGTCGTTAGAAAGGTAATTACTTTTCGGTAAGGCCTACTTTAGGATAAAGTGGCTTTATTTTGGGGAATTGGTACTTTGGTTTATACCATATATAAATTCAATTCAATGCGCTGAACAAATTAAAAATGACGCAAATGATTATCCATTATTGCAATTAAGTAGAGCAAAAGAGGCAGAGTAATTTGTAAACCTTTGAAACCTTTTATTTTTAGCCTGTTATTCGCAAAATAACATAACAGTTTTGCCCTTCTCTATGCTACGTTTTATTTTATTTTATGTGAAAAAAACGCTCGGTCGGCCCTTCGTGGGCTGTTATGGGATAATAATAGAAGTAGTAGAGCAAAATTATTAGGCACCCTTAATTAATCAAAATATCTGAGTGTACCTTTCTTTTCGGGAAATTTGTTTATATTTTTATTATTATTTTGCTAGCCAATTTAACACAGTTTATTGTGGCATGGTGAAATACACCGAACAATGTCGAAAGCGATGTAGTATTCATTGTTCATAAAACCTTCACACACAAACATTTCGCCAAAACTGGAGGCTGTCATGCATTCCTAGAGCATACTTTACAGTCAGCACTACAGTTCTTCTTACGTAGGTGTAATAAAGTACGAACACAATTAAGACCATGTTATTCAAAAATTTCTCACATTTTTTATAAGAAGTGTAGTAACCAAAGATTAAAGTTAGATTCGTCCACCCAGCGATATTTGGCGAGCCATAAACCAGCCCACTTCAGTCTTTTTCCTTCTTGTTCCTAGACAACCTTGGTTTTTTTTGTCTTTACACCCTTTTAGATCGAATTCATTGAGTCACCTTCTGGTTGTCCATTTTGTTATTTGCTTTTTAATTTTTTGATAGACCGGCAGCAGTTTGCTTCTTATTATCTAAAGAGGTTTTTATAAGAAGCGATCCTCACAAACGGTGGGAATTTTTTTTCTGCTTGATCTTGGTCGCGACACTTCAAAATTTTGGCTATTTTAAGCTGAAAATACTCTTCAGCGCTTAATAGTTAAATTTGGTCACATTGAGATGTGCTTAACTCGGAATTCTTGATCACTTTAGATAATTTGATTATTCATCTAGTTTTTAAACTTTTAACTATCGGCGTATATAGAAAACAAAAGATATCTGAATTCTTCCAGTTTTTCAGAAGAAGTTGGATGTAATATAAGATTCAAGAACGGGTTCTTTTCAATATAGTTTTCAAATACAGTGTAGCTATAGCTTTTGTTTTCAAACTTTGAAAGTGATTTTTTGATTTTGTGGTTTATCAAAGCTTTTGGAAACATCTTTTATTTAAAAAGATAGGGAAAAATTAAACTTGATTTAAAATTATGAGGTAATAATGTGAGCTAAAACGTTTTGTTAATTTTTATCCCCACGCATATTGACTCACGTTTTTCCGACATTGCGTTTCTGTGACATTATTAATGACTGTTTTTCACCATGTCAAATTCAATCAAATTTGCTAGCATGTTGGCAAATTTAATATAGGGAATTCTCTCTTTCTCTCTCTTCGACAGGGAATATGACATAGTGAAAACCAGGTTTAAAGGTCAACTTAATTTTTTTCATTAGTGAGGACACACGAGAGTGCATTTCGTAGAAATTCTGCATTTCTAATTTAGGTACACACCACAAAAATGGAATTTCAAATTCGTTTTCGTTTAAATAAAAATGTTGCCTTTCAATTGGAACTAGACACCAAGAATTTATAAAACAATTATGTATAATTGAAGGAATGGCAATGAGTTACTCTCCGACTCCATTATTTTATTTTTCCACTTAATAAATATTACAAGAGCATCTGTTATGAAAACAAAGTTAAAAAAAATAAAAAATGTATAAGATCTTAAATTTTCCTGTTTTTACAAACTTCTGTTTGAGGGTTGCTAGTTACATTCTCCATTTCAGATTCATTCCAAAGGAATGATTCTGAAATGCAGAATTTCATTTGATACTTTTTGTATGGCGAAATTCGGCATTTCAGACGCATTTCAACGAAATGCTAAATTTGCCTGAAATTCACTCTCATGTGTCCGCGCTATCAGGCAAGTTCTTTTAGTCTATATATACTCATATGTACGTTTCAACTATATCATCAGTCATCATCATTTAGTCCATTATTTAAATTTTAAGCTCTAAATAATACAGACCCAATCAAAAAAAATAATTTAGCCTTAGTGATTCCTGCTTGAACACGCACGATTTGTATATCAATTATTAATCTTTCATGTGTATAAATAAACTAAAATCATAAAACTTTAAATAATTTGCTTTAAACTTAACTTTAATTCCATTATATGGAAAAATTATCGAAATATATAATTAGTTATAGATTCTAATAAATAAACTTATGTTTAACATTTATTGTAATTTTGGACCACGAATTGACAATTCCATTAGATTTTCTTTTTTTTTTTATTTAATTAGTTCTTTTTTTTTTTGTAGTAATCATTGACTAAGTTGGTGAATTTGTAGACTAGAGACGAAGTGTATTATATTTTTCTTTATTAGAATAAATTGATGTGTATAATACACCAAAAAAGAAACATTTGTAGTTGCAATTGGTTTAAAATCTAGTTATTTTTAGTTTAATGTATATTTAAAATATTTGTTTTAGTAAAGCTTACACCGTTTTACTTACTACACATACAGAAAACTGGAGAATAAAATTTACGCACACACATACTATGCTTATGTCTAAATAAATATCTGATACAAGTATGTGTAGCTATTTATGCTCTTAACATGTTTTAAAAATATATATTTTGCTCATAAAACTTTTTTACGCATATTCATATTCTTATTTAATTAAGTTTTGGTCTCAAATTTTTAAAATAATATGTTTTGTTTATCATTAATTTTAATGTGATATGCCGCGTGGTGGGTAAGATGCTGTGGCATAACCTCAAAGTCTGTGTACATGCTTCTTAAAAACTGACGGATAATTTACAAACGTAAGAATTAGGTTTGGAAAAAGCTTGCAAAATGTTTGTAAAAGATTTTTAAGTAATCGTAGAATAAACTAAAGTGAATCCTCGGAAAAGATTCCTTACTGTAAGAATTTTGTAAACGTTTGGAATAAGTATTCCTGTAAGGTATTCGTAATTTTTTCTTTTTAATAGGAAAAATATAAATTCATATGAACGACAGCATTTGTAATATTATTACCTTTGTGATTTTGTTTTTAAATTGATTTAAATAAACTTAACCCTAACATCATTGCATTTTGATGACATTATTGGGTTTCGGGATACAATTCCATGACATAATTTGTGAAAAAAAAACATAACAAGTCTTCCAAACCAAATAAGCCATTTCCTGTGAGCTTGACTTCATATGCTATGTATGATATACCACAACTAAAGTTCAATCAAAAAATTAAATATTGAGGTTATGCTTCGCATCTATAGTCAGTTACCATTCGAAATAACGGAATAAATAGTTGACTTTTGTTTTTATTAAATCGTTGCTTAAATGTGAGTGAAGAAAAACGAAGGCATTTTCGAGACATACACGAGTGAAAGGGTTTCTTACTTATATCTAGTTTATTAACAAAATTTATAATATTAAAGCCTGAAAGGTTTCATTTTTCTTTAAAGCTGATGCCATTCGTTTTTTGCGAATATTTTCAGTCAAATTTTAATTTCAATTGAATTTTTATGATATAATCTTGTAGAGATCGTCCGAAACATTTATGTTAGTTATAAGCTAAAAGGGTAGAACTTTTGAGTATCTAGTTGTACAATTTTATATTATCCAATGCGAGATGTTCTCATGCTTGATTTGAGTTGTACGTCGTTTCTCATAATTTTGATGTTGCACCACTCCCTTCAACGCCGATATTAATGTGAGTCGGCTGCTTAGATAAATGTTTCGGCTGTCATTTGTTACAAGCAGCCAGTTGGTGGCGGGTTTTCTTGCGTCGGTGTTGGCTCCGACACTGAAACCATTGGCAATGCGCTAATTTTTGGCTTAATATTTTTTACACCTTTTAAAGTAAGCGATTTAGGGCTGCTGTGTGGCGACGAAGAGGCATTCGATGAACACTGATGAATTAGCACACGTGATTTGATTTCCGTTGCCGGAACGAGTATGAGCTCCTCAACGGTATCGGTGGAATCGTGGGAAGCAGAATTCGTCGATGATATTGTGGAGTATGTCGATTGTGACGGTAGCTGTTGTTTTTGGATGGGCTCTACTGTGCCATTCGATGCAGCAAGTGTTGAATCTTTCATGAAGGCGGGTGGTGCTTCGATAGATATACTGCCCACCACCTTATTGGCTGTAGTTACAGCTGCAGAGTGGCCACCAAGCATGCTGGTAGATGTAGACGGGGCACTCGTTGGATCGGCATTTGATTTTAGCACTGAAAGTATGCGATTTTCACTGGTTTTACGGCATTCCTGCAATTCAATAGCAATGCCATCCTTAATATCTTCTTCCTTAGATTCCTCGGCATTTTCGTCTGTGCACCATTGACGTTTGTTCTCTGAGAAGCTTTTCTATTTAATAAATTAAATATATATATGTAGATATATGTATGGTGCATATGTATGTTTTTAAGTTCAATATTATATGTTGAAAATAAGTAGTTACCTTACGCCCATTATCAGTGATGTTTTCAGCACTTCTCGCTTTCCGACAGAGAACACTTTGTGAACCATGACGTCGCAAAAACTCTATTGAATCAAATCCTCTACCCTCTGAAGATACAAAGATTGCAGAATTTATGCGACTGCGAGTGCAACGCTCTGAAATCGAAGCTGAGTGTTCCTCCTGTAACATATGAAAATGCTAAGAAAATAAATGATGAGCAATGATTAATTGCAACACAAAAAATTATGTGGAAGAAGCTTACACGACTATTGCAGTGCAAGGGTTGGTACGTAAGTGCGCCGCATTCACTGCTATCAAACTGAAAAAGTCAAAGTTGAGACTTTAGTTCATCAGTAACAAGATACTGGCGCACTTAAAAATATATACATGTGTAGGTATTATATACAAAAATGAAAATTGTTTTTATTTACATAAATAACACTGCCCGGTTAAACTTTTTTGAATTCATTCTTTGCAATTTTTTTGGCTCTTTTGGTTTATTTTGGCGAGCTGTTTTTAAAATTGAAGACCATTTTTAAAAAATTTTTATGTACACTGGCGGGCAAACGGTGGCGGTGAACGAATGAGAAAACAATTTTGAGACACGATGAATAGTCCAGAATGTTGACAAATCGAAAAAAACAAGGGCAGAAAAGTTTCTACATATTCAGCACATACGAAATTTCATAAATTTTGATCATAAGTTTCGATTTTCTAGAATTTTCTGGGAAATTTTTTTTCAAATCCTTTAACTCTGTTATTGCTTTAATTTATTGGTTTGATGACAAACTTTATGAAATCTTTTATTTTAGATTAAATAAGAAAATAACACATTTTTCAAGTTCCGGGAAAAATTGTTTTATTTTTTTATTTTTGCCGCCCAATTGATTTTCATGTGGATTTAAAAAGAACTGTAAACATTAACAGGTTAAGATTTTCCGAAAAACTTTTAATGTAAATTTCAAGGCGTTTGGAAAACTTGCCAAAATAAAGGGTTTCCGCTACTATCGAGCAGTATCTTAACTTTTTAGAAATTTTTTCTCCAGTTGATAATTTTTGAGGGTTCATCAAAACCCATTCTAACCCATCCAACAATCCCTTGCTATATTTATCCCTTTAGTTATCTATCTGGCATATTCTACCGTACATACATACATACAGTACTTCAAATAAATCAATAATCTGCACACGCAATTATGGTTAGTACATAGGTACTACATTAAATTTCAATAGCCCTATTTACAATAGCACAGCTAAATATTTTCGCACAAACTTTCTTACAGCTATAAAATTCTGTTTATTCATATTTTGCAAGCTGAATGTGAAGTACAAGTTCTCGTTTAATTTTATATCATCTTTTATGGTTTTAATAAAAATGTATCTGTATTATTTTGTTGCCATTTATTTTCCATGTCTCTTAAGATATTCTTTAGTTATGTTTAAGTTTTTCTTGGTTAACAAAGTGTATCTTTGCAGACGCAAAGAATTAAAGAAAGTTTTTTCGAATTCAATTTTTTATCTGGTTTATAATTTTTTCAATTATTTAATGTTTCGAAAAAATATTTGGCCGTTTTATTACGTAAAATCTTCAGGCGACTCTGTTTTTTGTTTCACTTATTCAAATTAAAAATGTCTACATTAGTGGGTATTTCCAAAAATATTTCGGCTTCCACAAGCTATAACTTACTATTTACAAGAATTCTATTACAGTTTGATTACACAGAACATCAAATTAGAATTGCTGATTTTCGGGGCGACGAATAGACGATTTTGTTCTGAAATAAGGGCACTACTATGAGTAATTTTTCTAAAGACATACATGTATAGACAACGTTTTTCTTCATTACATCTATTTCTCCCACAGTATGGACCAGATACGAATTTGATGTCTGACGTAAAGTTGTCCATTTCCTAACCTTCCTCTTGAAAATGGGGTTTTAAGTCTCGTTTTTCGATAAATGGCCGATGGGAAAAAACTGTTGAGAAAACTATTAATTTGTCTTTTGGGGAAAATGCTCCCTGTTAAAAATTGTGCGGAGGGGGTCTTAGAACATTGGAATGATCTACGAGATACACATTTGAATTTTTTGCATTAGAACCAAGGCACTCCCACTACGTAAGTAAATAATGGAATATTTGGAATCAAATCTGTAATTCTGTGTTATGATTTCAAATATTAGTAGCTTATATAGGATATTGAAAGATTAAGAACTATCACTAAGATCACTGATGAGGAATTGTGGCGGATTCCGAAACGGCCGTCTGATTTGCCCGTCTCTATATACATTGTTGTTGTGATGACTACTTTTGTTCATTAACCTGTTTATATATAACTTCAAAGAATCGTTTATTGTTGTAATTACGTTAGGCTCACATGTGGAGCCAACAGAAATTAAAAAAAATTTTTAATAGGCTTAAAAAAAATGTTGGCTCCACATGGAATTGAATGTGTTACTATAATAAACCATAAGACATCTTGGTTGTTTTTCTATCTGAGAACATTTGCGTATCCATCCCTTCTGGGTCCTTTTTAGCCCTTATCTGGAAAAATTGCCTCTTTGCCCTAACAGAGGGTTAATAAGTTCTAAAAAAATGTTGCTCGTGAAATTTTACTATAGCTTACTAGGCACTTGAAACGTGTAAATTTTATTTTTAAAATTACCACGAACAAAAATGTGAGATGGGAAAGAAATAAAATATTTATAAGATAAATTAATAAATGCAAAATTCAATGTACAAAATTGTACAGTATTTTTTAAAAATATTTTGGTTTTTGAGTTCGCGTGCATGTTTGATGCCCGTGATAAATCTAAGCTCAAGGTTACACAGTTCTGATGTCTAGTAACGCATTGCAACACTTTAAGCGTAACATTTTTTCTAAAATATTTTTATAAACAAAAGAACTTAAAACTTTTTTTAAGTGTTCTTAAAATTTTATAATTTCTAAACGTGTTACTATAATAAGCCATAAGCATCTTGGTGTTATGGTTATGGGGCAAAAGATCGATTTCTCGAATGTTCAGAAACGGGCAAAATTTAAAACCGCTTTAAAAAAAATTACACGTTAAGGCAGAAAACTGAGTTAACAACAGTGCTCTAGAGCACTTTTGCTATCCAACAAGCATACTCTGTTCTCAATCGTAATTTTCAGAGTTTATAAAAAAAATTTCGAAGTGAGGATTTTTTCAAATCTCATAACTCAATACAATAGAGTCATTCCATATGAAATCGTCTGAAAAATAAAAATTTCGTTGCTTTTCCATTCCAGATCTTGCTCAAACTTTGCGAAAATCTTCTTTAGGGTTCCAAAGAAGGAAATCCGACGTCATAAATTTTTCTCATGCTCCACTTCGCGCCAGCGCAAATTAAAAAATTGGAAAATTGTAATTTTAATGCTTTCTTTTTTTAACAGTAAAATTGGTTTGGTTAATTATATCTTTGGTCTGGTCTGGAAATATTTAATGAAATGACCTCAGTAAATCTAAGTTAACACATATAAAGAATAAAGAATAAACAAAAATATAAATAGGAAACACGATAAATCCGAATTAAAGATAAAAAGTATTTTAAATGAAAGTAAATACAAAAGTTTCTTTTATTTTAAACGTAAGTTACGAAATATGTATTTCTGAGAGAGAGAATTCCGTTTTGCACGTTATGAATTACAGAAAAGAAAAAAATATAGTATGAACATCCATTAGTTTATTTCCCAATCCTAACAAGTTTCAGACATGAATAAATAGCATTTATATTTATATAGAATTTTTAATTAAAAGCCGTCATTTTAGCATTTGTGCAGATTTTATCTTTAACGTAGCCCCAAAGAAAAATTTTCTGTCAACGTCTTGGAATGGATAAACCAAGGGTTTATGCCACACTTGTTTTCACGAGCTGGTGTCTTCACATCTCTAACTTGTATCAGACGTTTGGATTTGTTGATTAAACTTATAATTGTTGACCGGTGCCTCATAATAACTAAAACAGTACGAATCTTACGAACCATTTCGGGGTAATATTCTAAGCTTCTGTAGTGAGTTTTCAATATTTCAATGCTTTGTTCAAGTGAATATCGTTTCATTTTCGTTAACTGCATAGTTTTTACTACTCCAATATCAGAGAACGACAGCCGCAACGGTGGCACATGAAAAATGCCTCTTTGATAGGCATAAGAGATCTTCACATGATTACCCATATAACTGTTAATATGTACAAATAACTCTAGTATGCCACTAAATTGAAATTGTTGTTTTCGACATGGAATTATTTTCGGATTAAAAAAGAGAAATTGCTGCCTGCATTTTCATTTAAATCTTGTAAATTCAATTTAAAATCGTAGCGAAACTAGATGATTTAATAGGAGGCCGAAATTTAAATCTGACATCACTTTGGTTATGTCACAGATAAACAGCTGATATTATGGTTAATAATAACATTTTTCGATTACAATTATAATTTAAATATACTTCCAATTGAGGGAGCGACTTAAAATTTCATGACTTTTCCTAAAATGTATATAAAAATTAGTACTATACCTTTTGTACAAGGATAATTATAAGGATATGTTGATGTACACATCACATTCGTGCCTCGTTGTGCCTGGCCAGGCCCCTATACATTTTTTATCGAAATGTATGAAATATAATTAAATTTTTTCCGGATATTTTTATTTTTCAATATTTTTAAGTGAGCTGGTAGATCAACACATGCAATAAACAGTGGTAATAAAAAAAAAAACAAAATATATACCTGCTGGGTATATAAATCTGTTTAAATGCATCACCAAAATCGTGATGTTTTCATACAAAAATACATGCATGTAAATGTATAGGGCCTGCCCAGGCATCATATGACACGAATGTGACAATCCGAACATGTGCCCAGTAGAAGGTTAAGCATGGGCATTAACAATTACACAATGCGACAAAAAAAAACTACAGCCACTTTTATGGAGGCCTAGAATAAATTGTAAGTCTCGTAAAACTTAGACAAATGGTGTGGAAGAAATTTCCCATACACCCCCAAAATCTTATTTTATGGTCGAAAAACCATTTCGTACGTACCACACAACATAATAGCAAATACAAAAAAAAAAAAAACAGATAAAATAAGGAAATTGAAAGGAAACTGATACTTTGTACGTTTAAAACTTGTATTTGGCAAAACTAATGGCCTCACGAGCGATAGAAAAAGTGTTTATACTTATGTATGTATGTGTGTTGGTGGGGATAAGAGTAGTTATTGTGAAGTTGTGTGCGAGTTTTATTTTGTGGTGTGGTGTGCATTGCGGTGCGGTGCGGTGCGATTTACACAGGCGATGATAAACACATACATATGTAAATATGTGTCAACAGCGGCAGAAGAAGAACTACAAAATATACCGGATGACCGAAAATTGTGATGTAACGAACGTCTAGCGTTGTGCAAACAAAGCGAAATTTATCGAAAAAGAACTTACGCTGATTCGTTCAGTGTGATTGATTTTTTGGTTGAGCGTGGAGGAGTCAGTATTGATGGTATCACTCGCTACCATGCTGTGACACTTGTATTTATGCAATGACGAGGATTCCCGACTTTCACGTGAATCCTCCCGACTACGTTCGGCGCACGAGAACTGTCGTCGATATTGACGTCGACGACGGAATGCACCCGTGCCACTCAAACTAGCATATTCCCCACAAGCTGCTTGGCCAATAGGTAGTGGTGTTGTACGATATAAACAGGGATCGTAGCTGAACTGGCGTCGACGCCATTGCTCATATTGACGATAATGGCTGAAAAGACGACGTCGTCGCAATATCAATTGTTTTTTGGCCTCTAACAGCTCGAGGTCGTCGTTGTGGCGCTCCACTGAATTCTTTAGTATGCTACGTTGGTGTGTGAATCTTTTCTGTTTTGCTTTATGTTCCGATTTGGGTTTCGTTTGTAATAGTTGTTTCTGTTGCTCATGGAGCGAACGGTGATCGTGTTGCAGTTCGATTTCATCGTCATCGTCGTCATCGCCATCATTATCGATATCGTCGTCAACATTGCTGTCATGCTGCGGCGTTGCTACTGCAGCAGTTGGGGTATCTATGCTCTCATTTTTAAAGTAGCTTTCGGATGGCGCAACACCATCACCATGTGCTGGTTGCTAGCTCTCTACATCGGCCTTGTGCAATAACGCAAATTGGCACCCACAATCACGTTCCAGCTCACGTCGCGGATATTGAAAGCAGCGATCAAAAAGTCCACAGCCCTCACAGCGGGGCAGACACTAATAAATTTATAATAATTAGCCATTTATCAGTTTAACTATCGGAAAGTATAGTAGCTGTGGATAGGTTAGTGATTGGGTGGATGTGTTGTGAATATGTATAGTCTTAACGTAAAAGAGTAAAGCAGCAGAAGTTAAGAAATAGAACAGTAAAATGGCGACTATAATAGAAGAACTACCGGGCTCATATAAAGCTCCCCTATACTACTTACTAACATGCAAACATATATGTAGGTATGTGCATATACGAGTATATGTAGCTTGTTCAGGGAACTTTTTTAAGAGCTGATAAAATGTATGCGAATGATTTTAAAATATTTAATTGTGCCGGATACTTTAAAAAGGGGACAATGTTGAAAGCTCTAAAAAATTAAATTCCCAATATTTTTTCTCATGATTGCCTAAATGCGTAGCAACATAAGCCAACTTGAGCAAAAACTGTGAAAATTTTGAGAGAATATGTATAGTGACCCAAAAATGTCTGCACGTAGAACAATACTTCAAATAAAAGTACAAAAATTATCTTTACCATACAATAAATGCTGCAACACTGTCATAATCCAAAAAAAATTAAAATTCGAGTTAAGTATGCAGAACAAACTGTTTTTTGAATGCTTTACTTTGTGTAAAAAAATCATAACAGTATCCCATAAACTCTTCCCGTTAGAAGATTATTTGTCATTGCATTCTTGGGAGCGATAGCTCATTAAAAACTTTAAATGAGATTTTTTATGCAAAAATAATTGCTATTTAATCCTTTATCCTGTTTAAAAAAAAATCAGAATGGTATTTTAGAACTCTCCTCGTGAGAAGAAAATTTGTCGTTATGCGCTCTACCAAGTGATAGTTCATTAAAATCTTTAAATGAGATTTTCTTCAACATTTGTTTTTTGACTTATGACAGTCTTGCAGCAAACGAGCGATTTAAAGTTAGTCTATCCGATAGGAAAATTTTATTTAAAATTGTTTATTTTGTATACTGTATAAACTTAACATAGAAAAATAAATAATTAATTTACATACATACAGAAGCCCATTGCTTATTCACAGAATAACTATTCACCCAAATATTGAAGACCTTATATTAAAAGTACAGGTATTACAATAATGTGATTAAAATAATTTTTGTTTAGTTCACTTTAGTAGCACCTCTATTTTTTTCTTCGGAATCAGTTTAAAGCTTCATAAATAATTTTTAAATCTGGATTGTGGTTCCTTGAAGTGAAGTAAAATCTTTTTCATTTAATAATCAGAACATCTAAAATACTTTAAGTCCATATTTTAGAAACTATGCCAAATTAAAAATTATGAACGAAGGTTGCAAACAATTCACTGAACATCAAATAATAATGCGCTAAAGGGGAATATTGAAATAATATTCAATAAATTCTTACTATTTCTTCTCTTCCAGATTATTGAGTTCCAAACACTCTGCAAGAATGAACCGCCATACACGTGAAATGTTTTATCTAAAGTTTTTATTTTTATTGTATCTAAAGTTTTAGGTTTAATAAGGTTGAGTGGTTGCACCTCCGATTACCCGAAGAAGCCCAATTACTGCAATAAAGTTTTGTGATTTAGTCAAATAGCAAAACTTCAACAGTATGCTGAGGTTGACGTTAACAGCCTCACCTATACTTCATAGCAAAGGTTTGCGAAAGGTTTTTAGTCTATATCTTGTTAAAGCCGGGCAGTCACACAGGAAGTGTTTGAGACTTTTGATCTCTTCGATATCATGACGGCAGAATTCATTATAGGGGACACCCATTCTCGCTGCATGCGAACCAACCACCCAATGCCTCGTATAAAGAGCTGGCAATCATGCGATTTCCACCCTGGAAAAAGATAAGGGTTCTTTAGTTTTGGGGAGCTTACATTGAGGCCACATCGTTCTTAACGTGGTGCAAGTTGTTAAGCCTCTCCATCTGAGGTCGGATTGTTGAAAGAAATACGTGAAAATGTTTCTTTTAACGCAATTTAAAGGAGGTAGAACCTGTTCCGACTAAGAAATGTTCAGCGAAGAACCATATCTTTCCTGAGCATCGGCATTCTCATTTCAGCTACGCAAATGAGTGTTTAGTTAATGTATTGTCCAATTCTGACAAGTCCCCTTTTGCACTTATCGATTAGTTTTGATTTGGAAATTCAATCACGAATTAACCATCAAAAAGAATCGCTACATTTTTGCCTTTCGGTACATTGTATAAAATTGCCCTACTAGCTTGTAAAATAGCGGTATTCGCTGGCACACGCTAGAAGAGTCTGTCAAACGGAATAAACTAGATAGGTCTAGAGGAGGAGACGACCTCGATAGTCTAGTGGGTAGTGCACTAGAATTTCATCCGGGAGGTTCGGGTTCGACTTCCGTCTTCGTCTGGTGGTTAATTTTCATAACTTTCTTATATTCACTATCAATATGAAGTGTAAGAGAATTATAAGAAAGTGTACAAGTGCACACGTTGGTTGGTAATTTGTCATCGCCGTTCAGAATCGGCGATAAATTGTAGGTCCAACTATGTGGTATCACAATGGGCCGTTCTGGCCTAAGTGTGTCTCTCGATAGCCACTCCAACCTAACCTAACTTAGGTCTAGAGGGTGCGAGCGCCCATTCCACAGTCCATTTTTGACCCGTACGTTGAGTCTCGTAGGAATTAAAGTTTTCAAGTTTTAGTTATCAAAACAAAGTTTTGGAATGATATAATCGGTTATTTGCGGTACCAGGTAGGTACCTACCGGTAGGCCATTGATTATACTATTGTGGTCATGCGATCTAGAGGTCCAGCATTCTGACTCTCTGAGTCTAACTGCACTACTACCCACTAGGACTTTGACGTATGCATCTAATGAAATCTATAATTTTACTCAACCGATTCGATTTAAAAAAATTCGATTTTCATCATTTTGCACTTTTTTGTTGATGCAAAAAATACGAAGAGTGAGAGTCTGAGAAATTAAAATTCTGATACTATTCTGTCTGATCTACATGAAAATGTGCTTCAAAAATATTGCATTATGTTAGGTTAAGTTGGAGTGGCACCTTTCTGTATGAAAGCACACTTAAACCCATTAAAGGCTCATTGCTGCACTACTACCAAGATCTTTGTATTATGAAAATTTTAGCTGATTTGTGGAATCTGTTAATTAATTCATTAATTTGTGTTTTGGTGTTCCTTGGTAGGTATGAAATTGAGAAATCTGAAGTTAGTGCAGCTTAAAAATTTGGTTTTATAACCCAGATCTAATAAAATATTGGGAAGTCACGAGTTGAGAACTTTTCTTATAATAGTAAATCATTTGATTCTCATATATTCCTCAATTTACAGGTCCTTGATTTTGATTTTCCTTGATGATATATTAATATATGTATGTATATTAGTAGAGGAAAGTAGGTCTAAAATGAGACTCAACTTTTAAGACGAAGATTGGAACAATTCCAAGTTCAAAGTCCATTAAAATTTCGCCAATTAAATAATAATTAGTCGGTTAGGCCCCAGTAACTGGGGCTATTTTTTTTTTTGTTCAAGAAATCTCTTTATTGTGTTTGTTTTGTTATTTGTGTATGCAGATAATTCGTTAGATAATTCTGAGAAATGCCGTTACTCATGTCTTCTCTCTCTCTCTCTTTTGTTATTTACTCCCGCTTAAGCAATGATTTTTACAACGATGACTGCATTTTAAAGAACTAGGAGTGAATTTTAAAGAACTTCCGACGCTAATATTTGTCTAACCTACTCGTCAAGCTCTTTAAATTGATATATAATATGATAGTGTAGCACTTCTGGATCTTCTGGAATAAAATTGTAGTTACACTAATAAATGTATAGAAGATTGGTTTTGGAAAAAAGAAGCTTTTCCAATACAAAATATCTAGAGAATATTAACTGCAATATGTCTATATTAAATTGAGAGCTAAGTCCATCTAATTGATTACCATTTATGAATACTGGTAGATTAGTTCAGTAGATACTAAAATCATTTCTTCAAAGAATGCATACAATTTTGAGCAACTATACACATGTACTCACTCATACATATGCAATTATGTCGTGCCAAAATCAAATGAAAACTTTTGTTTTTAATCAGCTGTGTAAATTTTGATAAAACTTGAAAAAATGCGAAAGGTAATAAATAAATATAAATATTATAAAAATCTGTAGGTAGATACCTTAACAAGCATATCTGGGTGTAAATTCTAAAAATAAAATATTAAAAGAAAATATTTAGTAGGTATAATTTTTATATTTTAGAATAATGTAGAGTGGAGGAAAAAAACTTATCGCCAATTTTTTTATATACCACTGTGAAATTCAGCATTTTAAATGATAGTAAAATATCGATGTCAATGTTACTCATACGACCCAGCGAACTTACTTTCAACAATTCTTTGTAATGTGTATTTCTATTGTGAGAACACTTTCCATCACTGCTTATTACAATAAATACCTGATGCGAATGTTGTCCATTGCAAACACCTCCACCGCACACACCAGTGCCTGGGACCTTAAGTTGCTCGTGCTTATAGTCGGGCTGGTAGGGTAGCAGCATGCGTATTTTCCCCCAGCGATTGAAGAATAATGCAATAGCTCCGGCCCACACCATCAGGACGATTAAAACGATTCCGATTTCGACACCTCGTATCTGGCAAAAAGAAAAAAACAAAAATGAAACATAAGAACGAAGTAAACAAATAACAGATTAGGATATTGCTCCGCATGGCAAACAGCTCAAAACAAATATACACAAGAACGCATACATATGTACATTAGGGTGAGTGTTATTTTTGAACTCTTCAATTTCTTAATTTGGAAACGAATGATAAAAAAAATTATTACGTGTTAAATTTTATCCTGGTGTAAAGGTTCATGGGGGGGAAGGACTCAAGGTCTTTAAAAATTGAATTTCCTTAGTAGAAAAACTGCACAACAGTAGTTATGAAATCGACTATTTTTTAACCGATTTAAAAAAGTCCATATTGAAAATATTGGAAAAATATTATTCTTTTGGGATGCAGACCTTTTAAATAACTTAACTGCTATAAGAATATCAAAGATAGACTGTGCTGTAGAATTATTTTCTTGTTATTGCCACTGGAAGTAGACAACAATTTCACTTGAGATTCCTGTTTCAAAATTGGACTAGTTAAGACGTGAACCTCAGGAAATTACTAAATGAAACTGCCCATCAAACGATAGTATGGAACCCTTAATACAGTCACTTGAAATGAAAATTCGTACTTACGGAAAACTTAGGAGGAGATTTAGTCATAGTACAAGATCGACTATTGCAGACACTTCACTATGGTGCTGCTGAGGATTTGAAGACTTTGATTGATTTTATTGTTACTTTCAGTGCCCGTTATCCCTGTACTTGCCTTGGAGGGTTTGCTACGTAAGTTCTTTCCTATGCTATTCCAGCACAATAATGCCCACTTAAAGCTTTCTTAATGGTATGCAATTTGAATCGTAATGTCACGGCGGATAGGGGTATTGAACTTATGGAAGTGTTCAAGAAAGTATTCACCAAGAATGAGCAGCAAAAGAAACTGCGCTGCAAGTTGTACGGGGTTATTGCGCTAAATGAAAAAGATGTCAGCGTAAATAACGGTCACCCTAATGTACAAGCAGCATAGGAGCAAACAAGAACTGGAAAAATGGCGTATAAATTTAACAATTTCCTCTCGTCCTTAAGCCCGTTTGCCTGTATTACTCACCGTTGGAAGTTCCCGATGTGTCCCATGTGGCAAAGTATTCGTCGCTGTTGAAGTAACATCGTCGTTGCTAAAAATACTGCTATTTGCTGACACTCTGCTACTCAAGTTGCTGCCGATAGTAGCACCTGCGTTGATACCACCTGCAGTGCCATCAATAGAGTCTGGGTGTAATGGAATCTTTGGCATATCTACAAACGCGCGTGCGGGTAAGTACATACACATACATACATACATGAGCATATTCGAAAGTACAGCAATAAAATATACGATGGCAATACGAAACAATAAAATATAAAATTCGATTAGTATATATATTATACAATGCAAATATGTATGTAAGTATAAAATACATGTATCCTCCAGGTAGTAGCTGGAGCTGATTGCATTGTGCTGTGTCTATTTACCTAAAGTTCTAAATATTATCTGTCTGCTGCGGTACTTCTTTCCAAGCCAAATAGCGGTGACTGCAATCGAATATTGTGTGCTAGGCGATAAACGATCTAAAATTATTGCCTCGCTATTACCTGCGACATCCTGGACGACCCTGTAACTTAAATTAATTCAATTACCACCCTTTGCCACAAACTACAAACGCGACAGTAATGCTGAACATATGTCTAAAAGGCACAATTACATTGTACATATTTATATATGCACATACACATGCACGGGCAAATAGTTAGATGCAGGCGGCAGTCTACACAGTACAAATATACAATAGTCTACACCAGTGTTCTTCAAACTATCCAGTATCGGGGCCTCTTCTTACTTGGAAGTGAATGGGTTCTCCCCTCTCAAAGGGCCACGACCTTTCACTTTGAAAAATGCTGGTCTATAAAATAGTAGAATATAACAGTGGTTTCCAAACTGTTTCGAAATTCTCAATAAAATTTCCAAAGATCGCAGAACACTCTATATTTTTCGGTTATCACGTCGTATGAATTTGATTGATTTTTTTTTCGTTTGGGAACCACTGCAATTTAATATTAAATATACATATTTAAAGCAAACTATTTAGCTATTCGAATTAAGCAAGCCAAGTCAATTCTATAGACATATGTACTTAAATATTTATACGCATGCATACACATTGTTTGGTATTAGGAATGTTAACAAAGAAACTCTAGGGATTATGAACAGCGAATTAAAAACGATAAAATTATTATGAAACTTAGGTCAGTCTACCTACCTCATTTTTAGGCAATATTTAAAGTTTATTCCATTGAAATGTAAAAAGATATGAAATAAGTAAGTGCAACCAAATGTTATATGTATACATTAACGGATCCAAAAGGAAGGGGGGTTTCGGGGTTGAACCCCCTCTCTTATTGATGAATTTCATACATTTTCGTTTATTGGCAATGATGGAAAAAAGTTTTAGGGAGCAAAAAAACTAAAACCACCTCTTAGGAAATCTGGATCTGGATCCGCTATGTGACCAACACAAAGTACTGCGGTTTGGTCTTCCTTCCAGATAATGTCAACCAGAAAATAAAATCTTATGGACAAAATTTCAGGAGATATGGAAAAAGAACTGGCAAAGTCATGAACCACAAATAAATCACATTTGAAAGCGTTTGAAGAAGTACATATTGAAACTTAAGATGAGATAATACTAAATCCAGTTCAAACATTAAATTCAGATAGTTTTACTGAGATGTAATCTTACTTTGGTCCATTGCTATAATTTTTTCTTAAGACTTTACTAAATAATAACAAATCGGTGGCCCCAACAAAAGGCTTTTAGCTGCGTTTTATATTCTAATCAAATATGTTACTCAATCATTGCAATCGCAGGCTGAATTAATTGAATTATTTTACAGCTTTGTTAATCGGTAATAATCTTTTTAAATTACATACAATGTATAAAAGTATGCAGAAAACATTTTGGCTGCAACTAATTGAAGCCATCCAATTAGAAATCTATTTATGCAATGGTTATCAAGCTTTAAAAAAAATAACGAACCACCCTAATTTTTTGATAATTCATGAAACTATGAGTACTCAGATTTCGGCTTAGAGCTTGCCTTTGGCTGTCTGCTAAATTCACAACTATGCACTCTAAATGGCATAACTTAAAAACTATTTATACTAAAAAGTATAGAAACCTAGAAAGGCTGTTGATGGAACTCATTGGTCAGTACTTGATAGTGCTGGAGAAGCTCACAAATATTTATTTATTTATTTCGGTATACGGATTACAGTAATCTTACAGGCTAATTAATTTACTTAAAGAAACTTAGAATACAAAAGACTTTGAATAAATTAGTCAAATAAAGCAAATATCACAATTCCAAGCAGTGTTATAATTATTGCAAAAGCGAATGCATTTTGCGATTGGCTCATTGGACTATGATTCAGAAACCCGATTTGGCGGCATAAACTTAAATAATGAAGATAGAGCTCTGAAGCCACAAGCATATATTTAAAAATGGGTGTAATTGGTGGACTACCACGCCCACCTCTCGAACAACCAAGAGTTATATATGTAGATATCTTAGGAAATATACATGGTGCGTTGTTGAAGAAGAAGATGGAAGAGAGATGTAAGTAATACCTACCAAGAATCATGTAAATCTAATATTTCATAAAAATCCAATATTAGCTGTGTTTTATTCGCCAGTCAGTTTAACATGAGCGAATAAAACGACCAAGTTGTTAAGTCTCTTTTTCGTTATAATTTTATTCACAATGAAACTGCTCAGCAGCTAGAGCTGAAACATTTTAATGGATCTCAGTTATTGCGGTCAATCGCAGGCATTGTTTTTAGTTTTTATTCTTTATAAGAATATTTAATAATGATTTAACTTATTTTCACCGGCAGACATTTCCAATATTTTCTTTTTCTGTTTTTTTCCAAACTGTCATGCTTCTTCTTTCGCTATTAGCAGTTCACAATAGAATTTGATGTAGTTAAACAACTTGTTAAGTATACATAACAGCTATAATTATACGTGTTATCTTTGCCGCTTTGTTGTTGTTTTCCCATACCATTTTCGCTGCTAGTTATACATAACTAGAAGCATGTGGCGAATAAAACGTAGTTATTAAAAATTGTAGATAGAACACTGAAACTTATATATATTTCTGAAATCATTCAAACATTTATAAGAACAAGAAAAAAAGTTACGTTTTATTGAGAATATTGAGAAATTTATATACATATTGCATATATATGTACATACCACCTTGATCAACAAGTTCCCGGAATTTATTCAGAAAATTAAAAGTACAAGTATATTCATCTAAATCTATATTGTCCCCTTCAAAATAATCCCCATCGACTGCAACACATCTATGCCAGCGCTTGATCCAATCCTCATTGAGAATAATCAAACAAAATATCAATTATAAATCAATTCAATTAATTTTAGTTGTGGATTTACATCGTATCAAATTGATACATCAACAACTGATTCGGTTGGCAAAATGAACGACGGATGCGTGTTAATTTGCGATTATTGACCAAAATTTCTTTTACTTTATCAATGTTTTCAACGGTTTTCCATGTCGATGGTCTGCCACTGCGTTCATCATCTTCGATTTACTCACGACCACTTTTGAACCGCTTGTGCCACTGGTAAACGAACGTTTTCTTTAGATAATCGTTGCCGAAACACTTTTCCAACATTTCCAACGTTCGTACACCATTAAATCCATTTTTTACGCAAAATTTAATACAATACAATTTAATAAAATTGTAAAAAATCGCCAACACACACAGAGATAGATGTACTCTTGGCTACGTAACTTTTGCAAATGTGAAGCTATGACGCTAAGATTTAGAGGAAATATCAACAACAGATATACCAACTTCGGAACGATGGGAGCGCCGCAAGGTGGTTATTCCTGAATCAATTTGATCAAGGTGGTATAAGACTAAGTTAACAAATTCAATTCAAAATTTCATCCTTTTTCCTTTCAACTTCAGCGTAATGGCCGGCATATGAAGAGGGTTGCCACATGGCATGAAAAAAAAATTGTCTATGAAGTTTAAAAATGAGGTTATAAACCTCCTCCAAATCGGGTTTCTGGCCCATAGTTCATTGTACGAATAAATCGTTCTATGGAAAGATTCATTAAACCATCGATTATTTCTACAATTGAGGAATGGAGTAAAAATATTAAACAAGCAAAAAAAAAAAAGTGAAAAATTTAGTCTTCGATCAGAAAGTGACTATAACCCTTACAATTTACTTCTTGCATTATAAGCAGTGGCAGTTTGCAACATTGCTCTAGTTAGCTCTATTACTTTTTTATCGCCAATTGGTGTTTTCTGAACTTAACTTAATCGGTGTTTTCTCTTATAAGTTCATATGTATGTTCTAAGTATGTGGATTCAAATTTTACATGGAAGACGATTATTAAAGTTTTATTTTGTTGGTACGTACCAAAGTACTACGAAGGTGAATATAAGTCATTAATTGTTGTAGTATAAGAGAGTATTTTTATTAACAAGATGAGTTTCTTGAAGAAGTTAGCTATTGTCTTTTAGACTCTTCTTAACAGCAAGTACTCGCACAGTAAACTATTCATGCAGCCCCAAAAACAATACAAATACAAATAACGTCACAACAATTACGCAATAAATTATGTGCCACAAGCTCTATAGGCTGCTTGAGAACGCAGAGAATAATACAACGGTCAATGTATACATACTTACATACGTCGGTGAATAATGGAGTAACAAATCCAGAGAGAATTCCGGAAGTAGGTTACAATGTATTGTTATTGCACCTTACAACTTGTTGTTTAAAAGTCGCTAAACAGACAAATTAATCGTAACGATGTGAGAAAGAAAGAGATGCATAATCGACGAAAGGAAAACAACGAACAAAAACGAAAAAAGGCTACTGGTGAAAATTCGATGGGTAAATAGCGGTGAATAAAATCACTTGGACTATGCTGGCACTTGAAAGGTTGTTTATTTTATTGATTTAATATTTAAATGGTTTTTTGTAAATTAATTGCCCAATAAATTGTGGTTGTTGTTGCATGAATGTAAGTACGTGACGAGGCATAGTCACAGGCAGCGGTAATTGTAAGTTGTTCGAAAAAATTCACAACAAACAAATTTGTCACGTCATTGTACTTTACAATAAGAGACTTTTCTGCTCAACTAAAGTTACCTTGGAGGCGAAAGAATAAGACGTAACAATGACTGGCCGAACGAACGAACAAACAAACAGAACAACAAAATGAATTTACTACGAAAACAAGACACGGTCACACAGTGGAACGAATACAACACCTTAGTGCACCGAAAGTCTGGTAAATGTACTAAATTGTTAAGCTGTACCACCTACTCTCCATATAACTGAAACTAGTAAAAAATACTACAAATGGGATTCATATGACGTGGCCTTTAACTCCCAAAATCCATTTATTTAAAAAATTTAATTTGTTAGTGCAGTATAGTTTCTATCTACTAGTCACCAAATATGTCTGACATGGGCGTGGCAATTTGCAATTTATTATGTTCTTACGAGCTCCTTGACAAAAGATATGAGTTTATGACTAGTGATTTAACTGATGTCTTTCACATTTGGTACATGCGAAACATTCACATAAATTTAGCTTTCGTTATATTATGTGTGTTATATTTGTACACGAATGGAAGGGAATTACAGTTTTATGCCGAATCCGAACGATTAAGTGAAAAGCTTTGAAAGCATCGGTCCCGGGCTCCCTTCATAGCAGTCTAGCATACTAACCATTATTCCACGGCAATCAAAAGTGCACTACCCTGATCAATTCCTTAGAAAATACATATTGACTACTATATCGAAATGTTTTTAATTAGGTTCACGGCTCCGTTAGTGACCTAATGGAAATCAGTGGAATATTTTATTATTTTGAACTCCTAAAATTTTTATACCTGGGGAAAATTTGTTCGTCAAGAAAATTTAACATTTTTTTTTGTTTTCACGACATCCTTCCACCCTTCTCTATACCCTCAGAGGTTTTCAGTTCAAATTTTTATACTAATCATGGGGATAATTTTTTATGTTTCTCAATCTGTAATAGCTCATGATTATTTCTTAAAAATTTTGAATTTGTTTATTTTTGGCACGTTTAAAACCGTATTCACTCCAGGCCAAATTCCTTTCATAGTAGGCTATCCGCGTGTCAACTTAAGACACCAGAGCATTATGAAACAGCCAGAAAACGAATTAATCATTTATTGTTCTCATAAAATAAACTACTGCGGTTAATTTTAAACGAACTAAAAAATCAATAAAAGAATATAATAAAAAAAAAATAACTATAATAAATAAAGTTCACAAACATTTTTACTCCGATGTGAACAACACAAACAACATATGGATAAAAACCTGTGTAATTAATGACTAGGTGGTGAAAAGGTAGAAATATGAATTTCGGGCATCACTAAATGGCTAATAAATGATAAATAGCTACTGAAACCAAAGGGTTGAATTTTATATAGCAATTTCGTAGAGCCAGTTGTAGTTTTCAAGGATTTCAACTAGAATATTGGTTGCGACTCCGACTCATTCGAGCACAGCTACATTGTTGCTAACCATGACTAAAATCTGCTTACCCAATTTACGCATTCGTTATGTGTGCATTATAACCTAACCAGGCAAGTTTATGCCAAAACCAAATCCAAGAGGTAAAAAACTTTTCATTGGAAAATTTGGAAAGTAGCATTACATTCATGAATTTCGATAAACATTTGAACTCTAATTGACAAGTAGACTTTTGTGAAGGCGATGCAATTCGTTGAATTCTTAAAAGTCTAGGAGATAGAGTTCCGAGAAGGTCATAGTTGTTCCACTGCCATGTTACAAATTATGGAAGATATTCGTGACCTCACGCTTTTATGTCTTTTAGACTTTTCTAAAGCGTTCGATTCTGTGGATCATTTTTTGTTATGTGAAAAGCTAAAGTCTTACTTTGGTTTTGATACAAGCTCATTAAGGCTAATTAAAAGTTATTTAAAAAATAGATCCCAACGAGTAAGGGTAGGCGATGCCTACTCTCAATATAAATCGGTGGCTTTAGGTGATCCGCAAGGATCAATTCTTGGTCCTTTGTTGTTCAGTATATTTATTAATGACATATTTGTTGTGTGTAAGAATGTAAATTTTCATGCGTATGCTGATGATATACAACTTTATTTGTCTAATCGTATTGGTCTTACTGACGATCTCAGTGCTAGAATAAACGAGGACTTATTAACCATTAGTAAATGGGCTTCTGACAACGCTTTAAGCCTTAATGCTGCTAAATCATTTGTTTTACCCACTTCTAAGGACAAAATTTCATTGACAGATATTCCCTCCTCATATATAGGAACGGTGACGTTGCAATTTGTTGACAAAATAACTAGCTTAGGTTTTCGTATTAATTCTAACTTGTGTTGTGTCGATCATGTCAATAGTATTGTAAGTAAAGTGTTTTTAACTCTGCGTAATTTGAGAGTGTCTGCTGCTTTTACTCCTGTAGAAACAAAACGGAAACTGGCAATTCAGTTAATATTACCATATTTGATCACATAACTTCATGGAGAAATAGTATTCTTGGTTGCAGTCTTTCTGATTACTTGAGAGCCAGAAACTGTGTATTTTTATTCTGGCTAATTACTCGTAAGACCTCTCTGTATTTATATGAGAAATTAATTTTCCCTCAATCTGCAAGATCCCAGAATTTGATTGTAACTAAATTCAGATACCAGAATGTTTTTCATTAACACCATTAGGCTATTGGACACTATCCCTTTACATATTAAACGAAATCTAAATGTACGTAATGCTAAGTTTTTACTGTTTAAACATTTTTCGGCCAAAAGTTTGTAAGTTGCTCAAGATTTAAATTTTAATATTTCAATGTTAATTTTAATACTATCTCTTCATAAGATTTTATAATCACGCTAGTTATTTATGTAGCAATTGTCTTATTTCGTTTTTAATACAGTCTGTCAAATGTGCTCTGCATTACATTGTTTCAATATTTACTTTAATTATCTATTATCGTGTCTTAACTAGTTTAACTTCTTATTTTTAATAATTAATTTTCTTTCTTTCTTTACTATGATTCTTCTTTTTAAGCTGCCTATTTATTTTTATCTTACTTTTAAGTACTGGAAAAGATTTCATATCTTAGTGTACTACTATATTTGCTTATTGAATAAATTGAAATTGAATAGAGCTTTGGGCAGTTCCCCTCATTAGGGCAGGTCGGCTGAAAACATAAAACTTTAATTGCATTTCTCTCAACACTGTATTTTTCAAATAAAATAATGAATTTTAATTTTTTTCCCCCTTCGTCCTAGCACGAGCTATATATATCTACTACCAGAAATAATTTGGTTTTTTGAATTCAGATGAATCTATCATGAGTTATTCTGACAACGCCAATGGAACTTTATTCTGAAAGGTCACAGAAAATGAGGAATTTTCGAAATTTTGAAATGAAAATTTCACAAAAAACCACCTTGATCAAAAAGTTCCCGGAATAACCACGTTCCGATTTGAGTTCTGTTTTTTTTTTTTTTGTTAAGCTGTTGTTGATATTCCCTCTAAATCTTAGCGTCATAGCTTGACATTTGCAAAAGTTACGAAGCCAAGAGTACATCTATCTCTGTGTGAGTTAGCGATTTTTTACAATTTTATTAAATTTTGCGTACAAAATGGATTTAATGGTGTACGAACGTTGGAAATGTTGGAAAAGTGTTTCGGCAACGATTCTCTAAAGAAAACGTTCGTTTACCAGTGGCACAAGCGGTTCAAAAGTGGTCGTGAGTCAATCGAAGATGATGAACTCAGTGGCAGACCATCGACATCGAAAACCGACAAAAACGTTGATAAAGTAAAAGAAATTTTGGTCAGTAACCGCAAATTAACCACAGTAATATTTGGGCGTTATGAGGCATTTGCGTGAAGCAATTCGCCGAAAGAGACCAGAATTGTGGACAGAAAACTCTTGGATTTTGCACCATGATAACGCACCGTTGCACAGTGCCATCATTATTCGTAATTTTTTGACGAGAAATGCAACAAATACCATCCAACAGCCTCCGAATTCACCTGATTTGGCTCCCTGTGACTTTTTTCTGTTCAATCGAGTTAAAAAACCATTACGGGGAACGCGTTTCAGCAGTAATGGAAAAATCGCCGGAAGCACTGATGGCATACCGAAAACCGAATATAAAAAATGTTTCGAGGATTGGATCAAGCGGTGGCATAAGTGTATTGAGTCGATGGGGATTACTTTGAAGGGGACAATATAGATTTAGATGAATAAACTTGTATTTTAAATTTTCCGAATAAATTCCGGGAATTGTCAAATGTTTATCTTTGATATGTTGAAATATTAGAAAAAAATTAGAGAAAATATTATTTTTTTGGTCCTGGAAACACTTTAATTAAATCTGGTGGATTTTTTTCAGAAAAACTCGTTTTTTTAAGATTTCTGGTGAATTTTGAAATTCAAGATTTGACAACACTGCTCTGGTCACATGTAAAGTCAATTGTGGAATTATTGTTTCGTTTGACACATGGACATGTCATTTAATTTTTGCGCTTGGTGCATGATTATCATTATTATATATAGTACCGAGTCGAGTGCCGTTCGAACTCGGCATAAGACCGTAGGCTCTTCTGTTATTATACAAATAAACTCATACAACTTGAATGGATGCGAAAAGATTGATCTTGGTCCTTTCTAGGTTGGAGTACCATACTAATCGAGGGACGGTCCTTACATATATTAAAATGCAAGAAGTCTTGGACAAGATCGAGGTTTGGTGCGGTCTGCAGGGTCTTTCTTTGAATCCTGGTAAAAGCACCTTTGTGCTCTTCACCAGGAAATGCAAGAAAGATGGCCTGTTACTACTAACAATGAAGGTAGTAACACTGCAGTTGTCTTCTGAAGTTAAATATTTAAGGGTAACCTTAGATTGCAAACTGTTATGGAGCTGCACGTCGAGCTGAAGATCTCCCGCGTGCACTAAAGGTTTTCTGGCAGTGCACGCGAGCTTTCGGCAAGACTTGGGATCTGAATCCAGCTCTGGTATACTGGGTATACATTGCTCTTGTGAGACATATTGTCACGTATGCCTCTGTAGTATAGAACTTTGGTTAAGTCCACAGTATCCTCTCTGACCAGGCTTCAGCGAAGTGTGTGCCTGGGTATCACTGGTGCAATGTGTACTACATCTGGTGATGCCTTCAATGCCTTGCTTGACTTGCTTCCTCTGGATCTTCAAATCAGTGGCGTCCCTAGCATTTACAGCTGAATTTTTTTTACCAAACCAAAAAGACTAAAATTGGCAATAAGGATGATCCCGAATTAAGCATTGTAGAAGGAAAATGGAAGCTCTGTTTGGAATTTACCGACGTTTTAAGACGTACTAAAATATTAACAATAAAAATACAAAATGAGCAAATAAATTCAGGAGGTGAACGTAGAAAGGGCATTTTTGGACTAAAATTGATATAGGCTCCGCTAAGGTTTCATTTAAAAAACAAATTGTTGAAAGATATACTATTTTTAAACTAAACGATAATTTCTCTTGATATAAACCTTATTAATAAATATGCAAATTATCAAATATAAGAAAAATGTCAACGGAGTGAAAAAATGCAAATTGCAAAGTAACTAAATGTATTGATGTATGTAGATAAGTAAAACTATTATTTGAAAAACCTTGTTTTGCTTCATTTTTATTTGAACCTGAACCGGAACCCACTGTTATTTGTCCATGAACCTAAACACGAACCCAAATTTAACCAGTTGGAAACTCTGCTAAAATCGAATGGCGCAAAAATATAGGAGTAAAAGAAAAAGGAGCAAATACTTTCCAAATGGCAAACAAAAACTGAAAGTTAGCTTTTAAGTTCTGTATAAAGTCATACATAGTAGTAGAAAATTGGTATGCTGCACTTTTTTGGAACTGCACATACTAAAAAAGCTATTGAAATTCCAATTAGAATAAGCGAGATAGCATGTTATGAAAACATACATATTCAAATTTTAAAAGCCACGTAAAATCCAACTTGATGAACTGCGATAGCATGAATGCTTGTGTGCATTCTATATAATCCACATTTAATTTTTTATTAGTACATATACGAGCTATTGAAAAACAGGGTAATACAAATAAACATTTTTAAAAGAAAATTATTCTTTCAGTTAAAACAAAAGTAGTAATTTTGTAAGTACATATTGTACAAATTTTCAATTCGCCAATTCTTAGGCAAGACGGCTTTTGGGCTTATATGGACGTACCGCCACTGCTTCAAATCCGTAAAGAAGCGATGGGAGTTGAATGGAGTCTGGCATGTCGAGGCGGATGTAGGGCATAGTATGATATGCCACCAGTTGTCAATACAATGGCCACTGTTTTTGATGTCCGTGGACAATCATGCATAGGTATCTGCAGTGATAGCCAAGCTGTACTGAAGACCCTTGCTAACCCGTCAGCTCCTCAAAATTGGTCAGCGAGTGTAAGGCAAAACTAAATAGTGTTGCAAAACACAACAATTTATGCCTTATATGGGTTCCAGGAGACTATGGTGTTGCATGGAATAAACTAGCTGATAAACTAGCTAATGAAGGATCTGCAATTACACCATGGGGTCCGGAACCTTTTCTTGGAGTAAGTTCTGGGGAGATCATGTGTTGGATCAACGATTTCGAGGGTTCTATTCATAGAGAAAGATGTTCCGAGCTTGAATCCTGCAGAACCGCAAAGTGCTTCGTGAGACAATCTAACAGGAAATCACTGATGAAACTGAGAAGAGAGGACCTGAAGTAACTAGTGGGTGTCATCACAGGGCACAGCACATGTGATCAGCATATTACTACCATTTGCTTCCTGAGCTTATAAGGTTCATCAGTGAGATAAAAAAGTTCGAGGTTGAGAGACCCTAGACTTTTCTTCTTCCCATTTATTATTTTTCTGTCTCTCTACTCTCTTCTACTGGTTCTATCTTTGTGTATAGTAAAATGGTCCTCGTGACTGAGTGCTTTGGTTAAGTTTAGTCCTGCCCACCTTCAACTCTCAACGCTATCCATGGAAGTCTTCCCTAACAAACGTTTCACTCGCGCTATCATTAATCAAATGCACAATGATTCGGAGTTTGAGCATTCTGATTCGATATGGATTAGAATCTATGGCAAATGTTTATTTATTAAAGTTAAATTTCCGGTCATATCGATGTTTCTAGACGGCCACAAAGGCCACCTCAGTTTGCTGCTGTCAAAGTTCGGCGCTATTTATAGAAGCGTTGCCCACTGTTTCTGTAAAGTGTTAAAATTTTTATCTTCATTTTGCACAACAACAAAAAAAGCCTTACCTTTATCACACCCAAAGTTCTTAGTTGTATCCTCAACATATTTGAAAACGTGATTCGTTTAAGTTGTTTAAAGTACAATTAATTTGAATTCTAAGTAAAAACAAAAAAGTATTGTTCCAAGTGCATGAAAACGCAAACTGATGCAGCCCTGGCATATATTTAAAATTTTATTTACGTCCAATACTTTTCTTTGCACACTATTGTTGCTTAATACAAAAAACTGTATGGCTGAGAGATGGAAGGGGACTCCCGTTGAAACATTAAGGGTCTACATTGCAAATAGAGTACGACCATTTTATAGTTGGTAGCGTAATGTTTTAAAACTTAAATACAAACGATATACAAACATACCTATTAATTTGTTTTTTCTAAAATTTCGTGTTAGCCAACCTCATTGATGGGGTATGAAGGACAAGCTAAATTTAACTTTTTTGTTTTGACCATTTACAACAGTGAATTTTCTCCTTAAAATGCATTTAGTTCATGGTCTCCCTTTTAAGTAATATTGACTTTTAGTTGTTGTAGGCTTTAAAATAGATTTCGATCATTTTTAAATTCAACTCACAGGCTGCGGAAAAAAATAAAATAATGAAATAATTTGAGGTACTATTACCCACACGAGCGTAGCAAAGGAGTGACAAAACGTTGCACCTTTTTTTAATTTTTTAATTTTAAAACAGTTTGCATTAGCACTGCAATTTATTAATACTTTTTCAAATGGTCGAATAAGTAGGATGTATTGGTGGTATTAACGAAGTAGGGCAACCGGTCTGGCTGATGAGTTAAATGGCGAAATAGCAGACAAGTTAGTGAATACACTTTTGAACAATAGGTCCGTTCCCGTATTACAACGCGGGTGAACGTGTTCGCCCAAAAAAGCTCAGAAAGCGTTCCCGTACACAAAAAACTTGCAAATGAGAGCAGAGATCAGAGAGTAATTGTCTTCTTCTTCTTGCACGAAATACCCCGTACTTTTTCTTCGGGTAAAAATGTTAAAAGTGCCAAAAGTGTCAAACAATCAGCTGTTTAGTTTTGTGAAAATATATTGAAAATTTGAAATTAATAAATAAAGAATAAAGAATTTTTAGAAAAATAAGTGTTATTTAAAATGGAAAATGTTTAAAAGACATTTTAAAATTAGTTATTAGTGTATTAGTTAATTTTTAACTACATTCTCTACAAGTTAATGACGCAATTGTCTGTTCAACTTCTGACGCTGTAGAAGCTTCTGCTATTTCTGAATAATGCAAATGGTGATTGTGAACCAGAAGATTCTATAAAAGTAGTCAGGCGAATAATTTATGTTTAATTTGTTCATTATTTATTTATTTTCTTGTAAGATTTAACAATTTTCATTTTATTAAATTTCACAGAGACTTTGTTTTTTGAATGTAACTGTCGTTAAAATTTGACGTTTTGTTTCGTGCAAGAAAAGTGGTTTTGTGCGTTCCCTTACTTTAGTGCATTTTTGTGTATCAGAGAAAACATTTTTCGTTTACTCTCAGCTTGCCAGACTTTACGCAAAAAGTACGGGAACGGACCTAATATGACATCTTTGCTAAAGAGTTACCGAAACAGCTGATTTTGAGTTACTTAAGGCGAAACAAATTTTGTTTGTCTTTTTAATTTGCGGCTCCATTAATTAATTAATAATTTAATATAAATATATAAAAGTTTTTTCACGCAGCGAAAACAAAAAGAAATGCAAAGAAACGTTAGCACAGAGTTGTATTTTGCTGTGGAAAAAGGGCTAACTTGTAGCTGGATTACATCACATGTATTTTGTTGTTGTTTAGAGCAAATCTGCTCTTTTATCCAAGCTGCCGTACTTCGTGCATACCAATATTGTCAAAGACTAGTAATTATAAAATCTAAATAAAAGTGATGGAATTGTAATATCTGGCTGTACCTGCAACATGCACTATGTGTCGCAAAATGTTATTCGACTTTTTGTATTTTGTTACGTAGTGTAATTTATTCACTACATACAGGGTTATTCGGAAATGCGTTTAGATTTTTAACCACATATTTCTGAGATCAAGAGGTGTAAAAAGTGTATGTGTACTTTTCTATATTCAGCTGTTTTTTGAGGCCCTGTAGGCCAAGGCTTACAATCAAAATTATTTGAGTAGGCTATTCTGTCATTTTGACATAGCGCAATTCATACAATTTCAATCTGATATGCAATTTTTCTGAGCCTAAAGTTATGTTTTTTGCCCTCCGGTAGAAATTGCTGATGCAATAAAACAACTGCCAAACAGGAAAGCTGCCCGGATAGATGGTATACCAGCTGAGCTGTTTAAAAACGGTATAAAGTTCTCTGCAGATATTTTGTGTCCACTAATTACAACTGCATGGGAGCAAGAGTCTTTTGCCCAAGAATGGAAAGATGTAACAATAGCGAAGCTGGCAAAAAAGGCAGCCTTAAAGACTGCAACAACTGGAGAGATATCTCCGTATTCTCTGCTTTCAAAAAATCATTGCATGAATAATTCTGAATCGGCTGAAGGACCACTTTCATTGTCATAGAAAATATCTTGAATGCCGCTTTTTCAAACGACAACCAATTCCCAGGTATTCAACACAAAACCTATTTGAGTTATCTAGCTTATACTGACATCTTCTTGCTCTCGTACAATGCTGGAGAAACAAGCAGGCTCTAGTGGAATAGTGGAGTCATTCTCAGTCAACAGGACGTGGAGTTGGTAGGCCACGTATCACTTGACGTCATTCAACAGAGGCAGAAACGGCATCGCTAAATCTAACGTGGAGTGAATTGAGAGTGCCGACACAAAACCGTGTTCGTTGGCAAAGATGAGTAGTTGACGTTCTATCCTCCAGAAGAAATTTAAAACACACATACATATATGTATATAGTGGTTCAGTCCGAAATGGATTAGCTGAGTCAATTAGGTACAGAGATTTTAATTTATTTATTGTATAGCACATACTAGTACCTATTGTTTTAAAGATGTTTTATTCATTCCAGCAAAGATAAAATTTCTAAAATTCCTTTCTTAATTAGTATATAGTTGTTTGGGCTATATGTTAGTCGGGCAAAGCTCATTTATGTATAGACATGTACAATAAAATGACATAACAAAACTACTACTACTAAGTACATAAACTAAACTACATACATACATAATTAAGTACTATATAAATATGTTTATTTTTATGTATGTACCATACAAAAATAAGAACATGTAAAGAAAATTATAATGTAATATACTCGTAGTACATATGTATAACTATGCAAATTGCACGAAAGCTAATGATATATATATAGCTCATTTTGGTAACATACCTGTCATCCGTAGGCTTATATGTTACAATGTATTTCTCAACGGGATGAGCATTAAGATCAATCATCGTCTGCCATGATATGCGAACAGTGGTTGGTGTTAAGAATGTCACCGTGATGTTCTCAGGTGTAGCAGGAATAGTACCTTAATGTAGAAATTAAAAACTGATCACAACTTTTACAAATTTTAAATTCTTATAAATATGTTTCCTCCGTTCAATGTGCCATAATCAATTTACAACATTATGTATGGTAATCTATTAGTTTTTGGAAAACCTAAAGCTACCTTTTTCTGAAAATTTGTATTTTCTCTTATTTTTTATAAACATATTTAAACTTAGAACCGTGTTAGGGGCACTGAGTGCCCGAAACCAACTTTGACAACGAAAATAGTACTTAATTATTTTTCCACTTTTATAGACATATCACTATTTTTTTCGGTTAAATACTTCATTTTCTTTGTAAACCAAATAAATTCGGATAATTTTTTGAAATAGTTTCGCTTAGAGAGAATCAAACACAACATCATACTCTATACGTGCTTGGGGCACTGAGTGCCCTATCAGTTTTATCATACATTTCGAATGTGTTTGAACAATTTTTTAACGAATTTTTACTTCGCTTGTATGCTGTACCAAATGAAGATAGATCTAAGGTGAATTTCAGGTGCTGTAGTAATAAATGCGATTTGCTCATCGTAATTGTTTCCCAATGAAACAATCAATACAAATTGGCATGGACTTGATGGGATTTGAAATACAAAATTTTACCGCATCGTGATCGATTCGAACAGTCCAGGTAATAAATCAATTTCTCGTTTCAATCTCAGATGATTTTTTTATTTATATTTCTTTATTTTTAAATAAACAATGCTAAATGCAGATTCGAATCGTGTAAGATCCACAGCACTACGAAGGACAATAAAACAATTGCAATGAGTGATTTATGTTGCAAACCAACGTGCACCAAGCATTACCTTCGTGTATGCCAATCCAAAAATTCAAAGATCCAGATTCCGAAGGGGATGTGGAATACGAAGAGAAAGAGGAAGGCAACCATAATGATGACAATCAACCAGTACCATCCACACCACGTGAACGACCATCAAAAAAAGCACGCACAAGTTCACCAATTAATCTTTATTTTTTTATTTGATTACACTGTGAGACAATTTCCAGGTCATTGTTTGGGCAGTGAGAAATTCCAGTTTAGAATGAAAGTACTCGACTAGTAATATCTTCAATGAGTTTGATGTTTCTCGACCGTCGGTTTTTTATGGACTTATGAAATTTTTCTTTTTCAGTGGATTTTGATGATTTGGAATTATTCAGTTTTACGCCCACCATTGGTAAATTAATGAAAATTTGTTCTTTTATTCTTCACTGCAATTGTAGCCAATGCATAGATGAACAACTTTTGTCAAGACATCAATCCAAAAAAATCATGTTTGAGTGCTCTAAAATTGTCTTCATTTTTAGAGAATTTATTTTTTAAGTAGTTATTTATGGCCAGAAATTTTCAGTTAATTACTAGTTTGTAGACAACAACTTTGAAAAATGTGAAAATATGCCACTTTTTGTAGCATTCGATTGGATAAGAGAACTCAAACATGATTTTTTGCATTGATGTCTTGACAAAAGTTGTTCATCTATGCCTTGGCTACAATTTTGGTGAAGAAGAAAATAAAAAATTTTTATCAGTTTATTAATGGTGGGTGTAAAACTGAATAATTCCAAATCAATTATCAAAATCCATTAAATTTCATAAGGCCATAAAAAAATCAGTGATCTAGAAACGTCAAACCCTTTGGAGGTTTTACTCTACTAGTCGAGTACTTTCATCCTAAACTGGAATTTCCCACTATCCAGATTGGCTGTTGCACTGAGTTTACAGCTGAATTTTTATTATTTTCACGATTACTGTATTGTAATATTTACACACGTACACGGATACGTACCTATTATCCTTTATTTTTAATTTAATTTTTGTTTTTTCAAGAATTATTTTCATTACATATCGATGGTCATACGTTGACCCCTCGTAAGTACTTTTTCACCACTTTCGGAAGACAAGACAATAACACAATAAATGTCTATGAATAATATATAAAAATAAGATCAAAATAAAAAAAATTATTCCAAAAATATTTTTTATTTAAAATGATTTAAAACCCAATTTTACATATTATTTATGTACATTTTATGCTTTTTTGTCGTCTCTTCCAAAAGTGATGAAAAACTACATACGAGGGGTCAATATATACAAAAATATATACATAATACATAAATAAAACTAAAAATATTAAATTTTTTTGAATAAACTTTATGAAAATATAGTAAACTCCATACAAAATACACTACGGGCACTCAGTGCCCCATGCGCGGAAATAAGTTGGAAGTACCATGCACGGTTCTAAGGTTAATAAAAAAAATGTCGCAATTGAGCGATGTTACACGATCAATGTTTTGCTGTCAAACAATGAAATTGTTGTTCTCATATTGTCATTATAATTATTTTCCATCCAATTCCACCCCAATTGTTGAATTTTCATTCACTCCAAAATACAATTAAATAGTTTTTAAGTGAAAAAACATAGTTGCAGATAAAAGTATAAAAAAAACATTCAGCAAAAAACTGATAGTGTAAAAGGGCATCAAACAAAACGATGAAAAGAGAGTTAAAACAGAAAACATTGACAGGAAAACATTGACCGTGTAACATCAGCCATTGCAATCACTTAAGTTATTTTTTCAAAAGACAATTTTCTTAAATCTCGTGCCCTTCTGTTCTTTCATAAAATCTTCAACACAAAACTTATACGACCTAGCTACGACGCTTTTGACAGACGTTAAAACCAAATGTCACGTCGGTGTCGTGTGAGGTTTCATAGTATGTGAGTTTAAAAGTGTGTGTTTTATTATATATTTTACTTTAAGCCCAAAAGTGTGCCACACATAATTTTTATATCAAAAACTGTTGTGGAATATACTTATTTATTTTATTGTTTTATTGCATAGTTTATTTTAGTTTATAGTTTATTCTTTCCTAATTGAAATTGTAAAATAATATAAATATTAGGCGATGTATGTAAACGTGCAAAAAGCGAAGAAAGTGCCTTGAAAATTAAAAATTTATAAACCCATGGTTGCATTTTTTGAAATATAAAAACGAAAACTTTTATTATGAAATAAACAACAATGCGTAAAGTATGTTATCACATCATGTAGCGAGTGCAGAAGGAACTCATTTTAGTTTTTTCTGCCTTATAACCAAGGATCTAAGATCGAAATGTATGTTTCATCGGCACTAGTAATTACCAGTAAAATGTGCTAAAAACCTATTTTATACCAAATCAAAGGAATGCTACTTATAAGCATCATTGCGACTGAAAGGGTAAAACATATTTTTTTCGTTTTTTAAGCTACTTAGTTCTGATGCCACGTTGATTTATTGTTTTAAACAAATTTTCAAGATTAGCCAATGGGAAATGATTTAAAAGTTAAAAACTTGTAGCTAAAGCGGCAAAACAGAATAGAAAAAACTGAGAGTTAATATGTATATCTGTGGTAAAATCTAAAAGCAGCTTAACCCGACTTAAGATGGCAAATATTTTATCATATATTTTTGATTATAAATATTAAACTAGTGTGAATTTTTAAATAATTTTAAGAATTATCTATCATTTCAAGAATGGTCTTTGATGTCAGCATAGAGTCTTTTGAAACTGTGCTGTAGTTTCTTTAATATTTCTATTCAAAGCTATTAAACTCGGCTTATAAAATAGATAAACTTAGCTGTTATTCCTTTTTACCACAGATATTTGTGTATTATACAGTGTGTATTTTTTAACCTGAAACTTTCAAATATCTCGAGTAATAAGTAAAAACATTCTACGAAAACAATCTACATTATTTAATCATTTCGTGGGTGAAACGCATTAGTGCTAAAATTAGTCCCCCTCCCGCCTACTTGTGGGTTTGGTGAGGGGTAACTTTAAAATCTTATACATGAAGCCCTATTTTTATTGCAGGTTCGGATTTAACGGCTAAAAACACGTAGGATTGATCTAAAACATGCTACTACTTTTTCTTTTCTTCTCATGAGGAACGTCGACTATTGAATTTATAATGTAAACTCGGTCTTATAATTTAATTCATGAAAATTATAATTCGCTCTTAAAAACGAATAGGGCATTTTCTTTTCTACTTTTCTCTTTTTCTCTTAAATTTTTGAATAAAATATAGCAAATACATTCCGAAAATATTGTTTATTAATTTAAAGACAATAATCATAATCGTAACCAGCGGTTATTAAAAATTATAATCCTAATCTTAAAAACCGTATCGGTTCATCACTACTGAGAACCCATGCATACGATTCTGCAATACGTTTGCAATACGTTTTCAATAAAAAATACCACGTTTTCATTGTAAATAATCAAAATTAGTCTTATTTTACAAATATTTAATTTGTGTTTTCGTTTAATTTTTTTTTCGGGTTTAGGTTTTGTTTTACAAAACAAAGAAAGAATTAAAATAATATAAGTGATGCCCTTTGACTCAATGCACTTATTAATCCGGATTTCAGATGACTGTTCACAACTGAGAAGTTTGTCTACTTGAATTGCGGCACAATCGTTTCTGATTCGCTCTATCATATTCTCTCGTATTGTTGGTACATATTTGTTAACTTTGTCTTTGAGATAGCCCCACAAAATGGAATCCGGCGGAGTACGATCTGGTGATTTAGCATGCCAATTCACCGGACCAGCTCTACCACTCCAACGACCATTGAAATCACAATCAAGTATTTCACGTGCTGTACAACTATCACATTGAAACCACGTGTTCTGTCGCATTTGCAAGCGCAAGTCTTCAAGTAATGCTAGCAGTTAATTTTCCAAAATGTCTCTTGACCATTCAAGTTTCCTTTATTAATGTGGACGTTGACAATCCAAGGACCCTAATATACAAGTTGGCGAAGCCTCGTCATCGCAAGACGTAACAAAAATTTGAGTTTTGTTGTATAAAATACCACAATATATATTTTTTAAATCGAGGTCATGAACATAACATAAACAAAACGAAAACATAAAAACTACGAGAAGAAGAAATAGCTCAAACGTAGTAACCTTAACGGATACCCTTGCAGGGCTTCTTACAGGACACTGCATTCTTAAGTATTATCTTAAGAGATGGGTATATCGCGATGCCATTCATGCCGACTACGCAGACATGGAAACAGCTGAACAAGTACTATGTGAATGTCCCGCTACCGCAAGGCGTAGAACCCTTTACCTTTGAATGAGACTTTTTAGACCTTCTAAGATATGCGGCATAAAACGTAACACAATTCTTAGATTCGTTTGTAGCCTAAATTTAGAGTTGTGTTAAAACCAAGGGCTGCATAAAAGATCAACAGTGGTCGCAGTGCACTATAGCCTGTTTAATTAATAAATAATAACAATACAACAGGCGGATACGTTCAATTAAAAATTTGAAGAATAAAATTGGTTTTAAAACAAATTTTACTTATTTACAATGAAAACGTGGCATTTTTTATTGCAAACGTATTGCAGAATCGTATGCATAAGTTCTCAGTAAGAAAATTCAAACCAAATTGAATTTTGTCGATTACAGCGTTATCTGTCATGAATAGACAAAAATGTTTCCGACAAATCCTACGTAATTTAAATCCGTTAAAGCCGAATTTGCAATAAAAATAAGATTTCAAAGTTTCAACTCACCGCACCCACAAGTAGGGGGGACGGGGACTTATTTTAGCACTAATGCATTTCCCCCGCGGAATGATTAAATTTTGATTATTGGCAATTGTTTTTGTAGCGTGCTTATTACTTGAGATATTTGAAAGTTTCAAGTGAAAATCTACACCCTGTATATTTATATAAATTTGTTGATTATTGACCATTAGAAAATTATGTACGAATTGATTACATGATAGAAATACTAAGTATCGAAATAAGGTACTCTAAGTTTAAATTAACGGTGAGAAAACAGATTTGAATAAGGAAACCAACTCGGTAAAGTAATCACGGATTTTCTATATAATTTAATTTATATATATCAAAACATTTTATTCTTGTTTATACATCGAAAGCTCATACAAACGCGAGTCCAATAAAATATTTAGATATTCGCGTCAATGGACCCGAATTTGAATACACTTACGACATGTAAATCACTTATACCAGGCAATTTGCTTAATTTTACTAATTAAAACGCTGAATTTGGACTAAAGCTTCTATACCGTATACTGGCTACGAAACCCGAACTATGTTGATCCGAAATCCGGATAATTTCGGTAAATTATTCTAAAAACTAACTTCAATAATAAAGAGAAAGTCCAAATTATTTTTTTTAATTGGATCCGTATTAATTAGCTATAATTAAAATCCAGTTAAAACGTATACTAATGTGTATATCAATCTGCTAACTTTTTAAGTTTTGCCAATGTTCGTAGAGCATCATGCACTGCATAAACTATCTTCATCTCAGAAATTAAAAAAATGGACTTAGTGAATTCTGCCAGAACGACGACGATATAATCATATTTAAAGCCGAAAGTAAAATCAAAATTTTGGGCACTTTTAAGTTCCTTGTCTCGGTTTAACTTTTTCCGGAATTACCCAAATGCATCTCGAAATATTTTTGGGAGTAGTTGAAGTAAAAATAGTAATTATGAGGTGATTCTTTTTTTTACTTACCGGCAATGCAGGCATTCAGAAATAGAATCGTGATGAATACGAACATTTTTGTTTTAACGTTGCTTTTTCTCCTTCTTAGACAATAAAATATATTGAAGATTTTCATAATAGTAGGTACAATAAAGATAAAGATGGTCTAACTAAACAAAATCAGTCTTCTTTGAAGTTGTTGTTGCTGTTGTTCCCCAAAAATTCAGTAGAGCTAGTAATTCTGGTGTCTCCAAATCCAAAGTTATCAATTCATTGGACTTTTATTTGATATTGATATTTGGTTTTTTCTTTTGTTTTGGTTTTTTTCTATATTTGTTTTCCCAGGTTGATTTAAAAAATAATTACGAATTTGTTGTATTTTTAGTGAAAGCTTCGAACATATTGATGTTAAGTTTGTTGTGCTTCTAAATTTTTGTTTTCTTTTTCATTTTTGTTATTTTGTTTTAAATTTAAATGTGTTTATGTTATTTTTTTTATTTATAATCCATTGTGAAATGGGTTGAAAGTCTCTGTAAAATGAAGCAAGATCATGGAATACCCGAAATACCTATCTACATATACAAGAAAAAATTAATTAATGATAAAATTACACATTAGCGATTATTTGCTATAATAAATATAAACATTCGATTTAAATGTATTCCATATTTTTCGGCTCGGCTGGCTATTTGCTCAGTCATCCGTCCTATCATCTAAATATTTATACGCGATTAGCTTGTGCGTATGGTACACATATGGATAAATATTGATATGTATGTATGTCATTAGTACCCCAAGAGGAAAATTACCTATGCTAAACTAGAAATTAAAAACTAAACTTATTTTGAATTTTTGTCGATTTTGTTCGTAGGCATCTCAAACTATTGGTATATGGGATAAGCAAAAGAAGGCCATGATATCGAAATTGCGTGCACTAGATCTCATATTAACCACTATGAGTCAGTTAAAGGAAAAAGAGAACTTTATTTTCGATTTCGGAAAAACTTAATTTCCGTCTAAATTGCAATTTGAAGCAATTGGTCACTGCTAATAGAGATCGTAATGCTCTTAGAGCGATTTTTTAGCACATAATGTCCATATATAGTTTATTAGTGGGATATTATCAAAGTCTTGGATAAAAATCCAATTTTCTCGTATCCAATTCCTCAACGATCAATTTGAAAATGGCCGATGATCCCTTTCTAGCAAGTTCATCGTCAGCCTCATTTTCTTCAATGTCACAATGACCAACCACCCAACAAAGCGTAACTTTGTTATGGATAAATAAGCACTAGCCTCAGTTTTGAGTAAAAACTCCACAACGGGAGTCCCTTGAGAACCGCTTTAATTGTAAATAATTATCACAGCGCCTTTTAAACCCTCTTGAAGATTTATTCTGACGCAGATTTCAACTATGTATATTTCGACCTGAGAAACACTGGGTTAAGTGCCCAATAGCGTTGAGATCGAAGGGGTCGAACAAGTCCGCATAGCTCCTGCGATGAAGCAAGGAGCAAACCTTTGTAGCTTGTTTTATTTGGTGATAAACGAAACTTGCAGGGCTGTGGGCCACCACACAAAAGCAGCATAGACTACAACTTACATACCTATCATTGTCAGAATACCCCAAGTCTTTAAATGCCCCACCTCCTAAAAATAAATCTTCTGTGAAACACCAATCTAAACCTGATTGGATCTGATTGTGGACAGCTTTTAATGAATTTGATGTATACACCAATTTCGGAAGCAATTTCTCGATCCTTCAACATTGCGTCTAACCAGGCGTTGGTTGCAGAGTCAAGACCCTTACATGCAAGAGCGATAGAAAATATTATCGGAAACAACACCAATGTCAAGGAAGACTTAAAGCGCAATACCCTTCCATTGAAAGGAATTGCCGATTTAGGATATGCAACTGTGTTTGATGAAGTGGTGTCAAATTTATAAGCTAGCAACTAATGTATAAATCAACCAAAAGTATGCAGGTCAGGTTAGACCGGCAAGATCCGTAGTGCTATCATAATTCTCTAGTGCTAATGATAACTGCGAGTCGCCTAGAGAACTGTTTCTTGTTTGAAATCACCCGTAGTAACACAAAGTTTTTCAAGAGAGCCAAATTAATAAGAGATTGGTTATTAAGCGAAGGAAAGAATAAACTCACTACAATCTTCTTCAAAAAACAATGTCCAGTAATTATGCCAACCAATATTTTGTTATAACTGCATTCTTTACGAGACAGTAAAATCAGAGGTTTAATTTTGGGAAGAAAATATTGGGGCTGGAAAAACTTTTGCTAAATGGGATGTATTTTAAGTTCTCCATCTGCTATTCTTCTATTTTTATGGGGAACAGATCATGAAAGGCCTGATCCGCATCCATTCCTATTAAGCGACTTTTGCATAACCGAATCCGAACGGCGAATGAAAATCTTTTCTTGAGCAATTTTTACTCTTACTAGCTAGCTAGTTTGCCGTGTAGAAAGTTTTTTATTTTCTATATTGGATTTTTGACCGTGCCGAGAATGAAAAAGGAGCATCCTGCTTAGCAGTGCAATACACTAACCACTACGCCAAGGCGACCACTTCAATCCATCTCCAATTAGAGATTGTAAAATAAAATGTCGTTTATCGAAAGCTTCTTAACGGAAACTGAGTGCATGTATCCTAGCAAGCTTATCAGCTGCTTCATTTTCCTTTGTACCAAAATATGTCGGGGACCAGTTCAGTTGATGTTTATTGCTGTGACTAAGGTTTTGGAGGGAGTTATAGCATTTAAATACCGAGTTGAACTTCATAGCTTGGCGTTCCAATGCATTCAGCATATTCTATCTAAAAAATACAGTAAATGACAGAAAATCATATATTATGTACTTATTCGCAGGTAACTTTCACTACCCATATAAATTAGATGGCTTATTTTGCTAAAGTATTTCAGATCTTCCTTGCGGCAGCAGAATATGAAAATAGGGTGCTAAAAACCAAATAAAATGAAAAAAAAATTTTAAATTTGCGAAAACTGGATGCGCTACTCCGAAAAGCGTGATTTAAAAGTATGTTTTACAATGGGTTTGTGATCTTATATAGAAAAAACATTTATCTTGTACATAAAATAATTTCAGATATCTACTCCACTAATAAAAAAAAAACAAGATATTTCTGTCTGCAAGCATCTTCCTAAACCTAGGGGGTTCCGACATTTTTCCTAAACTAATACGTAGTTTACTGCCTAGTTTAAACGTTTAACTAACTTCTTGAATTTTTTGAGCTATACTTTACAATTTTGCCCGAATTATCGACTAATCTCATATGTATGAGTAATTTTTCTTTATAAAGGTGATGTACTCTCCTCTTATGTTTGCCCCTCAAACATTCACACACATACATGCTTAACATTTGGTATTTCGGCTATCAGCTACAGACATATCAGCAACACTATTCTGCTTAAAGCTTAAATGTCAAAATGAAAGTAAACCCCCAACCATACATATGCACCATGTATTTAAATACATTAAGGTACCTCAAGAAAAAAAAAGTTGGTGCTACTCTTTCTACACCAAGTTTGATTGGTTTATTTTATGAAGATTCCTAAAATACTGCAGCTCTAGCAATAAGCTGTCGTGAGCTAGATCGTTTAGAAAAACATTAAAAAATAGTCTTTTATTTCAGAAAATTTCTCATTAGGTTTCTTTTGGTTGAATAAAAGGTTATAAGTAATAGAATGTCTGTCTGTCAATGTAAGACTATCAGATATTAATTAACTTAGCCTCACAAAACTAGTTATCGAATAGCAGCAGTGGGATGGCGGAATTTTCTTAAAATAAATTGCATAAAAAACAAATCATCCAAAAACTCTTTATCTGGAATCATTTAAACATTTATTCTATTCTATTCAATTTCTATTATTTGTGGCCTTTCATTTGGTATAAAATAACCTAACGAAATACGATGTTCACAGGTTTTGTTTTATAAAAATCCAGCCAGGTCCGAAATATTTTTTGAACCAAAATAAACCAAGATTAATTTCTTGGAAGTTGTAGCAACAACTTTTGTTTCACATGGGCCTTGAGCCATCTTAATGTATGAGCATATATGTACAAACAAATGTTGGTATATTTGCCTGAGCCCTTCAACTATTAGTTGATGTGCTATGAACATTTTTCAAGTTGTGTGCCTCATAAACGATATCATAAATATTTCATTAATTTATGTACATTGCACATACGTATACATCCATCCATATATACGAGTTGAACGGAAGACAATATGTATTAGCAGTTTTGTATTAAAAATTCAGATGCATACATACACACGTCCAAATATAATTCATCCATTGTCTATAGACAAATACATGCATATATACATTGTACATAAATGTATATGTATGCACAATGTACACACATAAAAATAAAAGCCTAATGTTAAAATTTTTATTTCCTGTAAATTGTATGAAAAATTGCATTTCTTTCACACTTCGTCTTGCTGGCTTGACCTTTCCATTGCAGGTAATGCTTCCTTTGAGCATAAATATGGCAAACAAATAGATATAAAAATATTCAATTCTAGGAACTAAAAATAGTTTAGATTGTACAAATGAATGTGTATACAGCACATTCCGGTTGGAAAATTTATCTTCTGCGCTTGGGTCATTAAGCACAATATGAGTACAATTTCAATACTATTATAAGCACCAATGCACTGTCCTAAGCGGTTAATCGTTTATTTTTCGAAACTATTATTATTATTACTATTATTAATATTATTTTTATTTTTATTTTTGTTGTTGTTAATTTTAATGGTCACTTGAATTGTGGTCATAAATACGTTGGTTATTTTCTTCTCTATTTTATTTAAACTGTTCTACACAACAAACTCAAAAAACACATCTATGTATACATACGTATATATAGTACCTATATAATTATTTATGTGCATTTGTATGCATGAATGTTAGTATTCAATATTTTTTTTTTTTTTTTTTTGGTATTCTATATAGTTGCCATATTTGAAATGCAAAATTGACCTGGTTATCACTAAGAAAAAAAAAAAAAGAAAAACAATTTCGTTATATGCTTGTCTTTCCGAATTTTCGTTGTGGTTACCGCCGGTTCGATGAATTTACTAAATGCGATATCTCGCGAAGCTCCTGGTTGAAGTTTATAAGAATTGTAGTAGAAACAATTGCGTTGCAATGAATGCGCGCGAGTGGTAGTAATGACGACTACGACAACAACCACGAAGAACAACACCAACAACAACGAGCAACAGAGCCAAGTCTATTCTTCCACTCTCATCACTCATCGTCTTTGTGGGGAGCATGTATGTAAGTACTTTATACATACATTGTTGCTCTCTTTTTTCACCTTTCGCAGTAGTAGAAACTTCGTCAGAGAGTTGAATAAACATTTTCGACTGAGTGAAGAGATACCTACCACAACGAACAGTCAGTGGCAGATTGGATGTAGATTCCTTTCGCAATCGGGGAAAAAGCTTTCTAATTGTATTCGTTATTCACTTATGTAGAATATATGCAATACTTATGTATGTATGTTGAGATAGGCTAAAATAACAATATTTATTTATGTTGTTTTCACCTCGCTAGGAGTACGTACTTGTTTATTTTATTGTGAGATTTAAATTCAAAGAAACAAAACATTTCTTTTTGTCTAAAATGCACAACACATATACAAATTCACATATTTATATGTGTGTGTTTATATAAAATGCAATTGGGAACATTTTTGCGCCAGTTTAAAAATAAAAATATATTTCATAGTATCTACTACAAAAAGTAGCGTAGACAGGGAGATGAATCCGAGCAATAAACGCGCCGCTTTTATGTAAAAAATGCACATTTTTACGAACCTTACTCTATTTTCTGCTGCTATATTAGGGAGGAATCGCCTATAGACAGCGGGGGATGATCCAGAATTTTGGTTTGGGAAGGACTGATTTTGGGTAAACACATAATTTGTGGATAATAGAATAATTGTCAAATTAAATACCAAACCAAAATTCCGAAAATTCCGACCGAAAATCAATCCATAATTCAGAACAACATTTTCTATTTCATAAAAAATCATCACTAAGATCACTGATGAGTAACGCTTCGCGGTAGTATACCGTTTTTTCAACTCCAAAACCGCATACCGCCTTTTTCACCAAAATACCGCGTTTATACTTAGAAAAAATATAAAATTTTTAGCGCTACGAAATTTAAATTTATCAATCGCAATGCAAAACGTCTAAGAGAACAATGGCAACTCGTTGTGAGTATACTTTTGAAAGAAGTGGAAACATTGAAGGCGATTTTTTCGTCAAATGTAACTTGAAATATCCATGCGTTGATTTCTATAAATTTCTATAGCAAAGCCGGAATCGCTTCGTCAAATTTCTTCAAAGCACAAATTCAATACGACTACAGAAGGAGATATGAAAATGGAAAACGAAGACAATTTAGATGCTGGATAAATTGTTTTCCTTGTTAATTTTCATTAAAAAAATTTATACCGCGAAATATACAGTTTTTTAAAAATCGATTTACAGTTTATTAAAAATGTTTGTAAGAAATATACAGTTTTTGGTTCGAAAAAAGATATGAGCGTTACTGATGAGGGATCAAGATGCCTATCCTATATATACATATATTATATATATGGGACATTTTCTGTCAACGGGAAACCGCCTCCTGTCCAAAATTGGTTAAGGTATTTTATGGCATGTTTGGGCTCAAAAAAATATTAATGAAAAATAAGTTTTTTGTTAAGTTTTCTGATGACTTGGGACGCGTGAGACACGAAAAACTGTTTTTTGGGATTTTTTCTTTTTTGAGGTTAGGGACAACACGTAACATTTCCCGTGGAAAATAATATTAGATTCATGTTTATCAACTGAAATTACACCAAAATAGGCTTTTCCCGTCGTTTTATGATGACTTGGGTAGGCGTAAGACCCGAAAAATAGCCTTTTTGGACCTTTTTTGAGGTTAGGGACAACATGTGACATTTCCCGTGAAAAATAATATAAGATTTATATTCAGCGGGAAAAATATATGGAAAAAGGCTTTATCTATTCTTTTATGATGTCTTGGGTAAACGACCGCTTGATAAAACTATTCTTTCAAGGTGAGGTGGTAGACTTGTAGCCGCCATATTGGTCCGTCGCCTTGCCAAATCTAAAAAGGCCTTGTTGCATTCGAAACTAATAAGCTTTCATTTGAGCCTAAACACGCCATAAAATATCTTAAGTTAAGCTTCACGGCCGTACGACATATGATTCCTGAGATGAAAATTCAGGTTTGTATGGGAGGTACCACGCCCAATTTTTCCAATCCTCATTATGAATGTTGTGTAAGTTTCAGCTCAATCGGATGGTTAGTTTTTGCGTTTATCGCTTTCAAACGAACAATATTTTTTACGCCCACTTGACATAAAAATCAAACCGAAAAATTTACTCAAATTGAGAAATTGAATTTTGATACTTCCACATAGTCGCTCATAACATTAGTTTTATCCACAGATTTCCTTTCTACTATATACCTCGTTCCTTTCATAAAAATGCAAGATTTCCGCACAAATTAAGAAACTGGGTGTATTTTTATGATTTCTATGTTTCTCAGGTGATTAGTGAATTTTCGACTTTAATTTTGGCCAAAAAACACATATTTTTTAAATATTTACATTAACTGCACCCGAATTACTAAGCTATTTGGAAAACAATGTAGAAAAAAGTTGTTCACAATTTAATTTTTAATTTGATGTCTCATTTAACATGATCGGATGATTTAAACTCGAGATATATTTAAAAACGTGGGGTTACCATTGAAAAGCTCTAGCTCTGTATTTTTATCAAATATTTATTTATGAATTAAAAATTTTTTCGCTTAAACATATATATACAGTTAAATCGACTATACATCGTTAGAATGACACCAGTGCCAAAAAAAAAGTTGGCCGATGGCTGCCATTATTCCTGCTGTTCTGCTCATCTAAAATCAAGATTAAAACAGCGTACCAAAATTAAATGAAAATATTAAAAATTCACTTTTTTGTTGTTTGGAAAATAGATATTGATTTTCATTTTTTTTTTTTTTTTAATTTCAAATTGAAAAAAAAACTATGACAAAAATCACAATGACCCTGGTTCAGGATAGAGTTATAAATATTCTATCATGAAGATTTGAGCTCAATCAAATCGTTTTTGAGATGAAGTTTTGAAAATGAAGTCTTGAGAAAAACGTGCAAAGTGCTGTGCCACCTCCTGCCAAGTTCGATCGACTGTGAATTTCAAAAAAAAAGCAATTTAAGAAAAAAAAAATTTCGGTTTTCTGACCCATAACACCGATGACCTCCTTAAAATTTAAATGGAGTCCCAGTAATGGAAAATGTCGCCTTCTCTAACAATTAGGTTGTCAATCTATGAGCTACTTCCAAATTAAAAAGGTAACAAGCAAACGGAGAAAATATTACTCAGAAACAGCAATGTATTATCTTCTTTATCTTTATATATACTTAAAATCGTAGAGTTTTGTGTGTATGTAAGCGTGTAACTTCTGAAGTCATATTTCCAGAATATATTTTTTTGGGCGGGAAGATGAAACATAGCTATTCATAATGGCTTTTAGAAAAGTCGGCGTGGCACCTTGTGCCACTTTGTACCTTTGTACCACTACTTCTACTATTTTTTTACTACTATTTTTTACTACTTTTTACAGTTTTTTAAACAACTATTTTTTATTATTATTTCTACTCTATTTTTACTATTTTTGTACGACTATGTTTAACTATTTTTCTACTACTTTTCCTGCTACCTTTTTTCATTTTTTATAATCACTTTTAATATTATTTCCTATTCTTTTCCTAGTACCTTTTTTGCTACTATTTTCTTTTACTTTTTTAGTGCTATTTTCTACTACTTTTTTCTTTTCTACATTTCTTTTTTCTACTATTATTTCTACTACTTTATGAAATATCTTAAGACCCTGCTTTTCTGTCTTAAAATTCGTTAGGTGGCGGTAACAAATGCTATATTTATAATAAATATCAAATTGGTTCAAATTTTTAAATAATTTTTGGGATATAATTTATAATTATAATTTTTAGATATAATTTCAAGAATGTTCTTTGATATGAATATTGTTTCTATAATTCAACTAAAATCTAATAAAATTGTTCAACAAAAAAAATCAATTAAAAGTTATTCCTTTTTACTACGGATAGCTGGATTTTTTATCTAATTGTTAATAACCCCTTTAGCATCAACTGACTTAATAAATTTGCTCATCCACCGATATGGCTTTGTTTTTTGTCGAAGGTCACTCACTGATGCGCCTAACGGTTTTATTTTGGAAATAACCACTATGTTCTTTGCTATCATGCTTGAGTTTTTTTCGTACACGTCGTTGAGTTCACATCGGTGATAAAAATGTTTCAATTTCTGGTCTCCCAGACGCAATGTAAACTTTCATTTCTAAAATTTAATTAACACAATATTAGTTTGAGATTTTCATTTATAATGATTTTCAAATTCAATGCAAGCCTGAATTGTCATTATGAATTTAAATATTTAGTACTTTATTCTTTTTTAATTTTCGCGCTTTTTCGCAGAAAAAGGCGGGTCATCTAGTATTTTATATAATCACTTCAAATTTATTTATTTGTATATATAAATACATCTAAATAAGAGGTTGAAGTACTTATAATCAAGGGTAAAATACCATATGTATGTATGGCCAGGCAGAAGCTCATATAAGGATTAGGGGGACAAACTTCAAATTCAAAATTTTATTCTATAAACGGACAATCTTTTAATTTTTTATTTATAAATTTTGTTCTACTCAACTCTGAGTCTAGTGTTTGTTATCAAAATTTTAAAAATTTGACGACAATTAATTTATTCAGTACGTGAAACCATAAAAATTCAAGGTGAGAATTTTCAGTTTTTTAGTGCAAACTTCGAAGAATTTCGCTTCATATCGATACCACAAAAATTTAAATAAATTATTGAGTTACTCTATCCTTTTTTGTTTTTTCCATTTTTCCCTTGCAAATTTATTCTTGAACTTATTTTTTAATTTTTCCCTTGCAGCTCGGGGCCCCCAGATTTGCGGGGCTGCCTCACTCGTCTTCAGGCTAAGTTGACACTGATATATATGCATACTATATATGGGCATCATTAAACTACCAATTGGCTTTTAGCTGATTGCCAATCATTTTATTCGAATGGAATACCGCATTCCAAATAAAATTGCATTTGTATTTAGTTCAATATACTTACACAGATACAGTTAATGATGACAAAAACTTAACTTGTAATAGAATTGAAAGTAATATCAAATAAAAAATTTGCATTGCAAAGACCATCAACCGCATTGTGAAAAAGGACTATTGGTAATTTCACATTTACTATTATGTGATATTGGTAATGTAAAATAATAAAATAACTAGTTTCTCTTCAGCCCTGCGCAATAGCGCTTTCAAGCTAGTGTAACTTTTGTAAATATTCTCTGTTTCCATTGGCAAAAAACACATTAATGCACCTTTGTTTGTCTATTAATATTCCCCATGTATATGAAATTAATGTCATGGAAATTAAAAAATTTTGCTTTGTTGAACATATCAAAGAACTTTTTTTTTGAAAGCGTTTGATCAATGGAATTCGTGTTCCGACAGCAAAGGAATTTCAGAATATTTTTTCAGATATATTAATTGAAGCGAAAAAATATGGAGAGCGGTGGTGCAGCCGACTCACTTAGCCAGTCCGTATTAATTCGCCCAAAAAACATTTATGGTTTACGTACAGATGTTATTGGTAACATACACTTTAATCTAAATCAGGAAGTAATTTATCCAGTAGAAGGCGTCTTGGCATTTCATGATTATGTCAGTAATAAGCAACGATTTTTGAGGTAAGTTAAAATTAGTTATTTCGAAATAAAATCCATGGTAAATCTCTTTTTTAGGTTGCCAGAAGAAACACATCCAGAATATATTGCAATTAGTGGTCATAGAAAACTTTTGGCTGTTGTGGAAACATCGCCAAAAACGTATGTAATAGTTTTTGATTGGTTACCAATGCATATAATGCATACATACCTACATTTAACTTTTTCTTTTTACAGTGGGACTAACATTTCAATTTATGAATTGGCTACATTAAAAAAAAGACGAAACTTACAGTTTCCAAATGGAGCCAATAAAATATCCCAGGTGGCATTTACACAGGATGCCAAAACAATTGTAGTTCTAACACAGCCACCGCAAGAAGTGCTCTATTTGCTTGTCCTTGATAAAACAAGTACAGTAATAGAGGCACGTCCAACAATAAATTTCGCACGTGGAACTGTTGAATGTATTGCTTGCAATCCTCAGGATGCTTCTTTGGTAGCAGTTAGTGGTGATAATGTGCTAGTCTACATGAATAAATCGGAAAAGGGTCTAACGATTAGCAGCAATGTAAAATGTAATTTTTATACTACCTCGATGGCTTTCTTATCAGTCGATCTCCTCATGGTTGGCACAAATCAAGATGAATTGATACTGGTGGAAAATGCCGAACTGAAATTTCGACAAAAGGCAAGTGATGCCGATTTGATAGACATACTCTGGGATCAGGATTTGCTCGATAAAGAACTCGAGCATAAAATACCAGGCGATTGGAAACTTAATGATAAAAGGGTTTTATGCATGACATCTTTTCCTCGTGGTTTTGCGTTTGCTATTTTCAATAAGGTCTTCGTTTTTGAAAAAGTTTCAAAATTCAAATTCGAACGTAAGACTGTGCTCACAGTACCATTCGGTATCTACGCAGAACCTTTATACCAAATAACAAATTTAGCGATAGACAGCAAGCAGGAAACTATTATTGTAACTACAAAACATGCTCAAATATATGTTGGAATTCTAATTGTGCCAGAAACCTTGAAAGCAAAATATCTAAAATTTGAGCCGCTTGGTGCACTAATTCATATTGCAGACATTGTTGATATATCCTTGTGTTCATGGAAGCCCATCATCATGACAGCGTGTAAGAATTTTAATTTTTTTAACAAATACTTACAGTTGAATTCATAAAAACTTATAAGTGATTTACAAAACCTTTAAAATACAAATCAATATTGATCATAAATGCTGTATAAAGTTAAGGCATCTCTATATTGGATACATATTTATATTTGTGTATATATATGTAATTGGATTGTATTTTTTATATACCTATTATTTCAAAATTTTTCATATACATACATATGTATGTTTAAATGAAAAACCCTGTAATCTGTGGCCGTGGTTTCGAATTCGAATTATTTTTTATTTAGCATAAAACTAGGCGTACAATTTATTTTAGTATGATAAGATAAATATTTTTTATAATTTCTGTAACACACAGCTTTATCTGAATCATTTCCGAAAGTAGGTATTCTAAATTTCAATTTATGTTCTTTTTAATACAGCAAAGGACCAGACAATACGAATTTGGAACTATGAGACAGAAAAGGTTGAATTGGTACGAAAGTTTCAGGTCGACGTTAATATCGTTGAATTGAACTCTACTGGACTTTTGGCTGCGATTGGATTTTCTGATCAACTTAGAATCACACAAATATTTATGGATGAGCTTAATGTAAGACGAACGTAGTTTTACTTAAATGCCAATAACGATATATGTTAATTTTTTCAGATCGTTAAAACTTACAATTTCCCACGATGCAAAGATGTAAAATATTCAAACTTTGGTCATCTAATGGCAGCTGCGTATGACAATACCATTGCAATTACGTCGGTTTACAAGTTAGAAGTTTTGATCAATTTGAAGGTTTGTATTACGTATATTTACGTTTTGTATTACAAATATTTAAGAAGCATTTTATACGAGATAGGGTCACAATGGCACAGTTTTATCGGTGGCATGGTCTAAAAATGATAATTATTTGGTATCGGGTGGAGCAGAAGGAGCCATTTATCAGTGGGACGTTGCAACAGGAGCTAGAGTGCAAGAAATTGTCCAAAAGGGCACCGAATATCGATCAGTGTGTGTGACTAGTAGCGAGCCGTTATCAATTTATGCTGCAACAAACTTAGGTGTACTGCGTCAATTTCAAAATTCGGAAATAGTACGTGAAGTTGTTATCCCCTCTAAAATTAAGGTTCCCTTAATAGACGTGTGCCTTGCTCGTTCCGATTTGATAATGTTTGTGACAAATGAAATAGGTGATTTATTCAATGTTCAACTGCCATTCCTAGATGCCGGGGGTGGAACATGCACAAACTTTCGATTTTTTGTCAGCCAAATAAATAAGTTACGTTTTTCGTACGATGGAACACTTCTAATAGCAATTTCAAAGAACGGAACACTCGCTATTTGGGCTCTAGATAATATTGAAGGAAAAGTGGCTTCACTAGACCATGATTTGCTGAGAAGTCAAGAGGTTTTAATACCGCGCAGTATATTGCATGAGAAAAATGAACAAATTAGGAATTTGGAAATTCGTTTGAAACAACAAGCCGAGGAGTTTCAATATCAGTTGAGTCAAAATGAAATCTTTGATGGCCAACAATTAGCCGAAGTCCATCGAAGTTACTGTCAAGCACTTGAGGAACTTAAGAAAAAGAATAATGAAATTGAGCAGAGGCATACTGAGGAAATGAACCAGATTACTTTTCAAATTAACGATCTCAAAGAGGATCACCGAAAACAATTGGAAACCCTGGCTAATCAATATTCCGAAAGAATGCTTATTGAGTATCAGAAATTTACAAATTTAAGAGAAAGCATGCTTCAACTGCGCGAGAGCTATGAGGGCAAATTGAAGAAATCAGCAGGCATTTTGCAAGATACGGTCGAAGGCCTGGAAACTGATTATAAAAAGCAATTAGATGAACGTAAGGAGTTAATACGTGAATTGATGAAAGAAATGCAAGACAAAAAGATCGAGTTCTTTGAGTACTGCCGTCAAGTTGAAGTAGAGAACGATCGTAATATGGTGGAAACCCAATTGAATTACGAAAACAAGTTGACGACAGAAAGAAATGAGACACAGTTGTGGCGGGGTAATGCTGGAGTCTTACAGAAGAAATACGAGAGCTTAAGCAAAGAAATCGAACATCTGTTGGAAGAAGTAGAAACATTAAAAGATGAACATAACAAATCTCAAAAGAATATTGCGAAACTCGTACGCAATATTGAGGATCTGCAAAAAGATATTTCCGATCGAGACTATGCCATTAATGCAAAAGAAAAGCGCATACAGGACCTGCTTCATAAAAATCAAGAATTGGATAAATATAAACAAGTATTATCCCATAAGATAGCCGAGTTGAAAGCACAAATCGAACCCAGAGAATTCCAAATCAACGATAAACGTAAACATATTTTGGAAATGGAAAATGAACTAGCAGGTCTTAATCAAAATAATATTCAGTTGGAATTACAACTGAAGGAACTAAAGGATAAATACCTTAGTAATATGGCGGAACTGCAAATCGAGCGTCATCGTTGCAGAGCAGGACGCGAGTGCGTTCAAAGCATATGCAGCGAAATATATCATGTAGCAAACAAAATAAATTCACCAGGTCAGCTCAAATTGGCCGTAAAAGAACTATTTGAAAAGCATGCCAGCGATGATGAACTTAAACGACACATATCATTGGACGCTCAAGTTCGTGATGAATTTCAACGACAACGTGCTCAGATCGAACGTGTTTTGAAAATTTACAGAAATCGCCCCGTTGATGATACTGAACAGAAGAAATACGAAAAACTTTTCAAAGAAAATGTAGTACTACTGAATGAAATTGAAACCCTACGCACCGAAAATAAAAGCTTACGCTCTCACGTAAAGAAAAATTTTAAAAAACCAAAATAGTTTCAAATGTATGTATTTTAAAATTTTTGTTCTTTATATTTTATATATGTGCATTTCATTAAAAATTTAAATATTCTTTCTATTAAAAATGTTAGTATTTCTTTTAAATCAATTTATAAAAATAATTTTACATTCATATTAATGATAGAATAGTTTTTCCCAAAATGTATGAAAAAGGAAATTACCTTATATGTATATAGCTAAAACTTGTTTACTAACCAGGGACACAAAATAACAATTTCAAAAACCGTCATTTGAAAAATAATTTAAAAAAAAAAAAAATCTGTTGTAAACATTATGAGTGCCTTTATTTTTTTGTTAGTTGCCCATAACGATTACCATAACTAACTTTTTTTGGTTGCCCATAAGATTTACAGCAAATAAAATTGTATTTTGATTACCCATAACCACTACGCAACCAAACATTTTTTTTGGTTACCACAATTATCACCACCAAACTATTTTTTTGGTTACCCATAACAAATAAAATTGCATACTAAAAATTGCATGTACAACTTGAGAAAGTGGGCTATTTACCTGATATAAAGGTGGTGACAGGACACTGTCATTTTCTACGAGCATGACTTGGATTGAACCGGAAGATCATATACCTGGCGCGTGCCAGTTCTGCGTAAATTACAAATTTGGTCAAAGTAAAAAGCTATTTCCTTTTATCAGCAGTTAACCGTTGTATATATGACTTTTATGTCCTTGGTGACCCCTAGTAAAATTTTCTGGCAAATTTTTTTTGAAATATTTTAATCCTTAAATGTCTCTTTTAATAGGACTTTTCAGGTTTTCATCAAAAACGGGATCAAATTGTCGCATAAAAAGCGGAACTAAAGGGTTATAATGTTCTACAGAAATGATCCTTGTAAAATTCTACTATAAAACTCTGCAGATAAGATTTTTCTCAGACATCAATTTATACCACTTTTTGCACTTCTCTCTTCGACCAAAAAATGAAAACTTTGACCCACTGTAAAAAAAAAAACTGAGACGTGCTGGACTATAAGTTTATTTTACAAAAATGCCTTTTCAGGATTATAAGGTGGCTATTCTGTTGCAGCCGAAAAGTCTTGATTTGTTGGACTGTGTTATTAAATTTTGGAAACCAAATCACACTTCTAGACCACGTCTTTATTTTAGAAAATATTTTGTCGTTGATGATATCATAAAATTTATTTCTTTATATTATGTTTAAGAGAGGTAGGCGTAAAATTTTGCGTTTTTTCGCTCATGTTTGTATGAGAAGTGGCAGTTCATCGATTGAACCATCTTTTTGCTGCAAAGACGAGCAAAACGGTTAATATTTGATCGAGTTATCGACGCAACCAGTTTGAGAAAAGTCGTTTCGAGAAAAAAGCGTTTAAAGTTTTTAGTCCATCTACTTCGGTCGGTCTACTTACTATCACTAAAATGGCTGTAACTCAGGCAATTTTTGGAATTTTGACTTACACATATTTTTGAATACATAAACTTTAATTGAAGATAAAAAAAAAAATTTGACCCGTCACAGTGGCCTTCCCCCTTAATATAAACGAACATTATTTTTTTAATTTTTGGCCACGGTTTGTGCGGAGACGTGGCCATACACTATAAAATTTGTCGATCGACTTGGTCGAATCGCATAGTGTCGGGCTGTCGACTGACAAAATTCAAGTTGGTCAGGTCAGACGGTTGTATGAAAATGAAAAGTTTTTGATCTGTGCTAAAGTCTACCGACGCGATCGCATGGTGTATGGTCTTGTCGAACGACTTCGCGGCTGCCTACTATAGCAATATTTGCTCTATACTTGTTGAAAACCAATGTGCCCAATGATGAGCAAAAAAGACAGAAACCAAAATTTTAGGCATTCTTTATATTTATTGTTTTGCTTTTCTGTTTGTTTTTATGAAAGTTCATAGCATGCAATGAACAGCATACTATAAAATCTGCTATAGATTGTATACCATGTAACAAAAGCGGGCTTCATGTGCATTTATTTCTTACTATCAATAGCATGTTATGAATTATTGCTCGTGGAGCATGGGGAATTGTACAGATATTAGCACGTAGAGAATAAAATTATTGAAATAAAAATTCCATGAATGAAAAATATAATTGTGTCTCGTGGTCGCCGTAGCCTACTGGTTAGTGTGTTGGACTGCTACGCAGAGGTGCCCGGGTTCATTGAAAATAAAAATTTTTCTACACTTCGCCGATAACTCACACAACATGAATGGATGCGAAAAGCTCGGCCTTGGCCCTCCAGGGGCTGTTGTGCCATAATAGTAGTAGTAGTCTGCTTCGTGATAGTGGAAATAAGGTATTTGACGGTTTTATAATTTTCACATGGCAACTTTTCTTGTCCGCAAATCCACTTCGTAGGCGAGAGATTGCATTGATTTTTATTATAAGTAGAATTGCTCAAGAAAACTTTCCGGTGGAAATACAAACCGCAAAGTCAAACAAAAAATAAAAACATCTAAAACTGAAGTAAAAAACTTTGAAATTGTTTTTCAGATTTCATTTTATTTATTTAGGTTTAAAAAATCTTTGTTAACAATGTAATCATGAGTAATAAAAAAATGCTCAAGTCAAAAGAAAATAAATCATCCCCACTTACAAAATTTTAACATTCTTCAGGTCCCTGAAGTACATTTATTTGATTTTTTTTAATCCAATCATTTGCTCTAGCCAATAACTGTGGATTTGCAGAAAACTCGCTTTGTGCACCACTTTTGTCTCCACCTAAGCGTACAAAATTTGACTCACCTTCATTCAAGATACCTATATCCCACATTTCACGCATATTTATCGATGGATTCATTCGGAAATTTTCAATATTTAAATGTTTTATAAGTTTTTCAATTCCTTCATCATTCAGCTTGCAATTTAGAAAATTAGCTATTTTATATATTGCACCTCTAAGATCTTTCAAAATATTCTCATAATTCAAAAATAGTACATTGGAATGATGTCGATTAGACAATGCTTCATTGATATGTGAAAAGTAAGGCATTCCAGCATCTGCAACACAAAAATTCAGTTATTTAGAGATTCAAGTTGAAAAGGAATACTTACTCAGACCCCTTTCAAAGTACTCCCAGTAACGTTCGAAGTCGCCTATATAGCCTTGACTGCGAAACAAACGATTCAAATGGTAATATGAAATAGCAACATCCTTCGGGTTTCGAGCAACATAGACAATCTATAAAAAATTCAAATAATTTCGATTGTATTCAGATAATACCTGGTTTCCACTGCCATATTCCGTGCCAAAGTGAGAGAAAGAGAAAATTTCCTATATGAAATTACCAGCATGTCGGGAAATTTGATTGGATTTGACATAGTGAAAACCAAGCATGACTACCAACAAATATACCTTGCATTTTTGTGCCATGACACTTGGCGGCAATAATGAAAAGGGAAAATGGGTTTTTATAAAACGTCTGCATTCCACATCCACTTCACTTAAGGATTTATAGCCAGGGCGTAGCATATTCTCAATAAAGTTCATCTTTTCAACATTGTTGCTATTTTCCGTCAATAGATCCGCTTTAAAGTGAGGATGCACGAACAACGGAAATCTTTAAGTACATAGTTAAGAAATTGATCAAAAAAAGAAATGAAGAATACTATTTCATTTAATACTTACTCAAAAAAAGGAAATCTTTCAGTAAGCCGTTGACTTTTAGCCGCATTAAAATCTAAATTATTTGCTATTAACCACACAAGCTCTTGGGTCAAAGTAGTTCCTGAACGTGGAAATGTTGCAACCCATATATCGCTGGGCCTTGCTTCAAAATTATAATAGGATTCAGCTTCAGTTTTGTATTTGTGGGGGTAAAGGTAATTCTCAGGCCCAACTTGCACGAAACCAGTGTGCTCACCTAATGAAATATGGTGAATGAAATATAAAGTTGTGCCTGTCATAACGTAAATTTTAAAAACCTGTACTTTATTTACCTTTAAAATATTTTAATAGTTCAGCGTTAGTTTCTGGTTCCACATCTTTAATTTCAAATGGGAATTTAATTATATTGCTGTCACTCATTTTTTTTATTTAAGTAGATACAAAAGCAAATCAAGTATGCTCATAAGCATAGAACAATAATACACGTAGGTAAACTATTGGTGGAGGACACAAATCACATATACAAGATTACGCATTGCGCATGTTCTCCTAAAACCATATGTAGTGAGAAGACAATAAGAAATGAGGCCTTTGACTACGGAAGTTTTTTGACGGTGAAAGACAAAAAGGGACGATTACAAACTTCCTCGTATCATCATGCATCCACATTCTTTTGATATTTATTTTTAAAATACAGAAATAGAATTGCTCAAGAACACTTGGCTAGTGGATATATAAGCCATAAGACCGAAAAATTATGCAGACAAAATTCATATCCACTTATAAAATTTTAACATTCTTCAATTTCCTGAAAATCATTCATTTGATTATTTTGAATCCAACCGTTTGATCTAGCCAATAACCGCCGATTTACAACAAATTCACTTTGTGCACTGCTTTCGCCTCACCTTCATTCAATATATCTATGGATTCATTAGGAAATTTTCAATATTTTATTTTTTATGTTTTTCAATTTCTACAGCGGTCAGCTGGCAATTGAGAAAATTAGCTGTTTTATAAATTATCACTCAACATCTTCTTATAATTCAGGAATAGTATATTGGAGTCATTTAGTAAAAGTCAGGCACCATCTAGAAAATACTCAGACCCCTCTCAAAGTACTCCTAGTAATGGTCGAAATCTCCTATATAGCCTTGACTGCAAAACAAACGATTCATTCAAATGGTAGTAAGAAATACCGACTTCCTTCGTGTTTCGAGCAACATAGACAATCTATAAAAAATTAATATTATTTTATTTGTATGCAGAGAAATCTAAAAAATTATTGTACACAAACTTTTGGGTACAAGTAGTGCTGAAATTTCGTTGTTAAATTTGAAAATTTGAAAACAACATGTAAAAATTATCCGGAAAAATTGCCTGAAATAATCGACAATCGTTATCCGGCCTCAAAAATTATTCAGTCTGGCACCACTGTTAGTGAATAAACGAAATGATCAAACGCGATGGCACATTCTGTATTTTTATTATTCATTTTCGTTCTCCTTTAATATTTCTTACGTTTTGTATATGTCAAATTATTTATTTTGTGTTTGTAAACAAAAATTTAAAAACACTATTCTGTTCCTGAAATATACAATATTAAATTCTTAAAATGTTTTCTTTAGTAAGCATAGTTAATTCGTGTGATAATAACAGCGAAAGTAGTGATGACCAGCAGAAGATTAGAGTACGTATGAGAAATTTACGAGACACAACAAATATACTGGAGCTACCAGATGCCGAGTAAGTTTTTTTTACCTTTGAGAAGTATTTGATTTCATAATTTTTATTTATAGGTTTCATGAAAATTTTCGCCTCAGTAATTCAAGCCAAAGGTGAAAAGGAGAAAAACCTATAGAAACACGGCTCTTCCACCTATATTAAAGATTGCTACATTTTTGCGATTTCTCGCAACTGGGAGCTACCAAAAGTGTTAAGGAATTCAGAACAGGTCATTAATGCCAGAGCTTGGAAATTTTTGAGAACCATTTTTGCCGAGAATGGGTTAAGTTTAATAGGACTCCAGATGAAGAAAATATTGTCAAAGAACACTTTCGCAATGCTTTTGGTTTCCTGGGAGTTGTGGGCTGCATTGGTGGATTTCAAGTTCGCATTAAATCGCCTGTAGGAGGTACGAAACACTTGTATTGTAACAGAAAATGATTTTTCAGTATTAACGAATTGATGGTATATACATCATAACATTTTTTTATACTGTGAGAAGTTATTAATCTGTTAACATATTCCCAGACGACCTCGATATCCTAGTGGATAGTGCACTAGACTTTAATCTGGGAGGTTCGGGTTCGATTCCCGTCTTCGTCTGGCGGTTAATTTTCATTACTTTCTTATATTCACTATCAATATGAAGTGTATGAGAATAATAAGATAGTGTACAAGTACACACATTGGTTGGTAATGGCAAAACCACCAAGCCGATAAAAAATTGCCACACCGCCGTTCGGAATCGGCGTTAAACTGTAGGTCCAACTATGTGATATCACAATGGGTCGTTCAGGCCTAAGTGTGTCTCTCGACAGCCACTCCAACATAACCTGGGGTTTAATAGTGGAAAAATTAATATTTGGCTAATTGGTGAATTTAACAAAAATTATGTTTTAATTCCTTAGTGAACTTCGTTGCTTATTACTGTAACTACATAATTAGGTGACTCCAGTTTTCGACTCTAGCCATATTTGATGACACCTTTTCAAAATCCAACTAATTCAAGCCAAAGACTCTACAACGAAAGACACGTCAAAGTGTTGTTAAACTATGCGTTGGAGATTTCGTTGCATACTCGGATCAAAAGAACTTCACTATTCCCCGCAGAAAGTAACGAGTGTCATAAATGTGTGCTGCGCTTTTCATAACGTGTGTATAATCTACAAAAATGATTGGCCTCCTCCAAATAGTATATCTATCACTGACGTGGATGTTGAAGATCTCAATACAGATAATGTATCCGCTGCCGCCGAAGAATTTAGACGACAACTAGCTTCAAGCATACAATAAATTAAGAAGATTCTAATGACCAAATTTTATTTATAAATAAGTATAACTACGGGCTGTAACGGAAAATAAATCGATATCATTTTGAGATGTAGGTACTGTTATTTTCGGAAATAAATTTAATGTAGTTTAAATCATTCTGTAGCGGACGATCTGCAGTCATAGATTCAATTATTGGGCTCATTAACTAAGTATTTATAATATTTACTTACCTTCGAATCATACTAATTATATTAACCTTTGTAATTGTAATACATATTGTTTTTTCTATAAGTATAACTTAGTTCCAAAATGCATTGATGCAAATCATTCGTGTTGTACTGCAAAATGGTTCCGAAGTAAATTTTTTGCACTGCGGAACTGTGTTGTAAAATTGCATTACAACAAAGTTGCGCAGCAAGATAAATCTATTTTCCATTCCAGCAGTAAAAATCACGAATGATTTACGGCGATGCATTTTGGATCTCAGTCCATGTTATATTATGCTTCCTTCGCCTAGTAAGTTGATGCAAAACCAAATGGTATTTGTTTTAAATACACATTTTTCAAGTAGACAAGTTTCGTTGAAAAACTATTTTTGTAAGCTTTATTGCAATATATATAAAAATAAAAACATAATAATAATAACTTACAATTTTTAGAATACACTTCTCTTCCAATAGCCACTTTTGTCAATTTGGAATAAAAAGATTTCATGAGGTTGATATTTCGGACAGTGCAGTCGCAATTGCGCTTGAAGACGTGAGATTTTAGCCGTTCACTTCAAAGCCTCAATCAGATAATATATATATTCTCTAGCCTCAACAATTACTTGAATTCCTCCATTTTAATTCCTTCTGTAATTATTTCAAAAGCTGCTGCTTGAACTTGCTAGATCCGACCAAGCAAACGTTTGCCTCATCTCACTCACCAGAACGCAAAATTCTGTTAAAAATTAAATTTTTCATTATATTTTTTTATTATTATGAAAAAGAAATAATTCAAAGAGCATTAAATTTCTACTGAAAAATATCAGCTGTTTACGCTGTGTGCTTTGTTTACTTGACATCAACCAAAAAGTGCTATCATTCATGCGGTGAATGCTCATTCGGGAAATTCACAATAAGACAGTGTAAATTTTAAACCTTTAAATAGAATTGCGGCACATGGACGATTTTATGCAGCACAAAATTGCTGTCACAATCAATCTTAGTTGCAACCTATGATATGGAACAGAATTATAACGGTCGTTGATTTTAATCACATTTTCATTTTGTTCTGCTCATTCAAACAAACGAAATACATGATTCAAACACAGAGAAAACGCATACACTTCTGAAACGTACGGTTCATTTTTGTACACTCCTTCCAACTGAAACATCGAAAATCAAAAGGAAGTGGGAGAGTACTTCTATAAATCCGATTGCCATCCTAAAACCTTGATATATTCCGTTACTTGTTTTCTTTTTTAATTTAATATTTAAAACCGAATTCAATAAAAAAAAATATATTTAAACTGATTTCGTCTACGAAAAATAATAGCATCGTTAACTCCTTCTTCCTTTTTTAATTACTTTTCTATTAAGATCATTGATTACGTTTTGTTTGCTACCCATGCATTTGTTCTCGTATTTTCAAAATTTTTGAGTATTTATACCAACAAAGCACTGTACTGTTATTAGGTTAGGTTAGGTTGAAGTGGCTGTCGAGAAACACACTTAGGCCTGAACGGCCTGTACTGTTATTATATTGCTATACTTGTGATATTGCATATCGCTGTCACAATAAAAACGCTAATAGTTGCATGAGATGGAATAGAAGTGTAGTTTGAGTCATGAAGTGAAAATAAAAAATTGCTTAAATATATGAAAAAAGTGTTTAATCTTCTCAAAATATATATGAATGCAATTTGGTAGTGTGTTTACGCGCTTATGTGAATCACGACGTTAATGAGGCTTTTACATGTTTTAATGGAAACCTTTATTATCTTTGGGCCTTTCACTAATATTTTTGACAAAATGTAAATCGAAACAGTCTCTCTGTAATTGTGTTTACTTATTCATTCCGTATGTACCGAATATTATTTTATGTTTCTATTTGAGTAGGTACATATCCAAAGTGCCTAAGTCCATTGTCGAAAATTTTCCAGACTTTTTAAACAATACATACTGGACCGAACAAATAAATAGTTTAAACCAAATAAATGAGCCTAATTAATATTAAAAAAATCTGTTTAATATTAATTATTTTTCAATTCCTTTCAGTAGGGCGAATTTAACCTCTTTGCAGTCCAAGACCACAAAAGTTTTTTCATCTCTTGTTAATTTTTGAATTTATTTTTGATTAAATTATGAGACAAGATAACGCGGATTTATTATTTTAATTCTACTCTTCTCTTAATTAAAAAAAAAAAATAATAATGAAGATAAGTTTAAAATATTAAGATATGTATACAAAAACCTGATGCACTTTTTCAGCGAAGAGCTTCAGTCCCATAAGATCGCCGAAATGCAGCTATTTTGTTTAAAGGGTAAATATGTCTACTCTTATTCTTACATTTGTTTTGGATAAGATTTCAAAATTTCCCACTGGGTATATCTGTCGAATGTTTATGTGAAGATTTTAAAGAAGAAGAATTGCCATTCTTTTTTTATTCCTTGCCGAAAAAACAGATTTTCGATTATTTTTCTGTACTAACAATTTTTAATTCGCAAAGAAAATGTTACCAGGCGTTGGTGTTTTTGGAACAGGTGCAGTAACATATGTTTTGGTTCCACTACTGCGCGAGAAGGGATTTGAAATAAAGGCGATTTGGGGTCCATTAAAGGAAGCTGAAACTGTTGCCAATGCCCTCAAAATAGCATTTTTCACAAATAAAATTGATGACGTTCTTTTGCGGAAGGATGTGGATCTAGTGTTTATAGTGTGTCAGCCATTTCAGCATGCTGAGATTTCGGTTAAAGCATTGGGAATTGGAAAGCATGTGGTTTGTGATAAGCCCATGGGATTACATCAATCGGATGCAATGAAAATGGTACGAGCCTCTCAGTACTATCCAACTTTAATATCGCTTGTGAATTACTCCCTGCGGTTCTTGCCTGCATTTACTCACATGAAACGGTATCTGCAGGAAGGGCTTATCGGCCCATTAAATGAAATTTCCTTAGTTGATATTCGCGTTCAATTGGGAACACTTTTTCCTGATAAATTTGATTGGATGTGTGATGCAGCTATGGGTGGTGGTGCATTGAATCTTATCGGAAGTCACGTGGTAGATCTGGTCAGCTATATTCTACATAGACATGCAGTGCGTGTACACGGCGTGGTAAAGTCATATACTAAGACAACTACTGCCATTAGCGGGATACGACAGATTTCTGCACCGGATTTTTGCAATTTTCAAATGGAGTTAGTGAACGGAACCCTGGTTACAGTAGCTTTGCAATCACACACTGTGCCTGCAAAGTCCTTCGCGCAAGAAGTTCTTATATGTGGCAGCAAAGGGCAGTTAACAGTACGTGGCGGGGACTTGTTCCTTTTCAAACATAAAGCCGAACAGCAATCAAAAGAAGAAGCTCTTTATGTAGACGTCCAGGACTTACACTTTGCGACTTCTGAGTCGTTATTGCCTCGTCCCTACATTAAAGGACTTTGTAAGATGATAGGAGCGTTGAAGGAGGCTTTTGCAGGAAAAGAAACCTCTTGGGTCAAAGAACATGTACAAGCAGCAGCCACTTTTGAAGATGGGCTCTATGTGCAGGCGGTATTGGAAGCGATACGGAAATCAAGTGAATCAAAAACGTGGCAGCGTGTGCAAATCACCCCGGACAGCTATAATCCAAATCATGACCAGATTATGAGATTTGCTCGAATGTCTACAATGTAGGAAGACTCTTGCAGAATTTAAGTACATAATAAAAAGCATTGCCTTTATTTATAATTTATTTATATTACTAACATTTATCAAAAACCTTATAACTTAGCATTTTTATTAAACAGTAATCATTTACAAAAAACTAAGTTCGTTTTTATAAAAGTGTTTTGAATGTTAAGGTAAAAACAATTTCTATTATCAATAGGAAGGACGTATCTAAGCCTCCACTAACACTTTCTTTGGTTTTTCCTTGACTGCTTTTGATACTTGGGAGGGCAACTCTTCCTCTTCTTCTGCACTTTCCTCCAAAACTTCAGATGGCACATCAGGAAGTTTGATAACACTATCCTCTGCAGACAAAGCGTCTAGTTCTGCTAGGACTGATTCCTCATCTTCTGACGTTAATACATCGGAAAGCAATGAATCTAATTCTTGCTGCTTTTCTATACCTTCCCGGGTTTCATCCATAATCCTTTCAATATCGTCTATGTTAAGAACTTGATGCATTTTCTTCAAAGCTGAGTTTCCTTGCTTCAAACCATCTAATACCTGCAATTCAACTTGAGCAAATTCTAAGTCTGCAGCTAATTTTTCCAAGTTCTCCAGCTGTTTATCGCTGTTTGTCAACATAGTCTCCTGGTACTTCTTTTTTCGCAGCAGCAACTTAGCCCGACTGAAACCAAAAACAAATATTTATGGCTTTTCTATCGGTAACAAATTATATCAACATTATTACTCTTTCCGTCCATTTTGAAGACATTTCTTTACCAATTGTCTATCCCTTTCAAGAGACAATTCAACCCGCTTTTGGTACTGTTTGAGGCGGTCACGCTGTTGCTTCAATTGCTGCAAAAATAACGTAATGTTATATTTTCACTTGACTTCAAATTTCTTAAATATAAACCTACCAGCACGGCTTTATCATGGTCAGTAACTCGACTTGGAGGCTTTTTACTTTTTGTAAAAAAAGAGCCCATCGTTGAAAATTTCTAAACAAAACAAATAAACAGAAGCTCAAGGTTGCACGGAACAAACTACTAAAAAATAAAAACGTATTTATTACAAAACAAAAAACGTACTTCAATCTCTAAGTACACACCAAGTTAACACCAATGTGGCCAACTCAGCACTTTTCCCGCTTAATTTAGTGCGTTTTTTAGCGCGTTTTTTTTTCAATTTAAAAGACACTAAATGCTCCGCTGAATAAGCTATTTTCTGAATAATCCTAACAAAATTTTAATCGAAACATAGTAATTTTTTACTTCATTTTACAACATAAAAGTTCAACAAAGAACAGCAACCAAAGTACTAAATTAAGAAACGTTGAAAATCATCTGCTTTGTAGTTACCCCGCGTTTAAATGTATTGAGTTTTCTCGCATTTTGATAAGGAAACAATTTAGCGCTTTTTTTAAAAAGAAAATACGCGTTTTATTCTTCATTTTAGCGGATTTTAAGAAACAAAAGTGGGCCACACTAGCTAACATACAAAATCTCCTTCGTTTAGCCGGTGCAAACTATACTACAACCCCAGCATTCAGGTAAAATGGTTTCGTATGATATATGAACTGAGAACGAATCTTATCGAAAATGTTGCTTATGTATATTATAGTTGCCACAGTGAATTGATGTGTTTTCCTACTGACTTAAGACCCTACTAAGCTGAATTTATACCAGGTTAAGTTACCAGCAATTCATTCTTCTTTCTTCGTGGTCAATACCATAGGCTGTCAAAATCATAGTTTACTTTTGATTGTTCGTTTACGTTTTTCCTCCATTTCGACATTTCGGCATACCTCTAAAATGGCCGCAAAAATTAATATGTGTTGTTATTGTTTTGCTGATTTTGACATTTAATGGTATCTGTCGGCACTACAAAGATATATTGTTTTTGCCGTGGTGGAATTGTTAAGCTAATGTCAAAGGTAAACGGAAAATTAACTTAAGTTCTGTCAATTTCTTAAGTTACCCATAATACACTTACTTATATTAGCATAACTGTCAAATGTTATATCGATGGTCATACGTTGACCCCTCGTAAGTATTTTTTCACCACTTTTGGAAGACAAGACAATAAGGCAATAAATTTCTATGAACAATATATAAAAATAAGTTTAAAATAAAAAAAAATTTTTTTTTGTTTAAAATGATTTAAAACTCAATTTTACATATTCTTTATGTACATTTATTGTTTTTTTGTCGTCTTTTCCAAAAGTGGTGAAAAACTACATACGAGGGGTCAAATATGCACAAAAAATGAGCTACGAGAGAGAGAGAATCGTTTAAGTTTCAAGCTGTGTGTTTCGCACTTTGCTTAAGCTACTAAAAATAAACGAAACTTAACGTAAATATAAATTATAGGCATGACGATATGATTTCTATATGTTCGCTGTTAAATGCTCATTATGGTTCCCACTTAGTGCATGAAGGAAGGTTGGCATTTGCACATTATACTATTTTAAAATAACTTACGTGGTGGAAAATCAAACTAATGACTTCCCAACTCAAAACATGTACTTTGAATTTAGTACTGTCATGTTCTGTGTCAACACTGTGAGCAACAGAAATAAATGGAGCTAGTGCTTATTTTTCCGTCTCTGAAAATAAGTTGTATCCATTGGCATAAATAGAGCTGTAAGATTTGAAGTATCAATTCCGGTAAAGTGCAATAGTCGAATCAGTCTAATGATATGCAATTACGTCAGGTAAAAAATTAATCAAAATTCAACCCCTTCATTTACATCTTCGAATATTTGGATTTATGTCACTTTGCGTTGGGAGGTGACTTTTTTCGCAGAATATTTTCCAAATTGGGCATGTTACGAAAACACGATGTTGCGTTTAATTGAAGCAAATTCTTTAGTTTCTTTTTTTGCATTCAATATGTATGTAATTTTATGTACATGAGGAATTTTTTTATTTTTCCTATTTTTTTTGGTCAGCGTCACACTGTACTAGAAAATAAAACTCCGAGTACGAGATACTTGAAAAATCTAGTGTTTGTTTTGCGTATTATATTTGTATGTATATAGTAGCTTTCAGCCGTGTTGATGTTCGCTATTTTTTATTTTCCAAACAAATTTCAACTATAACCAATCTCCATAAAATAACACTCGACGATTACGCTCGACGTACGACGCAATTGTGTTTAGAGCTTAACACGCGTGTGTGCTCTCATTCATTGTCCTGTCTCGACTCGACTTTGAATGCGCAGAAAGTGTAAAATGCATGTTATGGAGTTTCAGCTGTAAGCTCTAATTATAGAAACTTAACGTAACGTAACTTAGCATAGCACGCATAGCAAAACTTAATGCTGATTATAAAAACATAGCACAGCAGCCAAAAAAAATCTCTCTGCAAAATATATCAGAAGCAGAAAATAATTTTAAAATAATAAATAAATCAATTTAATCTCCATAAAAACTCAAAAATCAGAAAACAGCTTATTTTGTGTAATGTATGTCACTTAACGTAACAGCAAAGATATCTAAATTTAATAGACTTCTATGTTACGTTAAGTTTTGCTAAGTTTCTATAATTAGAGCTGTACACGTTTTATCACAGGGCAAACGAGTGGAAAAAACGCAACTAATACCTTGCGTTTTCGTTTTGGTGTAAACGCACTATGACTATTCCCCCTATTGTGGGGTTGTTATCTGCGATTAGTCTGGTAATCATTAGATACTTTTTTCTTTAAAGCTAATGATCGTGTTAAGATATGATCAACAATAAATGTGTGATTAGATGCGAGCATCTACTATTATGTATTAGCCGTTTGCTAAAATAAAATAAAAATAAGGGGGTTATTGCAAACAATGTTCTTCAAGACCTTTCCAGTTGGTTGGCAGCACATACATCAGAACCTTCGGAGATTGTGCAGTACAATGGTGAGAATGAGTTATCAGTTGCTTTTTTCACTTCTTATTTTTGTTCGTAGTCGCAGACGGTCAAAGTGCAAGTCAATCAAGGTGTTGTTGTGGGCCGTCATCTAATATTACCAGAAGGCAGATTCAATAGTTTTCAAGGAGTACCTTATGCGTTACCGCCAATAGGGGATCTTCGATTTAAGGTAACGAGCTTTATTATACATGAATGCTATGTGCTTCCATTTAACCATTATTTTCTTAATTATTATAAACAGTCGCCAGTTCCACTGGAACGTTTTGATGAGACAGAGTTAAATTGTACTAAAGAGCGCGATGTGTCACACCAACGTGACCCTTTCACTCAAGAAGTGGTGGGCTCAGAGAATTGTCTATTCCTGAATGTGTATGCACCAGTAACGCAGCATAGACGACCATTGCCCGTCATGGTTTGGATACATGGTGGTGGCTTTTGGTTTGCTAATGGAAATAGCGATTAGTACGTCTATTACTCATATTCAAATGTATAACCTTTGCAACAATCACTAATTTGGACATATTGCAGTTTTTACCCCTTAAGCTTATTGAAAAACGAAGTCGTTGTAGTAACATTAAATTACCGTTTGGGTGCGTTGGGATTTTTAAGTTTTCCCGAGCAGGGCGTATGGGGTAATGCTGGATTAAAAGACCAAGTAAGGATCAAATAAGATAAATATTTCATGCTAATTATTTTTTCGGTTTGCAGCGCCTCGCCTTACAATGGGTTCACGATAATATATCACAGTTTGGTGGCGATCCTAATAATGTAACTCTTTTCGGTGAAAGCGCGGGCGCCGCTTCGATCCATTTGCATGTTTATGCTCGCCATGCTAATAAACTTTTTCACAAAGCTATCATGCAGAGTGGTACAGCAAACATGGAGTGGGTTTTTCAGTCAAATCCCGATTATAAAACGCGACGATTATCAGAGTTATTAGGTTGCAAGTCAAGCAGCAATCGTGAAATTATTGAATTCCTGCAATCAAAAAGAGTAACGCCTTTAGCTATTCTTGCCAAAACACTTTCTGTGCTAACACCAGACGAACGCCGACGAGGACTACCATTGACATTCAAACCAGTTATTGAAGATCCCTCCAGTCCCGACAGTTTTATTGACAGTCCTATTATGGAAAGACTACAGGAACAAAATACAATTTCTCTTCCCATTCTCATGGGATACAATTCTGCCGAAGGCATCGCAATGACCATAAATGCTGTACGTAAGCTTCCCGATATTGATAAGGACTTGTCTCGTTTTGTGCCGCGTAATATACCGTTAGCACCAAGCCATTCTTCTGTAAAAGAACTTGCGCAAAAGATGCGTGACTTTTATTTACATGGACAAACTCTCAGTCCAAAAATGTTGAACGGATTTACTGATCTGCTGAGCGACTATCATTTCACAGTAGATATGGTACGAGCTGCAGAGCTGCAAGCACGTCATCAACCTAATGCCCCACTCTACTTCTATCGTTTTCAATATGTTGGTGATAACAATATGTTCAAGCGAATTTTTAATATGGAACGATTGAAGGGAGCTTGCCATGGCGATGAACTTTTTTATTTGTTTCAAATGGGGGGAACCGAACCTCAATTGAATGAAGATGACTCACTAATGGTACAACGTTTAAGTAAGCTTTGGGCCAATTTCGCGCGAAATGGTACACCTACACCATTTGGAGTAGAGCCACCAGTTATTGATATCTCTTGGACAGAGGTACAACAACCAAAGACAAACGAGGATTCATTTGTGCTGGACTACTTAGCAATCGATAAACATTGCGAAATGCTTCAAAATCCCGATAGGGAGCGTGTTGAATTCTGGCGTAGTATTTATAGCAATTATAAACCTACTGACTATTCAAAACTTAGTGCAAAATTATGAGCTACTTAATTTTTAATCCCCAAATTTCAGCTGCAGAAAAGATCAACCATGGTCGTAGAGCACTATAGCGTATTTATTTAAATATTCTTTCATGTCTATTTAAACAGTAGAAATGCTATTTGCTTAATTTTCTTTGTGAAGTCTGCTGTGTTTCAGAGCACGCGAGTGTTCATTATAAGTGATTTTTGCATTTCTTTAACAAATTTGTTAGAAAAAATCTCGAAATGTTTTCGATATTGTTTTGTTCCTGAAAAATATAACGTTGTGTTCTCGAAAAATGTATTTTCGATATTGACTATTTTGAATAAATTTTTCGAAATTATTTCGAATTAAATTTTTTTGGATTCCAAAGATAAAATTTTATGAGAAAAAGATTTTTGGGATGTCGCAGAGGTAAATTTATTGTATACAAATGCTGGGATATTTTGATACTGGTAGATGGTATTATTATGGGTGTCGTGGTTGATTTAAAGTCAGTTTTAAATTTTTTTTTTCATGGATCAAAAGTGGTAAAACTATTTTCCGAAACTTTAAAAAAATGTTTAGTTTTTTCCTAAAATAAATAATTATAATAATAAAAACTGTTAAATAACAATTTTGTTAGGAATAAAATATGTGTGCCTAAAATGAAACATAAATTAATAATTTTTTGTTTTAATTATATTAAATATATATACCTATATAAAACTGTACAACAATTTAAAACATTTTAAAAGCCCGTGAGGAGTTCACTTCGATCAACTAGTCGCTGAAATAACTGCTGGGAATTATTGGACAGTAACCACACCTACCTTCCATGGTAGGTCGTACAATTAAAGCATTAAAACGGTAATATCCATTGACTGGAAAGAGGTTTAGAGTATTTAAACTTCGGCCGCGCCTGAACCACGCTTTCCATCTTGTTTTTATTTTGAAAAATTTGTAAAATTGTACAGAGAAAGTTTTTTTACATTGGAACTTTTATAATACTGTAAAACAAAGAGTCCCGTCACCAGATGACACTTTAGAATGCATGTAAACAATATAATAAATGCAATAAAATAGATGGAATAGAAATCTTTTATTTGCATCGCTTATAATAGTACTAAACATTTTCAAATATAATAGTCGACAATACCAATTAAAAAAGAAAAACGCTAAATGTTAGTCTTCATGTACACTCAAGTCTATTTACATTCAAGGTTCGTTACATTTCAAATAATCATCAGAGACATCACAGTTTTTAGAAGCATATGTATGACTTTATGTGCCTGAAAAGCATCATATATAATTACAACCACAAAGAAAACATTCATAGTTAAAAGAAAAGTCATAGAGGAAATAACAACCACCTATAGTGGTGGTTAAATAATTAAGGACACCATTTTCACATCTATTTTTTTCAAATAAAGTAATCATGTTTATTATTTTCATGAAAAACAACAAAAAAAAAAAAACAATTTAGATACAACCACTAATCAAAGTCTTTTAAAGGATTTTAATGGCATTTTAAAAATTAACACTATAAGTAAAATTTTATCGTAACTTTGATTTATTTTTAATATTTAGTCGTGTGACCATTTGATGTAAGCACAGCATTGTATCTGCTTTCAATTAAATGCATCGTTCAACTGAAATATTTTGCCATAATCCTTTTTTAGAAATATCACCAGCATTTTTGTTCGTTGTACTCATTTTATAGCAAATCTGGGAATCGAACCTGAGGCAACTGGGACTAGGGCCCCAATGTGGCATATAAATAAGTTATTAAAAGGTGTTTTAAATAAAGGCAAACAAAAATCATGTGTTTTGTCTTTCGTTGCTTTGTTGATAACATTTATCATGAAATGAATTTCTTTGTGGAATTTCAATTTAAATAGCTTGAACTATTATGAGAATAAACTTTTTATAATAAAAAAATAAATCCATTCATTTCATCAACGTGAAATCTTAAAGGTAAAAACACATTACCGATTCTGGAGCATGTACTACACAATTTTAAATGATTTGAACTTGAAGTTATATTTATAAAAAACGGAAGAAAATGCATAACAGGAAGAAAAATTATTAACTAGATGCCAAGTTCAAATGCAAATATTTACATACAGCTGATTGATATCGGTGTGAACTGAGTAAGTATCGACTGCCAATAGCACTCTACTGTATCATTAAGTTAAATAGAAATGGCAAAGGAACTATAAACCAGGATCAGTTTGTTTTCAGAAAGGATCAAATTGAATTCAGAAAATTCTAGTATGAATTTAGAAAGGAAAACATTGAATTAAGAAACCGAATTTAAAAACGAATTTAAAAACGTCCCTTTGAATCCAAAAACACGTCAATTTGAATTGAGAAATAATCAAATTGAATTTACAAAGCTCCAATTTGAATTCAGAAAGGTTCAAATTGAAAACATCAATTTTTATTCCGAAAAGGTTAAATCAAAATGGCTGAAGAAACTGTCAATTCAACACTTTCCGGCATTTTTCCAATATATTGGATAAGAGCATGTGACGAAAATGGTGATATACACAATAACGGTGTCCCATATAACATCCCATCCATTAAACGATTAGTAGTAGTGCAAAACAAAACCAAGAAGCTTAGTGGGAGAGTGATTTCATTTACATTACTACTAAGTCTTTAGTGAAAAGCAAATTGCAGTCAAAATTCAATTTCTAAATCTGAAGTCTGGATGTAAAAAGCAATATACTTCACCAAATACTGCCTCTCATAACCTATCCTTAGTGCATGTTTATATTGATGCTCGGTGTTCGCCGAAGACGAAATATTTTCCCTCGTGCTTGATTGAGGTGGTTACGTTGCAGAGTTGCTTTTTGTCAAAATTTAGTTCTCTGTTCAATACTATTTTGTATATAATGATACTGTTTAGTAAAATAACTCATTGCCACCCTATAAACTCGCCGTGATCGGTGTACAATACACCGAGCATATCGTGTTCGGTGTGAGAGTGAGTAAAGGCTCGGTGTTCGGTGCAACAACAATTTCATGGTGTTCGCCGAACATACTCCCAATATAACCACAGCCTTACCTTACCTACAAATGAATGTTACAAAAGCTTTTCAAGAATTTTTATTGCTGACTGTAGAGTATATATGGTAAATACATGCCATATACATACATATGAAGAATGTACTCTATTGGAGAAAGCATTATATATTTAAATTAAATATTTATAAATTAAAAGCAAACAAAGGAAATGGAAGCAATTTTTACAACTACCATTATCAACTGTGAATATTTTTCAAGTACATTTTTGTTTTTGTTGTTAAGTATTTAGAAATTTTAAAAATAGAAATTAAATCAAGATAAAATTGCAGCTAAAGCATTTAAAAATAACGTTACTAAAATATTTCATGTTTGAAGTTTTGTTACAATAATTTTTTCAATTAATTAAGTTTATTGTTAGTTTTATTGAGATGCATAGCTGTAAAATGACACTCGACTGTCGTTCGACACTGAACATCGATCGACGCGACTGAACGCAATTGTTGCTCTTGAATTTTTTTTATGCAGTTATTGAAATTTGCTTCCTGTTTGTATTCTGATGCCGCAGCGTGTTGGGGCGGATTGAAAAGTTACGTGCGGTGTGGAAAAGTTTTAAATACTTACAGTATTGTATTTCCGTTTAATCTGACATTTTAATCGGTAATTAATATAGCAAGCAGCATATGATTTTATAGAAATTTTATTTAATTTCCAAATTCCATTTGGCAAATGATATTCAATATTTATGCATATTATTTCATTTTATTATCACCATAAGAAAGATTTAGTGATTTTTTAACGAATATATATAAATATATGCAGTTTTATAATGATGCGAAAGTATAAAACCAACAGTTTCTTAGGTCTTATCCCACTTAAATGTAAATGTAGCATATCACAAATTTTAGATATCTAGATCAAGTTCTTGTACTGCCGAAGGCCTAAAGTTCCATACTTAATAAAACTAAATAATCTCCGTTATAGAAAAAACATTTTGTACCCAAGCAACCAAAAATCATTTACAGCAATTAACCTGGCTCTACGAACAATCTCAGTCCCTTTATTGCTTTTAATTTTATTTTATTAATTAATTTTTTAAATTATTATTTCTATTGCTGCTTTGTGGATAGCATTTGACTAAGCCCGGTATATTTGTATGGTATTTAGCTTTATGCTCTTTATAATATTCGTTTTATACCAGTCAACGCTCAAAGTGCTAAAATACTTGACATTTGAACCTTTATGCTCATTTTGATGTATATTGATCTATATTTGATAATCTTTATGGGATATCAAACCATTGTAAAATTTAAAAAACTCACAAGAGGCGACTCTGATGCTGAAGTAAAATCCTCCGAACCCTTAGGATAAACTAAGCAAAGATTGAGGTGCATTGTATAAGATTCATTCATATTTTGTAAGTTTATAAAGAAATTCACGTTGTTTTTTGGTGAAATTGCCAGGGAACTACCCAGATAGTTTTGCCCTTAAATCTTTAGCGTCTCACAGCAATGCTTGCTTTGATACACTAACGGTTATTTGACCAAAGGTGTAGAAAAATTGTCCCATACAAAAGTGAGATGTCGCAATAAAGAGTAAGGCCCAAGATCTAGGTCTCACAAGTGAGTCTGGCAGCCTCGAAAACTAAAATGAGTCCTTTCTGCACTCGCCACGTGATTTGATAACATACCTTACGCATTGTTGTTTACTTCATTACAAAAGTTGTTGGTATGTTCCGCTATTCCATCGATATGTCAGTATATTCCACAACCGTTTTTATATAGAAATTATGTGTTGCATACTTTTGGGTTTAAAGAAAAATATGTATTAAAACACACACTTATAAACTCACACATGCTATGAAACCTCACACGACACCGACGTGACATTAGATTTTAATTTCTATCAATTCACTCCACTATAAATTTTCATTCAGCCCCGAGTAAAAATGTTACCACATCAAAAGTAATATCGCTCAATATGTAATTATTTTTAAGCTTACGTAAATTAAGGTAGTCGGAGATGTAGTTGTTTTCCACAAGCTTTTCTTAGTTAAAATAATTTCTTGCATTTTAAATTGGTTGAAATAACGAATGATGCAAGTATTTGATTTGAAGTAAACATTTCTTCAACACTCGTAATATTTCCTAGTGGGTTAGTGCTTTTCATTTTCGTTTACTTTTATATGATAAGTACAACAACAATACTCACTACCACTGTTGTCCCCGTCACGTCGCTATCATCTCCGTCGCAGGTGTATTCATTTTCTTTATGCTTTTCTTTTTTTTTTGTTTTAATTTTTCATTTTCATTGCCAACAACAAGCTTTAAAAGCTCTCTTTCTTTTTTGGGGTCTCTCTAGTGTACTCTTCCTCTCTTTCACTGATCTTCTCACATTGTGTTAGCGCAACAATATCTGATGCAAGCGGCGACCATAAATTGCAATGCTCATGTGTATGTGTGTGTGTTTGTGCATATTCTAAGGCCAAGGTTGTGCGTCTAAATGTCTAGTGCAACATTTGAGGCCATTGATATCACATATAGGAAAAGCAAACATATTGCATACATATATCTATAAACTACATATGTAAAACACACAATCATATATATAATTAAATAAACATTTACTTTGCAACAACAACAGCAGCCACAGCAACAACATTAACAATGAAAACAGCAATTGCTTAAATGGCAGTCTCTGTCAAATAAAGAAAATGTATTATTACTATTTTTTTTTTAAGTAAAGTGCGTTTGTTTTTGTTATTATTGCTGTTTTTGTGTTTTATTGTTGATTTTTATAAATGATGCGAAAAATTTTTGCAAAATTATGTGTGAATTTTTTATATTTGCACGTATGTATTCAATTAAATAATTTCTTAATTATTGTAATTATCTAAAAGGCTCGGCTGAACGTGTTAATTATGGCATGAAATTCATTTGGAATTTTTAGTAAATAGTTTAAAAGTTTTAAAACGGTTTTAATGTATTGGATTATACAAATATTGAAATTTTCTATATTAAGATGCTCATACATACAAATGTAAGCTATAATCAGTCTATAATTTACATTTGTACCTTAAGCTACGAATCCAGATACATATAAGTAACTAGATTGAGATATATCCAATTCTCACGCAAAAATTACCTGGGTTGAAAATTTTTGTCTTCTAACATACATAGAATTTCCTACCCTGACTCATTTTATTTCAGTGACTCAGGCTTTCAGTAAACCGAAGAAGATTGTGAAAAAAATCTCCGCTCTGGTGTTTATTTTTTCGAAAATCCAAGAACTCAACTTTCATCTGTTATAAATGTTTTGTAAAAATTTATATCAAAAACGCGTTAAAAATAACATTTGGGTGTTAAGCCAAGTAATTAATTTTAGTCGTAAACGATACTTGGGCCAAAAGTCTTCAGGTAATATGTCCAAGGCTTTTATGTAGCTTTAAGTAGGAATATCTCAAAAACCTGGCAAAATACGTATTTTTATAGATCAAACTCAATATTATTAATATCCGCAGGAAAAAAAGTGACTATCCGTCAGACTGCGTAGTTTACAGGTAGATAGGGGCAAGCGTTTTTTGATTGAAGATTAGTTATGCAATTTCTGCGGTCTCTGCAGCAGAGATGGGCATGCAACTACTTGACCATATCGCTGAGAGATAAGGACAGTCCTTGACAGTTATTTAATGCTTGGTTGGGCATTATGAAATAACTTTTGAATTGAATAACGCCTAATTGAAGAATGAGGTAACTAATAACGTTAAATAACCTCTAATGAAATAACTCCAAACAAAAATTAGGAAACTCCTAATAAAAGAATGAAATAAGTTCTAATTTTTTGGGTTTATTTTTCTATTTCCGAATGAAATGAAGGAAGGTTAAGCAAAAATAAATTCATTTTATTATGTAAGCTTCAGTTTGACGGATTACAATTTTCAAATTTATTTAATAAAGAAAATTAAATTTTTTTTTTTGAAAATCATGATGAATTTTAATGATTTATTGATATGATTATTTACTCTAATTCATTTTCCGAATAAACCCTAAATTTAAATATCGATATGTGGCATATCTATTTTTTTGAACACCCGTCAAATTAACGGGCTCTAACTAAATCTATATTAAATAAAAATAAAAATGTTTCAGTAGAAATAAGAATGTAATTTTCTCCATAAATCTAATGTTAAAGCCTCACGAAAAAAGTGAAAAACCTCTTTGTACTGCTTCATTGGTGGGCTACTTTTGGCTAATTGAAAGTTCATAAATAATATATATTGAAAAGAATTTTTTCTGCAAAGAATTTTTTTTTTAAATCTGTTGGCAGACTCGAGATAAAGAGATTTTTCTTGGAATTTTAGCGAAATTTTTTAGCGGGGCCAAATTATGCCGTAAATAATTGTATACTAGTAGGCTACTCGCTCCGTAAGCTCCGATGGTTTATTGCGTGAACAGCCGTTGTAAGCGGTATGGTTCATTCTTCACGATTTTTTTATTTGTTTATATAATTATATTTATTATAAACAGAAAATAGAACTGAAAAATACACTAAAACAGCTCAACTTTGAATGCCTATAACCTTTAAAAGCGAGCTAACTTTGCAAACTCCTTTTAGGGTTTTGTTACTCTAGACCAGTATTATCGACCTGTGTTGGCCGATTCTCCGTTAGAAAAATGTGTTGCAGAGTGTAATCTTTGTAAATGAAATAACTTCTAAATACTTAGGTATTATTTATGTAATTTTTGGCTTAGGAGTGAGTTATTTCATTCATGTATTTGTTAGGAGTTATTGCATTCCATTGTGAAATAACTCCAAATTGAAAAATGGATAGTTATTTACTTATTTCGGATAGTATCGGCTTTAAAATATGGGATCGGCATCTTTTCGACCAAAAAAGCATAATCGACCTCTATTTCATAGTGCCCATCTACAAAGATCAACAAAAGTCAAACAACGCAAAAGGTGGCAAAGAAAAAAAATTATTTAAAAGTTAGTAAAAAGTCTAGTATTTTTCATAAAATATTTTTAGTATTTCCAATAAAATACAACAGTGTATCTTTAGCAACCCCATTTTATCTGAAGTGATGCAGGTTTTTTCGTCAGTAAGGGCGATGTTACACGATCAATGTTTTGCTGTCAAACAATGCAATTGTTGTTGCTTTGAAAAATGAACACTGAGAAAAAGAGAGGATGAACACATTTCACTTCAAATTTTTTTAGGCTGATGTTACACGGTCAATGTTTTGCTGTCAATGTTTTCTGTTTTTACTCTCTTTTCATCGTTTTGTTTGATGCCCTGCTAGGCTGATGTTACAAGGTCAATGTTTTGCTGTCAATGTTTTTTGTTTTTACTCTCTTTTCATCATTTTGTTTGATGCCCTGTTACACTATCAGTTTTTTGCTGAATGTTATTTTTTAATACTTTTATCTGCAACTATGTTTTTCCAACTAAAAAGTATTTAATTGTATATTGGAGTGAATGAAAATTCAACAATTGGAATGGAAATGGATGGAAAATAATTATAATGGCAATATGAGATAATGTCGGTGGAAATAGCAACAAATTATACAAAAAAGATTGCATTTATATATGAAAAACGCAGAAAAATAATCTTTAAAACTTGCGAACTATTAAAAAGAGCTCCGCCACTTTGTTACTTGGCCATTGAATTACCATGACCGTGTAACATCAGCCTAAAAAAATTTGAAGTCAAATGTGTTCATTCTCTCTTTTGATCAGTGTTCATTTTTTAAAGCACCAACAATTTCATTGTTTGACAGCAAAACATTGATCGTGTAACATCGCCCTAACATCGCCCTTTGAAAGCAACTTTTCTGATTTTACACCGGGGAAACGCACGCATTGTCGCCACCGCTACTACAAACGCCAGCAAGTTCGTCAAATTAACGTAGTTCGCTACGATATTTAAGGAAATAAACTCTATACTTTTTCTTTTTTAAAATTCTATATTACTGTTTTGAATTTTTAATACATATGATTAGCAATAAAAAGTTTTAATTTTCACTAAAAACACAATGTTCCTGTACGTTTGAAAACGCCAGTTCACTGTGTTTGTGTCGAGTTTGTTTTTAGTATGGCATATGAATGTCTTTTCAAACACTGTCACTTAATAAATTTCGCACATCTACAACAGACTAAAAATTCTGTACAAGAGAAAAACAAAATAGCTATAAAGGTAACAAACCAAACGCGTACAGTGTTATTTTTGGTTCTCACTTATCAAAGCGACAGATGTTAACAGGCAAGAATATGCCAAGTTGATTTTCACACTTTTTCACCAGAAGCATTCAAAGTATATTTAATGAATATACTTGATGTTATATTCAAAGAACAATTTCGCCATTAACATTTGTTCTGTTTGAGATATTGTTACCAAATTTTCGCAAAATATAAATTTTCAATATACCTAAACATTTTAAATAATAGACTCAAAAACGTTTTAAGTCGACTTAGAGTGTTATGGCTTGTACACAACATTCGATGTACATACATGTATCTATAAATGTAGAAATATATGTACATATGACAACCACCACTATATTAATTTTCTACTTTGTTTTGTGTACGCTTCAAGCTAGCGAGTATGTTTTTGTATTCGTATCTTTCAGATACACTTTGTTTTCATACATTTTGAATTTATTTTGCTTGTAATTCTCATACAGTTTATATTTAATTCTTCTTATATAATTTAGTGCGAGCTGCGGAAAGCATACTTACCTGGCGTAGAGGTTACCGTGATCACGAAGGCGGTTCCTCCGGAGTGAGGCTTGGTCATTGCACTTCGGCTGAGTTGACCTCCGCGATTATTCCTAATGCGAATAACTCGTGCGTGTAATTTTTGGTAGCCGGGAATGGCGTTCGCGCCGTCCCGACATGATTAATACATTTTTACATTATTGTTTATATTCTATTCCTATATTGATACAATTCAATTTCGATTGAATTTTTAAATATTAACCATGACGTTTTTTCACACAAATTTATTTTGCTTTTCGGATCTTGGAGAAATATAATATCGAAGTTAAATAATAGAAAAAAGCATAGCAAAACCAAAATTTCAGTAGTAAATAGAAATGTAAAAAATGCGTAAACAGGGCATAGAAACATTAAAAAAAAACATAATAATCATGCGAACTGAACGGATTTTTTACGGGTAGATAGTGATGATTCAATACAAGTAAATACGAGTAAATACTCGATACTTTTCATTCGAATCAAGTAATTTTTTTACTCGATGCCATGTGCCATAAGTATTTTACTTGGTATCGACAAAAAGGGTCAGTATCGGATACTCGATACTTTTGGAAAACATTGGTTTATAAAATTGAAATATTGCTATACAATAGCTTTGTTCCCGTACTACAACGGGTGAACGCGTTCGCCCAAAACAGTTCAGAAACCGTTCCCGTTCTCAAAAAACTTACAAATGAGAGTAGATATGTGAGAGTAATTGTCTTCTTCTTCTTGCACGAAATAGCTCGCACTTTTTCTTCGGGTAAAAATGTTAAAAGTGTCAAACAATCAGCTGTTTTGCTTTTGTGAAAATATATCGAAAATTTGAAATTAATAAATAAATAAAGAATTTTTAGAAAAATAAGTGATATTTAAAATGGAAAATGTTTAAAAGACATTTGAAAATTAATTTATAGTATATTAGTTAATTTTTAACTACATTATCCACAAGTTAATGACGCAATTGTCTGTTCAACTTCTGACGCTGTAGAAGCTTTTGCCATTTCTGAATAATGCAAATAGTGATTGTGAATCCGAAGATTCTACGAAAGTAGACAGGCGAATAATTTATGTTTAATTTTTTCATTATTTATTTATTTTTTGTAAGATTTAACAATTTTTATTTTATTAAATATCACAGAAACTTTATTTTTTGAATTTAACTGTCGTTAAAATTTGACGTTTTGTTTCGTGCAAGAAAAGTGGTTTTGTGCGTTCCCGTACTTTTGTGCATTTTTGTGTATCAGAGAGAGAATTTTTCGTTTACTCTCAGTTTACCAGACTTTACCCAAAAAGTACGGGAACGGACCTATTATTTAAGATTGTGAGTCGTCTTGTAATATTTTACAGCAATTAATAATATATTTCAAAATACTACTGCAGAATTATTCAATATACATATTCAAAATATTTCAGTTCATATTGCAATATTCCAATGTACGAAAATATTGCAGTACAATATTGAAGTTCTAGAAAATATTGCTTGCCATGCATGTAGAACATAAAATAAAATTTTTTTAACAAGCTATAATCTGTTGATTAGTTTTTCTTCTATTTTCAATTTTCTAGCGATTTCTATCTAAACATAATAAATATCATATACTTAAGTTAACATCATTTCTAAATGATTCAGGTGCTTCCAGTGGAAATATCTCAAAACCATGATGTATTGGCGAAAAACTCGTGTTGAGTAGTGTAAACTGTAGGTTCAACCATGTGGTATCACATTTTGCCGTTCTGGCCTGAATGTGTTCCTCGAGAGCAACTTAAACAAAAAAGTGTAATTTGTCTCTTTAAAGGAGTATTCGATACAAGTACATATTCGATACTTTTTCCCGATATTTTTGGTGGCATCGATACGTTTATTCGATACAAGTAATGAGTAAAAGTATCGATACTATGTGGGTATCGAATCAACACTACCGGTAGACACCTCTGATTTTTACATTCAGCTTGTTTCCTTATGAAAAACAGTGGTCATTTTGCGGAAGTAGTATGCAACTAAAAAATCGTAGTAGATTTCAGCTCAAGCGGAGTGACGGAGAAGATTTTAAAATTTTGCGAAAAAAGTAGTAAATTTACTGCGGTCGTAGTAAAGTCCGAACCCTGTTTCAGAGTTTTGAAATCAATATAACGTTTCGGTTATGCGCTAGAAATTGTTTCATATCTTCGGACTCAATAGACACTCCACTTTTTTGAAACTTGGATTTTTTTTAGCAAATTCGCATAATTCTGAATATACACATTTACGATCAAAATCCAGTTGAAAGAATTTGCAATTCTTCGATTTCTTAATCATTTTTTCGGCTCGGACGATGTTTTTACGATATTATCCGATCTTGGAGATTTTTTGCGACAAAACACTTTCAAAATAAATCTAATACCGTTTCGAATGATTTTTTTTTTAATGAAATTGGATGAAAATTGACGGAGTTGTGTGAATTTTACGATTTTATTATTTATAATCATTCAGTTCAGTGCACTATGAAATTTAGTTTTTTGGCTCATGAGGTCATTAACAATCACTGAGTGAAAAATTATAACGATCGGGCTATTACCACGCCTACCTCCAATACAAATAAAACCGCGAAAAGGGTATAACTTAGTATATATCATAGATATGATCATGATCATTGGTGTACTTATAAACATTATTATTGCCATATATTATTGCAAAAATGGGATAGATTGGATTATTACCACGCCCACCTCTCATATATGCGAAATTTTTAAAGCTCTATATCTTGGACCCATTGTATATATAGTGATGAAATTACATATTTTGGTAAATAATAGCATATCACAATTTTAAACTGAGCACTGTAACTTTGAATAATGAAGCGGGTCGGGAAACAACCTTCTTTCGTTAGTAAAGGTTCAGTAAGAACACCGCCATAAGGTGAATGACTCCACCAGAAAATAGGAATCATTCAAAAACGTTTCCAAGACAAGAGCTCCATCAATATGCTTGCTAATTACTGCTAGTCGTTGAAATGAAAGAGGCAAACGTTTTTGAATCAAAGAGCACTTTGCACTGTGCACGGTACTGAATGATTATAAATAATAAAATGTTCTTAAAATTTTAAAATTCACACAACTCCGTCAATTTTTACCCAATTTTATTCAAAAAAAGATCATTCAACACGTCATTAAATTTAATTTGAGTGTGTAATCGAAAAATCGCAAATTCTTTCAACTGCAGTCCCGCCAGTTTTCAATTCATGAAAATAAACAATACATCGTCAGAAAGGACTATTTTTCCCCATTCAAACAAAAATTGTAAATCGGATAAAAATTAGTAAAGTTATGAGCGATTGTTCACACCAACCTACCCAAAAACGGTTTTTTGACCATAAAATGAGATTTTGGGGGTGTATGGGAAATTTCCGCCATACCATTTTTCTTAGCATAACTAGACCTACAATTTGTGCTAGGTCTCCATAAAAGTGCAAGATCACTGTCACACAGTGTAATCATATGAAGCGGCACAGATTTTCGACTAATGGTTTTCTGCCGCCACAAGGTCTTATTATAGAAACTTAATCGCGTATCAAAAATTTAATGCTGATTATAATAATTAGCACAGTAGCCAAAAAAAAACAAATCATCTGATTTCGAGTTCTGCAATAAATACAGATGGGGAGTTTTAGTAATTGAATTAAAACAAACTTTGCAGTGCAAGGAGAGGAGGTTGGCGGTTGATGTACTTAAAACAAAAAATTTGTTTCAGTTTATCGAAACCAAGTTTGTCTCATACATTAAATCTCTAGCTCAGAAAACCTATATTCTTATCTATTGATGATGTTATGAACTAAAACTAAAACAAAACTTTCTTCAGCAAAAATGTTCAGCACAATATCGTCTTTTAGCATTATACAAAAGTAGCAAGTAGAAAACTTTTAATTGTTGACCTGCGATATAAAACAAAAAAAAAAACAAAAGCAGTGTCGTTAACTTCTTATTTTTATTCATCTCTAAATTGCCATTTCTATAACTTTCACACCGAACCATTTGCTTGTTATGTCACTTTGACGAGCTATCGCCATATCAGGAAACACTAAATACAAGAATTTTCATTTATTAATTAAATGTCATTTTCAAATTGATCATTTGTGACTATACCGTCACAACTAAAAATTTTTAAATTTTCAGCAAACGCTTTTAAAGTTTTAAATTTTATAGGTAGGTAGGTATATTTTGTATGAATATAATAAGGAAAAATTTGTTCTCTAGCAATGGCCTTTGCAAATAGACCACCGAGATTTTTCCAGTTGAAGCATCAAAATTTTTGAGCTATGACAGTATATGGTAGTTGAAAATGAAACACACATTGAGCAAATAAAAATGCAAATTGATTACTAAAAAATAAAATCATTGAACTCCTCGCACTACATTTACTTATTTTTTTTTTATCGAAAAATGCGTTTTGATGTGAGCGTAATGAAGGTTAAATTAAAAATAGTTTGCTAGTAATTAAAAATGCTAATTTAATTATTTAGAAATTGATAACGATAGAATAATTTATTAGTACATATATGCACGCTGCAAATGTGACTTCGCAAAGTAAATTATGTACACATGCAAGTATGGAAATGGATGTCAAGGTAAATTGATAGAGAACGTATCCTCTACCACTACACATGTTTGTAGATATTTATAACGTAATTCATATAAAAAATAAAATATTTTGAGCAATATGGAAAATCATCAATGGCAATTAGATATTATTGGTAGAATTATTTACATATACTAGCAAAACAGGATAAATGATCTTAATCATTCATTTTGTTAGTGAAATCTGCAGATCTGCAAAAGATTGCAATCACATCATATACCTTGAATATATTTGAAGTCACAGTCCTAGTAGATAGATTTGTAATCACAATTGAATGTATACTTTTACAATCCTTGAAATATTTAAAATCTGTAGAAAAGCTGAAGTTTAGTTTTTTATTTTTAAATATACTTCATTTAATTTACCTAAACCTATTAAAGTTTTCATTTGCTTTGTTAAGGTTGTTTTATTATAAGCTGCTCATTGTAATGACAATTTCTAAAGAAAAACACATTAAAATTACGTTATTTTTGCATTAGAAACGAGTTGCATCAACATTAGTATTCAAGGTGCTATAAAAACATTAGAAACAAAAACAAAAAAATGAAAATAAAACCAGCAACATGAATAACTCAAATATCAGTGAAAATGCTAATATTATTGAATTGTTTACTTGTGGAAAATTTATATTTTGACTTCTGATTATAAAGTTTACGTTAAGGTTAATGGTTAATAAAATAAATATTAATTGTTTTCAGTTACTGAAAGAATATATGGAAATCCGTTTTTTCCGTCTTATAAAAGTTGCAACAGAATTGGGGCTATTCTATCTTTTCATCATTTCTGAAATACCTTTTTAGTAAATAGACTTAGTATAGACCCAGTAAATATAGTAAATTCTTGGAGCGTGATGTGGTCAAAGTGACAACAATGGTTGCGTTTCGCAGATTTAAAAATCGAAAAGCTGATTTCAGAGTGTTTCTGATTAGCAAAGCTGCTGCCATTTGGACGCCACTTTTGTAATCATATGATTTTCCTGATTTTTCAAGTCAGCATGATTTCTCAAAACTTTTACAGTTGACAAACTCGACACAAACTCGAAATCATCCATAATTTTATTTTTAAAAGGAAATTAAAACATTTCACAAACTAGAATTTAATGATTTTCAAATATTTTACAACTTATGCATCTTACACGCAAAGCTAATCACAAAATTGATTACTGATTTTTTATTAATCACTCTGAAATCAGCTTTTCGATTTTTACGTCCGCGAAACACAACCAATGTATGTATGTAAATATTCTAATCCGCCTTTGGTCGCTAACCTTCTAATTAAATAAAAAAATATATCCGGGAAACAAAATAGTCCTAAAATATTTAATACTAATTTTAAATATTACATGTTGATTGATTTACATTATGAAACTGTAAATATTTTTTGCTCCTACCCACTCCATTAGCCCTTCTCATTTTGTTGTTTTTAAGTAGGGAATTTTTATCGTGATGAGATGGGAAAAGTAAAAAATGTTATTCGGGAAAAGTATTCCTCAAAAAATAAAAAAAAATAGGGAAGATGCTCAACAACAACTGTTGCCGTCCTGCCATTTAGGGGTTAACAATTCCAAAAGTTAAACTTTTCATTATTAAAATTATTTATATTAAGAATAAAACAACAACACAACAGACCCTTTTAGGTCTATTTTTTAATAAGCAATTAGGAAAATTTACCACAGATTTATGATCAGCGATCTAAATTTAATCTGGAACACTCAAATGTGACAGAAAAGTTGATTTTTATTGCAAAGCGTAATTTACAGGTAACCAGCCATAAAAGACGATTCGTTGAGCCCCTTCTCATATTCCTAACCCTAAAGGGGTTAGTTTTCGGTAATTAGAATCTGAAGATAACAACCCAATCAATTTGCCCGTTCGAAAATAAAATGGTTTTAAAAAAATTGCCTCCTTTTTTTAAAGAAAATTTTTGATTTTGTTTAACAATAAATTAAAAGTATATAGGTTTTTCCAGCTTTTATAAAAAACTAAGCTTTTTAAGTTAACTATAAAGGTTTAGAAAACATTTCCAATCAATTTTCAGTTTCCTCCGACCCTCTAATAAGCTTCATGCGCACCTTGTCGCTTGACCTCAATACAATACCCTTTTTTTAAGATATATTGGAAGTGGAGCTAGGCTTAAGCACATCTGATATAGAACCAGAGGCTGATTAGCAATTAGAAGCTGAAAAAATACAATTATTATATTTAATTAAACTTTTTTATTTTGAAAAAAAAAAATCCTTGACCAATTAGTGACCAACGTTACATACCTACATGTAGCACAAAGGTTTGATTATGGAAGCTTCCTTTAAATTGTACAGAAAGTTTCAAAATACAAAATTTTGTTAAACTGATGTTACCCTCGTCACCAATGGGTTAAATAATGATCACCAATGGGTTAAATAATGGTCACCAATAGGTTAAATCATTTAAAATTTACTTTACAAATTATATTTAAATGACTTTGGTGTAAAAGTGTGATATGTTTATGTTACTTTGATCACAAATAGGCTAAATCGTGATCGTCAATGGGTTAAATTGTGGTTATCAATGGGTTAAATCATCTAAAATCTACTTAAAAAAGTATAGCTCAAATAAGTTTGGTCGAAAAAAAACTAATTTTAGAATTTTGAGCACTCACTTATATGGAGCGGCCCCATTGTAGGACGATACGGCCGTTGTGCCATAACACATTTTTTCGTCATCCCTCGTGGTGAGAACGATAAATAAAAAACGGTTTACTAGAAATGAAAAAAAAAAACAACGCTACAATGTGAAAAACAACAATATAAGTATATAGAACGGTAGTGGTAGTTTCTTTCAATATCTCTATTCAGTGAAGATATTTGAAATCAAATCTGTAATTCTGGGTTATGATTTAAAATATTAGTAGCTTATATAGGATATTGAAAGATTAAGAACTATCACTAAGATCACTGATGAGGAATTGCGGCGGATTCCGAAACTGCCGTCTGATTTTCCCGTCTCTATATACATTGTTGTTGTGATGACTGCATTTGTTCATTAAGTCTGTTTATATATAACTTCAAATAACGAAATTAACAAACCTCTAGGTCCAATTTTTATAGTCTCCTAAAAACTATCAGAAAATGTTTTAGTTTTCATCGTCACGCTCTTAGTGAACGAAGGGTTTTGTGAAATTTTTACAAAAATGGTGACGATTTTTTTAAAAATCTTGATTTTCGAGGGTCTGGAATTTGGTCTTGGTAGCCAGAAAAAATTTTGTCCCAAATAAAATTCCTTCGTTCACTAAGAGGCTATTACAGTTATAAGCTACCCAGAGAAAATTCAAATCAATTGGTGGAATGGTTCTTGAAAAACCTTTCTCACCATAATGGAATTTTTTGAAAAACAACATTTCGATAAACACCGCGTGTAAACATTCGGCACCATATTCTGGTAGTGGGAGGTAGCGCACTGTTGATAGCTGTTCTAGTGTTCAGATCTTTATGAAATTTGGAAAATATTTTGTCATGAGGATGTACTTTGAGACTCCAGTGTATATAACCTCTTAATTGAAAAATTTTCGGTTCGGATTGATATAGAAATCCTATTGGTTTCATTGTAGCGTAGTGTCTGCAAATAGACAAACCATACAAAATGATTCTTGGAAAATCTGAGACTTATTTTCCAAAGTTTAAGAGACCAATTTTGATTTTAAATATAAATAAATAATAACGTATGTAAATTTACTATATGTATTATATTATATTACTACATAATAAGAATAATTTTTTTTTTTGTAAAATTTAAATTCATTTCAATGTCAAAGTCAACGCACACATAGAGTACATTCGATTAATTTATTATCAACTTTCAATTTACAAATACAAATTGCATGCGTCTGGGATACAAAAATAGCAAAACAACAAATAAAATATCCTTGAATGAGGCCTACTTGAAACTTTTGATGTTGTTATTTGGTATTGCAGCAGTATATTTTGTTGCTGATGTTGTTGTTGTTGACAAATGTCAGTGCAATAAAAATAAACACGCACGAAGCTTTTCTTGGCAATTTACAATTAATCTAAATAGAATTTTAAGTGTTCAACGAAAACAAACAGCAAGTCAAAATTCATGTAAAAATTAAATTTTTTTTTGGCACACCTTGAATTTTTCGAATTCATTATGAATTTATTTAATATCCGCACGTAAAAAACACATAAAAACAGAAGAAGATAAATTAATATTCGATGGAAATGTAAATGTAAGAAGTATTTAACTATTTAATACAAAAGTCAAAAATAAGAGTCCAATAATTGCACATCTTCACATATTTGCATGTATTACAATAAGTGAAAATGATTTCGGGATGAAAGAAAATGCAACTGCGACTGTGCCTTGGACTTTCACGTACTAGAATAGTAGACTTAAATGCGTCATGATTACACAGCAGGTTTTCCTTTTATTTACTTCTCTTGGAGATTTTGGGCTTCCATAAGATATTTCCATTCTACATTTTCTGGTATTCTACATTTTCTGGTATACTTTCTTTTGCACACACATGATGTTCTCTGCTGAAAGCTCTTGAAATATGAAAAGTCTTAAGGTGTTCTCCTAAAGCCCACCACTTCCTAATAGCTTCTAATCAAGCGTTATGATTTGCATAAAAGAACAATGGGAAAAATTCAATCGGCAAATAAATACAAGCACCCGCACAGGTATTTTTTATAGGCCAAATGGGTTCCTAACACTTTAGGGTTAAGAAAATCATCCACTTGTAATTTTAAACAACAGAGATAAATTAAATTTAAACAAATATACACTTTTTAATTTTTCTTTCAAAACTATCAAAGTTGAATACTACATACGCACTTTCCCGAATGCCAAATTCCCAATGACTCCGACAATCCCTCAGAGCAACCAAGGGAATTAGCACTCCCGGAAATTGTTGCAGAAATTGTGAACCCTAGAAAGGTCAAATGGGCAATAAGCTCGTTTGACCCCTTCAAATCCGTAAGCCCTGATGGCATTGTACCAGCAATGCTACATCAGGCTGGAGACTGTATCTTACAACCCCTGCTCAACATCTTCAAGGGATGTCTGCTTGGGGACGTAGTTCCAAAACAGTGGAAAGAAGTCAAGGTGGTTTTCATCCCAAAAGCTGGGAAACCTAGTCACACTATGGCAAAAGATTATAGACCTATCAGTCTTTCCTCCTTCACCAAGAAAAGGAAGATTTAGCAGATCACACTTTCTAAAATGGAAGGGTGCACTCTGAACCTATCAAAAGAGGCCAAAGATTTAGGCATAATGCTGGACTCAAAGCTCTCGTTGAAGCGGAACACAGAAGAAAGAATGAGAAAAGGGCTTAATGCTCTGTATGCTTGTAAGAGGACCTTCGGGAAAAGATGGGGTTTAAAGCCAAATATAATCCATTGGATGTATATGGCGATAATCAGGCCAATTATCACCTACGGTTTTCTAGTATGGTGACCGGCAATGGCCAAAAAGAGCAACCGATGCAAACTAGAGAAGGTGCAAAGACTTCCCATTCTGGCCATTACAGGAGCTGTAAGAAGCGCTCCACGAATTGCCCTGGAGATGATTCTACACCTTCCCTCCCTGAACATGTTTGTAAAGGCTAATGCAGTAAAGACTATTCTCAGGTTGAGAGAGTCTAACCAGCAGACATCAGCCAATTGCGAACACTCCAGCATACTGGACAACTTAATGAGAGGTGATACCACGCACAGCCTTATAGGTAAGGCAACTGATTACCTGGTAACACGCAGTGATTTCAATTGGAAAATTCCGATCGACTACCCCTCCAGAGACAGCTGGCTACAGCGTGATGTTGAAGACCTTTCAACAGTCTACTTTACTGACGGATCAAAGACAGATGGAGGAACTGGGGCCGGAATTTTTTGTGAAACGCAACAAATCCGAAGGTCATATAGACTACCGGATTACTGTAGCGTAGGAACACATAAAAAGCACCTTCCTTAAGGAAGCTGTAATCTATGTGGATAGTCAAGCTGCCTTGAAAGCTATCGGATCCACTGTCATAAAATCAAGGGTAGTGCAAGATTGTCATAACGTTTTGAGCACCATAAGACACTGTAGGGTAAGTTTACGTTGGGTTCCCGGACATAACAATATTGAAGGGAACGACATGGCGAATGAACTTGCCCGACCAGGGTCATAAATGCCTGCCAGTGACGCAATCAACACGCTACTACCACCGTTTTGTGTTACAGCAGGGACAATAGGAGAGTGGTTAACTGAATCCACAAGCAAAACTTGGTCGGCCAGGGTAGATTGCAGGATTGCACGTACCCTGTGGCCACGACTAAACATTAAAAGGACGAAAAGTATTTTGCGACTCGATAAACATGCTGTGCACATGGTGTCGAGTGTTATCACCGGTCACTGGGCTGTGGGCGTAATGTTATGCAAATGGCGGCTATCGACCAATGATATATGCAGAGGCTGTGGAGACGAGGACGCTGTGGAATCGGTCGAGCACCTGCTATGCCATTGTCCCTCATTTCAGGAACGACGGCTCCGAACTCTCGGGGCAAGGTTCTTTGACGGACTAACAGACATAGCTGATGCACAGATTTCAGATTTACCCAGCTTTCTCGTCAAGACTGGGTGGTTTCCAATGAATCCAGTCTGGATTCGCAGGGAACCGAACTGATAGGGAAGGTCACCCAAATAAAAAATGAAGGGCATCACAATGGGCCTAATAAGGCCTCCGAGTGGAAGTGCGTAGCACACACCCCTTATTTAACCTAACCTAAATACTACATATATCAATTTCAAAGAAAAATAAAAATGTATTTTTACACTTAAAAAAGATACATACATACAAAATTATTTAAAAATGTATCTGATAGGTATATACATAAGAGTGGACTGATTTTGTAATTCACAATATGACAACGCTTATTGAGAAGAAGAATAAATTCAAGATGGTTTTAAAAAAAAAAAAATCCTCCCCCGCATTTTGAGTTCTACTAGTTTTTTTACAAACTTTTGATCCGGAACCCCCGTTGGAATATTTTTTAAATCAAAATATTAACCAAAATGGATTCCTTGACTTAAACAGATTCTAATGCTTAAAATTTCAACAAAATCGGTCGGTTCATAGATGGCATTATATATTTTAAATGTGCTTTAAGCTATTGTTAAAATAAAAAAAAAAATTAAATAACAATCTTAAAATAATACTTGTTTAAATCAAAGCGTTAAACAAAACTTTAGATTCTACAGGCATATGTCCTCTATTTTGATCTAAAAAATATTTCAAAGAGGATTCCAGAACAAAATAATACACATGATCTATACACTTATAACTTTGAAAGTTAATAATCATTATTTAGTTAATGGACATTTTTTTTAATAACATTTATTCATAAATTAAATGTTTACTAACACTTACCTGGAAAGAAAAATTGTAAAACGTAAACATGCGTCGTCGACGAGGCATGTCCTTCCAGGTTTAAAAAAATTGTCAACCACCCTGCATGTATTTACTTTCTCTTCTTGATGGGGGTTACAAAAGTCCTCTGTATGTCACTCCACTCTAATATACATAGATATTGTCCAAAGACTTTTTCATTGGTTCGTTAGTTCGTGCTGAAAAGGTGTTTTGCATATCATTGCACTTTAGCACCAGTATCTTTTGTCAACTGTCATTAAATGTTAATGTAAATTGGTATCCATACTCTAACTCACATACGAACATAAAATTTCTACATACATACATACTTTTTCAATATGAGGCAGTAACGCCCTATTACGCTGACTGACCAAGCCTCGTATCAATTCGCATGCGTTTATAGATCTATTAAGCGCAACTTTATTTATTTTTTTTTTTTTTATTAAACTATTTATTTTAAAATATTTTTTTTTATTCAAAAAGTGAGTGGAAAACTTGTATTTTGAATGCTTGCTGTTAAATTTGTTAGGCCTATTCTAAAATAACATTTTTGCAATTTTACATGTATACATAACATGCATAGACCTATTGCGTGTATCTGTATGTGTGTGTGGTGTATATGTATTTGTGCCTCACTCAAGGCAGCTTTATGCAGATTTTTCTCAATCGTGAGATATTTTGTAGTAACGTATAATAAACGCAAAACGCATACGTCAAATGTCACGCATTCGCAGTGCGCTGCATTAAATTCAATAAAAAAAGTATTATATATTTGTACAACAAAATTGCATACCAACTTCGAGTTTGCGGCAATTTCCCCATACTCCCCGTTTTTATTTCCATAAATTTTGTTTCTTTTTTAAGTTTTCAATTTATTGCAACTAATTGCTATTAAAGTAAAAGAGTTTTTTTTTTAGAATTTTTGTGTATGTGATTAGTAGCACGAGTCTAGAAAGACTGACAGCAGTCGTATATTCATAGAGATCGTAAGTGGGGTTTACGGGACCTATAGATACCCCATAATAGTTAAAATGTTAAATACTGGATGTGTTTCTTTTGAGAATATATATCTGATATAGGATCGCAGTGACAAAATAAACGCGCATTCCGTTTCAAACCAAACTTGGCAGCATTGTCGTACAACTGTCAAATAAGTTCTATTTGGAAATTAAAATAAGATATGTTATAAAAGAAGCACACAAAAATGCAAAAGCGAAATTTTTAGAGATAAACACTTTTAGAAAATACAAACTTTTTCTTTTTTGAGACAACGCACAAAATAAGTATAAATAAAAAATAAAAAAAATGTGAAGTCTGCTGTGTTTTATTCGCCAGTCACTTTAACATGTGCGAATAAAACGATAAAGTTGTTAAGTCTCTTCTTCGTAATAATGTTATTCACAATGAAACTACTCAGCAGCTAGAGCTCAAACATTTTAATGGGCCCCAGTCATTGCGGTCAATCGCAGGCATTGTTTTTAGTTTTTACTCTTTATAAGAATATTTAACGATGATTTTAACTTTTTTTCTCCGCCAGACATTTCAAATATTTTCCTTTTCTGTTTTTTGCCAAAGTGTCATGCTTATTGTTTCGCCATTAGCAGTTCACAATAGAATTTATTAAGTTAAACAACTTGTTAAGTATACATAACATTTATAATTATACGTGTTATCTCTGCCGCTTTATTGTTGTTTTCCCATACAATTATCGCTGCTAGAAGCAAGTGGCGAATAAAACGCAGCTATTGATGTTCACTGTTCAACGATCACATCACATTTCTATGATAAAGACTCTCTCTTTATGTTCGGTGCATCAACAATTTCTTGGCGCTAGCACTTACTAAACTTGACTTGTTTACCGTTTCTACTTATTTCTCTATTTTCGTATTCACAATAATTTAAATGGTATCATTTAATAAAAATAAATACAACCTTGATTATGTTTTACGCATTCAAAACAAAAGTGAACTAAATATTTTCCCGAGTAAAAATTAACCTCCGCTGTATAGGGCGGGTGAATGGTTTTTCCGCTATTTTATTCATTTCATTATTTTCTCGCTTGAATAGAAATCCCCGCGATGTACCTGAGCGTATATAAAACTTTTTTCAAATCGGGTAAACGCGACAAAAGAAACGCAGCTAATATACATACACAAAGTATGATAACTAACTAATTTAATATCAGAAATTTTTTTTTAATATTATTAAAATTAGTACCTACTCCCAAAAAAAACAAATTATCGATCCACCACTGCTTCACTGTGTCTATAGACGTTGCACATTGCATTTACTACATAAATGTATCTATTAAGACACTCGTACATGCATATATGTATATTTGAAGATCATTAACGCATATGACAATTTAGTAAAATTAGAGAATAAATTTAATAGTCAAGGTAAACAAGAAAAATACAAACGGATGTTGACAAAATTCTATGAAATTTTTTTTATTAACAAAATTTTTTTTTGAAAATGATTGAAGCATGGACAAGTTTCAGAATTTTGCAAACTTGCTCGCCTGATAATTTGTTCTATTCGCTTAAATTAGAATCTTAGCTGTTTTAAGTTTCTTTTTTAAATATACAAAATATGTGGCCTGGTATTTTTTAAGATTTTGAGGTATATCCCGAAATTTACCTTCACAGAATGTTTGACCAACAAACAATATTGAAAAATATTATATATTCAGTCAATTTTATTTTAAAACATTTACTCTGGGTTGAAGAAAAGTTTATAGTGGAGTGAATGGATAGAAATTAAAATCAAATGCCACGTCGGTGTAGTGTGAGGTCTCACAGTATATGTGAATTTATAAGTGTGTGTTTTGTTAAATATTTTACTTTAAGCTCAAAAGTATGCAACACATAAGTTTTGCATCAAAAACGGATGTGGAATATACTTACATATCAATAGTATAGTGGAAAATATTAAAAATTGTTTTTTATTTATTTTTGTACATAAAAATAAAAAATAAAAAAAATAAATAAATAAAAATTAAAAAAAAAGCGATAACTAAATGACAAAAAAATAAAAGATAACAAGAAGTTTAGTTAAAAAAGAAAAATAATTGACATATTGTAGACAAGCTCAGAATAATTGGTATTATCAGCTGAATTGCTAATTTCTTCCTAATTTCAACAAGAGTAAATGGAGCAGATACTCTCAAATTGCGGAGTGTCAGAAATACTCTTTTTACCACACTATTAACGTGATCAACACAATTGAGGTTAGAATTTATGCTAAAACCTAAGTTGATAATATTGTCAACGAACTGCAACTGCATGGCTCCTATATATAAGGGGGGAATAACGGACAAGGAGATCTTGTCTTTAGAAAGAAAGAGGGAAAGTATCTATGAACGTCTGAGAAGTCACAACTGGTGGCATCAAATCGCGCATTTCCTAGAACATCTACCATAAAATTGCACAATAGAATTGCGCAGGGCATGTTTCTACGATATTCCTAGGATTAGTTAGAGCTGGACGCCCTACTGTCTCCTATTAGCTTTATCGCTCGATGTTGAATATGGCCCAGGAGCTCAGTGGCGTTCGCAAATTTCATGCCCATAGACGGTTTACTAATTTTAAAATCTTTTTTTTATCTTGTTTGAAAAAGGTCCTGGTTAGTGTGTATTTAGGATAAATCAGACTGGTAAACTGGTAAACTTATCTAGAATTTGAATAGTTGCTCCTGAAGAAACTTCACCATAGGATGGTGAAGTTTGAGTTAGGTTTTAGTTGGAAAATCGCTAACAAAACCTAACCAAATAATTAATAAATCGAGTTCACAATGCATTATTTAAAGTGATTTCTAATGCCAAAGACCCCCGGCTTATAAATGTTTGGCAGAACATTATGAGCCACATAACCAATGCGGTTCACTGTTTTTTCTCAAGTTAAGTGACTCATATGACCATCAGGTTAAGTCCAATATATTGGATACCGTGACTACGGTTTTCGTCACCTGGTCTTGTCCAATATGTAAATTGGACAAATGTCTGAAAGTGTTAAAGTATTTTTCGATTTTATAAAGAAAGTACTCACGTTTGTTGTTTTTTACTTAGTAACACAATGCTGGAAATGATACATTTTATCTGAGATCACCATACGGTTTTAACTTCTTCCAAGTCTCACTAATGGCTTAATTATGCAAACGTACAGTAGAGTCTCGCCATCTGCCACTTATCCATTCTGTGATATAAACAGTACGTGTGAGTGATTACCGAAATAGTAACGCAAAGTTGTATTCTCAATAGATTTTTTCGTTATATCATTATAATGGAGCCTTAAGGCTTGAATATATTTAGGAAAATGTTTCACTAATTACTTAGAAAGTTTTCACAAACAATGATTTGGTTCCTACTTCTTTCAAATCAGATCGAATTATGAAGAGATTCAGGAATTTTAGTAGATTCATTAAAGGTTGGACTATGAAGATAAGCTTTATAAAAGGCCCAACACTTTCTCAATAGTTAGTCTTTAGTTTCACTGCGCAATAAATGGTAGAAAGTCCACAAGCTTTTGTTTTTAAAAACAAATCTCGATATTTCGAGTTTCACTTTCACCTCTTGTATGTAGTTGGTAATTGATAACTTTAATTAATGTTGGCTTGCAAGCATATTCATAGTTTACTACAAATGTAAGCAGGTAAATTTTTTCTTTGAGCGATTTTAAAAAAGGATTCATTTAAATAAATTAAGCACAAAAATGCTATTTAACAACCTACGTACGAATGTAGCCGCATGCCACGCATTTCGAGCATGGATACATATATACATACGTTGCGGCGACGGTGATTTCATGCACGCATACGCATACGCTCCAATACCACCGACAAATTTTACGTTTATATTCGCAATTGTTGCATAATTCTTTTCTATAAGATTTCATATGCCGAAAAGACAAACACACTGTCGCACTATGCCGAGCCCAATTCAACCCAGTGGAATGGAGTGCAATGAAGTAAAGAGTGATGTGGTGGGGTGCGACGCTGTAGAACTAGTTGCTGCATAACGCTTCAGAAAGAAACGCAAAGGCTGCACTCTATGAGTATAGTTTCTCATGCATAGGCCTAAATGGAATGACCGAGCTACAAATGAATTCTATATTGGTAGCAGCAGCAACAGCGCATTTTTAACCTAATTCTGTCTGCCGGCATTTTTTTCTTTTGTAGATTGCATGTTAAGTTTTTTGAATGTGGCTTAATTACTTTTATGTGCAAAATCGTTTTTGTTTTTCGGTTTAGCCCAAAGCGTCTCATTCTCATATACCTACAGTTAAAAATATTATTTATGTATCTATTTTTCTTGGTGTGATTAACAAAAGGTATTAAAGACAATTAAAGTTTAATAGTCTTGAAAATTGCTTTATTAAAGAATGTATTTGGTAGAGAATGGCATTTGAGAATGTTAGAATAGTGTATTGTTTTCTATTATTTATATATGATTACGATTTATGTGCGTATTTACATATAAATGAATTTCACTAATACTATGTTCCCACTGAGCCGAAATTGCGTGGTTTCGACCATTCCCGTGGTTTTGTCTGAAACTACATTTCGGCACGGAAAAATCTAATGCAACCCTGAATGTGTTCACTGAAATGAATTTGCTCTGACATTTATATTTTGCTTTGCTCACAACTTGATTAATGTGGAAAAACGAAAATATTAAAAAAGTAATTTGTGTAGTGCGCGGGAAAAGGAGCTCATAGCCCAAGTAAGGGCAGAAAAGATGGAGGAGCTGCGTAAGGCAAAAAGAAAACGGCCATACATAAGAATAAATGGTAGAGGAGCTGCGGCAGCAAGGCTACATGTGTAGTGACTCGGTTGAAGTGAAAAAATAACAATTGACGCTTTCTCCTATACACTTTTATTTCGTTGTTATATATTTCGTTTATCATTTTGATTCTCTTTGTATTCTAATTTATTCAATATTAGGAATAATTATATTAGTCGCCGGCATTCTACAACAAGAAATTAACAATGAACTGTCAAACGAAACCATAATTGAAACCAGCTGAACCAATGTGAACGATTGCAGTTTCGTTTGAAACCATTTGCCGAAACTAAGTAATTTCGGCTTAATGGAAACATGGTATTATAAGGAAGTGGGTACCTGTAGGTATAAGATAATCATGTGTCATGAGACTATAACTATGTCTTGTTCCTGCCTCAAGGTTTGATATTCGACAATCTATCAAAAATTAGAATACAATAAGAGCAACAACAGGAAATCGATTGAATTTTACGAATTGAAAAAAATGGTTGCACTTTTTGGAACATAAAAACGAAAACTTTTATAATGACGTAAACAACAATGTGTAAAGTATGTTATCATATGACAAGTGCAGAGGAGACTCATTTTAGTTTTTTCATACGGCACTACCTCTTGGTTGACCATGGAAAACCTGCAAGAATAAAAACTAATTGAAATTTCTAACGTTAAAAACCCAAGGATTGCCATTTTTCTTGTAGAAAAAAGTATTATTGATTTCGCTATTTCCTACCGAATTTAACTTTGGCACATTACATTTGACATCAGTTGATACCACGACTTCTCGACTTTGAGAACATAAATCTAGAGAATGTGGTGTATTACTCATAGCACTGATAATGTCTAACCGCCGTGTAGGGAAATGGTATCGGTACTCGATACTTTAAGTACTCGATACTTTTAAGCCGATGCCCGATACTTTTTTACTCGATACTTTTTTTATCATCAATGTACTCGATGCTGGTATCGAAATTCGATACTTTTCAAAATTTCCAGTACAAAAATTAGTACTAAAAAATATATATATGTATAATAGGGTGGCCCTTAGCTATAGGCCATTTCTCAAAAGTAAAAATGTTGCTGCTCCCTTGCACTAATCTAGTTCCAATGAAGAAAAAACCGGTCGGTGCAAAACTTCAGCTCCATCGGACAACTTTTAGGTGACCCTCAAACGCCTTGAAGTTGAAACATAGTATACGCAACTATTAACTCCGTTCAAAAGCGGTATAGTCTTCCCTATATTAACCAATTTCTAGTTTCTTCTTAAATAAATTTATTTGGACACATTTAGGAAATTGTGTGAAAACATTCTGAATAAAATTTTTTAAAAGTAAATTCACACAATTCCTGAAACAATATGAAAAATATAAGAAATACTACGTTTTTTTTTAATATCGAACATAACTTCTATAGCAGTAACTTACCATATATTTATTTACAGAAATAAATTCATTTGAAATGCCGAAAGTAACTCAGCAACCCTCAAACACATGGTTTTAAAAGAACAGGGTAAATATAAGATTTCGTTTTTAGACATTTTACATTTTGTTTTCATAACAGCTACTCTTGCAATATTTCTGTTTTAAAAATGAAAAACAGCATAACTCCACTTAAGATGGAAAATATTTTATCACAAATTAAATAATAAGCTGATGCGAATTTTTAAATAATTTTTAGAATTATATATCGTTTCCAGAAAGATCTTTAATTTTTAGATAAATTCGTTTGAAACAATGCTATAGTTTCTCTAATATTTCTATTCAAAGCTATTAAACTCGGCTGACATGAAAATAAACTTTAGCTGTTCTTCCTTTTTACCCCAAATTTATTAGCAAAAGTATGGGTGAAAAAAAAGAGCAACTCATTGCTATTCTTCCAATTAACAATAATTGGTATATAAATTCTTGCAATCCAAATTCAATTGAAAGGCAACATTTCAATTTAATTTTACTTTCACAAAACACATAGAAAAATTCTTCTTCTTTTCCAAACTTATAATCACTCAAAAACAAAATCCGATTCCCAATAATAATCCTTTTTTGTCGTGTGTAATTCTAAATTTGAAATTCAAAAGTTCAACAAAATTCACGGGTATCCGCACAATAAGAAAAGATTTAGTAGTAGTTAGTTGTGTATCTTTTTCGATCTTCGGCAACGATTTGTTAAATAAATTGTTTTTCAGTCTCATGATGTTTCAATGAGTTCCACATTTTTGTCTGCAACGTCATCAACAACAACTTTCTTCTCAAGTTTTTCAATTCCCTTTTTGTAACCTGGATCATCTTTCCATGTTGAAAGTTCTTTGCTGAAGAAATCGGTGCTGATAGAAAATTTCGCGAAAAAAGACGTAAACTCGATGTTTATAAACGAAGAAAAATGATTTTTTGTAGCCTGTTTCCAATATAATTTAAAACAAATACAGCCTCTTAACCGCTGTTGTAACATTTTCATCAAATAATGATAGAGCCACAGTTTGGGGAGCTCAGTGCTCGAGGTGGGTAACAAATTTGTCCGCAGCACCTTTCTGATTTCTCGATCAATATCCTAATAATTTAACAATTGACGCATGAACAAAAAGTAATTAATAATTTAATACACCCGAGCAAGAAAAATACAAATTCTTTTTAAGAGTTTTTCCATATGAGGTAACTGAAACTTATATCGAACGCACAAATCATTGTTAACTCCAACAATTCTGGCTAATCACATCAGTGTTGTTTCTTAATGGAAAAGTCTTGTTCAAGAAATCCAAGAACGAAAAATTGATTTATCTGAAAAAATGATTTTCCGGGCGACAATGTACAACTTCATGCTCGATGGGGGCCGCCTAGCAATTCTCCGATTGAGCTCAAATTTTGCACAGGTTGTTTCTTTGTTGATTGAAACAAGATAGGGGTCTGAGAGCTAAACTTTTAGAAAGTTTAAATATAAGGGCCACCCTAATGTATAATCAGATGATACTAATTTATATTTAGAAATACATACTACAAACCGCTACTTCTTTTCTTCAACCACGTATCAACATTTTGGGACAAATTGAGTTTTTGCCTACATTGTATAAAACCACCTAAGAACCCTAAGAAAAATAGAAGTAAGTTCTCAGCGAGTTTGAACGAAAAAAGAAATTTTAGAGACAGTTCTTCAACCTCGTATCTCCGAAATTGTTGACAGAGGTTGTGCCACTTGTGTAGTTAGGGTGCGATATGCATTTGTATTAAATAAATATCTACATTTTTCATATATTTTTTATATACATGGGTATATGTATGTATTCATTATTTATATACGTACTTTTGAATATATTAAAAAAAATTAATAAAAACCAAAAATTTACACATAATTCGCAAATTTTTTAAACGCATTTTTTACATTAGGTATCGAAACTCGATACTTAAGGTATCGAGTACATTTATGTCGATACTTTTGAATACCAGATACTTTTCGGCCGATACTTCAAATGAGTATAATATCGATACTTTCTCCTCGATACCCTTTCCCTACCGCCGTGTGAATATTTGAGATGAGGGAAAAGATAAAGAATAAAAAACGAGAATTCCCTGATTGAAGAATAGCTCGATATTCTTCGAGACGAAATATAATATGGAAACAACTGACTAACGATCACAATTACTGATATTTCCTGAACACTTACTTTTATTGGCAATGCAAGTCGCTGTTCTCATCGCTTTTTGAGCTTAGTTTGAATAACTAGCTAAAAAATGGCAGATCCGTTGCAAGAGATCAAAATTATGAATCAAACACTAAGTCTGTCTATTCTGCATGAAAGATAGAGAGTTCCACAACCAGAATTTTATAAAGTGTATTCTTCTTTTTAGTTTTACACTTTACAATATTATTCCTGAAAACGCAGAGCAGGGATCCATGGATTTTTTTTTTGTATTTTCTTTTCTCCATATCAACCAAGTTATAAGCAAAACAAAATATAAATGTCAGAATAGAAATGTCAGAGCCAATTCATTTCAGTGAAAGCTTTTAGGGTTGCATTCGATTTTTTGCTCAGTTTCGATGCAGTTTTGTTGAAACCACCTCATTCAACACAGTTTCAGCCGAAACCATTGAAATAATTGAAACTGCACAATTTCGCCTCAATAGTATTAGTTTCCCGGATGCGGTTAACTCTGTCATTCTGCGCTGGTTGCAGATAAAAATATTTTTTTTTGACATCTATGTATACGAAAATACGATAGGATATACCATCAGCTGTTTTTGATTGCTTTGATTCTTCTTCTTCCTTCACAAATAAGCTATTATTCTACTGTTCTCCTTTCTCTTGGCATTTTAATTTCAATAAATTTCTTTTTACTTCACTTTTTTTTAGCAATCAGCTGACTGACGGTTGCAATAACACATTCAAAAATGATGGAGCGCTCACACATGTCATCCTTTTCTTCAAATATGACTTTATGAGACCTTGTGAATCACCTAAATGATATTATTATTATTTACGTTATTTTGCTTTTATTATTATTTAAGCTGTAATTCTTTTCCACACTTTAATGAAGTAATTTTTCATAATTTACAATAAATAATTGCATTCAATATTTCGTTGTGGTCAAACCCATTTATCTTATATACTTACACTGTTTCCAAGTAAGTAAGTACGAGAACATATGCGAAAAAAGAAACTTGAATTAATTGCGCATGCGTGCATATTACAACAACAAAAACAAAAATAAAAACCACAGAAACGCTGAGGTCACTCGCAAAGTCATCAAACTCAACAATAGCTTAAGTCGAAATTTCGGCAACATAAGCAAGGGCTGTCAAAAAAAAAAAAAAAAAAAAAACAAGTACCTAACCATATCCAAAAACAAAAAAAAAGGCTACAGCATGAACTTAAAGTCAAACAAGCAGGTACTTTAAAGTAATTTTAGCTGCAGTCAAGCGTAGGAAAAAGGCGCGCAAGTGCTGAAAACGACATTGTTATTTTATTTTTGTGTCTGTTGTGTGTGTGTGACTAGTATCTGTGTGAATGAGTATCTGCGAAATTGCACGTTGTTGCTATCTGTCTGTCGCAAAATACATTCAAGGTTTTTAGCCGTTGGTGTAGATTAATTTAAATTCGAACGTGTTTTTCATTACTACATACTGTAACATAAAAGCGACGATATCATTTCATTGCATAAAGTGCAGCACGAGACTTTTGTGTTGTCTTCGTGAAGTATCTGTGGATCTGTGGGTAGCGGCAAAAAGCGCAGAGGAATTGACAGGCTGAGGTGGTAGATGGAAAACGGAAGGAATGAAAAATTTAAAGAATTAACAAAATTCGGCAACCAATTTATTTTTATTTTTTATTATTTTTTTTACTCAATTATGTTGCAGGTGAATGCGAACAATTTACTTGCGCTGTTGTTGCTTAAGTACGTGAGTGGAAATGATCTTAAAAAGGATATGCTGAAGGTCGTCCTTGGTGGCATGTGTAGTATTTTGTTGTACCTCTTCACTTACCTGTTGTAGTCTACCTGTTCTGTGATCTGATCTGCTTAATGTTCTGAGATATTTTAATTTTTCTTCAAGATGTTCTCATGACCTAGATTTAGTTTTTTTCTCTTACTCTTTTCCTTTTCTTAAATATTATGTAATATTTTGTGGTATTGAAGTTGGGGAAGGTGATGGCCGTAACGTGGGTTAGGCCAGATATAGCATGTATGCATGCAAGTATGTACATTCTTAAATTAGTGCATGGTAGAATGGAATTTTTTTAATTTATAAATTGAACACATAATGATGGTGATTAGGGCGTAAAGCATCTTTGAAAAGATAGGGGGTTTCGGGGAGTATTTCAAGTATGCGACAGCCCAAAAAGCTTATAGAACCTTATATTCTAATTTAAATTGCTCAGAAATGGCTCTGTTTTAAGGAGAATGAAATGAACAGACATATTCTTTGTATGTGATTAAGAGGCAAGTTTTCAGTATTCAGAGAATATCCTGATATTTACAGTTTGTTTTGTGTGTAGAACTCTGAACACTTTTTCATCGCTTACAATCAGCATGTTTTTACTTGCGGTGTGTCCTATAACAATACTTGCCCCTCTAGATTATACCTGAACCTTGGTAAAACCGTGAGACATTCACCACGCTCTTGAACTCAAGGGGAATCAAAAGTTGTAGAGCAAGAAAATTTAACTTCTTGTTAGAAGCGCTAAATTGTGTCCTGCATAAATTAGTCTAAAGAGACGAAAGACCTTCTTGATTAAAATATCCACCTGTTGTGATCTCAGTTGCGGGTTAGGTTAGATGTGTGTAGATACATACTACTAATCATTTTCAAAACATATTGAAATTTAAACCATTTTTTTTTTTTAATTCTTTCAATTAAATTCAATTTTGCAACCACACAATTTCTATTTCTATTTTGATGAAATCATGCGTAGAGCGAAACGCAACATTCTTCACAGTTGATGATGAAATCATCATCATAAATTTGAACACGTTTCATTCACGAATTGTACATAGTTATAGTGATTTATAACGTGTGTTATAATAAATATTCAAATACAATGTACAATTAAATTGTGCCATTATGAATACCTACATATTTGGAAATATGCACGTATGCAATACATGGGCGGCCGTAAAATATTCTAACAGAGGAAAGTAAAAAAAAAATTCTCATTAGAAAATTATTGAAAGAGTGAAGCTTTACGATTATGTCTGATTCCTATTACGGATGCCAGCCATGAGATCCCAGGAATTGCCTTAAAATTAGGCTCACAAATCCCGAGATTGAAAAAACCCTGGATTTTCGGCATTGGTATTTAACTACACAAAAATTATTTGAATTAAGTTTTGAGATAGAACAAGTAAAAACAAATATTTATCATTGAAAATAGCTTTACTGTTTTTCAAATTGTTCTCCATGAAGATCAATACACTTTTGCATGTGTTTGAACCAATTTTCGAAGCACTTTTACCACTTCGAATGGGGTAACTCTAAAATATGTGTTTTGAACGCATCAATCGCTCCTTTAGGCGACGAAAAACGTTGACCTCGCAATTTATTTTTGATGTGAGGGAATAAAAAGAAGTCATTGGGTGCCAAATCAAGGCCGTACGGCGGGTGACCCATCAATTTGATGTTTTGAGTACTCAAAAAGGCTCTCGTTTGAGCCGATGTGTAAGAGCTCACATTGACGTGGTGGAGAATTTGCCGAACACTTCTGCCAAACAAATGGTCAGTGTGGCCAACTTTCTCAAAATCCGCTAAAATGAAGATTAAAACGGGTATTTTCTTTAAAAAAGCGTTAAATTTTGTTCCTTTTAAAAGTGCGAGAAAACTCAATACATTTAAACTTTTTCACTAGTACAGGCACACATCTGAGACTTTTAGTCAATGAAAATTTCGTCGATTTTTCGAAGATATTTTAAATTGAAAAAACGTACTGAGCGAAAAAACACTAAAATCAGCGGGGAAATCGCTGAGTTGGCCACACTGCAAATGGTGGTGTACATGCCATTCAGAATTGATTATTCTACGTTGCTTTAATCACGGACCGTGATGATTCGATACAAGTAAATACGAGTAAATACTCGATACTTTTCATTCGATTCAAGTAATTTTTTTACTCGATGCCATGCCATAAGTATTTTACTTGGTATCGTCAAAAAGGGTCAGTATCGGATACTCGATACTTTTGGAAAACATTGGTTTTTAAACTGAAATATTGCTATGCAATATTTAAGATAGTGAGTCGTATTGCAACATTTTGCAGCAATTAATAATATATTTCAAAATACTACTGCAGAATTATTCAATATGCATATTCAAAATATTTCAATTTTTTTTTTTTTTTTTTGTGGTTTTTTTGGGATCTATATCTTGCACTTTTTTTTTGTTTTCAGTTTCACAAATTGCTACGAAATAGGACGCTCTAAAGCTTTACGTCTCTATATGTATGGAGTGCGTCTTAAACTTCACATACATAAAGGGGGACCTACAGTTTTACGCCGAATCCGAACAGCGGCAATTACGTCAAAGCTGGTAAGCATAAATACTCTCTTATGGTCTGCCATTGCCATCTTGAGAGGTGGTAGCTTCTGTTTTGAAAGCGAGGTGTGGATCAGTTCGACGCACTAGACAACTGAACCACAGCGACCACAATTCATATTGCAATATTCCAATGTATGAAAATATTGCAGTACAGTATTGAAGTTCTAGAAAATATTGCCTGCCATGCATGTAGGACATAATGTTTACTGAAACCTTTTCATTAAAATAAAATTTTTTTAACAAGCTATAATCTGTTGATTAGTCTTCCTTCTATTATAAATTTTCTAGCGATTTCCCTCTAAATATAATAAATATCATATACTTAAGTTAACATCATTTCTATATGATTCAGGTGTTTCCAGTGGAAATATCTCAAAACCATGATGTATTGGCGAAAAACTCGTGTTGAGTAGTGTAAACTGTAGGCCCGATTATGTGGTATCACATTTTGTCATTCTGGTCTGAATGTGTTCCTCGAGAGCCACTTAAACAAAAAAAAGTGTAATTTGTCTCTTTAAAGGAGTATTCGATACAAGTACATATTCGATACTTTTTTGCGATATTTTCGGTGGCATCGATACTTTTATTCGATACAAGTAACGAGTAAAAGTATCGGTACTATGTAGGTATCGAATCAACACTAATCACGGTGGCCACATGACGAGTTTTTCCGAAAAAACAGGCGACCATTTGCTTCGAAGTGCTTCGGGCGCGAACCATTTTTTGTTGGATTTGGCTCACTTTGGCACACCCATACAATCGATTGTTGTTTAATTTCGGGCTCATATGCATATATCCATGATTCGTCACCTGTTACGATCTTATAGGCGTCTTTTGAAGTACCGCGATTGTATTTTTCCAACATTTCTTTGCACCTATCGACATGAGCCTTTTTTTAGGCGATTGTGCAAATTATGCAGTATCCAACTCGAACAAATCCTTTTGGCGGCCAAATGTTCATGCAATATTGAATGTATGCGAGGGGAACTAATGCCCAAGCATGCTTCAATCTAACGATAAGTCACATCCCGATCTTGCAATATCAGTTCACGCACAGCAACGACGTTTTCTGGCACAACAACCGATTTTGGACGAACTTCACGAAATTCGTCCTGGAGCGAACTACGACCACGATTGAATTCCGAAAACCAGCGAAACAAGGTGGCTCGAGATTGTGCTTCATCATCAAAAGTAGAAGAGAGTTGTTGAGTTAATCCACGTCTAAAATCACAAAAAATCATCGCACGAAAATGTTCACAATTTAAGTAAATCTATTTTTTGGCCGAGATGAATTTTTCAAGTCACTGTAAACAACATAAATACTATAGCACTCGTGTGACAAAATGTTCTGAGTACGTTTCCCATTAAAAACGTCAAAATTTACGATGCTCATGTCAGATTTGACATGTCTCAAAACTTAAGTAACAACCCTCGTACAACCCTGTATATAGAAAAATTAACCCAGATATGCACAATGACCTATATACCACCTTGATCAAAAAGTTCCCGGAATTTATTCAGAAAATTAGAAATACAAGTTTATTCATCTAAATCTATATTGTCCCCTTCAAAGTAATCCCAATCCTCGAAACATTTTTTATATTCGATTTTCGGTATGTCCATCAGTGGTTCCTGCGATTTTTCCATTACTCCTCTCGGCTGCTGAAACGCGTTCCCCGTAATGGTTTTTTAACTCGATTGAGCAAAAAGAAGTCACAGGGAGCCAAATCAGGTGAATTCGGTGGCTGTTGGATGGTATTTTTTGCATTTTTCGTCAAAAAATTACGAATAATGGTAGCCCTGTGCGACGGTGCGTTATCATGGTGCAAAATCTACGAGTTTTCTGTCCACAATTCTGGTCTCTTTCGGCGAATTCCTTCACGCAAACGCCTCATAACGCCCAAACAATACTCTCTGTTGGTTAATTTGTGGTTGTTGACCAAAATTTCTTTTACTTTATCAACGTTTTCGTCGGTTTTCGATGTCCATGGTCTGCCACTGCGTTCATCAACTTCGATTGACTCACGACCACTTTTGAACCACTCGTGCCACTGGTAAACGACCGTTTTCTTTAGAGAGTCATTGCCGAGACACTTTTCCAACATTTCCAACGTTCGCGCACCATTAAATCCATTTTTTACGCAAAATTTAATACAATACAATTTAATAAAATTGTAAAAAATTGCCAACACACACAGAGATAGATGTACTCTTGGCTACGTAACTTTTGCAAATGTCAAGCTATGACGTTAAGATTTAGAGGGAATATCAACAACCACTGTACCAACTTAACAAAAGAAAACAGAACTCAAATCGGAACGATGGGAGCGCCATACGGTGGTTATTTTAGGAATTTTTTGATCAAGGTGGTATATGTAATACACTTCAGAAAGTATATATTTTGAATAAATATATTCACATATTCCAAGTAAAACATTTGTGAAACGTACTACATATAGGATATTGGGCATATCTGGGTTAAATGGATATCATATTATCTAGCAAATGTTTTTTTCGAATATACAAACGATTTTTTTTAGTAGGTACAGTGCCGTGCAACTAATTAACCCTTTAATGCATGATTTTTTCTTCTTAAGAAAAAAAAAAAATATTTTTGTATGTATTTTATAGCCCTGATCACGAAAATGATAAGAATTTTGGAAATAATTTACCTGTTTGCTAGCTATCGAGAAATTTCTATAGATATCATATATGATATACCATGCATTAAATCTATAATTTTTTAGCTTTTTAAATTCATTTAATTTTTGAATATTGCACTGTTCAATGTAGTAAAAATATGAAGAAAACCTAAAGGTATTCACTTATAACAATTAATTATTCACAGCTGAAAAATTAAGTATTAATTGTTTGGCTTATAACCCATGAATCTGAAATATAGCTCCTGATTTTGTTAAAACAAAGTGTAGTATCACATTTGCATATTTAAGGAACCTTCCTCATCCGAAAAGTTTATTAGGTTTTTGCTGGAAGATTCTGCTTAGGATTGTCGTTGAAATATAAATATTGAGGGATTCCCGCAAGTTTCATTACATACAGTTTGACTCCAATACCTTCTTGTATTTAGAATTTGGGCAACGGACATAAGCACGCCAACTCCAATGTATTTCCGCAACTCAGCAGCGGATAAACAAAATGTGCTTGATGTATCACACTATCGAGCAAATAATTTACTTTCTGCTAAAATTGAGTTAATGATATCAAGTTGGAAAAATAAGTTAAAAATTGCAGATGGGGTGCATAGGTTCGAAGTTTCTCTTCTTCCAAATGAATTTTTGATAGCCTTAAGCTTTTCAGCTAATTGTCGGTTTAGTAAATTAGTATCTATTGAAATTGCCTCATCTTTTTCTTGTTGGTTAGCCCTATCTGCGGTCATACTGTGTAGTTCGCCATAGGTACAGGCATCATCTTTATCGTTCCCAGTTTCAAAATCATCCTCACATACGTCCTAGTTATTCATTATGAACTCAACCTCATCACTTTGAATCTTTCTTCCATGTGTAATCATCTGGAAAACATCCCAGTATTAATGCATGTAATACCATATATGATATGTAACTCATATATGATATAACATTTTTTCTGGTTCTCATTGCATGAAATATCATATATGATATAAACGATTTTGAATAAAGTTTTTAAATCAATATATTGTTTTTAGGATTGTAATGCAATGTTATTCATTAAATTGTAATAAAGCCGAGCTAAATTAATCCAAATAATGTATTTAACATGTTTTTATAATTAAATTTTAACAAAAAACTCGTATACGCGATGTTTGCAAACTCTCAACTGTAACTATCAATGTAATGGGATATCTGACTGTTGAATGCAAAAAAGATGAACAAAAATAGAGAATTTATACAAAATAGAAGAAAGAACTAGAAATTATCTTCACAAAACAAAATTATCATGAAATTAAATAAGCATATCATATATGATATGTGATGCATTAAAGGGTTAAGAACGAGCTACTAAAATATTCAAACCTCAGATTTATTAATTTTTTTCCATAAAATTCCTCGGCATAGATGCAATCAAGTTCTCGCATGTACCAAACTTTAGGATCACTATACTGTTGGAAGATCCACGTTATCAACAACATACGGCATTATAACATTCCTTAATATTGTAATATATTAGGATTTGTTTATGTGTCCTTCGATTGACAAATATTCCAACATTTCGCAAACGCCTGTTTACCGTATCTACAGACTAGAACTTCTCTGGAAGTCTTGTGGTGAACTTTTGCGATTCGCGGGGTACTTTCTCAACAGTCGAATTTTGTTTAAAATATGTTATTGCGTTGAAAACCATAGTTCTTGAGACTTTTATTATTGTTGAAATATATGCAGATCTGCTATCTTGAAACATATCCACAATTTTAGCTCGTGTGCTCACATCGCAAGACTTTTTTTACCCATGGTAAAAACCTTTAACAGTTTTATTTAGACAAAATTTTATATAAAGATAACAAATACACTGCGAAAAGGGATTTATGAAAAATAACGTGTGATATTCTAAAAAAGCAGAATAATCAAGAAAAAAAATGCCATTTCGCCCTGTGATTTAGAAATTTCATGAGATACTCCATATAAATTTATTGGTAAACTGCAACCAAAACTTTATTATTACAGTTTCAGAAAGGAAAATATTCGAAGTGGCCTGGAAAAAATTTAATTGGTAAAAAATACTGAAATATGTATTCTATGATCAACAATTAAAAATTACGGGCAAACTGTAAAAATTTATGAAAATATTTTCGTTTCATTGTTTTCATTTTTTAGATCATACACTTACTTTGTTTTATATATTATCATTCAATAAAATAACTTTCAAATCGAATGGTTGTCTCCTAGATTTGGTTCTTTCTGTATTGAGACATTTTGGATAATTTACCGGCGACCTAATACCGAAAGCCAGTAATATTTTATTGGCAAAAGTCTTTAGCATTGGAGTCCATTTCATAATTGTATCGAACAGTTTTCTAAAAACCATTGAAGCCAAAACACCATCATTTTTTGAATTACCCTAGAATCATGAAGATAGCTGGTCGAGTTGTTTGCTTTTGGTCAATGCGATTTGAAAGTAAACATAGGGGAAAGAAAAAAATAAATTATGACTCTGAACATAGGGAAGAGAAACTAATATTCTATGACTCTGCAATTATTGCTGACTTTTGATATCAAAAGTATTATTATGCTTAGTAAAAATTCTATTTCCAATTTGATAATTTATAAAATTACACTGTAAAAATTGATTTGAAACTCCAATAATATTAACTGTATTGTGAAGTACAATGTGCTTATTCATTCGTAAATTTTATTGATTCATTCTGGATATTATAAATTACTCTCAATGGAGTTATTATTTTATCACAATCAATTATTACAGTTTTTTGCGTACTATCCGGGGTAGACAGGGTAAAACTGTAATTATTATCGGGAATACAATGAATTTTTACAGTATATTTTTTTCTGTGTACTTACAAAACTTCGGCTGAAGAATATAGAGTTATTAATTAAGTACACGATCAACTTTTCTCACAATTCAGAAATTAAATCACAGCTGTCTAAATAACGGTAAGTGTTAGATATTTTTAGGGTGGCTAACAGTGTTGGAAAGTTAAAAAGTCAAAAAGTGCCTCTTATTTGCACCTTTAAATTTTTATTTAAAATTTTGCATGTCCGAGCGTTCTCAATTAGTATCATGGCACTGTATGGTTAAGATTGATTTAAAGTGAGGTATTTGAAAAAAAAAACTGTATTTTCTATAGGTTTAAGATCTGTTTCGCCGAAAGGTCAGTTCTAAATTTATGCTAGTACTTTTTTTTGGACTCAACATGAAATTTTACTCAATAACGTGTACTAAGTGCTTCGGTTGACCATTCCATTTTTAACCCTAATTAAGGTTCGCCTGTGAGGCGCAATGAATTAAATTTTCTGTTAAAATTAAAAATATGAAACAAACATTTCGGCTTTTTTTAAAAATAAATTAAAGGCTTTAAAAAGATAAATTTGGTTTTTTAAAAAGGTGCCTCACAGGCGAACATTAGTATTAAGGAGCAATACATTTACTTTAATAATCTAGGGTTATTCACCCAGAATATCCGAATTTTCCCAAAGGAAATTTGTAAAAACTTTTGGGAAATCCGGGTGTTTTGGGTTGACAGAAAGCAAAATGGTTGGCAGAAGGCTCAAATTTATCATAAAGCTTATTATAATAAATGTTATGCATGGTTAAGGGACCCAAATTATTTTTATTATATTAAACTATTTATTCATCAACAAACTTAAAAAAATAATAATAAAATAAGTAACACGGTTTTCAAGTCACTAACAATTTGAAAAATAACTACACGTAAGATTAAGTGCATTATGGTGCTAGGGTTAATCAACCGTTTTGCAAATTAAATACTTTTGAAAATGTCAATTTTGCTGCTACTTTTTAATTTTGGGATTTTTTTTCCTCTAAACTTTAAATCTAGGATTTTTTTACAACTTCAATGTACGGACTTTAAGCCTGAATTGTTTATTACTAATATTCAATTTGAAACATCAAGTCTTCATTCTTTTTCATTCAAATAAACATCAATTTACGCGTTTCTTCGCAGACAGCTAGTTACTTTACATTCTATAAGTTTCTTTGATGTTTGTTTGAAATATTTTCTTAAAAAAGGAACAATTTTAACGTATTCCCGTACTTTTTAATTAATCTATTTTCCCTCTTCCAGCGACGAGATGCGCAATCATAATTCGCCTTCAATTTTGGTTCTTTCAGGGTAGTTAAATCTGTCAATGTCGGTCACTTCAATTCCTCCCTTCAAAGCGTAAGCAATGGAAAAGTACGTACCAGGCTTTTTTCGTATTAGTTTGGGTCATTCATTCGAAATTTTAAAGCAACCACGCTCACTTAGCAGTAGCGGGATAGAAAAGTTAACATCCCCTTGCCTTCGCACTTTGACGTAGTTGTTCCGAAAAGTTTGCCATAGGTCGAATTTAAGGATTGGAAAAATGGTATTAAGAGAATGCTAATAATGAAGGTATTACGTGTGACCATATATCATATTAAAAATAACATTGATAATTTATTTTAAGACTTCGCAACGACTGACTGAATTTAAGCAATTTCGGGACAATTTTTTGTATAGAAAATATGTTGAAAATATTGTACGTTTTTGAACACATATTTGTTTATGACCAGGATTAAATTTAATGCAGCATTGTTGTCGATTCTTTAGGTAACGAGGTATGAATAATATTGTAAGCTAATAATTTTTCCAATATTTATTGTACAACCAGGGTCGGTTTAGTTTTATGGAGGCAAACATAAGAATTTTCGTAGAAATATGCGATTTAAATAAATAATTTTGGTCAACTAAATACATCACTGTACTCCTTTAGCATCAATCCACTATAACTAATGGCGATTGATGGCGCTTTCCAACCTGTTTTGTTACATAGCCACTTGAGCTCTGTCGCTTGAACATCTAGTATGATTGTATGGAAAAAATTATAGATTCTTTGATTTTCGAGGGCTGATCATAAAAAGTTTCCTTTTCAATTTTTCGGGGTTGGAATGACTTCAAATTTTCTTATAAATAGATATATGTAAGTGCGGTTATTGCGAGATTATGAGGTATTCTCCCACGCTAACCACTAGCTCTTTTCGTTTCTTCTTTGTGCTCTGAAACAAAACTACCTAGCTTACGGCACGCTAAAAGATTGACCTAGCTTTTTCAAATAACTATGAAATTTATAATCTCTCTTAAGAATTTATTATAAAGGTTGACTGGAACTGTCCTCTATTGTCTGAACAACCAGCTTATTGAAAATAATAAAAATAATCGGTCTGAGGCAACATAATATTGAATCTGTGGGAAAAAGCTAGAAATTAGAAGACTATATTATGCCAGTACAACTTGGAAGGTGAATTCTTCTGAAAGGCTTTATATCTAACTTTATGAGATGTTAAGGCAGTCTTATTTAAACACGCATTTAATTTTTCGTAAAGAAGTTTTCTATATATATGAACTGGTCATATAGAATTATTCAGGCAGCAATGCCTATTTATGGAGCAGGAAGAAAAAATTAATGTTGCAGACAAAAATTTTAAGTATTTTTCAAAAAAATATCCCTTCTTTTTTTTACTTCTATTCCAAATTGCGCATTCACCCAGGTCGCTAATGAAGGCCTTAGCCATGACACAGTTTATGCCATAAAAATATTCTGGAGCTACTGAATATGTAAACAAAATAAAAATGAGTTGCAATAAAGATTATTATTTGTGATATATGTATGTAATTGCAATATTATTTAAAAATATAATTAAACAAATAAAAAGTTAACAAAAGCAAATGCGCGTGCAAAATGTCACCTTAATTGACGATACATAGATTATAAACAGATCAGATTTGTAGTGCGACCTTGCATTGAATCAAACAAACAAATAAAACATTAAAAAGCTTAGTGAAAAAAAAATGCAAAAAAAGCAAAATTAAAAAAAAAAAAAAAACGAAAATAAGTGAGCTCCAAAAATAACTAAAAAGAAAAAAAAAAAACCATCATTGCTTTCAAGCGCCGAAAAGCTGAGAAAAAACTTGTGGCTAAAATGTTAACAACAGAGGTTGATAAACATCTATACAAACGTACTACCTATACCCGTACATACATACATGTGTATATATGTGCCTATGCAAGTCGTTTTCATTGAGATATAATTGTAATATAGTACAGATTTTTATAGTAGATACATACATATCTAGATACGATTACCAACAGTATATAGATAAATAAAGACCTTACCTGTATAAATATCTAGGGGCAAGAAAGAGAGACAGCTCGAAAGAAGCATCACATGCCTACATTTTTAAGTATGCACACACTTATATTTTTCGCGTATTTTCAAATGTGGGCCTGCTGTCAATTGTTTTGTCTGTTGCCAATTGCGGTTTTTGTTGTTTGTTTTGTTTGTTAATACGCACCTATTCTTTGAGCCAGTAGTGTATAACAGGGAGAGTGACAAGAGGAAATTAGCTTGATAAAGGCTTTGTTTTTTTTTTATTTTTGTTATTTTTTTATATTTACCACTAACCTACCACAACATTGGTTTTAGTTTTATTATATTTGATTATTTATTTGAAACCGAAAATCTACTTCCTTCTAAGCTGACGGCACACGTAGGTATATATTTTTATGAGGGTCAGTCAGAAAATTTTTGCAGAAAATTTTTGCAGAAAAATTTAAGTTTCAAATTGAAAATGCTGCATTGTTTCCAAGTGGATCCAGATGTTTCCTAAGGTGGAGATTTTAACTTTTTCGTCTCCTTAAAATTTGTTTTTGATTCATGATCTACGATCAAAATGTATCAGATTTTCATCGATAATGGGGATTTTATCCTCAATCGCACGATTTTTTAGAAATTAAATGAGAATTAATTAGGATTTTGGTGCAAATCAAAAGCAGTTAAAGATAACCAGAGACAATTAGAGACAGTCAGTTATCAGCAATAAAGAGTATTAGAAGGCAATTAATAGCAATCAACGACATTCTGAGTTACCCAAAGGTAGTTAGAAATAGTCAAAGGTGACAAATATTAAGGTAGAATTAGTCAGTGGTCGCCTCAATGCAAGTGGTACTTGCTGGGCTGCTACGTAGCATACCCGGGCTCAAAACTCGACCAGGAGTGAAAATTAGAAAAGCTTTTCATTTCGCTGTTCGGTATAAAACTGTAGGTCCTTTTCATTTATGTATAAATTAAACTTACGCAAAATGAATGGATGTGAAGAACTCGACCATCTATAGGTAAGCTTTTGTGCCATAATAGTAGTAGCCGTAGTAGAGTTAGTTAATGGCAATATGAAGCAGATGCAATAAAGGAAATTAGAGGCAAGCATAAAAAATAAGCAGCCGATTAGACAAACCGAATAATTTAAAAACAATCAGAAATAGTCGAAGGCAATCCGAGTTAGTCAGAGTCACTAAACGTAATCAAAGACCACCGGAGACTATAAGAAATATTATCAAATACTCAAGCAGATAAAGAACTCAGAGATAATCTGAGGAGTCAGGAGCAGTGACAGACAATATGTAGCACGTACACTGAAGCAGTCAAGAGGATTCAGAGAAAAACTCTTTTGGCTAATTCAATTAAAAGTGGTGGAATTTAAAAAGAAAATTATTAACTAAATTAACTTTCAGACTTACCCCCGGTGTTTGTGTATTTACAGTTCAATTTGAATGGCGATTAATTGGCGCGCCTTTTGAGAAATAATATACACACAAAATTTATTAAAAAACAAAAAAAAATTGTATTAAGTTATTCGTAATTTCCAGTTGCCAGATTGTGTGTGTTACTGTGTCGCTTGTTGCAAGGTTGCCATACATTTTACTTACTATTTCTGAATAGTTATAAGTATTTGATTTTCGTATTTTTTTTTTATACTATTTGCTTTTTTGCAAATTCAATTATGCCACTTCAGAAATCAGCTTCAAGTACTCGCCTTTAAGATAAATTTTATTGTTATTGTTGTAGCTGCTGCTATTTGAATAGTTGCCAAAAAGAAAAAAAAACAAACTATAATGAAAAGATATTAAAGCAGCCGAAAAGCAATAAAGAAGCTTATCGATCATTTTAATTTGAGGGTTTTCTTTTTATTTGAATTATTATTTATTTTTTTTTTTAACTAAGGAAGTTGTCATTGAAAAAGCAAATACGAAAAATAATGGAGAACAACAAAAAAACAAAAACAAAACAAAAAGCACATTTTAAGAATGAAATTAATTTGTTTAAAAACAAATTACATACATACACATGTTAATTGAACAATCATCGTCGGATGTTGTTGCTGTGGTAACAGTATTCATTACAATATTGCAAATACTCACCAGCAAAATGGAAAATTTTAATTATGCACACGCGTCAATACGCTTAAATAGTCTTGTGTTTTAAGCAGGAGGGTGTTTATTGATTGGACAAATTTGCAATATGAACTGTTTCTCTCCTTCTTCTTCTTTTTGGCCTAACCACAAACAGAAATGTAACACGTAAGAGACAATGATTCAAAAATTAGCCGAGTGGAAAGTTTTGTTTAAAACCGCTTTAATCTTTTGTGCTAAAATGTTTCTATTTCCTATCGAAAGATGGCAGCAAAGAAAAAAGTTGATATTACGGTTTTATTTGGCATTTACAAATTTTATGATCTTTAATTATATGGAAACGCTTTAAATATAGAACCGATTGTGTCTGAAATTCTTAAAATATTAGTAAAAGTAGTTACATTTGGTCTCAACAGCCATACATATAACCCAAAAATTCTGCCAGTTTTCTTCATCGTTTCTGAGTAATTTACATCAATTTTTTACAGAGCATGGATTCCGCAACGCCGATTTTTCTTGTCGCAATCAATCAATATCATTTCAAGCAGTTGTTGCCGATGAATACAAATCAAAATAGGTTACGTTCGCTGAAACTTCTATAGTCCTGCTACAATTTGTTTTTAGCCTGCCAATTTCTCTTTCGTGCTGCTCTTTACCTCATACACTTTCTTAGGCTCCAAGAAGTAGTGAAAACCAGATAATACTAAAGAAAAAGTATTGAAATATTGTCATTCACTTTGAAATTAAAAGTTTTTGTTCTGCTTGGTTCTATCACACCAAATATTCGTAAAATAATCAAAGACGTTTAAAATATGTGCCTTTGCGGTACTTTCTCCGAAAACCTGATAACAAACAAAACTTAAAATAGGCCATTCGGATTCAGCAAATATAAATGATATTGGGTTAATGGATCTGCTGAGTTCCGGTGGTATTAATTTTAAAAATTAGGAAATATAAAAATCGTTTCAGGAAATATTCGGACAATGAGTCAATGAGTATTCCGGAAATCTCAAATGAATATCTCCTTTAGAGTGAGTCTCTAAGATTCGTGGTATTAGTATTAAAATTTAATTTATAACAGGAGGGAACCCGATACTTAGTCACTGAAGCCGCATTGGGCTTTTTGTCACAGATATCAGTAGTTCAGATTTCATCATTGATTTTCAAATCAACCACGAAAGTAACCTGGTTTTGCAATGTCTAGTCAGGAATCCCGTGACCACACTAATGTGATATTTACTTAGCTGAATTATTTTCCTAATCCTATGATGCGACGCATAGTGGTTGAGCTTCATACAAAATGAGAGCAAAAATAGAAGGAGTCGTCGTAGAGTTACAAATTTTGGTACAGAAGTTGCTTTTGTCAATACAATGTCAGGGGTGCAAAAATAAAAATAAATTGGCCCACAGCCACGATAATCTCCTATACAACATGATTGTAAAAAATTAATATTTTCCTTTTTATCGCTGAAAATCAAAAAGTGTATATTAATGCATTTTGAAAGTGCTTTTCCCTCGCCTCCTTATTAACTCCCCCTTTTTCTTTTTCTAAACATCATCCATGATAATGCTTTCAGTTAAAAATATAGTTATATAGCTATTAGTAATGAAAAAAATTGATTTTTGTCCACTTTTCAACCACTGTGCTACGTTTCGGTTAGGAAAAGTTTAGTCTGTCCCTTACCTTCAGTTTCCATCCAGTAATGTTGGTGCTTTACTTCCAGCCATAGCTTTAAGTTTTGTTAAAAATAACTCCATGGTAAACCGCACAATGGTTCAGGTCCAATAAAACGACATATTGCTCTTTATTTCGTGGTATATTCTAGGTTGAATGGTCCTAGAAGTATTTTTCTCTTTTATCAATTTCGTAGCGAATAGCAAAGCCTCTTTCTGGAAGAAAATGTGAAGCGGAGGTATATTTGATAATACCTCCAGAGCAGCAGCCGATGCACTTGCATGCCATTCGTTACAACTTATCGAGACTTTTCTGCACCGTTTTTTGCATCACTTTATCCCACCAGACCGATGCAACATAGTTTGTGATGGGTTTTGTACTTTTCCTACTACTTTTCTCAGCTTAGTTTTTATTAGTCCAGCTTTGTTGATAATTTTATCAAGATGAGCATTCCAAGTGAGTTTTTCATCAAGAGTAAAGCCCAAATATTTGACTTCTTGCGAGAAGCTTATGGTTTCATTATCCTGAGTGCACTGTGGAGAATGCTAGGCAACATGTATTCAAACATTCCTCTGATAAGGGTCTTAAACTTATTACGCTCATTGAGTATTAACTGCATTGCAAATGTGCTTAACATCACAAAAAACACCAGGTATGGATGGCATTCCAAACATCGTCCTGAAAACTGCAGTTAAAGCACACCCAGCAGAATTCGCCAAACTGTATACCACGTGTATAAGAGAGGGATCGTTTCCCATATCGTGGAAGCGACAACGACTTGTCCTTGTCCCAAAAGGTGATAAGCCTCCAGAAGACCCGTCTGCATATCGGCCGCTGTGCATGCTGGACACTGCAGGTAAACTGCTGGAAAATATTATACGATCACGTTTAGAAGAGCACACAGAAGGTACGCCAGGGTTATCCAAACGCCAATTTGGCTTCAGGAAAAAACGAAGCACCATCGATGCTATTGATGCCGTGTGTGAGTTGGCTCGCAATGCAATGGCTGGAACGAGATGGAGAGGGGGTACTAAACAATATTGCGTCGTAGTAACCTTAGACGTCAAAAACGCATTTAACACAGCTAAATGGAAGCATGTACTAAGGGGTCTCGAAGAACTCAAAGTGCCAGACTACCTACTACGGATGATAGGCAACTATTTCAAAGATAGAACGTTGATCTACGATACAGAAAAAGGCCCAAAACTATACAAAGTATCAGGAGGAGTCCCCCAGGGGTCGGTCCTAGGTCCACTGCTGTGGAATGTAATGTACGACGGTATTCTGCGAGTCCATACACAAGAAGGCGTAGAGATAATCAGCTATGCGGATGATATTGCAATAGTGACAGTGGGAAAAACGCTTGAAAAAGTCGCATCAAAAAGCAATGAAGCAATAAAAAGCATCAAAACATGGCTGCAGAAGACTGGGCTCCAGCTCGCAGACCACAAAACCGAAGCAGTGCTCATGAGCAGCCGCAAAAAAGTTGAGCAACTGAGGATAAGAGTCGGTGGGCACGACATCATGACCAGTCCTTACATCAAATACCTTGGCGTTCTACTGGACCATAGGTTAAATTTTAGAGACCACATGAAATATGCAAGTGAAAAAGCTGCGCGAGTAAATGCCGGGCTAGCAAGACTTATGCCAAACATTGGTGGCCCCAAACAGCCGATAAGGAATATGCTAGCAACTGTTAGCAAATCTACGTTGATGTACGCTGCACCAATATGGGCGTCAGCTACCAACTGTAAGACATATATAAAGGACGCCATATCTGTACACAGGTTGACCTCGCTTACAGCATACCCTGTGCGTTCCGGACCGTTTCAGCTGAAGCCGCCGGCGTAATAGCGGGCCGATGGCCAATCGATATAGAGGCAAAAAAGGCCGCAACACTGCGAAACTTGCGCGAGAGAGACCGGGAACCCGTTATAACCGAATACCTAAGAGAGTGGCAGCACAGATGGGATGCCAGCACAAAAGGGAGGTGGACTCATACTCTAATACCAAATGTAGCAGCGTGGATAGAGAGAAAGCACGGCATTGTGAGCTATCATCTCACGCAATTCTTAAGCGGACATGGATGCTTCCGCCAATACCTGTGTAAATACAAGCATGTGGAGGACCCATATTGTTTATTTTGCAACAACAAATTTGAGAACGCGGAACACATACTTATGGAATGTGTGAGATTCGAGTACGCTAGGCATGAACTAGAACAAAACATGGCACAACCAATGTCGCCGTGTGGTCTTATACGGTACATGCTAACATCTGAAGAAGCATGGAATGTAGCGAATGTCATTCTGATAAAAATGATGCAACGAGTGAGACGCGATGAGCAAGCTGCAAGAGTCCGAATGGACTCAACAACGGTGAGCAGTTGAAAAACAAAATCCTGCCTTGCGAAGGAATGCCTCAATTGGCGGTGCCGCAAGGGGACAAATCAGGACAGAGAAAGTCTGGAGGGGTTTTAGTACGTAGGTACACTGGAGTGTGAATCGTGCATGCTGTACAGCACGGGGCTGCCAGTATCTATGAAGATTTCCCCTACCATTGTCGCATACAAAAAAAAAAAAAAAGCATTGCAAATGTGCAACACTTTGTCACCTTTTTGTTTTGTTGCCTATGTCAATTACATGAAATCGGAAGTGTGTCTTACGTTCGTTACGTTACGTCAAGGTTATAATTGGATTGAAAATGTTGCAAAATAACGCTTACGTTGCAAAAACGAAATGAAATAGAGCAACATAGTTAGGAATGGGAACTTAAAAGAAAAAGTGAAAATTTCATTAGCACAAAATATCTTATAAAATTTTAATAGAAAATTATGTACCTACATTGTATATAAAGAAATGTTGGTCAAAATAAATAAGACCAAGACAGGCTATAAATGGATTACAATTTATGTAGGTACATATATGGTAGTTGTTGTACATAGTTGGTAGCTATTGCCAAGTTGACATGACGCAACAATATGTCATCATTTAATGTGACATAGAATATAATCAGTGGTTTATAGCATTTTCTTATGTTGTGCATAATTGACATAAGTTTACATGAACTAAATTGCACTTGAACTTGACATTAAAAATACTTTACATTCACGAGTTATTCAAGAAGAAGCTCATAATCTTAGGGAGATGTTTACTAAACACAGTTATCAATAGTTTTATTTTCTTTAAGATTTAATAAGAATATAGTCACTAGCGGATTCGGAGATTACATTCGTGACCAATTATCAAAATATATGAAGTTGTTGTCGTCGGTAAGAGGGGAGGGAGGGGGGAGTTTAATCTCAAAGCAGCTCTCTTGCTTGCCATTATAACATTAACATAGCCAGGATAATTCATCAGTGGCTGTGGCTATATTGTTAATCAGCTTCGATAACCTTTCTCTCCATAATTTTTCAAAATTCTCGGCATTTTTCATAAGATTTTTCATATTCATCTTTGTACAATAAGAAGATCACTCCTAGACAAGATACCGCTAGATAAGTCAGCTGCCTCATTTCCATTTCTTTTCGGTATCTTCACACTCACATCTTCCTGCGTCGGTTTTTTCTTGCTTCTTTCCTCTATATCACTCTTTTATAGCTTCTTTATGGAACTAAATGGATGTTGGCGGCACGGTACGTTATATTTTCGGTGCATATTTTCGACGCCATATTTATGTTTTGTTTTTTCACCGTTACATTTTTTCTTCGGATGCTTAGGCCAGAGTCATTCTTTACGTAAATATGGGTGAGGTTTAATGGACAAAAGGGTTCGGTTATCAGTTGCGTTTAAATAAGTGCATTCTCCCGATTAAAACACTATTTATAAATCCAGTTGTCTCTTCTTTGTTTGATATCGTGATATCTACGTTCTTTGGTGTAGCAAAATCAATTAGTTTAAAGGGGCATTCCAGTTTAAAATTTAAAGAAAATCGATGTTTTTTGGTTCTTTATAGTTTCCTAAAATGTTATAGAAAAATTCGAAGTAAAACGAAAGTTATACATATAATTGTGACTTGGTGGACTAACGTCGGTGACCCCAAAAATCCCCTTGTAACCAATTTCAAGCCAATTCCATCATTTCCGCCACTTTGCATTTACAAAATCTAATGCCAGATTCGTAATCAGCGACCCCGAAAACACCCGAGTAACGGGTTTCAAGTTAATGAGATCAATATTTAAAAAGTCTTTGAAATTGACATAGCACAAGCCAACAGAGGGAGGGGAGAACATTCTAAAGAAGCACGTACAGCGAGAAAAAAGGCCCAATCAGAGCATCTAAAGAAGTTGACTTCAGGATGCACCAAGGGTAGCTGACTAAAAGCAATTTGCATAAAAATAATTTTTTCAATTTTTAAACGTAAAAGTATATTAAAAAAACTTTAAATGCGTTTTTCTCCAAAAATGTTTTTTAAACTGGTAGGGCTGATAGATAACTCGAGTTCTACTAAACTGATTTTAAAAAACTAAAATTCGTTTGATTTGTCATCATCATGGCTATAAGTGGAACTTCAAAAATTGTAATATTCTCTCCCCCTTTTTTCTAAAACAACGTATGTTTTTCCCGTTTTTTAGAAAAAAGATACTAAAAAAGAGGAAGAGAAAAATTTCTTTTTTTGTGGTTTAGCGTACAGAAATTTCTAACCAATAAAATCTTTTTTTGTTAATATCTCTAATTTTCTTAGGAAGCTCGGAATACATGCTACCACCAAAAATGGACTGTTGTGGACATGCCCTGTACCGCCGCCATCTTGAATTAAAAGTGGTCAACATTTTTTTTTTTATCTTTAATAAGATTTTCTTCTTTAAGCAATTTTGTAATAAAATATTATAGTTCTAAAAAACAAAATTCCCCAAAAAGTGTATTTTTTCTCATTTTAAAGTTCTCACTTAAGTTTCATTTTCGGAGATTTCGATTGTTGAGTAAATTTTTTGATGCTTGCCCATTTTGTAGTTGAAGCCTCCAGGTATGACTTTGATATCATGGCGGAGACAGATTTATCGGTGAGCTCTCTTATATGATACCGTCCGACACTTTCGATGGTACCTGTACCGACCCGTGGCTGGCCGCTAACAACCGAACATTGAGAGAAATCCAAAATGATAGCGCCAATATACTCTTGTCCGATAAAAGCCTACAACAGGTGTCTGTTACTCCTTTTTTACAACTGGTCCTATACCTGAATAATTGTCAATTTATGAGGGGACAGTATTAAAACAGCATCGGTAGTCAATCATATGGTGGTGGACATAAATTAGCAGTTGAAAGATTTGGCTTTTATGTTGATTGTGGTCAACCTTTAGTTCACAGAAAAAAAAAGTTGGCGGGTCCTGGGTTTTGCTTTGAAATTGTTCCCGAAAATCTAGGGATTGAAAAGAAAACATCCCGTGGTTTTCGGGATTCGTATGTAACTATACAAACATATTGAAATTCAAATCTTTAATTTTTTTTATATAAACTTTGCTTCGTATCTTTGAGTCAAGAGAAAATTTGTTTCTTACAAAATTGGTTCTAATTTGTTCATTGTAGCACTTCTGAAAATCTAACTAAGTTGATGATAGTATATTTTGTGATATATTATTTTCTTTGTTCTACGAAATTTTAGCTCAAAAACCCAAAAATTTAAACACCCGGAACATATTTTGTCTCATAAAATTTTTAAATCAAGATGTTTGGTAGTGTATTAAATATCTTAACTCCCCCTGAGGTGATTCCAATAAGAAAGAAGAATCATTTTGTAAAATTTTTTTATAATTGTTATGAAAAAAAAACAGTAAAAAATTAGTTTATGTAACTTATTGTATTACTAGACTATGAAAATTAAATCTAAGCGTAAATTTTCAAAGATTTGATTACTCTGTTCATGTCTTGTTTTTATTTCAAGTACTGTATAACAAGCTAAATGAACGTATGTAGTCATCACAAAAACAATATGTAATAATGGGACCCCCATAATTGAAGATGGGGCTAAAATAGTGATAGTGAACTTCTATATAATGGAGCTCTCTATTACACAGCTTTCTACTTTTAGTGTATTTTGATCTCCTTATAATGAATTTTACGGTGAATTTATACGGTAAAAATAAACAGTCATGCGTTTTTGTCTCCATAAAATGAATTTTTTCATGCAATTTTCTAAAGAAGAAAGTCCCATCACTTACAATTTTGTCAGTGGTTGCCTATGTTCAGTGAACTTAGAAAAGAGATACCTCTGAAGTTGTTGCAGTCTCTTTAGTCCCCATTTTTGTGAATCGGAAATATTAAGCTGGATCGCCAGTCTCGAGGGATCGATTCGTCTTCCCAGATTTTTGTACGAGTTTCGTCAAACCTTAAGGATGTAGTCTGGTGTTCCGGCTATAACTATACAAAAAAAAATTTTTGGAGTTTCTTTTACGATATCTTTTTAGTGTTTTTTACGTTAAAAGTGGACACCTAAAAAAAAGGTGTGCGGCTGGCCCAGGCGATTATGGCACTTAAAGTAATCTGAGACAAGAAATTTAAATAGAACATTGTTCTGTAGAATTGTTTTTCTGGCAGGTAGTAGGTTTTATATTATTTCTTCAAACGCCCGGGCTGATCCAAAAAACGTTGTTTCGAGAAAAACGCTATTAAAGTTTTAACAACACATGCAATTTAACCAAGAGGCGCTCACGACTATGTGCTAAAACTTCGTTGGTATTTTGAGTTTTTGTCTGAAATTTTTACAGTATGCTCTTAATATATTGAACTTTCGAAATACGTAATAAAAAAAAATGATATTTTGAAACTCGAACACCGGACTACATCCTCAAGGCGCTGGTACATAGAGTTCGTTGTGTATGTGAGAGCGAAGTATGCAGCTGACATAAAGGAAGTAAAGGAGAGAGGCGGCACAATGCATACGTTGGCAACGGATATACAATCATACACAAAATTAATCAGCTGATAGCTGCAACACTCAACGTACGGCAAAAGTTGAGAGTTGCTCAACTTCTTGCGTTATTTCAACGGATACGTTGTGTATTTCATATATTTTTTAGATTTTATGCACAACGGACTTTATGTGCCAGCGGCTTTAAGCCCCCCATTCCTATTTTATTCAAAACTTCAAGGAGCATAAAACTATAGGCATAGTAGCTAAGTTTAACGCTGAAACGAGCATGAAGAGTATTAAGTTTTGATGATTGTGATGGCGATGACTAATGCACTAAAAGGGTACAGCACACTGGAAGTAAAATTGATTGCAATATCCGCATAAAACGGAACGGAGAACGTGCATTTAATAATTTCTAGCAACAGCATCAATAATAAAAAAATACAAAAATAAGTATACTAAATATTAAATAAAAACAAAAGCAAACAAACATTATTCGCGGGCAATAACGACTGCTGGCTGGCTATCAAGGTTCTTCAAAGGCCTTTTTTGTCGACAATTTACTCTAGCAAAAAACAAACACAACAACAAAAAATAACAGTTTTTTTTTGTTTTACATTAAAACTATTGCAAAAAAAGTTCCTACATACAATAAGCGATCGAGCTAGCGAGAGGCAAAGAGAGAAAAACAGTGAACGAAAATCATAGAGAGTCACGCAGTGAGAGCAGCAAGCACACGTGGTTTTTAAGTGCATTTCTAGCTCAATGATTACTCTGAGTGGGATAGATGCATTGCGTGAGTTTACGATCGTTTAAAAGCTTTTCAGTTTTTTTCCTTATTATTATTATGAAAAGCTTCAGTTTTACTTTTGTTGTTGGATTTTAATCGGAAGCAACGCATTGCTAGTTGCCAGAACGTTTGAGAGCACGTTTAAGTAGAAACAAATAAATAAAATTATTATAAAACAAAAACAACAACAAAAAGACATTACGCGTTTTTCTGTTGTCACCATAAGAGCGAACAGCGAACAGCGATACACTCGCAACAAGTTTTTATTGATTTTTATTATTTATTTGCATTCGTAACGTAACGAAATAACAACAAAATCGTAACAAATTTTTTGTCGCCTCAATGCTTCATCATCACTTAAGGCAACAACAATAATTTTTACAACAGCAACAATAACTGCAGCAACAACAACAACTACCAGCCGAACCGAAGGAATCCGATGGCGACTACAACTGATGATTGGGAGTGCGAACGCGCGAAACACACACCAAAAGAGCAGCAACAAAAAATCAACCACAACAAAAGCAGCAACAACAACAACAGCAACAACCGAAAGCAGAGGGTATTTAACCGACCTCAAATCAATTTGCAATTTCAGTCTATCTCCGTGTTGCAGCGTTGCATGAACTCGTTTAATTAAAACTAAACCTAATAAAATTAACAGTAAATATTTGTTCAAAAAAAAAGTTCTAAACAAAAACAAAAACCTTCTAAACAACTATAAAAAACAGAAAACGCTAAAACAAAAACGCTTGAACTTGATTTTATTAAAATTATGTACGTTACGTTATTGTGACGGATTTTAACGGAAACAAACATTAACTTTAATGTCATTCAAATTATTTAAGTGTTGCCAAAATAAAACTGAAAAAACACAACAAGTGGAGCTAAAAACACGCGACTAACATTAAACTCAAAATAAAAACTCAGATTTAAGCTACTGTCGACGCTTTATTGTTGTAAAACACTTTCAGCTGAAGACGCGAACATCGGCACTTTGGTATTATCTAATAATGTCAAACGGGTGCGTCTGTGTCGAGTGAGTAACGTGCGGCCTAGAAAAATATACCACAACCGATAAATGCAAAAATATCGATACACACGCGTACCACATACAAAATAAAACGAAAAATAATGTGATAATTGTAATAAAACTAAACTGTATTATTCCAAACACGTTCAACGCTTCGCCAAGTCAACAGCGACGACGCTAAACGCAGCAAAAGTTACAAAATCCCTCAATTCAATTGCGATCAATGATCGGAATCATAATCCAAAAAAAAAAAACCTTATCTACACTCAACAAAATAATCGCGATCGTGTGCAGTGCAGTAGATTGAAAAGAGAAAAAAATTTATTCTTTGGCGCTGTTGCTGGTATCGCCTATGAGTGACAACATTTCTCCGCACTACTACAACCACCATTGAGAGTGAGAGACAACGAGTCTACGATTAATCCATCCATATACGTCTCTGTGTTTCTCATAAAAGATGTATGCTGTATGAGAGACGATTAACTTTATAGTGTATGGCAGAGTGAGTGTGAGTAGTTAAAAGTTTGCGCGCACGCGCACTTGAAAAGTGAAAGTGAAATTACCACTCTACTTCGTAGCTGCGGTTTAAGATTAACACATCAACATCTCCCAGTTGAAATTGCAGCCAATTTGCAGTTGAAATTGAAAGGAAATAACTGACTTGAAACAAAAACGAATCATTTACGCTTTGGTGGAGTGCAAAAACCAAAAAGGGTAGCGTGTAAACACGACATATCCAAAAAAAAAAAAAACAAAGAAAAATCATTGGCCAGCCATCATTAAGTGTACAAACACGATCGAAAAATTTAGGTTCAAGTGAATAAAAATTCCCCAAAAAAAAGATCAAATAAATAGCAGATTAGCATTGATTTCAAATAATATTCAATACGCCTAAGGAACTTCCAGCAATACAATTAAAAGTGACCTAGAGAAATAATATTTGAGTTTGCCGATTCTTTAAAACGAAATCCTAATCCTAAATAAAAAATGAGTGATCACGAGAGATCAAAGTCTCCAGCAACGTTGTTGCACAGCGAAGTTGCTCTTCCCACCACCACAATTCAAGAATATAATTTAGAACCTTCAAAAAATAGTTGTGAGATTAAAGCGCCGTATATTAGTGGTGGCCATACATTTTTGGTAACAACTGTTGTAACTGAGACCATCACAAAAACTGAAAGTAAAACATCTAATAGCAACAATAGAAAAATAGCAGAGAATTTAACTGCAGTGCCCGTCATCAGCAATACCAAAAACAATAGCAGCAACATTAATCAAACAACCATATTAAATGATGAGGACGACCTGCCCAGTTGCAGTACCACCAAACCCATCGCAACAAAAGCAATTGTGCCATTGTCCTCGTCGTTGCCATCGAAACTTTTACGTTTTCATGCCAAACGTTCAGCGCAGGCTTTACTGCATCAAATGGAGCAAACGCAATCGTTGGACTCGCAATTTGGCAGCGAAGAAGGTGGTGCTGTTGGTGGCGATGGCAGCTTTGATTTTGCAGTCAACGATTGTGCTGACATTTTTGATGCACTAACACCGACTGCACCATCGATGTCACCACCACCGCCGAGCTCCTCACCTGTGAGTGGTGATTTGTTAATTGATGTCGGCATGGGTTCATCGATTGAAGATTCTGAAGAATCAGAAGAAGATGATGAATTAAAGCCATTGGCCATTGATAATCACGTGTTGCATGATATTGATTTGAATTCACCAGTTGAACGTCGATCTACATCGCCGTTGCATGAGATTGCTGCGACATTACCGAATCCACCGGCAGTTTTGAGTGAAGCAAATTTGGAGAAATTTCATAAGCATCACCACTTGCATCAACATGCTGGTCCTTATCATCAAATGGATAATATATATTTACATCCGAATTTCAAATATGAACTGGATGAAGATGTCTGTAAGGATGTGCTGGAGACGTCCCCACCGCCTGCCGTGGCGCCTGCTAATTCACCAACTGAACAAAAACGCGTACATCGCTCGTTCTTAACAATGAAGAAATCCACTGCTGCACCAACCACGGAGTTTGATAATATTATAAAGCCGCAAGCTGTCTTGCCGCATGTTGCAATGGCGCCAATTAGTAGCCCATTTGTGCTTACTACTGCAGAGATGCTGTCAGCTGAACAACAGTCACTTGTAAATGAAATTGACACTTTAGATCCATCGCTAATACCCAGTGACGAGCTATGCACCGAAATTACCGATGCAGTTGAATTTTACTTCTCCAATGAGAGCATACTCAAGGATGCCTTTCTACTCAAGCACGTACGCCGCAATAAGGAGGGTTTCGTTAGCCTGAAACTTGTCTCGAGCTTTAAGCGTGTACGCCAACTAACCAAAGAATGGAAGGTCGTTGGCTATGCTGTGCGTCAGAAGTCGCGCAAAATAGAACTCAACGATGTCGGCACAAAAGTGCGTCGCCTTGAAGCGCTGCCAAATTTCGATGAAACAATGCCATCGCGCACAATTGTCGCTTGCGATTTGCCACTCGACAAGTTGACCATCGAAAAAGTTTCAGATATTTTCTCAAAATGTGGTGAGATTGCATTGATACGCATACTCAAGCCAGGCATGGCCATACCGGTCGATGTGCGTCAGTTTATGAATAAATATCCGGAGATGCAGCAGAAGGAGTGTGCGCTTGTTGAGTATTTGGAATCGTCATCTGCTCGTGAAGCAAAGAATTTGGAAGGCCCTTTCCAAGTATTTGAGATGGTTGCACCCAAGAAGAAGACTGGAAAGAAGGCAATTATACAAGTGGCAGCACCGGTTGCACGTATGGTTGAGAATTATCGTTACTATAACGATGCCACCTATGAGCGCACACGCGGTGGGAGCTTTAGCGGTGTAATGCCGCCACACGATAATGATTTACGCTATAAACTGAAGCGTTTCAATTCAGATATACATGCCAAAACTTTTTCGGATTTGCATACACATCAACATGGCCAGCATGCGGGCTATCATCATCATCACCAACAACATCAACATCACAGCCCCACACATCGCGGCAGCTATAGCAGCAGTAACGGCGAACCACATACACATCAGTTTCAACACTATCAACCACGTGCAAGTATTAACAATGAGTCAGCAACGCAAACTGCTTCTTCGCCAAGCGGCAATTTTTTCGCTTACTCGCCACGTCGCTACAGCAATACTTCAACCATTTCAGCGAATACTGCTGCGGCTTTAAACGATTCACCAATCACAGCTGCAACAGCGGTGCACTCAATGAATACCATCAACAACAACAACATCAGTAATAGCAACAGCAACATTAACACAACTACAAGCAGCGTGCAACGTCGTTTGTCAAACTGTTCGGACAATAACTATTCAAGCTTTTCGGAGATGTCACGCCGTCCATCAAACTGTTCTGAGACTATGTCGAGGCGTGATTCAAACTGCTCTGAGAATTGTCCATGCTCCAGACGTGTCTCAGATTTCGGACAAACTGAAGTCTATCGTAAGATATCACAAGGGTCTAATGGCAGTATTGGCGGTGGTGGCGGCGAACGTCGTTTCTCCAATGGTTCCATGCAATTTGAGCGCACATTCTCCAACTCCAGTGAGTTGGGCGGCAACAACAACAACGGCGGCAACAATGGTTTCCCACGTCGTATGTCCAACGATTTCAACTACGACCGCAAACAGTCCATTGAGACTCAAACGGGTCTGCCCTACGATGATGGCAATGTTGGCGGCGGCGGTGGTGGCTACAATGTCTTTCCACGTCGCTATTCAAATAACTTTAACACCAGCAATAAAATGGCTGCATACGATAATGCTCAATACATCAATGGACGTCGTATTTCCACCGATTCAGGCTACGATCGTCGTTACTCTTTCGGTTCTGAATATGAAGGCTCACCACGTTCACGCACTGGCAGTTTCCTCAATAACTACAAGCATGGTAGTGGTGGTATTGATTGCGGAGATGGACAACCAAGATCACGCACTGGTAGTTTTCTTGATGGCTCGCCACGTTCACGTTCGGGCTCATTTGCACAACGTAATGCTGAGAATCTAGTGCGTACACCGATAGGGCCAGATGGCAGTAAGGGATTTGGTGCACGTGCCAGAAAATTCGGGCAAACTGTATCGCCTGTTTGAATTGACGGAGTTGACGATAGAGTGCGGTATAGAGAAGGGGTAGCGAACGATAAATCATACATGAGTTAATTATTTTTAAAGATGAGTTGCAAGCGCTTTTTAAAATATGGCTGTACAATGTGATCCTGTCCCAAAATAAACCCCACCCACACCCAGTTCCACATCGTCACTTCGTTGAAAAAAATTTCAAAGCAGAGAATTACGTAAATATTAAAATTTTATTTAACTTATAATAAATATGCATAATTAGAGAAAAATATTAATTTATGTTTATTAGATTTGCCTATATGAATTATAGTATATCCTTATATAAATAAATATTTTATTTTCAATTTGTAGGTAACCTTTATAAGATGTTTAAAGTAGCTACACAAACGCAGTGCCGAACCTGAGGTTCATTGATGTAATATTTAAATTATTTATAAAGTTATTCTGCATGAAAGAGGTAACGAGGAATTTTGATGGAATTAAAAACAAAAAAAGATATGGAATATTTAAAGCAGTAGAAATTAATTTATTAAAAAAGTAGCGATAAGTGTACGCAATGTGTAAACTTCCAGACTTGGCTAAGCTTAAGCGACAGTCATTTAACGAAAGATGGCATACTTCCTTAATGTTTAGCCTATGTAATAAAAAAAGAATATAAATATACAAAAACTTGTGTCTATTGAAGCAATACGCTGGGCCAAATTTGATCAGCCATCTTTAGCATCATTGTAATATCACTTAATTCTTATCTTATATCTCCAAATTGTAAAATCAACCCAATTAAAAGTAGATTAATAATTAAGATTATTTTAAATAGACATGAGATCAAAATTCACATCCTAAATATTCAAATTAATTCGGAAAGTATTTTTAAGAATCGTTGTGATATTCTTAAGAAATCGGGTATCTCTAGATAATAAAATCAACCCATTTAAGTAAAAATAAGTTACAGCTTTTTCAAATCTTACTAAAGTTATTAACTTTTAGTTCAGTAGCCAATTTCAGATTTTAAACCCAGCCAAAATAAGTTCGTTTAAAAATACATTTTGTACTTTTGGAATGGTTGGAATGGAAACTTTTAATTTTTTTTGGTTTTTGACAAAGTATCGTTATTGATTTATTAATTTTATATAGTTTAGAACTTTCATTTTACTAAGAAAAAACTTGGATTTCAATCAGTTTATATCCGAAAATTTTGCTGAAATTGAATGAAAAATATAATTTTTGTATTATTTCTCTGCTGAATTTAAAAAAAGCAGTTGGACAATTTTTAAGGAATTTTTTAACTTGGAAAGAAATTTTTACTCCAACTTGAAGGTTCCATATGGAATTTTCGTCTAGAAAATATGATTTCTTGCTGCTATTGGATCGTTCTTTTCTAATCTACTACTTTTCCGTTTCGTTCAGTTTCAATGAGAATTCAGTGCTCCTGAACTAAAAAGAAAGAAAAAAGATTAAAATAAAAAACAAAATAATAAAAGTAAACCCTTAAGTTTAACAAACTTTAAAGTAAAAATACATTTGAAGTTAATGTTAATAATAATATACGAATCAAACTTTTCAAAGTTAAAAATGGAAGCGTAAAAAGTAAAAAACATTAACAGAAAACTTGACATACAAATATTTGAATATTTTTACATATATGAAATGTTCTCAAAATAATAATATTATTTTAAATTTATTTTATAATTATTGTTAGAAACTCAGGTGCCCCCATTGACAAAAATAAGTAATTTAACTTTTTGTTTCGGTAGCTACATTTCTCAAGTTTTTTGGGAAATCAATAATACACATATGGTTAATTTAATTAACTACTTAACAAATAGTTAGCGAAAATGAAAGTCGAACTACAAAAAAGAAAAAAAAAAGAATATTAGTAGGTAATAATTATTTCTATTTATGGGGAAACCCCGACAGTAAAGTTGCAAAGGTTGCAAATACTTACTGCTACTGTAGGTTAGTATTGAAAATGAAATGAAATTATGAGTTTTTTATATTAATGCGGTTTAATTCACTACATAAATATTTTATACTTATTTTTTAGTTTGTAATAAAAAAATTGAAATTTTAAAGTTAAACGAATAAGTTTATTTCAAAGTTATTAAGAGACAATATATTTATACACAATGCAAAGAAATTTGACTTCAAGAAGTGCCGTATAGTAACGCGGCGCTTTCTCTGAGGCACATTTCCCTGAAGCTCGCGTCTTTGTTTTAAACTCTTTTCAATGCAGATCGTATTTCAGAGAAATGCAACTAATTTTGAAATCATTTCAAATAAATTAATACATAGTTATCTATTATGAACATTTTCCTGGTTATCTCTTTACTTTGATCTAATCTGAAAGAAGGTGAAATATCCCAAAATACAATATGCAGCCTTGTTCTAAATTTTACTTTCGAGTAAAATTGAAATTGTTGTAATATGAATTGCACTGTTTTAATTTTAATTTCACTCAAAAATAAAATTTAAGACAAGGCTGTATATTCTGATTTTCTTAAAATTTCTCATTTTTACCTCTTTAACATGCAATTAATTTCTTTTATTTTTTGTTTTTATTATACCTTTGAAAACAATATTGTTTTTTTTTTTTATATATGTAACGAAAAAACTACTACACTGCGATCTTGTTAAATAATTTATAAATTCATTTTAATTATTGTTAGTAATTATTATCTGTTATTATTCATTTGTATTTAGTGTAATTTATAGAAATTTAAGCATTTTAATTATTTACTTTAAAAAAAAAATTCTTATTATTATTTCATTTATTTATCTAATTTATAAAATTGATATCAAAAATTATTGTTCTTAATTGTCCCTTTTTATATGTGTACATATAAATAAAGGAAAAGAATCGGAATCATACAGGAGAGAATAAAAATATTTTAATTTTTAGCTTTTAGAAATAAATACATACCTATAGAAATATAATTTTCTTTAGCAAAAAAAAACAAAACAAAAATTAAAATAAACGTTGAAAATATTATGAAATTGTGTTTAGAAATTTTGTTATTTAGTAATATTAAATATTTTTTTTTTTTTTTTTATATAAATATTATTTTTCTTTTGTTTAATAATTTTGACAAACTATAAGGTGCCAATAAAATAATAAATTAGTTAAACTATAAATGCTTAATATGATTTAAGCAAAATTATAAGTGTATGCGCGCATATTATGTACTTTTTATGTAATTTAAGTTAACTATTTATAAGTAAAAATTTGTTTTGTTTCATGAAAAAAAATAATGTAAAGTAATAAAACAAATAATAAAAATTTTTGTAAAGAAAAACAAAAAAAAAACCAATGATTTTTTATTAGAGCAATGAGGAAGTTTAAGTGTATATTTATTTTCAGTGGCTGGACTTTCACAATCTTTGATTTACTTACTGATTATTCAATATTTTAAATTTATTTAACCTTCTAGTTCCCAAAATTTTGATTTATTAAAAAAAAAAAATTGGGATTGATCAATTTTGATTTAAAAAGCATAAATCTGAGCTCAAAAATTTAATGGGCGTGATTTTATTAAGACGGAAAAGTTGAATGCCTAAAAGAATTGGTTGTTGAATAAACTTTTTATCAAGTTGTTTCAAGTAATTAAATATTTTGTATAAAAAATTCTAATTCCCAGCTACTCACAGCTACCTTTATCTCAAATACAATCAAAATAATCAATTTTTCTATTTTTCACAAATTTTTTAGTTTGACTGTCGCTAACTTCTGTAATATGCATTTTTTTAAAAGCTGGGGAAATTTCATTAACGATATGATAAAACGTTGCATCAAAAAACTATTAAGGTGGTAATTACACCCGTTTTGGTGAAGGCTGCCTAGAAGCACGCTTGGGAACTAGAGGGTTAAACTTCGCACAGTTTGATATATATAGTCAAATATATGTAAAAGTGTTTTAAACCGAGTTGTTCTTTTGACACAGATATTTTTTTGCGTAATAGAAAGTCTAACAATTTGTAGTTCCAAAAACTCACTTTGTTCAATTTATCAAATCGTTGTTGTTTAGAAACTTATACTTTCCTATTTCAAAAGTTCTGATTTATATATGAAATTTTCACTCCTCTGTTCGAAAGTTAATATGTTCTTTTAAGAGGTTCTCTTAGGGTTAACATCTAACATCTTATGGTCGGCTCTGAAATTGCATGACATTTTCTTATAGATAGTTGACAGATCAGTCGTTAAAAATATAACAAGTGTATTTTGAGTTTACAGATAAGGATGACCGAGGCAACTTGATTTTTGAAAAATTTTAACAGTTTAATCTTATTCCCTAGTAAGAGTGGCAGGCAAAGGTTGAAAGCTAAGAATCTTACTGTGAAATCAGCATTCATAAGATTATATTTACATAAATATTGTATTATTTGAAAAGATTTTCCAAATTTTCTTTAACGCTGAGAGGGATGGAAGATTATTTTGTTTAAGCCTTTAAGGATCGTAAAAAAACTAAGTGCGGATTTTTTATTTTCCTACCCCATTTGTTCTGACAATTTTTCATCAAAACAAAACTTCTTCGTGTCTGAAGGCCTGAACTTTCATGAGTCCCCGGTGATCATGTAGGCCTCAATGGGAATTCTTTGCGAACTTTTTAGGTACATTTTTATCAGCTATTTTTTTTAAGATAGTAAAAGTTTTTTAGTATTGTCTCCTCACTTAAACTTGTCTAGAAACGATGAAGCAAACCGGAAAAAACAGATTCGTATTCGCTCGAACTTCAGTACAAAAAAATTGTTAAAAAGTTTCTATTGATGACCTTAGCCTCACCGGTGGACCCATAGCAAAACCTAAATTTTCAAAGATTTTTTAGATATAAGAAGTCAAGTTTGAGTAAACAGTTTTTTTTTCTATTCAAAGTGTGGCATATTGAAAGTTTGGCGTATTTGGGAAAAATTTTTAAAAATTGTAGGCTAAAATATGTATCTTTTTTATTACTCTGGTGCCATTAATTAGGCAACAATTGCAAAATTTTTTCGAAATAACTAAAGAGCAATCAATTCTCTTTTAAATCAAAATAAATAATTTTTTTTTTCACCGGTGACGCGAAAGGGTTAAAAAACCATTAGTTAAGTTTAGATACCCGTAATAATACAGTCTGCCTTTATGATTTTTATATATATTAAGTCTGTGGAGGTTCCACGACGTGGATAGCCTTTTAATTCAGCCTTTAATAGCGATATTAATGGTAAGCAATCTTGACGGTATGCCAATATTAAAATTATTCCTTCACGTGAAAATCTGTAAAACACTTGATTTAACTGGTTCTGCCATTTTTGATAAACCGACTTCAATCATCTATACAGCTGATCTAGGTTTTAAATCTTGTGCCATCTAGTTTTGTACTCTTACACTATTTGAACTGTTAGCCGCAGCTGAGTTATTCTTCATTAGACACCTGCTAGATTAGATACTGCCAATGAAAGTAGTTAATCAGTCGGTCAAAAACCGCAAATCTCTTACCTTTCTTTGGTCATAAATCGTTTTATTGCATTAGTAGATCCTAATTTATACATTTCACATGTAATGATGCTGGTATACGATATACATGAACTTTGTTTTAACTCACAAGGTAAGACATGTACAACATTTTTTATCTAAAAAAATTTGCATAAAATATTAGGGCTCTAATAACATTCGTCATAGGCCATTGTTTCCTTAATTGCATCAGGGCTTGTTATACAGACTCTATTTAGAATGTTTAGAAGAAAATGGGCTGAGATCCCTGAACTAACCCGTGCAAGATTCAAAATATTTGGGAAAGGAAGAATGATCGTAAAATCATAATCATGTAGAGTAAAATTTCGTCACGTATCGAAAGACCGAAGCACCGCACTACATACGAAATGACTCCAAATTTTTTCTTGTTTAACCCTTATATTGGTACCACGGTTTGGCCAGACCTTTTTCAACTTTGTTAACATTTTTTTATTATTTGTAATATCACTATGATCTCCAAAATCCATGATATCCTTAAATGACTATTTCTAAATAGACTTATAAAAAATCGGGGTCGTGAGGGGCGAGATATTTTTTTGATTTCAAAATTTTAGTCATATTGGTACCACCACGGTCTGGCCAGACCGTATGCATTTTCTTATAGTTTTTCCGATATTTTTGCTTTACTTCGTTATTAGTAACTGTTGTTTGTATGTATATAAACATTATCATCCTTTATTTTTAAAATATAAACTTATTTTACTATGAGAACAAAAGTTTTGAATCTACACACACCATTACACAAACGGCCATTGGAATTGTAATTGAAAATTAGAAACCACAAATTATTATAGAAAAGAAAAACTTCATCATTATCATTATCATACTTTGGTTCCTCAAATACACCGTTTAAAATATTTTACTTAAATAAGAGCTGCCGTACCCACTTGCCAAAAAAATATCACACAAAACTTTGTGTCACTCCGTCATTTTCAATTTCACACACATGTTTCCTGGAGCATGGCGTTGTCAACCAACTCCTCTGCACAAAATCTCAGTACAATAACATGTGTGGTTTCGGAGATATACTCAATATGCTTACATGAGAGGTGCCACGCCCATTTGAACACAAATTCAGATCTAAAACTCAGGTATCAGCAAATAATATTTCCAGACAAAAATTGGTGCTTGAGATATCCCATAATAAATATTCAGGTTATATGGTAAGTCACATCCCACATCCCTTTTTCTAACCACATCCACATTTTTACTGTAGTATGGTATTGTAAGCCAGCGTCTTTACCCGCAGGACGCAGTAAACTGCAGTACTGCACTATAAATGGTATACTTAAAAAAGTATAAGGTTTGTATGGGAGGTATCCCGCCCACTTGTAATTACAAACTTTTACCAAGCCAATAGTAAGTTCAGAGACATAATGCAGTATTATATAAACTTTTACGTCATTCAGGAAGTATAATCGGGCATACAAACAGATTTCCATTTTTATATATATTGTTAGATTATTTTCTTCATTGCTGTTTCGAAACGTCAAATTTTTTAAAAATTAAAAACCTATTTTTCTCCAGAAATGTAAATTATTCTTACATAATATGTTTTGTTTTCGTACAGTTTTCATTGAAAATTCAGGTAAATGCAGTATAAATATATGACGTTCTGGCTGGACCGTGGTGGTAGCAATGTGGCAAACAAAATTGGTGCCAACAGAAGGGTTAATAGATTTAATCTTTTACATTTTTGTTTCCTTTTACTGCTCTTGGGAGCTTAGGGCTTCTACTAAGCATCTTGCCTAGTATTAGTTTCATTAATCATTTTGTTATCATCTAAACAGTTGATTGGCTTACCGCAGATGATCCTGAGTTGATGGGGCTGCCATGTTTTGCTCAGGATCAGCGTTTTTCACCAACCTCATCCGGTTTGTGTCAAGGCTGACATTTGGATGGATTTACAGTTGTGTGGTGAATGTGGGGGATTTGACTGTTTCATACCATTACCTTCAAGATGACACTTTTGTGTATGTATTTGCCATAATGGACGTCGCTACTGCATTTGTTGTCTTTTATTCAGTCGACTTGCGATACGCAGAAGGGATTATTTTTATATGAGATAGCTTTTTGGGCTATTGGTTGTACTTAAAAAATTTTAAATAACATGAAAAATAATTTTTTAAGAAAAGAGTACGGCCATGCCCTCGCGGGAATCTATTCCGGGACCCCTGTGATGATAGTCCAGCACGCTGCCACTAGACCACCAAAAGGCAATCTTTTACAAAGAGCTCAAAAAATGTCAGAGTTCATTCAAATCGAGTATGAGTACCTATATAAAGCTTTGTGCTGTATTTAAGGATAAATTATTGATAAACTATTGTCTTCACAGAAACCACAATGTACCCTATCTCATTCTTTTATTCCAAGCGCCATAGGAACAATCCTTTATACTATTTTCTTTGTCACTTATCGAATTGCTAAAACCTTTTCTGATAAAAGTCTTTTTACCGTGACATCCATGCTGGTATCCTGAAGAAGTTGTTCTTCTGCCACTGGCAAGAGTTTCTTCTCATAAGCGCCACCGTCAGTTTTTAGCTTTGACGCTTAGTTTAATGAAGGCTTCTTTTTGGCATTGTGCTTCTGGTCAACAAGCAACTTAATATATAAAATTTGCAGAGTTCGTAAATTCATTTTAGAATAAAAAATTGATAAAAAAAAACATATACAAGGACGTGCCTTCCGCTATAATTTGGCATCCTTATTTGCAACTACTTCACCTTGTCGGTCATTTGACAGAATATTTTTCGCAAAGTCTCAGCACGCAAATATTCTGCCATTAAATTTGTTTGTCTTAAAAGTATTTTTTCGCGTTAGTCCGAAAAGAATTACCTACTAATTTTCTTTTTATTTCTTCTTATTATTTTAATTTCTCATTTGCTTTTTATTTATTTTACTATTGCTCAATAGAAATTTATGTGCCGAATAAAATTTCGTTCGCTTTATACGAATGATAACTCGGTATCGAGTGACAAAATCTAAAATTTCCTTCCACTTGATCACAAATTGGCTCAGAGGCTGACCTTTTTTTATCTTGCGACACTTATCTTGCGAAACTTATCTATAACAAATTTGAAGAATGTTTCTCAAATTTATAATTTTTCTATTTTCCGTGATTGGAATCCAAAGTTTTAAAGTAGTAATCAATAAACAGAATATGCTTCCAAAGCTACTTATTTTCCGAAAAAAAAAATCGGGGAATAAAGTAATTTAGTTCTCATTAATTAAATATTCCTTTGGTAATCTACTATGATTCGACCACAAAATCTTTGGCAAAAGAAGTAGACCTGGTAGTGGCCTAGAAATACACGTCAGAACCTAAGCACACTGGCAAAAATATTGCGAAGTTAAATTAGATTACATTAAGTCAGGTATATTTATGTTCAATGATCGATGTATGACATAACAATAAGTGGGACTTTTGTTCATCTGAACTTGAAATTCAATAACTATGCTAACACTTAATAAATAATGAAAATAATACATACATACATCTATACATTTGTATATTTTTGATTTCACAGCCAAAGGTCATATTTAACCTTAGATTTTGAAGAGGCGAAACCTAATTTTTTGTAACTACTTTTTTTCTTCATGTACTTTACTTTGTCTTTTATATTTTTTTTTTGCAATATCATTGCGTGCTTTTATAAATTAAAAGAAATAATAATAAAAAGTTTACGTAACTTTTAAATTTGCCAATGATCAATCAAAGAACGCTAACACCATGAGGCATACATACATACATACACCCACCCAACCGAACTTGTGCTCGAGCCAAACTTCAAACTCTAACTTTAAAATTGGTAAATGTTTTGCTATTATTATTAAGGCAGCAGCAACGGCGTGAAAGTCAAAATTTTTGAAGCAGTATTGGCTTGCGTTTTTTTTTTTGTGCAAACTGTCATAACGCTGAAAGATCTATAATTCGCCCCCAATGGCGTGAGACGCATGTGCACATACGCTGCTGCCCTGCAGCCATATAATCATAAGAGTATTTAGTTATTTGTAATCTGTTTTATATCCAAGGTGTTTTTTTTTTCTTTTTCTATTTAACTCAACGATTTCTTCTCTTTATTTGTAAAAAACAAAAGTTATGTATGAAATTTCGATTTCATTCAATTCAAAAACGCACTTTTTGCGATTGTTCACGCACCTACTCTATAATTGCCATGCGACTGACGATGTCGTACCTGCACATACAGTGAAGGACAAAAGTCTATGTACCCCGCCGGATTTTCAGTTTCTCTAAAGGTAAGAACCTAAAGGAAGAATTAGGTTTGCTGTTTTGTAACGAGTGATTATTTATTCATAAGTTAAAAAGAAAAATTTACTTCAATAGCATAAAACCTTTTGAAGAGACCGCAAACTTAGTTTCCTTAATGCTACCCCCTCTAAATGTTCAAAGTGGCGTAAAATATTATTGCTCATGCTCAACAGTTATGCACCATACACATTGACGACGGCAGCTACATGACTACATCTGTCAAATTATAAAAACAACATGTTCTTATGGAGACGATTATTTTGGCGACGACACGACCACATGACCACCGACCACAATTATGGCTGTTGTTGTTTTGGCTGTGTTTGCTGCGGGTGGTGCCGCTTCCATTGCGTTTAGTAGCTGACTACACGGCGGCAGTTGTAGCCGACAGAAGTTCGTAGTCGTGTGTTCGTGTAGCTGCTGTCGTCAATGTGTATGGACCATTAGTCCTTAGATAGATTCGTAATATATGAAAACATTTGTCATGATAATTTTTGGTTATGCTTGTTAATTTACAGTTAAGTTGTTATTGAAGTAAAATTGTTCTTATTTTTTTGTTGAATAAATAGTCATTGTTTATTTTCTTTAGATTATTTAGTTTTACAAATATTGAAAATCGGGTGCAGTGTATGTAGACTTCTATCCTTCACTGTACATCGTGGCATAGTCTACAATAATCCACAAAGGCACACACCAGCCAATCAGTCAGCCACCCTCCCAGCGCTGAATGTTGAATCAATTGACTTGAGAAGCGAGTTTTACAACTAGGCGATATTAAGACTACTCGGTAAATTGTTATTTTTTTGAGTCACGTACTTTGAAACTATACCAATCAAGGCCGTATTTAGGGGGGAGGTTTTGGGGGTTCTGACCCCCCCGAAATGTGAAAACTTTTTTCTAATATTTGATATTCATTGCCAGTGGAAAGAAAAAAGTCAAAATAAAATCTATTGAACGATTTTTAAATATTTCTTTCTTCAATCGGTTTCTTTCTAAAAAGTCAAATATAAAAAAAAATTTTGAAAAATAAATTTGAACTGAAATCGTTTGTAGCACGTCATGGCCAAAAACGGTATTTTCAGGGGTTTCAACCCCATTTTTTTTAAAACGTGATGTGATGGAAAGTTTTGACCTCAGTGTTATTGAATCACCTTCAAAGTTCTTAATTTTAAAATATAATTAATCCTTTAACCCATTATTGCTCAGAGCACCCCGACTCGGAAGATCTCTTTCAATGCTGTGACTGCACGAATTAAGGGAATATATGCCAACCTCAATGCCCCAAATTCCCACCGATAATCGTTTGAAAAAAATTAGTCTCTAACTATTTTTGGCATTTTTGATAATTTTTTGGAGGTTGGGTACATTATCACTAATGGCAAGTCAATGAATTATCGAAATTATGTCTTTCATGATAAAAAATGAAATGGAATCCACATTGAATAATATTTATTTGAAAAAATTTAAATTGATTATTCTGTGAATTTTTTTGTCATTTTCGGCCATTTTTTTTTTAGATTAAGATTAAGAAAACTCGGAAACAAAATTTTTTCCTAAAACTTTATTCACTTTTCTCCCTAGTCTGATACGGTCCATCAAATGCATCATCGTATTTAATTTATTGTATTTAAACATCAGTTTCATAAAAATTGTATATGAATATTTTCTTCGAATGAAACCCCCACCCCCGAAAAAAAACCTGGCTACGGCCCTGATACCAGTTTCAATTTCTATGCCCCATTCAGATTGTCACTATCACGTAAGATTCACGCAGAATTGCTCTCCCTTTTTACGAAGAAATACAACGTGACTAAACCTATGGTATCTTCCTCTATCATAGAAACCAATCTCCGGTAAGTGAGAAATTGATCACTGTCGATCTTAAAAAATTATGTCTGGTCGATGGCGTCATTTTATCATGTAAAAAATTACGAGCCTTAATCCGTCATCCGACTCAGGTAATCATTTGTATAGCCTAAACATTGCTCGAGAGCACTTGGTAGCGAAGTAATGTGCAACTTTCGTTCAACACTTCCCCTTTTGCACCGGCCGATCGAATTAAAGATTCTTTCATTCGTTCGGGTGGTCCAAATACGGAGTAACTCTCAAAGGTAATATGGACAAAAGTACTGATTTCGTTACGAATATTTGTTAAATTATTGTAATAATACTGATTTTCGAAATATCAATCATAAAATCTGCAATAGATATCAGCTAACTAATAATATTTCCAATAAAAAACGGGTGCAAACGGGTACCTGTCTGAAAGAGAGAGATATAAAAATAAGAAAGGTATTAAGTAAGAAAGAGATGGGAGGGTTATGCCGAAAATTCAAAAATAAAATAAAAATCGGCGAAACGTTGTTCAATTTTTTGCGATTTTGATCATCATAAATTTTTAGTAGCTGAAGAGACAACATTAGCAATAACAAACAACGTGTCTTTAAGACTCGACTTTGATGCCCTCTATAATTTAAAAGTAAAACCAAAATTGAAAAAAAAAATTTGATATTTTTGAAAGCCAAAATAATCTTACAGGAAAAATCCGATAATAAAATACCTTAAAAAAAATTCTAAAAAATTGTCGTTTTTTAACATGAGGAACTTTAATCCTACCTTAAAGCGAATAAATGAATTTATTATTACGCGCATTTGAAAAATTGACGAACATATATCAAAATTCCAATTCCACCGTTCCTTTTTGATTACGAAAAGTCCATCATGGTTACATTCATGTGAACACGACAGTCCTGCCTTCTGCCTGAGTTAAAAGTTAAAAGCATATATGTTGAAAAAGTGAATAAAGTTTTTGGAAAGAATTTTTAAAAAATTCTGGAAATATGTGTTGGCTTGTAAGGGTTTTCAGTGTATTCGGCTCAATGTACTAATTTTCCAGTTAAAAAATCTGGCAAAACAACTCAAAGGTCATACTTCGGAAAATAAATTGGGTTACTCCTAAAGTCAGTGACAATTCCACGTAAGTATGTGAGTTGAATGAAACCCATAATGGAATCATTATCTGGTGCACTGTAACTAAAGTCACTAATAGCGCTATTTCCACACTGGGTGTTGAGACGATCTTGTGCACGTTTTACTTTAACATTTTCTTTTGAAGTTTTTTTTATTTTTTGTTTTGTCTTTTTCTTAACGATAATGTTCAAATTATTCAGTAGACTTTGCAATTTAGTTTTACCAATTTTTCCCCCTTTCTTGCAGTTGTTGTTGCTGTTTGGTTTATAATCATGTGCTTGCACTGAGTAATTGTCGCACATTTTTCACATAGTACATATGCCTGTTGCCTTGCAAAACTTTTATATGTGTTACAAAGAGAGAGGGAGACTACATATGAAGTGCCAGGGGGGATTGTGCTAAGAAAATGTTTACAACGTTAGTTAGATATACCTGGAAAATTGTGCGTGTGATGTAAGAATTTCCATAATAAAATATTATATTATGTACATGGAAGTTTTCTCGGTACATATCTGGTCTAACTTGAATGTTGACTTTTTAAAATATTTATGTGCTTTTGGAATTTAAAGGAGTTTTTTTGTTGTCATTCTCTTTTGTTAAGTACATTTGTACATACGCGAAAAATCATTAGATATCGATCATTATCATTTTTAGTAATTACTTATTAGTTATATTTTTATGAATTTCCCTCCTTTATAAATATTACAATTGCTACTAATTTCAAAATTTATGTAGGCAAGCAGGAACATTTCCACACTATCGCTTTAAGAAAGGAACCGGATTTGTTGGATTTGTATATATATATTTTGATAATTTATAAAAAGATAGACGACGGTCAGTTGGACGGCCACAAAGGTGCACATCATTAAATCAACTCAGTAGAGTACTTTGATTAAAAATACATGAACATCGTCGGGGTTCTGGCAGAATTCACTAAGTCCATTTTTTTAATTTCTGAGTAGAAGTTAGTTTATACAGTGCATGGTGCGCTACGAACACTAGCAACACTTAAAAGGCCAACAGATTGATATACACATTAGTACATGATTCAACTGATATGTATAATTTCTATGCTTGCGAAGCCTCTTTTTGTATGCGCTACACGTTGTTCCAATATTGAACAAAAGTATAAAAATTCACCTAATTGAAATTATTTTAAAGTATCTCAAAGATGTGCATATCAATTTGTGTATAATTGCATTTAATAATTTTCGACACACACTACTGGCAAAGCATTCTATAAGAAAAAAAACAAAAACAACAAACAAAACGAGCGCTGCGATATGCCATACAGAAACTACCACCATATTTTTGTTCTTTTCGTATAGCAGCTACATATATTTGAAACTCTTATCTTTCGGGTATATTTGTGTTTCACTGTGCAGATACATTTGTAGATGTATATAGTTTGCTTATAATTCTCATTCACTTTATATTTCATTCTCCTCATATAGTTTACTGCGAGCTGCAGAAAGCATACTTACCTGGCGTAGAGGTTACCGTGATCATGAAGGCGGTTCCTCCGGAGTGAGGCTTGGTCATTGCACTTCGGCTGAGTTGACCTCCGCGATTATTCCTAATGCGAATAACTCGTGCGTGTAATTTTTGATAGCCGGGAATGGCGTTCGCGCCGTCCCGACATGAATAATACATTTCACATACAAAAAATTCCATTTTACTAAAAAAAAACAGTCTATTTGTTATTTCTTGTTAGCTTTTTTTCATAACTAATTTGCAGTGTAGTCAACTTTTGATTTTCAAAATCCGCTAAAATTAAGAAAAAAACGCGTATTTTCTTTAAAAAAGCGCTTAATTTTTTTCTTATAAAAGTGTTGAAACAAATTTTTTTATATACAGTAGAATCACGATAATTCGTACCCCATTAATTCGCACATCTGAATAATTCGTAACAAACTGTTGGTGCTTTGAAAAAATTGCTTTAATTCGAAAAAATTCTACACATTTTGGTCCCCTCGCTAATTCGTATTTTCTTTTTCAATACAAGGTCTGTTTAACCTCTTGTAAATCGAAATTAGTTATTGACAACCTCTTATAATTCGTAATGCAAAGCAAAATTCTATGGAACTATGATTCGGAAAAACGATTATTGTAGATAGCTACGTTCACTTTTTTATGGAATTTTTTGTGTTTATCGTGGTTGACAAGATACGCGAGAAGAGCCTTAAACTACAAAACCGTTAATTCGTATTTTTCTTATTTTAAACTCGTTAACCCTTTGATTGTATATCCCAATAATGTTCGAAAACTTAAGTAAAATGGGAGATACTCAGCCAGATTTTGAGGAAAACTCGGGGGTGAAAGGGTTAAATCGAAAATATTGCTATTCCCTTGCGATTTCGAATTGTGAGAAAGTAGTAAGTAAGTAATTTTTATTTTTTTTCATTTTTCTTTCCATATGCATAAATTAACAATAAAATAGAATTTTACAAAGTAAAAAATAAAAATATAGCTTTGACTATAATAAGTCATCAACTTTGAACTGCTTCGAGAACAAGACGAAAAGTCTAAGTCTAGAAGCGATTACGAATTGTATTAATGTATTAAGAAAATTAATTAAATACATTTATTTTTTAAGTTTTTAATTCACAGCATTTCTAAGTTATACAATCATAAGAAAAACTAAAATAAGATAATAGAAAAAAAGTATTTTATACACTTTGACCACCAAAAAATATACAGAGTAATAATTTATAACTATCACATATCGATGTCGAAGTCTATATTCTCTTCATTACTATCAGCTTCTTCTGGCTATAACACACTCTTTAGTCTGAATTCAGAAGCATTATAAACACTAGTGCGGTTTATTTACGTCATCTGGTATTTTGTAGTTTCCGCAAAATGAATTTTCGTGTTTTAATCCATTTTTTTTATGAAGTAAAGAATTTATTGAATTGAGTGACTTACGGTTACGAACTTTGGTTTTAAGTAAGTACATTGCTCATTATTTCGATAAAAAATGTTGTTAGGATTATTCAGGAAATGGATTATTTAGTGGAGCATTTAGTGTTTTTTGAATTGAAAAAAACGCGTTAAAAAACCCGCTGACCGCTAAATCAGTTTTTTTCCACTTTTTGACCACACTGCTTATAAAAGTTAAAAGTACAAGAAAACTCAATACATTTAAACTTTTTCATAAAAAAAGCGTTACATTTTTTTCCTTATAAAATTGCGAGAAAACTCAATAGATTTAAACTTTTTCACTAATACAGGCACACATCTAATACTTCTAGTCAATGAAAATATCTTCGATTTTTCGAAGATATTTTAAATTAAAAAAACGCCGTGAGCGCTAAATCACTTTTTTTCCGCGTTTTAATTTTCAAAAAGCACTAAATTTAGCGGGAAAAGCGCTGAGTTGGCCACACTGCTCATTTGTGTGTATAACTTGGAAATGATGGTTTTGTTTTTTTTTTTACAAAAAAAATAGACGAAAAAATTATTCAAAGTAGTTGTCAATCAGAATCAGGCAATTTATGGATTCCTTGTAGGGCTGCCAAATCTTTTTTCTCATTCCCCCATTTTCCAATTTTTTCTTCCCCATTTCTTGTCAAATTCCCCCCATTTTGTTTTATTTAAGAAAATTTTTGTTTTATTTTTCAAGTTTGTGCCATAGCCACAATTGCCCACTTTTATGGTCGTACATATTTTGCCTAAATTTTCCATACTAGATGTGGAATGAGGTAAAGAAAAAATGTGTCACACAAGTTTTGTTAATAAAGGGTAAAGTGGCTTATCTTCGCTGTTTTCCAATTTTTTAAATTTCAGACCAATACTCACTAGTGCTGGATACATTTACCTCTATAGCTTTTAGTGACCTATATTTGTTATCGATAGTAATAATTGCCGATTCGGATATAACATACAAAAAAAAACGCACCAGAGGAACAACAGCACTGTAAGTACTTAAAACTGACACACCAAAACGCTGGGACACGTAAACTTAATTTGGGTCGTAGAAGCCAGTGGTAAACTCCGTTTTCAAAAATTAGGTCAAAATCAAGAGATATTTCATATTTAAGTTTGAATTGTTTTTCAAGCGATTTTTTATTATATTTTAAGGAAAAGAGATCGAAATCTCTTTTGAAACAATTCATTTATTGTTAATCTAATTTTGAACAATTTTATGCATTTTCTGTAATTTTTTCGAATTAAATCCAATCCAAAACATTGTTTTGAAATTTTCACAAATATTGGAGTCATTCCCCCATTACCCCAGAGCTTCGCTATTCCCCCGAAATTGAGGAATTTCCTACGAGTTGGCAATCCTGATTCCTTGCCGAAATTTCAGCAATTAGATATTGAATTTGAGGAGCTACAACATGTAAATTTTGTAACAATTTTCGATAATATGAATGAAATTACATCTGAAGATTTTTGGAAAGCAATTTCCAACATGAAACGTGGTGATTCATCAAAAGCATTTCCAGCATTGTCAAATTTTGTTTTTGTTCGTCTGCAAATGTTGAAAAAAATATTTTCAAAAGTCAATTAGAAAAAAAAGTACTTTCATCTCAACTGCCTTCATCATAAAGTTAATTGATGTACAGATGTACAGAAAAAAAAATATTTTTTGACCAGCCCCAAAGAAGTAAGAACTTAAAAAACAAATTAAAATATTAAATTTACTTCCTTAAAAATCCCCAAATTTAAATCAAATGCAGTGCATGTATTAATCACAATCATAAAAAATACAATTTATTTAACAAATTTATGACTTTAATTATTTATATATAATACATAAAACATTTTAATTATTTACTTATATGCACATAAATTTTATTACTCATTTTTTGTCGAATTTTAACAAGAATTTTTTTGAATAAATTTTGTTTCAATATCAAAATTAAAGCATTCTTTCCACTCTCAAAAATATTATTATCGTGAATATAAAAGGTGATTTTTGCGTGATGATCATTAAGATTAAAACTTGTTTGCCATTTTAGCCAGAATGACGCTTCAGAGGTCATTGCAAAATGTATTGTGAGGGATCAGTTTATATTTAAATACATTAACTAAAGCTTTTTATTTTACCAACGCATTCTATAAGAATACATTTATATATTAATTTTATTCAATAAAATAAAAAAAACCGAACTCACAACCACAGTAATCGTTGCTGCAATTTCATTGTTAACGAGTTGAGATGTATGATTGCAAATAAATTTTCGAAGATGACATAACAAATTGTCAGTGGTGTGTTATCGCTTCAAATAATGTTCATTGAACTGTAAATCTAAAGTCATGCATATACTATGCATGTAAATCTATTAATATGTGAAAAAGTTTATAGCTATTTGGATTTTAATTTGCTAAGATGATGCAAACAAATAAATCAAAAAGTTTTATAGTCACATAAAAATCTTCTATAAAACTGATATAAAAAATTTAAGCCCATATTAACTTCATAAAAATGATTAAACTTCCCCAAAGTTTTCATCTTTTATTCGTTCACTGACCCTGACCCCAGTTGATAAGGTCAAGTACAGTCGGGTCCTTTCTATGTGACACATCGCTTTATTCAGAGTAGAATATCTTTCCAGCAGGAGCGTTGTTCATTATATGCTTTGATTTTTCCTCATTCATTTTAACAAAATAAAAGAGAGTACATTGACTCTAAAACCAAACAAGAGTGCACAAAAAAGGAAAACCAGAATAGAGACCATCTTCTCTTCAAAAAAAGACGATAGGTAACGTTATTAAAATAGAAGTTCATTAAGCGCCCAATGATTACTGCGTGAATGATTCTTTGGGGAATCGTGTGGAAAATAATGAGGAATTGAGCTGTGTGATATATAAGTAGTTAATTCGAATAAGTTTATAATTTATCTACTCATATTGAGAGGATTTAACCCTCTAACAGGCCAATTTTTGTTTTCGATGCAACAATCATTATTAACTAATGCTTGGTTTTCAGTATGTCATATTCCCTGTCAAAGAGAGAGAAAGAGAGAATTTCCTATATGAGATTTACCAACATGCTGGCAAATTTGATTGAATTTGACATAGTGAAAACCAGGCATAACTTTGGGTCGAGAAACACGAATCTGAAATCAACATCAAACTCGTTTTTGCGCTCGAAAATAATTTAGCTAATTTTTTCACGTCGATCAGAATACAAAAAAAAATCCTTTTTTCTTTCTATTAAAAATCACCTCTAGCACAAACAACACAGTGTAATAGTAAATTTCAAATGGCGGATGGTAATCGTGGCTGTTTGGGAGTCCTGCTATGGGGGCCGAAACTCATAATTTTGGTATTCGCGGGATCAATGGCTGCATTCACGACACTCGTCAATTCCTGAACAGTTGTAAAATTCTATTTTGAATGGCACCATTTTTAGTAAGTGCCTGGTTATATTGGTGCTCGGTGTTCGACGAACACAAAACATTTTCTCCCGTGCTTGGTCGAGGTGGTTACATTCAGCTCGTTACTGAGTTGCTTTTTATCGAAATCCACTCCTCTGTTTAGTAATATTTTGTTTGTAATAATACCATTTTGTAGAATAACTCATTGCCACCCTGAATACTCGGCGTGTGTGGTATGAGAGTGAGTAAAGATTCTCTCTTTGCATTCGGTGCAACAACAATTTCATGGTGTTCGCCGAGCATACTCCCAATAAACCACACCCTAAACAAGCGCCATATTTGGTAGCGAAAAATTTGTATGGCTGATGTTACACGGTCAATGTTTTGCTGTCAATGTTTTCTGTTTTTACTCTCTTTTCATCGTTTTGTTTGATGCCCTGTTACACTATCAGTTTTTTGCTGAATGTTATTTTTTAATACTTTTATCTGCAACTATGTTTTTCCAACTAAAAAGTATTTAATTGTATTTTGGAGTGAATGAAAATTCAACAATTGGAATGGAATTGGATGGAAAATAATTATAATGACAAAATGAGATAATATTGGTGGAAATAGCCACAAATTATGTATATAAAAAATATTGCACTTATATATGAAAATGCAGAAAAATAATATTTAAAATTTGCGAACAATTAAAATAAGCTCCGCCATTTTGTTACTTGGCCATTGAGTTACCATGTTTTTATAAAAATTATTAAGTAATTTTTTAAACAGCACTCATTTTTACAAACAAACAAAAGCCAAACAACGCAAAGGGTGGCAAAGAAAAAAATGTATTTATAAGTTAGTAAAAAGTCTAGTATTTTTCATAAAATATTAGTATTTTCCATCAAATATTTATTTAATAAATTTTTTCCATTAAAATATTAGTATTAACATCGCCCTATGATACTTTTCATCGGTTGATTTTTGTACAGCGGCTTATGTTTATCTATTTTTTCTATATATATTCATTTGTTTATTATGGCTGTCATATTTGACAAAACATATTCGTATTAACAGCATCGTCAAACATCCTTTGCAAAAATATTATATTATTTATATATATTATTTAAATTTTTGGTTTTGTCAAAGAGGAAAAATAGCAAAAAACTATTCACAATGGAATAGTTAACGCTAAAAGTAGCAGCATGTTCACTACACGAAAATTGATGAGCTGCACCTGCTTAGCAATTGATGAGTGTCGTGAACGTAGCCAATAAAATTTATTTTTATTTTTACCTTGTACATGTTTTATAGCTAAGAGAAAGTTGTTTATCATTGAAGAGAGACAAAAATTATTTAAACAGCAACACTCTACCAATCCCCCATACCGACGCGTTTAGATGCTATATGAAGCCACTATTCGATATATGACTATACCGGTAAACGAACTTGAAACTTATCAAAGAGTTTTGGTGAAAAATACTCCCCATCGAAAAGTATTTGGTGTCAGCGAAGGTCAAAATTACCTTGAAAAAAATAATAAACATTCTTCGGAGAAAATATTCTTCATCAAAAAATAGTTGAAGCTTTTGAAGGTCAAAACCACCTTAGTCCAACTTTTTCCAAGAAATTAATCTTTTAAAGGCTAAAATTTGTTCTTGCTACAATTCCTTTATACTGGATTTACCGTTTAAAAAAACAACAAATAGTCGGAGAAAATAGTTTCAATTAAAAAGTAGTTGGGGTTGCACAGTGTAATTATTTTGTTTAAATTCCGCGAAAATTTGTTTTTTCAGACGCTAGTGAACGAATGAATGAGCTAACAGCAAATGCCTTGAAGAAATTATGCCGAAAAGTTGATAGATGGCGAAAAATTTTCACATGGAGGTTTTATAACGCTTTACCTTAACCACTTGCCGGTTAGAGGGTTAATTGTTATTGTGTTAAATGTTTTTAATGGAAACCAATTTTTTCTCTTTTGCGTATGCTTGCAATTAATCAACTCTTTTAAACCGAACTCTGGTTTTGTTTACCATTAAATATACAAACATAATAAATATTATTATTTTTGATTATGTCATGAGTGTTTTTTTTTAATTTTAACCAAAAAATAAATTAAATTGTATCACAATATTACGCATATATACACTTAGATCATTCTCACGTAAATAAAAGTAATAATAATAATAACAATAACAACAACGACAACCACAAAGTATTGACCTTAATACATCAGACGAATTTGGCAACTCATCATTTAATATCCTTGAACGTACCAAAAGTATCTAAAGAGAGGAGGAAAGAATGAGATAGAATAATAAATAAATGTCAGATAAATACAAAAAGAGAGAAAGAGTGAGAGAAGAGAGAATGCACATATACATAGTCATGTACTTTCAATAAAAACTACAAAAGCAATACTTTTTTTAAAAACTTTCATTAATCGCTTAGAATAAAATTGTATGTATGTACTATATATATATTTATTTTTATAGAAAAATCATTTTGTTGCTTCTATTTTATTTTTCATTCACCTTGATCGATGTGCAAACACAAAAATTAATAGCAACTAATGAAAGTAAAATAGAAATACGAAAATTAAAAACAATATAAAATATGCATGCACTGCATGCTGTCAACAATGGCGGCCAACAACTGTCAGCGTTTCCTACTACTTCCGGTATGGAATTATTAAAAATCAAAGTTGCTGCTGTTTCCTTTTATTAAAAATACATAATGCAATTTGTTTTTTTTTTGTTTCTAGATTTGTGCCTTTTTTATTTATTTTTGCTTTGTGCAAAAAAGTGCGTAACCTTTTAATTAAGTGGCGATTTTCTGTTTTGTTTTTTAGTTTTATTTGCTTATTACTTTGTGGCACATTTCGAGCAATACATTGCTACCAAAAAAAGTGTCTATTTGCTAGTCATGTCATTTTTGATTACTCATACAACTTATGATTGTTTTTAAAAATTAAAGTTTAAAAAAATTAATAATTTATTTATTAAACTATACCTGCATGTAAGAAAAAATTTAATAGTGTGACCTTAGCACGTTTTTGCTTCTACTTTATTTTTTCTTAGAAGTGTCAATAAATTATATAAACTAATAGAATTTATATGATGTACACCTAGTTTTTAATTTTTTTTAAAGTTAATGTACTCATTTAACTTTGAAAATAAATCACGCGATCACTTCCCCGATTTCAACTATTTAAGCTCTTAAAATTTATATTTAAAATCATATAAACAAACATTCTATTTTTCTTAAATATTCATTAATTTGTCAAATGCAATGCATAAATAAATTTCATAAGTAAATTTCTTTAAGCAAGTAGGTATTTAAATTATATCATCCTAAATATTTATTTAACTGCAACGAACTGTTGTTTAAATGCACGTTTTCTTCACTGACCTTTCTCAACAGCGATGCCAACTTGCGGGGAATTCCCCGATTTGCGATTTGACTTAGAGCGGGGAATCGAGGAATTAGCTGTTTTTTGCGGGGAATTTGAAGTCGTTCAGTTTTTTTTGTCAAATTTTATGTAATGTAAAACGTTACTTACGCCTTTTTTCATATTTTGGGTCTTAAAATCTTCATTTTTTCTTAAGTGGGCACTTTATTGGTTTGGAGAAATCGATTTTTAATAAAATGTGCTATTTGAAAGTATTATATTTCGAAAGTATTTTGTAAACATTTCAGAGAGAAACTCGGAGTGATTTCGTAGCTATAGATGTTTATAACGCCGAGTGTCAGTCAGGCCAAAACAGTCGCGCGGTGCTTCGACTTTCCTTTCGGCCGTTCAGAAAGGCTTTACTTTGTCTTCGTCCAGCACCTCCTGATTAATAACTCTTAATCCCTGCTGACTAATCTGTAAACTTATAAATTACGGTCAATCATCATATCTGTTAAAAATCGACAGTCAAAAGAAAGCCCATGTCTTTTCCTTTGATAAATTTGATGTCCAAAAGTGGGCTGAGACTTTGTGGAAGTTTGAGCCCGATCGATTTTAAGAGTGGGTTCCCTTAAAATGAAATTTCTCCGGATTCAGAAAGTACATTTTTATTAATCTACGAGTCCTATAAAATTTGGTTATGTTTTGGACCGAGAAAGTTCAGGGTCGCTCTAAAATAACACTAACAGAGATCAATTTTAAGGTATTTTTCGTTTTTGTAAAATGTTTATATGGGAAGTGAGTGTCGCGCTGTTATAATATGAAATTATACCGATGCGGGAAATTTGATAAAAAATCGGGGAATTTCTCGAGAACTATCGGGGAGAAATATAAAATGAGTTGGCATCCCTGTTTCTCAACTCAATTTGTTTCACATCGTTACTCTCACACTGTGGTCACGTCTCTCTCGTTATCTCTCACACACAGAGTTGCCAGATAATCGTTTCCCCAATTTGTCCCAAAAATCATCCAATTCAGTAAATACAAATTCTTTCGAACAAATTTACGAAAACTTTTATTATTTTAATAAAAAACGCTGACGGTTACAAACAATTTCATACCATTAAATTTTACTAAACATATGTACAATATTTTGGGTATTCAATTCCTAGTCGATAGAAAAAAATATATATAAAAGTAGTTTCCCTTAGCAGTAGAACATATTGCAAAATTAATATAAGATTCTTAAAAAAAAAAAACAAAATTAAAATTCATATTTTAACCCTCAAGTGTATTCCATTTTAAATAACATTTGAGCCTTTCATATGTCAATTTGACACAATGCTTTTTAGTATTTAATAAAAAAAATAGTTTTTTCGATTAATATATGAAAATTAGAACTTTTTTTTAGAAAACGTGAAAACTGATGTAAACAAACTGATTGTAATCAATAAAACGTAATGGCACATTTTTTGAAAAGAATACATAAAATGAAGAGTTGGGCAAACATACAGTATGTATATTAAAGAAAGTAAGTTTTCAAAATGAAAACAAAACTTTAGCAGTAAATAACTTTCCAATAATAGATAACTTCGTGAGATGTTGTTGAAATAGAAATGCTATTATGAAGACTAATATTACTACTATACGATAGTGTAAAATTAAGTTCTCAATTTTAGTGAATTAATCTTCTATAATAAAAACAAGATTAATTATTACATCGTACTGGACTAATTTATCCCAAACTTTTATTCACCAATTTCCTTTAATCTACGATACTGGGAAGTGTGTTCCCACGCATTTTCAGTATAATTTAACTATTTTTATATTTAATTGAAATCAAGAATTTATTACATTTATAACGCATAGAGTAGAGGGAAATTGCAAGTAGGATGGTTTCGTAATATATTATGAAACAGAGTTTATGTCGTTGTTTATTTTTACTTAAGAACTTAATTAAGTGGGTGTCTTGAATTAGAAGGTCCAAAAAACTAGTTTTTTTTTGCCTAAATCGATATACTATTCAAGAATTTATTTACAAAGTTATAGAGGCCAATTTTGAAATTTTTTTAAAAAAATACAGCTGTTAGTTTTGCTCAAATTTTTTATTTAAATAATTTTTATAGCGCCTTAAAGTGTTTTTTTTAACAATTTTTTTTTTAAACACGAGAAAAATTATAAACTCTTCCTTTTTTTGTTGGTTTTTTTTTATATCAGTCAAAAATTACGAGCTGGATTTTTACCGTCGATTGGAAACTGTAGCGGAAGAAACGCGCACGAAATTGACTAATAAATCTGTTGCAACTTATTATTATTTTGAGGAGGACGAGACCGCACAACATGTGATAGGAACTTCCTCCGCCCTGATACACAAGAGAAGGAAACACCTTGCTGAATTCATCATACCCGAGGACGAACTAAGACTCTGTGAAGTAGGACCAATACTACAATTCATCGAGGGAACTGGGCTGAGAGATACACTCTAGGTCCGCGAAGAGGGCACAATAAATCTTATAGGTCGCAGTGCAACATTCTCCAACGAATAATAATAATATTATTTTGCTCTCAAACAAAATTTTTATATATTTTGAATGTATACAAAAATAAACCTTGACGTTCAATGGACTCATTTCTCTTTTTCTCTTCTAAAAAAGTCACAAAAAACGCTTCTTTTTAACCTTCTAATGTAGGAGACCCCTTTAAGCGTTCTGGCAGCTAATAAAAAAATATTAAATATCCATGAAAAAATAGAACAAGAAAATTGTGGTTGCATATGTCAAAATATGTAGTTTTGTGTTTCAGTTTTACTCTACACGAATCGTCATCTTGCCCGAAAAATCGTCTTTCTGCAGCAGTGTTGTTACAGTTATAATTTCAAATTACTGTTAAAAAAAAATACTGTTTTTTGGTTAAATTACTGTATGTTTGAAAAATTAAATAAAACTACAGTTTTTACCGGAAAACAAACTTATATGTAATATCAAAAACAAAAACAAAAGTAATAACCAAGGAGCAGTTTATGAGGATTCTCCTTTTGTATCTGCAAAATCCTACATGATAGCTGATGAAAGATATTCGCGTTTCAAGCCCCCCTGATTTCAAATATATAAATTTTATTTTCCTATTACTCCTTTTTAATCTCTTACTATTTTTAATGGCCGATATTTTGTGAATGAAATTTTTAGCACAAGTGGAAACATTTTTAGTAAATATTATTAAAATTAATAAGCTCCGTTTTTCACGAGAAAAAATGGACGTAAACCGATAGAAACATATTAAGACGCTGATGTTGGGGGCAAAACAAATGAATTTTACTGCGATCCTGCCAAAGTAAGTAAGGCCAAGTGCAGTCAGCTCCCCCTGCACCTGGTCTTTCCAACGGAGATTAGGTCTTCCTCTTCTGCGCGTTCCACCTCCGTGGCTCGAATAAAACACCCTTCTAGCCGGAGCACTATCTTTCATTCGCTCGACATGACCCAGCCAACGAAGCCGCTGGAGTAAAATAGTAAAACTTAATATTTCCAAATTACTGTATTTCTTCACTAATTACTGTCGTACTGTACATGGGTTAAAATTACTGTACAATTATTATTTCTCCATAGTGAAGGCTAAAAAAACAATTTTGTTTTCTGCCTAAATGTAGCAAACGAAGACTACGTCGAAATCTAAGTCGTTTTTCACAGTGAAGCCTAAAATAACAAGGCGTATAATTAAATCACTCAGTCTGGCATCACTTTTATTTTTTCACAACCACTAAAGCTTTTTGGAAAATAAACTATAATTAAGTTTTGTCTATTCACAACTAGATGGCTCTGAACGAAAGTGACATTTTTACAGGGTAATTTGGAAGTTTATAAATAGCTAAAATGTCTAAATTCATTAATTTTGAGAAACATATTCTCCATGGAATATTTTGAAATACTCATTTATATCTACGGAGCTAATCAACTTATTGAGAAAATATATTTAATATACTGAGTTTATCTATTTAGGAAACAAATCCGGATTAGCTTCATACCCCACAATTTAGATTTATTCTCTTTGGTCCAGTGTGTCTTTTGTTTTGCACCAGCGGTGGATCTAGGATTTTATCATTTACGAGTACCATACAGCAAAATAGGCCCAACTACAGAAGTGTATAGCCTAAGTTTTTTTTTAATGATTTTGTTATTTTTACAGCGAAAAGGATTTTTAACGTAGCAGCATCTGGCAAGATACACCACAGATGAATGAATGCATAACTTAATTTGGTATACGTACACTGTGGGACCAAACTAAACAAGTCCACTAAATTTACTACTTTTTCAAATAGTTTATGCAACATCTAGTTTTTAAAGTAGTTGAAAACAACTGCATATATAAAACTTGCATACGAGCTCTATTTTATCACATACTATTTTTCTTTTATTTTGATGATGCATTATTATTAAAAATGTAGGTACATTAGGGTGGCCCTTAGCTATAGGTAATTTTTCAAAAGAAAAAGTGTTGCTACTCCCTTGCTCTAATCTGGTTCCAATTACGAAAAAGCCGGGCTGTGCAAAACTTCAGCACCATCGGACAACGCCTCAAACGCCTTGAATTTGACGCATAGAATACGCAACTATTAATTCTGTTCAAAAACGGTATAGTCTTTCTTATCATAACCATTTTCTTGTTATTAGTTATTAATTATAATTAATGCTGTAATATCTGGAAACATCTAAATAAAGAAACTAACTAACAACCAGGAAATTGTGTGAAAACCTTCTGAATCAAATTTTTTAAAAGTAAATTCGCACAATTCCTAAAACAACATGAAAAATATAATCGCCCACAACTTTTGTAGGCGAAACGTATTTTTATTTACAAGAATTTCAACGAAATTCACTTGAAATGCCGAAAGTAACTCAGCAATCCTCAAATACATGGTTGTAAGAAATAGGAAAAATTTAACATATTTTTTTTTTAGAAATTTTGCACTTTGTTTTCATAACTGCTGCTCTTGCAAGATTTCTGTGGTAAAAATGAAAAACAGCATAACTGGAATTAAGATGGGAAATATTTAATCACAAATTTTTACTATAAATAATAAACTGATGCGAATTTTTGAATAATTTTAAGAATTGTATATCGTTTTGAGAATGATCATTAATTTGAAGATAAAGTCGTTTGAAACAATAGCTGCGTTTTATTCGCACTTGCTTTTAGTTAAGTATAACTAGTGATGATTCGATACAAGTAAATACGAGTAAATACTCGATGCTTTCAATTCGACTCAAGTACTTTTTTCACTCGATACCAAACTATAAGTATTTTACTTGGTATCGAGAAAAAGGGTCAGTATCGGATACTCGATGCTTTTGGAAAATATTTATTTACAAAACTGAAATATTACTACACAATATTTAAGATTGTGATTCGTATTGCAATATTTTACAGCAATTATATTTCAAAATGGTATTGAACATTTTCATATCATTATATTCGTACTGCAGCATTATTCATACTCATATTACAATTTTCCAATGTACGAAAATGGACTCCAATAGTCCAGTATTGAAGCTTTAGAAAATATAGCCGCCCATGTATGTAGAATATACCTAATGTATATTGAAACCTTTTCATTAAAATAAAATATAATTCGTTTTTTGTCGTGTGTCCACCTAAATTGGAAATTTAAAATTTCAACGAAATTTTCTATCGTATTTTTCGGTCTTCGGCAACGATTTGTGAAACAATTTGTTTCTCAGCTTCATTTTTTATAAAAATGTTATTTTATTCCTTTATTCCTGAATGAGTTTCACATTTTTTTCTGCAACGTCATCGACAACAATTTTCTTCTCAAATTTTTCATTTTCACTTTTCATTTTGTAACCTAGATCATCTTTCCATGTTGAAAGTTCTCTGTTGAAGAAATCGGTGCTGATAGAAAATTGTTGTACCAGTATTTACAAAAGACGAAAACTCTATGTTTATAAACGAAGAAAAGTAATTTTTTTGTAGCCTGCTTCCAATATAATTTAAGCTTTATTTATCTTAACCGCTGTTGCAAAATTTTCATAAAATAATGATAGATCCACAGTTTGGGGCTAAAGGTACGCGAGGTGGGTGGAAAATTGGGCTTAAAATTTGCACAGATTGTTTCTTTATTGATTGAAACAAGATAGGGGTCTGGAAGCTAAACTTTTAGAAAGTTGAAATATAAGGGCCACCCTATGGTATATATTTTATTAATATTGATGTTTTTTTTCCATGTACACTGGCGGCCACAAAAACCGCACCACCCCAAAATATCATGAAAATGCGAAATTATTAAGATTTATGTTGAGGAATGTTTATTTCGCATGACATATTATTACAAAGCATATTATATTACACACTTTAAAAAAAAAAAAAAATTTTTGGAACTTACACATTTTTTTTTTTTTGCCAATAATATAAATATAGGAAAAAACTAAAAACTGGTATGAGGTTTTTGAATTTTCTTTTTTAATTTAGAAACTGGTCAATATCTTTTAATCTTAAAAATTGATAATGATAATAACATGAAGTTTCTAAAACAATGCTTTAGTATGATGTCGTTTCTCCTTTAGCCTGTATTACTGCCATTATACTTGATGGTATGGAATCAACCAAAACTTTTAGGTTATCTTCGCTTATAGCATCATACCAAACCTTATCTAAAGCTGCAATTAATGTTTTTTTTTATTTTCTGGTTTCTGATCAGCAATTTTGCGCTTCATTATATGCCATAAGTGCTCTATAGGATTCAAGTCAGGTGAATTTCCGGGCCAAATCAGACGTGAAATTCCAATGTCCGTGAGTACTTTCCCAAGCTGTAAAAAAGGATATTTTTTTTGAAAATTCTGTTTATAAATTTATAGTCTATAAAGATCAAACCAAAGATAAAATACATGAGTTACCGATTTGGCACGGTGGCAAGGCGCTGAATCGTCCTGGAAAATTGCATCCGTAGTGTAGGATAAATGCTCTTCAAGAGCTAGCACCAAGTTCTCTTTTATAACTTGCCCGTATTTTTCAGCATTTATAATTCCTTCTAAATAGTGCAGAGGACCACGAACGTAGTACGAAAAGCATCCCCAGATTAATTGGCTTTGTGGGAATTCAACTGTTTTCACAATGCAGTTTTCTTTATATCGCTCCTCATTGGAGCGACGCACATACGGCAAATTATCGGCGCACAGCAGGTTGAATTTGTTCTCATCTGACCAAATGACATTTCGCCACTGCTCCAATGTCCAGTTTTTATATTTTTGAGCCGAAGCTAGACGAGCGTTTTTCAATTTTTGTGTCAACAATGGTTTTTTTGTAGGACGCCTTCCGTACAAACCAGCTTCTCGCAGCCTCCTGCTTACAGTTTCCACACTAACATTTACGCAATGATATTTTTCTAGCTCTGCCCGTATAGCAACACAACTTTTAAATCGATCCTTTAAGCTCATCCTTTTTGTTAAGCCATCTGTTCTTGTACTGGTTGCACGTTTAAGACCAGATTCCTTTTTCTTCTCCAGGGGCTCCATAGAGTTTCTCTTTAAAAAAAAACGCACAATTGTGGAATGTGGACAATTTCTCAGAAATTTTCCGATAGTAAAGGCCTTTGTCCACTAATGCAAGTATAGAGACTTTTTTGTCATGAGACAGTTGCTTATATTTTGCTCCCATTACCGCACTTATTTTATAAATCAATCTTATACTTTAAGTGAACACACAAAAATAACTAATTTTCGTTGTCAATATATTGGCAATACTTCAAAACAGGGAATCTCATTTATCGAAGCAAAAAAAAAATAAATGTTTTTTATATAAAAACCGTTTTTCCAGTGGTGCGGTTTTTGTGACCGCCAGTGTATATACCTCGTTATGGTTTTACCCTTATTTTTCTAATCATTTGATTTTTATTTCAAATGAAAGTGAATTCTAGAAATAGATAAATAAAGCGCGGTTCACGCAAAATTGGCACGCAGGAAAGTTGCTGTATCTTTTAAACCAGAACACTCAGAATAACCAATAATGCATTAAATGATAAGTTTAATATTGTGTTTTAATACTATAATATTAAAAGATTTAAATTTCTTTGTTGTGCAAAAAGTTCCGGGTATTCCTTTTAATGGACCCCATCAACCTTTGAACATCCGCCCTGGATACTTTTGCGGCTATTTGGTTCCATTTTAGTAACATTGAATTCACATTTTTGACAATACCTACATTTTTCTTCAACTTATATTTTGTAATAGCCCAGTATTTTTCGATCGGTCGAAGCTGGGGGCAATTGGGTGGCTTCATATATTTGGGCACTACATCTACTTTATTTGTCTGATACCAATCCATGGTTTTCTTAGAGTAGTGGCAACTGGCTAAATCAGGCCAAAACTTCACTGGCGAATGGACGTCATAGAAGAGGATGTCACAAATGCCCTGGATTTGAGACCACAGCTGCAAATAGCCTGCCACACCATTGCTTTCTTTGCAAATTTATCTATTCTTATGTACTTGAATTTTGAGGGTACATTACCACGATTCGTTGCCATATAAAATTTTTGACCTGGAAGCTGTTTAAGATCAAATTTTACGTATGATTCGTCATCCACAATAATGCTTCCATTCAATTTGATCAAAACATTATTATAAAGAAGACGAGCACGTTTTTTGGCCAGCAAACTCTGTTTGTCTGTTCTATTTGGATATTTATAGCACGATAGCACTTTAGCCCAGCCTTTATGCGTATTCGTCTAGCAGTACTTTTGCTAGTATTGAATTTTTTGGCACGATCACTATCCGATAGTCCGGGATTACTTTTGATGGACCTCAAGATCTTTGCCTTTAATTTTAGGTTGGTGGTTCCCGTTTTGTTCATAATTAAAAATTTCATAATTAAAAATGCCTTTTATTTTTTCAATTGAAATCTATAAACCAGTTGATCGACTAACTTTAAACCAGGGGTGCGATTCTGTAACTCGTTAGCGACAATTTTCGGATCGCTAATTGAAGTTAACGACAATATTAACGATACTGCGATTCTGTAACAAATTTTTAGCGATATTTGTCACAAAGTTTGACATTTCATTTACGACAATTGTCGTTAACTCTGCGTTGAAAAATTTGGTGTCGTTAAGCTTTGCGACAATAATCGAAGCGATTTTGTGAAATATTTAAGGTATATTGCTTAATTAATTAAGAAACAAACAAATTTCATTAAAAATTTTTATTTTCCCTACTCCAGAAGATGATGGGTATTGCACTAGACTTTCATCTGGGAGGTTCGGGTTCGATTCCCGTTTTCGTCTGGTGGTTAATTTTCATAACGTTCTTATATTCACTATTAATATGAAGTGTATGAGAATTATAAGATCGTGTACAAGTACACACATTGGCTGGTAATGGCAAAACCACCATGCCGATAGAAAATTGCCACACCGCCGTTCGGAATCGGCGTTAAACTGTACAGAAAATAGATTTTTATGTTGTATGGAAATGAAACTTCTACTGAATGCTTTGAGCGGTCAGTGGATGAGCAGTGGGGCATTACGATGAGCCAGCCATAGAATCCATAGAATAACAGACGCAATCAACAAGATGATCCAGGAGTATGTTCGTTTCCCCATGACTCCATCAGAGCGGCATAAATCGCCATGGATATAACTCAATTAATGTACAGATGGAATCTTTCTTACCCTATGGTAACAATTTTAAATTAATAAATAAAAAAACAATAATAGAAATGTCATTTGCCAACGTTGCCACTTTTTTTTGCGATATCTGTAGCTAAGAATTTTTAGCGAAAATTGTCGCTAACACAGAGTAACAGAATCAGTACATCGTAAGTGCAAGCGATAAGCCATCGCAAATTGCGATAGCGATTGTTGGCCGCTAAGAAAGTTACAGAATCGCACCTCAGATGGTTTCCCTTAGGGTATGTATACAAATAATATCGATGCACTTGGTTGGCGAAAAAGGTTCAGTGAAATGAATCTAACTTTAGTGAGTTTTACCTGCGAATTGACTGAATATTTACATATAAAAATTATTAATAATTGCATCTATATTACAAACTAATCGAATCGTGTTATGCTCAAATACTGACTCTTAATATCCCATAATTACCTTGTAAGTATATTTTCTGCTCATTATGAATATAAAAATGAAAACTAAATATCAATATGATTTAGTGAAATATTGTCATATTTCGAATTGACATCTGTTGTGTACGTATAATCGTTTTAATCTCACTACTAAAATATTGTCTTAATATGAGACGAAGTAAATGGGAAAATAAAATTATGATAAATGTCAAATAGAACATGAGCGCTCACATAATCATTTTCATGACACCATCACCAAGCGAAAATTACACGCAACAAAAAAAATAAATGCAAACATACATAAAATCACTGAATGCTAAAGTGTGCTGTCACATCTGTGGCATAGTTCAAACAAAACAACAACATTAAAGAAAACGAAAAATATAGAAATTGGAATTTTCTAAAATAGACTAAAGACTCCAGTGACAACATAGCGCCAAACATCCTCTGCCTCTTCATTTTAATATGAATACCTTCTTGTCTATCTAAGTATTTTTTTCCGACTCCTTCTCATATGAATGAGATTAATGCGGTGAGGAAAATCATAAATTAATTAGGCAAAGAAGAAAAATTGGAAAAGAGAAAGAAACGTGTGTGTGTGTGTTTAGCTACCTCCAAGTGATATATGTATTTAAAAATACGGGAATGTGTTCAGACTGACTGACTGACTGACTGATTGATCTATCAGTGCAAAGTCTTAAAAACACTGAATCTAGAAAAATTAAATTCTCCGAACGCATTCCTTTCATGACCTGTACTTTCAAAATCATACTTGGAGAGATTTAAATTTTTAGGGGGAGAAATGGACATGGGACCTTTCAAAAATTACATTTCTCAAGAACCATGGTCAATTTATACAAGCATTATACTTAAAATTTCTTATCTGGAGAATTATGCCAGATTTAACAATGAATGAACAGTAAAATGCTGGTTGCAAATATAATCCCCTGGGCAGAATATTACCGATATCGATCAGGAGGGGGTGACACAACTTATATGCCTGGTTTAATCACAAAACTTCAGCAGAGTTTGACTTTGTCTGAACAGAGCAATCTGAAAGCGCTGTTAAATTTTTCTCGGCTCACTATAAAATTAAGCAACTAAGGAGCTGATTTCAATTGTGCCAGACCCAAGTGGAGAGCAAGCGAAGCAGCAAGAAGAACAATACCGTCATTTGCAAAAGCCGGTTCGGCGATTCGTGCGCCGCGACAAAAGGCGGTATATAAACGGACTGGCAGACGAAGCTAAAGCTGCTGCGAGAACAGGGGACTCCCGAACGCAACCTCCTGAGCTCTGAAGAAGAGCAACTCCGCCGATGGAAAGAACATTTCTCGACCGTGCTTAATAGCGTTCTAGATCCGTCCGTTGACATGCCTTCAATCTCCACCCATTCAGTCGAAATAAACTCCCGAATCAAGACCTCACCGCCAAACTTGGCTGAAATCGCAGCGGCGATAAATCAACTGCCGAATGTTAAAGCCGCAGGGATAGTCGGGTTACCAGCTGAGCTTTATAACGCTGACAACATGATATCCGCAGAAATGCTGTTTCCACTAATAACAGCTACGTGGGAGCAGGTGTCCTTTCCACGTGAGTGGAAAGAAGGAATCATTGTGAAGCTGGCAAAGAAAGGCGACTTAAAAGACTACAACAACTGGAGAGGTATCTGCGTTCTTCCCATAATCGCAAAAATCATCGCCCGTATTATTTTGGACCGGTTAAAGGACTATTTAGAAGCATCTATCAGTTCCTGCCAAGCTGGATTCCGGAGTGGCTTTTCCTGTGCAGATCAATACGCTTCGAATAATCATCTACTACTTTTTTTTTCATCGATTTTGAAAAAGCATTTGACAGTGTCAAAAGGGATAATATATGGGCTGCTCTGCGTAGAAGAGATATACCAGATAAACTTGTAGATCTAATTAAGGAAAGCTATGACGCGGGCTGTCATGTCCTCCATAAGGGCAAACTGTCGGCACTTTTCCAGGTTTTGAGTGGTGTGCGGCAGGGCTGCATCCTGTCCCCAATTTTCTTCCTGCTTGTCATCGAAGACGTCGTAAGTGCCGCTTTCACTAATGAGAACCTGCACTGTGGTATACAATGGCAGATTAATAACACCTTCTTGAATTATCTAGCATATGCTGATGATATTTGCTTGCTTTCGTACAAGATGTGCGATCTAAAGCTGATGACTCAGGCAATGCAGGAAAAATTTAAAGCAACTGTCCTCAAAATTAGCGTGGGCAAAACTAAAGCGCTATATCTCAATGGATCTTCTGCGGGAAAAATTTTGCTACCTCGGATGTATGATCGCCGCGAACGGCGGCAATGAGTTGGATGTCGAATGTAGGATAAACAAAGCCAAGGCCACTTTTGACATTCTTGCGCCGCTGTGGCAAAACAACAACATAAGCCTTCACTCAAAACCTCGAATATTCAACGCAAGCGTCTAATCCGTGCTGTTATACGGCTGCACTACCTGGAAGGTTACCGCAGGGATTACAAAACGGCTTCAGACTTTTATTAACCGCTGCCTGCGTCGTATACTGCGAATTTTCTGGCCCCAACGCCGAGTTGTTGATGAAAGCGAAACAGACTGATGTTGCAACTGAAATTCGGAAGAGGAAGTGGCAATGGATCGGTCACACGCTGCGTAAGAAAGACGACAACATCGCCAAACAGGCGCTGCGATGGAATCCTTTCCAACGATCCGGACGTAGCATTGGCAGGCCGCGCATCACCTGGCGCCGTTAAACAGAAGCAGAGATGAAATCGCTAAATTTAACATGGAATGAGCTAAGACCCCTCTCACAAAACCGTGTCCGCTGGCGAACGGGAGTGGTTGACTCCTTATGCTTCAATAGGAGTTAGAGGAACTTATATATATATCACTATAAAATATTTACAGAAATTTCTTTTAAAAAAAATTCAAATTTGGTCCGGCTTTTTTTCCTTCCTAGTTTTCAAACCGTTGAACTGTTCATCTACTAGATAAGTTATCCAGTCTAGTTTATCATTGGTATAAACCTTCATCAAAATTAGACAAAAACTAAAGATTTTTCCAGACTGGCAGATTTTTATTATAGGCAACCTTCATTCTTCAATGGTTTTTTAAGTTTTGTATTCAAAAACTAAAATGCAACCTGAAAAATAAATTTTGAACAAAACGATAAATATTTTCTTAAGAACATTAAACTTTTGTAAAACATGATAGAACCTTCTATGTGGGCATAACTAACTATAAAAACTTTGCATTATAATAATACCGTTAAAGATTAATGTAATAATGCGAACTTTGCAACCGCAGCGCTACAAATCACATTTCATGCTACGTTTACACTAAATTTTAGTTTGCACTAAGTTAAATTCATCGATTCATACTCCAAACATTTTCGAGCTACAGGATCCAAAAATGACTTCCAGCCTATAAAGTCAAAAAGTGAAAGTGGAGGCAAAAGATCTCGCAAACAAGCACAAAGAGAAAGTTCGAGGTGATTTTAAAAAAAATAGAAAAAACCCGGACAAGACCGGGTAAACAATACGGTGCATGTATTATTGGTATTTTAAAATGTGCATGCTTGCTAGTATTATGAAAATTATCCCTAAAACACACTTATTAGTGACATTTAGTGGCGATTTATCGTTTAAAGTGTGGTTGTTGTGGTAAATCATTCATATATGATATAATTTGAGAAGATTTGATTTCGATTGAGGGACTTAAGTTCACATACATATGCCATGAAAGAGTAGGGTGGATCCAATTGAGATCTTAAAAGTGCAGTATTTTTTTTTTCAAATAAATATTTTAAGGGGGGGGAAATAATATAGAGTTATGTTGCTACAATTTACAGGTGTTGTCACAATGTTGTGCTTTAATTGGTTACCAAATTTGATTAAATGTATTTAAACAATGTTTTTTTTTTTCATATTTGAAATGGTATCGAAAAATTATTACACATTTAACTTGGTCTAATAATTCTCGGTTCTTGTGACTTTCGTAAAGATCGAGTATATAATAATTATGCACATACGTATTTATATAGAAATTGGGTTTTCCTCATTTACAACAAATTAGTGTTTTGAATTTTGGCGCCAATCATTTGGTATGTGGAATTTCAATGTATGTTCCTTCACGAGTATATTTCTTTAAGCATTCCAGGATGTGGGTGGATGAATATTTTTAAAGAAATTATGAGATATTACATTTTAATGAAATGTTTTGTAGTCTTTTTGGAATTCAGAATTTTATAACTGACGACATGATGTCGCGCATTTAGTTCTTTAGATAACTTAAGTCCTTTGAAGGTGACTATGTTTTTGTACTTTAAAGAATTCGGAAGAATGTGGCGCCTGTAAAGAATTTTCAGAATGCATGTGATTCTTAGGCAATGTGATGTACACTGTGAGAAATGTATGATTAATATGTGATTAATATAGAAATTATATTTATTTCTACATGTATTTGTATTAGGGTTTAGAGTTTGGGTATTACATATTACAATTCTACTTTCATGCGCCATATTCTACATAATAGCTCTTACATGTGTTTTGTCAGCTCTTCTCGTCTTTGGGCTAAAGCAACTTGTTTTTCTTCAGCCAAGTGATGGCTGCTAAGGCCTCGTCATAGTCGATGACGGTACATCAACGTAGTCTGTAGAGATGAGCGATATATCGATACCGGTGGCGTTATACCAGCGACATCTAAGCCACTGTAGTAGCTACTAGCGACCACTATATGTTAGTGGTGGCTGAGAGCTGCAGTCACTTTCAATATTTCAAGCTTTTCCTAGTGAATCTTTCATTTTCAACAATTGTATTTGTATTTGTATGTATGTATTTGTTTTTCTTTCATATTTTATTTTAAATTTATCTTTTGTTTTTATTAGTTTTTGCATTAGAAGATAATAATAATATTAATAAAAATTTGATTGTCATATCTGATTCGGCTACCCTTTCTTACTTAATCAGGACCTTGGTCGCCGTTAAAAATAATGGTTACTTCAAAGTCGCTGTTACCAAGTCACTGGTGACCAAAAAGTCACTGCTTAGCTCATTTCTAATTGTCAGTGATTGGAGTTTTCGGAACAGTTTCCGCATTGGTGGCATTATTGCCGTCACCGGTATCCATCAGCTTTGGTAAGTGGAACGTGTTATTTATCTGTTATTATAATAATGTTTTCGCCGTACATAAGCATTCAAATCTACTAGATTAACTCAGCCGTCAATATGTTCATGAAGGTCATTTATACACACAGAGAAAATAACAATGGAGACATTAAACAATCCTCCTTAACGCCAGACAGGGAACCAAATATTTTAAAATTTTCCCAACCGGTCCAAGAGTTTGATGAGATCAGTTTGCCTTGAAATATTAGAGGAGATAATACCCCACCCTTTACTTTCTTGGTTATGTGTAGGCAGTGCCGTCGAGAGAAAATTCGGGCCCGGTGGTGACAACATCTGGCCCTCCCTCCCCCCCCCCCTCCAATTTAATGGAATGACATTAAAAGTTTTTCTTATCAACTCTCATAATGCGCATAATTCATAAGTACGCCTTGAGTCGGTAGAGTAGAGTGGGTAAACTTGTCACTCTAGTTTGAGTTAAGCAGGATCGATGGAAGTTTTTTATTCTTTTTTAGTATGGGACCCGGGCCCGTTTGCAAAATGTCTTCACGATTGATATTATGATTAACCCGATAAATAATTTGCATGGTTTGTAATTCAATTTTCAGACGCATAGACGCTTGTTAAAGTTTTTCTGGATTTTAGGATTTGGATTGAAGTCCGGGCCCCCTCAAAAACTCCGGGCCCGGTGGGAATCCCACCCGACCCACCCCCTTTTGTCGGGCCTGTGTGTAGGGAAATGGTATCGGTACTCGATACTTTGAGTACTCGATACTTTTATTATGAGTACTTGTACTCCTTGAGTACCATACACTGATGTTGGTTTCGAAATTTGATACTTTTCAAAATTTCCAGTACAAAAATTAGTACTAAAAAATGAAAATGCAAATGCAATCAAAATTAAACAGTACGACTTGTCTTGTATGACGCTAATTTATATTTAGAAATACATACTACAAATCGCTACCTCTATTCTTCAACCACATATCTCCATTTTGAGCGAAATTGAGTTTTTTTTTGCCTACATTGCATAAAATCAGCTAAGAATCCAAATAGAAATAAGTTCTCAGAGAGTTTCAATGAAAAAATTTTAGAGACAGTTCTTCAACCTCGTATGTCCACTTGAACATGAAAGTTGCTTTTCTAACCTTTTGTTTTTTCGTTTTCTGCGAAATGGTACTTTTGGAGATACCTGCTTAAAGAATAGAAGTAGCGAAATTGTTGAACAGAGAGAGAGATCGGTCGGTTGAACAGATGTTGTACCACTTTTATAGTTAGCGTATGATATGTATCTATATTAAATAAATATCTACATTTTTTACATATTTTTCAAAAAATTATAACAACCAAAAATTTACACATAATTCGCAAATTTTTTAAGCCCATTTTATGATTATTTTTTACATTAGGTATCGAAACTCGATACTTTAGGTGTCTAGTACATTTATGTCGAAGCTTTTGAGTATCCGATACTTTTCGGCCGATACTTCAAATGAGTATGGTATTGATACTTTCCCCCCGGTACCATTTCCCTAGTAATGTGGCTGAAAAAAAAAATAATACCATGTGACATGATTTAGTAATCGAAATGGCATAGTTTTTTTGAGTGATGGAAAGACTGTCTCTGGTTTGTCTCCACATATTGGCATGCAAATAAATTATCAAAATCGAAGAATATATAGATATGCACATGAACCAAAACGTAATTTTAGAAAGGTTGAGTCCTTTCTGCACTCGTCATATGGTATGATGTGATAGCCAGCTTATTTTTAAACAATCGTGCATATTTTGGCATTTTTTGGTAAAAAGTTGAATTTTTGAGAGATGAACATCGTTCTTATTTGAAAATCTTAAACAACATACATATGATTGTTCAGAATAGTCGACACATTAACAATTAAAATAAAATATAGGCATTGTATGTATATTTAATTAAAATTGTTAAATTGTCCTATCCCAGTTTGTTCTCAATTCTCACTATGCGGAGGGGTCAGATTGTATCTAATTTTACAAAACAATATTACAACTTATTAGAAAGTCATCAAGAGTAAAATTTACCGCATAAAAACTTTTAATTTCGCAGTATGAATTCAACAAAAATCATGTTTCCAATTCACAGGTAGTTTCATAATTTCCATTTTATATTTAACATATTCAAATGTTTAATAAATAAGTTCATACACACAAGAAAATTTTACTTCTTTTTAAAGAGTTTAATGAAAATAAATACCAAATATTTAATCCAAAATTAGCGGATAATATGAGCTTTGGCCCACAAGGCAATTAATTTCAACAATTACTCAAACTTGTCATGCGACATGCGGATAATTGTGCAGCTTCCCACCAAAAACCATCAACGCAATGTAGAAAAAATAGCATCAGGAGTTAAATATAGTAGAGAAGTAGAGATTGCAGCAGCAACCAGTAAAATTTACTCCAACAACACGTTAATGAGTTCAAATAAATGAAATGCAACAATTGCAACGTGCAGTTTAGCGCCTGTTGCTGCAGATGAATGCAATGTGGTGTCGAATGTGGTAAGTAACTAGTGCATTTGTGTGTGATTGTATGCATATATAAAGATGTGCGTGTGTGCATGCGTTAATGTTCATCTGCAGCTTGCGTCAAATTGCTTAGGGTGTATTCATGCAGTGAAGAAATGAAATGCTGTGATATTTTTCCAAAATGTTGCTAATTGTATGTTGTTGGTGTTGCTCTGTTTTTGTTGTGGGGCTGTTGTTTCTAGTTTTCCCCCCTTCCATGTTTTCCCGCATTTGTTTAGTAGCAACGCATTTGAAGACTTCACGCGCACTTGTTTTCATTTTTTCATGGTGTTGTCGTTGTTGTAGAAAAATTCTGCATTACCGTTGCTTTTCCTGTCATTAAGCGCTGATGTGACGATCAGTTTCGCCCATTCTCAATCTCGTCGCCATTCTCATTGCCCTCCCTCCATCCCATAGTTGTTGTTGAAGTCGTCGGCAATTTGATATCAAACACTTTCACAGTCAGATTAAATGTGATAATTGTGTTGGCAGATTTATAGCCAAAAGTGATGAGCATATGTTTTAATTAATTTCCAAGAAAGTACTTGGCAAATAGTATTTAAAATGTGCAGTCGCCGTCGCCGTCACAACCATACATATGTAAATGTAAGTCTTTAGACGTTAATATGTGGTCATGTTTTTTGTCTTGTTACTCACTATGTGCATATGTATTTATGTTGAAGCCAAAATTATGTTAATTCATTATTTTTCCTGAAGGCAAAACAAGTCATTTTGAAAGCATAAATAACCATCACTTGCATACATTTATTGTTTTTTACTGATATTTTTTAATACAGTTTTTAGTACCTGCTTGACGACCTCGATAGCCTAGTGGATAGTGCACTAGACTTTTATCTGGGAGGTTCGGGTTCGATTCCCGTCTTCGTTTGGTGGTTAATTTTCGTTACTTTCTTATATTCACTATCAATATGAAGTGTATGAGAATTATAAGATAGTGTACAAGTACACACATTGGCTGGTAATGGCAAAACTACCAAGCCGATAAAAATTTGCCACACCGCCGTTCGGAATCGGCGTTAAACTGTAGGTCCAACTATGTGGTATCACAATGGGCCGTTCAGGCCTAAGTGTGTCTCTCGACAGCCACTCCAACCTAACCTAGTACCTGCTTAAAGATAGTCACCTGTGAGAGATTTTGAGCAGTCAACAGATTATTGTTTATTCACATATTTAATACAAACAGATTCCCTAGTGAAATAATTTTGCGTAAGACCAATTCTTGACAATTTAACCTTTTTTATTTAACCCGTCTAGGCACTTCTATGTCAAATCGACGACGCTAATTCTTTTGTTAAGTTAATAGAAAAAACAATCAATAAATGAATTTTGTTTCTAAGTAATAAAAAGCACTAAAAATAATTTTGAATAAATAATAAAGTGTAATCAAACCAAACTTTTTTTTTATATAGGGGGCAATTAGCATCGAGTTAAAAAAGGCGTCGATTCGACGAAGGTGGACCTTAGTGTATAAAAAATAAGAAGTGCAGTCTAGGGTTAAGGGGTATCAGTTTCTACTAAGGAGTTATATAGCGAAAAGAGGAGAACAGATGCATAAAGACGTGAATATTAAGATATCGAGATGTTCGGTAACAAGAATGAGGTCTAAAAATTCTTACAAGTGAAAATGGTTTGAAATTTGAAGGCTGGCGTTCCACACTTATGAATACGGCAACTTAGACAAAAATCTAGGGGCATATGAGCAGTTGCGTGAAAAAGTGGTGTGAGTCAATTTTTTTTATTATTTGGATTTTCACCTTCAGGCAATAACTTTTGCCCCATTTAGTTTCCTATAAAAGTGATGTACGTCTAAGTTGAACATGTGTTCTATAAAGTTGCCTGTATATGGGGAAAAAATTTCATTAGAACCCTATTTTGTACAGCACTTCTACAAAACCAATGTATTTTCAAAAATCTGATTTAGACTTACACCACTTTTGCACGCAACGGCTGATATGTCGAGAATATTATAAGAATATGGCAACAACACTTCTTATATCTGACTAGTAGTTTTACAGTATGCCATTTTATGACCAGGTTTTCCATTTAACCCTTTGACGCCGAAAGTATAATGGAGCTTGAGAGAAACCTTTTGTTATGAAATTATGATTACTTAGGTCTTCCACACAATCATGACACCAAATTGCTTGCTTCTACATTGATTTCTTTGTCCTTTATTAAAGGTTAAAAAAACATAGCTATGAAGCTGTAGACAACCACTGGATAACTCCTTTTCTCCAATTTTTTTATTTATATATTCACTTATCTTTTGTAAACATATGTGATAAAAAAAATTTTAGGTTAGTAATAATTTAATGCATTATTTTTCAAAAAATAGTGCAAAAGATTTTATTAAAAATTTTTGCACTTAGGTTTTTTGCTGGACTTCAAAGACAAAACATTAAAAAAAAAATTACTTAAGCAAGAAATTTCAAATATTCGGCAATCAGCAAACATGAAAAATACCTAACAGAGCCGAATACAAATAGCGTTAATAGTAATATCTATTAAACATTTTATTTATGCCACATAAAAGTGAATGTTGCATATACGCAACATTGAGTATGAAAGAGTTAAAAAAAAAAAGCGGAAGTCTTTGCTAATACATCAGACATCTAGAAAACGATTTCAAAATTTAATTAGGCCTCCTTCTTATTGAGTAATAGTTCAAAACTCACGAAACTGTCGATTTTATTCATTCGTTCTTAATGTTTAGCTCATGTGTAGCGATTTTTCTCGACAATTTTTTGCAATTTGCAAAAAGGGGTCAAAATTTATAATTTACGAAACTTGCTTAAGATTTTGACAAAAGTAAGTAAAAAAATTTCAATTTTAATTAAATGTAATTTTAGCCAAAATGAGTTCGTTTTCGAATTGAAGTTTTATCTTAGAAATGGGTCGAAAAAGTGTCATAAAGGTGGAGAAGAAGATGCAAGTTGCGACTCTTCTGAAAGAGGGAAGCTCCAGCTATTTCAAAATACCCCAAATCATTCGAATTTCAAACACATCGGTGGCTGATATCGTGAAAAAGTTCAATAACGCACCTGATGAGATGACGACTTTCCACAATAATCGGCAAAATTGCCGAGAAAGAAGATCGCTTAATTGTGAGAAAAGCATTGGAAGTTCGAGTTGCAACATCACAGTGTATTTTAGAAGACGTGAGAGACTCTGGTGTTGGTATACCGTATCATACACTTTAAAATGTAAGAGGGCAGCCAAAAAGCCGAAATGAACTGATTTGATGCGGCTACGGTACTTTTTGTGGACGCAATTACATAACGGATTATGATATAAATTATTGGAACAGGAGTCAGTTTTTTTAAATGCATATTTTTTTGATTTTTGTATTTGAAAGAATGAACACCATTCAGTTTTAGCTTTCTAATTTTTTTCGTAGATCATCTTTAGCGGCAAATGCCGTTTGGAGGCCGCGACTGAGATCGCAAGTTATGTACGGAGAAGGGGGGAGGAATGGTTTTCTAGCCACTAGAAATAAACATCCACCTGCAATAATGGTTTGGTGCTGAATTTCCAGCGAATGATCTGGCCCTATACAGTTCGTTGAGTGTACATGCGCTCTGAACAGCACATTATTGTTCTAAAAAATGCTTTGGTATCAGATTTAGACCACCTGCTGCTTCTGCCAAAAGAATACACCTTTATGCAAAACGGCGTGCCTTGCAACACATCCAGAGCCAGTATGAACTGATTAAATTCATTGAATTTAGAGGTGCTTTCATGCCCTGGCAACTCTCTGCACTTTAACCCCATAGAAAATTGTTGGGCTTACTTTAAACGAAAGGTCTATCAACGTAAAATCATTAGAGTTGCAGATCTAAAAGATAACATTAAAGACGAGTGAGAAAATGGTACGGACTTACGAGCAATGATAGAGAATTGTATTTGCAGCACGCCTGATCGAATAAAGGTTGTGTTGAAAATAGTGCTGGGGTTACAAAATATTAAGCGTATGCAAATGTTTTAGTAAGAAAAATAAATTGAATGTTTTGATGTCTAATTTTGTCAATTTCGACACAATACTTTTGTTGTTATTGCTACTCGAAGTTAAACTAGTGCATTTTGTTTCATCAAGTGTGGTGTGCATCCTGATGAATCAACTATTGACTAGATATTTTCAATATACCAAATCATTAAAAATACCAGGGTAAAATATATAAACACCAATCATACCTCTTTCCTTTTTTTCTTCTTTTATGGTACAACAGCCTGTGGTCAGCCTAGTCCATTTATGTTTTGTGAGTTAATTTTTTTTTTTATTTATATATTTATTGCCTATATTTTTATGCTGAATCCAAACGTCGATTTTCAGGCCAAAATATAAAAAATTGATTTTGATGTACATAGAACTTTTTGGTACCGGATAAAATACGATAAAATTCTGCTTCACTAGCAAAAATTATTGTCCTATCTGCTTTAGTATCTTAGTTATGAGCTGTCAAAGTTGCGGTATTTTTGTTGTTGGTTGCGTGCAATAACAACACGAAAGCTTGCAGTGCTTTGCAGAGCAATTTTAGAAAAACAGACTTTTTGGAATAATTTTTTGATGATGGAAGCTTCAACTTCAGGTATTTCAAGTACTAAGGGTATACAATTTTTGTGCATTAAAACCTTTGAATTATTTTTTAGATTTATTTCAAAATAAGTCTAAAAATTGATGATTTTCTTCCATATATATGGTTTTAAAGTTGTTTCTTTCGTGAGTCCTCATTATATTTTCATTATCTGCCCTTGAAGTAGACAATCATCAATTAGTTTGCAAAATTTTGAATTATCTTTTTTGCTTCTACGGAAAATAACCAAGTTTTTCTAAATAAATTCCATTTTTGATTTCCAAATTTGACCATATTATGTTATTATTGCTAATGTTAAGAACTTTACGTTCTGCTTTGTGTTTTATCTTTTGCTTTCAATTTTATTGTTATACACTCAGTATTTCAAACTATAATTTTTTTTCTCTAAAATAGGTGTTCTCATATCTATTACACAGGAAGTGCTTCTATATCTTCCCAAATAACTTACATATTTCACTTATGTGGTAGGTGGGCGTGATTACAGAGGGATTTAGTTCATTTTCATACTAAATGTTTTATATGCCAATATAAATAAGTGTGTTTAGTTTCATTCAATTTACTTCAGTATTTTTCCTGTTATCACGCATTGAAAATTTCACTTCACTGGGGGATGGGTGTAGTTACCGAGGGATTTGGTTGATTTTAGTACCAAATATTACCTAAGCTAATATAAAGAAGTCTGTCGAATTTACTTCACTATTTTTCTTGATATCACGTTGCGGAAATTTCACATATATGGAAGGTGGGCGTGGTTATTGAGGGATTTGGTTAAATATTTTGTATGCCAATATAAATAAGTGTGTTTAGTTTCATATAATTTACTTCTATATTTAAGCTGATATTACGCTTTAAAAATTTTACTTGTATGGTGGGTGGGCGTGGCTTCAAGCCGATTTCATCCATTTTGCAAAGGAAACATTTCGGGATGCTAAGAATTCGATTTTGAATAAAAAAAAAGTTTTGGCCAGCTTTTGCTGTTAAATACCCCAAGTGCGTCGAAGCAAATAGTTGTTCTTAGGAAATTCTTACTCTTGGAGTTTCGAAATTGACAGCCAAAAAGTGGTGCCGTATACATATTTCATTTCTTCTCTATTCTATTTTTAATGGTATCGAACACTGAACCCGAATATCCTACGTAGAAGTCCAGTCCACTAACCACTATGCCACAATAATAATAATAACATTTATTGAGTTCTTACTAAATGGGTGTTTCGAGTTACTCAACGTTCATTTTGATAGATAAACAACTCTTAGCCCATTTTTGGACCTCAAAGTTTTCTAAGAAAAATACCTGAGCTTTTTTTTGATCCAAAAAAAAGGTTCTTTTTCAAAAAAAAATCACAACTATTTTTGATTTAAAAAAAACGTTCAAATTTTTGATATGTTGAATTTTTTTTCTTTTTTCAAAAGATTGTATACACACATGAATCCGAAAGAGGGGATGTTTGACCAAAATGTGAAAATTCCACCCCTCCAACTCGGCGAGTTTAGTGTGGTAACTACTACCTAATAAGACTAAACTCTGTGTTAGTTTGAGCCCGATCAATTATTAAAGTGGGCCAAAATGGGACAAATTCATAGACTGAGTAACTAAATGAAAATCGAAAATAAAAATATTGTGGTTTAATTGGAACCAAGTCTTAACAGTTTTATTTTATTTTGCCCCCCGCTCCGCTCGATTAAAATTGATATCGATTTGCATATCCCTACTCCGTTTAGTGTAGAGAAAATAATACGGAGCACCACTTGAAATCATCTATGATTTTTTTGTTTGTGAGTTCAATATTTTATGTTCTTTTATTTTAACAATCTTTTCATTTCTAATTCTTTATTACATCACATAAAATTTCATAAACGTTTTACAAATGTTTTTTTATGACAGACACCGATTTCCCTTAAAAACCCATTCAACATTCATAATTATACGCAAATGAGATGTCACCGTCTTTTAATGCTAGTCTAAATATTGCATTATGATTTAAAATGAATGTTTTGTAAAAATCTAATTTGATAATTGGTCATAATTTATGAGTGTTCCTCTGCCACAACACCATAAACGCAAACACCAAGTCGGAAATCATAAATGACGCCTTTCGCGTGTATTTAAAATTTCGAAGAAATAATGTCACCATTAATTAATTAATATGCGTTGCATTTTTCTTTATCTCTGGCATAAATGGAAGGGGGAGAGAACTTGCATATGAAATAACTTTTTATGAATGAAAATGAAAGGAAATGAAAAGAAAGTAATGAAAATATAGAACTTCATAAGGAATAAGAGATAAAATTTTGATAATTTTTGTTTTTTTGTACAAATAAACAATAATTGTTTTTTATAGTGGATATCACCGTGTGCTCAGCGGTCAGATTGGTTGGTGAAATGTCTGTTCCAGTTGATACCACATCCCCATTATGGTTTGTTTAATTTAAGGGTCGCTTCAAAAAATCTTGTAAATGCCTGTTGAATCAATGGACCATTCAATCTGTATACATAATACACATGTGTGTATATCAACCTTGTTTGATTTAGGTATGATATCAGTCGCCCTAAATCAATCAGAATCAACTCTCGCTTAACTGAAACTGTGACTGTGATTGGACAATTTAAAAGGATACTTTCTCTCTGCGCATGTGAAAAATAATCACACATTTCCTTATTCTGTTTTTTTGTTTTTAATAAATTGCCTATATAATTAATTCATTTTCTTTCTTTCTTCGAAACGCAAAAAAAAAACAAAGTACCCAAATGCGTGCTTCAAAAATGCAGAGACTTTGCCATTACTCCACTCCCATTTGACTTTAAATGGAGCAAAACCGTGTCAAAATTTAATTAATACTAATGCATGCATCTTCATTATAAATCATCACATTTCAAGTGTTTGTCACCAAAATGTACATAAATCACATTGGATGCTCATATGGACAGACAAACCAATGAACGGACGGACGTCTTTTTTTCGTATTTTTGAGCGCGTTGTATAAAAAATTATGAAACTAAGAACCTCAAGCATTAATTTCGATATTTATTTAAGCAAGCGTTGCATATATGATTTTTTTTTTGTTTTTTTAGAACATTTTTTTTACTGAAAATATTCAAATTTCAAAGAGTGAATGTTTTATGTGCGGTTATTTTACTCCTATACAATTTTTATACATTTCGGTTTCAAATTACCGAGGTAAGTTCCTGAGAATGTTTTATTAGAAATATGTATCACATGTTCATTGACCTTTTTGTTGAAACAAGAAGAAAAAAGTACTTAAGGGTAACTAATTTGTTACGATATTGTATTTATTCCTTGTGATTAATTTATGTGTGACATTAGTTTATTTTTAATAATTGATATAACGTAAAGTGTCCTATCTTCTGACACTTCCTAAGTCCGGACACTTTGAATTTTAGCGAATATCTTTTCGAAAACGTACATAAGAATTCTGCGACTTTTTCCAGCTTATAGGTGCATTTCTTGTATTTAAATAGCCATTAGCCCAAAAAGGCTTCATTTATGTGCTTAGTTTCTGAAAACAATTTGTAGCACAAAGTCATATTTGACGACTTTTTAAGGTAAAATCCTTAAATTTGTGTTTTTAGTTTTATAAAAGAAACAGGAATTTTTATGGTAAATATCGTAGTTTTTTCCAGAGTATTTATTTATTAGCCATAACAAAATGCAAAAGTTAATTGAAATTTATGTTTTCCTTTTATTTGAAATAAAAAATTATTGTGTCCGGAATTAGGGAAACTGCAATAACATTATTGTCCTAAGTTCGGACACTGTTTGCGGTGTAATTTTTAAGTTGCAAAAAAATTAGTTTAATGAAAAAAATACTAAATGTGTATTTATTTAAATATATATTAATCATTTTATCATATATTAAACTTTCTATGTAGTTCATTACCAGAGGTTTTTACAAATTTTTCAATGCTAATTACACTTCGCAGTTATAAATAATATTTTGTCCGCACATAAATTAAATTATTACACAATTCTCTCAAAAGTTTACATATATTAGGTCCGTTCCCGTACTTTTTGGGTAAAGTCTGGTAAACTGAGAGTAAACGAAAAATGCTCTCTCTGATACACAAAAATGCACAAAAGTACGGGAACGCACAAAACCACTTTTCTTGCACGAAACAAAACGTCAAATTTTAACGACAGTTAAATTCAAAAAACAAAGTTTCTGTGATATTTAATAAAATAAAAATTGTTAAATCTTTCAAGAAAATAAATAAATAACGAAAAAATTAAACATAAATTATTCGCCTGATTACTTTTGTAGAATCTTCTGGTTTACAATCACCATTTGCATTATTCAGAAATAGCAAAAGCTTCTAAAGCTTTAGAAGTTGAACAGACAATTGCATCATTAACTTGTGGAGAATGTAGATAAAAATTAACTAATATACTATTAATTCATTTTCAAATGTCTTTGAAACATTTTCCATTTTTAATAACACTGATTTTTCTAAAATTTCTTTATTTATTTTTTAATTTCAAATTTTCAATATATTTTCACGAAAGCAAAACAGCTGGTAAATACAAAACAGCTGATTGTTTGACACTTTTAACATTTTTACCCGAAGAAAAAGTGCAGGCTATTTCGTGCAAGAAGAAGAAGACAATTACTCTCTCTGCTGCCATTTGCAAGTTTTTTGAGTACGGGAACGCTTTCTGCGTTCAACCGCGTTGATATCATAATAGGGAATTAATTCAAATACACTGAAGCAGAGGCATAGGTAGGAGAGAGTGGAGGGGAAAGATTTAATTTTTTTATATTACCTACTTACATAAACTTTTTTTAATTTGACTTATCGCTGGTTAGTATGCTGGACTCCTGTTTATACCTTTTCTACTACTACTACTATTGCAACGAGCAAATCAACCGAAATTATTCAGAAATATGTTCATGTAAATTACTCTAAAAAATGTTATTTCTCATATCTACAGACCAAATAATCTAAGATCGATAAAAATATGATTTTAAAAAATACTTTTGATAGTTTCACGTATTTATTTGATTTGTTTTTCAGTTACCCCTCCCAATTTTATCTAAATAATATTTATGTAAAGTATCGAAATCAGTAATCTTTTGTTATTTTTTTTGTATTTTTTTTAATTGGATTCACTTTATTTTTTAGCTTTTTATTTTTTAAATTATTATTTTTTTGTATTATAACTGAATAAACTAAATAAAAATATAATTACAAAATTAATTTTATTTGAAAGATAGCAAGCAAATAGGTCAAACTATATAAGTAATTATAAACCAAAAATTTTTAAATATTCCTCACTATTTGGTTACAGAAATATTACTTAATAATTTTTATTTTAATTTCTGTCAAAAAATCATTAATCATAGCAAATTTTTTAAATAAAAAGTGTAATTTTCTGTAGAAAACCATCGAGTCCGGACTTAGGCAACAGAGTGTCCGGACTTAGGACATTTTTAGCGTTTTGCATAACACCAATTTAGTTTATTTCTGTTCACTGATATATTTTAGTTCCATTAGTATTTTTATTTCGAAGAGTTACTGTATCAGCAGTTTAGTTCATTAAATTAGTGCGGCCTTAGCTGTCCGAAGATAGGGCAATTTACGTTAATTGTCGGGAACATTGACACTTTCATACTTATATTATCATTTTTACAATTTCCATCTGTATCCTTTCCTGAGTCACGCTTTCAGAAATGTAATTGCTAGTTTTATTCACTTATGTGATGTATTCTTTCCGCGGCTCTATATGATCGAAATCAACAATTATAGGTACCAGATCGTGATTGCTAGCGTGATCAACACTATCATTCCTTTGTTAGAATATTTTATGGATTGACATTGACATGCAGATCTGTCCAGTCTAGAAGAGTAAAGTGAGGATATTAAATTTCCAGAGTCAAAACTCATACTAAGATTCTTTAGGTGGGCTTGTCTGGTAGGAAGCTAATATAAGCACATAAATAGTGATTCATAGTTTTCAAAACTTTTACTTCCAGCAGACGCCTGAGCTCCTTAAAATAAATTAAATAGACTTTTCAAGTGATCTAGTGCAGATAATAGGTATAATTAATTATTGGTCACATATTTAACACTAAAGAAAAAACTGCTTATTACATATTTTCAATATACCTCCAAAATCCGGACTTAGGAGGTCTCACCATATTTTTACTTACAACTTTAGTATGGTTAGCTGTATTTGAAATTCTTATATGTCACTCGTAAAGAAAAAAAGTGGATGTTTATGTACTTTTTTTATTGAATATCTTAAAAATGTAAATATGTAAATAGGACCTAAACAAACAGTATGCTGACGAAAAAGTACCGCAGCCAAACTGAGCGTTGGTCTGAAAACAGCCGTGACCCCTGCAGCCAAGCGGAAGTATGCAGTTTAGGCCATTCAAAAATTTCATTTTCACTGTACCACTGTGTTATTGATTGACTGCATAAGTCTTGTTAAATAATAATTTTTTTTTTTTTAAACTGTATATGGTATCCCAAAAAATAAAAGAGTATTTTTTTTTTGGTGGATATTTGCAAATCTTAAGAATTCGGAATTCGTAAGTAGTTTGTTCTTGTGTTACTAAAAAATTTGTGCAAAATGCATAAAGTTGCACATTATAATAATATATAACAATACAAAGATAATATAATTCATTTTTGTAAAATTATTATTTCTACACAGGAAATTTTTTGAATTGTTTTTTACCATATGGCACTTCATTTTATGCAAATTTTTAAATAGGAAAAATTTTAAATTGGTAGTACTGTATTTTAGGCAAATTTCAAATAGAAAAGTTGTTGTTTTAAATGGAAATACAGTGGACGCTCTGACACCCTAATTCCTAGTAGATACAAAGACATCTTCACTGTTTTTCCTTCGTTAAATATATGAATTAATTTTATAAAATTACACTGTTAGGTGACGTGGATCCTTCTGGATCCAATCGCCCAAGAGTACAGTGTGGTAACAACAGCCGGTTTGGTGGGTTAGATTATCCGGGACCAGGTGGCATAGGGGCCACCAAAATTATAAACCGTAAAATTAAAAGATGACAGGTGTATTTGCTATCAAAATTTTATGACGCTTTTTGAGCGAATGTCTTTTGATAATCGAGAACGCTGCATTATCTCCCAACTTTCCAGAAGTTTGTACAGTTTTAATTTTTTTTCTGACTATTCCAGTTACAGTTACTTTGTTAGAATATTCGATTTCTAAAAAATTATTTGCCCAACAGCTTGGCTCAAGAACACTTGAGCAATTTCATTCTTCTTTTATACAAATTTTATTTATTTACATAATTCTAGTAAAAGTCTTACAAAATTTTGTAAGAACTATTTTGTCAGTTTTGATGTCAGTGATTTTTTGTAACCCCAAATCTACTTTTGGGGCTGGATTTCCTAACTGAGATAATGAAAAGTGTACACCGCTCCGAAAAAAAAAATCGAATCGAAAAATTGAAATTTTACACAATTTTCAGTGTGCACTCGAAAACTCACAGTTAGTCTGATCTTAGACGGTGAGATTTGTCTCTTGCAACTTGAAAAAATGTACGGAAGAGGGGAGAATCGTCAGGGGAATAGACACAATCGCTCGGACAGCATTTTTGATGAAACTTTTTGCCGTTTTTCTTTGTATCAAATAAAATATCCTAAAGTTTCATGAAACTAATCTCAATGTGTAAGAGCTACATAAAACTTCAAAAGGAAATGCAAAATATCGCATGAGATTAATCTCACCGTCTAAGGGCAGCCCTTGATCGGACACCAAAAAGCTTTCTGAACATTTTCCGAAAGTTTATTTGCTTTGGCAGTTGTCAATTTTGCTGTGGATTTGAAATTAAAAAATGTTGGTGTGTAAGAGAAGTAAGTAAAAAAACATTGTTTCTTAAAATATTTGAATAAATTCATATTTTACAGCGCATCAAAATACGAACACAGGAATAACTGCGAGAAATGGAGTTGTGGGCAAAGCTGGCCGAAGAGCTCAAAGGAGTACGCGGTGCCACCAGGACGCCCAAGAAATGGAAGAGGTAAATCTATGTGTTAAAAGCAAAATTTATGAGCTATTATAATAATTTTCTTTCCATGACCAATTCGAAGCACCAGCCTCGAAGTCGCGCCAGAAAGCTAAGGGCTAAAGGCTACAGGCGGGGGACCAGTTCCACCGTTCCAGGTTCTCTTTTTTTGCTGCAGAAATTGCTCAAAAAATACCCTCAGCAGGTATTGAAGTTCTTACAAATTTACTGACATATGTAACGTCAGCTTTCGCTAGACGATAGCTGACATGACATATGTCATTATTATTACAAAATTGGACTTACAAAATTTTATAAGACGACTAGAATTATGCTGTTAGATTTGTTTTGAACCGCTGGAAGCGTGAATAAAATTTATGTTCATTAGATTTTTCAATAATTTCTTTATTTTTGTTTCTGTTTGATTAATTCAGTATGTATGTATAAGGTAACGCCACTGGATGCATAATTATTTCCTATGAAGCTATTTTTAAGTTATTAATTTAACGCGTTGCAATAAAAGTTTTATATTTTCATACTTTTCGAATGAAAGTTCAAGCATGCTAATTATAATTATTATAAACAAAATTCGAAATAAATTAAAATCTGCAAATGAGCTTTCTATGAATGTATGAGAAGTATAAGGCCGCTTGTCCATTTGCTTTGTCCATAACAACAAATTGTATAATTCAATAATTTCGATTAACGTGAATGTTTCTTCGCAAAAATGGTGCATAATATTAAATCTAACGATTTTATGAATATGTTAATTGAGTGGAAAAACTCAAGCAAAAATGACGAAGTGGTTGCACACACGTTTGTATTCTTTTCAGATGGGAAATTTACCCTTTTTGAGTTGGCCAGAAATAAAAATGTTCAAGTAGTCAATGATGTATTCAAGCTGTATCTACAGTAGCGGATTCACTTACGAATCAACGCAGGATATACAATATTTGCAAAAGCTCTACGTAACTACTTCCAAATCAGATACAAAGTATTAGAATAGCGAATTTTAATGAATTGCAACCAATAAATCTTTCCCATATTCTATAAATAATACTCTTCAAAAATAGATATGTTCACGTACTTTTCCATTAACCCGTCGTTACTTGCGCACCATTTTATGAACCCCATGCAAATTTGAAAACGTTCATTCACCTCAACTGCAGAAGCAAAACTAACGAGCGTACATCAGCTGATGAAGCTTGTTAATACTCTCAGCTATTTGAACAGGTGCGATTTAGACACAATTAGAAAAAAATATAGCAATAATTAAAAATAGTGGGGTGCAAAATACACACCGCGCGAGTGACGGCGGGTTAAAAACTTTCAGGGAGAGAGCAAAAGCAAGATTGAGAAAAAATTTCTCACACTATCAGAAAAAGTACGTGAACAAAAAACTCTTAAAAACTTTCAACATTTCCAAACCACATATTTACTTTAACACATTTAATGTATCAAATTTATTGTTGACATTTTGATATTCAAATACCAGTTCTTTTTTTTCGACAGCTGAAAATTACTGAAAGTAAAAATTTTACTTTCAGAAACTTTCAATTACTTTTTTATCTCTATCATTACTACGCTCTCGTTTTTCTTTCCCGTTGAAAGTTTTTCGATTACGTGAACACCTTGGCAGTGAAAACTTTAAACAATTGTTAACAATTTTTTGTAGATGAACAGATTTAATATATTGATGGTTAAGGCCACATATGGAGAATTAAGCCCCATTTACAATGGAGCGAGAACGCGAGGCGATGTTCGAAAGCGTCACGTCGACATATTTTCATTCAATGTGTTTCAATGTGCGCATATACAATGAAGCGAGGTGAGCTCTCGTCTCGCCAAAGAATTTCGAAAATATGAAAAAAACTCGCGAGCGAGACGCGATGTTGATACATGTAGAGCTGCCAGATGTACTACATACTGTTGAAATGAAATAAAATATAAAGTATATTAGTAGAAAACTGTGGAAAAACGGAATAATCCTTAGTGCAGCAATTATTGAATCAGTAAATAATCTTTTTTATTAAATTTTGCTGAAAATAACTTGATTTTAAAATATATACACAATTTTTGACAATGAATGATGGTAACTTTTAATAAAGTAAACACACTTTAAACAGCTGTTTCATATTAATCGCGCCTCGCTTAATTGTAAATTGAACAATGAGAATAGCGACGAGTGCTCTCGTTTCCGAAATCGACTTCGAAACACGTTTCGCGTCCTCGCTCCATTGTAAATGGGGCTTTACATAGAGGAATGGATACATTTTTTTTTTTCAATTTCTAAGTTCTTAGCGTAGGATCAAAACTCTTGTTTTATGTTATTAAATATAATTATTGAACCACTGTGCATATCTTATCTATGTATGTATGTTCTGGGTACAATTATTTTTCTGTTTTCACTTGGAAATGTAAAAAATGTCAGGCAATACGCTGAGATTCATTATTTGCAATTAGGAAAATTAAGTTGTCATTTTCATTTGTGAAAATTATGCACGCTCTCGGCAAATTTGATCATTAAATTAAATCAACTTGACATATTCGAGAATATGAGCGACGTCTGCTGCTGTGATTTCTGCTGCTTCTGTTGGTGCTCCCTTGAATTTGCATACGATGTCAATCGGCGATCATCTAGGGAAGGAGGAAGGAGGAGACGATTTAACGTGTTTCCACATGCATACATATTTTGTTAAATGCATAATGAATAATTAAGACGTTATAAAACTGTAACTATAGATCACCCTGTAAATAAACATATTCCTGGCATTTATCCAAATTAAAAATAATTATATTAAATATTTCTCATTTGTGGTGGTAAAATGCAAATTTCTTCTCTTTTGCCGTCTCACGTTTTCTTGGAAACTTTTTAATAATTTTGATTTCATTTTGATATTTACAATTTTTAAATACTCATTAACAAAGAAATGTGTCCAATATATAGTGACATGTGGTAAGAATTTTTAATTGATTTATTTCTAATCTGTAATAAGATTAAGAAGAGAGTCCCGACTTGACGCCAACCATGTAATTGGTTTGCTGCAGCCCTGGTGAATGATTACATGCTGTAGTATTTTGTGATCACCAAGCCCTGTTGGCATTCTTTCGATTGTGTTGAATGAATATGATTTGTAGAAAATCTTTTCTTTTAGTTTAACTCAGGATCACTTAGCATATGTAATCTTGGATTTTGATGGTAGATGTTTTAATACCCGTCAATAGCTTAATTTCTATTAGCTTGATGCCATTCCTGCTGAAGTATTTTGAAAGAATGGGTTCAGTTTGCATTCTTTGGTAAATCTGTCACTGGCTCAGTTTTAACTCATTTACGCCACCGCTCATCTGTTTGGGAAAGAGCGACAAAAATAACACAGTCCAACAAATTAAGAGTTTTTGGCTGCAACAGAATAGCCACCCTATAATTCTGAAAGGGTATGTTGTATAGACCATTTTTGTAAAATAAACTTATAGTCCAGCACCAGTTTTTTTTTACAGTGGGTCAAAGTTTTCTTATTTTGGTCGAAGGGAGCTGAATACTAAGTGCAAAAAGTGTCATAAATTGATGTCGGAGGAAAATCTTATTGGCAAAGTTGTAAAGTAAAATTTTACAAGGGTAATTTCTCTAGAACATTTTAACCCTTTAGTTCCTCTTTTTATGGGACAATTTAACCCCTTTTTTGATGAAAACCTGAGGAATCCTTTCAGAAGAGATATTTAAGGATTAAAATATTCCACAAACATATTTGCCAGAAAATTTGATTAGATGTCACCAAAGGCATAAAGGCATATATGGGACATTCTCTGTCAATGGGAGACAAAATTGGTTAAGGTATATTAGGGCATGTTTGTGCTCAAATGAAAGCTTATTATCTCTAGTTTTGAATGCAACAATATGGCGGCTGCATGATGGCGAACCAATATGGCGGCTGCAAGTCTACCACCTCACCTTAAAATAATAGTTTTACCAAGCGTACGTTTACCCAAGTCCTCATAAAAAAAATGTAAAGCCTTTTTTCACTTATTTTTTTTCGCTGAATATGAATCTAATGTTAGTTTTCACGAGAAATGTTACGTGTTGTCCCTAATCTTAAAAAAGGTCCAAAAAGGCTGTTTTTTGGGTCTTACGCTTACCCAAGTCATCATAAGACGACGGAAAAGCCTATTTTTGTGTAATTTCAGTTGATGAACATGAATCTAATATTATTTTCCACAGGAAATGTTATGTGTCGTCCCTAACCTTAAAAAATGAAAAATCTATAAGAACAGTTTTTCGTTTCTCACATGTCCCAAGTCATCAGAAAACTTATTTTTCTTTTTTCATTTCTTAACTTGCCTGTAACATACTTTTAGCGTTGCCCAGAAATAACGACGTGAACTTAGTAGGTCACTGCTTCCTTTGCCGTGCTTTATTAGAGTGAAAACAAAATTAATAATGAAGAATAAGTTTTTTGGGAGTTTTCTGGTGATTTGGGACACGTGAGACACGAAAAAAAGTTTTTTGGGATTGTTAATTTTTCGAGGTTACATGTAGTAACATTTCTCGTGGAAAATGATATTAGATTCATGTTCATCAGCTGAAACTACACAAAAATAAGCTTTTCCCGTCGTTTTATGATGACTTTGTGAACGTAAGACCCGAAAAATCTTTTGTGAGGTTAGGGACAACACGTAACATTTCTTTCAAAACTTTAAACGCGTTTTTCTCGAAACGACTTTTTTCGAACTGGTCGCATCGATAACTCGATCAAATATAAACCGATTTTAAATTTTTTCATTTCGTTTTGTTCGTCTTTGTTTTGCAGTGGCTGTCGTTAAGAGTAGATTTTAAAATTTGTTTTTTTTTACTATTTTTTAAGCTCTTTTGAAACAAAGAAAAAAAGGGTCGAAAACATGGAAAAATTTTCAATCAGTCGCCATTTTGTGGAAAATAAAAAACGCTACGTACGACGAGAATTATACTCATATAGATTATTAAAAACTAACATTTTTTTTTCAGAAAATCCGTTCTTGAAAAATCGACGCGACCATGGAGGGGGAAATTTTTTTCGGGCTCCACGGCAACGCCCATATCATCAAAACTATTCAGTATTTTTTAATATTTATAATGGAAGTACACTTAACTAATAAAATGAATATAAAACGATCCCCATATTCCTTTATTTGACAAATCAAAAAAATTCCAGAAAATCACACATATTTCCAGCCGTCACAGTAGCCTTCCCCCTTCAATTTTTGTAGTATCTATATTTATCGATAAACAGTTTGAACGAAATTCTTTAATTGCAAGTATGGTTGACTCTTTCAGGCGAATGTAATTAAAAAAAATTTAAATTTTGGAATCTTGAGAAAAAATTTAAGAACCTCGGAATAATTTTTCCTCATGCCCCCCGAAAGTGCTAAGACAGCGCTGCATTATACTATAATTTTACGCTGCACGATTTTTGAACCAAACCATTTTTTAATCCAATGGTTTAAAGAGACCATGAACCGCTGAACCGAAGCATTCTGTCAAATTTGTTTGGTTCACTTCTCTGCTTTTTTGACATTAGCCCTATTCACGATTTGGTGTTATATTCGATAGCAGTAAAAATTTGCATTTGCAATGATGCAAGACCATTTGCACCAAGTCGTGAATAGGTCTATTATGTAAATTAAGAAGACAGGTTTTAATAATTTTTAGTGCGAAGAGACTCGCGTTTATTCCATCTATTCTTCTAATAATTCAATCGATCACGCCGACTCTAACTCTAGCCAACGAGTTTTGAGAGTTTGGCGTAGGAACAGATTTTGTTGCTATTTAAAGTGCGGATAAAAGATGTGGGGTCAGTTGTTGTTATAACGTGTGTTGCTACAATAGCTCTCACTGCACTAACTGTTGTCAAGTAACACGCGATCACATCATGATGATGATCACAATAATCGATATTGGTATGTAAGTATGTCTTATCCAAATGCTGTTGTCAAGTGAAACATTCGCACACTTGATAAGTAATATGCAGGTATGTCAGCTTGTTCGACAGCGTTAGATTTGCACAGCAGCGCAGCTCAACATAAAAAATAAGAGGGCTGCACCTTAATGCTAGCTGCTTCGTTAACTTGTATAAGTAGGTTAGCTCATAAACATAACGAAAATCAAAGATGAACACAGATGAAATTACTGAAGTATCTAGGGTGGAGTAGCTCACAGTTTTCCCAGAATATTTTCATTTGGCTAAAGAAACGAAGAAGTAATAGTAGGTTCATTGAAACGATTGAGTTTTACTCATTGGGCTGGTAAAAATTTAAGTCATAGATGACTTCCATGAATTTCTTCGATTTATTCCTGAAGCATTGATTGAGTTCCAGATTTCGTAGTCAGGTGTACAAGGTTGAAAAGTGTCAAGGAGGGACGATCTAAAGATTTCTGACTTTCAACTTTCAGAAGATTACATCCGAATCACATACAGTAATTTGGAGAATAGCTCACTTATACGAATATACATATGATGCCAAAATACGAACCGACACCGTAGTTAAATTCCGCAAAACTGTAGCAAAATAACTTTTACTTCAGCGCGAAACAATTAAAAATAAAAACCAAATATACATATCTACCTAAAATATGTATATGCATTCTTACCGTGCGTACATACAGAGTGAATTCATTATTTGCCAAACAAAAACACATCACACACATACAATTATTTTCATAACTGACACAAACAATAAATTTTAGTATTGACCAAAAAATTTTGACAATTTTCTTAAAGCAAAGTGTTAAATTAAATTTAATGAGAAAAATTAAATATATTTAGCAACTCGTGCGATTTCTTAATTGCGCTACTTGTAGCCCATTAGTCGAAAAATATTATTCATAATCACATATGTAAATAATAACGAATAAACCATTCAAATGCGACATTTATTCTTCAACTGAGATTGTATGTATTCAAGTGTTGAATAGACAACGACACGCCCAACACACACTCCAACAAGCGCCTGTGTATGTGTGTGTGTGTGTGTATATAAAGAAGGCAGTCCTAATTTCACACATGTTTTAAAAATACACATGAAAATAGTCGAGTGGAACATTTTACAATGTAGTGCATCTATCTCGTTTCTTCATATTTTTGAGATCATGATTTAATTGGATCCAAATGTGTGAATGCATGTATATGTGTGTATGTATGTGTTATCCCACAAGATCACATATAAAAATATATATCTTTAAGGATGAACGAGCGGCTTTCAGTTCAGTTCTTTCAAATAATTCCAAGTGATTTGAAGTGCGGGAAAAGTGCGCGTATTTTCAATACCTAATAATAAATAGAAGCAAAATTCAAATACTATAAATCTCTTTAGATACTATGGATACACAATCAGCTGTACGCCGTTTTCCCAATAGTTTTTCCATTGAAAATATATTATCGAAACCTGATAATATTAGTAAAATTAAATCAAATTTTGAAATGCTAAGTGATATTACGGAGCAATGCCATCATAGTGAAAACGATCAGGAACCAGAAATTATGGCGACGAGAACTTCGCATAAACAGAATCGTATTCGAAATTCTGAATTAAATCTCTGTTCTGAATCTGAATCAAGTTTCACTGAAGAAAATTGTGAAGATAGTAAAAGTGATGTGGCTTCGGAGGATGGAAATAGTAATAGTAAGTTCCGAACCAATATTATTACTAGAATATAATGAATGGAAATCTTAGCTTGATTACACAGTACAACAAATTTTTAATTTTTGTCTTATGCGCGAGATTTTCCAACGGTTTTATAGTTATTTAAGGACGCTGATCACGACTACGTACTTAATTTTATAAATTCAAATTTTGCTGGCTACATATAGAAGCCTAATGTAATAACAATAACAAACGATTCCATCATTTACTTACGTACTCTGAGTGGCTTGGTTCTCATGCAAAAATTCGGTTTTTGCATTATTCTGGGGAATATGTACCTCGTAGGTCATTCCAATGTTCTAAGACCCCTCATAATTTTTAACAAGGAACATTTTGTCTAAAGACAGTATAATAGTTTTCTCAACAGTTGTTTATTATTAGCAATTTATCGAAAAAGGAGTCTTAACACCACATTTTAAAGAGGAAAATGTTTGTATCTTTTTATGCTCAACAACTTTGCTTGAGTCATCAAATTTGTATCTGTTGAAATAAAGAAATTTCCTAAAAGACCCTGAAGACCCAGTTTTTCTGACTGCAGGTCCATATTGCGGGAGAACTAGTTGTGATAAAGAAAAACTGAGTACGAAGTCGTGATCAACAATCCTAAATTACTATAAAACTGTTGGAAAATTCTATTTCTTATTCAAATATTAAGAAATTTATCCACATTAAGAAATTTAATTAAAAATGTTTGTGTTTTGGTGCCCTCGGCCAGTGGTTCTTGGAGCTCGTATATATAATAACATCGCTTTCGTAATCTGTATAACTAGCGAATCCAACAGTTGGGGAGGTTTATTTCCAAAATCCAACTCGCGCCTTGGATCCGCTAATGATTGCATATATTGCAACCTGTTTGATTTGCTTGCTCAGCGAATCTCGATTCGTGTGTCTAAAAACAATAGTTTTTATGATAAAACCCCCGACCTGTATCCGCCAGCATTCTGGGTTATACTCTATCTTTGCACATACTTATACTATATGTTTATCGTAAGTCAGATAATTGGAAATATTGAAATTAAATAGCGGATAACGATTTTTCCAAAAGACGAAAATTCACAATCGATAACGCAGTACAACACAAGTCATAATTCAACTATACAATGATAAATAGATGAAAGTACTACCATAGCCGAATAAACTCCTCAGTGGGTTTGGAAAATTTAGCGACGTACGCGATTTTACAGTGGTTTGAAATTTTAAAATTTTAGTCAAAAATTGCGTGAAATAATATAGAAAATCATGGGCATTTAGGATGAATCTTGTCTTTAAGAACCTATAACAAAATTTTACGGAGAATCTTTTCTTTGAACACTTTAACCCATAAACTTCAACCTATACGAGTATTATTGGGCCTTTTTTGAGAAATTTTAGAAAAGCCCCCTTTGAATAGGTAGTTCAGGATTAAAGTTTTTCACAAAAATAATGGGGTCCCCAAAGACAAAAAGCACTTACTGGTTAAAGCCGTATAACTCAACTTTGTTTTGTTGTGTGGTGAAAGGCCTTGCCTTTAATTTGTAAGTGTTTCTTGTCTTTAGTGGCACCTTGTGAAATATTTCGTAAAATATTTTTCTGGAATACTTTAACCCTTGAATACCCTCTATTGGTATTTCTGGCCCTTTTTTGAGAAATTCAGGAATGATTTAATTTTAGATTAATGAAGTTAAGAAGTGCGTTAAAAAACTTTGCACATAACATAGGCATTTTCAAACTGGAAGCATTGTTGGATGCAGCTGGAAGTTCATATTGACCCTAAAGAATTTTGTGGTAACACTATGGACCTGATGGTTTATGTGAGGCATTCGCCGGTACTTCTAACCTAACTTAACCTTCGAAATTATATGTAGGTATAGTATATATTTGTAGGAGGCATGACAAAACTTAAAAGTTATTCTTTGAACATTCATATTTTTGTTATATTAACATATAAAAATATCATCGGGAAAATCGTAATATAAAAATTTTAAGAACAGTTTCTTCTTAAACCCAAAAAAGTGAAAGAATCTTGTGAAATTTTATTTCAGAAAATCTTTAAAAGATCTTTGAACAAATTTAATCTATCCATCTTGTGGTCTCTATGCCGATAGTTTCCAACCCTGATTAGAAAAAAAGTTCATATTTAAAAATAGCAGTAAAAGAAATCGTATCTTAAAAATAAACGATTGCAATGCATTAAATTTCGAAATTAAAATTAAGTGCCTCTATATACAAGGAAAAACGATTATAGTTCAAGTGAACGTTAAAGTGAGTTGATATTTTCTAAACTAGATGTTTTTAATTTAGGCCATATTGCAAAAGGCAAATTATAACTAAACTATTGGTAAATTTTCGGAAAAAGCTATGAGGAACCGGACCTATTCAATATGCTCCCACTCATGGTCCAAGACTAACGCTCGTTTTTTTCGGACCAAAAACTGTAAATTTCTACCAACAATTTAAAAAAAACAGTAAATTGATTTGAAGAAACTATACAGTTTCGCGGTATCAGTTTTATTCGAAGACAGTTAACAAGGTAAGCAAATTATCCATCATCTGAATCGTCTTCGTTCTCCATTTCAATATCTCTTTCTGTAGTTGTTGTATTGCATTTGTCCTTTGAAGAAATTTATCGAAGCAAATTCGGCTGTGTTATAAGATATTTATACAATAGAACGCATGGATATTCAATTTACATTTGACGATCAGAATCGCCTTCAATGTTTCCAATTCTATCAAAAGTGTGCTTGGACCGTGTTGTCATTGTTCCCTCTGCCGTTTTGCATAGCGATTGATAAAGTTGAATTACGAAGCATTAATAAGAAATTAAATTTCATATTTTTTTAGTATAAACACGGTATTTTGGTAAAAAAAAAAGAAGCGGTATGCGGTTTTGGAGTCTAAAACACAGTATACTACTGCGAAAAACTATTTATACTAGCGTTATCCAAGACTCAAGATTATATCTCGCTTTGTCCCAACACTGTGTATCACTAGCATGATCTTGCTCAATTCTGGGATTTATATCAGGCATATACTCTAGTGTGTTCCCCTACCCACGTACTTAATACATTTATGGAAAAAATTAATGAAACACCTCATTTTCAGCGAAAAAAAGGCAATTTTAAAATCGATGAAAATCAGCGGAAAATTTACCTGGAAAAAATATAAAAAAAAACCAAATTAAAGCTTAAAACCTTATGGTTCTTAACCAATGTTTTGTGCGAAAATTGTTTCTAAAAAAGCAAATTATTGTTGAAAAAACAAAATCAAAAAAAGTTCCAAGTTTAACGCAATGTACGGAGTAGAGAAAGGTTATTTTGATATTCGGAGTAGATGCACCTTGAAAGCAGTTTTTTATTCTTCTTCCTACGATATTTTTCTCCAAAATTATTGTAGTTTTAGTGAAAAACGATTTCACTAAAAGTCGAATAACTTTGGCCTAGATTATCGTAGCGGGAAAAATTAAAAACCATTTTTAAGCTCAAGCTCTGTTGTTACCGCCAGCATTAGCTTTACCCGATGTGCACCACGAGGAGGTTGACCTAGCGGATTTTGCACAACACATGACCCTGGAAAGTGCCAAAATACCGTTTGTATATGGTAAATCAGTGTTATTAAATCCTACTCCGTACATTGCGTTAAACTTTGACCTTTTTTTTATTTTTTTTTTTTTTGCTCAACTATATGTAATTAACTTTTTCATAAATATTTTTTGCAGAAACCAAAAATTGTGATAAAGAATCATAAAGATGACAGCTTTAATTCAGGTCATTTTTCCCCTGAAATACATTGATTTTAAAATTAAAACTGCCTTTTATTCGCTGAAAATTAGGTGTTCCTGTAACTTTTCCCGTAAGAGTAGTTTTTTCATCACCCAAGTCTGCCCCAATTTTCTGTACGCATCAATAAAATTCACTGCGAGAGCGGTTCCTCCAAATTACCTTTGTGAAAAAATTCAATATCCGATATTTTTTATTTTACACTCACGAAAAATCCACCAATTTCATAAACACTCCCAAAAAGTATAAAGTATAAGAAATAATTAATCCAAAGTAGTCTTTCTATTTTGCTGAATATTCGCGTTAAATTAAATGAAATTCTATTTTGACTGGTTAATCCATAATTTCCCACATGTTTGTTGGACCCGTGGTTCGACTTTAATCTTTGAATTCAGTATTATAAATAATTTAAAAAATTGACTTTGATCATTATTCTCGATGTCTCCTCATATTTGATAATTTGAAAATCCTTAGTTTCTTCTGAAAAAAATAAAACATTAAACCAAAAATAAAAAAAAAAAATATTTTTATTAATGATTATATTTAGTTTCAAACGTTGAAAGAGAAATGTTGCAATTACTTATACAATTATAAAAGAAAAAAGTCCTCAAAAAAATCTAAAGAGAAAACCAAAAATATTTAAACTGCTAACGTACACGAATGAATGATTTCGTCTGTCATCTATGAAATAATTACAAATAAACTGAAAATTAACAATTTTTACACTAAATTTCTAGATACGAAATGAAAAATAAAACACACAAAAAATATGAGCGTTTGAGAATTTCTTGTTTTATTAATTATTTTAAATTGTTGTTAATGAAGAAAATGTCACCGTTAAAAGAACTTTTTGTTTTAACAAAATTATGTATGTACATAAATATTTCATGCTTGTACTTACGTGTATGTATGTACTGTATGTATGTTTAAATTTTGATCGCAATTTATCCTCAATGTCCACTTTGTTTATTCGGAATAGCCAATTAGATATAAGAAGTATGCATTTGCAACCAATCAACTTAAAACAAATTTAACAAAATGCCGGACTAAATTGTTTTCTTCTTTTGCAAATGGCCAATTAAAATATATATGTATACATATTTCTATATCTATGAATGAATGTATTGGTATGTTTGTTGCATCAGATCTGCACCGAAATTTAACCTTTTTCAAATTGAGAAAGACTCAGTGTAAAAAACTTTTATCTTAAAGACAAATTAAAGGTTTTTAGAATTTCAACATTTCTCTAGTCAGAACGCAAGCAACCAAGACGTTTCATAAATTCGTTTGATTGTTTGCTAATTTTTTTTTTCGGAAGCTCTGGCAAAGTGAGATGGTCCTAACTCGAAAGTAAACTTTGATTGAAATGGGGAAAATATCTCAAAAAAATTACGTTACAGTTGGAAAAAATTGGGAATTGAGATGCCGCTTAATTATACCAATCGTTAATCATAAAATACAGTAGAGTTCGGTTATAAGGGATTTGGATATTTCATCTTTACACCTTACTGTCTTTGTAATCGCCTGCTAAGGATTTGTATGAATTTTAAAACCTACATATTTTATTACAGGGTGTGGAGATTTAAGTGTTATCAATTCGAAAGGCTATAACTTTTAGATCACTGAACAGTTTTTGTCGAAATAAATTTCTGCTGAATTCGAGCGTTTTTTTAACCAATCTTGGTTCACGCGATCTTTGTGCGACGGTACCGAGTCCTGTTGAAAAGTGTACGGTTAATTGCCGAAACGCTTGCGTGCCCAAGGCTTTAACGCACCTTCTAAAACCGATTCACGGTACGCAGTCGCATTCACTTTGACGCCAGCATCCAAAAACACAAGCAGGGAACGGCCATCGGCCGTCACTGTGACCCAAAACATGACGTGGGCCGATGCTTGTGATAGAATTTCCATATTTAGTACCAAATTTTCGAACGTTTTCTCCTGTAACTAGACTCGATCATTTTCCTTACTTACGTACTGGCCACTCGCGTACAAGCGCTTCAACTCCTTTGATCTTTCTAGCCGTTGTTGTTTCTGTTTCGGTGTAAGATTATGTGGCTTTTGGATTTCGTAAGGCTTCACTCCGAGATTGGTTTTTCGTCGGATATTTTTAAAGCAGCAGCCATTTTTCTTGCCTCTGTCTCTGATTTCGTCGAATTCTGGCTTTTACTTTTTTAACCATTTCTGTTCAAGTTGCTGTTTTTTTTCATCCGCCACCGTAACGTTTCGCAGTGCTGCCAGTATCATTGTACCGTTTTATGATTCGATATACAAACATTTTATTAACATTTAAATGATTTAGGCCTCTAACGATCGCGGGATGCGACTTTCCTGTTAAATAAAGCGCTATCACACTATTATATTTGAGTTCCATTTCTCACGAAATTTTTTTCTGCAAAACTTAGACCTTTGCTTTTGCAAATTTGTAAACAATGGAATGAGTTGCCATTGTACCAAATTTGCGCGACTGCACTGGAAGCTCGACTGCTGTGGCAAATTGAATTTTGTAACACTTCAATCTCCGCATCCTGCATTATTTTATTTGATGTCTAAAATTTAGTTTGTTTTGAAAACTTTGAATTATATAAATAATTCACATTATATAAATATCTCATTTTCTGGCTTATCATTTTTAAAAATATTCTTCTTAACTAAATTTTAATTAAATTGAATAATTGGTTCATCAAATTGATTGTGTTTATTATGAAATTTTATTCAAATACTAAAAAAATTGAATATTTTAAAATTTAAAGTAGTAATGCACTTATACGGCTTTTACGATTTTAATTATCATTTTTAATAACCGCCAGTTACGATTACGATTATTACCTTTAAATTAATATGCAATATATCTAGAATGTATTTGCTATATTTTATTCAAAAATACTCTATTAAAAAATTTAGTTGATTATATTTGTCAAGAAGCATAGCATCTGTAATTTCTTAAAATCTATTTCTAGCCTATTTCCCAGATAAGCGCTGCGGTAGAAAATATCCTTTGCGAGGGCAGTGCTGATTGAAAATATTTGAAAGTGATTTCAAGTGTGAAATTAATACACTACAGCGAACCCACTTGAAAAATCGATCGGACCCAAACTGGCACAAAGTTTAGTCCTATGGTAGTTTGAACGAGATTGGTCTGAAACTCAGCGAGTTGGGGGGGGGGGGGGGGTAGAGTTTTAACATTTTGGTCAAACAGACCCTTTTGCATTTAGAAAATTTTGTCTAAAGCGTTTTCCACAGATTTTTGTTTAATCTTTTAAAAAAAGAAAAATAAAATTTACAAAATCCAAAACGAACGTTTGTTTTTGTGACAAAAGAATGCTCAGGTCTTTGTAGTAGTACAAACGAGTGCGTTCAATAAAACAAAAATGTTTTCAATAACCAAATTGTACGATTACCGCAATAATCGCTGGTTACGATTAATCGCAAAACGGCAGAGTGGGAAAAAACATATTTGGTATAATTTTTGAAAAACAAAACATAAATGCCTAGAATTTTCAAAAACATATCAAATTTATACATTGCATTCATTATTTGACTTCGTTCATCTTTGAACCGCGCCACGTAATTTTCAATGTTTTGATAATACAAAAATAGCAAAAACAAAAAACCTTTGCAAAAGAAATTACTATTTGAACGTACCAACCTCCGATCTAAACTTAATTATTGCACTTATCATTCATATTCAGCCTTATTCTAAAAATTCCTTAAATTAAATTTTTTTTCTTTTCACGGTATTTCTATTGGAAAAAAAAGAAAAAGAAACATTTTCCCGGGCATTCTATTTCAGAAATATTTAAAATATCAGCATCCTTCTCAGGTAATGCTATCAACATCCCATCTTAACAAATCCTCTTACAAACCTTCATCACGTTTCTTGCTGTGGCATCCTAATAACTATTAACATATCGCCTTCACCAACAAACTTACACTATTTTCCTTGCTATGATTCCCCACATATGTCATTTTAACCCTTTAACCACTGAACCGAAATACGAGATATTTTGTTATTAGAATTTTGGTTCTAGGGTGGATTTTAGGGTGAAAATCACGATTGTGAAATCCGTTCGTAAAAAAAAATGTGCCTGAAAGCACCAGGTGAAAAAGGTAAAAGACCGTCTGTAGACGGTTTTAATGAGTTAGCTGAAAAAAAATTAAACATGTGCTGCATAATTCAGTTAAAAACAAAAAGCCCAAAAATTTCAAAAAAATGTTCCAAATTAAAAATACTAAAAAAGAAGGATAAGGCCTGCTTCTAAGTATATAAAAACATTTTTTATTGAAAACATTTTTTCATACAAAAAACAAACACTTTACAGTATTTTCACTTATGTAGATTGTTGAAATGAGGGAACTATCACAAAGATCACTGATGAGGAACCGTAGCGGGTTCCGAAACGATCGTCTGATCTGCTAGTTCTAAATTTGCACAAAATCACACATAATTTTTCACAAAAATCTTGACAGAAATGGCTGTATCTGTCAAACTATTCAACTGAGTGCGTTCAAACTGCCACCGTTCGATAGGTAAATTCAACCAACAATAAATGCCCTCAGGGCTTAGAGCGTGAAATTTTTAAGTTTGAATATAATTGAATTTTAGTTATGGCCTTCTGAAGACGGTCTTAAAGGGTTAAGCAATTTATTTGTATGGGAGGTTCCACGTCCACTTGTCTGAAAATTGTCATATTCTACCCAATAACTACTACCAGCATACCGTTTTCGCATACAAGCTCTCATTGTCTTCTGAACTATAGCTCCCCATTTACGTCGTTTATTGTATTTTTTTCGTATGGAAAGTGTCACGCCTACTTGCCAAAAAACAACAATATTCCTCACAAAATGCCACTGACAAAAAATATTTCAATAGCAAATCTTAGAGCCGTACCACAAATGATTCCTGAGATATTCCATAGTTAAAATTAAGGATTTATGGGAGTTACCATGCCTCCTGTTCCAATCTCACCCACCTTTTTCCTGTGTCATGGCATTGTCAATCTTAGTATTCTGGTGGAAATGATTGCGGTGGCACTCTGAGTAGGAGTAAAAAAAAGGAAAACTTATATAAATATATAAGTTTAGTCGAACTCTCTATAACGATCATTTATTCGAGTTTTAGTTTGTTTTGGTCCTCTTTATAACGAATTTCCATATAGCGATTTTTTCTCTATAACAAACAATTTTGTCATCTAAACTCTCATGCGCTTTTGATCTCCATTAAACAAATTTGTTCAAATTGTTTTTCGTTACACATATCAATGGAATTTCGTCCAAAAAAATACAGTAGAAATTCGATTCTTGCGCGGATTTCATAACCAGGCTCGGTCAAAGTTTCGCGGTTGTCGCAAGTACCGAGTTTCTGTTTTCCATACAAATTAAAAGGAGCTTACATACGTCTGTTTAGAATCTAAGTTTATTCAATACACTTATTTAATAAGTTTCAAGTGAGTATTCCATGTGAATTTCAAGAAATTTTCGATTTGGGTTTGTTTCGTGCAGACTCGCTTATACAGTACTTCACTGCTTCTAAGCCTCTGGAGCATCATAACATCGCTTATTCCAAGCAAGTATTGAATATTTTTCTTTATCGAGAGTTTCGTCATCGTCGGTACGGCATTCTTCATTTAAAATTCTAAAGTGATCTAATTCAATACATTTCGTCAGCACTATAAAATGGACGGTATATCTCCGAACTTTATTCAGTCGAATATAAAGTAAAAAAGGCAGTATTCAAAGACAAGACAAAAAATATCGCAAGTATCGAGGTCAAAATTTTCAAATGTCGCAAGTACTGATTACGTAATGAAAAAAATGTTTGTTTTGCAAGTATTGAGGTGTGCAAGTATCGAGTATGTGCTAGAATCGATTTTCTACTGTATTTAAGGGATCTCCAAACGTAGAAAAGTACAATTATAATAAAAAAAAAAGTCCCTTAAAAACAAATAATTTTCAGGTCCCTTTTCCGAACTCGCTATAGGAAAGTTCAACTGTAATATAAAAAAAACGATTTCCCTTCCTTTCAAATAAAATTCCTACCTATGCTACTATGCAATGAAGACTTGGAAGCAGTTGAACATGTACTATTCGAATGTCCAGCTGCCATAAGGCGTAGATCGCTTTACTTTGGAAAGTGAGTCTTGGGACTTTTTTAGATATGTGATATAAAATCTAACGTAGTTGTTAGATTCATTAGTAGTCGTAATTTTGATTCGTGTTAAAAACAAGTGCTGCACAAAAGATCAACCCTGGTCGCAGTGCACTATACCCTGTCTAATAATAATAAATAATAATACGCCACTGACATACATACATATGATGGACTTGATTTCAGAGTACAAAAACACATACAAAACATTTCTCATATTCTAAAAACCAAGTTAAAAATTTCTTTTTCCCTTCACTTTAACCCTTTATCACGCAAGATCATGGATTTTTAAAATTAGCACATAGTTCGATTCGTATTAAGAAATAAACAAACAAGTATTTTTTTTTTTGTTTTTGTAAATTTGTTTATAAAAAGGTTTTATTTAAAAAAATTTGGTTAGATCACTTATTAAAAAATACGACTTTTTTTGTTGTTTGTGCATAATTATAATTACATATGTGATAATTATCACTATTTATCAATTAATATCGATTATTTGAAAATTTGGCTATCACATTTTTAGAAAAAAACATAGTAAAATATATAAATATATGAGTAAACTATACTTTTTAAAGTTATTACTTTCTCATTTGTAACCAAAAGTGTCAAGTAAGTGCATTTTTTAGCTTGGCAGCAAAATACATTACGTCAGCAGTTGTCAGTACCTTTTAAATAGCATAAAATAGTTGCACCAGTTTCTACTTAATCAGTTATGATAGACAACAAATTAAAATAACATGACTGTAAAATTTTGTAAGAAAAAATTGGGTATGTTACAGATCTGTAACACGTCGTGATAAAGGGTTAATGTCGATAGCGCTTTCCAATGATACTATCACATAGTAGAAATTCGCATTTGAGTTTTTGTAGGCTTTCAGGGAAGTCTTTGGTTTTATCAATTGATATTTCATAATCAACGTTATAGATTAGTATTTAATTATATTTTCATGCACTAGCCGATTCAGAGATTACCTGAGGGGTGACGGGGTTTGAACTCTATTATATATAAGACAAAAAAACTATTCAATATATTGCCAAGTGTAATTTGCCAATATGTTGTGCCAGTGTAATTATTGCACGCATATTTGTTTTGTTTTTTTTTAGCTCTTCTCTAATTGTTTTAATTAATTGCTAATTGATGAAATAAGAAACTATTTTTGTTGATTCGACAAGATTGCTGACAGTTTGACTATCGCATTTAGAATTATAAGAATTTTTTATAATGTACCTAGATATTTTTAGATTTGAAAGTTTTTTATTAAGATGTTGCCAACAATCATCGGGATTTACGTTGCATTGCATTCTTCCAGCTCTGACTAACTTATGAAATAGTTAGTATTTATGAGCAGTCTAAGAAACAGAATTAGGGGAACGCCAGTTCTGTTAATCCATGCTTTGTATCTAGATTAGGCTGGCTCTTATACGGCACTTTTTTAAATTGATGATAATTTTTCATGGTCTACCTCTCAGTTTAGTTCCATTCCATGAAAAAATGAGCTATGCGGTATTTGTGCTCAAACGGTTAAGGAAAATGGTTGGTCCTAGAACTTCAAAATCAAAAAATTCGAAAAAAATATTCAATCGATTTTTTTTTTCAAGGATTTATATTTGCAAGCATGTGTATACATCCATAATAAAAAAATAATTTCTTACACAAATCACAAATTCAACTTAATCTTTACAGCTTCAAACGATGATCGCAAGAAAAGACCGCGCACTGCATTCTCAGCTTCACAAATCAAAGCGCTGGAAACTGAATTCGAGCGTGGAAAATATTTATCAGTAGCGAAGAGAACCGCATTGGCAAAACAGTTGCATTTAACAGAAACTCAGGTAAGTTAACCATGACTTGATCTACATATATTTCGAGCCATGATCGCCAAATTATCGTAAGCCGCAAAAAGGGAATTTAACAGGAGAAGGATTTCGTACTTTTATTTTATGTGACACAATGTGGGAAATTAAAAGTTTGCAACTGATTTTTTCTAGAATTTTAGATAAAAAATAAATTTTCTAAAAAACAGCGTTGACGGTAATTTGGCGATCATGGCTTATTACGTAGGTATAGGACTACAACTCATCAATTAACCTTTAAAACCTTTATAACTATGAAATAATCATCCCAATTTTGCAGATAAAAATTTGGTTTCAAAATCGTCGCACTAAATGGAAACGAAAATACACCTCCGATGTGGAAACGCTTGCCTCGCATTATTATGCACAATTGGGCATTGGAGGTATGGCACGTCCTATGGTTGTGGGCGATCGCTTATGGTTATTCAGTCAAACACCCACCGGACCAACACCACTACAATCGATCATGTTAAATGGTAGTGCTAATCAAAGTGGTGTAGGTGTTGGAGCTTCCGCTTCTTCCCCAATGTCAGCTGCTGCACTGCGACATTATCCAAATGCAACTGCCACAACAACAACTACACCACCAACATCGTCACTTATGCCCCCACTGCCCGGTGTTAGCGTTATGGAAAGTGCGCGAAATGCAATATTAGCACGTGGTCAGCCTTTAAATTTTGCTTTACCTTATGCGTTAGGCAAACAATCAACTTCATCACTGTCTGGCGTAGCGGGTGCATTTGTATCAACAGCCACACGGTGCATAAATGGTGCACCCAGTGGACGTTTTATTGATTACAATATGCCAGCGACATCATCAAATGCTTCTGCATTTCTACAATTGAAATATAATGCTATGCATAATTTAGCATTTCCACCGGAAGCGGATACCGGAACCTCTTCAAATGGTTTAGCTGAATTGGAACGTGTTTTCGGCGACGCCAATGCTAGCTTTTTACAACATAAAAATAACAATAACAATGGAGCTACAGTGAATGCCAATGCCAAATACATTGACTGCTGTGAACATTTGGGTGTGAAACCGACAGCGGGAGGAACATCAAGTAGCAATAAATTAAACTCTACATCAGATTCTGAATGTAGCGATATCGATTGTGAGCAAATCGATGATGAAAATTGAATCGAATTTAATCAGTTAAATATTTTTAAATATTTTAATTTACAAAATTTTATTGATTTAAAACAGTCCCATATATGTTTTTTTTATATATGAATGTAATTAAGTAAATAATTGTATATAAATAAAATGATGTCTATTTGTGAAGATTCATTCAAATATTAGTCACATTTTCTTTATACACCTATACACGCTTAACAACAAGTAAGGAAAAATTTCGTTGAATAATTGCTTTGCTTTGAAACTTTTTTTTTTTTTTGCTCGTTTAACGATAAATTTTTAATGGCATATCAGATCAATATTATCTTGACTTATAGTTACATCCAGGTTATATTAGCTAATTCATTCCACTTTTTCCGCGGTATTTGTTCTTGGATCAGTCCAACTTTTATGAGTCTCGACGTCAAATTTTCCGAAAATAAAAAGGAGGAAGATGTGGCCGATGTTATTGCTTCTGGGGAGATCACTTCATGTACAGCCATTTCTTGTGAGCCAGTTAGCGCAATACGCTTCACCTTTTCTCCATTGCATTGACTTTCAGCGACAGCAGCTTCAGTATTTTTGCAGCTACAACTGCCTGAACGGAATCGATGCGAAAGTAATTTCGACGAGCCAGCAATATGCTATATGTTTTCCGATCAGGAATATGCAACAATATGAAAAATAAGCGGAAAAATAGTTCATATTTAATAGCAATATGCGCATAAAGGTATGCACACGCATACATCTTTTTTCCGTTACGAATTCTCACGGGTTTCAATGCTGCAGGGCCGTAAATTTCGCCAGAGACGCTCATTAAACTCGCAACAGCTGAATTTCATTTTATTTCTTTCTAAAATAAAAATGGATTATTTTTTCCTTCTTTATTTTGTTGTTTTACTGACTGAATTGAACTGTGAATGCTTGAAGAAAGATGGGTATAAAACACATATGTGTGGGGACTCTCATTTACATCAATGGATTGTATTGCGCTAAAACGCGTCTGTGTGCGCATACCTTAACTCATTAAGGACGAGCGGGAACCAAAGTAGATAGATCAAGAAAGTAACTTGAGAAAAAATTGTTTTTGAGCCTGGTTCAGGAATAACTCAGCGACAATGTGCCATATGGTACCGCTAGGCATTAAAGGGTTAATTCTTTTTCCTCTTTAAGAGTATTAAGAATTCTAACACAACCACGGTTGCCAACTTTCCGATCTTTGAAAACGGATCAGGACTTGAAGTGAAAATGACCGGCCGGGGGGAGCGAGGAGGGGAACGTTGTTTTGCTGAGTCAGTTTTTAAGAAGTTGCCAAATTCCGAGCAAGACATTTTATAGCACTGGAATATAACACGAATGCAAAAATCCCATTTGTTTTTTTTTCTTATGAGAATACAGTTCTTATAGGCCATTCCATTACAAAAATTTTAAACATAAAATTCGAAATTTTTCTTAAAATCCATTCTGCCGTTGAAAATGACATATGATAAATGATATATAGCTCGTTCGATCGAAATTATAGTTGACAAACTGTCTCAAAAACTTACAAACTGAAAAAAAATTAATGTAATTTTTGTATTCAGTGACATCGAATTAGCTTAGAAAACATTCTCTGGTGCGTGTTATATTTTAAGTTTGAAATTTTGGAATCCAGTGTAATACCAGAAAAAAATTTTGTTTACACACAAAAAACAGTAGGACATTACCATATAGCTGAATAAATGTGATGCTTGTTTATGCTATAAAAGGAAAAATGTTTGTACTGAAATTATTTTTAAGGCATTTCTAAAAAATATATTTATTTACAAAGCTGTCAAAAAACTGGACATTTTGCGTCCCGTTGCGATTGACAACGGGACAGGGACAAAACTTTCAAAAACGGGACAGCCCCGGCGAAATCGGGACGGTTGGCAACCGTGATCACAACACATAATCAAACCTTTGATGTTTATTGAAAATTTCAGTTAAGTAACATTTGAAAAAATTATGAAAAAATGTTTCATGAAAATACAATATATTGCCAAAATATTTATTTATTGCGGTAAAAAACAAAACAAACGTCTGTTTTTTATTCCAACTGAATATTTAGTTGTTAATGAGATTAACTAAAGCCAGAAAAAGCGACGATGCTGCCATGACATTTAGCTGAGATATCGACAGCGTTTCAGCCTGCAAGCAATTCAGCTCCATGTTAAGTCGTAGCCTTGCCAGTTAGGCTTTGGCGCTAAATAGACACGACGTTTGTTGTAGTAAAAGGATACGATACCATGATAAGCTGTTCGCGGTACACCACCCTGAAAAAATAAGGGTTGAAAAATTATAAATTTTATATAAATATGTGTCTATATTTTAGATCAGACTTTAGAATTTAAAAACTAGGTATGGGTTGTAAACTTCGATCAATTTTTCATTGCTTCAGCGGAAACCAGAATTGAAATTTTTGGGAATCATATTAGACCAAAAACTAGTCGGAAACGCATATTAATGAGATAAAAAATACAGCTATTAGAGCATTTAAGACTTTCAGATCGATCGCAGGAAAAGTTGGGACTGCACTCCAAAAATACTGCGATGGATGTATATGATGTTTGTACGTCCTATGATTACTTATGGTTCTGTAGTCGGGGTGGGACGAACAGGGCAACAAACAACAATCGACGGGCTTACTAAGTTGCAGAGATTACCTTGTGTGTGCATAACTGGAGCCATGTGAACTTGCCTGACGACATCCATGTAGGTTCTATTAGAACTAACACCTCTTCACATTCATATCCAGCTCGAAGTGAAGAGGGAAATTTTATTGTTTTTGATGTTTGAATCAAAAGAAGTTTGATATTCTAGGGAGAAAAACATCCTGAAATTGCTATACCAAGGGGTAACATGTAACTCAAGTTTAGATTTATAAAACGGTCTTATCTGTTCCGGGACATATTGGGATTGAAGAAAATTAATCTGCTGATAAACTAGCAAAGGAAGGAGTATCAGCTCCTTTCGTGGGTCCAGAGTCATTTTGCAGAACAGGAAAAGGAACCTTCTCAATATTAATTTGGAAAAACGAAAAACACAAACGTTAAAACGTTTTAACCCTCTACTGCATGAATTATTAATCCAATGGAAAAATAAAATTTTAGTTATTATGATATGTATATTTTAGTTATTCGCAAGTAATGCAATTTTGCAAGAATTACTTTAAAAAAATCGTGTTTTCATGATTTCAAGTTGTTTAAAAAAAAAATAAATAAATTTTCACAAAATCTAATAAATAATTATATTTAGTAATATTTTATTTCATAATCCTAAAATATAATTAATTTTTAACAAAAATTAGCTCCTGAACTATATTTAAATACTTATTTCTCATAATAATTCAAATTTATGGAAATCAAGTTAAGATGTACTAATTTTGATTTGCAACTTTTTACGGAGTGGAATACAAATCAAATCAATCAAATCAAACAAATCATGGTAGTTTTTGGGTTTCGTTAGTAATTAACTTATTGATACTTAATATAAAGTTGCTTCTAGGCTTTTACACAAATGTTCTTGCTTAAAAAAAATAAAAAATGTATGAAAAGCTTTATATAGCTTCTTATGCAGTAGAGCGTTAAAGAATGTATGAACATGGAACACGGAGCAAGGAACAATCTAAGAATCATTACAGGAATTTTAATAGGGCACTGAAGGTTGAAATATCACCTTAAAAAACTGGGACTTCTTTCTAAAGATTCATGCAGGATTTGCGGAAATGATAAGGAATCTCGAAGCACATCTTATGATAGTGCCCCGCACGCCTTCTGAGATTCTGAAATAGGATCTATACTAAAACTTCAATTGGAGGTTGGACTTATAATAAAATGAAACTCTTTAGTGCATAACGATTTTTTAGATCTCGTAAACATTACGGAGAATCCCCTTAAAGCTTTCTTAATTCGGAGAATATTAAGAGAGCTTCAGGCCAGCGTTGCCAGAACGACGTAATTTAAACGATTTTTTGACTCAATGACGATTTGACGATTTTTGTTGAAAAATTACTATATAAAAACTTTTTTGTTTTAAAATCTCTTCTGCCATTTTTATATATATATATATCACAAAAATGTCTGTTAACACACCAAAAAAAAACTTTAGCTCCAAAGATCTTCTCAATAATAGACAGGTTTTTAAATTAATTTTTACCCTACTAAAAAGTTGCATAGAAAGCTGTTGAAATAGCAACTACTTATATTATAAAGAAAGAATATGTGGTTCTGACTACTTTTTCAACTCAATACTACTAAGTGATAGTATGATGATGTGAAGTAATTTTCTAAAAACTTAAATATTAACAATTTTAGTGAAATGGTTTTCAATAGTGAAAATAAGATTTCTACACCGATCTAGACTAAGTTAATTTACCAATTGTCTTTATTCCTCGTTACTGTGAGAAGTGTGCTCTAAAACAATAAACCTTAATCTGCTTTTGTAATACCATTTGATGACAAGTCAAGGCTTGGTGATGATCATTAAAAACACATTTCAATACACATTGCATCTGCTATAAGATAATGTAAACATTACCTATTAAGCTTTTCTCGTCAGGAACAGGTACATCTTTTGAAGGAATAAAGACTAGATATATCAGTGTTGAACTTGATTTTCTATGATACAATTTTGATTACGCTTTCCATGCACAAATATTTTAAGACCAGAGTATTTAACTTATGATGTGTATTTAAAAGAAGTTAATTCATTACAAAGTTTCATATCACATCTTAAAAATTTGGGGGACGAAAATTAATTTCACCAATTAGATGTTGAATTTAGGGAGCAACAACATGTAGATTTTGGAGTATTTCTCAGATGACGATTTTTTTTCTGAAAATGACGAATTTTTCTTACAATTTTGGCGATTTTTTGAAGGGATGTTTCTGGCAACACTGCTTTAGGCCCCCACGTCTGACTTTCATTTGGCTGACTAAGGAATAAAATATCTCTTTATCGTTCTGTTCATTGCATAAACTTCTCACAACGATATCCGTTATTATTTATCTTATTTTTTATTGAAAAGATTTCAGAAAGAAATTATTTTAGTACATATGAATTCTTCCTTACTTATTTATGTATGTACATACCTTAAAATCATCCATAAGTCCTAACGATGCTGTAACGTGCTTGCATTCATCTTTTGTTATGTATTCCAAACGTACTGGCCCATCTTTTTCAATTGAATTTCTAATCAATTCATCGTATGTCACAATAGGATGAGTATAAACATTATTCAAAAATGTACGATCATAATTATCCTAGCATGGCATATGGGTGAAAATTACACATATTTAATAAACTAGTATAGATTTATTAAATTATAAAATTAAATAACACTTACTTTTAATAAATAACTGAGATTTAGTTTGGTAAATTGTACAAATTCATCGCTGAGTTCAATATATTGAAGATATTTGTCAAAGAATAAACCTCTAAATAAAAGCAGAAAAGTATTAATTATATTAATTTGTCTAATAAATTAAGAACGAACAGTCAGGTATTGAATACATAAACTATTACACTGTTCAACAGCCAAGAATAAATAGAGACGGGACAAGTGTCGTTAGGGTAATGGGGGGTCGCTGAGTCCGAATCCGTGGTCCGTTTTGCTCTGCTACGTCACAATTTTTTTATTGACATCAATATTTTTAAAATTGAAAAAAAAAAAATAAAAATGCAGTTCGTATTTTTTTCAACAAAACATCCAGTTTTACAAAAAAAAAATTTTTCGATTTCTTTTATTTTTTAACTTTTTCTCACCTTGTCGATGAGCCATTCCTGAGCCAGGTTCAAAAACAGTTTTTTTCTCAAGTTACTTTCTTGAACTATCTACTTTGTGTTCTTGAACAATTAAATCCTAAAAATTTCTTAGCGTATACCTAAAAATAAATTTATATATTGTTGTTTCCTTTTTGACAAGATCACGTATTCATTTTTGAACACATTGTACGTAAGTAAGTACCAATGAACATAGTTTTTGACAAGAGAAAGATTTATTTTTCAATTTTATATTTTATTCATAATTTGTCCGAAGATGTTTTATTTTAGGTTCATACACGCTGGATTCCATTTTTGCACACATCGTGATTTTCAAAACTCTAATCGGAAACAAATAGTTTGCACAAAAATAAAACCGGTGACAGCCTACTCCAAGCTTGCTTCGAAATTTAACAACAAAATCTAACTTAAGTTTTACGATTTAATTGTTCAAGAGCACATTAAATTAAAGTCAAACTTTTCCACTGCTCTGCCTTTGAACGTTGCAACGGCATTTTTCATCGAAGACGAAGGCATGGTTGTGGAGACGTAGTTTTGCAAACGCAGTGGCTTTTAAACATTCTAAAAACGGTACAACTTATGCTGTTGTTGTTGCTTCATTTCTCTAACTACATACTGAACATCTTATTCAAGTATGCCGGAGAATTGATTTGGCGTATGTGTATACGTATTCGTATAAGATATGTATAGACAGTTTAAAGCCCATTTTGCACTTAAGTACACGTTTGGCCATCTTTGCTTTAACCCATTATGGACGAGCGGGAACCAAAGTAGATAGATCAAGAAAGTAACTTGAGAAAAAATTTTTTTTTGAACCTGGCTCTGCAACAGCTCAGCGACAAGGTGCTATATCGCACCGCTAGGCATTACTGGGCTAAGATAACATATAACAAGATAAAAGTGAACGATGATAACGAGGATGAAGAAAATTACGAAAAAATTAATTAACAAAAAAAAAATTTTTTTTTTTGAAATTTTTAAAGCTAAAAAATAAAAAAAAAACGAGCTGCATTTCTAATTTTTTTTTTCAATTTTAAAAATTTTGATGTTTATAAAAAAAAAATTGTGACGTAGCAGAGCAAAACGGACTCAGCGACCCCCCATTACTTTAAGTGTCTCGTCTCTGCTCGTTTTCAAAAGTTTCCATTTGTAGAACAGTGTTATAGATCTAGATCTTTATTCTATTTCATGTTTGTGAAAAGAAATACGTAATAAGATATTCATCAGCTATTGAACAAAACTGGAAACCAATTTTTGAAATCTGATAATATCTTGAGGTCCGAAAAAGGTGTTAAAAGTCCCGAAATTTTATCCATAAATTCCGATTTTTTAAATTTGTTTTCAAATTTTACAACTCTGTTATGGTTCCTTACAATTACAAACATAACGGAAAAGCAATTTTTTAAATCGTATAATGTTTATTGGTCCCGAAAGATGCTCAAAATTTTGAAGTTTCGACTATAATTTATACTTTTCATAAAATTTTTTGCTGAATTTCGAGAAATTTTACAAGCTTCTTGCGACACCAGTAAACATTATCCGATTTAAAAAATTATTTTTGCTTAATCTTTGTATTTGTCACGAGCAATAGGAGAGCTATGATCAACATTTCGGCACTTTCACCACTCTTTTGGAACCTGGAAGATATTGTCTGATCTGCCACTGTATGTATTTGTATCAGCCTTTTTATTGTTGTTTCAGATTTTTTTTCTCTAAAAACGTTTCTTTAGAATCTCCACAGTTTATAGTAAATGTATAAACATTAGGGTGGTTCTTATATTTCATTATTTGATGAAAATGTTCCAACAGCGGTTAAGACAAATAAAGCTTAAACAATATTGGAAGCAGGCTACAAAAAAATATATTTTTCTTCCTTTATAAACATCGAGTTTTCGTCTTTTGTAACTCCTGGTACAAAAATTTTCTTCGCGAAATTTCCTATCAGCACTAATTTCTTCAACAAAGAACTTTCAACATGGAAAGATGATCCAGGTTACAAAAATGGAATTGAAGAACTTGAGAAGAAAGTTGTTGTAGATGACGTTGCAGAAAAAAATGTGAAACTTATTCAGGAATACAATAACATTTTCACAAAAATTAAACTGAGAAACAGTTTGTTTTACAAAAAACCTTGCCGAAGACCGAAAAATATACCCAACTGCTACTAAATTCTCTCTTATAGTGTGAATACACGAGTGTGACTTTCGTTGAAATTTCGAATTTCAAATTTAGGTGGACACACGACAAAAAAGGAATTTCATTGAGAATCGAATTTCGTTTTTGACTGATTATAAGTTTGGAGAAGAAGAAGAATATTTGTGTGCTATAACTGTACGTGTTATAACTGTGGCTTTGCTGTTGTCTCCCCATACAATTATCGCTGCTAGATATATATAACTAACAGCAAGTGGCGAATAAAACGCAACTATTGTTTCAAACGACTTTATCTTCAAACTAAAAAACTCGCATCAATATATGATAAAATATTTTCCATCTTAAATCCAGTTATTCTGTTTTTTCATGTTTACCACAGAAATATTGCAAAATGCCAAAAAAAAATATATCATATTTTCCCTGTTTTCTACAACAATGTGTTTGAGGGTTTCTGAAATACTTTCGGAATTTCAAGTGAATTTTGTTGAAATTCTTGTGGAATTCGCAATTGATTCAATAGATATTGTATTATTTTTGTAAATAAAAATACGTTCCTCCTATAGAAGTTGTTGTAGATTATATTTTTCAAGTTGTTTTAGGAATTGTACGAATTTACTTTTAAAAAATTTGATTCAGAAGGTTTTCACACAATTTCCTGGATGTGTCTAAACAAATTTCTCTAAGAAGATACAAGAAAATGGTAAAGATGGGGAAAACTATACTGCTTTTGAACGGAGTTAATGGTTGCGTGTACTATGCTTCAACTTCAAGACGTTTGAGGGTAACCTAGAAGTTGTCCGATGGAGTAAAAGTTATGCACAACCCGGCTTTTTCTTGATTGCAACCAGATTAGTGCAAGGGAGTAGCAACATTTTTACTTTTGAAAAATTACCTGTAGCTAAGACCACCCTAATATACATACTACCAACATACATAAATATACAAGAATTATTATTTCAATAGTTTCTCTATAAATCCGTTTCTTTGTCTAACATTGCTCTTGAGGTGGCTTGAGTTAAAGGAAAATAATCGGCACAGTTTCTAAACTGGCTTTCATTTCTGCTGGAGGCAGAAGAAGAGTCTGAATTAACTATTCTGCATTTTTCATACATTATTTATAAAATGTTGGTTTTGTATATAATATTGATAAGATATTTTTAATATATTTTGCTTTGTTTTTAAGCTTCAATTATTTGACGAAAAAGAGGAATCAACCTTAACTTTAGTTTAGTTTTTCTACATTTCTCAAATGATTTATTACTTTTTAAAGTTTTCATCATATCTTAGCCACACTTCTTTGCGTCGTAAAACCTTCAACTAAATCCATTGATTTCAAAAAGTAAGCTAGTCTGCACCTTCCTACCTCAAAAAAATAATACTTTGTCTACAATACGATATGATCAAAACTACATACGGGTACGTTAAAGTGCAATTAACATACTTGGAAACTCCAATTTTCCCAAAAGTCCGTGTACGTGATATTTCTGGCCTTATACATGAGCGCTGCTTTCTTTGGTCTGGATGACGTATCCAATCGTCCCAGAAACTAAAAATAAAATTATGCTTTATAAAGAATTTTAATCTAATTTATAAAGCTACTCACGATTTGGGCCATTTTACAGATAATTCCTGCCAAAGTTTTTTGGTTAACATCCAACCAAGACCGGGAAAAAAATCAGTACGATATAAAAGTTCAGGCTTTGAGGATTCAATGAACTTAGCTTTGCCATTATCATTCCATGCAGAAACACACCTGTAATTAAGAAATTTAATATTTTTTTTCAAAATTATAGACTGAATTTAAAAACCAACAAAAATATTTATATTATCAAAATTCTACCATAATGAGGGATCCTGTTCCAGTAGCATGTGGGTACCCAAAAAATATTCATAGAAATCGGGTGCAACATTTAAGTCATCTTCAACAATAACCACAAATTCATAACCCAGTTGAAATGTGGTATTCAGTGCCCAACCATAGTGCCGTGCAATTTGATAATATCCTTTCAAATGAGTCTCTTTCAATGGTATAGAAATATCAGATTGGTCTGGTGGTGTAATAAGCGTAATTTGAGAATCATATGAGAGTATTACATTTTTGGTAGCTTCATCACCGCAATCCTATAAAGTAAACGAAGTATATTTTTTTTTTTTTTTAAATTATATTTTATATTTGTAAAGTTTATTAGTGAATTACCTGCGATACTATAATAGGAAATTGCGTTACATTCGGTCGATATTGTACTAAATCGTCTAAGCATTTTTTAATTGATACACGATTGCAAGCAAATACCAATATAGGAATGATTGGTTGCCCATTGGGTAGGCGTGCTACAGTAGCTGGTGGTTTCGATGGAACTCTATGTTGTGGTGATTCTTTTAGCACTTTCAAATCGTCTATTGTTGGTTTAGCCAATACACACATATAGTTGATGGGAAATAAATTTATTTTTATTTTATTATTTATGCTTTGAATTCTTCAGGTGCACCTTTTTCTAGTTCCGTAAGTGGTGAAATGAAATTTGATTTTATAGAAATTTGTTTGTTTCTTAGTAGAAAATAACATGTTACATAAGTCCATGTTATAAGAAACCCTGCGATGATTAGAGTCTTGCGTAAAAGCATTTTTCGTTTATACCTAGAAGTTTAACTTTTCTCTAACCTTACCTACCTCAAATATTGTTAGGTAAGAAAAGAAAGCAAAAATAAATAGCTGCTGCTATTTTACTTTATAAAGTGTGACTGATTAAATATGAATCAAATAAAATGTTATTTCACTCGTTTTGGTTTTGCTGTTTTTCTATCATTGTCGCTTGGAAATTTTGTTAAAAGCAATAAAGATATTTTGTGTTTTTTTTTATTTTGTTTTCTTTATCGAAATTGTTCTAGCATTATTAATCAATTGTGACGAACACGTTACCTTCTAATACCTACCTTCAATAGTTCATTTTATCATATCTTTTATTTTGCAATTTTCATTAGGTCGTATTTTATCAAACCAAAATATACATGTCATACATATGTACATGCATATGTACAGTGAAGGGCAAAAGTCTACATACACTACCGGATTTTCCGTTTCTTCAAACTCAAGAATGTAAAAGAAAAATTACGTATGCAGTTTTATGAACAATGACTATTTATTAATAAAAAAAAAATTATTCAATAGCATGATAGCTTTTAAAGAGTTCGCAAACTTAGTTGACTCAATGCCACGACAACTACAAGCAGATATTGAGTCCTGAGCCATGTTAATTTTTTGTTTGTTTTTGAAGTGAAACTTCTTTGGCGGCGTTTTGAGGGTTAAACTGAACAGGAAACAGAAAGTGGGGACGGAAGCCGTTAAAATAAGAAGAAGAACGGGGACGGAAACTATTCAATTCCACAACCACAAAGCTTCCATTTGGGGTTATTAAATAGCGAAGTAAAAAAACAAAAGAGATGTAGAAATGAAAAATGTGGAAAATCCCTCAAATTGGTTTGGTATATTAAGTAATAATTTACTGAAAACAATTTTTTAATTGATTATTTTTTAGAATACGTGTGTGTGTGTGTGTTATTTGTGTACAAAGAAGAATATTTGTTTTCACAATAGAACATAAATGACAGATCTGCAATGAGTGAGAAAGAGATGAGTCGATACAATAATAGCGCCATCTGTTGACTTTATAGTACTATGAAAAACATAGACAGTTCAAATATATTTGAATCTACTACTATAATGAAAAGAGCAACAAAAGCAAAACGTTTTCGCAAATATATAGTGCGAAAAAAATAAAAAATTTACAGCGCGTTATGCCTTGTTTAATGCAAGTAAGTGTTGCACATTTAAAACTATTTATTATCTATTATTAATTTAGTTTTTCAATGGAAACGCCATCTGTTGATAGCACTGTGCTAAACATAAATACGAATATATCAATAGAAACGTCATCTGTTGCTTTTATAGCGCAATGCAAAATATAAACAATATAAATATATTTGAATCTACCTTCTCGTTTACATTAAAAGAAAACAGTGCAAAATCAATCTCAACAAAATTTCGGTAGCAATCAAGCTGGTGTGCGTGAAAATCCACACACTCTACCATGGCAGAAGAATTAAGAAGGTAGATGCATTTTGACAAGTAAGAGCAACTTGGACAATTGGGAAAACATTTGCAACAGAGTTGTACTTTCATTGTTAAATTTTTAGGTGCGAATTTATAGGAAAATAATTTGTATAGTATTGCATGAACATAGGGAGAAATAGTTTTTGCTTTTTATATTATTTTTTGACTCTTACACTTCTATTAACTCACCCTTTTCTATCCATTTAAAAAAATGCACCTCTAAAATGTTCAAAATGGCTACTTTTTGAAAAAAGGCATCCACCTCTAAATACTTGTAACATGAGTAAAATTTTGCGAAGAAAAAACAATGATAAAGTAAGCCAAATCCAAAATAAACCAGTTTTACGTTGGACTTAAGCACTTTTGATAAAAACCATATGGACCTAATTAGTTTTGAAAAAAAATCATCTGGACTTAAGCACAAGAAAACACAAAGCATCTGTATGAATGCGGCCATGTGCAAAGCCAAAAATTTAAATTTATTACAATGCAGTAGCAGAACAAGGAAAGAATGCGATTGGCTGAAAGGGACTTAAGCAATTTTGATTTTCACTTACCATGGGACTTAATCACTTTTGAAAAAATAGTGAAATTAAATAGGTTTTTTAATTTAATTAACATTAATTAGGCTCATTTCTTTTGTTTAAACTATTTATTTGTACGGTCAGTGTGTATTGCATTAAAAATCTGGAAAATTTTCGTCTATGGCCTTGGCACTTTGGATATGTACCGACGCATATTAACTATTTAAATGCCATGTGCATACATACAATTATCTCTCCCAGACTGCTGTTATTGCACTTACATATTCCCAGTCACAAACCTACCAAAGAAGTTTCACTTCCATAGAGTGCACTTAGTTGCGCATGTGAGTTTTTATGAATAAATAATCATTATTTATAAAACTGTCTTTAGTTTTACAGAAACTGAAAATTCGGTTCGAAGTGTGCAGACTTTTGTCCTTCACTGTATACCCACTAGCAGGTGCAGAGATTTCTTTAGGAGAGGTTTTAACTTTTTCTTTTTTAACATTTTTTTTTTCTTTTTGATTCATGGCCAACTATCAAAGTGTATGTAATTTCCATCGGAAAGGAGAGTTTTCATTGCTGATTTGGGGTTAAGTCCCCTCCTCCCCTTGAATAGGATGGTGTATATTACTATATCACCCTAAAATCCTCGGTATTTCCCGTGAACTTTTTAAGCGGTGTTTCTTTGCCTCTCCAATTTCGTGAAGCTTTATTCTTAATATTTTCATGCTTCACTAGTTTTTAATTTTTATGGGCGCTATCGTTTAATGCGAAATTTCGGGATCTTAACTGCGATAAAATAAAAACACTTACATCTGTCAAATTCTTCCAATTTACTATTAATTGGTAAAGTTAATCATAGAAATTTCAATTATTATCTTACAGAAATTTCTGTGATTAACTTTAATTTTTAATTAAAAATATGATAAGCTAACCCGCCTTACATTTTATGTCCCTCCGCGCTAAAAACTAACTTTTTAGATTAATTTTGAGTTGAAATTGATTTGTCTAATCATATAATAAACTCATATTATAACTTAAATTATTGAATTATGCTTAAAATAATGTATATTTCAATCCAAATTCATTTATTTTCTTTTGTATCGATTTTTGTTGGAATGGAGGTGCAATATTTTTCATATTTCGTTAGAGCAGAAATTTAGATGTAGGGTCAGAACTTTTTTTTTATTGCATTATTTTTTTTTTTGTTGTATTATATTTATTGGATTCAGAAAAAAATTAAATGTTTGGTCTTTGATTTATCTTCTCAAACTATGAGCCCATAATTTCTATTTTTTTCGGAAGTTACGAACTAATAAAAATTGGATTCACGATTTTAATAGCTGTTAAGGAAATGCAACGATTTTGATCAAACTGCTGTCATATTGATGGAGATTGAATGCTGCTCGTATAATTGTTACCAAAAATTTGATAAAACAACAACAAGATTTGTTAGCTATTTTTAAACAAATGGATTATAAACAATTGTTTTTTAAATATATTATACGTTTGCCAAAAATCAGAAAGATAAAAAAAAAACCATTAGAAATCGAAGCCCGTTGAGAGATTTTATATATGACGGATATTAGTTTTAAAGTTATGACAAAAAAAACAAGAGCCATTGCTCCAACCTTACCTGATGTTACAATAACCATATTTCAAGACACTTATAAAAATCGTTTTTTTTTTGAGCTTCTTAATTTCGGCAATAATTGCATTAATTACACAGTGTGAAAAACACAAAAATTTGAATATACTTTTATCGAGGTTTACACCTGTCGTAGGTCTAAGCAGAAAAAAACTGCATACTCAGAATTTTCAATTAACCTTCAAAATCTGGGCTTAGGGCGAAAAAACCCATTTTTGATAGGTGGAAGCACTTATATACGAGTATTATTCCAACTATTTAAGTATACAATACAGCAGCTTACATATGTAAGCATTTTTTCCAGTATATGGTGCTTGAAGTCGAATATCTCAATCAAACCTTAATGGATTTTGAAAATGTTTAACTCGTTGAAAACAGAATTAAATGCAGTTTATATATTTACTTTATATATACATTGGTAACAAAATAGTAACAAAAACGCCGTTCAAAGTGAAAAATATAAACAAATTTAATTTTCTTTATATTTTGTCTCCTAGCTCTGGTATACGTAATACATATCTCCAATTTATATATCATTGTAAGCAACTAAGTGTCCTCTTTTGAACGAAATATAAAAAATTACTCGTCGGATAAATAAAAATAAAGTATATGCTTTAACCTATCAAAAATGGGGTTTTTGGCTCTAAGTTCAGATTTTTAGGGTCAATTCCAAATTCTGAGTAAGCAGTTTTATCTGCTTGACTATACTTACAATTTGAGCTATGTCTCGAGGAAAGTATATTTTCATTGTCACACAGTGTTATTTCCGTATTACTACTAAAAACTCTTTCACTGATTTTTTTTTTTTTTTTTTTGAAAACATAGTGCTGGGCGAAATCCTTTTACGACTGAAACCGCAACTTTTTGCTTTTTTTTTAACAGTGTGAGCTAGCGTAAAAAATAGCGACGAATTTCCCTTTTGTTTGGTTTTGCGACAAATTTTTAAAACAATAAAAAGAATTTTTGGTATACCATTTAGCAGTAAGAGTCTGGCCAGTTTTCAGGGGAATATCAGCTACAATATTTGCTCTGTTGAAATAAATTAGCATCATTGCTTTTGTTGTCTTGCTTTAGCGAGTGGATTTAAACCTTTTGCTAGGCCTCAGTATTTTTTTGACGAAATATTAACAAAACGAACATGTGTGTATTCGTGGGACCATTAGAGCAGATTTTTTTGTGTATTCCAGACGATTTTCTAATATTGAGCCATGAATGAATGAATGTCATCAAACCCTGTTCACCATACCCACATTTGTATCATCGGTCGAACATATTTCTGTTCTCGGCTGCTGAAACGCGTTCCTCGATTGAACAGAAAAAAGTCACAGGGAGCCAAATCAGGTGAATTCGGTGGCTGTTGGATGGTATTTGTTGCATTTCTCGTCAAAAAAATACGAATAATGATGGCACTGTGCGACGGTGCGTTATCACGTCATTAACCAAACCAAGAAGGAAACCCAAATCATGAACCAAAATGTCTTGGACGGACCCATAGGCAATGTTCAAGCCCTCCGCTATCTCTCTGATGGTTAATTTGCTAACCAAAATTTCTTTTATTTTATCAATGTTTTTGTTGGTTTTCCATGTCGATGGTCTGCTACTGCGTTCATCATCTTCGATTGACTCACGACCACTTTTGAACCGCTCGTGCCACTGGTAAACGGCCGTTTTCTTTAGAGAATCGTTGCCGAAACACATTTCCAACTTTTTTTTACGCAAAATTTATTACAAGTCGTTGTTGCAAATTTAAATCCATTTCTAAAATTGAAAAATCGCCAACACATACAGAGATAGATGTACTCTTGGCTACGTAGCTCTTGCAAATGTCAAGCTATGACGCTTAGATTTAGAGGATTTATCAACAACAGCTTAACAACAACAAAAAAACAGAACTCAAATCGGAACGATGGGAGCGCCACACGGTGGTTATTCCGGGAACTTTTTGACCAAGGTGCTATGTTAATATGTTTGCAGAAAGTTTCTCTCGCTGGCGCAGGTGATTTGTTCCCTCCGATTGAAGTTGCAGCATGTAACTGCAGCAAAAGCTCTAGAAATTATGAAAAAATTAAATTCTCACATTTTAAATAAAAGAATTTTAAACAATTTCTATTTTTTTTTTTTTCAAAATCGTTTTTAATTCTAGTTCTTATTTTCATAATTTTTTAATTCGATTTAACAAGTTCTTCTCGTTGAAAGGAAAAATAAAATCAAAAATCTTACAAATTAATCAAAATTATGCATGTAATTTAAATCAAGAGCGCAAATTTTTCTATGATAAAGTAAAATATTGATTACGGCCGGGGCAACGAGAAATATCAAGGAATTGCATAGAAGCAAAAAAGCTCTTTTCAAATATAACCCTGAAATGTTAACCCTTAAACGCCCAGTACATCCGATTTCAACTAAACACATACCTAGAGGTAGTATTTGTGATTCCGAAAAACGGTTGTTCTACGTATTTTGAAATAAATTAGTTAAAGGCAACGTAAATTCGATTTACATGGTTGGCCTCTGTAGTAACCTTTGAGGGTTATCTTGAAAGTAAATTAAAATATATATGTAATAATTTTAAAAAACAATTATTTGGTGTTTTCCCATACCGTTTGGGATAAATTTGTTATCACGGAAATATATTTGTTATATGAAAGTTAAAAAAAAAACCTTTTTTGTAGTTTGTGGTTTAAAATTTCTGCAAAACACGCTTTTCGAGTTAAAAATATCTGTAACTATACGACAGTTGTCACAGGCACCCGCTAAAGTGGTTGGTCACTGCAGTGACCAGTGGGTATTTAAGGGTTAATATATGTGTTTCTTATTTGAAATGGAAAAATCTTTCCTGAAAACAGAATATGTTTTGATTAACATTTTTCTATATTTTGTATGTGGTTCTTAGGCAAAGACAGATTTTTGCTTGCCCCCATTAATAACAATAACTGTATATGTATGTAGTTATACATCTGTGGCACAAATGACGAGTATTTTTATCCGCTGCTTAGCATACCATTTTATAATAAATAAATAGTTTTTGAAACTATTGTATATATAATTTGAAGTAATATAGTCATCGATTCAATTAAAGTATTCTGAAATATTTATTACTATCGTTTTCTAAATATTTGTTCAAGGTTAGCAAACTCACTCAACACCTCTCATCTGCTGTAATTCTTCTTTGCCACAGATGTACATATATTTTGAAGATAGCACACACGAAAAGTGTTTATGGAATCAGAAGAATATAAACTAAATCACATTATTTAAAAGATTAAATAAACAAATTAGCATAAACTGAAAAGTATTTTCTATTCGTTTTTTTTTTAACTAATAACATCATTGCGGTTGCATTTTGAAGATTCATAAATAGTAAAACTAAGTAGACAATCACACACACATATGCATCAATAAAAAAAATATAGTACAATAGAGCACTTAGTATTTTAGAATATTAAATATTAATAAAGTTAACATTAGATTTATGTATTTGTAAATATTATACAATGTACGAATATTTCCTAAGCCAATATATAAATTATTACTTAATAATTAATATATATTTCTTATTGCATTTATCGTTTCTGAGATTCTCATATCTTGTTTTGTTTATTTTTTGATTATATTTTTTGTTTTTGTTGTTAAAGAAAATGGTTGTTTTTACAGCACATTGAATTAAAAAAAAACTTAAAACAGGTTTATGAATAAATATATAAAATACATAATAAGATTCAATGCATGAACGTATTAAAAATAATTTTTGGTTGTGGCAAAAAAAATATTTAGGCATTATTGTTTTTTAAATTCATTTCTTGCAGCGCGTATTTCTAACGTTATATTTTATTAGGACAAAAACAAAAAACAGTAGCAATGGTGTTCAGTAATTATTCAGTAATCTTTTTTTTAGTCAACCCATAATACAGTAGCAAGAAATGAATTACAATAGATTCATAAATACGTAGATACATATATAAACATAAGAAATACCTATGTATAAATGCATAAATAAAATGAATTAAAATTAAATATACAACAAGAGACTAATATCTGTTTAGTTAGTTAAAAACTAATTTAAATTTAAAACAACTAAAATATTTTGTTAGCTCCAAGATAAATCATATCCTTTCCAGTTAATATTTGGCGCTAGATATACACGTCGTTTGTTATAGAAAAATGATACAATACCATGATAAGCTGTGCGCGGCACACCACTCTGAAAAAATAATAAATTTCAGCGTATTTTTTCTAACAGATTTTAGTACATTTTAAACTAATTTTAGCATATTTTTAATAGATTTTGCCATACTTCAACTAAAAATTGATTTTAGCAAATTTTTAATTGACTTAACATATTTTCAATTGAAAACAGTGTATTTCAAACTGATTTTAGTGTAATTTGAATTGATTTTAGCATATTTGTGGTAAAAAGGAATAACAGCTTAAGTTTATTTTCTTATCCGTTGAGTTTAATAGCTTTGAATAGAAATATTAAAGAAACTATAGTACTGTTTCAAAAGAGTACTGTTTATGCTAAAATTAAAGACCATTCTTGAAACAATATATATCGTCGTCGTTCTGGCAGAATTCACTAGGTCAATTTTTTAATTTCTGAGATGAAGTTAGTTTATGCAGTGCATGGTACACTACGAGCACTGGCAAAACTTAAAAAGTTAATAGATTGACACACGCATTTAAAACGTATACTTGTTTTAACTGCATCATCAAAAATCAAATTTATTATGTCTTTCGAACTGTACAAGCTAATTAATACGGATCTAACTAAAAAATTGATTTGGACTTAGTGATTTCGGCTTAAACGACGACAATCTAATTCTAAAAATTATTTAAAAATTCGCACCAGTTTAATATTTATAATCAAAAGTATATAATAAACATCTCAAGTCGAGTTAAGCTGTTTTTCATTTTTACCACAGATATTTTAAATTGATTTTAGGATATTTCATATTCATTCCAGAATATTTCAAATTTATTTTAGCATATTTTAAAGTGATTTCAGCGCACTTTAAATTGATTTTGCCATAAGTATTTCAAATTTATTTTGAATTGATTTTATCATATTTCAAAATAATTTCAGCGTATTTCAAACTGATTTTTGTTTATTTTGAATTTATTTTAGCTTATTTCAAATTGATTTTAGGATATTTCAAATTTATCTCAGCATATTTCAAATTAATTTCACCATATTTCAAATACTTTAGCAACCTGGGAAAACTATCTGAAATATGCATAAACGAATTACCAGCTTCCTACAGGGATGAATATGTAAGGTACTAAACCAACTAAGCCAACAATCAACTAAGATTGTGTATAAAAAAGGCTCGCAAGTGCTGATCGGGTTAGTTGCACGAACCACCGATTAAGCCAACCAACCAGCATATTTCAAATTGATTTCAATATACCTGAAATTGATTTTGCTTTAAGATTGATTTAAGTGGCTTTAAGTCATTATCATAAGTTTATATATTTATTTAATTAGTCCATGAGTGCAAAGTTTTTACAGACTAATGAAGATAATTCTTAAAAAATGTAATAAAGAGATTTAAAAATATATTTTTTTGCAAAGAACTAGAATTAAGAGAAGCTTTAAAGCCTTAGATCTAGAAAAATTAATATTAGAAGAGAATTGAGCTAATGCTCTTGCAATGGGCATACAGCCATAGTTTGAATTTCACTTTCGAATGGAATAGAAATTCCAGTTTCACTCGAAAGTGAAATTCAAAACATGGCTGATAGTATGTTCTGTAGTGGCTAATATAAAAATTATGAAAAAATTCGGAGAGAAGAACAGTCAACAGCACCAATTATAACATTATAAATGAATAACAATGATCAAATTGATCTTCAGCTTTGCAACAATTTTAAATCTAAAAGCAAGCAACCAACGCTGTATGATGGAATTGGTTCTGAGAAATTTTAAGAACGAAGACCAAATCGAATAAAAACCTTTTGGATACGTTCTCCAAATAAAAACAGCTTACTTTAATTTCGAGCGAACGAAAGAAGAATACAGCAATTTGAGCATATATGAAAAAAAAAACTCCTGACTGTTAGGGCGTGCATAAGATAGTATTGAATACGATTTAAAAATTGTATAGTTTAAAGAACTCATAAACGTAAGTTTTGAATTAAAGATTACACTTAAATCTGATATTTCACTAACTTTCTTCAACAATTAATATTTATATTCAAAGACAGGCGATTCTGGCAACATCAAGAATGAAAATTATCAAGATCAGAGTGGAGAATCTGAGAATCTAAAGGGCATTTAATAATAGAGTATAGTTTAAGCAATTATTTCACTGAGGTGAAGCAAGAGCTTATGTCATTAATGAAAAAAATGAAAAGTAATGGGCCTAATAAGATTCTGCCCTGAGAGACGCCTGAAGATGCAATAAAATGCTGAGATGACAATAACAATCACACAACGCTTATTGCGCAAGTATGATTCGATCCACTTTAGATAAGAATATGATGACTAAACTTGCCGAAGGCTTTGGAGAAATCAGTTTAGACCCAATCGCTCGGGCAGCATTTTGTTGAAACTTTCGTAATTCAATGTTTTACCATTGCGACGAGAACTATAATCGCGAAAATTTCATGCAACTAATCTCATTGTATCAGAGCTACATGAAACTTCAAAAGGAAATACAATAACCTATGCTTAGCTTAGTTGTTATAAATTTCACTACATTTTCTTTTTCTCATCATTCGTTCTTGCTTATAAGTAAGTCATCAGTCGCTGACTTAGACCGAGTTATCCACAACCATTCATGTTGCACGATTTTTATTTGTACATGAATCGAAGGGACTTACAGTTTTATGCCAAATCCGACTGGGAAAGCAAAAAGCTTTTCTTAGGCAATTTTCATTGCCATAGCCAAGAGGTGGTATCGTGTAGAAACATTTTATTTTACATTATGTAAATAAAATACTGTATGACATATAATGTTTCATTCCATTATTTGCATGTTGCTCGACATGAGAAGTCATTGGTAATTCTTATAGACTCCATGTTCAGCACTTAATTCATTATCCTTATTCGGCATCATAGCGAATTAGGTACCTGAGTTTCTTTACCCTTCCAAACCCGCTTTCTCTACAGAATCTTAACTAAATACAAGTACACTAAAAATATTCTTATATATTTTGAAGTGCCTTCAGACGAAAACGTTTTTTTGTTTTGTTTTTATAAATAAATATCTTACCTTAAAATCATCCATAAGTCCTAATATTTGTGTCATACGCTTATATTGATCTCTTGTTGTGTATTGTATGCGTACTGGCCCATCTTTTTTAATTAGATTCCTACGTAATTCATCGTATGTTACAATAGGATAAGCATATACATCTTTTAAAAATGTTCGATCATAATTATCCTGGAATGGTATATGGAGGAAAAGTATATGCAATTAGTTAGTATAAGTGCATTATATAATTAAATTGTTATACACTTACTTTTAATAAATAACTGAGATTTAATTTGGTAAATTGTACATAATCTTCGCTGAGTTTAATATATTTAAGATATTTGTCGAAAAATAAACCGCTGAAAATAAATAAAGTCTTAGTAAAACGAAGTTTAGAGAAACGAAGTGCTTGAATTACGGAGCCCTCTAGTGATGGGTTGTTAAACTAATATAAAAACGTTTTTTTTTGCCTAAAAATGAACACATTCCCAATAATATAGAAATTGTATGACTCGGTATTTTTTGTTGCCTACTTGCGAAATTCAACGATATTACGGTTACAGTGATTGCAGTTTAGAGCCATCGCCTACACACGAAATTTCGTGTTGTTTCTAAGATAAGCCACTTCCAATTTTTAAGGTTGAATTGATGTGTCACGCCCACTTATCTAATGATATAATACTGTGAATTAAAAAATTCATTTATTGGGTAACTACTATAAAGAAAAATGTGCTTGAAAAATTTGGCGACACTAACAATTCTATTTCAGCCGATCAGTCGTATAAAACCGTGCATCATATAAAAACAGTTCAGTAATCAAAAAAAAAAAAAAATAATAATAATAATAGTCGAAAACTCCTTTTATATTACTTTCCCACATATTTCTAACAAGTAGCCTTTCTCGTTAAAACCGCTTGGCACTCAATGTGTTAATATGCCAGAGATACACAAGAGTTCTTCGTTCAACAATAATTGTGGGAATGTTTTTTATATGTTTCTAGTATTGAATACTGCAGTTTATGCGTGGCGGCGGAATCCTTTCAAATCCGTTACCAAAGCGAAGCAATAAAGGATAACTGAGAGAATAAAAATTGGAAAGAATTGAATTAGATATTATCATTCATTTTTATGTTTCCCAAAGAGAGACACGGGGCGTAACACTTAAAATATATGTTACTAGACATGCATGTGCTAGTGAGTCCAAGAGTAAAAAAGAAATACCTTATTTCATATAAAATAGTATTAAGCGTAGGGTTTGAGGCTAAGCGAAAGAATATGCCAAGGATTATTCTCTGGCTTACAACGGGAGAAGTTCAATAGAAAACATCACCTTTAATGCCACCGCACATAGGCACTTTAACACAAAATACACACAAACTTACTTAGAAACACCAATTTTTCCAAAAGTTCGTGTACGTGATATTTCTGGTCTTATACAAGCACGCTCTTTTCGTTGTTCCGGATGACGAATCCAGTCGTCCCAAAAACTAAGAACACAATTTTTTCATAAAGTATTTTAAACTAACTTTTTAGATACTCACGATTTAGGCCATTTAACAGATAACTCTTGCCACAATTCTTTGGTTAACATCCAACCAAGACCAGGAAAGAAATCTGTACGATATAAAAGTTCAGGCTTTGAGGGTTCAACAAATTTGGCTTTGCCATTATCATTCCAGGCAGAAACACACCTATTGTTAATAAATAATTTAAATAAGAATTAAATAACTAGTTTTCTAGTAAACTAAACGAATCAAAATTCTACCATAATGAGCGATCCTGCTTCAATAACATGTGGGTGCCCAAAAAATATTCATAAAAATCAGGGGCTATATTTAAATCATCTTCGACAATAACAACAAATTCGTAGCCCATTTGGAATGTGGTATTTAGCGCCCAACCATAGTGGCGCGCTATTTTATAGTAACCTTTGAATTTCTTTTCTTTCGGTGGTACAAATATATCAGATTGGTCGGGTTGTTCGATAAGCGTAAGTTGAGATTTATAAGAGAGTATAGTATTTCTGGTAGCTACATCACCGCAATCCTTTAAAATGAAAGAAACAAACACAATTTAAATTAAAAAAAAAAAAAAAAAAACAATTGTTTTTTATATATATTCACCTGTGATACAATAATGGGAAATTGCGCTGCATTTGGGCGATATTGCACTAAATTATCAAGGCATTTTTTAATCGATACGCGATTACAAGCAAACACCAATATAGGAATGACTGGCTGCCCATTTGGTAGACGTGCTTTGGCTGTAGCTAACACTTTTGGAATATTTGGTGCAACTGTTGTTGTCGCTGTTGGTTGCTGCATTATTAACTCAATATATGCTGCTGCAGTTTCTTCTGCTTGTGGTGGCTCTTGTAAGCTCAATGGATGATCGGGTGGTAATGCTACAATACCAATGGGGTGCTGTGTTAGTTCTGTTTGTGATTGTTCTTGTTGTGGTTGTTGCGGCGGTTGTTCTTGTTCAGTTGGAAATTTTACTTTTAAAATACCTATTAGATTTCTCATTAATTTTTCATTAATTTTATATTCTTCATGCGCACCTTTTTCCAATTGCATAAGTTTTTGAGTCAAGAGATTTGGTTTCAAGGATAATGTACTATTGTTACGTAGTAGAAAATAATATGTTACATAAGTCCATGTTATGAGAAACCCTGCGATGATAAGAGCCTTGCGTGAACGCATTTTTATAGCGCGAAAATGTAGGTGGGAATTTACATTAATACCAATTACAATTAGTTGGGCAAAAGAAGCAGAAACAAAAAAAAAAAAAAAGCTAAGTAAATAAATATTGTTTTTTAGTTTTTGAATGAAAGTAAAATTGACTGAGTGATTTAAAAATTGCTGTGCTTCCAATAAAATAAAGATATGTTCTGGTTCTTTTTCTAGTTAATAGCAAGTAAATATGAACAGCAGCTACTATTATTGCGTTAATTTATATAAATTTTAAGATTTTTTTTGTTTGGATTTGTCACTGTCGACAGTTTGTCTTGGACTTTTGTTGATTTTTCTTGTAGTTTTCCTGTTTTATCGTAGGTGTAGTAATATTATCTATCAATTATGTCCTACATTTGATTTTACCATTTTTTTGTTTTTTTTGTTTTTGTCTTTTAGTATTTTATCAAAGCAAAATAAAAAGGTAAGAGCATTAAAGTGTAGTTTTCTTGTTAGATTTTTTTTAGAGATAGTAAATTTCAGTATTTTAAAATGATAAACGTAGCTAAAGGAGTTATTGGTATTGTTCGAGTGGTTATTCTGCTAATGAGATTGGTTTGTTATTTCAGTGAGATTCTGAGCTGTTATTATTCTATATATATAATTGTTGAGATTATAATCATTCGAGTGCACGATTCCAATGAGATTCAAATTTTAGATGCAGCAGAAAACTTCGTCGAATTTCTGAAAAAATTGCAATCAAAAATTTATTAGTAAAGTATAAATTCAATAGTAGATAAATAAAAAGGATAGTAGCAACTGACAAATTTTTTCGAATATCACGTCTAAAATAATTTGAAATGCAATGCAAATTTTTTATAGGTATTTTATTACTTTTTCTTTAGAATTTTAATAATTATTCTATTTTTTTTTCGTTGAAGCAAAAAAAATTTCGAATAGAAATAATAATGATAATGTCACTTTCGTGCTTAATTTTTAATTTATTATTTTATAATGAAAAAAAATAAATAAATTTGGTAAATGTAAGTACGTAGATATCTATTATAAATTATCTGTACACAATCATATATTGATAGTACACAATAACTTAATTTTGTTAATTTATCTTTTATAACAAGATAATTTAAATACATAGTTGTAGATATAGATAAATTGTTGTATGTTTGTAGGTTTATCGTGTAAAATATAATTTTTGTTGAATATTACCGGAGATAAATTAATAGTGAAATTCAAGCGGTTATAAAACTGCATGAAACTGATGCCCAATCATAACATTAAATATTTAAGTTTACAGCCTTTATCTGATTGTTCTAAGAAATCAGCATGGGCTAAAGCATGGTCTAAGTAATACATTCACCGCTACCATAATTATATTTCAGTTCATGAATATACATTTCATAATGGGAATATCAGTTAGACGATGAAATCATTGGAAGTCAACGCTTCTGACAAGAGCATTTGCTCATCGAGGCGATAAGATGATAATCGGTGGGAAGAACAATGGTTTTTTAAAGCTATATTTTGTAAATACCAATCATAATATTCAGCTCTAATTTAGGTAAATTTTAAGCAGAAAGTTTCGATTATTAGGAAAAAACATTAGGTATACAAACTTATGGCATAAAGTAATAAGCAAAAAGATAAAAATAAAAATTCAATTGAAAATGACTATTATACACTGCCATAGCTACTTCCCAAGAAAATTAAGATGGCAAATCACCATAATTTCTAATATTGTGCATACACTTTTTTTTACTCATATTTAAGTAGTATTTTAATAACTGGGGAAAAACGACCTCTCTATACACTCTCACTAGCTCAAACATTATTTAATTTTTGTAAACTATTCCAATTTGCATAAAATCAAATTCTAGTAGTGTATTTCTATCACTTACCAATATCTTTCTTTTCCTTTATATATTTTCGAAGCATTTTATTGATCACGCAATTAACCTTTGCGAAATGTATTGTTCCATTAAATGTTGAAATGACATCGATTTCATTCATTCAACGCTTTAGTAATTAGCATCTTTTTGCAGCGGCTCCATATATTATATCGTTTATTTTCCGTCATAATTTAAACTGATGTTAGCTAAAGCAGAGCTGATGTTAAAGTAAAGCGTGTATGTGCGCCCACAACGCGTGTTTTACTTTTATTACTTTATAATGATTTTCTACGCCAGCGATTTATTTAATAACAATGAGTCTATTGAGTCCAATGCACAATTTGTTTAGATCTTAATCTAGTTACTGCTTCCAAATTCTGCCCTGATTTCGTTCACTCCGATTTAAAACTTACACGTTTTTCGTTTTTCTCCCTCGGTGCAATTTTTCTTTTTTGTCTCGACTGTTTTATTTTCCTTTTATTATTCAGCTAATTTGATTTCTCTTCCACATCATCTACAACAGTAACAACAAATAATTTAATTAGCTTATTTTGTTTATATTACATCGTTTCTTACTCGGAAATATCAAAGGGTGAGTGTATTCGTGTCGTTGTTGCAGCATATTTTATTACTTATCTCGACCATTCGATTTGCAATCCAAACTAGTTTTATATTTCACCAAAAATTTTGCTTAACATGTATGTTCTTAAATGTTTAATAATTAAATTCGGTCCGCAGTGAAGAAGATACAAAGCTATGAAAATATCATTAAAAAATTTTCTGTATGTTTTTTTTGTCTCAGCTGTTGGAACTGTCAAAGTGAAATGTAGTGCTGCCATATGTAACGAAAATCTCGCGGAATAATAATGGCTTAACCTTTATATGGCATATGCAGCTGAATGGAAGTTTGTAGCATGTATCGTTGTCTCATTCTGTGTGTTTGAACTTTATAGTATAAAGGTGTTACATTTTGTGAACATTTACATTAGATTTAGCTGCAACTATGAATGCCACAAACTTTATCTTCTGTTCAGCTCTTTAAGAACATAGATTAGCAAATTATTTATATAAGAAAACAACTCAATAATCATTTTTCAGGTAATTAAAAAGGGATTCTCGAAGAAAAAGTGTATTTCTTTTGAAGTGCTTCAATTACCAAACTATTTTTGATACTTTCAAAAGAACTGAAACCGCTTTCCAGAAAAAGCCAACTGCATGGACCGAAACAAATGGAAATCCGAAGGAACCGTGTCTGGTGAATACAACAGGTGAGACAGTGTTTCTCAGTTTACTCCAACCAAGTATTTCCTAACCTATTATGCAATGTGTTGTTTAGCGTTGCTATCTAGTAGTTTGTCGTATCTTTTGCTCACTCGGTTCAAACGTATTAATTGGAGTGATGGTTTCGGATGGCTTAAGCAACAATTGAGCAAGAGTGTATCTTCGAAGCTCATATGGTCGACGGGCAGTAAAACGAAATCACACGAAAAAAATTTATTTTTTTTAAATCTCATTAATTTACTTATGTTCATATGTCCCATAGCATCGGGGAATACAAATGTGAAATTTTAAAATTCATTATTGGTTGGATACTTAAATTTATTATTATTTAGGACTTTTGCAACAGACATAAAATAGTTTCATGATAGTTTTTAGGAGACTATGAAAATTAAATCTATAGGTTAATTTTCAAAGTCATGACTTAAGTTCATGTTAATTTCGTTATTTGAAGTTATATATAAGCAGGCTTGATGAACAAATGTAGTCATCACAACAACAATGTAGAGACGGGCAAATCATCATTTGATATTATCGGTGAACATTACGTTACTACATTGCCGTACTTAGCTTCTCATTTGAAATATGTTATACTGACCATTTTATATTTTCAGTCATTCCAGATTGAACGTATCAAAAAAAAACCAAATCTTGGCCTGGTCATTTTAGATTTGCTTCAAACTTTGTCCCTGGTTTTATTTTAGACCAAACCCAACAAAAAGGTATACAAAAAAATTTTGGTACGGTTTTCATCGGAGTTGCCAGAGCGAACCAAATCTCCGAAATTTACTATATCGATTCACAGAATCGTCCATAACTCAGTGATTATACTACCGACATGCATGTATAAGGAACCGTTGGAAAGGAAATAAGGGCTACAAAATGTAATATAATTTAATTTATATATTTTTTATTCGCGTGAAGAAAACGGTCAGTTTCTTAGTACTGAATATCTTCTTTTCTCAGCGTTACAGTCGTGGGTGGATCACAGCTTCCACAACTAAACTTCTGCAACGATTTCTATCTATTGCCGCAGCTTTTCCATTTTCGGTATGTACCTCTTTTTTACATAGCTCGATAGCTCTCTGACTCAGCCATCTTAGTCTTGGTATTTTTATGAATCGAACGATGTTCTCAAATATATTTAAGTATTCACTATTAAAACGAATGTGAATTTCGCATTCGCATTCGCTGACCACAGGGCAAACAAATTTTATAGTTTCCTTACGAAGCGTAGGAGCAGATTTATCTCATATGTTTTTTTTATAGTCCTCATTTTAAATCGATAGGAAAGTGTAGGTCTAATAAGAGTTTTATACAAGAATAATTTTTGTTTTCGAAAGAGTAGTCCGAACTGAAAAAGATGTATGTAAGCAATGATTCCCTTGTTTATATACCATGGCATAGTTAGGTGAGAACAAAGCGATTGCGCTAGGTATTGCATAAAGCACTAGTGTCGAAACAGATTGCGTATGGGGTCAGTAATAATTTCACTCGATGGATTCTAAATTTGCTAAGTGACCGTTCTATCCGTGTTGTTACAGACGATATTGCTTTGAAGGATCGCTCTATTAATACGAGAACTGACTCAGAGCTCGGACCTCTCTACAACTCTTCGCGCTTTGTCTTTATCATCATGCTTATGTCATTGACTAATAACTCATTCATATACCGGTCCAAAACACCCTAGCTCTTTAGAGATTGAGAGAAAAAGGCATGCTATGAATGAATCACTCAACAATGATCTTAAATTTAAGAGAAATTTCAATTAATCCAGAAGGGGTTTGAAATTTAAACCAAAAAGTTTAGAATCTAGTATAAAAAGGATAAAATTCATAAAAGAAATTTAGAAACAATTTAGTGTCTCATTATCAATGAGCGAGTTTACTTTAATAGCCGAAATATGGTATTTATTTAATGTGTAAATTTAAATTGGTTTGATTTTATAAAAACACCGGATAATCTCGGATATTCCGTGTTAATTGAGGTACACGTTTTTTATAGTTTTTTGGGTGAAATTTTATTTTAAATTTATCGATGGTTAAGCTCACAGATGTGTTAAGTACCACAAGTGTATGGAAATTTACGGAAACGCAAATTCAGTGTCACAAAAGTCTTTAAGTACTAAACACAGATTTCAACTGCGTCTTGAGCAGCTATTATTGGTTTGCGACTTACTACATCTTTACAATGGACAGGTAATATGTTGAAGAGTTCGGAAGTGCCGTTAGTTTATTTTAGTGAGCTTAACCATCGATATATATTTTTTACAATGATAGTATTAGGTATTCATCATGTGCATAAGTTTATGTGGAAAAAGTATAAGAACGGAATAATTTTGCCAGAAAACAATGAACAATACCAATGGATTTCAAATTTTATAATTGTATAATTAATTTCATATTTTCTGTTACAAGGTTCTCTTAGATGTTTCGAAGCATCGTTTGCTAGTTTGTTATCCGGGATAATGGAGGTAATTACGGTTAATAAAAGCAAAAAAAACCTTTACTTCTCTTCATCTTTCCTGGATAATTGATGTTCCCGATTAATCGAGTCCCAGATAATCAAGGTAACACTGTGTTTTAATTCTACTTATATATAGTGAAATGTATCAAATTTTTTTTTGTTTAAACCAATCAGTTTGAAATCTAAGCTCAACTCAGTATTTTCTCTTCTTTAACCCTCTCAGGATTTTTGTACACATATGTATGTGTATATGAATTTTCTTGGCTTTGATTTAAATACCAACAAAACAATTTTGTTTTTGACGCTTTTGTTGTTTTTTCCTCTATCTTTTGGCACCTATTTTGTTATAATTGAAGCATAAACTATCAAAATTATTGTGGCGTTTATAGGACAACCTCAAGTTTTTTTTTATTTTTTTATTTTATTTTATTGTGCTCTCGAAGTCGTTGATTTCAAAAAATTATTAAAAATACTAAATAATAAAAATATGTGTAAAAAAAATTTCTTATGTAAATAGAAACATAAATTGATAGAAACATATATTGTGTAAGTCGGAGTATTTTAAAGTTCCCCTAAAGTTTTTTCTTACACATATGTACTATATGTATGTGTACATCGCGTTCACCTAAGCCTGGACAGGTAAAAATTCGTGAATACCCTTTTTGACTATTTGGGAGCTCCTACACCGAAAAAAGGAATTTGTGAAAAAGAACAAAATAATCAGGGAAAATACCGTTTAGTCCCGTAATTTAGAAATTTAATATAATTTGATGGATAAACTGCAAACATTACAGCCCAAAACTTCATTATAACAGTTTCAGAAAGGAAAATATTTAAAATGGCCTGGAAAAAATTGAGTTGGTAAAAAATACTGAATTATTATTGACATATCCTATAATCGGCAATTAAAAATTACAGGGCAAACTGTAAAAATTGATGAAATTTTCATGTTTCATTGCTTTCATTTTTAGATCACACATTTACTTTGTTTTATATATCAAATATTTATCTATATCTCACTATGCTATATATTACCAGAAGCTAGTAAGATTTGGGATCTTTAAATGAAATTTTTAATATTTTTTTAGCAAAAGTCTTTAACTTTGGGTGTCCATTTCATAATTGTATCGAACAGTTTTCCAAAAACCATTGAAACCTAAACACCATCTTATTTTCAATCAACCTAGAGTCATGAAGATAGCTGGTGGAGTTGCTTGCTTTTGGTCACTGCGATTTTAAAGTAAACATAGGGAAGAGAAAAAAATATTCTATGACTCTGCAATTATGGCTGATTTTTGATATTATTATGTTTAGTAAAGCATCACACTGTAAAAATTGATTTGAAACTCCAATAATATTAACTGTATTGTGAAGTAAAATGAGCTTATTCATTCATAACTTTTATTGATACATTGTGCATATTATAAATTAAACTCAAGAAAATTATTGTTTGATCATAATCAATTATTACAATTTTTCGTTTGCTATCCGGCAAGACAAAGTAAAACTGGAATTATTATCGAAATCCAATGAATTATTACAGAATATTTTTTTCCGTGTTAACATAAAAATCAACTTCCCGATTTCTCGGGAATGAATGGCTTAAGTTTTACGCCAAATGCACTAAAGCTTAACATTAAAACCAAATCCGGAGTCGTGTATTACAGCTTGAAGTAGTCTAAAAAGTGGTCTGTAGCCTAGTGGTTAGTGTGTTGGACTGCTAGGCAGAGGTGCCCGGGTTCATATCTTGGCACGCTCAAAAAATCAAAAATAGAAAATAAAATTTTTTCTACATGGCACCACCTCTTGGCTGGCAATGTCAAACCTCCTAGATTAAAAAAAATGCCTATGAAAAGCTTTTCACTTCGGCGTTCGGATTCGGCATTAAACTGTAGGTCCCTTCGATTCGTGTACAAATATAACTCACACAACATGAATGGATGCGAAAAGCTCGGCCATGGCCCTCTGAAAATAAACTATGCCAGCGAAAGGCAGAGACGTGAATCCAACACATTTGCAGTTTGGTTCAGTTCAGCGGTTTATGGTCTCTTTGAATTTCTGGATCAACCATAAACATATTCCAAGTGTAATTAGTCCTGATTCTCGCAATACTTAAAATCAGTAAACCGAAAATGGAACAGATTTCTACTAATGATTTAAGTACTTTCAAAATACAACCATATTAGGTTACTACAGTCGACCTGGCAGATATATTGGGAGTATGACTGTATAAACTCGTAATTGTGACTAACTTCATATCTATCATACGCGCCATTTTTTTGACATTGACAGCTATTCTATCTCGAAGAAGAGCGCCAAAAATACTATAAGAATTGATCTGTCAAATAATTTTCATAATTTTACAAAAGTGTTTTGCTATAGCTGAAAATGTCGAATTTCGTGCCAACAAAACAACATTTGCGGGAAGTTTTAATTTGCTTCTTCCATTTACAGAAAAACGCAACTGAAGCACATCGTTTACTCACTGAAGCTTATCCTGACTGTGCTATAGACGTTAGAATGTGTCAGGTGTGGTATGCCCATTTCAAAAGTGGTGATTTTGATGTTGAAGACAAGGAACGTTCAGGCGGCCCGAAAAAGTTCGAAGATGAAGAATTGAAGGCATTACTCGAAGAAGATTCATGTCAAACGCAACAAGAACTTGCAGAATCTTTAGGAGTTGATCAATCAACCATTTCTAAACGATTAAAAGCATTGAGAATGATTCAAAAGCATGGAAATTGGGTACCGTACGAATTGAAGCCGATAGACGTCGAACGACGATTTTTCACATGTGAGCTGCTGATTGAACGACAGAAACGAAAGAGTTTTCTGCATCGTATTGTGACTGGCGATGAAAAGTGGATACGTTTCGATAACCCAAAGCGTAAAAAATCATGGGGACCGCCGGACATGCATCAACATCAACGGCAAAGCCGAACATCCATGGATCCAAGCTCATGCTGTGTATTTGGTGGGATATGAAAGGTGTCGTGTATTATGAGCTGTTGAAACCGAATGAAACGATCACTGGCGACCGCTACCAACTACAATTGATGCGTTTGAGCCGAGCATTAAAGGATAAGAGGCCAGAAGATGAGAATAGACACGACGAAGTTATTCTTCAGCACAACAATGCTCGGCCGCATGTTGCAAGGCAACATTCTCCGTATTCTCCAGACATTGCTCCTTCGGATTACCACTTGTTCCGATCGATGACACATGGCCTGGCTGAACAGCACTTCCGTTCTTTCGAAGAACTCAAAAAATGGGTCGATTCGTGGATAGCCTCAAAAGATGAGGAGTTCTTTCGACGCGGAATCCGTATGCTACCAGAAAGATGGGAAAAGGTTGTGGCTAACGATGGCCAATACTTTAAAGAATAAATTTATAATCACTTTTTCACAATAAATGTCCAAATTACGAAAAAAATACGAGTTTATACATACTCCCAATATAAGAGGCCAAAACTAAACAGCTCGCTACCTAAGTACTGTATCAACAATAGCTAAAGTACTTTCATGAAATCTCAGAGATTGAGTTAGTAAGACTAAATAAATGAAATAGTTTCATTGTTTGTTTTATTTTTTTTTTATTCTATTAGTTAAGTTCAAGTTTTCATTTATTTATTTAATTATTTATTTTTTATTTAACATTAGTTTGCTTAAAACGTTAAACTTAGAAGACTAGTAATGCTTAAAGATAAAAAAATGTATACGCTTATTGGGTTAATTAAGGGGGTTATGTATTGCGAAAACTACACATATCTATCTACTACTTTCATATTTAATACACAAGTAGTACAAAATATATTTAACTTAAACTTAGTATCAGTTTAAATATGTGGAACAACTATTAATTAATTTTTTTTTTTCATTTTATGCTATTCAGTAAAGTTAACATCTGCCAGAATTAATTAATGAAAAATGTACTACTAAAATTCCATTTCATATATATTTTAGTACAATTTATGATTAGTATTTTTAGTTATTTGTTATTATTAAATTAATTTATTTGAATGGCAGTTAATTAGTTATGTTATACATATTTATTTTCGCAAAATTTATATAACTTATAATTAAGGATTATTTATCGCTTATTTTAACCTGATATTCTCGTCTTCCTTTATTTGTTGTTTTTATTGTTTTAAAGATTTACACATTTTTTATTCGCCTGGGAAAGTTATTATTATTTTTTTTATTTTTTTTTGTTTTGTTTTGATAAAATTTAAAATTTAAAAAATTTATAATTTCTTCTTTTTCCATTACTTCTTTACAATCACTCAAAATATTTACATAAATTTACAGAATAAAGCAATGGGCAAAAACAAAGCTAAACTCGCAAATATACTCATGGAGGCGGTAACGGTAGTGGCAGTGGAACTTATCTGAGCCTGACTCAGTTCCTTCTCATCAACAACAAAGGCAGGTACCGCCGACAATGGAGTTTGTTCGTAATTTTTCATAGCTTCCGAGAAATGACCGCGACTATTGCGAGCCAAACGTTGATTCGCCAATTTCAATTCACGTAATTTCTCTTCCAATTGTAGTACTTCATCTAAACAAAAAAATATTTAGGGATGAAAATTTTATAAATTGTAATATAATGTAAAACAAGAAAAAAACTATCGATTAAAGAATCGGAATTTCACTTACTGCGATTAACACCTTCAATATCATTAATTTTGATAAACATTGCTAGTGAAATCTCATATACTTTGTTCGTATCCATCAGACCCTGGCTGAGTGCATCGGATGTATCACGTCTTCTGCGTCCATAACCGATTTGTCCATTCGAGCATTGTGTGCCCAGGCATTTGTCCAGACAAACATTGACAGTAGCTCGAAATTGTACATATGAAGAGTCAGGAAATTTGAATGCTTTAAACTTGGCATTCAGTGTATCACCATCGATGGTATTGAAATTTTCGAAGAGATAAGGATCTACTGTGCAACTATTTGAATAAAATGTAGGTATGCATGCATATTAATAATTTTTTTTATTAGTAATTCAAAGTGAATTATAATATGGAACTTTATCATACCCTTTAAAGATGATTGTCTCAGATAATAAACGTGTATCGGTTACTTCTAAATAATTTACTCCCAAACCATAAACAGGCGCTGAATCCCGATCCAAATTAATTTCCATTGTTAAGGGTGTTCCAGGTGTTACGGTTAAATCGCCGGAAACTCGTTTACCATTTTGACTGACACCAATCGATAGGCGTGGTTCCGGAGCACGTTCGGTTAGTGAGGTGGTGATTTCCAAATCTCTATTAAATTAAATAAAATTGGTTTTTATTTGATTTATTTGATTATCTAGCAGTTCAATCCTTAAGAAACATATGTTAAGTTATTCACTACACCTAAATTACTAAATATGCCCTAATCATAGCAAAAGCTTTAAATATCTAGGAGTAGCTCATGAGCCGAAATTTCAATGGGAAGCAAACATTCCAGATAGGGCACCGAAAGCCTTTTGGGCTCCCTACTCTTGTAAGAGGACCTTAAGAGCAAGATGAAGACTCTAAACTCATATCATCTCCTGGCTCTATACATCAGTGGTTGAGACGATTCTTATTTATTACCCCGTCTACCGGTGGCCAGCTACTGCAGAGGCGGTCAATCTGAAACACCTGCAAAAAGCCAGAAGAATGGCAGTCATATAGGTTATTGGGGCTCTCTGCATCACCCTAACTTTTGGTTCAGCAACAAGCTTAAGCCTTTAGTACCAGATCCAGCGCCATATCTCACTTGGCACATGCCAAAATTCTAATTCAACGTATGTCTGTACCAACAAACATAGACTATATCTGCTCTACCCTTAATTTATATAACATTGTTTTCCACTCACATCTCCAGTAGAGCGAAATGGTTCGAAGACAAGGTGATCGCTGGAAATTCTATTGAAATCGACACAGATGGTTCTAAATTAGAAGTCAGAGTCAGTTGTGGCATTTTATCTAGCAAGACAGGTTTTTAACCCTCCTTCCACCTGCCTGACCACTTCAACATCTTTAAGGCGAAAATAATGGTAAAATATCAAGCGTCTAAGTGGCTGATTTGTGGCGATTAAATCATTGCATCAACATTGACAGCCAAGCAGCAATCAAATCTGGTGGTGGTTGTGTTTTCACTACATCAATGGTGGTTCTTGAGTGCCGATCTTCCCTCAACTTTTTATCAAATTATTCGCAGATTCATTTATATTGGGTATCTGGACTCTTGGATGTCCCAGGCAATTGCAAGACTGACGATTTATCCAAACGCAGCTCGTTGTTTCTCGATATTCCACCCAATTACATATATTTCATAACGAAATATGTCCCCATAAATAAAAATAAAAAACAACCCAAATTATGAAATATCACCCCAATTCACGTCAAAATTTTGTTTTGTTTGGTTTCCATACATATTATTTAAAGCCTTTTTTCATTTTTTTTTTAGCCGTTTTTCATTAGGGACAAATTTTATGCTCAGGAACCATAGAAATAGAACATGAAACTCTTATAACTTTTATATTTTTATAAGGGTTAAAAATGATGATCAGAAGTAAAGACTTTTTAAGAGTCTTTCAAGAGTCTTGTTTTAAAAGTCTTTGAAGACTCTTATTTTTAAAAGTCTTTGAAGACCACTACTTTTTTTATTTCTACTCCTATTTTCTACTTTGTCCTTGTACTTGTTTCTACTACTATTTTCCTTTACTATTGTCCTGTGATCTTTTCCTAATTTGAAATTATTTTTATAATTTTTCAATTGTATAGGGGGTAGTAGAAAAAGTAATTGAAAAGGCAGTAAAAATATTATATTATATTATAAATAGCTGAAAAAGTAGTTGTAAAAGTAGTTAAAAATGTACCAAAAAACAGTTAAAAAATAGTAGAAAAAGAACTAGAAAATAGTGATAAAAGGTAGTAGCAGAAAATAGTAAGAAATATGTAGTAGGAAGACTTTTAAAATAAAATTTTTCAAAGACTTTACAAAATAAATAAAAATTTATAAAACTTTTAAAAAAATAAGTCTTCAAAGATTTTTAAAAATAAGTGTTTTGAAGGACTCTTAAATGCTAACTTTTATATAAAAGTTTAAAAAGACTCTTAACTTTTATTTTCATAATTAAAAGTTAAGAGTAATTTTAAACTTTTACCTACTTTTTAATATAAAAGTTTGCAATTTGACTTAACTTAAAAAATAAGAGTTAGAGAATTAGGAATACTGTATAGAATTTTGTGTATATTAATTCACAAAAAATAATAAAATAAGCGTAGGAGATAGATATTTATAAGCTACACATAATTCTCAAATTTTTTAAACATATTTTATTACTTTTTTTTTACTTGATACCTAGGTGCTTTTGTGTATTCATTACTTTTTATTACGCCTTTAAATTGAGCAAATAGCAATATACTGCCAAACAAATAGAAACACCACAAATTTCCTTTAATTTTGTTCGTAAATGCAGAGAGTTCTAACAGTTTGCCAACCTTTTTTTTCGGGAACTGTTTTCTGGTGATAATTTTGAACCGATTTGTCAAGTAATTATGGAATAGTTTATTCTTACTGCGGAATTTTAGTTAACTTTTTAAAAATCCAAGGATTGGTTTTTGGACAAAAAAAAGTAAAAAAGCGAAAAAACGTAATTTTCCCTTTATTTTATTCGTACCATTTCATCTTTCCACAATGTGTTATTGGACCAAAAACCTTTGTCATTGAAGTCTATTATCTTTATGGAATTAAAACCAACAAAGTTTTCAAACAATACCATCTTCTCGAAAGACAGGCTCACGGTAAGAAAAAAATAGAGGAAACTACATTTTTTGAGTCTCCTTTTTAAGGCGATTCTGCCCCTTGTAGAGCTACTGAAGTCAACTGACAGGTGTAGAATATTCGGGGGATATTTGTGCACTTATAGTACATGGAAAAAAAATTCAGAAATGGTCAAGGTTAACACTGATTTATACCACAATATTTCAAAAGACATAAGTTTGGTTTTTGGTACAAAGTAGAGGGTTAAGGTTAAACTTCCTCATTACTACTTGACTAATCTGTCCCAAATTGTCACTAAAAACAGTTCCCGAATTTGGCAATATCTTTTTAAAACTGTGAAAACTCACTTCATTTACAAACAAAATTAAAGGAAATTTGTGGTGTTTCTAATGGTTTGGCGGTATACTGTACTCTCTGGAACTCGCCAACGTATTTGTTGAGGACATGAACCTCCTTGAATTCGACTGTGGATAATTGCGATGTTGGACGGTGTAATCAACTTCCTTTGATACGTAATTAAATTCTAGTAATCAATTAACAACTATTTTATTTTATACCAGTATTTAATAATAATTTTGATCGATCGAATAATTATGAGCGCAAAAAAGAAAAAAAAACTAATATTATTTTTCACTTATGTAAGCACATTTCCACTTTACTTTCTATAAATTATTGGAATTATGCTATTAATACGCATACGCCCTTCTAAGGTTCGTCGTCTATCTATTGCTTCTACTATAGAGTGTAATTACTTTATGAGTACCAGTTACTTGTTGCTATTCTACATATACAATTAACAAGTGCTCAGCAGCAGCAAAAGCCGGAATAATGATGGTAGTTGAGTTATGTTTATGCTTTTACATGCAACATGACATTTTATGGCATTTGTAATGATTTATGAAAGCGATTCTTATACATCTTAAAATGATTTGTGGGATATCTATAGTTAAAATTGCCTAGTAGGTACGTATCTGGTAGTACTTAAATTGATAGGAAATTAGCGTAGAAAATTCATAAAAATGATAAATGTTATAAATTTACATGAAAAAATGTATCAAGGATTATATAACGCAAATAACTTTGGCATAAAATAGTTAGTTAGTAAACTTGTTTTGAAATTTTATACAAAGAAATAATTTAAAAGAGGTACGAGTAAATCGTTTATGGCCGAATATAAAGTCCTTTCCACTATATTTTTGATTTGTATGTACTATGTCTGCATTACCAAGCTTTGAAAGCATTGGTGAATCAAAGAGTATGGCAACGCTTTAGTTTCCCCATTCAGAGAATAATGAATGAAAAAAATAGAGGGAAGAGAAAAGCGGGAACTAATTTAAATGTTTGCTATGAATTGAATAAGGTCATAATCGGCAGAAAAGCAGGATGGCATCAAATCACGTAAAACATCAGCCAATAAAATAGTTGACTAATAGATTCGAAGTGTGGCTTTTGAACAACGTTTTGTGTTGTCTCAAAGAATAAATATAGTTAGAAATCGTACCATCTCTTATAAGCTTTATCACTCGGTGTTGAATACGTTACAGAAATTTCGGTTGTTTTGGCTCCTTCCAATAAATGCAACTTTTATATTGATTTATAGAGATCTATGAATTACATAATATTTTGGACAAAAACTAAAATAGGTAGACGGTAAAACGGTGGAACAATCTGCCACAAAAGCTTCATAAACCTATGTGAAAAAAACGTACTAGTACAAAGTTAGAGTTTTTTTTAAATTTTAGTTTTGATTAAACATTCAGATCAATCAGTTGGAAAATGCCGCTTTCTCCCGGACCAGAGTTAGCATATTTGGTCCCGCATAGCCCTGGATCTCCTCTGGATTATTAATAAATGTGCTAGATTTGAAAAATTGTAAAAGAGAACACAGAATATAGCATAATGGACGTAAAACTTGTCTGAGTGATGCATTCTTGAACACTTTTTTTGCAGTTCCAATAAAAAAAAAAAAAAAAATAGCGGAATACCACCTTGATCAAAAAGTTTCCGGAATTTATTCAGAAAATAAAAAATACAAGTTTATTCATCTAAATCTATATTATCCCCTTCAAAGTAATCCCCATCGACTGCAACACATTTATGCCAGCGCTTGATCCAATCCACGGTTTTCGGTATGTCCATCAGTGCTTCCTGCGATTTTTCTATTACTTCGTCTTGGCTGCTGAAACGCGTTCCCCGTAATGGGTTTTTAACTCGATTGAGCAGAAAGAAGTCACAGGGAGCCAAATCAGGTGAATTCTCGTCAAAATATTACGAATAATGATGACACTGTGCGACGGTGCGTTATCCCAAATCATTAACCAAACCAAGACGGAAACCCAAATCATTAACCAAAATGTCTTGGATGGATCCATAGGCAATATTCAAGTCCTCCGCTATCTCTCTGATTGTTAATTTGCTGTTATTGACCAAAATTTCTTTTACTTTATCAATGTTTTCGTTGGTTTTCCATGTCGATGGTCTGCCACTGCGTTCATCATCTTCGATTGACTCACGACCACTTTTGAACCGCTCGTTCCACTAGTAAACGACCGTTTTCTTTAGCAAATCGTTGCCGAAACACTTTTCCAACATTTCCAACGTTCGCGCACTATTCAATCCGTTTTTTACGCAAAATTGAATACAATACAATTTAATAAAATTGTAAAAAATCGCCAACACACACAGAGACAGATGTACTCTTGGCTACGTAACTTTTGCAAATGTCAAGCTATGACGCTAAGATTTAGAGGGAATATCAACAACAGCTTAACAAAAAAAAAAACAGAACTCAAATCGGAACGATGGGAGCGCCACACGGTGGTTATTCCGGTAACTTTTTGATCAAGGTGGTATATCGACAAAGTTTGTTGCTACCGTAAAAATCCTGAAAATTTATGCTACGTTTTGGCACTCGATGCAACACTACCATCCAACCTTGTCCCTTTGTTTGTTGCTGGTTGTGCGCTAGTTATTTGTGTTGCGTTGATTGGGCGTCTTATTTATAGAACACATGAGATGAAGCAAAGAACCGATGTCGACGCCTTTGTTCTCTTGTATGTGGTTGATCTCCATATGAAAAAAATCCGATTCCAACGCTTCATGCGCTCTATGTATTAGGACGTTACTTTCGATTCTGATTTAATATTTTTTACAGAGCAATAAAAGATTGCAATTAATTGAGGCTATAAATCACAAATGAATTATAATTTTTCATTGCAGTTATTAAATAACATATTCCAGAATAAAAAATGTAGTAAGAAGTCTTTTTTTTAATCGCCCATTATTCATTTAGAAAAGTTTTTTTGGAGTCAAGGGAATGCAATCTTTTTTTGAAGTGATGTGAATGCTAATTTTATGACTTCAAATTCATGACTGCTTTGAAGTTACTTGAACTGAAGTTACTTGATGTCACTTGAAGTCACTTGAATACATTTGGAGTTACTTAAAATCAATTGGAGTCACTTGAAGTCTTTGGAATTAATTAGAGTCACTTTAAGCCAATTGAAGTCTCTTAGAGTCAATTGGGATTTGAAGTCAATTGGAGTCACTTGGAGTCAATAGGGATTTGTAGTCAAGTGGAGTAACTTGAATTTGGAGTCAATGGGGGGTTTGAAGTCAATTGGAATGTGAATCCAGTTTTAATATAGTATATGTTAATTAACATTTAAAATTTTTAACTATATATTAATAATTATGTAAGTAAAGCATTGTGACTTTTAGGTATTACAATTGAATTGAATGCATTCAGCTATAATTTTTCATAATAAGTCAAGCCAAAAAAAATAAAAAAAGTTCGTTTGCTCTCAAGATATTATTTCTCAAAAGACTGGCACAGAATTTTGGTCATATTACTCTGCCTGCGAAGATTTAAAAGCAATTGAGTCTGAATTCGACCGCAGGTCGTTAAGTTTTTTAAAAGTGTGGATATTTGTCGATAAGCTTCAGAATTGATATTTCCCATCCCTATAGAAATTAAATGCACCATTATTAATTTTTACCCATAACTTAGTTTCAGTTTGAGTAAAAATACTTCATAGTAGATAAATTATAAGCTTATTCTTTGAGCTTATTGAACTAATTGGATTGTTCGATTTCTTTCTTAATATATTAATATATTAATTTTAACTCTGCTTTAGTGAAAAGTTGATTGTTTTCCATTATTTGGTTAATTTATCATATAGAAAAACAATGGGCATATTTTCTAAATTACAGTTATTCATAAATTACAAGTTTTCCCAACACAAACTAAGAAAGAAAAATTTTAAAACGATTCGATTCGACGTAGCATGTCCATATAATATATTTAATATTAGACAACTCAAGGTCACCGCCTTACGCCCAAAGCGCAAGTGCTTAAATAAAAATTGTAACAAAATAAGAGCGTAAAAACTTTATATAAAAAAACGAAAAGAGAGAGGTCAGTGAATCCGTCTATAATCCGTAGTTGCTGTCATACATACATACATTGAAGCGTAAAAGTCGTTTATCAGTCAAAACTCTCGTATTCGTATACAAAAAACAAACGATTTTGACAGGTAAACGACGCTACGCTTCCAATTAGGTATGGTTGCTACATTTAAATATTACTCAGCGAACACTTTTCTGCATAGAATATGAAGTGCGAGTTTTTACTAACTCTCACAGTGAACACGTTATTCTGGGTGTTTCGCAACTGGAGTTGGGTAGTAATGATTCCATTTTCCATTAGGAATTAAATTCCATCTCCATTCCAATTACAAGGAATTGTAATTAGTACTTTTTCTTTTCAATTCCTTAGTAATGGAATTGATGAAAGTTTCAATACCATTACAAGGAATTGTAATCGGTAATTAAAATTATTAGGTCATGGTACGAGGTAATTGAATTGAAAAAATTATCGATTCCATTCCAGGGAATTGTATTTTGTAATTAAAAATATATCAATTCCATAAAGGAATTGAAAATGTAATTGATAGAAAGGAATTTAATATTTAAGAGCAATCAATTACTTTCCTGGAATTAAATTCAAATTTAGTTGGAATGATTCCTCGAAAGTAATTGATTTTTAGTTCAATTCCAATATAACAACCTAAACAATGTAAATTGAATGAGAATAGTGCGTTTGAAAAATGTAATTCTTTAGTTTTTGGTCTTAACTTGGACAGAAAAGCATGTCAATGAGAAATTCAACTATTCTTTACATATAACATTTAAAATCCATACTTACTCTGGTTCTTGAAATCCAGCTGGCAACACATCACGTCTCACTACCCCATGATGTTGCAACGACGATGATGATGATTGTTGTGGCACAACAATTCGTAGTCGGTCATGGCTAGTGGTTGTCGCATTCATCAAGACATTATAAACCGGACCAGTAGTGATGCATTTAACGCTGACAACTTCTTTGCCGTTATTACTTGATTCGATTATGATTTTGTGATAGTAAACTTTTTTACCCTAAAATCAAAGTTATTTAATTAAATATTAAAGAAAAAGAATCGCACGAAAGCGTCTAGAAATCACTTACCGTTAATTGATTTACCATACGCGTAACACCGCACTCATAGAAATCACTAAGCGATAAACGAAAAACGGCAAGTGAACCATTTATTTTTGGTTGGCAACGTTCATCAGGATAACCCTTAAGACCTTCCAAATAGATTTGTGGCTTCTCGTCGTTGATGCTGCTGGTGCTGGTGCTTGTGCTTGGGTCGAATATACCAATTTCAACGCGCATCAAATCCTCTGTGCAATGAACTTTGTGATTACCTGAAAATATTTAAGTTGTTATTATTTTTATGTTTTTTATTTTATGTTTTCAAATTTATCTATGTAAAATAAATTTTAATACTTTTAGATTTTATCGTAGGAAAGTTAAGACTAGATTGAACAGGATTCCAATGAACTAAATAACTACATAACCAAAGCGAAGCAACACAAAGACGGGCGCAGTGAGACAGACATGCAGACAGACAGGCAGATGATAACACCTTTTTGAGTGGCAATGCAGCTTCACGCTCTCAACTCTCAAATGGGAACAGCTCGCACACAGTATATGCGCGTAATTGTTATGGAAGTAGAACGCATTTCAATGTTTTTGCGGATTGCTTGAAGATGCTTTAAAATGTGCAACGCTGATGCTGATACTGACTGGATTTTTGTTGTTAAAAGGTTCTTATCCTTCTTTTTTCAGTATGCTGTGAATATGTGTTTATATGTTTCTGCATTTTATTCCTAACATATTTATTTTTTGTTGAGTGTTTTTTTTCTTGTATCATAAAAGTAGTTAATTTTAAAAAGATTGCATTGTGCCCAGTAGACACACTCACATAGTTTAGTTACCTAAAGTGCTAGTTCCATAAGTGGGTAAGTGCTGCCTGTACGTGAGTTGATCCCTGGGTAATCATTGTTTAATAGAGCATTTTTTGAGTTGTTGTAGATATATTCATATGCACGTATACTAAGCTTGGCATAGATTTTGTTTATGCTACCTTTTGCTATAAAATATCTACCAACAGACACCACGTACATTAATTTGATATTATTATTTTTTAAAATTTGATCGCTTGCATATTAACTTCCAGTGTATTTAAGAATGTGTAATTTCATTTAGAACAAGACAAGCAATTAGGGCCTTTGCGCATAAGCAAAAAAAAAAATATATATATATAAATGTGTGTTTGAGTGGTTTTGTTTTATATCTAAAATTATTGTTTTGAAATTGTTTGTGAAGCTAAAGTATGCATTAAGTTAATTGCTAGTGGATGTATAGTTTTTGCTTAACCAAACGTTTAAAAAATATATAACAAGTTGAAGTTGACGGATAAAATGGCAATCGTTGTTCTGAATATTCTGAAACTCAAGAACAACTGTTGTCCCTTTCCCCATAGCTGAACCGAATTTTTGGTTGGACTCTCTATATCAAGTGCAAACACTAATACATATAAACTTTATTATTATAAAGGAACAAAAAATCATACTTTAGACAACAACAAAATCTACGTTGAATATAACTGTAGCCAATGTGTACCAAGAAAGCATACGAAAGTATTCCCAGTGGACCACGAAGAGAATGTTAAGCGAAAGTTCGCCTAAACTATCGCAAACGAGCTCAGAAACGAGCGTTTTGCTGGTGAAAATACGAGCGTTCGCTTAATGTCCGCAAACGTGCTTGCAAATGATAGTTTTGCGGGCATAAATACGAGTGTCGCAAAACACTCGCTTATTGTCGGCAAACGTGCTTGCAAACGATAGTTATGCGAGCATAAATACGAGCGTCGCAAAACACTGACAAAGATTTGTGCTTGTACGCTTTCTTATAATTCTGATACACTTCATATTTATATTGAATATAAGAAGGTTATGCAAATTAGCCACTAAACAAAGACGGGAATGTATGTTAAGTACATAAACGCACTTTACATTTATTATTAATTATAGGTACAATTTAAAATCCACCATTTTTTAATTTTTTATTTTTATTCTTTTTATTATTTATTTTTTTATTTTAAAATACAGAGTAGTATGATAATATTGTAGTAATAGTTAAAAATATTTGAAAATCTAACAGACCACAAAATTATTAATTTTCGTAGTTGTAGTAAAAAATGACATGAATGAAAGACTCGCAATAATATCGCAAAAGGCTCGTTACCGTTATCATAAATGACTCGTAAAAAATAATTCTAAATGCTCGCAAATTATATCAGAAACGATTCGTAAAAAGACTCTCAAAAGGCTCGCTATCATCATGTAGATATCATCTTTTGCGAGTGTCGTAAACGAGACTTTTACTGCCACAAACTGAGCGATATATGATTCGTTTTCTTATCGTTCTCGGATCCATTAGCGATAGTTTTGTCCGCAAAACTATCGCCAAAGTCTTTTACGAAAATTTGGTCGGCTAGGTTGTTGCTTTGCTCTGTTTGTGTTTTTCTTATTGCTTATTGCTTAGTGCTGAGTGCTGTGTATGTGTATTAGAATGCACAGCATATACCCAAGCACTTTTACAAAAACAATTGTGCACTGAGGGCTTAGGACTTGGGCACCCCTGCTCTGTATCATATTACCTATAAATCTATTGTAAATACATTTATATTTGTTGCCATTTTCCATATTTCCTACGATCAGGGATAACAGCGTGCATGCAAATTTTCTGAAAAAATGAGCGCTGAAACTTTGAAGAAAGTGTGTATCATTTACTTAAAGTCTCTATAAGCTGTTGAAACAGTATCAAGAACTGTTTTAATGTGTATCAAATATCTCGGAGAGTTTCTTGATACCAGGATGTTCTGAAAAACTAAAAGGCTCTCTCGAAAAGTACAACTAAAAAAACCACAAAATTGACAATATAAATTCCCTTTTTAACATTTCTAAATTCAACATGAAAAATATATATTTAATGTGGTAATAATGTAATTTTAACATTGAAAATGTTAATGAAATTCATTATCATGATGTATGTAATTAAAATGTAGAATTAATCTTACTAAATGTAAATTTGATAAGACCTTAACGTAGAATTAAAATTTGGTAATGTTCAAAAAACGCAATGTTAAATATCCATATGGTAATATTTAAAAGTTCTACACACAAAATAAAATAAGCGCTTTTTTAATGTATATTTAACAATATAAATTTTATTATTAATTTGATAGTTGTAATTTAAATTCAATATGAAACATATTAATGCGACATTTTTTACTGTAAAATTAACATTTTTCTTTCTGCATTGACATGACAAAATATCAATTTTACATTACACTTGTTTTCTGGGTGTATGAATATAGGGCTGGAGCTCAAGGCAGAAGGCTTTAGCAGTAGAAAAATGTTCGGTAGTTGCGAAAAAAAAATCAACTTGGGCAGAAGAAAATATCATTAGGAGCAATATTTTTAAATTAGTTGAATCTCTTTATTCCTTTACATTTCCGAATATCATCAGTAACTCTAAATGGTTCTAAATATTAATAGAAAAGGAATGGGGTCCTTAGAATACATACGTTCTTGAACATAAGTACATCAAGCAACAATTGTGATGTAAATTTTCTGCTGTAGATGGAAGACATATATTCTTCAGTAGCCTACAAGTCGAATAAAAAAATTGTATTGTTTCCCGAAATCTTCGATCAACGATACAAATATGTCCCTGGTGAAAGCTGATTATTAGATGATTACTAGAAAATTATCTGGAATACACAAAACAGTTGAGCTCGAAATTTATGAAACTGGAATTTTGAATAACAAACAAAAAGAGGAAGAAATTTTGAAAAAAAAAAATTTCCAATATTTCCTTACGAAATTTGCAAACGGAGGGTCTAGCTTCTTTTATAAAATCGTAGTAGGTGATGAAGATTATTATAAAAGAACGATCTGGAAATCTAACAGCAGTCTATGGTATAAAGCGGAAAAGACGCAAATCCAATTATTAAAGCAATACAACGATATTCAGCAACACCAGGGCAAAAATTGTAACTGCTATTTCCCCCAGAAACTGATCAAACGGTAACTGCTAAGTGAGCTGCTATTTTTTATGCCACAATAATGCATCGACGCACGCTCACCCCGTATAACTATAAAACCATACAAGAAAAATGTATTCTGGCAATGGTATCATAAAAAAACTTTCGCATCAGTGTTAAATGAATTAATTACTTAATTAATACAACGGCAAACATGAAAAGAATAATCATAAATTAATAACCATTCATACATACACTAGCGGATCCAGGGAGGAGGGGGAAGGGATTTTGAGGTTAAGCCCTCACCCTCTTTTGCCGATGAAATCCATATATTTTGATCGGCTCTATAAAATATGATTCAAGGAAAAATGGCCCCAAAATCAAATTGAAATATAAATAAATGAAAAATATTACCCCAACATACAAATTGAAATATAAATAAATGAAAAAAGGCCCCTACATTTTTTTCTCCGAAATTTTATTTAAATGCCTCCAAAAATTTACAAAACATTAATTGTATCATCTATCTTACATTTACAAAAATGAGAATTGTAGCTTTCCATATTATTAGCAAGTGAAGTGGACTGCAATTTAAAGACGAAAGAGGTAAAAATATTCATACGGAAATTATGAACGGAAATTCTTGCAGCCAAACATTTGTTCCAGAAAACAAAAGTCGCGAGGGAAAGGATATTTTGGAAGAAATCCGCGATTTTTTCCTAAATAAACTTTTCTTCACAACTTTTTTTGTGAATAAAGTTTGCTTGTTTATTATTATCTTTAATATTCTCATATTATTTTCTCATTTTTAATTCAATAATATTTATAAGGAAATTATGAACAAAAAACCCTTGCAGCCAAAAATTTTTCCCCCAAGAAAAAAGTCGAGAGGGAAAGTTTATTTAGAAAAAAATCGCGCTATTTTTCCTAAATGAACTTTTCCTCGCGACTTTATTTTGTGAATAAAGTTTCTTTGTTCATTATTACCTTCATCATTTTCTCATTTTTAATTCACTTGGTAACGTTCGTTGATCGACACTTTTTAACGCACTGATTCAAAAATTCTTTGTTTTCTTACATTTGCAATGCATTACCGATAGCAAAAACAAAATTTAATTAGAAACTATAAATGCCGTGGGGACCGGTCACAACACCCATAGGCCGCTGAAAATAGCCTTGAATTTCTAATTTTGATATTTTTGGACTTTTCGGTCCTTTTTGAAAAATGAAAAATCACCCCAAGGAAAAAAAGGACAAATGGCACCAAAACAATTGGAACTATTGCCCCAAATTTTCGTGCTATTGTAAATAATAGAATATTTTGGGGTGATTTTTCACTCTTGGTTTTGGGGCTATTTTTCCTGGGGCCATATTTCATAAAGCCATTTTGACAATTTAGGAAAGTAAAAAATGAAAACCCTCCCTTAACAAATTTCTTGATGCATTAGTGCATACATAGTATTTATGTTAGTACGAAAGAGCTAACAATAGTTAGCTTAGTTTTAGACGACCTCGATAGTCTAGTAGGTAGTGCACTAGACTTTCATCCAGGAGGTTCGGGTTCGATTCCCGTCTTAGTCTGATGGTTAATTCTCATAGCCTTCTTATATTCACTATCGATATGAAGTGTGTGAGAATTATGAGAAAATGTATAAGTACACCTCTTGGTAGGTACTAGCAAAACAACCAAACTGATAAAAATTGCCCCACCGCTGTTGTAGGTCCAACTATGTGGTATCACAATGGTCCGTTCAGGCCTAAGAATGTCTCAAGACAGGCACTCCACTCCAACTTAACCTAACACTGAATAAATCTTTGACAAATCAAGAAATGTCAGATGATTTGGAATACAATAGTATTGCGATATGCATTTTATTTTAAGTTTTACAAAGCTACTGAGAAGGAGCCGGTAGAAATTCCACCGCCATCACAGTAATATATAATAGATTCGGTTTGCCATTTTTTACGGATTTCGGCGTAACTCCAAGCCTGTGGAAATATTTAATGAGTATCAAATAGCATATGAAGAAAATGCACCACCGCTTGTGATCGTCTCGAAGTAGTTTCGGTGATTCCAGCTCTGACACTTTTCTGTGGACGACGAATCTCGTGAAGGTCGCCCAAAATCTTTGACTGATGACGTAAGCGTGGCTCTGATGAAGTCCAAAATTGACGAAGATGCAAGATTGACCCAGGAAATGATTGCTGAGGAACTAGGCTTGAATGTCATGTCTGTATCATATTGGAAACACGAAGAAATAAACACAATGGGCTCCTTGAATTTTAACTGATGCTCAAAAAAAGGCGCGTGTTCAGTTTGCCCAATATTTTCTTCAAAAATTTAATAATAGAGAGTCCAGCTTCTTCAATAAAGTTGTAACAGCTGATAAAGCTTGGTTTTTAAAGTACGACTCAGAAATCAAGCAACAAGGTATAGTTCGGAGCTCAGAAGATGCTATACATCCATTAAAGCAAAGGAGGAGAAGACGGCGGCAAAAGTAATGATGCCAATTTATTTCACCAGAGAAAAAATTATAACTGATATTCCATTGAAAACTGGACAGATGGTAGTTGCTAAATGATATACTGAAATCTGCTTTCTTCACGTTTTTGAAAACTTGTTGGGAAACCAGAAAAAACATAAACTGTACCGTTAGTTTTTGCATCATGATAACTCCCCAGCCCTGCTGAAAAAACGAACAACTTCATTGCGCTCTCAGACCTAGCGCCGTGTGATTTCTGGTTGTTTCCAAAAATAAAAAAAATATTTGAAAGGAAAGGTCTTAAGGTTTGCCGTTAATGTCGAAGTTACAAATCTAAAAAAAACGGTTTTGAAGACTGTTTTTCGAAGTGGATTTAACGGCTTCAAGAATGTATAGAAATTAATAGCGATTATGTCGAAAATTTTAAAAACGATGAAGATTAAAGATATGAAATTAAAATTGTTTTTGCCATTTTCCTTGGAGCCAATTAAGCGAACTTTTGTAGGTCTCTCCGTATATAAAGTTGTAAGTTTATCGTTCAACAGTAGGAAAAAAGAAACTATTTCTTATTTTAAATTACATTTTCATGAGAGTGTTCATACCTAAAAATATTAGTATTTTATGGCACATAAATTTTATATCACTTTCAGTTAATTATAGCGCAGTATACTTGCAAATGTATATATTTAGATGCATGATAATTACAGTACCACACCCAATTCCAGCACATTTAGATTTAACTAAATCAACTGTACAATTAATGCAATTTTATTGTGGTAATTGAATATCAAATAGCACTATCGCACACCTAGTGATATATTCATACCTACATACATAAATACATACATATATATGTACATATTTACATACATACCATATATAAAAAGCTTCAACGCAGCATGCAGTGCTGATTTCCGTTTGTGCTCAGCCAGATAGACAAACAGACAGCAAAACAGACAAACAAACTGAGTTAAAATAAAGTTAATTGCTTGAACGCTAGCAAAATACTTAGAATTTGCAAATAAATGACAGTTGCTTAAATAAAAAAATAAAAATATATATACCTAAATTACACATAGACACGATAATTTGCAATTGGCATGAGGAGCGTAATGGCAAGAATGGTGGGGAGTAGTTAATTTAGTGAAGCTGGATGAACGAATTCAAATATAGGCATAGGCAGTGGAAAGAAAAAATTAAGAATTTCTATGGAAATAATTACACTTATTGCTGCTGGCGGGTTATAAATACTTAAAATTAATGTAATCTCATTAAAATTGCTTGCTTTGTGGTCAAATAAAATGCAATGTCAAAAAAAGGATATGAAAATAAAATTGAACAGTTGCAGTGAATTCCAAAGGCGAACACTAAAAGCTGCTTAGTTCTTTCCTTATGCCAAAACGTTCTTAGCTAAGGGGCTCATTCGTATATTTACTTGGACTTAAGAATCTCTAAAGAAGACATACTTATTGTGTTTATTTGGCGGTTGTCGCCCCTTTAAGAGCGCTTACTCCAATTTTCGGTCGTAATAATCGTTTCGCTCGATAGGCTGTGCGTGCTATAGTGGATAAATTTGAATCCACATTTTCACTATTGGATGTTCCGGTGCCGAAAAGACGTTGTACCGCTCGAAGCGAAGAAAATATCGCAGCCGTAAGTGTATCGATTCTAAATTACCCAAATCAGTCGATTCCACGTCATTCTCAAGAATTGAGCATCGCTTGAACGACAATGTGGCGTATTTTGCGAAAAGATCTTGGCGCTCATACTTACAAGATGAAATTGACTTTAAAACTAAAGCCACTTGATCATTTGAAACGCCGAAACTTCTCCAATTGTTCTCTGGCAAAGCTTGAAGAAAATGAAGAATTTCATCGAAATCATCTTCAGCGATGAAGCTCATTCCTGGCTCAATGGCAAAATATGCTTCTTGTTAATAAGCAAAATATTCGTTATTGGTCAGCAACAAAACCATATGTGCTTTTTGAGACACCGTTGCATCCGCAAAAAGTTACTGTTTGGTGCGGTTTTCATGCCGCAGGTGTGATTGGGCCGTATTTTTTCGTGGATGAAAACGACCGTCATGTAACCGTCAATGGAGAGCGCTATCGTGTTATGTTGGAAGATTATTTGTGGCCAGAATTGGATGAACTTCACATCAACGATATGTGGTTTCAACAAGACGGTGCCACTAGCCACACAGCACGCGTCACAATCGATTTATTGAAAGGCAAATTCGGTGAACGTGTTATCTCGAGAAATGGTCCGGTGGAATGGCCGCTTCGTTCATGCGATCTAACGCATTTGGATTTCTTTTTATGGGGCTATATCAAGTCACTGGTCTATGCCAACAAGCCAGCAACTTTAGACGAGCTCAAAGACAATATCAAACGCGAAATTGCGAACGTTCCCGTCGAAATGTGTGCGAGAGTGGTGGAAAATTGGGTCCAAAGAATCGATCGCTGTAAACGGGCTCGTGATGGTCATATGACCGAAAATGTAATGTTTGCACTACACCCACAATAAATTTGAACTCAATATCTCAAAAAATTCTGTATTTTACTAATAGATAAAATTGTTATGTCCTTAATGGAAAACCCTTTATTTATTCGTAAACGTTCTACTTTGAACAAAATTTGTATCTATTTAGGTAGAGAAAGGGTGGCATTCTGCTAGATTGCAATAAGTCAAATGTCCTACTCTGTATTTAATTAGGTTAGGTTGGAGTGGCTGTCGAGAGACACACTTAGGCCTGAACGACCCATTGTGATACCACATAGTTGGACCTACAGTCTAACGCCGATTCCGAACGGCGGTGTGGCAATTTTTTTATCGGCTTGGTGGTTTTGCCATTACCAACCAATGTGTGTACTTGTACACTATCTTATAATTCTCATACACTTCATATTGATAGTGAATATAAGAAAGTAATGAAAATTAACCACCAGACGAAGACGGGAATCGAACCCGAACCTCCCAGATGAAAGTCTACCCACTAGACTATAGAGGTCGTCCTGTATTTAATTAACCAAAGCTCAATATTTTCTTTCCTTTTTTGCACAGATTTCTACTCTAGTCGGCTCCGTTTAATTCATGAGTTCTTTCAACTCTAGCCTACCAAAAGCAGATTAAAATATTTCTTCACGAGGAGCTTGAAATTTTATAATCAAGACATTAATGTGATAAGGATTACTGATGGGGTTACTTAAGTCTGAAAATATTCTCAAGTGCAATTTAAATACACTATTGAAATTGATCTTAACTGTGTCAAGGATTTTATTTCGGATTAATGGATTTGGATTTGGATTAATGTTCAATGACTCAATCTACTAGCCTAGAATTTTGGCTGAAGTTTTTAATAGAAGCAGTATAAAAATTCTTTCGATAATAGTTTTTGGATAAATTAACACATAGCTTGTCACACAACGCCAGTCGAACTGGTATAATAATAATACCGGAGAAAGAAAATCATTCAACTTTTATCAAAAAGGCTTAAACTTGATCATGGATGATGGACTCAAGGGGAAGGAATAAAAATGCATAATAAAAAATATTACTCAATTAAAAACTTTTTCAGTGCAGAAACATGAATATTTTGAGCCCTCTATTTCCGCTTCCCCTACCTTTAGTTCCACAAGTAAATCTACAGCGTAAATAGCTATAGTGGTTATAGCTACCAGATGAATGCGCAATGTAGCGCATTTATTTTTCTCCATGAAGCTCATAGAAAACAAATAAATAAATAAACTAATTTTACTCTCAATTAGCGACTGAAGCTACTTATGAATTACTTGAATCCATTGTACAAATTCACTTAACATTCGCATTTCATAGGCTTTAATTAAGTTTATGAATGTACTCGAAGTGCACAGCACTCAATGCCACAGAACAAACAAAAGGCAACAAAATAAAATGAATGAAATGAAACTGTGCGCATCGTAGCAGCGCCAGTGGGTGCTATATTATTACATAATAACAACAAATTATACATATACATATATGCATACATAAATATTTTTATATATATACACATACATGCATATATACCATATGTATACCATATCATATTATCATAATGAAGTTACACTTTAACAATATTAAAAAGAAAAAAAAAACATATTAAAAAAAGAGCAAAATACAAATATAAATACACAAGTCACAACAACATCAACGAAGGTTAAGTGCATGAGACCGTGACTAAAATTTTCAGACATACATAAAATGAAAATGAAATAAATAACATACAATAATAATTGAATTTTAAAAGTCTAAACCTTTTAAGATGAAACTATCGTTTTACAACAGCTATGCACATTATCTGTTTATATTGTTTTCATGTTTGTCGCTTAAGTCTTTCGTTTTGTGTGGTATAGTGTGATGCCAGTTAAGAATAGAAGATGTAATTTCATACTTATGGATAAAGTGAATTTGTTCTTTGTGCCATTTGCACACATTTGAAATAGGTTTAGGGGAAATATTGTAGACATGTAAATATTGTTCATACATACATATGTATGTGTGATGTACAGTGGTGGCCATATCATTTACAACTAAAACTTAACAAGCTTTTATAATTATTTTCAGATTCAGGTGTGAGTTAAATAAGAGTCAAAACAAAAACTGCATATTTTTAAAACTGCAAAATTAAAATAAAGTAAATCACTAACTACTCTATAATAGCTACTTTGCAATAACAACTCCATATATATATTTAAGTTATTTATGAAAGTGATTGGAATTGCACACTTTGTCTATTAGTGTCCTTAATAGAAATCTTCTTAACTTCTGCTTTTATCTTTACCAATTCTATGGATACCTGTCCCCGAAATATTTCTCTGTAGGATCTGGGGCTGGTGGCTGTGATAATCTAGTTATTCATTACAGTGATTTTATATTCAGTCATGAAACACAAAATCACACCAGTTTTTAATCCAGAAATTAAAATATTATGAGTTTCAATTCTTTTAAAAAATCATTAAAAAAAAAGTTTTTTATGTGGAGCTTTGTTAGCAGCCGGTAAAAATTCGATGCAAATAATTGCAGCACTTAGTAAAAATTAAATTTTTCTCTTTTCCAAATTTACTAGAGTTTCAGATTATATGATCCAGTAAAGATTTATATTTTTTTTTGATGGATACTCATATTTTGCTGACTTATTAGCTACGTTTACATCAATAGCCAGAAATATGGTAAAAAGTCATAGCTAACATTAGCCAATATTTTGATTATTGAGTTCATTCATTTTGTTAATTAAATAAATGTCTTTTTTAAGGCAAAAAACCAGCATTACAAAATATCAAAATAATGAAAACACTGCATACTTTTAGGTTTTTTTTTTAAATAAAAAAGTAATATTTTTATATATAAAGTTTATTTACAATAATTAATCGAATATAAGAATATTCCAAATATTTTATTTAGGTTAGGTATACCTATTATTATTATATTAGCGATACCAGATAGGAATGCTAAGAATTATTTATCGCGTGTATATTTAGCGAGCGTAAACGTCATTTAAGATGTGGGTGTGATTAGTAAACTTTAAAAGACAGTTCACCCCAGTTTAGCGACCTCGTTCAGACCCTCAAATTGTGGAGCTCCTAAGTACGTTAATCGAGTTCTAGTGAGCGCGGGATAGGGGCATAGAAGGTGCTCTAGAGTTTATTTAGGAAATAAACTGTGAGAAAAATGGTATACTATTAGAAAAATGGTTACGGAAAATAGTTTATGGATTTGGAATAAAATGAACAAATACCTAATTCTGAATTTTCCTAAATTACTTCTAATAATTTCAATATTTTGCCTTTAAATCTCTTTAATTAGTCTGTAAGAGCTTTATACTCATAGACTAAGTAAATAAATGATTAAATGAAACAAGAAAATAAATATTAGTTAAAAGTATATACCCACTTAAAAACTGACGTTTACACATCATCGATAGCGATTATTTTTGTTTTTTTCTAGTAGTTATTTTCATTTAATGTATAATATTCTTAAAATAATTTCAAAAATGATATGGCCACCACTGTACTCATGTATGTGTCCATATAATTTTGGAACTAATTGCAAGATCTTTTGAAAGCCAATAGTCATGTGTAATTATAGAATAGAAGTTTGAAGGCAAATGTTGTTGTTTTATCAGTGATTTTATGGCAGGCCTTTTCAAAATGGTGGCTGGAAGATTTTTATTTTTTTTTTTTTATTCTTAAGAACTTAGTAGAATAAATCCTTAGTGACCAAGAATTAAAGCTATTCATAGAAGTTTTGCCATGATAAATTTTTCGTATTAAAGAATCCGTTTTTAATGAGTTGTTTCGCCTGCTTTTCACCTTTTACCTGAAATCTTACGCCTAATCATTTTATTGTACTGGAACTAGTAAAGTTTAAATACCAAAATAAATATCTTGAAATTATTTCGAATTAAGAAAAATTATTTTCTTTCTACTTTTTATACTTCCTCAGAGATCTGCCATTATTTCCCAGGAGATAATTCGTTTGTTCAAATATAGATTTCAGACGGTCTAAATATTCAGTTATCTAAATTGTGCTAATTAGAAAATTGTTCCGGTTAATTGAAATTATGTATGTATGTTACATACAACTGAAACAACAAAAAAAAAACTTTATAAGTTCATCAAAAATTTAATATTATTATCAGGTTCATTCGATTCACATTATTTTGCGTCATATAATTAACCTAATGAGTCGATGTAAGACATTGGTGTGCTACTGTATGCTGCATGCTTAATTGATGAATGAGAAAACTAATTGATTCTGGTGAATTTTTGTTTGGAGTATTCTCCTTTTTTCTAGGCTATCTAAAACTGATTTTATGCACAAAACAAAAATATCATTTATTTTATACTTTTTCACTTTTTCAATTCAATATACTTTTCCTCGGGGTATATGTATGTATAACTTCTGTCAATTTTAGTTTTAAGCTAAGAAATATACTACTGATTTTCTTTTAAGCAAAAAAAAAAAAGAAAACGTGACTTCATACAAATTGCATAATATGATTTGGCTGCTTTTTTTTTGGCAAATGTATAGACAAATCGTTGAAGGCGAATTGAATATTTTACACTTACTCATAAGCTGTTAAACAAATCATTTTTCGCAAGTGCACAATTGCGCAATCGCAACATAAGTATTCTCTAGAAATACAAATCAAATCTTGCATAAATATAGCTACGCGAATATTTCACAACAATGTGAGATGAAGGTGGGAGTGGAAGTCATTCTTCGTCAGGTTTCACGACAACTTCTATGAAGTGAATGTAATTGAAAATTTACACTATTTCTTAAGCGTTTTAAGCGTTTTTCTTGTTTTTCCTTTTCTTTGTAGAATTTGCTTGTGTGTTTATACTTCGTATTTATTGGCTACATCATTGGCTTTTAAATTCACTAAAAACTGTTAATGCATTAGCATCATCAGCTATCGTTTCGATGATGATGCCGTTTTCATTGACTATGAGATATTCAAGATGTTGTTGTTGTTGTTGATGATTGTGTTAATGGTGATGATGATGATGATTAAGTGGAAGAGGAGTGCTTACTGTGAATTGTGTTGCTGTGTTGTATTCTGGTACGATTTTTCCAAGAACTATGCGTTGAAACCAATTTCATTAAAAATTTTGAAGTTGTTTTTTTTTACTTTATTGACAGCTATTAAAATATAAACAACATTTTCCCAAAAAGAAAAGTGGGAAGATAGCCAAGATATCATATTACTTATATGGCAATCAATTGTGTGAAAAAAAATAAAATAAAAGAAAATAAGTAAAGTATTTTAATAAAGAAAAGTAAAAGGTAGTTAATAAATAGTTAAGTACTAAAGTTAAAACTATATAAAAGCATGATTTCTGTTAGCAGTTTATAGAACAATCTTGCACCATGGCTCTTATTGATTTTGCGCTTATTTCTATCAAGTAGCTGTCGTAACTTGTTTTTGATTTTGGTGAATGTTAATAAAGTTTCCAAGATGGAATAACTTCGTATATTAAGTCTATTTACATATAATCTTGGTGTTGCAGTACTACGTGGAACTGAAATGATTTTTTTTTATTATTTTGTTTTGCAGTCTTGGAGCTTATTTAACTTTTGCCCATATTGTGACATGAAAAACGAGTTATAAAGTAACCATAATTTGTTCTATTACGATAGATAACAAAATTTAAAGGAATTGATTTAATTTTTAATTTATTAATGTGCTTATTCCAGTACAAGTGTGAGCAGAACCATATACCCAAGAACTTTAAATTCTCGGTTCTGGAAATAAAAGTGTCTTTACAGAATATTCCTGGCAGCACTCCTATTTCCGGAATTTTCTTAAAGTTATTGATGATAAAACTTGTTGTCGATAAATTAATTTTAAGAAGGTTTTTATCAAATCACTCAGCTATTATTTTAATATCAGACAGTATATTACAAATAAATTCTTCTAATGTATCTTCCACGTACATAAACGATCCATTTTCTGGATAAAACTGTGGCATTCCATTCAATCTTAAATTCAAAACTTTATTAGTATATATTCATTAGGAATAGACTGGCGGCTAATTTTGAGCCCCGTGGCACTCCCGCTTTAATTTTTTGTGTTAAACTTTTTATTGTAGCTATTTGTACAAATTGCTTTCTATTGAGCAAAAAACTTTTAAAAAGCTTAATGGCGTTTTCGGTGAAGCCTAGTTCAATTAATATTCTCAACATTATACTTAAATTAATGGAAACAATTGCTTTGCTTAAATCAATTGCCAGCATTGCCACAAATTTCTTCTTATCCAAATTTTCAAAAATGAATTCCATATTGTTCAAACATGCTGATAATGTGCTTGCTTTTTCCGTTAATTCAAATTGATTATAATCGTTGATAATATTGTTTACTGAACAAATTCGTTATTTCAAAGTCTGTTATGCAGACTAGCTACAATGGTAAAAAACAACAACATAAGTATATAGAACGGTAGTGATAGTTTCTTTCAATATCTCTATCCAGTGAAGATATTTGGAATCAAATCCGTAATTCTGGGTTATGATTTCAAATATTAGTAGCTTATATAGGATATTGAAAGATTAAGAACTATCACTAAGAACACTGATGAGGAATTGTGGCGGATTCCGAAACGGCCGTCTGATTTGCCCGTCTCTATATACATTGTTGTTGTGATGACTACATTTGTTCATTAACCTGTTTATATATACTTCGAAATTGACATGAACTTAAGTCTTAAGTGACTTTGAAAATTAACATATAGATTTAATTTTCATAGTCTCCTAAAAACTAATATTGTTTACGTTCAAAAACATTTTATGAAGGGTTTTATTTTTTCTCTTATTTTCCTCCATTCAATTTATTACTAAGGTTTTGAATATTAACCCAGTAATGCCTAGCGGTGCCGTATGGTACCTTGTCGCTGAGCCGTTCCTGAGCCAGGTTCAAAAACAATTTTTTGATCTATCTGCTTTTTCCGTGAATTCAAATTGATTATAATCGTTGATAATGGGTTCGTCCTTAATGGGTTATGGTAAAGTAAGTTAATATTTTCATCAAATTCATCAACATTACTTCATTAATTCCATACTTTAAATTATTCTACATAATTTCATTATTTATTATATTAACATTGGCCATGTTTACTTTATTCCTATAAAAAAAAAAAAACATTTTATTAATACATATTTAAATTATTTTATTTTTTTCAGATCATCTACATAGCTGTTCGATTTGTATAATAGCAGCACCATCATTTTTTCGTATCAGAACCCTTGGAAATATTTGTTCATTACAAATTTATTTTCTTTATTTTTTGGTTCTAGTTTAACTTTTTTTCCATAAGTTGATGGAAGTTGATATTTTTACCTTTGTTGTCTACATTTGGAAAATATTTTTTCATGTCTATTTGTTTTTTGTTCAATGTATTCCTGATTATTCATTTTGAGTATTATTGGATATGTTTTGAACTTTTTGTTCTAATTTTGATATTTATCAATTATGAAATTTATACGCTTTGTTCAATTGCATTATGTAGTTTTTGTATGGTATAATAAACAGACAATACGCTTTCTACTAATATGATTGTTCTCTTTAGCTTTTGTTATGCTAACGTGCTAACTGAAATAAGCTACCGACTTTTGTATGCTTACTCAAGAATAGCTATTCCCAAATCAATTGAATAGGTAATTGTAAAAACGCAAAATTGCTTTACGGCTATAAATTTTGTTAAAAAAAATGTTACAAAAACAATGCGTTCCAATATTTGTTAACAAATATATCACGCAATAAGTGATTAATATGAGAAATTACATCTATCTTATCTCATAGAACGAATGAAGTATTTAGGAGTGACCTTATATTTTAAACTGATATAGAAGACGCACGTCGAGCTGTAGGTCCCACATTCAACATTAACCTACTGGCTATATATTGCTCTTGGGAGACCTATTGCCACTTATACCTTCGTTGAAAGGCGGAGAATAACTTAAGTAAAGTCCACAGCCATTACTTTTACCCACTATCTACCTATATTTTGTGGATCATAATTTTACTTGTTTCTCGACAATTTCAACAGTCTCCTCTATATACACAGTCCAATAAATTAAAGTTTGTTTTCTTCCAACATAATAACTGTGGTATAATATTGAAGGAGAACCTTGTGGTGAATTTTAGTTTCTGAAGAAAGTTATGTTTTTTTTTTATCTGCATTTCCAGCTATAAAGAGAGAGAGATATAAATCTATGCAGATTAACTTCAATTGCTAGGGCAAGTTTACTTGCAGTTTTGCCAGATGAGGTGATTTTTGATGGTCTCGCGGTTACTTCCTGGGCAACTGTCGTCAAAGACATTTTCTTCATCAAGATGATAAGCGGGTAAAAAATTTTTCCTCCCTAAAAATTTGTGGATTTTCTGTTCATTTAAAAAAAATCTATTCTTACGAGTGTGTGCATATCGAAATAGTAATTTGTAAGCTGACGATTTATTTATTATGTTCATTTCTAGTTTAGTTTACTCTTCAAAATGCGGCTTAAGAAGTTTCAATTCAAATATATAGTAAAACCTCATTTTTGTCAGTCAAAAAGTTAGGAATTTATTAATCAAAAATTTTTACTATTTTGAGGCGATTTTGAATTGGAAGCTGGGGACTATCATTGTACTCATATTAGATTTCTCTCCACAGCTCCAAATGGTTATACCCGAAAGAAGGCGATGGCTTCCATTGGAAAATTTTATTGAAATCTACATGGATGGTTCCAAGGATGTCGATTGGGGAATTTTTTTCCATTAAAAAACTTAAATGAGTCCCGAATTTCTGAAGTATTTTTCAGGCAAAAGTTTTTGCTATTCTACATAAAATGCTGAGAAATTCTCCATTGTAAAACTTTTAAGAAATGCAGGTATAATTATTTACAGTTTAAGTCAGGCGGCTGTAAAATCGCTTGTTCAAAAGTTATATCTAGTATTTTGTATGGCGCTAAGCGGAGGTGTTCTGTAACTCTACGCTGAGTTTTGGACCACAGTTATGTTCTTGGCAATAAAATAGTTGAGAAACTCGCAAAACTTGGATCAGAACTGAATGATATCTGACCTGACCATTCCTAGTGAAACCCTATGTGCAATGATGAATTGAGTACTGAGTTAAATTGTATTCAATTAGCCAACCGTAGGTGGGCGTGTTTATCAATTTGCACCATCGCCAAAGAAATTTGGCATATTTAAAATGCCAGACGCACTGGCTTAATAGTTTCATTGGAATTGTGATTAGTGTCCTTAGAGGACAGTACTTTGTCGGTAGACAGGGAAACTGACTTGGCGTGACCGACGTAGGACATTTTTGGAGTAGCTGCAGGGACCGGTGGTTTGAAGAAAACATTTTTCGCTTATATGCGAATGTTGTAAACTTGATGTAAAGAGTTTTGAAATATTTTTTTTACGAAAAACTCAATCTTTTTTCATTGACCACATATGATGGGACTTTTTAATTACATAAATGCAAAAAATTCTTTATCATCTAACGCAATATGAGCAATGGCTAAATAACATGCATCATAATTTATTGTCAATCAACTCAACAAAATCTGCTAATGCACCTAAACCATTTCTTGTTGTTTTTTTTCTTTGAATAGCTGTTCATTGGAATATTATGCTTATTTGGCTAATAATAATAACAACAACTGCAAAAGCAACAGCTAACAGAAAAAATAACTACAGTAAGAAATTATGGAAAAAAATTTACGAAAAATGGCATGAAATTTAATATAAACTCGTAACTTGAAATGCAATGTTGGTAACTTAAAGTTGTCGACATGTGAACATGACATCAAAAACAACAACAAGTAGTATCTACTTAGCTTAGAGTATCTACTCCAAGCTAGAGTAACTTCTTATGTGCAGCGAATGCAGCTGATTCATCTACCATGTAGTAATAGAAGAGAATTTTTAAAAATTGTAATAAGAGTAAGTTTCGAATTTTTCCCAGCAGCAAGCAATTTATTTAATTATTAAAAACGAAAGAGAAGAGAACTTCAGCTAAATGGTGTAAAATTTGCTAAAACATTGTTGGGCAATTGATTTTTGATATTCGCATTGAAATATTAATGAATTTTTGGGTTGGGCAACATACGATAATCATTATATAAATTTTACAAAAACTTATTGGCTCCTTGCACAGAAATAAAAAATAAAAGTAGTAGTTGTTGAAAAAGATGAACTACTGCTAATTACAGTGTTGACTTCTTCGTCTTTTGTTTCTTTTGTACTATTCTGTGGTTGCAGCTTCCGTATTTATACAAGCAGAAATAGTTGAAGCTAAAAAAAAGCTTGGAATTTTATCCTGAAACATTAAAAATATTCAGAAAATAATGCAAAATCATGAAAAGTAGTTAGAAAAAAAAATTCCACGCGTACGTGCTAATACCCAAGGGGCATGGTCCTTATACATACACATTTATATGTGTCTATATGGATGCTTACTAGTGATGTAACGGATGTCAGTAAAGTGGATGCAAAGCCAAACAAAGTTGCATAAGAAACTGAGCTAACATGTTCACAAACATAATTGAGAAAATTTTTGTGAGTGCAGTTTGCTAAATTTAAACGCAAAAAAATTGCGGATGCAAATGTTTAGCATGCAGCGAATGCAGACATCCATTACATCACTAATACATACATAATTTAAAAAAATGTTGTTGTTATCCCCTAAGCTAAACTAAATTTAGTATTAGTAATTTAAACTAAAATTAGTTCCTTCTGCACTCGTCACATGATGTGATAACATACTTTACATATTGTTGTTTACTTCATTATAAAATTTTTATATTTTTAACGCATTTTTTCGCATTTTGCACGTCTACATCGCTTAATGTTGATATTATTTTACAATTCTGATTGAGCCGTTGCGTGCAAAAGTGGTGTAAGTCAGTTTTTTTATTATTTGGATTTTCCCTTTCAGGCAATAATTTTGGTGTCATTAAGTTTCCTACAAAAAAGGTGTACATCCAGGTTGAACATGTGTACAATAAAGCTGCCTATGCATCGGAAAAATAATAATAAGAGCTCTATTTTGCACAGCACTTCTACAAAACCAATGTATTTTAAAAAATCTGATTTTGACTTTCACCACTTTTGCACGCAACGGCTCAATTAATTAGGAAAGAATAAACTTTATATAAACTATACAAAAAAATTAGAATAAATAAAAAACATTTTTGATATTGATTGATATATAAGTATATTGTACAACCATTAACGATATATAAATTATCTATTCCATACTCTTGGGCTGTGTCCTATTCTTAATATTAAAAATTCACCTTTTTCAATATGTTTTAATACTAATAAGACAGCATACTTTCTGGGTGCAATTCACCACCCTCCACCCAGCGGTACGAAAGTTTAACATAACTACCATAATATTTACACACAAAATAATAGAAGTGCGGTATACTTTCAGGGTCCTATTTTTAATATTAAAAATTCACCTTTCTTAATCTATTTATACCAATATAAAGACAGCATACTTTCGGAGTGTGATTCACCACCCTCCACCTAGCTGTACGAGAGCTTAACATAACCGGCATTATATTTACAGACAAAATAATAAATGTGCAGTATACTTTTAGGATCCTATTTTTAATATTGAAAGTTCAGTTTGTTCTAATAACCAGACAGCATACTTTCAAAGTGCAATTCACCACTTTTCACCTGGCGGTACAAAAGCTTAACATAACCGCAACTACGTTTATTTATTTATTTATACACAAGCTTATAAACTCAAACATACACCGACGTGGCATTTGATTTTAATTTCCATCAATTCACTCCACTATAAATTTTCCTTCAGCTCCGAGTAAAGATGTTATCATACCAAAAAATCTCAAAAACGATTTTTGCATTTGATTTATTATTATTAGTTTAATTTTTCGTTAGGCTATCTTTGGCCAAATAAAAGATCATAAATAATAAAAATTCAAAACCGATTTGTATTAAAAGATTTGCAAAATATGCTCAATTATTCGAGATAATGAGATTTTTATAGATTTTTTTAATTAATCCAGCTGACGGCAGTTTATCGCTAGTGCCCAAATATTTTTGTAGTCTTTATAAAATAAAACAAGGATGGTTTTTAGGAGGGGGTAGTAAAGCATAGTTTTTGTGAGGCACCTTAATATACATATAAACATCTGCATGTAGAAATATCATAAAATAAGAAAAATATGAAAATTTTATGATGGCAAAAAAAAGTGAAAAATTTAAAACAACAAAAACTAACTGCACAACACCATATAGTTACTTACTGACTTGTTTCGTTACGTAACAGTAAAAATTAATCTCAAGCAGTAGTAAAGTGCGAAAGAATGTAGGAAACATTTGTTAATGTTGCTGTTGTTGTTGCTATAATTTGTTGATTCGCTTAGTTCTGAAGTGTTTGCGCAATTGAAGTGAATTTGTTGATTTTCATTGGCGGTTCGCTTTTCTTTTCTTTTCCTTTTTTTTTTTTTTTTGTTGTGACGACTGCTCTGTAAATAAAATATAAAAATGTTGCATGTGTTGCACAAAAGATGCAGCATGTGAACATAGAAACGTTAACCCTAGCATGCATGATAACGTGATATCATGACAACTACGTATTTGTATTTTGCAATATCTTTAAATTAAAATAATAAAATCATGGGAAATTTCTGAAATATAATTTTTATAGACTTGGCAAAATTATGATATTTTTATATTTTGTTAAGAAAATATTTGATTTTTTATCTATAATCTAATTTAACTTAAAGTTCAACCAATCTATGTCTATAGTGTTAAAACGGAAATACTTTGTTCTTTTCGTTGTAGTTTGATTCAGAAGTTGGCAAACCACGTTTGTGCTAAAGTCTTTCAAACTATTGAATATCATCCCTGAAATTCTAAATATGTAACCTGAACTACGAAAAGGGAGTTTATGTGTCAAGAGGCCGATAGAGGTCAAGCTTCTAATGGAGAGAAGTACACTCTTTGCAATGAACCCAATCCCCACTTGGAATCAATCTAATCAAATGCGTTTACCCCGAAAACGTTTTTTCGCACACCCTTTGCGTAGTCCAGTTCACATACATATGTGTTGTGAAATGAAAGTTATGAGCAACTTAAAAAAATAAAAGTTGTTTATAACTTTTTTCGAGTAAGTTAAAAATATAAACTGTGAAACAAAAGTTATGAGCAGCTCAAAAAAAAAAGTTGATCATAACTTTTATAGGATAACTAAGTTGTAAAATAAAAGTTAAGAGTAACTTAAAAAAGTAAAAGTTGCTTATAACTTTTATCGGGTAACTTAAAAAAAATATTACTTAAATTTGAGCAATTTTTTTAATCAGAAAATTTTCCATAACTATTATTTTCGGTCTCTGTTATAAATACAAAGCATTGCGTTAATTAGGAAAGGAGAATAAGTTGATGGGAGGAGAAAAGAGGGAGAAGTATGTGTGGACGTTTGCATCCATCCCAGAAGAAAAAATATAGACAATGCCTTTTTTTTACCTAAAAAGAAAAAAATCAATCCATACCCTGAAACCATCAGAAACAAAGACTATTTCAATGTTTTTTAAAAAAATTTTAAATCTCTTAAGAAATATTTTAATACTTAGTGTTTAGTTTAGGCATACCTATCACAATTCCAAAAAGATCTACAATCTCAATTCATACACAAATGAAAGAATTTTGTTAAAACATTTGCAAACAACTGATGACACTTGAAAGATTTTTTATTATAACCTCCGAGGCCAAAATGGGCAACGGGCAATAGTTCCGCACGCATGCGCTGAAAAAATATTTTCAAAACAAATTTCTCCATAGAATTTCGATACAAAACCTGATGCTGATGTTGATTAGCAAAAGTTGTTGAATGAACAATTATAAATCATCTTGGAAATTTGCGATAACATACTCGTTGGCGAAGGTGAAGAAGAAGGCACCAAAACTCATAAATGCAATGTCAATTTGCAAGAAGCAGCGATGGAAATTTGTAACCGAATCGAGCATGTCGTGGAGTAAAAGATCATTGTGATAAAAATCGAAGTAAAAGCAACCAAAAGCGTGTTCATAACTAGAAAAATGAGAGAGATAAGGGAGATACACACATGCCTACATACAATGAATTTGACCATAAGTTAAGTTGTTTATCATTTTTCGTAGAATATCTTTGTTGTGACTTGGCGTTCTTTATTTTTTTTTTTTTGGCACACTAAACTTAAATCGAAACTTAAGAAAAAAAAGAAGAAGTTTGCTTTAGAATTGCAGCACAAACGAGAAAGCACAAGCCACAAAATCGATGGTCACTTGGTCAGTTGGCTGCGCATGCATTTTAATTCTTGTGGTTTAATGCATTTTTGTTGCCAAAAGACATAATTCATCTTAACGTGGTCACAACATAGTAAGTAATTGTTGTGTTCTTTGATTGTTCCATGCAGAATATTTATTGAGTTTTTGTGTTCTTTCTATTCTCTGCTGTGTTTTACATTGATTGATGATTGTCCCATATTATTTTGTGGTCTCATAGTTGTTTTTTCTTTGGTTTTTTTTATTACTTTGGCACCTCAACACATTCTTGGTACTGTATTCATTGAGACGCTGAGGTACAATGAATTTTTACTACACCTTGTGGTTAAAATGTAATTTTTCTTCTTTTTTTTCCTATCTGAATATTTGGAAAATTTATGTGTTGACCTTTCAATTAAAATGTAGCCTTTTACATTTATGTGGTAATATTTTTGAGCATATTTTATATGTATGTACTGATTTATGAAATATTTTTTGTAGGTTTTAGAGAATAAGTTGTTGATTAGAAAGTTGTTAAGCTGCTTAAGATATATGCTAGAAATGTTGTAAATTTTGTATTTGTTTTTAACTTCTTTAAAACAATATTTGTGGTTTTATAGATATGTAGGGATAGATGAGATGATTTCGCCACCATTTTATGTTTTGGCTCACAAAACTTTTAAACGAAGATATAATAATAATAACCTTTGATTTATGTGTTATATTAATTTTTCTGAAAGTAAAAATATAGGGCTGATCCGATATTTCATGAAGTGATTCCAGCACCTCCCCTTTTCCAAAGTTCTTCAAAGAAAAAATAATAAAACTAATAGATTTCGAAAAAAGCGACAATTAAATTAATTTTTATTATATTAGTTATGAAAAATATAGGTATACATGAATTTATGTAATTTATTTTTAATATACATTGGTCGGGTTCGCCCGGCATTCACTTATTCTAAGTTAGTGCCTATAAAAAACTTAATAGTTTGTGATTTTTTTTATCTTAATTATCTAACTATACTATGAGATACAAAAAATGTGATAGGGATCAGAGTATGCTTGTTGGATAACAGAAGTGCTCCTGAGCCCTTTATAGCGGCTGTTCCAGTTACACAAAGCAAATGTGATTTGTATAGCCGGCCTGTAGCCTACAAACCAAAGCTACTACCTTCAAGTCATAACTTAATCGCCAATTATGATCATTGTATTTAATACATGCAAACAAACTTTGCAGCGAAATATATGCCTCAGCAGTATTCAAGTTATATGTTACTGTTTTTTTTTTTTTTCAATAAAGCAAAACTGCTTTTACACTGCTTTTTTGGAATATACTAGCCCTCTATGGACTCTTTTAATGGGGTCAAAATGCAATTTCTCTTAAGAAGGTTAAAATAATAAGTTAATACATTCCAAAAATATGTTGATCGGAATGTGCTGACCACATAAACTTTCGCAGATGCAATAATATCCAAGTTATCGTATGTATTATTAAGCCATCATGCTAAGGAATGGGCAAACTTTAAGATCCCATAAAAAAAAATGGTCGTTTGGACCAAAAACATACTTTTCCGCTGTACTCAAGAGGACCTTAGCTATCCAACAAGTATACTCTGACCCCGTTCACTCTCTGTCGCCCTCAATTTGTCGCACAGTGCTACATTACCGTTATTTTGATTGCGCAGTTTTGATTGCCTTTTTGGGTCAAATAGGGGAGTGTTGCCAGACTCGGGCCGTACCCAAAGATACTCAGGGCCACCTCTTAAAATGTTTGTCGTGTCGACCACAAACTTTTTATGACATTTCATGTCAGTGGCAGTTGAAGGCCATTTTTCCTTTTTTTGTTTGGGGTGATTTTTCATTTTTCAAAAAGGCCCCAAAAGTTCGAAAATATCAAAATTGAAAACTAAAGGTCGTTTCTCTGTGGTCATAAAGCCCATGGGCGTTGGTTTTTGCTATCGGTAATGCATTGCAAATGTAAGAAATCAAAGAATTTTTGAATGTGTTTCAAATAAGCAACATCAGTGAATCAGTGAGTTGAAAAGTGTCGATCAACAAACGTTACCAATTGAATTTAAAATGGTAAGGTAATAATGAGTAAAGAAAATTTATTCACAAAAAAGTCGCGAGGGAAACTTTATTTAGGAAAAAATCGTGCGATTTGGGGTCATATTTCAATTTGTATGTTGGGGGATTATTTCAAATTGGAAAATGGCCCCACTTTTTGGAGGATTTTTCACTTTTGATTTTCTGGCCATTTTTCCTGGGGCCATATTTCATAGAGCCGCAGTTGAAAACTCAGACGGAAACACGTTTATCTAAATCAAGTGTGTGATTTTTTCCGAAAACTTTTTTCGAGTGTTTTTAAACTCGAAAAATAATCATGCCACGATCAAAGTACGTAAAGAAAGGTTGTTCGTTGATGTGTTTAGGATCCATTTTGCATGTTTGTTTGGTGATAGTTACACGGTTTTTGTTCTGAGTAGCGTGTTACCAGACTCGGGCCACAAAAAGTACTCCGACTTGGGCCAGCCACCTTCGCTTCGACTGTAATGATCTTTCTTATCATCGAAAAGTTATTTTTAAGTACTAGAACGGCTCAATCTCACTCGCAATCGCCACAAACAAAAAAATAAAACAAACAAAAAAAAAACGCTAAAAATCATCATCGTCTGATGAAGACGAACAATTTTGTAACGTGTGCCTTGAATCGATGCCTTGACAGAAAAAACTCAGTGCATTTAAAAAATGCGCCAATATGACGCGACACTACTTTATTTGTTGAATTTGCGATTCTGTTTAATATTCAGTCAATTTTCATTTTGCTCTTCAATTCAATTTTCATATTAATATTCTTTTCAATTTGAAACATAAAATATCTTTTGAAAATTCATACAGACGCACACTGGGGCCGCTCCATATAAGTGAGTGCTCAAAATTCTATAACTAGTTTTTTCCGACCAAACTCATTTGAGCTATACTTTTTAAGTAAATTTTAGATAATTTAACCCATTGATAACCACGATTTAACCCATTTGTGACCAAAGTAACATAAACATATATCAATTTTACACCAAAGTCATTTAAATATAATTTGTAAAGTAAATTTTAAATGATTTAACCCATTGGTGACCATTATTTAACCCATTGGTGACCAAGGTAACATCAGTTTAACAAGATTTTGTATTTTGAAACTTTCTGTACAATTTATAGTCAAACCTTTGTACTACATGTAGGTATGTAACGTTGGTCACTAATTGGACAAGGATTTTTTCAAAATAAAAAAGTTTAAATAAATAATGCAATTTCGTTTAGTTTTATTTTGGTATAGCCAAAAAAACAGTGCAATCTTTTTTTAAACTATATTATATAATCAAATTTAAGTAAAACTAGCTAATTGCACTCATACAAGCTAAAAATTAAATATGAAATAATAGATAATTAAAAAAACAAATCAGGAAAAATTCAAATATATAAGATGTAAAAGATAAAAAAATTATAATAATTGGACTTTTTCAGCTCCTAATTGCTAATCAGCTTCTGGTTCTATATCAGATGTGCTTAAGCCTAGCTCCACTTCCAACATATCTTTAAAAAAGGGTATTGTATTAAGGTCAAGCGGCAAGGTGCGCATGAAGCTTATTAGAGGGTCGGAGGAATCTAAAAATTGATTGGAAATGTCATCTAAGCCTTTATGGTTAACTTAAAAAGCTTAGTTTTTTATAAAAGCTGGAAAAACCTAAATTGTTAAACAAAATCAAAAATTTTCTTTAAAAAAAAGGAGGCAATTTTTTTAAAACCATTTTATGTTCAAACGGGCAAATTGATCAGGCTTTTAACTTCAGATTCTAATTACCGAATGTTTGTATTTTATTGTGGTATTAATACATAATAATTTGAGATAATTTCGAATTTTTGTAAATACAACTTAGATTTTTCGCACGAAAAAAAAAAAAAAAAAATTTAGTAATTATTTGTTTACCCCACTCTAACAGAATCAAGAAGAATTTTTGAGATAGCTTTAACGAAAACTTTGTAATAACAACACAATTTTCATTTAATTATTAGGTTGATCATATTAAAAAAAAATGGAAAAATTTTTCAAGTTTGACACTTCATATCTCCTATACTATAAAAGGTAGAAAGTTAAAATCTTTCCTATCGATGCACCAATTATTTATGAGTACAATAGCGTTAAATTTTTTTTTCTCAACCCATTTTTTGAATATCGACTTTTGAGCACTCACTTATATGGAGCGGCCCCAGTGTGAGACGGCTTCTTTTGTTCATTCAGCCATTTGCAGGTCATTTTTCATAAGTTTTTGCAATTTTTCATCGATTTTTGACAGTGGCCCGAGTCTGATTACTTTTTTTTAACGCTAATAGCTCCTAAACTTCTTATTGAAACTTGATGCAATGTTCAGCAAATGGAACGATCTTTTTAAAAATTTTTTTTAATAGCAGAAATTCGGTCTAGAACAAAGGTTATGACCAAAAAACAAAACATAGTCCGAGTCTGTGAACACTCTCCAATATTTATTGGTACTTCAAAATTGATGCAGCATTTGGAGAAACATTAAATGCTACAGAGATATAAATAAACGACAGATTTAGAGCTCTTATGTGACTTAATATTCTCGAGATTCGTCTACAGCGTCGAATTCAGCTCATCTTCTCCTACCTATATAGTTTCTATATAATCACTTTGATTTTTATTTACTCAGCAATTAGTCTTGCTGCTTTACACTAATTTCTATAATTAAAATCAAATTTTCTTCTCATTTCAAAGTCGTCATTTTTGGCTTATTAATCATGTCTACCGTTCACATGTAATGTTACAACTTCAATAAATTTTACTGAGTCTTAACAGGATTATTAACCACAAAAAAGTGTTAACAAATAAATACGACAATAGTAAAAGAAAACCAACAACCAAATCATAATGATGACCAACTACTTTACTAACCATTTTACTATCCACCATTTAATCCGTTCATGATTAATGATCTCATTTACTTACAACGAATGATTGCATTAATTCCAAACAATGAAATTTCATGTAATTCTGTTCTTAAGTTATTTAGAACTATATTTCTTAATCTCTTACAATCAAACCCCTACCGCTAAACGCATGGATACTTAACAAGATAAAAGAGTTTGAAAGAAGTCCAATGCCTCATTGAAGTTTTGTAAGAAGGGGAACGGCAAACAGACGCTGTCTAGAAAGTTTGAATTTGATAAATGATTGCAATTGCAGTAATCTCTGAATAATTGTATCGATGAATGTGCACAATTTTTTTATGTAATTAAGTGGGGAACAAAACTTGCCAATAGGAAACTAAAAAAGTGCATATATGTAAATAGATTTATGAATAAAAAAAAAGCAACACATCATGTTTTATAAACAATTTGACTAGTAATAAATAAACAATCAAAACTAGTACTAAATAAAGTTTAACTGAATTCAGAAATAATTTAATATTATCGGAACTGTGTAAGTAGAGTCATGAAATTTTATATGTAGATACATATTTGCTCTAGCAGAAATTATTTCCAAAGGCAAATTACAGAGACACATTTGCAGCAGCAGCAACTACAAAATGTAATAAAATCCACAAGGAATCATAAAACATAAGTGTTACCAGGAAGATGGCAAGCAAATGAAAATACATTTATTATAAGCAAAACTGGAAACAGCATTCAGAAAAATAGCAGCAAAAAAAAAAAAAAAAAATTACTTGTAAATATGGTGAAAAATATGAAAGAAATGAGTATTTGAGTTAAAGTACAAACATAGAACAAGCCAAAGTAAGAACAAAAAATACTGAAAAACATTAAACACGAGGGGAAGGTGGTAATAATAGGAGAAGAATTAGATGTAGAATAAATGGACAACCACGTTAACAATAATCAATGCTAACCAACAACACTTTCACACAAAAATGGTTAGATCCACATTCCAGTGACGGACGGCGAGATGGCCGTTGCGGCAATTAAAATTGAGCACGTTATTGCATTTAGACGATTTCGCAGTTGCTGGTAGATGACTCAACATTTCATGTTGCTGCTGTGCATAAATGATGATATTCTTGGTGATGTCAATGGCGATAATGATGTTAAAGATGTTGCATACTACTTATTCTACTGATGTAATTATTCTTAAAGCGTATACGCTATACGTTTCTTTAGAAACTAGTTGATATATTTTATAAAAAAATGTTTGGCTAAGCGTTTCACAATCTATATATGCATTTTAATTGATTGCCTTAGTTTCTATATCTACGTAGTTTCAGATTGATACGGTCACACGTTTTGCTTGTTCCCTTTTTTAATTTGTTACTTTAGTTTATTTGTCAGCTCTTAATAACTTGTACACTTAAGCCTGTTACTCTGTTCGGGTTCACATGAAATTCCTTTGCAAACACCATGCAAAAATAATTGGATTTCGCCCAGATTCACTGTCCGCCAAGAAAATGTTAAGTTTGGGCGCGGCCAAATTTTATATACCCTTCGCACACTCTAAAAGAAATACCTATTTGCATTTAACTGTAAGTGAGTATGGTTATTATGCGATTCTCATGGTATTTGCATGAAATGTTTTATTTATCATCACCAAATTTTCTTGGTTCGTACTTCGAGTTCAAAAATAAATATTTTGGTAAAGAAAAATTAGAAGATGCTGAAATAGTAGATGTACTGAATGGTGAAAATGAATCGAGTTGGAAAAAACTATCAAGCTATGTATACTCAACCTTAATATATAAAAGTTTTCTCATTGCAGAGTATGATTATTATTATTATTTTTTCATTGTCACTAAATTATTTTTTCATTTAATTCTTTATTGCAAAAGTATGTTATAAACAAAATGAATTGTAAATAATATTTTTTGAATAAAGAAATTATTATTATATTATTATTATTATATTATTAGTTCTGAACATGTTAACCCTCTAGTAGGCCAATTTTTCAGCAATAAAAGATATTAGGATTGGTTGATTTTAATGTATAAAACTAAAAAATGAAGTCAAAAATCTAATTGGAGTCTTCATTTTTGCTCGAGATGAGAAAATAGGTGGTCCATTAAAAGCTTGTAGTGCCGATAAATGGAAAAGTAAAAAATTATTATGCATTCAAATTGCATAAATGTAAAATATTTTCAATTCCCTACTTCCTAATACTTTTTCAACTCCAACAAACAACTATAAATAAAATTATAGCAAATAATTTTAATATCACCCACAATAATTTTTTTTCGTTAATTATTCGAAATCTGATCTTGAACTGGCGATAAAAATAAACTACCACTACCGTTCTGTATACTTTCAATATCTCTATTCAGTGAAGATATTTGGAATCAAATCTGGAATTCTTGGTTATGATTTCAAATATTAGTAGCTTATATAGGATATTGAAAGATTAAGAACTATCACTAAGATCACTGATGAGGAATTGTGGCGGATTCCGAAACGGCCGTCTGATTTGCCCGTCTCTATATACACTGTTGTTCTGATGACTACACATATAGTTCCTTTAGCCTGCAACACATTATTTAATGAAGTAAACTTTTTTTGTTAACCCTAACAGTATGCAATCATGATGATAATCATTAATAAAATTTTAAAAAGTCAAAAGCTAAATTCATAAAAATCACTTTTATTCCAACATTAAAGGATTCCAATTTAAATTGTTTAACTTTCGGATAAGTTTAATATTAACATAACTAAATAAAATAAATTTCTTGAAGATGAATCCACCCATTCCTTCACTATAGCTTACAAAATATGACGAAAATTGTAACTTTGAGCTTAGATTGTGGCGAAATCAAAACAACCTAATTAAAACTGACTTCAGATTTGAGTTTGTCGATCTAAAATTTAATTAAGTACGTAATTTTATTGAAATCAGAAAGCTCCTGCGAATTTTGTCCCGTCATTGTATGTGATCAAATTGGTAAATTTTTTCACACGAAGTTATTGATACTGATGTAACATTAATTTTGCATTTAACAGAACATTAAATGCCCTGCAACAAGGGCAAATAAAAGTTTGCAACCATAAATTATGTACCTCGGTGATCCTTACTGTTCTTGAGATATTGGGGAATGTTGGGTCCATCTACAGTGTCAGATTTTTCAATGTAATCGGATATTGAGCGTTTAAGGGTTAAAGAACCATACCCTCAAATAACGTAAGCACCATTCCTGAAGTGGAAGATATTAATACCATATGAAATTTGGTTGTACGTCTAATTGTGGCATGGCATTGAATTCAGTTCAGCTTGAGATGTATAATCTTATAAGATTGAATCATAATTCACTAATCAGTATAAGCCAGTATAAATCACTATTTCTAAGCTATCGAGCTGTTTTGAGATTATGACTTCTACAGCATTTTCAATGGCTTCGATTCTAGCCTGAAATACTGCGCGGACATCTCAGAATCTGAGTCGAGTATACAGAATTGGCCATCGATTTTTGCTGAAAACAGTTTTCGGGTTATCTATAGTCCATAAATACAGGTAGATTATTTTTGAATTAGTGCTCTAGAATTGAAGCTTCGTCACTAAATGCACCTTTTTCACAAAGTAAATGAAAAATTCTTACAATACATCTTTAATATCAATCTGATAATGTTATATTCGTCATTAGTTTTTTCTTTTATTTTTTTATTATATAGCAATAAAAGTATATTAGACTCTAACTTAATTATGTTGAGTTGCATAAATGTTTCATATTATTTTCTGTAAAAGTTCTACAGAAACTACATTTGATATAAATTAAATGTTATTTTGAGTTTATTGTTTTATGCAAATGAGATAATTTCATAGATAAAACTAAAATAAACTGAATGTTTTCGCTAATAAATGCAAAGAAGAAACGAGAAAAAAAAAAACAATAAAATATAATTTATGTCCGACAATCAACACGAAAGGAGAGTGTAAAAAGTGAAATTACAACACATTTGGCAACCTTATAATTTTATGTTACCGTCAAGTTTTACAAGGAACCTTTGCTGAGCAGACAAAACTAAGTTACTTGAAAATATGTAATTTTCAATCGGTTCAAATTATTATAAGATTTCCAGATTAATGCTCTACTCTGCAGTTCAATTTTCTGGAATAAAAAATGCTGGCTATTGGTATACAGTAGAGATCCAATATAACGAATGACGATATAACAAATGTACGCTACTGATATAAAGTATGCGATGGTCAATATGAAATAGTGCGATAAGGGAGGGGCGCTTCCCTATTTGCAATATGTTCCTAGTACTACTACTACAAGGACAAATATCGTTTTCCTATCGGTTAGTCAAACTGCAATCAAGGCTCTCGATTCGGCTGGCATAACATTTAATCTAGCAAAACAGTGCAGAAACAGCCTCACCTATCTAGCCCGACAGCATAACATTGCTCTAATGTGAGTCTCGGGATATCGGAATATAGAGGGCAACTAAAAGGTAGGCAATCAGATCAGAAAGGGCTCTATCCTGCATGAATCTTAGGCTGAATTGGTATTCATAGGCTCAGCCAAGTGTGAACTTACAAAAAAATATCTTGCGAGATCCAATTGCAGGTGGAACAGGCTGACAACCTGCATGACCAGCAGAGTGTTATGGTTCCAAGAGATCATTACAATTTATCAACATAAACCGGAAGGATTTCTTAAGACTGATGGCAGTCATTACTAATTTCTGGTCTATTGGCGAGGAAGCGGCAAAAATGGGAATCAAATACAAACCCCACTGTCGTAGCTATAAAGACCCAGAGGTCCTGCTGTAGGGCGAACAAGGGCGATAACCTTATACAAGCCATTCTTCAACAATTGCGGAAACTTTCTGAAGTTTGTACCAACAAATTTCAAAACTGTCTATACCTCTCGAAATGGATATAAGCCTCTCGTAAGATAAAAAAATCCACCTGCACCAAAAATCAACTGAGGATTTGGTATGGAAATGGAACGCCAGCTTTAATTGGGTTCGTTGATTGAACCATTATTTCTCATACTTTGGTTTTTTATTTTTTTTTTTAATAAATGAAATGAAAGTATAAGTGTATTATTCTTCCCATAATTATTCAAGGAAAAAATTATTCGATATAACGTACGACCATGGATATTATATTATTCGTTATACTGGACCACCACTGTAAATATGTAGATAGACATTTCAGTTTAAATGCATATGTGCTTGTAAACGCCTTCGATTCTTTGCAGCATGAAGCATATATTTATTTGTTTTCGTATCCCAAGCTCTTTGCAATAAATCATGCTGTACTTCTTGTTATCCCCCTGCTTTTCGCTTCAGCTTTTCTTTTACTTACATATAGCATATTTCATTACTGATACTAGTATGTAACAGCCACAACATTTTTGTTTCATTTTCTTCTTCTTCCACTTTATTCTTTGATTGTTTTCCATGATCTGCAAATACTTTTACTGACTGACATCATTGTTCACAATTTCTGTCTGTTGCCGATATCATCGTTGAGCACCAACAACTACAATATGAAATGAAATATTTGCTTGAAGACGAAATCAGCTTTGAAACTATGCACTTCCTGCTTAATTTCAATTTCAGCTTATGTTGAACATTTGAACATTGGAATTGTGAAGGAATACTTTAAATGTTTGTAGTTTTCGGCAATTTTTTGCTATTGGCAGTTTAAATGAACTACAGTACTTTTACTTGTTGCAGATTTTGTCTACAAAGTTCAATGTTTCATGGAGCTTTTTTAAGTTTCAGCTATTGAAGATAGCTATTAGATTCTTTGATTTTTAATATATAGTTTGCAAAAATTTTAATAAAAAAGTAATGTAAGATTAAATTTTATAATACATTCAATTTTTGCATAATTTGTCAAAACTGCGATCGTGTGAAAACAAAGCAAGGCTGGAAAATTTGATGTGTTAGCGATTTTTACAATCCAGTGTTCTACCTTTCACAAAAATTCCAACTGCAAATGGGCAACTCAGATTTTTTACGTCTGAAATCCTCAACCCACTCTAAGGCCCAAACCAAATCATTTTGGTATATCCGCGTTAATCATGAAAGAAGAGAAAAAATTGCTCAGGCATCAACACTGTAGACACATGCAAATATTACTTTTTGATTTGACGATTTTGTGAGTCACTCTACATATCATGAAATAAACATCAATTTATGTGATGTTTTAAATTTTATTAATATTTTTTTTGTTTTTATTTTATATTTGATAAAACTAAAAATCCCAGTTTTAGTACCGGGATTTTAAATTTGAATCCCGAAAACTGTTTCGGGATCCACATCCCTGGTATAGACATAAAAAACCAAAATTCATTAAAATTGTTAAATAATAAACGACACAGACTCACACGCAAAAACTTAAAAGAAGCGTGCGCTCACAAATTGAAACTCGCAAAGTTTAAGTTCATTAAAAATGAAATTCGCAATGAAAAAAGAAAGAGAAAGATTATAAATATATGTATGTAATGTTGTTGTTGTTGTTGTTATTGTTAATAAAAAGTACAAGTTTATTTATTACTTTTAATATTAGATTTTCAAGCACCAAAGTCAACAGCTCCAACAAAATGAGAAGTGCTGTGAATTTTTGTCTTTGTACCTACTCAAATTTGCGCACCACGCACGCATGCGTAATGTCAATGACATTTGTTAGCGAGTTTTATGTGGAAGTGGTAAGTTGTGAGCTAGAAAAATTTTATAAAAAATTATATGTAAGAAAAATTTCACATTTATGAATCACTCGTGTCATTTTTAATGGGGTTTTTCAACAGTAATGGCTCTATCGATTTATTATATGCATGAACAAATTTTCTTGATGGATTTCACGCATTTTGAATGACGGTCGAAATAGACACGTGTACGTTTTGTCCAAAAAATGTTAAATTTCAAAACAAAGAGTCTAGTAACTTTCATGAAATCGATAAAAGATGGTGAAGCTTGGTTCTTTAAATATGACGAAATTATAATTATAATTAGAGAAAATCAAAAAATTATGAAAATTAAAGATATGAAATTAAATCTTGTTTGTTTTTTTTTTTTTTGTTTTCAACCAACTTAGCGAACTTAGTTAGTCTCTCCGTACAAGTTTATGAAATTTTCTGAAGAAAGAAAATTAACGATTCCCGAACGTCGCGAAACAGAATATTGATCATATTAAAACTTATTTAATGTAATAAAACAAAGCAGTATCATTCTAATTTTTCTATTATTTTGAAATATATCATGATAAAGACATGGGATCTGACCAAAATTGTCTACTAAGCGTGAAGAGACAGCACAGTATTTAAAAAAAAAAAAAAATTATAGGAGGTCCTAGTTTCGCAAGATTTTCAAGTGCTGCTGATTTATTCTGCTAAGGCCTAGGACACAGTTTTAATGTCATAAACCGAATGCTTGTTTTTAATCATTTGAATTGGATTTTCTAATGCTAGCATTTGATATAACTAGGGTGAGGATTTCCATGTAAATACATGTTTTTTCTGGATGCACTAAGAATAATTTGAATAAAATATCTTTGCGAATCGAAAAATTTGCTTTAAAATGGCATTTATTTATTAATACATATTTTTACACATTTTCTTATAAATAGATATATTTGCATATTTTGAGTTAAATGCATATTTTCTTATATAATTTATATACTCACTCAACTTTTGCTACCTGTAGTTTTCGAAAATATTTTGAAATTTATTTTTCACATGAAGAGACATTTATCGGAAAAAAGAAAAAACTGTTAATTTGTAAGAAAAATGCCAAAAATCAAAGCAAGTACGGCTGCAACCTTGAATAAATATCAAAATATTTTTAAATCAGATGGATACATTCACTTTTGCAAAGTTTGCAATAAAGGTGTTTCAAGTTGATCAGCATCAAGTGCATCAAGTCAAAAGCACAAGGATCTGAGTAATCATCGAGCGGGCAAATCCTATCAGCATTTGCTCTTCAACGTTAATGCACAATAAGTTTTACATGGACTTATGTGAAGCCTTTGCTTCCGCAGATATTCCACTGCGAAAATTAAGCAGTCTGCACATGAAGAAATTCTTTAAAATCTACACAAATGAAAATATATCCCCAGTAACTCAGCATTAAGAAAAATTATGTAGACAAATTATACAATAGTCAAATGAGCGAAATCAAATCGGAATTAAAAGATAATTTTTTATGGGCGTCAATCGACGAAACTGTTTACATTCAAGGAAGGAATGTTGCAAGACGAAGAATTAAGTAAAAAAAAATGCTTAATTAATGTGGCAAACTCTGAAAAAACATTCATGCTACTACCACTCGTGCTTTTAATCATTCAATTGCATTATTGGCAGACAATTTTGAAAACAATAAAATACTTCTATTTCAGCGCCTTACATGGAGACTTTTAAGATTGTACCCAAAACTACTACATGCGACATGTTTAGCCCATGTGATGCATCGATCTGCAGAAGAAATAAGAAGTAATTTTAAAGACGTTGGTTAATTGTAAATTTTTTTTTTTTTTTTTAAACTCTTCGAGAAAAATTTTCTGATATGCTACTTCCGCCAGAGTCTCTTATTAGGTGGGACACCTGGTTGGAAGCTGTAGAGTATTACACCACCAATTTTGAGCAATTGTAGTAACAATGGATTTTTGAATGAAACAATCGCAAGACTGGAAAAAAAGAATCTATTAAAAACGTAAATCAGTTTAATCGATTATGACGTAAAGTGGAGGGTTAAGTGGCACAGCGAATAAAAAAAATGAATTTTGTTTTAGAAAAAATAGAGGGTTTCTTAAAATTAAAAAGATTGCGGATATGTTCGATTTGGCCAGCGAAAATTGTATACTAAAAGGCTATTCCTCAAATGAGCTGGCTCCTTTTAATCCTGTCTGTGGATGTGGAGCGTTCATTTTCGATGTATAAAAATGTTTTGAGGCAAAATCGAGAAAATATAAAAAAAATTGTATAGTCTATGCAAAGAACTCGTCATCTAAAGATTAACAGTATCAATAAATAAAGTGTGTACTATAATGACTGAATTTATAAATATATGTTATTGCTTTGTTTCCTTTTAAATAATTATAATTTATGAACTGAAGTTTTCGTTTTGTGTAAATCCATGTTTAATTGCATAAGCTTTTTTTTCTGTATACAAGGTGTATTATCCTTCTAATTCCCAAATTTTTGATTGATAAAAAACAAATCGGAATTGATTAATATCGGCGTAAAAATTATGAACTGATTTAAAAACCCAAAAAAAAACGAATGTGCGTCTTTTTATGAAGTGGGAAAGTTTGAACGCCTAAAACTATTTGTTGTTAAATGAGCTTTTTATCAATTTGTTTTAAGTAATTAAATATTTTATATAAGAAAATCAAATTCTCAGCTATTTTTTTTTATCTGGATAGTATGACGGGAAGTATTTTATTTATTTTTTTTATTTCAGTTTTATCTCAAATACAATCAAAATAATTAATTTTCCTATTTTTCACAAATTTTTGACTTTGACTGTCGCTAATTTCTGTAATACGCATCATAGCTCATAACTGATGCATTTTTTTGAAAGCTTGGGAAATTCCCTAAACGATATGATAAAATGTAGAAAACTATTATGGTGGCAATTCTATCCCTTTTGGTGAAGGCCGTCTAGAGGCGGTTTTGGGAGCTAGAGGGTTAGTTTATATTTTATTGTATACTTTGTTATTTTTAGTGCAATTTTTAAAATTTTTAATGCATATTTTATGTACATATTTTAATTTTTTTAATGCATAAAAATCCACACCCTAGTTATAACCATTAGAATTTGACTAGTAATAATGCTATTTTCTTAATCATTGGAATTGGTTTCTCTAATACCAATTCCATAGGCTTAATGCCAATGAAATTACCAATGAATTACAAAACTAATGCAGTATTGCCAGCCAACAGGTCATACCGTGTAGAAAAATTTTGTATTTTCTACTTTTGATTTTAGACCGTGCCGGACATCGGTCATCCTTCGTTGCAGTTCAACGTACCATTACACCAATACTCAGTAGGTTCAATTCAATAGAGAATGAAATTAAAAATAAAGGCCCAAAGATAAATAATCGTGAGCGCGAATGCGAAAATTCATCGAATCAAGATTCGAATACGAAGAAACTACAATCCAAAGATACAAGATACAGTAACGACTCATCGAAACTAGATTTGATTTTGAGAAAACTGATATCCAAACTTGCAAAAGAAAATATTAAAGAAATAGCAATCGCAGAAGACGATGCAATATTTAACCTGTATACAAAAGATGCATTCAAAAATGCATATACGCACATAAAAGTACATAACAAAAGTCCTCAACTAAAAATTATAATATACAAACTCCCTACAAGAGTATCAGAAGACCTCACAAAATATAAACTAATTGACGAATTTCATAATGCCACACACGGAGGGCACTTAGGCGTCAGAAAAACGATCTTAAAATTAAAACAAAGCTACATGTGGAAAATCATGAATCGAATGGTAAAGAAATACATTTCAAACTGTGACACATGGGCGAAAAATAAACAAACAAAACACACTAAAGAGCCACTCATACACACAGACACCCCTAGCAATAGTTTCGAAGTCATATCAATTGACACTGTAGGCCCATTAAGAATATCAAATGGACACAGATATATTCTAACCATGCAATGCGACCTGACAAAATTTGTCATTGCACACCCCATGGCGTCAAAGGATGCTGTCATAACAGCGAAAACGCTAGTTGAACAACGCATTCAATTCAAATTGCATTCAACTATTACAGTAACTACAGTAAAAGTAAACAAATATGTATATTAATAATAATATTAATAAATCAAATGTCTTCCAGTGACTATGACAACAGAAAAAAGTAACTACAACCGTTTAAAGTTATAAAAACCCTAAATAATTCATAATTTATTAATTAAAGAGAATAAGCTAATAATAACTTTAAAACCAAAGAAAACTCTGAAAAAAAAAATTTAATTATAATTTTTTTTTTTTTTTAAATGTGGATAAACAAAAAACCCGAACAAAAATAGAAATGTACCCAACAACAAAAGAAATACTGAAAGTAGCGTGTGTGTTCATTGTGCAAAATAAATAAAAATAAATTTTCTGGTTGAATGAAAATGTCACTGAACTCTAAAATTACACTGTGCTACACAGAAAATTTGCAAAAACTCTGACCTACATAAAAATAACTTTCACCATTTACCAAATAGTTTTCAATTACTTTTGGGGTTAAACTCCCTATTTTAAGTGGAATTTCGGAAATTTCAGGAACTGCTATTATATTTTGTTTGACTTTAGTGAATAAAAACTAACATCTAAACTCGGAAAAAAACATCACATTAATCACTAAAAACGTCCCATTACTTTTTATACCATTAAATTAATAGTGTTACAGCATGAAATCAATAGGATATACCTTAAAAAATTATAGTCTAAAAACTATTAAATTTATGGGAAATTGACCAAATCCTATTGAAATAATAGGACTTACATATTGATTCCATGTGAATTTTTTCTGAGTGTAAGTGTTCGATTTTTAAAATCGTTTTTGTCTGGGTAATGGGGTCGGAGTAATGTGCGGAGTAATAATGCGAACAAAAATAATTTTTTTTTTTCTCTCTCTTTATATTTTTCATAAATTTGATCTTTGAAGAAAAATATTTATAATCTGACATCCAGACGGGAAGTTTTGTTCATTTGAATCATGCAAGATAAGAAAATTTGAGTATGTCTTTTCAAGTAGTGTTAAAAATAAATTATCAAGTGATTAAAAAATTCGGTAAATGGAGGAAGTTATTAGTTTTTACGGCCAAACTAACCATATAGAGCTCTTGTACCTTAAGCTTTTTTTCATTTGTAGCATAGTGTTATTATTTGTAGATATTATTTTTACTACTCGCATAGTATTATGCCACTTAAAAAGGGCAAAGAGACAAAAAAGAAGAAAAACAGAAACAAATAGACAGTTAGAATGACAGATATTCATACATACATACACACAATAGGTAAGATAGACATGCTTACATATATATTACTGGAATTAAAACAGAATTCATCAACATAACAAAAAAATGTCTACTTGTATATGTATATTCATTCTTACATCACCTTAATTAAATGCTACTCTGAAGAACAACATTAAACTTTCAAAATTACTTCATTCATACAACAGTAGAACCTCTATAATTTGAACCTTGATAATTTGAAACGGCTATAATTCGAGGAATTTCCCTCATCCCCATAGATTCGAAGTATAGAGATTTTACTATACATATAATAAAATAAAGTGGTCACTTAAGTTAAAGTTCAAGCACTTCACATTAAATAATCAAAAACATTACGGTGTAATTATCATAAAATGAAGTGATGCGCACAAAAAAAAAAAAAAACAGAGAGACGAGTTAGAAACAACCAAGCATAAACATTTTCTATTGCTGCTAAAAATTCAACTATTTTTGGAAATTTAATTGGAAGTTATGAGCGTCTCATAATGCTACGAAATTTCCTGTTCTTTAATTAACACACCAGCAAAGTAATGTTGCATTAAGTATTTATGTAAAATGTGGCATGTAATGTTCAAGCGTTAATCAGATAAAATAACTTAGAGGCACAGATGCCAACACCAAATAAATTTAATATTCGCTTATTTTCGTGGCGCAGATAATGATATTTCCTTGAAGATAACAAGTTAATTTACAACTAGGAATTTACATATTATATGCAGCAATCGTTTTTTTCTTTCTTTGTTATCTTAAGCAATATAATACTTTGTTATTTTAAAACTAATTATTTTTTAAAAGAAAACTATGTGATAGAAAAAAACTAATCAAAAGAAATTGATGGTCAATTTCACAAAAAAAAAGAAAATTTAAATGATTTCAAAGAATTAAATACAGCTCAAAAGCTAATTACCAAGAATTGGAATTGAAAAAGATTGCAATTCCTAAAGCAATTGTTACTATCCAGTTCTGACTGTAGTAGGCATTGCCAACCCGCATTTTATTGAGGCCGAAATAGGTGGTAAAAATATTTCAGTTTCAGTCGTTGAAAAAGAAAACAGCGAAGAGTACATCAGCTCATTGTTATGTTGCACAATCGAACAGAAATAGTTGGGCACGAAATAGTTTCAACGAGAAAGCCTCCTACATCAAGACCAGAAATATCTTATGAGTCAATTTTGTTGTCGTTGTTAAATAAATTTAACCCTTACAATAACTAACACCAGTGAGAAACCCTAATCGTGGACGCAAACGATGCGTTATCAAAAAATATTGCATCGATAAAGGGAAAACAACAAAAACGAGCTACTGCAAAGGAATAGAAAGATGTAAAACGATAGCAATCAACAGCAAAATAAATTCATGCAAAACTGACAAACATCAATGATAATCTTCATCAAGATCTGATTCAGATTTTTGCATTATTTGGGTGCTTGATAGCCACGTAAATTGACCAGGGATAAATTAGTTTATTTGAAATGTCCTCGAAAAATTGAAGCCTTGATCTTGGTGTGGATTCTGAAACAGAAAACTAATGCCAATTAATTTAAACCAATTTTCACGTTGGGTTTCGTAGAAAAATCTAGTATTTGCAGTTCATTTTTAACTTTTTTTTTTGTTGTTATACCGAAGCCTTTTATGGTGTCCCGACTTTCGAGACCAATTTTTTGAACTTCAAAAAATCGACTAATTACACTGTCCGACAACAACTAATTTTTTAAAAAATAACAAGGTTCTGAAAGTGGATTCTGATAGAACTTGAGAAAAAAATTATACGTGCCTCGGCGTTTTAAAAGTTTACGTCTAATTTTCTTTTTACGCGGGTCTAAAGTTTGCCCATTTCGTTAAGGTTAAGATGTTGCAAAAAAATACTCTACGGAAAATTCGACTATAAGTTGCCGAACATACAAACAAGCTTTGTTGCAAAACTGGTTTATTATAATTAATCTGTTAGAAATGGGCAAACTTTAGACCCACGTAAAAAGAAAATTAGACGTACACTTTAAAAATGCCGAGAGCCGTATAATTTTTTTTCTCAAGTTCTATCAGAATCCACTTTCAAAACCTAGCTATTTTTTTGTGCGTATAACAGTGTTTTATATGGTATATATTTTTAGTTTTAGTCCAATAAAAAAATCTTCTACAAAACATAGCTGTGAAACATAGAATAGAAAAAATTCGGCTTGCGCTATATTCCCGGATCTAGTGCCGTGTGATTTCCAGGAGCCCCAAGTAATCATTATTTTTATCCATTATGAGCAACCACAATATGTTTCGGTTAAAAGACACCCTTATAAATAACCAATATTGGTTTGGATTATCAATAACCATTAAAACTAGAAAAAACTCATATTCGTTGCCAATAACCAACTATACCCAATTAAAATCTGTTTTCGTTAGAAGTAAGAATTAGAAATTGAGTTCGATCGATGTTAAAAACAATTTTTTTTGGATTTTAGTTTTTTAATAGGTACAGATTGGTGAAAAAATACAATTCAATTGTATTCCAGTATAAAGAGATCCCAAATTGATGAGCATCGATGTTCTTAATGCGGACAAATTTTCTAGACTTATGCCTGCGACGGGCACGCGCAACAAGTAAGCAGAATTTACTTAACCCGAAATCGATGAAACTTCACATGGAGTTTACATTTCACTTAACTAAGAAAAAAATTCTAAAAAAAAAACCCTGGGTCCTATAGGGTACGTTGCGAAAACGCAACGCTGGGCCTATGTGCTACACAAAACAAGTACCATTAATAATCACATTTTTATTCATGTAGTATATAGAGATTATAGTTTTATGACAAAATTAATGATTTAAAATTGGGTTTTAGATCATTTTATACATTGTTTATAGAAATTTACTGCGTTATTGTCTTGTCTACCAAAAGTGGTGAGAAAGTACTTACGAGTGGTCAACGTATGACCATAGATATTGTGATTGGTACAATTAATTTGTGCGTACACATTGGTGCTTTGTACCATGAGATAAATCCCTTCCTTCATCAACAAACTGCTCACACAATTCATAGGGGTTCACTGATCAATTAGCATACACCAGTAATAATGAGAATTTTAAAATTGGTTGACTATTTTTGTAAATACACTGTCTCAGTTTTCTTTTGATACATCTCATGGTTGCTTCGAAAATTCATATTTAATCCGAATTGCCGATTCAACTTTTTTGTCGGACCATTTATCACTTCTTCGATTTCTCTTTTAGTCAAAAACGTTTTATAAACATTGAAAAATGGTAGCATAAATTATATAAACAAGTCACAATAAAAATAATGGAAATCAGTTGACTTATACAGAGCTGCCACACAAGCTAAATCAGCAGCACTTAGGCCCAGCGTTGCGTTTTCGCAAAGTAAAAGTTTAAATTTATATTTTAAATAAATTGTTGACGAAAAAGAATTAAAAAATGAATTTATATCAAATATAGGATTTAAAAAAGCAACATCAAAAGAAATTTTGAATTTAAAGTGATTTAAAATTTTTGCCATAATTTTGAAAATTGGGGGAAAAAAGTGGTCAACTTTGGATCGAAATATATATAATAAAATAATGATTCGATAATCAAATCAAACATAGAATAATCTTAAGACTTCCAATATGAATAAATATCAACTTGTTGCAGATCAGATTTTTTAATTATTTGCTCAGAATACGAAAAATTGCCAACGTTGCGTTTTCGCAACGCCCAGGCCTTAATGGGTTAAAAAATGAACAGTTCATTGATTTCAATTGACTTCAATGGCACAGATCTTAGAACTGTTTGATAACGGAGTAAAAACCACAACCAGGTTGAGCACCTGAGCACCTGAGCTCTTGTTCTCTAATACGGCAATTCTTTTACGATTTGGAAGTTGACTCTTCATCAGATGATCAGGCTATAAGTGACATTTTTGATGATTTGAAGAAAGCTTACCATGAAATCCATTTATATGTAAATAAATATGCTGAATTGTTGAAATTGATGCACATCACGCCATATCAGCAACCGAAATAAGCGTATAAAGAGAATTCTACGAATTGAAGCCGATTGATTTTGAATGATATCAAATTGGGCTTGTCAGATTTTTGAAATAAGTCCGTTGAACTTGAATTAAATTGAAAAATCAGTTCAAATCAGTAGATACATTTTCCAGCAATAGAAATATTTTTGCTGTTGCAAAAATATGCTGTATTTCAGCAAAGGTTAGATTAATTTGGCTATCATCCGGGCGATAGCGGGCTTGATTCTAGTCCTGGGCTGGTGTTTAATTCTCAAACCTTTTTAAGTTGCTACTGACATGAGAATTATATGAAAATTGCAAAAGTGCACCTCTTGGTAGACAATTGCAAAACAACCAAGTTCTGTTTATAAGCTTTGTTACATCGCCGTTCGGATTCGGCATAAAACTTTTGGTTCCGTCCGTGTTACGCACAGCCCAATACGGTTGCCAGGAAAGCTTATACGGTATTACAATGAGCCTTTCAAAGTCAAAGGTCAAAATGAGTCCTTTGCAAAAATCAGGGCAACCACTCCAACTAACGCAGTTGTTTCGCAAAAAACGCGAAGTTGTCATAGTATTCAAGAGAAAATGTTTAATTCAGTTTATCAATGGTAGTTTTTAGCATATGTGCAAAGTCAGAAAAACTTCAAAATAAAGAATTGAAATTTTATTGAAAATTTTATTGAAACATTTTAAATATGAAACAGTATCAAAAACAAATTTAAAATTTTTAAATTTTTTCAATACAATTTTAACTTTAGTTGGTGTTGAATCTAATGTGATTTTGCTTCTAATTTTTAACAATAAAATCATTAATTGAAACAAAGCTTACCTCCGATTCAATTAAAACCTATGATCTCTTTTAAGATTTATGTACTTAATTTTGAATTCAAATTTAATTACATTATTTTATGGATTCTTTGAATTGAACATTATGTGCACTCGAATAAAAATCTAAAGTGTGTATAATCATAAAATTTTTAAACCAGTTTTAAAGCAATTAAATATAACTAATTTCAATTGAAAAATGCATTCACACTTTAAATCTTTTAATGATTTACAGCTAAACTCATAAACTCAAAGCGTTGGTAGAGTACTAATGAAATGTAATCAGCCTGCGCTTTTAACCTGAATTATATACACGGATTTAAGTGTCGATTATTATTGACTTCGATGAAATTTATAGTATTTGGTATTCACTATTCACAAGAGACAAATGCATATAAAACTAAACTGAAGAAGAATGTTGAGGCATAAGAGAGAAATTTTTTTATGTACCAATATGTAGAACGTGGTAAAATATTACAAGCCGAAGCAGAAGAGAAATGTCAATTGAATATTTCAAAGTAAAGCAGAAAATATTTAGGTTAGAAAATATTAGTTGTAGTAAAAATAAAGTATGAAAAAAACTTCATAAACATAATTATTTGCTATAAAATTTTGCATAAAAACTGGTATGAGAAATATCGAATTTTGTAAGAATTGAAAGGTTTGTATTTTATGTCTTTTGTTTGCTTATTATCATAAACCTAAACAAAACGAGAATTACTGGGCAACGTAGAGATAATTAAAAGTGTAGAAACTTCTGTTAAAATTTAACGTCATACCTTTTTTCTGAATACATCAAAAATGTACTTAAGCACACATGCACTTACACGCATTATACACTCACATACACATTGAGTTACTGCATCTAACGGTCAACTGTGCTGAAAACAGGATCAAGACACTATATGAGATTAATATAATAAACAAGCTAAAACCAGTCTACCAGCAGTACATAGTTACACAAGCTGAATCGTATCGAATCTTTGGCATATTCCGTTTTATTTTGGCACAAACTGCGCAGCCAACAGATGACAAAGTGTTGGGTACCTGTGGAGCGTTTATATTGGCATTGCATGCCTATGATCCTCTTCGGTTTGTGGTTAACTGCTCTCACTTCTCAGTGGTTTATATTTGTCAACCAACGATTTGATTCAATTTTTAAAGTGGTATTTAAATTTTTTTCCCCACTTCTTGTGATTTCAATTTTGCTTTACTTTTTAAATAATTTTTAAACAGGATTTTATATAGATATTTATTTTAGAGGTTGCTTGTACTTCTGACTAGATTTCTTATTTTTTTGTTTGTAATTAATTTAGTTTTTTCAACTTGCGAAATTCCTAAAAGAAATAAACATTAATTTCCTGAAGATATATTCGTGCCTCAACTGCACAGATGATTAATGAGTTGGATGTTGGAAATGCGTTTGTGTTTGCAATTTCTGCAATGTGTATGGTCTTACAAAAAGGAAATGGAACACATTTGAAAATTTTATGCGTTTTTTATTTTTTTAGGGTATGAAAAAATTCCACAATTCATTTCCAGAAAATTATAAAATACAAAGTTTGTTTCCTTAGTCTTTTGTTTATACATTCATGGGCAACATCACTCAACATGCAATTTTACACCTTGATGGTTTTTTTTTCTGCTGCACCTGCTGAACAACAATGAATATTTCTTTGAAACACCTTCATTATGATGTGTTTATCACATTCTACACCTTCAGCTCCCCCACAATCTATTGGATGTTCCTTCAGAATTTTTGAATGCTGCAGTGGAAATATTTCAAATGTTTGCTTAAAAGCTTTAAAATTGTTGAAATACATACAAACATATTAACCAGCGTATTTTTAATGTTCCCTTCTCATACAAAGAGCCAGCATTAAATAAATATTTTTATTTTGTTTTTATCTTTCCAACAGCTTTAAGATATGCACATTGCTACAAATTGTTTTCTTTAATGCTTTTGCTGCTGAGTTTGTTGTTAAATTAATTTATGCAATTACAGTGCGTGAAATTTCATTAGTTGAACAGCGAAAAGTTGAGGTAATATCACAAAACGAAATAATAGAAAAATGTTAAGTCCAGCATGAAGTTTTATTTTCTTAACTGTCAGCTGAGGGTATACTACACACAGAGTTTCTTAGGGGAATCCGCTAGTGTTATACACACACACATATACATTGTTCAGGTGGCATTTACAGTTAAAACTAAGAGATAATAAACTTTTTAGCTTTCAATGAGAATAATTATGAGTGTGTGCATGAATTATGCGAATGTTATGTTCATGATTTAAAAAAAAAACTTTATTAATGTTCACATAAACATTGAAGGTAGAAAGAGCCAAAACAAAAGATTTATAACACGAACTCGAATATAGCAATATCAATACTATACTACTGATATTTGCACTTAATACTTTAGCATGTGTATGGTTTTTAGAATAAGCTTAGTTTAACTGCTTCTAATACAGAAATCCCTTGATTTACCATGTGGTCCATTTCAAAATTTGTTAACTCATATCGAAATTACGGGAAATCCGCTGCGCATAAATACATTATTGCACCAAAAGAAAGTGGTTTAAATGCGGGAAAATTTACATATACTTTCAAATTTTTATTATTTTCAATATTTTTATTGAACAGTTTCATAGCCAAATAACTGATATCTGGTCCCTTAAGCTTATTTCAAATTTGTTTGACGTTAACAGATATTTAAAGGCATACTGAATATAAAAAACTAAACTGAGTCCCTTCTGCGCTCGTCACATTATGTGATAACAAACATTACGCATTGCAGTTTACTTCATGATAAAAATTTTCGTTTTTATATTCCAAAAAGTGCAACGATTGGTTAACTATTATAAATTTTTCATGTTCTCTTTTCAATGCATTTCTTTCGCTTTTTAACAGGGACCGAAAATAACTGTTATTTTCCATTTTTCAACTCAAAAAGTCACCCACAAAAAATAGCCGTAGGGGATCTTCAAGTGTACGGTCAAAACGAACCAGTTAATTTATGACTTTTATTTTTTTGGACAAAAATAAATGGTTAACCGTTATAACTTATTACCGAAACACCGAAGATACATAGTATTATATATTTTTGAAAAGTATTCGTTACGACCTTCTCAACGGTATACAAATATATAGGGATCCGCTTCATTCCATATTATGACCTTTGCCTATATGTAAATACATTTTCGAAAAGTACACGAAGATACCTTTCTTATGGTTTCAGAATTTTTTGGATCCCCTTTACTTTAAAATTTCATACTCCAAAGCCTATCTATTTTTATACCTACTTTGGTCATTGCAGTAGTTGTTTCGGAATTTCAAAATTGAATTTTTTTTTACCTGTAATATGCGTGAGGATGAGCTGAATCGAATGGCATAATTTTTTTTTAATTGCTCATTCCGTTCGCTTGCAGGGTTGACCATTTATTTTTGTCCAAAAAAATAGAAGTCATAAAATAACTGGTTCGTTTTGGCCAACAAAATAATAGTCATAAAGTAACTGTTTTTTTTTTTTGCCCGACAAAATGAAAGTCAAATATAATTATTATTTCTTGCCAAATATCATAAAAGTCAACAATTTACCGTTTTATTTAGCCTCTTAAGATAAAAGTCACAAAATAACTTTTAATATTTAACTTTTACTATAAAATGCATAAACGTTAGGGTTCCTAATTTTTACAAGTCTACATTTGTCTAATTTTGATATTTATTTACAATTTTAATTAGGAAAGAAAAACGATAAACTTAAATAAACTATGCAATAAAACAATAAAATAAATAAAAACAATTTTTGATATGTTCCACGATTCCATTGACATGTAAGTATATTCCAAAATCACTTTTGATATAGAAATTATATGTTATATACTTTAGGGGTTAAAGTAAAATATATAATAAAACACACACTTATAAACTCACACATACTATTGTATAAAACCTCATACGACACCGACGCACAGTGTTCTGACTCCATACAAAGTTGGGAAAAAAACATAAGGAATCATCTCAGCATAACGATTTTTGACACAAGTCACTCTTAGGTCATGGAAAATAAAAATTATGAAAATGGGCGTGATCGTTCAACTGCCACGCCCACCTCCCATACAACAGTAAAACTGAAATAACTCTAAAATCCGTGGCAGTCAAGATATTTTTTGTTTTTTACGTAAAACTTTCAGTCACTCAAAACTACACTGATACCACAAATAATCATATTTTCATACAGTTTTTCTCCGATATGCATTTTGTATTTTGTTAATAAAAATTTTATTTTACATTTTACATTTTTATATATTAGAATATTTCGCCCACCATCGCAATATAGGCCTGGTCCACAAAACTTAAGAAACTATATTGAAATTTTCGTTTGTAAAAACCAAATATTTTTTTCGAATTTCATTTATAGTATATATTTTTCATATATACACACACCCATATAAAAAAAAAGTTTTAAGATTATAACTATAGTTAAATAACAAAAGCGTCTGAAAAATGCTTCAAAATGCATGCTAGCACTTTGTGTTTATCATTCATCAACTTCAACAGCTTAACCACAACTATTTAATGAACTAATCTCTCCAATTTTTTTTATTATGTTAATGAAATAATTATGAATAGAAATAAAGAAAAAAATTTCTAATATCGACGCGTCAAAAAAATAATTTTTTTCCGCACTCAAACCACTGTGCGACGTGGCGTTTGATTTTAATTTCTATCAATTCACTCCACTATAAATTTTCCTTGAACCCCGAGTAAAAATGTTATGACATCAAAAGGTCCAAAAAATATAAAAAAGGAATTATTCACTTCAAATACTCATATTTAATGTACTATAAATGTTAAGTTACTTTCTTAAAAATTGTTTGAAGAAATTGAGTTTTGGTCTTAAAGTAACTATTTGAAATTTTGGAGAAATCCTACGTTTAGTTTCGCCAGAATTAATAATTTTATGTAGGGAGATTTATTGGTATATGTTAATCTTTTCCGCAGGGTATAAAATTATTATTATATTCATCAAAATCGGGGGATTACTATACAATATTTCTTCTTGATACTTATATAAGTCTGTATGTAAGTCTGTATGTGTTTTCTTTACAAGATAACAAGGAGTATTCAAGTGGGCACCATTCGTCACTTTGTGAGCAAGTTAGTGACTATAATTGAAATGTTTTTTTTTGTTTCACTTTTCATGTCCATATGTTGTCCAAGTTTCAGTAAGAGAATCATATAAACTGCTGTTGTTATTGAGGCATTCACATAAAATTTCAGATATTGCCAAATAGAAAGAAGAATACCATACCAAATATAGCAGTTACTTCAAAATGCAGCTATTGCTACTGCTTCGCCACCGTAGCTCGATGAATAACTATATTGAGGTATGCACATTTTGAATTTTATATGTTTGGCATACAATGAAAATAAGCATACTCGTGCATAATTGTGTGTTGAAACGGTAAATGAAGTGGTAACAAGTGGTATAAAGAAGCCATTCTTCAAGCGCGATTTGTTGCCACTATTATACAATCAGCTTCTATAGTAAGCTTAATGCTTGTTTTGTTTTACTTGCACCGAGGCAAAATTAAATTACTTTTAATTAAAAAAAGTTATATGTGTAGTTAAAAAGTAATCGTTAATGCAGTAGCTGAATTTTGTGGTTTATTACTCGTGCTAAAGTAGCAGTTAATTAATTGACTAATTGTGTAATTCATTAGCTATAGAGGTGATAAAATAATAGTCAAAACATCACTTGCTTTTAACAGACAGATATTAAGGTTTACAATAGCATACATTGCATTTGCCGAAAAATCCACTGGCAATCACTAGTGGTCATTTATATAAACTAATTACCTACTTAACTAGCTATAACTTGACTTGACTGATTCTACAGATTTTTACATTATTGGGAGTTGTTTTGTAATAAGGCGGCGAAAGCGACTAAATATCGTGACAGACAATAACTTTGTAATATGGCGAGATAAATTTGTTAATGCTATAAGAGTTTTTTTCTTTTTTTGGATATGATGCCAGCTTTGCTAGTGAAGCGATTTGGTAGAAATGTCACAATTTGTACCGCTCCGTATATAAAAAATTGCATTTGTATTAGTGCCAAAGTTTCACATGTGTTGATGATTGAGTCTAAGCTTTGAAAGTGTGCAAGTGTTTTAAATTTTGTATAAGGGAACTATTGACGAAGCATTTGCCAAATTTGGTGTGGGGATACATAGTAAGTACTAATACCAATCACTGGGCAGAAAGTGGATCAGATTCGTTGTGGCACCTCTGTAAAACGTTAGCTGGTGAAAAAATGGAATTTCCTCAGCCTCATCCACGATATAATGTTGAAATTTTTGTACGTACATATTCCTGATACGCTGACTTGGTCAAAATCTAGACAGTGTTTTTAAGTAAATTAGGTTCAAAAAACCCAGTTTGGGATACGTTTAATCAAAAGTAGCAAGTAAACCTGATATGATAGTGCTTAAATTTAAGGTTGCACCTTCAGCTATGAAACTCGGATAAGAATTTGAATGAATGTATGCATATGTACATTTTTATAAGAGACCTATGGTTTAATTTAAGCCCTATTAAGAGTTTCCATCACGTCGTGCTATTGCATCATTTTGCGAGTTACTAACCAACTTAATTTTCTTATTAAAGGAACAAAGTTAATAAAAAATAAAACCTTAAATGTCGTAAAGTCAATTCATGATGAAATTGTCTGCACGCTCTTATTTTTCACAAGTTTATGATGAGCTGTTAAGCAAATATTCAATTGTATCATTTTGTAATAAAGTGATAAATATTTTATTGTATTAAAAATATGCATAAACGAATTTCTATGAAAATTACTACCTACCAGCTAATCACAAGGTCTCTAGTGCTGCTCTAGTGCTTGAAAACTAGTAATCAAAAATACGAGAAATAAGGTATACACTAAAACATTTAACAAGAGACGACACATCCTGCGCACCATTTGCATTTATCTTATAGCAATAATCGCTGCGAACTAGAAATGTTATATATACATATACATATATATAGAGGAAATCCCCAAAGAAGATAGAAATACACAAACAATGGGCAGACAAAACCAGCAAGTAAGAAAAATAAAGAGCTGTGCATTGCTTGCTTTTATTCTTACTAGTACCATAAAATGCATACATATTTATGTATGTAGTTAGAATACGAGCGCACAAAATTGTCTGAACTATTGGCTTACATATTAGCCTTAAGGATATGAAGATGACGAAGGTGACGTTGAACTCCAGAAGTCGACGTAGAAATGGGGTGTGGGACTGCAGCTCGTCACAAATATGTTAGTGCCTATAACTTTTAAAAATCTTACTACAGCACAATTGTTCCTTGTCTATATTTGATCTGAAATTTCAGGGTCAACTTGTAGATGCCCTAATTTAGAGAGCAAACAATTATTTTTGGTGTATAATATTATATGTTCTTAGGTATGATTTTTTATCTCAGATCTGATCCACATTAATCCAACTATGAGTTTGAATTTTGAGTTTTATTTGTAATTGTTTGTCTTAGTTTGGTTTTAATTTCATTCTGAATTTTGGTCTTATATTTTGTCTAAATTTTGGTCTGATTTTTAGTCTGCGTTTGGATTGACTTTTGTTCTGAATTATGGTCTGAACTTCAGTCTGATTTTTTAACTGAATTTAATTTGAATTTTGGCCTGAATTTTGGGGTAAGTTTCAATTAGTTTTCTGAGCTGATTTTTGGTTTGGGTCTCTGTTTTGTTCGGGTTTTCTGGCCTGAATTAATTTAGTTTCCTTTTGGCTTGATTTTTTGTTGAAGTTTTGATTTAACATTTGGTCTGAATTGTGGTCTGATTTTTAATTTAGTTTGAATTTTGGTCTAAAATTTAGTCTGAATTTCTATTCGATTTTTGGTCTAATTTTCGGTCATATTTTTAGCCTGAATTCGAATTCTTTTTATAATAATATTTTGCCCAGATTTCGTTCTTTTTGTCTGATATTCGGTCTAAACTTTCAATTAGACTTTTGAACTAATTTTTGGTTTGGGTCTCGGTTTCCGGTTTTCTGGTCTGAATTTAGTTTCATTTTAATCTGATTTTTGGTCGAAGTTTTGATTTACCATTTGGTCTGAAATGTGGTCTGATTTTTATTTAGTTTGAATTTTGGGTCTAAAATTTGGTCTGAATTTTTGTTTGATTTTTGGTCTAATTTTCGGTCTGATTATTGGCCTAAACTCAAATTCTTTTTAGTCTGAGTTATGGTAAATTATTATGATATTTAGCATATAAAATTTGGTTTTATTTTCGATTTGATTTTTGGTTTAGGTCTGGTCTAAAATTTGATTCCAATTTTGATCCGAATTTTATTCTGAAATTGGGTTTCCTCTAGCTCATATTTTAGCCTGAATTTGTGCATCTAACATTTGGTCTAACATTTTGTCTGAAACACCAGACCAGGGCGTTTGGTCTGAGTTTGATCTGAATTCAGCTCAAATTTTTGTTGTAATTATTGGTTTGAGTTTGGTTTGAATTTCGGTCTGAGTTTTGGTCTACCAATTGATTTTGTCCTGGATTTTGCTATAAATTTCGATATGACGTTTAATTCGATTTTGGCCTAAATTTTGATCTGACTTTTTGCCTAATATTTGGTTTGAATATCGGTCTGAATTTCCGTTCAGTTTTTGATCTGAATTTAATGTGAATTTAAGCTTAGGTTTTGTGTTGGTTCTTAATCTTATTTTCCCCCTTGTTATTGATCTGATAATTGGGCTGTAATGTAGCAAAACAGTCTTCCCCGCTCGTAGACCCGCCACCGCTGAAGTTTAACTTATCTTCAATTAATTACAATGTTATTCAACATATTTTAAAAAAATTTTAAATAATGTTTTATTTTGTCTTAAAAAATATCTAATAAAGATATTAATTGAGCGCATAATAGAATAAATGTTTGGAAATCGTATACATTAATAATTTCGTACATCATCATTTAGCATGTATGTCAATATGTATGCATTACATAATAATACATAATAACAATAATATATAATCCCAATTATTGAGCTCTACAAAACGTTTTTCTTACACTTTTACCATTTTCATTATATACATACATACATGTCTCCTTTTTATTTCCATCATATATGAGTGCGTTTAAACTTTACCACCATTTTTTCTGGCCAACACTGTACGGCATTTATGCTGAAGTAAACTCTTTTATTACACTCGTACTACATACATATGCACGTTAACTTGAGAGTCTGCTCTGCACTTTGATTGCTCCAAAACATGAGCGGCGGTGCGGCTTTTGTCTAATTTTTTCTTTTTCTTTACTAGTTACTCTAAAAATGGGAGTTTTCATTCAAAATTGATTGCAAAAAAATTATTGCAAAAGCATTTTGCTTTTTTGTTTGTATCTCAAGCATTATAATTATTTACTTGTAGTTGACTTTAGAAGACACATTGAAATTTAATTCTGTGCATTTATATTTTTGTTGTTGTTGTCGATATTGGTGGTATGTTGCGATAACTTGAAAACTAATACTAATATACTTTATGTGGCTACTAAAACATTTTAGAATGTTTTTTTCTTTTTTTAACTTATGTGGAGGCACATAGTATAATCCTCTATGTGCATATCTCGTAAAGCTCTTTATACTTTGTCTGCTTCTCTCTTCCACTACATTTATTGCTCATGTTAATCTTTGTATTTATTGTTTTGTGGTTGTTGTTTTTGTTTTTTTTTTTATTTACGTTTCCAGTTTATCCATTAATGTCCAGTCTGCGTCCATATAATGCGCGCTTCAGTTGAAATCTTGTCGCGCTGTCTGGAAAGTTTTCTAGACAACAATTGCCATCGTTATAAATACCTGAATGAATGTGTATACAAATATAAATGTGTGTGTGATTATTTTAGTTCTTTAGACAGATAAACGTACAAACATTCATACATTAATAGTAGATTTAAAAGATTTTAAAATTTTATATGTGTTTTAAATTAATTTCTATATTTTTTTATTACTCAGTAAGTAAAACTTGTAATGAATTGATAGCGATCATAAAAATGCCTCAAAAACCAGCTGAGTTTCTAAAAGCGGATCCCGAAGCACTTAGACGAGATATTTGGATGAGTGGTCCATTTGATAGATGGAGTTATCGCCAAAACTAACATTCGTGATCTCGAACAGCACACATGGGATTGCAAATCTAATGAATTCAAAATTGTGACTGCTTTTTGAATATAACTTATGGTTTCATGTGACTCCAAGTGATTTCAAGTGATTTCAAACCAGTCATGATTTAAGACTTCAAAGAAATATTGCATTCCACTGACTTCAAAAGTGAATAACCAAACGGAAAAAAATTGCATTTCCCTCACTCCAAAAAAGACGTATGTATGTCAGAGTTGTTATGAATTACCTAAAAAAATTTTAAAAATTTGTTTACAGCTATTAATAAATATTCAAATTTTGTTTGTAAATTGAATATTTTGAGGGGGAGGGGGGGATATATATCTGGCCCCCTTTCCTACCTACACCACTGATAGTTATTATAATTTTTCAAAAGAATAAATATAACTTTTAATGACTATTTTGCCATTCAAGTATGTATACTTGCATATATTTAACCTTTTTTTAATTTCAAGGACACTCATGTTTCGTTTCGCAAACATTGATATAAACAAATCAATTTGCAAATAATCAAACAAGCATACAAACAACTAATTAAAAATACTTTAATAGTTTACTAGTTTTGAAGAAAAAACATTTAAGTACAGTATACACTCAATAATTCGAACCTCGATAGATTGAAAACTCTATAACTCGAAGGATTTCTCTACACCTTTCTGCTTTAGCTTTGAAATCTTTAAATTTCGGACTAAAACATCCTTTAATTCGAATTATTTTTAAGCTCTCATTTTATTTTCCCCCTATTATTCTTATTTAAAAAAAAAATGGTTAAGTTGAAATTTGAATTTCGCTATTTCGATTTCAAATTTTCTTGTGTATAATAAAAATTTGCACATGGCTCTTAACCCTTTCGTTGTTTTTGGCTAATATATTGTACAAAAAAATGTTCATATTTCACTACTTCTCATTTCAAACCTATAGGGAATTTTAAAAATAAAAAATTATTTTTTAAATCAAGCAAAACGTTAGTAGTTTTTTTTTTATTTGATTTTGAAAAACAGTCCAAATTACATTTGTGTGAATTTACGAAGTAAAGGTACTAAGTTTAAAATTCTCAGCAAGAATATAAACTTTTTTGTTAAAAAAAATTGTCTTACATGCTTAAAAAAATTGTACATTATAGTGTACAAATTCACGCAACTCTAATGTACCAAATAATGTAAAATAAATGATTTGGTTACTATTGTGTACAAAAGACATGAAGGTTGATGATTTTTGAATTATTTTCTGCGGGTGTTAAAAAAATTGTGATAGTGTTGATTTGTTTTTTGTCCAACAAACGAAGAAATAACAAGGTTCTGAAAGTGGATGCTGATAGAACTCGAGAAAAAAAATTATACGGGTCTCGGCATTTTAAAAGTATAAGTCAAATTTTTTTTTACGTAGACCCAAAGTTTGCCCATTTCTAACAGATTAAGTATAATAAACTATAAGATAACTTGTTAGTTTGGCATCAGAGCTTGTTTGTGAGTTCAGCAATTTATAGTAGAATTTTCCGTAGAGTATTTTCTTATTACATATTAACCCTTTGCACCCATCATTATGGGTTCTTTTTGCCTTTTTCGAAAAAGTTTCTTTTTCGACCCATTACGAGGATTGATAGAGGGTTAATATGTTCAAGAAATATGTTGCCCATGAAATTTTACTATAGATCATTGAACAATGAAATTCTGTATACTTGACTTTAGTAAAAATAAACATAAATTCCAAAAATGTTTAAAATTTTCACCTTTTATACTTAGTGAGCAAGTGTGTTTTTAAAAGTATTAGTTGTTTTTTCCACAAAAAAAAAATTCAAAAATTAAAGTTTTTTTCTCGAATTTTTACTCCTTTGATGCATATTGGTCATTATAATGTACAAAATTCCAAAAGCTCTACAGCCTTTCCCAAAAACTTCTTTCATAATTTTTTTGGTTTTTACTTATTCTTAACAAAGTCCGAATCTACGAATATAAAACAACAAAAAATTGGTTTACCCCCAATAAAAAGTTGAGAAGAAGGGTTAAGCAACGATTACATTATTTCACTAAAAAGCAAACCCTTAACATTTTTCAGTATCATATTTATTTGACTAAAATTTTTATGCTCTAAAAAATGCCAAGGTTTTTTAATTTTTCAAAATAATTGTTATTTATTATTCCAGTACAATAAAATAAAAAGAAAACTTCTTAATTCGAATTTTTAAAGCGAAACTTCTTTAGCGAGGGTAAACTATTGTTAGTGTTTAGCGAACGCGGTCATATGGCGATAGGCTACATACAATCATGCATATAGTCGACTTCTTTCTTAATTTTATCTCATGTGCTTTATTGAGAGAGCTTGATTGCATATAACTAAGCTTTCCTCTCATGTGTTGTATACATGTACTACGTCGTGTTTCTGCCAATAAGTGTAGAGAGTATTAACAAAAAAAGCTTCGGAAAATAGAAAGAGGATGAGTGTAAAAGCTTCAACAGCAACAACAACAGTCACGTGAAAAATCGCGTTTTTGTTGCACTCATACAAAACCAATAAGAATCGAAGTTATGCAGTTGTTAATCGGCTACATACAATCACGCCGGAAATCGACTTCTCGTAGTTTTATCTCATGTTCTTTAAATAGAGGGCAGACCTAGACGCCTCTGCTTGATTGTATGTACCTCAACTTTCCTCTCATGTGTTATATATGTGTACTACGCCGTGTTTGTTCCAATAAGTGTAGAGATTACAAACAGAAAAAAAGTAACAACAAAATAGTGAGAGAAGAAGACTGCAAAAACTTCAACAGAATTTGTTATTAACATTTTCTACTAATTTTCAAATACAGAGCAAAGTTTCACTTCTACTGTGAGTGCCAGCAGCCCCATATTTTTTTATTTTTCTAACCTTTATCATTCAAAAACTCATTAATTCGAATCTCCAGTGATTCGCGTTATTGAGGTTCTACTGTTTTTATCCAAGCCTTTGCGAAAAATAATCTAAGAAAATCTTTAATTATTTTTTATGGTTATTAGTTAACTTGATTGGGATTTCAAAGTTCACATATAATTTTTTTTACAAGTACTTATAAATATATTATCACAGATGAGCAATAAAAAATATGAGGATTGGTTGATTTAATGTATAAAACTCGGAAATGAAGTCCAAAATCGAATTGGAGTCTTTATTTTTGCTCGAGGTAGTCCATTGAAAAGCTTTTAGTCCGGATAAATGGAAAAGTAAAAAATTATTATGTATTCAAATTGCATAAATGTCAAATATAATCAATTCCCTACTTCCTAATGTTTTTTCAGCTTCAAGAAACAACTATAAATATGTTTTTTTAATAATTCAAATAATCGCAAATAATTTTAATATCACCCAAAATAATTTTTTTTCGTTTTTTACTCGAAATTACTCGAGTACTGAAGCTACGCAGTGTGTAGCTCCGGTATTCATCTATCGACTGAGCGGCATGAATACACATGAAAAAAATTTTAAACGTATTTTAAATTGCATCAAGCGGTTGCCCGTCTGAAGACCGTTCAGCCTACTAGAGGGTTAAATCTAAGATTTAGGAAAATATATTAGGCCTGCAAAGTTCAAGATGATTACTTTAAATGCCAAAGGCTTTTGGGTGAAATATGTAAGCGAGATTTCTTTAACACATTGCTTTAGACGTGTGAGTGACTTCAATTTGTTACATAAAGAGTTGGTTTTAAAGAACTGACCCGATTGGGCATCAAATTGTCAAACATAATCTTCCTCAAATATTCTAAAAATAAAAAGAAAAATTAATTTTTCTGGTTTTTACTATACATACACATAACTGAAGTATAAAAGATAAATGTTTTATGCACTTATCATTGGTGGCAGATTGGATTTTTTATGATTTCGTAGAATATTAATTTTTACTTAACTTACTTGAATCAATCTGAATAAAACTTTACCACATTCTCTAGAAAGATGTTGGTCTGGAAATACTTTTAAACTGAGTTCAACTATCTTATATTTTTCATATCTCTGATGGCATCTTAAAATACAAAGCCAATTTATCTATTTTTTTGAAATTCCAATTTCATCAGTATTGGCTCGGGAAGCCTCAAGTTTCTTGTAACTTGCTTAGCTTTTATCTCCCCGCTTCTGATTTCACTTGACCTTTGCTAGCTCACTTCTGATTATCTTTTATTACTGCTGTTTGTTCACATTTTGTTATATCAGACTTACTAAGCTTTGACCTACCTCATATTTCCTCTGAGTATACTGAATTGCTTCTAGTTGGCTTATACTGTTTTTTTTTTGCCTCTAACTGATTTAAACTGCCTTAATTGCTTCTGACTTGCACATAATGACTATATCACTGACTCTGGCCTTTTCTTGTGTCTTGACTTTGCCAGCCTCTGGCTATGCCAAAATTTTTCAAACTTCTTCTAACTGCATTATATTACAGCTGACTACCCCAAACTGAAACTTATTTCTTTTGATTACGTCTGATATTTTTATGAAAATTAGCCAAATTATATGAATTTACTTAAAAAATTGTTCACTTAACAAAAAATTTGTGTTTGCTGCATATTAATGCTTTTTAATTTTTTTTTTCACAGAAACTCGTTCCTAACATTGAATAAAGTGTGATTTTTCTGAATGGCAGCATGACCACATTGTCACATAATTATTTAAGAGATTTCTTGTATTTTTTAAATGCATACATTTTTAAGCCACAAAAATATGAATTTCTTTTGAAAAACTTCTTAAATCATATAATGTTTTTTAATAGCTTTATTACTAATTTCCTTCAACGTTCCCGCATTTTGATTCAATCTTGCCATGAAACTCAATTTTTCGAAAATTTTATTTGACATTTAAAAACTTTTACTTTAACTTTTACTTTTTTAGTTTTTTTTTCTTAATAAAAAAGAATTTAAATTTTAAATGAAAACTATCAGATAAGAAGAAAAAAAAACACGATGTCGAAAGCGAAAATTGTTGATTGCCCACTTTGATTAAGAATTTAAATTCTGTATAAATTATTATCTTCCAACGAAATAGAAACAAAATTGCTAGCTAGTATTATTTGCAGACAGCGCAAGTTTGTTGTTTGAGTCTTTTGTTTTGCTGTTATTTATTTGTTGAGACTTAAGTTCTTCAATGAAGAAATTTTACAATTGTATTTTTCCATAATGCCAATTTTAAATGTCATTTCGACCGGGTTATCAGAGTTGTTGTTTCTTAGGGTACCTACTTACTTTTTTCGATTTTTTTCTTACTGTTCTTTGCAGAATGATTTTTTTCTTATAAATTACCAACACACTTTACTTTAGTCTAACAATTTTATAAAGAAATTTATTATAAGCAATTTATTTCGCTTAATCTGCATATATATTTGAATCAATCACTGTGTGAGAGAGACCAGTTCGCCTACATACATTTTATGTCCATTTGAATTTTTTGCTTTGTTTGCTTTTTGTATTTATGTATGTATGGTTTCTGTGAGGTTTTATAACTTGTTGCTTTTGTTGTCATTTTCATTATTGGCCAGAATGCCATTTATATATTTATCTACTCGTATACTTGGTTGTATTTATACTTGTTCTTTAACTGTAGGTAGGTTGCTTGGTATTGGCTTTTTATGATCTCATGTCTGCTGTCAGTTATCGCGCTGACGCACAAAGTAATGACTTTTAAATATACGATATAAGAATAAACTTTATTTGTTTTCTTTTGCAAAAATATATATGTATTTTATTTTAATTTTTTATGCTTATTTTAATTTTCGTGGTTTATTTGAGGTGAGATTATATTTGCTTTAGCACAAGTACATTTTAATATTTTTTCACCAATGCCATTCATTAGCAGTTTGTAATGATTAATAACTACAAAATTACTATTTAAGTCAGTTTCACATATTGTCTTTCTTTCCCAAAGAATCTTTGTGTATTAGAAAACATTTAATACAAGATAAATTAAGGTAACTCTGATATTGATATTTTTTTATAATTTTCGCAAATCGTTCAAATCGGTTAACAAATGAATTTGTTTTTATTGATTAAAATTTTAAATTACTGAAAAGTATATTTCAATGATGAAAATATCGTATACTTATCGCTGATAGTACAGAGCAATAAAATTCAACTTTCAATGAAGTTCTCGGAAGGATTGTTATTTTTATGCTTTAGAGATTTTCATGAAAATATCCTCTAAGCGTTCACACCATCAACTATTTATTACTATATTTTAAAAAATGATTGATTTTCGATTTAAAAATCACACAAATAAAATGTTCATTATCATCAAGACTTGTGATATGTCACGCTGCACATTGGAACTATTTGTGTGAAGCTCGTGACTAAAACTCTAAAAACTAGTTTTTCTTAATGAAATTTCTCGAGGATGCTTTCTTAGGCTTTAAATAGCTTTTTGTAAAAAAAAGTTGACAAAATTGGGCAATTGCCACGCCTACTTCCCATAGAACTTAAAAAATAAAAACTCTGAAATTTGTGCAAAGTTAAAGCTATTTTACCGAAATTTCACGAGATTTCTGCTATAAGTCGTATATAGTTCTGTAAAAAAAATTAACAAAATCGACCAATTGCCACGCCCTTCTCCTTCTCCTTCCCCTTCTAATTTTTCTAAAATAGAGTTACTTTAGAAGCTTGTATTTTCCTAATGTAAACATGGAACGACCCAAAATCTGAAGTCTGTAGTCGACATGTCCTTGGCCTTAAAACTGCAATCAAATTCTCAAAGTAAAAAAATCAATTTTAGACATGCGCTTTATATAAGCGGTCCAATCTGCGCTCCTTTTGCAATATATACTTAGTATGCGTATAGATAAAAGCCTATAAACTAAATTATATCAAACAAAATTTCAATGCAAAATGATAAATGATGATTGTGATCAATTTTTCGATTAGTAAAAACAATATTACGATTTCTTTAAAAATACATTACCTACATATTTTGAAAAGCTACTAGAAATCGTATTCAATTTTAAAGTTTAAAAAAACAAATTATGAAATTATTTTTTTTTAAGCATTTTAAGGGTGTACTAGTAATTTAGCCTACCCCGAGAAAATGAGATGAACAACCGTGCAACAAAGTGGGCACATTTGTACACAAAACCATGGGCAATAAACTCTCTCTGTGATTAAATATTCTAAAAAAATTATTTAACTTATAAAATTTTTTAATTTCCGAAATGAAAATGGAATGTTGAATATATTTTCCTGAATATCTCCGAACCCTGACGTGATCCGAAAAAAAACAATAAAATGATACATAAGTTTTAATTTTTCTTAAAACCGGAAACAACAAATTTTTAAAGTATTTTTTTTTTTCAATAAGCAAAATTTTTTATTTTGAAAGTTGATTGAAATTGAGGAATTCAATAAATATTTTTAAGCTCGAACCCTGATTAAAATGTACACATATATTTCAAATTACAAATTTCTACAAAACGTTTTTTCTTATATTTCTCCATAGAAAATCTGCTGACTTAAGTCGTTTTTACAAGAAAAGTTTTCATATACAAATAAACATATGAGCACTATGTATGTACACACAGATATTTAACAAAAGTTTTGAGTAATTCATAAAAAAAACCGTTATAAAAATTGATTTGTTTTCCAATTAAACTTTAACATTTGTATGCCTAAAATGTAGCTGTCTACTGCTGTCCGCTAAAGTTATAAATGCCACACATGCGTAACAATGGTTCATTATCGTCTTCAAGTTTGTTGTTTAAACTTTTTGTTTTTCTTTTTCATTATATGAGCACATGCAAAAAACGGAAAAAATTAGAACTCACAAGCAACAGTAACATCGGAGAAGAAGACATAAGTTTATGTGGCAAGAATTTTTTTTATCAATATATAAAATAAATTCTACAGCTATTATTTTTTTTAAACCTTGTAATATGTACCAAATAAAAGAAACAGACGAAGAGCAGTAGAAATAGTAGTTGAAGCAAAAGGAAAGATAGAAATTTGCATAACGATATTCAATTCAAAACAGTTGAAGGCATTTAATACACTCATCTGCATTCCGTTCGACTTTGCCTCGCCGCTCTTACCAGCTAACCCCTTGATAAGTGTATAAAACCTGAAACGAGGTCACTTTTTTCGCTAAGGCAATTGCTGTTTTTTTTTTTATTTTTATTCACATGAATTATGACATCATGCGAATTTGAGAGTGTATTGAGAGAGTGCGAGTATGTGCAACAATAGTGTATGTAAAAATTCATACTAAATAAAAACGAACGAAATTTTTTTTTAGAGTTCAGAAATCAACTTGAATTTAATACCTAATAATTAAATAAATAGAATACAAATTTTGAAAGTTTAACTTAATAGATTTGGGTTTATTTAATTTACCTTTTGCATTTGTTAATCCACATAATGATGAAGTTATTCCGATAAAATAGGCAAGACTTAAAGCTCTCCAAAAATTTAGTTGGAACATATTTTCAGAGCTTTTTTATTTTCTTTATTTTTTTTAATATGCTATTGTTATTATATTATAGAGGAAGTAGAAAAAGAAAAAAAATTAAATTTTTAGCAAAATTTTTTTTATATTAAGTTAATCAATAAAGTATTATAAATACTAAGTGACTCGAAATAATATTATTGTTTCTTTTTTCCACTTCATTGACTTTAAATGAGAATTTTTTTTTATAAAAAATCAGACATTTAATTAAAAATCATTTGCGTGGGACACATACAAACACACGCCTAAAGAAACACACTCCCGCACCGCACGACAATTATTTGTGAAATAATAAACGGAAATAAATAAAAAATTAAAAAAAAAAAATTCATTAATAGCACAACAACAACAAAGCTTGATTATGAAATACCGCCAAGCAATCAAACAACAAACAAACAAACATTTTTTTTTTCTCTATAAATATTTTTTGTTCAAAAAATTAAGGAAAATTCAACACGCACTCACACTCACTAACTAAAGATTTGTGAAAATCACATACATAAGTACAATATGCAATGAAATGCGCTAATAAACACAAATACACGTACAACAATACGCTTTCCGTCCGTTAGTTTTGTGAAAAATGCGTCCGATCCGATCGCTGGTGTCGTATAAACTGAAATTTTCTACTTCAACTTGTGCTGTGTGTGGTGACGGTGTCTGTGGTCAAACCACAAAGCAGCTGATGATGATTCACACAGATACACTCTTGCATTTGTTGTACTTACCTGTTTGAATATGTATGCATGTATATGTATGAGAGTTTACTCTCTTCCAACAATAACAATTTAGCAGAGAATTTGCACAGTCTTTTTCCAGCATATGCATATATGTTAATGAGTGGGTGAGAGTTTTTACATATACACACAGTGTGAGGTGTTTTTGAGAGAATATCTTTTGTGGTATTGCCAACAGGTAAATTTAATTTATTTTCTGCACAAAATCTTTGAGTATACCTGAGTTTTCAAAGAAAATTTCTTGAAATATTTTTAGTCTTAATATTGATGTTGAAATTTTTTATGCTACGAATACGTATAAACAATTATCTTCCAATTTTGCCGTAATTTATGGCAACGAATTTATTCGAAGTAAGGAACAGTTTGGTCCAGACAAAAATAAGATCGAGAGGGTTTTATTTTTTTTTTAAATGAGTGCCATGTTTTTTTAATTTTTTGTAAAAAGGCACTTTCGTACTAACTCGGTAAAAGTCTTAATTTTAAAATACTTTTTTTTTATTTTCGATTGACCAAAATGGAGCTGTGGTTAGATGCCGACTTTGACTCCCTCTGCCGGAGAAACAGAGCGCCGGAAAATAAAACAAATTTTATAACGAAGTTTATACATAAAGAATTGATATGTAAAAACTTTCAATTTAATATCTTATAAATAAAATATAAAAAAATAATTAAAATTGTTCAATCAACCTTAAAAATTAGGAAGACCCTTTAAAGTAAACAAGATTTCATTTTTCTAATGCCAGCCGACTAACTAAAAAGAAATGCAATTGGCAGTAACCGTAGCATCTCACTCGGCACATACATACAAAAAAGTTATGTCAGGTGGCAATGTCATGGAATAAGGACCCAAAATTTTTTCACTAATTACTCCACATGTTTAGAAATTTCGGTAAATTTTTTGACCCAAGAAGAGGAGAATATTTTCTCGCCGCCCTTTGCCTGCAATCAGGTCACATTTTTGAGATTTCGTTCCAAATTGAAAAGTACTCAATGAAAATATCAAGAATGTCGTGATAAGTCAGTGCAGACTATTTTTATTTACATTTGTACCAAGTACATCAATTAAAAAAAATGAAAATCATAAAGAATCGCTGGAAAATTTATATTTGCACTACTTCGGATCCAATTGGTCAATTCACTAAGTGTCTTTTTCTTAATGTACTTAATTAGCTTTGCAAATGGTCATATTAACTCGGATCTACCGTTGGTATCGAGTTGATAAAATTTAAATATAAATTGTCCCACATGTTTTATAGTTCACATGAGCAACTAAATAATCTAACAAAAAAATGTAATCAAATTTTTTTATTGAATAAAATTGTGAAAAGGTTAATAATTAAATGAAAATATTAAAAATAAAAATAATATTTAAACATGTTTCGGTTCTATTTTAATTGTGGCTTTACAAACTGTAATATCAAACTGTTTTGATTGTCAAAATGAGCGACGGATGAATGTTAAGTTTATTTTCTTGTCAGGCGAGTTCGGAGGCTTTGACTAGAAATATTAAAGAAACTATTTATATGTATCAAAAGACTCAAATCAAAAACCGCTCTTAAAACTATGTATAGTTCTAAAAATTATTTAAAAACTCGCACCAGTTTAATATTTATTATCAAAAATATATGATAAAATATTTTCCATCTGAAGTCGAGTTAGACTGTTTTTAATTTTTACCACTGATATTGAAAAGAGTTGTTCGAAACTGCCTCGGTAAAAGAGAAAGTGACGTCTAAGTAAAGTTATTGGGATTCTTTTAAAGAATTACGATAATATAGGCATTCGAAAAATGGTTTCTTGTTGTATGCTCAGCGATTACTGCTGCTCTTTTATATGGGAAAAGTATCTCATGCGGTTCCATTGCATTTTATTTCAAATTTTAGGTAATTTTTCAATTTATAGACGGAAATTATCTAGGATACGATTGCCTTAAATTAGCGTCCAAAATTACCTTAAAAACATCCTTTGTCTGTTCGGGTCCAATCTCATGTAAACCTGTGTAATCCTGTAATCTTGTAATAGTGCATTCGTAGCTAATCTCCCAAACAAACGATTAATTCCCAAGCAAAACAAAGATTGGAATTTCAAAGAAGTTTATTTGAGGTTGATTTTAACAAAAATGTTAGTTTTTTTTAATTTCCGGTTCCGGTTTACCAGATCCAAACGTAGACTCTTCTTGGAAGAGAAAATTTACTCTAATATTTGTATTTGTTAATATGTGTGAATGAGTGACATTTTTTTCAAGAATGCTGTTCATTCACTATTTATTTAATTAGAGAAAGGTTCAATGTAATGCAAAATTATATCCTTTTTTCATCTTTTACTTTTTTGCTATTTTTGGAGGTGAAATTTAAAATTTCATAAATGCGCTTTTTCGCTCCGATGAGAACAGGTTATTACCACGAATTTATTTTTTTCATTATTTTCAACGGTACTCGACGTATTTTTATACTAAAATAAATAAATTTCTGGTTTTAATATATTTCTTACGAGCTTTCTTCCAAAGTATTGCGCAATCGCATCAACAGAAAATATTGCGTTAAAAGATTAATTATGTATTAGGCAATATGTCTGTCTATTCCATGGGCTATCGAAAAGTTCAAAACGACTTAATAGAAAACGAATTCAAGTTGTTACTTCAGCAAAGAACAAAACAATATTGCAACAATTTTGATAAGAAATTTACGTCGGCCAGAGGTTGATTGCCTTTGACAAAAAATTTAAATTCAATCTTAGTCTTTGCTTACAAGCAACTTCAAAGATAAAGTACATATATGATAATCAAATAAAATAAACTACTAAAAATCTGTTTGGTAGTAGTGGAATAGAAAACAGAACCACTCTGCCAGATTGCTTCAACGATCGAGAGTTTTGTACAGTTTACAATGAAATTAATTTTTATTTCCATGTTTTTTTTTCACTCTAATTTTGTGTTGTGAATTTTTAAGCCAAAATATAAAATATACTCGTATTTCCTCATAAGGTCCAAATTAAGTAAAGTGAAATCTCAACGCTCCATTGAGTCATTTTTTATATTTTTTTTTTGTTTATTTTTTATTAAGCAATTGAAGTATAATGTGGGCTTATGTTAAGGCAACGAGAACCTTATAAGTCTAAACGGGTAGATTATATTTTTATAGAAATTTTATTATATAAAGTTCAATGTTTCGTATATACTGAATTTTTAGTAAGTGAAATTGGCATCTTTTATTTTAAAATTTTTTAAGCTAATAAACTAATAAAAATATTTTTGATTTACTTAAATATTTATAATTACAACCAATCACTAAATTGTTTATTTAATAATAATTACACATCTTTCACATGATGTGCTTCTTTTTCTTCACAAATTGCGCTAATTTTGTTGTTAAATGTTTCGCAACCATAAACTGTTAGCGTAATTATGCTCCAAACACTTATTTTTCTTTTTATAAATTTAACAATAGCTAACAGTGTTCAATTCAATTCATTGAATCACTAAAATGCAGTACTGTTGTTGGTTGAACGTTAAGTAGTGAAATCCATAATAAACACCATGTTAGGTTTCCAGACCAGTGGTCAAAATAACAAGGCGACCCCTTGTTTAGTTGTTATGTGCTACAATGTGTAACATAAAATGATCAGCGCATGCGCAGCAGTACAGTAAATTGGTATAGTTAATGCAATCTCCTTAGTAAATGCATACATACATACATATGTATATGTTATAAATAATTGAAATTAACTTGTAGTGTTATAATTAATACCTACTAAAAATAAAACTTAGAATGTATCGTATTTTTTAGGAGCGTTATGCAACAATGCATTTTAACAGTTTTTGGTATACGTAATTGGGGTCTGCTAATATTCTGAAATCAGAGTTTCCTAATATTAGCAATATTGCTGAGTTGAAGAGCGAAATTGAAAGAGAATTTCAAATCCTTGCCAATGTTGTAACACTTCTGCGAAGTACTTATGTATTACACTCTCCGGCGCCTGAATAATAATGTTACAAACATTTCAGCCTCTTTTGTTTCAGATAAAGATTAGTCAAGGGTTGTTAGCTGATTCTGCATCATTTTTAAAAAAATAGTGATCATAGTAAAGTAGTGTACCGAACAAGATGGATCTACCTCGAAAAAACTTAAGTTATGCTTGCAACAAACAAATTTCTTGGTGAACTTCTATATCGTAGCATATTAAAATTATGTGTATGCAGGTACTCACAGTAGAAGTGAAACTTTGTTATTTAAAAATTATTAATAAATTCTGTTGAAGTTTTTTGCAGTCTTCTTTTCTCTACTTTATTTTTGCCTTTCTTTTTTTAATCCTCTCTACACTTATCGGCACAAACACGACGTAGTACATGTATAAAATACATGAGAGGAAAGTTCAGCTATATGGAATCAAGATCTCTCACCAAAACACATGAGATAAAACTACGAGAAGTCGACTCTCTGCTTGAGTGTGTGTAGCCGATCCCCATATGACCTCGTTTGCTAACACCGGGGCTACTCGTGCAAGTACAAGTGCGAAAAACGCAATAAATTCACACTTTTTCACTAATACACTCACACTTTTGCTAATTGTAAGGTACATGTAAGCTACTAGCAACACAATTTGAGAGGCAGTGAATTTTCACACAGTGTTGCCGTCTACGAGTTTTTTCTTCTTAATTGATATTGTTTTCTTTCGTTAAATGCAATTATTTTTCTTTCTATTGCAAAAAAATATATAACAGAATATCACTATACAGCATTGTTGTACGAGATTATAATTTAAAAAAAAGTTTCATAAGTATTTATGATAAAATTTTTGAACACCATTTTGTTGCCCAGATGTTGTCAAAGCATTTTGATATATGGCAACACTGAATAATTTTTAATTGTTTGTTGTTCATGGACAACTGCTATTGTAGCGAGAACCTTTGCTTTCGACGGCATTTTTAAATGAACTTACACTTCCACGTGTGGCCACCCACGTCACTTGCAGGTAGTTTTCGCTATTTTCGACAATTTTGGAGATAATACGTATTCTCTAGCAAGGATAGTCAGCTTTCGGTGTGTACACACCGATTTCCACCCGATTTCTCTCCCTGATTTTCTGGTTGTTGTTGGCGAGGTAGGGGACACGAAAGTGAACGAGTCAAAATCGGCTGTACCAATGACTATACACCCATTTTCAACGTTTGCCTTTTACAAGTTTTGCATCTCGGTTCCACTCATGTAAAACAAATAGCAAAAAAAACAATAGAAATACAAAAACGGTCGGTCGAAATCGTTGTGTATAAAAGCTTTCGACGATGGAACAAGCTAACAAAAGAGAATATGTAAAAATCGTTAAAGAAAAATCGGGTACAAATCAGTGTGTGTAAAAGCAGACTAAAAACTTACAACAACATTCTTATTATTTTTGTTTAAGTGTAATGAAAGCTCGTTTCAGTTGTATTTTTCTATTGCAAAATTTTCAATTCACATTCGGATCTTACAATTTTTCTTGTTGAAAAGAGGTTTGGAAACACATTTTAAATTTTGAAAAACTATTGAAACCTCAAACCTATGGGGCCACAGGAATTTATAAAGATGTCCCAATATTTTAATGGTAATTTTAATTCTCGAAGTTATGGCATTGCCAACCAGAAAAATTTGAAATAAACTTATTTTTTTATTTTTTTAATTTTTACCTGATCCGGAGTTTTACCTAGAGCCTCCCGCATACTCGTACACGTACTTAACTGTACCCTACGGTGATCAATATACACTCCAAGTCACTTGAATATGTGCATGTATTAAGCCTTGATTCAAAGCTTCTTTTTCTTATTGTTTTTTTTTTTCGAAAAGTGAGTATTGAAAAAGTCTCGTTAAATTATTTTTTTGCTCTTGCTTAAAATCATATAAAAAGCTCATTATTGGTGCGGTACCGTAGATATTGCGTTATTTTGGGAACTGGCACGTTGAAGATTAGATCAAAAAACTAGGTGGATGGTGGAGAACAATAGACGGTTTTGGTTATAAACCAAGATCAATATTTTTCTGAATTTTAAAGATGAACTACGTGCTAAAAGCTGTGTTTATTGTTTATTGAAAACTTCAAAATGACAGAAAATTCAAAGAAATGAGATGAAAAAAGTGGGTGAAAAAAATGATTTTGTTAATCGTATTGCAATTGCAGCATATGAAATAGCATCAGTCCATATTTGTGAGCTCGATCTCGATCATAAGTTTCGCAATTGATGAAATTGTTCCAGTTCAATTTCTTCAGCATATATTTTTTTCAAATTCTTAATTCAGGAGTCAAAATCTTCAGAAGAAGAACTTCTTCATGCTGGAGCATGCTTCTACGATTCCATTGTTTTTGTTTCCACGACCAAACTTTGGCAAATAGGTAAAATTACCAACATTGTAAGCAACTTTTTGTGAAATCGTGATTGTCAGAGAAGAACTACTTCTAAGGCAGATCGACGAGATATTGTTAAGTTGGCCTGCAATTCTAATGATTCCGTGACAAAAATAAAAACATGAAGTGATACAAGTGCTAGTCTTTCTGCTATTAGGCGTGTGATCAATAAATTATTAGAGAAGTTTTCCAGAGCCAGAAGAATTTCAACCTTGGCTACATCAACGGTTTCAACTATGACTTAAGAAAATATAACCGGTTTTTTGCACTGAAACCATAGCCAGGTGCGGAGTAAATCTCAACGGACATATCGTAAACCTCTGGGAAGAAAACGTTTATATTCCCGATTCAATTTATATGAATACCAAAATTTCAACATCAACTCATATTGCTTCCAAAATAGATAAAATAAAATTTAATAAAAACAAAGACTCTTTGTATTTTGCATAACGCATTAATCACGTATAAAAATTATTCATTCTGCACGCAATCTAAACGCATATGCATACATACATTCATATCAATCTTTTAGCTGCTGACAAAGAACATAAAAAGAATTTACCAAGAAGGTAGAAGAAGCTTTTCAATCATTGACAAATTGAAGAAGCTCAGTATGCCTAGCTACTGTTCTATGCTAATCGTTCCATCAACGAGACGCAACGCAACAATATTTGCATTTTAAATAAAACTTCAATTGTATAAGAAATGCAAAGTTTCTTTTCTTTTGCGTTTTAGCATACAAAAAAGTCGACGATGATGATCAAATCGAATGACATGCTGACGCCATTATGTCCGTATAGATTTGAACTGACTGCAAATGTGAGATGTAATTTTTTTGTTTAGAAAAGGTAGGTGTACTCAGTATTGAAAATCGCTCGTAACTGGTACAAAAATTGTGCAACTCGTATGCTCTTAATGATATTATATAGGTACTAAATATTTATAAAAATGTTGTATTAAGTATCTACCTAAATTACTGTTATGTGGTTAACGCATCTACCACTCGTACGCGTTACGTGACATGAACTTGATGGCAAATTCTAACTGCATTGCAACTTCTTCTCACCTGTCCTGAAAAAGAAATTGCTTCTTTCTTTTTTGCCATAAACTCATTTTATGCCATAATCTGAGTGACAATTTTTTGTTTATTTTGTGATTATAAGTAAAACTTGTTTACTCTTCTGTAAGTGATGCTACCAACTTTGGCATCAAGAATACATGTTCGGACTCGGATTTTTATCATATTTTACAAGTTGTCGTTTGGATTAACGTTTAAATTTCCTTTTATTTATTTATTAAATCTTCAGTTTCTTTAGATTTTATGGTTATTGCGCTTATATGGTTATATAAAAATAATTTTCTCGTAAAATTATGATTGTTTACAAAAGAGAAGATTTTCTTTTGGTTTTATGAAAAAAGCACAAAAAATATCACAAAAACTATGATGAAATATGCGAAAACTACTAGACTTAAGTGTAGTGAAAAAATAAAACAAAGCTGTGCATTGTTTAATGAAAAAATTACATATGAATAACTAAGGAAAAAAATAATTTTTATAGTTTTAATTAGGAATAACTAAATTTTAATTCGCTTTTTCTGTCGATTAAAGTTTCGAAGCCAAAGTTCATAATAATAAGTTAAAGAATTGAAATAGAAGAAACCTGGGATTATAGATAATATAAAGGAATGTAGAGATAACTGCCGTTGAAAAAACTCACACACCAGTTCATGTCATTTGCAGTGCAATAAAATTGTTAATAACTTAGGTGAACTTTTCTGTATCAATTATCTATTACAACTATTTTCATAAATATTAAAAATATGGAATCACAAATCTTCAGGAAATCCTAGTAATATCCAAGCATATTAGAATTACTCAGGCAGGAAGGGAGAATCAAGAGGCAAGAACTCTTTACCAATCTTCCGGGACTGAGGCAATCCAAAGCCCTTCTAGGTAACTATAACAGTAGATACGCATTCTGCATTGGTCTTAAGGGGTTATACGCAGTTAGAATTTTCAAAACATTGAATTTTTTTATTTGATTTTCATAATATAATTTAATATTTCATATAGATCCAACAAATATTTTTAAAGTTGCATGCATATTTCTAAAGACAAATTCACTATGTGTAAAGAGCATTTATCTTAAAACTGTGTTTTTAAAGTCGGTGAGCAAGATTTCTCAAAAACGGCTCAACCGATCAGTCTCAAATAATTTTATCCATTGTTTATCATTTTATAAACAATTTAAGACCAAAACTTTCATCAGAAATCAAATTTTTGGCAGTTCATTTTTGTTAACAATTTTTAAGATATTCTCTATTGTAGTTCCCCGTATAGTGTCCCCTTTTTATTCGACCAAATATGTCTATCATATAGTCGTCTCTGTCTACTGCTAACGCATCAACCAGATTTTCTTCAGCATTGTTCTTTTTAGTTTATTCCTCCCCAGATGAATCTTCAAAATCGCTGTCGTCACTTGCTTCCAACATTTTTTAATAAAATCATCCTACCGATCCGCCTTGTAAGACATTTTGGAGGTGCAGTTCACGATCTGTTGCATATTGCGTCATTGCAAATGCAAAATATTTCTGCTATCATAACAACAAATATATGTAATATTTAATAAAAATTTACATTTGCAATGATGCTATACCATTTGCACCAGATCGTGAACTACACTAATATTGACAATATGTAAAAAATGGCAAAAAGTCACGTTAAATGTAATCTTCGTCGTTTCGACGAACACCAACTTTGTTTTTATATAAAAAAAAAATACTTATTCTGCACCCGTGCTGCAAAACGCATGCACACCGCGAGAAGACATCAACAATTAAGATTATGCGAAAAGAGAACCCCATCAGTTCAAAGAGCAAAAAGAGATAATTGAAAAAATGTATGTGGTGTTAAAAAATTAAACAATATGTATGCAAAATTTTATATTAATGCAATAAAATGCTTTTTTACGGCCTCCTAAGTACGTATAATCCCTTAACAAAAATAGTTTTCGCATATTAACTGGTATTATGATGGGACACTGCGGGCTCAGAGAACATCTCTTTAATATAACGGTTGAGGAAAGCTCAATATGTAGATTTTGTACTGAGGAAGATGAATCATCTTTGTGGAGCACAGTATAGATCCGGGAGCAATACTCAAATTCTTGAAGGATACTGGACTGGATGAGGTACCCTAGCCATAAAATTTTATTCTTTTTTTGACACTTAAAACGCGGAAAAAAGTGATTTAGAGGTCAGCGAGTTTTTTAACGTGTTTTTTTTTTTCAATTTAAAAGACACTAAATGCTCCGCTGTATAGGCTTCACAACATTTTTTATCGAAACAATGAGCAATGAACTTATTTAAAACCAAAATTCGTAACCGTAAGTCACTCAATTCAAAAAATTCTTTACTTCATATCAAAATGGATTAAAACATGAAAATTCATTTTGTGAGTTTCCCGAGTTTTTCCTCAAAATCTTTGTTGAGTTTCTTCTTTTTTTTATGCAAATATTAAAATAAATTAAAAAAATAATACGTCCAGGACTCTTAACCCTCAACGGGCTGATAAGGTACCCGGGTACTTAAATAGTTTTTAAACTGTGTTATTTCTCGAAATATGGGTTTTATGTGGCTAAGCCCTCGTGACTTCTTTAAAGACTTTATTTGGAGTCCAAAATTATGATTTCCTTGATTATTTTATAATAATTTCTTAACAAAAATACCAAAAACTAAAACTTAGTCCTTAAAAGACTGATATTTTTTTAATGTTTATATCGCAGAAAAACATGAAAATGTGATAAATTAACACATTTAAAAAGTGACAAATATTGTATAATTCAAGTATATTTAAGTTTGGGCGCAAGTGTTGCCCACGAGATTGCTTGAATGTTCGTCGCAAACTCTATTTGAATAAATATTGCAGGATTTTCTGGTTTTTCTTTGTTACATTTATAAAGACTTACAAATGGAGCACCTTTTTCATTGTGACGGTTCAACGTTACTTAGGGTTATGGGTTTTCCAACCACAAGCTTAATAGAATTTCGAATCAACGCTACCTTTGGTTTTATTGTTATATCAAATATTCTTTGGTTTTGCCGTAACATTGTTTTCAATACCAAAAACGATCGCATTTTTATTTTTCTTTGGCACATAAGAACAAACTGTGGCTTCTTTATTGAAAGCAAAGTTTTTACAATACTACAATGTCAACCACTGGAACTTTAACAATTGCTTATTTTTCAAAAATAAGTAACTAATGCCATTGAACAATTTTCGGCTATTGGTGCGAAAAATAAGTAGGTTAATTTGGGAAATCGTTATGAAACTGACCATGGCGATTTCAAAATAAAATTGATACATGTTTGAAAAACGTTTAATTTTGATATAAATGTTCCCTTAACTACGATTTGTTTTTGTTCAGTGACCTTTATATATTTGTAGAGTTTATTAACCCTTCACTATTTCGCAATGAGCAAAAAAAAACCCATAGAGATGAGAGATAATGGGTTACTACTTTATACATAAATGTTCTACAGAAAATTCTGGTTTATTATACTTAATTTGTTAGAATTGGGCAAACTTCAGACCCGCATAAAACCATAGATTAGATACAAACTTTAAAACGCCGATACCCGGATTTCTATCAGAATCCGCTTTCCGAACCTTGTTATTTTGGGGAAAATAGATTTTTGTCGGGCAGTTTATGTATGTATGCCGTTTACAATACCTCCGCCATCAACAGAAACAGTATTTCGAAAATGGGTGAACTTGCCGTCTTTTCGATGCTGGCACCTGCTGCTTTAGAGCTGTTATTTTTTAATCCTTTTATCCCCACTAGTTACTGCAATTGCCAATCACTTTTTTCGATGAATTTCACCAGATCCACTTACCCGTCTACCCGCACGAGAAAAGAATTCCCGTACAGAATGGATCGGTGGCTGAAACAGACACAGTCCGGACTGTTCTGTACAACACGACACGTGGTGGAATGATCTATACCTGCTAAAGAAATATATGATTTTTCCGCTTCTCGGATTTGTTCTGAAAAGTCATCATATTTAATGCTAATGGCAATGCCAAGGTAAACACTACTTCGAGTTATTCGAAGCTATTGTTCAATATGCTGGGACACTTTGAAAGAGTATCTTTCTGCTCGTCCTTGATGTAGTCTATCACCTCCACGCTCATTTCCAATAACTCCTTAGGGGGCTGAAGAAAGCAAAACTTTTATTGCGTTATTTGTTATAGCTGTAAAAATAACAATTTCAATAAAAAATGTAAATCATCTTAGTAAGGAGAGAAAATTTACACCTTCAACATCGTACAATAATTAAGTTAATGCAAAAAAAAAAAAAAACAAATTTGGTGCAAATGGTAATTGTATAATTAAAATTAACATATTAACATTTGCGTAATCGCAATCGCAAATGTTCATGGAAGGAAACGTGTTACATTCCATGTACCGTTGCGCTTGCACAGAACATTTCATTGCAGCAAAAGTAACAACTGTAACTACAACTAAACAAGGGGTCTTCTTATTATTTTGACCACTGGTCTGGAAACCTAACATAGTGTTTATTTTATGTTTACAACAGTACTGCATTTTAGCAATTTTTGTAACGTTATTCATTGGTATATATGAACATATGTGAGACGATTCAGTGAATTGAATTAAAAAAAACCAATCTTAGCCATTGTTAAATTTGTAAAAAGAAAAATAAGTGTTTGAAGCATAATTAAGCTAACAGTTAATGGTTGCGAAACATTTAACAACTAAATTAGCGCAATTTAATGCATACATTGTGTACTTATTTACGTACTTGAGAATGTATTATAAAACATTTTTAAGCAATTTTTGGCAATTTTTTGCATACTTATACCAATGAAATAGCTATGAAAACAATAATTCGACCTAAGATCGAAAATAATTCATCATATATTTTAGATTATAAATATTATACTGATGCGAATTTTGGAATAATTGTTAGAATCATATATTATTTCAAACCTGACCTTTGATTTGAACACAGAATCTTTTGAAACAGTGCTATAATTTCTATAATATTTCTATTCAAATCTATCAATTTCGGCTGACAAGAAAATAAACTAAGGCTGTTATTCGTTATTACCACAGATAGATTTATGTTTTTATAATAATTGTGATAAATTTTTAATTAATTAATTAAAATATAAAAATATAATTGCAAATAAATTGATTCATTACATTGAACTGAATGTACATCAGTTTATTGAATCGATGTTTTATACACGATATTTATCATATCATACTATTTTATACATTATTTTATTTCATCACTTCATTAAAAAGACATATGTTTCGTGGGACACACTGTAAAAGTAAGTTTTGTAACGTGAGAAATTTATTAATTTTTAAGCTTAATTTTTTTTTTTAATTTTAAAGACAGCGCTGGAGAAATCTGGAAGTTCGCAAAACAAGCCAAACATCTATTAAAGTGCTCGGCGAAGAATACACATTACGCCATTTTGGTCTGTAGGCCAAATTATTAAATTTATCCTTACTTAACGGTCAGGTAAAAATACATACTTTTTCGGAAGGTGGTGAACAAAAAATTGTAAAATTATTTATTTTGCATTTGAAATGAGAAATTCGAATAGATTAAATAGTAAACTTAATGCAGAAATTATAACTTCACAGATTTTCATATATTTTTAAGAGACTACAGCTGATCAAACTTTTGTAAAAAAAAATATATGGAAAAATTGGCAAAATTTAACAAAAACGCGTATTTTTCACTTTTTGCTATCTTTAACTTACAATAACTTCTAAAGTACTGTGTTAAATACATTTAACACGGAATACTTATGGCTCATGAAGTGGCGTAGAAATACAATTTTGAAAATTTTATTTTCTTGCGGTAAACTATAAATTACTACATCCTCTAAAATTCAGAAAAGTAAATTTTATTTTATTTTTTTGAGTACTGAAATCTCTTATTGGAGACATATGAAAATTGTATATTGCGAAAGTATATATCGAAGTTCGCTGAAATTTTTTCATATTAAATGTGCACACATGTTGTATTGTGCTCGGCTGATTCGACCATTACAACGTTTTATTTTTATGTGTTTCATTATTTTGCATGCTACATCAAATCTTCTCCTATATATACTTTTATACCTACCTAATATTAAAAACTCCATTTCGCTTTGGTTAACCCCCAGAAATCTTTTTTGGCTCTTTCTAGAGCTTCTTTAATATACACTTATTCGTGTAAATATTATAATCACGGTGTATTCTTTAGTATATTGTAAATATTTGTATGCTTGTATGTGTTTATGTATGTATGTGTTACCTTGAGTACTGAAGAAAATTGTAAACAAAAAAATTGTCTGTTACCAATTAAGGAAACTTGAATAGCAATTTTTAAAAGTTTCTTTAATATTACTCACTGAGTCCAATAATATAAATGTATGTATAAAATGCAGCATTTACACTTTTACGTGTGGGCATTTTAACCAAGGTTGTTTCGCACAGTGACGCATCTCCTTATAATTGACGCAAAAAAATAAAAAATAAAAATAGTTCAAATTCAATGAAATTTTGTAAATGTTTTTTTTTTTATCACCATAAAGTTGTATTTAAAAAAAAAATAATGTGATCGATCAGATCAGTTTTCACGCTTGCCTCACTTGCATATTAAATAACAAAAACTGCATACACAACTTGTAACTTGTGCAACCTTGTTCTTAACAGATGCATTCCCACTCTATATGAATAAATACACATCAGTTTTATGCACAAGCAAAAAGATAAATGCAGAAGGAAAACTAATGCTGCTACTGTCTAATTAATGTTTCTTTCTAGTCTGATTCAAATGCATTTTTATTATTTTTCTTTTTAAATGCAATTTGTATTTTGTTTATTTTATGAACTTTTTGCATGATATCTTCTTAAGAAAATCGCTTAATTCAACATGCAATGACTATATAAATACTTGACTACAATAAAACCAACCACCTACAATGTTATATTTTTGCTAGTATTAATCATTATATAGTAGTGGCTAAGAAAAATGGCATACATTTTAGAGAAAACAAAATAAAATAAAGTGAATATTTGTTTCAAATAATCAAAAATTTATTAAATTATAAATATAAGTCAATTATAAGCCAAAGAATGATTTAAGTTGCTACCACTCTCGATATACAGAGTGAATATTCTTGATGATTAATATGAAGATAAAAGTTCCAATAAAACTTTCGAATTTCCAACACTCTTTCCAGAGACAGCCAATTTGAGAGCTAACAGCGGATTTGTGCTTAGTTAATAGAATTGCGACAAATTTGCAATTTGAAAATTTTGCAAATTTATTTTGAAAGTCGTGGTTCAGTTCACGAAACTAACTACGTCCATTTTACGATCGAGATAATTGTTCATCCGAGCATGTAATTCGAATATTATTATTTATTTATTATTATTAAGAGGTTGAGGCGACTAGAAAGGCACTGCGACCAAAAAGATCTTTTGTGCCAAAGCCTCAAAATTAAGACAAAAAATGATACTACTATCTTAATGAAGGCTATAACATCTTTTGTGGAAGAGGTTTTGATATCGTTTGTTGATATAAACGGTTTTTTAAAAATACTTCTTCTTTGCCGAGCCAAGACTGGACATTCATACATAATTCGAATAACCATGGATCGTTTTAGCACCACGCATACTTTAATTGATAATACGCATCCGCAGAGACGTCGTAAAATGCTCACCGAAGAAATTGATACTGCTGTGGAGCGAATAGAACACAAAAAGTAAAAGTTGGCAATAAACTAAGCAGCTCTAGGATTATCGATCTAGGTGTTCCGCAAGGCTCAGTGCTTGGCCCAATCTTGTTTTTAGTTTATATAAATACTCTCTTTTCCCACCCATTCTTAGGAAAAGTCACAGCGTTTGCGGATGATCTAGCAATTGCTTATACTACACTGATCCCATTAAATTTAGTTGCTGATATTAATCACGATGTGCACTTGCTAAGAATGTGGTTCGCAGAACACAAACTGATTGTCAGTAACAAAACCAAGTTGATGTATTTCAATCTGTGTGCACAGGAGCCTCCAAACATTGACATTACAGTTCATTCAGCTAGTTGTATACGGTATAGTCTTTTTAATGGCATGCGTGCATGGCTTCCTGCAGTGGGAACTGTTTTAAGATAGATATTGTTCAAAGCTTCAAATACTTAGGGATAATTGTAGACAAAAATCTGAATTGGTCAGAACATATCTCATCTTTGAAACAGTATCTGCGTTCTTCTACACGCTACTTTTACCAACTTAGAAAGTTTTGCTCAAATGACACTTTAAGGATGGTTTACCATGGAATCTTTCATTCCAAACGGCAATATGGTATAAGCTGTTGGGGAGGTGCTTACACCTTATTATGGCTTAAACTTCAGCCATTGATGATCTTGCAAAAACGTGTTATAAGGAAAATTTGTAACTCCAATTATCTAACTCACTCTATGGAACTTTTTAAATTCTTGAATATCCTTTCGGTTAGACATCTGTGCTATTACAAAGTGTTAAAAATTTTCTTTATGAGATGTGGTTACATGCAAAGTCCAATATCTGATAACTACAACTTAAAAAAAATGTAAATTTTGTTACCGTTCCTGCTTTCCGTACCACTCTGTTCCGTAACTTCTACTCAATTACTTCCTGCAGATTATTTAATAGTCTTCCTGAGAACATTCGAGTTATAAGATCATTGTTAGTATTTTTGAAATGTGTAAAAATTTGGCTTCTGGATATCAATCACAATGAGGTTGAAGTTTTGTTACGCTCCATTATTTGAATTTCTTAAACTTCGTTCAATTTATTCCAACTTATAATCGTGCTTCATGTAATAATTTATTTTTTTAGTCAAACTCTCTTGTATTGCTTTATCAAGCATCTAATTCTGTTTTATTTGCATTTTGTTAGTTTAATTTCTTATATAATAAATATTATTTCTTTTTATCTTTTTTTATCTATGTAATATTTTTTTTCTTTTTTTGCCTTAAAAATTTGTTGAATTAGGTTTCGTTTGTTCACCCCACTAAACTAAACAAAAGCAGTATGATATTTATGAAGTGGCATTTAACGCCATTAATATTCCAATAATATAAAATGCCACTAACTATTCTCTTTTAGTCTTATAAATCTGTAATGAAACTAGCTATAAGTTTTTTGTACTATCATTTGTGAATAAGTGAATAATGAATAAATAATAATAGTATTGAGGAGGAATCTAAAAAGTTGACTTTCCATCGGACATAGAAATTGGAGCTGGAAAAAAATAATGGTTTAAGAGCTTAAAAAAATCTAGCTGCATGAGCTGATCGAATCACTGTTCCATATTATTTCAAAAATGATGCCAGCCAGAACGTTACAGTCAATGGAGAGCACTCACTATACCATTCGCTCTCCATTGCCCCACTAGTAATACAAAAATTTAGTGCAATAGTGATTTGACCTTAAAGATCGAGTGGTTTAATACCTAATAAACCAGAGACAATGAACGACTAGAAAGCTAACAGCTTTACAGCAGCTAGAAAGGGTGGTCAAAAAATTGATTTTCAGTTTGCGCTTTATTCGAATCAGCTGCGGCGCCCATATGCCCTAAGCCATATTTAAACAATAATGATATAAATAAATACCATTTAAGTATATAAAAATATTTGTTTAAACCGATATATATTGTGATATTTTAACTTAGAATTTCAAAGCCGTCAGAATTCTAATAATTTTGAAGTGGTTATATTACTTTTGTAGAAACAAAAATTCACATTTTTGCAGAGAAACCACCACATTATGAAGTTCACTATCGTTTTTTTTTTTAACCAGAGTCAAGCTAAACTTTAGAAATATTACAGAAAAATTTTATAAATTTTTTGTATAACCAAAGTACAAAAATCAAATTCACTGAGTATGCGAAAGTAGAAACGGAATTTAGTGAAAATGTGAAGCCCATTGTCATTAAATACAATTTTTCAGATGAAGTTTGAGTTTATCATTGAACCTACATAATCTTAAATAATATTATGAATATGGAATAATTCAAGAATTATCTGAAATTTCGTAACTTCCTTTTCTTTAAAAATATTCCAGATAATATTTTTAAAAATATTTTCTTTCATTTTATATATATATCATTAACTATTACTATAAAATTATTTATTTTTTATGACATATTAGAAAACAAAACAAAGTGAATTAAAGAAATTAAAACCAAACCTCACACGTCGATATTGTGTGAGGTTTTATAGCATGTGTGAGTTTGTGAGTGTGTGTTTTATTATGCATTTTACTTTAAGCCCAAAAGTATGCAGCACATAATTTCTATATCAAAAAAGCGAAGAAAGTGCATTGAAAACAGGGCTGCTTTTTTCCCTATTCCCCCATTTTCTGAAATTTTCTACCCCATTTCATGTCAAATTCCCCCAAATTTTATTTTTTTAAGGAAAAATTGTGGCAAAATAAAAATAATAAAAAAAAAAATTCATATAAAACTTATTTATATAAAATAAATATACACATATAAATACATGCATATAAAATGAGGAGTTTGCGAACAAAACAATTAGCCACTTTTATGGTCGTATATATTTTGTGTAAATTTTTTCAAATGTTCTATTTCTAAAGAATTTTTTTTTAAATAATTGCTTAACATATAAAATTGACCCCATAATAGTAGTTGACAGCCGATTTCTAAATGAGGTAAAGAAAAAATGTGCCACACAAGTTTTGTCTACACAGAGTGAAGTGATTTATCTTCCCTGTTTTTCGTTTTTGAAATTTCAGAATACTCACTAGTGCTGGATATAGTGACCTATATTTGTTATCGATAGTAGTAAATACCGATTCGGATATAATATACGGAAAAAGACGAACCAAAGGAACAATGTACAATGCTTCGACACGTAAACTTACATTTGGATTGTAGAATCCAGTGATAAACTCCGTTTTTAAAGATTAGGTTAAAATCAAGAGATCATTTATTTTTAATTTGTGGCACATTTTAATCAAATTTTAACCAATTTTATGCATTTTTTGTAATTTTTTTTATTTAAATCCAACTCAAAACTTTGTTTCAAAATTCCTCCAAATATTAGAATGACTCATTACCCCAGAGCTTCGCTATTCCCCTGAAATGGGGGAATTTCCCCCGAGTTGGCAAGCCTGATTGAAAATTTAAAAAATTCATGGTTGCAGTTTTTGGAACATAAAAACGAAAACTTTTATAGTGAAGTAAACCACAATGCGCAAAGTATGTTATTACATCATGTGACGAGTGCAGAAGATACTCATTTTTTTAAGTTATATATAATATTCAATATCCTATATAAGCTACTAATATTTGAAATCATAACCCAGAATTACGGATTTGCTTCCAAATATCTTCACTGAATAGAGATATTGAAAGAAACTACCACTACCGTCCTATACACTTATGATGTCCCAGAACTTTATTTGTTATAGCACTGTGCTACTGCTAAAAGTGTATTTCCTCTCATAGGACAATTTTATTACAAACAGAAAGAGACACCTAATAAAAACCTTAATTGCGAGCAAAGAGAAACGTTTAATTGAAACGTACATAGAATTATTGTAAGAAAAAATTCTCACGATTTCTCCATGAAACTTTACGATTTCATCTACAATGAAACTTTTAATTATCATAATTTTTGTACTAAATGTGCACGCATAAATAATAATAAATTTAATAAATAAAATAAATGGTACTAAGAGATCGTGTATATTAATTAGAGCAGATGAGCATTGTTATCTTTTGCAGTGTTGGTTTTAAAACTGCATTTAAAGAAAACAATAAAATAAAGAAATTTAATAATAAATGTTGGTGTTTCTGATGGTTATCTTTAAGTTGAGTGAAGAAAAAATTAATTCTTCTTGAAAATTACTCATGATTGCAACTTAGTTTGTAATGTGTGGATAAATTCTTGGAATACCAACAACTTTTTTATGTATTTTTGTTTCTTTAAAAAGAAAATAAAAGTCCACGAAAATTACTGTACAAACCAGCGATGCAGATTATTTTTAAGCTGGTGAGTGAATATAAAGCATTTTCTTTCACTGTGAATAAAAATGCAAATAGATTTCTCATTGCATGAATATGTTTGTTAATAATTTTATATTGTTTTAAAAAGCTTAAGTAATAGATTTTGCAAAAACAAAAATTAATTATTTTCATTATATTTTAGATAACTTCATCATCATTACGTAGATTAACAAATGCACAGTAGTTAAATTCATCATAAATCATTTATAATTTTGTTTTGTTTTTTTAACTTTGTGTTGGTATTATGTCATACGATTTTTAAATAATTTGTTAGCGGTTTTGGATTTTTAAATGCTTCAAATTATTTTAAACTAAATTTTGTTATATTATATCAATTATTTTGCTTTTTATTTTCTTTTTTGACCGGTTCAGAAAATGCTAATCTCCTATATCTGCATTGTATGTAGTACAAAAGAGTGGTCCAAAAGTTTCTTTTCACCTGTTCTTGATATTCATCCAGTTTTGAAGCTAGACGCATTGTGTTTCGCTTCATGTAAATCGAATATTCAACCTTTTTTACATTTTGTGTTGCATAAACTAAGTATAGCCTGTATACATTTAACCCTATTCATCCCACGCAGTGACCTTGGGTCACTATTGAAATTAAAATCGTTATATTTTTCAGATTTCTTATTTTTTCACGGGAAGGGTATTCGTTCATTTACCGATTATCTTCATAAAAATGGATTTTTTGTCATTAAAAAAACAAAAAACTGAGGAAAATGACCCACGTAGTGACTGTGAGTCACTATGTACATTTGTATATTGTAGTAGGTACTGAACCACAAATCAAACCCGGAATAATAGTAGGAAACGATGTGTTTGAATGTGTTGGTAGATGCAGATGTAAGAAAGCATGGCATTTGTCGATTATGGAGAGTTTTATGATCCTTTATACGGCAATTTGATGTTACGTGCTTGAATGTCAAGACAAAGATTTACCGATTTACCGCTTTATTTGGTATTTAATGATAGGACCATGATATCGATACGTAGATCGCATCATAAATTTACTTCGATTGGAAATCTTTGGCACTTGATAAATGAAGACGGCTACACAAATATGGTATGAACATTTGGTGAACTTGCGAAAGCGGATATTTTACTGTGGGATACTGTATATATCTAAGGAAGGCAGCGCTAAGAGTTAAATCTTGGCATAGCATATAGTAGAATAGCTCTGTAAGCCATATGAACGGCCAAAGAGAAATATAACTTCCGAAAAATACTTTACAAGTTTAGAACTGTCGTAAAGCCTGTTGTCAAAACAATTAACTTCTGCTAGTATGTTGCAAAAAATAAATAATTTTCTTCCTAACAAGAATAGAGAAGTAGAAAGCAGCATTTTTGGAGTAATAAAACAGCATCGTTAATAAGTTATGTGGCAAAAAAAAGCTATTATACAGGGTGATTTCTTTGTGGTACCCGATGTTAAACTGGAACAATGACAGCAGCTATCAAATCGTCATCTCACAGATCATGTAATAAACTCTAGTGCAGTACAAATTTTCCAGTTTTATTTTCAAAATCAGTCGTCTGTTAAGATAACGCAACGTTCGCATAGACCAAAATATCGTTTGAAAAAAGTGCTAACTCTCTCTCTCTTGAACAACTTAAGGCCAACATACGCAACGAAATCGCTGAAATTTCACATGAAACACTTCAAAAAGTGAAAAATGCTAAGAAGAAGGGCTGAAAGGCCGGAGAGGGAGAAAGGAAGAGCTTCAAAGTAATTCTGTAAAATCTGCAATAAAAATTTTTTGCTCCACTACTTGCGTTCAAAGTAAATACAGATTATTCTATATAGTGACTCTAAGTCACTACGTGGGACTTTTCGTTATAAAATAACGTGGGATGAATAGGGTTAAACATGCGAATATTCTGTTGGTGGTAAGCATTGAAAGTGAAAACTAAAAATAACGACAATAAATTCATAAATTTCAATTACGTAATTTAAAACGATGTTTAATTTTGAAGAGTGATGGTTTTTATAATAAAAAATGCTGAGAATTGCTAACAAATTGAGTTTGAAATCGAGCAATTTTAAAAATTTTCCTTCTGCTTCCACAATGCAATATTTCTACTCTGAAACTCTAGAATACAACGGTGTATGAAAATAAGAACTTTAAGGATCCTCACTAATAAAAAGTTGTTGCTGCACCCCTCTAAAAATTTACCATGTTTTATTTTTGGATAATTCCCAAAATATTTCAACTTCAGCGATTACCTTTCGTGATTTGGGTCATGTTGAAAAAGTGTTTAAAAATTTTCTGCTGCATTTTCAAAACGATCCAACTAGGATAACTCCGGTCAGCGTTTTATTAGAAAATAAAAAACAATCCCTTTCTTCTACTTTGCCCACTGGGTACTATACTTATAAATACAATGCTTTAAGATTTAAGAAAAACGCAGCTTCGAATTTTTATTTACAAATAATTTAGTGCATATTCCGGATATGTAAAAAATATGTAATAAATAATCAAAAAAAATTATCGATATTTTCGAAAAAAAAATTATGAGAGCTTGCCCTTAATGTAACTATTTAGCTTAGTAAAATCTCTCTGTGAAAAATATGTACATACAAACAATTAAACATTTATGGAAAACAATTAAAATACTTTAAAAAATTGTTTGTCAAATACCTTAACCAATTTAGTAGTCATAAAACTCAAAGGAATTTCCAATTAAAGTTTTAATGTTTAGTCAGCAGAAGTAAAGTAATAAGCCTAAACAAAAAAATAAGGTTGTAAATAAACCTTAACCTTAGTTGTTGTAAAATAAAAAAAAATGATGTCATTTAGTGCTAAACGTAAAACGTAATCAATTTTAATTATAAATATTAAAAATAAGTTACATACATGTAAAAAAAAAATTCTAAGTGCACTTGTGTAAATATGAAACATTTATGCAAAAACACACACACACACACATATTTGGCGTAAGTAAACCTTTTGTTACTTTGTTGCTTGACTTGCATAAGTTCATTGCAAACGTAAAATTTTAACGTATAATTAAAAAACATTATTAACAAACAAATGCGAAAACTTCTCGACAAATTATTATAATAGCAGAGATATATGTGAATATGTTGAAGTTAAAGCATAAAGCAATTTCGCCTTTTTAACAAACATATTCATAAATATGAAAATACTTTGTTTGTTTGTTTGCTCATTTGCTTGTTTGTCAGTGTCTGTGTTTGCGTGACGGAGCATGCGACCTTGTAACTTCAATATGAAATAAAATATACTCGTTAAGAAAATTATTGGAAGAAATATTTATAAGTTTACTGTTGGTACCTATTCACCTTAGCCAGCTAAGTTTAACATGAGTAAATATTTGAACAAAAACCAATTTATTTTTACAGCCCAAAGATTCACATCTTTCAACAGTCAGAATTTGAAAAAAAAAATACTTCTTTGGAATATGAATATTTGTTTAATATTTAAGTACGTATTAAATTCAGTATTCAGAGAAAAATTATTATCTTTTATTCTAATATACCAAGAATTACGAAATCGCTTACCAAATTAAATGATAAAGTTTGCAAAACTTGGATAAAATTAACATAATTCTTGGTAATTAATGTAGGAGTAGATACTTTAATGAAAATATAAAAATCTATCTATCCATAACCCTTCTAATCCCAAATAAAAAGCTGTATAAAATGAAGTTATTCGATTTGAATTATTCATCATAACAACAACAACAATATCATGCAACAGTCTGGTTTTTGTATAAATAAAGAGCGAAAGCGTTCAACTTTTGTCAGGTTCTGCCTGCACAAATATGTTGATGGGCTTTCAAAGGAATAAGATGTTGCATAAGTAATATATGCAACAAACATTTTTCCTCTCAGTTAAAAAAAAAGCATCAACAACGTGCGAAGTGAAACCGATTCAAAAATGAACATTGATTGATATGTAGATAACAAATAAAAAACAGTCATATTGAGAGCAGTTATAATTGAACTATTAAATTTAGCGGTAGTGTTTTGTTAGTGCGTTGCGCTATGGTCCAAAAGTCGATATTTTTGGTATAAAGTCAAAAATTGACTGAATTTTTTATGATTTCATATTTTAAAACTGAATCGATTTTCTGAAACTAGATATTCAAGATAAACAAAAATTATACATATTGGATTGAATTTTATGAACAACACTTTATTTTTGGCGCACGATCAAAGTCAGCTGATTGAGTAGCAAGTTGACTTGACAAACATTTAGGAATTTCATCCATCGGGACTCTTTGAAGTGAAACTTCTTTAGCAAGGGTAAATCGAAAATTTTGCAACGGAAGTCGCGTTGTTGTTGCACTCATACGAAACTAATATGAAACAAAGTTATGCTGTTGTTAGTGTTTAGCGAGGCGACCTCGATAGCCTAGTGGATAGTGCACTAGACTTTCATCTGGGAGGTTCGGGTTCGATTCCCGTCTTCGTCTGGTGGTTAATTTTCATTACTTTCTTATATTCACTATCAATATGAAGTGTATGAGAATAATAAGATAGTGTACAAGTACACACATTGGTTGGTAATGGCAAAACCACCAAGCCGATAAAAAATTGCCACACCGCCGTTCGGAATCGGCGTTAAGCTGTGGGTCCAACTATGTGGTATCTCAATGGGTCGTTCAGTCCTAAGTGTGTCTTTCGACAGCTACTCCAACCTAACCTAACCTAGTGTTTAGCGAACGAAGTCATATGGAGATCGGCTGCGTACAATCATACAGAGAGTCGACTTCTTGCAATTTTATCTCATTGGCTTGGTGAGAGTGCTTGATTCCATATAGCTGAATTTTCCTTTCATGTGTTATATACGTGTGCTAGGCGGCGATGCCAACTTGCGGGGAATTGCCTGATTTGCGGGTAATTTTACATAGTACAGGGAATCGGGGAATTAGCTGTTTGCGGGGAGTTCGAAACCGTTCAGCTTTTATCGTTTAGCTTTTGCAATATTTCATATTTTAGGTCTTAAAATCTTCATCTTTTCTTAAGTGGGCCCATGGTTTGAAGAAATCGAAAGTATTTTGTAAAAATTTCAGAGAGAAACTCTTAGTGCTTTCGTAGATATAGACGATTATAATGCCGATTGTTAGTCAAGCAAAACAGTTGCCTTCCCTTTCCGCCGTTCAGAAAGGCTTAGCTATGCCTTGGTCCAGCACCTTTTGATTAAAACTCTTAATACTTGCTGACTTATATATATTTTTTTTTCGTTCGTTGGAAGGTGGAAATCTTCATAGATACCGCAGAACTCTTGTTCTACTGTTATGTCGGATTCCTACCGACTAAAACCATCTCCTTGGTCTTCTCCCATTCTCCCCGCGGGACTACCCGTAGGTACTATTTCGCGGGGGTGGTTCTAGCAGTTCAGTTCTCGATCTGTTCCTGCTGTTCTGTTCCTCTTCTCTCTCTTTCAGTGGTGCGTAGCTTGATTATAATCCGCGCGGCCACTGTGTATGTCTTCCATCCGAATCTATGCAGGTACTCCTTAAAGCATGGCCCCCATGGCCGCTTAGCAGCTGCGTGATGTAAAAATCTACATCCCCGTGGCTCCGTTGACACCACTTCGCAATGTTGGGAATCAGCGTAAACGTCCATCAACCTTTTGTGGAGCACTCCCAGCGCTGCTGCCACTCCGATATAGATCGTTGACGTTCCTCCATTTTTAATGCTGCCGTAGGTCTTTCTGCTGCTTGCCTCTTGTGCTCTGTCGCATGTATGTCTATGGGCACCTTTCCCGTGATGACACATATAGAGTTCGGAAAGCACTAGACACTCTCAATGCGCTGACTTATCTGCAAACTTACAAACTACGGTTAGCCACCATAAAGAAGATGAAGTATATTTTAAGTGTTAAAAACCGATAGTCAAAACTTTTTCTTAAAACAAGGTTTTTGACATGTTTTATTTGAGCCAAAAGAAAGTCCATGCCTCTTCTTTTGAGAACTTTGATGTTCAAAAGTGGGCTGAGACTTGTTTATCTATAAAAATCAACGTTTAGTAACTCGAAACACCCCATATCGTTCAAATTTGGTGTGGTAACTATTACCCAATGGGACTAATCTTTGTGCAAGTATGAGCCCTATCGATTTTGAGAATGAGTTCCCTTGAGATGAAATCACTTATGTTTTAAAAGAATTCCAAAGTCAGAAAGAACATTTCTATTAACCTACCAGTCCTATAAAAAATTGTTAAGTTTTGGACCGAGATAGTGCAGGGCAAAAAACCCGAGTGCAAAAAGCTTTAGAAAACATAAAGAGGAAGAGTGCAAAAGCTTCCACAACAACAGTCACATGAAAAATAGCGTTTTTGTTGCACTCTAACAAAACCAGTTAGAAACGAAGTTATGCAGTTGTTAGTCGGCTACATTCAATCAAGCAGAGAAACGACTTCTCGCAATTTTATCGCATGTGCTTTAGTGAGAGTCGATATAGAAGAGATAGATATAGAGTATCAACTGAGGAAAAGCAACAATAAAATAGAGAGAAGAGGACTGCAAAAACTTAAACAGAATGTTTTTTTAAGTTTATCTAACAATTTTCTAATAAACAACATAGTTTCACTTCTACTGTGAGTGCTTGTAGACACATAATTTTTTTTTTATTTTTTTTTTGTGAAACTTTATTTTATTCTATATTAGTTTGAGAAATGATATGATAACTATAATACAAAAATATAAAAAATATCAAATTTTATTTGAAAGACTTTCGTATTTACTGTTCCAAAATTATAACGCATTTGAACTAATTAATTAGTAATATTTTCTTAGGAGCATCAAATTTAGTTTTTAGTATAAAGAAGGGTACCTCTGTATTTGTTAACACAACAATACATAAATTTCTGAAATGTATTATAAATTTCTTAACAAATATCTGATTTTAGGGATCCCTAATAATATTCAGTTAAATTGAAGGATATCTCTCCCCAGGAAGTTTTAATTCCAACATTAGGACCATCGTTATAATTGTACTGTTATCTATAGTTATTCCCTTTACGCCTTCGCCACCCCAAATGTTTTCCGTAATGATTGATTCGTGCAACTATGGAAGCCACGACAAAATTTGAGAATTTTGGCCCACAATATCTGATTTTGCAATTCATGATACATGGTTCGGAGGTTTATCATACTAAGAAATTCAAGGTAGAAATCCAACCCTACACTTTACATGGATGTATTCTATTTCTAAATTTCAGAGTTAATCCTTTTATTAAAAATAAAAGGATTAACGTCGCTTGTCTTCGCCCGGGGGAAAAAGTGGTGGCTTCCAACTTTTACCTGCCTATCTCTCAGGTTATGTGAAGCCACCAGGTTTTTATTGGCATTCAAAGAAAAAAAACGAACTTATATCGATTGTTTCTAACACTATCTTTTCACACATACATATAATAGTTTTTAATAAATATCTATTTAATGTAGATACATGTATACATCAACATATACGTTTTTGAAATTAATAAAAAAAAAAAAATAAGCAATTCGATTAGCTGCTAATGAGTTTTATAATACTTACACTAAAAAACTGCTTAGTAAATACTACCAATTCTGTGGTTATGTAAATTCTTTTCATCAGACCCGAAAAGAGTAATTCCAACTCAGTCGAAGTATATTTAACTCCAAAGAATGAATTCTACTTTTGAGGAGCCATACTAATATTAAAACATAAAATTTTTGGTAATAAAAAAAGTTATAAAAACTTTAAGCAATGTTCAAAACAGTTCAATTAACCACTTGAAATTCTTATGATAATTTTAAAAAGATTCAGTTGAACTCAATCTAGAAGTTAAATCAACAAAGCAAAATATTGCCTTATTCCACAAACAGTTTAATAAACCACCTGAAATTATTATACCAAGATTGAAAAGAGTTAATTTCAACCAGACTAAGAGTTAAACAGCTTAAACAGCGAAAAGCTCAGCCTTGGCCCTCCAGGGGCCAAGGCTCCATAAAAAGTTGTATCCATAAAGAGTTGTATCAACCCTTAAAAGAATTATACAATTTTAAGAGGTTTCGATGAAAAACAAAACAACATCTCATAAAATTTCAACTTTTCGTGTATTTAGATCTTTGTTTTATTTTTAATATTCACGACTCCTAAAATAATATAATTCGTTTAGAAAAGCAAAAAGCAAAAAACCCGAAAAAAAATTTCAGCATCCAAAAATACTCCAGGAAAATCGTGCCACAACTCAAATACTGTTTTAAAGTCTTATTTTGTTATACAGTGTTATTATTTAAAGGTCACAATTTTTCAAACCAATATCGATAGTAATTAAAATTAATATTAATCTGAATTAAATAAGATAAGCTTATTGAATGAAATTGCAGAGTTCATTTGAAACTTCCTTCATTTTAACTCAGACAAAAATAAAATAAATTCCCTCTGCACTCGTCACATGATGTGATAACATACTTTACGTATTGTTGTTTACTTTATTATAAAAGTTTTCGTTTTTGTATTCCAAAAAGTGCAAAGTTCATTTGTTTTTTTTTAATTTTTCATATTCTATTTTCAGTGCATATTCTTCGCTTTTTGCACGTCTGCATCGCCTAATGACATTATTTTACAATTCTAATTAGGAAAGAATAACCTATTAACAAAAATAAACTATTCAATAAAAAATATAAAAAATAAAAACAATTTTTGATAAAAATAACTATATTATACAACCATTTCTGTTATATAATTTATATGTTGCATACTTTTGGGCTTGTTGTATTTTATTTTTAATATTAAAAATCTATCTTTCTCAATCTGTTTATACTATAAGAAGACAGCATGCTTTCGGGGTGCAATTCACAACCATTCACCGTGCGGTACGAAAGTTTAACGTATTATAAATTTGTTATTTTATATTTACAAACAAAATAATAAAAGTGTGGTATACTTTCAGGGCCCTATTTTTAATATTAAAAATTTCACCTTAATCCATTTACACTAATAACATGACGGCATACTTTCGAGGTGCAATTCACCAGCCTTCACCTTGCGGTAAAAAAAGTTTAACATAACCACCACTAAATGTATTTACAAACAAAATAATAAGAGTGTGGTTTACTTTCAGGGCCATATTTTCAATATTAAAAATTCACCTATAAAAAAGGAACGCAATATTAACTCCGCAAAATACCATATATAAGTATTAATCCCCAGAAAATGCTAGATTGACACCGCATATTTTTTTTTTTTTGTACATTCTAAATACAGTGAACGACCAACATAACGAATTTTATGTTGTAAGTTCACTCCATTTACAAGAAAAAAATTTGTAATAAGTGGCTACCTCTGCTGTCTGAACTTCTATTACTTTCAGCTTACTTAAGCTCCATCTAGACGGGAAGACATTGTCTTAAGAAGTATCAAAAAATTCACGACAAATTGCATATCGTATTATATGGAATTTCTAAAACAGAATCACAAGACATTGTGCATTTTTTTTAAGAGACAAAATTTGACAATCACAAACACATCTGTCATAAGACGTCTCATCTAGACGCAGCTTTAACAATTAAAAATTTGTTATTGCTCCACATTGTTTTGACTTGCCAACGTTTTTGTTCTTTTTTTGTTTTGCAAAAATGAAGACCAAAAACAATATAAATTCTTGATTATCCCTCAACCATCCAAATGTAAGCACACAAACTTATAAAATTCGGTAACTTGATGTAATAGAATATTTACAGTACATACAAAAACTTAACGAAGCTGGGAAAAACAACAGCATTTCCTATATCGAGTACAAATTTTTGTTGGTGTTCGTAATATTTGTTTGTAAATTTTGTACACGCAATTAATAAAGAAAAAACAGAAAAAAAGAAAAACCATCACTGGTGAAATAATGTCAGTTCGTTATACTGGACGACCACTGTAAAATGAAAAGCTATGACGGTGTGAGCCAAAAGCAGGTTCGAAACTTTTTGGTAAACAAAAGTTTTGATCAGATTCCGTGCTTGAGTTTTCTGTAGCTATCTATGTGTGCCTACGATGTTTATTCGAAATCAAGAGAAGATTAATTCACAAGGTTAAATAGAATAAGAGAGTTATGACTAAATCTTTATCTAAAATGACAAAATGTCGAAAATTTTTGTACAGGAGCTAAATATTTTGCATATATATATATAAAAATAAAAATATCGTATTTGAGTACTAAATTAAACTTTTTTCGGATTAAATGAAATTTTTTTCGAACTAAATTACTTAGATACAAACTACAGTCACAAAATCCAGCAATCTTCATTCGAATTTAGAGCATAGTAGAAAAGAAAATGAAACGCGGCACAGTGGTTGAAAAGTGGGCAAAAATCATTTTTTTATTAGCTCCAATGTTTGTTTTTTTTTTTCATTTTTTACTAACAAATATATGAATGTCATGTTTTGAAAATATTAGGGTGGTATCTGTTTACGTTTTTTATGTGCAACCCTTTAAAGTCGATCAATGTTAGAACGCTTGGTAAGGGAATGAGGGAGTAAATTTAGAGGGGAGGGAAAAATACTTTCACAATACATTAATATAAACTTTTATTGCGATCCCCAGCGATAAAAGGGAAAATATTAATTTTTTTACAATCATGTTGTATGAGAGGTATCAATATTTGTACTCCTTCTATTTTTATCCAACTTTGGTTGTCTGGGAGGTGGGCGTGGCAGTGGGCGTATTATTTTAATTTTTGCACCTTGACGATGTACTGGCATAAGCATCTACAATACCAAAATTTGTGACTCTACGACGGCTTCTTCTATTTTTGTCCTATTTTTGTATGAAGTTCAATTATTGTGCGCCGCGCCTGAACATATCTTAATGTACTGCGAGGCACTGGCTCGTTGAAGAAATACATATAGGAGGCACTGCATCATCAACTTAAGCACATTAACACTGAGGTTCCTTAGTAATATTAGTCTAGCCGAATGGTTACGATTAAGCAGCTATTGGGGTACAAAATACCTATTGGTCGTAGTACAATATACTCACATTATCTATTATCTTGAGAAATATTTGCCGAAAGTGAAATTTTTAATGGCATAAGTTATAATCTTTCATCTTTTCATTTTTGGAGTATTTTGTTTAACATTGAAATTTCTTTGCCAATAATCTTAATTTTTATTGCTTTTCGCATAATTCTTATTTATTTTAGAATGGTTTCACAATCTTATAAACTTTCTCTCACATATTTTTAGCGAGTGCTTCATTCTTCACCAACAAATAATAAACATACATATACAACCAAACACTTTAATATAAGTATGCATGTATGTGTACCTAAGTTCTTCTATAAGAAAGTTATTATAAGTCATTTGTTTTGAAATCATCTTAAGTCTCAATCTTTTTCTCAACCAGTTCGTCTACTTTGCGTCTAGTACACAAAATTTTAACTGATTGTTAGTTACTTTATTTTCGACATAAATATATTCTGTTTTTTATTGTATATTCTTGCTTTATTGTCATTTGTAATTTTTGCTTTAATGTCAAATTTTCATTCTTCGCTGAATAAGACATTTCTACAGATTTATTTTTGCAATTGCCTTTGTGTTTTGTGATTTTCAAGTTATTGTTACTGCTTCTGTTACTGTTGCTCAGTGGCGTAGGTACGAATTTTCTGTAGGAGGGGAATTTTATACAATTTCTTTTTAAAGTTATTTCAACCATTATTACAAGGGACAATATTGTCAGACAAAATATATGCTGGTCAAAGGTTGAAATATTAATTTGAAAATAATTAAGTCCGCCACAGCCCTTACGGTTCTTATAATGGGGTACTGCGCGAAGAAGTTTGTATGGACATTAGGAATAGTGTGTGACTCTTTAATAGGATTCCATGTTACTCCAAGTGTATTCGAGTGACTTCAAATTTTCATTGACTTCAAGTAATTTCAAGTGTATTCAAGTAACTCCAAGTAGCTTCAAAGCAGGGGTTGGCCCCAGTGACGAGGCGGCTATGTCTTAATTTTATAAATATATATTTTTCCAAAAAAGCAATTAGCAGTGAAAAGCAGTTACTTTCAACAATTCAAAAAACGAAGGACTTTAGGATTTAAAATATTATTTTATAATATATATAATATTTTAATATTTATTTAATTTTAATAATTATTTAATATAAATATTAAAATGGAGTCGGCCATGCTGGACGTGCCAATAGTATGCACCTCATAGTGCAACTGGTTATTAAATTCACTCGGACTACATTAAATCCACAATCCCAGCGCCAATTCATGGAAGTCGTACTTTGAGAAAACTTGATAATGGTCTAGTTTTTGGGTTGAATTTTGGACTAAATTTAGCCTGATATTTGGTTTAATTTTCCCGATTTTATCCGTTTTCGGTCTAAGTGTCGGTACTAAGTTTAAAATTCTCAGCAAGAATATAAACTTTTTTTTTAATTACGATAGTTTGAAACGAAAGTTAAAACTCCATTTCATAATACAAAATTAATAACTTTAAAAAAAAGTTGTTAAAAAAAATTGTCTTACATGCTTAAAAAAATTGTACATTATAGTGTACAAATTCACGCAACTCTAATGTACCAAATAATGTAAAATAAATTATTTGGTTACTATTGTGTACAAAAGACATGAAAGGTTGGTGATTATTGAATTATTTTCTGCGGGTGTTAAAAAAAATTGTGATAGCGTTGATTTGTTTTTTGTTCAACAAACGAAATAACAAAAATTTTAAATTTTCACCTTTCATACTTAGTGAACAAGTGTGTTTTTAAAAGTATTTCCTATACTAAAGTTTATTTTGCATGGTAAAATAAACCTTAGTTGTTTTTCCACACAAAAAAATTTAAAAGTTAAAATTTTTTCTCAAATTTTTACTTCATGCATTTTGGTCATTATAATGTACAAAATTCCAAAAGCTCTAAAGCTTTTCCCAAAAACTTCTTTCATAATTTTTTTGGTTTTTATTCCATACCATAATTTTTTGGTATTTTCACTGGTTTTTGTCTGAATTTTGGTTTGTTTTCACATGGTATTTGGCGTCCTTTTGGCCTAAAGTTTCATCTATTAGTTTTTCTGAGTTTTTTTTTTGTTTCGCTCTGAATATTGGTTTTTTAGTGCAAGTTTTGGTCTGAATTTGGCCTCATTTTGATCGTTTTATGTTGGAGTTTTAGTCCGATTCGTAGTCTAAATTTTGTTTTAGTTTCTTAATCAAGTTTTGATTTGAATTTAGTCTCATTTTGATCCAAAATTTCTATCCAATTTTAGTTTGAATTTTGGCCTCAGTTTTGTTTCAGTGATCTTTTAATTTTTGGTCTGTATATTTTGGTGTGAACATTGAAAAAATTGTGTCCTAGTTTTTGGTCTAGGTCTTGGTTATGAATAATATTGTGTCTGAAATTTATCCTTTAATTTAATATATGTCTACTTTCATGTGGTGCTAGAATCATTTACGCCTGAAACGATGAACTGAAATTGATCATATAGTGTTATTGTTCATTAACTGAGACTTCAAAGAATGAAATTAAATTTAATACAATCTTTTAAGTAGTTTAGCATATTTAGTAGCTATGAATTGTAATGAAATTTATACAAAATTTTATTTATTTAATTTTTTTTTTACTTACAAAATAGTAGTAGGACATTTTACAATTTTTTCTGCTAATTGAATTATTTTAGGGGACATTTATCCCCTTTATTTTACCCGTCTACCTACGCCCCTGCTGCTGCTACATTTTGTAGTCAGTTTTCGCACAAGCTCATTGAAAAAAAAAATAAAACATTAAGAAATATACAGTTACTATTTTTTATTTTATTTATATTGATGTGTGGCAAAATTTGAAGTGTGTTTTGTTAAGTGTTATTATTAATGTTGACTTTCAACTACTCAGTAAATTGGCGCTTTTGTAAGACAAGAATGAATGAATCGAATGAATTCACAATCAGGTTTACTAAGAAATGACAAATTTTCACATTTTTATAGGAACTTTAAGTAGATATATAAATTGTTTTTTAGAAGTGGTTTCAAAGTAACACAGCCTGCAAAAAACCGAGAAGCATCCTTTGAGTATACCTACTTAAAATAAAGTTCTGATTAGAAAAGTCAATAAAAAACAAAAAACAAAACATGAAACTAAAACTCAATAAAGTCAATTGACGATGAAATTGTTTCCATTCTATTATTTTTACGAGTTTATTATGAACTCCAAAGCAAGAATCCAAAGATAGAAATCCAATTGTATTATTTTGCAATGAGAACAAAAAAAAAAAACAACACACTGGCGCATATTTGTGACAAATATTTTATTATATTAAAGATATGCATATATGAGTTTCTATGCAAATATCTATACACATGGTGAGCTCAAAGTCTTTATTTTCAAAAAACTACATTGCTCTAGTGATTGCAAAAAAGCATCTAGAATCCCGTAAAAGAGGCAAATGCGGCATTCAACCAAACCTTGAACAAGAGCTGACACATACATATCCTTCGCTTATTCTTGTGCATTTATCTTATAGCTGCAATCTGTGCGAACGAATTATACATATTTTTTGTTTTTCCCCCCTTTTTTCGTGTCTGTCTGAAAAATTCCCAAAGGAGCTAAAGAAACACAAATAATGGGCTGTTAACTTAAGCAAAAAACATACAAAAAAAAAAACAACAACAAAAACTAAAATGAAGACTAACAAATGCTCGATGCATTGTTCGTTTTATTTATTTATTTTTTTTCGTTTTTTTTTTTTGCGGCTATATATGTATGAGAGCATGTTAAGCTATTTGAAAAGGGGATCGGATTAGCCACAAGGCTTACAAGAACTACATATGATAAATCGAGTTAAATCGAAAATGCTTACACATACGTACATACATAATTATATGAATATACTAAATTCTATACTTACATATATAGCTCAAATATTGAACTTTACTAGTACATGGTAGCAATTTTTAATAAATCACAAAAAAAAAAAAAATAATCACTTTTAATTTTCTTTTTTCGCATTAAGATTGTAAATTTAATTTTATATAAATATATGAAATTTTTTATTACTCTAGCAAAATTGGGAGTTTTCCATTTCAAATATCAAATATCATTGTAAAAATGACACAATGCAACGGTATCGCTGATACCTAAAATTCATCAATGTAATGCATTACACACTTTGTACTATTCGTGTAATTTATGTGCAAAAGTACGGACAAATGCAACAGAGTGCGTATACTTTTAGGCTTAAAGTATTTTGGAAAGTAAAATTGATTGGCCTGGAAATTTGTAAAATACCCCCAGTAAACATGTCAAAAAACAATTCAATATAGTTCAAAAGTAAAAATAAAATAATGATCTACACGAAATTTGCTTAACGTTGAATTTTTTTTGAACTGTGTAACTAACGGCAATCTCCAACCAACTTTAATAGTTTATATGAAAATTATTCTAAACTTTAATATATTATTTGAAAAAAACATTTGAGGCTTTTGGTTATTCTTTGACTTCATTTCCTCTTTATTAATTAATTAACTGTTACATAAGTGGATTAGTAAAGGTGAATGGTGGAGCAACAAACCACGAAGCTCAATTATTGGATTAACGATTATTTTTTTTTAATTAAAAATCATTTATTTTCACTTCTTCACAATTGAAATAAACTTGGCATACAAACTGATGGTATTGCTGTAGCTAGTGCTTCTTTCTGCCTCTTGTTGCCACTTTATTTACCGTTTCGACACAATTGTACACGAGTATGCACATTTTGATTGTGTGCCAAACACAAAACTAAAAATGTGCATATCTTAAAATATATAGTACAATAATATGTATATATAGACTTGCTGCAGTTGTGATAGCAGTAGCTAACTGCATTTTAAGCAATATATATTACATGTATGTATGAATTTGTGGTAACTGCTATATTTGGTATTATGTTTAATATTTGGCGTTATCTGAAATTCTATGTGAATGCCTAAAGAACAACACATGAACACTTGCGTAAACATTTTATGCTCGGAAATAGAAAAAAATCACTTCAGCCATTCTTACTAACTTACTTACAAAGTGACGACTACTACCTGAACACTCTTTATTTTTCAGTATAGAAGAGTACAAGTATAATACGGCCATGCTCTAGCAGATATATTGTTTAAATCCACTCACATACAAACTAAAGTATCAACTACAAACACCAGCAGTTCAGTATCTATATTATTATATTCGTGTTCGTATTCCAAATCTTTTGAATATTTACTTACTTAATCGACATTCCCACCGATGATCGCTAGTCGTCTCTGCTGATGCTAGTGTAGTCTGGTCCCTCTGCATTATTTCTAAACGTACAACTCGTCACTTAAAAATACGTTCATGAATTAGACGATTCAGCCCCTGATTTATCCAAAGGAGATTCGATCGGCCTATATACTATGCTATACTTTCCTAACTGGAGCCGGTAAATTCTTGAATGCTTGACTATATGAGTATCACGTTGTTCACGATTAGATTAAATCATAGATCCTACGAAAAATTTTTCTTCTTGCTGGCTGCTAACAGAGTCAGTGACTGGCGTTCCCGGAACAGCTTTTTCTGTTGCGGGGTTATTGCCGTCATCACCATTCAGCAGCTGCGAGAAGTGTCCCCTTCATAACTTCATTATACCTTGGGTATCTGTTACCAGATTTCAGTCTTTATTCTTGTGACACAGTTCTTCAAATCAGTCTTATTTTTTTGTATAATTTTTGGACCTCATTTCTGTCACCAATCTTCTCATATCTTGGACCTCAATGAAGCTGTTTCCTCCAACTTCAACTCTCAGTATCGCTCCTTAGCACCTCGCGTTGGAACTAATAGCAGGATGGATCGATATACTGCGTTTTTTTTACTTCAGTAGCATACGACAGGTTTCTCCATCAGTGGTGGTCCCCTAGCACCTTTTCGACAACCGTATGAATAGAATAAAAGATTTGTGTCCACTGCGCGCATATAACACAAAATTGAAGGATGTTTTTCAATAGAAAATTCGGGAGACGATTGGCAAAAGCTTCAGCTGTCTATTGCGTTTGCGGCTTTTCGCCACACAGCCTTGTCTGTGTACCAAACTGCGCTACGATTCGAGCGATCCGTCTGTTACAACATGGTCAATTTGATCAGGGGATAGCCAAGTGGACTTATGAATGCCAAAATGTTGAAATCTGGTGCTACTAACTGTCATTGCATGTTTTTGTAAATTAATAAAGTTCTACTTACTAGCATATTTAGTTGGCACTACAATCGATAGTCGGTGAATGAGTGATTTTTTCATTCGCTTAATTCATCAACACACATACATAATCATTTACATAGAAAGCAAAAAAGTTAATTATCTCTTAGTATTAACTGTAAATGCCCACATAAGAATGTATGTGTGTGTGTGTATAGTATACTCACAGTTGGCAGTAAAGAATATAAAATTTTATGCTGCATTTAACATTTTTCTATTATTTCATTTTGCGATTACTTCAACTTTTCTCTACTCAACTAATGTAATTTCACGCAATGTAATTGAATAAATTAATTTAACAACAAATACAGTAATACTGAAGAAACCCATTTGTAACATTGTGCATATCTTAAAGCTGTTTAGAAGATAACAACAACACAAAAATATTTATTTAATGCTGGCTGAAAGTACTTACTCATTCGTCTACTAACTGCCTCTATGTGAGAAAGAAAGATTAAAAACACAATGGTGAAAATGTGTGTGTACCTACTTATTTCAACAATGTCGATGCTTTTAAGCAAACATGCGAAATATTTTTGTTCCAACATTTCATAATTCTAGGAGAATATTAAACTATCCCACAGGTGTTAAGGGGAGCCAAGGGCATATAATGTGATAAACACATCATAATGAAGGTGTTTCCTAGAAATTTTCATTGTTGTTCAGCTGAATTACTGTTGTATTTAATTGCTTGCAACATTTCATTGCAAAATTAAAGTGCGTGCATGTAGCAAAAACAAAACAAAACAAAAACAGCCCATCAAGGTGTAAAATTACATGTTGAGTGATGATGCCTATGAAAGTATAAACGAAAGACTAAGGAAACAAACTTTTTAATGAACCTTTACTTATATGTGTTTGAGTGTGTGCAAAGTATGCTCAAATTTTCTTGAAATGAATGTGAAAATCTTTCATGCTCTAAAATACATAAAAAAACGAATTAAATTTTTAAATGCTCTCAACTTCCTCTTAGCAAGGCGCGTAGCTATAAAAATTCAGAAATCGCAAACCCAAACGCATTCCCAACACCCAGCTCATTAATCAGGTAAGTAATTGCAAAAAGTTAATGAAACGTATGAATATAACTTCAACAAACATTAATTTCTAACGAGAAATTCCTTAAGTATAAAAAAAAAAAAATTGGAAGGAAATCTTAATAAATCTCATGTATAAAATCCTGTTTATAAAAAAATTTTAAGTAAGGAAATCTAAAATTAAAAGCCCATAAGTTGAATCATTTAACATGATGAACAAAACTTAATTAAAAAAAATTAAAAATTAAATATTTTGCTGACAAATATAAACGACTGCATCAGGCGAAGTTAGGAAGAGTTATAAGTTAGCTAAGATCATAGACAAGTCGTGACATCACAAAACAACCACTATAGGCACCCAGCGCTTTGTCATGTGTGCTGGCTGGCTGACTGTGAAGTTTGTGCCAAAATAAAACGGAATATGCCAAAGATTCGATACGATTCAACTCGTATATGTACGTGTGTCTGTGTGTTGTTGTTGTGGACTGGTTTTAGCTTGTTTATTATATTAATCGCATATGGTGTTTTGATCCTGTTTTCAGGCGTTCAGTTGACCGTTAGCTGTAGTAATTCAAATTGTAAATATGTATATAAAATGTTTTATGATGATGCGTACCGCGTGCATGTGTGCGTGAGTTTACACACGCATGCATGTATTAGTGGATAGTTCTAACAATAAAAAGCAGTTTTCTAGCTTACTCCAAATTGGCAAAATGCTTTTATGATATTCACTTTGCAAAATATCCCTTTATTGATATACTTTTAAGTATTCTTATATTTTAAACATAGTTTTATAAATTTTTTTATACTGAGATATTACGCTATAGATTTACGGAACCCGTCAATTTGACAGGATTAAAATTTTAATTTTATTTAACAAAAAAAATAAAATTTATTTTTTTAAAAATAATGATGAATTTTTGTGATTTATTGATATAAACATTTTTTCCAATTTATTTTCTGTTAGATATCCCAAGATCAAATATCGGTATGTGGTATACCTATTTTTCCGAGCGCCCGACAATGTAACGAATCTCAGTAAAAATAGCTTTGCAATTTTGTCCGTAAATCTAATGTTAAGCGAACAAAATATTCAGCACCAGATTAACCAAGTCGGATTACTACCATACACGTCGATCAGTTAGTAAGCTACAATAAATCATGGACGGAAGTCAGACCTGGAGTTTTCCTAACTTCGTTCGTTACTGGGTCACTGGAATACGTCCGTCACTGGGCTGGAATTTACTACTGGGCTATGTCCGTCACTGGGTCATTGGCACGCTGATTACTCACCCGCACGTCTTTCCTTCAGCAGCTACTCGCACAACTAAAGTTGCCATCGGAAAGAGAACCATCGGCACAATGAAAGAACGAGTTCTGTGCCTGCGTGCTGCTAAAGCACGCACGCAATTACATACAAAGTGGAATATGGTCTCTTTTTCCTCTTCATTTCTACAGCTTCTGCAGAAGTCATTATAAGAAAGACCTAGTCTACGTGCGTGGCTGCTAATGAGGCAGTGCCCGGTTAAAATAGAGACTACCCTACTTATGTGGACACGGTCCAGAGTAATGAGCGCTTTAATGCGACCATGGTCAGGCATTGGCCAAAACTGTCTGGCGATAGCGCAAGTTGGTTCCAGTCTCCACCTGCTCTTCGCAATGTGGGAGTAGTGATGTTTAATTAAAAGTTTTCACATGGCAAGTGGTATACCTGCATTAAGTGAATTGCATAGTGTCGTACCAAGTCTGGAGAGGTCATCAGCCTTACAGTTTCTCTCAATGTCGCTATGCCCAGGCAACCATATAAGTTGCAGGATGTATGCCATGGCTGTCTCGTTAAGAGACGATCTGCATTGTAGGGCAACTTTAGAGTTATTAGCTGGACATTGGAGGGATTTTATTGCCGCCTGACTATCAATGAAAATGCAGATATCATTACAAGGTATCGCATTACACTTTATCAGATTTGCGGCTTCAGTGATCGCAAGCAGCTTTGCCTGAAAGACGCTGCAATGATCAGGAAAACGAAAGTGCGCCGAAATGTTCAGGCGCTCAGAGCAAACCCCACCCCAACCCTACCATCCAAATTTGAACCATCTGCATAAAAGTCGATGATATCAGGGCGTATCACATTACTCGCACACCACTCTTGGCGAGATGGAATATATGTGCTAAAGCTGTTACCAAAAAATAGCGGGGAGAGGGTGAGATCGACAGAGAGTGGAAGAAATTTAGTTTCACTAAGTATCTTACCATGACCATAATTTGTGAGGGACCACCTACGAATCGTTTTCAGTCTCACTGCAGATATTGATGCTGAGGTCTTTCCGACTAGATCAATTGGAAGTTGATCCAAAATTGTGTACAGCGCTTTTAAGGGTGTCGTTTTCAGTGCTCCTGTAATTAACATTGAAGCAAGTCGCTGTACTTTGTCTAATTCTTTGTGATGGATGCTCTTTGAGATGACTGGCCACCACACCACTACGCCGTAGAAGAGAATAGCACGTATGACGCTGGTGTGCAACCACATGATTACCTTGGGTTGTAACCCCTATTTCTTGCCTATAGCTGACTTGCACGCATAGAGAGGTATTGTGCCTTTACGTACTCTTTCTGACGTGTTGGCACGCCAGTTTAGTTTCCTGTCCAGGATGAGGCCAAGGTTTTTGGCTTATTCCGAGACAATAAGTGAACTACCATTTAGAGTTGGTGGATCGAAATTGGGTATAGAGTGCTTTCGAGTGAACAGAACTAATTCCGTCTTGAATGCATTGACCGATAATCCTCGGTGATTGCACCAGGACGACAAGAGATTCAGAGCTCGTTGCAATAAGTCTAAAAGTGTACAAAAAAATTTCTCCGAAGCGGCGATGACAACATCATCTGCATAGGCAATTACTTTGCACCCTGTTTTTTAAGTTTCGTTAGGAGATCATTTGCAGCAATGTTCCAGAGGAGCGGAGAGAGAACACCACCTTGCGGAGTGCCTCTCACGCAAACCTCCTGATGGAAGAGGTACCTAACTTTGCGTTAATTATCTTATTCGTTAATAGAGTGTCGACAAAGGCCACAATACTTCACTGATAACATCATTGCTTTGTAGATCTCACTCATTTATCAGATTCACACTAGTCCACATTATAAGTGCTTTCAAAATTTACTTCCGAATAGAGATAAACCTCAAGTAGAACGCAATGATTATACTAGTGAGTTATTCAAAATTCGAATAGCGTTAATGGGCGAGACTTTCACAATCTGGTTTGATAACCGAATTTAGCTATGTCACAGGAGCACCTTTTTTGTATAAAAGCATTCGAGGAGTGTTCAATAGAAATCAGTTACAACTAACTACTTGGCAGATAGATCTGCTCTTTTTTTCTAACAGCTTCAGTAAAATTTCACTGCAAACAAAAATAATTGTGGTTATTCTCCTCAAACGCAGAAGTTTCCATACGTACCAACATATGCAAATAGATCAGAAGTTAATATAAATATTTTGCATTGATTTGATTTTTATTTGACCTGCTTCAGGAAACTTATATAAACTTAAACTTGTATTTATATTTACAAATACAAATTTAACGCTAAACTTATTCTGAATCTGTGCTGTTCTGTTATATCATATTCAACACACAACTGTAACCGTTAATAGACATACATTCATATCTTAAATACAAATGCAAAATCATTTTTAATAATTATCATTTTTTTTAGACATTGAACAAAAGAAATTCACATAAAAAGCAAAAAGCATAAAATATTTTCATCTCTTTTTTTTTTTAATTTCATTAATTAAATTAAACAAAACAGAGAAGCTCACACAATCATCATGGAAATACTTCGCGTAGCGCGACCATTGTGCAAAAAATATTTTTCTATATGAATGAAAGTGTCACTGAACTTTAAATTTATCAAAACATACATATGTGCTTAAAAGATAAGTGTAAAGTAAACAGAGAGACGTGTAAATAAAAAGACAGTTAGATTGACAGATATATATATATATATACATTTATACATATATTCATACTGCATAGCATATGTATATAAGTATAGGTATAAATATGTTTTCCAGCTAGCATTAAAGTAGTGTACAAATTATAAAATAAAATATATACCTATTCATTACTTCACTTTAATTAAACGCTACTCAGAGGATCAATAAACTCTCCAAATTGCAGTTTCATATACTTGACTATAATGAGCACTGTAGTTAAAGTTAGATTACCTCCAGCGTATTAAATAAACTACAACATTTCGATGTAATTATCATAAAATGAACATTGATACTTAAACATTTGTAAAGATACACAGCCGAACCAACTAAACTGAGTAGTTTTATATTACTACTAAAAATCTAACAATAATTTTTCGTATATTTATTTCATTGAAATTTATGTGCTGTAAATATGTAAAAAGTGAAGAAATTCTTTATTCTTTAATTAACACAATAAAATTATATATGAGTATTTAAAATACTTACGACTTGTAAAAGATGCTTTGATAAATAAGATAAAATTACAATTGTTTACGTGGAAACAGCAACATCAGATAATTTGATAACCACACGTGTTCATGGTTATAATCCTGATGATGATGATACTTAGCTGAAGATAATGAGTAAGTTGCATCATAGGATAAAGAGAAGTGCTTAGAAAACTAAGCATCAACGGAGGCCAAGAATCGGTGCCTTATGAAAAGTGCATAAAAACATTTATATACCTATGTTAAATACTTAGCTCAAGTAGTAGTATTGGTTCTTTATTTTATCAAAAGTATGAAAATTATACTAAAACTTAAATTAAACTAAGTAAAGAACATAATAATAGCAAATACAACTAGAGGTTGCCCACAAGGCGGGGTGCTATCACCGCTGTTGTGGAGTATGGTAGTAGATGAACTGCTTGTAGAACTAGCCAATACTGGGTTAACAGTCCAGGGGTACGCCGATGACATTGTATTAGTCTGTAGGGGCAAATTCGAAAATACTCTATGTGATTTAATTCAAATGAGCCTGAATGTGATAAAAAGATGGTGTGATAAGGTGGGGCTGAATGTCAATCCAGCGAAAACCACCATTTACAAAGAAATACAAACTTAAACATCTCAAAACTATTATGAATGAGATAGAATTCCAGAAAGAAGTAAAATTTTTGGGGATTACCTTAGACCAAAAACTACTTTGGAAAACGCATGTTAATGAGATAACAGAGAAAGCTATTAGATTATTTATGATATGTAGATCGATAGCAGAAAAAAGTTGGGGTTGCAACCTAAAAATACTGGGCTGGATATATACAATGGTAATACGTCCTATGATTACTTATGGAGCAGTATTCGGGGCGGAGAAAACAAGGCAACAGGCGGTCATCAACACGCTTAATAAGCTGCAGAGGCTAGCCTCTGTATGCATAACTGGTGCCATGTGAACTTGTCCAACAGCATTCGTGGAAGTTCTATTAGAACTTACACCTGAATAGGGCAATTCTGAGGATGTCTGAAGATATCGGGGCAGGGGGATGTTTGAATCAAAAGAAATTTGATATTTTCGAGAGGCAAGATCCCGAAATTGCTTTTCCGAGAGACAGCATCCAACCAAAGTTCAGTTTTGCAAAATGATTCAAAACCGAACTAAGTAACAAAAATGAATGGAAAGGTATATCTGGAACGTATAAGATATACCAGCACATGAATACATAGTTCACGGACGGGTCACTAACTTGCGAAGGTACCGGAGTAGGGGTATTTGGACCGAGGATAAAATACTCGGAGCCCATGGGTAGATACACTAGTATGCTTCAAGCGGAAATGTACGCAATTTATAAGTGTGTATACTTCAATCTCAAGCGCAACTACCGGGACCAAAACATTGCTATCCTAACCGATAGCCAAGCGGCCATTAAGTCACTTAAATCTCACCAGGTAACCTCGAAACTGGTGATGGAATGCCTTGATAAACTAAATACGCTTGGATTCTGTGGGTTCCAGGGCACATTGAGATTGAAGGGAACGAAATTGCTGATGTACTAGCAAAGAAAGGAGCAATGACTCCCCTCGTAGGTCCAGAACCATTCTGCAGAATGGGAAAAGGAACTTTTGCTCTATTGGTTAGAAAAGAGGAAAAAAAGCAAAAGGAGTTATACTGGGAAAATAGATCAGGTTTAGAACATTCAAAGGCACTGATGGGGACATATAACCTAAAACGCTTTAAAGAATGCATGAATTTGTCTAAGAATAGTTTAAGAATCAATACAGGATTTCTAACAGGCCATTGTAGATTAAACTATTATCTAACAAAACTGGGGATTATGTCTAATTACTCATGCAAATTTGCAGGCAAAATAAGGAAACTGCGAAGCATGTACTAGGACAGTGCTTAGCACTCATGCATATCCGCAAAAGGAATCAGGGGGATCATCAAATACCAGATGCTAACCTAAACTCCATAGAAATAGGATTAATACTAAAATTTCTGTCAGAGGCCGGACTTATAGAAATACTATAAGTCTATGAAGGGGCACAATAGATCTCAAGGTCGCAGTGCACTTCCATCAATAATAATAATAAGTAGTAAAGAACATACGACTTTGACTTATAATACGTCGTCAGTTGGAAAAAAAAAGGTTTTACCCACTATAAATATTAATTATTCTACTTAAACATGCTAGTATATTTGTTTTTTATTCTTAATTGTAATCAAATTCATTTATAACCTCTTTGCTAAGGAGTGAGATCGAAAAAATCTTAACATATACAAAATTCAATAAACGGTTGATCTTAGAGTTTTGATTTTTTTTTTGTATTTAATTGATAATATTTTACAAATTACAGAAAAATATAACTTTTATAGTTCTAACCACTATTTATGAACTCGTGGACCTTTTTTAGTAAGCCATCCATTAGAGATTTGATGGTTGTTTCAGACACATTTTGGAACAGTTTGCCTATCTCCTTTTAAAATCTTCGATATTTTGGGACACCTTTTTTGTGCTCTTTAAGTTTCTTTTTACAAGAGCGCAATATCTTTCCACTGGTCTTAGCTCTGAAGAATTTGGAGGATTGGACTCTCTTGGTACAAAAACTATGTCATTACTTTGGAACTACTCCATAGCTTTCTTGCCGTAGTGACATGATGCCAAATTGGGCAAAAAATATGTGGACACATTGAATTCTCTTATAAAAGGAAGAAATCTTTTTTTCAAACATTCTTGGTTGCAGTCTTTCTGATTACTTGAGAGCCAGAAACTGTGTATTTTTATTCAGGCTAATTACTCGTAAGACCCCTCTGTATTTATATGAGAAACCAATTTTCCCTCAATCTGCAAGATCCCAGAATTTGATTGTACCTAAATTCAGATACCTTAATTCATCCTGAACGTTTTTCATTAACACCATTAGGCTATGGAACACTATCCCTTTACATATTAAACGAAATCTAAATGTTTTAGTACTATCTCTTCATAAGATTTTATAATCACGCTAGTTATTTATGTAGCAATTATCTTATTTCGTTTTTAATACAGTCTGTCAAATGTGCTCTGCATTACATTGTTTCAATATTTACTTTAATTATCTATTATCGTGTCTTAACTAGTTTAACTTCTTATTTTTAATAATTTATTTTCTTTCTTTCTTTACTGTGATTCTTCTTTTTAAGCTGCCTATTTATTTTTGTCTTACTTTTAAGTACTGGAAAAGATTTCATATCTTAGTGTACTACTATATTTGCTTATTGAATAAATTGAAATTGAATAAATTGATGTATATTTCGGTATTTATAGAGCCCACTGTAACAAATGATTTGCTTCTTTTGCCGCAAATGCATACAGCTTGCCATACCAGGAATTTTTTAGGAAATTTTGTCTGCTTTTTGACTCTAAATTGTTCTTCGACATTTCCCCGAACATCGGCAACCTAAAAATTTTGACCCGAAAGCTGAGTAAAATCTGCCGCAGATACGTTTCATCATCCATTATACAACATGAATATTTTTGTATAAAATCCGATTTTAATTTCCGAGCCCTACTTTTGGTGTCTAAATGTTTTGCAGCATTCCTGTCTAAAACTTTTTGGACTTTTTATGTTTTTTTAAACCTGCATTGGCTTTAACTTTTCGCACTAAATAGTCTGGGCTAACCGGGCAGCTTTTCCACCAGATGTATTTGGAAATCTTTTCAATATGCTTTCTATTTTCTTGGCTTTCCCAATATCATGTGGTCCTTGTTTTTTTCCCGAACCAGGTTTCCTGTCGATGGTCAAATTCTCCTGAAACTGTTTAATAACATTGGAAACAGTTTGACGGCAGACCTTCAATTCTTTGGCCTTTTTTTTGTAGGACCAATTTGGATTTTTTTTTAATTTTTAATAATTTTAAGACGTATTTCTTTTTCTTCACTCATTTTGATCAAACTCACAATAAATCAACATGTTTGTCATTAAAAATAACAACTGACATATTTTTCAAAGATAACTAGATCAAAGAAATTTTTAAATTTTACACCCAAAAAAAATTATTAACTAAAACGCGTGTTAAGTTTTTTTCAATCTCACTCCTTATATGCTAAGGCTTTTGTAAATATAAAATAAAATTTTTAAATATAAAATTATAACAACTTCTTCCTCGCTTTAGATCCCTTTGTTAAAATAAAAATGTCTAAATTCTTGTAATATTTGACACGCTCCTAGATAGTGATATATATTTTCAGTATCGTATTTATTGCATATGGAGCAAAACCTCAATTTAGGTTGGAGTGGCTGTCGAGAGACACACTTAGGACTGAACGACCCATTGTGATACTTAAACTTAGATGTGTTGATTTGAAACCTGTTTCCATTTAAATTTAGAAGGTCGCTTCCTAATTTTAAAAATCCACATAACATCAGCCTGACTAACTCCATCTACCGTATACGACACACCCACTTCTTTAAATGGCAAATAAACCAAATAATCCGAATTTTTTGCATTAGAACTAAGCCACACACACTACGTAAGTAAATAATGAAATCGTTAGTTGTTTTGTATTGTTGTTTAAATTGTTTTTTATTAACATTACAGTTTTTTAAAAGATTGTGCAATTAGTTTACTGCAAAACAGTTTTTTTTACTGCATCTGCCGTTTTGCCTTAAACACAATAGCGACGGATGACGTGAAACTCGTTAACGGGTATTGGACACTTGTTCCTTTGCCGCCGTAAAATCCGTTCAAATAAACGCAATTGCAAAGGAAGAAGGTAATACTTTCTACTAGAATCGTTTTGTTTGTAAGTGTGTGCCAGTGATAACTTCAATACAACTGTACTTTCTTCAATACACTTTAAGTCTGCGAAATTGAAGAAGAAAATGAGATCATCCACCACCTCCTTAGCTAATGCCCCAATCTCTAGATCCGTCAACTCCGTTTCTTAGGAAGCAGATTGTTTTCTGAACTGGAGGACCTGAAGGAGATTCCGCCAACAGTCCTTGTAAGGTACATCAGGAGTACTGAGTGGTTTCAGGATAATTTTCAATAAATTTGAAGCACTAATTATGAATTCAGGGGGTCAGAGTTTACTTATTTTACTTTTCAAGATTTTTAAAAATTTATGTGCCGTTTTAATTTATCCATAGTTTAATACTTATACAAATGCTCTTATGTGATTCCATTTCATATTTTCATATTTTGTATTTTTATTTTCAAAAGGTATAGACAGAATTTTTGTCGGGCAGAATAGTTAGTAGTGAAGTACTAGAAATTAGTTAAGCATTTTGTAAGTCATTGAAGTTATACTTCTGAGTAACAAAAATTAAATTTACATTTCTGGAATGAACACATTTTTACGAAAAGCCAGAAAAAATGAGCAAACTTCCAAAATTGGCCTTCATAATCCCTGAACTTGAATCCAGCATGAAAAGTATTAAATGGCTTATTAAGAGATTTTGGTATTTTTGCACTGACTGTCCACCTATGACGAGTCCATATATACCAAACTTCCACCAATTTCATGCTGATATTACCCTTTCTAAAGTTAGCGAGAATTACTAAAATTAGATTGCCTTGAAATAGTCGACTTTAGAATTCTCAAAATTAATTTGCAATTTTAGCAGCTGACTTTTTAATGAATAAGAAAAATATTTGAATACTTCTAATTAACATTAATTAATATTTTTAATTTACATATGTACATAATGGTAAGTAAATACTAAAAGCAGCAAAGTGACTGGTATCTTATAGACTTCAACTTGAACAACTATAGCCGGCTGCTGTTGCTGCTATTCAGCGCACTTGAAAGTGTCATTGACACTGTGCATGCGTGCGTGCGCAAGCATCACGAAGTAAAAACAAACAAATAAACGAAAATACATAGCACTTAAACAGCATTACCAACGAAAATGGAAAATAAACTTCTAGTTTTCATTAAATAATAACAAGAATAACAGCAGCAGCAACAGCAGCAGCAAAAATTGCTACAACAACAACATTTATTGTATAACTTTGTTGCAAATTCATGTGCTGTTGATTTTTGTCATGTTGATTTTGCATGTGAATATTGTCGTTTGCTTTAATGATGTTGCTCTACGAGCTTACCATATTATTTTTAAGTTTATTACTTAGATAGAGATAATTCAAGTGTTAATAATTTTTTTCATAGGAAATATGAGTATGTGTCTTTAGTCTTTTGTTTGTTTTATTTAATACGCATTAGAAATACATTAAAATATACTTTCACACATACCTATATAAGAACGTGCAGAGCTTTTTAGAAGCGGTAATGGAGGGGGTGGAAATAGGAGAAGAACTGGCACCACGAGGATTACGATTTCAAGTGCATAAATTTTGGAATGTTTTTTTTTTTTTTTTGTTAGAAGCCAGCAAAAAAAAAACAAGTATTTTCAGTAATATTTATTATAAAATTCTTCATTACTCTAAATGAGAAAAAGCCTCTAATCCATGCATAAGCTTATGTAATATCACTGTGCGGCATATTATATTTTCTCCCTTTTTCCTCTATTTGTAAATTTAGTTTTTCCAAATGCGCCATCTAGTGGTTAAAAATTCAACTTATTATCAACTCATTATCTTGTAAATAAGTCAAAATTTACAAAGATCTGTTAAAGCTTTCTATTTCTGATAATGTTTTTTTTTAGACTTTTAAACTCGCCCCAGGACGAAAACTTGAAATCAGAAAAAAGTTTTTAACTCTACTAATACAGAAAAACCTGTGAATACAGGGTTGCACACAAGTACTTGCTCTTTCAGAATTCAAAAGCAAAACTCTTGTAAAATAAAACAAGTTGAATTTTTCTCTCGGTGTATTTAGCACAGCGATGAGTAGGACAAAAGCTTTAAGCTTTTCGTTTCCCCACTCAAAAAAAAGGTATGAAACCGCTGCGAAACCAACATATTTAGCTTACAATAAATATTCACCCGATATTAAAAAATTTTAAAATTGATCAGAAAAATAAATAAACAATATGAAAGTAATCTAATTTTAACAATAAAAACTTAAAAAATACATTATTTTAATAGATTACACTATACAACACTGTTTTTTAGCCATCTCCTAAAGAGCTGATGGAGAAAAATGGATTTGGAATCAGCTGCCCAAATATAGTAAAATTCAGCTAAAATATTTAAGGCAGCAAAAGAAAAGTTCCTTTTTATCGCCCTATATGATGAATATGATACACCATAACCCGGATGACGAAAAAAAAACTTTTTCAATTTTCCGAAAAGAAGTTTTTTAAGTGAAACTTCTTTAGCGGAGCTGTGGGTTGAAATTTTTGCAACTGAAACGGGCTTTCATTACACTCAAACGAAACTAAAAAGGAACGAAGTTATGCTGTTGTTAATGTTTAGCGAGCGAGGTCATATGGGGATAGACTGCATACAAACAAGCAGAGTCGACTTCTCTCAGTTTTATCTCATACGCTTTAATAACTGAAGTTTCCTCTCTTGTGTTATATAAATCGTGTTTGGGCCGATAAGCGTAGAGAGTATCAACAGAAGAAAATAACAACAAAATAGAGAGAAGAAGACTGCAAAAACTTCAACAGAATGAGCCAGGCCAAACGAGAGCAACTATGCTGCTGAGGAGAGGAAACGTATGTGCCATATTTTGCCAGACCCAAAAGACTAAATCACTAACAAAGTCGTTTTTTTATTATGGCAATTCATGTACACAAATATTTTATGCTGCTTAACCAGCTTTTTGTCTGATTTCTCTCACCGATTTTCTGTTTGTTGACAAGGGAGAAGTGAACGAGTCAAAATCGGCTGTAGCAACGATTTTCCACCGATTTTTGGCGTTTGTCTTTTACAAGTTTTGCATCTCTATTCAACTCATGTAAAACGCATAACAAATAAGAAATACAAAATGGGTCGGTTGAAATCAGTTGTGTATAAAAGCTGTCGTCGATTGAACAAAATAACAAAAGTTCTCTTGTAAAAATTGGTGAGAAAAATCAGGCACAAATCGGTGTGTGTAAAAACAGATTTAACACGTTAAGGACGAGCGGGAACCAAAGTAGATAGATCAAGAAAGTAACTTGAGAAAAAAACTGTTTTTGAACGGCTCAGCGATAAGGTTACATATGACACCGTTAGGCATTACTGGGTTAACTAAGCTCGTGTGGCTTCCAACAAGTGCGTGAAGCTTGTTTTGCAACATGCATAACTGCTCTCGTGTGGCCAGGTGTAATTGATTTTTCATGAGCCTTATGGTCTTACAAATAAATTAGTTTTTTATCAAATCCCAATTTAATCGGTATTCAAAAAATTTGAGTAGGAGTATTCGGAAGTAACTTATGTACAAACAAAAAATCATTGTAGTAAACCCATTTTTAACAATCACATGTAAAAATTTTCGCAATTTTTTTAATCGCGACTTTCGTGTCCCCTGGGCTAGAAACCAATGTAAATTCTTTGAGATTTTTCCTGTGATTAGATCAAATCCGCTTTTACTCATTAAAATTGCAGATAATAATAAGAAAATTTAGCCAAATTATGCTTAAGTCAAGTACTTTAAAACAGTGCCGGATACAGGAAACATTTTGGGGAGGGGGAAATAAAAATTCTCCATATGAACCAAAACGCGGGCTGGAGCGTTTTTCTCGTTCGTTTATCATTTTTTTTTTTGGTTATTCATAAACTTTATTTCGATGATTAACAATTTCAAAGGTATGGCCATGTGAAAACTTACTGGTACGTTACGCATTTTGAGGAAACCCTGTTCTTGTAGCAAAGCATTTCACAATTTCTATGATCTATCCCTGTTTAAAAGGGTACATGCGAAACTGGATTTGGTTTGGGGCATTTTTAACATGGAAACCCGGTTAATTTAATAGGTGTAAATTGCTGAAAGGTTGAACAATATTATTTTGTCTCTGAAAATTTGTTTGAATTGTGCAAATTGAATTTATTAGATAAAACTCCACTATATTTTTTATTTTACGTCTTTGCTTTAAGATATCTTACCAAATTAATTTTTATTACTTTTCTTTTCGTTTTTTCATATTTTTTATACGAAAAATGCCTTATAAAAGTTAAAACATCAAAAAAATTCAAAAAAAAAAATGTTTGTATATGACTTAAAATTTGTTTACTTATAAATAAACTCAAAATTAAAAAAAAAATATAAAAAATCGAAAAATTAAAAATATCGATTTTTGTTTTTTAATTTTAAATTTATTTGTAAGTAAACGAATTAAGATTTTTGAATTCTTTAATTTTGAACAAGGTTTAAAAACTATTCTACATTTGATGCTCTATAACATATATACAGAATTTACCACCCTTAAAAAATTGTAAAAATACGTATAAAAATTGCTCTCATGAAAATTTTGTACAAAATTGACAGCTTTTCGATCAAAACATGTTTAAATTTCACTCATAGATCAAAACTTTCTAAGAACAAAATATTTCCCTACTTAGTTATTTTTAAACAAAATTTTTCAGGATCAATTACTTAAAATTCAATATTTTAGAAGTTATCAACGATTACAGCTATTTACCTTTTTAAAGCCTTTTTTAAACCTTTGATTCAAAGCCGACTGGCAATTTTACACTATAGACTCCTATATTTTTTTCCAAATCATATTGTTTCACATAATCTTTCAGAAAATCCACTAGGAGCAGAAAAAATCGAACTTTGCATATTTCATATAACTCACACTATACTTAAAAAATGTTAAGTTCTTTACAGTTCTGATGGCAGTAAATATATTTTCCGAATTTAAATGCCGTCATTGTAACTTTTACGGTTTGAATAATTTGGCCGTATCGTCTCATTTTCATAAATTCTCCCGAATTTTCCCAATTTTTTTATATGAAATTATAGGACATCATAAGAATAATAAGAGAGCATGTGAATTAACCAATTATATCGACGTGGAAGCTCCCAACTCAAAACATCCTTAAATTTTTAATTTATTTAAAATTGAAAAAACCACACATTTCTAGTTACTAATTCAACTACTAACTCGAAAACCAAGCAATAATAACAAGTAAAAGTGCTATAGCTCATTTAAACTGCCAGCGGCATTGACAACAACAAAAGAATTCAAATTATTTTAAACACAATTCACACAATTCAATGTAGTTTGATGAAAAATCTAATGTGCAATATACGAAGAAATTGAAATCAAGTAAGTATGTAAGGAAGCGCACAGTCACAAAGCACAGTTTCGTTTTCCAGCAAATATTTCATTGTTACTTGTACATAGTTGTTGTTGCTCACCGATGATATCAGCAACAGACAGAAATTCTGAACAATGATGTCAGTCAGTAAAAGTATTTGCAGATCATGGAAAACAATCAAAGAATAAAGTAGAAGATGATGAAACTAATAACGTGGTGTCTGCTGCACACTAGTATCAGTATCAAAATATGCCATAAGTAGGTATGAAGAAGATCTGAAGCAAAAAGTAGAGAGTAACAGAAAGTTCAGAATGATTTATTGCAAGGAGCTAGAGATCTGAAACTATGCAAAAAATAAATAAATATAGGCTACATGTAGCATAGAAACGAAGGCGTATTCATGCACATACATAAGGATGTATGTATGCATTTCATGTATGTTGGTATTCATACTCCACTCCAATGTCTATACGATTATATAAGCCAGCAATCTATATTTTAATGCTTTTGTAACCATTCTAGAATTTTAAACTGCTACACTGCACGGTGTAGTATTAATCTGGAAATCTTCTAATAGAATTCTACAACTTTAGAAGATTGAAAATTGGATATTTTTTTTTCTTTTGGCTCGCATTCTTTTTATTTTGTTTATTTGGAAGAGATGTTGCAAGGCATATAAGACGGTAATATAAAATTATAAGGTTGCCAAATGTGTTGTAATTTCACTTTTTACACTTTCCTCTCGTGTTGATTTTCAAATTGGTTTGATTGTCGGCATCAATTATATTTTATTGTTTTATTTCTGTTTCTTCCTTGAATTTGTTACTAACATTAAAATTTGTTTTAACTGAAATGATTGGTTTGTTATTTGTTATTATTTGGTTGTTTTGCCCAATAAAAATTTCTTCCCATCCTCTATTTGATATAATTTTATCCTTGAATTTTTTTATTTTTTGTTTTACAAAACTTTCGCTTGTTCATTTTCATTTAAAAGTTTGCAGACGACTAAATTGAAAAATCAAACAAATTTGATTTTCATCCAATGCGTACATTACGAAGTATTCGCATCGTGCTGTATTCGTTGGCTGCAGTTCATTTCCAATGTGGCTGTTTACACGTGCGCAGGCATGAACGCCTGTCTGAAAGATAGAGGCAGCCTTCATGGTTGCGCCCGTGTGAACAGCCGCAATAGAAATCGTATACAACTATCACGTACCACTGTTCGGATACGATCAAACAAAGAGTACGATGCAAAGTCATGGCATCGTATTTAATTATGACAGCATCATTTGACGCCTGCAGTTTGTTCTCCAAAACATGTTGTATACGATATTCGTACACGAAAAATCGCTCACATCGGATTTAATTAGGACACAGCGTTGGAGGTATCATATCTCTGTTGTAAAACTGCCCTGCACAGTAACGACGTTTTCTCTATTTACGATCAAAAAAAAATTCAAGCAATTAGGAGATATCAATAGCATAGCTCTCGTTTATATAATTATGCAAAGAATATGTCGAGTGTGCTGATGATAATACAATTAAAATCTTCTCTTTTTGCTTAATGGAGAATATACAGCTACTCACACTCAAAGTGGGACACCGCGTATAACTGCGTTAAACGCGAAAAATGTATGTCCTTTCTCTTGTTTAACATTTTTTTTATATTACAATAACCAAAAAAATTACATAACAAATAAAGTTTAATTCAATCACAAATAGAAAAATTTGAGTGTTTATACTTGTATCCTTTTTAAAAAAGCCACACTCAAAATGGGACACCTGAAAGATCGTAGGCGAATTTTGGGGAACTGGGAGTATTTTCGATATTTCGTTGGTTTATAATTGTTTTCAATAACTGCTATCAACTAGTTCTCTGCAAAACAAAGGCTCAATATTTTGCCATTCCCCTATAACCGTTTTTTTTAGGCGAAAATGCTTTTAACGTTCTTTTAGCTACACTTTTCTTCAATTCCGCCCACTGAGGGGGTATGGCAAGTACTTTAGGGCAATTATAAAGCAACCAATTCCATGCATTCCACGACTTATGTTTAGGATCGTTGTCTTGGTAATATACAAAAGTGTCTTTTATGCCAAGCGTTTCTGTGCTATCACGAACATTTTCCTTCAAAATGTCAATGTAATATATTCCGTCCTTTACCTTTTACAAAATGTATTTTGCCGACGCGTGACGAAGATATGCAGTCCCACATCACAAACGATCCTCCACGATGTTTAACCGCTTTCTTGATTGCCTTGCCCTCAAATTCCTTAAGCGACTTTCTCCAGGCAAATCGCTTGCCATCCGCACCGAAAATAATAATTTGAAGAGGAATTTTGGGCAGAAAAAAAATCAGAATTAAAATAATGAGTGCTTGAAAATCTAGAAAATCTACGGTTGACCAAAATTCGGCATCTTTATTTTCGCGTATTCTTTTCTTAGCTGACGATTTACTTCCCATATCAAAGGTTTGTGACGAGCGGCTTTACCGTGCAAATCATTGCTCCTTTAAAGTTGGCGCACAGTCTCCGATCTTACGTCAAGGTTTTTCATGTTTTTCAATTTATTTTTAAGGTCTACGCCGGATAGTAGCTAATGGTATTCAATTCTTTTGGGACAAATCGAGCATCTCGGTCTGATATTTTTTCCAACTTGCTGCATTTCTTTTTTGTTTTCCACACGACGAATTGCGCGGTATTTTTTTATGATATTAATCACGGTTGACTTTTTCTTATCAACTATAACACCGACTTCTCTAATTATTAATAATTTGTCGTTCTTCAACTGTAGTTTGACCTTTTGCCGACATAATGTAAAATAACTAATGTAACCTCGTTACCATAATTGAAGACACTAATCGAAGTTAAAAAAATTTGAGTATGGTGTAATGATTGAAGGATATAAAAGATATATTCAATATTTAGCTAACGTGTCAATGTTACTAGCGCAGGCGCTGTTAGTCTTACCTTGCTGGTTTCCTTAATAAGGAAAGCGAGGTAAGTCACTAAATAGAAATGAATTCAAAGATGAGGAGTCTGGTTTGAATCAAACCAGTTTTATTAATTGTTTTGTATGGGTTTATATACCCTTTTTTAAAAGTGTTATACAAAATATTAAAACTATACTTAAACTTACCTAACTATATTTAAAATTCCTAAGTATAAGTGAAATAAAAATATCGATGGAGGATCGATACAAATTCTATTGATCGCTTATGTATACATTAATATCTACATACAATATTTAATATTGAGTGACTTCGATTTTATTTTGGTTTTTACTATACATACATACATATGTATGATAGTGCAATGCTTTGTAATGCAATGCTCATTCTACATATGTTTGGTATTTAGGGTATGAGTCAAAGTGACTTATGATTGTAGCGTACTGCCGGTCACTAGTGTATTGTAATGGGGGTGGTATGAGTGATAGTGTGGATACACTAAAATGGGAACTAAAAAAGCGGGGCTTTGACGACATTTTATAACTGTTCCATTTTGAGTGTGAGCTGCATGAAAAAGAGTGTATGTACAAACATTTGAGTTTTTTGTTGTTGTGCCTAACTTTAACTGAGTTTTTTATGTTTTTGGTTTTATTTTTGTTCAGTAAAATAAAGTCTGTAATAAAAATATTTTTAATATGAACTATGATATTTATTTTTGGAGCTCAACCCAATAGTAGAGCATTTATACCCCGTGTCCCACTTTGATTGTGAGTAGTTGTCCATACACCTGGAGTGGTAAAAAAAACGATATTTTAGTTTTGATGTTTTCTTGAACCTTAAAGTCTTAAGAATGTCTGATTAAAAGGTTTAAGAAAAAATTTAAAGAAATAACAGCTGCTTCCTGCCACCAACAGCCGAATCAGACAGTTAGAACAAGCCAATACTCAACTTTTAAACGCGTTTTTCTCGAAATCATGTTTTCCAAATCGGTGACCAAAATATCTCGACAACCACTGAACCGATTGACTTAAAATTTTTTGTGGTTATTACATATATACATTATTTTCTAATCTTTGTCGTAGAGATTTTTTTTAGTGGCTTAGGTTTTTTTATTGGCAAAATAGTAAAAAAATGTTGCCTAAAAATCACTACTTTAAGTTCAAACGCCCACCATTTTGTCAAAAAAAATATTTTCGAAATCCCTTGAGACAAAGACTAGATTTAGTGTAAATTCTAATAATCTCTTTGTTTTGTTTTTTTGTTTCTGCTGATTACAGATGAAATGAAAGTGGTCACCGCTAAGCACTCCTTTTTTGCGGCAGTTGGAAGAGTACACAAATACTCGGCCAATATTGAATATTTTTCAATTAAAAAAATTCTCAAAAGTGAGTGATTTGGTTTTTAAAAAAAATCAATCCGGCAATTCGTATAAGTTTCCTTAAAATTTTTTTTGAAAATTGCCTTCTAGGTGTATATTCCCCCCTAATTAAAAGCGATGCTTTTTCTGAAACTACGGCAGCAATATTTGCTTCCGATACTTAAAAATCGTAAGCAGAATAACAAAAATCTGAAATATATAGAACGAAAATTGCTTTTTATGAATACCAATCAATCGATTTTAATCTTAATAAATGATTGAGAGTTGACAAGTAAAGTTAAGTAAGAAATTAAAAAAATAAGTAAAGCGTGTGACCGTAACAAACTGAAACTAAACAGATGAAAACTAAGGCAATCAATTAAAATACTAAATATGTAATGAGTGAAACACTTAAACAAAATAATTGTATAACGAAATATTAACCTGCTTCCAGAGAAAAGTATATTTATGCTTTAAGAGTAATTACACCAGAAGAGCAAGAAGTATACAATTCTTTAACATTATTAACATTATCACCATTGCCATCACCAAAAGTATCATCACTTAAACAAGCTCTAGCAGCAACAGTCTTATATCAACCAACAACAGAAAAATCATCTAAATGCAATAACATGCACAATTTTAATTGCCACAACTACTGCCGCCATCCATCACTGGAATGTGGATCTAACCATTTTTGTGTGAAAGTGTTGTTGGTTAGGATTGATTATTCTTAACGTGGTTGTCCATCTACATCTAATTCTTCTTTTATTATTTCTTTTTTTCTTTTTTAATGCTTTACAGCACTTTTTGTTCTTACTTTAGCTTTGGCTTGTTCTATGATTGTACTTCAACTCAAATGCTCATTTCCTACATATTTTCACCATATTTGCTAATATTTTTTGTTTGCTGTTACTTTTCTCTAATATCAAATGGCTTTTTTTTCTTTTTTTTTTTTTTCCTTGCTTGTTACTGAGTATAGTTTGCAGTTTTTTTATAATAGATGTATTATTTTCATTTGTTTGGCATATTTCTTGTTTCGTTGTGATTTTAATTTCAATTCAATGTGCGGCTCTGTAATTCACATTTTGAAATGCCATTATTCCTGCTGGAGTGAAGATATTTCTAATGTTTTCCACATAATTTCATGGCTCTACTTAGTGTTAGTTGATATGATACTAAATTACATCTGAATTTAGTTGAAATCTTAATATTATTTACTACTAGTTTTGATAATATGTCGAATTGTTTTCAAAACATGATTTGTTGTTTATCTTTCCTATGGACAAGTTTTGTTCTCCAGTTAATTATTACATAAAAAATTGTGTACATTCATCGATACAATTATTCAGAGATTATTGCAGTCGCAATCATTTATCATATTCAAACTTCCTAGACAGCATTTGTTTATGGTTCTCCTTCTTACAGAGCTTCAATAAGGCAATTGTCTTCATTCAATTTCATTAATCTTGTAAAATACACATCCACTTAGCGGTACAGGCATATAGAAATTATATTTCTCAGTAACTCCAATAAGCAACACTGATTTAGAATTACAATGAAATGGATAGAACTAATGCAAGAATATTTTGTAAGTAAATGCAATCATTAATCATAAACGGATTAAATGGTGGATAGTAAAGTGATTAGAAAAGTAGTTGATCATTATGATTGGGTTGTTGGTTCTTTTCTTTTACTGTTGTTGTATTTATTTGTTAACACTTTTTTGTGGTTAATAATCTTGTTAAAGCGTAATGAAATTGTTATTGTGGTAGCATGAGATGTAAATATGGGCATGATTAATAAGTTGAAAATGACGACTTGAAAATTTAATTTTAATTGTCGGAATCTGTCCGGAGCAGAAGCGGACAATATAATTCAAAATGAATGAATGAGCTGGCCACGCTGGCCACTCGCTTCTAGTTATGTATAACTAGCAGCGATGATTCTATGAGAAACAACAACAACGGAATAAAAACGATTTTTAGAGGCAAGTTCCGATTTCCGGAAATGACAGCAATACATATAACATAATTACTCAGTTTTTTCTTGTGTTCAGTTTTTAATTTAAAAATTTCAAATTTAATTTTTACTATATTTTTCATTTGTACTATATCCAGTGATGTCATTTTAGCGGTTTTACCGCTAGATACGGCAGTGTTTGATAAATTTTGACGGTTTTTTTAAATATCCGGCTTTTTTTTGCCGTTATTTTTTTTAATTTCTTCCAACTTTATAATCTTAGTATGTATTGTTAAAAATCGAAAGTTGTTTTTACTCCTACAGTGTAAAGTAAATGCAACTGTGTGTTCATTACAGGTAGACCTCGCTTAACCCTTAAATGGGGTTTAATGCATATTTGCATCGCCTGAACAAAGTCTTATAGATGATTTTTTTCCGAAAAGTTCACTTTTTATAATTTCAATTCAAAGAATGGGGAAATGATAACTAACGTCTGAAAATCGAAATTACGGCACCTTAAACTAATTTATAAAACTCGTAGAAACAACATCGGAATCGCAAATACTACCTCTAAGTATGTTCGGTTGTATTGCGTATTTAAGGGTTAACACGAGGGTACCTTCCAAGATTTTAAAAGACGCTCAAAAATAAATTTTTGAGTGACTTTTCAAACATTTTTTAATTGAAATTATAGTTATAACTATATACAGTATTCCCTGCTTATAAGCATTCCCCGTTTAGTAGCAAAAAAAATTTGTACAATTTACTTTTAAAATGTACACAATTTATTTCGCTATATGCACCCCGCATATTAGCACTAAAATTATGATCCCATCTATCAATTTTCCCAACATGAAGTTCGTTTATAAGCACCCGACAAAAAAGTTTTGTGAGGTAACGAATCATCTGAAGATGACTCAGAAATGAACATTTTGGAAGGCAATATACCATCAATAGGCGAAGTTTTTGACACCATTAGTATTTTCGAAAAAAATTGTGAAAGATATTGAAGATATCGAACCATACTACTAAAACTTAAACACAATATTCCGTCCAAAATAACTGGCTTATTTTTTAAAAGACCTCACTTTAAATTAAAATATTAAATTAAGATTAGATACATACATAAATAAGTAGTTATGATCACATATATGTATAGTATATACATATGATCTCAACGCCATTACGCGTAAACAGTATTATGCAATCATTCCAAAGCATATATTACTTTCTTACTATGAGTCAATGTTTTCCTTCTTAAAAAATAGCAAATGTATATATTTTGTTTTTGTTTATTATATTTTTAAATTGCTTTTTCATGGAAATATCGGGCATACATCCTCAGTATAACTGGTCGTTGTATATAAGCACTCTGAGTGCTATTAAACGGGGTTTGATTATAAACATTCCCTGCTTATAAGCACCCGACTTCGTACATTCTCCAGGATGCTTATAAGCGGGGAGTACTGTACATAAAAAAATAAACAAAAACTTCGGATTTGTTTACGTACGCCAGTACATTCTCCAATCCATAACATATACAACGAAAGGCAAAACAAATTCTCCAGCGTTCCTAATAATATTCAATGATACTTTAATTGTGTTTCGTTTAGTTCACAAGAAGTTTCACTTCTGCCTTGTGTTCGTTAATACACAACCAATTTTTTTTTGGGATTAATGCTGGAACAAAAATTGCAACTCTGTACCGGTAATGTCGATGACAATTGTAGCGAACTCTTTTTGTGTGCGACATCTTCATGTAACTCCTTGGACATTTGCGCCTTCTGTATGTGAAATGTATAACTGTCATAAACTTTAAGATGGCGACGCTACACATTGTTTTTTCTGCCATAGGCGTGTGTGTGTGTAATTAATAATATTTATATATTTATGAATCGTTTATTATATAGTTTGCTCGTGAATTCAGTTACGGAATATTGATATTTAGCCCCTCATGCACATTGCTCGACCAAATTATTATTTTGGGATTAATGCTGGAACAAAAATTGCAACTCTGTACCGGTAATGTCGATGACAATTGTAGCGAACTCTTTTTGTGTGCGACATCTTCATGTAATTCCTTGGACATTTGCGCCTTCTGTATGTGAAATGTATAACTGTCATAAACTTTAAGATGGCGACGCTACACATTGTTTTTTCTACCATAGGCGTGTGTGTGTGTAATTAATAATATTTATATATTTATGAATCGTTTATTATATAGTTTGCTCGTGAATTCAGTTACGGAATATTGATATTTAGCCCCTCATGCACATTGCTCGACCAAATTATGTCGCATTGCAAACTTACGCGCGACGTCACATCCGGTTGGTTTTACTCTAGGACAAGAGAAAAGAAGTTTCACTTCAATAATACAAAACTGTCAAAAATTTACACCAGAGCTACGAAATATATATCTTACCCCTAGTATGGTCACCTGGGCCTAATTAAACCCATTTTGAGTTTAAACACGTTTATCTTTTTTGTTTCTTGACGAATCGATCTGAAACTCTTGTGATATCTGAGCACAAAAAACAAAATTTGTTTCAATCGGAATAAGTTAATAGAACAACATTTTTTTTTTATTGTCTCAACCTCTAAAGTTACCCCCTGGACCTAAATAGGCCCAGGTGTTTATTTTGTGTATTCGTAAAATCTATAGCAAATTATTTTGAATTTGAGATTTATTTAGACACAAAAGGTAATTTTGGGGTTTAAGGAAAATATATATAAAAAAATGTCTGTGTGTATGCGTAAATACATACACACACATACATTCAAATTATTGCCACATCTATGTATGTGTTTTGCTTATGTAATCATAAACCGTTTGTCGGATCTTAGTCAAATTTGGTGTAAAGATACACCTGTATGTCAAGCAAGTCATGGGCTATAAAATGTGACCGTATCTCAAAGTGGGCGCAAAAATCCAATATCTTCGAATGTCATATCAATGAAATATATAAAAGAAATCATCTCTTTGAATCATTATAAGCAATTTCTGAATTAAAATTTATAAGTATGTTGACATAGTCAAAAATTTAAATCACTTAACACAAACTGGTTCTTAAAAATATTTTTTATATTGAATTTAACTAAAAATTACTGGTTAGCTCCAAAATTGGTATAACACTAAGAAACGCTATTAATTTCAGTTAATATTTCAATAAAAAAATATTCATGGATTTTAAAATGCAAAATTTTAAAAAAAAAATTTCAAGTTTATTTAAACTTTGAACTCAAATTCCATAAAAACTCTCAAAGGGTCGATCCAAATTACCTCCAAATATCACCTATTATATCTTAATCACAACCAAAAAACTTTAATTAATGAAAACTATACAGTTTTCCTAAATTTCGTAATTATGCAAACACCTTTCTAAAAAGGTGCTTATTTGTACTAAACTATAACAGAATATTTAGTGAACCAAACCCTATATAAATTTTCGCGTCCTAAAGAGATGCCGAGGGGTTAAATATGAATAATAGCAAATTTTAAAAATATTACCATATGACTATAAAAGCATAGGGCTACATATTATTTGAAAGGTCAACACATAAATTTTCCCAAAATTCAGATAAGAGAAAAGAGCTAACAATGTAACCACAAGGTGTAGCCGAAATTCATTGTAATTCAAAGTCTGAATAAATGTGCATCAAGAATATGTTAAACTGCAAAAGAAAACAACGTAGTAAAAAAAAAGTACAAAACTATGAGACCACAAAAAAAAAAAAATATGGGGCAATCATCAATCAATGTAAAACACAGCAGAAAATAGAAAGAACACAAAAGCCCAATAAATATTCTACATAGGACAATAAAGGAACGTAACAATTACTTACTATGTTGTTGTGACCACGTTAAGATGAATTATGTCTTTGGCAACAAAATTGCATTAAACCACAAGAATTAAAATGCATGCACAGCCAACTGACCAAGTGACCATCGATTTTGTGGTTCCCCCTTTTTCTTTTGTGCTGCGATTCTAAAGCAAAATTCTTAGAAAAAAAAAATGCTACAAAAATTATAAGTAATTTTAATTTTTACTTTTCAGTCGGATTCATTGTATGCACATATGTATGTAACTATTTGCCAGTCTTCCTTGCCTTCCTAATTTTTCTAGTTTAATTTCTAATAATTTTGTTTTACCACAATATTCTTTTGATCCATGACATGCTTTGCTTGGCCTCAAATTTCCCTTGCTGCTGCTTGCAAATTGACATTGCATTTATGATTTTTGGTGCTTTCTTCTTCACCTTCGCCCACGAGTTATCGCGAATTCCCAAAATGATTTTTAATTGTTCATTCAATATATTTGCTATTACTGATGATGCTAATCAATAATAGCAACAACAACACACTCCACACAATTGGTAGATTTGGCTTTTGTATCAAAAATTCTATGGAGAAATTTCTTTCGAAAATATTTTTGTATCACATGCGTGCGCAACTGTTGTCAGTTGCCCATTTTGACCGCGGGGGTTATAATAAATAATCTTTAAAGTGTCATCAGTTATTTGCAAATGTTTTTTACGAACATTTTGTATTTGTTTACGAACTGAGATTGTAGATCTTTTTGGAATTGTGAAAAGCGCATATAGTATTCTTTAACCTTTTTGACACTTTTCTTATGATATTTAAATAGCTTTGGTAAGTTTAGAGATATCTTCTATTTGATTAATTATTATATTTTTAAGAATGGCGCAAATTGCTTTATTATATTTTTTTATATATTATGAATATGGTTATACACATACATAGATATACCTACGATTGCAATGCTGAAACCTGATATGATTTGTAACAGATTGATGAATATGAGCAAGCAAAACGTGAACTGTGGTGCCAGCTCTCTGAAATTCATCACGCTTATTAAATTATAATGATTGTACTATCTGAAAAGAATAGCAAAATATTCATTGACTACTCTCTTAAATACTTCCTTGCTGAATCCAATTTTAAAATTGAAAAACTTAATAATTTTACCTTATCACTTATGATAAGCTCTTTAAAAAAGTTGATATTGTAACCTATGATTCTCATTGATTTTTTTATAGAAAAACTTCAGATTCGGATTCTGCCATCGTAAAAATTGGACCAAGAGACGAGATTCTATGCATATGAATGGTTAGTCGTATCTTATTTCTCTTGAGCACGTAGCCCAGTGTCTTCCACGCTGAAATAATTGTTGATGTCGGTCATTACGCAATTGTAGGTAACAAGGCAGCTGACGAGTTAGTTAAAAAATGGTACAAATACTAAAACTTTTGATCCAAAGCACTTTAGTGGGTTAAATTGGTCCGCGACAAACTTCGCGAAAATAAGTAATACAAAAGATTAATGCCAAGCTAAGAGAAATGAGTTATTTACATTGGAATTAGGCACAAATATTAATGAAATAAATAACATCGAAAGCTATTACTATGGGTATTCACGTGTTGATGCAAAAGTGCGAAATTGCAAAAATGCGACTTAAAGCACTAAGATGTGAGCATTCAATGCGAAATAGTTAAACTGTCAAAATATTACAATCTCATTGAAAAATAATGAAAATATTTTGGATTTTTCTTACGAATTTAAAGGTAGAAAGGTGCCAAACTTCCGCAATCCGCACTTTTGCAACGTCGCAAGGGCATGTTGCATCAACCCGTGAATACCCATACTATTTTCTAAAATACCAGAGAAATCAAATTAATATTTGCTACATTAACTTTTAAAATTAATAGAACTTTTGAAAATAAAAATGGTAATGATTCGAATAATGGTATGGGAACTTGTAACCGTGGTTCAAACCAACCCAATACATCCACTTTTATGTTTCACTATAATCTTAAAAACTAATATATTAAGTCCACAAAAAGGTATTGGGCAAGGCTCAAATAACGCCAATATTGTTGATCACAGGAACCTTAAGAACAACCCATTCCTTAGCCATGAATACCATTCTCTACTTAACTCCTGTTGACCTCTTTGGGAAACAGATCAACTTTATCATATCCATTCCTTTGAGAGAGGATATAATTGAGAGTCTGTGCCAGCAGAAAAATGTAGTATGTCTTTACACCGATTAATCCAAACTGGATGGAAAGGTAAGGCTAGGGGTATCCTCTGAGCAATTAGGATTTGGCTTATCCTTTCGTCTGCGTGACCACTACAGCGTCTTCCAAGCTGCGATCATGGCCATACAGGTAGCGGCGATCTGGCTGAAAAGTAATAGAGTATCAGTCCATGTTATTTTCAGTTTCAGCGATAGCCAAACTGCTATCAAATCCCGAGCCAGTATATCATTGACCTCCAAGGTGGCTTTTGAAAGTCGGCGTCTACTCAACGAAGTAGTCGATAAACACAACGTACACCTTGTGTGGGTTTCAGGCCATAGGAAATAATAGAGCTTCACAATTTAATAACTACTCGGGTATTTCACCGGCAGCCTGCAAGCTTAATGTTCAAACGGAGTTCTTGAGCCAAGCGAAGGTGAGATGGCTTACTGAACGCACGTAGGAAATCACCAAGCAGGTATGGCCTGAATATAACCCCAAATGCTCTAGGAAGCTTTTATCTTTCGGTATAAAGCAAATATATAAAGTCGTGGCAGTAATAACTGATCACTGTCTTATTGGCGTACAGGCCTCTAGATTAGACGCGCCCGCAAACGAGAGGGGAACCCATTTCTCAATACTTATACTTCTGCCCTAAGTTAATAATTTCTAGACGACTTGCCCGACTTGGGGTCTACTTACTAAAGTCTAATTAATTCGACTAAGTAATTTCGGATTCTGTTCTAAAGGTGGTGGATAGAACACCCCTGTAGTAACACAACGACGCAATCTTTTTGAAAAATATCATGATTTCTTAAAATGGAGAGATTTTGAACTAACAAAAATGTTTTTTCTCAAACTTTTTATGCTAATAATTGAAAAAATAAACAATATTCGGCAAAAAGTTTGTGTCTACTTATGGCGACATGTTTTTTTTTTGTTGAAACTGTAAAAGAATAAAGCACTCAGACAAGTTTTGCGTTCATTGTACTATATCGTGTGTGCCCTTTTGCTATTCTTTAAATCTACCGGATTTCTTAATAAATTTTAGCACATCCTGCGGTGTTGAAGAGCTCAAAGTTTCGTCTCTCAACACTTCAGTGCTTAATGCTTCTGATCCGACAGAAACCGGGGCAGATACTACCATCTCTTTACATTATTCCTCCGATCCACAGGAAGCACAAAAGTCACGCCCCACGTTGGCGCCCACGCCAATCACATTGAAATGTTTGAACTAAGAAAAGTGTATAATCTCACCAGCTGCCTACAGTTCTTTATATTAAGTGATAACAGAAAATCTGTTATGCGCTTCGAGATAACAGGTTACATGGTCTTTATCTGTCTAAAACCCCTCAGTTCCTCCCATTTACGATTGTGGGTCAAGTCGACCCACTCATTAATGGTGGTCTTGTTGGCTGTAGAAGACAAAGAGAGTACAGGTTCTAGGCCCAAGAAACTAGTTTCCGAACCCTTTCTAGCCAGAAAGTCAGCAGATTAAATTCCTGAAATTTAACTCATTTCAATAGCAGACTATTGTGTTTCCAACACAATCAGGCCTGAATTTTGACTGCATAACCAGTTTAGATGTGGTTTGAGGATTTAGAGTTGAAAGTGGGCTGGACTAAACCAAAGCACTCAGTCTCGAGGACCATTGTACTATTCTAAGGATTAAGTAAGGATTTAAGCGCAGCCTGACTTTCACTAAATACACAGATGTTCCTTTCTCTCCAACCATTATCATTGACATGATCCATTGCCTTGATGATGGCAAAAAATTCTGCTTGAAAAACCTGAGCGTACAACCCAAGAGAGAAGTGAAGATACACTCCATCATTTTCAATGAAGACCCCAGAACCCGAACCGAATTCTGTTTTGGAGCCGTCAGTGAAAATGCGCTTGCAATCAACTCCCAGCACATGTTCCGGCAAAAACCAACTTTCGGGCTCTGGAATTTGAATTGTATAGCGCTGTTTTAAAACTGGAATTGTTGGCATTGTCAAGTCAGTGTCTTCAACAATGTCACCAATATCGCAGCAAGTGTCATACCAATGCCCATTGCGTTTAAACCTACAGTTGGATTTAACAGCATCTCCTTTAGCGAAATATCAAGGGGTGGTAAGTTGCATCCAAGGATGGGCCAGATGTTATCGTAAAAGCTCCCGTACAACAAATGGCCACAGTCATTTGAAGTCTGGCAAGAGCTTTCCTAACGCTGTCAACATTAAGTCTGCAGCACCAGACTATGGATGCATAGGTGATGATGGGTCTAATCACAGCCTTAGCGACAAGTTTGCTGAAGATTTTAAAAAAATTGGACTCAATAGGCTAAGAAGTTTTTTCAAGATCATGCACACCAGCTTGGGAAACATGACTTTCGGGAAAACACGTTGAAAGATTTATAACATAATGAAATGTTGATGAAACGTGTGCATGTTTGATACTCTAACCTTGAAACTAGGACGAATTCGAATAAACAGCGTATTCCTAAAATATTATAGATTTCATATGTGCAAAAAAAAATTGATTTTTTCAAACCACGACACGTATTGGGCCTCTTCAATATTTGAATTATAGTTGTATCATATTTAAAGTCGGCATTTAAATAAAAGAATTTTAAAATCAAATTAAATATTAAAAATGAATTAGAATCAAATGTCCATTAAATTTACATATTATACTTACATATTCATTATTTAATTTGATTTCAAAATCCATTAATTTAAATGCTAAATTAAAATGTGATGTAACTATAATTTAAAAAAGGAAGGTCTTTGGAGCTCATTACATGCGCGTACAAGTTTTTAATGGAAACAATTAATGATATTTCGCTTTAGTCTTTCTTTAATGAGTGCAGTGGTTACTACAGTGTTGTCTGCCGTTGTCTGGATAAAAACATTTTGGAACTCATAATACCTTCTTGAAAGAACTTTCAAAACTCTTTTAAATGTTGCAAGCCATATATAAATTCAAATTTTCCTCACTATTATTATTATTGCTTCTAACTTTACGAATTACTGTGAGCTTTAGCAAACCAAGTCAAACTGGATTTTTAGCATTCTTTAAAAAACTTGAAATGGAACACCATTATGAGACGCTCGTTGTATTTATGAGTACTAAACAAATGTGCTTTGGAGATTATGTTATAGAGCGACTTTTTAAAACGCCAATAATATTATTGGATACCTCAATATTCAACATATATGAAGAAAACAAGTATGATAGTGACTTAAATGCGGAGATACTTGTTGTTTATTGCATTGATCAAAATTTCCAGACTCACATGCTTCAAAAATTGCTAAGTTTCTTGGGTTATAAAAGAAATGCACGCATAGCTTTTTATTGGAATAAAGCGTATGAAAATGAAAGTCAAGGAAGACAACTGAAAGAATTGTTTGAATACTGTAAACTGAACTATTTACCAAACACCATTGGCATATTTAAGGATTTTCTAATTAGTCAACATTTCTATACTTATACGCAATTCCCGATATTCAGTATAAAAAGGAAGCAACTACATGAGTTCGTCTTTTCAAATCATATGTCGGATATGAAAGGTGGCGTAATACTTGTAATGCCTTTTTATAGTGCACCACGTATGATTGTATATAATGACGACAACGGCAAACTTCATGCTGACGGCTATTTGGCAAAAATTGTAGAAGCATTTGCTCAAAAACACAATGCGACATTAGTGCATCCGGCTCATATTAAAAAAGAAATCATTAACATGCCCAATGTACTATACAACATGACAATGAATGGGACATTTGATATGTTGATCAAAATTTTGGACCTTATTACTTCACAGAACAGACATTAATTTTCGGATGTATTGGAGCAGAGCTCAATATGTCCAATGCTACCATTTGCACCGCCATTAGCTGTGGCAGAAATCTTTCCGCACATATTCAATACATTATTCACAATAATCATTATGCTGCTATTGCTTATCTTTTCTACATTGCTCACATTTGAAAATTTGTTTGTTCAACATCAAGAGAGCAGAATTGCTCCAACTTTCTCATATATGATAACAGCGATAACACTACGTGGCATATTGGGACAAACTATGCATTTTCAGCTATCCAAACTCACAAGTTTCAAAAAGTTAATTTATATATTAATATTTATTATTGGAATTCTTGTGAGCACCACTTACACCGCATATTTGAAAACATATTTAACAAGTTCTCCAATGGTCAAACCCGTTGAGACATTGGAGCAGCTTCTTAAATCATCAGTAAAGATATATGTTAATCCCACGCAGCATCAGTTTTTGAATTTAGCCCCCTCCATTCCACAGGGCATTAAAGACAAATTTGTTATTGCGAAGAATGACAGTGAATATTATCAGCAGATAAACTCAATGAACCCACAATATGGTTATTTTGTCACGTCCCTGGGGTGGATTGTATTATCAAGGCAACAACAAATTTCACCGCCTGCACTTTTTTATTTGGAGGAAAAAATTAACATTGGCTCATACTATTTCGCCCTCCCGCTGCATCCGCATTCTATCTATCGTAATGCACTTAATACCGTGATATCGCAATTGCAGGAATCTGGTTTAATGCTTTTATGGAAGCAAATGTCATATGATGTAATGAAAGCAGCTGGTTTTATTAAAAATAATGCATTTCAGAATGTGGATAACATAAAACCGTTAACGGGGCTTGATCTTTACTGGGTATGGTGGATGTATACTATAATTGTAACAGTTGCTTTTGTCGTGTTTATTGCGGAATATGTCTACTTTAGAAGAAATAATGGCAGAAAGGGATTTCGTAAATAAGAAAAGGTATTATCAAAATTCAAAAACTGAGCGGACTTAAATTTAAAAGCTTACGAAAATCAGTTTGCTTTGTTAAAATATTCAATAATGATTCGGAATTTATGTTTTAATAAACATGGCTTACAATTTTAATACATTGTATAAATATTTTATTTATCTAATGAACTTTTAATATTACGTGAAGCACTGTTCTTTTTACTTTTAAATAAAATTCATTCTTTCTTTCTGCAAACTAAGTAGATACTGTTTTTATGAATGTAAGAATTAGAACAGACGCATAAATCTGGTTGCATATTCAGTGCTTGAACCAATTATTTTTTGCATAGTGTAATTAATAAACGTTTTTTGAGACCCTTGATCACCAGTGACCCAAAACACGTCTTTTTTCCAAAAACTACTGCTCCGATTTAATAAATTTATACTAGTCGGTAAGGCCCCAGTAACTGGGGCTATTTTTTGCGGAAGAACTCTCTTTATGAAAAAACAAATATCAAAAGAGAACCAAACTACTCGTTGGTGTTTGTTTTGTTATTTGTGTATGCAGATAATTCGTTAGATAATTCTGAGAGATGCCGTTACTCATGTCTTTTCTCTCTCTCTCTCTCTTATTTATTATTTACTCCCGCTTAAGCAATGATTTTTACAACGATGAGTAAATTTTAAAAAACTTCCGACGCTAATACATATTATGGAATTGGCGCAACCGATTCTAAATCTGATAATTTTTGGCTAACCTACTCGTCAAGCTCTTTAAATTGATATACATATAATATGATAGTGTAGCACTTCTGGATCTTCTGGAATAAAATTGTAGTTACACTAATAAATGTATAGATTTGTTTGAATGTGTGTTTATGCTTTAGTTGTTATTAAAAAATTTAGAATTATTTCCTAATTGGCCAGAGTAATCTGAAGAAAAACACTATTATTTATTTTTATTTTTACCTATTTTCTATCGCTCACGAAATGGCGTATTTGGAATATATTGTGTGGAAAACCCATGATTTTTCATATATTAAAATTTTTGTTCACTTTGAAAATTTATATTTTGTTATGGTAACCAGCGATGCCAACTTGCGGGGAATTCCCCGATTTGCGGGGAGTTTTACTTGGTGCGGGAAATCGGGGAATGAGCTGTTTTTTTGCGGGGAAAATCTGAAGTCGTTCAGATTTTAGTAATTAAAGTCTGTAGAAAATTTTTTATGTAATGTAAAATGTAGTGTCCGACCGAATATACGATTTCGGTTTCGGCTAAAAATACGGTTTCGGCCAAAAATACGGTTTCGGCTAAGTTTCGGTTTTGGCAAAAAATATGGCCGAATATTTGGCCGAAACCGAAACTTTATAAATTTTACTGTAAATTGCATTTCAGTACGCAAAGGGTTGTTTTTATTTTTAGCATATAACATAAAGTTATTCAATTTTAAATATTAAAATAAAAATTTCAATATCATTTGTACCTATACCAGCGTGGCCGTTTTGAGACTAAAGTTGCAATTTGAAACCTTTTTGACTGCTTGGAGACTTTGACACGACTTTTCGAAAATACCGAAAAATTGAGACTTTTTATAAAATCCTTGCAACTTTTGAGACTGTTTTGCAAAAAGTGTGATATTCACATGAATTTATATGAAAAATCCATTGCCTTTAACTTGAAAGTCCGCAACACTAATTACATACATACTTTTTAGTTGCAACACTGTCGTTTTATAAGATTTTTTACAAACTTATTGCTATTTTCAAATTTGCCACACTGACTTAGGGAAAATTGTTTATCCAATTAAAACTTCACAAATAATAGGTACTGAAAAATGCTAGGTTTCTGCATACAAATTTTTTTAAATCTGCTAGCAGACTCGAGAAAATGCGATTTTTTAGAGTTTTTTCAAAATGGAACGGTAATCCGTAAAGCTGAAATATTTTGGAAATCATCATAAAATAAACCGAGGTTAATTTTTGGAGGTGTGCAACAACTTTTTTTCGTGAAGCACCTTAATGTATTAATTACTTGGGATTAATTATTTTTTTTTACTTTCAATACATTAGTACAACTTTTTATATGCAAATTGCTGCGAAATGAAATAAATGTTCTTTTTATTAAAAAAAATTCGTAGAAGTTAAAGTAATATTAAAAGTAACTATCGATTTTTATTCAAACAACTACAGTACGTAGTACTGAAACTTCTTCGAATTTTACGGGGGGTAGGAGCCATTTTTTTGCCATACTTTCTTCGGCAAAGTTGATCAGAATCGAATATAGAATTTTTCTGTCAACGTACTTTTCAAAAAAAAAAAAATTGGTACGCCCTAATGTACATGGATTGTTTTTTTTTTAGTTTTAATTAAAAAAAAATTAAAATGATTTGAATTTTGTTTTTAACATATCTGTGGTCACAAGCAATAACAACACAACTCGAGTTTTGTCGAATTCGAGTTATTATCATAGTTTGAATCTTCATATCCGTTTTCATATTGTGTCAGAATTTTATGACTATCAGTTCAGTGGTTTACGAGATATTACACTAGTAAAATGTTTAACTTATGAAATATTTCATGTTTTGGGTCTTAAAATCTTCATCTTTTCTTTGGAAGGCCCTGCAATTTATTGGTTTGGAGAAATCGATTTTTAAAAAAGTTTTAAATTTCGAAAGTATTTTGTAAAAATTTCAGAGAACGCAGAGTGCTTTCGAAGATATAGACGATTATAGCGGCGAGTGTCAGTCAGGCCAAAACAGTCGCGCGGCTCTTCGACTTCCCTTTCGGGCGTTCAGAAAGGCATAGTTATGCCTTCGTCCAGCACCTCCTGATTAACACTTAATCATTGCTGACTAACCTGTAAACTTACTAATTACAATCAGCCTTCATAAAGAAGATGAAGTATATTTTATATGTTAAAAACCAATAGTCAAAACTTTGAACCCGTTTTGCTCAAAACAAAGTTTTTGCCATTTTTAATTTGAGTCAAAAGAAATCCCATGCCTTCTCCTTTGAGGACTTTGATGTCCAAAAGTGGGCTGAAGCTTATATCAAAGAATATACAATACATAGAAGGCGTATCTCTCATTATTTTTCCAAAATATGTTTCTTTCGTTTCGGGTACGGGCGGTCGCAGTAAAGAGGAAGAGCAAAACCACTCAGTTATTTTGCTTTTACTCTCTCCCATGCACTCTCTTGGTGATTTTTTTCTTAGGTTCTCTCACATCGTTATAGAGTGCCGCCAAGTGAGACTGCATATAGTTTCATAGGTAGGTTTTTTTTCGTTTAATATGTAAGTACATGTGTTTTTTTTTTGCGTTGTTACCGAGTATCAATATTGTTTTCCCACCTAATTGATTTTTTTTCAATTTGTGACTTAAAATTTTAATGGTAGCAAAATTTCTTTTTAGTAATATTTTTTTTTGTATTCGAAAAAGCATAAAAAGTTGAAATCAATCGATTTAGAAAGTTTTTAAGGAGGCACCTCCAGTTGTAACTCTTAAACCATCTACTTTTTTTGCATTTTCTTAAAGTATATGTTTTCAAAAATATGTCTACAAATTTTTAAGTTGATCCAGAGAAAATTTTTGACTCTTTGTTATTTCCAAAAAAAATTTTCTTCTTGACATTAAAGTAAGTTGAAACTTTAAACGCGTTTTTCTCAAAAAAGTCATTATTGAAGTCGGTGACCACGATTATTCTACAACTTCTAAACCGATTATTTTCAAATTTATGTGCTTTTTCAATATATAATAATCTAGATTGATCGAAGCAAAACTTTTTTTTACAGCTGAAACAGCGTTTTTTAGTTCAAATTGAACTGTTAACTTTGATAGTCGGCCATTTTGTTAAATATGCATATTTTTTCAAATCCTTCCACTAATCACTAGATAATCCTATAATAAAAGTAAATCCATTTCATTTTTGGATTTCAAATGATCTAGATTTGCAAAATATTGCATCATAAACATGTTTTCTAGAAAGGCGTCGACGGGATCGCACATTACTCATGAAGTTTTAAATATTTTTGAATAGAAATTAGTTAAAGTTAAGTTTAATACATGCACTTTTAGATAATAAAAAACTTTATTAGTTTACCTGAAAAAAATTCTTGAAAAATACCTATTTTTTCGCGTCACAACTTGGGATTTGAATTTCATAATCTGTGCCACACATAAAAGCACACCGGCTTTGCGATGTGAATTCTGCTAAATAATGAAAACACCAGCTCATATTACAAGTACGAAAACCAAAAAAAAGAAACATGAAAAAAAAAGAAATTACAAAACTCTCTTTAAAAAACCCCTCTCATTAAACAAAGCCAACAACAAAGAGAAACAAATAATTTCAACCACTCATTGGTTTTATGAGAACAATTGAATTTTGAGTGTAAACTGGATGCAGTTATGGCTCCATAGAACAAAATTTTTGTGCAAATAAATTTGTTCGTGATGTGCCTTCTATGTATTATATATTCTTTGCTTATATGTTAAGAATTCCGGAGTCTGAAAGTACGTTTCCATTAATCTACCAGCCCCATAAAGATTTTTTAAGTTTTGTACCGAGAAAGTTAAGCGTCGCCTTAAAATAACACTCACTGAGGTTAATTTCGTTTTTGTAAAATGTTTATATGGAAAGTGCGTGTAGCGCTGTTATAATGTGTACGGGGAATTCGATCGAAAATCGGGGTATTTCTCGAGGGTTATCAGGAAGAGAGAAAAAATGAGTTGGCATCCCTGATGGTAACCCAAAATTTCAATGGGATCATTGAAGGATGTGTCTATTATAAAAAAAGGAATCAGTAAATACAAATCCGGTCTCAGTTTTTCTCTATCTCCTCTAATTTTTTTACGGTCAACAACGACTTAAGGAGTTATATACACAGTGTTGGCGAAAAAATCTAAAAATTTTTCAATGCATTTTCTCAAAGTGCGTCCTCTTGAAAAAACATTCTCTGAATTTCATAGAGATCTGAACACTAGGACTAACTGTCAACAGCGCGCTACCTCCATCTACCTCCGACATGGTGCCGAAAGTTTAAGCGCGATTATCTCGAAATGTTGTTTTTCAAAAAGTTCCCTTGCGGTGAGAAAGGTTTCTCAAACCCCATTTCACCAAATGATGAACGCAGAGGCAGACCATCGACATCGAAAACTGACGAAAACGTTGATAAAGTAAAAGAAATTTTGGTCAATAACCGCAAATTGACCATCAGAGAGTATTATTTGGGCGTTATGAGACGTTTGCGTGAAGCAATTCGCCGAAAGAGACCAGAATTGTGGGCAGAAAACTCGTGGATTTTGCACCATGATAACGCACCGTCGCACAGTGCCATCATTATTCGTAATTTTTTGACGAAAAATGCAACAAATACCATCCAAAAGTTACCGAATTCACCTGATTTGGCTCCCTGTGACTTCTTTCTGTTCAATCGAGTTAAAAAACCATTACGGGGAACGCGTTTCAGCAGCCGAGAGGAATTAATGGATAAATCGCAGAAAGCACTGATGGACATACCGAAAACCGAATATTAAAAAATGTTTCGAGGATTGGGATTACTTTGACGGGGACAATATAGATTTAGATGAACAAACTTGTATTTTTAATTTTCTGAATAAATTCCGGGAACTTTTTGATCAAGGTGGTAAAATAAAATAATAAAAAAATATCCTTTTTCTGAAAATAACCCCTTGAACCAGTGCAAAAAGGAGGGTTACGTTCCAAGATCTTAAAAGATACACAAAAATAATTCTTTTGGATTTTTCAGAAATTCTCAAACTATTATTACTTTTCAATTTGGGGTCAGAATTCGTGCAATCAATCACTGAACATTATTTTTTCTCAGATTATAATGTAAATATGGAAATTAGTAAATTTTCAGGACTACTTACGAAGAATTATGCTTAGTATTATTGAAGTTATGATACATAATTTGGTGACAAATATTTTTCCTAAGGGATTTTCTTAAACACCCTGTATCTCAGTGGAGGTTGAAAATACACCTTATATCCAGAAATATTTTTTTTCAGAACAAACCGGAAAGTCCATATTTGATGATAATCGATTTATTTATAATAATAAATAGTGAAATTTGCATAGTCGAAAATGTGTTAGTAAATTTTGTTTTGCGAGCGACAGCGCACTTACTCCAAATGCGACAAACCGTTGTGCAGTGCTGATTTAAAAAACCTTAACTTCTAAACAAAAAATAGACACACTTTGAAATTTGCACATATTTTTTAAAACAGTACTAGTAATGTTTATGATTTTTTGCAGATTTTTTCATGCTCCAGAACAATGTTTGCTTGCTAATTGTTATAAACAAATACTTATAAATAAACAAATTACCGTTATTTGGCGATCAAAAAAAAAATTCTTCATAAACTATCACTAAAAAAGAAGTAGTCCTGAAAATTTCGATAAATTGGTTGAGCAGATCCCGAAATACATCAAATTGAAAAAAAAACTTTCTAAAATTATTATTATCAATAATTGTCAATAAGTTTTAAAAAAAAAATTTTATAAGCTAAAAATTTGGGAATCGTGTTTTCTTATAGAAACTTACTAATTTCCATATTTACATTAAAATCTGAGAAAAGTAATTTTCAGTGATTGATTACACGAATTCTGACCCTTTGACGCCATTTTTAGCTATTGATCGTATCCCATAAATGTTCCTTAATGTGAACAGTTTTTTAATCACTATAACTTGTACGACACTATCGGTCGCAATCGATCTCGAAATCAGCGGAGATCATTTCAGATTAGCGTAGAGAAGTTATGGTCGATCGATCCCCATTTTTTTCTTGTTTTTCTTCTACGTTCTTTTACGTCACCAGTACATTTTCCAATCTATAACATATACAACCAGCATTCCTGGTGTTTTGGAATGTTTTTTTTTCAGCAACCGCAATCTTTGAACTTCAATATTTTTTTGTGAAAATTTAAGGGTGTCTAAATGAAGCCAAGTGGACACTTTTCCGCAAAGTTCACTCAAAAATTATCAACTTTTTCTTTTTGTTTGCTTGCGTCTATGTGTATATAAACTTAATAACTGTATGTATAAACGAGCAACAATTTTTTTTTGTTTCCGATACCGTGTTACAACGAGGCTTTTACAGTGTTGAACGAAAGTATGTCACAAAATGTGAAACTTAATTGAAGGTAATTTAATTTTATGAAATTAATTTTTATTTTCTAATTTATTTAAAAAATGCTTTTGGCGATGTCATCTCTCATTGTAATTCCTTCTTGGGCACTTGTCGTCTCCTCTGGTGTTACATCGTTTCCAACAGGTTCAGGTAATTCATTCACAGCGACATCGATCTCCTCCAGACCTTACACGTTGTAGTTGCAATGCATAGCACACATTAGTTATTTGCGCTACTTTTGTTGACTGGTATTATAGCCAACGAGCTAAACACCTGAAACAACATTTCAGCACGCCAACAGTTCTCCCCACAACATTACGTGCAGCTGTGTGTTTCTGACAATACACGTGCTGTGATGAACCAACTTCAGTATGACATTAGAAGAAAAGGTTGAAGTGCGTATCCAGTATCGCCCAAAAGCCAGGATCTACATTTATTGCGTTCTATCGTAGCATTGCAAAAATAATCTCGAGCTCTAAGTACACTCCAAATTAAAGCATCATGGCTCGATCCTGTAATCACATATCGATATTGTAATCACATATATATTAAAATCATTATAAATTTAATTGCTTACAATCATTGCATTAATTCTTTAATATCCTTTTCTATTATAAAACAGCGAGTGGTCGTGATATGGCTTCGTTATTTATATATGCGTACCATCGCCGCATCTTTTAACGCCAGGAATAATAAATTTGTCTAGGAAATCAGGCTTCGCGTCACCACCTTTGCAACTGTGCTTCGCTATCCTTTCCAACCGCCTTTTGAAAACCACCTTTAGCAAAGAACCGTAAGGTTGTCCCTAATTGTAGGTTGGCTGGAACACTATAGCATTTTGTATGTGTTACAATAACTTCTAACAACATCCGAAGTGCGTCTTTGCTGACCCAATAGTATATTTCGAACCTACTAACACATATTTTATTCCACTAAAAATACTAACTTAGTTTCGGGACATGAATATTATTTACTTACCCAACATTACAAATTTCCAATGGGTTAATGTTGTCGCATAATATTCGTTTCTCTACTTTTTCTTCAGCATGTCTTTCCTTTCCGGTTCGCAATTGCGAAATTTCTAAAAATACACTAATTTTGAATTATTTTTTTTTGCAATAATAATAATTTTTAAAATACTGACAGCTATCCGCTGATTCTAACATCAATTCGAAGTGATTTAAAAATGGTTTCAAAATGTAACAAATCACTCGGTTTCTCGAACACCAAAAACGAATTCACTCGAATTTTAAATTTGAATTCACTCGAATTTTAAATTTGAATTCACTTTCATTTCACCCGGTTTCTATAAGAAATAAAAAACGTGATATAAAAAACTCAAACTTAACCTAACTGAGTCGCTAAAATAAATTGAATTAACCTTAACCGTGATTAGTACAAAACGAAAAAACGAATTCTAATAAAAAAAAAATGGACCAACAATAACGCTGCATTTGGACAGCCCGATCGAGATTCTTTTGCGTAGAAATTTCTTAGTGCGTCTGTGGCATACCCTGACAGTTTGTGAGCCAGACCAATTTAAAAAAAATTTTGCATCTTTCGTACCAACAAACGCCACATTTATTATATTCCACAATATTGGTATGCAACTAATCGTCGCGCAATGGGGTATTTGGCAGCAAAAGCTGGTCAAAAATATTTTTTATACAAAATGGTATTCTTAGCATCCCGAGATATTTCCTTTGTAAAATAGGTGAAATCGGTTCGAAACCACGCCCACCTATCATACAAGTGAAATTTTCAAAGCGTGATGTCAGGCAAAATACTGAAGTAAATTAAATGAAACTAAACACACTTATTTATATTGGCATATGAAAAATTTTGTATAAAAATCAACCAAATCCCTCGGTAACCACGCCCACCCACCATATAAGTGAAATTTTCAAAGCGTGATGTAAGGCAAAATACGGAAGTAAATTGATTGAAACTAAACACACTTATTTATATTGGCATATTTTGAAAAATTTTGTATAAAAATCGACCAAATCCCTCGGTAGCCATGCCCACCCACTATATAAGTGAAATTTTTAAAGCATGGTATCAGGCTAAATAAATAACATAAATGCAATAAAACTCGACACACTGATTTAGATAAGCGTAAAGAACATTCGGTAAAAAATCTACTGAATCCAGCAGTAACACGGTGCGACAGTAAAAAATACCTGGGGAGTTTTTGTAGGTCTTGTCGAGTAAAACAAGAGTCTGTATGTGAGAGTCTTGGTTTACCGTTAAAGGTTTTGCGTACCTTTGCGCTCTTGTAAGACTGTAACTTAGTGGACTATCAACAGATTTTCAGTTTCTTACCGGTTTTAGAAAAAAGAAACTTAGACCTTTCAAATAGTATATATTTTATTTAAGAAAACTTGAGAAACTCGTGTGTTTTGGTGATGTTTCTACACACTATTTTATATAGAAACCATACTGCTTGTGAATTTATTCAAAAACTATGTCTAAAAAAGAATACAACGCATATTTGTTTTTAAAAATCGGTAAGTAATTGACAAAGTTATTATTATTATTGTTTATGAAAACAAAATTTAAAAAAAAAATACAATTTTTGGGCATTCTACTCAAAAATGGTTGCTTGACCGTGATTTTTTTTTAATTCAACATCATCAATTTCTCATTGAGTGACCAAAAATATTCTGACATCATTTTTGTTTAATTTTTTCCTTCGAAACGCTTTTCAATTATAGCCATTTCTTGGTGTAAATATTTGCCTTGTTCATCGTTGAACTCGCCCAGGTTGTATGGGAAGAAATTCAAATGCGAAAGCAGGAAATGAATTTTTATGGCCATGTTGCAGCCCATTTTGCCATACTCAATTAAAAATTCATTAAGAACCGTGACATAGTTGTCGCTTCTGTGATTACCAAGGAATGACATAGTCGTGCACCGAAACGATATGATCGTAAAGTACGGCCATCTCGTGAGTTGTATCAAATAGGCCGGAAAAACTTTTTAAACGTCCAATTATTCAAAGCTGAGGATGTTATTCTACCACCACTGCATCTAAAGTTGAGCTACATGAAACAATTTCTAAAAAAAAAAAATTGGATGTAGACAGCGTCGCATTTTGCCATCTTAAAGCGGTGTTCCCAAAACTAACTGAAGCCAAAATGAAAGGAGGTATTAATTTATTTGTTTCCAAGTCTAGTACTTTTTTCATCGTGCTTATCTCTTTTCGGAAAAATTATGAGCGATGTAAACTTTATGAACAATCTCAGTTCTGTTGAAAAACGTTCATAGAAGAGTTTTTTTTGCGCTAAGCAATAATTTTCTTGGTAATCACAGAAGCAACTACTATGTCACGATTGTTAATAAATTTTAAATGCATATGGTGAAAAATCCAACCCATAAAATTTCCTGCTTTCGTATTTGAACTTCTTCTCAGATAACCTGAGCCAGTTCAACGATGAACATGACGAAAAATTTCACCAAGAATAGCTACAATTGAAAAGCGCTTCGAAGGAAAAAATAAAACAAAAATGATGATGCTAAATTTAAAAAAAATCACGGTCAAGCACACATTTTTGAGTTGAATTGTATTTTTTTTAAATTTTGTTTTCATAAAAAGTTTAATAACTCTGTCAATTACTTACCGATTTTTAAAAACAAATATGCGTTGTATTCGCTATTAAGCATATTTTTTGAATAAATTCACAAGTAGTCTTTACACAAACCACCAAAAAAATTGTGTTTTCTGGACAAATACACACAAGTTTCTCAAGTTTTCTTAAATAAAATATATACTATTTGAAAGGTCTAAGTTTTTTTCTTAAACCGGTAAGAAAATGAAAATCTGTTGATAATCCACTAACTTACAGTCTTATAAGTGGCAAAAGTACGCAAAACCGATTTTTTAACGGTGAACACCTACAAGAAAAATAGTATCACTTCCCAGGTATTTCTACTTTACTAAATTTTGTAATTCTGTGTAATTATACCTACCTTATATAACTACTTACAAGTAATATTAAAAAAGAAAAATTTGTGTATTTTGAGGTGAAATATGTAAGTTATTTGAAAAGATATAGAAGCACTTCTTATGTTAGAGAAAAAAATTGTAGTTTGAAATACAGACTGTAGGGTATAACAATAGAGTTGAAAGAAAAAGATAAAAAATGAAGCAGAACGTAAAATTCTTAACATTAGCATCAACAACATAAAAGGGCCAAATTTGGAAATTAAAACTGGAATTCACTTAGAAAAGCTTGACTATTTTCCGGAGGGGCAAAAAATACACTTCAAAATTATGCAAACCAACTGATTGTCTACTTCAAGGGCAGATAATAAAAATATAACGAGGACTCCCGAAATAAATGTTAAAAATAATTCGAAAACTTTAATTCAACAAAATTTTATGCCATTACTAAACTAAAATAGCTGAAGTTGAAGGCTCCATCATCAAAAAATTATTCAAAAAGGTTTGTTTTTTTAAATTGATCTTTAAAGCACTAAAAAATTTCGTTTTGCGATTACACGCAACCAACAACAAAAATTCCCCAACTTTGACAGCTCATAACTAAGATACTAAGGCATCTAGGACAATAAGATTTTTTGGTTGATACAGAATTTTAATGTCTATTATCCGATACCCAAAAGTTCTATGTACTATTCATCAAAATCCATTTATTTAATTTTGTCCAGAAAATCGAGTACAATACCCCAGTGTGCGTCGCAGCAAAAAAATAAAAAACAAAAACGAACCGTCAATAAAAATTAACAAATTCACTTCAATTGCGCAAACACTTCAGAACTAAGCGATACAAGAAACTACAACAGCAGCATCGACATCGACAAATGTTGCAAACATTCTTTCGCACTTTACTACTACTTGAGATTAATTTTTACTGTTACGTAACGAACCAAGTCAGTTAGTATTTGTGCGGCGCTCTGCTCTTCTGTGCTGTGCAGTGCAGTTAGTTTTTGTTGTTTTTCAATTTTTCACTTTTTTGCTTCGCGCCCCTCCATCACAAAATTTTCATAATTTTTTTATTTTATGATATTTCTGCATGCAGAATGAATGAATGTACCCATATACGAAAGTATGTATGTATGTGTATAACGACCATGCCCCTTGGGTATCAGCACGTACGCGTGCAATTTTTTTTTTACTGACTGATTTTCATGATTTTGCATTATTTTCTGAATGTTTTTCTTGTTACTGCATAAAATTCCCAACATTTTTTTTCTGACTTTAACTATCTCTGACTAAATAAATGCGGAAGCTGCAACCAAAGAAGCAAAAGAAGAAGAAAAAGAATTCAATACTATAATTAGCAGTAGTTCATCTTACTGCTATTTTTGCTTTTTATTGTTGAGTATGGAAAATGTTTATAATGATTATCGTGTGCTGTCCAACCCAAAAATTCATTAATACTTCCACATGAACATTCGAAATCTATTATTCAACAATATTTCAGCAATTTTACACCTTTTTGCTGAAATTTTCTACATACACATGCGTTTTTCATGATTAAAGAAATTAAAGAAAGTTTGCTCCTGTGAGAAATTCCAACTTCAACTTTGTTTAAAATGCTAAAAATTTACTTCTATTACTCTATGGTAAATTAATCAGCTGCATACGTTGGACATAAAAAGATATTCTAGCTCAGTAGATACACCAAGCCAAAGAAAAAATGTGTTTGTTGTTGATGTCATGTTCACATGTCGACAACTTTAAGTTAGCAACATTGAATTTCTAGGTACGAGTATGTATTAAATTTCATGTCATTTTTCGTAGATTTTCACATAATTTCTTGCTGTAGTTGTAGTTGTTCTTTCTGTTAGTTGTTGGCTTTGTTGCTTTGCTGCTTTTGTTGTTATTTAATTAACCAACTGCGCATAATATTCCAATGAACAGCTGCGCATAACATAAAAAAGAAGCCAAATCGGTATCGTACATTTTTATATTACCGGATTTTGTTGACTTGACTGACAATAAATCATGTTGCATGTTATTTTGCCATTGACCATGTTGCGTTTTATGATGATTACGATAATGATGACGATGCATTTATTATTTTTTAATATATTATCTGCCTGCCTGAAAATATGATGTCAAAAATCTGAAAATATTTTTGCAAGTGGTCGCCGTGGTGACTGGATTATGTGCTGATCCTCTACGCAGGGTGCTTGGGCTTGAAACTCGTCATAAATGAAAAATCAAAAACAGTACTGCCAGGTATGGGGATTTGTCCCCATTTTGTGAATTTTAGAACAAGTTTTTGGACCAATTTTGAGCTTTGGAGGCAGAGGGATTTCTTGTGGACAAGCAAAGTTCGTAAAAATTTGTTATGGCACTGTAAATGCCTATTTTTTCATTATAATTACATGTATGGGTTATTTGCAAATTAAATTTTTTTTTCTTATTCACCACAGTCAGTTTGTCATTTAAAAAAACGTTTGATTGTAGGTTAATATGGACAATTTACAAATAAAAGTAATTTTTATGTGTATGTATTCCTTACAAAAAAGTAATTTCAAATTCGTTTTTTGACACATTATAAGTTATAAGAAGTAGACAAATTTTTGTGTGTGTTGCCTTTCCATAGGATTTGGACACCAAGAATTTATGTAACAATTATAGATACTTGGAGGAATGGCAATGAGTTACTCTCCGACTCCTTTTTTTTATTTTTTCACTTAATAAATATTATAAGAGCAGCTGTTATGAAAACAAAACCCAAAATTTTTCCGGTTTTTTACAATCTTGTGTTTGAGGGTTGCTAGTTACTTTCTTCATTTTAGACGCATTTCACTGAAATGAGTCTGAAATGCAGATTTTCATTTCACATGCATTTCAACGAAATGTTGAATTTGCCTGAAATGCACTCTCGTGTGTCCGCACTATTATATATGTAAAAATGTATGAAATTTTGCAAAGTAGATAAAATAAATTACTAATTTATAATGTTTGTATTATTTCAAATATTTTTGCTCATGATAATTCTTCTAATACATAAGAATTTTTTATGTTTTTAATAAATTTGAGAAATCGTGAAATAAAAACTTTAATTTTTTTCGAGTGAAGTTCCTAAACTCTTCTACTGATTTTTCAAATTAATTCAGTAGAACTCGAGATATTGAGATCAGCCATCGTTGATGCTTACTGAAGGTCTTCAAGTTCTACCAACTTCTTTACATGCTCTGATTGGCCCTTTATTATCTGTACGGGCTGAACGTCTTTTTCTTAAGATTCCGATAGAAAAAATTATGCTGATTAGATTGGGTTTTCAACCCTACCCAACAAACCATAAAAATTAATGCCATCATTTTAGCATTCGAAACGAATTCGAAAATGAACTCGGTAACGAGTCTTCGCCGTAGCATTCGAAACGAGTTCCTCTTAGTAAAAGTAGAAAAAATCAAAAATTCAAAATAAAAATTTATTTCTCAAAAAATTTGTTTGATAAGAATAAACTTTTTCAGATAAACTTTGGCAGCACTGATTAAAAATATAAAACTGTTTTACCTCTCAATGTTCTGAATACTTATCTCGGTTCATCTCGATCTACGATCACTTGGAAAAAACATATTATAACTGTAAAAGCTCAAATCAGTATTGCTGTCCACCATATACTTAGATTGTCTCATAAACAAGCAATCAAAACTCACCCTCTAGTATAAAGTTGAATTATGCAAGCCAATTAGTAACTCTTTCATGCCCGATAATGCCTATAGGCAAGGTATAGGTGTAGGTGTTAGATATTCTCCACATTTTTTAGTTGCCGAAGTTGATTTGAAATTTCGTGCTTATGCCATTTTTTCAAATTTTTTGTCTCTTGAAGTCAAATCAAAAACCAAAATGCAAAAATTGTTCGTAAAATTTTTCCGACTAATTTAAAAAATCCCCAAAATACTTTAAGCTATTACTAGGAGGAGATTTTTTTATAAAATATGTTTAAAAAAGACAAGAAAATATGAAAATATAAAAATATAAAAAATTAAAAAAGGGCTATCCAGTGGTTGTCTACAACTCCATAGTAAAGCATTTTTTTACATTCATCTGTTTTACCTGTTTTTAGTAAAAAATATATCGATAAATTCCAAAACCATACCAATTCAGTAGCCCGAAACTTCTTACTCAATGAGGGTCACAAACGCTTAAAAACCAAACATGACCCCAAAACCAAGATCCGATAGAGTGTGTGAGTATACTCTGTTGCACAGTTGATCATTCATTTTCGCTAAGTACTCTGGTAGCTGGAAGTGCATACATAACGCTCGTATCTTTTTTGAACCAAAAACTGTATATTTCTACCTAAAATTAAAAAAAAACAGTCTGATTTCGAATTAGTGTTCTTGAGCCTTGAAGATAAGTTATAGGAAGCAAGTATGGCCGCTTTGTAGCTAGCTGATTTTCAAAGATGAAATGCTAATCTTTGTGGAATGCTCCCAAATTTTGAATTAAACATCATTCTTCTCAGGACGAGAGTTCATAAAATACCATTACGATTTTTTTGTACAAGGCAAAGCATTAACGGTTATTTCCGTATACATAACTCGATTTTTTTTTTTTGGATTATAATATGAAATCGTCTACTTATATAATCTTTATCTGTTGTGGCGTAACAACATTTTTAATCTTGATATAGTCGACTTTGGCTACCCTATTGTTGAAGTGCGAAAAATCACCTTCAACCAGATGTGATTTCTGTGGTATGATGTGTTAGAAAAACGTATTTCTAGGACCCTTAGCTACAACTTAATTCGACAGTTAATAAAAGTTGCACAGTTCGCGAGATATGGTCATGAAACCGCATTGGTAAATTAACAAAAAAAAAAAAAAAAAACAATCCTGCGGAGCGAGCAAACTTCGCATGAGCGTTACTTTAAAACCGGAGCTAATATCGCAAAACGGCGCTAGAATTTTTCTTATCTCTTTCCGAAAGTCAAGTTTTCAGAATTTTTCGTTTCTACCATAGTAAATTCTTTGTAGTCTACTCCCACAATACACGCAGTCTCATCAACTGTTTGAGCATAGAATAAAAATAAAAAAACAAAAAACGTTAAGACACATGAACATAAAAACCTTAATTTATTAAGAAATTCATTCAATGCATACATTTTTATCTTCGTAGAAATTTAAACAGTAATTACTTTCAAATAAAAATAACCCAAAACACAAAGTTCTTGGAAAAATCTCAACAACACCATCACAGTAACCCAACAAAAACTTTTCAACGTAGTCATTATCGCCGTCATCATTATCAATGACATCATCTATGGCTGGGGAAGTGAGTGCATTAACAGTTTCGCAGACAATTTAAGAGCCAATGATGTAGCCAATAAATGTGAAAATAACAGCAACAATTCCACAAATCAATAGAAATAAAATGCTAAAGAAATTATGTAAATTTCAAATTGCATCAGCGCCGTGACGAAGAAAATCTCCCACCATGTGAAAAAATACTTAACGACATTTATGCAAGATTTGATTTCTGAGAATATACTGAATGCACTTGTGTGCAAAATGATTTGTTTAACAGCTTGTGAGTGAGTGAAAAACTTTATGCAACTTAAACGATTTGTCTTTACACATCCCAAAAAAAAAAAACAAAAAAAAAAACAATGCAATTGTTTATTTGCAGTCACGACTTTTTGTTTTGCCATAACCAAAGAAACAAAATAAGAAGTCTAGTGCATAGTTACAATAACTGAATTGAAAATGAAAGAAATTGCATACCCAGAGGTGAGTGTAAAAAATATAAAAGTGTAAAATGTGGTAATAAACTATTTTGCAGTAGTTTTTAAATATACAAGTAAGTGGTTTTTGGAACTTAGTTTTAGTACTACCTACTCATAATGATTCATTAAAACAAATAAAAACTTTGAACTCGTTTTTGCTATAGGTAGAAAAACGCATCCAGCGGAATCACATTCGCTTTGATTTTAATTCTCAATTAGAAAATTATCTTCAATGCAGAAAGTGAGTGAAAGGCTTAAATAGATGAAAAGGAAATCGCCAGTACAATATTACCAAAGTTTAAATGTGCAAATTTTAGAATTTTATACTATAAATTGTGAAAACTAATATCCTTGCGAAAATTTACTTAAGCATCATTAAAAATTGAGAGGTAAAAGAAAATTGTAAATTAAATTATTTATTCTAATTTTAAAATATCTTAAAAATGAATTAAATAATCGTTAATTTAATGCTTAATTATCTTTATTTTAATGTAATAGGCAGCAGCAACATTATCTCATTCATCAATTAGAATCCACCCATTTTAGTAAAATCAACTGCAATTAATGCAATTTTTTTAATTGAATATCAAATAGCACAGTCATGACAGTTCACTATTCTAACAAACGAGTACAGTGGCGACGCTGCATTCTGAATATAATTCTGCTAGGGGAAGCATAAAAAGTATAATAACTTGAGAAACTAGTAAACCGTTACTGACCCGTAATCAGTTTTGGCTTATAATTCTGACGATCACATTTTGATCGAAACTTGAAAATTAACTATTTCTATATTTATTTATATCTTTTCACCCCAACCTTTCATTGCAGCTCTCAATTACAGTTGTAAGATCTATTGAGAATTCAGGTTCGGAGTTCTTCTCTAATTACAAAATTTTTTTTTATTTTTAGACTTTCAGGAATTTCTAAATTTTATAGTGCAAAGATTACAAAATTGTCTCTTGTTTCCCCCCAGAGATTCACAATTTCTATTAAAATTTATGATTTTTACTGCATTCCGAACTGAAAGTCTTCAGTCAAGATCTAATAGACAATTACAATTGGAAATGCACATTTCAATTACCTAAAAATTTTAGAACCCTAGCTCCCGAAAATGTTGTATCTACCACTGTTTGCACATGCATCGTTACATATACAGACACAAAGAAAGATAGTTCCACAGAGATTCATGCCGGATGATATACTGCTACTGCTGGTGGTGTTGATTTCTATTTTTGTTTTTGCTCAAACAAAGAGACAGAAGACAGGCATAGTTAATTACTAGCGAGACGGTCGCAAAATTTATTTCGCAGGAAGGAAAAACAACCTAACTCGACTTAAGATGGAAAATATATTATGATATACTTTATATTATAAATATTAAACTGGATCGAATTTTTAATAAATTTGGAGAATTATATACTATTTCAAGTATGGTCTTCGATTTGAATATAAAGTCTTTTGAAACAATGCTATAATTGCTTTAATATTTCTATTCAAAGCTATCAGACTCAGCTAAATAAAAAAGAACCACATGCATTCGTATCTAAATTACACACAGGCACGATAATTTTCAAATTCACAAACAGGCGAATATGGTAGGTACTTATGTACAAATGTACTTATGTATGTATATGTAGATTCATAGTTTTATGTGAAAATAATTAAAAGAAAAATTACTGTTAAAAAGTTTAAATTTGAATTGCTGAAGCAGTTGGAATTTAAGATTATTATTTGGTACCTTGGTTCAAAATGATTGTAATGAAAAGTTAGGGAGTCTCTTCTGAATTCCTGAACACTCTGATCTTCCTTACTGACAAAAAAGCTAAAACGTTTTGGTTTAATGAGAATTTAGGCCTTCATTATTAAAGTTTCTAAATGTAAAGCTCAAGGTAATATACATATACGGCTTATTAATTTAATAATTAAAATTAAATTCCTTAGACTAAATAAATAAATAAATAAATAAATTTTGAGCTCTACATTTAGAAACCTTGATAATTAAGACCTAAATTTACTAAAGAATCTTATGGTACACAAAAAGTAATCATATTTTTTGCAAACAAAATGATCCACCGTCACGGTTGGAAAAATTAGTGATTTTCGGGAATTTTTTTGATCTGTCAAATAATGAAATATGGGGATCGTTTTATATTTTTTTATTAAGTGCACTTCCAACAATATTTCCATAAATTTTTATTAAAAAATACTGAATAGTTTTAAAGATATGGACGTTGCCGTGGAGCCCGAAAAAAATTTCCCTCTCCATTAGGGTATCCAGATTTTTGAACCACTAAATCAGACATTTTAAATCAGAGAAAATCAGTAGAAATCAGTACAGTTTTAAATTCTTTTACTACCTAGTATTTTCAATGTAATATAGGGATATAAATGTCATGAAACTTTTTCTCCGATTGTGTGTGTTCCTCTTACACTGTTTTCATATTTAGAGAATTGCGAGAGCTGACGACAATAATCAAATTCAATTAATAGCAAATTCCCTTCTCTCACTTGAAAACTTACGTTAACCGACTTTTCTTCAAGCAAATATTGCTTTTCTCCCCTCGATAGCAGCAACGTTTTATGAACAATCAGAGACTATCTGCAAAAACGATTTTCAGACCAATAAGGTTAAGCATAAAAATTCTCAAGATATTACTTTGAAAAAATCAGTACAAAATAAAAAAATCAGTACATTTTCGTACTCATTTCGAGATTTAAAAAAATCAGTATTTAAAAAAATAATCAAATCATTACGTCTGGCTACCCTACCCTCTATGGCCGCGCTGATTTTTCAAGAACGGATTTTCTGAAAAAAAAAATTTTTAGTTTTTAATAATATGAGTATAATTTTAGTCGCACGTAGCGTTTTTTCAGGCTATTGATCTTTTCATTTTTTCGTAAAAAATAGTAGAAATCAAAAATTTGATTCAACGATAGCCACTGCAAAGGCTCTAAAAAGTCATTTCAAGAAAAACGCGTTTAAAGTATTCAGTCCATCTACTTCGGTCAGTCTACTTACTATCACTAAATTGGCTGTAATTCAGGCAATTTTTGGAATTTTGACTTGGAATTTTGTACACATATTTTTGAATATATAAACTTTAATTTAAGATAAAAACATTTTTTTGACCCGTCACAGTAGCCTTCCCCCTTAAACGCGCTTTTTTGATGAAAATTATTTAAAAAAATTAAAAAATATTAAATGTTAACTGTAGTTATTATGTTAGGTGGAGTCAGAATTCACGCAGAGGTAAGTTATCCTTTAAATTGCATATACTCTAATAACCTTGCCCTCGGATATAATGACCTTTAAATATTTCTCAGACGTTCGTGCCATTCTTGTAAGGATGATGACCTTGCAACTCTACTTTCTTCAGCTAATTCTTCGACGTAGTATAAGTCTTTCTTACCAGTAGCGGCTCTAGGATTTGGGTTGATTTTACTAAATTAAAGAATAAATATCAGACCCAATATTCACCAAAACCCAATGTTCACACACAAAAATACAGAATAATAATCAAAAGATAACTAGAACAAAACTGAGACCAAAATTCAAACTAAAATCCTAACGAAATTTTAGTGAAATGTTAGATAAAATTCAAACACTTTTTTTCAGTTCGAAGTTCAAACCAAGAAAAGGACCAAATTACCAACGATATCACCCAAAATTCAGACCAAAAACTATTGGTCACAGCAAAAAATTTTAACTCAAATTAAACAAAAACCAGATCAAAATTCCAGCCGAATTCAGACCAAAAAAAAAATCAGACCGATTTCGGACCGAAATTCAGACCAAAATAAATATGAAAATCAAACCATTTCAGACCAAAATTTCGACCACAACTCAAACTAAGAGTTAGATTAAAACTGAGGCTAAAAAGACGCCAAATACAAATTAAAAAAACTAATTTACACCAGAAATCAAATCAAACGCTGAGTAAACGCTACTGAATTCTATAACAATTTGTCTTTTTTCTTATCCATTTTTCACTTTTGTTTTCTCCTATCTACTACAACGTTGCCTGAAATATCCATGAGTTTACGTACCCAATAAAAGTGAACCTGCGAATGACTCGGTAACAAGTTGATGACAGATCGAAAGTCAAGAACAAGTAGTGAAAACATCAGCAAGGAACTTGATTGCTGTCAGTGTAGATGCAAATATTTATACCTAATAAATCATTACAAACAAGCCACTTAGATGCATACTTGAACAGTTGTAGTGTATATTAGTTGGTGCAGACGTATCTTGAATTAGAATCTCGGAATTTCCCAGGCTCGACCTGGCTCAGCAAGGTATGGCTCTGTGTCTGGCAGCAGAGGACTTCGCTTGTTGTTTGACTAGAAGTGCGTTTGGCATCCAGTGAAAGATTGCAAAGAGAAGTTTCGGAGAGGTAGTACAGAGAGTTGGAAACATATTTGAAATCTAACTCGATTAAAATCAATGTTAAAATTTATTAAAGCATTACATAGGGACAGCGTCAGAGCAGACATTGTCGAATGCCGTGTCGATATCGAGAAACACTCTAGAGATGTATTCCTTATTAAAAAGCGATTTTTCAAATTATTTAATGAGCGCTGTTATGCTGTGTTACGCTTTAGTGTATGCATGTTATGATCTGGACAGAAGAGTGGAATAAAATGATTTTTTCAATGCTTTGTTCAATGAGCGAATTTTAAAAAACTTCCGACGCTAATATTTTGGAATTGGTTTAACCGATTTTAAATCTGATAATTTTTGGCTAACCTACTCGTCAAGCTCTTTAAATTGATATATAATATGATATCGTAGTACTTCTGGATCTTCTGGAATCAAATTGTAGTTACACTAATAAATGTATAGATTAATATTTTGATTGCCCAAGTCATTTGGAAAGGCGAGGAGTTACTTAAGCATCATCTGCCACAAAAAGACCTCAAATTACAAAGGTTCCACTAAAATGAGTATCCACAAAAAACCCTGAACTTCTTAGTCACAGAATCAGTCGAGTGACCTTCGGATTTTTGTATACAGCCAAGACCCTCTAACCCGTAAGGCCGCCCTGAATCAGCCTTCACTCGATTTTAATTAATGGACAAGTGCAAATTTATTTATTTTTTTAATTAATTGGCAGACCTGAAGAAAGAATAAGCACACAATTTATGGTCAGTTTGTTGTTTATAGTTATTTTTATGTGCACAAAGTATTGTTTTGTGACGAAAAATTATCGCACATATAAGTTTTTTATAAAAATCTAAAAAACCTAAAAAAAAAATATTTCTAAGTCTCGTATAATCATAATTTTGTGTTAAAAACGAGAATTTATGACAAATGAGACAACACCAAATAAGACACCTTGTGAATTGCAAACATATATCATTATTTTTAGCTTAAATTCGCAAGGCCTTTCGTTTTTCTCACCTAACTGCTAAACTCAAAAACTAATCAAAAAAATGGACTTCGTATTCATTTTTCTTACATCAATGTTAACTGGAAACAAAAATTCTAGTGTTTGTTTTATTATTATTTCAACCTTGCGGGTTAGAGGGTTAAGGCCCATCTCGGAGGAGCATTCTATATTACCACAAAAGTTGAGCTAAAACGCCCTTTTAGCTTTTCTTGTGGCATAGTTAAGACCCCTTTGTATGTATTCAAAGGGAAACCACCCACTCAAAGCCATGGCTCTATTAAAGAGCCTATCATATTTTTCACGTAGATCTGCAATTTTCAAAGTCCATCCAACAGAATTTTTTTTTTTTTGCAAATTTATTTAACAGCAGAAGTAAATCCAGTTTATAAATTGTAAAGTTAATATAATTGTAATAAGAATGTAGTCTCTTTTGAAACGACACTCCAATCCTTTAGAAGATGGGATGAGTGTTCACTTACTAAGGTGAGATATTGAACCTCTTTTTTGTTTGAATTCAGGAAGGTTAGCTTGTTCCCCGATTATCAATAACTATGTAAGTAGTGAGTTGAAACTATGTAAATCTAAGAGAGACTCACCGCACCATGCTTCCTCACATTTCGTGATGAGCATTGATGTCGTCACCGATGATGATGGGATTCCGCTTAAGGTTAGTCTCCAGTACCAGTTGCTTCCACCATGCAGATAAGCCGTGGTCATGTGCTATGTAGCTGAAAGCGATCCAGGTGACTATAGAGTTGATTACAACAATCATAACGACGCTGCCTTTATCGCTAAACCTTGAAATTCTTAATTAAAATAAAGGACCTGGGTTTACCTTGGCTCTCTGTGTATAGTAGTATAGGTAGTCATTGACCAATCTCGATCATTAAAGACCCATGGTTCTTGAACAAGTATGAGTTCCTCTCCTTTTTGAGACAGGCGGAGGAGCAGAAATGGTGAAGATTAATTTGTACCATATTCATTATCATGGCAAAAATGCAAGAGCCATTTAGATTCAGCTTCAAACTGTAAATTTTTTGTTTTATTATTAGTTTTTTTTCCACAGTGTACGACTTTAAATAGTTGTATTTGAAGGAAAGAATAACATTTATTTTTAAAGACTAATTGCTGATCTGCAAGCTAAAAAAAAACATGCACATAAGTACTTATGTACTTTATACATATGAATTACATAAATCAGCAATTATTCACTGCACTTTCTCATTCGTTTCATCTTTATTCACAATCTTTACTTGCTATTTAATTAAGTCATGATTATAATAAATTCATACTCAATGGAAATGGAAAGAAAAGGTTGCGCATCGTTGCAGGCAGCGCCTTTGTGTAGTGCCAGTACAACAAACAAGCAAATACACAAAAATAAAACAAAGAAACAATATCAACCAAACCAAAACAAAAGATTAACTTTACTGCCGACTATGCTATGCATGTATGCCATACTACACAATGGTGGTACCTTAATAAAGTTGCACTAAGCGCAAAACCAACAATGATGCCAAACTATGTAGTTATACCAAAAACTATTGCTTGGTTATGTTTCAGCCATGAAAGAGAAGAATACAAAGAGAAAAAAAATACTAAAAACAAAAACATGAAACACAAAAGGAACAAATAACAATAATTGAGTTTTAAGAGTGCCAACCCTTTTAGGCGAAGCTATCATTTTACGATGCTCTCCATTGTTAGTTTATGTACATATATATACATGTATGTACCTACATATAGTATGTATATGTTTGTATGTTTAAGTCTTTCGCGTTTGTTGTTTAAGTCTTTCGTTTTGTGGCATATGTAAGGTAAAGTAAAAATAGAAACGATATTTTTTAGAGCTCCTTTACAGTATGCATAACAAAAGATGGACGTAGATATTTAATTTTTATTGTTCTTTTATAGTTCACTATAACAATCTTTTAAAATTTTAAAATTTATGAAGTTAATAATAATATTATTCTTTTTTTCTTTTACTTGATGAGAATTTATATTTGCCGTGGTGACGACAAATTTATTAACACTTTTGTGTAAAAATAAAAAATAAGCATAATAAAACCTTGTCCTAGAAATATTTATTTTGTTATTTTAATAGTAGGAACCCAAATGGAAATAAAACCTTGTGACTAATTGATAACAGTATGCGGCACGAAAAATGTTATCGGGATGAGAGTATGCTTGTTGGATATCGGAATTGGTCGAGAGTACTGTGGTTAACTCCATTTTGGGCATCAACGTCACATTTTTTTTTACGTGATTCTAAAGTTTGACCGTTTTTGAACATGGTGGTATAATAAAACCTAAGATATCTTTGTTATTTGAAAGTAAAATCTTTTGTAAAACATTATCTTTGGAATGTAATATCCCATTAGCATTAGAGTTGTATAGGAGCTGTCACGCCCACTTGCCCAAAACTATTCATATTTAGCTTGTAAGATCCTCCAGTGACGAATGAATGTGCGATTCTAGAAACAAGCAAACAGAACAGACAAACAAACAGCTAAACTTGTTGCATTAAATTTTATAAAATAGAAGAAGAAGAGAAAATCAAAATAGTTTCCAATTAACAAACCAATTCATTTTCTATTTTTTTCAATCAATAACTTCATAATTTTTATTTGATTTTTATTCAAAGTTATCTATTACAATCCACTGGGAAATTTTGTAGAAAATTTGCAAATATCTTTGAATACTATATTTCAAAAACACACATCCATAAGTGCTTATACTTTCACATACACATTTACGTACAGCTCAACTTCATCTTCATTACATGATAATTATACAAACATTACCATAGACATTATACTCGATACTTTACATGTGTATATTTACTTTACGAAGTGGTTATGATTTTTTAATTTCATGAAATAATTATGGAGTAGTTATTTAGAGTCATGCAATTTATAGAATCTTGTAATTTATCACAAGTCCTAAAGGGACATTAGAAGGGCATTATAATAAATAATAAAAATATATACATAGGAAAAAAATATTTCTTTTACTATTTTCTTCAATATTTGCCAATATGAAATCGATAAATGTGTACATTGCTTAACCAGACCGGGCAGCTTCTATACCTGTAGCAAGTGTTTCCGTTTTGTATGCCTTAAGTGACCAGATATACCGAAATTTCCGGTAATGTATAGAAATTTCTTTCTAAAATTACCATGCATCGAAGCGAAGCAAATGTAGAGAAGAAAATTTCCGATCTGCTTTCGCATTTTTACAGGTTTTATTAATAAACCTTGTGCATACTTGTTGATTGTCATCCGCATTGATTTAAATCAAGTGCCATTGCACACTTTACTGAAGAGGGAGAACCCCCAAGAACATAGTACAGTATATTGGCAAAACATAGAATTCAAAAAGCATTATGGACGGCGAGTCGTATTTTATATTAGACGAATATTCAATATTCATTATTTTGAAGGCAATAAGGCTTTTGATGACAAATTAAGTATGTATGGTTTTATTGTTGCTAGCTATAAGCCCGTTTTGCATGTCAGATTCAGTTTTGTTTTTTTTTTTGTTTTTTTAATCCGATTTAGCTGTAAATTTGGTTCGCTACATTGGCTACAGTTTGCCGAAAGTGAAAAAATTTATTGAAAATAGTCATTAGCATCAAGATATTACGCCCGAAAGACTTTGGATACCATGAAAACGCTGGACATACTACATGTATGTCAGCAGAGCGGAAAATTCTCTAATTACGTCCAATTGAAAATTTTTGAGTTAATTTAAAACGAAGGGTCCACGCAAATAATTTTTAGCCGAAAAATATCAAAAGTTTATTTAAAAAAAATTAAGAATGAACTCGAAAAAATACCAACATCGATTTTAAAACTATGGATTAAATTCCTCAAAACTGCAGCACAGCCGCTCGAGTGCAGCTAATCTTTTTTTTCATTAAGCAAACATACGCATTTATATATTGGAGTATGAATGTATAAACTCGTATTTTTTTCGTAATTTGGACATTTATTGTGAAAAAGTGATTATAAATTTATTCTTTAAAGTATTGTCCATCGTTAGCTACAACCTTTTCCCATCATCTGGTAGCATACGGATTCCGCGTCGAAAGAACTCCTCATCTTTTGAGGCTATCCACGAATCGACCCATTTTTTGAGTTCTTCGAAAGAACGGAAGTGCTGTTCAGCCAGGCTATGTGTCATCGAACGGAACAAGCTGTACTCAGAAGGAGCAATGTCTGGAGAATACGGCGGGTGGGGTAGCACTTCCCATTTCAGCGTTTCCAAGTATGTTTTTACTTGTCTTGCAACATGCGGCCGAGCATTGTCGTGCTGAAGAATAACTTCGTCGGGTCTATTCTCATATTCTGGGCTCTTATTCGTTAATGCTCGGCTCAAACGCATCAATTGTAGTCGGTAGCGGTCGCCAGTGATCGTTTCATTCGGTTTCAACAGCTCATAATACACGACACCTTTCATATCACACCAAATACACAGCATGAGCTTGGATCCATGGATGTTCGGCTTTGCCGTTGATGTTGATGCATGTCCGGGTGGTCCCCATGATTTTTTACGCTTTGGGTTATCGTAACGTATCCACTTTTCATCGCCAGTCACAATACGATGCAGAAACCCCTTTCTTTTCTGTCGTTCAATCAGCAGTTCACATGGGAAAAATCGTCGTTCGACGTCTCTCGGCTTCAATTCGTACTGCACCCAATTTCCCTCCTTTGAATCATTTCCAATGCTTTTAATCGTTTAGAAATGGTTGATTGATCAACTCCTAAAGATTCTGCAAGTTCATTTTCGGACTTTTTCGGACCGCCTGAACGTTCCCTGTCTTCAACATCAAAATCACCACTTTTAAAACAGGCATACCACACCTGAAACATTCTAACGTCTATAGCACAGTCAGGATAAGCTTCAGTGAGTAAACGATGCGCTTCAGTTGCGTTTTTCTTTAAATGGAAGAAGCAAATTAAAACTTCCCGCAAATGTTGTTTTGTTGGCACGAAATTCGACATTTTCAGCTATAGTAAAACACTTTTGTAAAATTATGAAAATTATTTGACAGATCAATTCTTATAGTATTATTGGCGCTCTTCGAGATAGAATAGCTGTCAATGTCAAAAAATGGCGCGTATGATAGATATGAAGTTAGTCACAATTACGAGTTTATTTTTATTTTTCTTCAACATTTGCATCCGCATTCGCATCCATATTCGCGAATATCAGCTTTTATCATTCGCATCCTTTAAACTGACATCCGTTACATCACCAATATATTTTTTCTATTTTTATTTTTTGGTATTTTATTATTATTTTTTTGTACTGGAAAAGATTTTTCTTATTGTACTATTATTTATTTAATAAATTGAAAGAGTGGAGTTATTTTAAATTTCCTAAAGACCATGCCTAGTGTTGTTCCGATACCGGCATGTACTCGATACCGGAGAAATTACTTTTTTTTTCAACTATCACTTAGTTATAGTTTAAATATTTTCAACTATATTTTAACTAGTTTAGCTGTATTTGAAATAATTTCAACTACATTTCAACTAATTTAGTTGTAGTTGAAAAATTTCAATTTGTTTTTGTTGCACTCAAACAAAATCCGTTAGAAACGATGTTATGCAACTGCTATTCGGCTACATACAATCAAGCAGAGAGACAAATTCTTGCAGTTTTATCGCATTTGCTTTAGTGAGATTCCATATAGAAGTCTCGGCTTGATTGCATATAGCTGAACTTTCCTTTCATGTGTTATATACTTGTATTAAGTCGTGTTTGTGCCTATAAGAGTAGAGACCCAACGGGGGAAAAGCACTCCAAAAGGCCTTTCGGAGTGCTGACAAGTCAGCTGTAGGCGCTTCCTCTCCGTATGACACACAATTGCGTTTTTAACATTGTAAGTCATTGGAAAAAAGCATTCCGTTTTACGCTCCTTAAGGAGTGCTTCGAAAGACCTCTCATGAGATCTTTGCGTCAGCATTTCGTTCGCTTTTTTCCACTGCCCTGCTCTACAATATTCTTCTTCTTCTTTACGAAATGCTTCAAAAGACCTCTCACGAAATCTTTGCGTCATCAGTTTTGTTATTTTAAATTACGATTATCTTGTCGTCGTTTGATTCGGAAACTTCGGCTTTTCGACAGGGGAAAATCAACAACAACAATAGAGAGAAGCAGAGATGAGGAGAAACTTCAACAGAATGTTTTATAAATGTTTTCTAACAATTTTCTAATAAACAACATAGTTTCACTTCAACTGTGAGTGCTTGCAGACACATAATCATAATTTTTTTCAGATTGGAAGTAGTTAACAATATATTCAATTAACTATGCATTCAACTACAACTAAAATAATTGAAATATAGTTGAAAAAATTTCAGTTAAATTCAACTACAACTAAAATAGTTGAAATGTAGTTGAAAAAATTTCAACTAAAACTAAATAATAGTTGAAAAAATTTCAACTATATTTTAATTATTTTAGTTGTAGTTGAAAAAATCTCAACTACATTCAACTATTTCAGTTGTTTGAAGTTATATATAAACAGGCTTAATGAACAAATATAGTCATCACAACAGCAATGTATATAGAGACGGGCAAATCAAATCAGACGGCCGTTTCGGAATCCGCCACAATTCCTCATCAGTGATCTTAGTGATAGTTCTTAATCTTTCAATATCCTATATAAGCTACTAATATTTGAAATCACAACCCAGAATTACGGATTTGATTCCAAATATCTTCACTGAATTGAGATATTGAAAGAAACTACCACTACCGTTCTATACACTTCTGTTGTTGTTTTTTTCCCATTGTAGCTAGTCTGCATAACAGTTCGTTATTTGAAAGTCTAGTACATGAGAGAGTGTGTGTGTTTGTGAGAAAATGATTCTAGGTGTCATTTTTTGCGAATGGACCCCATTCGATCAGTTCATGATAGTTTTTTAGGAGACTATGAAAATTAAATCTAGATGTTAATTTTCAAAGTCATGACTTAAGTTCATGTCAATTTCGTTATTTCAAAGTTATATATAAACAGGCTTAATGAACAAATGTAGTCATCGCAACAACTGTATATTTCAGTTGTAGTTGAAAAAATCTCAACTAAATTTCAACTATTTCAGTTGTAATTGAATGCATAGTTAATTGATTAGTTAACTACCCCCCAGTCTGCTCTATAGTTACTCGTATCGTACTCATTCGAATAGGAAATATAAATTCATTTATTAGGTCCGTTCCCGTACTTTTTGGGTCAAGTCTGGTAAACTGAGAGTAAACGAAAATGCTCTCTCTGATACACAAAAATGCACTAAAGTACGGGAACGCACAAAACCACTTTTCTTGCACGAAACAAAACGCCAAATTTTAACGACAGTTAAATTCAAAAAACAAGGTCTCTGTGAATTTAATAAAATAAAAATTGTTAAATCGTACAAGAGAATAAATAAATAATGAAAAAATGAAACTTAAATCCTTCGCCTGACTACTTTTGTAAAATCTTCTGGTTCACAACCACCATTTGCATTATTCAGAAATAGCAGAAGCTTCTACAGCGTCAGAAGTTGAACAGACAATTGTTTCATTAACTTGTGGGAAATGTAGGTAAAAATTAACTAATATATTATTAATTAATTTTCAAATGTGTTTTAAACATTTTCCATTTTAAATAACACTTATTTTTCACAAAATTCTTTATTTATTTATTAATTTAAAATTTTTAATATATTTTCACAAAAGCAAAACAGCTGATTGCTTGACACTTATAACATTTTTACCCGAAGAAAAAGTGCGGGCTATTTCGTGCAAGGAGAAGAAGACAATTACTCTCTCATCTCTGCTCTCATTTGCAAGTTTTTTGAGTACGGCTGTTTTGGGCGAACGCGTTCATCCGCATTGTAGTACGGGAACAGACCCATTGATTCAGATTAATTGAAATGTAATATTGAAGCCAAAAAGTCTGAAATAAAGCTGCATTATCTCATACATGAAAATTTGGTTTTACTTTTGAAATTTTAATGAAAGAATCACGAAAACGGTCATAACGCTCCTTAGGTGTTATGACCTTTTTCGAGGCGGTCATAGCGCCTAAAATGCTAAAACCGCCCTAGGAATGGCCATAACGCCCAAACTTTTTTTTGGGCGTTATGGCCGGGGGCGTTATGTCCGGTCACCAAAAAATTTATATGAGTGAATTATTCCTTTTTGATAGATCTATAAATTTTGTAAAGACAGCTCTTATGTAAAATTAAAAAAGTCTGAGATATAAACAATCAAATATGAATTTTGTGCACAAAACCCAAATTCAAAATCAATCCAAATTTTGGAGCTTTTGGGGCACCACTTCCCCTTATCCAATTGACCTGAAATTTTACACAGATAATTTTTTGAATAAAACAAACCGATCGAGGGGGTGCCATCGATAAATTTTTCGAAAAAAAATTCTCCATATAGCTTAATGGCACCCTAATATACAGTTAAACCTGCTAATTGGGACACCTCCTAATCGAAACGCACTATTAATTTTTTTGGATTCAGAAGAAATTCCCCTTGCTATTTGGGCCACCTTCTAAAGTTTGTGCAGCGTATAAAATCCTATGCATCATTCACTGACATTGATTCACTGGTTTCTAAGTTGTTTACCCTCGCACTCAAAAATATTTTCCAATATCGGGGACGATATTACAGCACACTGCAAAATTACACTGTACAACAAAATGAGAATTTAAAACAGTATCTGAGATGTGCCCTAATTTTTCTGCAGTATTTTTGACCGCTAATCACGAATCTATAAAAATCATCCAAGACTCTTAAAATTGTATGATTCATGTAGAAAAGCAAAAAAAATTTTATCCATGAACTTCTCACCTTATCGAATTTTCAAAAAGCCAACATTTACGGATATACCAGAAACCAGACCCGAAAATTTGTATAGATTCGTAATCAGCGGATACTATTTTGCAGTTGTACAGTGTTATTACTCAAGCATTAAATATATTCAATTTTATGGCATCGAACGGGTGGCTAGAAGCATTTAAAACCAAGCAGTCTCAAAATTTTGGAATATTCGAAACCCTTTTGGAAGCTGAAGATATTATGTGACTTCAAAACTTGTTTTCCCCTTGTATTAGTTCAGATGAGTAAAAACTTTTCTGCGCTGCCATTTTTCGATTTGATGCCATTCTTTGCTATTTAACGTATCCCAAAAATATATTCCTTTATATGTCACATGTATAAGTGCTTACATAATAAAAAATAATTTATGTGCTTATACACATATCTCGTCTTCCATTTTTGCACTAAAACATAAAACTTTTAAAATCGGACCGTGTTTGCTTGATCCCGAGGGGTGTCCCAATTAGCAGGTTTGACTGTACCTAAACGTTCATTTCATGTGTTATATACGTGTACTACGTCGTATTTGTGCCGATAAGTGTGGAGTACCAACCGAAAAAAAGTAACAACAAAATAGAGAGAAGACTGCAAAAACTTCAACAGAATTTGTTATAAATGTTTTCTAATAATTTTCAAATAAACAACAGTTTCACTTCTACTGTGGGTGCCTGCACACATTTTTTTTTAATTTCTCCAGTATACTGGATTAAAATAAATAATCCATAAAGTATCAATTACAAGCTTAAACAAATGAAAATTGTGTGCATAGGAATGAAAGGAATGTGTTATTTTAGTTTTGGTAAAACGGAACAGTAAGAATATATATAAATACAAGTAAATAAGTGATTATAACAAAATAAGCTAATCAATTTCTGCTCGAGCGCTGCCATCGCCATCATTAATGGTGGTCACGTGTTTAGCTTCAAATTCCTTGAAACGCGTGATGTATTTTTGCCATTGGTCTTTCTGGCGATCCATATAAGCCTTTAGATAAATTCGTTTATCTTCTATTTCTTGTAAACGTGTACGCTGCGCTGCAGTTACTTTATAGAGTTCCTATAGAGAAAAAAAAAAAAAAATTGAGATTAACAAACCAAACAAAAATTCAATACAATTCTATGTACCTCAAGTTGCATTTTCTGATATTCCAAATGTTTGTTTAAATGGCGTACACGCATCGCCTTGAAACGCATGCGTATTGGCAATGTCCGATCTCCTACATTTTTCTTATTAATATTCCTGGAATATAAATATAAGGAATTTGTACTTTTGTGGGTTTGAGTTGCGTTTATGTACTAACCAATTGATATTACAATCTTTGAATTTTAATTTGAGTATTTCTAATTGGGCTAGACGGTCAGTGACTTCATATTCTTTCCAGAAGGTATCGAGACCATGCTGCATGCGATTCATCAGCTTTTGCTGCATTTCATCAACGAGCAGTTCTCCCTCAAAAAGATCACAATTCTCATGCTGCTTTAATACCTCAGCGAATGGTTCCAAATGTGTAGCACTGTTTGAAAATGTATTTATTTTTGTATTTTCTTCTATCGCTACAATTTTATGTTGGTTCGTTTTCATGTGAATGTTGCTTGCAATTTTATTTACAGGCCGGGGATTGTGCAATATGAACTTTCCAAAATCTTATACAGATTGCAGCAATCCACGACCGTGAAATACAAAATGCTTGTTTCACAAATTCAAAATCGTAATTTTCAGAATGGAAACATTTACCTAACCTCAATTTTGTTAGCATTTCTTTGTAAATCTTCTCATATTCTGCCTTTGCCTGTTCACACACATTTTTATGACGTAGAAACTGCGCTTCAAGGTCCTTTTGCGTTGTAGGATCAATTTCAACTGATTTGGCGCGCTCTGCCATTTCTTTGTGCTTCAAATTTATTATTGCCAAATTTCTTAATAAGAGCAAATCAGGATTTTGCAAATGAGGCAGCTGCTAATGATTCCGTTAGAAATGTATAATTTTATCACCTGTTGTTGCTAGGACGAGTTTTCGTTGTAAAAGAAAACCTTATTCATCCTTTTGCGCGGAACGTAAATTCAAAATGATGCCAAAAATAAATTTAGTGCGCTCAAGTTGTCATATTGCAAATTAATGTATCATTCCTTTAGGTAACCCCTAACTGAAATGATAGATGGCGGTATATAACAGAAAATCAGAGTTGGTTGATTTCTTACTATAAACACGTCGCATTAGTAGTGTTGATTCGATACCCACATAGTATCGATACTTTTACTCATAAATTGTATCGAATAAAACTATCGATGGCACCGATAATATCAGAAAAAAGTATCGAATAAGTACTTATATCGAATACTCGTTTAAAGAAAAAAATTACTTTTTTTTAAGTGGTTGTCAAGCAAAACATTCAGGCCAGAACGGCCCATTGTGATACAACATGGTTGAGCCTACAGCTTACTCTACTCAACACGAGTTTTTCGCCTATAAATCGTGGTTTTGAGATATTTCCACTGGAAACACGTGAATCATATAGAAATGAGGTTAATTTAGCAAATCGCTGGAAAATTTATAATAGAAGCAAAACTAATCAACAGATTAAAGCTTTTTAAAAATATTTTATTTTAAGGAAAAAGTTTCAATAAACATTATGTTCTACATGCATGACAAGAAATATCTTCTAGAACTTCAATACTGTACTGCAATATTGTCATACATTGAAATATTTCAATTTAGATTGAAATATTTTGAATAATTCTGCAGTAGCATTTTGAAATATATTATTGATTGCTGTGAAATATTGTAAAATGATCCACAATTTTAAGTACTGTATAGCAATATTTCAGTTTTTTAAATAAATATTTTCCAAAAGTATCGAGTTTCAGGGTCAGTATCGCCTTTTTTCCGACGGCAAGTAAAATATTTATGTTATAGCATCGAGTAAAAAAAGCATTTGCATGCAACTTCCTAAAATCTTAAGATTTGACTGAGTATGCTTGGAATTAATTTTTGCTTGTTTTTAGTGGTTTTACCTAATAAAATGCTGCTGTGTATAAAGTTCATAATCTATATATAAATTGTCGATCAACCAAGCAGTAAATTTATTGCCCGAATAAACAACCCATGCATTAATTTTTATTTAGTTTAGAAATCTATATGTAAACAATATTGAAACCACCACAACAAGCGAAACTAATTCAAAGTATTTCATATTTAGATGTTTTTGTATAAGAAATGATATGTACATATGTTACAAGTGCATGAATGTATTTCTAAAATATTTTACGCTTATATTTATTTAAAACGACTAAGAAGCCTCGAAAAATAATTACTTACTTAGTTGGCTCTACAACCGATGATCGGTCTTGGTCGCCTTTAAAGCCTCGTCAGTCGCTTCTGCAATGCGCGCGCCAGCGCCAGTTAGTAAGGCCAAGAGCAGTCAGGTCCCCTGTACCTGGTCTTTTCAACGGAGATTAGGCCTTTCTCTTCTACTCGTTCCACCTCCGTGGCTCGAATAAAATACCCTTCTAGCCGGAGTACTTTCAGCCATTCGCAATAATTAATAAATGAAAAAAAGGTATTTTTCTCGACAAAAAAAAAAAATGATTTTGAAGCCGTCAAAAATCTTATTAGTTTGTTCTTGGGCTACTTAAGAATTCCGTATTTCACTGTATTTGTTAATTTTTAATAGCACTTACAATGTTAAATTTATCAAATAGAACTTTTAAGTTTTTAAGAAGAATCTTTCCCGGATTACTTCTTTTATTTCCATGCTCACACGGGCGTAATCATGACTGCCTTTCTAAAAGAGAGAGGTAGAAAAATAGGTAGAGAGAAAGAGATAGAAGAGATGCGCCGAAAATTCAAAAATAAAATAAAAATCGGCGCATGGCGAAATTATAACAGGTGATAGCAGCGTCAGCTCTGTCTTCTTCTTCTCTAATTTTTTTTATATGAAGTTAATCTTAACTGTCAAGATCTTTGTTTTTTTTTGTTTTCCATGCATTTGTTCTTGTGCTTTTGACAATTACGATTTTTAGCAACAACAAAGTAGCGTGTTGTTATTGTTACGTTGTACTTGTTGTAATGCTGCTACCACCATGTTAAATCCGCCTTGAACCGGCGCATTGATGAATGTTCCATGCTCATATTGTTCCGATTTTGCCACTTTCCCTCATAATTATTTAGAAGTTGAATAGGCAACATGAACGCAAATAAACAATGCGCCTCTAAGCGCCTGGTTATATTGGTGCTCGGTGTTCGACGAACACAAGACATTTTTTCCCGTGCTCGGTCGAAGTGGTTACATTCAGCTCGTTGCAGAGTTGTTTTTTTTTTTCAAAATATACTCGTTTGTACAATACTATTTTATATGTAATGATACTGTTTTGTTCTCATTGCCACCCTGAATGCTTGGCGTGCTCGGTGTACAATACACCGAGCATATCGTGCTTGGTGTGAGAATGAGTACAGACTCTCTCTTTGTGTTCGGTGCAACAACAATTTGAGGGTGTTCGCCGAGTATACTCGCAATATAACCACAGCCTAAGGCACACCCAATCTTCATTTTCTTGCTATTTTTTTTCAATAAACTTATTTTATTTTCTTTAGAGATTGCTATTTTTTTTTTTAATTTTAACCCTCCGATAACCGACAACTTTTTAATACGTCAAAGTCCGACAAGGACCTTCTCTATTAAGGATGTTGTCTGGGGTTCGAGTTTCAAAAAATTAAGTTTTTTTTAATGTATTTCGAGAGTCCAGTATATTGAGAGTATACTGTAAAAATTTCAGACCAAAATATTAACGAAGTTATAGCACATAGTCGAGAGCGCCTATTTATTGTGCGCTGTAAGCCACATACAACTTTTTCTCAAAACGTTTTTTTATTGGCCCAGGGGCCTCAAAAAATCCTATTGAAACGATTGTCTGACATTTTAATACGTTATTCTACACACCAATGGCTCTCGCAAATAGTAGAATTGTTTATTTTTAATCATTGTTTCCTATTTTTTACCCTGATTTTCAACAACAACAAAAAACGCGATATTTGAATTTTTTTTTAGAAGTCTGCCATTTTGTTATTTTTCAATACGTCAGTTTCATAAGCAAGATTTTTAGTACACTTTCGTAAAACTAATTTTTTTAATTTGGTATAGTGGACGTTCGGAATTCTTAACTAGTTTGTTCTTTGGCTACTTAAGAATTCCGAATTCTTAAGTTTCTGGACGGTTTTTAAAATCAACTTCTTTTTCAAGAATGCTACATAGCATTGCAATGCTACATAACCGATGCATTTATTAATTATTTTTCTAAGCTTAATAGTCGTTCTAAATTTTTATTTAAGAAATACATACATACATATCATGGTTTTAGGAAGTTACATACAAGTCAAAAATTGCATAAGTTTCCTGGACAATTAAGATTTCCGAACTTAAGAATTCCGAGCATGCACTGTACTTGCAAGATTTTAAACATAAATGTTGTTGTTTTATATGTTTGTGCAAAAGCACCTATCCTGAAGCCAATCAGATAAGAGGAACGACTTTCCTTAACACTCCTATAAGATATACTGGAGGATTCGTTCGTTAGTGTTCTATAAAATTAAATGTACATTTTTAAAATGTAATTATGATATGGAGTGTCTTTTGAATTGAAGTAAAATGTATACATTTTCATTGTAATCAAATACAATGTGAAGTTGTCGCTGAAGCTGAGTTTGAGGCGCAAAATTGAAACTTTTCATATTTGTCGCGCTTCAAGCATAACAACTGATTGCCAAAATAAAAAAGTGGAAGAAAGCACTGAATTATTTAAAGAACTTGTAAAAGAATTTGATTAGTTTACAATTTAAAGCACTTTGATTGCGAATATGTGGAGAAAAATATGATTGAGTGTTTTCAATTGCAATAAACATGAGCTTCAGAGGTGCACATTCTGTTCACATTTTGCTTTGTCACGCTTCATTGTTTGCTACGCTACATTCTGTGGTTCAGCTGCGTACTTCACGCTTCACATTCTGTTCTAGGCTTAAAAATGTAAAACAAAGTTCATTTTTAATATATTTTTTTTTTGACACTATCTCATTTTTTTGACACTACCACATTTTTTGTGTCTATAGTGTGATGCATTCACACCAATAGAAAAAACAGATTATTAAAAATGCAAAAAAAAAGAAGTATCATACGGGCTTAAGCATCAGAAAAAGTGAGAAAACAATATCAAAATTTCATAGTTGCACTCAAGTGAACACGACCTTTCTACCTTGTCCTCGTGTGAGTAGCCTCATTGATAACATTCTCCATAGACCACTCAAAAGCAACTCTGCTTTCCATTTCGTGATTGTCAACAACGCTTCTTTACACAAATGCAACCCTGTTCCCGTCGCCATTTTGCAATTCATATTGTATTTTTTCGCATTTTTCCGCTGTCTACTCGTTTGTCAGAGAAGCCGCTATAATAAAACAGTTTTTGCTTAAATTTTGCGATATTGAGATTGTGAATCCATAAAGATTCCAAAAAAAAACGTATCAGCAATAATAATAATAGTGTTAAACATCATACAATTAAGACAAAGTGAAGAAAATATTAAATTCTCGCTAATTGAATTTTCCCATCGCGGAAACGAACAAAGGTGAGTGAGTGGAGCAAGGAGACTGAAATGAAAAAGCAGATATCTGCAAAAAAAAAAATTTGCATGGGGTGGGTCGCGCCGGTGTCGTCATGGCGCTTTTGTGTGGCGAAGGCTTAAAAATGTGATCAATTTTTGCTTGTGAACTGAAAATATTTATACGATACGTAACATACAAAATTCCACTTAACATTTTTTTCTACGCTTCAACGCGCCATTTCCTATGTGCTTGAGTGTGACTATGTATGTGTTTGTGTGTTTTCTCTACCCGAGTTTCTACCCGCAGGTTTTTTATTTTTGGTTTTTTTTTTTTTAGGTAAAGCAATAATGTAATTTATATATTTTCTATATTCATTGATTCGTTTCTTCTACTACTTTACTTTTATTCACTTCTTGATGTCTTGCTGCGATTATTCCTATCTACTATTTTGTGTATTTATTTAATTTTTTTTCTTCACCGGTTTCTTGGTTTGTATGCAAAATTGTAGGTTTTGCTGCTAAATACATTAGCTATTTTTATAAATTTTTAATTGATGAGTTCAATGTGAAAACACCTAAAAATCATTGAAAGCAAAAGGAGTGCCAAATTTAAAAGAGTAAACGAATGAGCACATAGGGATGTGAGTTGGTCTAGCGATTTTCGTCTGCTCATGTGACGCAGCACATGCATACACAAAGCAAACATCAATCGATAAACAGAAATGCTTTCATTCATGTAAAGTCAAAATTAAATCGTTTTTTTTCAGATATCGTGGCCATAGTATATTCTACTAAGGGGGTTTAGACTAACGATTATGTCGCGCAACTCTCGAAATCCAATATCGATAATAAAAAATTGTGTTGAGCTTCATCACAAAAAAAAAAGAAGAAAAATGGGCTGGTACATAAACAAAAATAAATTTTTGAGGTTTGGACATCTGCGTATATGTATTTCGAAACTTTAAAAACAAGAAAAAATTCTTACCTTGTTGTTTTACAAACACTTTAGCAACATTTTCGTCGTCAATAAAAAAGCCTGTTTTTTTATGACGGGAACGATTGCTAATCACTGGAATGTCTGAAATCAAAAAATCAAACAGAATTAGATAAAGTACATGTTTTTCTATAACATAGACTATTATTCATTCCGGACAAAAATTCACAAAATGGCGGACCTTTGAATGTATTTTTTCGAAAATTCAATGCTTTTTGGTTAAAAACTGAGCTGAAAATCATAGAAAAACTTTATCAATCTTCTTGACAATAGTCTAAGTTATAGCTATTGATGTATTAAACAACATTGCAAAATTTCAAAGCAATTGGTTGAATAGTTTTTTAGTTACAAAGTCCGCCAATCGTAAAAACACTGTTTCGAGAAAATGCGTTTAAAGTTTTGTGAAGCAATGTTTCGTAAAACCAACTCACCTTCAATCAGCTATGCTTGGTCCATACAAAATCTCTTCAGACTCTTCATAGGCTTGGTTTCGAACAAGACAATAAAAAAATCGATTTTTTGACCCCGAGAAAGCAGGGCGAGGGGTACCCTTAATTAAAGTCATAATAGTTTTTTATAATTCATATGTTTTGTTAGGATGATAAAGTTAAACATATTATTCAACCATGATGTCATCGTCCCTTGAGTAGAAAAGTTGAAGGTGTTGTACAATTATCGGTAAGAAGTTCTTCTGCAAAACTCGAACATTACTACAACAGTTAAATTTGATCAACCGAAGTACGTGGTTAAAAAGCACTTAAAAAAATTTTAAAATTAAAGATTTCAAACATAAATGTTGTCGTTCAAAATCACTTAGTCCAAATTATTTGTTTTTTAAATGCATCCGTATTAATTAGCTTCTATAATTCGAATGGCATAATAAATTAGATTTTTGATGATCCAGTTGAAACGTATAGTAAGTGTAAACCAATCTGTTGTCTTTTAGAGTGCCAGTGTTCGTAGTTATAACCCTTATTTTTAAATTCAAGTTGAACAAACATGTGTTTACACGGCTCGTGGCTCCTCGACCCACAATAGAAAACTTTAGATGGTAGGCTAACATGTTGGCCCAACTGTCTCATTTATTGCGTTTACTCGTTCGCTAGTCTAAACCTCCATACTGTAGTCGTGCTCCGTTCAAATGGCATATTTAAAATGGTTTTTAACCAGAGTTTACCATTATTGTATATGTTAGCCGTATTTGTTAGGGGTATTCGAGTCTGTGTTTTATTCAATTACTTTATTGAAATTAATGATACAGTCAACGCTCCAACCGCGATCTTTAAATATTACCTTTTCTCTTAAGTTTGTTCACGTTTTAGAATAGTCAATGGAAGAAAAATGCTTTTCACGTTAGTGGATGTTCACATTATCGAACGTTGACTGTATATTGCATATTCAATTAAAACTTTAACTGTATATTGCATATTCAATTAAAACGTTAACTTTTATTCAAATATTTAGTTGTTTTCAATTTTATAATTGATGAGAAAAACATAAAGACAAATTAGGGCTTTTCATGAATTGCACTTTATGCAAGTAAAAATATTGATTAATTGTAACAACGTATGAATTATACTTATAAATGATTAAAAAATGTCTAGAGATCCTTAAACATCTAAAAACCTCAATATCTGTCTGATAGTCGGAATTCCCGTCGCTATTAGACTATAAGTTTTGAAATCCATGCCCATATTGTCATTGTTGAAATATGGTAAATATCAAGTTCAATGTGCCCAAAAATGTACGAGTTAGCTAAGAGTAAATATGTAAAGATTAGGCTTATTAAGCCTTTTCCAAAACAATCTGTTACACACATTTTTTAAGCAAGTAAAACCAAATCTTGAATGTACATACCTATGTACCTGTTTTGTTATGATAGTGAATATTTACTTAACATTTTTATATTATTTTTGAGTTGCTGGTATTAATTGTTTTTTTTTTCCTCTCAATATTACCATGCACATCAAAATGATCACACCTGGTCTAGTACAATATTCTCAAGCAAATATGTTGCACATATTGAGCAAAACGCTTGTTAGGTTAAAATTGAAGCCTAAATTGCATGAAATATTATAATAAATTTAATTCACAATATGCCTTGTTCGCCAAAATCGTATTTGGATTAAAAGCTTTTCAATTCGTGATATTTTTCTTTTGTTTCACAAAATGCCATGCATTTTGGACGCATGTATTTCGAAAACTTTGTGAATAAAAAATAAGATAAATCGATATTTCTTGCTTTTTGGCAGCTAAAAAAAAACAAGATTTGTAAGTAAAGTAGTACTCTCAAAATAAATTTGATTGTTTAATACTATTTATAGATTATACGAACATGACGTACTTTATTTCTTTTTACTTTATTTCATAATTTGAATTTTTATCATCTTTATCTTTATGTAACTACCATTTATTTCAATCTTTATCCATCTTTCAAAGAATTCCCACAGTCGTCTTGTTGGAATTACATAACTACATTTTTAAACTTAAATGAATGAAAATTTTTTAATTTAGGTATTAACTGCATTATCTATTTCCGTATTACTATTTATTTTTGGAAATAACTAGAAATTGCACGACGCTGGATTCAGGAATATGGTACTTGGCGAATTTCTTTTATGCTTTAAAGCGCAATAGAATTGTTTGTTTTTTTCAGCAGTGTTAACTGTCACATTATAGTATTGTAAAAAATAGCCCCTTTTTTCTGGTTTCCCAATACTTTTACCCCTATACTTTTTCACTCTATACTTTTATTATGAGTAGGGAAATGGTATCGGTACTCGATACTTTTTCTCCGATACCCGAGTACTTGTATTCATTGAGTACATTGATGCTGGAATCGGAATTCGATACTTGTCAAAATTTCCAGTGCAAAAATTAGTATTAAAAATGCAACACTGAAAGTTGACATATAAAAATGCCGCCATCATTTTTATTATTATTCATTTTGGACTGATATTTGTTAAATTGTTAATAAAAAAAATTTATAGGCAACGATGCAGCAAAGCGAATTTTGGAAGTACTTATTTGCTTACTAAAACTTATTAAAAATAATACGTAATTTATTATGAGGACATTTTATTTTTTATAAAATAAATTTTTATGTGAATGTATCTATTACCTCTATTACACACTGCATTCTCTGATGCTGCAACTATCACAATCCTCCTTTGAACATTATGCTAAAGCGGATATGCTATTACACGTTGAAATGAATCAGCATCTCTGTTTTCGTTTTTAATCATTTATCTTTATTTTGTTTCCGCTCAAACAGGAACTTGACGCCAAAAATATTACAATATTTATTTAGTCATTTGTTTTCTTTTTATAATTTGTAATATTAATTTATATTCACTTTAATAAAATAAAATTAGAATAAGAATAAAGGAAACCAGCAAAAATATTAAAAATCAAAATGAAGCAGCAAAAACAGTAAACGTGCATGTTTGTTTACCCCGCAAGCTCCTTACCCTCTCTCACCCACAAACTCGGCACTCAAGCATCAAAATATTGCATGGCCATAGTGATCTATATTAAATAAATATCTAAATTTTTTATATATTTTTTATGTATATACATTATCGGGCAAAACTAAAGCACGAACTCTTACCTGTCAACATTTAGATCAATAAAATTTAAAAATATGCAAGCATGTACATATTTTTTTGTTTTTTATAAAGGGCATAGCCGGGTTTCTATGTCAAAAATGCTTGCAAACCGAATCTAGTTTCGCATGGACCCTTTTAAAACACTTAATTCAAGAAGGATTTTGAAAATGTAGTTTTTCGCGTTTTTTTGTCCAACTAGTCAAAGGAAAAATCTGAAAAAATTCACACTGATTCTTTGGTTTATGAGACATCCTCAGCAAGTAGCTCATTTTTGTGAAACACTTAAAATTAACGAATCTCTACACATGTATTCATTCAAAAATTGGCTTATATTCAAACAAAATATACATAAAATGTGTAAGCGTGTAAGATTTTTCTAGAGCACATCTACATATGCATGTATTTCTGAATTTGTAACGCTAATGTGGTAAAGCACTACACATTTAATTTTGAGTCATTAGTCGTAAAGATAGAGTTAGAAAATGTTGAAAAAATTCTTGAAAAAATTGAAAGTGGTGTTTATAAAATATGATATAAATATTTTCTAATAATTGTGAATACTTGCGAATATTTATGAATACGTATACTGCGAACGATTGGAATGTTTTCAAACTTCGTTCTCTATTTCGAATCTCTCTCGTTTTAACTCTTCGCTTTAACTCTGTTTGATTCATACTTACATGTTACGTACAAACATACTGCATGCATAACGCTCGTATCTATACAGTTTTTCGCGGTAGTATACCGTTTTTTCAACTCCAAAACCGCCTTTTTTTTTTACCTAAATACCGCGTTTATACTAAGAAAAAAATATAAAATTTTTGTACCCTAGGAAATTCAAATTTATCAATCCCAATGCAAAACGTCTAAGGGAAAAATGGCAACTCGTTGCGAGTATACTTTTGAAAGAAGTAGAAACATTAAAGGCGATTCTTATCGTCAACTTGAAATAAGCATGCGTTTATTTCTATAAATACCTCATAGTGAAGAAAAAATTCATATCGCGAAATATAGTTTTTTTCAAATTGATTTACAGTTTTTTAAACATTTCTGGTAGAAATATACAGCATTTGGTCTTAAAAAAGATACGAGCGTTATGCATGATATTCGTTTTTTAGCAAGTGGCAGTAAACTATGTATGTACACAATCATGCAGGTCTCTGGTGCAGACCAAAAGGACAACTATGAAATTCGCGTTATTTGAAAAGCACTGCGCAATACGGGAGAGGCAACGTAGTAGTCTGGTGATTTTTTTTGGACATGGAATCGGTTCAATTCATAAAATAAAAGGTTTGATGCACCGTTTGATGTACAATGATATTCTCCAGAATGTTATGCTACCTTATAAGGAGGAAGAGTTGCTGTTAAAGCAGGTCTACCAGCACGATATGTAAAAGAGTGGTTTCTTGTCAATAAGATCAGTGTTTTATAGTAGCCCACCCATTCACTCAATCTCAAAAAATCTATAGGAAATTGTAGATCGGAAAATTTAGCGCGTAAACTGTAAAAATAAGGATTCCATTTTCTATCAATCTGAGATTTCATGAAAAAACATTTCTGCGGTTGTTTTGAGCAATTTTGTTGAGTCCATCCACGAAAATGTGCACCAGATCTGCAAAATAATGAATACGCTACAAAATAGTTTAGAAACTGAATTTTCCATCAATATATTCCATATGTGCTTTAGTTTTATGCATTTTGTTACTTTTGGGTTAATATTTTTATTTTATTTGAAAAATAATATTATATTAGCTGTGTTTTATTCGCCAGCCAGTTTAACATGTGCGAATAAAACGACCAAGTTCTTAAGTCTCTTCTTCGTTATAATGTTATTCACAATGAAACTGCTCAGCAGCTCATTGCGGTCAATCGTGGGCATTGTTTTTAGTTTTTACTCTTTATAAGAATATTTATATGATTTATACGATGATTTTAATAATTTTCACCGCCAGACATTTCAAATATTTTCCTTTTCTGTTTTTTGCTAAACTGCCGTGCTTTTTGTTTCGCTATTAGCAGTTCACAATAAAATTTGATGTAGTTAAACAACTTGTTAAGTATACATAGCAGCTATAATTATACGTGTTATCTCTGCCGCTTTGTTGTATTCCCATACATTTATCGCTGCTAGTTATACATAACTAGAAGCAAGTGGTGAATAAAACACAGCTATTCTTATTACATTCATAACAAAAATTTCAGTCCAAGCATGCTTTACAGGGTGACAATTGTAAAGTGACGCAAGTTTAATACTCTGCAGCAAGCTTTGCCATTTACCGTTACTTTAATTTAAAAAGCAAATTCATTCATCATTGGCTTTGCTTTTAATTTCATTTGAATTTTTGTTATTATATTTTGAAATTTCCATAAAAATGGACAAGGAAAATATTCGTCGTGAAATTATGAAATTTCATTTGGCAAATTATAGTAGCCATCAAATTGCAAAGGCTTTAAATTTGTCAAGTCGTACGGTAGACCGAGCTGTTATTCGATATAATGAAACTGGGGGTTTTGGAGATAGAGACCGGGGAAAATTTTCAACAGTTGCCACTACTGGTTTAACAGAAAAAGTTCGTAAACGAATCAAGCGAAATCCAAGGCGCTCAATGAGAAAAATCGCTAAGGAAGTGGGAGTAAACCGTGAAACAGTGCGAATCATTGCAAAATCAAAGCTTAATCTTAAGCCGTACAAGCTCCGAAAAGCTCAAGATCTGATACAAAAAAAGAAAGATTTGCGACTGCAAAGATGCAAGGCGTTGCTACGCTCCTCCGTGTTAAAAAATGTTGAAAATATCTTGTTTACAGATGAAAAAATTTTCACGGTTGAACAACATTTCAATGCGCAAAATGACCGAATGTGGTTAACATCATCATCGCAACAAAATAGGACTGTTGGCCGAGTTCAAAAGCCAGCTTCCGTTATGGTATGGGCTGGAGTTCCCGCTAATGCCAGAACCCCTCCAATATTCATTGAAGAGGGTGTTAAAATTTACCAGGTTGTTTATCGGAGCATTTTAAATGAACATGTTCTTCCCAGGGCCCAAGATACATTTGGAAATGAAAACTAGACTTTCCAGCAAGATTCTGCACCTTCCCACATGGCAAAATTAACGCAAACATGGATAAAAGACAATTTTTCTGGATTCATAACATCTCAAGAATGGCCATCATACTCCCCAGACTTGAATCCAATGGACTACTCTATTTGGAGTATTTTAGAGAGTAAGGCTTGTGCATCTCAACACCACAGTCTGGAGTCGCTGACAAATTCATTAGAGAAAGCCTGGACTGAAATTGATCAGGAAGTCCTGCGGCGAACAGTCCTACGATTTCCGGATCGATTGAAGGCATGTGTGCAGGCTAAAGGAGGTTATATTGAATGAGGTGGGGTTCAAATGAATGCTTATATATTCAGCAATGTTAACACTTAATTGTACTTAATGAAAGTACGTCCTTTTGAAAATAACTGCTGAAATGTGTGCGTCACTTTACGATTGTCACCCTGTACAAAATGCAAACAAGGAAGAATTCGTGCTTTAGTTTTGTCCGACACTGTAGGTATATGTATTCATTATTTATTTATGGATATATTTCAAAAAATCAAAAATTTGCACAAAATTCGCAAATTTTTTTAATCTGATTTTTTTTTTTTTTGTTAGGTATCGAGTGCATTTATATCGATACTTTTGAGTACCCGGTACTTTAAGGTCGATACTTCAAATGAGTATATTATCGATATTGTCAATACTTCAAATGAGTATATTATCGATATTTTCCTCCCGTTACCATTTCTCTACCTCTTAGTAGTTACCTTTCCATAAATTGCTGATTATTTTCGGGTTGTAACGTTTGATGAATGAAATCTGGGCAAACTCAAAATAAGTTTAAAAAAATATAACACGATTTAATTTTCATAAAAAACAATAATAATTTCTTAAAATTTACAAAAAAAAAATTTTGTTCCGATGCGGTTTGATTTTTTGACTTTTTTTTGGCACTTCGGTGGTGATATGTTAACACCTCGTGAGTACTTGTTCACCACTTTTGGAAGAATCGACCAAAACTCAATAAATTCTCTATAAACAATATGCTAAAATAAGTTTAAAATAAAAGAAAATTTTTTTTAAAGATTTTTGTTTAATTTAAAATCATTTAAAAGCCATTTTCTTTTACATATTCTTTATATAAGCCGTAGCGTGCAAAAGTGTTGTAAGTAAATTTTTTTTATTATTTGAATTTTCACCTTCAGGGAATAATTTTGACCTCATTTATAGCGTTTTCTTTTCTCGATAAAATGTTGCATTTTTTCTGCACCGTGCGAGGGCTGTCAAATTTCGTTTTCTTTTCTGAAAAAGAGGCAGCCTTTTCAGAGAGTATTGTGTTCTTTTCTAAAAAATTTTGCCTTCTGAGCACGATGCAAAAAAAATGCAACATTTTGTCAAGAAAAGAAAACGCTATTAGTTTCCTATAAAAGTGCTGCACGTCTAGGTTGAACATGTGTTCTATAAAGTTGCCTGTATATGCGGAAAATAAATTTTATAAGATCCCTATTTTGTACAGCACTACTACAAAACCAATGATTTTTCAAAAATCTGATGTCGACTTACATCATATGCATTTATTATTTTTTGGTCATCTCTTCCAAAAATGGTGAAAAAATACTTACAAGGTGTCAACGTATGACCATCGATTTCCTTCATCGACTTAGGAATTTCAGTTGTATCAGTTGAAAACTGTTTTTTAATTTTTCTATTAAGCAATCTACATATTTTGTTTAATAGTCATTGCTTTAAACCTTTCTCTATAGGATAGCCTACACAATTTTGATGAACTCAATTCTGGCACATTTGATGCCACATATTCGTGGAACCCATCGAGGAGATTTCATCGTGTATCCCAAATGATTCGCTAATGTTCTATGATATTCAAACTCACTTAATCGGCTATCATTTCTCGGGTCAATCTTGCAACTTTCACCGGAACCTTATTTGTATCAGCCGACAATTTCGGGCGGTCTTCATAAGTAAACTTTTAGCTTTAGTTTATATCATCGGCCGAAAATTCGAAATCCGTCGAGAATGGTAAATTGAATTTCTTCCTGTATTGGCGATGTGATTTCTGACTTTACATCAGCAATCTAACTTTTTCCGGAGTCATGGAGTTACGTAAATGAAAAATAAATATATTATTTTATTCCATCAGCGGATATCTATCTCTCTTGACCAGATACAATTCATGGTCGTCTTATTCAGAATCGCTTTCTGTTGACATTAGAAAGATGTTGAGATATATTAGTAAAAAGCATACATGCCTAAAATTATAATACAAAAATTTGCGAACGTCAGTCAACAATTACAACAAAGGTACACTTCACAAATTTTCGTTGACACAACAAGATTAATGCCCTTACGACCGCTTATTGATGCAATATTCCTTGGTAATTTTATTCAGACTAATTCTTGTAGCATTGTGTACTTGAAAGTTAGCATGCCTACAGGCATGCTATATTTTAAGGAGAATATGAAAATATTCAATATTTGATTAGGTAAACGTGAATATTTACCTAGTTCGCAGACCGTTTCTTCCTCTAATATGTTTCACTATCAAATATGTACTTTAAGTTAAATATAGTACATATATATGTATGTATTTCAATTTGTAACGCATGCATTTGATATATGTAAAACCCAAACGAGTTTCAAAAATTTGTTTCATTCAAAGAGGCACAAACATCTATATATTTATTAGTGTAACTACAATTTTATTCCAGAAGATCCAGAAGTGATACAATATCAATTTGAAGAGCTTGACGACTAGGTTAGCCAAAAATTATCAGATTTAAAATCGGTTTAGCCTATTCCAAAATATTAGCTTCGGATGTTCTTTAAAATTCACTCATTGAACAAAGCATTGCATTCATCGTTGTAACAATCATTGCTTAAGCGGGAGCAAATAACAACTGAGAGAGAGAGAGAGAAGACATGAGTAACGGCAACTCTCAGAATTATCTAACGAATTATCTGCATACACAAATAACAAAACAAACACCAGCGAGTAGTTTGGTTCTCTTTTGATATTTGTTTTTTCATAAAGAGATTTTTTGAGCAACAAATATAGCACCAGCTCTGTGATATTTAATTCAATTAAACTATTGAAAATGAGTAAAGGATAAGTGAGTGAAGGATAAAATATATAGGAATTTATGGCCAAATTATTCCTGTTGAAATATAGATACTTAGAGGAAAAGATTGGTTGAAAAAAAAAAGACACAATCAAATGTATTAGAAGTCTGCATAAGAGTTTTATAAAACAATAATATACTGAAATATTTTTATAGAAACAAAAAAATAAGTAATTTTCAAATTAAATAATGAATGTGTTTTCAATTGAATCATTCAACTTAGATTTACTCAATTTGCTTGTGTTCTTTTCGAAAGAGATATACACTACTGTGCAAAACAAAAGCAACAAATCTTGCCATACAATACTTATTACGTTTTTATGACTTTTGTTAATTTTTATTTAAAAGAAAGTAGATTTAATTTGTTTTTAAATTATTAAATTATATAAAAGGAAAATTAAAAGTTTGAAAAAAATGTTTGCAAAAAAAATTACTTAAAAATAATCAGAGAAATATGCAAAACAAAGGCAGCAATTTTACAGTGTTCCTTATTTATATTAATTCCTTCACATCTGCTAGGCATTGACTTCGGTATCTTGATGAAAACCACTCTATGTTTCGAGGTTCCTAAGTAGGTTTCAAGGAGTTAAGCTCGGATGTTAGTGACAACCCATTACAGAAATGAACCCTTCTCCGTGCTAATCAATCTTAAAACAACTTTAATGTGCGTTTCGAGTAGATTTCATGTCTAAGTCTTCCACAAAGTGGCAATTTCCACAATGGCTAATAAAGCATTTGAGTCTCCGGAGCATTCCTAAGGATTAAATGGTAAATATTTAAATTTATTTCGTGGAAAGGATAAAGACCATGAACAAAATATTTTATCTAATTGGAAAAAGTTCCGCCCCCTAGCTTGCCAGAAAGGGAAGCTCCGGAAACCCAAATGCTTCATCATCCATTGTGGAATTCGCTACTTTTTGGAATATTTAGACATGAAATCTACTCGAAACACACATTAAAGTGGTTTAAAGATTTATTAGCATGGAGAAAAAGGGTTCATTTCTTTAATGGGTTGTCACTAACATCCGAGCTTAACTCCTTGAAACCTACTTCGGAACATCGAAACATAGAGTGAGTGGGTACCACATCCAAATCAGGAATGAGCTGGGATAGATTTGATATAAAAATGGGAAATGGCGCCCAAGAGGACATTCATCAAGCTAACAAAGTCAATGCCTAGCAGATGTGAAGCAATGAATGTAAATAAGGAATATCATAAAATTGTTGCTTTTGTTTTGCACAGGCCTAAGTGCATATTTCTTTGATTTTTTTTAAAATAATTTTTTTCAAACTTTTAAGTTTCCCATTATATAATTTAATAATTTAAGAACAAATTAAATCCACTTTCTTTTAAATAGAAATAACCAAAAGTCATAAAAACGTAATAAGTATGGTATGCCAAGATTTGTTGCTTTTGTTTTGCGCAGTAACTGTATGTGTGTACATAACTATACTAAGATTATAGTTGAACTCTGGTTGCACTCCCATAAAATGTCATACACAGAACACTTAATTGTATTGTATTGAATGGTGTAAGTAGAAATCTTGTCGTAATTAATGACACAATGCAACGCTATTGCGCATTCATTCATGCATTATATTAAGTTTCTGTCTGTATATGTTTGGTGTTGTCATCTTTGCGATGGTGATGCTGTTGTTCATTTGTGAAAATTGTTGAAATTGCATACATACATAAAAAAAATTTACACGTTAACATTGAACTGAATTCCTTAAATACTCGTTCGTATGTATTCTTAAAAAAAAAAATGCTTGTTGATGTTCATGACTATCAGAACCATAAATGGATAATTACTGCATATAATCGTATTGTTTGTTAAATGTTGTTGATGTGTTTTTTGAAGCTGATCATTGAAGTGATTGAATATTTCTTCTTTTCTTATTTTCAGATATATATAATATTTTTTTCACTTGAATCTGAAACTGTTGAAAATTTGTCTTGGTTAGTTTGATTAGATTTGTCGTCTGTCTTCTATTTGACTTCATTCTTAATCAGCTACGCTCACCATGACAAGTAAGTATTTATTTTCTGCTTTAACAACGTGCTTTTTGCAAAATATCACAACCACCACTCGAAACAATGCACCACACACTTACTGTGATGAGAAAACACCTTCAACTTTGCTGCATAATAATTTGTTTTTTTTGCCAACACCTTTTATTCTGTTTTACTTTATTCGTCTTTGCTTTTTTCTCTCTCTGGTTTTTTATTTGTTGTTGTTATTTTTTTGTATTCTTTACAATTAACGAAATTGTGGCAACGCAACACCCACCCACATTTGCCCTTGTGCTGTTAAATATCTCGCTACTACCTTCTACACCTCCTCATATTTATTCCTTTCGCTTCTCCTTTCAAATGTGTTTCCACACATATATTTGCATGCATTTGATTATGGCTTTCGTTTCTTTTTTTTACTCATATTTTAAATATTTTTTTTCCTTTGGTTTTTTTTTTTTTTTTTTTTGTATAGTTCTTATTCCATTACTTGAATGAGAATTTGTTTTTATTGCATTTAAAAATTTTATTTTTTTTTTACTATCTAATAATCAGATTTAATAAACGAAATATTTAGATCAGTGGGTGTTTTTTTTTAATGTTTCTATTCATTATTTATAGAAATTTTATTACTTTTGAAATTGAAATTTATTATTATCTAAAAACCAAAAATATTTGGGAATATTTTTTTTGGGGAACAAAATAAATACACTTACTACAATAGAAAACTACAAATTTTCTGAAAAATATCTTAAGATTTATGGGCGTGGTAACTGTATTAAAGCTTACGTATGATATAACATATTTTACTGTTATAAACTTAAAAAACAGTTGTAAAGTATCTATACATTTATTATAACGTCGGAAGTTTTTTAAAATTCGCTCATTGAACAAAGCATTGCATTCATCGTTGAAAAAATCATTGCTTAAGCGGGAGCAAATAACAAATGAGAGAGAGAAGACATGAGTAACGGCATCTCTCAGAATTATTTAACGAATTATCTGCATACACAAATAACAAAACAAACACCAACGAGTAGTTTGGTTCTCTTTTGATATTTGTTTTTCATAAAGAGATTTCTTCCGCAAAAAAATAGCCCCAGTTACTGGGACCTTACCGACTGATTTAACCTTACTCCTCTTTATATTCATTTCGTACCTTAGACTTTATATTTTAAGCTAAGTAACTTATTTCGTTTTATTGGTTTTTTTTTTTCAATCTACTTTTAACAATATTACTTATAACGTTTTTTCCCCCGTTAAAATGTAGCATTTTTTCTGCACCGTGCAAGGGCTGTAAAATTTCGTGTTTTTTTTTCTGAAAAAGAAGCAGAATAGAGAGTATTGTGTTCTTTTCTGAAAAATGTTGCGTTCTAAGCGGGGAAAAATGTAACACTTCTGCACTCAATTAAATAACGGGGTGAGAATGTTGCCCTGCAAATTAGCTGATTCTGGCAGGGTAGTATTTTTATGTTCTTTTCTTGCACTAAATAGGCAGGGTTGTGGGCAACATTAAAAAATTGTTGCCATCGCACGAGGCGAAAAAAAATGCAACATTTTGTCAAGAAATGAAAACGCTATTACATTCGAGCAATTTTGCACTTTTAATTAAAATAAATTTTAATTTAAATTTATTTTAATGAAATTATGAAAGTTTTTTTTTGAAAAAAGATGTTTTTTGTGTTGCTTATGCTGTTAACCTTTTCAGTATATTGTTACCATACGGTAACAATGACTTTAATCTGGCATAAAACCGAAGCAATACAAATTTTACTAATAATATTATATATATACGATTCTATTAGGTATACTCCGTGATTTCTGATTGCCAAATATTTGAAATTTAGTGCTTAAGCTATTTTTTAAAAGAGTATTGTCCTTGAAGTCAAGTAAAAAATCTATGTGCAAAAATTGATCATCAATCCTGTTTGCATTATTTTAATAAAAACATCTTTAATTTATCGCTAAATGGAAATATTGCTTTTCAAGTATGTTTGCAAAAGATAAGAGAATATAAATAAGTGTTAACCCATTTTTGTCTATAGCTTCAGAAGTTTAATTTTTCAACTTTTAAAAGCGGACAAACAATGATATGCAGAGGAGTGAAACTTTTTTTAATTTGTTGTAGAACTTCTGAGTAATCATAATTTTAACACAAAAGTTATCTTTCGAGCTCGATTAAAAATATGTACTGAAAGGGTTAACAGCCCAAACGAATACTGTGAATTTTGAGATTCATTTACGTATGTATGATAATATCTTACGTAAACGATAATGGGTGAAGCAATTTTAAAAAAAAGATCCATATTTTGCATCCGTCATTTGGTAATTTTTAAATAATGGGCGTTCAATTCTTTAGTTACCAATTCCATTATGCACCATTATTTTAGGGTTATATTGCATTTATGTTTAGGGGAGAGGGCCCCTAGATGGACATAGTATTGAAATAGTGCTCTAGAACCCAAACTGAATAAGATATCTTAAAGTGCTATATACCGTATGAAAGTGCAATATGTAGGGTATGTTTTGACCAAAAGATAATTTTTTTTTTTTTCAAAAAAAAAATTTTCAAAAAAGTGGCCCCAAGATGGAAATCAGTTGAAAATTCACTGAAAAATGTGTAAAATAAATATTAATGTAAAGATTTGGAAGGCAATTTTCTATTTTTTATTATATTTATTCGGAAAAATAGTATACAAACTTTAGGCAGTTACAGTTCGGGCATGTGCACCGGGGACCGCTGATTTTGGCGCACTTTAAGTGTACTTTTCTATTAAACTCGTGGATAAAAAACATTCCGACGCATGCCTCATTGCTATATTTTAATTTTTAATCTTAATGGTCTATACAAATTGACGACAGCAGCTACACGAACACACGACTACGAAATTCTGTCGGCTACAACTGTCGCCGTGAAGTCAGCTACTAAACACAATGGAAGCGGCATCACCTACAGTAAACACAGCCAAAACAACAAAGCTAAGTCTCTTCTCTCTTTAGAAATAGATTTAAAATTGGCTACAGCCACAATTGTGGTCAGTGGTCATGTTGTCGCCAAAATGATCGTCTCCATAAGAACATGTTGTTTTTATAATTTGACAGATGTACTTGCGTAGCTGCCGTCGTCAATGTGTATGGTGTATAAGGCCACCAAAATATCCATCCTAGGGAACATGACATCGTTTTTTGAGAAAAAGTTTTTACTCAAACATAATATCGATTAAATCATTTCAGAATATTATTATACGATAAATAAATAGGATTATAGTAATATTTTCCTGTTCGATATCACAAGTTTAGATAACTTTACTGAATCAAAAAAAAAAAAAAAAAAAAAAAAAAGAAAACAAGCAGGTCTTTTCTCTTCGAGTATGCACAAAAAACTGCATCTATACAAACGACAACAATGACATAAAGCGAAAGGTGCTGTCACCTTATGAAAAATTTATACTCAATGTCCATCTTTTTGGCGCTCTTTCCTATATATTTACAATCTTTCAAAGACACTGCTACAAAGTCCGCGCTTATGGTCCATAGATACATTACATATGCGGGAATACACTAATTTTTAAAATGGAATTTTTAGAAACTCTTTCTAATTTGTCAAACGCATTTGTAATGATGCTTTAAACACCGTTCCATAATTTAGCAAACTTTTAGAATCAGAAAGGAATGAAACAAATATTACTTCCTTTCAGTAAATAAAGTGATTTTTTCATTATCCTTATTGCCGTCGGTTAATGCCAAGTACTTCACGATGTTAGTTAAATACTAAACATCAATAAATAAGAGTTTAAAGAATAGTTCTGTTTTCTGCTAGCACAGTATTTTGATATAAAAAGGAATTGATAACAAAAGTTTGCACATATGATATCTAACATATGGGATTCTCAAACTGATATCAGATTCGTAAGTACATAAGCTATAGATATTTATGGATTTACTTGTCTGCCAAAAAATTAGTTTACTCCCTATCAATTACAAATTGCAACTGTAATATATGCAAAAAAAATTTAAAACAATTCTTGTTATTTTTTTTTTTGTACCAACATAGCATAGAAATAACTTATAATATTATATTCAATTTCTGTTTAATTCTGTATCCATTTTGAAATAATAATTGTTGCTGATGTAGTTGCAGCTATCAGTTGCTTCACAGTAAACTGACTATAATCATGCACCAGCCACATAAGCATTAACAATCAGAACATTTTTACACTTCTACCCAGTGGACCAAGCAGCGAATGTTGAGCGAACGTTCGCCTAAAGTATCGCAAACGGGCGGTCAAAAATACGAGCGCTACATGAACATTCGCAAGCGTTCTATTTTGCGAGTATAAATATGACAAAAAATAATAGGCAAGAGAGACGACAAACGGTTTCTTTGGCAAGTAAACGTGCTCGCAAACGATAAGTTTTCACTTTAAGGTTTTTTTTCCATTGCCTACCAATATGTGTACCTTATACACTTTCTTATAATTCTCATACACTTCATGTCAATGTGAATATAAGAAGGTTATGAACGATTCCTGTCTTCGCCTGGCGAACCCGAACCTCCCGGATGAAAGACTAGTACACTACCCACTATACTATCGAGTTTGTAAGTATTAAATAAAATTATTAACTTGCAAAAGGCTCGTTAACGATTTCATAAAAAACCCGTAAAAAATATCTTTAAATGCTCACAAACGATATCAGAAACGATTTTTAAAAAAGCTTGCAAAAAGCTCGCTAATAATATCTTTTGCAAGTGTCGTAAACGAAACTTTTGCTGCCACAAACTGAGCGACATGTGATTCATTCTCGCAAAAGTTTCGCCAAAGTCTCGTAAACGATTTCGTTTACTACAGATTAGCAATGGAAACCTTTTATTTAGAATTATTATACATAGAAATAAATAAATTTGAAGTGGTTGACATACATAAAATATGTGTGTACATTGCAGTTTCTGGTTTTATTTTTTCCGTTTGCTTGTTCCATTTTCGTTTCAAGTAGTCCACAGATTTACAATCTAATCTGGTGGGTCGTCTGGTGTGATAGGTAAAAAAAATTTATTTCCAGACTTTTTTCTTTTGTGCTTTAAACATCCATCGGTCTTCGGCTTCGTCCGAAGATTAGAGGAATTACCAAAGTTCGGTTGGACACTAGGTACTACTATCTTCTTTGTGGTAGTATGCCATTTTGACCACATTTATATTGGATGCGGAAAGCATTGATATGTATTAGTGCGAAATGAAAATTCTTATTGAGTTATATGGAAATAACTAATACAAGTCGGAAATGCGCTAAATAGTAGTAATGTTCAAAAGCTTTTGAACTTTTTATGTCAAAATTTATAATCCATCATAATGTCTATTGTATTAAATAGATAAATATTAATATACAAAATTATACACTAAATTTTAAAAACTTCTTCTGAAAAATTGTTGATACGCTTTTTTTAATTTTACCGATAAATTTTAATATACCTTCGATTAACAAGCAAAATTTTTAAAATTTCACTTGAATTACGACTGATAACTAATATAAACCAATATTGATGTTAATTTAAATAATAGGTAATGTTCCTTTAATTACTAAATGGCATTAAGTGTTATATAAAATAAAGTACTTTTGATTCATTATTTTGTGGTTTTTATATTTTTTGTTTACTAGTTATACAAGGCTAAGGTTTGTGTTTTTTTTATATTTTTTAACAATGTGCTTTATTCTATATCAGAATTTTATATGTAGAATACATTGTAGATATATTCCTAATTTTGTTAATATTTAGCACCAATTATTATTGTTATTTTTTTTTGCTTTTCAACAATATGTATATGCACTCAATAGTATATTTAGCCACTAGCATATCCAGAAACTATGAAAGGCTTAGGGTATTAGACTTTAAGTATTTTTTGATGGAGTTCTTTTATGAGGTAATGAATCGAATATGTTTCGCATTGGTATCCTTTGATTTGGTTGAATTTATTTTATTACTACTTTTTAAATTACTCGGCATATCTGCTGAATTACAAATTATGGAAGGTATTCTTCGTAGTTGTTTTTTTTTTTATACAAACAACAATTTAATATTCGAAGTTTTGCGACCCAATGACATTCCTTAGTCTCTTACTGTTTCTAGTATATGCCGATTATAAATACGTATATAAAGAAGCATTAGTGCATTGTTAAATTTATTACTCATATTTATATAAATAAGTGATGATAATATTTCAATATTGGCGGTGTTTTCTTTTTAATTTAGTTTAGGTAAGTTTTTATATACCTACAATTATATATACTCGTTAAGTACGATACGATAAGCAAAAAAAAAAATTAACTACTTAGTAATACAGTAGGAGCTCGGTTATATGACTTATGACAGCATATTTGTTTGTTCTGGGAATTGCGATTTATATGACGAAAAACACCTGCATCCGACAGTGATCCACTCTGTCTAGGGAACAAGAGAGGTTTCTCAATTAGTTTCTCATAATTGAGCGGCTACTGTGCATTAATTGCAATTAACCTTTAGAGAGCAGGCAATTTTCCATAGAAATTTAAAATTAGATATGGAAAATATGGAAATTTTTATTAATATGAAGTCTATACGGTAAATACAAACGGCCTGCTACAGTAAAACAAACGACTTTCTGAAAAAATGTTCCAATTCGTCTGAAACTTGTTTTTCGGGGGTTTCCAACGCGACGGTGCACCACAGGATTCGAAAAAACACTTTATTGTAAGGCAGTCATACATTTTGGCTTGTGCCCACCACCTTCGATTCTCTCGATTTTTTCGTTCGTTTTAAAATTACTAATCTAAATATAACATAAACTAAAATTTGTTTAAAACATACACAGACCACTAAAATCGATTTCAAAAATTTTAATTTGGATAATTCAATTTCAATTCAATCTTGCTACGTCGTAATTTGTTTCTAATTATGATCAATTCTGGTCAACGTCACCCCTTTCATATTTCCTTCCCGTTGTCGTTCCTCAGGCAGGCATACATTTGTACTTATGATGTGGTTTCTATTTTGAATGATATTCAAAATAATGTGTATGTGGAAACCACATTATTGAAACGTAAAACATTCAAACCTCTCAAACACTCTATAAATAACCAAAACTATGCAATCAAAATTACATAACATGACAAAACCACCAAAATTATTTCCTCTTACAAAGGTAGATAAAGGATATGAACTAAAATTACAATCGAACTCTCTTAATAATTTATCATCACTCTACGAACAAATCAGGCAGTAAGAAGCAAGCTAAAGTTGTCTTGTTGGCTATCGAAGAAACAACGTTGTTGTCCAGCCAGGTAACAAAACAGTAAATGTGTGTGAGCGTGGTGGTGGCCATGTGCATGTACAATTAACTGAATGTGGTGAATGTGTGCCCAATGCCCTCTTTTTTCATCCTTAGACCATTTCAAAATAACTTTACTACACAATAAACTGCTGCATAGTCTCCATAGATGGGGGTGAGTGGGTGACAGCATGTGTAGCTGCTGCCAATGGCTACTGATTATTGTTGCTTTATTTTTGTTTGCGTTGTTGTAGTTATTCTCCTGCTGTTTACCTCTGTCTGATTCTCACACGCTATAACCACATTAGTTATTAACTTTTTTTCGGTTTGGCTTGTGTGGTCGAAAGAAAGTAACGAGAAAAACGAAACGTTATTTTTTGTTGTTTTATTTTTTGCTCTACAAAACAACTAAATTGTTTTCAAGGGTTGAGGAATTGAGGCACACACACACACGAATACATGCACATAAATATGTACACAAGCACGTTAATGGATGAATGTGGTAGTGGTCGAAGTATATGAAGCAAATTGATGGTGGGACAATTGTATCGAACACTATATTTTAAAGAACATTGTTGACATTAATGTTTATGTATGTATGCATGTATATATTTGTTTATGTGTAGGTATGATAGTTCCTGACGTATGTGAGCATTTGATAAAAAAAAACTACCATATAAAAAAAATGAATTTGTCAATTTTTTTTTGTTTTTTTGTTTTTTTTTTGTATTTCCACCTTACTCTTCAGTATTAAATTCTCTCTTCCTGCTGCTGTTTCCTGCATATAATTTTTAGTTTACGTTATCCATTGTTTCCTCGCTGAGTTAGTTTTCTTGTGGTTGTTGTAGCTATTATTATTGCTGGTGTGTATAAGTGTTGCTGCATTTATTGAGTCGAAGGATATAACTTCCATTAGCTTTTTTCCGCTAAATTATAGAGTGTCCAAGGACTTAAAACATGTTCACTCCTTTTGCGTGAATAAAATATTTGCTTGCCCACTGGCCATGCCTCTGCTTTTTATTTATTGTTTTTTCTATTTTGTCATTGTTATATCGTTGTTTGCTATTTTCTCTTACTCTTCCACGCTTGTTCTATATCTCTCACTTTCATGTTCTTTATGTGCATTCACTTTGGGAAATGTGCCCAAGCAATTGGAAAATCATTTCAAATAATGACATGCGAATAAAATTATTTTGTAATTGGTTGTTGTTGGCATTTAAGTCATTTTGTGCTTAATGTCGTTTTCAAGCTAAAGATTTGAAATACCATCTTTTAATTCTTATATTTTTCTTTTTAAGAAACGTATTATTGTAATATACGTGTGACCACGATTTGGTTTTTTTTAATAATTTAATTTAATTTTTCCCCCCAGAGGGACCCAGTAAATCATAATGTCAAATTATATTTACTGAGGATTCAACAAATTTCAAATTAGAACAGACTACTCAAAAAATTACTTAAGAAATACCTACTTGATTAAATGAATTATTAATTTATTTTTGTTAATATTTAATATCTAGAAGTTTTAATCGTGGCCTAATTATGTTATCTGGAATAAATCTAAATAGCATGCCACTTCTATGCTCATACTGCGTTAATGATGACACAATAATTGAAATCAATTGATTTAGAAACCACTTAAAGATGCACACACACACACTCATGAGGAAACCGTGTATTTTTTAATGCACAAACAAAAGTAATGGTAATATTTAAATGAAATTAATGATTTATGTTTGAAATTTCGAAAAATGCATCAGTAGAATAAGATTTGCTGGAAATTTCGTTCTCGTAAGGGCAAAAAACGACGTCCAGGTAGATTAAAATGTCTCAATTTGTGTTTAAAATTCTCATTTGCAAATACATTGCTTTGAATTTGGAGCAGAAACTAAGAGCGTTCTCTAGTCCTTAGACGGCCAAGATAATTCGGTTAAAGTATCCTCAAAGGACCCATATATAAAAACATAGGAAACAGTATATTTCTTTTACAGATATCGCATATGAGCCTTGCTTTCCGGTCCGGTTTTGATGGGCAGAGGTAACATCGTCGTCTTGGTTTTTTTTTGCTGGATGATGTACTGGCCTCATCTCGATCATCTCCAATGGTATCTCTAATCACTTGTTGTTGTAACGAGTTGAGACAAATTAATTTGCGTCGTTTGATATGTTCGTAGGTTAATTCTGATAATAATCGTGTTAGAAAATGTTTTCTTTCTTGTCGTACAGGTTCGCCTAATTTATTATTCACAACTCTCCATATAATAGATGCAGCTACTCCCGCCACATTGATGAGATTCATAAAATAGGCAAATGACCACCGGTTTGTTTTCCGCTGTACAGAATATGTGTGACATAATTGTTCGAGGACATCAACCCCACCCTTTGTTCTATTGTAAAATAAATTTATTTCGGCTTTTCCGCCCGCTTCTTCTAACTCTGGCCGTATGATGCAATGTTGACTAAAACAATACGATTTTATTTCGTTTAGGAAGATGCGACAAAAGTGTCAAAAGTGGGGTTGAAAACCAAAAAGATTTGAATCAGTTTGACGTTGACTTTTTCCAAAAATTTGCTTGGAAGAAACTTTTTATTTTTTCGTACTGTTCCCACACAAGTAAGTTTATTCGATCGTAATTGTTGTGCAAGTTCGTAACTTGTGAAAAAACTATCAAATGTAATGTTACGATTGGAATTGTAGTATGGTAGGCACAGCTGACTGACTGTTTCAGTTGCAATACCAACACGACGCGTTGAGCCAGATCTTTCACGACCCAAATATGGGATTGCATTCAACGGATACCAATTTTCAGAATCGCAAGCCCAAAATATTTTGAGTCCATATTTGTCTGGTTTACTGCTTGAAAGCACAACGCCCATGAAACGGAACTAGTTGCTCATCAATTGTGATGTTTTCTCCAGGCGAATATGCTCGTTTCAAATTTGCTACAACGATATCAAATACGTAGCGTTTTGGAGCAAGTTTGTCTTTGGAACGGCGCACACTTTTCGTTTCCTTATCATCAAAGCGTATAAAGCGTAAAATTTCATTGAAACGCTCATTGTCGCTTTGAAAGGTGCCAATCCACGAAGAGTACCCCAAAATTCTTCAGAATTTCTTTTACTCGATCTGTCGATCCCAGCAGCACTGAGCAGACCAATAAACACTTATTTCAATATCATCGACTGCGTGGAAATGTGTCTTTTTTTTCCTTTTCTTTTATATTTGTATAGCGAACCACTATATCAATGACCCTTTTATCGATGATCATATGAAAGCAGTCGCTGTGTGTATCCAAATGTTGGCCTGGCAATAAATTGACTTTTTTAAGATTGGTTCGTGTAATGCACGTAGTGTTTCGCAAAAATGATACCGGTACTGCCTGCCATTCTGTTCCATCACGACTTACATAAACATTCTGCTGTTCATCATCTTCCACTGCTGCTATTGGTTCTTCTTCTTCTTCGTTTTCATCACTACTTTGTGGTTCATAATCGCTAAAATTATCAAATTCACTGTCCGTTGCATCATCAATGGGCTCCTCTTCATCTGCATAGTCTCCATTCATATTATCATCATCGGTTGAAATCATTGCCGCTAAAAGGTCTCGATCGGATAACCTTCCCAAAACAGCTTGTGGATCCATTGTGCGAAAGCACTAACTGCAACATATATATATGTTGCGTACAATCAATACTCTATTAGAAAAAAACGGCCATTACAAACCGCAAAAAAAACAAAACGCAGAATATTCAAACTAAATTTTTATTTTGAATTCGCTTTCATTGAAAATAATACACCCAAATTGACTTTTAATATAAAACTTAAAAGCGCACGTCTCACTTTCAGAATCTGTCAAAATTTACTAAGCATGAATACATTGCCGTTATGCATATACCGTTTCATATATGTTTCATGTATAATACCACAGAGGACCCATTTGCCCGTTTGTGCTCAGCTTTGAAACAAAGCTAAACAAAGCTCTACGGAGCGGCGCCATCTAATGGTTGATACCCAAAACACTTTTTTATATGAGAACATAAAGTTCATAAAAAAAGTCTCAATACCTCTCAAACATTTGAAATTTAATTTTAACAATGTTTTTCAAAAAAACCATAAAGGACCCATCTGCCGGTTGAGGGTTAATTTAGCTCTTGGAGAATCGTGTTCGGTGAACGATAACTATTAAAAGGAGAGAAAGAGTTTAATCCATACAAAACAGTTAACGAAAGAGAAAACAAACTGAATACTATTGAGGAGGCAAGAGTTTTTGTGAACTCTGAATACTCTCTCTCAAATATCGAACATATTTTTCAAATGTAACTTATGAAATTTCCGTTGAAAAGTTGTAAAGTGGCATGTTAAATATTTAATCCTTACGAAGTTTTCTGTTTCATTTAATTTATACGCGTAGCTACAATGTAAACAGTAGTTGTTACTGTAACTAATTAAAGTCCAAATTAATTAGCATTAAAAATTATCTTTATTCGTGATCAAATAAAAAAAAAAAAATTAGAAGAAAAGTTGCTGAATAAATACAAAATTTTCCTGTAGCATAAGTAAATATTTGTTAAACTTACATATGAAAATAATAAATTGGTATTGTTATAAACTTATGGATTCATGCCATAAGAAAGAATAGTTGTTTATAATTTTGTTTGCTACAAAATTACAAACATAAAACAAAAATATTTCAAGAAAATATATCAGAATTAAAAACAAATTACAATCCGACACTTTTCATATAGTATATGCAATTGTAACAATTACAAATGTTACATATACTATAAATGAGTGTATGCGACGGAATAGTGATAGCGAAGTGGTTGTGGTTAGTTATTCTTTTGTTATATACATACACACGTTATATATTTGCTCAGGAGAATATATTTCAAAGAAGCGAACAATTGACAGCAAACGGATGGACGAATTGCAGATGAAAGCACTGAGAATAGATAAACCCAACTTTCAAACAACCAACTCCACAACGTCCACTTGTTTTACCTTTTCCTTACATTTGTGCATGCACCAAATTTTCATCATTAACTATTACGATGATTGTGATAATGGTGGTTGTTGTTGTTCTTGCTTTCGAAGTAAATATGTGTGTACCTACGCGCATATTTAATACAAAAGAAAAAAGGGCAACCACCACTAGTGACCATCATCAGACAAACTCTTCTATGTGGATGTATGTCGAATTGTATCAAATTATATCGGAATACATACAACATAGCTATCCTAATGGTTTTAACATTTTTTATGTTTAACAATTTTTATTTCTTCATTTATTTATTACGTTAAGTATTTGTTGGTTTGGTTTTATAATGTTTCTATGGTAATTTGGTACGAATATAAAGGATAAAGTTTTAGCTAGCTGTGGTAAAATACTACACTTGTACTTTTGTTAGTCGAACAAGTCGAGTAGTCAAGTTGGTTTGATTAATATTTGAAAATTCAATTAATTACCAATGATTGCTTTGCTTGAGGATAAAGTTGTATTTTCTGTCGTTTGAATATTAAATTCTCTTGTTATGCAAATGAGAGAATGGGGGCAAACTTATTTCATTTATTAAAAATATGCTTTTCTTCCATATAATAGTGGTGGTGCTTCTAATATGTATATTGAAAAAATGAAGTACGATTATAAATCGAAACAAAGATAATTCTTAAACAGGTGTCTCAACTTACATGCGTGTGTCTCACGGTCTATTAAATTTTCTTTGTAAAGCTACAATTATCTTTGACTATTTAATTTTTTAAACCACATACCATATAGTAGATATATTGAACTATAATTTGTATTGCACTGCTGACAGCTTCGTGTTTGACATAATTTTTGCTAGAAAATTTGCATAAAGATAAACTGAAATATCGTTTGTTAAGGATTGATATAGATTCCCCAATTAATTTTTCGTATTGAACATACTGTAGAAAAGAGTTACCCAAAACAGTAGTTTAAAATGAATGACAATAATTGAACTCGAATGCAAAAAAAAAAAAAAAAAATGTATGTCAATCATCTGAAAATTTGAATGCCTAGCTACTTCACTCAAATTGCAGAGCTTAAGATTTGAGATTCATTCAGAAGAGGGAATTTTGAACTCTTTTTAACCATTTACCCAACCAATTATATGAAATATTCGCCTTTGATGGGATCATAACTCAGTCATAGAAAGCAAGAACAAGTTTTAGTGGAAATCAGTAAAAGGGCAATGATAAAATGTTCCGACCCTGACTACAATTTATGTTTTTTGTAAATGCCCATAACTCCTGAACTATTAATCCAATTATATTTTAATATTCAGGAAAAACGTTGCAATTTGTGAGATCTTATGCAACATTAATAAAATTTCAGCATTCAATGGAAGTTATGCGCAAAAGTCAAAACATGCTCCAAACCTGACGACAGTCCCCTACATTTTAGTGTATGAATTTCCAGAAAATGACAAAACTATAAGTAACTCCTTCATTTGAGTATTAAAAACAATGCCTAGGTTGGTTCGGAATGAAATGCTTGCTTTATCAACAGATAGTTTTTTTTTTATATCAGTACCTGGATATTTCCATTGGCATAAAATTTTGCTTGCAGTTTTATCTTTATAAAATTAATTGAAAATAATAACTTTTAATCTATATGCATTTGTTTTATTTTTTTTTTTTTTTGATTAATCATTAATATGTAGACCAACATTGATGGTTCTATAGTAATTATTCCCCCATTGCACACAATTATTATTGTGACAAATCAATTGTCCTTTCATTAAATCTCTCCATAACTCACCCCTGTTGCGGTGACTTTTAACCTATAATTTTAACTCCTATTATAATTGTTTTAAAATTGCACATATTATTGACGAAAAAATATTCGAAAGAGTCCGTCCTTGCAACTAAATTGCAATGTACATATATGTGTACATATCCATATACATTTTTTTTGTTTTTTAAACTATCTTTATCCATCCAACATTTGACGTTTAAGTTAGCAAATGGACGTCACTGTTACTATTTAGGTATGTACACCTACCTACCTGCCTACTACCTTCCAATTTACATAGTTGCATATTATATATAATGTTGATTTTAAAAATTTTCCACAATTTGTTAAATTTCTCAAACATTTAAGTTACAGTTATTATAAATTATTAAAAAAAAATTCGTATTTCTCAACAACAATAATAGTTGTGATGATGATGATACCTACTAGTGATATTCGTCTATATACCTGCCATCATCACTTGTATACTTTGAATCTAAGTACTATTCTATTCATAAGTTAAAATATGCATAATGTGAAAATATCAGCTGATATTGACATAGCTAAGCTAAATGCTTGCATTTAAGAGCCTACCTTTCATACCGCCACCCCCCTCTGTCTCATCAACAATTTAAAAAAGACCAATATTATAAGTGGAGCGCATCAAAAATTCAAAAATTGCAACGTCAACGTAATGTCCTTTTGTACAATTAGAAATTCTCTTCATAATTTGATTACGATGGGCACCGATGTGTGTACATGAGAGGCGCACACCACATTTTTTTCTATATATCTACACCAGTGAGTAAAACTTACAAAAAATAAAAAATAATAAAAATAATTCCAAAAAGGGGTTTGTCTACAAATATAAAAGAAAAATAAAACGTTTTTTGTCAATATTAAATGCAACTTTATTCAATATACATATCTATGCTTTACTACATACGTTCATCCTTCCTTCCGTTCTATAAAGTGTTTTGTTGTGGCATTTTTTAACTGTCCAGCGTAATTATTTCGGTTGCGTTGGTACCCAGTTCAGTTCTATAATTTCCCCTTCAGTCAATTTCAACGTATGTTCTATTGTCTAATATACGAAGAATTTTTAATGATCTCACTATCTATTTGTTAGATTCTTATTGGTCATTGGGCACTTGCAGTGCTGTGGTATGTCCTTTTTTTCGTGTTCACCTCCTATAATTGTCAATGTTGAAATTATCCTTTTCGTGCGGCGCTCTTATGTCGATCAAATCTAGCTATCGCTGGTTGACGTTGTAGCCGCCGTTGTCAGGTGGAGTTTTGAATGTGCTGCTTACCTGTGATTGGTCGATTTCCGGTTGCATTTTTGCTATTATTAAGGACGTCCGTTACTATTTCATTTTTACAATAAATTGTACACAAAATATTAAAAACCTACATTTTTACATACATTCATTTTCCTAATAAATAAAGCCATTTCGCTGCGCATATTATTAGTTATTTTAGAAATTTCGTTAAGAACACAACAAATAGCTTTAAAAGCTAAATTTAAAATAAAAATAACAATAGATTCAGTAGTTAGTAGTCAGTGTCAAGTCAGTCTAGTAAAACTAGTTTGAAATTCTGGTGATAAACTCTATCAATAATAATAAATAACAAATTTTTAAGAAGAGTTCTTGCATATTTTTATACTAATTTGAAGTGTGCGTGTAATATTTTCCTCTCTAAAACTTAAACGAAATTTATACTGAAACGAAAACTTTTGGTGCTTGTTAAACAAACTGAAAAAAATATACTGTGATCATCCTTTTATAAAAGGTTTTTTGTTTTTAAATATAAAAGGTAAAAATTTTAACTAATATATATTTATTTATGGTTATAATTGAAATATCATTAGTATGAAATTTAAATGACTAATTAAAATTAGAAAAAGTTTAAGAAGACGAAAAAATTTGTATTCATTCAACTAGTTTTTAATTCGCGAAATTTTGGATTGTTTTTTTTTTTTTGCCTTTTTGCTAATAATATATTCACTAAATAATTAAAGAATTCAATTTTACAATCTGAAAAATGTAATTTCGATTTTATATTTTTTTTTTTTTTTTTTATATATTTGAAAAATACTTCTTTCGTACTTAAACCGATTAGGAATGAATTTTTTTTTTCTCTTTTTCATAGTAAATTTTTGACTTGATTCTATTTACTTTTTAAATTGTATTTAAATTTTGGATTTTTGATAATATCGTATCATTTCGGGTACCATGTTTCTCGGGAAGAAAAATGTGACAATTCCAAGGTGTATTCTTTGGAACACCAAAATGTTTCTTTGTGTTTTCCGAGAGTGTATATTAGAGCGGGGTGGATTTAAAAAAAAAAAATTCAAACATTTTGGACAATATAGTGTATGTCATTAGTCGATCAGACAGCGCTGTCAAAAGTTATAGGATTGCCAGATGCTTCCACTTTAAATGGCCTACCCTGTATAAATACCTCTTCCGACTTCCCCGAATAGCATTTTAAAAATGAGTAAAAACACAATATCCACTCAAAGAAAAAGTTTTAGGATAAAATTTTTGTTTATAATTTAGAATGAATAGTAAGATACCACCAACGGTTACTTAAACTAAAGGTATATCAACCCATTATCGAAGAATCATCGAAATCGTTGAGATAACTTCATAATTTTTTATGTGGCGGCTATTGAGATCCCACTAATCACTTTTAGCCAATTGAGAAAATTTTAGATCGTCTAGGTTATCAAGGGCAGCCTGTTGCAAAAAAGCAACGACCGGTACACTTGGAATATTTCAAACGGTATAATCAATCAGATAGTCTTTAGTATGGCATTTTGGTATTTTAGTAACACGAATATGATTGTTAAAAAGAATAAAAAAATACTTCAATAACCCTATGAGCCATTTTAAAAAATGTATTTTTTTTAGACCCTTTTTTAACATACAAATATGCAGGTGTAAAATTGTAAAAATAAAAAATAAAATTACAAGAAAAATTGTGAAGCCAAGAGTTCAAATTATTATTTAAATAAATACTTAAATAGAATACTAATAGTTTTGTCTATTTTAAAAATGCTTGAAGTTGGTGTTGCGAAAACGCAACGGCAATCGAAAATGGGGTAACTATTTGTTAAAAAAAAAATCGTTCCATACAAAAAATTCGTTTAATTAATCCCGTTTACAAGCTATAAAGTTTAAAAAAACGTTTTTCTTGAAACGTTTTTGTGTTATGCAATTTCATTTAAATCGGAACATTCTTTTTTATTTTTCTTTTTATTTATTTATTTGTAATGTGATTGCTATAATTTCATATTTGTAAACGATCGTCTGATCTGCTAGTTTTAGGAACTTTTCGACATTCTTGCAACATTGTTCATTCAAAGCCTATGAATTTTAATAATAATAAATTTTTTTCATTTTACAATTATAGAGAATGAATTCTTGTTTTTGTTTTTATAATGATTTTTATACCATTAACATTTTTAAAAATTTACCATGAAAAGCGTTAATTGATTAAAAAGAAACGTTAGTTATTTTCGGTGCCCCTTAAAATAAATAAGTATTCATATTTTTAAAAATCCTCTTTAACCTTCAGGCACGAAAATCAGCCGCTTAAAATAAAAATCTGAAAATCGCACGTACAGTTTATCGCCAAACCATTAGGAACACCACACATTTCCTTTAATTTTGTTTGTAAATGCAGTGAGTTTTAACGGTTTTAAAAAGATGTTGCCAAACTTTTTTCTCGGGAAATGCTTTCTAATGACTCAGACAATTTTTACTTCCATTGTACTATATCCTGTGTTCCCTTATGCTTACTCTGATCTGGCAGAAAGCGGGGCGGACACTAAGAAAGTGGTCTGCCGTCTCTTCACATTTTTCCTCCAAACCACAGGGAACACAAAAAGCTCCAGCTCCCAGGCCAATCATATTCAAATGTTTGGCTCAAGAGAAGTGACCTGTGTATAGTCCCACCAGCTGCCTACAGCTCTTTCTGTTAAGTGATAACAGAAAGTCTGTTAGACGCTTCGAGATAACAGGTAACATGGTCTTTCTCTGTCTAAAGCCCCTCAGGTCCTCCCATTTACGATTATGGGCCAGGTCTACCCACTCATTAATGGTGGTCTTGATGGCTGTCGACGACAAAGAGAGTACAGGTTCTGGGCCCAGGAAACCAGTTTCTGAACCCTTTCTGGCCAGAAGGTCAGCCGATTGATTTCCTGAAATTCCTGAGGGTCCAGGAACCCATATAAACAGCAGGCTGTTGTGTTTTCCAACACAATCAAGCCTGGATTTACAATGCATAATCAGTTTAGACGTGGTTAGAGTATTAAGCAAGGATTTAAACGCAGCCAGACTATCACTAAATACACAAATACTCCTTTCTCTCCAACTATTATCAATAACATGGTCCATTGCCTTGATGATTGCAAAAATTTCTGCTTGAAAAACAGAAGCATACAATCCAAGGGAAAAGTGAAGGTGCACTCCATCATTTTCAATAAAGACCCCAGAACCCCAACCGAATTCTGTTCTGGAGCCGGCAGTGAAAATACGCTTTCAATCAACTCCCGGCCCAGGTCCCGGCAAAAGCCAAGTTTGGGCCTCTGGAATTTGTATTGTATAGCGCTGTTTTAAAACTGGAATTGTTAGCATTGAAAGAACTGTTGGGTCCATATCAGTATCTTCAACAATATCACCAATATCCCAGCAAGTGTCATACCAATACCCATTGCGTTTAAGCCTACAGATGGCTTTGACAGCATATCCTTTAGCGAAATATCAAGGGGTGGTAAGTTGAGCAATGCAACCAAGGATGGCCTTATAAAGCCATAAGACTTTATAAGGTGATAAACCCCATGTTTTGCCAAAAATAGCCTTACATTGACAAAAAGCTGCCAATGCCTTGGATACCTTTAGCTCAAAATGAGAACGCCAAAGAAGTTTGGTATCTAGAATGTCTCCTAGATATTTATCTTCTTGGGATAGCTGAATAGTGATTCCTCTGAGTACTGGTAAAATGAGACTATCTATTTTCCTTCTCCTGGTGAAAAGAAAAACACCAGTTTTAAGAGGGTTAACCGATAGCCCGTTTGAGCAACACCAAGAGTCAATCAAATTCAGAGCAGTTTGGGCTTTCCTACAAACATACCCGACTGATTGGCCCGTGATTAAGCAGGCAATGACATTGGTATAGGCCTGTGTGTAGATACCCGACTCAGGGAAACAAGCAGAGAGTCAACCAGCAGACACAACAGCAGTGGAGAGAGTATGCCCCCTTGGGGACATCCTCTATTCACGCCGCAAGTCACAGATTGACCATAATCAGCTTGAACCATCATAAGTCTATGTGACAGCATTGAGCGAATCCAGTTATCAAGAACCGGATCCACTCCATGCTGCATTACACATACCGTCAAAAGTCGCGTTGTCAAAAGCTCCCTCAATATCAACAAAAATACCAATAGTGTATTCTTTCCTGTTGAGGGCCCGCTCAATCCGACCTACCAGATTTTGCAGAGCCGTCTCACAAGATTTTCCACATTGTTAAGCATGCTGAAATGAAAAGAGAGGATGTAACAATAACGACTCACTACGGATGCGGTGTTCAACACAGCGCTCAAGACATTTTAGTAAGACATCATACTAATTGGAATTGGTCTAAAGCTTTTGGAATTGGTATAGTTGTCGTTTCCAATTTTTGGAATGAATACAACTTTTACCAACCTCCATTGTTGAGGTATGTGAGCGAAAGCCAAACTGGAAATGAAGATCTTCTTCAAAACCGGCAGCAATTGCACCATACACTCTTTCAGAGCAACTGGTAGTATACCATCCGGACCCTGCGATTTGAAACTGTCATAGGGAGCAACACTCTAGGTCCGCGAAGAGGGCACAATAGATCTTATAGGTCGCAGTGCAACATCCTCCAACAAATAGAAATAAGGAAGCAATAACAAACCTAATCGCATTTTCATTCGCCACTGTCCTGGCAACCCACCAGTTACGCTGCGAAACTGTCGAACTAACCCTCCCGCTTCTGGAAAAGTGGATGTTGAACAACAGAGACCTGATTGCCCGGAAAGTGAGATTCCAGCATTAAGCTGAACATTTCACTTTTTGATTCCGTGAAAGTGCCATCAGATTTTTTGAGTGAACACAGTCGGTTGGCTTGACCCTTTTTGAGGATTTTCGCCATTCTACCTTTTTCAGACATAGTTTCAATACCGCTGCAGAAATTACGAAAGGAAGCCCTTTTCGAAGCTTGAATTAGCTTTTTATACTCCTTCTGCTTTTGACGATATAGAGCCCAGTGCTCATCAAGATTAGTTTTGAGAGCCCTGTTGATAAGTTTTCTCGACTCAACTCGCAGGGCTTAGCAAGAGGTTACCGAGGGGGACAGGCACACTCGAAGCTGGTCTGAAGATCAAAGGTGAGATTTTCCACATGGACATTTTTAGGGCATGATTAGTCAAGTAATAATAAAGAAGTCTGAACTTTCTTTCTACCAAAAACCAAACCTATGTCTTTTGAAGTATTAAATAAAATATTAATAAATCAGTGTTAGCCTGGGCCATCTCTGATTTTTTTTTGTACCATAAGTGCATAAATATCTCTCAAATAATTCATATTTGTCAGTTGACTTCAGTAGCCCTACAACGTTCAGGGTGGACTTAAAGAGAAGACTCAAAAACTGTAGTTTCCTCTATTTTTTTTTTCTTACCATGAGCCTGTTCTTCCAGAAGCTGTTATTGTTTGAAAACTTGGTTGGCCTTAATTCTGTAAAGATAGCAGATTACAGTAACAAAGGTTTTTGGGCCAATAACACATTGTGGAAAGATTCAATGGTACGAATAAAATAAGGAGGAAATTACGTTTTTTGAGTCGTCTCTTTACGGCCAGATTCTTGGAAGCATGTATATGAAGTCAGCTGAAGGAGCAATTGTGTAGAAATATCTATGCACTAATAGAGCAAAAAAAAAATTTTTAAGTCAACGCGAATACTTTTTTTTTTAAAAAAAAAGTTAACCAAATTTCCGCAATAAGGATGAACTTTTCCATTATTACTTGACAATTAGGGCCCAAATTGTGCTCATATCATCATCAGGTTATGTCCAATATATGGGGCAGTGTTACTGTGTGTATCACAATTTCGTCACATGCTATTGTCTAATATATTGGGCAAATGTTTGAAAGGGTTAAAGTGATTATAAAATTTATACCAAATATAAAATACGAATCAACATCATAATTATAATTTTGTACATATTTGTGAAATACATTTTTAATCTCTGCTTCAATTGAAGTACTTTATATCTGATTTTGGTTTGAATATCATACTATATTTTGTGCCTGAACCTACACACTTGTCATGCATGCCATATCAATATTTAAACTCAATTGCCACCTGCCGTTGGCTTTAGCTCCTCATAATATAGGAAAAAATCTATACGAAAAAGCTACAGCGACAGTCAACAAATATCACCAACAATTGTTAATACGCTGCGAGCAATGAATAAACCATAAACGAAAAATACTTTCCGATTTAAAAATTTAAATGAATACAATTATTTTGTTTTCAGTTTTTAAATGCTGCCAATTTAATTGCACACACAAATATATGTGTATGTATGCATACATCTATAAAAAGAAAGAAAAAAAGTATTGAATGTGTAGGCCGGCGTTAGTTAAATAAAGTCTGACTGACTGACAGGCAGTAGGTACTCGTAGTTACAAAAAACCCACTTGATATTTTACTTTTGAGCTCAAAATTGAAACAAAAAATTAATACTCGTTTATTTAGCAGTTGAGTGTGATGATGTTGCTGTGAGTACATTTCATTTGATTGCTTTGCGAAAAAAAAAAAAAATAATAAAAAAAATAAGTACACACAAGATAAAACTTGCTAAAAAACAAAAACACAATGAAAATCTTTTATTTGAAAATTTTTCTGTACACTGAAATATTTACATTTATTTAAAAGTTGTCAAAACTATATATTTTGATTTTACCAACAACCAAACACGTGTTGCTGCTTGCTACGATTCATACTGCTAATTCTGTTTTTTTTGCTATTTTTTCGTATAAAAAATAAACATTTTATAAAACAAGACAAGTTGTCAAAAGCATATGACGACACGATTGCCTTTGTATATGTGAAAATGGCAAATGACTTTGTCTAAATATTTCTGCATAAATTTGTGTCTTGTACATTTGTATTAATTATCATATCAAAGACATCTTTTTTAATTATATTTTTGCAAAAATGTATATTGAAAAATTTGTTTTAAAATAGCCGCACCTAAAACCTTCATACTGTGTTGTATTCATATTTTACTAGTTTATTATTAAGTTTAAAATGTTGATGCAATCTTTAAAAATATATTAATGAAAATGACATTTTTTTTATTGTGCTTAAAAGTTTATAATAAATTGCCATGATATTTGTCAATTTCTTTTAAGCAGTTTGTGGTAAAGTGTAATTGATATTTTCTTTAAATTTCGAACTAACCATAAAATGCACGTGAAACTTCTGATTTCGTATTTACTTTAGTTTATATTTATATTTTAGCATATCATTTGCATTTCATGTATCGTAGTTTTCTGAACTATAGAATTTGATTTGTAGATTATAAATCACATTTTAAAAACAAGTTTGCTAAAAATCAAGTGAAACACAGAGGCTCTATAATTTTAACAAAGATTGATCACAGCTATTATAGAATATGACGTAACAGGAACAGATTCGCAGGCATATCTAGGTATAAATCCGATAAAAAAAATACTTTGAACCCAGAATTGTTAATTACGAAACAGCTATTCGTATTTAATCATAAACATTAATTTCGTTTCTGTTTTTTTATATATGGGACATTCTCTGTCTATGGGAAACTTCCCCCCTGTCCAAAATTGGTTAAGGTGTTTCTGGGCATGTTTGGGGTTAAATGAAAGCTTATTATCTCTAGTTTCGAATGCAACAAGGCCTTTTTTGATTTGGCATGATGGCGGACCAATATGGCGGCTTCAAGTCTACCCCCTCACCTTGAAAGAATAGTTTTATCAAGCATACGTTTACCCAACTCATCATAAATGAATAGATAAAGTCTTTTTTCATATATTTTTTTTCGTTGAATGTGAATCTAATATTATTTTTCACTGGAAATGTTACTTGTTGTCCCTTACCTCAAAAAAGGTATAAAAGGCTGTTTTTCAGGCCTCACGCTCACCCAAGTCTTCATAAAACGACGGGAAAAGCCTAATATTGTTTTCCACGGGAAATGTTACGTGTCGTCCCTAACCTCAAAAAATTAAAAATCCCAAAAAACTTTTTTCGTGTCTCTCGTATCAGGACGTTTTTGGAAGTTTTGTACAGTTTTTCCTATGACTATTAATTTGTAGGCGTAGTATTTTGTAAAGAAGTATTCAAAAACACCAAAAAAAAAAAGTCATGCTAAAAATTATTTTTCAAAAATAAAAATCCTGAGTAAATCACTAGTTACTTTTACTATAAATTTTTTTTAAATTATAATTGATTTTTATATGTATTCAATTACAATTTCAATTCACTATATGGCAATTGTCCCTAAGAATTAAATGCAAGAATGACTATTTAAATTCTTTATATTTTAATGTAAAGAACTCATCATTAAAAATTGATTTAAAGTAAATGCTTGTTTCATTATTTTGAGCATTGCGATTTTTCCATTTGGTAGATTTGAGTGAAAGACTGCATTATTTGTCAAATAATCTGTACTTTTAATGGATGTAAAGAATGCATTACTAATGGGAACACTAGTGTAACGTTTGCTTAAGAATTAAGTAAAATAATGAATTGCAGTCCAATTCTCTAAGAATTCATTGAAAATATGATTTATTTTTTACGTTATTTATTGGAATCTTTTTTGAAAATTTGAATAAAACTAATTTTTTTTGTTTGGAAAAACGAATGCACTCTTTTACTGTAATTTTTCAAAGAGTATTCTTCTTTGATTTTACTTTAAAGTAGTTTTTTATAAATCTTTAATTTCAGATTGAATGTTTCAATTTGGTTTAGGTACCTCCTATTTCTTTAAGATTCTTTATAATACAAATATTTTGCTAATTAATATCTATGATATTATACCAAGTATAGTTTTCTTGGCTTTATTATATATATATATATTGCTGCTTGTTCCTCACCACCTCTCTACAACACACAGAAACATCATAAACTTTACTTTGATGTTTCGTATTTAATTATAAAGTACTTGAATGAATAAACCAAATGTAAAATTGGATAAATCAAAAGCAAGCAATAATTGTTTTTTTTTTTTTTTTTTTTTTTTTGTGTTAGTGTTACTGTTTTATTTATTTTTGTTATACACATATATTCCACACAAATATAAGTCCTACCTCCTTCTGTGTTAGTTACAGTTGCTGTTTTTTTTTTTATATAAATAAATATTAATTGGTTTGAATTTTGGTTTTGAGTTTTCCATTTCCTTTGGAATATTTATTTTAAATATGCTTTTATTTGTCCAAGATCATTATGGGAAGATTGCTAGAATCTGTGGCTGTAGTATAAATAAAATTATTTTTAAATTGGGTTGAATTATTAATTTATAAGAAAAATTAAAGATTACAATAAATTATTTTTAGCTTTATTTGATTAGTTTTTTCTTTTTTTTTTTAATTTAGTTTTTAGTAAATGACTCTCGCTTATTTGTTGTATGTGAAGTATTCGGAATTTGTCCAAAATTCTTCAAAGTCAATAACAGCATTAAAACAACAACAACAACAAAAATGTGCGACAAGTTTTAACATAAACAAAAACAAGTTTCTTTTTATGGAATTTGTTTTTGTTTTTTGCGCGCGTTTAAAAGTCTCAGAATTAACAATAACAACATCAATATAAAATGCTCTCGTATTCCATTATTTCTTCATCTGCCAACTTTGTGAGTAAAGTAGTGAGCTCTGTTTGTAGGTTGTTGGCTGGTTGCCATTCCTCGTTTTTATGTGGTTGTCTTTGTAGCGGCTATAAGTAGTTTTCGTCAGTGCTTCGTCTCTGTTGTTATGCTGTCCAGTTTTCGTCAACACCTGCCGTCGCGTCACCGTGCATTTTCCACTTCATCTCTCGTTTAACGCGCAATCACAATGTAACACATTGAGAGTGAATGAATACACACTCACACATACATTGACAATAATAATGAATTGTGATTCAATTGAATCGAATTGGCGGCAAAATGCGATTGAATGCGATTTTGGGTTCGGTCGTTGTTGATATTTCATTATAGCTAACATTTTTAACACGTTGTATTTATATTATTGTTGTACGCTGAACTTTTTTAACTTTTTGTCATTCAGTCGGCTCTATTCTGCTGCCGTTGAGACAAGCTTTTGTTGTATACCATTTTGTAAATTATTTATTATTTTTTTTTTTTTTTGCAAAGAAAAGCGAAATATATTTCAGCATATAACAGATACTTACATAGGTAGATACATATATTTAAATAGTAATTAAATTAATATCGATTAAATTCTTTTATTTTATTTTTTTTATATTTTGCAGAAAAAATGAAGATAAAGCGTGAAAATAATGACGACGGTCCTCATACCGATAATAAGCGTAATCGTCGTAATGACGATCAAGTACGCATTTTGATTCCGAGCAATGTAAGTATAAGAATTCACAAAAATTAATCTTGATAACAACTAGATTCTAAATGACGCCTTTATGAAAGCTCTCAAGCAATTTCACATAAACGTTTTCATAAATTTAGCAGATTTTGTCAAGGATTTTTACTTAAAGTGAGAGAAATTCAACTAACAGTCTGAACATAAAGAAAAGAGAGCGGCAGAGAGAGAACCATATGTTTCAAATTAAATTCATCAAAGAAACTTTTCAATTTTTTTTTTCTTTTTTTTTGCCTAAAATTCTAAACTACCAAGAGAGAGCAGCCACTTTTAATATATTTTATTGTTTTCATTCGAACAAACAATATGTGCATGACAATATCTAGCTTAACGCGCTTCCAGAAGTTTGTAAAATTTTTTGAAAAAGAAAAAAATCATACCGAAGTTAATTTATATCATATGAAAAAAAAGGATTGTTTCTCTTCTTTTCTCTTAAATAAAAAGGTACTGAGAAGCTCACGGCGTACTTCGGTATTTTTTAAACCAAAAGTTAATTAGTTTACAGATTATAAAAAATTTTACAGTTCTTGGTGTTTCAATTGCATTCTCTATGTTTTTCATTTTTGTCGTCAATCGTTTGTTGCCTTGATTTTGTGTTTTGCACGCTTGCTATAGCGTGCCCAGCACTGTTTAAACTATAAAACTGTTATATACATTTCCAGAGAATGTGTATGTGAAACTGTTCCTTTTTATATTGAAATGTTACGTAATTGAGAACGACCCGAACAACTAAAGTAAGTTTGGGTAGGTAGGACTGCTTTTTGCAACTTAAACTTTGAGCGGAAAAATAATTAAATAAGATTATAAATTTATAACAAAAACTCATTAAATGCGTAATTAAAGTACATATATTTGCTTCTTCATTTAAATTATTAAACATTTAAAAAAAACTTTATAGTAGTATAACCTCGAAAAATACGAGTTGCATGTAATTTTGTCCGAACTATTTTTACCGAAGTACCGATGTATAGTAAGCAGAATCCGATATGAATTATAATATTGGTGAAATAACTTAAATTAAAAAATTCGCAAAAATTCATAAAAATTTTTTAACGTTTACGTTAGTGAATGTTCATGTTATCGAACGTTGACTGTAATTATAAAAAATACCAAAACAAGCAACTGAAATAGATCAGTCCAACAAACCCACACTCTCATTATATTAGATTTTCATTTGAATAATATTTAATTGATTTTATTTTATTCTTATTTCATATATAGATTGCTGGCGCTGTTATTGGCAAAGGAGGACAGCATATTCAAAAAATGCGCACTCAGGTATAAAACGCAATTTAATTATTTAATTGTTTAAGAAATATATAATAGTTTTTAAGTCTTCTTTTTCTTTGTCATTTGTTTTGAAACTCCACAACTTTTACCTCCCTATTTTTATTCATATTTCCCATATCTCTACGTTATATTTTATGAACTATTCTTTCCTATAGAGAGAACTCGTTTTGAAGTCGTTCCCATTCTGAGAAAAAAATTCTGGATATTTATAGAAATACTTTTTTATTTCCAATCGAATACGCCGCTCAATAGCTGTTGCAAAAAGTTTGCAATATAATTTTAAATGCTCAGTGCAACTTTCTCGGAACTTCATACACTTCCTTTCCTCCCGTTGTAAATGCATAGAGCTGTTTTACACAACCTGGAGATTTACACAGAATATTCCTTATACCTAAAAATTTCAATAGATTATGTACTTTAGTGGCTACCATCACTTAAAGATTTTTGGTTTTTGAAAAAATTCACGCTTTTAATAACCTAATATATAAAACTATTAATAATAAAATACAGCATATTTATAAGAGTAACTTATATATTTTGTTTGGTTATAGCTCGACTATTTCGCCATTATTCTTTCAAAAATAAAAATCGTTTCAATCACAAAAGTACAACAAATTATAATATGCCGAAATCTAATTTTCAAGTCTCTCCTTAAGTTTTATATTCGTATATTTAAATTTAGTCCATAAGTCTTTTCATCACAGTCTTTTCTTAAGCTTTATTTAATTATTAGAAGCTTTATTTACCACACATACTATTAATAATAATACTCTTTTCTATAGTAATACAATTTAATAAAAAAAACAAAAAACAAAAATATGCCATTGCAATTAACCTTTTAACTAAATGAAATATTTTCTCTCTCTCTTCTCTTGCCCAATTCTCTTTCGTTTTATGAACCGTAATGAATCGAATCGATTACTGAATACCATACTCAAAATCGCAAAACGTTAAAAAAAAACGTTATTGTTGTGGTGCGTGACCGACCAAATCGCCCGCCTGTTACCGCCTGCCTGGTCTGAAAATGAAACTGCCCTGAATTGAAAACTGCTACTGGTCTGGTCTCTGAATACGATAATAAAACTGTATGTTCAACGGCACGCCCAACAAATGTAATGTAATTATATAAAATGCCCATGCGCCCGCCCGCCCACCTGTGCTCAACTGATTGATGGCCCACGCGCCCGCCTGTGCCACACCTGTTCGATCGCTCGTTTGTTTACTCGTTCGTTCGTCCACCAACTCAACTGGCCCCGGGGGCACTGATCACAACTTATTCGATCTGAATTGATTGATCTGAACGCAACAACCAACCACCAACACCAAAAAAAAAAAAAAATTGATTTAATACAAAAAAAAATATATATATAAATAAAAAACCAACGATGCCTCATTTTACTGAATGTGCATTAATAAAATTTATTATTGAATGTGAAAATATATCAATAATTAATTTAAATATTTCATAATTTATTTAATGCTTTTTTGGCACTGATATTAATATATACAAAAACGACATGACTACGCCCGTGTATCTATTGCTGTGAATACATGAACAAAACACAAAAAAAAAAAAACAAAAAAAAAAAATCAAAAATAATGTAATGTTAAATAATAACAAACAAAAATACGCCTAAAACCATGCCATGTTTTTCAACTGCGTACCAAAATCAATCAAAATGAATATAATTGAAAATGCCATGACAACATATGATCAATGTAATTTAATTTATAATTGGTCATTTAATACACAAACATGCAATTCACGTATTTAAAAACTAATTTGAATTGTATGTGTATTGTTGTTAACGATTTGTCCAACATCGACCAACCACCACCACCAACCAACCAACCAACCACCATCAAACAACACCACCATTTAAACCATGAATGAATAAAAATGTGCAGTATAAAGCCACTGTGTCTGTCGACGATTCTCAAGGCCCCGAACGGTAAACACAATTCCTTTAATAAGTTTATCTACTTTTAAAAAATTAAAATAAAACTCATTTATTATTGCCATTTTATAAGTTATTATAAATTAGAACTACATAATATTTATGTTTAACTTTTTTAGTTTTGTTCCCTATAACATGAAAAAAGAAGAAAAATATCTAAATTATTTCTTTTTTAAATTTTGCATCCTAAATGTTTTCTTCTTCTTTATAATCAAAAATTAAGATATGCACTTCATGAAAAAAGGCAAACAAAATATAGAAAATCATTTGTAAATATTTTGTTGTAAAAATTACATACTCGTACCAACTCTCATCTCTCTTATTCTCAATTGTTTTTTTTTTTTTGTTCTGTTTGAAGAAAACATTGACAAGCGTCCATGAATACAATTTAAACAATCTTTTTTTAATGCACTCTATTTGCATTTATAAAGTTTGAAATAATTAAACCATCGAAATTATTCACCAATAATTTTATATCTTTGAATTTGAGATGTTTTGCCAACTTTTCCATTTTATGATCTTGTAATGCATAACAATACAAATATAAACGTAATGGTTTTCATTTCTTTAGTATTTCACTCGAGTAATACATTTATTTTACATAAATGTAGTTCGAAAATACTTGATATTGTAATTATTTTCTGAACTAATCGCTATTTTAATTTCACTTAATATAATTTTTTCATTCGTTAGAATTTAGTGCGGAATGCATTTATTCTGATTAAAATATCTCTTTTAAAGAATGAAGCATTGAATTCATATCAATGGCTATCTTGTCTATCTCAAAGACCAATTTGATGAATGTATGTTTTTTTTTCCTCAATTGACACCATTCATCAAAATTTGTAAAAAGAGACATGTGTCTTTTCCTTATTACTAGCAAGAATGCATTTTATTTAAATGATTGGAATTAGAGAATAGAAAGAGAGCTCACACACTCAGGTATGAACTTTTCTCGTCCCTTAAAGAATGCATTAATTTCAATTTGAGAATGCGTTAAATATGTGAACAAAATTTTTTTTCAATGATAAATCGCTTCCTTGTCCATACTTTTAAAGATACCTTAATTCACGCTCTTCATTCAAAATCAAGGAATGATTTCATTAAATATGCATATAAATAAATTTCGATTGAATCATGATGTGATATTGAATTCATTCTAATGACCATTTGCTTCCTGTTTTTAGGCAGCATAAGGTCTCTAAAATAAATAAAAGCATTACACTTGTATGCAATGTAATGCAATAAATATTAATCCCTTTTATATAAAGTTTAAAGTCGTTCAATCTTTAAATTACTTCAATAATTAAAAACTAAAAAAAAAAAAAGATTAACAACCAAATATTTGTTGTGCGTTCTGTATGTAATTTATTTAACTGTCCTCTTGTCTTACTCTTCCCACAAAACAACGAACAGTTGGTTACAGGATTCACATCATATCTCATCAACAATTCAATCAAACTAATTTTTTTTTCGACTTAATAACATGAAGCCAAACAAAATAACAAACTACAAACAAACATAATCGTAATCAATAATATACATACCATACTTTTAAGATTACTAACCAAAAAACCCCAAATTTGATGTTGTAATTATTAGAGATTGAGTTAAATATATTAAAAGTATAAATGTCTTGTCTTGCCTTTGTAGTTATATTAGTAATATAAAAACATAAATACTTACATATGTGGAAACATATATGTATATGTGACTGTGAGATTTTTAATACTTTTTACTATGACCACTACCATCATAAAATCACTTACATTCAGTTTATATTAGAATTGACCACCCAAAGTCATCACCAACTACATATTCGTACAATAAATACATTTTCAAATTTTTTCTTTTGTGTATACTTGGTGGCAATTCTTTTGCTTTGTAACGATTCAGTATGGATCGTATTTAGATATAAAAATAAAACAAAATAAAAATTGATTTGAATGCAAGCAGTTTACCACCCAAAAAACCAACAACAAAAAAAAAAAAAAAAAAGGAAGGAAAACACCCACCACCACGACCACCCACATGTCTCTTAAATGAGCAGTAATTTATTTTTTTGATGGTGGTAATTTAATAAAATAAAATTTGTTCTTTCTTTTTTTACTTTCAAATATTTGCAAACACATACACAGTACCATTTTAATATCATCGGATTTAGAGTCGACGCTGCAAATTATTACGGAAATGTTAAAATATTTTGAAGAGGTATGTATGGATGTTTCCTTTTGCTTTGATTTAATTATATTAACTCTATTATTGATTTTTTCTTTTGTTTTCCTTATCTATAGCGTGACGATGAAATTGATGTACGTTTGCTTATCCATCAGAGTCTTGCCGGTTGCGTTATTGGCAAAGGTGGTCAAAAAATCAAGGAGATTCGCGATGTAAGTACATAATTTTTAATTTGTTTATTGTTTTAAATTTTAAATGTTTAAGCTGTGATAAGGGCTACAGAAGAGGTAGGCAGTTGCAAAAATTTAGTAAAAATATTTAATATATCTGAAATGTTTTGATGGAAGCTGCGTGACCAAAAAGTGGAATTCTATATTCTATTAGCTTTATATTTACAGTGTGACTAATATGTTTTCATGCAAAAACAAAGTAGCAGTTAAATTTTATTAAAGGAAATCTTTAACCCATTTCACCACTCAAAAAAGTTATACAAAATTTTTTACCCCGAGGAAATGTGACCAACTATGCAACAAAGTATACTGCTAACTTAATTTGATAAAACCCCAGCACCAAATTTTTCAATATCGAGTTTTTGGTAGATTTTGATAACGCGTTTCCACTTTCATCTGTACCAAAATTTTGAATTCTTACACTCAAAATTTATCATCTAGGTATTCTTTTAGTTTAAATTAAAAATTCTGGAAATAGACTCAAAATATATAAAAAATATTTTTTACTTCTTTGTAAAATCAAGGCACCAATACATACTGGTACAGTTAATAATTAGCAATAAACGAGCGATGATCAATCAAATAGTATAAAACATTGTTTTGGAAGTTATTATCGTATAAGTTAAAAACAGTAAAATTTAGCAAACATGTATTTTTGCAAAATTTTCCCTATTTTACCATACGTTTTTTTTTTCTTTAAGTTTGCTCAGCTGTAATTTGAGAAATATGTATAGAGCCCAATTTAGTCAAAATTCCCAGCTCAAAGATATTTTTCTTTTTAAATCAGCTATATAATTATTTTTGTTACAATATTTCCTATTTTTATTCATTGCTGCACATCTGCGAGACATATACTTTATGTGCTTGGAGTATGTGCCCATGGGTTGCCATTCCCCATTTTTATTTTGACTTTATCGCAGCTCAACATTGATTTGGGAGTGATAATCACCCAACCTACGTTTCAGGGCCGAGAAGTGGGTTTCAGGGATAATAATAGTGATACCCTATGCTAATCAGTCAACTTTTCTTTTGTTTCAAGTTTTTTTCCTGTCTAAATATTCCACAAGGTGGCATTTTCCACTATGAGTTATAAATAACACCAAAAACTATATATTTCTACCAAAAATTTTTAAAAAACTAATTGAATTTGAAAAAACATATTTCGCTGTATCAATTTTATTCAACGAAAATTAACAAGAATCATCTGAATCGTCTTCGTTGTCCATTTCAATATCTCCTGTAGTTGTTGGATTGTATTTGTCCTTTGAAGAAATTTGACGATAGGTTAGGTTAGGTTGGAGTGGCTGTCGAGAGGCACACTTAGGCCTGAACGGTTCATTGTGATGCCACATAGTTGGACCTACAGTTTAACGCCGATTCCGAACGGCAGTGTGGCAATTTTTTATCGCCTTGGTGGTTTTGCCATTACCAACCAATGTGTGTACTTGTACACTATCTTATAATTTTCATACACTTCATATTGATAGTGAATATAAGAAAGTTATGAAAATTAACCACCAGACGAAGACGGGAATCGAACCCGAACCTCCCAGATGAAAATCTAGTGCACTACCCACTAAACTATCGAGGTCGTCAAAAAATTTGACGATGCAATTAAGGCTTTGTTATGAGATATTTATAGAAATCAACGCATGGATATTTCAAGTTACATTTGACGATCGGAATCACCTTCAATGTTTCCACTTCTATCAAAAGTATACTTGCAACGTATTGCCATTTTTCTCCTTGACGTTTTACATTGCTATTGATAAATTTAATTTCGAAGCGTTTAAATATTAAGTTTTATATCTATTTTTAGTATAGTATAAACGCGGTATTTTGGTAAAAAAAAAGAAATGGTATGCAGTTTTGGAGTCTAAAAAACAGCATACCGCCACGAAAATCTGGATAGATATTAGCGGTAGTGATGAAGCATTTGTGTTTTCAGAGTCGGCATTTCTATTTATTTCATAAAAGAGATAAAAAAAAAACTATGAACAAACTTATTTATCCAAACTAAAAAAAAAGTTTTTGAAAGAATTAATTCAACAAAATTCGTCTCATTGATCCACTTTTTGTCTAAGCAAAACTGTGATGACTACATTTGTTCATTAAGCCTGTTTATATATAACTTCAAAAAACTGTTTTCCATTTAATTACTGACCAATTGGCGTAAGCTTGGTCAAAACTGAAGCACAGTGCTGTAATAATAATTTCTTTAGACAAATAACATCCACTGAAGAAATGACGTATAGTATTAAAACGGTGTTTAACCTATAATTGTACTCCCAAAGTAAAGGGATTAACCAATATGATGATATGAATTCTCCAGTTGAGTCTATTTAAAATAAAAAAAAATAAAAAAAAAACCTTTTAATTAATTAAAATAAATTAAATATTTATAAACAGCGTTGTAAAGTACTTGAACTATTCCAAGTACAAGTAGCAATACCGATTCTCTCTCAGTGTTTATGTACCGCTCTTTAAAAAATTTCACTATTATTTTTTAAATTGTTTCAAAGCAGTTATTTATGCCTAAAAGTATGCATTACTTCAAAATTATGCAAAGAAAACTTCAGTACTTTTAAAAATTTGTTATCGTAATTCAATATTAAAAATTTTAATGCTTACAGTCGATTAGTCTAGTTTCAAACCCAGATAAGTCACTACTTTTACGAAGTGAAACAAAGTTGATTAGTCTAAAAAATCATACATATTTTTAAGTTCTGTTGATATATGTATATGTTTATATAAAGCTGGCAAATCATAACTGATGAGGCACAAATATCACTGATGAGGAGTCGTGGCGGATTCCGAAACGGGCATATGATTTGCCTGCTTTACATATAAACATTGATGCGACTTAGACAGTCACTTCGACAAAAAGGACGTTTCGTTATGCCTAATAAACAGCACTTTAAAATTTCCTATGAATTTGAAATTAAAAAAATTTTTTAAATTGAGTTCCTTCACGCAAAAGATTGATGCCATAAATGTTCACAAAAAAAAATCGAATTATCACTACCATTAATGTCATCATCACAGGTATCATCAGCAACACCATAGTTATTCTCCTGTATCACTGTATATATGACATGTTACTTCCATGGTATAATTCAGCGTCACATCCTTTAAAGTGTCATTTCCGTCCGGTTTTGCCTCTTGTTATAAATTTTCTCGTGTGTATTCAATAAATTTTGCAACAACAAACAACCAAACACCGCCCACATAGAAATATGAAAAAAGTTTCACATATCCATCTATATTTACCTCTCAATAACAGCAACAAGATATAAGAAAAAAAGAAAAGTCATGCTCAAGTGAGCGAGAGTCGCTCGCTATAGGGTATTTTTCATAAATTTCAGTAATAACATTGGGAATGCTTTTTGGAGTCATGGTAGCGTCTGTATGATTTAGGTGTAAGGTGGGGATGAGAGATTGTATGAAAAATTTGAAAATATTTGCATACCTTTATACATGAATGCAAACGTCAACAGCACACGAAGCAGACAAGTTTGTGACAACAAAATACATACATACATACATATATGTTATTGCTTATTTTCGTGCTTACATATATCTCTCTAGCTGGCTGACTGACTGTTTGATTGAATAAATAGATGGGCGGCTGGTGTGCTCCTTTAATGATATTATGTGCATTTTTTCTGTAGTTATTGTAAGCTGAATGCCCGCGCAGTATCATCATTTATTGCTGCTCTGTCACCTGCTAACTCATGCGTCGAACTTGTACTGGCTACTAGTGTTCAATGTCCAGTATATTTTTATTTGTTGTTTCTGTGGCTTATTTATGCTTTTTCGCCTCTTTACTTAGCTACTTTGATATTCATGCATATTCATCTGTGGTAGTTTTTCATTTAAAATGTTGTAGGTATTAGTGGTGGTAGTATACATTTTTCCGTGTTTTTCTTTTAATTGCTGTAATACAGTTTTTATTTTATTCTTTTTTTTCCACACGCGCCACACATTTGTGTGTCTATATTTATTCTGCGTTTCTATATTTTTTTATGAAAAATTTATTTTAATAATTAAATAATATTTATTTTATATTGCTACTCTATGTCGTTCTCGAGCTTTCCAATATTCATATTGAATTTCGCAGTTGTATGTATAATATTAACCGCGTATGTGTGCGTGCGAACGTGCGTCCCTTTGGTCATTGAAGCGTACAACTATCATCATAATGGGGGGTATATACATATATCGATTAATTTGCATTTGACAGGTGATGTTTTTGTTGATTTTTCCAAATATTATGTTCATTTTTATACTTGCATAACTAATATACGTAGGTATGTTTAACTTTGAATGTTTAACTGAACAAATAAACAATAAATATTACATATGTTAATAATATATAACAATTTCGGTAATAAATCTGTTGTTCTCCTTCCCCAATTTAAAATGAATGCATAATATTTATGATAGTTAAATATCAGAACTTTCTGTACCTATAATTTTTTCATCATAGTTTATGTATGTTTAATGCTCCAACAGTTTTAAATTCAATGGATATTTTTTTTTTTTTTTTTGTAAAAAAATATTGTGTGAGAGATTTCCCACCATTCGTTAAAAATCGCGATATTATTATTTAATCGCTTTTTATTCAAACCTTATGCAAATTTTAACTAAAATTTTATAATTTTTACATCCATGGAAAACAAAGGAGCTAATTCACACTACGCTCCTAGTAAAATATTTGTTTCAACTTTATTATTTGCGACAACTTTATGCCTCACTGTATTTGAAATTATAATTTCCAATTGCCAATTAAAAAACTAAAACAAAAGGAGGTGAATTGTTTATTTTTTGTGCAATAATTTCAAAAATTAGGTAATTAAAAACAAATTGGTAACTGTTAGTGTTATTCAATCAAATTGAATTTGTGATGATTGCATAAACACTATACATAAATAAAGTAGAAAATTACATTAAAAGCTACTGTAGCATAAGTATTCGTACCTATAGCAATTTTGAATCATTTTTTTTTTTTTTTTGTACGTTTTTAACCATGACGAATCAATGTATCCTAAACCAAACACCCTTGAGTGTTGGTTGTTTACTAATAATTGAGTTCCACATGTCGCGCATGTTCGCTCACTCGATTGACCAACAGCCCTCAGGCTCATCTAACTGACTGGTACTGGTGTTGCCTGAGTAGTATGATTTGCTTAAAAGGTAAGGATTGATATAGATAGGATAGCAATCTGTTAGTTGTGAAGATATTTTTTTTTAAAGTTATTTTGTAGTTGGCCGTACCGACCCAAAAATATATTTTGTTAATTGTATCTATACACACATGGAGTAACAACGCGAATGCTTTCTAATACATACATTACACATTATATTAGTAGTTTTATTTTGTATTCTTGTGTGTGTATCACGCAATTCATATATGAGTTTTTTTTCCTTTTAATAAAATACTTTGCCGTGCAATTATGGTCAGTAAAAATTAAGTTACAATTTCCATTCCTGTAAACTAATTGTGCGGTGTAATTATGGAGCTTAGTATGGCTGTTTGGTTTCTATGTACCTACTTTTTCTTTTTTATTTCAATGTTTTTCGTTGTCTATTTATTTATTTTTTTTATTTGATGACATTTTTTAAAGCATACATATGTAGGTACTTGTTTATAAGAGTACTGTTTTCCTTTTAGTTTTGAAAAATGTGCACTAGTTGTGATGAAGTTAATAGAGGGATTCTCTAAGTCTAGCATGGTGCAAAAATAGGAAAAAATTTTATTGTTACTTCGCTGCCTGGTTTGCAAATTTTACTATTCTTTCACTGTACAAATATCTGTAGTCATAACAACTCAACTCGAGTTTTGTCGAATTCGAGTTATTATTATAATTAAAATCTTCATATCCGATTTCATATTATATCAAAATTTTATGAATATCGGTTCACTGGTTTACGAGATATTAAAGGAAAAATAGCACAACTCAAATTGATTTCTATTAGCATTTAAATCTTTGAAGTGCTCTCCTGTAAAATTAAAAAACTGACTTATATACTAGACCTAGAAAATCCCCCTAAGGATTTGTAACATGGAAGAAAACTTGTTTTGAAACAGTGTATTTCTAATATGATTTAAATTATAAAATAAAGAAATATGTTTTAAATCCACAACGAAAGCCTTTAATTAATAGTTAACAGTTAGTGTAACTATTAATTAATAGTTACACAACAGTTGGGAAACCATAGAAATACAAACTTCGCTTTTCGATCAATTATTGTCAAACCTTGTAGTAGTTAGTGGTTTTCTGATTTTCCTATCCATACTCTTACTCTGTGACACAATTCTATCGGATTCAATACGAGTGTTATACGCAACATAAAATGCACATAACTACAACAAATAAATACAAGCCGTCGCAAACAAACAGTATTGTTTGTTATAGAGAGTGAGAGAGAGAGAGAGAGTGTGAGTGTGAAAAATTCGTAGAAAAGGTAAAAAGTTATAGGGAGGAAAACTTTTTTTTACGCATATTGGCAGCCGCATTCCATATTTGTTACTTTTTTCTCGTTTTAAAAATTTAACAAATGAACGTGTAGCAGCAGCAGCAGCAGCAAACCCTGAAGCGTAGTTATTGTCGTAATTCCAGAATTCCGTAATGTCTCTTACATGCATCGCTAAAGTACACATACACACATACGCATACACCCAGTAACGAACGGATAGAAATATGCACGTGGGTGCATACTATATGCAACCATGCATACCCTACACGAATGCTTAAATGCATTAGAATTTTATGTCACCAACAGCAGCAACCAAAAATGATGTAGAAAAAATGATACAAAATAGGGGAAACAATCATATGCTACCTACAAGAAAATCAACATCAGCGCTGTCGTTCTCGTTGTCGTCATCCATTATGATAGCGAGAAACGATGAAAATATCTATTGGGTGCTTGTAGGGAAACGTGTAAAAAATTGCTAATTTTTTGCATATGCTAACATGTACAGCTTCGGTCGATGAAATACTTAGAAGGTCGTACTATAAAGTAAAAAGTAACCCTTTTTTCTTCTTATAAAAATTTTTTTATTTTTCTTATCAATAATTAAAACTTTATTAAGAATGCAATAAATCCACTGTAAGAGCTTCGAAATTTCAAAAAAAAAAAAAAAATCCAAGGAAAAATGAATTAATTAAATTTTACTGTTCTAGCTACATAGGACATTGCCTGATCGGCAGACATGCCAGCAGATTGGGACTACCTTCAAATGACTTATGCAGAAGCTGCCTCCACTTTCTCTGTAACACATGTAGACTAAAATCTTTAGGTCAACCCTTCTACAGCAATCTTGCTGACCTCGAATCTGCTGACATCAGAGATTTTGATAAGTTTAATAAAACCACAAAATGGTTCAACTCTACTTAAGTTATTTAGCTTACTGTGAATCTGCTGGCATCAGGGATTCTACAGTTTAGAGAACCACAAAGCTCATTGTAAGATTAGGGAATTGTGGATAAGCCACGTGGTATTACAACGGGCCTTATTGGGCTAAGTAGGTCCCATTATCATAGGACAACCACTCTAACTCTAAAACATATTAACATTTTTAAAAGTGTTTTAATATTTCGTAACATTGTTTGCCTGATAAATTACATTTGTTTGTAAATAGCATCCCATAATCCCTTTGGTTATATCGAAACACTTGGTTTGCTTTATCTCTCCAAGATATTTTATTAGTCTTTAAGGTTCGAAAGAGAAGCTATTTTTGCTGCAACGAATTTTCTTCGATCGGTTTTATTTTGTGTTAAGTTCTTTGTTATTAATATTTCAACCTTTATGAGTCTTCTCCAGCCCTTAGATGATCTGCCGTTGCAGGTGTCAGCGGATGGCAATCTTGTCGATGTTGTTAGGATCCAGCTCAGGCATCTATTCATAATGGCTTGAGCGTGTTTATTAGAGGGGTCTGTATTCAATATTTCACATCCATAGAGCAATACTGACTTCATGTTTGAATTAAATATCTTCAGTTTTGTACGTTAAGAAAAGTATGATAATTTCCATCCATATTGGCCAAATATGGGCGGCTCAAAATATTTTCCATTGAGCTGCATGTTGATATCATGTACACAAAAGAGTATGGAAAAAATTTTGTTTTTTTTTAATTTCAAGTCGATGAAAAGTTGTCTATAGATACCACGAAAAAAAAATTTGGTCTAATTGAAAATAATTTAGTTCTCCCGCAAAAAGTCTAAAATTTATAACTTTCTAACATATACATATATTAAATTACAAAAAAAATACATTATTTTTCTAAAAATTTTACATAAAAAGTTTACATAAAATGCGGCAGGCCTAAATGTTGCATTATAGGGTATTTTGTTATCTCTTTTACTTCAGTTCATATAATATTACTAAGGGGCCGTTCATATATTACGGAACGCAATTTTTGACTAATCTCTATCTTGAATTTCTAAGTATGACAATCCTCCGAGCCATACATCATGAATTGCTAAATCGAATATTGTAAGCCAAAACTCTCAAATTTTGCTGTGGCTTCCATTGAAAATATTTGGTGGTGGCTTCAGCGTAAAGGGAAACGCTATAGAACACAGTACAATTTAACGATGGTCTTAATGTTGAAATTAAAACTTCCTGGAGAGAGATAAATGAATATTATTAGGGATCCCTAAAATCAGATATTTATTAAGAAATTTACAACACATTTCAGAAATTTATGCGTTGATGTCTTAACTAAAAACTAAATTTGATGCTTCTAAAAAAAGTTTATTATTAATTAATTAGTTAAAGTGCGCTATATTTTTGGCACACTAAATGCGAAAGTCTTTCGAATAAAATTTGATATTTTTGTTTTTTTGTATTATAGTGATTTTTATTTCTCAAACTTATATATGGTAGAATAAAATAGACTTTCACAATAAAAAAGACCCGATGAATTTCTCAAGATTTATGCCGAAGTTATTCAGCTTTGAACATAGTGAGTACTAAGTGCGCTATAATTTTGAACAGTACTTTATATCGATATCTTTTGAATCAGTTAATCAATTAAAAATCCGATTATACATGTTTGCCATCACAATACCTTTCATTTGGTATTAAGAACATATAATTTTTAAACTATAAAAAATTGGAAAAATAAAAAAAAAAATACAATATCTGACAAAATGAGTCATAAAAAAATTGTGCCCATGATTTTCGATTACAGCGGGAGAAAATTCATTTTATAAAGTAGTGTAATTTTGAAATCATCTGTATTCGATAGTATAAAATCGTGTTTACGTAACGTGGCTGTTGACCACCCCCAGCCTGCCTCTTCCCCAATGTAACACTTCGGAAAAAATCGTTGGATCCCCCTCCCCCTCTTGCGTTACGTAGTATGTGAACGGCCCCTAACATTTTTTTAAAATAATTATAGAAAATTATAATTTTTTATAAGAAAATTATAAACTTTAGACCCTTTGATTTTTTTCAATTAGAAATTTTTTTCTTTTGTTACACATGGGGGTCTGTAGAGACCACTTTTTATCGACCTGAAATTTCGAAGTGCTACAAAAAATTCCTTTTTTGATACACTCTAACACACACCTTATATTTAACCAGTTTTGTTTTTGGAAGAAAAATTCATTGTCACAATTGTTATTCTCATTGTTTTGGGCTCTGTTGCAGATCATTTAAAGTGGGCAGTTATTGCAAAGTTGGGTTTTAACCTCCCTCTCTCTCTATCTGTTTCTCTTATTTTTTCCCCACTAATTTAGTAAATTTCAAATATTCCAAGCTGTATTTCTCTTTTCCTTTCAGTTTCTACTACAAAGAAGAAGAATTAGAAGAATTTCTTTCAAATGAATTAAAGCTAAATTAAAATGTTTTCTAGCGAAAAATTTCGTTTCACAAACTCACAGCTGGATATATTTTGCGGTGTTAGTATTATAACTGTAACTGACGTATTTTGATATGGTTGCACTTGTTGATACACACATCCATAGATACATAAATACAAACAGTCATTCACATCAGCATGAATTATTTCACTTCAAACATTGCATAATATTTTGCTGACGCATGTAAAATATTTTGTTTAATAGTTTACTAAATTTTGACGTATTATGAGCTACAAGTTTTCCTTGTAGCTCATATCTTAACAATCTTAGGTTAAATTTGCTACCATATTTACTAACAAAAGAAATCCAAGCAAAATCAAAGTTTGATTTTAATAATGACAAGTATTTTGTTTCTCTTGAAGTTTATGAGATATAAAATTATTCTTAATTAAGAGACAATTCCATTTCAAACGCCAAGGGTTTGGGTTGATTAAACCCAAAACTTAACAATGTTTAATGATCTGAATATATTTGCTAGATAGTGTGTCCTCAACATACTATGAGGCGGTTAAAATTATATGGACTAAAATGCTGTTGCTTCTTTTAAATACTATATTTTTTCTTTGTTTTATAAAAACATATTTTAATTGTCCTTTCCCTTGTGCTGTTGCAATAGTTCGTCTAAAGTTTTGTGTACTCGGTAATTGTTTTTTTTTCCTTTTATTTTTCGTTCTCTATATTATTTTGTAAGTCCTTGCTTTTTTTTTTTGAAAAAAAGTATGCAAAGAAAAGTCTGTTCTGGCGCCCTCCATCTCTTTAACTAATTGTCCTTATTTTGATTGTACAATATGCACGTTATACTGCACGGAAAAATAACATTCCAAAATAGAGGACAAAAAAATATGTATGTGCTATTTTAAATTTCAAATTTAAGTAGCACTTCTACTTGTGGGTGTAGTTGTTTTCCCTCCTCCCTCACTCTCTGTTTTATTTAACTTAACAAATTTTGCATCATGAAAAGCTATAAAAAGTTTTGTTTTTTTATAAGATTTTTGTATTTTTTTTTAGTAAAGGCAAACAATTTTTGTGAAAATAACATTGCATACTTTTCTGCAACAAACCTTAATATTCGTTGTTGCCTATTCTGAGAGGAGCGGTGTTCACTGTTTATTGTCTTCGTCACCTTTTTGCTGATGCTTTTCACTACCGTTTCTTCATATTGATGCAAACATTTTTTCGCTAGTTTACTTAAAATGAGGTCAAAAGCATTTTGTTATGTGGATTTCTTTGTATTTCTCTGCGGGGTTTATATAACAAAGCTGTTCTAAAGCACAACATTTTTTGGATACCATTACTGACCATTAATAATGGGAAATCAAAAAGTAATAGCTCTGAAAAACTGTTTTAAGTTATTTTTTTTTCTTTTAAATCGGATAATATCTTCACAACACACAGGGCTCTTGAAAGTAACAAAAATTGGAAATTTTGATACCTTCAAGTGCCAGTGATCTCAAGATATCTGATTTGGAAAAGTAATTTTTTCTTTGTTCATCTGAATGACCAGGAATTTTTTTTTTTTTTTTTTTTTTGTTAGTTTTACAATTTATGGTTATCACACATATCGCACCCCTTATCGTTACAAAACGAAAATTATTCTGTCGAGTGACGTGGAGCCCAATTAAGAAGTGTGAACGAAATAAATTTTACATTTTAATTTTTGGAAAACATGTACAAGTAAGCCATGAAAAATGGAAAAAGTACCACGATTTGAATTTAGTAATGTTTGCTTGCTAAAAATTTATTTCAATTGTGAATTTTTATTGAATGGTACCGATATGGAAACTGAACAAGAAAAAGGCCAAAAAAGTAATTGCGCAGCCTTTAGAAAATCCGAACGCATCATATGCTGCCATAGCAAGAATGTCTGGAACATCAAGGGCAACGGCTCGCAACATTTCAAATCGGTTTGCTAAAACTTATAAAACTTCCGGCAGACCAGGATCTGGCGGTAAAAAAGGCTTCATGAACCTCCAATTGGTGCGCAAAGTGAATGCTCATTTGAAAAAAAATCCTAGCCTCTCCTTAAGTGATCTGCTGACCAAGAAGTATGGTGTGTCATTTTCATACATACGCAAAATCAAGGTCAGCTGTAATCTTAAATCATTTGTAAAGCAAAAATTAAAGCATCGCACTAATGAAGTCGGTTTGCATGCAAAATCTCGCGTTTGAAAACCGTATACCTTAATACTCGCCAATTTTAAAGGGTGTATTCTTATGGATGATGAAACCATAGTGAAAAGGAATTTTATACAACTTCCAGGGCGAACAAAAGAATGGAAAAATTTGGTGCAAAGTTCATGGTGTGGCAAGCAATCTGTACATGTGGAAAACTTACGCGCCCGCCCATTTGTAACAAATAAAACAGTGAACCGCGAGGTGTACATTAAATAGTACATACAGAAACGTTTGCTACTATAATACAAGCAGCACGAAACCCCTACAGTATTTTGGCCATATTAGGACCCGATTCACTACACTTTGGACACAAGTAGTATGAAAAAAAGATTGTTAATTTCATCAAAACAGAAACGAATCCTCCAAACTGTCGTGACCTTCGCCCTATTGTAAAATTCTGGGCCATTATAAAGCGAAATCTTCAAAAACATTATCGGCCAGCTAAGGGCATAAAGGATTTCAAAAAAAAATTGAAGACTGCCGCCAATAGAATAGGTGAAAGAGGTGTGCAAAATCTTATGAAGAGTGTTAAGGAAAAAGTTTACGGCTTTGCAGGAGTGGAAATACATGAAAATTTTAGTCGTTTTGCATCAGTTGTAATAAACAGGAGAAAATTTAAAACGTAAAATTTTTTACGTGCATGCACACTTCTTAGACAACAAAAAAGTAGAAGCTTAACTAAGTTCACTGTACTATGGTTAAGAAACCCGATTTGCCGTCATAAAATCAAATAATGAAGATAAAGCGCTAAACCTTCATATTTGTGGTTGTGATATAAACCAAAAATATACATTAAAAAATTGTAATCGGGAAATTGCCACGCCCACCTCTCATACAACCAAAAATTTGTGGATATATTAGGAACTATACATGGTGCGTTGATAAAATTTGAAATGAGGATGCAAGTTTTCAATACCAAATACCATGCAAAATTCTTGCAATAACTAGATTTCGCCTGCTGGGTAAACCCTTTTTCAACGACTTGAAAGATCTCTCCACAGTAGATTTCAACGAACTTATTAGGTTCTTAATCTTCTAACCCGCAAGGTTGAAATAATAATAAACACCTGAATTTTTGTTTCCAGTTAACATTGATGAAAGAAAAATGAATATGAAGTCCATTTTTTTGATTAGTTTTTGAGTTTAGCAGTTAGGTGAGAAAAACGAAAGGCTGCACTGAGGCGGCCTTGCGGGTTTATGCCAAAAAATAAAGATATATGTGGGCAATTCACAAGCTGTCTTATTTTTCATACAAAATTATACGAAATTATGATTATATGACGATATATGAGGAGACTTAGAAATTTTTTTTTTTTTAGATTTTTATAAAAAACTTATGTGCGCGATAATTTTTCGCCACAAAACAACACTTTTTACACATAAAAATTACTATAAACAATAATCGTGTGATCGCAAAAAGTGCAAACTGACCACAAATTGTGTGTTTATTCTTTCTTCAGGTCTGCCAATTAATAAAAAAAATAAATAAATTTGCACTTGTCCATTAATTAAAATAGAGTGAAAGCTGCCTCAGGGCGACCTTACGGGTTAGAGGGTTAAACAAAACAGAAATTAGCAAATCAGCATTTTTCATCTTAATTGATTCTGGAAAAATCTAGATTTCTTCAAAAGGTGCCAATTGGTGCAAGAAATGTAAACGACATATTATAATACACATTACGTTTAACTCCACTCGCTAATTCTATTTTGCGGAACACAAACACTATTATTAACTTCACTACAAAAACCCTTACTCTATAACTACAACAATCACAACAAGCTTTTGGTAGGGCAAGCAGGAGGTAATTTGGCACGCTTTTTATATTTAAGCCCATATGTGCCGAAGAAATGATGATTTGTGCAATAGTAATAATAACTAAAATAATAGTATTCTTTTCAGCACTATTCATTGGCCATTTTTTCGTTCTGTAGCTCTTTTCTCAAAATCGAACTCTTCATCGGCTTTCGGTCACGATTTGATTTTTTAGTTAGTGTACAGAAAATTTTAGAGACCTAGATCGAAAACTTGCAATCTTTTCTTTGAGTTTACTAATTCTGGAAGCAGTACTCTAAATATCACAACGTTTTTTGCTTTTCCTGTAACTTTTGAAAAATGCGATTTAAGGCTTTAGCAAATTAAGGCAGCGATATGTAATAACAACTTGACAGATGTCTAGCTGTCATAAACACAAAATGAATGCCAATTGCCACCTTACCCCACCTTGATTTAAAAAAAAATTATTTTTGTGAATTGCTCGAAAAGTTTTGAAAATCACAAATTCTTCCTGTTTACCGCTCCAAAAAAGTAATAGTTTTTGTTGGACAACTTCGTGAGCACGTCACACAAAGAGAGTTGCCAACAGTGCAGAAAAAAAAATTTATTTTTTCTTGATATTTATCTATACATTTATTAGTATAACTACAATTTTATTCCAGAAGATCCAGAAGTGCTACGATATCATATAATGTATCAATTTAAAGAGCTTGACGAGTAGGTTAGCCAAAAATTATCAGATTTAAAATCGGCTAAGCCAACTCCAAAATGTTAGCGTCGGAAGTTTTTCAAAATTCGCTCATTAAACAAAGCATTGAATTCATCGTTGAAAAAATCATTGCTTAAGCGGGAGTAAATAATAAATAAGAGAAAGAGAGAAGACATGAGTAACGGCATCTCTCAGAATCTAACGAATTATCTGCATACACAAATAACAAAACAAACTCCAACGAGTAGTTAGGTTCTTTTTTGTTATGTGTTTTTCATTAAGAGATTTCTTCCGCAAAAAAATTGCCCCAGTTACTGGGGCCTTACCGACTAGTATATCTTATTAGATGTGTAAATAACATTATCAAAAATTCGACCATTTAATTTTCGATTTTATGCCGTCAAATCTGATTTCTGGATCATACTGAACTGGTAATATCAAAGGAAAAAATTTTTTTTTATTTTAGCAATAAACCTCATTATGTTGTCCCGGTTGGACCTCCTAAGAATATTAAAAAGTATATAAGAAGTTAGCACTTTTAAATCATTTTATTACATAAGTATTTATAATAAAAGCCTACAATACCTTTTATATCTTTATTTTTGAATAAGCTATGGAAGGTAAAAATATAAAATTTTCTACTTATTACTTCTAAGTCTTCCCAAAAACATCAAACAGCTGCAGATATTTGAAACAAAAACAAAAAAAAAAAAAAAAAAAGAAGTGAAATCTAAAGGTTCAATGCATAAGGTCACCTGAAAAAAAAATCATTAAAAACAACAAAATTTAAACTAAAACTCGAAAAGAAGCATGGAGTAACTGAAGAAGGTGAATCAAAAAAAAAAAAATAAGTATTCATCCACAAAAAAGCAGATGGTTTCTTCTCAAAAATTTAAGCATTTCAAAACCAAAAAAAAAACATGTCTTACTAACGCCTGCACTTCGGGGATGTTGCATGTGTTGCGTGCTGCTCTTATTTTCTTACCTTCATATCTCCATCTTATATTCTTCATATTCATAGAGCAAAGTACTCGTATTATTATTATTTTTAGAGAAATCTTTATCCTTATGCAAGTTGTCTGTGTATTTTTTTTCTATCTGTTCTTTGACTTTGTTACTTTTCAATATATGCTGCTGTTCTGTGCTGCTTTGCTATGCTGCACATAGCAACCGAGAATCAACAGAGTTTCAACATTTTCTTGTGCCTCTGCCTGCTGTCGTCTGTCTAACGTACTCATTGTACTTACAATAGTGCGATAGTTTTATGTTGTCATGCTGCATTGAGTGTTTGCTCCTGCTTGCTTTAAGCCGCCCTAAGATTTATCTTTACCCGCCAGTTGATCATTCTTTCCTCAAAGCATATTTATTTTATTTCTAAGTATCTATTTTTGTTCCTGTGTCTGTTTTATATATATATGTGTATAATTCTTTTTTTTCGTTTGTGCATCCTTTTTGAAATCTGCTTGTATCCTTCTTAGCAGCTGCGTTTGATTTCGTTTCTTTTTTTTTTTTTTTTTTTTTTTATAAATGCAGCTCAATTTCATCTGTTGATTTCCATTCAAATTTTCACTATAATTGATATTCAGAATAATTAAATGTTCTTTAGAATAATTTATTTGTAATTTAGAAAAACTAATTTGTACTTGGAAAATTGCAAATTAAATTTAATGTAATAATGAAATATTCTGAAGTGCATTTCGAATACTCTGAAATCAATTGGGATAATCTGAAATCGAATTGAAATTTTCTAGAGTATGTTTGGTTATTCTGAAATTCAAATGAAATATTCTGAAGTACAATTGAAAAAGGTGTGGTACAGTGTTTCGCAAATTTCGCGCTGTTTATTTTAGAAAATTTGTATGCGTCTTTTAGTTTGAGACCACAATCTTGCTATAGCTTTCATATTCTTCTTTCTAAATCTGGTGGTTCCAAATAAAACATTCTTGTTTACCAGAAGTGATTCCCGTAAAATACGTAAAAATCTATTCGCATTCTTTATAAGAAAATAAATACATTTTTTCAACCAATTCTTAAAGAATCCTGATTCCAGCCAAGAATAATTTAAATCATTGTATTTATGTTATTCTTAATATATCATAATTTTACACTTTTTGGGCAAAATTGACCGGTTTAGATTGATTTTTCGGAGTTACTATGTTCAGCAAAATTGTAGCCAAGTAAAAGAGGAACATTTTCATTGTTTTCACTTAAACGAATTTCCTCACGGTATAAAAGAAATGGTACAAAACCTGCTGTGTCATGCGTTTAGTCTCAAATTCCTCATCCTGTATTAACTTTTTGCTGCTACAATACTCTGCAATATTGCAGCCCTATTTTAGAGAAACAGCTTTGCCGAAAACCCCAACATGAAATCGCTTGTGGTTAAGCGAATTAAACTATATGACCTCTATTGCAGACTTTGACCTTAAAAAATCGCTTATTTGACCTAAAGTAGCGAAACGCCGTGGGAGTATTATTAAGTAGGCCTAGTGCTATTGGAAATCGTTGAGAGATTTGGATTCATGAAAATCAACCTTCATTTTGTCGCATTGTGTATTTATCGTTCAATCTTTAAATCAATTCTCAAAGAATGTAAATTGAACTATTCTAATCGGATAATATTATACGAGCAATATTTATATATTGGTTTGTAATTACGTTCTCTAAAATGACTCTAACTATTTCTATGAAATTTACAATATAGGGGTTTACGGCGGCGAAAAATCGAGCTAGTGTCATTTCTGGGAAATGACACTAGATATCACCTCCTCAATAGCTCAGGGGCTAGAGCGTAGGTTTACCGCGCCGGAATACGTGGTTTCGAATCCTGGAATATGGTCAAATTTTTTTATTTTTTATTCTTTTACTTTTCAAAATTTATGTAGATAAGAATCGTCTCCGAGAAAAGACAAAAAACGCAGAGCAAAGCTCGGTCTCCCAGGTACTTTTTCTTCAAAAAAAACATTATTTGAATATTTAAATTTAGAGAGGGAGATTTTAGAGAAATCCAGGTTTTTAGAACTAAATTTATAATTTTTCATTCTTATATTGAATACTTATAATCATGAATGTTATATTCAGGTTCAATTCCCAATAAGGCCATCGTGTCTTATCTACCCTCTATCAGTTGCATTCATAACGGCAATCCCCTGTGTGTTGATTAGCTCAAAAATAAAACACATGGAGCTGTATCAAAGATCTGTTCAGCAACACTCCTGTACATCACAATCAATTGTGATTGCCTGTCTGCGTAATAATTTTGAAAATAGATAAAATTTAAACGATGTAAAACTGAAACACTAAACCCAACAAGAGCAACATGTGGCATGTAACCATTCCATGCCTCTCTTAATTTTGTCTTGTGCCGCATAGTTGCCTGCCTGCAACTTTTTATTTTTTTTTTCTTTTCTTTTTTCTTTTTTAAATGAAATCCTTCACAGTCAGAGACCAACTGCCTGCAATTGCAGCTGCCTTTTTTTTTTATCATTACACTTCTGTTGTTTGTTGCTTCGCTTTTCATTAATGCATTACAAAAGCAACATTAATTTCAATTGATGAATGTCTAACAGGTGCTAACAATACTATACAACGACAAAAATAACTATACGTACGTGTAGTATACATATAAAATATTGTATAAAAGCAAAAGCATCTGTTTCTTCGAATTTAATATGCACAGCCCCATCAACCGAACCAACAGCAGCAGCCGCCAGAAATCATCATCATTATGCTCATGAACACCACGGATATCCTTATCCTGTATTATTGTTGCATTGGTCCTTGATTGTCTCTTCAATATTATCATCCGTTTTGTTATTTGATTGTTCTTCAATGTTCCAATGGGTCATGCTGCTACTAATTATTTCTCAGTTTTGTGTTATGTACGTGTGTGTGTGTGTGTGCAAAGGAAAAGTAAGATGTACAACTTTTATTGCTATTATTATTGTAAGTAAAATAAATCCATGCAGTTGCTTTTGAAAATTTCTACCTCATACTTGGAAATTTTGTACTTTATAATATTAATAGAAATTTTATATGGATTTATTTATTCATATAAATTAGAATTTCCTTTTTCTAATTGTTTAGTATATTTTTGCTCGTGCTTGCCTGTCTGTCTGCTCTGTATTTATATTTAATCTCTCTTTATAGAATTGTTATTTCTGTTTTTGTAATTGATCCCAGCTTAATTTACCAGCGAATTGTTTCATATTTGCTGAATGTTATTTCTGAAGGATTGGTTGTTTTTATTGCTTCTTTTCTCCACCCCTTCATTCCCATCCTTCTGCCGCTTCTCATTCATATAATAGTTAAGTTGCATACAATCATTAAAAATGAATTATATATTTTAAATGAAGCACTCCAACTGTCGAGTACTACGACTATAAACATATTTGTACTTAGAAAATTACAAATTAAATTTGGAATATTCCGAAATCATTTTGAATTGAAGATTTCTGGAGTATATGTGGTTATTTGGAAATTCAAATGAAATATTCTGAAGTACTGTTGTAACACACCTTTGGCAGATTTATTTATTTCACGCGGTTTATTTTAAGAAGCTAAAGCTTTTTCCTCTCATCACTTTATTCTTTCTCGTTTCTAACGTTCGCCGCTTATTCATTCATTCAATATTCATGTTACAATCATTAAAATTGGATTATATCTTAAATGCAGCACACCAACTGTTGAGTACTACGACTATATAAGCATATTTCATATTCTTCCGCACTTCCGGTTGTTTTTTTTTTCTGTTTATTGCTTTGGCTGCTAACTTGATAGTTGGCTTCTTAGTTTGTTTCGCTTTATTTTATCCACTTACGAATTCAAATTGAGCTCCACTTATTTGCATTTTACTTGCAATGTTTTTTTTTCTGTTGATCTCATATGCTTATATTTATAAAAATGCTGCCGTTCTTTATTATTAAGTTATATACTGCTCCTCCAGTTCATGTTCCTGTTAAAACTGTTGCATATTCATCATTATTGCCGCATATACAACTTCGTTATTATATAAATTTTACTTTGCTTTCACCTCGATTTCCATACAACATTAATTTTTTTTATACATAAATGCTATATAGCTATAATTTTTAAATCCTATATAATATTTTCGCTGCCATTCAAAGAGGAAGTTTTGTTGATGTTTGCTATTTCTGCTGTTTTTTTTTTTATTTATATTATCCTTAAAGTTGTTTATTTTTTTTTATTATAATCTTTTTCGCGATGCGCATTTTTTAAGCAGGCTTCGTTTTTTTTTTTTTTTTTTCTTTATTTAAAACTCTCTTAAGGGGATATGCCTATCGCTCGAGTCGAAAAAAAAAACAAAAACTTTGAAATTGTTATAAAGAATTAACTCTTCCCTACCCAACAACGCAAATTTGATTTAAAAAAATATTAAGGGATAGCATTCTTCATTCGGAACAACTTTTGTTCTATGACTTTTTCAATATCTTAATTGCAAGTGTTAATATCTGAAATTACCTAGTGGACCAATATGGTTCATTGGGCAGTATCAAGTAAAATAGAAATGCATAACAATTTATTTAATCACATTGAGAAAAATAACTAAAAATTGAAATTTATACCAATTACTCAGTGTGAAATTTATAGAAACAATATCCTTCGGCTATATAGAAAATCAAAAACTTTATTTTATTTTTATGTGAAAAACGTATTTTTTCACATAAAAATAGCAATAACTTTTGACAGCTGGCGTTTTCTAATAGCGTTATATATGCGCATCGATACAGAAAGCTGCAATCTACGAAACCCATATAGTGGTTTGGATGTTGGACGCAAGATGGCGGCACTATTACCGTTCAAAGTGGTGGGGCCATACATGGCACCATGGGCAGGGAAGGGTTAATACGATATATCTAATTACACTGCCCTGCATGGGTTTTGCGAATAACCAGATTCCTAGTGTTTCCGAATGAATTTTTCATGCTTAATACGAATCTGGGATCAAAAACTTCCGATTACGTAACTTTTTCTTGAAAAAAGGGGTTGAAACCCCCTAAAAACAGCGTTTTCTGGCATTTTTGAAAAATTGTGAAGCTGCACCCTGACGTGCTACAAACTTTGTTTATTAAAAAAAAAATTAAAGCCAACACCATACCCTTTCAAATGAGCCCTAAACCAAATTGTTCGCATGCGCCTTTAGAGCAGGGGTCTTCAATTTCTGATATTTTAGCAGGTCAGACTACAGCTCCACAATTTTTAAAAAATGACCAAAAACGCTATTTTAGGGATTTCATCCCCTTTTTTCTCGAAAACGTGACGTGTTTTTGACCACAAATTTGTTGGTCAATTAACCTAAGAGGTTAATTGACCTGCAAGTTTGATTATGAGCTTCAACATTCCCTTTTTCCTGTAGTCGTTTGATAACAAATCATAAGTTCAAGTTGAAATTTGACGGGCCACATATAACTTAAGTGTTCAACTTATTACTGAAAACAGTTTGTTAACACAAGTTTACTTTGATGTTCAATTTTCTTATACAATTACATGAGTTTCATAAACTCTATTTCAGGTTATTCCACTTAGTAATAATTTAATTTTTTTTTTCAAAAAAATAGTGCAAACGATTTTCCGGAAAATGTTTGCACTTAGGTTTTTGATTTGACTTCCAATTAAAAAGCAAAAAAGTAATGACCTGAGGACGAAATTTCAAATGTGCGGCAACCAGCAAACGTGAAGAACACCTAGCAAAATCGAACACATTACTAGTAATATTTTATGCCAAATCAAACAGGTATTCTTCTTTTCAGTTCACATTTTGAGATTAACACCCTTAACCCTCTAACCCGGAAGATTGAAATAATAAAAAAAACAAACACCAGGATTTTTGTTTCTAGTTAATTTTAATAAAAGAAAAATGAATTTGAAATCCATTTTTTGACTAGTTTTTGAGTTAGGCGACCTTGCGGGTATATGCCAAAAAATAAAGATGTATTTGGACAATTCACAAGGTGCCGTACCCTCTCATTTGTCATAAATTCTCATTTCTCATTCAAAATTATACGGAATTATGATTATACGACAGGAGACTTAGAAATATATTTTTTTTAGATTATAAAAAACTTATCGTTTGCTTATTCTTTATTCAGGTCTGCCAATTATTTAAAGAAACAAATAAATTTGTACTTATCGGTTAATTAAAATAGATTGATGGCTGCCTCAGGGCGGTCTTACGGGTTAGAGGGTTAATGCCGCATTCGTCGTAACAGTTACAAACTTAAGACTTAATTATACGAACAAATTTAAGTAGTTGAACTTGATTTCCAACATTTAACGTTTCATTACAAAACATCCACTATTACAATTTCGTTGTGTAATTTTTCAAAATGAGCAAAATATTTTGAAGCTGTCTCTCTTATCTTACACCCAAATGGAACCAGCATTTTTAAGAATTCCCCTAAAACATGCCAGATCCATCAAAGGCCGTAAGATGATTCAGAGATTAGTTTGGCGTTCAGAAAAGATTCATTTTTGAGGATGCTTTAAAAAAAAAGTGGTTCATGTTTACCAGACGCTGGCACTTGAGGGCAACGGTATTAAACATGAAAGCCGATGTGCAGTAAGTGAAAAGGAGAAAATGGGGGTAAGGACATTGATCTGCGCCTCTCAATTTAGCAGACTCAATTGAAAATGTTAACGCAATTTTGAAGCTTGAGATAAGAGGAAAACATGCTAAAAGCATTGCTCAATCGAAACAACAGCTTATGTCAATATTGCAGAGTTTGCCGTAATCATAAGCCGAAAAATTAGTGTATGATAGCATATCAGAGTATTGGTGGGAGAAAACGTTTAAAAATAATATGGGCTTTTTTTGAAAATACAAATTCGAAAAAATCTTTATGCTGGAACTTAAAGCAGCTATTTTTTGAAATATGTATATATCAATGTTTTATGAAGTAGATTGTATCTATAAATTCGCAACCGGAATGATTAGGAATGGTATTCTTTCAATTGTATATCTTTTTAAGATTATAATAAATATGTTACTTATACAAATTATTTGGATCGATCGCCTGATCTGATTTTTCTATGACTTTTGTTATCCTTCTGGCATAATTGTCCATGAAAGCCTATTTATTTAAAAAATTAGTCCAAAAAATATAAATAGTCAAATTTTTGGTATATTTTTTTCCTAAATTAAAATATCCATTCAATGAAAAGTTATTTAAATTACATTATTTTTATCAAATTTCAAAGTATTGGGGATTTAAATGTAATGAAAAAACTTCCAAGAAATTGGTTTCTACTACGTTCAACACGTGATTCAGTTATTTTTAAACATGTTTCCGAACAACATTCTATTTATCCATCTGCACCATTCATCTTTCTTTACAATCTGATTGTATTTGGAGCAATCATTCATCATTTTTCTTCACTTTACATAAATTTGCACAAATAATTCTTAGGGCTTCCTGTTTATGTTGATGCATTCTATGATTTTAAATGTATATTAGCCTTATTCACGATAAATTGCAAATGGTCTTTGCAAATTTTTATTGCATATCGCATATATTTGTTGTTGTGATAGCACAAATATTTTGCATTTACAATGATGCAAGACTATTTGTACCAAATCGTGAATATGGCTATCGTTTTAGATTGCCATGGTAATTTCAAAACTTGTTTCCTTCTTTTATTTGTTATTACTCACTTAGTTATTGTCTAAACTTTCTTCAGCTGTTTCCAGTCGGTCTGGTCATTCTGAAATAATTCAACTTTAATATGTATGTATATTGAAATTGTTTTGTACAGAAATGGCACATATTTTTCAATTTACGCATTTCATTTTATTAAATTAAATAATTTCATTTGCCATTTTACTGTATTCTATTCGTTGGTTGGTCTGTCTGGTATTTGGTGTTTGGTGTTGAAAAGGACTGATCGGGAATGTGTAATATTTTGCAAGTGTAAATGAGTGTACTGTACTATTATGAGTACCTACTTGTTGTCACCACTTACTAGTGCATGATTGCATTACAGTTAGTGTGAAAATATATCAATGCTAACAATTTTATTAAATATGCTGTTGGCTTTGTACATTTTGGTTACCCATTTACATAATGTACATGTGAAAACATGCATAAGAGTATGTATGTGTGAATATATGTATATGTGTGTGTGTGTATGTATGTATAAATGTATGTTTGTTATGTCTATTGTAGTATGTAGAGGTATGAGTTTCTGCACTCTTCTGTTTTGATGTACAAGTACTTGATGTTCTGGCAATGGCACATGCTGGTTAAATGTTAAATTCGAATTTTGAATAGGATGCTGATTACATAATTGTGGTGTCTGGTATATTAGCCTATGAGGTATGTGCATGTTTGAAATACCCTGCAACTGCTGCTGCTTTAACTCTTTTGCCTTTTGTTGCCATTACCTTTGTCCTGCTGCTTTAATGCTTACCTGCCTACTGATATGATAGGGTTATTAGGGCGTATTTACCTGGTGTGTTGATGTTAATAAAATTATGAAAGCTTTTAACTTAAATTCATTCTCTATTACACATTTTTATTAAATTGTTACTCAATTTGTTCTTTTTAAATTATTACGTGAACGGATTCACGTAGCCGAAATTTTTTTTATTAAATTTTGATTTAAATTGTATTTTCAATATTTTATTTATAAATGCTTTAAAACATTGCTAATACATATATAAGTTCCATGTAAATTCGTGGGTAAGAACCTACGACGGACGTTGGACGAACTTTGCTAATTATGTAAAGGATATTTTAAAAGAAGTTCGTTACTTTTTGAAACAAATTAATTTTAGGTTGAAAATTAAAAGGTTTTCGTCCAAAGTTTCGCCATTTTTATTACTGATTACTCTTTCTTTATGATCTGAAGGCTATGGAAGGCCTATGATCCATTACATCACATCCAAACCTTTTTTATAATTGACGAAACCATGAGTTTTTTTTTGGCCTACAAGATAACATTGTCATCGATTTCCAGTAAGTATCAGTGACTTGAATGCGCAAAAAAAATTATGAATAAATATATTGATGTGTTTTCGATAACTCAGCCGCTACCTTTTTTCATTACCAATAAAAATCACTGATTTACATAAAAATAGTATTTCCGTCTATATAGTTACTGTTGACTTATTAGTTTAAAAATATACCTACAAAAATTTTTTTTTTATTTCATACGTATTAAAAATTCCATGATTCTCTATTTTGTTGATGTCCTTTTAATATTATGTACGTATGACTCAAAAACATATTGAGAGGAAGAAAAAATATCTTTAATAAAAATTCCAAATAACTTATAAGAAAGAAAAGAGTTCAATGTTTCTTGGTTTCTTTTTGCTGTTGCTATATTATATAAATACTAGCAAGTATTACTACTACCATTACATACATCTTGCTTATGTATGTATGTGTAGAAACTCGTTTCTACAAGTGTGTGTACACATCCTTTAATCTTGCCCATGACTAAGCTTTTACATAGTATAGTACAGAAGAAGAGCAAAGAATGTCTACTGTGAAACATGATTATGGCTATGTGTGCGTGCGGTAGCAGCTCTTTCGTTTGCATGCGTGTCTTTCACTATACATATGTTAAGACGTCTGTCCGAACGACATATAGACGACATTTTCTTGCTCGCTTGGCTGTCATGCCAATATGTGTTTTAGCCATGCCTTTGGGACTTAATATCCTGGCTTTTTTACTGTAGTTGAATTTTTGCTCGTTGTGTGTGTGTTAGTGTTGTACTAACTCTGAAGTAAATAGTAGAAGAAACGGGCAGCAATGTTAAAATGACGACGACAAACAACTGTAAAATGCGTGCTGCGTGATATTCCCTACTTCTGCTACTCTGGTTCTTGTTGTTTTTGTTATGATTGTGTTTGTGCTAACTCGGATTGGTCATACTTTTCTGCACCTTTGTTTTTTGTATAGTTTTTTTTATTTGAAACTATTTTTTTGAACTTATTGCATTCAATATTTATTAAGAAGAAAAATAAGTCTAAAGTAATAATAAGTTTCTAAGGCACAAGCATAGAGATATTGTTGTTGTCGTTTTATTTATTGTTGATGTTTTCATTCTTTTTGTGGAGCAAGAGCCAAAGTAAATCCCTTTTTCATAAATAGTTTAGGTTTTTATAGTTGTACTTGCAATTTTTTATGTTGCTTTGGAAATGGATGTGGAGGGTACGAGTATATCGAGACAAGCTCAATGAAACTATTTTCATTTCGAAATTCTTGTTGGTGCTATTTTTTTACGCTGCTCTTGTACTGCTTTAGATAAAACGAAAAAAAATGAATGCTAGTTGCTCTCAATTTATACTATAACACAGCATAATGTGCTCCCAAGTTGCTTGCTTTTATGCTTGTTGTTGTTGAGCATATATCCTGTTTCTGTGTTTGTATGTGTGAGTGTTATATGTGAGTTATGTGTTTTTTTTTGTAACAACTGCGCATGCGCTCCTTAATATACCGGTTCCGTTACTCACACTCACGCACTTTTGTGTTTTAACAGTCTCTCGCTCTATCTAACATACGTACGTAAATGCCTTCACACTAATGATTTGGATCCCCTTTATCCAAACTTCTCAACGTTTTGACGATGTATTTGTGATACAAACACAAACAATTGAGAGATTCTCCTCATCCGTTGTGTGAGCGTGTGAGAGGAGCATTTAATATGTACCGTTGTACATATATTTGTATTCATAACACATATGTATGTATGTATTAGTGTATATACTATTTTATTTAACAATGTATTTGTGCTATTTTTCGAAAACGCACACACACACAAATATATGGTTACTGACATAGTCATTGGGAATTTTTGAACCTAACTAGTTCATTATTAACATTGGTCGTGAACACAACGTTGCCTCGCATAATCAAATCCTTGCGATTGCCGTTTTTGAAAAGAAAAGTATCTAAAAGATGCTTGCTTGTGTGAAAAATTATACAAAAAAGTAATTAAAAAAAAAAAATTTGAAAAAAAAACAAAACTTTTAATTTGTTATAAAAAAATAACTTTTAATTTGTTATAAAAAAAAAACTTTTAATTTGTTAAAAAAAAAAAAAAACTTTTTAATTTGTTATAACAAAAAACATAATTTTTCATAAAAAACTTAAAATGAAGTTTTTATTATAATTTTATTGCACGTTGCTCGCTCCCTTATAATATATTTTTTCTTTTTGTGCGTGTTTTTATAAAGCTGTGTGTGTGCGTGCATAATTGTGAATGTGTATGTGTGTGTGCATATATTTAAAATTAATAATCCTATAGGTTTTTGTTTTTTTTTTTTTTTTTACTATTTTTGTATATGTTTTGTGTGTTTGTATGTATGTATATGCGATTTTCTATTGTAAATGAACTAAAATTTTTGTGACTCAACTTTTTTTGTATTTATTTTTTGTTGCTATTTGTCCTGTTCTTTCATTGTTGCTACATGTATATCGTCATTATTTTTATTTGTTGTTGCCGTTGTTGGTGCTACTGCTGGTCAAACATTATACGTGTACTCTCCACACTCTTCATATTAAAAATATAAATATAATACTAAAAATACTTAACACACACATACTCATATTCACACAAATGAAAAAAAAAAATTGTTAGTATTTTATGACTTAGAAATGATGCAATCATTTTGTCCACCATCACCAACACTACAACTATGTAATACCACACCTCCTTTTTTTCTTCTTCCTTTCTTTCGTTTTATTGTGTATTCACATACCTGTAATCTATTATCCAAAAAAAAAAAAAAAAAAAAAAAAAAAAAAAAAAATGGAAAAAATGACGAAAAAATTAACTCTTGAATTAAAATGATAATTAAAAGTGCAAATACATAAAAACGAGGAGAGCACGACGAGTATATAATGTTTGTGTTCTTGCTAGTGTGTGTATATGCACAATTTTATCGTAGTTTGATGCTTATCTATTCGTGTTTTAATATATGGACATACATATTCCCAAATTTTCCTGTTGCATCCTTCCTACTACTGTCTATTCCATGTAACTTTTATTGGCTTAATGGTGTTTTCAAACCTACTAGCCACTACTATTTTTCGTTTATTTTTAATATTTGGTTGAGTAATTATGATAATTAAAAAAATTTCGATTAACACAGTCCGAGAAAAAATTTATAACCTTTTTTTTGTCGAAAACCTGAGCTGATTGTAGGAAATTTTCAACTTGATATTCATTTAATTTTCTCTGTACAAATTTTGCGAGTAGTCGATATTGACATCACCTGCACGGTTCTGCATTTGATGTGCTTAATATTTTATTAATTTATTTTAAGTTTTTCACAAAATGTTATTAAACTTTATTATTCACTCTCTCTCTCTCTCTCTCTCGTATACATTTGAACTTCAAAGCCTTTTCTTTTTACTGATTTCTTCATGCATACACTTATAACAATGTTCTTCTTTCAGTAAAAACAAATGTTTAGTTTTATTTTACTTATTACATGACATCAGATAGTGAAAACTTTCCGTTATTTTCTCTATGCGAAAGAAAAACTGTTTGATTTTTATATTCGTTTTTTACTGCCATGAACAACATCACCTCAGAATCTCTAACGTTTTGAACTATTTAGTTGTAGAACTAACTCCAATAATCCTAACTAACTCTGCAAATCCTTATTCCGTACTGGGCTCGCATTTGCACTTACATATAACCTTATTATTTTTATAGCTTTGGGCTTGATTTACTTGAAATATTAAATTTCAACTTACCTTTTTGATACCTACTCTGTTTATATTTCTACATATTTTTCCCCCCTCATTCTTTATAAGATATTACCTAAATTTTTTTAACATAAGTGCATAGTAAAATTTTAGTTGCCTACTCGTTGCAAAACTTTGTTCGTTCTTCCTTTTCTTATTGGTTTTTTCCTTTTGAGTAGAGTTTTTGTGTTTTCGTTACTACTTTTTTCACCGGAAGTGATTTTTATTACAGTAGGAAGTCCTTATAGTTGGAATTTTTGTTTGTAAAGTTTGTTTGTTATTCGCCGTATTGTTTAAATATATGAAGTAACTGAACACTCACATTCACCCTCAATATTGTAAGATAAACAAAAGAATATTATTTTCAAATAAAAGAAGGAAAGAAAAGTATGAAATGCTTGTTTTTAGAAAATAATAAAATCCATGTGCAAACATGATCTGTGCAGTTAATCATCATGTAAATACATATGTATGTGCTGTGATGAGTGCGTGCTTTTGATATGCTCTTTGTTTTATTTGATAGTTTTTCGAATAACTAAACAATTCTTTTTCTTTGTCCATAGTATTATCACTGTAAATAAGGTTTTAATCTTTGATACGTACGGTTATTGATATAAATATAATGGCAATTCTCTGTGTGCAGCTTCTGATTAATATAGTAGCTATTATTAAACGAGCGCTCAAGGGCTAATGTTGGTGGTTCAAATTTAATTTAATTTTCATTTTAATTGTTGATGTTTAATTTCGTATTTTTGTGTTAAAATCACGCTGGAGTTGAAAACTGAGTTGAAGTCATCTTCAAAAGCTGGCGTGGTATGTAGACATTTCTAGTACGTAAATATGTACTGGCTATATGTTGTAGAAAGACGAACAACTATAACATGTTCCCCAAAGCTTCTATGAAATAGTGTGCTTCACTATTGTGTACAGTGGCTCAAAAAACTCTTCACGCAAAGGAACATTTTTAGGGTACGATAAATGTTCAAGAATGGCGTCACATCGAAAAGTAACTGCACAGAAAAGTTTCTACACATCTCGACGAACACAAGGGAAAAGCAATTTTTGAAATCACATAATATTTTCATGTGCCAAAATTTTCTCAAAAGACCCTATTTTTTTTTTTTTTCAAATTCTACAACTCTGTTATGGCCTTTACTAGTACAAACATACGAAAACAATTTGTTAAATCGGATAATTTGTATTGGTTTGGGCAAGATGTTCAAAGCTTGTAAGAAATTCGGAGAAAATGTATGAAAAGTATAAATTATGGTCGAAACTTCTAATTTTTGAATCTCTTGCGGCACCAGCACACAAATTTTTGTTGCATAGTGTTTGTACTTGTAAAGGTCAATAGCAATCAAAATAGAGCTTTGAAGGTTTAATATACATGTTTCCGAGATATGCAAAAATATTTTTCATTTTGATTTACAATACAAAATAGCATAATAATGGCAGTGGGAGAATCCAGAACGTCTTTTTATCGATAAGGTAAACGGTGTGCAGAATAGCAATGTCCAGACAAGCACCTACAGCAACATAAAAAATTGTTTATTTTATATGAATTGTTCCTTGGAAGACCCTGAGACTATTAAAAAATATTGACTTACAAATTTGGTATACATTTAAATTTTTTTTTTGTAAAAAAATTGATATTAAATTGTTTATAAAAATGTTATTTATTAAAATTATTAGGCTTTGAATAAACAATGATGTCAGAAGAATATCAAAAAGTTCATAGAACTATCAGATCGTGATCATTGTTCATTCAAAGCCTAATAATTTTAATAATTAATTAGCAATGTGAGCTGCCAAATATGGAAAAAATTTGCAAAAAAAATTTTCAAATTAAAAATACTAAAAATTTTTATTGTTTATTGATCGCAAAAATGTTTGGTTCTCCGATAGATTGTATATCTAAGAAGCAACAGTTAAATTTTCAAGTGGATAGGAATTGCCCGAGTTATGTTGCATACCAGTTTTGAAAAACATGGTTTTGAGATAATCGTGCTTAAAGTTTATCTTATTTATGTCAGAACACTTGGAGCTGTTATATATTTTAAAAATGGTTTCTACTCATAAATCGGACGCAAAATCTTTTTTAAGTAGTTAATACATGCTTTAAGAAAAAAAAAAATTGAGAAAAAATTTGCTGAGTGTCATGGCTCAGAAATGTAAAAAATCTGGTATTGACGAGGTTACCCTTACCTCATGTTCACTGTATCTGCAGAAACAAACTTCAACAACCAAATTCAGTTAGTGTCCTATTATTTACATAAGTCCTAAAAGAATGCAATACTTTATTGCTTTAAACTAAACTTGTTTGGTACAGCGCTGTGCATTTCCAATATGCACGCTTACAAACTCTTCGAATCCTTTTGATTCAATTGATTTTCTATGTTCCTTTGTTTTCTTTTACACATCGATTGTCAATTACAGATGGCATGTCAGGCACTTTACAATATACCCAGTGTAAAAAACTGATTTTCTCCTCTTATTTTCAATGTTTTTTTTTGTCTGTCAAATGCATATATACGAACAACGCAGAGTAAAGCAAATTTTGTGTGTGGTCTTTGTACATGTTTTTGCTTGTTAATATTTGTGTTAGTCCTTTGCGCCATTTTTTTCGCAGCATGTGTTTAACAAAGGCATTTTTAATGCATCGCCGTTGTCTCTTTGTCGCTATCACTTTTCCAGGTATACAGGTTTCAGAGTGCTTTTTAATTTTTAGTTTCTATGCCAATGAGAATTCCGAGAATATTTCAAGCTGTCTGTCTGCCTTGACATATTTGACTCTTTTGTGTATTTTAAAAATTTATTGCATTTTTTACATTTGATGGAGTTGTAAATGTTAAATAATTTTTATTTTTTCAGTCAGCAGATTTTCTGTATACTTTTATCACAGCTGCAATTTTTATTAAATACTTTTGATTTTATATCTAAAAATTAAATTTTAACTTTTCCCTTTTTATTTCTTGTTTCACAGAAAATCGGATGTCGTATTTTGAAAGTCTTCTCGAACGTGGCACCGCAGAGTACCGATCGTGTGGTACAGACTGTGGGAAAGCAAAGTCAAGTTATCGATGCTATACGTGAGGTTATCACACTGACGCGTGAGGTAAGCATAAACAAACATATTTACTCAACTCAAAAAGAAGTTTCATTGCCATTTAAAAATGCCTAGATAATGAACTGTAGTTTTCATTATAATTGAAAAATTCAATAGTAATGAAAGTTCATATTCATTGGAATTGATAGTGCGATGATCAGTGCATTACTACAGTAATGCATTATGCCCAGAGCTGATATTTAAATTATTATTATTTTTTTTTTAACTAATTTTTCGAACCGCTTTTTTCATTATTTCTCCAGACTCCAATCAAAGGACCCGTGCACAATTATGATCCCATAAACTTTGATCGCATGTATGCTGATGAATATGGCGGTTATGGTTCCGGTGGCGGCGGCGGTGGTGGCGGCGGCGGCGGTGGCGGCGGTGGAAACAACCGTCAGTCGCGTGGAGGTCGCGGCGGCGGTGGTGGTGGCGGCGGTGGAGGCTTTGGTGGCGATCGCGGTGGTGGCCGTAATGATCGTAGCCGTAGTGGTGGTCGACGTGGTGGCGGCGGCGGTGGTGGTGGTGATAACCCTTTCATCAATCCATGGGCTAACGATGATGGTTTCGGCGGCAACAACGGTGGCGGCGGTGGTTTCGGAGGTGGTAATTTCGGTGGTGGCGGCGGTGGTTTCGGTGGTGGCAATTTTGGCGGCAACGGAGGCGGTTTTGGTGGTAATGGTCCATCTGGAGGCAATTTCGGCGGCAATGGGGGCGGCGGCGGATTCGGTGGTCCCGGCAATCAAGGCAATATGGGCAATTTTGGTGGTGGCGGCGGCGGCGGTTTCGGCGGCAATCAAATGGGTGGACCTAATGGTGGTGGCGGCGGTTTCGGTGGTGGAATGAACCAAGGCGGTGGAGGTGGCGGCGGAGGTTTTGGCGGTGGTGGCGGTGGACCAAGTAATAATCTCGGCAACGGCATGGGTTCAGTTGGCGGAGGTGGCGGCGGTGGTGGCGGTGGCGGACCAAATAATAATGGCGGTGGACCGAATGGTGGTAATGGTGGCAATTTACCAAACGGACATGATCCCAAGAATAGTACACAAGTCACTATACCAAAGGACGTAAGTACATAAATGATGATTTTGTAATTCAGTTTTAAATTTTAATCATTTTTTTTTTTTTTGTCTTTTAGCTCGCTGGTGCTATCATTGGCAAGGGAGGCGGCCGCATTCGTCGCATACGTAACGAATCCGGTGCTTATATAACCATCGATGAGCCTCTGCCTGGATCAACCGATCGCATCATTACCATTTCCGGTAATCCAAAACAAATACAAATGGCGCAATATTTACTGCAACAGAGGTTGGTGTCAAATACCTCCTAAAAGTATGCTAAACATTTTATCATTTATATTAATACAAAACTCTCTCATGCTACGTTTATTTCACTATTAACCAACTAACTATACTAACTACATGTAAATACATAAAAACATACAAATTATGAACAAATAAACAGTGGTGGCTATTTTAAATATACATGAATACATAAATATAACTACATCAACTCATGCGTTACTTTTTTGTTTTATATTAAATGTGCTGCTTCATATTAACCAAAGAAAAAAATTATAAACTCAAAACTAAACTAAAACTTCTATTGCTCGCTCGCTCGTATTCGCTGTGTTCTATAAACTAACCCAATCTACCTTAAAAAAAAAAAAAATAAATAAAAAATAAATGAATACATTTTGTATGGAAGACTAGTGATTTTGTTGTTTGGTATTTATGATTAACAATAAATCCCTTGTCTTCTTACAATGTGTATTGTTGTCTTCATTAAACAACTACAAACGCTCTAATTTGAGGCTCAAATCATCATCAACAAAAACAACATCATGTAAAATAATAAATATATTGATATACCTAAATGTGCTAAAATAATATCTATGTGTAATAATAAATAATAACTGGGTCTCGGTACTTATGCTCCCTCCTCGTACAATATAAATGTGTGTCTAAAAAACTAAACTCAACTAATTAAAATTAATCTAACTGACTAATAAATACAATATATAACTTGATGCTTTTAAATTCACAAATAAACCAAAACTTTTCTCTTTTTGTTTTGCAGTGTGCATGAAAACAACGGCAGGCGAAACTTTTAAGCTCAGCATATTATACTTCGTAACAGCCGCAGCAAAAATTGTCAACAATGTCGCCTCTTCTGCAACATACATACACAAACACACCCCATACACATACATAACCGTATATACAAAATATGAATTATAATTAAAATTTATCTATATGTAAGATTTTTAAGAAATTCTTAGCTCTACTTTTTATTATTCATTCAATTGTTTATTGTCGTATCATAAAATATGTTTTGATTATTAAATTTTTATTTACATAATTATTACACAAACTCTTAATAAAATGAAACATTAAATAGAATATTGACAATTGAGAATACGAAAGTGTGGAAATCCTCATTTATGTTCAAATATCACCGCAAGCAAATTAAAAAAATAGAATAAAATTACAAATGGAAAAAGGCTTAGATTGAAATTTATAAATTTTTACCCACCAAGCAAAACAAACACCAACAATAATTTTTTTTTAAATATTATTGATTTATAATTTTTGAATTAAGCGAATTTTCATTTACCCAACACTCAATACACTAGCAGTAATAAAAAACACCATGTCTTGCAATTCGTTGCTGTATGAAATTGAAATTGTCAGCGTAATGAATTTCCCTACATTTTCATTTGAATCTCCTACAGTTCTTAAACGGATTACAGCATATGCTGGGAAATAGTCACTGAGTCACTTTTACAAAACAGTGGAAATGTATAATTTAAATATAGAGATTACAACTGGAAGGAAGCGTCCACTTTCATAATATTTTTGGAAATTGAGCAAGAAATTTAAAATTTATTTATTGTAGAAAAAAAAGAAGTTATTATCGACTAACAACAACCAACCAAGTAAACAAATCAACCATCAACAACAAACTGTTTTATTTGCCGAAACATGTGCTCTGTGCTTTTGTGTCGTATATAACCACAATAAATAAATAAAATTAAAGAACAAAATATAACAACCAGTTACAACAGCAAGCAATTACAATTTAAGTAAACACTCAGAAAACAAAAGCTAAAAAATACTAATAGTAATTTCTAAGTACATTCAATATACTTTAGTAATTCAATTTATTAACTACACATAATAAAAAGTCTTAAAAATTCTTTTAAGCTCCTTTAAGTAATTAAAGGCAAGTAATTATAATAATTTTGTGTCCACTATATACATTTAACTATAATATAAAATCATTTATGCAATTGTATTTTTTTCGTATAGGAAAATGTAAAGTTTTCCTTTGGTAAAGCAACGCAAATTTTCTAAATTCTATACTTTCTTGTATACTTACATTCATATATTGTGTTAACACAATTATTCAAAAATTGCATGTGAAATTATAAATTTAAAACTAACCTAACCTCTAAATTATTGTAACAAGAGAGCATAAGAAACAAGAAATGGAAATATGTGAACTTCAAAATTAAAGAATAATAAAGTTTATCAAATAAAATAGAATTCTTTGTTTCTTTTTTTTTCCAAAGTCATAAACTATTGGGATAAAAATTTAAAGAGTAGCAATAGCTGGACCTGTACAACAATTATTAGATTAACGTGATTTGCTTTTGGAAGGTTAGACCTGGGGTGAAACCATCTGATCCGTGGACGCACTATTCGTCATGAAAATACATACAAAATATACGTTTACGTACCAGAGGATTCGAACCCTGCTTTTCGGAAACCTAGGCCTGCGTGACTTTTCAATCGTCTGATATATGTTGGACTTAACAGACCTGACCTAAACAAGAACGTTGAGCGTAAGACTTCTGTTGATATCGCTCATGTGCTCACAGCACAGCAAAGTCTTGTCGCAGTTGCCGACTCTAACCACCAATCTCAGTATAGTTCGGAAAAAGCTTCGCTGTAGCTATTCCAACTAGATCAGATTGGAAGCGCAAGCAAAAGAGGGGAGAGAATGCGCGGAAATATACACAGAAAGATCCAAAATGAATTGCGGAGTTGATGCATTGGTCTTCTTAAACTCTCCAAAACTCTACGTTTACTGTAATAAAGGAAGCATGTAGGGTGACAAACAATCATATTCAGTAGGCTGATTATGCAAGGTACGGGGATCGCATTTAAGGAGTGAAATGATTTTTGGTTTTACAAAAGTCGTCTTTTCTGTGGCTTGAATCCATCCTTTATATCCTCTAGTATGTATACAAAAGACTTAATATCCGACAAAGTTTCTCTAATCTATAATGTAGATATTTATTCAATTTAACAATATATGCAAATTTTCTACTAGAGTAAGTAGATCAATTGGGAATATCTGATTAAATACCTTTGTATTTTTAAATCTCTCACTTTCTGCCTTTTCTCATTACTCAGTCAAAAATACACTCGCAGAACCATTTTTTCTTAATCTTCGCTATCGTAAATTGAATCGTAAATGAAAATAGGCCTTAAGGCCTACATTTCATGTCAGCAAACTTTTTTTTTAACTTTTGACGTTTCGAAGATATAACCAGTTTTATGTGATCTTTAACGTTACATTTTTTGGAAATGGGTTTCGAGGTAGCTCTACATTTTGAAAAAAATTAGCGAAAATAGCAATGAAAAAACCTAAACTTAGGAACTATATTGAATAAATCAAATAAACTACTGAAATCAAAATAATACCAAAAATAGATTTCTCTTGCCATTTTAAGATTCAAAATGTCCGGTCTTTAACGTTACTTAGCGATTTTATTTTGAGAAACAAGAAAATATGATGCAATAAAAAAACTAAAAATTGCTAGAAGGTGAAAAAAAGCAAATATTTTTTGAAAATATCATCGTTCTGTTTATTTTTCACTGGTTTCCAAAAACCAGTCTTGCAATATCACATTGTAGTGCTTTGCCGTCACTAGCGCGGGGTGTATTTTGCAAACCACTATTTCTAACACTGTAGAGCATTTCGGGTTTTTTTGAGTGATGAAACTAAGTTCTTTTGAAAGATTTGGTTGTATAAAGAAAAGGAATTTCTCAGTTTTCCTAGGTTGGCGATTTTAAGCGATTTTTTTCATTTTGAAGTTGCTGCTTTAGTCTATGGTCGCGTCGGAGTAGTATCATTCAAATGCAAGTATTTTTACCATCAAAAGGTTTTTCTGGGAGTTTTCGGGTACGAGGAATCTGGAATTTTCACCAATAACGGTCGCTAGGGTGCGCTTTTGTGTAAAAACATGAAAATTCCATATTTTTAAGGTTTTTTCGGCCAAGAAGATCATAAAATCAGATTAAATGTACGTAATATTAATTTATTTAATTCTTTTGATTAAGTTAGAGAACTTTCTAAAGCACATCATTGACGTATCGAAAAAATCAATATATTGGACTTGAATTAAATACAAAAATCAGTACATTTTCCAGATATATATATACTTTTACTTTTGATTATAAGCTCACTTTATAAACTCATTAAGGGAAGTCTGTTTCTTTCCTTCCTCTAAAAAGTGAGCAATAAACTGAATAAACTGAGTAAAAATTAGAATAATATTGTTATTTTTACGCTTTTGTTCCGATTCCAATATTGGCCCATTTCGATCAGATGCGCGACACAAGTGAAAGAACGTGCACAGTGAAGAGCGAAAGCAACCGATTGATTTGACATTTATGTTTCCCGATGCTACGGGATATATATAAATAGAATTTAACCGACATAGTGCGGAATTCAAAGAATTTTTTTTCGCTCATTACTCCTTCAGAAAAAATTGACCATATGGTCCCACCACTTTGGACGGCAATAGTGGCGCCATATTACATCCAAATCACAATATGGAGTTCTTAGATTGCAGTTTCTGTATAGTTGCGTATGCTTTCTAAACTTATTCCTCTATATGACTGTAATCTAACCTGCAAGTATTAGATTTTTAACTACACCCCTTTCCTAGTTATAAAGGATTAAAAAGGGCTAAATTTTCAATTCTGTCGACAATATCACTATATTCAAAAGCTCATAACTTTTTTTCTATTCAACCAAATCCAACGTTCAAACTTGATTCTGAAAGGGTTGTTCATGTAATATTATTTTAATTTATATAGAGAAATTCGTAAATCAAAATTTTATTTAACTTTTTGAATCAATCCGAAACTTTTTTTTTTAGTTTATTTTTAAAAGAAAGCTTGTCTTTTTTTGCTACAAACACCCAAAAGGACAAAATGGCAAACCCTGTAGTTTTAGAGATACAAGACTTTATTGAATGCAAGACGCACACTTCGCGTCGCGACAACTCTTTTTTCTATGAGTTTGTAGTCCAGTCGGTAGAGTAAATATGCACCAAAAGTTAAAAAAATTCCTTATCTGAGATTTTTCTTCAATAATTGTTAGTGGGGATATAATAGATGAAAAAAACATAAAAATCAGTTCAGGGGTTGCAAAGCGACCCCCCAAAAAAACCCCCCTTTGGTGAAAAAAGCTTCTTTTTTTAAAAAAAAAAGTGCATGAAAAACCCTTTCAGAAGCTTTTGAATCTAGCGGTATTGTCGACAGAATTGAAAATTGAACCCTTTTTAATCCTTTATAACTAAGAAAGGGGTGTAGTTAAAAATCTAATACTTGCAGGTTAAATTACAGTCATATACGGGATTAAGTTTAGAAAGTATGAAACCGATCCAAGAACATAACGAAAAAATTTGGGGTTTTTCAGAAATAATGCCCCATATATAAAGGTTTTAGAAAACGCCAGCTGTCAGAAGTAAGTGCCATTTCTATGTGAAAAATACGTTTTTCACATAAAAATAAAATAAAGTTTTTGATTTTCCATATAGCCGAAGGATATTGTTTCTATAAATTTCACACTGAGTAATTGGTATAAATTTTAATTTTTGGTTATTTTTCAATTTTACGCATTTCTATTTTACTTGATACTGCCTAACGAACCATATATAGCCCACTTGGTAATTTCAGATTTTAACGCTTGCAACTAAGATAATGAAAAAGTCATACAACAAAAGATGTTGAGAATGAAGAATGCTATTCCTTAAATTTTTTTAAACAAAATTTGCCTTGTTGGGCAGGGAAGGGTTATCCATTCGCTGTAAAAAAGGATTGTACGAATAATGAAAAAGCGAATACGAATAATAAAAGTAGAAATTTGCTAATGCAAATGCGAATAATTGTTTTTTAGATTTTAATATAAAAATAGGCAATTAAATATATGTATCTGAGGAAATATTATAATCAAATTTCTGAAAAAAAAGAATTTGGCAGTAATTAAATACTTGTGCACGACTGCAGACATTTGGTCTAAAAACGAGAGGACCTTCCTTGATGTTACCATATATCGGACAGATGAAGAGTTGCACAATAAATCAGCTGCAATAGCTTGTCTACTATTTATGGGTGCTCACACTTTGACCAATTTTTACCTCTCCCCCTTGGTTGTAATGCAACATAACAAAACGTACCAATTGAAAAATAGTGAGATGACAAACAAACATATCTAATCGGATCTTTAATTGCTTAAGCCATTCAAGATATCGATAAAAATAGGCCAGATTTTGAAAAATCACAATTTACAGTTGATTCTGTGCCCACGGAAAAAGAAATCAGTTTCTCTTCTCTTCATGCACGTAAAACTGAACTGAACTTACACAAAAAATAAGACCAACCAGAAGAAAATCGAGCTTAAAATTATAAAGTTGTGAGCGGTTGATTGAGTTTAATCGCTTGCAATACATTCTCTAAATTTTTTTTGTTGAGTTTTTCATATTATTAGAATATATTAGAAATAGCTGTGGGTCTTGCTTTGTAAAAGATCTTGAGCTTTTAATGGAAAAACCGCAATGATCTTCATTATAGAAGAGAAAACTGGAAAGGAAGAACGCCACACTGGGCAATGACAGCACTAAATAAAAAAGAATGGTCAAGTATTCTTCTATTAGAGAACCTTTTCCTGCAGCTTTCTACAGCAAGAATCAAGGAAGGCGTCTTCGATGGTCTACACCTAAAAAAATGTTTCTCAAAAGCACAGATTTTTCAACATATCTATCAATATCTCTGATAATCAATTTTTTGCATTTGAATTTCATTCCGGACAGTCTTAATGATGTAAGTGATAAACAGATGAAGAAGAGATTTAACCAACAAATTAAAACCACTGTAAGGTTATTGGGATGAAGCAATATTGGGAGACTTCAAGAGAAACGAATAGCAACCGAAGTCAAAGCAATAGCCAGAACGATTTCTAACATATTCTAATAATGTTAGGAAAAATTTTTTTTTTTTTAAATTAACATGGTTACTCAGAAAATGTTGGATTTGGATTTATTCACTCAATTATGAGCGATTATGATAGAATAAAATAGAATGGATGTATTGAAATTTATGGCAACAACCATGGATAATGGTTGTATTTTCTGAATCTAATGAATTTCACGTAAATACTATGATACAGTGCGACAGCGCAAATGATAATCGAGTACTACCAAACCATTTAAGTTATGCGCGCACACTTTAAAGTTATGACTTTACCCAAAAAAAACTGCGAAACTTAAACATAAATGAATGTTTTCCAACCTTCTAAATTGAACGAAAAGTTTAAACATCGAGAGGCTATGAAGATTTTGAATTATTTAAAAACAAAAGCTCAAGAACATTTATTATACATATTAATAATTCTGTGGCAGTTTGTTGATTTATTTTTCTTAGATAGTAAATACTGGATAACACAAAACGTAAAAAATCTTTCATTTAGTATTAATAGGGAAGTTCAGCGTCCAGGTGTCAAAAGTTAGCAACTACTTCCCTGGCAGTTCGTATTAAAAATAAATCAAACCGTAATCATAATTTTTAGTCAGGCTTACAATTACATGACTAAATGCCTAATTACAATTTTCCATAACTTTGTAATTGACGATTGATTTTTTTAGTCATTATTTTTCACTCATTAGCCAGTTTGAATTTTGCCAAATATTACGTATATCTCCAATAGTTTCATTGAACCCAAACTATTTACGGACAGGTAAGGGGTCAAACTAAGGAAGAAAAATCGAAACCAGAAATCGAAACAAACATCACAAAACTATGTAGATTGCTGAAGATAGTGAAAAGCTGTTCTGGCTTGATTCCACCTAGTGAATTTTTCTTCAAATAAAAAATTTCTTCTTTTTGTAACCTTGATTTGCATCCATGTACACTAAGAAAAAAACAAAAACATAACGTTTTATTAAATTTTTTATTAAAAGTATAATCATAGTCGTACATGTACAAATACAGATAAAAATTGTGTCATTCAAAATTTAAATAAATTGATAGGGTACCTAAAATAATATTATTTTTTATTATATTTTGTTGTTTTATGCGCGCATTATATGTATATGTAATTAAATGTTAGTACTCGTATATACTTTTTATATTGTAATATGTTTGCCGTTATATATTATATAGTATATATTTTTAATAAATTATTAAGCATTAATTTAAATTAAAAATAATGATTAGATACTAACGTATTTGTATATGTATGTATGTATGTATTTACAATAGAAAACAAAGCCAATCTATGAAAAGTATAGGATTTAGTTTCTGGTTTTCCATGATTTATATTCAAGCTTTATATAAAAGAAAAAACTAAAACATAAACAATTTCGGCAGAAAAAATTGAAAAAATTTGCTCTAATTGAAAGACTAATTGACTTTTGATTGCTAACAAAGTGACATAAACATAAGTTTTAAAAGATTTAAAAACACATTTAGTATATATTTATTGTATAATATATATAACAAAAAAAAAAAAAAATAAAAATAATTCACATAAAAATTTTGAGTATAAAATTTGATAATCGTCGCTCAAAAATAAAATAAAATTTATTTTTTTATTTTCAATTTCTTAACTTTTTCCCACTTGGATAAGGAATAAGAAAAGCACCTTTTCTTATTTTTGCGATATAAGGTTGATTCACACTTAACCGTCACGACACGTCATGACTGAATTTGCAACGAAGTTTGCGGCAAAGTTAAATTCTGTTCACAGTTGCCAGCACGACATAACATATCTCGATAGCTCTTTTATGTGGAACAGCATATTTATTGTTTTTTAACACTAGAAAGACCAAAGCAGTCATTTCGACCGTTCTATTTTGTATGAAATAATTTAATAATAATTTTTTTTCTTCTCGTGGGTATTTTTTTTTAATTGTTTTTTACTTCAAATGCAAAAAATACATATGTTTTAGTTCGAATCTTTTTGTATTAAATGTTTCACGAAATAAATATATATATATATTTTTAAAATACAGAAATGAATAAAACCGAGTAACAATAAATAATATTGCAATCGATTTTATTTTGTGATGCTTTATTTCTATCAGTTTATATTTGGCGTCAGGGGTCAAATTGATATTCATGGCCTTTATAGGTATTTCTATGGTTTGGTTTCTTATAGTTAGAACTCAATAACAAATACATATCATCGATTCGACCATCATTTTCGCCGTTTTGGTTCGTTTTGGGCCGTGCCGTTTAGTGTGAATTGAGACCTTTATTTATTTTCTGGAATGTTTTTTTTAATGATTCTATCATGTCATGCCGTTCAGGTGTGTTTTTGTATTTTTTTGTATTGGAAAGTTATTAAACAAATTTATGTATTCGTAATTAATAATAATAATGTACAATAATTTTTAATTTGTTTGTTTTATTCTTCTTTTTGTTTGTTTTATTTACATAATTTCACTTTAGATAATAACAAATTTAATTACGTTTCGATGAGTTTATCAAATATTTACAACAGTGTGTCAGTAAATGTTTCTCACTCGATGATGAATTGTTATGGTGATGCGATGATGTCATTTGCCCCGCCTCACGTGTGTAAATATCCAAACCATATTGACCTTCCTCTGGGAAACTATATAAATTAAAATATTAAGAATAATTCAATTAAATGTTGCAAAGAAATCAAATAGTTCGAGAGTGAAAAATTTATAGTAAATTTTAGAGTTTGTTTTAAACAATTAGCTGTTTCTTACGGTTGTCAAATTTAATAATTGAATGTTTCTGCAATCTACCATTACTGGTTATGGATTTATTAGGTAGGTGCTATCTGTGCTAACGAGAGAACTGAAAGCCACAGGCACTCAGTCAAGTAAGGCATGAAGCTTACATTACAGTTACGGTGACCATCCGTTCTTTATAATACAGAACAGTAGTGTAGTTGAAGAATTCGTACTATATAACTTTTTTTTTTCATTAAAAAAATTGAAATGTTCTGTATTTGCACCGGCTTCCATATACATAAGCTCTTGAAAGTAAATTAAAATAATAAATGGTATTTTTATTGCTGTTTGGCTTTTTATTGCAGAATTTTTGACAGTTCCCTTGTGATTTGTGACATGATCAGTTAGCATTGCCATTTCATCATGAAAAGACTTACACCCGAACAAAATTCGTCCTATGTGAGAAATGTTTTTCGCGCACTTCGACCATTTTATGGCTGTCATAATTGACCTACTGAACAAGCAATTCAAGCCGTAACACAGTGATTTGTCCCATACAACTATGGGTAGGTTAGGTTAGGTTTGGAAGGCGTGCGAATATACATATATATTTGGGACATTCTCTGTCAATGGGAGACCCCCCTCCTGTCTTGTTTTAGAACATGTTTGGGCTAAAACAAAAGCTTATTATCTCTAGTTTCAAATGCAACAAGGCCTTTTTTGATTTTGCATGATGGCGGACCAATATGGCGGCTGCAAGCCAACCACCTTATCATAAAATAATAGTTTTATCAAGCGTACGTTTACCCAAGTCATCATAAAAAAACAGATAAAGTTTTTTTTCGTATATTTTTTTTCGCTGAATATGAATCCAATATTATTATTTACGGGGAATGTTACATGTTGTCCCTAACCTCATAAAAGGTCAAAAAAGGCTGTTTTTCGGGTTTCACGCCTACCCAAGTCATCATAAAACGACGAAAAAAATTTTTGTGTAGTTTCAGCTGATGAACTTGAATCTAATATTATTTTTTGCAGAAAATGTTACGTTAAAATGTTATTTTCTACGGAGGTGGTAGGCTTGCAGCCGCCATATTGGTCCACCATCATGCAAAATCAAAAAAGGCCTTGTTGCATTTGAAACTAGAGATAATAAGCTTTTTCATTTGAGCCCAATCATGCTCAAAAATACCTTAACCAATTTTTGACAGGGGGCAGGGGGGTGGGGGGGGGGCTCCCATTGGCAGAGAATGTTACATATATATATGCCCGCACTTCCACTCAGAGACTTAAAATTATGACTCCTGTGAGCAGACGTACTGCAGATTTGTGGTGTCCTAAGAGGACATTTGTCCTCTTCCTATCTAACCTTGGCCACAAGGCACGTGAAACTATACAGTCATCTAGGTTAGTCCAAGCGTCATTTGACACCGCTATGGTGTACTCATCTATTTTCCTAAAAAGTTCACACATCGGAGATTGTACAGAGGTATCCGCCTCGTTAATGTCCATTTCAGAGCCCCTTCTGGTCATTTCATCTGCTATTTCGTTTCCTTCAATATTGCTATGACTGCCAGTATAGATAGTGATATTCGAAATCAAAGTCGTACTGTCTTGTAGAAGTCGAGCTGCTTTCTCAGTAGCAAAAATCTCTGACTGAAAAACGCTGCAACTGTCAGGAAGACGATACGACCGCCTTAGCTGCAGGTCTTCGGAGTAGAGACCAGCTCCAGTTCGATTCTCCATCTTTGAGCCATCGGTAAAGATGGTAATACCAGCATTATCTGTTACCGAACCCGACTCCCAGTCTTCCCTGGTTGGATATAGAGTTGGAATTTTAGTAATAAAATCTAAATTTGAAGTCATAAAATCCGTGGCCACATCTAAGTCAGCTTTGATTCCATTTTGACCCCTCCGCTTTATCTTACTCAAAATTGTAGAGTGTCCATAGTTTGCTGATCTCCACACGTTGGATTCTCTTAGTCTAAGAGCTCCTTTTGTGGCACAGCCTTGAACAAACACCCGTAACGGTAAGAGATGAAATATCATATTCAGACCTTCCTAAGGTGCACTACTTACAGTCCCTGAGATCCCCAGGCTGACAAGTCTCTGTATTCAACTATGGGTAAAATTTCCATATTTTCTGGCCAAAATCTCAAAACACACTTTTTCTATAGGGGAATTTTGCGTAGATTCCAAAATGTTATTTATTTTTTCATGTCGACTAGGTCTACAGAGATATTGAAAAAATAGCGCAATAGTGAGAATTAAGTATATAAATAATAAATAGTACTCCGCTCCTCGGCACCTCCAAGAATCCTTATAAAAAATGAGCAGTACTTTTCTAATTTTAGAAGCTCTGTTTGGGTACTGAATACAATTCTTCAAGACAGTTGCAAATCTTTATTATCTTGTTTCCAAGCTGACGTACTATCTGCAATAATCAATAAACCAAATTCATTATGAGTTTGCTTGCTCCGATGATCCGAATGCAAGTCCTGAACGTCAAACTTTTGATTCTGGTTAATATTTTCTAGCAAATAGCAGTACAGAACGGAATCTTTCGCTTTCAAATAATTTTTTATTTTCTATATGGGAAAAATTTAATTTTTTTAAAGAGATACAAGTAGATGCAGATCAAATTAGTTTACTTATATGTAGAATTAATTGCTTAGGTGCAAAGTGGTGCGTTTTTTTGTAGGCCTACCCAAAAAAGTGATGAACGTAAGTAAGGTCATTGCCAAAAAACTGAACTTATTGCTAACACGATGCAAATATTTAGCATTTTCTCAGAAATTTAGTTTTCTTAACATTTTTTTGAATTTTTTTATGCACGAATATAGGAAAATATTAACCTTTTTCTTTCAGGCACACTTATTTATTTGTTTTTAAAAAATTTATTTCCAATTAAAATCTTAATTTCATATGCCTTCCGTTTAGCGTAGTGATGTTTTAAAAACAAAACAAGTACTAGTCCATTGGGTTTGGGGTGCCTACTTTACAGAAAGGTTAAAGGCATTTCTCTGTTGAAAATTTAAATTTTGAGGTTTTGGAAAGAAAAAGTGATCAATTCCCCAATAGTGCATACAAAAAAAATCAAAAAAATTGTTGCTAGGGATATTGATTTAGTATTTTTGAAAAGGTGATTTCTTCACCATCAAAAATTCAATTCCAATTTTTCGATTAATTTATTACTGCACTGCCAGAGGTCCTCCGAAGTTTGCACTTTTCACCTAAAATATCTTAATCATAATAATTTGTTGGTGTTTCACGGAAATAATGCCAAAAATACATTTTTGTAAATAGGAGGTAGCGGTTAGTTTTTTATATTTTAGAGCATATCAAGGAACTATAAAAATTTAATTTTAAGACAAAAATGTTTTTGTATGTGGAAAATATGAAAAATACCGAGGTTTAATGGAAAAAATCTTACGAATATTTAAAAATATGTTTCTTTTTGTTCTATTACTCAAAAGCTCGCTCTTTTACCTTTCAAAAAAGTTTAAAAAAATTCACCGGGATTTTCCGGTTTTATGAAATAATCGGTTTTTTGTAGTTGACTAAATAACTTTTTTCACCAGATATCATATAAATTAATTAATTTAATTAAAGTAACATTACACTGGTTTACAACTGAAAATTACTAAGAACAAAACAGGTTTGGGTGGATAAATTGGGACCTCCTGAAAACAAAAACACCTTTTTTTATGGTGAGAATTTTTACCGAGCAATAATTTTGTATTTTTCGGGATATGGTTTCACTTAAATCCTTTCGGAGTCCAAATGAGGAATCCGATCGAGATGAACAGCATATCGTTACCCTTTCCACCGATATGCTAATTGTTTTGATCGGATTACTTATGGCTTCGAATAAAAATGCGATCAGTACTTCAATGTAAAGAAAAAGTAAATTTCATAAACTTTAACCTTTCATTTACACCGAAACGATGAGAGCCATCAAAAAAGATATTTCATAAAAATCCGTCCAGTATTCTACTTTTGCCCGCTGTTTGTATGGGATCAAATCACTGTGCGTAGTAACAAAAGAAGAAAATATTGCTGCTTTAGCTGCCAGCGTTGATAAGGACCGCGATTTGCCCATTCATCGCTGTTCGCAGCAATTAACATTGCGATACTCGACTACGTGAATTTTACGAAAGTATCTTGATCTAAAGCGTATAAAAACAGCTCGTTCAAGAACAGAGTTCGACCGGGCCTTAGAAAAACTCGAAAAACATCCGTTTTCTGTACCGAAAAAATTGTGTTCAATGACGAAGCTAATTTCTGGTTGAATGGGTATGCTAATAAGCAAAATTGTCGCATTTGCTCTGATGAGCAACACAGGCAATACAAAAGCTACCAATGGATCTAGCAAAATGCACTGTTTGGTGCGGTTTATGGGTGCGTATTTTTTTAAAGATAATAATGGGCACGACGTTAACGTTAATGGCGCTCGGTATCATTCGATAATTTCGAGCTTTTTTGGACCAAAATACACGAGCTGAATCTGAATTGAGTCACACAGCATGTAAAACAACGAACCTGTTGAGAGATGAGTAGGATGCTTTATCACTTTACCTTTCCAAAGAGAGGTAACTCGTTTTTTATTAGCGTATTTTAAATATAGATTTATCCGATCAATAAACTACGCATTATGAAAGTTAATAAGGTAGTCATTAAAGCAATACCCAGGGATCATACAATATACAAAGTACGGCTCCTTCAACGATAGTCGTAAATGCTTAGAGGAACAATTTGGAAATGGTTTCGTTCGTTTGCTGCATTTCAGAGAATGAAATTCACAATGTCGCTAATCAAACTAAAGAAGTTACTCTCATTAAACAAGAGCGAATTGAGAAAGGATACACACAACCCTGTTATGAAATGATTATGACTGATCTTGGAAGTTGCCTGTGCAACTTTTGTCTCCTATGGAAGCGGAATATGAGTGTGTTATAATAAATTTTCTAAATTTTTTTACACCCAAATATGAATGAAATAATGGGTTTATCCTGGTTTGCAAAGCCCAAAATTGCTTCTCCACTCTCTAAGACTAACTTAATGTTTCGTTAAACAGCCAGCATAACAGACATGGATTGAGCCTCATGCTCCAATCGGTTATAAAGATACCTTCTAGGTGAAATTCCGTACTAACAAGCGATAGCTAAAAAACTAAATAGCGATTCGGATCAACAAAAGTATGTACATATTTTATCATTCATATTTCATCATTCCCACCATACCATTCGTTATCCGTTCCATAGTAATAATACTTCTGATCCGTCGATGGCACCAGCAAGTATTTCCACTATGGCATTCGAGTTCAAGAAATCGGTTGATAACAACGTATCCAATATATGTAACAGATTATTTCAGCCGACAGCGGAATCACGTCAGGATTTGCGAAAGGATAGAGAGGCTAGCTAGTCTTAAGGTTTTTAGAAATTTGGTTAAAATCCTAATTCTTTCCCTTGTTACTTACTTGATAATAAATGTAACAATGTCATCGAGCGTATTGTGCGTCACATATTTGGAAAGTTTCTTCTCTTCGATACCGTTTTTATGTAGCGTCGCCATGAAATCTGTTAATGGGCGTGACATACGGAATTGCAAATCCAAGCTGCGTCCAGCAAAAATTAGTGGATCCTAATAAAAAAATTGCATTAAGTTAAAAAAGGTTTAGTCATATAGTTAAATCAAGAAGGTCTGCCAAATTTTGGATTCTGCCAGACAAAAGTGGTAATTTCTATGCAGTTTTACCCCAGGAGCAAATATTACATCAGAAATTACTACTTTGGTTTTCTGGTCTGGCAAACGCAGATCTGTATTATGTTTAAAATAATATAGACACTAACAAGTATTTGCTTAATTTTACCTGATGTGTAATCGGTATCAAACCAAAGAGTCTTGTAGCTTTTGTGGGACCCCATTCACCGCTAGCGCAATCTGGCAAAGGCACCATTACAGTTTGTAGTTCTTCGCAACAAATCTAGAGATAAAATCAGTTATAACAATGTATTTCAAATATTTTCTAGTTAGTATTGTCAACTTACCTTAAATTTACAAACAGATTTAAACTTCATGGGTTCACCAGTTAAATATTCTTGCGGCGTTACGGCATTAGCAAAAATATCCAATAAAAATGCACCCGAACATGGTGCATGCACACGAAAAGCGACTATATTTCCGATGACAGATTGCATAACGAAACGTTTAAGTGAGACGGCATCGTAAGAGTCTTCATCGCTATCATAAAATTTCAGATTGTAATGGAAGATGAGGCAGCTCTGCATGTCAGTGGGCATAGCGATGCGTACAGTGGCAGCGCCTGAGAATTAATAAATAGAAAACGTTAAATATATGAGGTAAAAGGAAAACTTAGTACAGCGACAAACCCGTATCATCGGTGAAAACAACTGCTCCGTAACCTTCATCAGCAAAATGCAAACCGTAACGAAAGAAAAGCGAACGCACAAATGGCAAATTTTCAAATTCACGCAGAGTAATGGGACGTTTCAAAAGTTGCCATTCTTCCTGCAGCGGAAAGAATTCATAAATGAATTCGCGTGGATCGGTAAGAAAGTAATGATCATCGTATTCATATCTGTAATGTAATTACAGACAAATTATAGGAAAAATACATTTTCTGATTTGTTTAACTCCATATCTCATACCTCAAGCTATCGTTCTTTCCGCGCCCAGTTTTGGGCGCCTCTTTTGCATTGACTAAGTGACGTGCACCCCAGTTGCATTGTACGAAACGCCAAGCGCCCGCAACATACACTGCATTCCAAGAGTTACGGAAACGTGAATCCTGGAACTTGACACCCGGTTGATAGCCAGCGCTCTTCGAGTAACCCTTGATGACCACGCAATGCAAACCGGCATAGCTGCAGAGTCGTTTGAAGAGTACATGATAGCTCTCGGTCCCGTATTTAATGCCACGCAATAGACCCATCGGTGTATCGCCGCGCAAGTCATCGTCGAAATGCATAGCATTCAGATTTTTAACAGTGATCCAACGGAAGATTGTGCGCGCCTTCTCGATATCCGTGGTGCAGCGGCCCACCAATTGGCGCACCAGGTCGGTAAAAGTCTTTTGATCTTCTTGTGCTACCTGTAAATTAATTTAAATAATTTATTGATGCATAAAATGTCTCTTTCATCAGCATCAACTCACCGATATTGCAATACGATCAACATCTTCAAACTCAATTGGATCGGTATATATTTGGAATTTACTAACAGCCGGTGGTGCTGGCACTGGTGCCACCATCGGATATTCTAGCGGTACTGCACCCTCAGTGAATTCATCGTCATCCAGAAAGATGCTCTCATTTTGCATGTACTCCGAACGTCTAGCGCTTATCAAGTCCAACATTTCACTAGACTGACGATCGACCAATGCCGCAGTTTCGAAACGTTCATGTTCGAGCATTTTCCGTGTGATGCTCTCCTTTTTCTTACTGCGTCGCAATGTCATATTCTTCTCCAAGTCTTCTTTTTGTTGCTCATGACGTAGCGTTAGTATGTTTTGCTCATCGCGATTACGACGTGATGTTGCGAGCTCTTTTTCAAATTTATGCGAGAGCCGTTGCAGCTCACGTTCCCATTCATCTTGGAATTCACTTTGTATCTTACGATCTTCTTCTTCACGTTTACGTGCAAATTTTCGATATAGCTCATCTTCTTCCTTGCGATGCTTCATTTCGAGGTGTGCCTGCTCCTCGCGTGCCTATTGAGAAAAGAGAAGGAGAGAGACAGGGGAAGAATTAGAGAAGGAGCAATATATCGTGGGGTAAATTCTCTCCCCCTGTGCATACTGTAAATATAAACTTTCCTGAATTGATAACTTTTTGCATTGGTTGGTTAACCTGGCTAATTATAATTCTGCTATGCTTGAGTTAGTTATTATTTTCTGTATATCTATTTGCACAACTGTCTCTCTATTCTCTATTATTACTATCTACATATGTACATAAACAGTTTTGTAGCATTTTAGTTATCAAATATCTTTGCTAATTGCATACTTGCAACACATTCTTCTCAATACAATTGGCTCTTTTTTTTTTTTGGTGGATACCAGTATTCGTATACAGTTTGTAGCTGCCTTATGTTGGTTAATTGAAATGGTCACTGCACATGCGTGCAATTGCGTATGTACAAATGCAGTTATTACAAATTAGATATATACAATCACTTGCGGATCTAGATATTTTCGAAAGAGGAGGGGTGAGGTTTTAATTTTTTTGTTCCTTTAAGTTTTATTTTGATTCATAACGAACGATTTAAGTGTATGATATTTTTTTCAGTATGGGCATTTTGGTCATTCCTCCCCCTAGGATCCGTTAGTGTGTACAATGTTATTTTTTATGTATGCTATTGTCTATTTTGTATAACTGTATTTAAAATTAAATAAATTAATCATTTTTGCAACAAACTGTATTGTTAGATTTATCTCTACTTGCATATTTCAGCAATTGCAAACTTTGTGAAACTTAATTAATGATTTGGGAGATGTACATACTAGAGATGGGCGCGTGACATGAATTTTACGTGACACGCGTGAGCACGCACGTGACATAATTTTCAAGTGAGAATGTATGAGTTACCTTAGTCGTTATAACTCACAATTGTTTAAATACTCAAAGCCCAATTTACAATAAAAAATTAACAATAAAGAGACTGCGTGCGTGAACATGCGTGAAAATATTTGGAAAAATTTCTACGTGCGTGAACATGAGGGAATTTCTTTAAAAAAAATTCCAGCGTGTATAAGTAGTATTTTCAAAGCTGTAAGCATGCTTGAGCGTGAGTCGGAAAAGATACTCAAAAATTTAATACATGTAATTGAAATACGAAAAAAATTAAAGCTACGTTTTCTATTTTTTGGTTTATGGAAAATATGTAGAAATTACTAGACCACTCTACCACATAAAGAAAGTATTTTTGCAACAAGTAAACGAAAGGCTGAGCAAGAAAATTACCGAATCAGACTTCCGATTGCTTTAGATTATGATACTTATCTGATACTACCAGGGCCGGAAGATGTGGGTGTGATGGGTAGCTATACCCACACGAGAAATTCCGAGTGGGTGAAATACTTACTTTGGATACCCAACTATTCGGCATTATCAATTAACCGGTTATCGAATAATGTCATTATTCGGAAACCGGTTTCCGAATACCTACTTGATAAAAAATGAAAATATGCACATTATATGTATGTACATTAGACTGACCGCAAAATTTTTTCCGCAAATTCCAATGGTGAACGGCGTTAAAACATGACAGAATAATCGACATTTTTAAAGATTCCATCAACTTTTTGGACACCAAGCTTAAAGTTATAGACTTGAACGTTCTTTCTAACAAGTTCTAGAAGTCCTAAATTGCTCAATAAATAAAATAGCATAATAGTAAACTTGCTCTCAAATTTCATATAAATTTGGAAAAGTTTACACACTTTACAAGTTTGCGAGGCTTTTACGAGTTTATGTGTGTCCGCTTATTATTTATGAAAAAACATAGGAAAAAATGCAATTTATGTAATTCAATTTAACATACCTAGGTCGGGTTTGCCCATCTTCACATATTTTAAATTATTGCATTAAAAAAACTTAATAATTTTAAAAATTTGTTTATATTTTTTTTTTTAATTTAACTAATCATTAATCAAAACTGCGTACCTCTTTTTGACATTTAATGTTTTTACACAAAGTTATTGGTACTTTAAGATTGAAGCAACATAAATCTTTCATTTGACGAAACATTAACACAGACAAAAATAAATGAAAAAATGTTTTAACTCCTACCCAATTATTAGTGACTAATACATACATCACATCCGTGAGTTTTACCGTTCTAAAGATAAAGAGGGGTGTCTGGATCACCTCATCTTCCCCTATGCATTGCGTGTATAATAATTTCAGGTGTGATCGGCGAATATATTAATGTATTATGTATTAAATACAATTTTAAATTTTAATTATTCGAACATCTCGAATAACCCTACTGAAAAATCCGGCTTTCGAATAGTTAGAATAATAAAGTTTTTTAAGAAACCCATTCGATTAGATTTCAATTCTAACCGGTTACCCGGTTTTGATCACTCTAGCAAAATCTCCACTCGGAGTGGATTGAACAAAGAACTGAAGAAGTCGAATCGTATGATAAGATAGAAGAAGTTACTATCATTTTTAGTGCTTTTCATGATTCTAAATTTGAAGAAATTTGGCGAAAAGCGTTTAAACTATTGTTGACCTCGAAATCGAAGAACTTAAAATTCCGCGTTAGCGAAAAATTTCAATACTTCTCGATCAATGTAACGATTCGCCCGCAGATATCGATAATATTGTAAAATTTTATAAAAATTAATTCGAAAAAAACAAATAAAAAGGTGGAAAACTTGAGAGAAGCTATAGATTTTTTGCAAAAGTACGAATGGGCGAGAGGGAATATTAAAGAGTTCGTACGCTTTTTTTGATAGGTTTCTCGATTTCAGGATCGTCCGGTTCGAATGAACATACTAGGTATAAATCGTTTCTTTCGGTGGTGATTTGTAGTGAGAGATTCTGAAAATATTGTTTGTGTAACAAATTTCAACACAATGCCCTCATAGATTTAAAAGTTCTGGTACATAGTTTGCAAGGAAGGCATCCTCTAGCATTCAACTTTTAAGCTTTTACATAGCCTATGTAAGAGTAATCCCCCTAATAAATTAAAATGCAATATCTTACATAGTTAAAGAGCTATGTCGAAACTTTTATTTAGTTTATATATGAGGTGCCCTCTAGTGGTAAAATTCAAAGGTTTAAATAAGCTCTATTTTGGAGGTTTGGAGTTTAACCCCACTTCTTTTGATTATGAGAAGAGAGACCAAGCTCAGTCACAAAAAAAATCCGATTTCAGGCTTTTTAAATTCCATAAAATTGATCAAGTGCATTTTCAAACAAATAAATATAAAGTTCCTGCGTTTTTCAGAGAAGAAGTTTTTGTATGAGGAAAAAGATCTTTCGACTTCTACTGTTTCGCTTACCGAAAAACTTTTTACATATAAATGTGCTGGCTCCCGATAATAGCATAGAATATTTTAAGTTTGCCTGATAAACTTTAAAGAGAAAGCCTTACAAATCCTAAAAATTATCAATAAGCAAACTCGAAGGAGCAATAGAGCAAGCACTAAGAAAATGCTTAGGACAAAAAAATTAAAACCCGCGCCTTAAGAAAGCTTTGGATCCGCTAGTGGATAAGAGAATATGAAAGTTACATAATTGGAGAGAAAAAAGGTTATGTAACGTTTGTCGACAATTCCATTGTTATGTTTTTTTTTTTAACTTCTCATAAAGCACAAACTGACATATCGAGGTATGAAATTCGGTATCACAATTTAAATTCGGTTATCAATTTAATTTAGTTCATTTGGGAGATGCCTTCTAGTGACGAATTCCGGACGTCAAATATAACCTGAAAGCTCTCCTTTTATTAAATATGAAGTAAGCCAGTTCATTCAGGCGCTGACAATTCAGGCGTAGAATATAAATTGATCGTCAGTCTTAATTCTAATTTTTTTCTGTGAATCCCATTGATATCCATTTCGTTTTCCTTTGCCTTTAATCAGGTACCGCATGGATTCCAAAGGATTGGTAAAGTTGGAAAAAGTTTAATCGAAAAATAGTAGAATAGTTGTTAAAATGTTATATAATGTATTTTTCAAAAATATCCTTCAGTATGTCATTTGAATTTCAAAAGCTGGTTATTATGGACTAAGTAAAAAAAAATTAGTTTGGACTTGGTGATTACTGCTTGAAAACCCACCGATATGTATGAGTAAAGCAAAAGTATCTAGAATGACCTTTTAGGCAGCTGTGGTATAAATGTCATTGATAGTATGAAAACAAAATTTGAAACTATCTGCTTGTATAGACATAATAATATACATAGTTGAGCTACATATACTGCGGTGCTACTAACTGCCGTCGAAATTGCATTTTGAATTATAATTACACAAAAGAGGATTTCCTGAACAAAACATGATTCTTTAAAAATTTGTGCTATCATTAATTTTTTTTTCTAATAAATAAATAACCATTAAATATATTTTTCTTCCGGTCATGAATTTTACTATCAAAAATATTTACGCAAGTTCATATAGTTTCAACAACTTGCGTCTTGCCACATATAAACTACCACCCCGCTGTGTTGCATTGTTGCGGTTGATACTGAACAGCAACAAATACAACAATCAACCATTTGTGTATCATAATCCAACTTCACTAAATCAAAAAAAAAAAAAACAAAAAGCTACAACTTAACGCGTTTAGTTAAACGCCCCTAAGCGTATATATGTAGCTGGCTTTTATGAAAACAAACAAATGGAAAAGGAGAAATGGCAAAAAAAAAAAATGTTGCAACAAGTGTTTTTTGCAAATGATGAGTAAAACAAACAACAACAAAATACCAAATATTGACCATGCACGGAAGCCACAAAAGACCTGCTGCGGCTGTTGTTGCTGCAGCAAAATTGTAAAAAAGTCGCTCTTGGCCAAGATTTATTTCATTTTGTTTTTGGTTTCTCTTCTTTCTTTTGGATTTCGATTGAATTCCGCCACTGCAGTCAACAAATTCGTAGACACTGTTCGTCACTCACACATGGATACATTGATGTGTGTCTGTTCATATAAGAGTAGGCAGGTACAACAATGGATACAATGAAGAAATTTCAATTGTTTTCTATCACTGGCTGCTATGCCAGTGGCGGCTTGTAAAGATTGTTGAAAACTCGGTTTGACTTTAGATTTCAACTTCTTCTTTACAAAAATGGGTTTAAAGTGCACTTTTGACCATTACTGAATGCAAAAAAAGCTTAATGCTATTTGAAACGTACACGATCAAGCTACCTGAAAAAAATTGTTCATACAACTGAACAAGAAGGCTTTTCAAGTACTAAAAGACATATATTTCGCCCATGGTGTAGAATGGTCGACTTATATTTGTATACGAAATGAAGGGACCAGCCGAATCCGAGGTGCAAATAACTCAACTCACGAATCGAGTACTATTCGAGTATTATTATTAAATCCTCGAACTACTCGAGTAAAAAAATCCCATCACTAGTTATCTGTGTGCTAAATTTGAGAAAAGGCGGAGAAGGTAGACTTCTATTGTCCATAAGCAGAGAGCTGAAAAACGCAAAATAAAATTTTCTATCTATAGTTTGTATTGATTTTGAAATTTCAAATTCTGGATTTTCCTATTTCCGACTATGTCGCTTACGAGAAAGAAAAAGATAGAAATAAAAAATATTTGAAAAATTGTTGAATACTAAAGATTATAAATATTATTTTGCCTTTTTTCCTCCTATTTAAATAAAGGAAGTTTTCTTCTGACAAATAATAAGTATTTGGTAATAGAAAGCATATTCCTGAATGGCATTAGACAATAGACATCACCATTAATGTCTGTATAACAAAAAGTTTCGTAGTTGTTTCCTTGATTATATTAGCCGAGCAGCAAGTAGGAAAAGATGCTCAATGGTTTAGCAGAGTCAAGACTACAGTACCCAACAATTTTACAGTTCACGCCTCTTTTCTCTATTGGGACCCAGTTATATATAGAATTTGCTATTTTAAAACTACAATTCCTCGTGTGTCAAAACTACTTCAAGTGTATTTTAGAAAAAATATCAGTTCTCGAAAAGTAATTCTGAATAATCTACTAGTTTAAATTCCTGGGTAATTTATTTTTAGTTTTTCTTTCCCTCCGTCAAGTAGTTTCAGCAGTGAGGAACGCCCATTTCCATTCCTCATGTGAAGGTCGGCAGAAGAATTTACTTGTAATTTTTGGAAGGGTTAAAAAGTTTTTAATAAATATTTATACTCAAACCACCACTGCCCGTGTTGTGTAGTGCTTCTTCTCTTTCGTCAACTTCAATGCATACACTTGTTTTTCCGGCTACGAGTTTTGAGCTGTTGCAGTTGCGTTTGCTAAATTATGCACCAGAGTGAAAGTATCAGTTGTTGTTGCAACTATTGTTGCAATCTGTCAGTTTGCGTTGCTTTCATTGTAAATTTTTTCTTTATCATTTGCGCATGCGCGTGTTCGCATTCATGCATTGTGCGGCAACGGCGGCGATGTCATGGCAAAGCTTTGTCTTGTTTTTTTATTGTTGTTGTTTTGATTTGTAGCGCCTGATTTGATATCGTTTAAGCGTCCACTAAATGATTTGCACATAGGCATACAGGCAAGCAAACGACTATATACAGATGAACGAACGGACGGACGGATAGAGAGGAATGTACAGTGATTTTTAGTTATGATAGCAGGGCAGTGGGTCTCTCTCGTTTAGTTACGCGGCGTGTAGATGCGATGCACTTTAATTTGCAGTTTTCTCGCTGTTTTATGTTTGCTGCTTACAGTTTTGCTGATGAAAATGAAAATAGTTTTCGGAAAATAAATATTAAAAAAATTTCAATCATACCAAATTATATGGTTTATGTAATAAATTTAACCACTTTATCGCAAAACGAAAATTACTCATTTATTTTAATGGAATTTCGTTTTAGTTTTTCGCACTGGTATTTCATAAATACTTCCTCATTCAGTTCAGCATTTTAATCTCTAAAAAATTATCTCCACTTGAGATAATTAAACTTTCGATTTCAATAAACTCTTTTTTGATTGTTTTCCTTTTTTTCGTTTGTTTTTGGTTTGAGTTTTTATTTATTTACAATTGAGTTTGGTTCAATGTTTCTATGAAATTTTGCACTTTCAATTTGTAATTCGCATTTTTTTTTTTTTTTGTTATTTAAAGTTATATTTAGAATGTGGGCGTTTGTAGTGTTGTCAATAAAAAAATTATATGTATACACGCAATCAAAAATAATTATGATGAAGATAATGATGCCATCATCACATTGAATGGGGCTTTTGAACTGTTTCTTGTGACGCAGTTACAATAATTCAAAATTGTTTAGATTTTTTAGCATAATGAAAATGAAAAGGTTTCCGAACAATTTAATCCGCAAATGAACTTGACATTGAATCGTGTGACTATAATTTTATCATTCGGGGGCATATTTTGCTAGCAGGTGCATTTGTGTATTGTTGGTTCAGAGGTTGGTTCACTAGGTACAGATTTAGCAAAACCTACTTTTCTACACCAAACTTCAAGACAATTTTGTATAAAGAAAAGTAATTTTTAGGCGCAGATGCTACAAACTCCTGCACAATACTCCTCAAAAGTTATCAAAAACGCTGTCTCTATAAGCAATATGATAAAATGTATCAACGAAAAACTATTTAGGTGGTAATTACACCCGTTTTGATGAAGGCGGTCTAGAGACACGCTTGGGAAGTAGAGGGTTAATGTGAAAAAACAAACAGCAGCCGATCGGGTCAACTGAAGATGGCATAAAATGCTAAAATAACTAAAAAAACTTTTTTGGTAACTCAATGGGCCAGATGTCTAACCCACTCTCCCCCAGATGGAACACTATTTCCCTCTTAAATCCAATCTCTACCCCTGAAAAATGAAGCGTGTCATTTTAAATGTGTAAACATTTTGTATTTTAGTTGCATTTTATAGAATGAAAACTTATGGCCTTTTTAACTGCAATCCTTCAACTTCAAAACTAGTGATGGAGAGTCTTGAAAAACTAAATACACACGGTGAGAATAGTCGGGCTTGGATGCATGGTTCTGGGGCATAAAGGGAATAGAGAAAAGAGCATTAACTTCTTTCGATGAGCCATAAACATTCTGTGGGTTGGGTAATGAAACCTTCTTACTATTCATTAGAAAAAAGAAATAATACCCAAAGAAGCTATACATATATATAAGGAAAAGAGCTAGAACACTTGAGAGTATTTTTAAGAACACACAATCTGAAACGCTTTAACGAATATATGAAAATGACGGAGAACAATTCAAGAATCTGGGCGGCTAACAAATACCAGACGCCAATCTGTACTCCATTGAAATAGGATCAATATTAATATTTCTAGAGGAGGTTGAACTTATGGAAGTACTGTTGAGAAATCGATGTACCACCAAGATTATACTCTTGCCGTCTTTCTCGACATAGAAGGCGCCTTTAACAATGTCACACCCGAAGCAATTACCTCATCATTGAAGAATCTTGAGATCGATGCTTCGCTTACGGAATTGATTGAACAGATGCTAAAAAACAGGGCAATCAATTCGATACTAGGTAACTCCTCCATTAGGACATTCGCGAACAGAGGCACACTCCAGGGTGAAGTCCTCTCACCGCGTCTCTGGAACCTAGTCGCAAACGAATTGCTCATATCTCTGGAAGAAACAGGATGCAAGGTCCTTATGTACAATCTCAGGCAAATATCTGAGCACGTTAACAGAGCTAATTCAGGAAAGTCTCTCTGCCTTAACTAACTGGTGCAGCAGATGTGGCCTGAATATCAACCCAAGTAAAACGGAATTTTTCCTATTTATAAAGAAACACAAGATTCCCCCATTTGACCCACCTATACTTAAAGGGGTCCCACTGTTATCTATAGAGGAAGCCAAGGAAGTCAAGACAGGGTGAAAAATGCCTCAGTTGCGCTCTATTCTTCCAAAAGAGCCATTGGCAGAAGGTGGGGTTTACAACCTAAAGTAGTTCTCTGGCTTTACAGAGGTGTAGTCAGACCTATACTGCTTTATGGTGTTATGGTTTGGTGGACATCTCTTGAAAAGGATGTTCACTCCGGGCATTTGGCCAAGGTGCAGAGAATGGCGTGTCTACTGGCAACAGGGGCACTCAGGACTACACCTTCTAAAGCTTTCGAAACCATGCTCCACCTGCTTCCAATGGATCTCGCGGGAACATACACAGCAAAAACTGCGGCCATAAGATTAAACATACTCTCACCATGGGCCAATTCTAGCTACGGACATTCTAGTATATTAGATACGAGTAGCTCAATTCTCAAGAATATCGACTACACTCACCAGACAGGAATGGGCATAGGGGTCAGTTCAGCTTGGTAAATTCATTCAGTTCTATACGGATGGCTCCAAACTGGACGGTAGAGTGGGAGGAGGTATCTTTGAAAACAGTCTGGACATTCAAAAATCTTTTCGCCTTCCGAAACACTGCAGCGTGTTTCAAGCAGAGGTAACGGCGATTAAAGAAGTAGCTGACTGGCTGAAGTGCAGTTAATTATCACCATGTGATATTTACATTATCTTTACGGATAGCCAAGCGGCCATTAAATCACTTAATAGTGTAATTACTACCTCCAAAGTAGTCTCCAAATGCCGACAATCTTTAAATGACATATCTGAGCATTTCAAGGTACACCTGTGTTGGGTACCAGGTCATAATGACATTCCGGGTAATTGTAAAGCCGATGAGCTAGCAAGGCTAGGCACAACATTCCCTACTCCTCGTGTGAACCCAGGTATGCCTATGGCAACCTGCAAACTGAATATATATAGCCAAATGATTAACATAGCTAACAAAAGGTGGAGAGAAACGTATACGTGCTCTCAAACAAAATTAATTTGGCACTTCTACAACCCAAAAAGGACAAATTCTCTAGCTTCGCTAAATAGACCTTCTATTAGCAACACTGTAGCAAAAATCACTGGACATTGTCTGATTGGTAGACATGCCAGTAGATTGAGGCTACCATCAAATGACTTCAGCAGAAGCTGCCTAGACGAGGAAGAGGAGGAAACTACTCTCCACTTTCTCTGTAACTGTCCAGCGCTTGCCATATCGTCGCCTGAGAATTGATTTGGCGTATGTGTATAAGTATTGCTATGCCTATACGCCAAATCAATTCTCAGGCGACGACATGTAGACTAACATCTTTAGGTCAACCCTTCTACAGAAATCTTGCTGACCTCGAATCTTCTGACATCAGAGATTTAGATAGGTTTATTAAAACCACAAAATGGTTCAATTTTACTTAAGTTATCTAGCTTATTGTGAATCTGCTGGCAGCAGGGATTCTACAGTTTAGAGAGCCACAAAATTCATTGTAAGATTAGGGAATTGTGGATAAGCCACGAGGTATTACAACGGGTCTTATTGGCCTAAGTAGGACCCATTATCATAGGACAACCACTCTAACCTAACCTAACCTATGGAAGTACTGTGGGTCCATAAAAGAGCACAATAAATATTATAGGTCGTAGTGCTTTCCACAATAATACTTTATAATAATAATAACATGTTTTTAAAAAATTCATGAAAAAACAATATCACGGTCTTCCCGAATAAGTAGATTATATTAAGAATGACAGCAGTCTATTTATTTCTATTCTGTTGAGAGTTTACAGGATTTCGTTACAGAAATTCTTTAATTTTTTTAAAGAATTTTTACCTACCGCGCGTAAAAAAGTTCCACTTTAAAAATCTATTTTGAAATTAAGATATTAGGGTAATTCTCTATGTCTAGTATAATTGCACGATAGCACGAAATGCAAAAATATTATACTAAATTATATTACGATTCGAGAGCTCACATTAACGTAGAACTGTAATATATAAGAAAATATAAACACAGAGAGTGAGAGATAGGCACAGAGTTGCATTTAATATACTGCACTTCATTGCATTGAACATATACATGGGTATCGTTGTAGGAAAAGTTTTTAAGTGTTGCAGAATGGATTGACGTGTATTTTGTTTTTATTTCGTTGTACGAATTGGAAAGTTTTATAATTTGTGCTATCGTGCTACCGTGCAAGGGCATATACTAGACTTAGAGAATCACCCTATTGTAAAACTGTTTTTTAAATAATGAATTGTAAACTCTGGTAATCATGAAAAATTTGAATTTTTTGTTGATTAATAACAGAGAATTTTTGTCCTCTTTAGATAATTACAGAGCGTTTTATTCCTATAGATAAAACAAATCAGCGAAAGTCATTGCTACCGAAGCAGGGCAACCAATTTATTCACTTGGACTGCACTAGATCGAAATAAATGGTCCGAATGTTCCTAAATCAGTCTGAGGTTTGATTTAAAATTTTTGTCTCCTTTTAGTTTGAATTGGTCTAAATCATAAAATAATCATAAAATATTATTTCAAAATTCGAAATAGAAATGGTACTACATCGTTTCCTAAAGCCCTACATTCCCTTTCACCGGATTTCTCTTCGCAATTCTTTTACTTTTTCACTCTTAGTAGTAGAGAATATGGTATATGAGTATACCAAATATTAACGTAATAGCAAAATTTCAGATATCACAATACTACTTAAATATATACTATCTAGGTACTAGGTAAACGTATCGCAGCCTCAAGTGCAGTCAAAATCAGAGAAACAGGGTATTGAACCAGAGATATAGTAGAATTCTATAACAAGTGTCGAATGTCCCGCCTTACCCAACTTTTCCAACAAGAGGAGATTGAAAAAGATATCATGCGGGATTAAAGTCTATATTGCATATGTAACTTAAGACCAATGTGACACACAAGTTTCAAAATAAAAAGCTCAATGGGTTTAACAAAAGGCTAGAAAATGCTTAATTGTATGTAAAAGAAGTTAACAAAAGCCAAAAGTCAAAAAAGGTTAAAAATAATAGATCTTTTTGCAACACACGATTTTCAATTTATTTGGCATATTTTATATTATAAATAATAATAATAATAATAATATGAGGTCTGTGCAAAACGTGACTAAATTTTAGCAACATTATACTTATATTAGGCGATACCTTAAAAAACAAAAAAGGTTAAAGGCTAGACCATAAATTCATAGAATAAATGGAAACTGCTTAACTCTCTATAGCACAATGTAGACTGTAGGCAACATATCGCTCAATCGCCTGCCAAATTCACGAACTAGAATTTATATCGTAATTACGCACTGTAGCCCGGGATTTACACTCTAAGCCAGTGGTCTTCAATCTTTTTCATCCATGGAGCCCTTTTGGCTGGCATTCGATTTCGAGGAGCCCCTAGAATAAAATCGTAAATGAAACAAAAAGTTTGAGGCATAGTCATAGAAAATAATAAAGTGTAATTCAACTAAACTATACTTTAATACTATACGAAATGCATGGTATTAAAGTATAGTTTAGTTAAAGTACACTTTATTTTTGCCGTTTACCAGACTCCTCTAGCGTGTTCCAGATGGAAGTAATCGCTATTTTACAAGCTAGTAGAGCAATTTCGGACAATGTCTAGAAAGGGGAAAATGTAGCAATTCTTTCTGGTAGCCAATCCGTGATCAGAGCAATAATCCCAAGAATTTCCAAATCAAAACTAGTTGATGAGTTAATTTAACTCTCATTTGGGTTTCTGGACATAGGATCATTAGAAGAGATGAGAAAGTCGATGTTGTGGCTGGACAAGGCTCTTCGCTTAACATTTTTCAGTCGGAATAGGGAAGTAAGAAAGAAATTTTCATGTACTTCTTTCAACAATCCGACTGCAGATGAATAGGCTTAACAACTTGCGCCACATCAAGAACGATGTGGCCACAATATAAACTCTCCAAAACTAAAGAACTCTTATCTTTTTTCAGGGTGGAAATCGCACTAATACCAGCATAACAGCAAAAATGGGTGTCCCTCATAATGATTTCTGCTGTAGTTGCCATAATGTCAAGTTGCCTGCTAATGTCAACCTCAGCATTCTGTTGTAATTTGACTAAATGGTTTGTGGAGACCTAACACACTCGAATAGCTAGAAAGCTTAACTTAAGACTTAACCATCGAGATAGTAGTATTAGAAAGGCGTCATTGCGCTAATTGGACTTCTTCGGATAATCGGAGGAGCAACCACTCGACCTAACCCAACCATGACTATGCGTCTTTGTGCTTAGAGCTTTAATCATATTCAAATTTATTTTTAATTTAAAATCCCCAAATATAAATGATTTGAGTTTGAAAATTGACTCAGTTTTTTAAAAAATTGGATTTATTTCTCGAGGAGCCCTAGGGCTCAATGGAGCATAGTTTGAAGACCAATGTTCCAAGCTAACGAACTGGTACCGAAGAAAACAACTAGATGGCGCTACTTATCACAAATTAAAATTGGTTATTAGACTACCGGTATCTGCGTGTATTTTGTTTAATTATTTTGAAAAATTGAAGAAAAATTGTTATTTTTGATCACTTTTTATGCTTTATTTTGTTTATTTTGACCCCTTAACTCAGTGTTGCCTCAAGATAATACTCCCTATTTTTGTAATTTTTTCATAATTAATAAAAAAAATAAAAAATAAAAAAAAAATACGTGTATTTTATTTTTTTTTGTAATTATCTCGAATCCAAAAAATTAAATATAACATATCCGTGGTTATGAGTAACAGGGCTTAAACTTGTAGAAATATTTAGTTTAAATAATTGCAGAGCTATGCAGAGATTTGTCGAAGGAGTTGAAAGTATAGCCACTTCAGCAACAAGCTATAATCTAGTACTTAGTAAATCGTTCGGTTTCCTCTTCACAATTCAGTCGTCAACAAAATCATTTAATTTATAGTATAGACTTCTGACTGAAATAGTCTAGAAAGCCAATAAATTTTTTAAAATCTTGAAAAATACTGCATAGATACCTCCATCCTCTCCTTCACCGCCCATTAAAAAGAAACCCTAATTACTATACTATATATCTGCAATTCTTCTAAGAATGAACTTCGAGTAGGACTTTGAGCCGTCTAAAATTTTACGAAAATATCTTAAATATTTTTAGTTAATATTATCAAACTCGCTTGAAAACAATGTACATTAAATCTAAACCTTAATTGTAAATGATCCACAATGGAATCGTTACAATTGAAAGGTTTTTATAGTTGCATGATTGTTTTCGATTGCGATTAGCGCCACTGATTACATGCTTTCACCTGTGTAAAAGCACTGGTACCAGCACCACGATGAACATGTTCATCAACATCTATAAAAAGTCTACCAATTTACACCAAGCATAAAGATATTTTTTTTGTTTTTTTTTTTAATATATATTTTTAATTTACAAATTATTGTAAAATTTGCACTTATTATTTTATATGGCTGCTAATGTTGTTGTTATAATGTGATATGATGTGTAAATTGTAAATATATAATCACACACATACAATCATTACAATTAAATATAATAATTTCCATGCTTTAGTTTATAATGGAAGATTTTTACTAAAAGTTAAGAAAAAAAAAATAAAACAATTTTTGGAATTTAAAAAATCATGCATAAATGAAAACCATAAAAATTGATTTTAATAAACATTGAAAATTCAGCTTAATTCAATCGATAACATGATAAATGAATTGCGTGATCAAATGAGTTTAGTCATATCCATTCATGCAGTAGGGGGCAACTGCACCACAACATCACTTTCAATAAGTGCATGATGAAAATGAATACACCATGATAAACGCAATAGATATTTGGCAAAATTTGTGATTTTTTCTTAAAAAATTTCACTTGTGTAAATGCCAAAAGAAATGTATTTTTCATGTGCACTCACATTCATACGATTACATACATATTCATATATGTATGCACATAGATTTGAATGAATTGCCTTCAATTCAATTTGTGGCACGCATTTGTTTATGCACATATACATGTACCATATGTAAAAACATATTAAATGTGTGTTACAAAATTTTTCTGTGACTACGCGTTTTGCATTTAATTCTTCTCGTTCGTGTTAAATACAACATCAATTTAAAACAAATTTTCCACATACATGCATACAAATGCAGCTGTCAGCTGCTGCAACATAAATCGTGCAAATTTGCATTTTGTTTGGTTTAATTTTTGTTGCAAAAACAACAATAACAACACAAATAGAGTTGTTTGTCTTGAATTTGTTAAAGTATTTAGGTGGAATGCGCTTTTTTGTTTTTCATTTTTAATTTGTTTTGATATCTTCAATTTGTTTAATTTACTTAAAGTTTGTAGGTATCATCAGACATTCGAATAACTAAAGATGGGCAAATTCTGTTTAAGATATGCCATCAAAACAAAAGACTTATGAAACAAACTACTTAAGTATTTATTTCCATGTGCAATAAAGCAAAATAAATATTTGTTTATATTATACTTTTTAGATTTTATATTTTTTTAAACACGATTTTGTATTAAAGTTATTGGCTTTGGGAGGCACATTTGTTCTGCACTTTCTTGATTTGAAAAAATCGATTTTTTAACCCTACTTAGGCCGTCGATTTTTATAAATTATTTCGGCTGACATAGCCATCCTGGTAACTGTGTTATAAAATAGGATAAATTCTGCATTATAGAGGAAATTTTGCGAAAAAAATGGGAATATTTGATTAATATTTATCACTGAGTTTGTATTCAGAGTAGTTGTCTAAAAAGTGAATTCAGGGTACTTAGTAAGTAAAAATAAATCGTTCCAAGCGTGTAAAATACGAAAATATTGCCAATGGTGCTGAACAAAATAATATTGATAACAGTGACAATGCAGATAATGTGACGGCAGTCATAGCTGAGCCAATGAGCTTAAAAGCGGGGTCCAGCCAAAATCGGATACAGCACGTCGCACAGTGTAGCATCTCCATACAACCGGTAGACAAAAATAGATGGAGTAGTGGTAGGCCAATGAAGTTTTGCACAGATATTTTTTAGGTAAATATTAAAAAATATTGTGAATTTCAACTAAATCGGCTAACGGACACGCCCACTTCCCATATAAGCTAAATCAAAAAATTACAATATCTCAAAAACTTTTGAAGTAATAAACTTGAATTTTTGTGCAGTGGCTACTGATACTGTAAGAATTTCTTAAAATAAAAATGGTCAAGATTGGAAATATGGGCGTGGTACGTCCCATACAAAATAAGCGCCTAAATCAGTTTTTTTCGCATCAAAATTGTAGTACACGCAAAAAAAAGTACATGAAACAGCTGTAAAAATAACATTTTTTGTTTACAATATTCAGCCAATATTAAAAAATATCAAAATTGACATTACAAAATGTAATTATAACATTACTGAAAAATGTATAAATGGTGCGAAAACAATGCAATTTTAACATTAAAAATGTAAAAGAAGTACATTATCTTAATGCAATATTGATATGACAATAATGTTGAATTGACATGACAAGAATGTATAACTGATATTGCAAAATGTAAATTTGATATAAATTTAACGTAGAATTGAAAACTTAAAATGTTCAATAAAACACAATAAAGAAGTTTTTTGCATTTCATATAATTTTATTTCAGTAATAATAACTATTAATAATAATATATAAACGTAAATAATTCTGAAAAGTAAATTTTTGAAAACTCGTTTTAGTTTATTTTATTCTCTTTTATTATTATTTGAACACTTTTTCACAAATTTTTTTTTCACACTGTTTTTATTTAAACTATTATTGTGACTGCAAATAAATATATACGTTCACTCTCACCATACGAAACACAAAACTATTTCACAATTAAAAAGTGTTGTCAGTTTAAATTTTTATGTTATACTTATTCAAAAATTATTAATTTTCAATGCTATACTAGCCTGTTTACATTTTGAATGTTAAATTTACACAGAATAATATTAATTTTACTTGAAAAACGTATTAAGTAATAAGAACATTTTTAATGTAATTTTAACATTATAATTTGATATTACAATGTAAATCGAATTATTATCAATATGATAGTTTTAATGTTAATACAACACAAAATACAAACACAATCTAATATTTTTTGCCGTGAAACTAACATTTTTGTTTTTACATTGAAAATAACATTACAAAAATATTAATTTTACATTGCACTTTTTTTGAGTGTAGAACCCGATCTCATGCCTTGAAAATTGGAGTACGATAACAATTTATAAAAATTATCTAAATCGAAAAAGTAGGCGTTGCATCTCCAATATAGTCAAAGTATTTTACGGTATATATTAAAGCTGCAACGCTTATCTATATTTTTTTATGATTTTTGTGTAATTCATTCAATTGATGTAATATACATAAATAATTAAGTATTATCAAACTATTTTATTTCACTCATTAATACAATTTTTTTAATATATGAACTTATAATTTTACTAAAATACTGCGCTCCTGAGTTACAAGGCTAAGGCCAACAAAATCGTTCCTCTGTTCTCTACCTTGCACAACAATGCAGCAATTAACCCAGTCACAAACAAGCCCGAAATAATTCTCGACTACAATCATACAATCTCCATCTATATAAAAGAGTAAGGGGTAATATGTTTGTACGCGCATAACTCGGCTGAACATCATCCGATTTGTATGGCGATTTTTTTGTTGGGTTCGTATGGAAATTTCGAAAATTGGAATTTTTTTTCGCAAAAATCTGAAAATCGTGAAATATCGAAATTGCATACTTTCAGGGGCTACGAAAATGTAAATGCTTTAGTGTGATTTGTGTTGCCTTTTTTTCGATCAGATCTTTAGGTAATTTGTGTAACGGTGAATATTTATTTAGAGGGGATTTAAAATTTTTCAACAATTTTATTACAGTAAGAAACTTAATTGATTGCCATTACGTCGCCAATCAGAAGAACAAACCTTGCATCAGGGAGTCGTAATGCACGAAGAGTAGCATATAATTGCGCAAATCAAGCACTTGAAGAACGTGCAGAAACCAATGAATGGACACGTGGTAATATGGCACAATTGCGTGCTGCACGAAGTACTGCTCGAGGAACTGTAGCGTTGCATCGGGCTACTTTTCAATATGATCCCACAATCGCATACAAAGACCTTCCATGTCTCGATATTGACCATTTGAATGTAGTGTGTGGCCATTGTCAAGACTTGAAATTCAAATCGGAAACGCTTGGATTGTGTTGGATGGGAGGCAAAGTAAAATGAACGCCTTTAACACCGCCTCAAAAATATAATGGATGTTTACAGATGACTTTTTCGGTGTGCAAGTCATTGATGAGCATGGGTTTGCATTTGTTACATTTTGGTACACTAACCTCAACACATTTGCATTTGCCTCCAAACATTCAGACCTAAAAAAAAATCCATCATTGCGCTGGATCTTTGTTGTCACACGGAGCGTGGTAGCTATGTACTTTAATTCATGTATCTCCAAAAGTAATACGAATCTCATTTTGAGACTCCAAGGGTATTATTTATATACTTTAAGCTAAATTTTGAAAGAAATGGTCGAAGTTATTAAAATTCTGATTTTAAACTTTTACTTCCGGTTTTGTGAAAAAAAATTGTTATTTTCGGATGTGATTCAATTCTTTAAAAAACTCATAACTTGCAAATAAACTTCACAGACGGAGCGTCCTGTTCTAGATCTTAATTTTGCATATGCTTTCTTAATTTATTTCATAATTTGCTTGTTTTGGTCCTCAATTGAGTAGCAGTTATGACTGTTTAAGCTTAGTGGTCTGAGTTAGTATAATATCCTACTCACCTCTAATAATATCATTTTCTATGCTTGGAAAGGGCGAATGCTGCCACTTCCTTTTACTTATGTATGACTAGGTAGGTTTGGTCGAATTTTGTTTCCTATATCAGTAACAGTTCTAATTACTACAACTGTTACTACCAGAGATGAGCGTTACCAACTAATTTGTTTTAATTAGATAATTAGTCATGACTAACAAATCATGACTAAATTTAGTCCTGATTAAATATTTAGTCATAATTATTACTAAATCAATTAGTCATTAGTTTTAGTTAGTACGAATGTTATGATCAATTTTAAGCTAAAAATTATTAAATTGTTTTAAGAATGTAGGGAACATTTGCGATTCCAAAAATAAATAGGTGATTCTGTATTTCTCACCCAGGTATCAAAATCAACCAACTATTTCGTATTGAGAACAAATCAAATCGTAATCATCATTTAAGGTCATCGTTACAATTAAATTTATTAGTCATTACTAATGACTATTAGTCAATAGTCAACGAGACAGGACTAAATGACAAATAAAAATTGATCATTAGTTTGTGAGTGATGATTAATTTTTTTTCACTCATTACTTTTCACTCTTTAGTTAGATTTAATTTTACCCAACACTGCCGTCCTCTGCACTTTAAATGACCGCTGTGAAAACACAAAGATTAATCTAAAGAGGATTGATTTAATCCTGAATTTAGCATGGTTGTCAAATTGAGGATTTAAGCATCTATTCCAATGGAAGAACTTTATAAAAAGAATGAATTGCACTAGTTTTTTACTTTTATAACAAGGACATGTGCACAAACTTTAGCCTAATTCTACTGAATTGTCTAATGGCAGCAGATCACCTGAGGAACTTTTCGGATATAAATTATATAAATTATCATATTCATTCTCCATTTGGCACATGTTTCGATAACCTTTGTTTTGGCACATGTGGTTTGGCCAGACCCCTATGTATTTTCATACAAATGCATGAGATTATTGCGTTTTTAGACATGCAATAAAGAGCATTTATACAACAAGCAATAAATGTTTTTGGTTTTATCTTTGTCCCTAGTACCTTTCTCATTTGTTCAATTACGTACTCACGTAAAAATAAGAAGAAAAAAACACATAGAAAACAGGTAAAATATTTTATTGTCTCATGTTTATAAATGGAGTGTTGTGATAAAATACAAATAAAATTTGTCTTATTGATTCATCAAACGCATTTGAAGCAAAGATAGTTCACTTTAGAGTGTTGTTGGTCATATAAGATATGTGCGGGTCCGGCCAGACCACATGTGCCAAACCAAAGTATATTCAAATGCATATCATTATTATTATCCTTTTATGACTCGAAAAATGTCTGGCTGAGCCCATATGCCAAACGGAGGGTATGTAGTTGCCATCAAAATTACTCTTAAGAGTTACCTAGCCTAGGAATAAGTAACTATTCCTTCTATCTACTTGTCTAAGAGTTCTTTCTCGAGCATTTTCATACTCGAAATTATCTCATGGTTGTCATACCTTATAAAAATCTAACATCTTAGTTTCTATCATTAATAAACTAAATGGCGAGCTAAATAATTTAACAAAATCGAATTATTTTTAACATGTGTAAATTAAAAATACACCGTTTTTTAGTAACATTTTTGTTCATTATAGTTACTCATAAAATTTTTATATTTTGCATTAATTATGCTATAATTTTACGTACATAGTTATGGTATATTCAACTATCATGCAATAACGTTATGTACATTTATCAACTATATAATAACTCCTACCTTATTTACCTACACCTTCTATTGTAATATCAGCGCAACTATTCAAGCAATTTGCTGGAATTTAATAAGCTCAATTAAAAATAATTTTAAGTAATTTTTTTCAAACCATTCTCCTCTTTTTTGTTTATGTTGTTGTTTTTATTACTGCTTGTAAATTAAGAAATTTTTTAGTGCAGAACATCTAATGAAATTTAAATGCAATGTTTTTTATTTTTATTTGTACTCGTACTTTGAAGCCTATCACTATTTTTCAGCTTCTTCTTCAACTTTATACTATGTTTTCTATACAACTGCAATGTTTCTTGTTGTTATGGTATGGTCAGCAACAACATCAAACACAAAAAGTTCGTAGCTGGTGGTAGCTGCAAATCAAACGGTTGTGCAATGACTGCTAAATAGGTAGGCCTGTTTTTACTATTGCTACTGTTGGCTGCTGCTGCTGCTAAGGCAATACATGTATAACTCTTATGTGCTGTTGCATTGCCACAGGGCAATTGATTGAAAAAATGCATACATATGTGCATAAATATTTTATAGATGCATAGATGCAACGATCGTTTTGCAACTTTTAATTTTCCCCTCATTAAAAGATGATAACACTTCAAAATGAGTTTCTTTTTCACTTAACCCGTTTTCAACATATGTACGATTTTTTGTACAGAAAATTTGAATTTTCAGTATGGTGAAAAATGTTTATCCTTAGCAAAGTCAAAAATATGGCAGCCACATCAACTCAGGATCATCTGCAGTAGGCCAATCACCTGCTCAGATGATAACAAAATGATTAATGAAACTATTACTAGGCACGATGCTTAGTAGGCTCCCAAGAGGAGTAAAGGAGGGAAAAAATCTAGATAAATTAGCGAACATCTATGCATACATTTATCACAAGCGATGTAAAGCTGATCAAACTTCAAAAAAAAACGATTGAAAAATATAACATTTTCAACAAAACTGTATATTTTGCACATTCTGCTAAGTTTAACTTATAACAACTTATAAAGTAATATTTTCATATTTTTTGATTGTGTACTTTGTACGGGTGGTCACCTTATTTTTTTTTTTGGTATACCAATTACAATTACTACTGCACTCTTTAAAATACGCAACTGATTTTTTGTTGTAATTTTTTTTAGCGCTGAAATTTTAAAAACTTTATCACGATTTCTAGCAGCTGTTCAAAATGGGTTAATACGAAATGAAAATCAATCAAAAGTAATTTTTTTCTAATTATTATAATTTAAATTATTGCACATAATTTTATATTTACGTTTATAATAAATGATTTTCACTTTTTATCGTTAAAAGATTAAGATCAGGTACAGAAAGTTTTGTCTTAAAGTAAAATATTTTGCAAATCTTTCAATTTTCAAATAAAGTACCTACTAAATTGAGGACTACGACTGAAAACTAGTTTCCATCTTCTAAATTTTCATTACATTTTCTACTTGGCTGCTAAACTTTCCATTGCACTAACTAAATATTTATAATTAATATCGTCTTCCACTTACCAAATAAAAATCAATTGGTTTCTCACGCATCTTATTGTAGGCCTTTTGTATTTCCGTTTGTTTGAGTGCATGTGCAATATGCAAAGCGCTCGCATCGAATCTACCATATTTGTAATCGGAATCGTTTTGTGATGGTGAGCTAACATCACGACTGCCATAACCATTTGGTGTTGATTGTCGTGAACCCAAGACACCTATGTAAATATATATATGTAAGCATTTATTTATGTAGTAGGTAAGTAATAACAATATATGTATGTGTCTACTTCAACAATTACATACTTCAAATAATTTCAATTTAAATGTCCAACTCACTCACCATCGACTTCACTGCGTGTCCCGCGTATCTGTTCATTCACATATTTATTGGTGCGTGGTGCATTTAATGCTTGTCGTATACCCACAGATGTTTGATCCAGATGACCAGGTCCACTCTTTGGTACATGTGAATTGCAATAGACCTGTGTGTATGAAATAAAAACGTAATGTTATAGATAAATAGTAAATTGAAAACGTGAAGTCTTAAAAATAATGGCTTAAATTTAGGCAACAAATATCTTTTGCAGGAAAGTTTAATTGGAATTGATTTAATTATACATACGATAAGTAAATTTCATAAAAATAAAGTAAAAAATACATATATTTTTTATTTCATTCCTTTTCATTCCTTAGTGACTGTTCACACCAGCGCAAGCATGAACGCCTGTCTGAAAGAGAGAGGTAGAAAAATAGATAGAAGCTTGCCTGTCTTTTTCTAACTACCTATTTTTTCTACCTCTTTCAGACAGGACAGCAACCACTTAGAATGCCTCATAGTTGCCAATAAAAACATAAGTTATAATTGTAGAAGAATAATATGTAATACTACTAAATGCAACCATGTACTATATTGTCTGTTAATCGAAATGTAAAGAGTTATCGAGTGATTGTAATTCCTCATTTTTCTGGTGAGAACTCGTAAAAGAAAATTGCGTGAAACGCACGAGATCTAAATAATAAATAAAAATAATTGTAACAACATAATTCACGTTTCCCCCCCTTCAAACGTGAATTCATTTGGGATAATAGTCCGCACACACGAGAGGGATTTTCAGGAAAATTGGCGTCTGAAATGCGAAAATTCGCCATACAAAAACTCAAATGAAATTTCTAATTTTGAAAGGATTTCAGCTAAATGCACTTGAAATGGCAAAAGTAACTTGCAACTAGGGTAGCCAGACGTACTGATTTGATCAGTACATGTCCTAATTTTTGTTTAAAATATTGATTTTTTGAAATCTCAAAATTAGTACGAAAATGTACTGATTTTTGTATTTTGTACTGATTTTGTACCATATTTGTAATCGGAATTCTTAACGGTCTTAAAATCTTTTTGCAGACAGTTCCACCCTATTTGTTTCTTTTTATGATTGTTCACAAAATAAATGCCATACTCGTTGCTGCTATCGAGAGGAGAAAAACAATTTTAGCTTGAAGAAAAGTCGATTAACGTAAGCTTACTAATGAGTGAAATGAATTTGTCATTAATTGAATTTGATTATTGTCCTCAGCTCTCACAATTCTTTAAATATGGAAACTGATACGTAGTCAGCATTTTCTGTTGACGAAGAAAAAAAATGTGAAAAGAATACACAAAATCAGAGAAAAAGTTTCAGGACATTTATATCACTATATTACATTGAAATTGCTAGATATTAAAAGCATAAAAACTGTACTGATCTTCACTGATTCTCAACGTCTAATGTACTGATTTCGCGGTTAAAATATCTCGCTACCTTACTTACAACCCTCAACAAGGTTGTAAAAAACAGGAAAAATATAAGATATATTACATTTTTTTTAGACATTTTGGATTTCATTTTCAGAACAGTTGTTCTTGTAATATTTATGAAGTGAAAAAATAAATTAATGGAGGCGGTGAGTAACTTATTGCCATTCCTCCAATTATCCATAATTGGCATATAAATTCTTGGTGTCCAAATCCAAAAGGCAGCATTTTTATTTACAGATCCAAACATAAAAATTCTTCTGCTCAAAACTTATAATCTGACAAAAAAAGAATTTGAAATTCGTTTTTGTCGTGTCACCTTAAATTTGAAATTCAGAATTTCGACTGCGAATATTGGCGACAAGAGGATAATTATCTATTTTTTATTCATTTACCAGGAAAGGGCTTCTATGGGAAACGCCAACAGATGCAAATTGGATTAGATCCCCATAAAGGGTAGGGTTAAGGATTAAGAAGGGGGAATTAAATACATGATCGTTGATATCATTATTTTTTTTTTATAAATTTACCTGTATGCATATGGGTGGGGGCTCAAATTTTTGTACTGAAGCTCCCTTAGCGTTCGTTTTTAGCTTGACTAAAAAATTTATTTGCCTTTATTGGTATTTCTTTGTTCATATATAGGGTAATTCCCAGAGAGATGGAACTCTTACGCTATCTCTTAAGGCTGCTAATCAACTATAACGAATTTCGGTGTGCGAGTGTCAATTCATAGAGGAACTAGAAAATCAAATTTTTCGTACTAGGTTTGTCATCTATTTATCACTATTTAATCGCTTTAGGATGCAGCTTGAGTAGTTACCTTGAAGCTGTTTACCTTTTGAAAGATAAGCACAAGTTTTAGATTAAGTGGGAATGCATTTTTTATTTTTCCTCACAAATACTAATCTTTTTTTTCATACGAAATGGAATAGTCGTGGTTTTACAAATTAACTCTTTCGTTACCATGGTAGCCATATGGCTACCGCACATACATTTCAATTATTTTAGTCAAACGCCCATATATCTCGAAAGTTTTCCATGAAAATCTTAAAATTTTCTTAGTGGCAACATTGAAAAATTTTCGCATTTCTTTAATGACTCTTGCTTACTCTGCATTTTCGTATTTCATGATATTTTTTTCAATAAAAGAACTTATAAGTATTTTCAAAATTTCAAAATTTTTTCGAAACAAAAAATGTTTTCGTCTACCTAAATGTTTAAAGAATGTTATTCTGAATTCGAAAAGTTATAAAGATTCCGTTTGGCTTCATAACATCCCAACGTACTCATATGGACTCGACCTCCTATCTCCCACTGGAATATTGAAATCACTTTGAGTTTAATATATTATCACTTTGAGAACTCTCTTCATTCAAAATAGCCCAATCCCAACTTTTTCCTATGGCTCCTTCATAATTCGGTAAGGAAAGGGTTAATTGTTTTCTTAGTTGGATGAACGCGGCTTGTTACTTTATTATAATTTAAACAATCAAGTTTTCAAGTGAAAAAACAAATATTTTAGTTTTTTATGAATTAAAAAGTTGGTTTCATTACAGTTTTTTCTTATTTTTATAGAAAATTAATTAAATTGCGCCTAAATTCTCCAGGAAGAGTAATAAGGCAAACAAGAAGTCAACGCAATAGAATGTTACGTGGAGTGTAAGAGAGAGATTGCAATAATTTGCTGCGATGCAGCAATCGTCAAGAATGACTGCACGCAACTTGCTCTATTTTCGATACAAGTTTCATTGATTACGGGAGAAACTCTTCGAAAAACGTTCCAGAATGTGTTTTAAGTTATTTTTCAATTGTTCTTAATGCTTTCAAGAGTTGTTCCAATTGTTCTCAATTTTCTTAAAAATTCTTTTCTTTGTTCTTAAAAATATTTTTAATTAACCCCTTTGGTCTAAGATTCCATCTCTCTCTTCCGAATGTCAACTATTTTTTCTTAATATGATAAATGAGAAAACACCAAAATTGCTCCGCGTACTTATAAACAACTAAAGTTTGCATTATTTTTGCAATTCCTTTTAAATTTGTTATGATTTAAAAAGAGAGTTCAATTTCTTCCGGAAGCCCCAATGGAGGAAGTTAAACACCCAAAACCTCTCATTGCTGCCGGCCTTGAAATTTGATGTGGTTATTAAAATTTTCATAACACCTATTGTTAAACCAAATTTGATTTGATTCATTTGTAGGAGAGATACCACACCCACTTGTTACGCCCACTTTACCTGTATCTGAAAATGTTTATACCAAGTTTGGTTGAGATATTTAAATTTTAATCGAGCCGGATATTTACTCTAACGAACCCAAAAGCAGGAAAAGGCGTGCTGGGTTTTGATGGAGAAGTAGAGTTGATCTAAGTTTTGAAATCAATTTCTAAAATTCTATTAGAATCTCAGACACATTGGCTCTAAAACTCATTTTAGAATTGAGTATACAGGGTAGGCCATTTATAGTGGAAGCATGTGGCACCCTATAACTTTTGACAAGGCTGTCAGATCGAATAATGACATACCGCGTCGAAGGAAATTTATACCATTTCTACCATACACTCCGAAAGAACGCGCTGAATTTGTTCAGCTACACATTCAAAAAAACTTCTCAATCGTGAAAACTAAACGTGCTGTTCGTAAAAAAAAATAAAGCTAAAAGTGCTCCAGGTGATAACACTATAAGGCGTTTATACACATTGTGAGCTCCGGTAGTCTTAGTAATATCAGCCACGCTTCCAGACAACGAACAAGATTTTCCGATGAAAATATTGAAGCCAGTATTGAGGAGACTCTAACGACATCGACTAATCGCCGTTTTCAAGAATTAGACATCCCTCGAACCTCTCCGACAAAGATTAAACCCAGCTGATTATCCGCGTCGCCTTAATTATGCCAAATGGACCATCTCAATGGCTGAAATTGAACTTTACTATTGGCGAAAAATCATCACGTCAAATAAGGCACATTGAATCGCATTGAATCGAGGTGTAAATAAACAAAATTGTCGGTTTTATGCCACCGACAATCCTCATCAATTGAAGACAGATACTTTACGACCAAAAAGTTACATTTTCCTGCGGCGTTTGCGCGGATATGATCATCGGGCCGTATTTTTTCAAGGCGATGATAAAGCTACCGTAACCATCAATGGCGAGCGTTATCGAGCCATGACAACGGATTTTGTGATGCTCATTATTCGTGAAAATGGCATGGGTGGCACTTGGTTCCACACAGCTCAACAAACAATTAATTTGTTGCTAACATTGTTCCCAGGGCGACTCATATCGAAAAATGGCGATTTTGACTGGCCAACCAGATCACTTAATTTAAAGCCACCAGACTTTCATTTGTAGGGTTATTTGAAGTCCAAGGTATACGCAAATAAGCCAACATACGACGTCAAATCGCCGTCATATCAGCCGAAACATTTGGCCGTCATGGCCATTTGCGCGATGTCATTTTCTAAAAAGTAGCTGGATCAAGTCTCCCTGAACTAAAATAAATGATTATCCAAATGAACAACTTAAAAAATTGTTTTTTTTTTAATGTTTTTTTCAGAAACAATTGCTTCCACTTTAAATGGCCAACCCTGTACACTTTTTTGGAGGAAGGTGAAAGAAGAGTAGAAAATTCCATTCCATCCTTTTCCATATATGTTTAGCTTATTAAAAGCATTAAATATGGTACTTTCAATGACACCACCATGAGACAAATTGGCTAAGCGAATCCCATTCCAAAATAGGCGTGGCTTGAATAAGCCGTAGAATATTCAAGTGTTAGTAGATCAAAACTTCTTTTACGTTTATTTATTTATTTGTATTCCAACACATTTTACTTTCAATCCAGATGTGTTTCTGTTTTTAGCCTTAATTTTGAATAAAAATAAAAGTATTTTTTATTATTATTCTAAAATCTTGAAATCTTTGTTTGTTGTTTTTTTTTTTCAATTCAAAATTAAATCGCCTTCTTCCGCAGCTGAATAACAAAATTAGCATTTAATTAATATGCAAATTTGAGCTATACACGAAAATTGTGTCATTTAACGTAAATATAATAAAAGTGTGTGGCATATTAATAACTTGCACATAGAAGCATTTACACATACATATGAGCACATGTCCACATACGCACATTTTACAAGTATACATACATATGTATATGAATGAGTCTATGTATGTATGCTGTCTGCATAATATGTAGGTGAAGTTGCTGCTGTATGAGTTTGTCGTTATCTAAATATGGCTCAACTGATTAGACCAGTCGACAGTGCTGCCATTTTTGGATGTACTCATATATATGCATGTATCTCAAACATATTTTTGTTGCTATTTTTTTATTTTTTTTTTATCTAAATTATTGCTGAGTTGCATTGAGTAACACTTAAAGCGCACATACATAAAGCAGTTTATTATTTTTGTTGTATTTCTTAATTTTTCCTTAAAAAATGTTTTTGTTATTCGCTTTAAATGGCATTGCAGGAAAGACTAATGCGAAATAATTAGATTGAATTGTTGCCCAAAAAAAAGAAAAGTGTAATAATTTTTAAGTTTGATTTTTAATTAAAAATGTTTTGTATTAGTTTTTTTTTTAGTGCTATGGAATGCAACGTGGATTTTTCTATAAATGTAGTTGGCGTCAAGCAGCACCGTTTTTGTTGTTATGGTTAAAAATTCTTATAATTTTGGTACTATTGCTTCAAAATTGCAAGTAATTTAATTTAAACTTGAAGTAAGCATTTTAAGACTATTGCACTGTTTGATTTAATTTTATCTTAAGTAAAGATTTTTAATTAACCAAACGATTTTTGGTTTAACTGCACATATACAGTATGTAACAATATTGAGCAAATGAAGGGACATTTTTGGGACATAAAAAATAAACAAAAAATGGCGTCAAATTAAAAAGTAACATCATAGTTAAGTTTGTACACATCCAGATGAACAAAAGATATCATAGGCTGGTCATCATAAAATTCGTTCGAAGTAGGAAAATCTTAGTTGAAGAGCAGGAACTTTGGATTGAAAGCAATTATTTTTTATTCTTAACAAAAAATTATCGATATGTTATTTTGGTTTTCTCATGCAATTATCTCTGCTAGTTATAAATAACTAGAAGCAAGAGGCGAATAAAACGCAGCTATAATGTGTGCAACAATAATTAGCGAGTTCTTAACACATACATATTGAAATTTTGATTTGAAAAGCAGGAATTAAGAGCGTTGAGCAGGAGAGCAAGAAATAGTCTCCAAAAACCAGGAAATTCCTGCTCATTCATGTACGGATGACCAGCCTAACCATACATATGTATAGTATATCTTCTTTTACAATATAAAATTCTAATTATGTGTCTCTCTTCTCTATATGGTTCCATAATCTTAATCCAATCTTGCTTTCATTAATGTTTTTTGAAACTGCAGCCCACTTAATCCTAAATTCTCCTTATTTCCTTCGATTCACTTTTCGTCTCCTTCCGTTTCCGCTTAATTAAAGCACAATCACGTTCCACTGGCCTCAGGTCTGGGCAGCTGGGCAAATTAACTTCTCTAGGTACAATATGGATATTATTGCCTGTGAAAAACTCCATCGTATTTTTTCATAATGGCATGATGCCAGATTAGGCCAAAAGAAGTAAGCATTCAGCAATATAAATATCCGTGGCGTGAAGTTATATACGGCTGGCTTTTTTGACCGCAGCTGCATATGACCTGCCACATGAGAAATTTCATATGGAACTTGGATTTTTTATGGGTATTTTTGTTACAAAGTTTGCCTGGAATTTTTTCCAATCTGGCACTTTTTGAACTCTGTACGATTTAAATTCAGCTTTCTTTCTCACTTAGGGGACCAATAATTCACTTTTATGCTTTTCTGCCCGAAGCATTTAAATTTTTAATAAAAAATGTCCTTGACACGTTTAGCTTTGTGTAGATCTCCCAATCCATATTTTCTGCCGCATCTCACCTTTCGACCAATGTTTAGATTGTCATTAAAGTTTTTCAAAACCGGGCTAACAGTTTGACGGGACACTTCAAAAGTCTTGGCAATTTTTAAGTGACTTCATTTCGTATTTTGTTGAAAAACTTTCACAAAGATTTTCCGAATTTCAGCTTCAGTTTTTTAGCAAATACTTTTGTGGAAATGAAAATAATATATTTTGGCTTCACCTGTCGTTAAAACCAAAGACGATACGCCATTTGTTTTATCGCCACTTGTTTCTAGTTATGTATAACTAGCAGCGATAATTGTATGAGAAAACAACAACAAAACCTCAGAGATAATACGTTTAATTATAGCTGTTAAATAAGTTAAAGTCATTGTTAAATATTCTTATAAAGAGTAAAACCTAAAAACAATTAACCGCAATGATTGGGATCCATTAAAATATTTCACCTTTAGCTGCTGAGCAGTTTCATTGTGAATAACAATATAACGAAGAAGAGACTTAACAACTTAGTCGTTAAACTAGCTAGCAAATAAAACACAGCTAACAGTAGGAAGTACAAAACTATGTTACAATTTTTTCGTGCACACTCCTTATTTAAGAAACCATAGTCATGAAGACGATGGCAGTTTGTGCGCGAAGGTGGAATGTTTGTAACTACTACTACTATTACTATTATGGCATAACAGCCCCTGGAGGGCCTAGGCCGAGCTTTTCACATGTTTATAACAGCTATTTGAATTGAGCAGAATGTGGTTGTTTTTGGACAAATGTGAATGGAACCTCTCATAGAAATTAATGCATGAAAAATACCAGAAGACACTATGAATGATAAGATAATAATTAGATTTGAGGTACCCTCTCTCAAATGGCATTTTCTCTTGCTTATGTTTTTAGTTGTCGTAATTTTCATATTTCCAAAACTTGGTTAGAGCTGAATTGTTCAAATAAATAAGTAAAAGATCATTAACTCAGTGGAATAAACATGGTTCTTTTAAAGAAACCATCTACCATAAACATATACTGCAAAATACTATCTTCAATGACTACAGTAGCTGGTGAAGAGGAAGGTTATATGAAATAAAGCTCAGCTTCATTCGTTCTTACTCTCTCCGATAAATATTACGAGCCAGTTTTTCGCTTACAATTTATAGAGTCCAATGAATATTTGGAACTTATCGTTTACGAGGTTATTACATAAAGAACCTTCTAGTATTTTCGCATCTGTTGGTGGAAGCTTCACAAACGCATCTGGAGCTTCTGGATCTCTCTTGGAGCATCGTGGAAAGGTGTATACGTAACTTCATTCTAACGCTATTTTTATGGTAGACGTTATTTTAAGCCACCAGTTCGTTTGCTCCCCAGAACTAAGCGGACCATAACTCACACATTCTATGTGATGCCACAACTAAGATGTAACCTAACGATATTTACATACATATGTAGTTCTCAAATCTTGTCAGTTTATCTATGTAAGTTTTGGAAAATTAAAAAGCATTAACAGTTTCATCTCTATTCTCATTCTCTATTAACACCCCATAAATTCCATGACAGTAACAAAATCGAATATTTTAAATACCAGTCTGCAGACTTAACTAAGAAATCCATTCAACTTCGAATGTAAAAGAATAGCGTTCTTTGTCAAGCTCGTAACTATAATTTTCTATTAAGCTCATTAACACCATTCAATGACAAAGAAATCTCTTTATATACATACATACTATAGAACTAAAAATATGTCAATGAAGTCACATGTTAAAATACATATCTAATCCGAAGAATCTTTATATAAAGAACACTATTACTCTAATACTCCGCACGCTTTCAAACCACTTTCAGTAAAATGAAAAAAAATAAAAAATAAATAAATAAATTCAAGCGCCACGAATGAGTGTATGGAGTTATGCAAATGAAATGAGCTCGAAAGACGTCATGCTTCAAGTGAATGAAAAAATGTTATAAAATTTATAAGCAGAATTGACTTGGTATTATAATTCAATGGTTTATTCTCCTTAAAATGCTATCCCAGTAATATGAAACATATTTGAGGACTAAAATCATAGAGTAGCCTGAATCCTTTTTTTAGGCTTGAAGAACAAAGTCACTTTCAACAGGATGGAAAGCCTCGAGAATTTGAAGACTAGTACATAAAATTTTTTTATGGCCGAAGACAGCAAGTACAACAAATGAGTTAAAAATGCTTATTCATTCTATCAAGATATTACAATACTTTGTTTTCAATATTCCTTTCCCCGTTCTCGTTCAGGTGATTGCAATTGTTGTCAAAATTTGAAAGTTCTGGTTCTGGAAAGACTATATTTTTCCAAAAATCAAAAGTGTGTTTAACCTTCGGTTGGGACGACCTCGATAGTCTAGTGGATAGTGCACTAGACTTTCATCCAGAAGGTTGCGGGTTCGATTCCCGTGGTCTGGTGGTTAATTCTCATAAATTTCTTATATTCACTGTCGATATGAAGTGAATATCAATCAGCTCGGGCAAAACCACCGAGCTGATAAAAAATTGCCACAAAAAATTGTTCGATTCTCGGCTTGTGTATGTTTCTTATCTATCTTTCTTTCACTCTTCCTTTCTTTCTTTCTTGGGGCTTTGGTAATTGGGGCGTAATAGATCTTATAGGTCGCAGTGCCTGACTTTCGAGTCGTCCTTTCTTCAAATAATAATAAACCTCCGATTGATAAAATTTCTACTAGAAGGCCCATAAAAGAAGAACGAAAGGTCTCAATAAAGTTCAAACATGATCAGTAGAATCATGCGAAGGAAACTGGGAAATCTCAGTCTATGAGCCGCAGCGTGTGGGCTTGGGGTAAATACAAGTAAAACAGAATTGAATCAAAATACTCAGCTTTAACCCTCCCCAACTTAATAGACAATGACCAAATAGCACCAGGTACCTGGGTGTTATCCTGGATGAGAATTGGAGACAGAACTCGGAACATCAGTTTGAGAACGGCCAACCTTTACTTATGGAGCCTTGGTGTGGTAGAAAGCTCTCAACAAGAACTCTACCTCAACTAAATTGGAATGCATACAAAAATCAGCGTGCGTAAGAGCTCATGCTCCACAGAGGCTCACAATGTTCTTATGCATCTGATCTCTTTATCGAGCAAACGGTAACCGTGAGCGCGTTGAGGTTGAAGGAAGTGATACGCTGGAAAGACAGAACCTTCTGCCATGTTAGTCTGCTTATGTCGCATAAGCGACAAATAGCCAAGCAAACGGACTACATAATTCCTACCGTGCCTTTCTCTAAGAAGTTCACGGTAAACTTGCCTTCCCGGAAGGAATGAAGAATTGACATGACAGTAAATAACTTTGACACCACGGTATTCACAGATGAATCCGAGATGTACTGTGGCATTGAAGTAGGAATTTTGTCGAAGAGACATGGCACTAAGTGATCTGTTCGCCTCCCTAACTCAGCTAGTATATTCCAGGTAGAAATGTTAACAATTAGGGAGGATTGCGTGATGCTAAGAGCAAATCATATTTCTAAAACATATATCGATAAACTATCGGATAGCTTGGTTCGGCCGTCAAAACATCTAATTTAGTAAAACAGTGCAGGGAGAGCTTTACAGACCTACCTCAATCTCAAAGCGTTATCCTAATATAGGCACCCAGCCCTAATTGAAAAAAAAAACATATCTTTTGATGGCCAATTGTACATTGAACCGTCTAACAAGCTGCAGGGCCAGCAGAACGTTAGAAACTTATCAGAAACAAATCGGAACGATATCTCAAGACCGACGCCAGTCATTACTGGCTTCTGGTCAGCTGGTGAACAACGACTACTGTCGTAGCTAAAAATACTCTTCTTTGGGATGAACTAGGGTGAAAACCTTAGGCAAACCATACTTCAACAAGTTTGGGTCCGATAGTTCCCCAGTGCATGAACTATTTAACAAACTTCTCAAATATAGCGGAATGGATAGGATTCTCTCGTAAAGTAAAACAAAAAAATTACACGAGTAAACAACTAAGGATATGGCTAATAAAAGCAACCGTTTAAATAAAAGGTTAAACGGTTGCTGTAAATGCCTAGAACACCACTGTAAGTTGGAGACTTTATTTCAAAACGAAAATTTTCTTACGAGGTGTAAATAACTTTACAAAGACATCCGCAACTTTGAAAAGTAATATACGGTACACTCACTCGGGCTTTGATTTGTGTTAGAATCTAGAAAACACCGAAAATATTTCACAAAAATTTAAGCTCATAGTTTTATTGATCGATATTTCTAATTCATAATTGCAATTTTTACAGTTTTGTCTTTCTCTCTTTTGGATTTGCACATTTTGCTTACTGAATTTCCTGTTTATATTTAAGTACATACATATGAAAACAACTAAGCTCTGTACAAACTTACCTCTTTATCTTCCTGTTTGTGTTGATTATTGAAATATGTCTTGAGCGTTAATTTTGTGCCACAATGTACACATTTGAAGCAACCGGAATGAAAGAATGTAAAATCTTTCAATGGCCCCACACGATCCACTTGATATACGATCTCATTGCAACGCAGGCAGGTGGACTCATAAAAATTCGGCCGATACATTTTTATCAAAAAATAAAATTGCAATTTTTCGATTTCGTATGCTTGTAAAATATGTAAACAAATTTGTTGCGAATTTATTTTTGTGGCGAATTTCTTTTGATTTTTTTTTTATTTGGCGTTTTCTTCTTGTATCTTTTTTTTTTTGTTTTATAAATTTCACTAGCGTTTTTAATTTTCTAAAATTGCACTTAAATTGCTTGCAGCTTTTAAATTTATGCACATTGTATTGCTGACGTTAAATATATTTGTATATCTAGATATCTTTGTTGCTTTTGTGAATATAGAAAAATGCGCCTGCGCACCTTTCTTTTGTATATCTTCTTTTTTTTACAATGCACATGCGCGAGTTTTTCGTTAACGTTGTTGTTGCTGTTATTCCTCAAAGTGTGATTTGCGTGATTTGTTTATTAAAAATATTTGTTTTCTGAGTGTCACGTGCGTCTATGCAGCTAAAAAAAATCCAAAAATGTACGATTACTGCAAAAAATTAAAAAAAGAAAAAAAAAATGATTTCATTGAATATTTTTTGAAAACTATTTTTAAATCCTAAATAAAATTTGCGTAGCAATAATTTATTTTTATACATAAAATAAAAAATAATTAGTCATTAAAATATGGTTTCACATATTTGAAAGTACATAAATATATCTACATATAATCAAATAGGTACGTGGGCTTAATTTGCGTCCATAAGGTGACAATGATGCTTTGGACATTGTTATTGTTAGTATTTCGCGCGGGTGGTTTTGTTTTTGTGTTCATTATTTTGTCAACCAGTTTACCTTTGTGACATAAATAAGATTTTATTCTCTATTATTTTGACTAAAACGCTTCTACCTGTATTACCTATAGGGGGAGTGTGTTATCATAATGAATTTTCAATTTTATTGCTTTGTGTAGGTTAAAAGAAGACACTTTTTCGTTTCAAATCGTCTGACTCACTACTTCTGCTGGATATAAGTTTTTCTTTAAGCACTTTGATTTCAAAGTCAGATTTATTTTTTGTTAGCATTTCTCAATTATTATTAAAATCGGTTAAATTATTGCCATATAAATAGTGGGAAAACGAGAAGTCTTAGGTCAATTATAGCTCTGGGCAGCCTCTGAAGTAAGCCAAATTAAAATTGGTTTCGTCATTGAACGAAAGAAGAAATAATAACAGAAATATAGAATAAGAAATAACAGTGACACATTATATCCTGCAAAGTTCCTGCATAGAACCATTTGTACCACGCCTTATTGGCCAGTAAGAAACTCAGTTTTTAGGCAATAATATGGGAGGCAGAACCGCAGAGACTTCTAACATCTGGATAATCACTGTTTTGCAGAGGAGGCAAGAGCAGGGCAATGATTAAAATAACTAGGTTTTTGGCTTTGCCCTTGAGGTTAATGTTGTTCTATATTCGATAGGAAGTTCAAAGTTGCTTTGTTTAAAGCCATACTTTTATGCTCAGTGTTGCCAACTCAGCCTTATTCTCCCATTTGATGATTTTTGTCATATTTTTCGGTTTTGATAAGTGTATAATTTATAAACCTATTTGCATGAACTTAAGTACCTAATAAGAAATCATTAAAGCAATAATTTCCGAAAAAGACTACAGCTTAAATTACATGATGATATCATTACACAAAATTTGTAAGACTTTACCAGTTTGTAAAAATAAAAAAAAATAAAAAAAACAAAGTTTTGGAAAGCGCCAATATTACTTAATTTAGTAAACAAAACGATAGTCAATTCAGCTAAAATAAAACTATTTATAGGGAACTGAAAAAATGGTGTGTCTTGAATGAAATTAAACATGTGTCGAAGAAAAACACCACCACGCATTTGTAAAATATGGTGTCATCCATTTGCTGCCGCTAGGAGCTAAATCATCGGCAACATAAACAACAATACTCGTGTAACCAACAACAATAACTTCAACAGCAACATCAACATTAAAATCACATCAGATCATTTGGTCAACGACACACTGACTGGCTGATGATAGGCTAACCCCGCCACCAAATAGCCATACACACGCACACACACACATAGATGGTCGTACTCGTATTTAAGTAGTTGAAAACTTAGTGGCATCTGTCAATATGGCTATAAAGAAAACAACCAACGATGCAAAAGTAGAAGAAGAAAAAGAAGATACGACGATGATGAATCAAGAAAACTTTCATTTTTCTACTTTAGAGCTCAAGAAAAATATTAATGAATTTTAATTAAATGGACATAAACAACAACATCAACAGGAAAAAAGATGAAGATGAAAAAGGCAAGAAAAATACACAACAAGAAGACGAAAAGAGAAAAATTGTAGAAACGTCAGTGTGTGAGATGAGAAATGTGTTATTTTTATGGTAAAAGACTATGAACTATGACGCCATGTGAAAACAAACAAAGAAACACCCAAAATAAAAATGAATAAAAATTAAAGACATTAAAGCATAGTGTAAAAACATATCAAAAAGTTTTGGTTATTGTTGTTGTTATTACTTCTTTTGCGCATTCGTCTTGAAACAGCAGCAGCAGCAGTAACAAAAGCAGCAGTTGAATTATGGTCTTAATGCTGTTAATATTACATTGTGCCTGTTGTTGTTGCTATTATTATTACTGTTGCTGTTGTTGCTTTTGATGATGACACCACAATTGCCATTGACCCCTTGCGAGTAACATCAAATCAACAACACTCACTGTATACTATACGAGCTAGCAATAGTGAATAGATATAAAATTCATATTGTGTCGGTGTTTATGAGCGTTACCACTCTACTGTATGTATGAATGATTAACTATGTTGCAATTGTAAAAGAAAATACATAAACACAAATACATATGTACATATATGTATTTCTGTATAGTACTAGCAAATGAATACAGTCACTTCAAGGCACATTCGAACACCAAAGAAATGAGTATCGAATGTAGATGAAAACCCCAAAGCTTATTTTAATTAAATTTTCTTTAGGTTTCTTAGTAGTTTCATCACTTTAGACTAAGCTATTATCACTGAGTTTTAAGCCGGACACAGTGAGCTGTAAGACCTTTTGAAATCATATCCGAAATTAAGTAAAGTTCGATGCACTTGAATTCAAGAACCTGCAGATGATTCAATTACACTAGTTTACAAAATTCAACTTTTTCACAACAGACTTCTTATCAAATCTTTTTAGAATACTTAGCGTGTAGTTTTCTTAAAATATTTTTCACAAATTTTAGTATTAAATGAGAAATTTATTGCAGCCAAAAATAGAAATATGCATTGGCTAATTATTGTTTTTTGTATAATTGGTTATCACTTTGTCGAATCAGAGTTAAAGCGAAGTCACTCAACATGTTTTTATCCTGAAAAACTTTTAAACACAGTTGCTGACAGAACTTTTTTTTATTTATTTATTGTGATAAGTGGGGGAAAAATATTCTAAACGGTGCGCTATCCTTATCCTATGGTAGTATTGTAGACATAGAAAATTCTGAGACCCGAATTTTTCTGACCCCAGATTCGTGATTAGGGTTTCGTGGAAAGGATAAAGACCATGAACAAACTGATTTTTCCAAATGCAATTAATCCATGCTTGGCAGTGATTTTACAGAGCAATGTTTTAGTCGTACTCCTTTGATTCGTCAAATATGGGACTTGTCGTATCATTTAATTCAATTAAATTTGCACTCATTGAACCACTTTTGACTAAACTTACCGTCAATTTGTCAATAATTAGATGGAAAGCAGTTCTGCATAGACAGAAGTTAAAAGTGGACTGATGAGTCGAAATTCATTTAAATCAATTCAACAAGTCTCTTATTAGACGAATCGAAGGAGGACGACTACAACGTTGCTCTGTAAAGTCACTGGCCAGCATGTGGGCAGAATTTTTTGCAATTGGATAAATTAGTTTGTTTATGGTTTTTATCCTTTCCACGAAATAATATAAATATTGACCACCTAATCCATAGGGAAGCTCCGGAACACAAATGTATTGCAAATGATCGTAAATGTTAAAATTAATATTCACAAAATTTTTTGAAAGTTTTTGAAATTTTTGAAACTTTCCTCCTGTTCTCTTCATGGTCACATTTGTGGTCCATTTTAACAAAATAAAATCTCTGAAGAATTCAGCCAGATTCAACTTCAATCGTATTATAAACACGCTCCTATGATGTGATAGAAAAACTAATTTCATGATTTCTCCAACATATGAGCAGCTACGATTTCATTTCAAACAGTTTTGTTACCTTCAATCGTATATTAATCAAGCTGTAAAGTCCGTTTTCGACATCATTTTGGTTGTACCTAAACATGGTTGAAGCTTACTGTGTATAATCTTCTAAGTAGGTTGATGAGAAAAGGTAGGGACTGAGTTTTACCATGGAAACTTATTTTGGATCCAATAGGTACCTACTAATAAATGGTAATGTAGAAGTAAAAAAAATGTATAAATGGTCTCAAACCCTCTTTAGAAATAGGAACTCACCATTTTTAACTCAAAAATTGAAATTCGTAACACAAAATTTATGTACTAGGAAATTTCTATATTTGGACTTTCTACATTTTCACTCAAAAAAAAAAAAGAAAGATGCCATGGAAATTGACATTTGACAATATAATTTTCAATATAGAAACAAAAATTACGATTTTACGGTAAAAAACGTCATACTGATATATTTTATGTTGAATTAACATTAAAATTATCAAATTGATAATTATCCGTTTTAAATTTGGCGCATTTACAAGCTATCGTAAACTATCGTATAGTTATAAAGTATAATTTTGTATGAAAATTGAGAGGATTTATGATAAATAAGAAGATATGACACTAAATTAGACATCTTGTGAACATCCCGATTGCAAATATCAACTTACAATTTAAAAAATATATTAAAAATTTTCTTATTATATTTCTTATATAGAACTGATATTAATACATACAATAGCGAAATAGCATCTCTTAATTTGTTTTTTTTTTTGTTTTTTTTTTGTGGAACAATGGAATGGCAAATATGCTAGCTCTGGTTCGACGGCTTAAAATTACTTCTCCGAATCACACAGAGCACCGAAAGCACTGGTTTCAAGACCAATCATATTTAAATGTTTGGCCAAGAGATGTGACCTGTGAGTAATTCGAGAAGACAGGTAACATGATCTAACTACAGCCTCCTGGTTCGTCTCATTTACGATTGTTGGTCAAACCGCTTACTAATGATGGTCTTGATAGCAGTAGACGGCAAAGAGAGTACAGATTTCTCGGCACAAGAAACCAGGTTCTGAACCCTTTCTGGGTTTCTGATCAGAAGATTAATTTTCTTAGATTCATGAGTGCCCAGAGGCACAGAAGGCAATTATTAGTTTAGATGTAGTTAGAGGATTAAAAGAGGATTTAAGCGCAGCCTGTCTATCACTAAATACGCAACTGCTCCTTTCTCTCCAACCGCTATCAATAACATGTTCCAATGATTTGATAAAAGTGCTTGAGATTAACTCATTAAGTCCTAATGATGCGTATACGCACAACAAAGGAGTATATTAATGCAGATAAAAAAACACCGAAACCGTAATCGCTATCACAGTTATTCTAACGCGAAGAGAGGAACTTAAAAAAAATTTGAAAATACCGTTTGCTGTTTGAGTTTGTGACGATAAAGACGTCTGATTGAAGATTTTTTGGTTAATGGGTTAACTACATGCCTAGACTCCAGAAAAAAATTAGGTATGTACTTCTGAAATATGTATTTTATAAAACTGCAATAGTTTCGGATGGCATTAATAGAACTGTTGAGTTGAAATCTGTATCTTCAACAATGTCACCCATATTCCAGCAACCGTCATACTAGTGCCCATACGCGTTTAAGCCTACAGATGGCTTTGACAGCCTCTCCTTTAGCAAAAATTTCAAAAACTTCACTACGTCCAGTGCCTTGAATATCTTTAGCTCAACATGAGAACGCCATCAATGTTTGGTATCTAGAATAATTCCAAGAGATTTCGCTTAGCTGATATGGTGATTCCACTGAGTACTGGTAAAATTAGGCGATCAATAATCCTTCTCCTGATGACAAGAAGAACACCAGTTTTAAGAAGGTTACTCATAGTCCGCACAGTTCGGACCATCCTACGAACACACCCTCACGATTGGCCCTATATTTATTATTCAAATTTTAAAAAGACAATTAAAAAATTAAAAAATTCATGCAAGAAAAATAAGGAAAAATAAATACAAACTATGTAGATGAGATTTCTTTAATCCAAAATAAGGAAATATTTGAATTTGATTTTTATTTATTACCAGCAAATTTCTTTACTGCTTTTCTCTTTAATTTTTAATTCTAATTTTACTTTATGACATTTCTGTCATATCATTTCTACATTTTAAATATCAAAAATGGATTTTAAATATAATGTAACTATCACTAAGATCACTGATGAGGAATTGTGGCGGATCGTGAAACGACCATCTGATTTGCCCGTCTCTATATACACTGTTGTTGTGATGACTACATACATACGTTCTCTAAGCCTGATATATACATTACTTAAAATGGAACTAGACATGGAACAGCAGTCGAGATTTTGAAAAATTACAACAAGATTTAAAATTCTCATAGTCTACTAAAAATATCATAATGTAATTAATTAACATTTTTAATGTTAAAATCACATAGTTATCATATCAGTTATACATTATTAATATTGAATGCAGTAATATTAACGTTACATTTTATAATGTTTTTAGTATTGACTAAATATTATATTTTTGCAGCGTACTTTTGTACTTTTTTAGTTGAGTGTGTGAGCTTAATCAACGATATTTTCTGTTACATTGCGCGACACTCTCTCGTTATAGAAATAGAAATCTTGAATGTATTAAGAATAAGTAAGAATATTTTATTTTCAGAAACACAGTTCATTCTAAGCTGCATTAGAGAGCTAGTGTAATAGAAAACTCGTAGGCTTAGGAAGTCAAAAATATATTTAAAAAAAGTTGGTGTTACAACAATTTATTGCCAAGCACTATGGAATGAGAATATAAGTAGTACTACAAATAATACGTCACGTGATTTTTGGGCATTTTAGACCCCCTCTACCACAGTCACACAATATCCCAAACCTTAGAAAAAAAATGTGTGACAGAACGCAGAGGGCTTTTGAGGCTTTGCTTTTTTGTTATATGATTTCATTTTTCGTTTTCATGCTGAAATTGTACACCAAAAAAACATCTCTGAAAAAGCAACAAATATATAGTATTTACCTAGGTACCAAGCATTTGCTGGTATTGCATTCACATAATTAATTGCTCAGTTTTAGCAATTATATTTATTAGTTACCCTTATCACAAAAACAACGAATGTTAGCAAAATGTGTGCTCATAAGTGTAAAAATGTATATCTTTTTGTTTCTATATCTAACAGCAAAATAAAAATGTTTCTATTTGTGGTAGATTCATATGTACCTTTATATGTACAGTAAATGAGTTTAATTGTTTTTCCATTGTATTATCTATGAATATAATTTAATTTTTTTTTTAGTTTTTAAAGTTGAAGTTTTATTTTTGATTTGCGGTTTTTTATTTTTTGGTCATTCAAGAAACTTTCACGCTCACATTTTTAAAAAATATTTTTCGTTTCGCTGTATAAATGCAACAATTGCATACTCATAAAAAAATATTTTAGTTTTGAAATGCATGCACCATGCTGAGATTATTCGAGTTTTAGTAATTATAATAAATTCAACTATGATGATGCAGCAATATTTTATTTACTAATAACAACGCTTAAATATTTGTAATATTATTACGGTTTGTTGAGAAATCATCTCGAATAGGTGGAGTGCACAAAAACAGACAGCTTTGCTCCAGCTGCTTTACGGATTTAATTTTAAAATTTTTTTCGAATGTAACTACATTTATAGATCAGTTTACAAAGGAAACCTTTTGACCTAAAAATCTTCATATGGAGTTTCATAAGCTTTACAGAAAATATAAAAATTCTTAACATTTAATTCATTGAGCAAGCAGTTCAGTTCCTAAAAGTCCGGCCTATATTCTTAATGTCATAAATATCAATTAGATTTATCTGTTGTCCCATTTCCCTCTTCTTTCAATGAGAACTATGGAGTTACTAATCCAAACTCACCTTCCAGATTGAATTACTTTATAAATAATTAAGTTCTGAGCGCTCTTAGCTTAAAATAAATACTTACTGCCCTGCTCCTTTTAGAATTAAACTTTTTTGCCGACCTTTAACAGCTGAATAATACCCATACTCAGCAAAGGTATAATCTTTAGTCCTCCGTGAAGTTCAAGCTTCTGTTGCCACCATCTGAGGATATCTCTAAAGAAGAATGCTTTTATTCCTATTTTGGTGGATTATTGCTGATATCCTTCTTCTCTGTAAAGGTTCTCGCAACATAAACAGTTAGCTATGACGGGTTGATGTTTAGCTAGTATCATCCGGAAAAAATTAAAAAATCGATTGAACCGTTTCTAGAGATTCAGAAATATTACTTCATAATCCTTAAAAAAAAAACTAAAAATTCAGGAAAATCAAATTTCTGAACTTTTTCGCCCCGAGCTTTAAGGTCAATTCTCCTACAACTTCTAACTTAAAACTTCGACAAAGTTCGCTTCTGCTTTTGAGAAGAACACATTTTGCACCTACGTTTTTTAAATAACTTCAAAACCGGAAAACTAAAAACAGATACCCAAAATTTCAAAAGTTCGGTAACATGAGGAGTACAGAACTGGACGGTCTAATGGTAGAGTGCTAGACTGGAGTCCCAGTTGCCTAAGATTCAATTCCCAAACAGTGCTACTAAGCAGAACTGGTTGCATATAATGGTATTATAATGTTATCATCATGTTGATTTTATTCAATATTTTACTTAATAATTAATTAATTTTGATAGAGCTACAAGTCGTGGGTCTTTTTCCCACTAAAAATTGTGCACGAAATCTGCATGAATGACCGAAATTTTTAATTGTCTATAAGTTTAATTAAAATTTTTATATGAAAAATTTTGATTACAGCAAAAAAAAACAACAACAAGTGCCAATAAACCAAAATCGCTAGATAGACGCCAGTGATTCCTACACTTTTGTTTGTGTTTTTGGAGTGACAAAAAAATACAGGTAAAACGCCCACTAGCAGTAACTTATAAGCAAATATGTATAGATATTTTCAATTACAATTACATATATAAAATAAAAAAAAAATTCTTATTACGCTCGCTATTTTAAGTCAATTATCGTGTAATATTATTTTATAGACAGAAAACAAAAGAAGTCAGAAGTAAGAAAAAATTGATCCGCTTGTAAATTCTATAATGACGTATCATTTTCTAATTACGCTAATGTCATTACAAACAAGCAAACAAAACAAAAAATGTCACATTTAAATTGAAGTGTTGACATAATTGATGATTGTAATATGAGATGTGCTAAATTTATGCTTCTTTGATTTTTATATGTATATCTTCTAGATATACATATTAAATTTCATTTTTCTTTGCTCATTTTGCACTTTTACAACAAATTTCTCGCTAGAATAATTTAAAATTAGTTTTTTTTTGTTTCTTCGCAGTTTTTTCCATCTGTTTGCATAACGTGCCCACTCGCTGTGACTAAGAAAACTTCTACATATTTCACTTTTCATTGTACAATAATATTTTGTTAAAATATTTCAATAAATATTATTATTTACCTACTCGTGCTCGTATGTATGTATTTTATATATACGTTTAATCATATTATTTATTGTCATGCTTGACGACAAGTGACGTTAAATCACATGCGCATTGCTTGTGCTTGTAAAATGTGTTCATTTTACACGAAAATTGCTTTCTAAATTGCTTTTTAATATTACAAAATTGTGATTTTTATATCTTTTATTTACATTACACAAAATTTAATTCAAAATATTACAAATTGTAAGTGTTTTATATAAGTGAAAAACAAAAGACTTAAACCACAAACTTGCTTCAAAGAAAACATAAATATTTCATTTTTTCATTAATGCTTTAGATTCGTTCGAATTATTTGAAATATTTTAAATTTAACCAAAATTATAAACTTAGATTGAATATTTTGATAAGGAAATTTATGTAAATTGTCAAAAATATGAAAAAGTAGAAGAAGCAGAAAAACGAACGTAGTGACATAAGCGACGCGTTTTTAGTTTATTTTGTTTTATTTAATACGTTTTTGGTTTCTGTTGTTATTTTAATAGCTTTAAGCTGTTTAAACTTTCAGTTTCATTTAACCTAAATTGTGAATATTTGTTAGATAATTTCGGGAGCATAAATATAAATCGAATGAGTCGAATATTTTATTCAAATGAAATTGGTGAAGGTAGGGAAACATTTCCTTACAACTTTTCCATTTTTTTTTCAATATATGGGCCCTAAAGGGAAATGGTAGAGGTCATTAGATAAAAATAAATTTCCACACGTGGACTACATTTGGTACATAGGGCTATCAAGTAGCGGATCCGAGGAGGTGGGAGGGCGGCATTAATGACTGCTTATTAAGCAGTGCTTATATTGTAACCTGATTGTCGTGGAGGATTTACAACAATTTATATTCCAATAGCTGTATACTCGTTCTAGAAATCATGATTCATGTGTCGAAAAACACCAGTTTTTGTGTAAAAAGCTCCATCTTGGGTCCGCCAGTAGTGATATTACATCTTACTCTTTAGTTCCATGTGTTTTTTGTGTGAATTTTTTCTTATTTACCCAAATATAGCTAATATTTTTTCAAATTCTTACACATAAATGCTCTAGTTTTCAACTAGAAATATTTTGATTTATCTAGCTTTATTTTAATAACCTCTTTTAGTGATGTAAATAAGGTTTGACCTAAATAATTCATGTTTTACCTAGCTATCGCAGGACAAGTCAATAAGCCAATGGCCGGTTGTAATGTCGAGTAATAGTTCACATTCTTAAGGAATTCAAAGGTGTTTGACAATTTTACTAAATAAAATGTGTTGCCTCTAGGGATAACAGGGTTGGCCCTAAAATTTGAGCCTAATCCCGGGTTTGAAAAGAAAAAAGTACCGAGATTTTCGGGATTCGTATGCAAACTTATTGGAATACAAATTCTTATTTTTTTATGATATTCGTTCTTGGGTCAGGGGAATACTTTTTTAATCAAATTTTTTTCTAATTCGTTCATGGTACGACTTTCAAAAGTCGATAAAATTTGTGACAGTGTATGTATTTTGTGATACATTATTTTTTTTGTTCTACGAAATTTTAACTTAAATGCCCATAATTTTAAATAGTCATCATATACTACCGCAAATAAATGAATTTTATGCGCTCGGTACAACCTTTGATTTCAGAACTTTTTGTGCTTTTGGATTGCAACAGTGTAAACTGAACAATATAAAAATATCTGTATCTTTTATGGCTTTCAAAAAACAACACGAAAGAAAATTTTTTATATATATGGGACATTCTCTGTCAATTGGAGGACCCCGCCCCATGTAAGAATAAGTTTTTTGGGAAGTTTTCTGATGTTTTGGGACACGTAAGATACGAAAAACTGTTTTTTGAGATTTTTCATTTTTTGAGGTTAGGGACGACACATTAAATTTCCTGTAGAAAATAATATTAGATTCATGTTCATCAACTGAAATTACACACAAATAGGCTTTCCCGTCGTTTTACGATGACTTTCGGTAAGCGTAAGACCCGAAAAACAGCCTTTTTGGACCCTTTTTGAGGTTAGGAACAACACGTGACATTTTCCATGGAAATTAATATCAGATTCATATTCAGCGGAAAAAAATATACGAAAAAAGGCTTTATCTGTTTTTTTATGATGACTTGGGTAAACGTACGCTTGATAAAACTATTATTTTAAGGTGAGGTGGTGCAGCCGCCATCATGCAAAATTAAAAAAACCTTGTTATATTTGAAACTAGATATAATAAGCTTTCATTTGAGCCCAAACATGCCCTAAAATACCTTAAGCAATTTTGGAGGTCTCCCATTGACAGAAAATTTATTTTATTTTGTTTCTCAATTATATTTTATTTCTTCATATTATTTAACGTCCTTAATTTGATGTACTACATTCATTCACACGTATCAGTTTATTAATCTGATAATTTCCATGTCTTCATTTTCATCGTTCTTCAATTTATTTATTTTAATTATTTTTACCTGCACATGTAGTGTGAACATTAATAAGAAAAGCTATTGCTTATGAAATGAAGTGTTATTTTTATCTTTTCTTCAGACTTTACTTTTCACTCTTACAAGTTTCATTTAAATTTCAAAGAATCCAATAGTTATTTCGGATTATTTATATTCTTTATTTATATTTTATATATTATTATCTTTTTATAATTTTAAGAACATATTCGAGATTATCGATCCCGAAAACCCCTGAGTGAGGTTTTTCAGTCGGATTTTATGATTTCAAAAAAATTGTGCTGCCATCTTTGATTAATTTATTAATTTTATAAAATATTCGGATTTCGACATCAAAAACTTCCGAGTAAGTATTTTCATCCAGATTTGCTAACTTTTAAAGAATTTCGCAGCCATCTTGTTGTCGCCATTTTTAATTTAATTTTTTAAGAACAGATTCGGACTCAGCGATCCCAAAAAACTCTAAGTCAGCATTTTCAACCAGATTCTAGGAATTTCCGAATTTAAGCCAAAAAGTTGGCTTTCTGGCATTTTTCTAATTTACAGCGTAAAATTTAATACTGTTCGATATAAAGTGAAATGCAACTATGAGCTATACATTTTTGAAGAACATTTGACATAAAAATCAAATGAATTTCAAAAATTATGTTCATTTGAAGAAGGGACAATTCGACTTAGCATACTTTTTTATTTTACTATGAGGGTAACAACCTCAAAAAGTTCAAATACTCATATTTATTTACTTATTTATTTATATTTATAAAAATTATAAAATAAAAAAATATTTGACTGACATTAGTTGCCACTCGAAAGATGATTATTGAAAACAAATTTCAATTGATTTTAATAAAGATAAAAACAAAAATTTGATAAGCAATTTACTCATTCATGTGTATGTGAATGTATGCCATATAGATTATAAATCATTAGAAAGTATTATTAAAATAAGTTTTAAAAAGTTGTAAACTAAATTATGTTATTATTTCTCTGCCAATTTTCTACAACATATTCCATTTATTGAAAAATAAAAGTTAATCTGCAAATTATGATCAAATATAGTTCGACTATGAAGTTAAGTTAGATAGCAGCCGAAACAGCAGGCGAGAGTTAAGGTAATTTCCCTAAAAATAAAAAATAAAGGCGTTGCAGTTAAATGCCTTTTTAAAAAACTTTCAAATATTCGATATGCGTGTGTATTTATATCTTTCTACACATTCACATGCACACACACACTAATACGAGCATAAACACTCATATATATCAGCAATCAATACGCAATTTATCAAATAATTTCACTTTATGGGCAATTCAAATAAAAAATTCATAAAAAAATTTTGTCTAAAAATGAAAAGGTAACCAATTTTAAGAGTGAAACAATAATTGATATTATAAACATAATAATAAATATAAAAGCTACGTAAATAAATAAAAATTGATGTGAACCTGCTTCAGTTTTGGTGGCAGCCCATCCACAGTTCAGTATTTCGGTTGTTTTTTTTTTTTCAAAGGTATTTCGCTCTTCTCAACATATATACATACATAAGTATGTAGGAACATATGTAATTATATTTTGAGTTTTTCGGATTTGTAGATATGTACAGGTACAAGTACTTTTCTATACATAAGTATAAATTCACATGAGTTGTAGATCGACAGACAGAAAGTATTGTATTAAATATAAAAGCTGCTTATAAGGGGAAAAATACAAACCAACAACAACTTGAATTGAAAGTGAATTGAATCACAAGCAAGTACCATGGGAATGAAAGAAATAATGTTTTTTTTTTTTTTTTGAGAATTTTTATTCGAGCTTTGTTTGTTATTTATCAAAAACAAAAAGCAACAATAACAATAACTGTATGAAATGATATTTTCTTTTTATTATTTTGATTTGTTTTAATGCCTACATTTGTACAATCATTCACATGAGTAATGTACATACATATATCAGTGAGTCTATTAAAATCAAAACATCTCTTTCCCAATTTATAGAAAATTAAATTTGGTTTAAACTTGCCAAAGCTTATTTTTAAGCTAAGTTTTAAAGTCGCTTAAATGCTAAAACTAAGTCTAAACTAAAAATTTTGCTGTTTAAAAATTCTGTTGATTTTATAAAAAGCGAAAATGTGTCAATTTTTTTTTAATTGCCTCTGCGAATCAGTTGTTAATAAAATTTGTTTTAATTGATTGAGTGTACTTAAATTGATTGTTGTTACATAATTCTTTCCTAAACATGCATAAATTTATAGATTAGATGAATTCAAATTGAGATTCATTTGTAGAGGGGTTAAATAACAACTTCTTTTCTTGATGCTCTTAAATTTATTTACATATGCGTTCATACAGCAGCGAGATCAGGTGACAACCTCATGAAACAACGAAGACCAGTAAATATGCCTAGTTTCAGTATTATGCTCGGGAGAGTAGTTAACTCATTTTGGCCTGGTACTAGATGAAATGATCCAATTTTGAGAATACTATTTCCATATGTCTTCAATAAGAGATTTGATTACTCAAAAAAATAAATAAATAAATATTTTTTTCTGAATTTAATTGTGTAAAAAATCTTTTTACGCCACATCATGAGCAGTAAGTATTCTGTGGGATCAAATGTATTTAACACAGTATTTTAGAAGTTATTATAAGTTAAAGACAGTGAAAGGTGGAAAACATGCATTTTTGTTGACTTTTGCCTACTTTGCCTTTTGCCCATTGGCTATTTACAAAAGTTTGGTCAGCTACAATGTCTTAAAAATATAAAAGGGTCTCTGAAATTACAATTTCTAAATCAAGTTTGCTATTTTATCTAGACGAATTTCTCATTTCAAACGAACTTTTTGACATTCTTCTGGCATTATTGTTCATTTAAAGCCTATTAATTAAATTTGATATAATTTTTATTTATTAATTTAAAGTGTGAACTGCCAAATTTGCAAATATTGTTTCCAAATTAAAAGTATCAAAATATTTAATTTTGTTATTTTTTGTTGATTTTCAAAACCACCTTCCAAAAAAGTATATCTGTTTACCTGGCCTTTAAGGCAGGTGAAATTAAATAGTTCACCTGCTGTTAAATTTTATTTACAGTATATATAGAAAGACAATAGTTATATATTGGAATTCAACCGTTCGCGTCTAAATGGCCATAAATTATCTCTTTCAGCAACGGCAAAATACCTAGGGGTTATTCTTTATGCTAAACTGGAAAACAAACATTGAACAACGGGTTAAAAAGGCATCCATCTCCTTTTATGCCTGCAAAAAGTCCTTTGGTAAAAGGTGGGGTCTGCTCTTAGTAAGAGCTACAACCAGAAAAAACTAGCCAGAGTTCAAAGAACAGCATGCGCAGGAGCAACGGGGACAATGAGATCATGCCCGACTGACGTTTTGAACGTGCTGATGAATCTGGTGCCTATTTGACCTTTTCATTAAATACACTGCATCAAATAGCGCGTTAAGACTAAGAGATGCTGGATTTGAACCAATTCAATATTTATTATAAATAAAGGATTTGTAACAGGCCACCTACAGGATTTTAAGATAGCGAAGCAGGGTCTTAAGATATTTCATAAGGTAGTAGAAATAATAGTAGAAAAAAGAATGGAAAAAGTAGTAGAAAATAGCAGTAAAAAAGTAGAAGAAAATAGTAGTAGAAAAGATAATAGGAAAAAGAATAGAAAATAATATTAAAAAGTAATAAAAATGTAGGAGAAAAAGTAGTAGAAAAATAGTTAAACGTAGTGGTACAAAAATAGTAAAAATGGAGTAGAAAGAGTGGTAGAAATAATAGTAAAAAATAGTAGTAGCAAAAATTGTAAAAAAGTAGTGAAAAATAGTACTAAAAAAATAGTAGAAAGTAGTGGTACAAAATAAAAAAAAAATTGTAGAAGAAATGTATTAAAAAAGTAGTAGAAAATATTGGTTGAAAAAGTAGTAGAAAATTGTAGAAAAAAGGCTAAAACTAATAGAAAACAGTAGTAGAAATAGTAGAAAGTAGCGGTACAAAATAAAAAAAAATTGTAGAAGAAATGTATTAAAAAAGTAGTAGAAAAAATGTAGTAAAATAGTAGTAGAAAATATTGTTTGAAAAAGTAGCTGAAAATAAGAAAAAATTGTAGAAAAAAGGAGGCTAAAATTAATAGAAAATAGTAGTAGAAATAGTAGAAAGTACCAAGTACAAAATAAAAAAAAATTGTAGAAAAAATGTATTAAAATAGTAGAAGAAAATATTGGTTGAAAAAATAGTAGAAAGTAAGAAAAAATTGTAGAAAAAAAGAAGGCTAAAGTTAGTAGAAAATAGTAATAGAATTAGTAGTAGAAAATGAAAAAGGAGCATGGTCCCACTAATTCAACAAACTGAAAGAATCTAAATTTTAGTACCGTACCATAAATGGCTCCTATGATATGTATCTCATAATGGAAATTCAGGTTATATGGAAGGTACCACACCCCCTTTGTCAATCCCACCCATATTTTTTTGTAGCATTGGCATTGTCAATTCTCGTTATTTTACCAAATTTCTGTGCTGTGCTATAAATGGTTCTTGAGATATACCCAAAAAACTTTTAGGATTGTATGGGAGGTTCCACGAAAATTTTACTAAAAGCCATCCTCCCGCCTAAGAAAATATATTTTGTAAATATGACTTCAATCGGTCCAGTCGGTCAGAAGTTACACGATGACATACACACAAAACTCTACGATTATATATATAAAGATAAAGATGCTTTTGGAGACGACGATTTAAAACCAATTTTTCTGAGCAATTTTTTCAAATTTTCTTTTGTAGCACTATTCTATCGACCTTTTAGCCGATTTAATCAATTTTGACCGAACGATTTTTTCTATTTACTTCTCTACTTCTTTCAATCTTAGCTTGCTTTATATCTGCAGTTTATTTTTGACTAGTAGAGCCTCAGATATCATTTTCTTCTACGAGATAGGGTCTCCCAGTGCTGACGATATGCTCCCGTGTCTCATTTTCTTTCCAGTTACTATTCGGGGCTATGCCTAGATTGTTAATGTGTTTCCCAAGTTTGAAATGTCCTGAAAGGAACCCTGAGGCTGAGGCTGCCTGAGTATATTACTATATCTTGCTTTCTTCACCTACGCTCGAGGTTCAACTGAGTATATAACATGGCGAGAACAGCGACTTGGAAGATTCTTGAGGCTGCCTCCATAAGCTCAACCTATTTGTCTTTTGGCGCATATACCTCTGTACCCGTTCCATTTTCTGTTCTCGAATCATTTGTGTAACACTTATTGACTCGAATGCGCCTATCTTATGTGCATTAATGCATGAACTAAGTTGTCGATCAAGCAAGTAAATTAATTTTGCTAAACTGTCGAACAATTTTTTTGGTGTTGCTGTTCACAATAAAAATTATTTAAAAACGTAAGCGGCAGTGAACTTAAAGTATCTAAATAGTATTTTATTTACTACAACTTTCAGGTACGTTAATTCAAAAAGCAAAAAAAAAAGTACTGCACGATTTAAATATTCGCATTAGCATTGCGATCACATCGCATCATCGCCATTATCATAATAAAAATTTAAACAACTACAACAACAATGAAAAAAATAACATAACAACAGCAACAACAAAAGCCACAATAATCGAAAGCGTTATTGGCAATACAAATTTGCACATGCATACATACATACATTCATTCATATGTATGTATCTACATGCGAAATTGCCATATGCACAAAAATTAAACCTAGAAAAAGTAAATACAGTCTTAAGAAAAAGTGAAAAAAAAAAATTTGCAATTTCAACCCAAAAAAAAAAACTCAAATATTTCTAAAAATAAACACGTCGCCCCAAATGCACATACCGATTTGAAGATTTCTACTTACTTTTTTTTTTAGGTATACGCGCATCAGAAAGTAATGACTTCACTTTTATTGCCAAAAGTGATGGAAATTTGACTTGAAGTGTACACACGCAAATACATACATAAATACTATTTTCTTTAGGAGATTAAGCACAAAAATTTTGTTTCTTCTTTCACTTAAGATTAACAACATTTAATGTATTTTTTTTCTGTGAATGAAATGCATATGCGTATATGTAAATCCGTATATTTGTATTTTACCAATGCAAAAAAGCGGAACTTTCAGAAAGCCAACATGCAGTAGCAGTAATAGAATATACAGGTAGCAAGCAGCAGCATTATTCCACAATATTCATACAAAATTAAAACATTACGATAATTACATACAAAATATTATAGCAATAACATCAATGGCAATAAAAATCAACAAATAGCAACAGCAACAGATGCGACTGCTGCTTGTTGCCTGCTGATGTTAACTGCTTGCTGCGGTTTACTGCTTGCTGCCGACTGCTGTTAATGGCTCAAAATGTATTTAGCTTGAATTACATTAATTAAGCTAATTGCTCATTACTTAAGCAATTTTAAAGGCAAATTTCACGTAATATTGCTATGTACCTTTTCATTTAACTTTGATTTTGTTTTACGCTTGCCCTCCTCTATTACTTTTCACACCCTTTGCCTCGCCTGTTCGCTCGCCTGTCCGACACTTCATTAATATCCATATTAATTTGCAAGGTTATTGTCATTCGTTAAAAATGCAAATAAATTAAAGTTAATTTTTTTCAGTTTAACTAAAATGTTGTCATATATTTATGTATTATTTTCTCAATTTTTACTCTTTTTTATATTAATTTTGAAAATTCCAACTTTTTAAAGTAGGCGTTTTAAATATAGATAGACAAAAATGCACAATTCATTCATATGCATAGACTACACACACTAGCGGATTCAGAGATTTAAGTATCAAGGGGAGGGATTTTTCGTCCTCTAAAAGTTTTTCCCATTCATGGTACTTGTTCAAAATGGGGAGAGGAGGATTAACCCTAAAACCCCCCAATCTCCTTGGATCAGCTAGTGACGGCACATATAAATATAAAATAATATGTGTACATAGCTACCCAGCTAGCATTAAGAGAATTATTGGGTGATCGAGATCAAAGCGCAATCAACGCTAGACTCTTCTAGCCGACTGTTAGAAGAGTTACACTAACAAAATGCATAGACTTCGAATTACTCCCCAAGAACTCTTCGTGGCGATCGTTTGAAGAGTAATTTTGTATTCTTTTTTCTCTATTGTTATTATTGAAAAGGATGATTTGCAAATAATTTTTCCGTGTTGTAGTTGGTAGTTGTGTTGGTGTTTGTTATGTGATAGTAATAGTATAAAGTATTAAGTATTACAATTTGTATCTCAAACAATTAAATAATGAAAGATTTCACCCAAAGGAGTAGAAATAAAAGCCAATAAAACCTCTCCAATGCAATGTATTTCTTGACGAGAGCGGAGTAAAAGTATTCGTGTTTCTCCCATACTCGGTTTTCTTACATACCACCTTGATCAAAAAATTCCTGGAATTTATTTACAAAATTAAAAATACAAGTCTATTCATCTAAATCTATATTGTCTCCTTCAAAGTAATCCCCATTGACTGCAACAAACTTATGCCAGCGCTTGATCCAATCCTCGAAACATTTTTGATATTCGGTTTTCGATATGTTCATCAGTGCTTCCTGCGATTTTTACATTACTTCCTCTCGGCTGCTGAAACGCGTTCCCCGTAATGGTTTTTTAACTCGGTTGAACAGACAGAAGTCAGATAAATTCGGTGGCTGGTTAGATGGTATTTGTTGCATTTTTCGTCAAATAATTACGAATAATGAGGCACTGTGCGACGGTGCGTTATCATGGTGCAAAATCCACGAGTTTTCTGTCCATAATTCTGGTCTCTTTCGGCGAATTTCTTCACGCAAACGCCTCATAATGACCAAATAATACTCTGTGATAGTTAATTTGCGGTTATTGATCAAAATTTTTTTTACTTTATCAACGTTTTCGTCGGTTTTCGATGTCGATGGTCTGCCACTGCGTTCATCATCTTCGATTGACTCACGACCACTTTTGAACCGCTCGTGCCACTGGTAAACGACCGTTTTCTTTAGAGAATCGTTAGAAAATCGCCAACACAAACAGAGATAGATGCACTCTTGAGATTTAGAGGGAATATCAACAACAGATGTACCAACTTAACAAAAAAAAACAGAACTCAAATCGGAACGATGGGAGCGCCACACGGTGGTTATTCCGGGATCTTTTTGATCAAGGTGGTATATTTCTATACATTAATTCTTTCCCTCCCATGATAGCCATATAGCTACCACAAATATATTGTGTCTTCTCGGTTATCCATTGAAGACTCTTCTTCGTGCGTCGTCGGAAATTCTTCCCAGCAAATCGCCAGAATGACAAAGTTTCTACCTAAGGATGGAACTTCCGTGATCAGACAGCGACATCGCTAGCGATTACATGGGGTTTCTCGACGAATCGTGGAAGATTTTTTTTGAAAATGTTAGTTGGGTACTTGCTATGATATTCTCTTGACTTAAAGTATGATTTATGTGTATAAATTTTGCTATTCATTCAACCATTCATTCATCAGTTTTTCCAATATTGGCATTGATTATATTTAGTAATAACTTGAATATTTTATTACTCCTACAAGCACAAGCTAATAAAAGATTTTGCTTAAAAAATGTATGTATCCACATATGCAATTACAAACAAACAAATTTCTAAGCTAAGCATTTAAGACTTCAAAACTGGTAATAAAATTAAGTACTAACTTAACTACATCATAACTTTAAATATTTATTTGCTAAATGAAATGTTGCTTGAAAAAAATTCATTTCAAATTTATTAATGGGCATGAAAACTATGTCAATTTACTCGTTTGATTACATAAACACTCTTAGTATAATCGTAAAAATTGCAATTTCCTATGATATTTATTGTAGTTACATTAAACTATTGAAATTTTGGGAATATGATTGAAGATTATGAGATTAGAGGATTATGATCGAAAATGTCTTGATTACAATTTCATTCACATGGTACGTCTAAGTCATCATGATGATTACTTTGTTAAGGATCTTGGATTTGAGTTAAGGGAAGTCCTGTTTTCAGACCAAAAACCAGAAAAATCAGATTAAAAATGAGGCCAAGAACCAGCCCAAAAATTTGATCAAGAGTCACTCCAAAGCAGGCCAAAATCACACAAAAGTTCAGATTAAATATCACAACAAATTCAGACTAAAAATTAACAAAGGCAGAATGAAATTTGGACCAAAGCAAAGGCAAACTAAAAATTAAATGAAAATTCGAAATAGCCCGAAATTGAAGTCAAACTCATATATTAATACAGTCAATGTAAGATTACACAAAAGATCATAAATTTAGACTTAAACTAAAAAAACTATCAAACTCTACAAAAATTAAACGTTTATATTTTGATAAGCAGAAGAGACGCCGAAGCCCTCATAAGCCCCGACTGGATCTGCCAGTAATGGTGATGACTTTTCAGATTAAAGGTAACTTTTTTCAAATTTTACGTTTTGTTGCAAACTCTTTTTTAAAATACACAAAATGATCCTAATTATTACCCAGTCTATCCTACAAAAAAGAGCTGAAGCTCTTGTTAATTGAACAGCTACCTCGTTACCTTCATAATCGTAGCATTATATTTGAATACCCCAAAATAGAAGTACTCGTTGTTCGATGTTTTGAAAATTGTCACTAATTGGAACGTCTGAGGAAAAAAAGTACTGTTACAAAAATTATGACAATGGCAAAACCTTCTTTTAAGAAAAATTCGAAAATAATTGATGTTTCTTTTAGAAATGTTCACAAGTTAATTTCGGAATATAATACTTTCGAATAGGATACTTTTAGAAAAAATCGATTTTTCTAAACCGAAATATTTAAGAACCCCTTAATAGGAATTTAGCAAATATACAGCTACCAGCTTATCAAAAGAATTCGCCACTAGAAGTAATCAACATCTATAATTACTGATGTCTCCAAAACAGAAGATGGAAAACGACCAACGTTCTTTGGGTCAGAAAAATCATCATAATCGAAATATGTTTGCCAAAGAGGAGCGAGATGACGTGAATGACGTTTAATTTTTGTCGTAAAACATAATTTTTTAAATAAGTCAATAAAACGGAAAATCTTTAATTGAAAGTTCAATATATCATGCTACTTATTTTTGGTGCATTAAACCACCGGGCTCCCCTTAAACTTCACGACAGTTGTAGTGTTTTTCAAACTAAAATAGTAGTCGTAAAATGATGTGGAATTTATATTATATACGTATACAGTCAAATTGCTGTGAAAGTCTTGGAAAGTCAAACTATAAAGTTTGAATTGGTACATGAGTCGTCCAACTCACTTCAAGTTTTGTCAAGTTTAGTCTTCTCTGTAGCATCTTACCACCACTCAGTTTCCATTACCCATCTTTCGGTAAACGGATTTCTAAAATCACAAAAATCAAATGGAGGGTTAAAGATATACCGTATAGCAAAACTTTTCTGATCCAATATTCTCTTCTTAAAACTAAATTTTTGATATTATTATTCTGTGAAGAACGTTGTTTATTCAGTGTGGTTCTGGACATTATTTTGTGAAGCAGAAACTGAAATTAATTATATTTTGAATATATGTATATGAGGAGCTCCAAATCAAACCGCATGTTTTATTGCATTTTGACTTGGATCTTCTCATGTTCTTTATCATTGCCCAAAACTAGCAACGACTACATTGAATACATTAGGAAGTACATTACTTTTTCGCTCAATGGCATAACTGGTATTAACTGGAGATACTTTTAAACTAAAAACAGTATTGAAAATTGCTCGTCACATTACCTAGTATATTTTAGTAATAACATATTTAGCCATCTTAGTTAGGTGTGAAAGGTGAACACAGACACCGGTCGTTTGTGATTGAAAAAAATATATTTAAGAACCTCAAAGCAGAAGGTTCCGGTTATCCTGCCGATTTATGTCAATATACTACTTGCCTAACGTGAACGGGTTAAGTCAGGCCCTTAAGCGATCTTGTGAATATCAATGAAATAAGAAAAAAACGCCAATGCATTATATAACTGTAGTAATTGCGAGTCAAAGTACCTTATAACAACTATACTGTTAAAGTACGGCTGAATAAATTGAAATTGTAGAAAAATTATGTAAAATTTTAAACAGAGTCTGTTCCAGTCTACTTACGAAAAATAAAATAAAAATACTTTATTCATTTGCTCTGATCTAAATGTACGAGAAAACTGGAACATTATACGATTATGCATCAATCCCTTAGAAAACTGTCAGTTGGTCATAATTAGAGACTATAAGTTATCATTTGAAATTTGCTCCAGCCATGGAGCTTATAGCATCGCTAAAAAAACAAAATCGACCGTATCTTTTGTTTTTGTAAGAAGGTTTGCAAATCCTTTCCTTCTGCCAAATTCATAATGAAACAACTGATTTATTTTGCTCTCATATTTTTTGCAACTGGAGAGGCATCTCACTTCTACCAACTGGGCAGAATTGCAGAACCATTAAATAGGTTTCTAAGAAAAAATCAAGCCGGATTTCGTCCAGAGAAATCCATATATAGCCTTCATCGACTATTTGAAAGCGTTCGATGCTCTAGATAGTAATACCATCTGGCTAGCGCTAAGCGCTAGAGGAGTTCCGCAAAAAATCATCAACGTCATCATGGCCAGCTACGAGGACTCAACTAGCTGTGTTCTACACAACGGACAGCTAAGCGAGTCTTTTGCTTGTAAGTGCGGTGTCAAGGAAGGATGTGAGTTATCCCCGCTGCTGTTTATCAATGTCCTGGATTTAGTCAGCAGAAATCGGTCAGTCAAAAATCGGAAACACAGGACTCGATTGGATGCTGAACAGAAAATTAAGTGACCTGGAATACGCCGACGATGTAGCACTGCTAACGAATCGCCGCTCGGATATGCAAGCCCAATTAAACAAACTCACCGCGGAATCTAAAAAAGCGGTTTTGCATATTAACTGCATGAAGACCAAAAGCATGCGATTAAATGCCACCACTACCACCCAACTTAAAATCGAAGGAAGCGACATCGAAGAGGTAGAACATTTGGAATACCTTGACAGCCAAATAACCACAAACGAGGGAACCCTTATAGACATGGAGTATAGAATTCTAAAAGCCAAGGCCGCGTTTGGGAGACTGAGAAACTTATGGAGAGCTAAACACGTCCACCAGAAGACGAAAATAAAAATATTTAACGCTTGTTTGAAATCTGTCTTGCTGTATGGCTGCGAGACATGGCATACTACAACAACAAATACGAGGAAACTAAAAGCGTTCATCAACCGATGTCTACGTGATATTCTGCGAATATGGTGGCCAAGAACAATTAGCAATCAATGACTCTGGCAAATCTGCGAGCAAGACCTAATTGAAATAGTCAAACGAAAACGAAAGTACGGATGGCTCGGACATACCCTTCGCAAAAACAACTACGAAATACCCCATGCCATAATGGAATGGAACCCCCAGGGCGCAAGATCCAGGGGGAGACCCAAAATGACGTGGAGGAGGACAGTTGCGGCAGAAACACGAAAACCTATGAGCGAACACGCAACAGAGATAGTTGGAAATCCTATGTAAATAATTTATGTGAATAAACTATATTTATAATTTTTTAAAATTTTAAATACGTCAATAATAACTTTTTACTTAATTTATTTGACATAAGAATTAGACGAATAAAACGGGAAGAAGAAGAGTGCTATTCTGATGACATAACCTTATTATTGAGCCATGGCTCGAGCCTTGAACTACAACAATAAATATAAATAAAAATGTTTACTCTGAAGTCAGGAAGAAAAATATGCAAACTATTGAGTGTCTACCGTGTTACTTACTCTGTAAGAGTAAAAAATTCAAGCAACAAACGAATATCTCGAAAACTAAAAACGTTGAAATGAGTTCTTTTTTATCCTACTGGCTGTTCTACAAAACCAATAATTTTTCGGCGATTAAACGGGATTCCCAAAACAAGTATACGCTCTTTGGAAATTCGACTTCCCTTGGATCTCCTAGTGCATATGGGTATAGAAGTTGTAAATATGTAAAATTCCAAATAAACTAATAAAATAAACGAGTTTTCAACCGAAACTCTTCACAATCTTTACTTTCTACAAAAACTAAATTAATCATTTTGCAGTATCAACAAATCAACCTCATTGAAGAAAATAAACCACAAACAGATGTTCCAAATACTACGCATATTTTGGTAACGAACACGCCACAGAATAAAGTCAAATCAAAGTAATTAATAAAAACAAAAAAAAAACAAGAAAAAACATAGTTTAACATATTTAAAAAGTTACAAAAAATACAAATATATATAAATATATATATTTTTTTATATTTAACCACGAGAAAACAAAACTGAGATATACAAACATACATGCATAGAAATGCGTGTATATATGAATTTTTAAGAAAAGATACCCAGAAAGAAAACAAGTTGTCGTCCGTATCCATGCTGCTGCGCAACAATTTAAGAAAAATATGCCAAAAACATGTGTATATATGTAAGTATAGTTATATATGTACGTGCAAAAAAGGTATACACATACTATTATATGTGTGTGTGACACACACACACACCTATACACCAACTAAAAGCAAAACTCACAATTTCAATGGAATTTCAAAGAAATTGGGTGGTTTGGTAAGTTTGCACTCTTTTTTTTGCTTTTGTTTTTATTGCTTGGCATTTGTTTCTCATACAAAATTTTGTGTTTTTGTTTTTTTTTTTATTATTTTTTTATTTACCTTATAGAACTTGTTTCATTGCCAGCCAACATTTTTGTGCATATCTCTAGGTAGGTACATGTGTGTTGCTATTGTTGTTGCTGCTATGAGCTAGAATTGTATGGGCATTTAACAAAAAAAAAAACTTAACTTTGTCGATACCCAACAGTTGAAAAAACGAAGAGGAGTAAAACAAGTTGGCAAAGCAAAAATATATAATAAAAACAATATTCTAAAATAGTGGAAAACAAAATCTATGCTTTTTTCTTAAAAAAAAAAATATTTGTACATTTACAAAGGAGTAGAATCTGTGCGAGTATTTCTTGCTTTCTTATGCTCTCTTCTTTCTTTTCCACAACTTTGTCCCACTGTAACTAGAATTTTTTTTTTTGTGAACTGTTAAGTTTGTTGTTTTTGTTGTTTCTTTTGGTTTTTGTTGTAATATAGTTTCTGTGAAAGAAGATTGTTTTGTTGTGTTCTTCTTTGTTTTTCTACAATTGAACATTTTTTAATATTGTTTGCAGTTTGTTGCTTAAGTCTTTTGTTTTGGTTGCGGTTTTTTTTGTTGTTGTTGCTGTCGCTTCTGCTGCTTTCTTACGGTTAGTTTAAAATTTGAATAGAAGTAAATGAAAAGAAAAGATGTAGAAGTTGATGCTGTATCGTTATATGTTTGAGCTGTTGCTTTTGTAGTTGTTATTTCTCTATCATACTTCATCTAATGTGTTTTTGTTTTTATTTAGTTATTTCAACTGTGCATGTATGTAGGAATTTCTCAATTTTGTTTCGAGAAGATGATTACTTGTTTAATTTTCGTTGTAGCTGTTCTTTTCGTTGTTGTTGTTTTTGCGATTAAACTGGTCTTTATTATTGTTGATTTAGTTTCGCATTTGCATATTTTTATTTTAATATTCTAGTTTGTTTTTTTTTTTTTGCTTCTTCTTAATATAAAATGTAGGTAAGTTAAATTTGTGTGTGTTTGTTTTTTTTAGTTGCTAATTAAAACTAAAATGGTTAGCTTCAAACGAATCAAGAGATAAAATTAAATAAAATTATAGCTTTTATAAATATTGTGATTAATTTCATGTTTGTATGTATGTACACTAACTGCAAAACGATAGAAAAAATGTTTTGCTTATATAGATGCATATAACCTACTTGAAATGCACATAAAAATAAATTTTTTGGAAAAAATATGTCATTGCATTCAGGGCTTTGGAGCGGAGCGCGGATCTGGAACAAGAAGCTGTGGAGAACACTGTTTTGACCGGATCTAGAGCTGGAGCTACGAAAATTTAACCGCTCCGTTGCTCCGATTCCTAATTTTTCCAACTATTTTTGCTTGATATCATAGTTGAAAACTTGTGCACTATTACAATTACAGGCAACGCCGTATTTAGAGGAGAGGTTTTGGGAGTTCTGACCTCCCCCCTCCCCCGAAATGGAAAAGAAGTCAAAATAAAATCTATTGAACGATTTTTAAATATTTTTTAATCGGTTTCTTTCTAAAAAGTCAAATAAAAGAAAAAATTTTGAAAATAAATTTGAATTGAAATCATACGAAGTTGTGCTACATGGCCAAAAACGGAATTTTCAGGGGTTTCAACCCCATTTTTCTAAAACGTGACGTAATGGGAAGTTTTTCACCTCAGATTCGTGTTCAGCATGAAAAATTCATTCGCAAACACTAGGAACAATATTGTTCACCAAACCCATGCAGGACAATGTTATTGAATAAGCTTCAAAGTTCTTAATCTTAAAATATAATTAATTCTTTAACCCATTATTGCCCAGAGCACCCGACTCGGAAGATATCAATGCTGTGACTGCACGAATTTAGGGAATTGATGCCAACCTCATCCGGACTCCCCATAATTGATAATGGCCCAAATTCTCACTGATAATCATTTGAAAAAAACTAGTCTCTGAATATTTTTGATCAGTTTTTTTAGTTTAGGTTCATTATCAGTAATGGCAAGTCAATGAGTTATCGAAATTATGTCTTTCACGATAAAAAATGTATTGGAATCCACATTGAATAATATTTATTTGAAAAAATTTAAATTGATTATTCTGTGAATTTTTTTTGTCATTTTCGGCCATTCTTTTTAGGTTAAAATTAAGAAAAGAAATAATAAGTAGTTATGCATTTATGTTACTGCTTTATACCAGTGTGCATTCTAATTTAAAAGTCTGGGGCAGTTGAATTTGTTCTTGTACTAAAGCGCCACTCAAGGACCACTCGTTTTATTCAAATTTTATGCACTAAGATGTTTTGATCCAAAAAATATTCTAAATAAGCCTCCGGAGCAAAAGTTAGTCATATTTTATAAAACTCAAAATGTTTGGGGTCGAGTTGTTTTTTTAGTTTTGTTTTGAAAAAAGTGTCAGCCATCTTGTGAATACTTCCTTTTCTCCAAAGCCACTGTCATATATAACGAATCCCAGCGGACCCACTTACCCGCCCACCCGACCGAGGGGCACATCCGCAAAGCGAACGGATCGGTGACCGAAACAGAAACAGCCCGGACTGCCTGTGTAACGCAACTCGTGAATGGGTGAAGTAATATATCCCAATGGTTTTCAAACAGCTACAGATTAGGATCATCAGCTGTTTAATCATTTAAGGAATTTAAAATTGCTTGTTTTATAGAAAATAAGGAATCAGTTATATCAAATAAGCCATGTTGGTTGTTGAAATCATTGCACATGCAACGTAATGGATCATTTTGGGCATAGTTAGATCGGCAAGTACTCAATTTAATCAAGATAGGATACCTTGAACAACGATTTGGGATATTTAAGTCAATTTTATTTAGTAGAAATTCAGAATGAATGTCACCGTTCAGTAATTTAGTCATAAACATAACATTCAGCATAGTTCTTCTGCTGTCTAATGTCGGTAGGTCAATAAGTTTGAGACGATGTATGTAAGAAGGTAAATTATGTAATGGGTTCCAACGTAAATTTCTTAACGCAAACAAGAGAAACTGTTTTTGAACTGACTCAAGTCTGTCTTTATAGCAATTATATTGAGGACTCCAAACTGTTGAACCATACTCCAAAATAGGTCTTACCAGTGCCGTAAAAAGTGTTTTTGTTATATACGGATCACTAAATTCAATAGCCCATCTTTTAACGAATGCAAAAATTCCCTTTGCTTTATTAACACACATATTGATATGCAGATTAAAACGCAATTTAGGATCCATAACTATACCCAAATCAGTAAAAGTGTTCACTACCTCCAGGGTATAATCATTTATAAAGTAATGTGAAGGAATTGGTTGACGTCTCGAAAAGACCATAGACTTACATTTCTTTAAATTTAAAAACATTAAGTTTATCTGACACCAATGTGATAATGCCGTGAGGTCAGATTGAAGCAAATTGTACGCCTCATCAGAATAGTGTGAAATAAACAGTTTTACATCATCAGCATACATCAAAATTTTTGAGTGACGGATAACAGATGGGAGGTCATTAATGTAAATAAGGAACAAAATGGGACCAAGATGACTACCTTGAGGTACACCAGATGGAACTCCAATAGCGAATGATGTTGAGCCCTTGAACACCACTCTCTGATTTCTATTTCTTAAGTAAGAATTAATCCAATTTAACAGCAATATTGGAAAACCAAGTAAATCAAGTTTTTTAATTAGTAAATCGTGATTAACCTTATCAAACGCCTTACTGAAGTCGGTATATATTACGTCGGTCTGTAAGTTATTAGAAAATCCACTAATAATGTGAGTAGTGAATTCCAAGAGATTTGTAACTGTAGACCTACGCTTAAGAAAGCCGTGCTGAAATGGGGAAATCAACGATCCAATAGAGTCATGATGGGGATTATCAGAGTTCTATATACGTTGATCCGTTCTAATGTATATTCGTTTGGAAGAAAAACTGATAAAAGGTTTCTACATCATTTCAAAACACAATCCATCATAACTAGAGATGAGACTTGAGTAAATACCCAATAGGTAAATACCGGTAAATTAGGGAAAATTGGGTGAAAATAAGTAGACACTGGGGTATTTACCCAAATCGTGGCTATAAACTCTGTTGTACAACATTTTACAAATAACACAGTGCGACATGAAAATTATGTAGGGGTTCTGACCCATACAGTTGGATTGGCTATAAAAAATAATGACTTTCTGCGTTTACCGAATCTTTCCATCACTTCTAATTTTTTTTAGGCCTACTTGAAGATTTTTCATACTTTGCGCGACTCTAGTGAATGTAACGTAACGTCCAGGCGTCCGATGTTCAAAATCTTTCTTTTCATGGATCTACAAAAATGCTGATTTACAAAAATGTTGAGTTTATGAAAATTACGAAAGAATTGATTGACAAAGTTGTAGGCAATGATATGAAAATTTTGTTTTTTTTTAATTTACCATCTATTAGAGTTTTAAAAACATATATATTCATATATTGATTTCCTTTAATTTTTAATACATCACAGGTATTTTAATTCATTTGCAAAAAATCGCATCAAATTTGGATCAGTATGTATACGGCTAAAAATCAACTAAATTGAAAGTAGAAATCTATAAATATCAAAATTCTCTTGTATAATTTTATTCACAGTGTGGTAAAAAAAAAATGGATATGCATCTTTCGAGGTTTGAACTGCATACTCAGAATTTTGAATTGACCCCCAAAATCTGGACTTAGGGCCGAAAAACTTATTTTTAATAGGTTGAAGTAAATACTTGCCCGTTACTTCATTTTTATTTATCCGATGACTAAGTTCTTATATGCCATAAAGCGTGGTCACGAAATAATTTTTACAAAAGCAAAGTGCTACACTTCAGCTAACGGTAAATTTACAGTTAAGTTAAGCTTACAGTCAAAAGTTTAAAGTGTGTAGATCTGGTCACTAGTACAAATTTGTTTCTTGACGAGTGCGGGTAATAGTATGGCGTCGAAAAAAGAAAAAACTCGAGCATCAATAATTGACATTCATTCGGAAAACAACGCACTTTCATATGCTGAAATTGCACGATGCGCTCATGTCTCAAGAGCGACTGCTAGAAACGTGGTTTCAAAATTTTTAAAAGATAAGACTATCAAACAAAAGAAAGGTGGTGGTAGAAAAACTTGATTTCAAGATGCAAATTTAGTGAAGAAAGTAGTGAAGTGGTGGAAACAGCGTCCAAACCAATCAGAACGGGATATTGCAAAAAAATTTAACATATCGAAATCTTTCGCACATAAAATTAAAATCAGACAAAATCTTCATTCCGTTAAAGTACAAAAAGTGCCGAATAGCAATGACTTAAGTAACGAAAAAGCAAAATAAAGAGCACGTAAATTGCATGGCAAACTCTTAAGCGGCTATAGAGGTTGCGTCTTATTGATGACGAAACTTATGTAAAAGCAGATTTTTCACAATTACCTGGAAAAAAATATTATGTTGCATACACCAAAGGAGGTGTAAAGAAATTTTTTAAGCATAAAAAAACTGAAAAATTTCCCAAAAAATTTATGGTGTGGCAAGCTATATGTTCCTGTGACCTTAAGACAAAACCGTTTATAACATCTGGTACCATAAATTCCAGAATATATATTGATATGTGCCTCAATCGGGTCTTGCTGCCTTTTTATAAAAAGCATACAGTTCCAGCTATATTTTGGCCTGATTTGGCGACTTGCCATTATTCTAAAGAAACGTTGGCATGGTACAAAAACAACAACATCAACTTCGTACCAAAGCAGTTGTTATCCGCCCAACTGCCCCGAACTGCGGCCGAATGAAAAATACTGGACTATAATAAAACGAAAACTGCAAAAATATTACAAACCTTCAAAAAATATATCAGACTTTTCAAAAAAGTGGCAGAAAGCTACAAATAATTTTGGAAAAAACTGTGTTAAAAAAAAGTGAGTGAATTCGCTAAAACATCAAAACGTAAAATCTTTTACGTTATCTGAAAATAAATAAAATTAAAAAAATCTTTATAGTTGGTTTTTTTTTCATTTTTAGAAATATAGAAATAATGTAGCGTTGACTTTGTAAAAATTATTTCGTGACCATACTTTATGTCTGTATGGGTCAGAACCCCTGCATATTAATTTATTTTTTCATTTGTCGCATAGTGTAATTATTGGAATAGTCACAGACTGGTTAAAAAAATACTGGAAAATAATAAGTATTCATTGCAGTGATAAAATTAATGTACAAAATAATTAGGCGAATAAACTTTATTAACCCTAAGAGTACCGGGATGGCCATTATAGTGCCCAACAATATACAGTTTTTAAAAAAATCATGAAACTTGATGCTCGGGTGTTTTTGGGGTCGCTGAATCCGAACCTGCAAACAGAATTCAGTATAGCGGATCCAATATGGGGGACAAATTTTAGAAAAACTTATCTTATTCATTTTTCTCGTGGAGCAGCACACAAAACTTTTAGCCCACAAAACTTCTTTAGATTTATAACTGACCAGGTAGAGCATTACTTTTATATTCAAATTCAAAGATCAAGGAAATAAGCAGCTAAACGTATTGGTATTACAGTTTTATTCATTTTATTACAATTCGCCAAAAAATTGTAGTTTTTTCGAGCGGACTGGCAATTTGACATGTAGTCTAGAGTAATTTGGGGTCGCTGAGCTCGAATCTGAAAACCATTGTGAAAAGTATGAAGTTTGACTTTGTGAGGTTATTTTTCCAAGAATAAGAGGGTGGAGAGTGTTTTGATGTTCTAGGACCCTCCCATAATTTTTGATAAGCAAACTTTTTCCCAAACACGCTATAATACTTTGATCATTCTTGTAGCAGGGTAAATATTTACAATATTGTTCTAAGCTGTACGTAAAAAACTTCCAAAATTTGAGGTATGGAGCTTAGACGGAGGATTCTTGTGTTCACAAAGAATGTGCTTCTTTTTCTACTAAACAACTTTTCTATAGGCACCAAAAACCGTTATCTCGAAAACCTGACGTGATGAAGCAAAATGGTCTTCAGATTCGCGACCGCGAAAAAAATAATTATTTACCGGTATTTACCCTCGGGTTGGTAAATACACGCCCATAACTAATCATAACTCAAAATTTAGAATTTTTCAGGAAAAGCTTTTAAAATTTTCAGTTTTATATATTTTGTATGAAAAGAGAGAAGTTAGTTCTATTATAAAGGAAACACATACTCTTCTCAGTTCATTCGTCTCACGACTGTTTTTATTCAAATTTATATGTAAGTTCTTAGATGCTAGCGAGTACTCATACTTATTAGATCTATTACAATCAATTCTAGAGTTGCCATTACACTATCTTCACTATTTTTTTATTCAAGTTTATGGTTTTTAATTTATTTCAAATGATTATTCTTTATTTATGTTTTAATAACACTATGTGAGTTCAAAATAAATAATTTTTAAGGTATTCCTGGAAATGCTGTTGCAATAATAATTCCCCCTATATAAATAGTATTTGAAGTTATGTCAAATTCCTTACAGCATCATTTCCCAAACAGATTTTCCCGGAAAAGTATCTGAAAAACGAGAGACAATTGAGACTCCAGTCAAACACTTATTCACCAAGTCAGTCTAAGTGGCTTACTTTTTAAGGACTACAAATATAAATTTACTATGACAGTCATGACAGTATTTAGGAGTGGGCTTTAGGGGTTCTGATCAGAATCCGAACTTACGCCAAAAAAATGTATCGCATAGTTTTATTGAAGAGCGTTTACAATAAAATGGTTGGAACAAATTGATTCATGTTGGAGTTATAAACGTTCCAGTTCCTTTTTTTTATGAAGTTTCTACCGAAAAACTTAAGAAAAAACAGTCTTAAATTAAAAAAGAAATAATCCTCCTCCCTCTCTTGGACCCACTAGTTTGTAGATTGTATTTAAATTCTTGTATTAAAACATCAGTTTCATAAAAATGTATGATAGATATTTCCTCCCCATGATAACTTCCTACGAAAAAAATCCTGGCTACGGCCCTGATGATAGTTATTCCCTGCCTAGGTATAGAACCTGAAACAATTGAGAAAAATACTGTTAGGTCGTCGAAGAAAGATTTTTCTCAGTAGACGATGTCTGATACTTGCAACTTTCTTTGCTTCGGCTATGATTGCTCCAGGAGCTTCCAAGTCTATATTGGCCATTGACTTGTACTGACAGCAGTTAATCTAACCATTATTACTACTTCTAGTTTTAGTCTTGCTGAATAAAAAATTTTTGGAGGATATTTAGAAGGCCAGATTTCCTTGACTATCCTGTATATGTATGGTGTATGTGAACGATATTTCAAAAATGGTTATCTACTCGTAAGAAATTTGTTTGGACGTTTGAGACGAATCTTCCTTTTCAAGTGAATCACCTTTTCTTTTTATGTTTCTATGGCCTGGATATATTTATTCAAAGATTTGGTTCCCGCTTGATTATCAGAGGGGATGTTTATGCTTTTTACCTGATGGATTTGCCGGTACTATGATACGACATAAGCTGAGAACATGACTGTACAGGTAGCAGCAAACTGGCTGAAGTACAATAAAGTATCAGCCCATGATATTTTCATTCTCAGCGACAGTCAACCTGCTGTCAAATCCCTAGCAAGTGTATCACTGACCTCCAAGGTGGCTCTTGATAGTCGGAGATTACTCAATGAAGTAGCCGATTGACTCAACGTATGGGTTCCAGGTCATAGTAACATACTTGGAAATAATAAAGCTGATGAATTAGCTAGATTCGGCATGAAAATCCCGCTATTACAATTTAAAAACTACCCGGGTATCCCACTAGCAGCTTGCAAGCTTAATGTTCAAACGGAGCTCTTGAACCAGACGAAGGTAACATGGAGGAGGAGGAATCCCTTTCACACCACTTTCGTTTTTGCCCAGCCTTGGCTATCTGTAGGAAAAATTCCCTGGGTCAATATTTCCTAGACGACCAATCTGACTTGCGGTCAACTGACCTAGGGAACCTTCTTAATTATATACAAAGTCCAAGTGGTTCGATTAATCTTGATTGTTCAGTGTTAAGGGAGGTGGATGAATATTAGCACCCACGCGGTAGAAAAACGGGCCGCATTTGGCCTAAGTGTGTCCTGATGGACAGCCACTAAACCTAACCTAACCTATGATACGACATACTTCGATACGATTTCTAAAGAGGCACTAGTAGTTTTTGAGAGATCTTTAGATTTGTAGAACATATCCACTCTTCACAACGTACTCTATCTTTGACTCCCTAATACATTCCAAATAGGAGTGATAATTATAAAATGATTAAAATCTCTTTGAGAATAAACTTCAAATATTGCCTGCCTGCTTCTGATCAGCCTGTGTAATTCTGATGGCTAATTTTGTACCAAACGGGAACCCAGATTGAATTTTTGAACCACAAACATTTTTATTTTTCAAATCAAACAAACCTTTGCAATTAATATCTGACCCAGTGCTTGACAAAAAGATGTGACGGGAAACGCAGAAAGGCATCCATAATTCTTTAAGATCTCACCGAATTGATTCTATTCAACTATTAAACCAACAACTTTTAAAAAGTGGAATTAGTTTCAATAAAATAAAAGCTACTTAAAAACGGAAAATCTAAATATTTCATTATATGCACAGAATTCTTGAATAACTTAATATCAAAAATGTTCAAAAAAAATACCATGCAATAAATTAAAAATACTTGTATATATATGTAACTCACCTTTTCTCGAAAAAAAGAAAATATTGTAAGACAAACGTTAAAGAAGTTAGCAGCAGGCAACAGCAGCAAACTAGACTAAAGTTAATTAATTGCAAAAAAAAAAAAAAAAAATCGAAGAAGATGAAGTTGTAACAGTGTGCACCAATAGCAGCAAAAATTGCAACAGCACCAGCCAGCAGCAAGTGGCAGCTGAAATACTGTAATCCACCAGATTTAAAGCGTATGAAAATCCGAGAAGCGTGTTGTGCCGCTCGCTGTTGGCAATCTTTCACTTTTGCGTGTGTGACAGGGTATGAATACGACTACGAGTACGATTACAAGTATGTGTGTGTTCTACTGAGCTCTATTTATTGTAGCGGCGGCTTTTCCACGCACACTCACACACACATTCACATATACACAATGCATACACGTTGAGCAAAGCACTTGTTTTTATTATTATTTATTTATTTTTATTAACTTTTATTATTGCTAGGCCAATAGTGTAGAAGAAGCAATAGCATGTACTATGTTATATGAGTATATATCTATTAGAATATATTATTCTCTCGAATGCACACACAATCCCATACAAACGAGCGCGTAGTTCACACAGATACACAGATTCACACACTAACACGTACTTTGTTTTACACTTTTTTTCTTTCTAGTTACTTACTTACATATATGAAAATAAACGAAAAAAGAAGAAAAACAAACGGAACAATAAAACAAACGCAAAGAAAAAAACTGAAAACGCAATGATGCAAAATTTTTAATTATAATATTTTTTATGCAGCTATAATCTTTTATAAATATTTTTAAACAAGTAGTAAACAGTAGGTGGAAAACTAGTTCAGAAAATTATGAGAATTTGAACTTGAAATATATTTGGTGCCAGTTCCACGGGAAAGTGCACATTTAGATGTTTTAAGTTTAAAGTCTCTAATTATTGAATATTTAACTAACTCAATACTGATCAAATATTCACATTCCAGTGGGTTTAAAACATTTCTGCAATAATTCTTGCAATTCTTTTGCGAATATTTAATCGTTCGTGTAACTCTAGTTTTGAAGCTTTACTCTTTATCTCTATCATTAACCACAAGATCAGTGGAGCTACAAATATGTGAAATATTTTTGGAATAGATACTGAATAACAACAAAACAAAAGCAAAAGAGACAGAGAAGGAGAGGCTGTAAAGAAATAGTTAACTTTCTTTCATTCACGCTAACCTAGCGCGACAGTATCTCTTGAGAAATTTCACATCATAGAGATTCGCGGCATTGTAACTCAAAAAAAAAAAAAAAAAAATATTTATTTATTAGTTTTTTTTATACATTGTAATTTTTATTGTCATGTTTTCTTTCTCTTTAAGTTGCTTCCTCTTCTCTACAAGAAATTTTTCACATTTGCTTTTGTGCACACTTCGTTTCGTTTATTTTCTAAATTTTCCATATAACATTTTCTTTCATTTTTCCCGTTTTAGTTTTTATTTTGTTTTATTTCATTTATTTTTATTTTTTATTAACAGGTTAACATTTTTTACTGCTTCTTCTTCTCTTAATTATTGTTTTATATTCAAGCCTATGCATGCGTGCGTGTGTATGTGAGTGTGTGTGGATATGGCTGTGCAGTTGTATGCGTGTGTGAGTGTATCTATGCAATATACACACTCAGTTCACTTCAGTTGCAAAGCTCCCACAAAAAAACAAACAAAGAATGAGAATGCAAATAATTTTTTCTTACACCATAAATAAAAAACCAAAAACAATAAAAAAAAGAGCAGCAACAAAAGCAAGTAGATACACCGTTTATTTAAAAAAAAATTTTCGCATTTTACTATTTTTATTTTTTTACATTTATTTAGTTTTGTTTTTCCGCTTTGCCAGTACTCACCGCGACGAAGTTCAACTCGAAACTAAATTTGTGTTTGCGTTTAAGCCATGGCCTAAACTTGCGCTGTCTGCCTGCATTACCAATAAAATTCAATACGAGCGTATGTGTGTGTATGCGTGTACTTATTACGTACAAAAACAAAGAACAGGTGAGCGATAAGTTTGAGGTGAGATCATCCGCGCTCTCTATGTTTTTCTCAGTGTGCGTTATTTATGTATTTACTCGAATTGTTGTTATGTTTTTTTGAGGGAGCGCACTGGTGTTTGTAAGTTGTGAGCTGCACACGCGTTGCCAACTATTTTTTTTTTTTTTAGATAATACTTTAATTCATCTTATTAAATATCGAGTAAGGTTAGATTTCGATATTGAAAATATTTTCTTTTGTAGAAATTGATAATTTGAGAAATAAACCAAAAACTAAAATGTAATAGCAAGCATTGTGAATTAAGTTAGATTATAAAATGTTTTATGTGGCAGTGTTCCACAACATTACCGATTTGGAGACTCATTTAGGCTTACTGGGAAAATCAGGGAAGCACTCAAGTAGGAAGAGATAAATAAGAGGCAAGAACTCTTCATCAAATCGGGTTTGAGGCAATCCAAAGCTGGTATTCTGACTGGGTACACCTCTATAAAATGGATATTGAGGGAAGAAGAATCATCAGAAGACCAGAAGAATTACAAAAGAATAAGAAATCTGAGTAAGTACCAAGTGCACAATAATGAATTAGGATCCAGGGATCTGAGATCTGTACTCAAATTGTTGAGGGAGAAAGGAGTGGTTGAGATAGTCTGTACAGATTAGATTAGACAAGAAGAGGGGCGTACACTAGATCTTAGAGGTCGCAGTACAATCAACAATAACCTTCTCCAACAGTATTTTCTTTTACGCGTGTCAAACGAGTATCAACACTAAATGTTAGTATTTTTAAGCTTCTGAGCTCCATCGGAATAAATAAATGTAATCTGAACTCTCTATAGTAAAGTTCGAAAGTTTTTAGCATACAATATACATATTGTCATATAAGCCCCATTTGTGTTGTTTACATTGAGTTGAAAAATTTATCTCGGCAAAAAAATGGAAGTAAATTATTATTATAATTTTCGACATAGACTATCTCAACAAGTGCATTGATAAATTTAATTCCATTTTTGACGATGAATACCACAATTTTTCGCTGGTATAGAGAATTCAATTTTGACCGTCATACATTTATACTGCGTTTAATTGAATTTTCAATGGAAACTGTTCGAAAACACTACATATTATGTAAGAATCAAGTATTTGTTTGTAAATTTATTGAAAAAAATATGTTTTTAATTTTTAAAAAGTTTTACGTTTCGAAACAGCAATGAAGAAAATAATCTAACAATATATATAAAAGTGAAAATCTGTTTGTATGTCCGATTTTACTTCCTAAATGACATAAAAACTTATATAATACTGCATTATGTCTCTGACCGTACTATTAACTTGGTAAAAGTTTGTAATTACAAGAGATCGGGGTACCTCCCATACAAACCTTATAATTTTTTAAGTATACCATTTATAGTACAGTACTGAAATTTACTGCGTCCTACGTGCAAAGACGATGGCTGACAATACCACAGTAAAAATGGGGATGGAGCTACAAAAAGGGGTGTGGTACCTAACATATAACCTGAATATTTATTATGGGATATCTCAACCACCATTTGTTGTATGGAAATATTAATTGCCGATACCGAGCTTATACTGGAGTTTCAAATCTGAATTTGTGTTCAAATGGGCGTGGCACCTCTCAAGCAATCTTAATGATATTTTCAGTATATTTCCGAAACCACACATGTTATTGTATTGAGATTTTGTGCAAAGGAGTTGGTTGGCAACGCCATGCTCCATGAAACATGTATATGAAATTGAAAACGACGGAGTGGCGCAAAGTTTTGTGTGATATTTTTCGGGCAAGTTGGCACGGCAGCTGTAATACAAAGAAAATATTTTAAATGGTGTATTTGAGGAACCAAAGTAAGAAGAGAGTAAAGGTTCTCTTTCCTATAATAACACTAGTTTACAGCCAAAATTACCAATGAACACCACTATCTAATTTCTATGTAAAATTTCTTGATAATTTACTTAATTGTGGCAAAACTATTTATCCAATCGAATCAAAATGTATAAACGTGAGATGAGAAATTTTAATATCTTTAATTTAATATACTATTTGTTCAAATCTAGTTCTTAGTTTCCAACATATTTGTAATTATGTGGACAAACCTTTTTTTCTCCGATAAAAAAAATTCAACAGGTGATATCTCCAAAACCACACAATAGAATTAGAAATTGATTCTGATTTTCGGACTCAGCGATCAATTTTACGTAGTAATTGGATAGTGGTGTTCATTGCCCAGAAAAAAAAAATTATTTGTAAGCTAGTATAATTTGTGGTTTCTAATTTTCAATTACAATTCCAATGGTCGTTTGTGTGATGGGGTATGTTGATTCAAAACTTTTATTTTCATAGTAAAATAAGTTTTTATTTCAAAAAGAAAGGATGATAATGTTTATACACATACAAACAACACGTAACTAACGACGAAATAAACCAATAGTATCGGAAAAACTATGATAAAATGCATACGGTCTAGTCAGACCGTGGTGGTACTAATATGACTAAAATTTTGAAATCACCAAAATCTCGCCCCCTCATACCTCAGGACTCCAATTTTTTTATAAATCTATTTAGAAATAGTTATTTAAGGATATCATGGATTTTAGAGATCATAGTAATATTAGAAATAATAAAAAAATTTTAACAAAGTTTGAAAAAGGTCTGGCCAGACCGTGGTGCCAATATAAGGGTTAAGGCAACCTTTAGCATTAGTTCCACCTGAATACATAAGATATAGCATAATCTCGTTGGATCCCACATAAATTGAGCGATGAGCAAAAAAAGGCTCGTGTTGACTGGTGCATGGTGTATGAAAAAGATGTGTATAAGATCGTGATATGTAACAAATCATGAATCTATGTTTATGAGCCAGAAAGTAAACAGCAGTTGACTGTATGTTTCAAAATGCAACCAAATTTTTTTCGCACTCGAAGCATTACGTGCAAAAGGCCGCTTGTTTCTTTAGAAAAACTGGCCATATTCACTTGAACAACGTAGAACGGTCACTTCTGAATGACACTCAACCATTTGTTTGCCAGAAGTATTTAGTGAATTGAGAAAAAAAGCAAATGCCGTCGAATCATTCCTAATCAGGGCAATGCGAGCTTCCACACATCACGTCAAACAACCAAGTTTTTAACCAGTCAAACCGCCGTTCAGTCCTAATTTGGCACCCAATGACTTTTTTTTGTTCCTGAACATCAAAAAAAAAAGCTGTTGGATGCTTTAAAAAATCAAAAGGAAATATAGAGACGAAATTGCTCAAGAGTATTAACTAAAATCATGGTTTTTATGTTAAAGAAAACATCCACAAAAATAGAATTAAATTTAAGCTGGTTTGAAAAAAAACTCGAAATTTAGACTTGCAAAAAAGTGGGAACCTCACAAAAAATCACTGAAAAAGTTTAAAAATATTACGGAAAAACATTTTTTCATAAAAAAAACGCAAGTGTCCACCTTAGAGCCATGAGACAATTTTTAAAGAGTAGCTCACACGTAATATTATCACCATTCAAATTTACCCCATTGAGAAAAAAAACTTCTTAAAACTTTGAGAGAAGAATTTCGTGGCGTTCGTGCTGCAAATAAACGGATACGGCTATCCTCTTCGAGATATAAAACATTCAGTGTTGCCAACTAATGCACGGAAATTTTCCTATGGTGTTCACCTTGGGGCCCTCTCCTCTACAAATAACTTTCGAATAACCATTAGGGACCACGATTGCGTCTCAAATATATAATCTAAACGGTGTAAGAAGTTTCTATGGTATAGAAAAAGAGATCATCTGTTGATGGATACCGCATATTTGAACCGTTTGAGAATAAATTGTTCGTTAGTTCCAAAGATCGAACAAAAGTTCGTACAGCAGTTTCAATTCAATAATATTACCAACTCATAAAGAAAACTCGTAATATTATGTAAATCTATGCGAGGAAGCTTTTCAGTAGCCCTTGTAAAGCGTTAATAAAAGGCATTATTTGGACAAGAACATAAAAAAAAACCCACTCGAAACTAACTACCATGCAGAATACAGATAATCCGTTAGCGTGAAACTATTTAAATACGTCAATATCGGACAACATACATATGATTAAATCAACCTTGTAAAGCTTTAGATATTAACCCAGACTTAATGTGACAAAACGAATCAATTCATAAATCTATGGATAATTTTTCATTAAACGCTCACTTGCATTTACAAGGCTGGAATGTGTTAATTTCACATTTTACTGGTAACGTGAAAAATGTTTGTACAGCAAACTCTAGGTGTCTGTCGTATGTATGTACATATATGAATGAGTTAAAAATATTGTACTTACATAAATAAAATCAAACAATAAAACAAATTGCCGTTTGAAAAAAAAGGTTCAACGAAGGGAACAATTTCTGTTTTTATCATATTTTGTTAGAGCGAATACATAAGAAAACCATACACATCATACAATATTACGTAATCGTGTTACTTACAACACTTATGAGAAATATTTATCAAAAAAAATGGTTTTGTGTCAGTGATAAATATTTACTTATTAATGTGTCGGTGTAGTTGTTGTTATTGTAGTCGGTTTCTTTACAGCCACTTTACTGAGCTCTAACTAGACAACAAATAACTGAGAGCTCATCTGTAGTTTATTTTATTCTATTTTTAATTTAAATTATTCAGAAGCACGTCGTCGTCGTCACAGTTCCATTACAAAACAATATAATGCAATTTACTTGTAATATAATTAACATAAACTAATGAAATTGTATTTTATGTTTCGTATCGATATACATATAGCTATTGTGATTTAGAAATTTTAACTTATTTACGAAATTATTTAGTCAAGGTGTAATAATTAATTATTACTTCCTATGGATATGCACATTTATATATTTATTACAATAAAAAAATTGATTTTGAAGATTATGATTCGAGTTAGAGCCTGTGCCAAATGGCATCAAAGTACTCCCGATTGGGCTGTATTCTACATGATTATTTAAAAGATGATGTAAACACAACACGAGCGCAGCAGATACACAGCAGAGACACAAACAACAATAATAGCGTAGCTGCAAAAATGCACATATTGTTCGATATTGATTTCTACAAAAAGGCAGCGCCTTTCTTCTTTTATTCGTTCTTGCTAATAAAATACAATCTAATAAAATTGCAATCCATAAATTTTCGAAATATTGCATTCATAGTGCTATTTTCAATTATTTTTTAGTTAAGTTAATTTTAAAAGTAATTTTCCGTAGTTGTGTGTAGCATAAATCGAAATTTTTCTCATCAGACGAAAAAAATTTTACACCACATTCTACCATAGTACTTTGCTGCCATTTAGCAGGCACCCTTCCTTATTTATGCAATTTCGAATTTTCTTTTATCACTTTCTGCATAAGCAGATCAGTGTTGGCATTGAAGCCCATCTTTTCTGTATTGAGTCAAATCTCAAAAGTGTGCTAAATCAGTCCAAAGTGTACTGAAAATTTTATACTAACAAACAAATCGTGTGCGTTAAGGCAGAATTCCTTTACCCAGTAATGTATAGCGATGCCATATGGCACCTGATCACTGAGCTGTTCTTGAGCCAGGTGCAAAAAACTAATTTTTCTCAAGTTACTTTCTTGATCTATCTACTTTGGTTCCCGCTCGTCCTTAATGGGTTAAGTTATTTTTTTTTTCCAATTTCTGAGATGAATCTGATCAGCTGATTGTTATTTTATTGTTATTCGAATACGAAGGTAATAAATTTTATTATTCGCACTAGTTTATTAATGCTTGTGTTAATTATTTTGAACAATTTACTCATATGTAGTCAAAACAAAGAGATTTCACATCCTCAAACAAAAAGAAGAAATTTAATTAAAAAATAGTACATAATCTTAAAAATAGAAAATTACCGTTGATTACAGTCGTCTGCCGCAATTGTTTTTCTTCGATCGGATTTTACAATGGCAATGGATTAGCTGTCACCATTCGTAAGCTTAATTCCCGTCTTCCATGGCAATTGTATTTGACATTAGCTAGACGCACAGAGAAGCTGGCGAAAAATACAAACGATATTTTATGAAATATACGATTTTGTGTTAAAGTGTACTGAAAATATTTCTTGCGTACTGACATAATTCCGAGTCTGCAAGTGTACTGAACAAAAGTACGATCGTATTAAAAAATCCATCACTAAAGCTGATTGATTATTTTATATATTGCTGCATAATTTTAGGATTGTCTTTTAATATAACGTCAGTTAGAAGCACAAGCGAAACTGATAAAGAAGAGCATAACTTCAGGTCTACACTTCAAATTGTGTATTTACAACATCCCTAAACGTATACTACAATTTTGAACAACTGCTGCTTGACTCATGCATTAATGCATAAAAAATATTTGAACCGAAATTGAAAGAAAGAAGTTTTCGATCATATCATCAAATTAATTAAGTATAATTTTAGAATAACTAAATTCATACATTTATGTTTACCACCTTGATCATAAAGTTCCCGGAATTTATTCAGAAAATTATGAATACAAGTTTATTTATCTAAATCTATATTGTCCCCTTCAAAGTAATCCAAAACGACTGCAACACACTTATGCCAGCGCTTGATCCAATCCTCGAAACATTTTTTATATTCGTTTTTCGGTATGCCCATCAGTGCTTTCTGCTATTTTTCCATTACTTCCTCTCGGCTGCAGAAACGCGTTCCCTGTAATGGCTTTTTTTTTAACTCGATTGAACAGACAGAAGTCACAGGGAGCCAAATTAGGGGAATTCGGTGGCTGTTGGATGGGATTTATTGCATTTTTCGTCAAAAAATTACGAATAATGATGGCACTGTGCAACGGTGCGTTATTCCAAATCATTAACCAAACCAAGACGGAAACCCAAATCATTAACCAAAATGTCTTGGACGGATCCATAGGCAATGTTCAAGTCCTCCGCTATCTCTCTGATGGTTAGTTTGCGGTTATTGACCAAAATTTATTTTACTTTATCAATGTTTTTGTCGGTTTTCGATGTCGATGGTGTGCCACTGCGTTCATCATCTTCGATTGACTCACGACCACTTTTGAACCGCTCGCGCCACTGGTAAACGGCCGCTTTCTTTAGAGAATTGTTGCCGAAACACTTTTCCAACATTTCCAACGTTAGCGCACCATTAAATCCGATTTTTACGCAAAATTTAATACAATACAATTTAATAAAATTGTAAAAAATCACCAACACACACAGAGATAGTTGTACTCTTGGCTACGTAACTTTTGCAAATGTCAAGGTATAACGCTTAGACTTAGAGGGAATATCAACAACAGATGTACCAACTTAACAAAAAAAAAACAGAACTCAAATCGGAACTATGGAGCGCCACATGGTGGTTATTCCGGGAACTTTTTGATCAACAACACTGACATTTTAACTGATCTATAGCAATTTGTTGAACAAGAAACTTCGTCACTTTCAGTTTTCTTGCTTTCTTCTGTTGAAGGTGGAAAATTCGTTATAACTAATGGGATATCTGTGTGCACGTTAGCTCAAATATAACTTAAGCAATCTTAATGATAATTGATACAGACGTTGTAAAGAAGAGACACTAAATTTAGATAATATTTTTCTTTAGGATTTCATTTAAAATTACTCTTTGGAAATTTCACTTAAATGGGATGTATCCAGCTCACTTGAGAGGTTTGCCCATTTCAGAACTTAACATTTTCCTGGCTAAAGAAATTAGTCGAGATGCTTAGGTTTTACTCTAGTTATCGAATTTTCCAGCTTTCGCATTAGTGAAAGGTGAGAACAAAAGAATCGAGTCCAATGTGGATGGAAAAATCTCAAAGGAAATACTAAATTCATATACCTATATAATTCATACAACTTGAATCGATGCCAAAAGAAATCAACCTAGGTCCTCCATAATCTGTTGTGCCATAAAATATGAAGTTCACTAAATAAAATTGAATTAAAAGTTCTAAAATCTCTTGTTATACAAACAAAATAACTTAGAGCTTCATAGTACCAATCTTTGAAACCGATTTAGAAGGTGAACCCATTGCTTTGATTATGGCTCAGAAATTATGGATTTTGACTGAACACTTTACAACTCATTTCCGTTTGATTGATAAAAAATCAGTTTAGTTTTATTTGCCTCTTTAAAATTTAGTTGTCCTTACTAATCACTCTCTGCCACTTTCTTAGTGTCTGCCGCGCTTTCTGCCAGATCAGAGTAATCATATTTGGTACTGGAGTGTTGGGAGACGAACACCTGAGCTCTCTATCACCGCAGGATCTGCTAAGATTTATTAATAAATCTGGTAGATTTAAAGAATAGCAAAAGGGAACACAGGATATAGTACAATGGACGTAAAACTTGTCTGAGTGCTGTATTCTTTTATACTTCTTTTGTCTGTTCCAAAAAAAAAAAAAAAAAATCACTCTCTAACTTATTCTAACCTATTATGATTTTTTTTAACCTAAATCTATCTTGAAAACATATTATTACAAAATGTGCATTTCAAAAACAATTTAATATTATTTTTAGATTTTCTCATTTATTGTTTCAAACAATTGAAATTTAACAATTACCACCTGAACTGTGAATATGAACTTAATTTGTAAATAGAATATATAAGAACATAAATTAATTACATAATATCATAACTAAATAAATACGAAAAATTTTTCAAATAAAATCATTAATGGTAAAGCTATTTATGTTAAATTTTGCTTTTATAATTGAATGAAACATAAAAAGTATCAAATTTTATTTATATACGTTTAAAAATTAAACGATATAATGTTGACATTATTTACAGTATCTAATATTTAACAGATTTCTATATGGTTTAAATGTCCTGACAAGGTGACACTAACGATAATGCCGGGAAAAAGTTGATAGAGAAAATTAATAATGCAAAATCACATGTGATAAATATACAACGCTAAATTTTGCCTGCCATGTGAAAAACATTTTCATGACTATTTTTTGAGAAATAAATTTAGCTATAAATAAATAGATATATTTTCAAATCTAATTGAAAATATAAAGCTGCGCTGTAAACATGAAATATTTTTTTTTTAATTACTTTAGTTTTTTTACTTAATTAATATAAACTATATACGTTCAGTTTTTTGTAAAATGTACTATTAATTACTTAAGCTGATACTTTCAATACTATGTTTTTAAACTATGTATATGTATATTATACTCGTATGTCTTTGTGTTTAGGTAAAATTCTTTATATTTGAAAAAAAAAAGAAAAAAAAAGCAAAAAATACTTTTGTGATTTCTTAAATATTGCATGAACAAAAAAAAATATAGATTTAAAAAACAAAAAAATATTGTATTACATGCTATTTAAATTGTATGCGAATTGAATGCAAAATTTTGTATTTGAAAAAAATTTAAATTTAACAGTTTTTAAAGCTTAAAATTCCAATATTTAAACTTTTCGCAAAATACTAGAAATAAATGTTCTTTTTTCTTCATTATAAATAAATATTTCTTGCATTTTTTCTAGTTTTTGTCTCTAAGGAAGACACTTGGGGTGTTTATTTACTTAATTTCTACTTTGCTTAATAAGCGAAAATGTGCAGAAAACGCTACCTTTTTTTTGTTGTTGTTTTTTCTATGTTAAATATTAAAACATTTTCTTATATAATTAAGTAGTTAAATAAATTTTTTTTAAATGAAAGCTTTGCTTTGCTGTTGCTTTACTTATCTATGATTGTGTAAATGTTAAAAGAGAAAAAATTCGTTTCCTGCATTTCGGTTAGCTCTGGCTAATTTGTATTGTTTTTCTTAATCGACGCGAGTTTACTTTATAGTATTGCTGGAATTCTTTAATTGAAAATACTTTATTTCGAGATACTATTAACGCTCTTCCGGTTAATGCCCATTTGTCGTTATCGTTTGTGGTGCTGTATCCTGCGTCGTTCTTGGTAGCACATATGATTTTGTTGATTTCTCTTCAAATAGATCGGAAATATAATTTGCCTGAAAGAAATAAGAAAACAAAAATTAATGATTAATTTAAATTGAAATTAATAAAAGAACGTTTTTTATTGTGTATTCAATACAAATTTATATCAGTAGATTACATTTTAAAACAAGCTGACCTTGCCGGCCCATTCCGAACTAACCCTGGTAAAGTTTGGGTAATAAGAAACTTAATATAAGTGTTGTCATAAAAAAAAATAGCCAAAACTTTCTAATATATAAATAAGAAAGATTAATGAAATTATGTTATTTAAGAGCATTTAATTTGTAAAAGTAGGAGATGCCACCTTTCCACCTTATTATATTTTAAATCCCACCTTTCCACCTTTCCCTATAGCGAATTGACCATTGACGAATAATATTTTTATGCTGAATCCTATAACCCTACCACAAACGGTTCCTGAGATATTCCATAATGAAAATTCAGGTAATATGGTAGGTGCCGCGCCCCCTTTTTCAATCTCAGCCACATCTTTTCTGCAAAAATTATCAAAACTGTAAATAGTTTCATATATATACAGCATTAAGGTTGTATGGGCAAAAAGAAAAGACAACTGTTCACTAGGAAAAGGAAACTTCCGCTCCTGAAGCCTATAAAGCTGAATGAGATGGTAATTAATGTTACACATGAAGTCAAATATCTCGGAGTAACACTAGACTCAAAAATTCTCAGGAATGAATATACAGTCAATACAGTCAGGAAAGCGACTAAATCACTCATGATAAGCAGGAACTTAGGGGGGAAAACCTGGGGTTATACTCCATACATCTTAAAGTGGATGTATTTCATGATGACAAGGCCAATCCCCACCTATGGTGCAATAGCCTGGTCGTAACGAGTTAAACTAGTCACAATGGAGAATTTCCTCTTCAAAGTCCTGTGTTTGCATCACAGAAGCTATAAGAACATGTTTCACGGCAGCCATGTAGGCGCTACTCGATCTCTCTCCTCTACACATTGTAAATGAGATAGCTGCCAAAAGGACACTTATAGGCATATTAAGGGAAAGAGCTGGTAGGGGAAGTCGTCAGCAGCAGAGATTTCGAAAAAATCTCTGCTGACCTTCCCCTAGTCACCCTATATAGCGATGATATGAACAAAAGGATATCCAGACTTTCCATACCTCTCACAAAGAACATACACTGAGATCGTATACCAACGTTTCGAGAACATACAAAGGAGCGGGTGCAGGGGGTACAGTCCAAACACCAAACAAGCGTAGATTCTTGCCATACGTCTCTGTGCACAGTTAAACCTCAAATGTGGGTACAAAATGCAAAGCTTAGCAATATACTCTGATAGTCTAGCTGCTATCAGAGGCGACTCTATCCCGGATACCCGGACACACAAGTATTCATGGTACATTGGTCCAGCACCCTTAATAAGTATAAGAATTCACACCTTAAAAAACATTTAAAAAAAAGAGGAGCAAAGCACCAGATCATGCCATTGGGCACTCCTCCCTAAGCTAAGGCAATCAAAGCTACCAATTAGGAAGTTCGATTCCAACAGGGCAGCTCTCTGCCTGAAGGTAAACAAAAGTCAATTGAGACTAAGGTAGCCAGACGTATTGATTTGATCAGTACATGTCCTGATTATTTTTTTAAGTAATGTTTTTTTGAAATCTCGTAATCAGTACGAAAATGTACTGACTTTTGTATTTTGTACTGATTTTTCAAAGTAATATCTTAAGAATTTTTTTGCTTAACCTTAATGGTTTTAAAAACGTTTTTGCAGATAGTTTCACCCTGTTTGTTTCATTTTCTGAAGCCACAAACAAAATCACTTACAGTGTGGTTCAGTGCTGTGCATTTTAGAATTTTTTCTAAGTTTCTGCAGTGCTGTGCTGTGCAGTGGTTCTGTGTTGCTTCGTATGTATCTATTGTTTTTAAAGCAAATGCCAAAAACCGGCTCCGCGCCGCAAGTTATTGTGTTTCTGCCTTGATTGTTCACAAAATACATACGCGTTGTTGCTACCCAGGGGAGAAAAGCAACATTTGCTTAAAGAAAAGTCGGTTAATGTAAGTTTTTAAATGAGTGAGGGAATTTGTTATTAATTGAGTCTGATTATTGTCCTCAGCTCTCACAATTCTCTAAATATGGAAACTGATACGTAATCAACATTGTCTACTGACAAAGAAATAAATGTAAAAGAAACACACAAAATCGGAGAGAAAGTTCAGGATGTTTATATCACTAAAAGCATTAAAAACGGTACTGATTTGTACTGATTTTCACTGATTTCCAACGTCTAATGTACTGATTTAGCGGTTCAAAAATCTGGCTACCCTAACTGATGCTAATAATGAGCTTCCTTTCAGGGCATTGTAAACTGAGGTACCATATAAAAAACCTAGGTATAAGTCAGGACAACACTTGTAGATTCTGCAAAGATGACAAGGAAACATCAGAACACATTGTAATGCACTGCGGGACATGCACTCGCAGGAAGAAGAAATACTTGGGGCACTACCACCCAAGAAGTGGGGCCTTAAAGACACATCAGTTACTGAAATTCCTCAGTAAGATTGGCTTGTCTGACAGCCTGTACTACCGGAGGCATAATAGACCTTTCGATGTCGAAGTACACAACATCTTTTATAATCACAGTAACCTCGGTATTGAAAAATAATATTTCCATATCAACTCTTAGTGCTCTACAAAGAGATATCGTGAGATATTCTATTATGAATAATTTCAACCCTTTTTCGATTCCTACCCATATTTTTTCTATAGTATTGCATTATTAACCAACGTCCCTTTTTCGAGTCCTATCCATATTTTTTCTGTAGTATTACATTATTAACCAACGTCCTTATTACAAAATAACAGTACTGTTACAGTTTGTATGGAAGGTGATACGCTCATTTGCAATTAAGGACTAGGAGTATCATAAAAACTTTCAAAAAACCATCAAAACAAAAATAGTCTACTAATTGGAGTTTAATCAATTTAGTAGTTTCCGGGTCAATAAGTCCTACAAATGAAAAAAATTTGCTTGCAACAGAGTAACCGTGGTGTAATAGCGTAAGAGCATATCGTAGTTGTAGTACTGGACTACTATATTATAATCATCATTAGGAACATATTTATCTCAGACATCAAATCTTCAGCTCTTACAGTTTATATATTTTCCCATCAATTACGGTGGCATTGCTCTTCAGACCTTGAAATGCAGGTGGAATAAAACTAAAACGTGCTGAATTATAACAAAAATTATTAGCACAATATTCTCTTTCAAATATTATGCAACGGTTATTTTGTTGTAAAAACACTGTTGGATTGTTTTATTGGTGTCAATATATGTGGAAATGTGCTCTTAGGGTTTTGAAAAGTAAAAAAAATTTTAATTGTAAAAATACATATTAAAAATAAAAAAATAGTAAATACAGCCTAAAACTATGTGATGCTTATTAGATATGTGTGTAATTAAATTTATAAAGAACCTCATTTCTAGTTCCTTGCTTTTAAAATATATTAAAATAAATTAATTGCCAATGAAAACTTTAAAATTCTGTGCCTCTCGTGATTAGAAAATTTATTTGAATAAATATGGTATGCCAAAAATAAAAATGTTTGAATAATGAAATTAATGATAGAATTTTTCAGCTCATTATTGAAAGCATTTATATTTATAAAAAAGTTTACGAGTTTACAATGCATTATTCCGACAGCGAATATGAACATTTTCTTTTGTTAAAATAAAAAGGAATGGTTCAGCATGATGCAGCGGCTTATGATAGAGTCAGACCCACACATACCCAAAATTTCGTCTCAGTTAAACTATACTATATTTTTGGATACAAGTTTACATATGGTCATAAATATTATTCAAAAGCTGATAAGGGAGACGAAAATGTCAAGGGTTTAAGCGGGTGCAGGAGTAATCAAAAGGATGCATAAAACACTCGTTGGTGATGTTTTATAGGATGATCATTGCAAACTACAGGATAGACCTGTGTTGGTTGGGATATTTTCTAATAACTTTTTCGGGCTAAGATGCTACACACCAAAATGAGATAGCAAGCACTTTGGTTAAATAGAACAGACACTGCATTTGTATTAAGTAAATATCTGCAAGAACGGAGTATGAATTTTACTAGCATGAGTATAAAAAACAAGAAACATAATTCAAAAAAGGAAAATTCCTAAATCTTTCATTTGAAATGAATTTTTAATTTAATTCTGCTTTAGTTGTAATAGATGGCAACTATAAAAGGAACAACCATTGCAATTAGATTTAACATGACAACTCAATACAAGATCCATTCATCGTTACCAAACGTCAAAGCTTAACATTAAGAGACAGTAACGAATAAAAAATACCAATAGAAATATACATAATTAATGTAAATAATTTTCCAAACACTTTGATTTGCATGTTGCCAATCAAAGAGATTAAACAAACATGTTGCAGTTGTAATCCGTAAAGTCAAATGTGCATGTACGACATGCTGCTCTTGCAGATACACACACACATTAATGCATAGTAGCAACATGCAACTGATGCATCAGCATATCAGCAAATGCGATGGTCAACAACAGCAGCAGCAGGACATGCACCAGAAGCAATTGGCTTAAACAGCAATAGTAAACAACGAGAACGGTTGGTTGTTGATGTCATTTGTATCTTATTTTCCAACTCTAAGTATATAGTTTCTCATAATTTACAATAAAAATTGTCAGTGTTGCGTGTATTTGTTTGTTTGTTTATTTGGTTTTCCATAAAATTGAATTATTTTGTAAAGATATACATTTGCAGATATTGTATGTTCTTCTGCCTCTTTAGTTATTGCTAACATACAATTGCAGCTCGTGTAACCAATTAATTCAAGCTGCAAGACAGTAACAATTTTGTTTGTTTGTTTGCATGCGATTTTCTGACAAATGCAATTTTCAGCTGCAGTAGTTGCTAGCTGCTCACCATCACCACCATCTTCATCATCGTAATGATGATCTCCTGCGCTACTCGACTCTACTCAACTGGAGTCGCTCGCTCGCACGCTCGTATGCTGCCAATCAACAATTTCACGCTTCATTGTGCGTGTCAACATGCAAATTCATTATTGTCCGGTGTATGTATGTAGTTTTATTTTTTATCAAAATAAACATCTTTTGGTTTAGCGAATATCTAAAGATTTTTTTGATGTAATTTCAGTATATAAATTGATAAAATCTATAGGAAGTTGGAAGCAGTTACTTTGAATTTATGAAACAAAAGAATATAATGCAATGGTTGATGGACTTAAATTGTGTCTTAAATTGTAAACCGCTCCTATTGAAATAGAAATCACCTCGATTTCCTTGAAGTATTAAATCATTGGCTCGTTTAACGATAGTGTCAATCCAAAGTGCATTGATCCACAACAAAAACTGTATCGATAGGACTTGCTTCTTCTTCGAATTATAAAAGGTAATTCTGTTCCAATTTTTGAACTATAGTGAACTATAGCATGACGTGATATTATAATTTGTTAATGTTCAAAATTTGGTTCAGATTAAGTTAATTTTTTAACCTTTAACTCCTTTAAGGAGCATAACGCTGCAACCTCTGAACTAATTAGAATTATGAATCATTAACTTTTTCAATTTAGCATCGCGTCAATTACTAAAAAATTTCCACACCAGTCCTGGTTCTTTTATAGATGGATCCTTAATGATGTCTGTTCTGAAACCGACAGTGTTGAATAGTCAATTGAAGCGGCAGATTTCCAGTTACTTTTGTGGAAGTACATGACCATATAGACATCCTAGCCAAAACGAGATGGAATACATGGCCGCCGTAGGCCAGTGGTTAGTGTGTTGGACTGCTACCCAGAGGTGCCCGGATTCAAATCTTGGCACGATCAAAAAACTGAAATGATATCACCTCTTGGCTGGCAATGGGAAATCGCCGTTCGGATTCAGCACAAAACTGAGGTCCCTTCTATTCGTATATAAATTTAGCTCACATAACATGAATATAAGCGAAAAGTTCGTTATAGTCTCTCCATAGGTCTCCATAGGCTGTTATGCTATAATAGTAGTAGTACTAGAATAAGTGCTGCCCAAAAAAAGATCAGCAGCGATTTTTACTGGTTGAAGCCCCTATTTCAATAAGCATGAAATACAGTTGAAATTGCATCAATTACATAATGACTATTGAAGGGGATAAGATTCCTGCTGACTGACTCAAACGTCTACTGAGTTTCCAAGACAAGACGAAACTAAGCATATATCTATTGAATCTAACAGACAATGATTTTCTGAGAAATATTCTGGCCCATGTGACTTACGCCTCGAAGCGGATGAGACTACAGGGTGTTTAAGCAACAAATGCCCGGTTTTCTTTCAAATAAGATGAGCGTTTCTAACAGAATTATAAAAAAAAGCTTTCATAATTTTCTTTCGCCTACATTTCAAGCTCAGAGGAGCCACGTCGCCATTATCAATGGATAAATAAGAAACTTCAAGAGCTCCAGGTTTAATGCCTTAGCCAAAGATATTACTAGTGATTACATAAATATTTTTAATTTTCATATCAATCCCTTAGCTATTTTCCTTACTCATATTTTTGGGTATTTTCAGTAAATATGATGAAAGATATTTTCCAAATTTTCATACGGGATAAAAGTATTGAGAAATATTTTTTATATAAAATTGATTAAAAATCACTAAAAATGGTGATGAAGAGAAGAGGTGGGAGGTTGATATAAAACAAAAAAATGTTTATAATTACATCAGGAATAACTTCGACTTTGACATGAATCCTCTAGCTTTTTAAATATTTATATTTCCCAATTGATTCTGAGGACATGGTTCCTCTGACCTTGAAATGCAGGTATAATAAAACCTAAGATCTACTGGTTACTCATGAAGGGAAAGCAATCTTTTTTAGAAATCATGGGAATGCAAAACTTATGACTTCTAAATTATCACTATTTTGAAGTCATTTGGAATCAATTGCATATACTTGGAGTCACTTGAAAATACATGAAGCTACTTGGAGTCAATTGAGATTTTAAGTCAGTTTTAATAGATATATAATTTAATATTTCTACTTATTGAAAATTTTTTAAGTAAACCAAAATAGTATAAAATGTAATTCGAAACAAAATTATAGATCTCTTAAATTTAGTATTTATATTAAAACTGACTTCAAGTTTCAATTGATTCAAACTGACTTCAGGAGACTCGATGTGTATCTTACTGATCCTAAGTAACTTCAAATTTTAGTTGAACTCAAGTGATTCCAAGCGGCTTTAAAACAGTCTTGATAGAGTTATACTTTTAATAAGAGTTGCAATTCGAAGACTTCAAAAAAAAAAAGGTGGCATTCCCCAGACTCCAAAAGAGATAGGTCCTCTACCTGAACAAATTGGATCGCTCTAATCAGAAATTGTACAAGTAGAGTTTATACATAGATGGTCAATAAATTCAAACTTTTTTAAGTTTTTAAGTGGATAAATATGCTACTTCATGGATCTGGACTTAGAGTAACAAGATTTCGAATTTAAACTTATTTTTTTTTATATTTTTTACATAGACCCATTGAATTTTAACAAATAATAAATTAACATTCGTAGAACAATTAGGATAGGAACTTCTTTTGAGCTTTTCCCAAGATGAATATCGCTGTCATAAAATCTCATACTTTAGTATATTTCTTCCTTTTAGTTAGTGCTAAAAATAAAACCACGCCGTTATAGATAATATTAATTTGCAAATAATTGTATGTATATTTTTTTTTAAGTAATATATATTTTTTCGAAGGATAGATATTAAATATTTAAGTTACATTTTAAAATTAACATAATTTTTTCAGTACTTTTTTTGTCTCCACTATTAAGGAACAATGATGCAAAAAGCAAGATTCTCAACAGAAAAACTAACGCCCGAATACAAATTAAACGTAAATCATTTTTGTTTTTTATTATGCAAAATGGGCCAAACTGTATTCCAATTGAACCAATTTCCCGGCACAAAGTAACTCTGTGAAATAATGTGAAGGAAATATATGAAAAAGGAAAATATTAAAGTTTTTTTTTTTTTTTGTTTTTGTTTTTTAAATCGCATAAATGTGGAAGTTTAAAAGGTGCAGAAATAAAATAGCAAACAAACATACAAACTATAAATATGTAGAAGAAAAAACTTTACGCAAGGCATATAGGAAAAACTGATACAACTCATATGTAAATTTTTTGGAAAGCAAAACAATAGCAATGGAAATATGCTAGAGTGCTTTGAAGTCTAAAGGTATTAAGTAATTGAAATTAGCATTAAAATTGAGATCATGCAAAATATATTACTAAATAATAAAATACCATATTTTTACCAAGACAATAAGATGAAAAACATTTATAAAAAATAAGAAAACTTAGAGTTTTTTAACTTACCACAATCAATGCGCACAGCACTCCAACAGTGGAACCAGCTAACACATCTGACCAGTGATGTTTGTAATCCGAAACACGACTTAAAGCTGTATACCAGGCAATCATAATGAAAAGAAACTGCAGAAAATGACGTAATAATTTCGATCCACGCCAGGTCATGCGTGATTGTAGGTAAAGCTATTAGGTAAGGTTAAAATTAAATTTGTATCTATATTTCATCTGAGAATCGAAGTAAAAACTTACCGCTGTGTAAACCATTGTGTAAAATGTGAAACTTGAATGTCCACTGGGAAAGGATAAGCGTGATTCTTTTAGCATACGAGCTGTTGACCCTTCACCGCGACATTTGAAATCTAGTATATATATACCAGCATTGATGGGATCATCACAGGTGGTGCCATCGGGCATGAGAGGTTGACAAACCTATGCGAAATAATTGAAAAAATTTAATTATATTTGGATTGGAAGTACAATAAATTAAATTATTCTTTTGTAACTGTTGCATGCAAGAAGATCATTAATTTTATTTATTAGCTGTTGAAAAATGCAAATTTTACGAATAAAAAGTCTATGCACATAATAGTGGTACTTGTTTATCTCTTATTTACTGCAAATTCAAATTTCAATTTGCCTTTAAGGCTTGAGGCTTAAACACAAATCAGAAGGAGTGACTATCTAAATTAGTTTTTTTATTGCATTTAAAAAAAATGTATAAAAAAATACTTATCTCAGAAATATCGACTATGTGTATGCACGAGTATATGTAAGGAGTCGTACTGAAAGATTTCTTTTTTCAATTTGGCAATACTAATTTGAAGTACGGAACGAAACGAAAAATAAAATATGACCCAATTGAAGAACCGCGAAGAAACGAAAAACGTAACAGTTAACATATTTTCAAAGAAACAAAAGAGAGAAAGAGAAATGAGAGATAAACTCCTATGAAAATGGTGCACCCAACTTATTCAGCTCTTACATAGTGAGACTAGTCCAATCCAACACGTAAAAATGTAGGGAAGAGGGGAGAAACGACAGGGGGAGAGATAAAATCGGTCGGGCAGAATTTCTATGAATCTTTTTGGCGAAAGTTTCATGCAGGAGTTACGTGATGCTTCAAAGGGATTTTCAAAAAATCGCATCCATCTCACGCTTCACTCTGCGAGAACTGACTTAAACTGGGAACGCAAAAATCATTAGACCTTTAATTGAAAAACTAAGGAAACTGTATGAAATTCCGTTATAAGTAGATGATTTCAAATCTTTTATAAAATCTACTCCGGTAATATTTTATTCTAAAAAATATCGTCCCTTGTGGAATTCGCCATTCCAAAAACGAAATAAAAGTTTTGAGTTGACAATACCCAGTTAAATTTTGTCATTCAAGAAGTAAGCAAGTATAATTAAATCAGTTTTTATGTCCTGAATACAATTTCCAAGTACTTCTCATTTTAATATTTTATGACAGGTATAACTTCACATATATTTCACCGGAATGAAATAAAAAATAAAACTAGTTCCTTTGCGGAACTAAAATCTTTTGCAGGTTAATATAAAAGAAAAGAAAGTGCTTCAATAAGAAAGGTTCAGATCCGAACTTTTATCTCTGAATTTATGCTCTATTTAATATGCTTTTTATGGAAATACTATTTTTCAGTTTAGTTCCGCAGCGTTTACATTTAAGTCTACAATAATTTTTTTAATTACATTCCTAAAATACTACCTGAAGATATCTAATATAAAACTACTAGGTTTTACTATTCGCAAAAGAAATATTTTAATATTAGCTGTGTTTTATTCGCCAGCTTTAACATGTGTGAATAAAACGACCAAGTTGTTAAGTCCCTTCTTCGTTAAATTGTTATTCACAATGAAACTGCTCAGCAGCTAGAGATGAAACATTTTAATGAATTCCAGTTGTTTTTAGTTTTTATCCTTTATAAGAATATTTAACGATGATTTCAACTTATTTTCAACGGAGGCCATTTCGAATCTTTTCCCTTTTTGTTTTTTTTTTTTTTGCCAACTGTCCTGCTTCTTTTTTCACTATTGGCAGTTCACAATAGAATTTGATGTAGCTAAACTACTTGTTAAGTTTACATAACAGCTATAATTATACGTGTTATCTCTGCGGCTTTGTTGTTGTTTTCCCAAACAATTATCGCTGCTAGTTATACATAACTAGAAGCAAGTGGCGAATAAAACGCAGCTATTATCAACTAGCAGATTAAGGCGAAATCATTTGTGCTACAAAATTTTTTCTCAAAAATTTAAATACTTCAAAATGCAGAAGGGACTGATAATGATAAAATTTGTTCAATCTGGCAGAGCATCGAATATTTTGTTTCTTAAAACCAAAGAAACTAGTCCTTGAAACTGATTTTCATAAAATTCAAAAATCTAGCAAAAATATTACTTCAAAAAAATACACAAAATTTTATTTCCTTTTTGCAAAAACTTTCGGTCTGACCGTCTCGCCGTATATGCCAGTGCATTAGAATTGCTCAATCAGCAGGTGTGTCTGTATGTCTATATAATGCAATTCGCATTAAAATATCTGCAGTAATTCGAGTACACTAACTACAATCCATTTTTTTTTTTATCTATTTTTTCTTGCATTTTAATCGCTTAAGAAGATTTGGTCTGTTGCTCTTTTGATTGATATGATGGAGATGTGGTTTTAGATACAAATAATTTCTCTTTTGCAATTTGATTCGTTTTTCATTTTTTTTTTCTAAGTGACTTCCTTGAATGTTATCGATCTGTGTGGTATACTTAAGATTTATCTATAATGGAATTCTTTTACTATGAGAACATTTTTATTTTTTACTTGAATGGTAAAATAAAGATACTGTGAGACAAGTAAGATACAGAATAAGCGTAAATAAATACGGAAATAAAAGATTTCATGGAAATTGATTCTTCAGAAAATGATTTTTAAATATGAAGAGCTAAGCTATTTAGGTTTAATGGTAAGATATTTTTTCGAGGCAGCTGCTAAAATTACAGAAGTCGGTCTGCTAATTAATCAATAGCCTATTTGTGGACTACGATTTGGAAATTTTCGAAGTCGTAATTGTGCATTAACAAACTTTCTTATTTTTACAGACACCATTTTGGAGTTATCTTTCTTTCACATTATTGTCTATCTGAACTACTTTTTTAATACTAGACCTAACCCTTCGGAGGGCGCGCTCTGAAAAGTTACACGAGAGGGCGCGCAGCGGCAATTTACCCGCAAAAGCGAGATTCCAATTTTAAACACAAATAGCAGCTAAACGATGTTACGCAGAAACCAACGGCTAACGGTAAACCACGCTGCATCTCAAAACTTACAAAGTCACTTGAGTGGCAGCGGTCGGCTACTATGATTTGTATTTTAAAAACACAAATTTAACAATTTGCGGCTAATTTACCACGGCGCGCCCTCCGAAGGGTTAAAGAGTCGAAAATGTTGAGAGACAAAATTCCTTCAGCGGGAACCGAGTGGATATGAAGAATGCCTCATTTTAGAATGCCTGGCTTTCCATTGGTTAAGCTGAATCGAAAACTGATACTTCGAGATAGTGGCTCACCAAAAAATCTTCAATGGCAGTCTGAGATTCGAAAAATTTCTTATAAAAACTTATAAAGTGCTCATAAAAAAAAGAAAAATCGACTAGACCAAACTCTCTTAGATTACTGTATGTATCCATTTTCATTTAGTGCTTAAATCATTCATACCCAATACGATGATCTGAAATTTGTCGAGCAGTGTGATTTCCGAGTTGATTTTTGAGCCTTTTGTCTTAAGCTCTTAAAACATATAAAACAAAATTGTTCGATATTTCAACTTCTTTATTAAATAAGAAATTTTTCATTTTTGTAATATCTTCTTATGTTGTCTCGTCCATACGAGTGCGATCCAATGCAATCAATTTAATTTCATTGAAAGACTTTAACGTGGTTTGAAATTCCTTTCGAGTTTTATATTCCAAATATAGTTTATTAGTTTTCTGCTAACTAACGGGTTCTATACTAGTTATGGTCAATTATTTCTATTGGGAAGGCAGGTCACAATTGGGAATTGTTTAAATCCAGCCCATAACTCTGGGTTGGGGATTAGTTAGACATGCTACTATTTTTCTTTACGAAGTTTCTAGTTTCTCATGGAATTAGCATCAAAACTAGACAAATTTATCAGAGTACTCGTATCAATAAAATTTCAATGGCGGCTATCGGTTCCTCCTCTCTCCTGTATTCGCTACTGCTTCTAGATTGAAGTCACAACTAATTACTGTCGCATGGCAACTCTAAAGTCAATAAATACCAACTTTAAAGCCAGACTTTCCAACATGTGCGCAACATTAAGCATTTATTAAGCAATACATATAAAGTTCCCCGTTTTTATTTAATATTTTGCGCCTAATTTGAAAAAAGTGAGGAGTTGAAAAAAAAATTTTAAAACCATACGACAAGTAACAATCAAGAACATTGTAATTAAACTCAAGAAATAATAAAAAGACAAAGAACAGAAACTTTTTATGATTACGATATTGATAGCAGCAACTATTTTGTATAGCAATTTTGCCCCCCCAAAAAAGCGCGCAACTTACGAAAGAATTCTTATAAGAAACCGAAAGAATATTTACAACAGCTGGCGACATTACATACCATATAAACAAAACGTTCGTCGAGTATTTTAAATTCCCCTATTGACACAATAATAAATACAATATGACAAAAACAATGAAGACATGTATGTATGTTGCAATTGCACTAAGCACTTGTAATAAACGGTCTAAAGACAGACACAAACAGCAGATAAGAAAGCAAGACAACCCTTTGAGGGTGCGATAAAATAAAAAAATGAAGGCAAGTGTCTGTTGTTTATATAGAAATGCTGCAGTAATTATAGCTAAATGAAAACTTGAGATATTTCACATATTTTTTAATTTATTTTTTTTTTATAAACTTCATTCATGAGATGCATACGCAAAAGTTTTGAGTAATAATGAAGCGTGCAAGTGCGTAAAAAAAGGGCTGCAATACAAGATATTTTCTTCTTTGTTTTTTTTTTTTGCTACATTTTCGAAGTTGACATATGTTATAAATTAAATTTTATTGGTGTTGCACACATGCACACACATACAGCAAACTATAAACTTAAGTAAATTATTCCAAAAGCAAAGCGAAATCTCGATTTTTTTTTCGATCCACGTCGCTATTAATGCCAAAGAGTTCAAACGCTAATTAATCTTTCGGGGCTCTACACGACATGTATGCAAGTGGAGCACTTGCTTAATTTTAATCCATTGCATTTGCATTTATGTATTTATTTCATTAACTTACCGTAAAGAAATGTGGTCTCAAACGCCCAATCGAGTATTTTGCAATGTCAGTTGTCAGTTGACTGGCTGCAACGCCAAAACCAAAAATACCAATCTTTTTATAGCACTCCACCATCCAATCGGGAATATCATAGCCCATGAATACATAGTGACGCGCGGTCGCATTGCCATTGGATCTTTGTGCATTTTGTTTCGATTTAATTATTTCAACACAAATAATCTGAAAATGTAAATAGAGTAAAATTAGTAGGGGTTTATTATTTTAACTGAATATTTTGAATAATAAAAAATTATGGAATGATGCTTAGAATCATACATACGAATAAATACAGACATAGGTTAGGTTAAAGTGGCTGTTCTATAGTAGGAGATACTTAGGCCAATGAGTCTTAATACAGACATAAATCTGTGAAAGAATCAGATTCTTGTCGCACTCGATAACACTGTGCAACAAATTCAGGGCCATCTTCTGCGGGGTGAAGGATTCCCGTTCATTATGAAAGCATTAAGCTAGAAGTGTAAAACTCAAAAATTTTTTTTGCCTTTTAAAAGTTTTCCTTTAGTGAATGCTAATTATCTGAGTTTTAAGGTTATATCTCATACGCTATTGAGAATTTCTCATTCCATTCTTGAGCAAAATTGTAGCTAAGGCATAGATATATAACTTTTATTAAGATTTCAATGCAAAAAAAAAGTAATTTTGAGCAGTCTTATTAAAGGCAATGGCCCATAGTAATTGCCGAAAATAAAGTGCACTTTATCTAAGCTACATTTTAATGCCACTCATTTTTTACGGCATTAAAGTATAGTTTAGTTAAAGCTCACTTTATTTTTGACAATGACTATGCCCCAATATGTACTACTACTACTACTATTATGGCAGAACAGCCCATAGAGGGCCAAGGCCGAGCTTTTCGCATCTATTCATATTGTGTGAGTTATATTTATACACGAATGGAAGGGACCTACAGTTTTATGCCGAATCCGAACGGCAAAGTGAAAAGCTTTTCATAGGCATTTTTTTACTCTTGGAGGTTTGCCATTGCCAGCCAAGAGGTGGTGCCGTGTAGAAAAATATGTACTAATTTTTAATTTTTACAAACTTTCATCATTGTTCGCCAATAGTCTTCTGAATTCAAAGAAACAGAAACGTGACTGCAATGCCATTCAGTATTCCAGTGAAATGGACCAATCTTTGTGATCACGATCCATTAAATGGTTATGCATGCGTGAATAAAGGAGTCACGAACATTTGTTAATTATGTTGGAGTTACAAGTGCTCAAACACCATTGGCGCATTCGGACGACATTCCAGCGTCTATATTGAAACTTTATAATGTGGTGACATACAAAACAAATTGTGCCTTATATGGATTCCAGGACACCTTGGTGTGCCTTATAACGAAATAGCCAACCACGAATCTTTATCATTCAAGAGAAAGAACTGTACACTGGATAATCTCATGAGTAATGCTTATAGAGGTAAACAGGGTGCCCCAAAATGACCACCCCAAATCTAAGACATTTTTTCTCTTGCCAGCGTTTCCCAAAGCGTTCGGAGGGAAGAGAGGCATTAACATTGGTTCTTGAAAAATCGCAAGGGGCGGTGGTTTTGTCATTGACGATTCAGTATGTGAATTCCAGCTTTGAAAAGGAAAAACACTTCGCCTTTGCAAGAAGAAGGAGATACCTGCTGAGTAGTGAGGAAAATAAGTTCCGATAATTATATTTCTCTATCTGAACTTTTTAGGTTCCTTGAAGAATGTTGAGGGGGAGGGAGGGTGTGCCAAAAAATATTTTTGCTCTTCTTCTCCTCTGTACTTTCTCTCATCTGTCAAAAATTTCCTCCATCTAGGCAAAATATAATGGACTGAATGCCATGGAAGACCTATGGCTTTTCTGCCCACCTCCAAATCTAATTTTATCGAAATAAAATCCTTAACCAGAAACCAGACTCCACGCAAATAAAAAAAAACGTTTATCGCCCGTTTGTGGAGAATATATTACTTTTACGCTGAACAAAAACATTTCTGAGGAACGTTGCCGTGTTTGCAGAAACCAAAACCGTTTTCTGCAAAAGATTAACAATTTTATGATGAACGAAAATTCGTTCACGATAAAATTAAGGCAATTTTCTTTTCTGGCAAATGAAAAAAACGTTTCTGCTAAACGAAAGTCCACAACTCTCTTCTCCTTTTATTTTCCTCTCATCTCGCTCTCGTCGCAAGAAGCAGCAGCGACGCTTACATTCAAACTCCACACAACAACAAATCAACACAACATGACGGGAAGTATCATTTGCTAACGCATTATTGAAGAATTTTGATTGCGCATTGAAATTATTTCTTTACATTTCTTTTTGTCTATAACAAAGTGCGTGGTGTTTATAAAACACAAATAAAAGTGTGTGATTTATAATAAATAATACAAAAATTGTAATAATATAACTTTATGTAAATTTCATACACTTTTTCTAGTTTTTAATCAGAAAATTTTATTTAACCAAAAACCACAAAAAAATGCCAATGTACATATTAAAATTGTTTTTACTTTCTTTTTTACATTTTTCAGCGAAATATTGCATGTTATTGCAAATGTTTTTAGTTCATCGTAAAAGAATTGAACCGCTTATGATGAATAAATCTTCGTTCATGGCAACCGAATACAGTCGTTTATGATAAATAAATGTTCGTTCATCATGAAAACATTCCATGAACGAAGTTCGTAAAGTAAAAATTTCGTTTCTGAGAAACGAATTTTTTCTTTGCGTGTATACTTATACTTTTCCGAAGGTTTTCTCAACGAAAAAAAAAGATATATAAGAAAACTGAACGGCATTTGAGAGACAAAAACTTGAAGATGTCAACTTTAGGTACTTATTTAAGTAAAAAAAAAAATCAACATAACCTCAAATATGGGCTAAAATAGCGTTTTTTGCACTTTTACATTAGGATATCTCAAAAACCGCGTCAGCGCATCAAAAAACTTCGAAAAAGTATTGTCTGGTTTCTGGTTATAAATTTTTGTCGGCCTGTGTAATTTTTACAATAGCCTTTTCGCCTTTTAATTTTTATACATCATTGTGTTATAAAACACAATGAATTTTGTTACTATTAAAAGAATGCACAATACAAAACCGAATAAATCACTCTCTGAAGAACCCTATTAAAAAATTACTATAAAATTTTATTAGAAAATAGTTTAGAAAATGGAAGAATATTTCGATTGATCGATCATAACAAACACCTGCGAAATTGGGCTTAATCCGAATCTGATATTGATATATATCTATTTGAGGGAGGAGCGAAAGAAAAGAAAATGGTCCCATCGAAAGTTAATAGGTCTAGCAGATACGATACATGCTTTATTTTGCTTATTATTATTATGATAGCTATAAAGCATATTTCTACTAGCAACATTATTTTTATGGTATTTTTGTTGTAAAATAATGTTCATCCTAAAATAACTCTTATTGAAATTTTTATATTATTTGGCTAAAATTCGAAAACTTCAACCAAAGGCAAAAGATATTATCCGTTCGGACTGAAGCTTAACCCTCTCTTACTTATGTCAATACAAAAGTAATTGGCCGATTCACAAACTGTCATATACTGTCTTATTATCATAATGTCGTATAGTTTTGTATGAAAAATGGAAGGATACAACACCAAATAAGACAGCTTGTGAATTGCACTAATATTTTTTGAGACCTGACACTTTCCGATCGGACGGCTTTCACTTGTTTCGCTCCTATCTAATCTAAATACATATGTAAAAACTAGTATTGTACAAGCTATAAACATGAACAATTATATCACATACTATGAGTACATATTGTCTTCAGGATCATTCGCAAAAGGATTTTTTACGAAGTGAGTTAGTTCTCGTGCGTAAAATGTACATATAAGTGAGTATAATAAAGTACTTTGAAAATGCCAACGCATAGTGTAAATATTTAGTTTTTCAACAGTATTTAGAAACACAAAAAAGTAAGTTTATTACGATCACTTGAACAAGTTCAAGAGAAAAAGGATTTGTATTTCTTGAAATTTGATGAGGTGTCAAAGTAAATACGTTTTACATTACTTGTAGCCTCATAATGGCATTGTAAATATATCGTGCCTTCGTGCTTCTAATTGCACTTGTAATGGTCTCCTTAAAATTTAGGCAATAAAAGAAAACACTTACAATATAACAAACAAATGTTAAATATTTACAAAACAAGTTATGTTGGACTGTAGTCTGTGAGATTATATGTACCTAAATATAGATCCTGATTAAAGAATAATAGAGATTTGTCTGTACTGTACTTTTGATGAAAAGTCTGGAATTTTTGTTTACTAAATTCGTTATAATAATCCCGATTCAAGCAATTCTTCAGCTTCAATGATATATATAAAAGAGACGTCTACGAATTCTGATGGAATCAGTTCTAATATTTTATGAAGGATTTCAAATTAAAACTACTGGAGTTAAGTGGGTTGATTGTACATTCCCTAATGACTTGAGTCATGAATTCAGTATAAACTGATAGTCTGAGTGTCTGAAAAAACAAATCTTCGAAAGGTATCTTGAAATAGTATATAAACCTATTTGATTACCAAAAATGTTCATTGAGAATCAGCAATCATCATGTATTAGGAAAAGTGAATCGTTAATAACATACTTAGGACTGAGGAAATTATAAAAATACATGTTGAGACTTTTCGATAAGGTACAAACAGGCTATAAAAAATTTGAAGTCAAGAAACTTTATAACCTTGAATAGGCTATCACAATGCAAAGGATAATGCTAAAAAAAAAACAAATGATTTTTTCTCCATATCTTCAAGTTTCAACTTAATTCGAAAAATGTAAAAACAAGAGAGCTTCTTTATTCTTATAAACTCGATAGAAAGTTCAAATTCCGAAGTTTACAATCTTTACCAGTTTACATGTTTTGATTAATACCCTTAATATTTAAGTACAATTACACTGTTCTACAAATGGAAAGTTTTGAAAACGAGAGGAGTCGGGACAAATGCACTTAGGGTAATGGGGGGTCGCTGAGTACGAATCCGTGGTCCTTTTTGCTCTGCTATGTCACAATTTTTTTTTATTGACATCAACATTTTTTAAATTGAACAAAAAAAAATTAAAAATGCAGTTAATATTGTTTTTGTTTTTTAATTAATATATTTTTTCGTAATTTTTTTCATCCTCGTTATCATCATTCACTTTTATCTCGTTGTTAGCTTAACCCAGTAATGCCTAGCGGTGCCATATGGCACCTTGTCGCTGAGCCGTTCCTGAGCCAGGTTGAAAAACAATTTTTTTCTCAAGTTACTTTCTTGATCTAGCTACTTTGTGACGTAGCAGAGCAAGACGGACCACGGATTCGGACTCAGCGACCCCCATTACCCTAAGTACACTTGTCCCGTCTCTGCTCATTTTTGGCTGTTGAGCAGTGTAATCATTTCAAATATCTATCAAAAATAAATTAACCAATTTGAGTTTTATTAATAAAAAATCGTTTCAACTTTTCTTTTTTTCTCTTAATTTTCGAAATTATTAAATTGGGTCACTTACAATACGATGGCATTTGTACCAGCGTGTATACAATCTTTAAACAAAAATAATCTTCAATTAAACCAAGCAATTCCCAAATGTTATTCGCTTTTTTTCGTTTATAAATTAAAAGTGAATAATTTCATTTCGGTATTGAAAATATTACGAAATTAAATGTTACACATTTGGCATTCATTTAACAACAACATGCCACAATAATGTCTTTTTTGTTGTTAAATGCTTAAATAGATTTTCTGTATTTATAGCAAATCCAAAAATAAAAAAATTCCCGAGGGATCAAATGCATTTGCTTGGCATTGACGATTTACATGCACACATACTTATACAACGAAAGAGTTTTTATTGAGATAAATGGTTGGAATTGAATATATGCAACATTTAAATGCAACAATCTCATTGAGAATTTTCAAATAAATTTCGATTAATTAAAGAGCTTGTCAGCACTGTGCAATCGAATGATGCTGACAATCGAGCAGAGATTTGAAGAATAATGGTACGAAAAAAAATTAAATAACAAAGGGTGTCAATCTATTTTTAAAACATATTTTTTAAATATTGGAAAAAAATTTAAAAAATAGAATAAATAAAAAAATAAAAATATTATAAAGTTAAGTAGTACGAGGTTAATCTACAGATAAACAATCGATTGTTCTAAATGGGGGATCCAAGAAGGATAGAGAGTTTCGAAATTAAATCCAAAAATATTATTAGCATAAAAATATAAACAAGTTCTCAAGCACAATATTATTAAACTTACCACACCCCCTGGTATCACCAATCCAATAATGTACAGCATCCAATTACGAATTGTTGAATCTTTGAATGGATGCTTCAGCGATTCATCATCACAAAAAAAGCCGCGTTTATATGAATCTCCCCATAAAAAGAAGAACAGTATTGGAAATCCAACTGTAAAAGAGAAAAAGAAAAATAATACGTTTAATAATAAATAAATCACTAATGCAATAATAATAAATACGAAAAACTTAAATAATAAACAAATTCATACAAACAAATATATGAAATTCAATAAGGTGCAGACACAGAGCACCCTATAAATATAAGCGTTTTGAATAAATTTGCTCACGCTATTATTCATCAAATCAAAAATATTTGTTTTAAGTTCTAGTAAAATTTTAACACTAAAGCTATCTCCCTATTAAAGAGGGAAAGAGAATCTTCGCGGGAGATAAGAAAAAAAAAAAAATAGCTACATATAAAATCTGGGAAAAATTTAGTGGCTCTCTGCGAAACAAAAATTGTGTGGAATAGAAACGCTTTAGAACGAGCGGAAATATCAGTCCAAGTTATATATTTTGTGCGGAATTAATAAAAATGGATTTCTGGCATTAGTGATTCGAATTCCAAATAGGTATACGATATTTTGCGGACTTAAAGTTTCACGCCGATCGGAACGAAAAACTGTCGTTACGGATGAAACTTAAGTTAAATGTTTAGTTTTTCTTTTTTAGTAAAAACGGAACGACCAGGAATTTTTGTCTGCTATTAACCCAGAAATACCTAGCGGTGCCATATGGCACCTTGTCGCTGAGCCGTTCCTGAGCCAGGTTCAAACAAAATTTTTTTCCTAAGTTATTTTCTTGATCTATCTAATTTGGTTCCCGTTCGTTCTTAATGGGTTAAGATATATTCACACGAAAAATGGAAGAAAGATAAATCAAATGAAGTCTGATTTCTAAAGTGTTAATTTACGATTTTTGTCGGTGTCGGATAGGATATCTTGTTCGTCATAAATTCTCTCATTTTTCATATAAAATTATACGATAGTAAATGACAGCTTGTGCAGCGGCCAATTTAGTTACATGCATCATAATTTATTATTAAAACAAAAATTATACAAAATTTTTAAAATTTCGTTAATTCTTTTAATTGAAATTAAAATTTAATTAAATGTTTATTGCATTTAAATTAGTTGGCAGCTCTTTAATGAATTTATTACGCTAAAGATCATAATAAATTTGAATATTTGGGACACTTTAACTCTTAACTAGTAAATGAAATGATAAACCTTTTGATCTTTTATAGAAAGAGATTTTAAATTTATAAATATTTATGTACGTGCATTTAATGTTAGTTTGATAATAAAAAATAACAGTTTTATTTAATTTCATTCCGATACAATTGAAATTGAAATAATGATTTAATTTCTTTGTATTGGGTATATTGAATTAAATATTTGGTTTTCTTTTATATTTGATTAACTTAGATTAGCCTACATTTAACTAAACACTAAGCGAGCTCACTTGTTTAGGAATATTTTAAGTTCATTTATATAGAAAAATAAAATGTACCCATTATTAATTCAAACCGATTTCATTCAAGAACTTTATCTTTTGATACTCTTCTTTTTATGATATTTTTTTAAATTATTTAATTAACAGAGCTATGAAATATACATATGTAGATGGACTCTCTTAAGTGTCACATATTCAAACATGCACAACATCTGTTTCAATTGGATTCAAACTATTTGATCTAAGTGAATACGGAAGGAAACTAATATTTCATCAAATTGCTATACATAATACGAAAATGTGTTATGTGAGATGTTCAAGTGCTCTTCATTGCAAATCAATTGGAAAGCAATTGTTCTACCATATGAAATAGATATCAGCTTGTACAAGTATAAATGTAAACTTATTTGCGTTGAAAGGCATAAGATATCATATTAAAAGAGGATTTTAAATTCGATGAAGAAACTAAAGGTTTTTAAAAAAATCTCTCCATGAAGTGCCTATCAGTTTCGAGAATAGGGAAATAGATATGGCGCGTAAAGAAGAAAAGAGCCAATCACAGATGTAAAGTAGAATAAATTTTGAAATCATATACAGTTATCTGCGGATAATTGACCCTTGCTTAATATCCCGTTTAATATCTATTAAATTCGTTCCCTGTCTAATTGAACAACTTGTCAATATCTTCGGCTAATTGGGGTACATAAAAATAGTCCGTAGGGCATTAGACCGGAACAAAAATGAATACTACTCCCGAGAAAAATATGTGAAAATTTAGAAAAACGCCCGAAATAATGTTTTTTAATTTCCGGATTAATGTTAATTTTTTTATTGGCCCGAAATTTTTTCCACTATCATTTTTTCGCTTTACTGTCCATGTTATTTCCGGTTTAAAATCTAAATTTATTTGAACATTATTCCGAATAATTTTCGGAATACTATCCAATTTGTCCCATGAAATGTGCATTTGGTTTTCAGTATAATGTCCTCTGGACTAAAGTTTTGTGCCCAAGACAGTCGAAGTTATTAACGAGCTGGGGGACAAATTGGTAACTTTTAGTGGAATCCTTTTTTTTTTGAGTAGTGAAGGGAAAAATTATGCTAGACTGTACAAAATACTTTTGAGTGCATTTAACATTGATTTCAAAGTTTCAGATCTTTCCAAATTGATTTTAGAATTTCACATATGGGTTTTAAAATACCACCTTGATCAAAAAGTTCCCGGAATAACCACCGTGTGGCGCTCCCATCGTTCCGATTTGAGTTGTTTTTTTTTTAAGTTGGTTCATCTGTTGTTTATATTCCCTAAATCTCTAAATCTTAGCGTCATAGCTTGACATTTTCAAAAGTTACGTCGCCAAGATTACATTTATCTCTTTGTGTAACGCTGATTTTTTACAATTTTTTTTAAAAAAATTTTGCAGAAAAAACGGATTTAATGGTGCGCGAATGTTGGAAATGTGTTTCGGAAACGATTCTGTAAAGAAAACAGCCGTTTACCAGTGGCACGAGCGGTTCAAAAGTGATCGCGAGTCACTCGAAGATGATGAACGCAGTGGCAGACCATCGACAACAAAAACCGACGAAAACGTTGATAAAGTAAAAGAAATTTTGGTCAATAACCGCAAATTAACCATCAGAGAGTATTATTTGGGCGTTATGAGACGTTTGCGTGAAGCAATTCGCCGAAAGAGACTAGAATTGTGGACAGAAACCTCGTGGACTTTTCACCATGATAACGCACCGTCACACAGTGCCATCATTATTCGTAATTTTTTGAGGAAAAATGCAACAAATACCATCCAACAGCCACCGAATTTACCTGATTTGGCTCCCTGTGACTTCTTTCTGTTCAATCGAGTTAAAAAACCATTACAGGGAACACGTTTCAGCAGCCGAGAGGAAGTAATGTAAAAGTCGCAGGAAACACTGATGGACATACCAAAAACCGATTATAAAAAATGTTTCGAGGATTGGATCAAGCTCTGGCATAAGTGTGTTGTAGTCGATGGGGATTGCTTTGAAGGGGACAATATAGATTTAGATGAATAAACTTGTATTTTTAATTTTCTGAATAAATTCCGGGAACTTTTTGATCAAGGTGGTATTCTAAATCAATCTTAGAATCCACAAACACATTCAGCATTCTGTATAAGTCTGTACTTATGCACTTCAGAATGTTCCAAATTGAGTTCAAAATATACCAAAATAATTTCATAATTTCTGAATACTTAAAATTGATCTCATAATAATTTAAATTTATTCCACAATATTCCAGAAACAAGATAACATATATTACAGTATTATTGAAATTTATACTAAAGCTAAACATAGACAGTTTTTTTTTCTCAAAATTAAGTGACTTATAAGTTATAACGACAGCCACCAATTTCTATGAGCGTACTTCATCTAGGACCCTAGCTTTTAGTAACTTTTTTTATGCCGCAAGGACTACAAATTTTTAATGCAATAAACCAAACTGGGTAAATTCGATCCTAATTTCAAGGAATTGCAATTATAATTTCTTTTGCTGGAATTAATTTTTTTTCTCAATTCCTTTCCTAAGAACCGTAATTGGTAAATAACAATTCTAATTTCTCAATTAAAGGATTGGAAAAATGTTCAATATCATTAGTGAATTGGAATTTGTTATTTAAATTCCTCAAAGGAATAAAATATTACTTGAAAATCATAATCAATTACTTTTGTTGAATTGAATTCCAGATAATTTTTTAAGTACTATTTTAATTCCTTGAAGAATTGCATATTTAAATTACTATTCAGTAATATTTTCTATTACATTACTGAGGAATTGAAAATGTTACAATAGTTACCTATTATAATTCCAAAGAATGGAAATTGGAAAGAATGGAAAAGATTAAAAATTATTTTCATTACATGGAATTGAAAATTTTACTTATCAATTACAACTCCAAGGTGTTGGAATCGAGGAGGGATCGAATTCCCAAAGTAATCGTTATAACTTAGGTCTGGCTATAAGTTCAAAGTGAGTACCTTATTTTCAAACTTTTTGTATACGTAACTATCTGAAGCTCTGAAACCCAGGTTTTTGTTGCCCTTTTCCCTTGCCGCTTTCGCCTATGCATGTACAAAATTTTCATTTTAGTTGCTTCTATTTTATCGTTAGAGAATTTCATTGCCGAAATACTTTCATTGCGTTGTTGCACCTGAACAAACTCTTTAGTTCCTTGAAATACTATAACATATGCATCACATGTATGCGCATGTGAATCATCGTTTCTTTCATTAGTTTTCAAAATACTTTTAATGTTTACTATACTAAATTCAAAAAAACTAAAAGTAAAGGGCGTTGAAAATTACACATAAAGGTTTCAATGAATTATTCCTTGAAATAATAAACAAACATGATTGATTGATCACTATAAATGCATAAAAATGCGTAACTATGCATAAGAATGTGTACATACTTAAAACAATCAATAAATCACTTTGAATTTATGTACAGCATTAAATAAATTATGATACTATTAAGTATAACGATCTAACGATCTCATCAATAATATAAAGAGTGAAATAGTTTAAAAAGTTCTTTCCAAAATTAATGAGCACATCTCACATCGAATATCTAAATGTCTGCATGATGCCCTAAACTATAATTAAAATTACATTAAATTGCATTAGTGTAATATCAACAACGTATGTAAGTAATTTGCCACAATTGTAGCAGCTAATTTAAAACGTTCTGTCTCCCACAGCAAGTACATCTGCATAAAAATTTCAACTGTGCGTAATACCTGTAATTAAAAACGAAGTTAATGTATTATGTTGAATATACTCGTACCTAATACATTTGAAAGTACTCGTAGTAGTAGGGATGTGCACTCTGTAGACAGATATCTACAACCACTAACGGATCCAACGATTTCCTAAAGGGGGCTTTTAATTTTTTCTTCTTTTAAATTTTTATTTAATTCACAACCAACAATCACAATATATGAAATTTTCATCTGAAAGGGAGGAGAGGTTTTTGTCAAAACCCAATGTCTCCCCCTCCCTCGCTAGTGCCTACAACATAAGTACATATCTGCATACAACTCTGCGTACAAGGTCTATGTTACATTAATGAGACGCATCCACAAAAGCAGCCGTTAAACATGAAAAAGCCGACAAGCAAATGTCACATTGGAAGTGTGTAACAAATTCATATAGGCAGACAAACAGACACATCGCTCTAGTAATGGTAATTATCATAGTTCGGTTGATTCTACGATGTATGTACTTGAATGCTCATTAGCGTACGTAGATAATGCATTAGCGTGTCCATTATACTGTGTATAGAAATGCATTGATATATATGCATGTTAACAGTGGAGTTCACTTCAATAGAGACACTTCCGAAAAATCTCAGGTTAATAGCATGGGCCAGAAGAATTGTATTAGGTTGAACGCTAGCTATAATAGTTATATAGCTCACTCCTTCCAAATCGGAAATAGTCAATCTTTTTAATAGATGGAGAGGCAACCATCGAAAAACAAGTTCATTGAATAAAATTATAAAATCATTGTTAAGTTTTGTAAATCTGAATGAGTTGTGTCATAAGCGTGGTGCCAACTCTAATCTACCCGAAGCTAGTATTGCCAAGTAATTTGGGGTTAAAAAACAACCTCTGACTTTATCGATTGTTGCCAACGAAACAAAAAAAATTAAAGGGGTGGCGACAAAATATGATATAATAAAAAAAAAAAAATTTTTTTACACGTTAGTTTCTATATTTTAATAGAGACGAGTAGAATATTAAATTTTTCATATCATCTACGTATTTTTAAGGGCATTAAACCAATATTTTATTCTATGAAATTTGTATTTAATAATAAACACGGAATGTAACCAGATGAAATATTAGTAAATTTGAGAAACATTAATGAAATATAGGTATACTATTGAAATGAGAAATCGAAATAATATTTTAATGATCTGCCAATAGAGATAAAAAACTGCGATCAAATAAATATTTTTAAACAAAGAATTAAATTGTAAAACATTAGTAATAAGATAACATGTACAAAATTAGATTTAAGTCAGTAATTAAGCTGTAGTGTTGTATCTTTAATAATAATAATAATAATAATAAATAAATAAATAAAAAATAACCAAGCTTAAAATGTGTCCCCATTCAATTGAATACTAGTGTATGCGGATTTTATTTGAAAGAGCAGCGAGAATACTTACATATGTGTGTATGTAAATTTATAAATCACTTGGGTGCTAATGAATGCTTTAAGATACCTACCTACATAAGCATTTCTTCTGTCTGTCTGACTGTCTACACTTGCACATAGCCGTGAAGGTATCGAATAATGTCAGTTTAATGAAATGAAGGATCTACGCTACTGATAATGAAAACTAGTTTGCTTTAAAATAAATGTTCCATTCTTCGTAAAAATAAAGGAGATTATTTCCAATTTAAAATACGATGTAGTTACGTATTTAATGGATTCATTTTTTATCAACATCTATTGAGAAAGAATTTCTATTCAAATATATAAGCTTAAAGTAAAATAGTGGAAAGTAAAAGGAAATTAAATTAAGTGAAATATTATCAAAAATATATCGATGGTATCCTTTATTCAAACTGAAAGTAGCTATTGCGGGAGAGCAGAAAAAAAAACAATCACTTAAAATAAGGTTCTATGTAGACAAAAGCAAAATAGTTATCAATATTTTAAAGGGGAGAAAGAATGAGAGACTTTTAAACAAAAAGTATTAAAAATCATTTTTTTCATAATTTTTCTAAAGAATACATTCTATTCAAGTGGGATTATGGAAGCTACTTGTATGCAGATATGTGTGTGCTAGGTGAGCTAGGTTTTGATCAAAATATAAGAAAAAGTATAACGTATAAAAAATTAAACACAATGAATTGCACAACGATCATGCTACTTTTTTTTTTCTTTTATTTTTGTTATGTATGAAGAATAATAATGATATTATAAAGGGAGCAAAATATGTGTTAGATGTATATGTAAACTATATCTATAAATGGTTACGTGTGTGTAGGTATGTATGATATAAAAAAAGCATAAAAAAAGAAGTTTCAAGGTGGCAACCATAACAAAAGATATGGTTACACTTGAACTGTTACATGGTGAACAAAAATGCGGGCACTTTTCTTTTTATAATCTCCTAAGCAGCTGCTGCATAGTTGTTGAATACAGTGCAAGGTTTTGGACAATAAATATTTACACTTAGAAAAAATACATATGATTGTATGGAAGTAATGTTCTCTGAAGAAGTTATGGACACCTAAAAATAATTATCCATTTTTATAAATGTTTGTATAGAGACGATGAGTTGGTTGCAAAATTTCCACAAATTTATGCTGGCTTAGAAGTTATGATTATAGAAAGATTTTCTTTATATAAAATATCGAATTTATTTAATTTTTCATTCTTACTTGGAGATATCTTACATCTAGATTTCTCAAATTCATTAAATCTTGTTTATGAAAAGTTTCACTATACAACAGCAAAACAGTATCTAGTTTAAAACTCGTGAAACCTAGAGATACAACCTTTTTTATAAAAATTTCTTAGTCTTAAACTCCCATAATTCGTGTGGAAAATCAAAAAAAAAAAAAAAAAGAAGGAGAATCTTCTAAATCTGACGTGACTCGAAGAAACTCCTGATCAGCAGCGAGAAACACTCAAGAAATATTGTGCCATAACTCAGTTACTGTTTCGAAATCCTATTTTGTTGTACAGGGTTATCGTTAGATCAGATTCAAAGGAAGGATTGAACACATTAGGATTTTAATTTTTATTTGAGAAATGCAGATCATCAGTAATATTAGTTAGAGAAAGGATCTAGCTCATTTGATTTTTCATCGGAATTGTGAGACTAGAATTTGTACGCCTAAAAATTTTATTGAATACTAATAAAGAAACGATGATTATCAGAACTCAGTAGAATAAAAAATTTCCTTTCTGTTTCTAATTTGAAACTCAAAATGCAATATAAACTAAATTTCATTTCGAAATCTCTTCGAAAATTATATCTCATAAATAGATTCTCTTTTTTGAAAACACCATTTAAAGACTAATATAAAAAAATTTCAATTCACCTCTTAAAATTAAATTTATTTTCTTTATGCTAAATACTTAACAACAAAATATTTATTTTCAGTGTACTTTCATTAATCTGAACATATTTTTTACGATCTTATTTCCAGTGATTGTTATAAATTTTCAAATTTACTAAAAGATAAATATAAATATGAAAAATAGTAGGTTTATTGTTATTTGTGGCTACTGTGCGGTGTAAATATAATAAGAACGTCCCATAGAAATATATTCAAACACGAGCAACAACACCAGCAGTCGCAGTGGGAACAACAGTTTTACGACTTCTCTTTTACTGTAATTTCATTAAGATCAGAATAAAAAATAATGACATAAGTTTTTATGGCAAAACATGGTCGTAAAAACGTACATATTTTTCCTATAGTGTTAAATTTAAACTAAATTAAAATATGGCACTTTACAATCGTTTTAAGTTATTGTAGAGATTTAGGAGTTGTGGAAAACAGACTTTAATCTAGGCTTTTTTTAAGGTTAACAATTTAAATAAGTATGAATTTTATTTAGATTGTTCAAAATTAAAAAAATCTTCACAATGTTCCCAAGTTTATACATCCCTGGGAATTTGAGGCTATTATTTTAACAGAAAAAGCATAAATGTTAATACATTTTGCAATGAATTTTTACGCCATGCTGTAAATTTCTATATCTCAATTGAGAAATCAAAAAATTTTAAAAAATTGTACACTGTAGGTATTTTAATGTATGTATGTTGAGGTCTATTTTACTGGGACCCCTTTTTCATTTGCTATTGTTGAAATATTTGTTGCATATGGATATTTGTATGAACAATGTGAATTGCTCATATGAATATACTAAACATTTAAATTATGATAGGGGTATGTTTTGTGTATAGTTATTTTTATGGATTACCTTCTGTATTTATTATAAAGAGGAAATGCTTCATTGAGTAAAAATTGTAGGAATAAAAAAAAGAAACAAGATCAAAATAAATTAAAATTAATTATATGTAAGTATGTACGCAATGGCAAAGTATGTTCGATTTAACTAGGTCGCAATGGTCTCCGTAGGGTACTTTTTCGTCAAACAAACAACTTCAAAAGTAACTTAGGAAATATGCAAACTATTTCTAAGTTTATTTCTATATAACTTGTTTCAAAAGAAGAACTAACAAGATTTGATTAGATCACAAAAAAAAAATGCTCAAAGACTCACAAATTCTTACAGTTCATTAATTGATTTATTTGTCAGTGGAAAAACTTTATGAGTGGTTTGGCAAATGAAAGCGGAATTGAGTACTTCAAGAGAAGAAGGATTCCTAAACATAGAAGTTACTTGAAAAGTAAGTCGAGAAGAAAGAAAAAGAACGTTCGACTGTACCTCTCAATCTCCAAATGATAACCCTAGTGAAAGGTTTGGTGACTGAAAGCTTTATTGATATGTGTACCTGGAGAAAGAAATGGTTATAAATATCAAAGGATTTTTACTTTGATTGGGGTATTTTTCAAACTAGAAAAATGGGGTTTTCCAAAATTTAAATAAATTTATCCTCAAGTTTGATTTTCTTAACCCTCTACTGCACGAATTATTTATCCAATGAGAAAATTAATTTTAGTTGTTATGATATATTTTGCAAATTTGCAAGAATTAATGATTTTAAGTGTTAATAATAAACAAATTTCCACAAAATCTAATAAATAAATATATTTAATAATATTTCATACCATAATCTCAAAATATAGTTAATTTGTAACCAAAATTGGCTCCCGATTTATATTTAAATATTTATGCCTTTTAATAATTTAAATTTTCGAAAATCAACTTAAAATAAATGAATAAATTTTTGCCAGCTCTTTGAATTGCAAGTAGAATAGGCTGCCGAATAACGGTAGTTTTGGATTTCGTTAGTAATTAACTTATTGGTATTAATATGTTGTTGACTTCTGGCTGTTAAATAAAAGTTTATGTCTTGAAGAAATAAAAAATAGGAATACATAAAAAACCATATATGTCTTCCTAGACAGTAGAGGGTTATAAGCCTGACAAACTGGAAACATTTAGCTTTCTTATTTGAATATTGAATTTAAAAATGTTCATAGGAATGATTCATTTGGTTGATATGGTTCATACCATAACGGTATTTTTAAGGATGTAATCAATTTTCTAAGGCCTTCAGCTACTAATCTAACTCAGTGCTTCTAATCATGAGTCCATCTCATTTAGGTGCTGGGCCATAGTGGTTACTTTTGAAATGAATTAACAAGAAAATCCCATTCATCCAATTCCATTATTGGCCCACGACCATTCTTTGGTTTATCATGAAGTTATTACAAACAAAATCTAAAGTTATGGCTGGAAGACAAACACCAACATGACTAGATGGAAACAGGTAACAGATATGCAGTCTTTTTAGAACAAGAAAAATACTACAGCTTAGTAGATACTACATGAGAGTGGTTACGGGCGTGCTTACAGGACACTGCCACGCAAAGAAGCCTTTAACACGAGCATATTCACAGAGAATACCTGTAGGAAATTCAACGAAAAAGATGAAATAGCGGAATCAATGAAGCCGCAATCAATACACCCAAAGAGATAGCCTCATTTGAATTCCTTATTAGTATAGGGAGAAGTAGCCTGGCTTTTGGGTACATACCAACAGCTTGGCGAAGGGCAAAGGTGGTATTTATACCAAAAGTGGACAAAAAAGATACCACCAACCTTAAGTCCTTCAGACCTATAAGCTTAACATCGTTTATGTTGAAAACACTTGAAAAGGTGGTTGACAACTATATACGATGTAAAGTCTTAAACATAACTCCATTGCACCCCAATCAGCATGCATATAGAGCAGGCAGGTCTACCGAGACAGCTCTGCATGACTTAGCGGGGAAGATTCAAGGGGCACTAGACGTGAAGGAAGTAGCAGTATGTGCTTTTCTGGATATAGAAGGAGCTTTCGACAATACCTCACACGAGGCTGTCAGTAACTCTCTAAGGCGAAGAGGTGTAGATAACACAACATCTAGATGGATGTCAGAAATGCTCTCCTCTAGAACAGCTGAGATGAATACAGGGCTAGGTACCATATCAGTCAGCACAACCAGTGGATGTCCACAGGGAGGAGTACTACCTCTAATGTGGAGCCTGGTAGTATACGAACTTTTAATGAAACTCTCAGAGGCAGGCACTAGACGTGAAGGGTATGCGGACGATATCGTCCTCATAGACAGAGGTAAATTTGAAGAAACTCTTTGTGACATTATACAAAGAAGGCTAGGTATTAATTACTAGGAGATGGTGCAGGTCGGTAGGGCTAAATATTAACCCTGCAAAGACCACTATATTTCCATTTACTAGGAAAAGATCACTCCCGCGCTGGAAACCGATATCACTAGCTGGGGAGGTTATTGAACAAAAGCAAGAGGTAAAGTATCTGGGCTTAGTATTAGATAGTAAACTCACATGGAAATCGCATGTTGAGACAGTGACACGTAAAGCCACTCGCGCTCTAATGGTATGCAGAAGGTTAGCAGGGAAAACTTGGGGATGTAAACCAAGTGTACTGCGCTGGATGTACACAATGATGATAAAGCCAATCATTACGCATTAGCGTTGACAAGGAAAACTCAACTAAAAACAGCGTAAGCTAAATTAGGAAAAGTTCAAAGTTTGGCATGTATCTGTATAACGGGAGCGATGAGAACATGTCCGACTACTGCACTGAAGGTACTATTGGAGCTCACTCCATTACACCTCGTGATAGAGGGTACATTCAAAGCAGCAATCGTAAGAGCAACTAGAAATAAAAGGTTAACGGGGCGATCTATAGGGCCTGAAAACCGAGATAACCCGGCGAAAGACAACTATCTCTTGAACTGTCCCCAGGACAGAATGGACAAACAGTATAATTTTGAGAAACACTTTGTTGCAAAACTTAGTAGTAAGAATGAATGGGAGAGTGTAGAACATAACTACACACTCAAAGAACACACGATTAAGTGGTATACAGATGGGTCACGAACCGAGGATGGAACTGGGGCAGGAGTATTTGGGCCAAGAATCAAACACTCTGAGCGGATGGGGAAGTATCCTAGCATCTTTCAAGTTGAAATTCACGCAATCGATATATGTATGTGTGCAATTCAACCTGGATAGGAAGCACAAACGGCAAGATATCGCTATTATGTCGGATAGCCAGGCAGCCATTCGAGCATTATGCTCCTCTGAGATCACCTCTAAACTGGTGTGGAACTGTTTGAGCAAGCTTAATCAACTGGGCAATAAAGTCGCTCTATGTTGGGTCCCTGGACACTAAGGAGGGCAATGAGCAGGCAGACGAGCTTGCTAGAAAGGGAGCAGCGACCACTTTCGTGGGACCTGAACCCTTCTGTGGAATAGGAGATAGCGTAATCAGGGAAAGTACTCAGGCAGGAAGGGAAGAACAAGAGGCAAGAACTTTTTAATAATCTTTCGGGACTGAGGCAATCCAAAACGCTTCTAGGTAACTATAAAAATAATAGATACGCATTCTACATTGGTCTCAACAAAAACAGTCTGCGTATATTAGCTGGTATTCTGACTGGGCACTGCGGGCTCAGAGAACACCTTTGCAAAATAGGAGTTGAGGAAAGCTCAATATGTCAGTTTTGTAATGAGGAAGATGATTCATCAGAACATATCTTAGCTCAGTGTGAAGCACTGATCCACAAAAGAATGAAATATCTGGGTATGTACGAAGTGCCCAGTACATAACTAACATCCATAGCTCCGGGCGCAATACTCAAATTCTTGAGTTAGACTGGACTGGATGATGCACTCTAGGCAAATCAGACTAGATAGAGAAGAGGGACGTACAATAGATCTTATAGGTAGCGGTACAAATACATAAACCTATCTAATACAATACAATAGCCTCATTTGTGGAGAAAATTAAAATAATAGATGACAAATAAATCTCAGAGGTTTGTCACAAAACATTCAATGTGTGGTCGGTGTGACTAGGTGAGTGTTGCTCTCTTCTCTACTGACTATCTATTCTAATCTAAGGATATCTTAAAGCAGAAGAAATTCCTTGTTTCCATACATTTTTATACAACATAGGTTCATGTGATTTTCACTAATTGAAAACGATTATCACTAGACCGTCTTTGTGCATTAGCTGGGGAAATATTAACAAATAGCTCAGACTCGTCGTCAATGCAAATAGGTCTTGCAGATAACTTTGATTTCAAATATTTCACAAAATGTTTGGCTAACAGAAATTTGATAAAAAATTGTGCTAAAATTGATAACTAAGTTGAGTAATAGATATTTTCTGCAATTTCCTGTCAGCAGGCCATCAATATACTAAATAATCTTATAAATGTATGTACTCATGTATATCCTGCAGCCTTGTTATCTATTTTCAGAGGAGAAAGTTACATTTTTATGCTAACATAAAAATTAAGATTAACCCAAAGTAGCAGTTTTATTCCAAATTCATTTTTATGTTTCATTTTTATAAGTACAAGTATAACTATTGAAATCACACTATAAAAGGGAATTACGACGTAAGAGCTCATTTAAAAACGATAAAGAATTCAGCGTAACTATAAGGACAACAAATCTCCATATACGGGTACATAACTATTTATAGAAATTTTTTACAATTTTACATGGACATGTGAAACTATTTTTAACTTTAACAAAATTCCATATACGGGTACCTACGTGTATCAAAGTACCTAAGCACGTATGGCCAAAGAAGATGTGCACATTCATTGCACACCACTACCAAGACTTGTCCAGTGGCAGGTAGCAACAACATTACCTATGCAGTACACACAGCATGCAACGTCAGCAGCAAATTTAGAATGACATGAAAGAATTTCGAAACAACTTCTTCGTTTGTTGTTTGCTTACAACGCGAAAAAAGGAAATCAGTTGCAAACACAAATGCCGGTGCTGCATTGCATTGCACTGATTTCAACCAGGCACAAGTATATTTGTTTTTATAACTTAATAAGGTTTTTTTTTTGCTGATTGTTATAGCTCTTGCAGACGACGATCATCGCCAGTAGGTACATGGCAGTCTCATTTAACAGAGCAAACACTGAAAGAAGTGGTATATTAGGGTTATTCTAAAGTAATAAAGAAGTTTGGAATTAGTATTTGCAAGTGCAATCAAATTGCAATTACAATTTGCTCAAATTATTATTACCAAAAATGCAATAGGTTGTTTGCACGTTTACCTTTCATGATGCTTAGGGTTGTGGTAGAGCTAAATCAATTTTAATTGTTTTACTGACATAAGTAAATTGCAGGTATATTTTACGAAATTATTTCAATGACGCTTCTATACACACTTGCACCCATATATCAATCCTTAAATTTTTCTTTGAATTCATTTAATCTTTCTTTACCCATAAAATTGATAAATTAAATGTCTAAATATAAAGGTGTTTAATGATTAATTGTGGGTTTATACATTTCACACTAAGTTAATATAACAAATTTCAAATAGCCCCGCTATGATTTCTTTGGTGCCTTTGAATTAATTGAAATTCTTGATAAGATATAAAAATTTGATTTATTTCCATTGTATAAAAGTAAAATGCATTAAACTGAATTAAAACACACATAAATGTTATAAAATTCATGAATAAAAAAAAAATTAAGCATCCGAAAAAATAACATAATTTTTAAAATTAAATGCTTAGCTTATTTTGAAGAACATTTAATTTTTAACCGTAAGAAAACTTTGTTTTTGTAAAGTAAACATGCTATAGTTGGTATTATTTTTAGGCATGTTGTGTTATTCTTGTGTGGTGTATAGTTGCGCAAGTAATCAAAACATGCAACTGCATACAAATATACCACAAGTTTTTTCAATAAAAACAATGAAAATCTACTTGTTGTTTTTAGTACATATGGCGAGAGATTAATGACATTTACCGTGCTATTCCGGCTATAATAACAAAACTCACCGCAGTGACAATTGAGCATTTTATAGAAATCGGTACAATGTTGTATTCTAAAAAGCTTAAAAAGCTTCAATAGTCACAAAAATTATTATCACCCTTTTTGGAAGAAACGACTAAATCTCAATAAATTTCTATAAACAATTAGGGTATTCACAAACTGTCGTATAATTTTGTATAGTATGAAAATTTATGACAAATGAGACACCTTGTGAATACCCTAAAAATGTAAAAAAAAAAGTTTAAAATAAGACAAAATAATACCAAAAATATTTTTTTCATTTAACCCTTTGACGCCCGAATTTTAATGGGGTTTGATAGAAACCATTTGTTTTGAAATTACGGTTACTTAGTTCTACCACAATGATTATACCAAATTTTTTGCATTCTACATTGATTTTTTGTCCTTTATTAAAGGTTTAAAAAACATAGCTATGAAGCTGCATACAACCACTGGATAACTTTTTTTCTCCAATTTTTTGATTTTCGTATTCTCTTATCTTTTATAAACATATCTTAAGAAAATTTCCTCTTAGTAATAATTAAACACTTTTTTTTCACAAAATATTGCAAAAGATTTTACTACAAAATTTTGCACTCAGGTATTTTGCTGGACTTCAAAGGCAAAACATTAAAAAAAATTTCAAATGTTCGGCAATCAGCAAACGTGTAGAACACCTAACAGAACTGAATGCATATATTATTATTAGTGAAATTTGTTAAACACCTATTTTATGCCACATTAAAGTGAATGTTGCATATACGCAACATTGGGTATGAAAGAGTTAAAGCTACTTTAAACCCAATTTGTACATATTATTTATGTTTTTGCATTTTTGTCATCTCTTCCAAAAGTGGTGAATTTACGATCTGTCAATGTATGCCCATCTATATCGTCGCAGATAACAAACAAAAATAGGTGTGCTTAAATTTTTTAAGTCAATGGGATAACCTCATAAATCGTAAGCATTGCGTTGATTATAAATGAATAAAAAAAGGAAATATAGATAAGAAACCTAGCCGGGAATCGAAACCGGGATCACGGAGATGAGTCTAGCACGCTGAAACTAGATCGCCGAGCAGATTAAATTGAATCCGCAGATATTTTTACATCAAAAAGTTTTACACCTCACTTTGGTGAATTGCCAAAGTTATTATGAAAACGCTGTGAAAAGGAAAATATAATTTTGAGGACACAAACGCAGGCAAATCGCTGTAATCTCGAAATTTTTCAATTTTCCATGCTATCGTAGTACACATTATATAACAAAATTGAGCAAATAAAAGGACATTTTTGGGACACGAATAATAGCAAAAAATGGCTTTCAAATAAAAAGTAAGACCTTCAGGTTTCAAAAGACTCTTGAAAGTACCGAAATTTCGACAATAAATTATGATTTTTCAAAATTTTGTTGGAGAGAAGTTTTTCAAATTCCACAGCTCTTTGTTTGCTCCTTACAAGCACAAGCATAATGCAAAGGGAATTTTTTAAATCTGATAATATTTATTGGTGCAGCAAGATGTACAAAGCATGTAAGTTTTCAAAAATTCAGCAAAAATTGTATGAAAAGTATAAATTATGGTGGGAACTTCTAACCTTGAAACCTCTTGTGGCACCAATAAACTTCCGATTTAAAAAATTTTAAAACTTTAAATTTTTACAATATGTTTATGCTTACAAGGAGCAATAATAGAGCTGTAGAATTTGTTAAATTTTTGGAAAAAAATTTTGAAAAATCATAATTTGTTGTCGAAATTTCGATATTTTTTGTGTACCAAAAATGTCTCTTTATTTGCTCAATTTTGTTACATACTGTATTTCTACGATTAAAAAGTTTAGTACCTAGTAAAAATGGGTTAATTTTTCTCAAAATTAAACTTTTACGGAGGCACAGTTTAAAAGTACTAACCTTTTATTCAAATTTCCAATGTGCTGGACTGAGTTTCCCAAGACGATAAATGCTAGTAAGCAAATTTTGAAGAGAAGTCGGTAGCTCCATTCTAAATAAAACGAACGTAAGCTCTAAACTTAAAAGGGGGCGGGGGGCGGGGGGACTACGTATTTTTTTTTAAGAATGATGCAAATAACTTGTATTTGACCTCTCTTCTCAAAAATCTATGCGCAAAAGAGGGTTGTGAATTTTTTAGTTACATATTTTTAACCCTTAACTACTCTAGTATAAAAAATTAAGTAATTCTTGAGGTTGGCTCCTGGGACATTGTTAAGCTTCCACTGTGAAACAAATTTAAACTCATAGAATCCGATCCGGGATCCGATCCATAGCCTGAAAGTATAGAGGAGTGTACCCGAGTATACGACAGCACCAGGTATGAGACAGTCGATTGTTTACATCATGCAATATCAATATTGCTGATCTGTCTACTGTCAAACAGTTTTTGTGGTTGCACCGGAATGATTAGACTTGTTGCTTGTACCAGCTGCAAACATTGTGTAGGAAAATCGCTCACGATAACTTTTTTTGATTTTTCAAAGAAGTCTATTTTCTGGTGAATTAATTGAAAAAGGTGAGTGTAATCTAATGTATTTAGTGTTTCATGTATATTTTGCGATCCAATTTTGGATTATGCCAATATTTGGTTGAAAACATGTTTTTTCTCTAAAAAAAAAAGGGCATAATTTTCCGGCAATTTTTTTTTTTACATTTTTAACCATGTCAGCTTCAAAAAGAAAATCGTCCATCAAATGCATCATATGCAAGCGAGTTATTCATTTGAAGTGTGCAAACATTGCGACAGCGATTTGGCTGGAGAAGACTAAAAGGGAGATAATGAATAAAAACTGCCATTTCATTTTATCTTAGCCATTGAAGGCCTACAAAACAATTAAATTTATATTTCTAAATAGTTATGTTTTTACTTCATATTTCCCAATTTTTAGGGGATTTTTGTAGGTGTCTCATAACCGGGTACAATTTTTTTGGAAAAAATACGCATCCTCAGAAAATTGGTCATACAATTTTGCGTGCCAATGGAATCACTATAGTTTTTTCGGATAAAAATTGCGTATTTTCAGTACCTTTCTCACAGTATATAAAACACCCAATTTGGTTTAATCAATGAAAATTTATGGCTCAAAAACAAAACCAGTTTCATACACTCCCTTACATATATGTTAACAAAATCCCACCCCAAAAATTTGCAAAGTTAGGGCGTTTAACTATTTTATGATCATATGAAGTTCATTTCATTAATTTTTCTTGAATTAATATATTGTATTTAGTTTTTAGCTAATAAGTCATGAAATATTAATATTTCTTGTTCTTTTATTAAGCTAGGTTGACGGTAAGATTGCAAACAATAGGTTTTCAAACAACATATACCGAAAAAAAATATCATCCCAGTTGATACATTTTTTTTTGTTAAAATGTTGATATACATAATTATCTCACTTTGACGTTTTTCGCAAGGGTTGATAATTTTTCTGCTCCTTTTTCTGTTATTGAAACTAAAAAGAACGGAAAAAATAAAAATTAAAAAAAAATTGCATGTTTCATTTGCCAACTTTTTTGAAACGAACTTTAAAGTTTCGATAGCGTGGCCATTGGAAGGGATCAATTTACAGATCGTAGATACATATGGAGTAACTAAAGCACTGGTTCTAAAAATTCAACTGAGCTTAAGGCATTACATAATAAATATCATGATTTTTCTATTTTGAAAGCGGGTACAATGATTTATCACGTAATTGTTTTATTATTAACCAATTTGTTATGCATCCGAACCAGTTCGTTCTTTTTATATCAAAAATGACCAAAAGAGACCAAAAATCATTTTATAGTTAAAATTAGTTTAAAAAACAATTGTACACCGAGCTTGGAGCTTAGAACAAGATTTTATCACAACAAGGGGATTTTTGTGGTTAACATTATTTACTATAATACCTAAAATAAAATTAATAATAAAAATATAAATAGTAGTTATGGTTATTTTTTATTTAATTTTTTTTTTTAATAATAAATTATCTCAGTTAATTTGTGAAAAAAAATCTTTGCAAATGCAAAAAAAAAGAAACCCCTAATCTTAAATTGCTACTGCACTTGCACACAAGTTACAACATCTCAACCGCAATTATACAACACTTCAACGTTTTATGTGATAACAACCGCTTAATGTGTCAAGTTCGTTTCAATCAAAAAAGAAAACCGCTGGAAATTTGTTAAATTAAAGAACAACAACAATAGCAATTTAGTAAACAGTAGAAATTATAGTATATACATATATATAAATAGTTTGTTGTATCAACAAAAGGTAAACCACAATGGTGGCGATGATATTGATATGATTGCAATTGCTTATGTTTATGTTGCAGCAATTTCGAGTTGAAAAAAGCAAACAATAATAATAAAATTACATTTAGTATTTGTAAATATTTAAACTTTTACATATGTTTGCACATAGTAAACACCCAAACACCGAACAAATAAAAATGCGTGGGATGCTTTTTACTTTTATTATCATAGTGTGTTTTGTTTTAAACTTGCCGAATGAAGCGCTAGAAAATTTATTCAGTTGAAAAAGCCTACAGCACACGCATTGGGCATACATTGAGGTAGCTTAAATTTTATGTGTCATTTTTATTTGCATTTCAACAAAAAAGCTTTGACTGCACCGCTGCTTCTTTTTCGAGCGCCTAACATCACAGGAAACACAAACAATTAAATAATTTAAGAATTTAAGTTTATTTTGGTTGGTTCTTTTAATTTAGAACTGTTCGGGTTTTAATATATGATAATAAAAATTACAATAGTTGAATGGCGTCTTTGAAGAATGTCGCACTTCTTCAAAGCAACTATTTTACTTTAGAATAAATAATAGTTTAAACTTATATACAGAGTTACTTTCAGGAAAATTGTAGATATCGTTACTTTGAACCGAAATAGATAGAATGATTCTTATGTGAATAATGTTCTAGTACCTCAAATAATTAAGGTAAGCAAGGAGAGTATTTTGGTTCCATGATTACAAAAATCAGTGACATAATCATAGTATAGGACCGCTATAAATGAAGATCATTTTGTTTATTGGGGAAGTAAGAGAAGTTAATGGAGGGAGGAAAGAGGGAGAAATATCTGTGAACGCTTGATTTAAATTTGAAAAGGTAAATCAGGTAAATTATTTGTTGGGGCTTATTTCATAAATGCGCGGTGTGACAGAGGAAAGAAGGCCCTATCTCAGAACTATCTCCGTTATAAATTCAATCCTGTGTTGGAATGTACAATGTGTAACTGCTGTAGTTAACTGTAACACTGTACAACAGAAAAAAAGTATCTAAGTTGTGACCCGGGCTTTCTGGAATATTTTCGGCCACTAATCACGAATCTGTTTCCGCTCACGTCTGGTTTCCTGTATGTTTGTAAATCTTCACTTTTTTTACACGAATTAGCATAATTTTTTGGGAAGTTTGAATGAAAAAATATTTTCATATAATTTAAAATTTTTTTGTACCTATTTTGGAAGGTCTTTGTTTTTTTGAAATGTACACAAAAAATTGAAATTTTATGAACTTTTTTTTCATCCATGCCATAATTCGTGTAGAAAAGCAAAAAAAAAAAAAAGAACAGAAAAAAAAAAAATTTCATCTATGAACCCCTTAATCTTGTCAAATTTTCAAAAAACGAAGATTTGCCAATACACCCGACACCTGAGAATATCCGTGATCAGCGACCAAAAATACCCCAGAAAACCGGGCCACAATTCAGGTACTGTTTTAAAGTCCCCTTTTGTTGTACAGTGTATTCAAACTAAAAGCGATTTTAAATTTAATAGTAGACTTTTGACATATTTTTGTTTGGAGTTGATGTCCAAAAGTCTGCAATTAAATTTAAAGTCGATATTAGTTTGATTACACAGTGCAAAAAAAATTTGATGCGATAGATTTTCGAACGGTTTTATAGTAATTTAAGGTCGCTGATCACGACTGCGTGCACAGTTCTTTTCCATCACATCTAGTTCTCCCACAATATGGACCTGAAATCGGAAAAATTGTGTCTTCAGGGGCTAATAAGAAATTTCTTTATTTCAACAGACACAAATTTGATGTCTGAAGCAAAGTTGTTAAACACAAAGAGATAAACAATTTTTGTTTACACACTTTTTCTCCATCTTCTATATTCCCTCTTGAAAAGAGGGTCGGAGCCCCCTTTTTCAAAAAATACCTAATAAAACAAGAACCGTTTAGAAAACTATTATACTGTCTTTGGAAAAAATGTTTCTTGCTAAAAAATTATGAGGGGCCCCAAAAACGTTGGAATAATTTACGAGGCACACTTTTTCCAAAATAATGCAAAAACCGAATTTTTGCATTAGAATCGAGCCACTCCCAGCATGTAAGTAAGTGGAGCCAACACAATTAAAAAAAAAAAATTTAATTGATTTAAAAAAGTTTTTGTTGGCTTCACATGGGTCAATGTGATGGAGAAAAAACTGAGTACGCAGTCGTGATCAGTGAACCTGAGTTACTACAAAATCATTGGAAAATCTTGCACATAAGACAAAAGTTGAAAATTTGTTGCACTGTATTATTAGTAAGGTTGATGGTATTCTTCTTCTGACCACAAACTGTTCAACACGTAAATGAATAAAACTGCCATTGAGTTCTTTTCTTATAAGCGCTTCTTGTATCGCAAAAAAAAAAATAATAAAAATTCTTTTTCGCTTTTCTTTAAGTTGCTAATATTTTGTTCTCTTGTTTTGCATTCGAAGTGAAACGGCTTCCATCCTTTCGCATTGTTTTTCCCCCCTCTCAAGAAATATTTATAAATGATATACAAAAGTCAAAAGTGCGAGAAATGGTCGAAGTTCAAATTATTTTATATATGTGCGTGCATATGTACATGCAAAAAAAAAAAAATAAAGCAAAAACGAAAGTGCTTCCAGCAACGATTATTGCCGAAGCATTTTCAATTTCTCTGTGGTTGTCGCAAAAAACAAGAAAAAACAGAAGCAAAGTTTGTGTTTAATCAAAGGTTTGATACCAGGGCTGCCATGTTAAGACAAAATGTGTAAGATTTGGCCCTACTTTGCCTCAAATGGCACCTTTTTTTATACTGGCACAAGGTACCAAAATGACACTTTATAAAGAATTTGAAATGTTTCTTACGCACACGATGATGGAGCAGGTAATTGTTCCTTCTGATTTTGCTCTTATTATTTTATCATTCAAACGCCGTCTTTGAAACGGTTTCAGTCATTTGAACTTCATAAAAAATAAGTTGAAAAATTCAATAAGTTTCAATGTTCTTAATGCTCAAATTAAAAACTTTAAGACTTGCTTAATAAAAACACAATCTACACAAAAGCACAATTTAATTTTTCTTTTCCCTTACGTTTTTTATTAAATATAACTAGTCGGTAAGGCCCCAGTAACTGGGGCTATTTTTTTGCGGAAGAACTCTCTTTATGAAAAAACAAATATCAAAAGAGAACCAAACTACTCGTTGGTGTTTGTTTTGTTATTTGTGTACAGGGATGCCAACTCATTTTTTCTTTTTCCCCGATAGTCCTCGAGAAATTCCCCGATTTTAGATCAAATTCCCCGCATCGATATAATTTCATATTATAACAGCGCGATACGCACTTTCTATATAAACATTTTACAAACACGAAAAATTACCTAAAGTTGACCTCAATGAGCGTTATATTAAGGCGACCTGAACTTTCTCGGTCCAAAATTTAACTAATTTTTACGGGGCTGGTAGATTAATAGAAATGTACATTCTGACTTCAGAATTCTTTCGGCACATGGAAGATTTCACTTCAAGGGATCCGGTTCAAGCTCGCACAAAGTTTAATCCTATTGAGTTTTAGTTGCTACACCAAATTTGAACGAAATGGGGTGTTTTGAGTTACACATGGGCTCTCTTTTGACTCAAATAAAAAATGGCAAAAACCTTAATTTAAGAAAAACGGATTCAAAGTTTTGAGTATCGGTTTTTAACATATAAAATATATTTCATCTTCTTAATGATGGCTAATCGTAATTTGTAAGTTTGCAGATTAGTCAGCAAGGATTAAGAGTTATTAATCTGGAGGTGCTGGACTAAGCCATAGCTTTCTGAACAGTCGAAGGGGAAGTCGAAGCGCAGCGCGACTGTTTTGGCCTGACTGACACTAGGCGCTATAATCGTCTATATCTAGCACCCAGTAAAATTCCCCGCAAGTTGGCATCGCTGTTTGTATAGGCAGATAATTCGTTAGATAATTCTGAGAGATGCTGTTACTCATGTCTTCTCTCTTTCTCTTATTTATTATTTACTCCCGCTTAAGTAATGATTTTTACAACGATGAGTGCAATGCTTTGTTCAATAAGCGAATTTTAAAAAATTTCCGACGCTAATATTTTGGAATTGGCTTAACCGATTTTAAATCTGATAACTTTGGCTAACCTACTCGTCAAGCTCTTTAAATTGATATATAATATGATATCGTAGCCCTTCTGGATCTTCTGGAATACAATTGTAGTTACACTAAAAAATTTATAGATATAAGATATATTATATTCATATTTACATATGTACCTTAAAGTGGGCGGAAACACAAATTTCAGGTTTTTGTCCCCAAGATTGATACATTAGGCTATAAAAACCAGTTTTTGTAGGAACAACATCAGTTGACAGATTTCGTTAAGACCTTTCTAGCAAAATCTTTTTTGCCAAAATCAGATGAAAAATGACAGATTTATGAGCAATTATAGTAAAGGCCAGAATAAATTTTACCTCAAAAATCACACATTTGATTTTCTGGTGCTTTATGAAAAGCCGTTTCTGTAGCATTTCTAGCTCACGAGGAGTGCTCGCAAAAAATTGTTTCTGGTGCACAATCGTCGAATTTATCAATTGCGAGGTCAAAAATATAAACTTTTTCCGCCCACCTTAATGTACATCTATTCATTTGTTTTTGTTGTGTAAAATAAGTTGAATAAATGATTCAATTGAAAAGAATTACACCTTTTTGGCACATTAACTTTTTTATTTGACACTTTCTTGCACTTTTTTATCCTCGAAATGGTACTTTATATCTAAGGATAGTTGCCAGCCCTGTTTGATACTTGTCATGTATACTTCATTTCATTCATGCATGTATCAGCTTTGTTTCAAATCGATTCGTTTTCTTCACTGTCACCTCCATCACTTGGTTTGAATGCACCCTTTACATCACAAGAAGTCAGACTATATATTGCCACCACTAACGGATCCAGAGATTTTCTAACTCCCTGTTTTAGGAGCAATAATTCGTTTTTTGTTGTTTTCCATATAAAAAAAAAAAAAATTCGTTTGTTGTTTTCAATGAATTATTACTGGTGGAGGAGACCGGGTGTAGGGCGGGTTGTAATTTTTCAACCTTTTAATTTTTTTGGTATGAAATTTTCATTGACATGGTGCTGGTGGCTAAAGGGTTATTGGGTTCTTGCATGAGCTTGCGATCGGTCCGACAAATGTTTTTAAATTATTTAAATTATGGTTCAATATGTTTATCTTTAAGTCACAAAAAATATATATTGTATTTAATACTTTTAAGGCTTACTTTAGGCACTTAAATAGTACTTCTTAAATAAGTGCTTAAGCTTCGCTAGTATTTATAACAGACCACACAAAAGTAGTATTATTTACGAGCACCTTCTTTTAAAGAGCATGTGCATCTAATGAGAATTATTATACATAAATATTTTCACAACTTAAATATTAGATATAGTAGCTGTAGAAATTTTAAAAACTTGACACTGATTTGCAAGTGTAAATATGGTATATTCGAAGAGAAATTGTTGCAGTCATTTAAATAATCTTATGTAATCTACTGTTTATTTATTAGTAAAGTGCAATACCCACACCATATATGTTAATGAAAGGCGCGTTTTGTCTTCAATAAAATTAAATACAATAAAAATATAATGTCTCATAAATTTAAACCTTAAAAAACCTAATTTCAGATAACACAAAACAAATTATCTAAACTTAGTTTCTTCTCCGATTGGAATATTAAATGTTGATAGTTTCAAATTAAACAGGCGAGTTGGTGTCAAATTCGAAAGACAAATAAAATTGCCAGCACAAATGACGAAAACAACAACAGAAACATAATGGAAAAATGGTGTGAGCCACATTGTCATTGACATTCATTGGGAAAATATATATAAAAAACCATAACAAAATCGATACTTACGTTTATATATGTATGTAACTAATCAATGCCATAACATTAATTTATAAAATAGAAACTTTTAAATTAAAGAAAACTAATTAGAAGTTGAAAGTATCCCAAATAAAAAAAAAAAAACTGTACAAATGGAAAAATCATAAACTTTAAAAAATTCCAATTTAAAAGAAAATAAAATTTATCTGAAATGGAAATTAAAATAAAAATAGAAGCATTGATTGCTTTTCACTATAGTGAAAATAACACGAAGAGAAAAAAGTAATAAAATATTGATTTCTATTTTTAGTAGCACGTGACTGCAGTAGACACACTGTACGACAGTAGACAACAATATAATGTAAACACTTAATGGCAGCGAGAGTGTGATGGCATCAGCAGATGATGGCAGCTGGCTGTCAATGACACGGCGATATCTGAGGGTTTTAAGAATAGACAAGTCAAAGCAACAAGAAGTTTAATTCTATAGTTTTTCTTTTTCTCATTTGTAAATAAGAACTTAAATGAAGAACGAAATGGACAATTGAACATGTCAATAATAATTTGTCAATAATAACAACACACAAAACTGTTTGATTTTTTAATTTTGTTTTGCTGCTGTCATCAGGTTTTTTATCACCAAGTGAAGGGAAATATCGTCAGAAATGGATCTGCGTTTTTGTATTTGCTAGAATTGATTGATTGAAAGGTGGAAAAGTTTATACAAAAAAAATCAATAACTATAGTTACTTATGAATCTCACATTTATAAATAAATAAATAAAAGTTTTCGTTAATATGGAAATCAATATTACTTATCTAATATTTAATATGAGACTCAGACAGTTGCATTGCAAGCAAAGTAATTTTGTTTTTGATGTGATAACATCAATTCTTCTGAAGTGATTTGACAGAAATGTCACAATCCGTGCGAATTTACACTTATGTATGTGAGTCCTAAAGTTACGTATGTGTTAAAGATTGAATCTAAGCAACAGGGTGTAAATGTGAACAGAAACAAGAAAAAGTGTGTAAAAATCATACAACGAGCATAGAAAACATAAGATGGAAAGAGTGACAACTTTGGAATCGGTCTAATCATGGTGAAATCAAGCAGAAAGATTACAACAATTTCACCTTGACAAAAACAGCACATCTTTGTAGTGGCGTCGGATAACGCTAAATGTCAAAATCTGCAGTACAACAAAACAATAACAACACATCTTTGTTGTTGCGACCATAATGGCGGCGTACAGGAGAAAAAACGTAAACAAACAATCAAAAGTAAACAATGATTTTGACAGCCATTGACCATGATGAAAGAAGAAGAATGTGCTGCTGGTAACTTCACTTGGTATAAAATAACCTTGGGCCATTCACCATTAGGTACAAAAAATTACCACTTGGACGGTATTAAAAAATGGAATTTTGATGTACCTTTTGCCGGTAGTATTTCTTTCTTGATTTGTTGAGAAGGTATAGCAACATACTGTTTTCACAACAAAACGGATACGTTTTCCTTCAAAACACGTACTCAATTTAAAAGCGAATGTGACTTTGTTCGGAGGAAACTGTGCGCTAGTACTCAGAATGCATTCTTATATTTCGTGGTTTTATGTGAAATCTCACGTTAACCCCCAAATTAAAACCGGATTGTAATCTGCATGAAAATATGGTTACATAAAGATAAATCGCTATTATTAATCATTTAAATTTATAACTAAAAATATGATATCAGTTTAGTTAATATTGGTAAGATAAACTCTGGAGTATTGCATTATAAATCCAAAAATTCTAATTGAAGTTTATCGGTTACAGATTTGGATATATTTTCTAAAGATAAAATGGCAGAAAACATTTTTTTTTGGATATGTGATAGAGATTTTCTGTCAAATTCGACTGCCAAAATCTATAGAACCGTTATTTCGTGAATAAAAAATTTAACTCAGGTTTTACATTAGATCTATTATATCCAAAATGTATATGCGAAGAAAATGATGACAAATTCAAAAGAACCCTTAAGGCTAATAAACTATGAACTGAGTCAGACTTAGAAATGTTTTGTGGTTTATTATTCAGTTTCCTGGAGCTTGTTTTGTTATTAAGAGAATATGACCCAATAGCTGATTCGCTAATTTATGTTTAATTTTAAATTATTTATTTAATTGTATTGCTTAATTGTTTATATTTGTTTATATTGTAAATACATAGTCGGGGGAAAAAATACTACAAACATCTAACATTGTAGTTTTGATAAGAATTTTTAATTATAGCTTGAAGTACTTATTTTAAAGGCACCTACAAAATTACGAAACTTTCAGTTGATATTCCACAATCAGAAACGTCAATGATACTAAAAGAAAAGTATACATAATAAATAAGGCCAGTATTGCGATAACAACGTAAGTTCTTTTTAATAAATTTTGAATTCGACTTTTTGAGTGCTTTAAGAAATAGAAAATTTATTTATGTAGGTACGTTTTAGTTTTCATTTCCTAAAAGACAAAAGATAATTTCTACTAAACACTTACTTAATTATACCTGATACGTCTTGCATGATTCATTCAAAATAATTGTTTATTTTGTTTAATGAAATGTTGGCACACCTTCAATTTGTCACAATTTCAATTTCATTCATAGGTACAACACGTACATATGAGTATGAATAAACTTTGTTAAGTAGAAATGAAATTATTGTTATCAAAGTAACAATTGTTTAAATGTTTGTTAATTGTTTAAATATGTTACCTTTATAATCTAATTATAATACAAACATTTAGGTTTAGTTAGAACCCAACAATCATTCAAGTATATTTCCGTGTGACAGAAGGATAAATACTAGCAGGTAAATTTCAGTTTTAGTAGTGTTCTAAAACATATGAAACAATTTTCATCAAGGAGGTTAAAGAATACAGTTTCCAAATTAAAATTTAACTTTTCAAAATTCAAAATAGAAGTTAAATTAGTGGAATTCTAAAAATCAGAAAATATAAAAAAATTATATTTCAAGCATCCATGCTCTGCTCAGAAATCAAATTGTTTTCTTGATTTCTCTTCAACTGCACTAAAGTTAATGACTCATGTATGGAATTCTACCAGAAATGAAATCTCATGACAATATTGTGCTTATTACAAAAAAAAAAAAAAAAAAAAAGAAGCATAACGCTAATTGGAAACATAATCAGACCCCAGCAAAATGACACACAAATGATGAAATTTACAATAATCATAAGAAAAAAAAACAATGTGAATTTCTCAAACTCAAATAAACAAAGTAATAAGGAAATTATATAAATAAAATATCTGACTGATATGTATTAAAAATTGCAAAAAAATAATTCACTTTTTATAGCCGAAACACTCCCACGAACAGTTGACGTACAAGTAATTTGTATGGCGGAATAATTTTATTCCGTGATTCAATAAACAAGGTTAGGTTGCACTGGCTGTAATGAGGATTCACAAAAAATCAATGAATCTCTAAATCAAGTTTAAAGATGTGTAAAGTAGAATGTGTCAGTGTCATTCAATATCTGCTTCATATCTTGGAAGAAACGTCAGTTTCTTATAAGTAGTAATATAATACACATACAACGAAAATGACGTATCAAATTAAATGAGAGAAAAGCTTTACGTTTTAGTGAGTTTATTGTGTTTAAGTATATAGCGAGAGATCATTGTGTAGATCGCTTTTATAGTAAATACGACTATTATTAAATGACTCATTGATTTAAAGAGCATGCAAAATGCGGTATATAGAAATGAGAGATCACATGTGAGAGAAACACATGCAAAAAAAAAATGGAAAGAGTATATATTGGAAGTGATGTAGATTCATTAAAAATTTTAATTATTTTGATTTTAGTAATGATATAATTGTTTTAATTAAAATATATACTGATATTGGCAGAAGATCTGGTAGGCAGAGAGATAACAAGAGAAACTTTCGACCGAATTATTGAAGTAGTTTAAGAAACTTGGATTAATTATATGTTGATAGAGAAACAGCTGCTTAAGAAATTTAGAAAAAATCAAAGGCATGTCTAAAGCTTCCTTTTTTACAGCATTTGGGATCAAGAAACCAGACTAATTAAATCAATATTTTATTGATTAAAAAAACCTTGTCGATAATATCAATGGATCTGCTGGACATAAAGAAATACTAAACAGAAAACAAAATGGTTTCAGAAACTTGGAGTTGCATCAGATATCATAACGTAGTTTTTTTTTTTTTAAGCCATATGCCTTAAATTTAGAAAATCGTGGAAATACAAAACCTACAAAATTATCGACAAATGGGAATTGAGCGATTCCTGAAGCAGCTGAGTAATTTTTAACTACTGATTATAAGTTAAACAATAGTTTCAGCCGAAGACAAATAAGAAGATAAATTTTTAATCTAATAAAAACCAAAATCTATTTAAAAATGAAAATCTACTAAGTAAACTTTTAAATATGTGATACCTATATAAAGAGATTTACAATTTCTGAATATGTTAAAAATAAGTTTGATTAATGAGTTTATGACTTTTTACAAGATTAACTAAAATTCTAGTATGTGTTAATCAGAAGCTACAGGTAGAATTTTCAACAATAATTTTAACCAAAAAAGAATTGCACGCCCTCAAAAAATTATGATGACTCAATAATTTTTATTTTATTACAGTTCATTTACCTTTCTGTCTTTTTTTTTAAACATTTTGTGAAATCACATTGTGAAAAGTGCAAACGTACCATAAATGTAATAAAAACTCAGAGAAGCATGAAAATGTTTGTTCAATCAACAAAACATGAAAAAAAATACAAGTAAATGTTATTGGAAAGTGTGTGTGCGTTATTAACAATTACAAAAAAAAAAAAATTAAATTTATGTGAAAATAATAACAAAAATAAATATAAAACACTACAGCAGCAGAAAATTATATTTAATTGTAATGTAGGGGAAAAATGAAAATAAAAATATTGTAATATTAAAAAGCGTAAAAACAAATATTAAACGAATAGTAAAGTTTTTTTTTTATTAAAATTCGACTTTTGAAGAAATCTTGAAATTTTTTATATAAAACTAATAATCTTAAAATGGAATAAACTTAAGCGTAAAATTAGGAATATGCTTGTATAATGACTAGTATAAAAAAAAGATTAAATTAATAGCAACGTAGTAAAAATATAATAATATACAATGGTACGTTTTTTGTAACAGTCTATTAAAAGAAAATAATCATAAAATAAATTTATCATTGAGTAAAAGTAAAAAAAAAAATAAATAAATAAATATAACTCAAAATATATATATCGAAAGTTGTAAATGCCATTGTAAAATATTATTCAACATGAAACTAAATAAAGAATAACAACCTTACAGCCCATTTATGTATGTACAATTTATCAGCCAAATATGCACTGTTAGTGACTGATTCAATGCCAGAGAAACTCAGTATTCACAAAAGCAGAAAGATTCAAATTTTCAGCATGTTCCACATATCGATTTCGATCGAAATTCACATCGAAACGTAAAGAATTTTATCGATATCGATTTAAAGAAGAAAACTGATTATTTCTATATAAATTGTTGTTGATATTTTTTTTTTTTTTTTTCTGATAATCGAAATATTTCCATAATCTTGTATTGTTCAGATGAAACTTTCAATGGGTGATTGGTTCTATTCATAGATTGGGAAAAGATTTCTCTGCTTTAGTGCATATTCTACATAAAACTAAAAATCTGGCAACTTTCTCTTTCAGGTAAACACTTGAAAAAATCACCTTTCATCACTTGAATAAATGATTCTGGTTGTTGTTGTCATCGTTTAATATAATTATGTAGTAGCAGGTGTTTAAATAATGATAAAGAAACACCAAAATAAGATCCGGTGATTTTTATTTTACCAACAAATACATAGAATCTACTTGTGTTTGTTTAAGATTAAAGTTAACTGCTGGTTGGGAAATTTGCGCATATTTCTTTCCAATGATACTTTAAAAGCAAAAGACGAAAAATTTTAAATCATATTTGTTTTTTTTTTTTTTGATATGCACCAATATGATATAAAAACAGGAAAGTTTATTTAAGCTTAAGATTTTTTAATTAAGTATTTAAAATAAATTAAAATTCATCTTTTCTTTCTTTTCACAAGTGCAACAAGATGGATACAATTCTATCAAAATCACTCGTCATCACTTTTTTTATTGAAGATTTAAGGATTTAAGAAAGACTGAGAAACCATTACACATTTTCAAAGTAAATTAAGAAAGCAATTCTTTTAGTAACTGGTAGATATTTGATAACTACTACTAAGCCGGTCACGGTTGACACAAGTCTGAAAAGATAACACAAATTTACTCTTGTGTCCTCCATTTCATGTGCGAATGCCCATCCCTGGCCAGGAGGAGACTAAAACTCCTGGGCTCACCTTTCATCAATAGTCTGTCTGAGCTATCACCCAGAAATATTAAGGACATAGCCAGATTCATTATGGAATCCTCATGGTTCTCCACTCCGTAAATGGGGTAGTCGCGCCGTACTGTGGTGTCACAATGAGTCTGATTATGTGCCTAATTGTGCTTTCAAGAAGAAGGCTGCCACTCCAACCTAACCTAACCTACTCTTGTTTGATGCTACCATTTGCAATATCAATCGGAATATGGCAATATGACTGAATATTAAAGTCTTGATAGGCATTTATGTGAAGTATCTGCTCTCAACAGTGCACGTTTTTGAGTTTTCCCATTTACATGGAAAATTGGGTCCAATCGAAAAAAATCATTAGGATATGCGGATTCTACGGAAAATTTTACTATAGAAAATGTTATCGTCATTCGTTGTGGTGAAAGTTTTTGTAAATTTGTAAAGTTGTAGTTGTGTTATTAGAAAGATATGGGTAGTTGAACTGTTGCCAGTGGATTGATTGGCACCGCCACTAAGATGTCAGAATTTGTTTTGGGCAGAAACCTAAACTTTGGTTTTTCACAATCTAATGAACAACAAACTAAATATTCAACTCAAGAAGTATTTAGCTACAGAACTCAAAAATCCATCCAGAATGTGCGCATTAAAACGGAAGGAATCGGATTCAAATAGTGAAAGTGGAAAGCTCTTTACAGAAACCTACAGTAAACGAAAAAGTCTAAAATCGATACCACAATGGGCCAAAATTTACTAGACCAGGTAAGGCTCAAGTCAGAAACAACCCATATAACGCCATCCAACTTGCCGAGAAGTATTGCCATTTTTACTTTGACATTTTAGCACAAGCATCTCTGTTTATGTTTGGTCTAGACGCAGCTTACATTTTTATAAGCTAATCATTAAAAGCTATTGGAACTTGACTTTGAGCATTAATTATTCTTCAAGCTGACTAACAAACTGCAGTTGTAGCGTTCATATTTAAAAAAAAGCGAAAACTTGTTTTGGCCATAATTCAATTGTTAACTTGACTCGTTGAAACTGAAAATCTTAACCGACTAAAAATAAAACACTGACACAGAAGCAACCACATAAACAGCAACACAACCAAACCACAACGAAACATTACAGAGGCAATAAGCATATACAGAGGTTAAAAAAGTTGTTACAGAAGGGGGGAGGGCAGACTTTTAAGCACTTTCATTCCTTCAAAAAGCCTTTTAATTCAAGAGCAACGATCATGCGATATTTATTGGGAGAGATGTGGTTTTATCTGTCAAAACTCCAACCCCCTTGAATCCACGCCAGTGCTATAAAGTGTCACTGTTTGCTGTGCTGCTGTTATTGTTTTTGCATATGTATGAAATAACTAACTGCATTATCTACATAGAAATTTAATTTCAAGTAAAAAACAATCACAAATTTATAAACAAATCATGGTTATCAACAACTTACCGCACATTAAAATTAAGACATCCAATCCAACACGACAGAGTATACGTTTATTTGTATCCATATTGATTTCTGAATTATTATTGTTAATATTATTATGATGGCTTAAACACACTTCGATATTATTATTGTAGCTGGCAATTGCATTTGATGCCACTGTTGTAGTTGTTGGTGTTGTTAAATTGGCACTATTATTATTACCCACGCCACGTTTCGGAGACGACAACGACGATACGTCTTCACTATTTTGACTTTCCGGACGACGAAGTGGTGTTGTTTCGCTCGCTGATGATTCGTTACTCATTTCGTAGTTGCGTTTTTATATAGCAAGTTAACAATAAAAAGGAAAATATTGAATAAAAGCTCAAGTTTGACATTTGTTGATAGTGCAGAGAGCGGCCAATACAGAGAGCGTATGGGAGAACCAGTTCGTTGTTTTCTGCTGTTATTCTTATTTTCTCCGACAGTGAACTTGAATGTGTGCGCGGCGCGACAAAAGCATATGACAAAAAGAGCATAAATTTCAAGAAGTGAGTTTAAGATTTTGAAACTTTTTTTCTTATATGTATTTGTTTAGTTAGTTAGTTTACTAAATATCACGGGTAGGCGATTGGGTTGAAAACTTTTACTTTGCGCTTATTTTGTTTTGTTTTTTTCTATATTTTTATATTTATGTTTATTTTTTTTTGTATTAAATTCATCGCATGTTTTGTTGTTGTCTTATAAATTTTTTTTAAAAGTCAAATTTTTATAGGTTTTTTTATGTAACGTAACGTAAAGTTAAAATGAAGTAGTGGCAATTTAAACGTCACTTTTTACTATTAAACATAACAATGAAAGAGCATGCGAGCGCCAGAGAGTGACTCAATACTTGGCATTGTTTACCTTTTGGAAGCTTTTTCTTTATTTCTTTAGTTCTTCTAATGATTTTTTGTTTTTGTGTTTTATTATGCTTTTTTAACCGATGACTCAAAAGCACATTTTAAAGTTTTATATTATTTTTCTTTTCCCACAAAATCTTTTGTTAGCTCAATCTCACAGTAGTTAAATCCAGGTAAAGATAAAATCGAATAAAATTCTTTAAAGCTCGCCGACGAAGCATCTCATCTTCAGCTTCAGTTCCTGTTGATCTGTTGATGATAAATTAAAAGATGCAAAACAAAGGATTAATCTAATGAATTATGCTCGTTATATTTAAGGGGTCTTTCTACTTAAAAATTTTCAAAATTAATTTTTTTTTTTATAATTTGTTTTTATCATAGATTAATAACAAAGTGTAATTATTAAAGCGATGTACGAGAATTCTGAATTACTACACAATACTGTTAGGCGAAGTTATGGCAAACCTGTGTCCCGAAAGAAGAGGGATAACATGGAGTCTCACCCGCCAACTTGAAAACTTGTACTTTTCGCAAGCCAAAACTGACCATCTGATCAAAGCATCATGCAACGTGGGCCTAGAAACCAACATCAAGAAGACCAAAGCCATGCGAATGAACAACGTCAGCAATGAGCACATCACAATCGAAGGCCAGGCAGTTGACTACGCGGACAAATTCTGCTATCTAGACAGCATGATGACCACAGTGGAGCAGAAGAAGATGTCAACAACAGACTCAACAAAGCCAGAGCTACGTTTAGAACGTTACAGCCAATATGGAGAAGTGTGCAAATTTCCAGAGGAACCGAATCTGAATATTCAACGCATGTGTAAAGTCACAACTCACATATGGAAGTTTTCATTAACAAATGTTTGTGGATCATATCCAAATTTATTCTGGCCAAATCTAATAAAAAATTAGGACCTTTGGATTATTGCAAATGAGGAACCAATATCAACGCAGATAAAGAGAAGGAAGTGGAGGTGGATAGGACATACAATAAGAAAGCCAGCCGACAGCATCACAAGAATGGCGCTTGAATGGAACCATACAAGGAAGCAGACGTCGAGGGCGACCAAAAAACACTTGGAGACGTTCCATAAACATGCAACAGATTTTTGATAAGTAAAGAATGCCAAGTTCCTGCTGTGTCTGCAAAAAAAAAAATTGCCAGAAAGATATGCCTTTATTTAAGGCACAAATTTGCGATGGCACAAAGAAACAATTGGAATACAGCAGACGTAAATGGGCTAAGGTAACAGACAGAAAATGAGAAACACAATTTTGTCAAAAATTACTCAGAGATGAAATAACATACGTGTTGTCAGTATACATTCAACTTTGTTATTAATCTTTGGTTTTTAAATATAACGAAAAAATTGACATGAACTTAAGTCACGGCTTTGAAAATTAACCTCTAGATTTAATTTTAATAGTCCACTAAAAAAAGAAAAAAGATATCATTTTAAAATTTAAGATACATGTTTATTAATATTTAATAATATAACTTTTTTTTTTTGAATATTTACAGGGCCGTTTTTGGGCCATAACATTTTTTTGAAAAAACCGGCAAAAATCGGTGGTTGACATGATATCAGCTGACTGGATAATAAAAAAAAAGATATTATTTTATATTGAAGTCTCTATCGTCTGAACTAGAATAAATTTCTTTGGTTAAAAAATAACAAAATGGTGGCTGTTTTTCGTAATTTTCGACTTTTGAGGTTAGAAAATCGAGAAATTCAAAACAAATCTTATTGATCCTTCAGACCATAGCCATACATGTATACAACAACATATTAAAAAATCAGAGTAATCGGTTGATTGTTTTTTTTTTTTTAATCGTGTCAACCACCGATTTTTGGCGGATTTTTTCCAAAAAATTTTTGTTCCCCAATAATATTTTATATTTTCAAAAAAGTTAAAAAAAAAGTTGATTTTGAAAATTTTTAGGTAGAAAGACCCCTTTATAAAATAGTGAGTAATGTAATTTTTAAAGAAACAAGCCGTATAATATGGCTTCCTTTTTGTCTGCATTCAATACATATATGATTCATCAATTTTTATAATTCATATACTGAGATATACATACATACATATGTATGTATGCAAAAGTGGGACGTCAATCATAATAAGTAATGAGTCATTCTTTAATTAAAAAAAAAAGACCCATCCAAAGAGCGTAATATTAAGAACCGCAAACGGAGCTCATGCATTGCACGTGAACCACGCATTACAGAAATAGTTCGTTCATTTGTCGTACCGCGCGATTATGGAATAAGCTCCTTGCAAATATTTGTCCTGACTGTTATGACCTTTCCAAATTTAAAACAAACGTTAAACGTTAACCTGTTTTCCTTCCCCAATACTCCAGTATTTATAGAGCATTCATCACTTTTATGAATATGTGTAATACACATAAATTAACTACGTTATAAACCTCAAAACCAAACCCGATAATTCTTCACCTTAATTCTACAAAGTTGTCATAACTTATTACATGCTACAATTGTCATATATTTATAAATATTGCAATTTCATTTTTCGATAAGAAAATCTTGTGAAGTGTTTGCAACATTACGTAATTTCCTTTAATGTTCATTTTTATAAATAATAGGAAAATAACCCCAATTTATATAACGAAGTATTTATAAATTTCCATAGAATTAAATGTGTTGATTTAAAATCATAATTCTAAAATCATTAGTATTGTATGTATGTGTCAACCCCACAAGGAAATTCCCACATGATCGGTATTTATTTATCCTCAGATTACGTAATTAATAAGTGGTATAAGTTGCAATTTAAAACATGAAACTGTGAAGTAAGTCATCTAAATATCGCGTTTCCATCAATAGTATTGTGGAAAAGTTGAAGGTCATCACCAACAAGCTGGTTTTGTTTTAACAGTGTAGCTTAAGGACTGGACAAGCTCATCGCTGTTATACATATATAGTCACGCTACGTTTAGAAAATACCAGATAAAAAAGTTGAAACTCACTGCCTCTGAGATTGTTCTGTACGAATGAAAACTAGAAATTTTCAAATCTGATAAATCTATTTAGTATCGCAGATACATTTTGAAATCCATTTTCATTCTGCTAAATGAACCTAATTAGATTGGCTTCAGTTCTCACAAGCCCACCATCGATCAGATATTCACGCCACATTCCATCATGGAAGGACTTAAGAAAAACAGGTCGACACCCCCCAACTGTTCATGGTTTCATGATATTCCTTATTTACATTCATTGCTTCACATCTGCGAGGTATTGACTTTGTCAGCTTGATGAATGTCCTCTTGGGTGCCATTTCCCACTTTTATTTCTAATCTGTCCCAGCTCATCCCTGATTTGGAAGTGGTACCCACCCACTCTATGTTTCGTAGGTTTCAAGGAGTAAAGCTCGGATGGTAATGACAACCCATGAGAGAAATGAACCCTTCCTCAATGCTAATCAATCTTAAAACAATTTTAATATACGTTTCGAGTAGATTTCATGTCTAAATATTGCAAAAAGTGGGGTATTTCACAATGATGAAACATTTGAGTTTTCGGTTTCTATGGATTAGGTGGTCAGTATTTTAATTTATTTCGTGGAAAGAATAAAGACCATGAACCAACTAATTTATCCAATTGCAAAAACTACCATGCCGCCACCATGCTTGCCAGTTACTTTACAGAGCAATGTTTTAGTCGTCCTCCTTTGATTCGTCTAATATGAGACTTGTAGTATGAATTAATTCAATTAAATTTGGACTCATTGAACCAGTTTTGACTAAACTTACGTCAATTTGTCAGTATTCAGATGGAAAACAGTTCTGCATAGACAGAAGTTAAAAGTACTTAAGGTATTTGGTTTGATTCAAATTTGAATTGGCACGAGCAATAATAATTTGAAACTGAAACTCATTCCACTAAATTTTGCGATTTATAGAACCAAAAGCATAATCCCACAGAGACAACTTTGGTTACTGTACAACTCTTTTTTCATGTCTCATATAAACTATTTAAACCCAATATGGAATAGATGCACCAAACAAAAAATAATTGAACTACATAGAATTCAAAATAAAATAATTAAAAACATTTTAACACCAACGCGTAGAACAACTGAAAGTCTGTAGCACAATATACAAGATATACGCAAGTATTCCATATTACAAACACTTATTGCATTTTATAAAATAAAAAATAATTTAATAAAATATAATCTAAATATAATTAAAAAAAAAATTTTGTTTATAACAATAGAAATCAGTTAACTCTGAGACCACAGAAAGAAGCGCAAAATCTATAAGACACTACCGTATTCAACTTTTTAATAAAAATTCTAAAAATGTAATGAGTTTCAAAAATGAAGTTAAAAGGCTACTTCTGGCTAATTATAGCTTTATCATATGATTACTTAAAAAACAAAAAACTATTTTATATATTAAGTATAAGTTAAGTATTTGTTCTTAATTTCGCATCACTAAACTGATAGCTATCTTCTCATACAAAAAGCTTTCTTTTTAACGACACCAGTACAAAAAATTTAAAAAACTAACAAATTAATAGAGGAGACCGTGGCAAAGTCGGTTATTTGATTTTGTCTAAAATATAGGAAAAAAAAACGTTTTTTTCTATACTGCAATTTTGAAAACAGAGATGATCACAAAAAAAAAAGCTCGAGGCCAAAAACAATAACAACGATCGCAACGACATCCTTACTGGTATACATGTACCATTTTTCTAAAAATATTGTAAAAAATTATAAAAAATACCAGTAAACAGTGATAGACTTTGGCACATTTTTTTATAGCTTAACTCTTCCCTGCCCAACCTAGTGGGTCATATATGGTTCGTTGGGCAGTATCAAGTAAAATAGAAATGCATAACTTTTTTTTTTCAATCACTTTATTGAGAAAAATAACCAAAAATTAAAATTTATACCAATTATTCAGTGTGATGTTTATAAAAATAATATCCTTATAGAAAATCAAACATTTTTTTTTATTTTATTTTTATGTGAAAAACGTATATTTTCAAATAAAAATGGCAATAACTTTTGACAGCTAGCATTTTCTAATACCGTCATATATGCGCATCGATACAGAAAGCTAAAATCTACGAAACCCATATTGTAGTTTGGATGTTGGACGTAAGATGGAGCCACTATTACCGTGGTGGGACAATATAAAGTGGTGGGACCATACATGGCAGCATGGTCAGGGAAGGGTTAATACACGAAAAACTCGATAACCAACTTTATCCCGGAATATTCTACACTAATACGCAAATAAAATCAGTAATTGACTTTATTCGGCACCATTTTTAAACTAAAAACAAACCAAATTTAACTCTGAAGTTAATGTACATATAAAAATAAACAAAAAGTAAAAGAAATTTCTCGTTCTATTTTAAAAAAACCTTAAAAAATTTGACGCAATTTTGCATTAATGTTAAGGTCACAGCAGCGTCTTCTTCCTCTTATAACGTATTGTACACATAAAATAGCTAATTGCCCTATGATCGACTTGGTCCCGGTCTCCCCTACTATATAAAGAAATTATTTGATAAGCACGTGCATAAGTGACTACCGTCAACTCTCTATTTATTCAACAATAACAAATTTACAGAAAATTTACTACAACAATAATAAAAGTCCATAAAAATGTAGTATAAATTGCCAACTCAATAAGCAAAAAGATATTACAGCAAAAGATTTTTAACTTTGGCATTGAGTTGCAGATTTGTTTCTCTATTTTATGTGATTTTTTTTTCAACAATTTATAGTTATCTTAAGTGGTAAAAAGTTAAGTAGGCGCCAGCCACTTCAACAGAAGAAAAATATTTTCCTAAATGACTAACGCCCACGAAAGAAACAATGTTCCTATCTACAATTCCAATGAACTTCATCATGTTATGCCTGCTGATTGTGAGCTGCTGGCGATCAATATTGTGACGGATGAGATAGTCATGTGGAGCTTTGCTTGCAGATCCGACCGAATGATCAAGTTTATTATTAATACAATTCATCGATGATTACATTTAGAGTAATGATGTAACGGATGTCTGATATCTGACAATCGCATCCGCATTCGCAATTTGGGATGTATAACGATTGCTTAAATTGAGCAAACTGCGCTTACCCATATTTTTTCAATTATATTTGTGAACTTGTTTGATCAGTTTTTTATGCAATAATATAATTTACCATTACTGAACTTTGATTACTAAACATTCACTATTGAATATTTTAATATGTATGTACATAAAAATTTCTTAATATAAACCGTATTTTCTAAGTAGATTTAAATATTTTCTTAAAGTATCTGAAATTAACTAAAATATGAAATTGAATTTTACACTTATTTTTAAAAGTTAATACATTGAAGATGTAAATTTGATTTAATTTTCTTTCTACATTCGCACCCGCATTCGCAAATTTCTACTTTTGTCATTTGCATCCGCTAAACTGACATCCTTGACGTCCGTTACATCACTAATTTAGAGTATGTATATTGGAGCTAAGATACCAGAAGGTATGCACATTAAGGTGGGTGGAGATATATGGGCAAAACAAAAAGATTCAAGTCATTGCTACTCTGGATCATTGAGAGTCCAGCAGCACAAGTGATGTGCTGGACCCACAAAGATGCAATGTATCAATAAAGAGGGTAAAAACATGAATTTTTTTTTCACCCACTTTGATGTACATAGATATATTAATTTTAAGCATTCCAACGAAATGTACTAATGAAATGTATATATATATATATATATATAGGGGAGAGTGGTCTTAAGTTGGCACTATGGGTTAAGCCGGCACTCCGCGTTTCTCAGAGATGGCGTGCGTGTCGGCTTAACCATTTTGTCGTGTGATAGGTTGGTAGACAAAGACGTAATTTACATTGACAATGGTTACTTTAGTTTTCGCTTGACAACTTGAGCGTGGTATAAAATTTTATTGCAAACGGAATTTCATTTTCTTACATATATTCTTGTGAATCAACTACAGGTGTGAAAATATTTGAAAAGTAGAATTGATTGATTGCATTAGTTTCTGTGTTTCGTGTGTTTTCGCCTGATAAAATCGATTTTTTATTCGGAGTTGTTTTGTGTGCAAACAGGTGGTCCTGAGTCGGCACCTTTTTTTTGATACATTTTTTGTCTACTTTCTCCTAAAACTTATATAAACTGTCCCTTTTCTTGCATTTGGGCAAAAAAAAAAAAAAATTGTATGCCGACTAAGAACCACGGGGGTGCCAGCCGGCTTAGAGCCACCATTTTGAGAAATAAAAAAAATCGACTTCTTTACTTTGCGCTCCATTGCGACCACAAAAGTCACTCTAAACTGCTCCGAACCACATAGAATTGTAGACCAAGGATCGTGATGCATGATGAAAGGAATTAAAGTGTCATTGAACCCTGTTTACCCTTTGCTTTCGGCAAAAGCTCGTACGATGCCGGCTTAGGACCGCTCTCCCCTTTATAATATGTTATTAACCCAGTAATGCCAGATTCAAAAAAAATGTTTTTCTCAAGTTACTTTCTTGATCTCTCTACTTTGGTTTCCGCTCGTCCTTAATGGATTAATGATGTGGTTAAACTTTGTGCTAACCTTGATTAACCATTGCTTGTTTTAAGTTTATATAACGTATATAACGTACAATAATTCTGATGATATGAATTAAAAAAATTCTTACCTTAAATTATAATTTTCAATACTTAAATTTAATGTTCAATAATATTACACAAAAATAACACATAATATTGTTAAAATCGAAAAAAAATCATGCTCAAAAACCAGGAACAAAGGAGCCCTTTCAGCAATGGGGCGGTGTAATAACTACTTTATATTAAGGTTGCCGTCATACTATACAATTCAGCATATTAACTACGTAATTTTTTCTGTTAACTAAACAAACTGCCACTTATGAATATTTTGTTGCTGACGGTTAGCCGGATCATAAGATGTAAAACTGAAACAGAAAATCCACACTTATTTGCGGTTGTAAGCTGGCAATTTCATATGCTGCTCACTATATTATTCGATCATTTCCAGCTTTACACTCAATGAAAAATCAATGGAAAAATCATTAGTAAAAATAAAGACAGTAAAAACAGAAAAGTTAATTGGTTTTTAAGCTAAACCCTTATTCTTACGCAAAGTCTTCAGCAAATTATTCTAGGAGCGTATTCATTCAAATATTTGTGGGATGTGTAACCCCATTCGGGATGAAAGAGTTAAGCATTACAGTGCGGACACGAGAACAAATCTCGTTGAAATTTCCAATTTCAGTGGGCACCCGAATTTCGTTTTTGACGGATTAAAAGTTTACCATATGAAGAAGAATTTTCGTGTGTTTAACTATATAGCAATTATCGATATTTATTCACTCTTTATTTTTTCATCTTTGATAATGTAATATTTACAACAGCAGCAGTTATGAAAATAACAATTGTTTGCAAAATGTCAAGAGAAAGTAATAGACCATATATGGTTTCACCAAAATGCTAAATTTGGATGCAATTCACTCTCGCGTGTCCGCATTATTAGAGAGGACTGCAAAGGAACTAAACAAAAAAGTGTGAATTCGACAAAAAGTATTCAGCTCACATAGCGAATTTTATCCAACTAGGTTCCGGTCAGATTTGAGTTTTGGTCTAGTTTTGCTTTATATTTCTTTTCTGGTGTGAGCTTAGTCTAGTTTTTTGGTTGGTTTTTTGTCCGGTCTATGGTTTGTCTTCTGTTTTGGCTGTTGGCCTGATCTTTGGTCTGAATTTTGGCCTAGGTTGGTTTAATTTTTAGTTTGATTTTTTATATAGTCTCTGGTTTCGTGTCTGGAATGTCTTTTCGGTTTGATTTTTCTGAAAGCTTGGGTTGTATATAGAAAAGTAATTTTTCAGTTTTCCAGGTTAGTGATTTTAAGCGATTTTTTTCATTTTGAAGTTTATGATCGCAGAGGAGTATATTAAAAAATTTAAATTCATTTAAATGCAAATATCTTTACCATCAAAAGGTCTGTTTGGGGGTTTTCGGGTACGAATAATCTGAATCTGCAATTTATTTTTACCAATAATGGCCGTTAGGGTGTGCTTTGAATCAAAAAACATGAAAATTGCATATTTTTTGTTTTTTTTTTTCGGCTAAAAAGGTCATAAAATTAGATATAATGTACTTGATATTCATTTTCTTTTACTTTTTTCATCAAGCTAAACAACTTTGTGAAACATATCATTGACGTACAACCACTTCCAAATGGACTGACGATAATTGAAAGGCCTTTTTTCTCGATTTTTTATAAATTCCATATTAACTGAATTTTTGTATATTTTTTATTGAATTAGAAATTATCTTCTTTTTCGCTATCGTCTTCTGCACCCCTCTTCAATATTATCTTGTACATCCTCATCGCACTCTTCAAGGTCCTCTTTACCTTTACTTTTAGTCACTAGCAGATGTCGGCAAACATAGATTAATTTTTTCCCTCTGTGTCGTGTTTCCTTAGGTATTGTAACTTGATAGAAGCGTCTACCTTGCTTATCCGACTCGGTGGATGGCTGTCTTGCGAACCAATCAAGATAGGCATGTAATAAATGAATTTTTAGGGACATATTAAAACCGATTTGCCTAAACGCTTCCATCAGGTTACTAACATAAACACTGTAATCTGCATGCCTGTTTTTGCCGAGAACATCAGTGATGACCAATTTTAAGGCTTGACATGCAAACTTTGTCACTAATGCATCCAATTCATTGCAAACGGTTTTAAATAATGTTTTCGCCACTTTACCTCAAGCAGGGGCTTGACACTAGTTTCATAAAATCTTTCATAAAAACATAAAGAAATTGAAGCCGGTAAGATGTAAAGAATTTACATTTTTGTTTTATTTTCCATTGCTAATAAAATAAACAATCTACATATTTTATGGTCCTGGTATCCGCAAAATATTAAAAAGCGAAGACTTCATCAAGATGTCGGATGCCAACGCAAAGATTGCATGGCAAGCCTTAAAATCAATTCATTAAATTAAGTTACAATACCTATGGAAATGGAGAGAAAAAATTAATCTCTTTGTTTGCCGACATCTGCTAGTGGCTAAAGGTCTCTAAAGAGAATCTTGAAGAATGTGATGAGGATGAACTCATTGTAGAAGATGAAATTGAAGAGGGGAGCAAAAGACAATGGCGAGAAAGAAGATAATTTCTAAAGACCTTCAATTATCGTCAGTCCATTTGGAAGTGGTTGTACGTCAATGATATGTTTTAAAAAGTTTTTTAGCTTAATGAAAAGAATAAAAAAAATTAATATCAAGTACATTATATCTATTGCAATTTTCATGTTTTTTTAACCAAAGCGCACCCTAGCGGCCATTATTTTTCAAAATAAAGAGCAGATTCAGATTATTCGTACCCGAAAACCCCCAAACAGACCTTTTGATGGTAAAGATATTTGCATTTAAATGAATTAAAATTTTTTAAAATACTCCTCCGCGATCATAAACTTCAAAATGAAAAAAATCGCTTAAAATCGCCAACCTGGTAAAACTGAGAAATTACTTTTCTATATACAACCCAAGCTTTCACAAAAACTTGGTTTCATCAAATCCCCAGCCGACTGTCGTACAGTGTTATTTTTGGTTGCCTTTTTTCCGTTTGGGCTTTTATCTGGTCTTTGGTTTGGCTTCTGGTATGGCTTTTAGTTTAATCTTTCGTTTGGTCTGATCTTTGGTCTTTGTTTTCATCTCTGATGTGGTTTCTAGTTCGAGCTGCTTTAATTTTTGAGTTAATTTTAGTTTAATATTTAGTCTGGTGTTTGGTTTGTCTTCTATTATGAATGCGGTCCTGATTTTTATTTTCTGTTTTGGTTTAGTTCGGTTTAATTTTTTGTCCAGATTTTATTCAACTCTCTGGTATAGTTTAGGGTTTTATTTTTGGTCTCGTTATTTAATTGGTTTAGTTTTTCCTTTTTCTTTTGATCTGGTCTCTGTTTTGGTCTTTCGTCTGGTTACTGATTTGATCTGTAGTCGAGTTTAGTTAATGCTAAACTCATAAGGACTTTGGATAATTTCTCATGGATAACTTATGTACCATTTCTTAGGTGCTCAGTTTACATAGGATCTAATAAATTTGATGGCATTCGTTTTTCATGGCATTTCGTTTTAAATCTAGCCTAACCTAAATAAAACTTCAGGATATTTTTTCCAAATAACCTTAACAGTCTGAAACACACAACTGAATTCTTAACAGGTTTCGAGAAAATTTTCATGTAAAGAAACAGAAACAAATCAAAGATCGCATTAAAAATATCTGATTGTAGCTTAGTTTCTGCAACTTAAAGAAGGTTTTAACTCATCTTCCCATCCAGATATCGTATTTATTTCTTTATTGGGCTTTATGCGGTAATGACTTGAATTTATTATTTTTATGGAAGCTTTTCCGTGACTGTGAGTGTGTTCATTGCTGGAATCAACGAACGTGCAGTAATTTTTTTCTTGTAGGTACACTTACAACTCGAATTGCAAGCACCAATCAAAGCACAATTTGCAATAAGCCAATATAATGTTAGCTCACAAAAGAAACTGTGAAATTGTAGTGCTAGATACATAGGCATCTACATATGTAAGTATGTATGTACACTTGAGTATATAGTCATGTGAATCAATGAATAAATACCCAGTTACAAAAAACTAATCTCAGTGCTGTATGAAGCAGCAAAAAAAAAAAACAAACTTGTTAACGAATTGTTTCTACTTTGTGTTTTGGTGCCCCAACATTAATGTAGATGTAACTAGCTTCCATCCTTGTTGTGACATATTTGTCGCTTTTGTTTTTTCTTTTTAGTTGTTTGCGCTGCTGTCGCTGTTGATCTTGTCAAGTGCAACAATCAACCAACGGGTGCATCTCAAGATGTATATCTTTAGTTTTTTTTCATTGATGTTTTGTTGTGGTGAGAGTGTTGACGTCTCAGAATGTGGTTAAATGTTGTCAACCAGTTCGACGGCTCTATTTGAATGTAAGTTTATATACAAATTTATTGTCGCTGGATTTTCTTTTATAGAAATATATAATTAACGAGCCGAATAACTACCTTATCATCATAAAATCGATCCGATCAATCGTATGTCATTTAAGTGCGATTGTTTTGTTTTTTTTTTTTTTAATATTACACATACCAAGGCATTTTAGTTGGAGGTAAAAAACCTTTTTGCTTTCCTTTATACGTAGAATTTTACACTCTTTTTTTACACAATTTTATTACGTCTTTGTAATATGATTATCAATCTTAATACTATTTCAAAACCTTTACATTTTTTTCCAATAAACAAATTCGTTCAATTTGTAATCAATAATTTCTTTATGATTTTTTTAAGTTCTAAGAAATTTTTATGATTTGTTAAAGTTTATCTTATCATTTAAGAAATGCACGATAAGAAAACATTACTTGGAATGAAAGTAGATAAAATTTATAAAGAGTTTTATACTTAGCCACACATAAATTGATAATAGATAGGTAGTTAGTAGCTTTTTCCAATCATGCTGCTGAAAAACACAGCTAACTCTAAACGATTTGGCATGAAAACCAAATCCTAGCCATAAGTTAGGCTAGGATGCGCTGTTTTGTATCCATCCCTTAAAGTTTAGATATGAGAGCAGTCTAACTAAATCTTTGAGATCTTATCCAGGCTATTCAAAAAAGTGTGAAAAACTTATGATTACTACAAACAAATTTTATTATTTGAAGCAAGGACAACTCGAAAGTCAGGCACTGCGACCTATAAGATCTATTGTACCAAAGCCCCAAGAATGAAAGAAAGAAAGGAAGAGAGAAAGAAAGATAGATAAGAAACATACCCAAGCCGAGAATCGAACTCGGGTCTCCAGAGACAAGAGTCTGGCACTTTGCCACTAGACCACAGTGGCGATGCTAGGACCTACAGTTTAACGCCGATTCCGAACGGCTGCGTGGCAATTTTTTATCAGCTCGTTGGTTTTGCCATTACCAACCAGGGGATCGAACCCGCAACCTTCTGGACGAAAGTCTAGTGCACTATCCACTAGACTATCGAGGTCGTCTAGTACAAAAAAACATGTTCAAGAATATTTTCTGAAGATGTGTATGTGTGTGAAAAGAACAGGGTAAACAGGCAACAATTAACGTACTTAATAAGCCACAGAGATTAGTCTGTGTGTGCATAACTGAAGCCATGCGAACTTGTCTAACTAACGGCATCCATGAAGAATCTATTAGAACTAACAGCTATTTACATCCTGGATCCTGTGGATTCCGGGCATATTGGAATCAAAGGAAATACAGTTACAGATGAACTCGCAGAAAAATGGGCATCAACTCCTTTCGTGGGTGCAGAACCGCTCTCAACCCACAAAATTGAAAAAGGGAACTTCTCACTACTAAAGAAGAACATAAAAAAAAGTTATACTGGGAAAATTTACCACGGCTAGAACACTCGAAATCACTCATTGGAACATACAACCTGAAACGCTTTGACATGGCGAAGAACAATCTAAAAATCATTACAGAAATTCTACCAGGAATTTAACAGTAGGTTAAATTGTCACCTCACAAAACTGGGAATTCCTTCTAATGACTCATGTAGGTTTTGCAGAGGAGATAAGGAATTTGCATGGCATATCTTCGAATAGTGTCCCGAACTTGTGGAACATATTAGACAGAACCGGCTGTTTGGGGAACAGAGGAATCTACCAGATATTTTACTAAAATTTTTTGGTTTTAAACCGTCTCTGACTAGGTTTCTCTTATTTTTAAATGCTACTTCAACAGATAAGGGATTAAAAAATGGCACGTGTAGTAGCACAGGTTTAATCGCGTATAATCTCTCGTTTCTCTGAGTCTAACTCTAACTTTAAATATTTTTTTATTTTTATTATTTTTCAGCACATTTTCATGCTATTACAAATATTTTCTAAGCGGTGTAAAGAGACAAAGAGAACTACACCCAATATGAAAACCGCATGGCGCATGTCACGATTTTATGTGCAGCGTGAACATAAAATGTTGTAAAGGGACTTAAAAAATGCTAGTACCGAGGGGGATGAAGTAAATGAAGAAATATGATGGTGAAAATACATAATTCTTACATGCAACGAGGCGTTAAGAAACATGCATATAAACTTCATGGTTAAAGAAATGAAATGTCAAATAAGCAGGAATTTTTTTTTTTTTTTTAATTTTATGCAAATAAGAAGTTCAACTTATACATGAAACTAAAAATAGGTCACTCATGTGGCGCTTATAAAAAACTTAAATCAATAAATTTAAACCACCTTCAAAATTATAAATATAGGTGAAGCATGAATACATAAATAAGTATTTTAATAAATAATTTAATAAATATGTACAAATATATACTAAAAGCTCATAAGTATTCTCGAAGCTGAAAATATTTTATTAATGGCGAAAATTTTATTAAAGATTGAGACACTGAAAAAAACAAGAACGAAAGCAAAATACTGCTATTGAAGTTCATTGCTTGTATTAAATTTTGTATAATAAAAAGATTCACATTTCATTGACATGACATTGTAGACAATAAGCAGACATTATACGCTGCTCAATGTACATGTGCAGGCAGATATATAGGCGTCGCGACGGAAGGAAAATTAATACCCTCCAAAATAACTGAACGGGCGGATGTGTTGACATATGTAGCTAATTTTTTTGGATTGATTTTAAGCTTTTTGTGCAATTTTTAAAATTAAATTTTATTTTACATACAAGTAATAAAAATTGATATACTTCGCACAGAATTTATATTTTTTTAATGTTTTCTGTTCATATCAAGTTATATTTAAAGCATTTCACTGAAATGTAACTTGATTTGGCAAGGTCTCTCAAGTTAAACTAAAAATTCAGCAAATTTCTTATTCACTGAAATTGTATATGTATGATACGCTTTTTACTTTCATTTTCAAGGTTTCAATTCAATAGAAAAAATTAGAGTTATACAAATTTTCAATTTATTTTCCAAAACAATGATGCAGCAGTATTGAGTTCTTCATGCATACGCTGAAAAATTCTTATGTAAATATTTGAATATTTGCATTGTATTTTTCACATATTTGTTTATACAAAAAGTAATGTTTTCTTTTCGTTTTTCTTTTTTTTTTTTTTTTTTTTTTGGTTGTGTTTTTTTTTTGGCTTAATGCCAGCCAAAATGTTTCTTTTAGTATTAGCAACTCGTGCAACTATTCACGTTTGTTTGTTGAGTTTTGTGCATTAGATTTTGACTATAGAAAATAAATTTAATTACAAGAATATTCTTGATTTATTCCATTGTATTTTTGCGTGGTTTTCTGCGCAATTTATCTACTGTTGCGAAGCCTTATTGATTAATTTATTTTGGTACTTGTATACAATATTCTAACATATACATATGGTAAATTACAGTACATCGGAAAATTGTTCACACCCAATGAAATTTTAAAACAAACCGTGAATGAGTTTCTAAAAATTTGAAGTTTGGCAAACAACACTACATTATGATAGTTTTTTAGGAGACTATGAAAATTAAATCTAGAGGTTAATTTTTCAAAGTCATGACTTAAGTTCATGTTAATTTCGTTATTTGAAGTTATATATAAACAGGTTAATGAACAAATGTAGTCATCACTACATTATGTTATGAAATAAAAACATAACTTTTTTAGTTTTTCAAAAACTTCTGTATATGGGCGAAATTTAGACTGTTACGTTACAATCGAACGCACTTTTTGGCATATATGTCATCAATACCGTATGAAATCATACTCTTTTATGATCGCATATGAAAATAGGTCTCAAGACTCAAATTCCACCTTTATGAACTTAAAGTCCATTCCCTGTTGTTTTTGAGTTATACACCTTTTAAGGCGGACTGTTACGTTACATTTTTTGGTGGAAGTGATTTCGGAGGTTGCCTTATATGTAAGCAAAAGTCAGCGAATTTAGTGGATCCCTTTTATATATGAATGCATTGTTTACAAGCTAAAAGAGCAAAGAAACGCCTGAAATCATTAATTAATTGAAAAATAATGTTTTTGAACTTTTTAAGAGCATACATGTGCGGACTGTTACGTTACACAACAAATATTGTTACGTTACTTATCGATTTTTGTTTACAGTAGTTGAAGCGAAATTAATGCAAAAAAGCATATTAAGTGAGTCAAAACGTATATTTATTGGTTCTTTGCCTATTAGATAAGTTTAAATTCACTTTATACTTCGTTTATAACATTGCACATTAATGCACAATTTAAATATCAGATTTAAATTTGCATAATTCAAAAATTATAGAGATAATTAATTTTATCCTTGTTTGGAAGTAATGAAAGCCACTATTTTTCCTTCAATGACTTTGATCTGGTGGGTCTATGCTATGTCGCGAATATTTTTTGCATCAGCAAAAATTTCAGCTGCATTTAACATACTATTTATAGCAGTGAAGTTACCCTCAACGCTTCTTCGATGGCGATTTTTGATTCGTACCGAATGAAATGCAGCAATGAAATCTGATGTATAATTTACAAGGCAGTTCCGAGTTAGAACCTGCTTTCGCACGACTATCTTTGTAGTTGCACTAATATCAACAGCACATCCTTTTTTATGGGACTTTGCTTAATAGTTCGAATACATTTTTATTTCAAATTCGGCTTCGAAACCACAAATCATTGCTGAGAAGAATTTATTTTTTAATTGCGATGATGGTCTGTCGTTCCAAATTTTCAAAACCTTCAGCGATTTTTGCACTCCGGTAAGAAACTTCCACATGAACAGAATGATGGTTTCTTTTATGTGCGGTTTCTAAGAATGAATAGCGCCGTCGATGATAAACTAGTAGCAATCATTTTATTTGAACAGAAAAAGACTGTTACGTTACACATTTTTCACGGCTTTCTACACAGATATGAAGGAAGAAAATTACCGATTTTTTTTCGATCCGAAAAATAAACTTAAAATACTCGGAAAAAAGTAGTTTTAAAAATTGCAAAAAAACTTTTTAGTATTTTAGACTGTTACAATAAAAAATGCGACTCATTTCAAATCCATCAAACTTGATTACCAAAAAGTTTTCTTTTAATATTTTGGTTGAATTAGATATTAAAAAACATCAAAGATTGGGTATAACTTACCCTTTAGTTGGCTTAAGTTTAGAGTACATTTTTGTGCTGATATTCATATTGCTCGATACCATAAGATACATATTAACTAAAAATAAGAACAATACATATTAGGGTGGCCCTTATATTATAGGTCATTTTTCGAAAGTTAAAACGTTGCTACTCCCTTGCACTAATCTGGTTCCAATCAAGAAAAAATCGGGCTGTGCAAAACTTCAGCGCCATCGGACAACTTTTAGGTGACCCTCAAACGCCTTGAAGTTGAAGCATAGTATACGCAACTATTAAATCCATTCACCTTTATCTTAAGCATTTTCTTGTTTCTTCTTAGAGAAATTTATTTGGTCACATCCAGGAAATTGTGTGAAAACCTGATGAATCAAATTTTTTAAAAGTAAATTCGCACAATTCCTGAAACAACATGAAAAATATAATCGCCCACAACTTCTATAGGAGAAACGTATTTTTATTAACAAGAATAATATCTATAGAATCAATTGTGAATTTCACAAGAATTTCAACGAAATTCATTTGAAGTTTAGGTAATGTATAACAGGTCTAAGGAACGTATATATGTAGTCATTATAATAACAGTGTATACAGAGACGGCCGTTAAAATACCGAAAGTAACTCAGCAACCCTCAAACACATGGTTGTAAAAAACAGGCAAAATATGATATATTTTTTAGACATTTTGTATTTTGTTTTCAAAACAGCAGCTCTTACAATATTTCTGTGGTAAAAATGCAAAACAGCATAACTGCAGTTAAGATGGGAAATATTTTACCACATATTTTTTACTATAAATAATAAACTGATGCGAGTGCCACATGCAACATGCCATAATTTTTTACTTCTATTTAAACAATTTTGTTCTGATATTACAAAAATTAAAAACAAAAAAAATGTGTTTGTTTGAAAGCTAAAAAAAATTCTGTGTTTAAGTTTTGGAAAATCACATGCTGCTTCTTTTTGTTGCATTGTTTTAAAAATTCATTGGGGTGTGAGGATTTTTTAACCACACTGTATGTGGTGCTGCTGTCTCTTGATAACATTTTATTTAGCATTTGTTTTAATGTCATTATCATTGTCAATTTGTTAATCGTAAACTTGCGATAAGGAAAAATTCATAAATTTGCAAAATTATTTTCAATTCGAGAATAGGCAATTTATTATTTTTTTCTTAGGCAATCACTAGCAAAATAAATAATTACAATTTAATTTCTAGTTTTATTACTATTTTTTTATTTACCAGCTGGTAATAAAATCTTCTTTTAAGAAATAAATATCACTATTCTTCAAATAAATAACAAATGTAGTAATGACAAATGAAAAGTTCTTATTTAACCCTAGTACTAAACTCTGAGACTCACAATATCAGCTGCAATATCTTGAAATCTAGTGAAGAAATTTACTTGAAATTTCAGGTTTGTTGTATATCTTTGTAAAATTTCTAATAGTTATGTTCCAAATTATATTATTAAAATTAGGTTTACCCATTTGTGACCCTAATTTTCTTGAAGCCCCGGTAAATAGAGACATCTAAAATAAAAGAAAAAGTGAGTTTCGAAAACCTAGTCTACTTTTCAATGATCCAATTCATAATTTAAATTATGGATGAATAGACCCAGCTAAGATATATTTGCTCCACTTGTTTATAGTTATGTATAACTAGCAGCGATAATTGTTTGGGAAAACAACAACAAAGCCACAAAGATGACACGTAAAATTATTGATTTTATGAATACTTAACAAGTAGTTTAACTATATCAAATTCTATTGTGAACTGTCAATAGTGAAAGAAGAAGCATGACAGTTTGGTAAAAAAACAAAAAAGGAAAAGATTCGAAATGTGAAAATAAGTTATAACCATCTTTAAATATTCTAATAAAGCGTGAAAACTAAAAACAATGCCCACGATTAATCGCAATGACTGGGATCCATTAAAATGTTTCACCTCTAGCTGCAGAGCAGTTTCATTGTGAATAACAATATAACGAAGAAGAGACTTAACAGCTTTGTCGTTTTATTCGCACATGTTTAACTAGCTGGCGAACAAAACGCAGCTATTTACAATTTTTATAATAGTTATAAAAAGAAGAAGCAGAAGAGAAGAATTTGTTATCATTTTTGAACAGGTAAGAAAACGGTTTATTTTATTATATTCATCTAGTTGATTCTACAAGTAGTGTAGCAGTCGCGGTATAGGGGCCGGAGCCCCGGGAATCGTCAAATTAAAAGCTGGCAGATGTGTAATTGATATCAAAACTATATGACACTTTTTGGGCAAATGTTTTATGCCCATACTGTATGACTGAGTTAATTAGTATGTGCACAAGGCGAATCTTTTAATAATCTGGAGCTTTCCAGAAGTTTGCAAAATTTCAATTTTGTTTCTGACTACTCAAGTTATAGTTGCTTCGGCCGAGCGTTCGTATTCCAAAATGAAACTAATAAAAAATTATTTGTACAAATGCATGACTCAAGGGCGCTTGAGTAATTTGAATATTCTCTCTATCGATTATCAGATTGCAAAAAACACAAAAGTTCGCAAGAAACACTTCTAAAAATGAGATTGCCAAAAAATTTTATTCGTTATATTTTTCAATAGTTTCTTTATTTTTTTTGGAATAATTCAGTATGTATATAAGTATAAGGTTCAGTTGAGGGCCCCATTGAAACTTTTGGCCCAGAGCCTCTTGCTTCGTTCTTACGTCACTGTCTACAGAAGCACTTAATATGATTTAGTACGAATAGCATGTACTCCCAATGCTTCCTAGAATTAAAATTAAATGTTTTTATTAATTTGGCAAATCCGGTTCAATTGATTTGCTGTCACATAACAGAAGCGTAATTTCAAAATAAAAACATGGCTAACCAATCGAAGTGAAAAGGGTTAATTCGGGAAAGATCGTCATCATTATCCAATGACTTAACTTTGTTTTGCCTCTATATTGTACGATCTTTGGCGGGTCTCTTCCAACCTTTCTTCAAGTTCTTCTTTTCATCACTGTCTAGGTCTTTCACGGTTTCTTGTATAATTATTGATTTGGCATTTTTAACTTTATTATGCGCTCTGAAGGAGCTCATTTCTACTACATGGCCCGCCTATCTTAATCGTTGTAAGTTTATAAATCCTAGTCTATTTTCAACTTGGTTTACTCTTAGTTTCCACTCATCATTTAGATTACATGTCACACATAATACGGAAAAGACTGGCCACCTCAATTCACACACACACACACACTCAAAAAAACTGTTAAAGTGTTTTTGATTGCTTAAAAATATTAAACTTTTATGTCCTTTTTGCAGTCAGTAAAGCTAATTATACTTTAATGACTCAGATTATTTAATTATTTCCACTTTCAATTGCATTTTCATAATTATAATTAAAAATAAATAAAATATTTATTATTCATCACGGTAACTGTAGGTAATTTTGTTCTTTACTAGCAACTACAAATCGTGGTTATCAAACACAAACAAAATATTTAATATTTTTCGAAATAAAATATATTGTTAATATATTTAAAAAAAAAAATAAAGATAAAGATAGCATAATTTTTTTGAGAAGGTGTAAAAATAATCACTACAAATCGATTCGATTTGTTATTTTACGCTCCTCTCTTCTTTTTGAGAGAATGTGTGTGTGTGAGAGTGTGCGTTGTTTTTAGTGTTTTTTATATTCTTAGCTCTTTGGTGTTATGGCTGCCTCTTTTGTTTTTCTATTTTTGTTCTTTTTTCTAGTTGCAGATTTAAATCGCGTAATAATTTTATTTTCGTCTTTTGATGTTTATAATTATATTTCAACTCTTTTTTATTTTTACCTTTATTTCTGCACATTTAATTTTTATTTTCAGTGTTGTTTTGATTCTTCTCATATTATTTAAGAGTATAAAAACAGACGCAAACCGAATGTCATGCTGAGAGAGATGAACAAAACAACAATATATAACAATAACAATTTAAACTAAACAAATATAGCAAAAATATTTGTTTATACAAATTTTAACTTACAACTTATCGTACTTACATGCCTGCTTTTTTCATAAATATTTATTAATTTTTAATGGTTTTTAAAACGTTCTTGTTTATTCACGTTTTTTTTATATTTATATTGGTTATATTTTCTTTAATGCTTTAATAATAAATTTAACTTTTGAATAAAAACAAAAACCAAATGTTTAATTTTTTAGCAAATTGATATTTTTTCTTAAAATTATTGGTTAGAAATTAGTTATTTAAATTTATTATGATAAAATTTCAAAATGAAAAACTTTCGCACGTTAAAATCGAACGTGAGCGCAACATAAAAAGAAATCACAACCGACTCTCACGAAATTATTTCAACAACTAAATACGAAATGTTGTATTTGGTTTTGATGTACTGTATTTTTGTTTTTTGTCTGTTTCTCATGTGTGCCTTTGCCTTTGTTTTCGCACTGTGGGAATTTTTTTGTGTTCTTTTATCTTTGCTGTTTGAGGTTTTCCTCCCCATAGGGGTGGTTTCGTTGGTGTAAATATTGCAGCATTGAAACATGTTGCTGTTAATGACAAAGCCCTGCAGCATGCTGCTAAGTAAATTGTATATACAAAATAAATGCATATGTTGATACATAGATCTGTATATAAACAAAGTTGAAAGTGTTTGATTAAGCGGATTTAGGTTTTAGTTTGGTTATTAATTACACCGCCCGATATGAGTCATACGCACAAGGCTTTGACATATCCTGTAGATATTAATAGGCTTTTTACGAATCCAAGGTCAAAATGAACATGTGAACGTGGAACGTTCTGTATTTCAAAGTAGGATCTTCGCGATGCATATTTGAAATACTAAGCGTATTTGTTGTTTGTAAGTTGCTTTTTAATCCGTAGATCAGTATATTCACTGCAGTGCGAAGCATTGTCTTGCGAAGGATCCAAATGGATCCAAGAGGGATGGAATAAACCATCCTCCTCCTCTCCTGGGGATATTATATCAAACTTTATGAGCAGTTGAGTTGATTGCCTCAGTCGCTAAAGTTAGTTCAACAGAGTGAACTTGAGCAATAATGCCGAATATATCACTAAATGATAGCGGCAGTTGCTGAAGAAAAGAAGAAAAGCTTTTCACTCACCGCTCGGACTCGGCATTAAACTATAAATCCTTTCCTTTCGTATACAAATATAACCCACCCAATATGGATGGATGCACAAAGCTCGATCAAGGTTATCCATGGGCTGTTGTCTCATAAAAACAGAAAAAACAAATTTTGAAAAAATATGCTCATGGATCACTTTTCTGATATCAATGACAATGACAGAAGTGTCTTTATCTTGGTAACATCTGAAGATGTGTCATTGCAAGAAAGACCTAGCCTAACTGCCTAAAAGCCAATACTAAAGTTTTAATCAGTAATTATTCACCCCAATCGTGAAAGTTCTCTTCTCCCTTGTTCTCTTCTCTCTACACCCTTCCCTAAAGCGATGTACTCCAATAGTGAAGGAAAAAATTGGGAGTTCGAAAAGGGAATGAGGAATTGAATCGTAATTTCGATATTTTTCTAACATTTATCCAGTTGAAGTGAAATTTGTTTTCAATAAACAATTCAAATATATTTGAAAACATAAAAGTAATAAACAAATATAAATATATGATGTATAGCACTGCAATGGTATGCTTGGCTACGCAAATACGCAAATGGAAGAAGAAGACGCATATAAAACAGAGCAGCAAAGAAGCATAAGAAGTCTGATAGAATCGAATTACCAAATTCCTTGTAAGTTCAATTTTTAAAACACTTTTGTAAATTTCATATGTAAATAAGTGTGAATAGGAGATTAATTGAAGTATTTTATAGGTTGCACAAATTCTACCGTGTCTACAAAGATTGTTTTAAATAGTTGTTAGAAGTGCTGACGGCAAGTGAAGTTGTTTCAATCGAAGATAACCATAAACTATCGCAGAACACAAGAACACAAGTGAAGAGGTTTTGGACTATTCTTAATATTTAGCCGCAGCGAAACTTACTCGAGAATCTATAGCAATAGAGCAATAGTCTGTAAAAATTAATTTTCGACCATGCCATGTAGGCCAATTAAATTTTTAGAAATTTTGTGCCAACATTTATACTAATTTTGCCATTTAACATGTACTTATAACACCACATATGTATGTATTTATGAGAATAACAAAACTACAACTACTAAATAACAAATGTATTTATTTGAGGAGAAATAAAAAGGTTCCAAAAGAGGACTTAGAGGACTCCTGAAACTTCTAGCAGTATCCAAACTTTCTTCCGTAATTCTAACTAATAGTTCTAGCTGTCTCTTATTTGTTTCTTTTGTCCTACAAAATGTACAGATTGCATACAACATCTTCTTTTTAGCAATAAAAAAACTTACATTTTTGCTTTGACTTCAAATATTTTTATTTATCTCCAAGAAAATGAAGGCGTACAAAATCTTTCCCTTTTATCTTTTCTCCGATATACACGATACCTAATTTTGTTCCCTTCTCCCATTGCTCTTATGTTCGAAAATAAAAGGGAACAAATTTTGGGGGAGCATTCATTCACGATCAGCGGTGCCATATTGACAGAATTCTTGTAATTACAGTTTTTTCGGTCGGCATGCAGTCTTACAGGTTTCCCTCAAATATTACAGTTTATTCCCCAATTTTACAGTTTTGACAGTTTTTGCAAAAAATGTAATTGTATTTCATCAGTGATCTTTGTGATGGTTCTTACTAGCATTTCAACATTCTATATAAGTGTTTAATATTTGCAAACGTTACCAAGAATTACAAGTTTTTTTTGTTTTTCAAGTATTTTCACTGAACAGCAATGATGAATGAAACTAACAAAGATCACTGATGAGGAATCGTGGCGGGTTCCGAAACGGCCGTATGATTTGCCCGCCCTTTATACATTGTTGCGACTTAGTCACTTTGACAAAAATATGACGTTTCATTAAGCCCGTTAACAAACCTTAAACTGTTAAGTATGGATGAAAAAATTATTATAAGTTTTTAATTGATTTTTATAAGATTTTTTTGTTCACAAATAATAATTATCTTTGAAAATAACTTTTATTTTAAAAAATATTATTCATGGTACTACCCTGGTTTTAACATAAAAATCGATGTTTTTCGACACATGAGTCGCTATTCCCAGAAGCCTGAAAATTAAATAGTTTTATTGCCTCCACAACAATCAGGCTACAATATATGCAGTCATTAGTGGACTAAGGGGGGTTAGAAATACTCCTCTTTAGATCCCCTAGTGAAACCCCGTACATCACTGACTGATCCTAGCTGTAGTTGTGTACAAGTAGAGGCTATTGAAATGATTTGTAGCTAGCATCCGGGAATTTATTCCAGACGAGCATTTTACTAGCTTATTAAAATATTAGATGTTAAATTTTTGAAGGTTCCCAAAAAATGGTTAAAAAATCTATGAGCTATGTAAATAGTAAGTTATTTGCAATTTTTATATGCTGATATATTTTCTTAGAAAATTTATAAAGAATCCAGCATGTAAATATATGGACAATCAGTTTCTCTAAAAACAATCCTTTAATTCGGAATTAGATGTAAATTAAGGACTCTCAGATACCTCTCGTTTCTGTATTATCTTAAATTTTAGTTGCGGGTACACCTTAAATATGTTGACTCAGAAATACCCTACATACTCCACATGCATACGTGATATACAATACAATATAACCCATAAAATTTAGCATCCTTTCAAACAAACACACACACAGCCCACCAACTGAGCAACATAACCTATTTAGAATAAATTGCACAAAATAAAATATGAACATTAACAAACAATATCTGCATACAATATATACAAAGAAAATAAAAAAGATACACAATAAAAAAAACCCACACAGATTCTGTGTCATGTATAATAAATATCAGTGTAACGTCAAAGGCTAAGGTCAATTTTCAGGCTGCAGTCCTAGGTAAAATGTTAAATATACCATTGGAAATATTTGGGTGTATGCCGCCACGCACGGTAATTTTACGCTTTTACCAGCAATAACGTTTTGTGTGTCCGTTTTTGTACCACCACATGCTACATGCAGCATTTAGTACACACAGTTTGCTATAGAATTTGTTGCTTGCAGCATGCACGTAGAACGAGCGAATGAATCGAATGCATGCATATGCAGCATCCCAGCCGACCAAATCTTCGTAAATGATATCGCTTACGAGACTTTGGCGATAGTTTTGCCGACAAAACTAAGAAAACGAATCATATGTCGCTCAGTTTGTGGCAGTAAAAGTCTCGTTTACGACACTCGCAAACGATGATATCTATATGATGATAGCGAGCATTTTGCGAGTCTTTTTACGAATCGTTTCTGATATCATTTGCGAACATTTAGAGATATTTTTTACGAGTCATTTATGATAACGGTAACGAGCCTTTTGCGATATTTTTGCGAGTCTTTCATTCATGTAATTTTTTGTTATAACTACGAAAATTAATAATTTTCTGGTCTGCTAGATTTTCAAAAATGTTTTTATCTATTACTACAATATTATCATACTACTCTTTATTATAAAATAAAAAAATAAGTAATAAAAATAAAAAATTAAAAAATGGTGGATTTTAAATTGTACCTATAATTTAAAAAGCATAAAGTACATAAACGTTAAGTGCGTCTATGTACTTAACATACAATCCCGTCTTTGTCTAGTGGCTAATTTTCATAACCTTCTTATATTCAATATAAATATGAAGTGTATCAGAATTATAACAAAGTGTACAAGTACAAATCTTGGTCAGTGTTTTGCGACGCTCGTATTTACGCTCGCAAAACTATCGTTTGCAAGTACGTTTGCGGACATTAAGCGCTTGTTTCTGAGCTCGTTTGTGATAGTTTAGGCAAACTTTCGCTCAACATTCGCTTCGTGGTCCACTGGGATGCGCTATTATTCGATGTGTGTGTGTGTGTCACGTGAGAACATATTTTCAAACTATACATACCCAACAAGCACATAAAAAAAAATTCTCTTACCTTTGAGAAATTTATAATTCTCAAGTTGATATTCAACATGATTCTCCAATCTATATCAAATATATTTCTCAACATTCGCTTTCAAGTTGAGAATGGGTTGAGAAAATATTTACATTTTTTATTATGGCAACACTGCTATTGGATTTGCAAAAAACATGTATCTGTCAGTGATTGTGAATAACATGTTTTTCGACAAAAGTGAAGTGAAAAATGGAAGAAAATGAAGTGAAAAACTTTAATTTTAGAAGTAAGAATAATGCATAAAAGTAAAAAATTAAAAAGTGAAATAAGGCAAGAAGTGGACTTATAATCGGAGCGCTCAAAGCTGCCCAAACTTTGATGCCTGAGCCTTCCACTTCAACTGCCAACCAAAATTGTTTACTGCCAAGTGATATTGACATGAGTAAGGAGGAAAATTACGACAGTGAAGATAATTCAGAAGACGAATTTATCGCGGAAAATTGTTCGTCTAAGAATTTAAAAGAAGAGTTATCAGCCTGGGCGGTCCAATATAATAGAACAAATGCAGCCACAAGCAGCCTACTTAAAATATTAAGCCACAGTATCAACGGAATTGCAAAAGATGCAAGAACGCTAAAATCTACTCCCAAGATACCACCAGTGGAGAAAATGGGATCAGAGGAATATATCCACTACGGAGGACTCGCTAACTTGGCAAAAATTTACAAACTTGGCCCACATTAATATTTGTTAATGGAACGCTGGATGCCATGGTTATAGGCTCTAAAAACAGGTGGTTAGAGCCCTAAGTGTGACAGCAGCCCTAAAAATATTTACATACCTTCCCTTTTAATGTAATGTATAGTTAAGTTTTATATATTTATTAATTCATTTCTTTCAGAGGCATTCAATCAAAATTTTCCATGCATCTGATGTGACTGGAACTAAATTATAATTAAAAAAACTAAATTGTATATTAACGAACACAAGGCAGAAAAGAAACTTCTTGTGAACTAAACGAAACACAAGCGAATAACAAGCAAATGAAATTTTTCAATCGCTAAATTTATTTCTTCATTGGCTTGTGTTTTTTAATTTCATTTGCTTGTGTTTTTTGGGATTAATGCTAGAACATTTGCAAATTGCAACTCTGTACCGGTAATGCCGATGACAATTGTAACGAACTCTTTTTGTGTGCGACATCTTCATGTAATTCCTTGGACATTTGCGACATCTGTATGCGAAATGTATAACTGTTATAAACTTTAAGATGGCAACGCTACACATTGTTCTTTCTGCCATAGGCGTGTGTGTGTGTGTGTAATTAATATGTTATATTGAATTAAAATTATTTATGAATCGTTTATTATATAGTTTGCTCGTGAATTCAGTTACGGAATATTGATATTTAGCCCCTCATGCACATTGCTCGACAAAATTATGTCGCATTGCAAACTTACGCGCGACAAGAGAAAAGAAGTTTTACTTCACAAAAAAAAAAATAACAATGAATTTAATTTTTCTTAATTTTAGTTTATAACAAACGAAACATTGTCGAATTCACTTTAAAAAATAGACTGAATTTGTTATTTTTTTAAGAGTTTTAATTTTACTATGTATAATTGAAGTGTTAAAACAAAATACCATTTATGATATGAAATTGTTAAAACTTTAAGTTGCTTTTGAAGTTGAAAAGCGAAGAAATAAAAAAGTCATTTAAAATTTCCTTTTATTTTCTGTGTTTCAATTAAATATAAATAATTATTGCTTATGGCAATACTGTAAATTTCCGTTGAGATCAATTGGAGAATCACGTTATAACTCAAGTTGAGAACTATAATTATCACCATACAAAAAAAAATGCCCTTTTTGTTGAGAATGCTATAGTACTCCAATGGCGATGCTATTCAGAATTAACGTTGGAGGTTTGAGAAAGGTATTTGATACCAACTTTACCTCAAGTTGATCTCAAACCTAAATGTTTGTTGGGTATTTATGAGAGGAATTGATTTGTTCACGCATTCGATTCTATGGGAATTCTAACAATTTAGTTACAATTGATTTTAGGTAGGCAAAGGAAAGGTTTTATGACAGGATTTATGTGGATTTTAGCTGTACTTAGTTTTTTATGCGCTCTCCTCATAAATATCCTATTTCGGCTGCTTACGGTAAGGAGATTGCCAATAATCGTCGTCTATGGTCACCACTACTGAAAGCGTAGATGGATGGAGCAGCTTCAAAAAGTTGCCTTCTTCTCGCTACCAAAGGTAGTGGTGGCATGTGAATCACCCACATAAAGTTGTTATCTTCTCGCCGCCAAGGGTAGTGGCAGCTTATCCCCCCAGAGCTGTAAAAAAGTGTTAAATAGAATGTTCTTAAAAAAAAAACTGGCGGTTTTTCGATTTTAATATAAATTGGAATGAATGATTGAACACCGACTTCTGGCTCTTCAGCTAATTTACCGATCGAACCGGTCTATTTCCGGCCACTTGGCAACCCTATCTGAACAGATCCGTGAAGTGGACATGGCTAGCTAATAGTTTATACTTTAAGAGGAAAAAAAGCAACTGTAATTATGCGGCAGATCTTTATTTAAAAGCATCTTTAATTACTTATGTTCTTCGCCCAAAAAGTTTTGTTTTTATATCGGCAATTGAACCAGGCAAGAGGCAGGCAACAACAGACAGCAGCTGTAAGCATCGCTATCGTAAAAATCTACACTAGTTGACAAAGTTGTCACTTGACACGCTATAAAAGCTGTGAACACTTAATCATTTCATGTTTTTGTTGTTGTTATTGTGGTTTTTTTTAATGTTTTTTTTATTGTTGTTGTGTTAAAAGATACATAGTATAAGTGTGTATTGTATTTATGTAAGTACATAAATGCGAATTGAGCAACTCAATTGACACTTGTCGCAATGTGACGTTTTTATGTATTAAAGCAATTTACAAAATGATTCGATTTCAAAATTATGTAAAAATGGATATAATTGAAAAGTATAAAAGCTAAAACGCATGTCATGATAAGCTTTTGAAAATTTAGTTTAAAAAAAGTGTTTACGCTTTAAATAAACTCGTACTATAGAATAAAGAAAAATCATAATTGAATGTATGAGTATAAGAAAGCAATTTAAATGTTAATTTAGCAAACGAAACGAAAAAGAAGAAACTGGTAAAAATATAAAAGTTTCAAAGACTTATAGCCAAAGGAAATTATTAGCAGTGATAAACATAATTGACGTATTTTTCAGAATTTCCTCTGACTTCTGATTTTATTATATTTTGTAAATTTATATTTTGTAATAATAGATAAAAAAAAGGATATAATGAATTTTTTAATATTTTTAATTTGGAAAAAATGTTTGTAAATTTATTCCAAATTTAGCAGTTCACATTTCTAATTAATTATAAAATTAAATTAAATGTAATTAACAGACTTTAAGTGAACAATGATGCCAGAAAATGAAATAAAAATTGTCGAAAAGCAAAATTAATTTTCCCATCATCCGTGCATCAATTAATTTGCTTACGAAAATTTCAGGTGTCTAAACCCCGTTCTTTTTGTGTTAACCTCCAAGAGCCGAATGATTAGGTCTTACTGAAATTGAAACAACCTTAGCTCTAATTCATAATAAAAAAACTCTCTCCTCATTTTTAGTTTCAGAAAATTTTTACGAATTTTTACTTTTAGTATTTTTTACTCCCAAAGTGGACACCTAAAAAAGGTGTGTGGCTGGCCCGGGTGATTGCGACACTTGAAGTCATCTGAGACAAAAAATTTAATTAGAATATCGTTCTATAGACTTGCCATTCTGGCAGGTAGTAGATTTAAACATTTTTATTAAAAAATAACAAAATGGCAAACTTCTAAAAAAAAATTAAAAAATCGCGGTTTTTTTTGTTGAAAATCGAGGAACAATTCTACTACCTGCGAGAGCCATTGGCGTGTTAAATAACCTATTAAAATTTCAGCCCAATCGGCTTTATAGAATTTCTTCAAGCCCCTGGGCCGATCAAAAAAACGTTGTTTCGAGAAAAACATCGATTTTTTTAAACTCGAAAACCAGACTACATCCTTAATAAATTTCATTCTAAGCGGGTTCTTGAGGATCTTTTTAATGTACATTTCCTAGTCCAGTTTTGATGCTGAAATTTGCAGTATGAGTATTTATATATGTAAATTTGTTTTTAAAAAAACTCAAGTTACATTGTCTGAATATTATTTCTGTGAGTGTATATAGATACCATATACGAAATATCCCAAATAAAATTTGTATATACTAAACTATACATAAAATATAAAGCGCACATGTTAATTGACATGTTCGCAGACACATATGCAACATTTCAATTGATAGCTTAATTAGTTTTCGAAGAGTTTTGAGGCTTCCTCTTCTTCTTAGAATCAAATAGAACAAAACTTCTTTTTCTGAAGTTTATTACTAAATTTCTTTACTACATATTCTGAGTTATGTATTAATTTATTCTTTTAATTACATATTTTCTTCTACATAAATTAAACAGGAAATTCATATTAGCATATTCGAGTACTCTACTGGAGCAGCATCAGCATCATAAATGCTTAGCTGACGACAGTTGAGATAGTGTCAATGCAATAAATTCGTTTAAATACAGGAATAAAAGAACTACATACATACACATACAATGAGCTTGTATGTAACATTTTTTCATGATCGGTATATAAATATTACAAGCAAGTTGTCTGCAAAAGGAGTTTGTAGTTTGTAGCTTCATTTGCGGCATAAGAGAATTCTCGTAAAATCTTCTTAGAAGGAGTATAAATTTTATTCGCCGCTTTTAATTAAGTGTTGATTTATATTTAGATTTATTTTTAAATCAAGTTTGTCAAGTCATTTCATTTGACTTGATGCCAATTTCATTAGATACACTCGACGACAAATTCTACATATTTTATAAAAAATATTGAATCATTGACTTAATTCATTTTGTTAAAAAGTATAAAAATTATGCTCATTTATGGGCACCAAATACTATGTTTCTAAATGAACTAAGCATTTTTACGGGAACAGCTTTTTATCCTCAACAACACAAATTTAGGTATAATTTAGATAACGCTTATACTGAAATTATTTAATAATTGTTTACTTAAACATACAATAAATTAAATACTTCGATTTGAAAAATTTTTTTATTCAAGTCACTTAAAAGCGTAGGCGTACAAATTATTGTTCGTGTTAAAATATTTTTAGGAAATATTTTATATGACCTAATAATATTTATTATTTGAGTAAATCGTTTATTGTTTCTGTATGTATGTAGGAGTATAATATATTTTTCACATATTCCTTGCAACTTCCTTGATGCAAATCAAACTTATTACCTAATACCATGCCAAAAAGCATTTAATATTTTGATATATGTTATTTATATTTATTTATGCCATAAAACCATGAAAGCCAGCCGAAAACTGTTTATTTTTTGATTCTCTCAACAAATATGTAGAAAATGCATTAACCCTTTGACGCCCGAATTATAGTGGGCCTTGAGAGAAAACTTTTGTTGTGAACTTATGGTTACTTAGGTCTTCCACAATCATGACACCAAATTTCTTGCTTCTACATTGATTTGTTTGTCTTTAATTCAAGGTTAAAAAAACATAGCTATGAAGCTGGATAACTCCTTTTCTCCAATTTTTTGATTTTCATATTCTCTTATCTTTTATAAACATATCTGATAAAAAAAATGTCCGGTTAGTAATAATTTAATGCATTATTTTTCAAAAAATAATGCAAAAGATTTTACTGAAAATTTTTGCACTTAGGTTTTTTGCTGGACTTCAAAGACAAAACATTTTAAAAAAAATTACTTAAGCAAGAAATTTCAAATATTCAGCAATTAGCAAACGTGAAGAGTGCCAAACAGAACGGAATACAAATAGCGTCAATAGTAATATCTGTTAAACATTTTATTTATGCCACATAAAAGTGAATGTTGCATATACGCAACATTGAGTACGAAAGAGTTAATAGTTGCCATGTTTTTAATGATTTCATATTATTTATGTAACATTTTGTTAATATTTCATGGTAACTTATAGAAGTTTGGTAAGAAATTGACATTGCCATAGTAACAAAATGATTGCAAATACAGCCTTAGGTTAGGTTAGGTTGGAGTGGCTGTCGAGAGACACACTTAGGCCTGAGCGGCCCATTGTGATACCACATAGTTGGACCTACAGTTTAACGCCGATTCCGAACGGCGGTGTGTCAATTTTTTATCGGCTTGGTGGTTTTGCCATTACCAGCCAATGTGTGTACTTGTACACTATCTTATAATTCTCATACACTTCATATTGATAGTGAATATAAGAAAGTAATGAAAATTAACCACCAGACGAAGACGGGAATCGAACCCGAACCTCCCAGGTGAAAGTCTAGTGCACTATCCACTAGGCTATCGAGGTCGTCAAAAATACAGCCTTAACATCTCTCAAATAAAATTATATACAGAGGGACTAACAAAAGTTCGCTAAGTTGGTTGGGGAAACAAGAGATAAAAGAAATTTTTTTCGATAAATTTTATTTTCATAATTTGTTATCTTTATATAATTCCCACTAATTTCAATACCTACTTTTTGTAAGTCAATTATTGTTTCAAAATATTCCTCAAAATTAACTTTTTTCGACATCAACAGCATTAATTATTTCCGCATAATTACTTCAAACTTTCTCAGATTCGAAACAAAATAAAAGTCGGCCCTTTTACCTGCTTCTGCACTCACCTACTAAATAGGCTCTAGAAGTTGAAATACTGGAAATATTGATACGAATTGGAATTGATTTACAGTATACTTTTAAAAGTCTATACTTTTGATATTAAAAAAAAAAAAATGTTTGAAAAATCTAGACCAGAAGGTCTTAAACAGTCTAACAACATCTGCTAGGTGATGCAATTAAAAACAATGATTCTATTTTTAATAATTTTATTTTTTACCTTTAGTTTTTTTTCGGCTCTTTTTATGGCATCTTTCGAAAAATTTTTCTATTTCTTTTTTAATGTTGTAATTCAGGGCTGCAAGAGTTTGAAAAATCAACTAGCTGGTGTGCCGTAATAGTAGCAGTAAAAAGTCTGGTAGTAATCCACTTATCAGTTTTCGACTTATTTATTTATGTAGATCCTACATTGCTTCAACAAAGAACCTAGTAACCAGAGATTCAAATGCCTCTTCTATATCAATTAGTTTACAAAAAGGTAGTTAATAGATCGAAGAACATACTACAGCATGCCAAAATGAGTTTAACTTGAATTAACTTCCAGCTGTTTTTTAGTGCAAAAAGCTTTAATTTCTTCATTGAAATTGATTTTATTTTCTTTTTCTAATTAATTTAATGTGCAATTTTTTTGTTGGATCTATACATATGAAAATGTAGACATTAGGTACACAAAAAAATCATTGAAATCCATTTATACAAATAAAAAAAAAAAAATTGGTAAAAGTTTGTCTGTTTATGTTTACTATAGGCAATAAAATAACTAAGCGAAAAATTACTACTGTTTACACAAATCACAGAAAACCAATGGATTTAACACATAACAAAATTGTATGGCTAATTGGAAAAGTTTTCATTTTATAGCATTTAATAAAAAAGTAAATTTTATATTAACGTCATGAGTGTTTTACAAATGCGTCATGAAATTTACAGACGCATTTGCAAAGCAAAATTATGCAACATGAAAATGTACAAAGTAAACAAGTATGGATATAAGTATGTTCACTAAGGCTGTGGTTATATTGCGAGTATGCTCGGCGAACACCATGAAATTGTTGTTGCACCGAACACAAAGGGAGAGTCTGTACTCACTCTCACACCGAACACGATATGCTCGCCGAGTATTCAGGGTGGCAATGAGCTATTTTACAAAACAGTATCATTACATACAAAATAGTATTAAGCAAACGAGTATATTTTGACAAAAACCAACTCTGCAACGAGCTGAATGTAACCACCTCGTCCGAGCACGGGAGAAAATGTTTTGCGTTCGTCGAACACCGAGCACCAATATAACCAGGCGCTAATAGATTCTGGGGGGCGGAAGAGAGGACAGGGGAACTGGTTATCTACAAAAGTTCTCTTCCATATAAATTTCTCACCCATTATATTCGTTGCTCTGGAAGAACCAGACTTTTTACAGAAATAAAAATCTGAAACACGCCCTTCCATAGTCTCAAGATGTAAAAGTGCCCAAGTTGATCTGGAAATATATTTAAATACATATGTATATGTAAATATCTCTTTCATAAAAGCTTCTAATAGAAATGAACTTAACTTTTTGTTCATTTTGAAATGATTTTGTGTTTATTTTTCTATTAGGTCCGAACTACCTTTTAATTCAACCAACTTATTCTAACTTATAAGGAGAAAATAAAACCGATGTTATTGAAAGTCTCAACTTGACATTCCATTCAAAAATATGTAGTGATGTTATCAATAATGTCGACATTATAATAATTGCTAAGATTATACTCAGAGCCCGGTTTCTCATATAAGCAGTAGGAGCAGTTGCTTAGGGACATCATCTTTTTAGGGACGCCCAGATATGCGAAATTGTTCGTGCTTCAAGTTATTTAAAAAATAATAAATTCAATATTTTTTCTTTTGTTGTTTTGCTGCAGTTTCCATTGAGAGTTTCATTGGGTGCGTTTCCCGGGTGCAAAACCAGAAAAGCTGCTTTCAAAGTGTGTTAGAAACGCGTCGCTGATTGCTTCTGATTAGCAAAGTGGACGCCATTTTTGTAATCATATAATTTTTCTAATTTTTCAGTTCAGCATGATTTCTTAAAATTTTGACAGTTGGCAAACTCAACATAAGTTCGAAATCATCCAAAAATTGTATAAATATATTTTTATAAGGAAATTAAAACATTTCACAAACTAGAATTTAATGATTTTCCAAAATTTTACAACTAATACATAACGATGTTTCTAAGACGCAAACACTGATTAATGGTTTTTGACTAATCACTTCGAAATCAGCTTTTCTGATTTTCACCTGGGAAACGCACCCATTGTTTAGCATTCGGGTAGTAAAAACAATATAAAAAAATGAAACGATATATACTTGGTTTTATATTTCGCAAAAATTGTTTTTTCCAAATTTGTGGTCTGGACGTGATTAACTTACGTTCGCTGATGATGGTTCCGCATCTGAGAACTGGAATGCATTCGTTATAGATAATAAAATATTTTTAATAAGCCTTAATTTTTGTTTTTAATATTTAATTTTATCACGATTTTTGCGGTCTATAAAGAAATTCCAAAATACAACTAAATATATACTTGAACAACTACAAAAACAGTGACAATTTCGCAGAAACGATTCGTAAGTTCGTACTGGATTTTGCGTTATGAAGCACCTGCTTGGTCAATAATTGTAAGTTTAATCTGACCCCTGGAAAAAAAAGTCAAAATAAAATCTATTGAACGATTTTTAAATATTTTTTAATCGGTTTCTTTTTAAAAAGTCAAATAAAAGAAAAAATTTTAAAAATAAATTTGAATTGAAATCGTACGAGGTATTTCCAGGGGTTTCAACCCCATTTTTCTAAAACGTGACGTAATGGGAAGCTTTTGACCTCAGATTCGTGTTCAGCATGAAAAATTCATTCGCAAACACTAGGAACGATATTGTTCACCAAACCCATACAGGACAGTGTTATTGAAAAGCTTCAAAGTTCTTAATCTTAAGACAGGCTTTAAGGGTTTTAAGACATCCACTTTTCTTCCTAGTCTGATAGGGTCCATCCAATGCATCATCGTATTTAAACATCAGTTTCATAAAAATTTTATATGAATATTTTCGTCTAATGAATCCGCTCCCTGCTTCAGCGACGATTGAAGTGAATAAAGACAATACCGAAACTGTTGTTCATGAATTGTGTGAAAACGTGATGCAAAAGGCATAGCCGGGTTTCCATGTAAAAAATGCCCCCGAACCGAATCAAGTTTCGCATGAACCCTTTTGAAGTACTTGACTTAGGCATGATTTGGCGAAATTTTCAGAGTAATGGTGGATTTTGCAAATTTCCTTTTCTGCGTTCTTTAGCCCAACGAATCATAGAAAAAATCTGAAAAAATTCACAGCGATTCTTTAGTTTAGGAGACATATTTGGCGTATTTTTCGCAGCAGGATTTCTAAAGCAGGATTCGCGTTGAAAAAATCGGGAAATTTTTACATGCGGTTTTTTCATACTAAAAATAGGTTTATTTCTCTGATTTTTTTTATGTACATAAACCACTTCCGAATATATACACTCAAACTTTTGCAGATTTTTACAACGTGTGTGAACGGGGCAAAAAAATTAAAAACCGATGAATTGGCATTTCATTTGAAAGGTACTTACACGTAACACTATAAGGCTCATGCAAAAAATCACAGCTGGTGGAAGAACGATACAACTGCTCTCCAACTGTGATCTGATAAATACTACATACAAGGGGACGTTTTCATAAAAAATTCTGGACACAACAGCACATTGAGGGCCAAGGCCAAGTTTTTCATATTCATTCATTTAGAATTTTCTAAAGTTATTCAATAAAGTTCCGCACTAAACATGCGAAACGATGATTTAAGAAAATAGTCAGATTTGCTTCATGCATCTTACTTACTCACATTAGTAAAACATACTTACAAATCTCAGCATCACGCCGATCAATAAAAAAAATTAAACACATCAATCATTTTATATATAAAACATTTATTAAAAATAATAATTGCATTTTCTTATTACATAAGTTAAACATAAATTTTGTAGTTATACTCGTTGATAAATGTTATATATTTATATTCGAAGGTTTGAACTAAATATAAAATTTATTAGTCTAAAGTTTATTAAAACTATTTTAAAAGAAATAGATATTAAAGCGAAAATGTTTAAAATATATATTGGTGCCACTGGATTGAAACTATTGAGTAAATTTTAAAACATCAATTCACCACATTGATGATGTCTGTAAATTCAGTATAAAGAAAATAAATCATTAATTATTAAAATCATGTATAGTAAATTCATACAAATATAGTTTTTATAATTCAAAAAAAAAAAAAAAATACTAACCACAACAATTGCATATACAATGCCTAAAGCTGATCCTGCCAGAACATCACTCCAATGATGTTTATAATCGGAAACACGGGTTAATGCGGTGTACCAGGCAAACATTAAAAATAGAAATTGTAACAAGTGTTTAAACATTTTAGATCGTTGCCATGTCATGCGCGTTTGTAAATAAATCTGTAAGCGGTATTGAAATGATCATCAACTGTAATCATTTTAATCTTTTCGTTTTATAGTAAACTTACCGTTATATACAGCATTGTGTAAAATCCAAAATTAGCGTGTCCACTTGGAAATGATAGACTTACTTGCTTCAACATTCTTGATGTTGCATTCTGGCCCATACATGTGAAATTTTCAATGTAGCGTCCCATATTTACGGAATCATCGCATGTGGTGCCATCATGCAAGATCGGTTGACAAACCTTAGAGTAAAAAATATGTTATTTAAATTAAATTAATTGTTATTATGAATTATTTTATTTTAAAGTAGGCCTGTAGGTAAAGAATTTTGTTGACAATGTGAATTCATTCGAATAGAATAATGAAGATCAGTGAGATCAGATCGCATTCAAGTGATTTCTGAGTAACAGATAAAAACTTAACACTTGTTAATTAAATCAATTCCTATTAAATGTATTTATATTAATTTTTCTTGAAAATAAATATCAGAACATTTCCTTAAAACAACAGAAGTATAATTGATTGCTTGCTATTTTTGAAATATCGCTGTTTCTGGCCACCTCGAAATCAACATCGATAGTAAAGAGGTTAATGTACGTTTTCACATTGGTTGCATTCAGAAGACACACCGGAGGCTCAACATGTTGAGATTAAATTCGCTTCTGCTACATATATACATTTTGTGTCTTCTGAATGGCATGATGGGTCATTTGCCATATTATTGAGAAACAGCTGTTTTGTTTTTTGAGAAACAAAAAAGTGACAAAATTTTAATTTTATCAAAAACAAAAATATTGAAAGATATCTATAATTAAATACACTCGCCAATTGTACATTGAATCGAAACTGTATCTTCGGCACACATCATGTATATTTTCTTTTATAATTTTTTTTAACTATAAGCCAGAAACCTGCGCCGTGCGGCTTACAGTCAACTTCGCGCCGCCGCTTTGTTTTTACTTGCTACCGGCCGTGATTTATCAGCTAAGCTGTACTCACTGTATAAATGAATGACAAACTTCATAATATGAATTGAATAACATTAAGCATATAAATTTGCTTATAATAGGATTGTTTAAAATATTATATTCGAGTATTTTTATATCAGGCGCCGAAACAAAAGAAAATATCGGCTACCAGCCACCGTCTAAAAATCGCCAAACCGCCGGTAAATAAAATTGACTGCGCAGGTTTTTTGAAACAACATGTTGGCCCGAAAGAGCAGAAATATAATATGATGGAAAAAATGGCGTCGAAATGCCAACAGCTCCACGGAGCAGAAATTTACAACAACCCATTCAGAAGATACACACGCCACAGTTGCGCAACAGCTGTACCTTCTGAATGCACCCATTATAAACAGAGTTGCGTATATAAATTTTAGGTGAGAGAAAATACAATGGCGCATAATCATTGTCAAAAGTAAATTATACTTTAACTAAACTATATTTTAATACTGTATAGAATGAGTGGCATTAAAGTGTAGTTTAGTTAGAGTATAGCTTTTTTTTGACTATGATTTTGCACCAATATGTATATGTAAATGATAAATAGGTAAATCAACGAAAAACAAAAATTAATCGTGAGAGATAACGCACATATAAAATCACTTTATATGCTCGTCAGATCACATTCAAGTAGCGTAAGAGGTCTTCGTCGACCGTCTCAAGGTCATGATCTTTTTTCAACACTTTTTATTTTAATTTAACACTAGATTTACGGCACTCGTCAATTTGACGGGTTTAAAGTTTCAGATTTATTAGAAAGTAAAATTTATTTTTTTTTTGAAAACCATGATGAATTTTAGTGATTTATTGATAGAAATATTTTTTATAATCCATTTTGTGTTAGGTACCCCAAGTTCCAATATCGATATGTGTTATACCTATTTTTCCAAACACACGCCAATATGACGTGCTTGATTAAAATAAGTTTGTAATTTTGTTCCTAAATCTAAAAATTTTTAGTGATTTGAACTGGTAACACTTAAGCCGTATGAAACAAGTATTAAAACCAGCCCCCATTTGTTGGTGCCTACTTATATAGCATCGCCAGTAACGATAGTCTCATATTTGGATTTTTTTAAAACCTTATGAAAGACTTCAATAATTTCTATGGTTGGATGGTGGTGTTTTTAACGGTACATTGAAAATCTTGGCGAAAAACTGTTGCTAGTTGAGAAAGAATTGTCAGAAATAAATGATATTGCTGGATGTTACACTGCGGATATTATTGGAACATGCACCTTGGGCTTGGCCTAACCTAGAATTTGTGGAAATGAGCAAATTGGTGGTGATAGAGATTCCCTGCAGGAAGAGCGCTAGAATATTCTCGCGGTAAGGTATGCCAGTAGTAAGAGTGGACTAAAATACCCCACAGAGGTGGAAGCGTAAGCGAAATAAGGTGCAGCTCAAAAGAAGAATAAGCGTCAAGGGGACCTAGGCGTCTCCCACGTTTATACGAAACGGTGCTTCCGACTGCAATGAGACAACGCCTGTCTCATGAAAAGTAGAGCATCTATACCTTTGCAAAACGACGATTGAATTGTCTTTAATTTAAGTACTTTATCACTTCTCTATTCCATTTCTGTCAAAAGTAATAGAGATTCGAAGTTGAAATTCTGACAAAAAAAAAAAAAACGCTTTTTTGCGAATTATCTATTTTTCTGCCATTAAGTGCTGAAATCGCAATAACCCATCGCTGAATTTTTTATGAATCGATTTAAGTATAAATATTTTTTCTTTTATAGTAGAGACAAGTATCACATTTATTCAGCTATATGGCAATGCCCTGCATGTCAAAGTCTTTGTAAATTGCAATAACATTTTTTCTTCTCATTTTACTATCGTGAGGAAACAAAATTTGTTGTTGGTATTACACTGTATTACAAAATTTTTAACTTAAAATATAACACGCACCAAAGTATGTTTTCTAAGCTAATTCAAGGTCGCGGAACACAAAAATCACATTCATTTTTTTCAGTTGGTAAGTTTTTGAGAAAAGACATAAGGACGGTTTTTTGAGCTACAGTGTTACCTACGGACAAATATCTCGTTAACTATAATTCGATAGAACCGAGTTATATATCACTGTAGAATAAAATACACTAAATTGAATTATTACGCATGAGGAGTTCAAGTACTTCGTCATTTCCAACAGTAGAATGAATTTGAAGAAAAATTTACCATTTTACATATGTTTAAATTTTTTGTAATGGAATGGAATATTTCACTTCAAGGCCGGTTTTCAAAGATCGAAAAGTAGGCAACTATGGTTGAAGCAATAAGACGCAGCTCAAACAGAAAATAAACGCCAAAGAGACCCAGACGGCTTCTGCGTTTATACGAAACGGTGCTTCATACTGAAATAAGACCACTCCAGCATATAAAAACTTGCCCCCGCACTTGTTCCAGCCACCTCTTTACCCCGCTGTCAGACCAATAATGGTTGTCACGGTTAATCGAAGTTGGCGACTAGAAAGTAGCAGTTTTTACGAGTGGAACGCAGAAACCAGGGTGTCAGTGACCCTACCCCACAGCGGACGGTAACGGATCAGACCGACAAAAAAAACTGACTTCGGCTTTTAATGCTTTTACTCCTCGTGACAAAAAAATTGTCCATGATTTCTATATGAGCATACCGAATTTTGTTCGTAAATTTCAATCTGTTACTACGTGGACGTGTTCGCGAAACGTTGGCATACAGTGAGAAATCAAAAGTAAGCAAAAATGGTTTCATTTTTATACTTTGATACTTCCTTAATGAGTTTGAGCTTTGCTTTGTACAAGATCTGGTGCCAAGATAAGGGCATACAGCAGCGTGTCATTCAAGAAGTTACTGCGGTGCTGGCAACACCTTTTTTATTTGCTGCTGAGAAAACAATTCTGGGGTAATTCAAACTCTAGAGAACATAAAGTTGAACGCAAGCTCTTTAGTTTCAGTTTCATTAACTCATTAATGCCGGATGGGTATTTAAATGCCCATAAAAGAGTTTTGGAAAGAAATTTAAGATCTGGGGACTGGTAGCAAATATCAGGCTCACGTGTTCTTTATTAAATTAAGGAAAAATCGAGCTAGAAATTATCTGCAGCAAGTTTAGTAGAACTCTAACGTTTTCCGGCTCTTCTCCAAGGTCAAACTTAGCGAATTTTCAAAAACCAAAAAATTGACATATAAAAGATAGTGAAAAGTGGGTTAATAGTAGAAAATTGTCATGGCCTTTTACCCATCTATGCCCTTCATTGATCATAGAAAAAAATTCGCGATCCCCGAGCTAACCTAGTCTCTGGAGCCAATTTCCTGATTTGGGTATTTAAATACCCAACCGGCAAAACGCACAATAGAATATACATACAAAATGTACAAATAATATGGATAAACAGTTTTTACAAAATTTTTATTGAGAAAAATCAATTAAAAAATAATTAGCTTTTATGATTTTTTGTTGGTTAAAGCATTTTTTGGGATGCAGAAATGCTTAACAATTTTTGCAACCAAACTCTGTTTTGACATCACATTGGCAAAAACGGGCATATTTTGTTATTATTTGTACTAGATAACTCGTTCTACCTGTACACCCAGCATTTTCATTTGTTTACTTTTCGAAACAGATGACAAAATAATTCTGCCGTATAAAAAATTTCATGTACACTAAGAACCCAGAAAAACCGGTTGGGTATTTTAATACCCATTACAAATCTCCGAAATGTGTGAAGTTACCAATCTGAAATTTAGCAAGGCAACTTCTATTGCCTATGTGAACATCTCCAATGATTTTTAAGAAAATCGTGCTGCGGGATCTATGGGTAGGCTTTAATTATAATGGGTTAATCTGTTAATAATTATTAATATTATTAAAATTATCCATTTTCCATTATTTTGAAAACTATTATTATTATCTATTTAAATATTTCAGTATAACTTACCGCAAAGAAATGTGGCCGCAATCGTCCAATCGAATATTTAGCAATATCCGCAGTTAATTGTCCAACACCAGCACCAAATACTAAAACACCGATTTTCTTATAACATTCGATAATCCAATCAGGTATTTCCAAACGATAAAAGAAATAACGTTCCTCCGATAAATTCCCAAAACCATGCATTCTATTATGGTTCGATTTGAAGAATTCAACAGCGGTTATCTGAAAGTGATAAAAAAATTATTCATCGTAGACATGTATGCTGTTTTCTTTGTGCAGGAAATTAATAAAATGTGTAAGTTTCTCATTACTGACGTACTCAATTGCAAGAATAAGAATTGTTCACTTTGAATTTACTCAGATCTAAATTATTAAGCAAAATAATTTTAGTAAGCTTTCCCCATAAACGAGCGGTTCGGCAAATAAAACGTTTTTATGTCGTTTCTAAGTGAAATGGGCGAGTTCCGCATAATGTTCGCGTAGTTCTGGGGAGCACACGAACTGGTGATATCAAATCACATATCTCTGGAGAATATCTATCATATAAATAGCAGGAAAATAGAATAACGCAAGCCACGTTTCGACGATGCTACAAGGAGTCAATAGACCTGGAAACCCTACCTTCCCCTATCATCTTTAGCTCACGTTATTGGGCATGACCCTAGAGCTCCAGATGCGTTCTTAAAGCTTCTGCCCATATATGAGAATCAAACTTCATTATGATGAAGTTGTGTGGATAATGCGGAAATCAGACGGAATGAATAATTTCTTGTACCGCTTTAGAAAGACGAAGCTGATTACGTGATTGATTGTTGAAACTTGTAGTTAGAGGAACGAAACCCATTAGCGGTTGCGCACCGTTTTACTACCATATCTTCCGATGATTGTTGGTGCAGGAGTTTTTCTTTAACCTTATTGGAGAATCATATCCATCTTTATAGGTTTGAGAAGTTTGTTAATTCGTTCGTGCACATTTCATATAGTTTCTGAAGCGTGATTGTTCAAGGGGTTTTCACCCTGGTTCGTCTTAACCCTTTCGTTATTTTTGGCTAATGTAATGTACAAAAAAATGTTCATATTTCACTACTTCTCATTTCAAACCTATCGGAAATTTTAGAAATAAAAAATTATTTTTTTAAATCAAGCATGTTTTTTCTGTTTATAATTTAAGTTTGGGAGTATAGTTTTTTTTTTATTTGATTTTGAAAAACAGTCCAAATTACATTTGTGTGAATTTACGAAGTGAAGGTACTATGTTTAAAATTTTAAACAAGTATATAAACTTTTTTTTAATTATAATAGTTTAAAACTCTAATTTACAATAAATAATTTGGTTGATGATTTTTGAATTATTTTCTGCGGGTGTTAAAAAAATTGTGATTAGTGTTGATTTGTTTTTTGTTCAACAAACGATGTTGTGGATGCTGATAGAACTCGAGAAAAAAAATTGTACAGTCTCGGCGTTTTAAAAGTATACGTAAATTTTATTTTTTTTTTTTTTTTTTTTTTTTAGGCCCAAAGTTTGCCCATTTCTAACAGATTAATTATAATAAACCATAAGGTAACTTGTTTGTTTTGCATCAGAGCTTGTTTGTATGTTCAGCAATTTATAGTAGAATTTTCCATAGAATATTTTCTTCTAGCATATTAACCCTTTGGCACCCAAAATTATGCGTCTTTTTTGCCTTTTTCGAAAAAGTTTCTTTTTTGACCCACTACGAGGGTTGCTAGAAGGTTAATATGCTCCAGAAATATTTTTACCATGAAATTTTACTATAGGGCACTGAACAACAAAAATCTGTATACTTGACTTCAGTAAAAATAAACTCAAATTCCAAAAATGTTTCAAATTTTCACCTTTTATACGCAGTGAACAAGTCTGTCTTTAAAAGTATTTTCTAAACTAAAAGTTTATTTTACATTGCAAAATAAACCTTAGTTATTTTTTCCACAAAAAAAAAAATTTAAATTTAAATTTTTTTCTCGAATTTTTACTCCTTTACCCAAAACTTTTTTCAATCTATTTTTTGTTTTTATTCTTAACAAAGTCCGAATCTACGAGTCAAAAACTGCAAAAAAGTTTTTTAATCACAAAAAAAAAAAGTTGAGAGGAAAGGGTTACAGCTAGACGTTCAGAGAGAAAAAGAAAAATATTTTCTTTTACCTCCGGATATTTATAACTATGATAATAGTTTTTTTACAGGATTCCCTTTTTGGCCGATTGTCTCCAATTTTAATTTAGCCACAACGCTCTGTTAGGTAGTCTGTCGACGTATGGGTCTTAAAAATGTTTTTTTTTTTAAATTTCAGTTTCAATCGAGCTTAATAAGTGGTATGAATACTGATGTAGCCGGTTTCCCTCCAGCGTAGAGCCTTTTCGGTATAGCTATTCTGCTATTCTTTATTATTGTCTCTAAGTCGATGTTCGGAGCCCATTTTAAAGTAACGTTATAGCCCGACAGGTCAGTAAGTCTCTCCCTGCACTGTTGGGCTAGATTTGATGTTGTGACGGTAGATTGCAGTCTGACTATTTGACAGGATAACGATATTTGTTTTAAAATGATCTGATCTGCTTCTAGCATCCTCACGCCCCCTAATTGCCAACATTTCTGCCTGAAATATGCCAGCTGAATTAAGGAGGAAGACCGATCGCTTTATACCCAGACTCTAAGACAAAATTCCCATTCCATGGCGATAGTCTATTGTGCCATTGCTCTATTTATTCAAGAGTAGCTGATTTCGCAATATTTGCCAACCCATATCCAAAGAGCTCCAAGAGTCGTTTGTGAGATAACAGGCAACTTTGAATTTGACACTTGTTAAATACAATTTTATTTGGATAACCCCACTCGGAGATTGCTTGAAGATGTATAAATGAAAAATGGTGGTGTCAATGGCAGAATAATGGGAAAACGGATTGAGACCTGACACTTTTTTCTGTTTCATTTCATTGCTGTAAAGTGCTACACACCACATTTCGATCGGACTTTCCATACGAAATATTTTATTTAATTTACCTTAATGAATTAAAAAGCTAGTTTAAAAATATGTATGATATTTTCATCGTATTTAAATTCGTGATTTACAAGCATTATTTTAAGTTAGCTAGCGCCCAGGCAGGCAACATGCAACCTGCTGTGTGATGCATGTAATTGGTGTTGTTTTAATTTGAGTAGACCCCACCGAAAGTAGACCCCAAAAAAAAAAATTTTAAATATTCAATTTGCAGCTTTAATTTTTTGTAGTTTTTTATTTTTCGTTTAACAATTACATGAAATGATAGAAAAGTATCGGCGTATAACTATGACGAGTATGCTATGCATGCTGGTATCAAGATCAAAAGATACAACTTCAATAGTGCTACTGTATGCGCTAAGCACGTATCCATATCGGGTTGAAATGTGGTTTAAAACTTTCAACCATGGACACAATTTAAGTAAACAAAGTTTAAGTATTTGAATCCGATATTTAAGATACTTTTTTCCCCTTAATAAATACCACACACGTGCAACTACAAATAAACAAATTTCTGTTGGATTATTTTGTTTTTGTTAATTGCTTATTTCATATCATAAATATTTCATTTTATGTTGTGCTAATGAAATTTTTAAACAACAAACAAACAAATTTGGATGGTTTTGCTTTTTTAAGGGAACAAGAAAAAAAAAAAACAATAAATAGTTCCGCCCACAATTTTAATGTTTCTTTAATTTCTAAAAAAAAATGTCTAAAAATTTACATAAAAAGTTCTTGTTAAAAGGAATAGGAATATTTTTTTATCATTTGTTATGTTGAATATGGCTTCTTTTGTAGCCATTTAGTCTATCATATGAATATATTCAATCTCTTCGAAGTAACATGATAAAGATGAGAATTATCAATAAACTTTATTGGACGTAAAATTTTTTATTCAAAAGAATTCAGATAATAGCAGTTCTCAGTAAAAAATGCGTTGGGGTTCAGTAGAAAGTAGATTAGTACTGTGCCCAATTTACAACTAGAGCAGAAAAGATTTTCCAGACTTTGCATACACTCTAATAACACTGTGCAATACATTTTTCGATTGCAGAATCGACCAACACAGGTCGAAAGGCTGTAACATTTAAAAGCGAGCTAACTTTTTAAAATCCTATTAGGGTTTTGTTACTCTAGACCAGTACTATCGACCTGTGTAAGTCGCTTCTCCGTTAGATTGCATGACCCTAAAATTGTTGCACAGTGTAATTAGTATTACTGATATATTGAATATACTCACAATTGCCATTGGAACTACGAAGCCCATAAAATATAGCATCCAACTATGTACAGTTGAGTCCCGGTAAGGATGTTTAAGTGAAGCATCATCGCAGAAGAAGCCACGTTTGTATGATTCACCCCAAAGGTGATAACCAAGTATGGGCAGAGCCACTGTAAAAAGAAGTAAATACAATTTTTTAATTTTTCAAATAAACTAAAATACATTCTCTAAAATTCATCAAATAATTCTTAAAAATAAGAAAGCAGTTGAAATAAAAACAGAGTTATGTAAGTTCAGAGGGGAACAATCTAAGTATCATTACAGGGATTCTAATATAAAACTGGGAATTCTTTCTAATGACTCATGTCATTTATGCAGAGAGGATAAGGAATCTGCGGAAAACATCTTAGGATAGTGCACTGCAGTTATCCATACACAAAGAAGGCATCTGGGCGGTTAAGTTTATTTTCTTGCCAGCCAAGTTTGAAGTCTTTGAATTCAAAATTTCAAAAGACTATAATCAAATCACAGACCAAAAATTATTTGAAATTTCGCCAGTTTAATACTTATAATCTAAAATATATGATAAAATATTTTTCATCTTGACCCTCTAGTTCCCAAATTTTTGATTGATTAAAAAAAAATTGGAATTGATTAATATTGGCGTAAAAATCCTTAACAAGCTTAAAAACCCAAAAAAAACTTATGGTCGTGGTTTTAAGAAGTGGGAAAGGTTGAATGCCTAAAATTATTTGCTGTTGAATGAACTTTTTCTCAATTTATTTTAAGTAATTAAATATTTTATATAACAAATTAAAATTCCTAGCTATCCACAGCTAGTTGTTTTTATCTGGATAGTATGGCGGGAAGTATATTATTTATTTTTTTTACTTTCATCTCAAACACAATCAAAATAATTAATTTTCCTATTTTTCACAAATTTTCGACTTTGACTGTCGCTAACTTCTGTAATACGCATCATAACTCATAACTAGTGCATTTTTTTTAAAAGCTTGGGAAATTCCCTAAATAAAGTATTGCAACAGAAAACTGTTATGGTAGCAATTCCATCCCTTTTGATGAGGGCCGTTTAGAGGCGGGCTTGAGAACTAGAGTTTTGTTTTTCTTTCCATAGAAAAAAAGAAATAGGACCAATACTAAAATTTCTAGAGAAGCTTGGAATTATGGAAGTATTATGAGTCCATGAAAGAACTTAATATATCTTATAAATCGCACTGCATTCCCGAACAGTAATAATAAAAGTTATGAGGTGACTGAAAAATGATCACCAAGTCGGTGGTATATTACTAGTTTTTGTAAAATCCAAATCGGTAATAATCAAGATGAGAAAAGTAACAATATTAAGGGGTTATATACAATTGTGCTCGAGAAAAAAGGGCCTTTTTATACATGTCATAAGGTCTTTCATGAAAAAAAACTAGTTTGTACCTTCACGCGCTGAGTGAATGAAGGATTTTGCAGAATTAACTTTTTTTTTACAAAAATGGTGATCGTTTTTCTAAAAAGTTTGATTTTTGAACGTCTGAGCTTACGGTTTTTGCAGCAAGAAAAAAAAGTTTTGCTTGAAATTAAAAATCCTTCGTTCGGTCAGAGATTATTGTTGTTATAAATAAACCTACCAAGATTAAGACAGTTTCTTGAGAAACTGTGCTCACCGCAACCGCACTTTTTGAAAAACAACATTTCGAGGTAATCGCGTTTAAACTTTTGGCACCATGTACTGGTAGTCGGTGGTAGTGCGCTGTTGACAGTTGTAACTTTGGCTCTATTGCTCAGATCTCTATGGAGAATATTTCTCAAGAGGATGTACTTTGAGAAAATGTTATAAAAAATTTGAAATTTTCTCGGCCAACACAACTGTTGAAAGTTTTACAGATTTCAACGTTAACTCAACCTGGTGTTAATTCTCCTTGAACGCCAAATGCCAAGTGGTTTCAAAAATCCCAGAAGACCGCACGAAATAATCAACCGTCTACACAAATGTATGAAGACTAAAATTGACAAAGATCCAAAATTAATCCACGATATGATAAACTGGGTTGGAATGGCACATCTGTGTCTCGAATATTAGAAAATCATATGAAATACATGAAGAAAAGAGGCACGAGTTCGATTTGCTTGAGCAGATTTCTTTACAAAATTTATAAACTGAGGGTCTAGTTCCTTTAATAAAATTATAACAGCTGGTGAAGCTTGGTTCTATAAGTACGATCCAAAGAGCACTACATATGGTGTCGAACCCAAAAGATACAAGTTGACCGCTTTACTTCTGCAGAACAAAAATTTTAGCTTCTATTCCCGTGGCCGACGTAGTCTAATGTGGTTGACTCAAACCCAACCCGGGTTCAATGCTCGGCAAGTCAAAAATATAAATTATAAATTAACAAGGGTAAAAATTGCCTAAAAAAGCCGCTGGAATTCGGCATAATACTGTAGATCTCTTCTATTCGTGTACGAATATAACTCACACAAGATGACTGGATACGAAAAACTACATCTATAAAAATAGTTAGCATAAAATAAGACGAATAATTTCACTGAAAAATTATCAAACGGTAATTTCTAAGTATTATACAGAAATTACAAGTTTTAAAAAATTTGTTTGAAAACCAAAAATAAGGGAACTGCGTAAATTTTTTTACACCATAACTATCCGTTAGTTAACGCTGCTGAATAACCCAACTGCATTATTGCGTTTTCTAGTTTCGAAATTGAGAAGCTCTCAAAATATGATTTTGATGAATGCTGTGAATGGCGAAGACTGAACCTGTTCGAAATAAAAGCTTTACCTGAACTTCGTAAATATTTGGAGATGATTTTTTGAAAGAAAGTTTGAGTATCAAAGTAAGAACTAATTTTAACTTTGACAAAGAAATATAATATTATTTATCACATAAAATAAAAATATTAACTCAAAAGTAACAAAATGCATAAAACTGGCGCGACAAAACTGAACTAAAACTAAAAGTTTAGTGGTAGTTCATTTTTATTTCCACTACCACTAAATGTTTAGTGGTAGATAATTTTTATTTCCACTACCACTAAAGATTTAGTGGTAGCTAATTTTTATTTCCACTACCACTAAAGATTTAGTGGTAGTGAAAACTATAGTGCAGTCAAAATTTCGTGACTAGATCCCCAGTCTGGTAATTAGATGGAAAACAGTTCTGCATAGACAGGAGTTAAAAGAACAAAAGAACAAATTAAATTCACTTTCTTCTAAATAAAAATTAACTAAAGTCATGAAAACGTAATAAGTATGGTACGCCAAGATTTGTTGCTTTTGTTTTGCACAGTACTGTACCTGTTTTTTATCGAGATATAATTTTTAAGTTTTAAAAAAGTTGAAAAAATTAAAAAATTACAATATCTCACAAAATGATCCATAAAAAATTTTAGCCATGATTTTCGAATTCAGCGGGAAAAAATTAATTTTATAAGCTAGTGAATTTTTGAAGTCATCTGTATTTAATAGTATAAAATCGACGTTGCGTAACGCAGTTGATGACTCCACTCCACCCTTGAGCGTTACGTAATATGTGAATGGCCCCTAAGCGGATCTAAAAAGCGAACCGCTAGTAATCAGTTTATAAAGTAATTTTCTATTATATTAAAAACATTACACTATTACTGCGACATACACATACCTGCGACGTAGCTCAAACCAACCAACCAACCTTTTGACTGACGGATTGACATAAATATGCATTTTTTAATTTGATATATACACATTAGTTCGCATTAGGTCTATCGATTAAAGAATATGCAAACAAATTCATTTATTACTTTTAGTAAATTGTTACGTCGATAACTATTTTCTTAATAAAATTCACAATGAAACTGCCCTTAACATTTGGTAGCTTCTATGCAAGATTGAAATTAATAATAAGTGTATTTTTAATAAATGGTATAGTGAGTATCAACTTAAATGGAAAATTATATATGGTACCGTGTCAAATATTTTTTTGTTATATTTACCCTACATAAGTATGTAATTTGTATACAGGGTGTCTGGTTTTATTTTGCTAATGGTTGTTATCTTTAGATAACCGAAATGCAAAACAGATTTAACTGTGTCTAGTTACCATAGAGTAGACACCTTGTGAGCTCCATAAATATGTTAAAATTACACAAAACTATTCAGCTGTCGTTGTCTCTTTCTTTCACATATATTTCAGAGCAAAAACTGTTTTCAGTGTAAAAGCTTTTTAAAGCCTTAATATATTTTTATTTTGTCAATGATGTTGAATGGTCGTCACTAATGCTGATTAGTGCATTGGAATCCCATTAAGGCCTACGCTTAGACGCCGCACTGTAGGGTATTTTCAGTTAGGTAGTGTCCGAACTTTAGTTACAAAATATGTACTACAAAAATATGTGCTAATAATAAAAATTTAAAAAATTATCTTAAGTAGCAAAAAAAAAAAAATAATTTTTATTTTATGAAACCATTAATATTAAATATTTACTGTTGATTTTAGCATAAATGTTACAAATTTATAAAAATTTTGCTTGCTTCCATGTCCGTCTACGTTTGTTAATCCAAATTTTAACATTTCCACTCGTATTAATTTCAAAATCGGCTACTTTTAATGACAACTTTGATAAATTATCGTAATATGCTCATATATTTACAAACAAAATATTTGCAATTGGCATCTGGAAGCTGATTCAATTCTCAGTTTTTGGATACGAGCTTAAGAAAATTTAACTCTATTAATGAATATTACGTGCGCTTAATAAATTTTTTTATTAATTTTACGAAACGAAGAAAAAAATAAATATGTTTGATATTAGCGAAAAAAAACAAGATTCTGCAGGAATTTCTTCTGTTTTATTTTTTTTAATATTTTTTTTGGAGCAGGTGTGCAATAAACTCGTATCAATTACACACTAACATTACACTGTACATTAAGGCATAACTTACTTTTTACTGATCATGTCAATTAATTTTTGAAATGCAATTTTATTTTGTTTTATTTGTTAAGAAAGAAACTTCGAGTTCACAGTAAATAAATGAAATTGTTGCAAATTACATAAATGCACATTGAACAATAAAACTAAAAATAAAAGCAAATAAAATTTCCCAGTTGCATGGTAATTTTCTATGTATGTATTTATGTATGTATGTATTAAACACTTATCCACTTAATATGTCAATATAAGAATATACTGCTACAGTAGGGAAAAAGGGTGTAATTTTTAAATCATAGTATATTAAATTATTAAAAAATTAAAGTACTCAACTGTACTCATCAAAATTAAAACAGTCTATAATCACTGGCATTGTAAGGTGTAGCCAACGGGTGAAAATATGTCTTACGTTATACCAATTACGGACTCACCCACAATGTTATTCTATAGTTTTTGCATTCTAAAGGTAAGGCCATAACGGCTGGTTTGAAACTGCGGCTTTTTATGATCAATCTTCTAAGATATTTCTCGATTCTAAAATGTAAGAATGGACGAGATTGAGGTGAACTATCGAAAAAGTGTTAATCCAAGTCAGAATACTTTTTTATAAGCAACGCTACAATTTATGTATAAATTTGGGAATCAATTCTACGTCACTTTGCAGAAGTAATTATTAAGAATCCCAGCACTTTTTTTTAAAGTCGTCCAACTTTGCTAAATATAGTATGACAAAAAAAAGGGCTTTAGAAAGAGCCAGATTTGAAATGTCAAAGGAAAGCATACGAAATAAGAAGCAAACAAAAATGAAGCCGGTTTAAGGTTGAGAGAATCTGAATCCCTTGTAGTAATGGTGCAGCGTCCGAGGACTAGACAATCCTAGTCAGGAAACTCAACTGACGTGCCAATACATCAGAGAGAGTACGCAAAACCACAATAGCTCTCTATGCATGCAGGCCAGCTATAGGCAAGGAATGGGGATTACAGCCCAAAGGAATTATGTGGTTGTATACCAGTGTCTATTTTATTTCGTAGTTGTTTGGTGGACTGTCATCAGCACCCATCATAAAGAATTAGATAAAGTACAGCGACTAGCTTCAATGTTAATTACAGGAGCCATAAGAATTACACTTTCAAAAGCGCTGTACACTATCTGAACGTCTGAATATTATATTTCAACGCATTTTCGATCCCCTGATCACTGCTGCGTCGTCCACGCAGAGTAGTGGGCAATCACTTTATAGTTGCTTTACAATGCATATCGCCTCTAAATGAGACGGCTACGGCATTCAATTTGCACCTCACTTGGATGCCTAGACATAGCGACATTGAGAGAAACTGTGAGGCTAATGATAGTGCCAGACTTGGCACAAGCAATGCTAATCTAATTAAAAGTCACAATTCTCATATTGCGAAAAGAAGATGGGGAAATGGAACCAACTTGCTGCATTGCTAGGCAGTTCTGGCCTGCATCAAACCAAGAACGCACTAAAGCCCTCCTAAACTTAGACCGAGTCCAAATAAGCAGGGTAATTTCAATTCTAACTTATTGGTAATCATGCCCGTAGATTAGGCGGTCCCTCAAAGATTTCTGCAGAAGCTGAAAGCAGAAAGAAAAAAAGTATTACTTACCAGTTTAAAGTAAAATTGATAACAAAAATTGTGAAAATTGGTGCTAGATTTTAGACAATAGAAAATAGCCAAGATTTAGTTTTTCGCGCTTTGAATAAAGATTTGTTGAAATCGTGACGTAATAGAAAAACTATGCATTTCGATTCAGATTCAGCGTACAAATATATGTGCATAAGAATCAACTGCTTTTTTTAAACCCAAAACCTCGCAGGCCTGTGCAATTACTCCATATGTTTATATTCATAAAATTTAATATTGATGCGATACGAAATAATTTGATATGATAAGAATGTAATTTTCGAGAATTTTTTTTATAAATATTTTCAATACTTCACTGCGAATTACGTAATGTGTTACTAGGAGATGTTTGTTTACTTGGAGGCTACCGAACTTAATCTTAAAGATATTTTATGTCCTAAAGAACCGAAATTTTATAAATACGATAAGAATATCTGACTGCAGTTTACCTTATCTATATAGAGACTGTATTTTAAACGAGAAAAACAAATAAAAACAGTTCAGTTAAGCATGAATATAAAATACCCTATATGGGTCTGAAAATTCTCGAACAAGTATCATCAAGGTATGGTTATGTTAATAAAAAAATATTTGAAAGTATATAACCAATATGGCTGTAAAATTTAAAATGCGATTGAAAATTATCTGGCAATGTTTAGAAAATTAAATTTTTCAAAACTCTGACGATTTTAAGGTTTGGTTAAAAACTGAAAAAGTGAGTTTTATGTATTCTGGCACAACAGCCCATGAAGAGCCTAGGCCGAGATTTCCCAATGTTCTTCTTCAAGGTTTGTCATTGCCAGCCAAGAGGTGATGCCTTGTGGATTGCTTATTTTCTATTTTTGACTTTACGACTGTACCGAGTGTCGATCCTGAGCACCCTAAGTAACAAACCAATACATAACCATTACATCACGACGAAATTTAATAATTTAACACACTTTTCAGCAAGTGTAGAGTATAAAAATATCGTACATAACTCTTAAATGAAATAAAAATCTCATTCCCAACACCTCAAGTTCCGGCGCACGCGATTAGTGTTTGTTTTGTTTCAAACATTGATAATCATAGATTAATAAATGTATTTTGTTATACTTTCTCACAATAATCAAGCAAATACAAATATGTAGTAGCAAAAAATTAAATTGCTTGTCATTTTCTTTGCCTTAGACATGGCGAAATCATATACTCGCAAGTATTTTTGTATTATCACATTGATAATACGCGAGCAGTTTTCAAGTAAACTTTGAGCGTGGTAGACGATATGTTCTCTGTAACGGAAACCTCTTACGATGAAGAGCAGAAAATCTGGTCTGGTCGAAAGGAAAAAGATTTATATGGGCCCGATATGACGCTCGGTGAAATTGCATTATTTATGCTAAAACAAAATCCAGAAAAAGTGATACAAGTTATGGATCCGACGGGCGAAGAAATGACCGCGGCACAATTGACACGACATAGTAAATTGATGGCGAAAAGTTTTATACGTTTTGGTTTTAAAATCGGTGATGTTGTGGGTATATGTGCCAATAATACTACACATTTGACATCGGTTCAAATTGGTGCGTTTTTGTGTGGTATGCCTACGAATGCTTTGTATCCGGGTTTTGATAAAAGTATGAAATTAAAAGTTGATTCAAGTAGTTGAATATTATAATAAGTTCTGTTTGGTTTCACAGATAGTATCAGCGTTGTTTTTAAGGTAACAACTCCAGTTATAGTATTTTGTGATATTGAGAATTATGAAATAACGAAAGCAGCCATCGAAGAGCTTAATATAAATGTTGACATATTTCTTATGAATGGTGACATCGCTGGAGTGCATAATGTCAAAGAACTTTTGGTAGACGATGGCAGTGATGTGGAGAATATGACGTATGTATATTAAGATTAAGTCAAAAAATGTGAAACAAGAAAATAGAGCAATGTATGCGATTCAAAGAGACAATCCTGAAATATTATAATAATGGAACTATTTAGAGATCGGACATAAGGGCCTTCAATTTCATTGTCAAATACTAAACCACTAATTATGCTCTATATCATATTTCAAAGTAGAAATATTCACCATTCAATTTGAAAATAATTCAGAGAAGGCCGGACTAAGAAATGTACAACCTTGGCTTTCTGGGTTCGGCCGTTGATATTCAACTCGGTTAAAGAAAGTTGAAAATAATAATAACGTAAATTTACTTTAATTTGGTTCTAAATTTTCAAGTTTCAGTTCTATCTCTGAAAAATGTTTTCTGGTACTGGACTAGGGTAGCCAGACGTACTAATTTGATCAGTACTTGTCCTCATTATTTTTTTAAATACTGATTTTTTTAAATCTCGAAATCAGTACGAAAATGTACTGGTATTTGTACTTTGTACTGATTTTTTCAAATTAATATCTTAAGAATTTTTTTGCTGCACCTAAATGGTTTTAAAATCCGTTTCATCTTATTTGTTTCTTATTCTGATTGTTCACAAAGTAAAATACATACGCGTTGCTACTATAGAGAGAAGAAGAGCATTATTTACTTGAAGAAAAGTTAGCTAAAGAAAGTTTTTAAACGAGTGAAAGGAATTTGTTATTAATTGAATTTGATATTGTCTTCAGCTCTGACAATTCTTTAAATATGGAAACTGATACGTAATCAACATTGTCTAATGACGAAGAAAAAAATGTTAAAGGAACACACAAAATTGGAGAAAAAGTTTCAGGATATTTATATCACTATTATTACATTGAGATTACTTGGTAATAAAGCATTAAAAACTTAAAAACTGATTATACTGATTTCCAACGTCTGATGTACAGATTTCGCGGCTCAAAAATCTGGCTACCCTAACTGGACTAAGCAATATTGCATTCCAATATTGCCCCATTCAAATTTTACAAATAGACCGGTAATAGGATAATTGTCAAATGGCAATAGTTCGACATTGGAACATCATCGATAGCTAACAGTTGTCCGTCAATATTGTAACAGTATATTGCCAATTTTATTCGTCCATGCCGCGGTACCGGAATTTCTTTTTGTTGCCGCATTTTCGTTTAAGTTTTTAGCGCTATTTTATTTTATTAAAATTTAATTGATAAATGTATGTATGTATGTTTTCAGATTTCCCTGCGAGAATGTAACCGGAGACGATACTGCCATTATATTATGTTCCTCAGGCACAACCGGAGCACCCAAAGGTGCACTCTGTTCACACAAAGCATTGCTTAATAAGCAAGTGTTGTAAGTCAAATGAAGCCTTCAGAAACTTCAATAATTTACGAATAACTTCAATATAATTCTTAACTTATGCATGAAAAACACCAGCAAACATCTGTCCTCAGACTCTGTATTATTCACCTTCAGTACCATGTATTGGGCATCGGGATGTTGGACTTTTACAGCTGCTATTTTAAATGGTGTCAAACGCATAATCACCGATCAACAATTTACACCAGAGTATTTTTTACAACTGGTACAAAAATATGGCATAACAGACGTGCTAACGGGACCACAGCATATGGCGCAGATTATACAGAATGCACAACCCAATACCGGACAACGTTTAACGAGCATTCGTTCTATTTTATGTGGTGGCTCAAAAGTATCGCAAGTGATTTCAGAAAAACTAAATGCTATTTTAGATGGTGATAACGATCAGCCGCCAAGAGCGGGCTTGGTCACGGCTTATGGCATGTCTGAGCTATCTAGTATGCTGTCCCTAAATGATGGTGGTCCACAAAGGCGACGTGAAGGTACCGAAGGTAAACTTATGCCAAATTGCGAAGTGCGTATTATGAATGAAGAAGGCCAGCAAGTGGGCGTGAATATCCCAGGCATACTTAACATACGAACGCCACATAAATGGAGCGGTTATAATCGCAATCCGGAAGCCACGAAGAAAGCAAATGCCGGCGACTGGCTAGTAACCAGTGATATCGGTTATTTCGATGCAGATGGTTTCTTGCATATCTGTACACGTGAGAGTGATGTCTTCAAATCAAATGTTTTCCAAATATATCCTGAGCAAATTGAAGAGGTTATCATGCAGCTGCCAGGTGTTTTGGAAGTGTGCGTATTCGGTGTACCCGACTTCGTTGCTGGCAAGTTGACAGCGTGCGCTATTGTACGCACTGATAACGTCGAGGGTAGACAATTAGTGGCAGCTGACGTTGAACAGTATGTGGCGCTGAAAATGTCTACAATTTATCATATCAAAGCGGGTGTTTATTTTGTGGACACGCTACCAAAGACCGGCTCGGGAAAAATACTACGACGCAAAGTTTGGGATATGGTGCAATAGAGGATAAATAAAAAATTTCGCACGTTTTACTATTAAATAAATACACAAATAAAGTTTACATTCATCATCAATTGTGTTTCATTTTCGCCCTCCTCTTCCTCCTCCTTTTCAATCTGTTAAGTATCACTTGCCAGAAGTGCTAGTAGCTTTTAATTCAAATTGAAAACACCATTCTATTTAATTGAAGTATTCTCCACTTCAACGTTAGTATCGGAATATTTACAGGTACGAGTATTAGAGTGGATCAACTTAATGGGGAAAGTTTTATCCCAATTTTTACACGAATTTTTAAAAGGATTAGCTGGTTCAATACAATCTTTTTCGTGTTTTATCCAAATTTCCGTGGTTTATGAATGAATTGAATTACGGATTTGAATGGCGGGGTTTTTTTTTAAAGCTGGGAAATCAATGTTTGACAATTATTTTTCAGAAAACCGGAAGCTGGACCTATCGGCCCAATAGAAAATCTTGTAAAATTTGGATAAAACTCGAAAACGATGAGCACACGTGTACAAATATATGCAACTCACATAACATGAATAGATACGAAGAGCTCGGTCTAGGTCCTCCAAAGGCTGTTGTGCCATAAAAAAAAGATAACAATTTGTGCTCGCATTTAACCCCTCTGGGGTTGCAAAATCTATCCACTCTAACAAGCACCTAAGCATACATGCATATATAACAGCCAGTGCTCTGGTAAACTTTTATTAATACGTTTTTTATTTTCGCTTACTCATTATTTACACATGCTCTACATACTAATTCTATTAATTTACTTAATAAAAATGTAAATAAAAAATTCGCATAAATACTAAATACCCATGCCGATGGTTTGGTTTATTTGCCACGAACTTACATGCTTTTGTATAAAAGTAACGCGTCATTTGGTCAACAAAGCATTTCCTTTCTCTTTATTAAATATGATTATTTTCAATAGCTAATTCCCCTCTAATACATGTTTTTTATTTAGATTTGCGTTAAGTCAAGCAGATGATATTTGACCTGGTGGATTTTTGAATATCTACATTTTTATTTCAGCATTTTCCCTTTTGTATTTGTTAGAATTATGCACAAATCAGACGAATTAATTAATTTTTCTATTGTTCCATAGATATGTAAAAGTTTTGTTGAAAATTACATAAATAAGCAAAATTTATGCAAAATTTTAAATATAAAAAGAAAAATTCACTGCACATATCGTACACCTTGTATTATAGTACTTGATTCATTCTTATCAATAAATAAAGATGCATGGAGACAGATAGCAGGCTCTGATATACTTAATTCCACCAGACAACGAAGCCTAAAATAATCTGGTCAAGATGGCTTCACTGTCATTAAGGATATTATCTGTAACTTCACCACTAAAAGAGATGGTCACGCTGATAGGCTTTTGTGAGCACAATATGGATCAAATTTTCTATCCTTGCTGCTGGTTGAACCAAAAAGCAAATACCATAAGCTATCAGTATCGATAACGTTTTGAGTACCGTCTTTATCAAAGCACGAAGTTAAGTTTTCGTTAATTTTTTTTTTAGGTTTTCAGTTTTTTAATGTTTAGATACACATGCAGAGACTTGCCGATTTCCCATGCAATTTTCGGTGCTGAAATCGAATCTGGTCACAGAACCACAGTCTTGCTGCGTTTTAAGAAATTTTGAAACTTAATCTCAATGATTAAATTAAGCTAACCCCGACTTAAAAGATCTCTTACGGAAACCCGAGTATATTTACATACATATATGACGACCTGCAATAGTTTGTTTGCTCGGTCAACTGAACTTATTTATTATTAATATTTATCCGTCCATCCAATTATTTCAGTTATTTATTCCTCCGATGTTCTAACTCATAAATATATTATTATAAACTATTTTCATTAAAGCTATAACTAATAATATAGGGCTGAATTGTAAATATGAAAGCATTGCGGAGATCATGAGTGAAGTGCAAAAGATCAATTAAAGACTCTTGATAAGAAAGACAGTGCGATGAAAGCGTTGAAAGAAAAATGAGTTGTTGTAATGAATACAAAAAAAAAAAACAATAAAAATACTAAATGGCTATAATTTCTGACTATAAAAATCATAGTTTTTTTTTTTCATTTCAATTAAATAAATAATAATTTGATGTGCCGAAATTTATTGCATGTATTTTTCAAAAACTTACCGCATCCTAAAATTATAAAATCCAATAATATGCGGCAGCAAATTTTGCGCGTTTTATTGATATCCATTTTCCGCTTCTCACACCCGTTCACAAAATTATTCAAACGTATTTCGATCTTGCCGTTATTGTTGTTGTGATGTGTTGTAAGCAATAGCCTTCCCGTTCCCGTTGTTGTCGTTGTGGATGCAAATGAGCCACCACCATTTACCGTTCCAATGTTAGTACCCTCTGCCACTGCCGTCGTTCCTAAGCAATTACCATTTAGTGTAGGCGTCGGCGATGAGGGTTCACTACAACTGCTCTGACTTTCTAAGCGTTGTAAGAGAGCTGTATCACAGACGCTTGTCGGACGTAAACTGCTCATTTTGACTTTGAAACTTCTTGACAAAGAAGTCACAGCAGAAGTGGGAAGCTTTAATAAATTATGTGTAAGTGTTTGCGTTTGTCGAAGAGTATAAGTTTCTGCGATACGATTCGAGTTGTTGGTTGCGTATGATCGTATGTGTGTGACGTCAGAGTGGGCAGTAGCTTACAAATTGCTCTTGTATACGAAACGACAGCGATGCATTCATTATTCGATAAGCCGATGGCGCTATGCTATTAATCTAGATTTGCACTTAGTCATATGTTGGGAAAATGGAGAATGTTTTTGTGATGTTGAGCGTAAGTTTTGCTTCCTACTTTTTGTTATGATTAATACTTGCATTCATTATTTTCATTATTATTTCTTTTCTGAATTAATATTTACAAATATGCATCATTGAAAAATTTGAAAGTTCTTTGAAGTTAAATTTAATAATTACAATTAAAAAAAAATTCTCAGCTATCCATAGCTAGTTTGGATAGTATGAGGGGAAGTATTTTACTTATTTATTTTTTCCACTTTTATCTCAAATACAATCAAAATAATTAATTTTCCTATTTTTCACAAATTTTTTACTTTGACTGTCGCTAACTTCTGTAATACGCAGCATAGCTCATAACTGATGCATTTTTTTAAAAGCTTGAGAAATTTCCTAACCATATGATAAAATGCAACAGCAACAGAAAACTGTTGTGTTGGCAATTCTATCCCTTTTAGTGAGGGCCGTCTAGAGGCGGATTTGCGAACTAGAGGGTTAAGTTTTGTAGTATTTTTTAATTTTTTTAAAATTATTTTAATTATTTTTCTCAGATTCTCGTAAAATTAAGAGGATAAATAAACATTATGTTATTTTTCTCTTAATTTCATTGAAATTTACGACAAATAACTAAAATAAAATTAAGAATTAAAAAAAGATGCAAAAAGTAGTAAAAAGTGTGTGACTTTGGACAACGAAGAAGTTAAAGAGATAATATCATAATTTTTTCTGACGCTGAGAGTAACCAAACAACTGATGAGCTTGCTGGAACCAGTTCGAGTACTAGGACAATAGAGTTGGTAATTTTTCTTTTACGACAATTTCCAACTGAAAAAAAGTGTCCCAGATCTTTAGTATATCACTAACCTCATCAAGTATTTCTACAGTAAAAACTGCAGGAAACTTATCTGATTAAATATGTGGTTCTTTTAAATAGTAGATAAGGCTTCGGTAGAAAAATTTCGGAATTGATTAGGTTTTCTAAATCGTGCCGAATTAAAACCGAGATACAGTAATTATACTAGGAAATGTACTTATGATTGTACTATTGTACGAGCTACAAAACTTGCTCTAGAAACTTCAAACCTACTGCTCCTTACTCATTATGCTAGCCGAAAACCCCACTGTAGTTTTTGCCAAATGTCTTCAAGTTGTTATGAAGGCATTTCTTATATAGTTTACATTACTCGGTTTCAGATTATGTAAACATTTTGGAACATTTTAAACATCAGCGAAATCATGACAATCTTGGACCCACAACACTCTAATTCATTTCTGTTAATGAATAAAATAATAAGTCCCGAAACTATGGAATAATCGAATAACTCAAGCGAAAACATTTTTCCGGGTTCCTAACTGCAAGTACATAAGTAATGAAATTCTCTCCGACAACGGAAATTTATAAAGATGAAATGCATCTAAGAAACTCATATTTGCAGATGGCTCTGCAATTCTCTCAACACCTTCCAATTACATACTAGCCTCAAAATATCTTCAGGACACGGACCTCATAGGACCTCTAATAAAAGAAGAATTCTGTCTTCAGTAAAAAAAATATCTGGATCAATTTAAAAACCATTGCAATGTACTAGCTCGAAATCTCTTACTCAGTGAGAGTCACAGATGCTTAAAAACCAAATTGATCTGTTGTAACTCTTATGCTTGTTAAACTGTGGGGATCTCATAGAATATATACTTAGTCTTGCCATAAATTCTGTTACAACATTTCGATTGCCTGCTTTATTTAAAACTTTAAAGAAATATCACTGTTTGTTTTATTTTTTAGAATGTGTGCACCATAAAGCATTCAAAACAAATCAGTTTGATTTTAGCTTTTGTTCGATTACAATGGAATGTGGTGTCAAAGAGAACCGCATTGTGAAATTGCCTTATACAAGTGCGGGGAAAGTGCTGGTCAAATTTTCACATTAGTGAAAAACCTGTGAATATCAAGAATGTTTGTTTATCGTGCTATTGATAGTTTCTCTGAATCATCCGAAGTAGAAGATAGGTCCAGAAGTGGTCGTCCGCGCATTGCCCGCACAAGTGCAGTCGCAAAAGCTGCACGAGAAAGAACTCGCCGAGATCCTCTTCGAAAACAGAAAATAATTTTCAAAGAGCTGGATATTTGCTCCAGATCTATGTCTAGACCTATTTGAGATGATCTAAATATGAAAGCTTTCCGTCTGTCAACTGAACATTTGTTAACATCACGGTTGAAAAAAATTAGGCTTGAAAGATGCAAACGACTTGCAGTGGCACGCGGGCAATGGTCATAAAAATATTCTTTTCACAAAACGAAAAAATCTTTAATGTGGAGGAAATTTTCAACAAACAAAATGGTAAAGAACATCAAAAGAAGCAAAAAATGTTGTTCCAAGAGTTCAGCGGAGTCATCAACCTGCATCAGTAATGGTTTGATGGGGAGTCACTCACAAAGGTGTCACATCTCTTCATTTCTACGAAAAAGGGGTTAAAACTGGGGCTAAAATGTACTAGCAAAATGTTTTAGAGGGTGTAGTTAAGGGTTTAACAAATACTCTATTCAATGGAAAAAGATGGGTATTCTAGCAGGATTCTGCTCCTGCACACAAGTCTGAAACACAGACAAAAGTGGCTAAGGTGCAATATTCCAGCATTTATTGCAGCTGAAGATTGGCTCTCGGGAAACACAACTTGGAATACATTGGATTATTGTTAGTGGTCAGAGTAAGAGGGCAATACACCTCATCGAAATTTGGAAACCTCAAGAGAGGATTGTCGCAAGCAGCGTCAGCGATGTTTCTATAGCCAAATAGCCGGACCTAAAAGGCCTGTACAGAAGTAAAAGGGGATCATTTCGAATGAGTTTTTTTGTCGTATTTATAATTATATTATAAACAAATCAAAAATTGTTTAAGTACAAAAAGAGTCTACATTTAACTTTGACAGCGTTAACAGAACTTATGGCAGGACTAAGTACATATATATTTTTTTAGTCGAAAGCTTTGAATAATTATTGTTAGTTTCTTAAAGGGTTAGATCTAGTCAGAGGCGTGAAAAATTAGTATTTGAAATATTTATTTTTCACAGTTATTACATTTATTTCCGAAAACTACCAAATACAGAGTTACTATACTATGTTTTATCTCTACTTGACCAAGATTTAAAAAAAAAAGTTTCCTGTTGACAAAGTTATCGCCATTTTTGTTGAACCCCATTCCTGAAGTAGTACCTTGCGGTGACCATCAAAACCTTTTACAGGTTCATCTAAAATTAATCCAACAAAACCAAAACCATTAGTTTAATATAGTCTTTAACATGAGGGTTTTTTTTTTTAATACACAATAGGCGGATTTTGCAAGTTTACTCGCGGATTTTCAACGAAAAAAGTAAGTACTTGTAAAAAAAAAATAGACGTTTCAAAAATATAAATCATCTCATTAACTACTTTTTATGTTTTTAATTAGCTGTATAAATTTCATTCAAATCCGTCGAGTGGTTTTTGAACAACAGTGGCCACCGACTTCCAAAACATAGTTTCGAGAAAAATCGGGATAACTTAGTCAACAATTCATTTTTTTTTGTTTTTTTTTAATTTTGGTCAAGTAAAAATAGTTTTCGGAAATACATGTAATTAGTCAAAAAAAAAAATATTTATAATACTAATTTTTTCACGCCTCTCACAGGACCTAACCCCTTAAATCTATAAAAGAAACAAACATTTTTGGTAGGTGCACTTTCTAAAACTGTCAAGCATTTATGAAAACTTTACGATTCCTCTACAATAACTTCTTTTTTTTTAATCTAACAATGGCAATTCACTGTTGATTTGTATGTAATTTTCTTTTGATACAAAATAGAATTATGTTTTTTTATCGAAAGATTAAATGCATATCTCAAATTCTAAACTAAATAAATATTTACTTTAGCTGCACATACACAATGGTGGTTAAACAAGAGCAGAAAAAATTTAACGATGAAAATAAAAATTCAAAATTGAAGGTAAGTGCTAATGGATATTTTTGTTTATTCTTTGAATAGGAAATTTTTCCAAAAACAACAACAAAAACACTTAAAGATAACCACAAACTAATTGTGGGTATGCTGTATTTTCTTCTAAGTGCTCATACATAACTTTGAAAAGTCATACCTTTAGAATAAATAACAAACAAAACAAGTCAAAAATATTCGCCTTTCATTAATTTTGCTCTTTTATAAATAGATTAAATTAATAATTATTTTCAATTAATTAAATTCTGCGAATTTTATAAACATCAACATATAACTTCTTTTCTTCTTCTTTTAAACATTGATCAATTATATTAATAGCAAAACACAAATCGTTTAACACACTTGTTTACATTTGATTTCTCTTAGATTTTTGCTTAAAGTGAATACGTAAATATTTTTCACTCTTTCGATGCGCAGAAGAATTATTATTATTATCCTTTACTTGCGATTGCGCGTGCACATTTCACGCTTACGATCAATCCGACCAACACGCACAACTAAATTTCAACAACTGAACTTCAAATTTCCCACAAAATTTCAAATTCACAATATTCTTCCACAATTGCTGTCGCCGCTGCTGCTGCATAATCACCAACATTATCTTCAACATAAGCTATCTCCAGCAACATTACTGAGGGTTGCTAGTGTTTGCAACATGTTGCAAAGGTTATTTGACTTGATTGTTTTGAATTCGTTTTAAATAAATATTTTATTGTTTTCGCGGTTCTAGGCATGTAAAGAAAAATATATAAAAAAGAGGAATTTGTACATAACAAGATGAAAAGCTAAGTTCCGATCCGTATCCGAGTTTTAATATAACAATACATTATTGATCGCGGTTATTATCTGGATTTGATGCTTTTGCATGAAATCTTACATTTATCTACTTATAACCAAGTTGCCTGAATTTCATTGTATTATTAATTGATATTGAAAACTTTCACTATAATTATTTTAGATATTACATCAACCAACTGTTCCGAGTTTGGTTTAATTTTTTTCAGTATTTCCTTAGATATTACTTTTCACTTGTATAGGAGGAACCATACCCATCTGAATATAACAAAAAATGTGAATAAAACGGCTGTAATTAGTACTGGACTTAGACCTCAGCAAACATTGCCGTATTTTTGTTATTTTTTTTTAATAGATAAGACATAAAACCCTTTACAATCATATTAGGCTTGACAACCATCTCAAAACAACGAAAATTTGGTACTTAGATCCTTTAGACTTACATCCCTTCAATTATTAATGCCTCCAGACGGATGGAGTAATACTTAACGAGCCTATGGGAATATAACTCTAATTATTTATATTTCGGGACTAAAAAATTAAAGATAATGAATAAATTAAATAGTACCCAACAAATAAAATTACGAAATCCAGGCACAACGTAACCGTTTATAGTACAGTTAAAATCGTATTATTCGTTACAGTATGTACATAAACAAAACATTTACGTACAGTAGAAGCCGCACGCGGAAAAATATGTTTTATTCAAAATTAATGAAAGCCGTTCATTAATGAAAAAGCGCAAATTACATAAACATTTCAATGTTTTATTGATTTAATGAATTTCACTTTTAGCAATGCTCATGAAAACGTTCATTGATGTTGTTCGTTAATCGAAGCGCCATAATTTTCGAAAATTTTGTTTGTTAATTGTAGTCAAAATAAATAAATCAGAGCTTGAATTTTTTTTGTTTCTTTCATATTTTTCAGATATAAAGTATTGTAAGTCAAAATCGTTATTTTTCTGGTTTCAAAATTCTATTCTGTTCTACGAAAAACCAATTTTTAATCATACTGAAATCAAGGAAAGATTCATTTAATTTCATGAAAAAACAAATAATTACTTTTTTTAAATTTTATTGAACTCATTCTTTAATTTGTATATTTTCATTGATTGTGATGTTGAAGAAAAGAGAATAGGGGTACTTTGTAAATAAAACCCCCCACTTTCGCTGCTTCTGATTAAAATACTTGAAGAAATGAAGATACCTCAAAATCCCCTTTCATGATCTTTTGATCCGCTATTATTTGAATTGGATCCTTAGTTTGTTATTTGAACTTAATAAGTAATAGTGATACAGTAGTACGAATTTGATCGTAGGAAACACTGAAAACAGAACACTCCCCTCATTGAAATATTGTTGTGAGTTGTAGGACTACAAGTGATTGAATTTTCTTCTGTAGGCATAAGTCTCAATAAGAATATCGGTCCAGGGTTGTCTTCAAGGGTCCAACTGTGCGAAACCAATCATTATTATAATTCCGGAATGTTATAATAATGTTAACTCACTCTGTTCCTGCATCCAGCTCTCAATAAGTAGGCACTGATTACTATCATTGGTTTACTACGGGAAATTTAAGTTACCACATTGTTAGACTGTCTCAACGTCCTGTGTCGTTCATCATTCTTCTTATTTTTCCTTGCATTATTGCGGCGCCCATTGAAATAATCTTGGAGTTCGACCGTTCATCATTGGTGTGAGTTAAATGATCACCGATTGATTTTGAATTTTAGTCGGTATTCTTAATTAATCTTCTACCATTGTCAATTTTTGTTGGTCTGGTATTGAAAAAACATCGGGAACGGTATGTTGTGCGGCAATATCTTGCCAGTATTGAGAAGAGATTTTTATTGCCCGGTACATACTTGATTAGTGTGCAGTTGTTGTAAGAGACTAACAAATAATAGCGACTGAAGACGCTATTGAAATCGGTATTAAGGGGTTATATACGTTTTCATGAGTCAAAAATCGAAAAAAAATTTTATGACTTATTTCGAACAAACATACTTTCAAGAGCTTATGTTCAAAATTTCAAGTCAATCCGAGCAGTAGATCGTAAGTAGCAACTCGATTTGTACCGCGCTACTGTTCATGAATAAAGTGCACTCAAAACTTTAAACGTGATTTTCTCCGAATGATGTTTTTTGAAAAATGCCTTTGCGATGACCGCGATATCTCAAAAACTACTTGACCAATTCATCTAATTTTTTTTTAATTTTTTTCCTAGTTACAATAGGGAGTACTTGAACGATCATTTTTTCATGTGCAGTTTTTGTCTTAACTAATAATTGATGTGTAAACATTTTAGCTCACGGTATGGGCAAAATTTCAAATGTGTAAAATATAAGAATAACTGTAACGTAAGATGTAAGATAACTGTAACGTCCAGTCACGGTTGCCACTTGCTCATTTTATTTTGTACCAATATTTACAAAAAAATGTACCAAATGGGGGAAAAATGTACCATTTTTTTCATATCGAATAAATAACTTTATTAAGAACTTTTTGCCAGTACATTAATAAGAGTATTGAATTGTAATTTATTCCTTAATTGTTTTTTTTATTAGACTCAAGTCGTGGCAGAATTATTTGTTGGTGTTAAACGTGTGGAGATCGACTATACCATACAAGCACAGAAGTCGCTGTAGCAAACACAGGAGTTTAATAGGTTTTGCATTTGGTTAGTCAGATTGAATTAAAATTAAATAATTTTTAAAATATAAAAACAATACAAAATGATAAGTATTAAGGAATCTAGGTTTCAATAAATGTATAAACAAAATGTAGTGATAATGATAGCAAACCACGATATTATAAAAATGTTGCTTTGTGCATTAACCTTAGAAAGGCAACACTTGTTCATCTATGTAAATAGCAAATATGTTAAACAGAAAAAATCAAACTTGTTTATTATAAAATCACTTATTTACTTAAAAAAAAATACTTTGTTTCTTATTTTTATTAAACGCAGTTAAGGCAAATCTCTTTGCGGTGCTTTTAAAAAGACTGGTCACCCCTGTTGCCTTTCTAAAGTTAAATGCGGGAAACACTTATCGCCGCCTGAGAATTGATTTGGCGTATGTATGTACAAATTCATATACTTATACGCCAAATCAATTCTCAGGCGGCGTTATGTAAAATTTTCACATCTAATAAAATTTCAAAACGACAGGAAGAAAAACTTAAAGCGCGGAAAAAAAGATGCAATTACAGCTGCGTATATGCGAACATATCGTGCCCGATGCATTGAGTAAAAGAAAAATAATGCATCTACGATTTGGTGCAATTTCAAAATATTTTTGCAATATGGAATAAAAATTTGCATTTGCAATGATGCAAGACCATTTGCAATTTATAGTGAATTGGGCTATTATATATAAAAGATAATGGTATCTAATAAATTTTTAAGTTCATAAAAGAATTGTTTTAATTTGAATTATTTATCTAGCACATAGATTATTCATCAAATCCCTATATATGGCTATACATATGTATGTGAGCTTATGTATATGGAATTCAGTTGGCTTAACTGTTTACATATCAAAAATCTTGCGTGCCTTGCACACATCCATTGTTTTTTTTTTTTAAATACATTTTTGAGACTCAAAAAATCGACTTTTTTTTTTGCATCATAGTTTCCGTATGAGAAAAAGGTTTTTTTTTCAAAATTTTTCGTTCAAGTACTCGGCGCTGTAGTACACAACTGTAAATTTGTTGTATTTTTGATTACAGTTGAGTTGTTGGCATTCAATCGGGGTCACCGCCAGACTCTGCGCATCAGGATAAGAGCTACAACTTCTACAATTTTCAATATTTTTTTATATCCAACCACTCTTTTTTTTCGTAAGAATATGTACTATGTATACCTGTTATGCTAGTTTCAAATAAATTATTTCGAACAGTCCAAAAAAAATCACAAATATGCCCTAAGTTTCCCGTATCAAAACGTATATAACCCCTTAAGTGCTTAAAATTTGCAGTCCTGTAAACTCTATTCTTGACATTTAACACATCTGTGAGTGTGATCATCGTTGTGCAGAATATTCATATTGGTTACGTTCAGAAGGCGCAACTGTTGCCCAACAGAGGAGAGCGTGTCATCTGAACGCGTAGTTGTGTGTTTTTGCTCAGCTCAACTGTTGGCATTGGACGCCATTTTTGTGATCATATTATTTTTCCGCCTCTTTCATGCCAACATGATGTTTCCCCAAAATTGGACAGACGATGCATTATAACGTTCAGAAGACACAACAGTTTAAAAACAACTGTTGGCAATTTACAAGCAACAGTTTAAAATTTTCTGTATCTTCTGAACGTACACAATCACATAAGTTTTCTAGTTACATGCAAAAATTGTTTATAGTTGTTTTGTATAAACCTGTAGCGCTGCTTAACATCAGCAAGTAAAGAGTTCAAATCATCGCAAACTTCCACTACAGTAGGCAGTCGACTTTAATGCTTTAGTAATTTTCAAAATAAAGATTCCAAAGATAAAGAATAACATTAAGATCATAATCTATAATTTATGTATAAAAAGAAGATTTCAAATCAGCACGAAAGAATTTCATTCATTCATTACCTTAGCAACGTGTATAGTCCAAAGATGAATTTGCAAACTGCGGGTACTTTCAAGGACGCCCATTTAGCAACAAACACTCACACTCTTTTTTTATTTAATGTTGTAAATTCTAAGCTATACAGCATAATAAATTTATGAGGTGCACTTAGAAACGATAAACTGCATACATGCAACATGCAGCAATTTTCAATGAAATATCTTTACATACACAAATTGTCTCAAAAAGCCTGAATATTTATGTAGGTATCTGAACTACAAATCTCCTGCTTTCAAATAGCAACTCCGACACATGTAATAACCAACTTGCATTCATACACGAACGTATTAAATCAATGCGCTACAGGAAGGTGTTGCTAAAAACTATGCCTAATGAAGAATAAAAATATCGGCGCTGTTCGTTTTATTGCCAACATATTCTACTTGCAATACTTTACTTTGATCTCGTGGGGCAGGATAATCGTCGCGTCACATTAATATATTATTGCCCTGCAGCTGAGTATCTATGAATGTATGTAAGCCGCATGAACTTAATAAAATTTTTATTGAGGAATAGATAGAAACAAGTTTCATAGAGTTTATGTAAAATCATCATCCCTTTTGGCTAATGTTAACTCTATTTATTTTTCTTTCTCACAAAGCATTTGTATGCGTATTAGTAAATTATAGCTACCGCCTTTTCCCCCAATACATTTCATTGTAGTTAAATGTAGTTTTTCTACCTATGAGAAATATGCAATAGCACCCTTCTTGCTTTCATTTTGTCCCATCTGGTTAAATGTCATGTTCGAAATAAGTTATGTGCCGAGGTCCTTTTACTTTTATTATTTCATTTCACAATTAGCATGAGGGAATTTTATTATTCGATTCCCTGTAGTTATCCTCATTTCATTCAATTGTAAATTTTTAATTTGAAAATCTTTTTATTGTTCATAAGAAATTACGTGATTTTCAATTGAATGCGTATCCTTTTTAGAAGTCGTTAATGTTGTCATTGTAAATGTCAACTTTTGTTGTTGCATGTTGTTAATCTGATTTAGTCACTCGATGGTGTTGAAGTGGAAACTATCGTGTAAATTACATTTGTTTTTTATGTAGGTCCATATTTATTTAACATTATTGCAATATATGTAAAATTTTCTATTATTGATATAACAAATGAATCGTGAGTAACAAAGTTTAAAACAAAAACGTCTAAAAAATTAGAGGGTAGCGAGACTAGTACCGCAACTGAAGACTTGTTTATTGGAGGTTTGAGGGTATCTTAGATATACCTGCATAGTTCAATATATGCATGTGGTTCTGTTTCTAATGCTTAGAAAAAGAAAAATTCGTTATAAAGTCAAAAGCACTAGCGGATCCTAGGAGGTATAATACCCTTGCCCCCTCTCCCCCTTACATTCCTGATAAATATCTCAGTTTGAAGAATGGGATGACCCGAAAGTCAGACACTGCTCTATTGTACCAAAGCCCCATATACCAACCATACCCTAGCTGAGAGCCGAAATCTGGTCTCCAGAGACAAACGTCTGGCACGCTGCCACTAGACCATAGTGGCGATGTAAATATGATCAGTAAATATGATTTAATAGATTTAATATATAATATATAATTTCTTACAGATAGTAATTTCCAAACAACTTTAAGCAGTATTTAAAAAAAAAATGTAAAATTTGGATTTCAATAAAAAACACAAACCTCCGAAATTAACCGTTTTTTTTTTTTAAGATGATTGAAAAAAAAGCCAGGAGTTTGCTATGAATATTCATGCTCTAGGATGCAGAAGTTCTCTATCACGTCAGGATTTCGTGAAACCTTAACCCAAAAATGCGAAAAGTACTTCAGATATTTTGCAACATCTATAAAATGTAGAAAAATTTTGTATGAATCTTTGGCCTACACTAGGTTTTATACCAATCATTAAATTCATCAGAATATTGAAAAAATAGATCCTCAAAAGGTGAAAATGAAATCTCAAAATCAAATTTTTCATATTTTTATTTATTTAAATTTAAAGCAATATTAATACATAGGATAAAAATATTTTCCTACAATTTATAAATAATTAATTATATTCTATTTACCTCAACGAAAAATTGTCGAATCGGGATAAACCGAAAAATATTCGCAAAGTGAGTAATAAATATTACTTTATTAAGAAACCATTAGGAAAGTTTGAGTGTAGGTTTTATGAATGCAAATAAAATCAAAATCGGCATTTTACATTTTAAAGTTAAAATTTTTTAAAATTATAATAAATTTCAAGATCAGATCAAAACCCGCAATGAAAATATTCAAGAGATTATTTCTGAATTTTATGCAAAAACGGTAAAACCACCAAAATTGCTAATTATATATGGGTTAAAATTTTTTAAAATGTTGATGATTTTAAAAATCGTATTTCAAACTGACTTAGTATGCGCCAAAAGGAAAATATTGCAATTTTCAGTGAAACATTACTAAACTCTTTCTAAAGTGGTAGAAAACTAACATTTTCGTACGTTTGGGTCAAGATTTCTTATTTTGCATTCTGCATTCCGATTCTGATTCTGACCACAAATATTAATAGGAAACTAACTACTGCTGGTTTCTAAACATCTAAAACGGCGCAGGCCTATGCTATTTTACACTCCAGTTAGGCATTGCTTTATGTGAGGTTGTTAGTGTTAACCCTTTAGGTCTCAAATTTTTGATTAACCTAAAAGAAATGGAATAAATGTCTAGCTACTCACAGATAGGTTTTTTTTTTATTTGGAAGTATTTTTTTATGTTCTTTTTTTATTTTCAACTTAAATTCTCAAATTCAATCAAAACACTTAATTTCCAGTTTTTCACAAATTTTTTATTCTAATTCGCATCAACTGATCCATTTTTTGTTTAGAGAAGCTTGGGAAATTCCCCAAACGCTATGATAAAATGTAAAACCGTTATGGTAACAATTGTACGTGTTTTGATGAAAGTTGCCTAGAGACATGCTTGGGAACTAGAGGGCTAATGAAATATATAGACAACTGCAACTAACAAATTTGACATGACTCCTGCTTTCATATAATGGCAGCCGTACATTTCAAATCCATCAGCAATACTACGAACGTTGAAAAATCGCCAATCCAAGTTGCAGTTTCGGAAAATTTATTACCTGTCATCTTAACGTATGCAGACGATATACACATATACATATATGTACCTCAGAGCAAAAGCGTATTAACCCGCAAAATGTAAATTTTATAGGAGAACATAAAACACATTTATTCCTACAAGTGTTTTGTACTGCTAATTCGGGAAATTTAAATTTTTGACTTAACTCGATTTTGTTCTGAGGTAGGGAATATAAGATTAATTTAGGTAAAAACTTTATTTGACGCTTGAATGACGTATGAGGTCTGCAATGCAAAGTGTCGACAACATAAATTGAAAATTAAATTGAGTGCATGAAATATGAATCAAGTCAAGATTCGCATGTGCACTGATAATGTTACAAACTGACTACACCTACAAAATGATGGCGAATATTCTGTAAGTACATTAGATTAAGATGATTTTAAAACAATTGCTTCCAAATTAGAGTACTCCAACAGTGTTTCACAGAATTTGAAATATTCCATGTAAAATTGGTTAAGTAACGATATGCTGCATTCATTCGTATGTGAATATTCAATTTTACCACATTAATTGAGCATAATTTATGGTCATGCATATTCAACATTTTGTTGTTAATAAGTAAACATATTATGTGGCGGGTCTGGGAGGGGGGAGGGGGGGCTATGGAGAATGAAGCTCCCTTCCTCTCTCTCCCAAATTCACCAAATATATACGATAATATTATATTACGGAAATCTAGTGACAGATGTCCAGGGTATTATGAGGTTATGGAGGGACACTTCTCGCAGCTCCTTAATGGTGATGACGTAAACAATCCCGTCATTGGGGAAGCTGTTCCGGAAACCCCAATCACTGACGGCGTAGAAGTACCGCTGCCCGACTATGACGATGTCTTAACAGCCATCGCTGCGGGTGCAGATGGCCTACCTGCTGAGCTGTTTAAGACTGGAGGCAAAGAGCTCACAAAACGCATGCACGAGCTTTTATGCAGAATATGGTCGAATGAAAGCATGCCCAGTGATTGGAACCTCAGCGTACTCTGCCCAATGCACAAGAAAGGTGATTACACGATCCGCACCAACTACCATGGAATCAGCCTTCTTAACATCGCATATAAGGTTGTATCGAGCGTACTATGTGAAAGACTGAGGCCTATCGTCAACAAAATGATTGGACCTTATCAATGTGGCTTCAGGCCTGATAAATCCACTATCGACCAGATATTCACACTACCCCAAATCCTGGAAAAGACCCGAGAAAAACAAATCGACACACACCATCTATTCGTCGATTATAAAGCCGCCCTCGACAACACGATTAGAGATCACCTATACGCCGCAATGTCTGGTTTTGGTATCCCTGCAAAGCTCATTCGTCTTTGCAAAGTAACACTGACAGACACCACCAGCTCAGTGAAAATTGGGACTGACCTCTCCGCGCCATTTGATACCAAAAGAGGTTTCAGACAAGGCGATTTGAGCTGCGATCATCGACATCTGTGGCACTATCTTTTAAAAAAGTGTGATGCTGCTGATATTGACATCATTGGCATCAACGCGCGAGCAGTCAGTGCAGCATTCTCCAACTTAGAAAGGGAGTCTCGTCGAGTGGGTCTAGTGGTGAACGAAGACAAAATAAAATACCTTGTGTCAACAAACAAAGAGCCACGGCGTCTTGGAGAAAATGTCACTGTTGACAATTACAAATTCGAAGTCGTCAAGGATTTCGTTTATTTTGGATCCAGCATCAACACCAACAGTAATGTCAGCTGTATGAGCTGTACGCCGCCATTGACGTAGTCGAGCGCATAAAAATCCAGCAGCTTCGCTGGCTGGGTCATGTTGAGCGAATGGATGAAAGTGTCCCGGCTAGAAGGGTGTTTTATTCGAGCCATGGAGGTGGAACGTGCAGAAAAAGACGGCCTAATCTCCGTTGGAAAGACCAGGTACAGGGGGACCTCACTGCACTTGGCCTTACTAACTGACGCCGGCGCGCGCATTGCAGAAGCCGCCTAGACCGATCATCGGTTGTAGAGCCAACTAAGTAAGTAAGTATTTGAGTTAATTCTGATTAGTCACTATGCTGGACTTGCCAATAGGATGCACGTTACAGTGAAATTGGTTATTAAATAAACTTGGACTACATTAAATCTACAATTTCAGCGCCAGTTTAAAGATGTCTTACTTTTAGAAAGGTTGATAATGGTCTAGTTTTTGGGTTGAATTTTGCACTTAATTTTCCGTTTTTGATTTGAATTTTGTTTTCATTTTATGTCTGAATTTTTATGTGAATTTGGTTTTTTGCTTTTTGAAATTTTGCCCAGATCAGCATTTACTCAGCGTATGATCTAATTTCTAATCGAAATTTTGGTTTGCTTTTAATTTGTATTTGTCCTTTTAGCCACAGTTTTAATCTACCACATAGTTTGTGTTGTGGTCGAAGTTTTGGTCTGAATTGGCTTGATTTTGATATGTCTTGGTTTGAATTTCAGTCCGAAACCGGTCTGAATTTTACTTAAATTTTGGTCTGAATTCGGCTGGAATTTTGGTCCAGTTTTTGTTTAATTTGTTGTCTGAATTGGTTAAAATTTGAGCTAAAATTTTTTAGTGTGAATATTTATCATATATTTCCACTGGTTTTTGATGTAAATTTTGGTTTGCTTTCGTTCGGTGTTTGGTGCCCTTTTGGCCTAAAGTTTTGTCGAACTACACTATGCAACACAATTTCGGATCCAGCGTAACGACTATGATAACTGAAAAGCACTTGACCTAGCAATCAAAACCCTATATAGGATTTTGCCAAAAGTCTTGACTGAGCGTTCGGTATAGCCCGTTGAAGTTGGTCGGTTTTTGTGCTCATGAATTGGAGTTTTCTGCCGTTTTGGAATATAACCGTGCATTTCTTGATGTTTACGTCTGAGAATCTATTATGGGAAATGGTGTAAAGAAAATTATTGTCTAACACTGCAAAGTCATATCTCTCCTTCTAATGGATCAAAATAGTAAATTCAGTTATAAAATCTCAAAAACTTGCATTTGTAGGTTTATTTATGAATATATAGTATTTTACAAAAAAAAAGGAGAACAAAAATATTAATTTTTTTAGTAAAATATGTTGAAAATCGTTTTTTCTTCAGTTTTCGTTCGATATCGCAAAAATGGATGGCTTTAAGGCTTTGTTATGTTTTGAGACCCTAGTTTATATTCATAAATAAATATTTTTTTCTCTTTTATCCACATTCGATTTCTGCTCCAAATGGCAGTTTTTGGGATTTTATGAATAAATTGACCCATTAGAAAGAGAGATATGGCTTTACAGTGTTAGACAATAATTTTCCTTACACCTTTTCTTATAATAGATTCTCAGACGTAAACATCGATAAATGCACGGTTATATCCCAAAACGGCAGAAAACGCCAATTCATGAGCACAAAAACTGACAAACTTCAACGGGCTGTACCGAACGCCCAACCAAGACTTTTGGCCAAATCTTATATAGGGTTTTAATTGTTAGATCATGAACTTTTCAGCTATCATAGTCGTTACGCTGGATCCGAACATGACCCCATATTTTTGTTGGAATTGTTTGAATTTTGGTCCGATTCGTGGTCTGAATATTGTTTTTTGTTAATCAAGGTTTTGGTCTGAATTTGGTCCTTTTCTTGGTTTAAACTTCGATCTGAAAAAAAGTTTTTGAATTTTAGTTTGAATTTTATTCAAAATTTCCGATTAAATTTCTATTCGATTTCAGTTTGAATTTTGGTCTCAGTTTTATTTGTTCCAGTTTGTTTTTGGTGTTGATAAAATGTTTGCACTAGTTTTGGGTCTAGGTCTGGGTTTTGGTCGATATTGGGTCTGATATGTACCTTTTAACCGGTCATTAATGAACATGGGCATATTACACCCGAGCTGCTCAGTGAATTTTATTTTTTTTTTTTTTATATATATTTAAAAAAAAAAGAATATTTTTATTTAATTTTTTTTTTTGCATTTAAAATTTGAACTTAAAAGAAAAACTTAGTTTTTTTTATGGATTTATTGTTTCTCGGGTGTCACACCCAGTTCAATGACAAAAAGTATGTCCACTGAAGCCGGGCTAATTTAGTAAAATCAGCTCTCCCCAAACCCAAATCCTAGAAACGCCGCTGACCACATAGTTAAGTTGTACACACATCCATTTAGGAAAAAGTAACAGACATTGGGGAAAAATTGTTTGCTTGTTAGGATTGTTGCGTAGGCGGGTGTAACACAAGCAAATTTAAAGAAAAGTACATAGTTACTTACAAATTTAATATAACATATACCTAAATGCTGTGCATTTACTAGAACGCACCCCCACATGGCACAAGTATATACATATCTGTTTCTTTTAATTGATATGATTTGTGAAAAAAAAAATCATTGAATGTTTTTGCTACCACAATTCATACGTAATGGTTAAAGGTGCATGTAAACTGTTGAATCGAAAATAGCAAGAAGGCATTACCATTTAAGGCTAATCGCAAGTTTGTCTAATAACTAATGATTAAAATTCAATGTTTATAAGCAACAAGGCATGTTAAGTGGTAAATTATCATATGTAGGCTATGTCTTGAAGCTGTAAATGAATATGCAGCAGCAGCAAAAAGATCAATAAGATGAAGTATGAATGAATGTTGATAAATTTGTTAACTTATCCACACTTTGACCTCTTGTTATTTTTAATGCACATACGCATAACTGAAAATATGAGATTATTTTATTAAAGTTGTGCACATATAACATTTTCTTAAACAAATTTCCAAAGTTCTGTTAATTTATTTATAATGCTTGAGCATCGTCAGTCGTGCGCAAAGTAATGATAATTGTTTTCATGAAATGAATACCACGCATTTACTACTAGCTCTATCCTAATGTAATAGCCGCCATAAATCAATTCGACCTTTGCTATTTTTGACTGCAATTTCAATAAATGTGTTTTCCCCCAAAAATAGAAAAAGCAGAAGCAGCATCATGTCTTAAACACCAACGACTCCATTAACACCTGCTTAGCTTTTTTGAAATGATACAAAAATTTTTGTGCACACATACACATACATTAATTTTTATTGATTGGAATTTTTAATTGAAGCTTCTCAATACTTTGTTAATTGAGTTTTCATGAAAATTTATTAATTTACCATGCTTTCTAATAATATGTATAATATACATTGTATATAATGCTTTTAAGGATGTAGTCTGGTGTTCGAGTTTCAAAAAAACAGTTTTTTTTATTATGTATTTCGAAAGTACATTATATTAAGAGTATGCTGTAAAAATTTCAGACCAAAACTCAAAATATTAACGAAGTTATAGCACATAGTCGAGAGCGCCTGTTGGTTAAACTATGTATATGTGCTGTTAAAACTTTAAAAGTGTTTTTCTCGAAACAACGTTTTTTGGATCGGCCCGGGCGTTTAAAGAAATTATATAGGACCGATTAAGCTGAAATTTTAATACGTTATTCTACATCAGGGATGAAATTTACAAATTGTACCTAATGTACCAAAAAAGTTGTACCTAAATGAGCATGAATGTACCTAAAATATTGGTTCATTGCTTTTGTAAGAAATTTAATTTTCATTTAAAAGTTAACAATTGAAAAGTAAATAAAACATGAAAACGATATTCGCTATATATAAATTATAAATCTTTGACCTCTGTAGTAACCTTTGGAGATTATCTAGAGAATAAATTTAAATACATACGTAATAACTTTTAAAAACATTTCTTTGGTGTTATCCCATACCGTTTGGCACAATTTTTTAACACGGCAATATATTTGTAATACAAAAATTCGAAAATAAAAAAACCTTATTTTCTGTTTGTGGTTCAAAATTTTTGCAAAACATGTTTTTCGAGTTAAAAATAACTGTAACTATACGAAAGTTGTCATTTTTTCATTCGTATTTATACTTATCGATAAAGAAAACTTTAGACAGTAAGATTAGATGTATATTCTAAATGGCGAACGTAAAATGGCGGCACAGGCAGCCGTTGAAGTGGTTGGTCACTGCAGTGGCCAGTGGGTATTTAAGGGTTAATGTTTATATAAGGAAACATGCATAATGCAAAAATAACTTTTGAGATCGGATAATGTTTATTAGTAGGCTCGAAGTCTGAGAAGGTTACATTTCATACAATTTTTGGTAAATTTCAAAAATCTTCTTATGACTTTGACTTTTTTTTTTAGCAAAAAACTTTATTCGATTTGGAAAATTTTTGCAAAATTTTTCCGTTTATAAACAGCAATATCAGAGCTGCGAGCTTTAAAGTTAAGCAATTTAAGCAAAATTTTTTTTTTTTTTTTGTAATGAAGTGTCAAAATTTTGACCAATGGCAAATTGTACCTAAAATGTGCTAATTGTACCTAATGTACTTTGTAGTTCGAAAAAGTCGGAAAAAGGTACAATTGGCTCTCGCAGGTAGTAGAATTGTTTATTTATAATCATTATTTTCTATTTTTTATCCCGATTTTCCACAAAAAAAAGCGAGATTTTTGAATTTTTTTTTTAGAAGTCTGCCATTTCGCTATTTTAAAAAAAAAAATTTTTAAATCTACTACCTGCCTGAATGACAATTCCACAGAAGATTATTCTACTTAAATTTCTTGTCTCAGATGACTTCAAGTGCCGTAATCGCCCGGGCCAGCCACACACCTTTTGTTAAGGTGTCCACTTTGGACGTAAAATACAAACAAAATATAGTAAAAGAAACTCCAATAAACTTTTTTGTACAGTTGGAGATGTCAGTCATAACATATAAAAAATTAGGAACAATTGTGCCGAAATGTCCGAAAAACCCCTAAAAAACTAGGCCGAAACACCAGACTACATCCTTTAAGAGCAAACAAAATCATCCCACACTGAAACGTGTCTTAGCTAACTGTGGGCTACGAACTAAGTATTGGCGTAGTCTTAGAAGTACGATTGTCAATAAGGTGATTCTCTATGTCTAGTATAATTGCACGATAGCACGAAATGAAAAAATATTATACTAAATTATACTACGATTCTAGAGCGCACATGAACGTAGGACTGAAATATATTAGAAAATGTATACACAGAGAGTGAGAGGCACAGAGTTGCATTTAATATACTCCACTTCATTGCATTGAGCATATATATGTATATCGCCGTAGGAAAAGTTTTTAAGTGTTGCAGAATGGATTGATTTGTATTTTGTTTTTATTTCGTTGTACGGATTGGAAAGTTTTACAATTTGTGCTATCGTGCTACCGTGCAAGGGCATATACTAGACATAGAGAATCACCATAATGTAGAGCTAAGCAATTAAAGAGTCAACCGCATGCAACGTTCAAAATCTAATCCGAATCATTTGCTATCTTGACTCCAATGCTGGAAAGAAGTGAGTTAAATACAAATCTGTAAAAAAGAGGTCTTCTGTCGAGAGTATATATAACTCTTTACTCAATAAGAGGCAGAGTTTCGGATGCAATACTAACATCATAGGCCATCAGCTGACTGATAATACAAAGTATCTATGTATATATAAATATAAAAAAAATTTAAAAAGTAAATAATGCAGAAAAGCCGAAACTCAAACCCCCCTCCGGAATCAAGATCTTTGCAGATTCTGGTAGGCATTAGTAAATGTCTGTCAGGAACCGCCAAGTCCCGACTCCGAAAGAAAATCCGGGCTACGACTCTCTATGTTAAGGTAACAATATGATTTAAATACGATCTAGCAATTTAGAAGTTTTTAAAAAAGTAAACATTTTATTGATATCAAAATGGTGTAAATGGTGTTTGAATAGTGGGGATTGTAAATGGGCCATATCTCCAGGTTACTTGAATGTCGATGTTTCGAAATGAAGCTATAAATATCCTTTATTCCAAGAGCAGGGTTTACGAGTGATGGTGTAGTGTTCATGTCTTTGGCTGCTGTGTCTGGAAGTTCATTACCCCGGATACCGGCATGACCGGGAATCCACATAGCTGCGACTTTTTTAGGAGCTAGTGTTATTAAGTCCCTAATTTCATTTATAATATGGTTGTTGTGGGTAGGCGTTCGGATAGCATTTATGCAGGATTGACTGTCTGTGCATATTAAAAATTTGCCCCTATTTTTGTGAGTATTGATCGCGGCTTGTAGTATGGCAGCTGCTTCTGCTGCGTAAACAGAGCAGAAGGGGTATAATATTCCGAGGGTAATTAAGTCGCCAGTCTCCCTGATACCTACATGATGTCTGGTTTGAATCCGTCGATGAAGAGCAAATTCCATCCTGCAGCTTTATATTTCGCTGCTTCGTCTAGGAACAACGCTTTGTAGACGTCATTGGATGCAATATTATTTATATGTACATATTAGGGTGTAGCATTTTTCGAAAAAAAAAAAAAACATTGGCTATGGCCATAAATATCCTTTGTAGAATGATGCCTTGATCACGAATTAACTAAAATATGGCTCAAAATTTACGAAATTTTTTTTACTTTTGATTTTTTTATAGAGTATTAAAAAATCGACGATTTATTCATACTTGCCACCAAAAAATATTTTTTGTCATACTGGCAGTGGCTACCGTTATTTAAAAACCGTTTCATTTGGTTAATTCGTGATCACGGGATCATTCCGTAAAGGTTATAGCCATAGCCAATGCTTTTTGGTAATATATTCATATTTTTGCTACATTCTAGTATATATCGTTGTCTTTTACTAGTTGTATGCTCAGATTCTGAGGAATTCTCCTTTTTTTCTGCAAAATCATGATGGCTGATAAAATATATGTGCCCCCCTGATTCCAATAATATGAATTTTATTTTGGGTTATTTGCCTTTTCTGCTATTTTTCAAAAATTGTGCGTTAAACACCTATAGAACTAACTTATGATATACAGTATCGGACAAAACTAAAGCACGGATTCTTCCTTGTTTGCATTTTGTTCAGTAATATTGTAAAACATGCTTAGACTGAAATTTTTTTTATGAATGTAGTAAAAATATACAAATAAAAGAAATATAATATTATTTATCACATAAAATATTAACTCAAAAGTAACAAAATGCATCAAACTAAAGCACATATGGAATATATTAATAGAAAAGTTCGATTTCTCTACTATGGACTCAATAAAATTGCTCAAAACGTCCACAGAAATGTTATTCCATGCAATCTCTGATTGATAGAAAATGGAATCCTTGTTTTTATCCTTTATGCGCTGAATTTTACTATCTATAATTTCGAATACATTTTTTGAGATTGAGTGAATGGGTGGCCCACTATGAAATACTGATCTTTTGGCAACAAATCGCTCTTTTACACACCGTGCTGGGATCGTCATCGTGCAGGTAGACTTGCTTTAACAGCAGATCTTCCTCAGTATAAGGTAACATAACATTCTGGGGAATATCTTTGCACATCAGACGGTCTATTATACCTCCTATTTTATGATTCCATGGTTGAAAAAAATCACCAGACCACTAAATTGCCTCCCACGTATTATATGGTGTTTTTCAAATAACGCGGATTTCATCATTGCCTTTTTGGTCTGCACACTAGCTTTAATCCGTCGCAACCTTTCATGTTAAATATAGATTCATCAGTAAGAAGCACGGTCTTTCATTTGACAGTGGCCCAGCTAAAGTTCGCGGTTACAAATTCGAGCCTTGCCTGTCGATTCTTTCGAGAAATAAATGGCTTTTTCACGCTTCGGTATGTTGCTAAGCCACCCTCCACAGCTCGTCGTTGGATAAACTTGTGTGAAATACCTAAACGCAATTTATTTTCAAGATATAAAAGGATATTTTTTTATAAACCGAATGATGGCCTGATCCACACGTTTGGTTGTGCCCTGCGGTCTGCCACCTCCATATTTAGTATTTAAAAAATGGGAATGGCTTATAGCTCGGGAATTAACGTAATGTCGAATACAAAATTTTTTTACAATGCATGTCACTGATTCAGCTTTATTAAATCCACTTAGAATATTTTCTCTAAATTGTGCAGAATACTTATTTCGAGCAATTTTGGGAAGCGAAATTTTGAAATGCGAACGGTGAATGATAACCAACAATTTATATACGCTTCCAATTTTTTTTAACCCTCCTTTTTGTTTTCCAAAATAACGGGGATTCTAGTTTAAATATGGTTGTTGTTGTTTACTTTTAACAATTAATTGTAATTGAAAGCGAAAATAGATTTTGAGCTTTAGTTTTGTCGCGGCAGGTTAGTAAAAAAAAGAAAAACGTTACCCAGTTTTGAATGTAATTTTGTTTCAACAAGTGCATAAATATAATAAATTTATAAAAAAAAAACAAAAAATATGTGCATACTTGCAAATTTTTAAATTTTATTGAACTAAATATTGACAAGGAAGAGTTCGTGCTTTGGTTTTGTCCGACACTGTAACTTGCCAAACGTAAACTAGATTCTTTACGTCAACTGTTCTCCAGCAATCTAGCTGACTTCAAATCTGCTTATATCAGAATCTGCTGAGATCAGCTATTCAGAGACGTTCGATATACCACATAGGGTTCAATAAAGATTAGAGTAAATGCGAGAATAGCTCATATGCAGGCCCGACGAGAGGGGGGTGGGTCGGCGGAATTTCCACCGAGCCCGGATTTCAATCTTTCAATTTTGTGACGAAATATCCAACTGATATATCTCAAAAATTATCGGACGAAGTTATACACTTGAAAAGTGTCTATAAAGCGAATTTTGGATCTCAACTGCCTCCATTCGATTTACTCAAGTCTATCAACGCGAAGAAATTGAGCATAGCTCTGCGTATATTTTGCACGATTCCAGTTTCCGTTGCCAGTGGTGAGCGTTCATTCAGTGTGTTGGCGAGAATAAAAAACCTCCATCGATCCTGCTCAACTCATACTAGAGTGTCAAGTTTAGCCACTCTATGCCTGGAAGCGAAATTACTTAGCAAGAAAAAAATTTTTTTAAGAGATCATCAATTCCTTCGCATCAGCCAAAGCAAGAAAGACGTACTTATGAATTATGCGCATTATGAGAGTTGGTAGGAAAATCTTTTAATGAAATTAAAGTAAAATGGAAACTTATTTTACAGATATTCATACTTAAAGTGCAGAATAAATTTTGTTTTTTTATATTTTTCTTTGTATTTTTATATATTCCGAATTCAGAAACACATTCCTTAGTGAGCAGTACGAAGATATTTATTGTATCATCTGCACAGGCTTTCACCACCGTGCCCGAATTTTCTCTCGACGGCCCTGCCCATATGGTATTACAATGGGCTTCATGGGCCTAATTATGCCCTGCTACAGGACAGCCACCTATCCTAACCTAACTTATAATAATTTTTTTTTTTTTCAAGAGAACCATGTTGATAAATATGTCGTATGACTTTATGGTTATGCCGACGAATTCACGATAAATAAATGGTTGATTACACTATTGAAATTCAAATATGACACAAAACGCAAATTCTTTACACTACGCGTACTCCAGACAATGCAGCCATGACAATACCAATACATACCTACACGATATTAACCCTGGAAGGACATGCTTCGTCGAATCGACGACGCATGTTTACGTTTTGCGACTTTTCTTTCTAAGTAAGTGTTGGTTAACATTTAATTTATGAATAAATGTTATTAAAAAAATACTCATTGTTGTTTGCTATATGATAAATTAACCAAATAATGGGAAACAATCAACTTTAAAAGTTAGAGGTGTATAGATCATGTGTATGACCACTTTGAATAATGCCGTCGTCGTTTCAACGAAGCATGACCTTTATGTATAAAAAATATGCATGTACTTCCAGGGTTAAAACACTTACCTACACTTTTCATAGTGATAGTGCGAATCAATGCCAAGGGTTTTCGACAATGATTTAACGTACGTCGACAATAATTTGACGTTTCGGTCAAAAATATACTTCTATTTATTTTGTAATCAGTTACTTTATTTGTAATATACAAAAAAATTAAAACAGTATTTCTCAGTTTAATTCCTATTTATTTGAAAGTGCTGCAAACTTTTGCTCATATCAGAAAATAATATTAACAATTGTTTATATAAAGCAGCGGTTCTCAACCTCATTCTACGTCCGCTTTTTCGAATCCGCGGCAAACCCGCGCTCCCCGACTTTGATTTTCACACAACAATTTCTTATGCTGGTTTACCATTTTTTTTAAACAAATCATCTGGCATGAGAAAATGGATAAAATTCTAGTTTTTCCGTAGTTCGGAGGAGGCTCTGGTTAGTCTTCGTCAAAGAAAAACTAGACTAATAAATTTATTTAGTAGTTGAATAGTTTCTCGTAGGGAAAACTGGGATTGGGAAATTTTAGTGACGTTTTAGTTGGAAACTCGCTAGCAAAACCAAATAATAAATCGAGCCAATCATGCCATTATCTTAAGTGATTCCTAAAGTTAAAGTTTGTGATTGTAAAAGGTAGTCGAGAAACCCACCAAAGGAAAAAAAACTCTGTAGAAAAAGAGAAGACAATGGCTGGCGGTGATGAAATAAAAAGACGGTGATTTGAAAGTATAGGGAAAATTAGAGAAACTCGTGAGGGCATCGTTGGTAGTGTGATATTTAGTGCTGCTGCTAACATATAATATGAAAGAAAAGAGATATAATGAGAAGAGAAATTAAATTGTTGAATACTAAATATTATGTTTTAGTATGTAGAAGCTTGGCGCTTCGTAGGCTATTTGGTCTAATTTGTTGGAAATGCGAATAAAAAGGCTTTATTCCATTATTTCGCCCGACGTTTCGTTGGATTTTCCCAACTTCTTCAAGGGCACTTTATTAGTTCTGAAAATGTTTTTTATTTTATAAATATTATGATTACGGTTCATTACAGAGCAAATGATTGTTTATTGAAATATCTCCGCGCCTTCCTTCAAATCTGTCTATGCCATCCCAGGGGGGCGCGCCCCACCACTTGAGAACCACTGAAATAAAGTATCTCTAAAAAAATTAAGTTTTTGATAGTTTTCATAATCTTTGGTTCCCTCATGAGGAATTATTCAACTACTAAATAGGTTTACTAGCCTATGTTACCCTCGACATAAACTAACCAGGGCCTTTTTTAAATTACACAAAAACTAGACATTTGGCCAGGCGGGTTGGTATGTACAGAAATAAAAAAAGTTTTTTAATGAATCAAATTTTAGCAAAAAACTTTTTTTTCCGAATTCCGCGATTTTCGATCAAATTTCTCATTTTTCCCCCAATCGGCGAATCTCCAATCGGAGAATTGTAAATTGAATTATTTAGCTTTTAATCGCTTTATTTCCTAGAAAATCGAAAATCCTAAGTTTCTATAAACGCGGATTTCCTCATTTTGTAATACGGTGAGACACCAGTAAAATTTCGAAATAAATGGTATAAAAATCAACTTAAATGATTACTACGATGTGCTATTCAATAGAAAAAAATATTAGCTGAACTTTGTGCAGCTTTTTTTGGTTAGAACTGAGTACACCTGAGACATAATGCTCCATTTGTTAAATAAAATTCTTTTAATTGTTTAATTAAAATGTCAAATGTATGTATGTACATTTTAACATACGGTAAAAACCGATTATATTAACACAATTTACACGAGTTACATATTTTAAAAAATAATTCAAAATTTCAAGCAACCTGCGGCTATTCCTTAGGGGCCGTTCACATATTACGTAAAGCGCTAGGGTGAAGGGGGGCGCGGGGGAGGGGAGGGATCAAAGACAGAGAGTTCATAATTACACTAGTTTGCAAACTAAAATTTTTTCATATACATTTGATGATTATTATGGATTTTCTCCCAATTCAAAAATCAAGGTTCACATTTTTTTTGGATCAGTTTTTGGGATATTGGAATTTTTCATTTTTGCGACTTACATTTCGACTTTACTCTTTTTGATGAAAGGCACTAATATGATAAACAAATATATCTAATCGGATCTTTAATTGGTTAACCGATTCGAAAGGTGTCGAATGAAAATAGGTCAGATTGAAAAAAAAAAATCAAATTTCATTTACGGCTGATTCTATGGTCAAGGAAAAATAATGATTTCTCTTTATCTACGTAAAGCTGAAACTTTTACGGAAAAAATAAGACCAAAGTTATAGGAATGAATAAATCCCAATTCCACATTTTTGAGTACTTATATTAATTTTTTCGACAATTTGTTGAGTTTCAATATTATTAGAATATGTTAGAAACAGTTGTGTCTCTCTTTTCGTGAGGAATCATACGTAGTCTCCTAACAATGCTTCATCTTAGAACACTAGCAATAGTCTTAATTCGTTGGTGGAATCTCTTGCCACTTACTTCACCAAGAGACATATTCAAAAACATATACGCCTGTTAAAAATAAAGAAAATGGCAAAAAGAACACAATAGGAAATGAACAAGAATAAAATGAAATAAATTGGAAACAACCACCTGAAATAAATTCCAGGCCTCGTTTTCAACAGGTGTCAAATATGTTGGAAAATCTATGCTTTTAAGAATTTTTTTTATGTGTGGACCATCAAAGACACCATCCTTGATTGTTGCTGCAGAAAGCCGGGAGAAAAGGTTTCTCCAATAGGAGTATACTTGGTCTTCTTTGTTCAAGGCCTTTACAAAATTGGTCAAAAATCGCGGATTTCCCCCCGTTGATTACGAATCTAGGTTAAAAAAGTTCAAATGAAAAATTACACTGAAATGCCGGAAACTTCAAAATACTTTATGAGTATTAGTAACTTACCCCTAACATCGCTTGAAGTCATAGCGCACTATTAATGCTTATTTATAATAAAGTTATTTTTTTTTACCTGACAAACATCGTGCAATTAATTGCAACGTAAAATGGTATTACATATTGGAATTAATTATGTAAAAGTAAATTGCATCAATTACAATATATTGATATGTTAATTAATGGCTTTTGTGAATTAATCGGCATTTGTTCAACTTTCTGAAATAGTCTCAGTTTAGTTTGCCAATTTCTCTACAGATTGTTAGGTAAGTTTAGTTTAAAAAAATCATGGACTTAAGAAAACCACCAACTAAAGTGAAAAGAAGAAAATCTCCTTTGGATAAGTTCACTGATATGATAAACTTAGTACGGTTTTGTTCACGTCTCGCAGGATTGGATATTTTTGGGCCTAATTTTAAGCCCAATTGGTCAACGTATTTAGTTTTTGCAGTAATTATGGTATTCTATATTTTTTCTTTGTTAACAATTATAAAATTTTTCAACGATGACTGGACCATTTTGCTGGAAGTTTTCACCAATATGAGTACCGCTACTCAAGGTTTAGTAAAATTTATTTCCGGTGTTATTTATTCAAAAACTTTTTATAAATTATACGAAGATGTGGATGGCATCTATAAGGAATACCAGCAAAAGGGCAACAGATATGAACGAGTTTTAAGTAATTTCGGCGATAAAATGATAAAAATATTGGCATCAGTGGGAATTATATATTTCGTTACATTTAGTTTGGCAATAATTATTCCTATTGCGATTTTACTTTATAATGGAAATCAATATATGATGTTGTTGATTCACGTTCCTGGTGTGGATGTCAATACGGATCAAGGATTTATGATTACTACAATTTTTCATACAGGGTGTGTTCTACTTGCTGGTTTTGGAATGTATGGTGGAGATTTACTTGTGTTGATATTTTTAACACATTCTCTATTATTTTGTGAAATTATTATTTTAAAAGTTCAAGATTTAAACGATTTAATTGCTAATGATAATAATGAAGAATCAAATACACTAGACGCGCTTACCGATATGGTCGAATGGCATCAATTCTATCTAAGGTAATTGTAAATTTAAGAAATCCACTACTGCACATAACGACCTGCAATTAGAAAATTTTTGTCTAACTAAAATGCTTTTTTCTTCTATATAGATTTAATGACACTTGCAATCATATTATGTATTGGATTATATCAATGCAGATTTTCGCTTCAACAATTTCTGTAATTATAACAATGATAATTATTATGACAAAAGATTGGCCCAATGCCTATGTGTATTTAATTATGAATTGTACGGCGCTCTACATTTATTGCATTCTGGGCACCCGTATTGAAATTTGTGCAAGTATTATGCACTTACTTTTTATTTCTAAATAACTCTAACTTATAGTTTTTGACCCTGTAGAATGAACAAATTTGCGCAGAAATATACAATATAAATTGGTTTGGTTTGAATGTTTCCCAAGAAAAATTAATCAGGTTAATGCTGATGAAAAGTCAGTCACCGAATTATATTAATATTGCCGGAGTTTTGCCTTTGACAGTCAATACCGCATTGAGGGTAATATAACCTATATACTTTATATTTATCTGTACGGACCCACATAAGTATAATGAATTCATATAATAAAACTTTTTTTACTTATATTTCAGATTACAAAAACAATATATAGTATATTTATGATGATGCTGCGATTGGTAGATTAAAGAATCAATGGAAAAAGTTTAAACGAGTTTTTAGATAAATATTGTAGAAAATTCTCATCTCTAATTTGTAATAAGCGGACCCAGAAATATCGAGAACGATTTTTAACAAGCCTACGTGGAATGACTCGTACCCGATGGATTTATTAATTTGCTAAATTGCACACTATACTTATATTAGATACTAGAGACACATATTAAATTATTAGCTTCCTCTTTTTGAAGCCTTAAACTATAAAATAAATGGAACTATGAGCATTATGAAATTATTATCAAATACAAACCGTGCCAATTAAAACACATCACCCTATAACTATTAGAAAATCTTAAAAAACCAAACTTTGTATTATTTATTGTATATGTTAGGGATTCCTATAATTTTTCTGTTAAATTAAAACAGAGTTTCAGTCCGTAGAAAAATATACTACTCAGAAAAACAATTTTAATATTAGACCTACTTTATTAGGTTTTAGCGAGAAAAACAAAAAAGAAGAAATGTTGCATTTTTAAATTTTTAAATATTAAAATAATTTAAATAAAAAGAAATTTTTAATATACCACGTTTTTAAAACGGACTAACAAGTATAAAATAATTTCTCCTAGCCCTATAGAGATTTATAGCCTTATACAGATTTCTACACCCCATACAGATTGTCCTGAAAATTTGTAATTGTTAATTTTAGTAGGTATGATTTAAAACAAATGTGGGCAGTGATGCGTTTTCATTGGCACAGGGTGTACTTATTAATGCTAATCTGAATATTAAACCTATTTCAGTATAACTCTGTACATTGTCGATTTTTCTATGTGAACGTAATGCGGTTGCAACGGTCATTTACACAATTGTGATACGACAGTCGACAACGAGATGAATTAATATTATCAGAGCAAGTTATTTGCACAACTTGCTTGCAAAAGCAGTGGCGCTTTTACAAAAAAGTAGTAACAGAGGCTTTTATAACACAGTGTAACAAAAATTTTATACAAGAGAATTTCCAACGGTTTTATAGTAAGGGTTAAAGGTTACTCGATCAAGACTGCGACGACTCAGTTTTCCCACAATATAGACCTAACGTCGGAAAAATGGGGTCTTCAGGGGCTACTAAGAAAATTGTTTATCTTAGCAGATAAGAATTTGATGTCAACCACAAAGAGATAAAAATTTGTTGTATTATATACACTTTTCATCCATCGCCTACCCTTCTTCTTGAAAATGGGGTTTTATACCTTCTTTTCCGATAAAAAAAACCGTTGAAGAAACTATTATAATGCCTTTGGAGAAAATGACCCTTGTTAAAAATTATGGGGATTCTAGACCATCGGATTGGCATACGTGGTAAATTTTTCCCACTTTTATAATAAACAAAACGCTCGATGTTTTGTGAATGACATCGAAATTCTGAGAAAATTATAAATCATATGAGCAAATTGACTCAATATATTTTTTCTCCGAAACGTTTTCCTGGAATTTCTATAGTTTAATTCTAATTTTGAAATTTAGGTACAGGCAACTCGAATAACGCAAAGATTGATTATGTCCAAAACCGGCGGTTTTTAGCAGAAATACGGAAAACCGCATTGGAATAAAGCACCTTGCGATAAGCTAAAGAGCTGTGCGAAAAACACATTTTGTCACTTATATGAGGCTACCTGTCGCGATGTAGAGTAGAAGAACATTATAAGTCAAGGTTACACTATACAAAACTGAGGTGAAGGTGGTAGCATATGTGGACGACATGGTGTTAATGGTATAAGGGATGCACCTAATCATAGTGGCGTGCTTAGCATTTACTGATGAGGCAAGCCCAGTAAATTTTTTTCTGAACCAAAGAGGCTAAAATTGGCAATCAGGATGGTATTCGCCATTAGATGTGTTAGAGCGCCTGTTGGAGTATGGTGGGAGCATCCAAAAACTGAGCTTCCTTTATTGTTTGAAGCTTCACAAGTGATCTTAGCAGTTCCAGAAAGGGCATTTTCTGGATTAAAACTGATATTGGCTCCGCAAAGATATCATTTAAAAAACAAATTGTGATGAGATATACTATTTGTTAATCTAAACGATAGTTTTTCTCAATATAAACCTTATTAAATGTTTAATAAAAATGCAAATTATCAAATATAAGAAAAATTGCTAAGGCTGTGGTTATATTGAGAGTATGCTCGGCGAACACCATGAAATTGTTGTTGCACCGAACACAAAGAGAGAGTCTTTGCTCACTCTCACACCAAACACGATATGCTCGGTGTATTGTACACTGAGCACGCCGAGTATTCAGGGTGGCAATGAGTTATTTGACAAAACAGTATCATTACATATAAAATAGTATTAAACAAATGAGTATATTTTGACAAAAAGCAACCTTGACCGAGCGCGGGAAAAAATGTTTTATGTTCGTCGAACACCGAGCACCAATATAATCAGGCGCTAAGTAACTAAATGCCACTTTTTAGAACTACACATACTAAAAAAGCTATTGAACTTCCTATTAGAATAAGCGAGATAGCATGTTATGAAACCATACATTTTCAAATTTTAAAGGCTTCGTCAAAGCCATGATGAACTGCGATAGCATGAATGCTTGTATGTATTCTACATAATCCACATTTAACTATTTTTGGTACATATACAGGGTGACAATTGTAAAGTGACGCAAGTTTAATACTCTGCAGCAAGCTTTGCCATTTACCGTTACTTTAATTTAAAAAGCAAATTCATTCATCATTGGCTTTGCTTTTAATTTCATTTGAATTTTCGTTATTACATTTTGAAATTTCCATAAAAATGGACAATGCAAATATTCGTCGTGAAATTATGAAATTTCATTTGGCAAATTATAGTAGCCGTCAAATTGCAAAGGCTTTAAATTTGTCAAGTCGTACGGCAGACCGAGCTATTATTCGATATAATGAAACTGGGGGTTTTGGAGATAGAGACCGGGGAAAATTTTCAACAGTTGCCACTACTGGTTTAACAGAAAAAATTCGTAAACGAATCAAGCGAAATCCAAGGGAATGAGAAAAATCGCTAAGGAAGTGGGAGTAAACCGTGAAACAGTGCGAATCATTGCAAAATCAAAGCTTAATCTTAAGCCGTACAAGCTCCGAAAAGCTCAAGATCTGACACAAAAAAAGAAAGATTTGCGACTGCAAAGATGCAAGGCGTTGCTACGCTGCTCCGTGTTAAAAAAAGCTATTGAAAAATAGGGTAATACAAATAAAAAATGTTACAAGAAAATTATTTTTTCAGTTTGAGATAAAAGCAGCCATTTTGTAAACATATATCGTACAAATTTTCAATTACCAATTCTTAGGCAAGCCCAGCCTTGGGCTTATATGGATGTTCCGCCACTGCCCAAGCATAATATGCAAAATTATGCATGGGCCACAGGATGTGGACTTCGTGCAAATCTAGGTAACACAGAGCCGATGCTTTTTATCACAAAGACCAAAATTCCAACCTTCAATCTGCCTTCATTGAATGGAGAAAAACTGTCATTATCGGTTCAGGCCAAATACTTAGGGGATTTGTTGGATGCGTAACTAAATTGGAAAACCAATATAGAGTTAGAGGTGAAGAAAGCCTGTGTGGCTTATTGTTCTTGCAATAGGTTGTTTGGTCCTCACATTACACACTGGATGTACACAGCAATTGTGCGTATATTACTAACTAACGGTTCAGTAGTTTGGTCGACAGCTCTAAGCAAGAGCTACATTGTTCATAAGATCAGTGTAGTTCAGAGAACAGCGTGTGTTGGCATTACAGGAACCACACGTGCTTGTCTTACGGAGGCCCTGAACGTAATACTATACCTCGTTCCTTTTGATCTACATATAAAAAATATCGCCTTCAATGGTGCGGTCATGTTTAAGACCACCGGTTATTGAGCTGAATATTTTTATGGGCACAGTTAAGTTGTAGATGCTATACCAAACTTCGTGTACAAAGGTACAGACTATATCACTTCATAAATGTAGGAACGGAGCAAAAACCCCTTGCAAAGGCAACCCGGACTGGACGGACATATTAAACAGACAGAGACAACACAAAACTGACGCGCACGATGAGTCAGTGGTTATTCGGGCGTCGATGCACACGCATCTCTTTTTTTAAGATGTTAATGTTGAAGTATATATTATAAGTATATATTAAAACTTAAATATTGAACTCAATACAATAAAATCTAAAATGTAAAACAAATGTTAACAATTTTAAATATGAAACTACACACAAACAATAAATTTAAAATGCCAAACTAAATAAATAAAATCTGAAATATTGAACTAAATGAATAAAACCCGAATAGTGTATTTTATTCCCACAAATAAATTGGGGGCTCAACCGGGAAAGAAAGAAGAGTATAAGTGAAATGTTATAAAGCAAATTAAAAACATTTATAAAGTGTCATAAAATATTGTAAAAAGTCCGTTAAGACATTTGCAAAAAAAAAACAAAAGAGAAGTGCGTCATTTTTAAAAATAACGACGACTAGAAAGTTCTAGAAGCATAGCAACAGCGTAAAAGGAGAGCCGACGTCGCAGAAGTACGCCAACGAGATGGAAAACGAAGTTAAGAAGAAAGGAGCGAAGTAAAATTGAAACAAACAAAAGAAGTTGAAAACGAAGCAAAGAAGTAAGAAGAACGAAGTGAAATTAAAACGAACAAAAGAAGATGAAAACGAAGCAAAGAAGTTAAGAGGAAAGAAGAAAAGTAAGATCAAAACAAACAGTAGAAGGTGAAAATGAATCAAAGCAATTAAGGAAAAGAAGCAAAGTAAGATTAAAACCAGAAGTTGAAACAAAGTTGAAAGAAAGGAGTAAAAGAAGTAAACAGTTTGAAATATAACTCAAGTTTAAAGAAAAGAAAAAAACCTTTAAAAAGCAAGTGAATATAAAAATTAATTTTCTATTTATATTAAAAAAAAAAAAAAGGAATAAAAACAGTATTCAATAACTTAAAGTTAGTTGTGGAAAAGAAATCCCGAAGTTGCAAAGAGAAATGTAAAAAAAAATTAGAAAGAGAAGAATATACAAATAAGAAGTCTAAAGGAAAATTTCCAAAGAAGAATCGAATTTTTTGTTTAGTTGTTATTAGAAGTAGATTGATTTAATATTATTATTAATACTATAAATACAATTCGATCTAATTTTTTATTATTAATTCTAACTTTTCTTTATATTATATAAATTTTTATTATTTTCCTAAAATATATTTTTTTTTTATTATTATTTATATATATTTGTAACAAAATGGATGTAGAGACGATAATGACCATGAATTGTGACAGGTTGAAAGATAAACTGCGGGAACAAAATCTACCAACGACAGGACGGAAAAAAATACTACAGGAAAGGCTTCTCCTACATTTTGGCCACGAAGTCCCGAATGATGATGTTAGTGATCAAGAATCAAACCTCTCAGTGTATGAAGATGTGGCTACTGGCGCCGCGCTATTGCCGGTGCAGAAGTCTATTTTTACTTTTAAAGATATAGAAGAAAGTCTTTCCTTGTTCAGCGGTACAGATGCACTCGACGTTAGGTGTTGGGTTGAGGAGTTCGAAGAAAATGCCTCAGCAGTAGGGTGGAATAATATACAGAAGTTTATCTATAGCAAACAGTTGTTGAAGGGTGCTGCAAAATTATATGTTAGGAGTCAGAAAGGGTTAACAGATTGGAAGTCTTTAAGAGAAGCATTGGTAGAAGAATTTGGTGCGAAACTTTCAGCATCTGAGATTCATAAAATATTACGTAATCGTCATAAGAGGCAACAAGAAACATTCCGCGAATATCTTTATACTTTAATGGAAATAGGTAAATCAATAAATCTTGATGAAAACAGTCTTATGGAATATTTTATTGAGGGGATTCCAGATTCAAAGATAAATAAAACTGTCTTATACCAAGCCAAGTCGATTAGTGAGCTAAAAGAACAAATAAAAATATATGAGAAAATTCGCGATAAACCAAATATGGTGCAGTCTGGTAAGAAGCCACAAATGGTATCAAAGGGTGAAGATGCTGAAAAGCCAACACAATATAAAAATATGAAGAATTGTTTCAGGTGCGGTAGTGCAGCACATTTGGCAAAAGATTGTACTAGTAATCAGTATAAATGCTTTAAGTGCAACGGGATGGGGCATCGGTCTTTTGAGTGCAATCGTAGTAAGAATGCTAAAATAAAAGGAGAGCGTGACGGTGCTAATACTCTTCACCACGAAGCTGATAGTAGGTGTGGTCTAAAATTCAAGAAAGTTTTAATAAGAAACAATGATTTGAATGCTTTGGTAGATACCGGATGTAGTTTGTGTTTAATTAGACGCGATATATTAAATAAAATGGAGTTAGGTATGAAGCTACAAGAAGGAAAGATTCGAATGTTCGGTATTGGCAGTGGTGAGCTTACTACAATAGGCAGCATCATTGTTGAGGCTGAAATTGATCAAATTCAGTTAAAGTTGGAATTTTTTGTAGTAGACGAGAAAGCGATGAGATATCAGGCCATAATTGGTAGCTCAGTGTTAGAGTATGTTGACATTAACGTTAGGAAGCAAGGAGTCCAGTTTGTTCCGAAGAAAGTTGAAAGCATTTTACACGAAGATTTAGATATTGGTTCGCATAAAGAGGATGGAAACGAGGAAGGAAGAAGTTTAGAATTTTTAAACCAATTCGGAAGTTTGTGTGTTAACCCAGAAGTACAGGAAGACGTAAATTTAACTCACCTCAATAAAAGTCATTTAATAGCGATAACTACTTTGATAAACCAGTACGTGCCAAGTGGAGATGCGGTTAGTCCGATTGAAATGAAGATAGTCTTACAGGATGAGTGCCCCATTAGCCAGCGGCCAAGAAGAATTTCTCACGCAGACCAATGCACTGTCGATAAACAGATTTGCGATTGGTTGGAAGAGGGTATTATTCAACCTAGTATGTCAAATTACGCATCACCAATAGTATTAGTTAGTAAGAAAGATGGAAGTAAACGTCTTTGCTGCGATTATCGGCTGTTGAATAAAAAGATTATTAGAGATAATTTTCCTATGGCACGTATAGACGACATCCTAGATAGACTGCAAGGAGCAAATGTGTTTACTACTTTAGATTTAAAGGATGGATTCTTCCATGTACCGGTAGAACCACAGTCAAGAAAATACACAGCTTTCGTAACACATGCGGGTCAATATGAATTTTTATACGTACCTTTCGGTATTTCGAATTCACCGGCAGTGTTCTGCAGATTCATTAATTCTATTTTCAGAGAGTGTATAAGAGAGGGCATTGTAGCTATTTACATGGATGACTTAGTCATACCAGCAAAAGATGAAAAGGAAGGAATAGAAAAGTTAAAAAGGGTTCTAGAGGTAGCGTCAAAATACGGCGTACGTATAAAATGGAAAAAATGCCAGTTTTTACAAAGGAAAATTTGTTTTCTGGGTTACATAATAGAAAAGGGTACGATTAGGCCATCTGAGGGAAAAACTCGAGCAGTTGCAAGTTATCCTGTTCCGAGTGATAGGAAAGGAATTGAACGTTTTCTTGGCTTAACCTCATATTTTAGGCGATTCATACAGAACTATGCTTTGATAGCAAAACCGCTATCTGACCTTTTGCGGAAAGATTCAGTTTGCACTTTGGGTGAAGAGCAGGTTGCCGCTTTTCACCAGCTGCGAAGCGCTCTTGTAAAGGCTCCCGTATTGAAAATATATAACCCAATGGCGGAAACTGAAATCCATACTGATGCGTCGAAATATGGCTACGGAGCGGTGTTGTTACAAAAGTGGTCGGATGATCAGAGTTTTCATCCAGTTCAATTTATGAGTCGTAAGACAAAACCAGCAGAACAAAAATACAGTGCATATGAGTTAGAAGTCTTGGCTATAGTAGAGGCACTTAAAAAGTGGAGGATTTACGTAATGGGTTCTAAGTTTAAGATAATTACTGATTGCAATGCCTTCGCGATGACTATGCGAAAAGAAGACGTACCTCCTAGGGTTGCAAGGTGGGCAATGTTCCTACAAGAATTCGATCACCAAATTGAGCATCGATCTGGGTCTCAGATGAGACATGTTGATGCATTAAGTAGGGTATATTGTTTACTTATCGAAGATTCTTTAAGTCACAGACTGAAACAGGCACAACTGGAAGATGATTGGACGAAGGCGATTAGAAAGGTTTTGGCAAATGATAACTATGATGATTTCTATATTTTCCATGATATTTTATACAAAGATCCTTTAAGAGAATTGATTGTTGTACCCTCTCAGATGGAGGAGGAGATAATCAAAATAGCTCATAGGCAGGGACATTTTTCCGCCAGGAAAACTCAAGACTGCATCGAAAAATCGTATTTTATACCCAATCTTAGCTCCAAAGTGTCGAAAGTGGTTAGCAGTTGCATTGAATGTATCATAACGAATACGAAAGCAGGTAAAAAGGAGGGTTTCCTCACGCCAATATGCAAAGAGGATCGACCGCTCGGTACGTATCACATTGATCATGTGGGTCCAATGACAACGACAAATAAGCATTACAATTACATTTTTGTGGTGGTGGACGGCTTCTCCAAATTTGTCTGGTTATATCCTACAAAAGATACGAGTGTTTCAGCAGTAGTAGATCGCATGAAAAAACAGGCAGCTATATTCGGTAATCCTAAGAGAATAGTTTCAGATAGAGGTGCAGCTTTTACGTCACATATGTTCAAAAATTATTGTGAGGAACAGGAAATCCAACATCTTTTAATTGCTACAGGTGTTCCCCGCGGAAATGGTCAAGTAGAGCGAGTGCACCGCATTGCTGTACCTATGCTTTCGAAATTGGCTTTAGACCATCCTGAACAATGGTACCGATATGTAGATCAGGTTCAACAATTCATAAATAATACCCCACCCCGCAGCACGAATGTTTCACCGTTTAGAATTTTAACTGGATGCGATATGCGAGTAAAGACTATTCCAGATTTGAATGGGTTGGTACAAGATGCTGCTATTGAAGATTTAGATGCAGAACGTAACGAAATTAGGCAGTCAGCTAAGGCAAATATTCAAAAGATACAACAGGAGAATCGTAGAAATTTTGATGCTAAACGTAAACCAGCTGAAACATATCAGGAAAATGATTTAGTTGCTATAAAGAGAACACAATACGGTGTTGGGTTAAAATTGAAAGGGAAATATCTGGGGCCGTATAAGATTTTGCGCAAGTTAAACCATGGGCGATATGAAGTGGAAAAGGTGGGTGAGCACGAGGGTCCTGGGAGAACGACGACCGTAGCAGAGTTTATGAAGCGGTGGAGCACGTCATTCGGGACGAATGAAACGTCAGGACAGCCGATTGTAGGAACGGAGCAAAAACCCCTTGCAAAGGCAACCCGGACTGGACGGACATATTAAACAGACAGAGACAACACAAAACTGACGCGCACGATGAGTCAGTGGTTATTCGGGCGTCGATGCACACGCATCTCTTTTTTTAAGATGTTAATGTTGAAGTATATATTATAAGTATATATTAAAACTTAAATATTGAACTCAATACAATAAAATCTAAAATGTAAAACAAATGTTAACAATTTTAAATATGAAACTACACACAAACAATAAATTTAAAATGCCAAACTAAATAAATAAAATCTGAAATATTGAACTAAATGAATAAAACCCGAATAGTGTATTTTATTCCCACATAAATGTGTTTCCAACGCGATTTTCAGCAATGCGACTTTGAGCGATTTTAAGAATGGAGAGAAAAAAACGTTCTAAAGAAGTACGACAATCTCATTTCCACATGTGGGTCTGAAATGGCTTGCGGGGTAGGTGCAGGAGCAAGGACACTATTTTTATCGACAGCCAAGCAGCTATAAAATTTCCTTAATCCACCACCACAAAGTCAAAATCATTACTTATTATTAGTGTCCGACCGAATTGTCGAAACCGACATTTTTGTAAACTGTGAAAAAAATACTAATTTCTAGTTCAATATAAAACTGTAAATTTGATTTTCCTAAATTCATGTAAATATCCCTCCACCTAAATCAATTCTACCGTAATGATCAGATAAAAGTTAACACCTCATACATTTTCAACTAGCAATTGGATACGATAGCAATTAGTTACGATATCGCGTCTTTGTCAGTATCTTATGAAGATTTCCTAGCCCTAGCACGTCTATGATATAAAAAAAAAACCCCATACACTTTGGGAATCAAGTAAAATTTATTTCAAAAGTTGAAAATTCTATTTCGTACATTCGTTTTTAAAATGCATGAATTCAAAATGCACCAAATTGTGTGTCATTCCGAAGAAGAAGCCAAGCAGGTGTTAATGGAGTCATTGATGTTTGAAGCATGATGTTGTTGCTTGTACTTTTTCTTCTTTTGGGGGAAACACATAACACATAAAATAGCAAAGGTCGAATTGCTTTATGGCCGCTACAACGTTAGGATGGAGTTAGTAGTGAATGCGTGGCATTCAGTTCATGAAAACAATTATCGTTAAGTTGTGCACGACCGATGATGCTCAAGCATTATTAATTAACAAAACTTTGTGAAATTTGTTTAAGAAAATGACATATGCATAAAAATTTAACAAGATAATCTCATAAGTCTACACCCACAGCATAATAGCAAGACGGCAAAGTATGAAAAAATTCGCTTAGTTTTTAAAAGAAAAACACGCCATCATAGTTTCAACATCGCTTGATGTATTAATCTATTCTTCATCTTTTTGCTGCTGGATATCCATTTACAGCCTCAATACATAGCTATCTACATATGTACACATGGTAATTGGCCATCTTGCATGCGCCATGATGCAGCCAATCCTACTCGTAAACATTCAATCTTAATCAATAGTTACTAGACGATTAGCCTTAAATGGTTATATATTCGTGCTCAATTTTTAATACAGTAGTTTATATGTGGTTGTAAAATATATACATACATATATGAATTATGGAGGCAAATAAATTCATTGATTTTTTCACAAATCATATTAATTAACAGCAATTGGAGAAACTTGCGCCGTGTGGATGTGAATTCGCACGTATTCGCCTATATTTAGTACCTGGGCACAATTCGATTAGGTTAAAAAATCATCATTAAATCAATGAGGTTTTTCATATGGGATAACTCACTTTTAGGGTTCCACTTCTAGATTTGTGATATTTGCATAGAAGAAATAAAACACGTAAAGTATGGTGAAAAGTTAGTTTTACTAAGTGAACATTTTAATGTTTTCTTGGCCGAAAAATTTAAATTAAACCCTAAAGAAATAATAAGACAGCTTGTTATTATAATATATTATCATTATGATTATTAATCTTGGGATTTATTGTTTCGACGCCTTTTGGTTCATTAATCAACAAATCGCAGCATCATCATAAAAATGCTATATATTGTTTTAGTAATCTGAAATATAAATGAAAGTATTATTAAATAAATTTTATATATAGGTATTTATAATTAAAATTACCCTCAATCCCGTATTGACTGTCAGAGGCAGCACCCCGGCTATATTAATAGTATTCGGCGACTGACTTCTCATCAACATAAGCCGGACTATTTTTTGTTGTGAAACATTCAAGCTATACCAATTTATGTTGTAAATTTCCTCGCAAAGTTGTTCATTCTGATAAAAATAAAATGTCAAAAATTATTTTGAAACAAAGAAGCTCATCAAAACTCACACAAATCTCAATACGGGTACCAAGAATGCAATAAACATAGAGAGAAGTAAAATTCATAATTAAATAAGCATAAGCACCCGGCCAGTCCTTTGTCATAATTATGACTATAGTCATTGCTATAGAGACTGCTGAAGTAAGAATTTGTATCGATATAACCCAATATAAAATATGATTGCACGCCTCATTAAATCTGTACAAATAAATATGTATTTTTTGTTTTATAAGGTGGGATTAATATAAACTTTTCACCATGTTGAATTTATGTATATTACCTCAGATAAAATTGATGCCATTCAAGCATATCGGTCAACGCTCCGATTGTATTCGAGTTCTTCGAAACATCTTCCTCTATCATGTTATTTAGATCTTCAACTTTCAAAGTAAAAACTTCATAAAATAAAAGAGAATGTGTTAGATAAATCAGCACAAATGTATCGCCAGCATATATTCCAAAGCCAGCAAGAAAAGTGCACATTGCATGAAAGGCTGTGGTTAAAAAATATCCAAAATCCGTATTGACATCTAAACCGGGCACATGAATCAGTAGTATCAAATATCGGTTTCCATTGAAAAGTAAAATTGCAATTGGGATTAATGAGACCAAGGAAAGTGTAACGAAATATAGCGCACCAACTACCACTAGTACTTTTTTCATTTTGTCCTCAAAATTACTCAAAACTCTTTCATATTTGTTACCCTTTAGATGGTATTTCAAATAGATGCCATCCAAATCTTTATACAATTTATAAAACTTTTTTGAATAAAACCAGCCGGTAATGAATTTAACAAAACCTTGTGTACAACTGCCTGCATTAGTTAAGACGTCTAGTATTATAGTCCAATCATCGTGAATAAATTTCATTAATGTTAAATATGAAAATATGTAAAATATTAAAATTGCTGTGAAAACAAAATATGTTAGCAAATTCGGTTTAAAATCTTTTTTTAAAATATCTAATCCAGCGAGACGTGAACAGAATCGTACAATATTTATTATTTCATTGAATTTATCTAAAGAAGTTTTTGGATTTTTCACTTTCTTTGGTGCTTTCGATTTTGTTGAAATTTTAAAGTCCATGATGTGTTCCAATCTGCGCAGAAATCGTTAAACTAAACTGAGAATATTGTAGATAGTTGAAATGAAGGCGATTAATTAGCCATTAACCATTAATTAACACATCAATATCGTAATTGATGCAATTATAATTTTACATGTGTATGTATAATAAGAGTTACCAGCTCTTTATAAGAAAGTATAAAAAGTACACCCCTTGGCAGGCAATGGCAAAACCACCAAGTGATAACAAATTGCCACACCGCTGTGCGGAACCGCCGTTAAACTATATGCCCAACCATGTGGTATCACAATGAGCCAGTCAGGCCTAAGTGGACTGTAGACTAAACCTAACCTTGACAAAAGGTGTTCATCTATGCCTTGGCTACAATTTCGGTGAAGAAAAAAATAACAAATTTTCATTAGTTTACAAATGCTGGGCGTAAAATTGAATGAAAACTCAAAATCATCAAAATCCACTGAAAAGGAAAAGTTTTGTAAGGCCCAAAAACCAGCGATCCAGAAACGTCGAACCCTTTGGACGTTTTACTCCAATCGAGTACTTTCATCCTAAACTGGAATTTCTCACTACTCAAAAAAAAAAAAAATAAATAAAAATTGTGCAAAAAATTATTACTGAAACCAATACAAATAATTACAAATGATTCTCTCTGATGACGACTATGGAGCCGGATTTTTGCTTTCTAAAGAAGCTAGGCGTGCGCGGATTGAATGGCAAACACACGGAGCCCGAAAAATCCTTACTAAATTCCGCACCAAAGCGAGAAATCAAAAATGAGTTTTACAACAAACTCACCGCAGTACAAGCGAGTATTAACCATGGAGGTGATAACACAGGCAGAGAACAAATCATGAGAAAGCATGACCGAAGGCAAATGACGGAAAATGGGGAACTTCTATTCGGAACATGCAACCACTTCAACCTAATGATTGGCGGCACGGCATTTACCCCTAAAAATATTCATAAAGTGACCTGAATTTATACACACTGTACTACACATAACCTGATCGATCACATCGCGATCAGCAAGATGTGGAGACGCTCGCTAGTACATATATGCAACAAAAGAGGAGCCGACATATCTAGTGAGCACCATCTGCTCATAGGAATGATTCGACTCAAAGTAGCGGCAGTGAATAAAAATAAAGCAATAGATAAAAGCGATAGCTTAAAGATCAAAACATACTTGCAGCTTATTGTACCTTGAGAGCCCGGCACAGTGGCATGATGTGTACCACCCCAAATGTAACGGAACACTGGAAACAAGTAACTCTAGAAGAACGGATAACCCTTGGATCTCTGCACACACTTAGGAGTTGATAGAGGAACGGCATATAGGAACGGCCATAGCAAACCGCAACGTTAAACGAAGAGCTAGGCGACACAAGCGGAAGTGGATAAACAACCTGGCAAATCAAGCCCAATCAGCTGCAGAAACAAATAGACTCATAGATCTGTATCAAACTACCAAGTTGATCATCGGTCATAATCGCACAAATGCAAAACCTCTTACTGACGAAGATGATGAAATAAAGTATGAAAGGAATGTACAGCTCAAAATATAGGAGCGATTCAACTTAAAAATGCTTGAAAGTGACACGAGTTCACGACTGTGAGCACAGACACCATCCCCCCAAGGGAGGACATTATTTCATCCCGTCCAGATGTCGGCGAAATTGCAACAGCGATTAACGCACTAAAGGATAGAAAAGCAGCAGGACCGGACAAAATTATGACCGATCATATGTCCGATCATCACAAACTTTTGGTCAGAAAAAAAGCTCCCGCCTTACATTTTAGCCGGTCTAAAAGGAAGCTTGGAGGAATGTAGCAACTAGCGTGGCATCACAATTCTCGACACCATAAATAAAGTCATTGCGCACATACTTCACTAGCGCATTGCAATCCCAGTTGGAAAGGATATGCGAAACGAACAAGCCTAACAGATCACATAAATAATAGGGTGTCCAGCTATTCGGCATTATTAATTAACCGGTTATCGAATAATGCCATTGTTCGAAAACCGGATTCCGAATACCAACTTGATCAAAAAACCGGGTCTCGTGTTGTTTTCATAACTTTTGTTGTGATAACTTTTGCACCTCCCTGTATTTAGGCATTATAGACGCTTAGCAATAAACCCTGTTTTTTATTATTAATTACTTAAATGTAGGAAGTTTTACATATGCAAATGCATCATTCTTCCATTCCCAACGTTTGTATATATATTTTCTATATCGTTAACGAGGTTAATCTTTTCGTTAAGCGAAAAATAAAGAAATTGTCGTTAAAACGAGATTGTTTCAATATCATTTAGTTTGCTGAGTAAAGAACTAAACCAGAAATTTGTTTGTGTGAATTGAATATATAAAACTATAAAATAAAACAGGATTTTCACTAAAAAAAAAAGTATTCCAACTCAATATGACCTTATGTCATAGATAATATTATTATCCTTGGTATTTGGTCTTGAATCGCCTATGACATACTTTCAATAAGTTTTAGTTAAATTTATTGGTTAAAATTAAACGTGACGTGCTGGGGAAAAACTAAAGACATCATCGGATTCCACCGCCGAAAATTAAGTTAACAGTCTCGGTTTTCTTCTGTGTTTTTTACGTCTTTTTTCAGATTAAACCTCATATTGAAAAAAAGAAATCGATTTAAGACGATAAAAACTGATTTCCGAAAACATAATTTCTGCAAACAGTTTAGGAATGCTACTGAATTTGCTATACTACAGTAGTTGTTCATTAAAGATTTACTTCCAGATTTATATATCGGAATTATTGAAGAGACTCGAAGGTCTCTCGCGTCAGGTAAATGACCAGATTGTAAAAAACCTAAGTAGAAATGTGATAAGTATCACACGGCAACATTATTTAAGAATACATTCTGGTATACCATATTGTCAGGAACAAAGTAATCTCTGGTTTTAAGGTTTCACATATATTTTTAAAGAACTGTTTCATTAACAGATGGAAACGAAATATCAACTGAAGATAAGGAAAAAGGATAATGATCATTTTGATATGGAATTATTGAATATGTTGGCATAAAAAAGTCCGAGAAAAGCTTAAAAAATGTATGTTCGTTTTCTGATTCAATTTCATTTAAAGACATCCTCGATGGAAATCCAGAATCTTTCGTTTTACGTTTAAAAAATCCCAAAAGGATTTAGGGTCCTGTTTTAGCGAATCTTTAACTTTATATAGATATTCATTATAAGTTTTGCACTGGAGTGGATACCTGTGAGGAGGATTTTTTGTTTTTTGGCAAGTAATTGTATATAAGTGTCTCAAAGCCAACTTTGGGCAGGCAGGAAGCCGTGGTGACAGGGATCGGAGAGGATCGAGGAATTGGATCCCAGCTTTCGAACCTACGCATCGACACCGCAACCGATGAAGACTCGTTATCGCAGGTTAGCAACGTCGATGACATTGGTACGGAAGTTGAGATGCAGTTGCTCAGTGATCCTCCCCGGAGGAGGCAAGGAAGGTGGTATGCCGAGAGCAACGGGCCAAAAATGGCTACAAGCGCTCGGCTTACTACCTTCGTAAAATGAAGGCAAAAGATCCGATTAATAACGCCGGAGAACTGGCTACTTGTAGAAGCTAAGCTGATGGAGGCGATGCTCAGGGCTGACAGTGAGGGTGCTAAGGTTATTGGTTGCAGTAACAAGAAATCCTTAGATTTTTTAACGCGTGCAATCAGTAGTAGTAGTTCCTCGCTCTCGGCTTCCGGTTCGGCCGATTTTATCAGTGTGGATTCCTCCTTCGGTTCCGGATCAGGAATCCATACTGAGACTTATTGGGCGTCAAAATCAGACGCTTAGCACATCGAAGTGGCAGGTAGTCTCTATGACTCCCAGCAAAAATGGAGTGGGTAATGACGCATTGATCGCAGTAGATCAGGCGTCACTTACCAAACTAAGAAGCTGCGAGGGACCACTCCACTTCAGCCTCTCTCGACCTGATGAAGTTCATCGCAGAAAAGGGGTTAACGGGTTAATCCAAGGTAAGATAAGAACCTGTATAGTTGCCAAGAAAAGCATTAATCTTTTTCTTCTAACTCTCTACAGTACAGGAGACCTCACAACGGTGGTATGCAAACACAGGCACAAGCGTAGCTTGTTGCTAACGTCCGGAGGGGTCAAAATGAAATCAAAGCTGACTAGATTTTATTACTAAAATTCCAACTCAATATCCAACCAGGGAAGACTGGGAGTCGGGTTCGGTAACAGGTAATGCTGGTATTATCATCTTTACCGATGGCTCAAAGATGGAGAATGGAACTGGAACTGGTCTCTACTCCGAAGACCTGCAGCTAAGGCGGTCGTATCGTCTTCCTGACAATTGCAGCGTTTTTCAGTCAGAGATTTTTGCTACTGAGAAAGCAGCTCGACTTCTACAAGACAGTTTAACTCAGATTTCGAATATCACTATCTATACTGACAGTCAGGCTGCAATGAAGGCAATAGAATCCAAAATAGTCAAATCAGAGATTGTAAAGAAATGTCGTGCTTCACTGATGGCTACTGAGCACCACAAGGTCACTCTCTGCTTTGTTCCTGGACATAGCAATATTGAAGGGAACGAAAAATAGCTCTGAAATGGACATTAACGGGCGGATACCTCTATACAATCTCCGATGTGTGAACTATTTAGGAAAATAGACGAGTATACCATAGCGGTGTCAAATGACGCTTGGACTAACCTCGATGACTGTATAGTTTAACGGGCCTTGTGGCCAAGGTTAGATAGGAAAAGGACAAATGTCCTCTTAGGACACAACAAATCTGCAGTACGTCTGCTCACAGGAGTCACAACTGGACATTGTGCTATTGCATAAATGCTCCAACGGTGGCGTATTCCAACGAGCGAACTGTGCAGAAGTTGTCATGATGAAGAAGAGACAGAATCGATTCTTCACTTTCTTTGTCAATGTCCAAGGCTGCAGATAAGCCGACTCCAATGTTTGGGGTCGCGCTTTTTCAATAGTCTAACAGAGATAACGAAAGTGGAACTATCGGATCTTCTTACCTTCATCTGAAGAACCAAACGGTTCAATAAAGACATTACCTGGACTGCTGACGGAAACCGTGGTTAGAGATGTGCCTCACTAAATGAGGGCAATCGCAATGGACAATTAAGTCTCCGAGTGGAAGTGCGGGTTTATATATACATATATATACATATTTATACATTCGCACACGCCTTCCAAACCTAACCTAACCTAAGAAATAAAACATAAAGAGTATTGCTGGTGAGAAAATAATTTTACTACGTGAAAAAGCTTACTTAGTGTAAAGTTTGCTGTATTCGATTCTACTGTTACTAGCTCGTTTATTTTTAATTTATATGAGATCATTGTGTTCTTCATATAAATTTAAAATTTTTTTAAATAAACGAGTTATTGCATATTTAATTTTAAAATTTATTCTATGAAATTTTCCTAATTAAACTCAACGTCTTTTATGTTTTAATCTACGAATTGCAGCATCATCATAAAAATACTGTAAATTGTTTTTGTAATCTGAAATGTGAAAAAATTGTTAAATTCATTTCATATCAAATATGTAATAAACGAGTATAGTTAAAATTACACTTAATGCAGTGTTGACTGTCAAAGGTAGCACCCCGGCTATATTAATAGCATTCGGTGACTGGCTTCTCATCAGCATAAGCTTGACTAATTGTTGTTGTGAAGTACTCAAACCATACCAACTTATATTGTAAATTTCCTCGCAAAGTTGGTCATTCTGCAAGAATAAATATATAAATTTGAGTTAAAAAATTTGTATATCTAGAAGTACGTAAAACCTACACAAATCTCAATACGGGTACCCAGAATGCAATAAACATAGAGAGAAGTAAGGCTCATAACTAAAAACGCATAGGCGGTCGGCCAGTCCTTTGTCATAATTATGACTATAGTCACTGTTATTGAGAGCGCTGAACTGAAAATCTGTATCGATACAATCCAATAGAAAATATGATTGCAAGCCTCATTGAATCTGCAAAAAAAAAATCTTGTAAGTGTCTTCAAGTCTATGTGCAGTGTAAATTCAATATAACATTAATAAAACGGTTTTATAGTCACTAATTCATAATTACCTCAAATTAAACTGGTGCCATTGAAGTAGATCAGTCAACGTTTCGAATATGTCCGAATCTTGAGAATCTTTTTCTTCAATCAAGTTATTTATATCTTCAACTTTCAAAGCAAAAATTTCGTAAAATAAAAGAGAATGAGTTAGATAAATCAACACAAATGTATCTCCAGCATATACTCCAAAGCCAGCAATTAAAGTGCACATTGTATGAAAAGCTGTGGTTACAAAATATCCAAAATCCGTACTGGGATCCAAACCTGGCACAAGAACCAATACTATTAAATATCGCTTTCCATTATAAAGTAAAATTGCAATTGGAATAATTGCGCCCAACGAAAATGTAAAGAAGTATAGCGCTCCAACCGAGGCAAGTACTTTTTTCATTTTATCACCAAAATTATTTAAAACTCTTTCGTATTTGTAATTCATTTGCTGGTATTTCAAGTATATGTCATTCAAAGTTAGATATAATTCATACAAGTCTTTGGAATAGACCCAAACGGTAATGAATTTAACACAACCTTGTGTACAACCTCCTAAAGTAGTTAAGACATCTAGTAATATGGTCCAATCATCGTGAAATGATTTCATCAGTGTTAAAAATGAAAATATATAGAATGTTGTAATTGACGCTAGAGCCAAAAATGTTAACAAATTTGGTGAAAAATTTGCTCTCAAAACATCCAATCCTGCGAAACGTGAACAAAATCTTACTATATTTATGATATCGATGAATTTATCCCAAGGAGTCCTTAGTTTTTTCTCCTCACTCGGTGCTATTTCAATGTTCATGATTTGTTTAAGCTATGCTTAACCGACAATCTGAATAGAAATTGGCAAACTAAATTGAAAATATTCCAAGAAGTTTAACTAAAGGGAATTAATTAAAAGGTCGTTAATTAACATATCAATGTCGTAATTGTAGCAATTATAATTGCATACTTAATTCGAAATTGTAATACCATTTTCCTTTGAAATAATATCTATATGGGCAATTTTTTCTGTAAGAGTAACGCACGAAATAGGCCAAAATTCAAATCGGAACAAAAACGTAAAAACAACTATATTATTCATGCAATTAGCTTTGTGTAGTAGAAAAGGACTTAAACTAATAAAGAAATTCAAAATACAGTTCAATTAATTTTTTTCTGTTGATTGGGATGGCTTTGAAAAGCACCTTCAACTAAACTTCATGTAACGTTAAAGACTTTTTTTTACAAAAAGTTTTTTCTGATAAATCTAACAAAACAAAATTTGGGAAAGAGCTACTTTTTTCGAGAATTAACCAGACGTACTGATTTAGTCAGTACATGTACTGATTTTCTTGGTTTTATTTTTTTTAAGTACAGATTTTAAAATTCTGAAATCAGTACGCAAGCCTAACTATTTTTGGATTTTGCATTATTTTAGTACTGAGTTTTGTAATCTTAATATAATAACATTTTTGGTCTTTTTATTAATTTTTTATCTATTTTAAATTCTTTTAATGAAAACTAGACAGAAATATGTGTTTTTTAAAATTGCCAACTAAAGAAAAAATATAAATGTTTTTCAATTCCACTGAAAGAACTTTCAGTTCATTGTTCACTTTTTAGAGGAAGGAAAGAAACAAACTTGCCTCAATGAGTTTATAACGTGACCTTATAATCAAAAGTAAAAATCTATATATATCTGGAAAATGTACTGATTTTTGTATTTAATTCAAGTCCAATATACTAATTTTTTGGATAAAAAAAATGTCTGATCTGCTAGTTTTATGAACTTTTTGACATTCTTCTGGCATCATTGTTCATTCAAAACCTATTAATTTTAATAATTGAATAGAAATGTGAACTGCCAAATTTGGAAGAAATTTGCAAAAATTGTTTCCAAATCAAAAATATCAAAAATAAATGTAGTTTGTATGGAATTTATGAAAAAAAAAATGGAGAAAACAAGACTTTTAAATTTTATCAGTCGATCTGTACGTCAATGACGTATTTTAGAAAATTGTCTAACTTAATGAAATGAATAAAAAAAATGAATATCACGTACATTTAATCTGAAGTTTATGACCTTCTTAGCCGAAAACCCCTAAAAATATGGAATTTATCGTGTTTTTTGCACCGAAGCGCACCCTAGCAGCCGTTATTAGTAAAAATAAACTACATATTCAGATTTCTCGTACCCGAAAACCCCTAGGAAGACTTTTTTATGGTAAAAATATTTGCATTTAAATGATACTACTCCGACGCGGCCATACATAGACTAAAACAGCAAATTCAAAATGAAAAAATCACTTATAATCGCCAACCTGGGAAAACTGAGAAAATACTTTTCTATAAACAACCCAAGCTTTTAGAAAAACTCAGTTTCATCAATTCTCCAGAAAAAAAAAAAACGAAATGCTCTACATTGTTATAAGTAGTGGAGTGCAAAATACACCCCGCGCAAGTGACGGCGGATTAAGAGCACTACAATGTGATATTGCAAGACTGGTTTTTGGAAACTAGTGAAAAACAAACAGGACGATGAAATTTTCAATTAATATTTTTTTTTTTTTTCAACTTCTAGCAGTTTTTAGTTTTTTATTGCATCATATTTTCTTGTTTCTCAAAATAAAATCGCTATGTAACGTTATAGACTTTTGCGTGTAACGTTAAAGACCGGACAGTTTGGATTTTTGAAGTGCAAGAGAAATATTTTTGAAGTGAAACTTCATTTTTCTCTTGTCCTAGAGTAAAACCAACCGGATGTGAAGTCGCGCGTAAGTTTGCAATGTGACATAATTTTGTCGAGCAATGTGCATGAGGGGCTAAATATCAATGTTCCGTAACTGAATTCACGAGTAAACTATATAATAAACGATTCATAAATAGTTTTAATTCAATATAACATATTAATTACACACACATACACGCCTATGGCAGAAAAAACAATGGGTAGCGTCGCCATCTTAAGTTTATGACAGTTATACATTTCACATACAGATGGCGCAAATGTCCACACAAAAAGAGTTCGTCTACAATTGTCATCGAAATTACCGGTACAGAGTTGCAATTTTTGCATCATTGCAAATGCAAATTTTTATTCCATATCATATATATTTGTTGTTGTGATAGCATAAATATTTTGCAATTGCATCATATCGTGAATAGGGCTAATATGTTGTAGTTGTATTATTTTTCTTTTACTAAATGCATCTGGATCTATATACTCGCATATACGCAGCTGCAATTGCTTCCTTTTTTTTCGCGCTTTAAGATTTTCTTCCTGTCGATTTGAAATTTTATTAGATGTGAAAATTTTACATAACGTCGACTGAGAATTGATTTGGCGTATAGGTATATGAATTTGTACACACACACGTCAAATCAATCCTCAGGCGACGATAAGTGCTTTCCACATTTAACCTTAGAAAGGCAACAGGGATGACTAGTCACCCCACCACTTTTTAAAAGCACCGCAAAGAGAGTTGTCTTAACTGCATTTAATAAAAATAAGAAACAATGTGTTTTTATTGAAGTAAATAAGTGATTTTATAATAAATAAGTTTGATTTTTTCTGTTTAAAATTTTTGCTATTTACATAGATAAAAAAAGTGTTGCCTTTCTAATGTTAATGTACAAAGCAAAATTTTTGTAATGTCGTGATTTGCTATCATTATCACTACATTTTGTTTATACATTTATTGAAACCTAGATTTCTTATTATTTATCATTTTGTATTGTTTTTATATTTTAAAGAATATTTAATTTTAATGCAATCTAACTAACCGAATGCAAAACCTATCAAACGCCTGTGTTTGCTACGGCGACTTTTCTGCTTGTATGGTATAGTCGATCTCCACACGTTTAACACCAACAAATAATTCTGCCACGAGTAAATGTACACACATTTTTTTTTCGTATGCACATATATGTTAGAGTAAATTGATAGAAACATAAACAAACAAACTCCGCTCGTATTTTAATTTCTCCCTCTCTTCTTCTCTTCTCTCTTCTCTTTGTTGTTTAGAGAAGCACAGTCATGCCGCGCAGTAGTGCGAGCGAGAAGGGAACTGGACGTTACAGTTATCTTACATCTTACGATACAGTTATTCTTACATTTTACACATTTGAAATTTTGCCCATACCGTGAGCTAAAATGTTTACACATCAAAAAAAAATTGTCATGGAGCATTTTGACTGTAAGCTAGTGTAATTTTTACTTTTAAAGGTTTGCCATTGGAAGCCAAAAGGTGGTGCCGTGTAGAAAAATGTTTATTTTCTATTTTTGATTTTGGACAGCGCCGAGCATTGAATCTGGGCACTACTCAGCATTGTAGTGCAGCACACCTTGTATATCTTAAATATAATAATACGAGTAATAATAAATACATAACGTTAAACAAATTAAATTTATAACTACCCTGCAGTAAAATGAAGAACTAGTAGCACAAAGTATCTAGTTATATGCATAGTGAAAAAGAGACTAGTTCAATGACTAGGGCTAAAGTAATGCAGCTAGACACCAGTTTAAAGAAATATGCGCTCATTCTGCTTATCCTAAATATAAATTTGGCTGTTAAAATATAGCACACAGAAAAAACAAGAAATAAAAACGAAGTTTTACAAAAACAAATGGCATTGGTAACGGAAATTTACAGTTGTGACGCGTTGTTGCTTGTTTTTTGATTGATTTTAGTTTTATTGTGATTGATTTTGATGTCGCGTGTTTGAAAAATAAAGAGAAAGTGAATGAAAAGTAAGTTGTGAATTTAATTAAAATATTTTTAAAATAACATTATCATTAAAAAATTTAAACAATTTTTTTTTTTTTTAACCATATTTTTGTATGTGGAAGCAATGAAATCTGGGAAAGCTGAAGAGATTGGACGCAAAAACGGACAAGGACTTGTATTCTTCATGTAAGTAGTATGTTTAAAATATAAAAATACATATCGTCATTTATTTTCTTTTCTATCTGCATATCAATTTCAGATAAAAACCCAGCAAAACCGATGAAGATATCAAAACATTTATTGATAGAAAATAACATACATATATTTGTATACATGTTTTTTATATAAAATAATAAATAAAATAAAAAATGGAAAAACAATCTGAAAATTCAATTTAGTCGTAGAAATATCTACCTGAAATATTACTAGTGCAGTAACAAGTTGCAAAAAGTACTAGTTCTCTGACTAGTTCAAAGGTAGTGCATAAGGAGACAATTGTCTTCTCGTAGGACATTAACATTGTAAAAGAGGCATTCGACAGCATGTAAATGGGGGTTGCGGTGGAACCAGTACTGGTTACTTTGCAACTAGTTGCTTTACTATTTATAGAACTAGTCGGCTTCACTGAAGGGTACTAACTGCAGAACTGATGAATTCCTTTAAAATTATATGAATTTGCCACAACTAAATGAATTTAATAAGTGTGGGCTGGTTTTTCGATAATCACAGACAACAAAGTAAGAGCTAAATGAAATATTGCAATTTAAAAATTAAAGCAAACATATTTTAATTAAAAAATAAACGAGCACGCGTTGGTACGCAATCGCAAAGTTCTGAGGATAAAAATATATATGTATATGTATGTATGTATGTATGTAATTGCTGCTGTGAGATGATGTGAGTTTGATAAACTCAATTAGCAGCAAGATGCGTAAAATTGTAGTACCGAGTAATTGCAGTACACAACAACAACATGTTTAACTAATTAAATTTTAGTTACAGATACCATTTGTTGCGCACGATGCGCCGATAAAAAAAGTAAAATTCTGGAATTTATATTTCTTTTAAAGCGGAAATGTTATTTTATTTTTTACTTCCAATGTGCAATTTATTATTTACAAGTTAAAAATGCAGTAAAAAAATTACATGTCGCACTTGTCAAACTAATTTGCATTACAAATCATTTTTAGCGTTAATCTCAAAGTTACCACAGAAACTAACTACGAAATATGCCAGAATACTGCTTATTGGCGCCACCTTGTTAAAAATTGTAGTTAGTGCGCATGTGCCACCAATACCACCGTTTGCCAGCCACACAATACAGCAGCTGTTATTTAACAATTGTTCATTCGCCGCCTGCTGCCAACGACATGTCAATTTGCTTAACAATAACAAAAAAGTTTGGTAGCACACAAACTGCACAACACCAGTCAAGTCATGGCTACTGGCGTACAATTGCAGGCATTCATGCAGTGATAAAGTGCCAAGCTTATGGCGTTGCATGTTGTATGTTGTTGGATTTTCGCGCCAAAATATACACACTTATTTATTGTAAGTTAATCATTTTTGACGTATTTGCGCAGATATTTCGCAGATATGATCAATCGTTTAATCAAATTTATTATGTTTTCAGATGGTATGAAAGTAAAGGAATTCGTTGTTTTGATACAGTTCAATTAAAATTGAGGAGCTTTCAAATTTTTGTAGGGAAATCTACTAAAGTAGAGGAATTTGAGAATTAATCTATGGAAATATGTATTGTGATGGTGCATAACTTTCTTATCAAATATCTATGATCTTAGAAAATCAAAACTTCTCTCTAAGCCAACTAACCTCATTTCTAAAGTTTGATGTACTGAGTAGGTTTATCGTTGGGTCGTAAAGTTTGCTATTTTAGTTTAAAAAACATATAGCGGGCTCAAAAAATTTGTTATTTTACATAAATCCATTCTACAACTATTCAGAAAAGTGCCTGTAAATTTTCAATTCAAGATTCCAAAAATTTATTATTTAACGCATTGACCACCGACGCGTGTGGCTCTAAACGTGGTTACTTTAAACGAGTTTTCCCAAAAACTGTATTTTTAAAACAGCACGCCAAAGGAAAATAAAATAAGTCAACTATTTTTATCTCCTTTTCGGCTGATCGAAACAATTATAAGAATACCTCAAAATGCCGAACAGAAAGCGATTCTGTATGCTGGTATCTTTGTCGCCAGATACTATTACATGTCCTTTGACGAATTAGAAACAGGAAAAGCAAATTCTCTGGTGCGGCAACATTTCGTTAAACCGTATTAAGGGGACATGTCCATTGCTCGGGTTCAAAAAATCAATTGTTTTTCTTTGCATAAGAAAGCTCCTTATAGTGTCTAGAATACGTAAATACAATTTTATAAAAAAAAAAAACTAAAAGAAAAGAATATGGTTTTTGAAATATACGCATTTAAGTGCATATATTATGAGTATTTTAAGAATTTCATTCTTTCAGCGGGTTTTTCTCAAATTTTTCATTAGAACTTTGCCAAAAGCTCATTTTTTATTATAATATTCTACATATATCACAGAAAATTATGTATATTTTTAGATTTTTATTGATTTTTTTGTTTGTCTATAACACCTACCGACTAAAATAGCGATTTTTTAGGATGCTATCTACAGAAAAACTATTGAGCCAAATTGAAAAAAAAAAACAAAAATATAAAATAATTATACAATAGTTAGATGTATTATAAAATAAAAAAAATATCAAGTCTCCATCTATCGTATTTTTTTGTTTTTTTTTTATATATATATAATTTCGAAGGTTCGTCCCCATAATAAACATGAAGGACATATCCCCTTAATAGGTTAAAAAGACGATTTCTTTAGAAAAATATAAAAAGGACTTATAACGTTGGAAAATAAAGGGTTAATATGTTCCATAAAGTATTTTACACAAAGTGTTATTATAAGCCACTGAACACTGAAACATTCTCCCACCTAAAACTGACCAAGATATTTTAGATTATGTTTTACCAAAATAATCAAAACATAGTAAACTTTAACCTCGCGTAATATATAAACAAGATGTAGACTTTTAAAACGATAAATTACGAGTAAAATATTTTTGAAGTGAAACTTCTTTAGCGAGGGTAAATCGAAAATTTTGCAAAGGAAGTCGCGTGGTTGTTGAACTCATACGAAACTAATATGAAACGAAGTTATGCTGTTGTTCGTGTTTAGCGAACGAAGTCGTAAGGGGATCGGCTGCATACAATCACGCAGAGAGTCGACTTCTTGCAGTTTCATCTCATGTGCTTTAGTGAGAGAGCTTGATTCCATAGAGCTGCTTTCTTCTCATGTGTTATATAAGTGTGCTACGTCATGTTTGTGCTGATAATGGTAGAGAGTATCAACAGAAAAAAAGCTTTAGAAAATAGAAAGAGGAAGAGTGTAAAAGCTTCAACAACAACGTTTACGTAAAAATCGCGTTTTTGTTTTCTAATAAACAACATAGTTTCACTTCTACTGTGAGAGCTTGCAGACACATAATTTTTTCATATATGTATACCCGCTTTCATAGTCTTATTATTTTTGAGAAATGTAATTTTTGTCAGTGTTAGCAAAGAATTTTTTCAAGGTTTATTATTCTGATTAAATGCCATTGAGGATAAATTACTTTCCACAATGACATTTTTTTCGAAAACCTATCTTTAAAAATATCGCAGTCTTCGTGAGAGAGGGGTGTTTGAGCCCGAAGGCCTCCCTCCGTCCCTCCCCCGTAGATCCACCACTGCTGCTTTCAAGTATACAGTGCCGGTCATATTATTAGCAACCAAAATCCGATTATAAAAACGTTTTAAGAGACATTATACTTACGCAAGCTAGCTTCGAAATGCCGCCTGATTGGACGTTCCCACAGGATCATAACCCAAATCGCACGTCTAAATTGGTAAAAAGCTTGCCTTCTTGCAAAAAAATGTACAACTTCTCTTTTGTCACGTACAGTCCCCCGATTTAAGCCCAATTGAGTGCCATTGAATGCTCGTGAAGCAAAAGATTGGTACGAATACGTTTAAGAAACTGGAGGATGTGTATGAAGATGTTCAAAAGCAAAGGAAGCGAGCTCAAATCGATCAGGCGAAACATTTAATAGAGCCAATGCCACCTAGACATTCAACAGTGATCGCTAACAATGGATATGCAATAAAGTTTTGAAAACTTTTTCGATTTTTCTTCAATTTTCACATTAACTTTTTCTAGTTGCAAATGTTTTGACCTCTTCAATTCAGACTTTAATGTAATATTACTTCTTTCTTTTTTATTTGCAACAGAATATTGTACTTTTAATTTTTTATAATAAATGGCAATAAATACACTTTGTTTTGAATAAAAAAGATTCTTGATAAAAATTATTTTAGTGAACTTAAGAAGTCATTTAAAGTGCAAGTGATTTTGGTTGCAAATGATATGACCGGCACTGTACATATATATATTTACAGTTCCATTCCATTTGAATAGACTTGATGAAATTTTAGAAATATCATTAGTTGTGCTGTCAATGCAAAATTGACAAGACAGTGTCAAACGGTTTGTCAAACAATCTTAATGACACTTATCATTATCGACAACCTTATATGCATGTACATATGAGTGCAGAGAAGCTAAAATATTATAAATAACGATGAGTTTGAGAGTTTGAAAAACTGTGGCATATCAACTGTTATGGTTAACATCTACATATGTTTGCAAAATACTCGTATGTGGATTAATTTAATGACTGAGGTTATAACTTCATTCCATCTTGTTTTCTTATTTAAACTGCAAACACAAAAAACGCCCAGATTTTTGGCAAAACTATTTTTTTTCTATGTATGTGAAACTTTTAATTTGTTTTTAATTATTTGGATTATAGTTTCAAAATTTTGCTAATTTCTACTATGTATGTATAAATTATAAAAATCTGAAATTTATGTATGCGCTGCTGCTTTATTCATGGTTTGCATGCATTCGTTTTGCAATTAATTTTCATTTGTCGACCACATGCCGCTTATTTCAAATACAATCCCTGAATTTATGTACATATTTCAATGCAGTTTGGCATATGTTCGTACAACTTTTAGTTTACATACCTGTATCTACCTGTATATCGATGTGGTCTAATTGGTTTTTGATATAGTGTCTGATGACTAGGTATTGGTGAGTGTTAATCTTCTGATTGGTAGTTGTTTCTGTACTTTTGTCAACCTACGTGATATTGCAGCATTTGCTGAAAGTTTTTAAAAACACTTATGGCGTATGTTTGACAGAGTGCCAATTTGACTTTTGTATTCAAGTAGTCAATTGAGCTAAAATTGGCAATAACTTGTGTGAAAATAGTACATGCATTTGTAGATATGAGTGCTATCTGTAGATAGAAACAAATACCGGAATGCTATGAGTTATCGTTATGAATATAAAAGGAAATTTTAGCAGATTAATTAGCTTAGCTTTAGCATTAATGGTCAATTTAGAAATTAGAAATTTTAATTATGTGCGTGCTTTTTTTTCTTATTTATTACATCTTGTTTTATCTAAAAAGTTGACAAATATCACACGATGGTAAAGTTTCCGCAGAAAAGTCTGTCAAGACGGGAGCGGGGAGAAAATGTAAAATTACCGGGCTCATTAAAAATTGTCGGGCTTATTTCCACCAAGATATGGTTGAAATCGAAAAACGATATCAAGATTTCTAGAATGAGGGCATGCTGGCAGATTACTGCAGGTTCCTGATCAGAGGAGATCCGGAAGCGTAAAATTGCAAAAGTTCAAGTGGTGGCTCAGATTGCTCAGATAGTTAAGCCAACTGAATGCCATGTACATAAGCTCACATATGTATAGCCATATATAGGGATTTGATGTATAAGCTATATGCTAGGTAAATAATTCAAATTAAAACAATTCTTTTATAAACTTAAAAATGTATTAGATATCATTATCTTTTGTATATAATAGCCCAATTCACTATAAATTGCAAATGGTCTTGTATCATTGCAAATGCAAATTTTTATTCCATATCGCATATATTTGTTGTTGTGATAGCAAAAATATTTTGCTATTGTACCAAATCGTAGTTGCATTATTTTTCTTTTACTCAATGCATCAGGCACGATATGTTCGCATATACGCAGCTGTAATTGCATCTTTTTTCCGTGCTTTACGTTTTTCTTCCTGTCGATTTGAAATTTTATTAGATGTGAAAATTTTACATAACGTCGCCTGAGAATTGATTTGGCGTATAGGTGTATGAATTTGTACATACATAGCCAAATCAATTCTCAGGCGACGATAAGTGCTTTCCGCATTTAACCTTAGAAAGGCAACAGGGGTGACCAGTCACCCCACTACTTTTTAAAAGCACCTTAAAGAGATTTGCCTTAACTGCATTTAATAAAAATAAGAAACAATGTATTTTTATTGAAGTAAATAAGTGATTTTATAATACCTAAATAAGTTTGATTTTTTCTGTTTAACATATTTGCTATTTACATAGATTGCCTTTCTAAGGTTAATGCACAAAGCAAAATTTTTATAATGCCGTGATTTGCTATTATTATCACTAAATTTTGTTTATACATTTATTGAAACCTAGATTCCTTTTTACTTATCATTTTGTATTGTTTTTATGTTTTAAAAAATATTTAATTATAATCCAATCTAACTAACTGAATGTAAAACCTATTAAACTCCTGTGTTTGCTACAGCGACTTCTGTGCTTGTATGGTATAGTCGATCTCCATACGTTTAACACCAACAAATAATTCTGCCACGAATAAATGTACACACACATTTTGTTTTCGTATGTACATATATGTGTGAGTAAATTGATCAAAACATAAACAAACAAACTCCGCTCGTATTTTATTTTCTCCCTCTCTTCTCTTTGTTGTTTACAGTAGCACAGTCATGCCGCGCAGTAGTGCGAGCGAGAGGGGAACTGGACGTTACAGTTATCTTACATCTTAAGTTACAGTTATTCTTACATTTTACACATTTGAAAATGTTTACACATCAAAAATTAATGAGGTTTTAGTGTTCAGCGACCTCGATTTAGTTTAGAAAACATACTTTGGTTCATGTTATATACTAAGTTTGAAATTTTTTATTCCAGTAAAAATGTTCATAAATTTACAAATTTTTACTTTATATATTTTTATTCTTTTTTTAAACGATATTCCAGTCAATGTAAGAATTCCACTGAAATAAAATAAAATTATTTATGTTACAAAAATTAGTCTCCATAACTCAGCTTTAAATGCACGCCTCATTTTTATTTTGCAATATATTCAATTGAATTTCCAACACTTTACTTTATCTTAGTTGGGTGCGACTTAAATCACAATTTTATGAAGTTACGTGAATTGCAATAAAAACATGATCCAATTATCATTAAAGTCTCCAATAGCATTTATACAAATTTATATGCGATCAATCAAATTGGACAGTGTCAGTAACTTGCTGATTATTGTATACAAATGCAAAACAAACAACAACAACAAAATAAACAAAAACAACTTAACGTAATAACAATGTATAAAACCAAATAATTTATTAAAACGATATAAGTAAATTTATTTAAACTACACATAAAAACTATATTGTATTATACCAACAAACTGAAACCAATGACCACATTAGCACATATCCTTAATCCTAATTGACGCTATTTATTTAGCTATAATTGCATGCCCAAACCTTTTCGGTTTACTCTCAATAGAAAAAAAATTACAATTGATCCAAGCTATCTAGAAACAATTGCTTTTGTTGGGCTGTCACTGATATACTGTTTTAGGTCTTTATATTTCTTCAAAAAGTCGATCGATATTTTATTAAGTATCTACAATTTTATTTTTATACAAAACAAAATATTTTGTCCTAATATTATTAACATTTCTCTTTAAGTATTCACATAGTAGATTTTTACAGTTTTGTTTCAGTTGCGCGCACCGGCAACATTGTGAAAGAACAATTTATAATATGCATTCAGAGTCCAACAGTCCAACTTAAAAATTATGGCAAGAAACATGTTTCAGCTATGCTTCAGTGGCAATTTCTTGTAACTAAACGTGCATACATACATATTGCTGGGAATTTTTCGTTTCTGTTGCTGCTTTGTAGCTGTCACAGACATAAAATGTCACAAAATATCACCCGCACAGATAACAAGTTATTTCTTTCATTCGCTAATTCAATTGCTCAACATTATAGCTATGTCCCGAGAAGATCGAATTTTTTCTCTTCCATATATTCATGAAAATTTAGTTTAGTTATGTGCAAGTTATCACTAAACTTTTGTGAAATGATTTTGAATAATTGTTATTTTCCGTCAAAGTAAATACGACAAGCATTTAATATCCAACTAGTATAACTATCACCATATAAAAAGTGAATTAATTAATTAAAAATTAGTTATATTCATGTTTATTTGTTATATATACATTTAAGCATAATAACATAAATATAATGTCATCTCTCTTTAATTAATTATCATTTAAACATTACGATAATGCTTCAACACCATTTGCCACAACTAAAATGTGAAACTTAAGACACAAACCAGTTCAATAAATTAACACTCAACCTGTACTTGGGGTACTCAGTGCATCAAGCCATTTTTAAATCAAAATATCAACATACCACCTTGATCAAAAAGTTTCCGGAATAACCACCGTGTGGCGCTCCATTTTTTCCGATTTGATTTCTGTTTTTTTTTGTTAAGTTTGTACATCTCTTGTTGATATTCCCCGTAAGTCATCGCTTGACATTTGCAAAAGTTACGTAGCCAAGAGTACATCTATCTCTGTGTGTGTTGGCGATTTTTTACAATTTTAGAAATGGATTTAAATTTGCAACAACGAACTTGTATTAAATTTTGCGTAAAAAACGGATTTAATGGTGCGCGAACGTTGGAAATGTTTGGAAAAGTGTTTCGGCAACGATTCTCTAAAGAAAACAGCCATTTACCAGTGGCACGAGCGGTTCAAAAGTGGTCGTGAGTCAATCGAAGATGATGAACGCAGTAGCACACCATCGACATCGAAAACCGACGAAAACATTGATAAAGTAAAAGAAATTTTGGTCAATAACCGCAAATTAACCATCAGAGAGATAGCGGAGGACTTGAACATTGCCTATGGATCCGTCCAAGACATTTTAGTTTATGATTTGGGTTTCCGTCTTGGTCTGGTTAATGATTTGGGATAACGCACCGTCGCACTGTGCCTTCATTATTCGTAACTTTTTGACGAAAAATGCAACAAATACCATCCAACAGCCACCGAATTCACCTGATTTGGCTCTTTGTGACTTCTTTCTGTTCAATCGAGTTTAAAAATCATTACGGGGAACGCGTTTCTGCAGCCGAGAGGAAGTAATGGAAAAATCGCAGGAAGCACTGAAAACCGAATATAAAAAATGTTTCGAGAATTGGATCAAGCGCTGGCATAAGTGTGTTGCAGTCGATGGGGATTACTTTGAAGGGGACAATATAGATTTAGATGAATAAAACTTTTTGATCAAGGTTGTATCTATAGTTCATGATTAGCTGAAAGATTCATTATTAAAAAACTAGAATGTAAAAAAATCACTGTGATATCTATAAGCAATTCGGCGTAACAGCGATCAGAAGTTTGCACTTCAATTCAGTTCTTTAGGGTACCCAAAATTGCGAATTTGTTGTGAAGAACAATAAAAATATACTAGCTCTGCATTTTGATCAAATATTTATCAACATCTCCAGCATAATTTTTAATTTCCTTCGCTTTTTTACTGTATACAGTTAAATCGACTATAAATCTTTGGAACTACATCCAAAAAAAACATTGGGCAATGGCTGCCATGACTCCAGCTGTTCTATTAATATAAAATTAAAAAACAGCGTTTAAATTGATAGATCTACTTCTATAACCGGAAACAGAATTAAGTCGAAATATTGAAAACTAAATTTTTGGCAGAGTCTTGAAAGTAAGTAAGTATTTTGTTTCAACTTGAAAAAAACAAGGATATATATTACAACCATGAAAATTTGAGCACACATTACACACATATTCTACAGGTGTTATAAAAGCAATTTTAGGAGAAAATGTAACGCCTAAACTGCAATGTAGGGGAGTGTCGTCAGAGTATGAGCATGTTTTGACTTTTGCTCATAAATTCTGTTGAATGCCGAATTTTTATTAGTGTTGCATATCGTTAAAAACATTCCACAAATTGCAATGGTTTTTCTGAGCATTAAAATATAATTGGCATTTACAATAAACAAAAATTGTAGTCAGGGTCGGAACACTGCTGAGAGACCTGAAATCAAAATAAAAATCCCTTCACGCTCTGAACTCGAAATGACATTTCACATACAGATGGCGCAAATGTCCAAGGAATTACATGAAGATGTCGCACACAAAAAGAGTTCGCTACAATTGTCATCGAAATTACCGGTACAGAGTTGCAATTTTTGTTCTAGCATTAATTCAAAAAAAAAAATTGGTTGTGTATTAACAAACACAAGGCCGAAGAGAAACTTCTTGTCAACGAAACGCAAGCAAATAACAAGCAAATGAAATTAAAAAACACAAGCCAATGAAGTAAAAAATTTAGCGATTGAAAAATTTCATTTGCTTGTGTTTCGTTTAGTTCACAAGAAGTTTCACTTCTGCCTTGTGTTCGTTAATACACAACCAATTTTTCACTGCATATGGTTTAAATTTGTTAATTTTTTCTTAAAACTTACATAACCTGCTCTTTTTCTTGCATTTGGGTAAAAAAAAGTATGTGCCAACTCAGGACCACTATTTTGAGAAATAGTAAAAATCGACTTCTTCTCTTTGCGCTGCATTGCGACCACAAAAATCACTCTACTCTGTTCCGAACGACATAGAATTGTAGACAAAGGATCGTGGTACCTGACCAAAGACATTAAAAAGCCATTAAATCCTGTTTACTCCCTGTTTTCGGTAAAAACTCGCATCCGCCAACGCTTTTTCCTACGAGTTTAGTAGTAGTTTAGTAGTTGGTTTGCTTCTTGCGTTCAATAAAGTATTGCATCTCTAAAACTGCTTATCATACATACATAGATGTGAGAAGCAGAATTGATTATAAGAAAAAACTAATTTTTATATTTTTATACTATTTTTTCTACTGATTTTTTCGTATGTTTTTACAAGTTTCCATTAAAAAGAGTGTACTTATTTCTATCAGAATTTCTAAAAAAAAAAAAAGTGGAAATTAATTTTTCAAACGATATGCCCCTTTTCGTAGATCAAGTAAGCTCACAGATGTTTTAACACTAGATTTACGGAACCCGTCGAGCAAAGAAAACAAAATTTATTTTTTTGAAAATCATGATGAATTTTAGTGATTTATTGATATAAATATTTTTTCCAGTTCATTTTTTGTTAGATACCCTAAATTCAAATATCGGTATGTGATATACCTATTTTTCCGAACACCCGTCAACATGACGTGTTTCAGTAAAAATAAATTTGTCATTTTGTCCGTAAATCTAGTGTTAAGTGGCAAATTATGGAAATTTGCAAGAAAGCAAACTTTATATTACAAATTTTCATTTTAAGTCTAAAAACGTTTTGAACTGCTATTATTTGTTAGTAACTTACTACTGTTTTCATTTTCTTTAGTCGGACTGGGTCGTTACCGCCCGCTGTGGGCAGGGTCACTGATACCCTGCTATCTTCGTTCTACAGCCGTTATTGGTCTGGCAGCGGGGTGAAGAGGCGGCTGGAACACGCGTAAGAGCTAGATTTTATAAGCGGGAGTTGTCTCATACCAGTATGAGGTACCGTTTCATATAAACGCGGGAGACGTCTAGGTCTCCTTGGCGTTTATTTTTGACTGCGCCTTTTTGTTTTAACCGGTCTGGTGAGACGGGCGTGGTTTCATTGCAGTCGGGAGCACCGTTTCGTATAAACGCGAGAGACGCCTGGGTCTCCTTCGATCTGGTAAGACGGGCGTGGTCTTATTGCAGACTGAAGCGGCGTAATTCATCGGAATGGCATAGGGCTCTGAGACATTTAGGTCACGCCCTCCCTCTCTGTGGGGTATTTTAGTCGCCGCGGGAATATTCTGGCCCACTTCCCGCAGGGGCAAATAATATGATGTGTTAACATATCTTTGTAGAAGAAGCAAAAAATCAAAAGAATATGAGGAACGAATGTAAAGTGTTGAAGGGCGTGGCGTACAACGAGACATTGCTTTCTTTCGAAAATTGTGCAATTAGGGTCGCATCTTGAAATAGAAATCGATTACGACAGGTATTTCTACGCTACGGCCGAAAACGGCTTCAATTATTTGTTAAAAATGTGAAAAATAAGTGTACTGTTTGTAAAATCCTGTGAATGCGATGCTGCTTCCTTAAATAAAGTTGCAACTTTCCACTAATACTTTATAAATATGTTTTTATATATTCAAGTGCTTGTAAAAATTTCTAGCTTTTTGATTTGCTTATACAAGCTAACTTGTATTGCAAAAAATTCTTGTTCCATTTAATTAACGCTTGAGGGGTTAAGTTGACTACTCTTATGTTTTGCATATGTTTTGTCACCTTAAACAAAACTAACAATTTGCTTTAGAAGCAGAAAAGAATACAAAAAAAAAATTGCAAGAAAAACTACTATAATGAAACTGAAGATAACAAATGCTTCAGGCACGCGTATGTAAATTTAATTACATGTCATCAACTAAATATTTAATACGTATACACTTAACAAAATTTAACTCATACTTTCGATATTCAATAAAATTGTTTAAAACTATTACAAGTATGTAAGTATAACAAAAAAAAAAAAAAATGTTACAATACAAAAAACTTCAAACAGCTGTCATTTTTATATATAGAAATTTCAATCATATATGCATAGCGATAAATCAACTTACAACATACAATAAAATATTCATACAAGCCAATAAAACCATAAATTATTCGGTAGCTAATAGCTTCCTAAATTGAGTTGCCTGCAAATGTTAGACAGCAAAATGGTCAATGGAACAACTGTCAAAATCAAATAAAAACTAAAAACATATTGCAGCAAATCAAATTGTAGGTATACATACATACATTTCTAATAAATTTCCATGTTACTTAAACATTTACTTACTTTATAAATGAATGAAGTTATAATAATATTTAATCTTGCTAAGTAATTAATAGATAAACTTTTAATTGCCAATATCAGAAATCATTGGAATGCTACTGCATTCATTTTTATTACAGTAAAATTAAAATGTAGGAATTGTATAAATGACATATATGTATAGTTGAAACTGCAGTCAAACTTTTTTTAAAAATCGCAAGAATACAGAAACTTTTTTAAATAATTCAAGTTCACATGGTGTGTAGAGTGTTAGCTGAAAAACGATGCGGAAGGAGACTAAATACACAATGCTCGAATTTAAAAAAAAAAAATTTTGTAGCAGATGGGAGACATATCGTTTCTAACTAATTCGGGGTCAAGGAATTCAGTGGTGATAACCGTTTTTTCCCCTATCAGCAGCGTTTCATACAAAATTTTTTTGTGAAATTTTGGTTTGGGGGTATACTAAGAAGTTACATGCTCCTCTTTCTTATTGCGGTGAAAATCGGTATCGAGGGGAAAAAATAATTTTATACATACCTCCCATACAAAAAACCGTCAAAAATCCCCCAAAAGTGGAAAATTTGTATGGGAGGTATCCTTATTTTACATCGAAATAGCTTAAATTTTTGGACACATCATTGTTAAAAAGATAGTTTCTGAAAGTTTCAGAACAATCGGCTAAAAAATAAGCATCCACTTCTCATCATCAGCGATCAAACGTTACTAACCGAAAATTACACTATCCGACAAAAATAAATTTTCCCAAAAATAACAAGGTTCTGCAATTGGATTCTGATAGAACTCTGGAGAAAAAATTATACGGGTCTCTGCGTTTTAAAAGTCTACTTCAAATTTTTTTTTGTACGCGGGCCTAAAGTTTACTCATTTCTAACAGATTAAGTAAAATAAACCATAAGACAACTTGTTAGTTTTGCATCAAAGCATGTTTGTATGCTCGAAAATTTGTAGTAAAATTTCCCGTAGAATATTTTCCTCCAACATATTAACCCTTTGGCGCCCACCAGTACGGGTCATTTTTGCCCTTATCGAAAAAAGTTACTTTTTTGACCCATTACAAGAGTTGATAAAGGGTTAATATGTTCAAGAAATATGTTGCCCATGAAATTTTACTATAGGTCACTGAACAACAAAAATCTTTAAACTTAGTTTTAGAAAACATAAACCCAAATTCCAAAATTTTTTCAAATTTTCAGCTTTTATGAGAACTGGATGCTTATTTTTTAGCCGATTGTTCTGAAACCTTCAGAAACTAATTTCTTAATCAAAAAAATTATGTGATCAAAAATTTAATTTATTTTGATGTAAAATAAGGGTACCTACCATACAAATTTTCCACTTTTTGGGGATTTTTGATGGTTTTCTGTATGGGAGATATGTCCAAAATTATTTTTTTTTTTGTAAATAAATATCAGATTCAGTTTTTTCATGCCAAAAAACCCATCGATACCAATTTTCACAGCAATAAGAAGAGGAACATGTATATTCGTAGAATACCCCCAAGCCAAAACTTCAAAAAACAATTTTGTATGAAACGCTGCTGATAGAGGAAAAATCGGCCACCACCACTGATTTCCTTGACCCCGAATTAGTTAGAAATAATATGTGTCCCGTTCACTACATACATGACTAGCACAGTGATATTATACGTTGGATGTATGCACTTAGTATATGAAGAGCATCATTCAGACCATTCATTAGCAAGGGTGAAAAGATGGAGCGCTAGACATGAGGAATATCTTGGACCAATTTTCTCTAATTAAAAGTTTTATCACTTAAAGTGAGCGCTGCCATATATCCGGAATTTACCCGGACCATTCAGAATTTACAACCTTCGATCTGCAACTTGGAATTACATTTTGTTCGAAATTGTGTGTGGAAAATAAACAGCGATGAAGGCTGCCAGAAACCATTTTTGGGGGTTCCTTAAAAAAAAAGAAAAAAATTATTTTATTTATTCTAATCAAAATAATAGTGTAGTTTAATATGGATAACCAAAAAAAAAATATGGGGAACCAAAATGTTTTATTTATCCGTATCGAAATAAAAATTCAATATGGTTAATACAAAATATACAGAACCCTGTCCCCCTGACTACGGCCCTCTACGACTTTAACCCTTACAGGAAAAAGTGTACTTTCTGTAGTAAAAAAAATATCGGGATGTTGATTTTCGTGTTTAGGAGCAATTTTTACCTGTTCAGATTTAGCCGTACGTTTAGCTGTACGAAAAAACGGAAAAGGGAACTTTAAAACACCCCGACTTACACAAAATATGTCCCTATCGACAGAGAAGGTTCTATCTACATATTTTTTTTTTTTTTTACAGTTTTTGTGTTTATTATTTAGTATTTTTAATAATTTTTTAAAATTGATGATACAAAAAAAAAAAAAAGAAGAGAAAACAAAAAATAAAGTGAGGTTGTCCCATAAAAGTCACAATAGTTTCGACGGCTAAGTAAGGAACAGAATGTGAAGTTGAAGCTTGAAGTAATAATCTGTCAAAAGTAAAATATATAAATTTTCATTGTAATCAAACACAATGTGAAGTTGTCGCTGCCGCTGAAGCTGAAGCGCAAAATCAGAACTTTAGAGCTTTGTCGCGCTTCAAGCTTAACAACTGGTTGTCAAAATAAAAAAGGGTAAGAACACACTGAATTACTTATTTATAGAACTTGTAAAAAAAAATTAATTGGTTTACAATTTAAAGCGCTTTGATTGAAAAAATGTGGAGAAAAATATGATTGTGTGCATTTCTAATTACAATAAACATGAGCTTCAGAGGTGCACATTCTATTCACATTTTTCTTTGTCGCGCTTCATTATTTTCTACTCTACATTCTGTGCTTCAGCTGCGTACTTCACGCTTCACATTCTGTTTCAGGCTTTATGCTTCGATTCGATAGAGGAAAAAACAACAAAGAAGTCGATGCCAAAATTGTTTGGTTAGCATTTAAATCAAAGTCTGGAAAAATGTTCAAATTCGCGTACACATATTACATAAAAAATAATCATAAACAGCATACTTTCGGGTTGAAATCTCTACACTTCACAAGGTGGACGATAGACACTTCATTTAAAGTATTTATAGTTTCACAGCCAACTAACAGATGGCATAGCTATTATGTATGGTTTGTGTCGAAGATGTTTAATATGATGTTTTGGAGAGCAGACATTTATCAATAAAATCGAGTATGCCATAAGTTGCGATTGTACAAACAAAATATTTTTTTTCGCTTTAAAAATGTCGAATTTTCTACCAGAAAAAGAAGTTTTGCGGGAAATCGATCACGGTATTGGTAATGACTACTAAGGAAGTCCTATCGATATGTAGGTTTATTTGACAATCCTTCATATGCGCCGTTAAGGAAGACTTTCGTATGAATACCTCCAAATTTTCCGTCTCAACCCCTTTCCTGTAAAAGACGGTTGTGGTCTATGGATTGTGTAGAACCCTTTGCCAATGTGATAGTCAAATGAGAAAGTGACCGAAGTAGACTCGACTGTGATGTATTGGTTACTATATAAAAACTTTTCGCAATTATCTAATACTTTATTTCGAACCATTTTGTTTAATTTCGTACTATTTCAGAAAAACAGCCACAGAGATTTTAATCAGTTCATATTCTCAAGAAGTCTTCTCCTCTGCCCCAATAGAGCATTCTCATAAAAACCATGGCGAAATAACAATAGGTGATAGCAGCGTTAGCTCTGTCTGCTTCTTCTCTAATTTTTTTATATGAAGATAATCTTAACTGTCAAAATCTTTGTTTTTTTCCATGCTTTTTTTTTCCTTGTGTTTTTGACAATTACGATTTTTAGCAACAACAAAGTAGCGTGTTGTTATTGTTAAGTTGTACTTGTTGTAGTGCATCCGTCTTGATAAAAACATTAGAATGCTGTTTTGGGGTAGAGGGAAAATGAGATAGCCGACGATCAAGCGAAAAAAGTCCAAAGTTTGAAAGCGGGGGAAACTCAGATTCGGAGAAAATGAAATTTTTTTTTTTAATTTTCGCCATTTTTTTGTATCACTCTGTATTGGTCAAAAAGCTTTTTTAACTTTCATACATATACTTACCACACAAAAGCTTTGACCAGATGTAGATAGGAAAATGATGTACATATATACAAGTAACCGCTGAATTTCCAATGTATATTTGCACATTATTAATTGCAATTTCGAGGAATTAAGTAATATTTAGAACACTAGTTAGTAACACTGTGCTCAAAATTGTTTGATGAATTTTTCCCGACACATTTTTTGATGTGTAAACATTTTAGCTCACGGTATGGGCAAAATTTCAAATGTGTAAAATGTAACAATAACTGTATCGTAAGATGTAAGATAACTGTAACGTCCAGTTCCTCTCTCGCTCACACTACTGCGCGGCATGACTGTGCTACTCTAAACAACACAGAGAAGAAGAGAGGGAGAAATTAAAATACGAGCGGAGTTTGTTTGTTTATGTTTCGATCAATTTACTCTCACATATATGTGCATACGAAAACAAAATGTGTGTGTACATTTATTCGTGGCAGAATTATTTGTTGGTGTTAAACGTGTGGAGATCGACTATACCATACAAACAGAGAAGTCGCCGTAGCAAACACAGGCGTTTGATAGGTTTTGCATTCGGTTAGTTAGATTGCATTAAAATTAAATATTTTTTAAAATACAAAAACAATACAAAATGATAAGTAATAAGGAATCTAGGTTTCAATAAATGTATAAACAAAACGTAGTGATAATGATAGCAAATCACGGCATTATAAAAGACAACACTTTTTTTTATCTATGTAAATAGCAAATATGTTAAACAGAAAAAATCAGACTTATTTATTATAAAATCACTTATTTACTTCAATAAAAATACATTCTTTTTTATTTTTATTAAATGCAGTTAAGACAACTCTCTTTGCGGTGCTTTTAAAAAGACTGGTCACCCCGGTTGCCTTTCTAATGTTAAATGCGGAAAGCACTTATCGTCGCCTGAGGATTGATTTGGCGTATGTGTGTACAAATTCATATACCTATACGCAAAATCAATTCTCAGGCGAAGTTATGTAAAATTTTCACATCTAATAAAGTTTCAAATCGACAGGAAGAAAAACTTAAAGCGCGAAAAAAAGAATGCGATTGCAGCTGCGTATATGCGAGCATATAGATCCCGATGCATTGAGTAAAAGAAAAATAATGCAACTACAACATATCAGCCCTATTCACGATTTGGTGCAATTGCAAAATATTTATGCTATCACAACAACAAATATATGTGATATGGAATAAAAATTTGCATTTGCAATGATGTAAGACCATTTGCAATTTATGGTGAATTGGGTTATTATATATATAAAAGATAATGATATCTAATAAGTTTTTAAGTTTATAAAATAATTGTTTTAATTTGAATTACCTAAGCATATAAATTATACATTAAATCCCTATATATGGCTATACATATGTGAGCTTATGTATATGACATTCAGTTAGCTTAACTGTTTACACATCAAATATCTTGCGTGCCTTGCACACATCCATTGTTTTTTTCACAGTTGGGTAAAATCCAGCCACAGCATCTTCAAACTATATAGAAATGATATGTAAAGTTGAAGACGTAAATAAAAAATTGCAATTGGTTAAATAGTGTGGTTAATATTTTAAAATCTGTTCATACATATCGACATTCTATTGAACAATAACCAGACTTTGAACTTTGCAAATAATATCTAATGAGGTTTTATGAAAGTTGGGTCTGATCTAGGGTTGCCAGAAGCAAATTGGACATTGAACTTCACGTAGACATTACAAAAAAATTTGGAGAATTTTTAGGCTGAAAAATATTGAAAAATATTTGTTCAATAACTCGGGATGACTTCCTTTTTAATATTTTTTTTTTGCGATTACCATTAAAAAAAAAGTAAGAAAATAAAATAGCATGGAATAATAAAATGCCCATTCAAAGAGACATATATCTTTTGAATCGGACCGAAAACAAAGATCAAATATTGTTAAATTAAATTATTTTAATTTTAAAGATTTTACTAAAAATACAAAACATTAAAAAAAAATGACATAAGCAAGAAATTTCAAAGGTTCGGCAATCAGCTAGGGATGTGCAACTAGAAAGAAAAATCGATTTTCGACTTTTGAATTGATCAGAAATTCAAAGTCGATTTTTTATTTTTAATTGCCTACAGCTCTTTCTGTTTAGTGATAACAGAAAGTCTGTTAGACGCTTCGAGATAACAGGTAACATGGTGTTTATGTGTCTAAAGCCCCTCAGTTCCACCCATTTACGAATCAAGCCGACCAACTTATTAATGGTGGTCTTGATGGCTGTAGACGACAAAGAGAGTACATGTTCTGGGCCCAGGAAACCAGTTTCCGAACCCTTTCTGTCCAGAAGGTCAGCAGATTCATTTCCTGAAATTCCTGAGTGTCCAGGAACCTAAGTTCATGAAAATCGATTTATCGACTTTTTTCGAATTATTGTTGCATGGAATAAAAAAAAAAAACGAAACAAGAGAATTTTGATATGAACTTTTTATGTATGTGTATTTATTTACAATATATGAGCCGTTGCGTGCGAGTCAAAATCAAATTCCTTGAAATACATTAGTTTTGTAGAAGTGCTGTTCAAAGTAGGGTTCTTGAAAAATTTATTTTCCAGATTTATAGGCAACTTTATAGAACACATGTTCAACCTATTGCTTTTATTGAATAGAATATAAAATAAGTAATTTAAAGTAAATGGTATGTTTTAAATGGCATACAGTTTATATGTATGACCTTAGTTCAACCAATAGTTTATTATTCGTCTTCTAATGGTTGCATTCAGAAGACACACCGGAGGCTCAACATGTGGAGATTAAATTGGCTTCTGCTACGTATATACATTTTGTGTCTTCTGAATGGCATGATGGATCATTTGACAAATTTTTGAGAAATAGCTTTTTTATTTTTTGAGAAACAAAAAAAGTGAAAAAATTTCAATTTTATCAAATACAAAAATAATATAAGATATCTATTATTAAATACACTCGCCAATTGTATATTGAATTGAAACTGTATCTTCGGCACACAACATGTATATTTTCTTATATATATATTTTTTAACTATAAGCCAGAAACCTGCGCCGTGCGGCTTACAGTCAACTTCGCGCCGCCGCTTTGTTTTTACTTGCTACCGGCCGTGATTTATCAGCTAAGCTGTACTCACTGTATAAATGAATGACAAACTTCATAATATGAATTGAATAGCATTAAGCATATAAATTTGCTTATAATAGGATTGTTTAAAATATTATATTCGAGTATTTTTATATCAGCCGCCGAAACAAAAGAAAATATCGGCTACCAGCCACCGCCTAAAAATTGCCAAACCGCCGATAAATAAAAATAGACGGCGCAGATCTTTTGAGACAACATGTTGGCCCGAAAGAGCAGAAATATAATATGATGGAAAAAATGGCGTCGAAATGCCAACAGCTCCACGGAGCGGAAATTCACAACAACCCATTCAGAAGACACACACGCCACAGTTGCGCAACAGCTGTACCTTCTGAATGCACCCAATGTGAATTTTGTGCGAGTGAATGGGATAGGTCATGGTAGAAGTATTTAGAGGTAGATGCATTTTTCAAAACATTAAACCTTTTAAGTTTTTAACAAGTAAGAGGAACATTTTAGAGGTGCATTTTTTTTAAATGGGTACAAAAAAGAGAATTAATAGTAGATTGTTAATACTATTTTTATTACTTAGTACTAAATTGTAAATTTTATTTACAATAAAAAATATAAATAATGCTATTTAATTTGTTTTCTTTATTAGCAAATACCTTGGATATGTTAAGAGTTAATAAATAATATAAAAAGCAATAACTAATTCTCCCTATGTACATGCAATACTATGCAAACTATTTTCCTATAAATTTTCACTTAAAAATTGAACCATGAAAATACAACGCTGTTGTAAAGAGAAGAATAGTATCAAAACAAGTGATTTCCATATTGTCAAAGTTCGTCTTAGTTGTCAAAATGCATATACCGTCTTAATTCTTCTGCCATGGGATAGCCGTGGATGTGTGAAGTAGAATAATACACAGTAGGCTAAAGAGGGACACTATTTTAGAACTATTTTAAAATAAAATTTTAAAAATTAGTAGAACATAAAGCTGTACATGCATGTACTACAAATCCACAGTTGGAAAAATTTTGTAAAATTTAAAATAAATGTGAGAATTGAATTGGTAGTTTTAAAAAAATTGTATACTAAAAGCCGAAACTTAAATTCGATCATAAAAAGTTGAAATTTTGTTCTAAAATTCGACTAAAAATCGATTCCGATTAAAGTCAAAATCGATTTGCACATCCCTACAATCAGCAAACGTGAAGAATACTTAAGGCTGTGGTTATGTTCAGATTTTCTTCGGCGAACACCGTGAAATTGTTGTTGCACCGAACACAAAGTGAGAATCCTTACTCACTCTCTCAACGAACACGATATGCTGCGTGGTAGAAGTATTTAGAGGTAGATGCCATTTTTCAAAAGTAGTCATTTTGAATTTTTGACAAGTATGAGGAACATTTTAGAGATGCATTTTTTGAAATAGGTACAAAAGAGAGAGTTAGTAGAAATTATGTATAATTAATTCTGAATATTTTGATGCAAAACTTTGCCATTTTTTAATTCCTATTATTTATGATATTTTATTTAATCAAAAGTAATCTAATGAAAATTGTTCCCATACAAAAGAGGTTCACGACAGCTTATCAATAAAATCGAAATATCTTGGGAATCTTCTTAAAATAAATTAAAAATAATTCACAGGAGGCGTAGCACCAAATTTTTCCGTGAGTCACCTTAAAAAAAAAACAATACTATTATTTCCAAAAATACTTTTTACCAGAACGGACCACTTGAACCTATTTGTTAGCTTTTTTATTTTTAAGGAGTGCTTAACACTTTACAGCCTTCATTTTAGAAAAGTGGCGCGGTTTAAGACCTCGGTATGATGTGATGGCAGTAAATATATACTTCCATAACCGGGTAAAACTTTGGTTGGGTTTCTTTAAGGTGGAGGTTCAGCGAAGGTCTAGGAAATTTTTGTATTTCAGTGAATTTAAAAAAAAATTATTTATCTCATTTGTTTCTGGTTAATACTAAGGTGATAGTGTCTTGTAGCTAAAAGTCTAATGGATAAATTTTGTGAACAAATTATATCAAAAAAATTACTTCTGGTCAGTGCTTAGCAGATTATTTCAATAAAACTATTACTATTATGACACAACAGCCCATGGAGGGCCAAGGCCGAGCTTTTCGCATCCATTCATGTTGTGTGACTTATATTTACACACAAATGGAAGGGACCTACAGTTTTATGCCGAATCCGTACGACGAAATGAAAAACTTTTCATAGGCATTTTTTACTCTTGGAGGTTTTGCCATTGCCAGTCGTGTACAAAAATAACACACTAACCACTAAGCTATGGCGTAATAATAAAAATATTACCCAAGTATGATCACTAGCGGATATTCGAGCGGGAATGGGTTTAGGAATAAAACTCCCTCCTTTCCGATGAAAATTTTGAAAGGAGGAAAAAAATTAATCGTCCCCCAAAGAAGAAATGTCTAGATCCGCTAGTTGGTCGGGTTAAAAATTCAACGATAGTTTTTGTTAATTATATTTGAAAAATTTCTCCGTTATTCGTATACTTACCTAATGTTCAAACATCATATTCAATTACTCAATTTTATCCAGTTCCTTAATCCAATTATTTCTATATGAGCTATATAACTAAGTAGAGTTCGACCGAACGTCAATTTTTTGGCCGAAGCCGAACCGAACTTCGGCTAAAATTTTAATGTTCGGCCGAAGCCGAAGGCCGAACCGAACATTTGAACAGAAACTGAATTATAGAAAGTACAAAAATAATCCATAATTTTTACTTTTTAAATGATAAATTTGGCCTAATTTGAAATACAAATGTTTTGTATATTATTTAAATTATATTTTTTTATTTTTATAATAGTATTACTTTTAAAATTCAGAGCGTTGACTTAGAAAAAACCACTTATTTTTATATTTCATTGAACACAAAATACAAACACTAAAAAAAATATTATTATTAATCAAAGTTAAATAACTGTATATTATAGTGTAAAAATAACAATTTCTCGGCATTTGTACCAAGCAATTGACAAACCCTATCTTTATAAACCTGGCTTGCAGCACTAAAGAGTTGCTAATTAGCAACACTCGATCTAGGAGCGATAAGATTTTGGGTTGCAATTATTTTTAACCATGATTTCTGGCTGCAGTGCCAACATTTTTGTGTTCGGCTAAATTTTGGCCGAAGCCGAACAAGCTTAGCAATCCTTGGCTTATAAAAAACAATATTCGCTGTATTCTCGCATACAAATCTCAACTTTTTCTTTGAAAAATTTTGGATTTTGTTGAAAAACTTTCTCAATGAGCTTTCGAATTTGAGTATTCAGTCTTAGCAAAAACTTTTGTGGAAATAAAAATAATTTATTTAGGCTTCATCTGTCACTAAAACGAAAAACGATGATATGCTATTTTTTTTTATCTAACAAAAGTAAGAAATAAAAAGCTATGCTACAATTTTTTCGTGCGCACTCCTTATAATTATTCTATCTAATTAAAATTTCAGTGAGAAAAAGGCCAAACAGCATAACTTCGAATTTAAAGTTAATGAAAATTAATTAATATTATTGTTATTATATTATTACTTCAGTTCAATTCATGAGAAACACGTAGTTACTATTTATTTTTATTTAAAAAAAAAAAAAACAAAAAACAATAATGCTGTATTTAAGAGGAATAAATATTCAGTTCTTTCCGAAACATTGCTAAATCTCATCAGCTTCATATAGAAAATAGCGGATGCTTTAAGCGAGATTATTTTAAAGTGCAACGAGTACTCAGACGAAAGCGAAAAAGCTCGCGTTGTGCGCAATTAATAATCAACAAAAACATTTTATTTCATTATCAAAACAAAAATAAAAACAAATCGCCAAAATAAAACGCCCCCTCTATTCTACATAAGTAACGATACAGTATTTGAACCAACGATGCTACCGCGTCGCCGCACCCTTAAGACACAATTTATACCCTTGGCCAATTTTACGCTCCATTGAACACAATTTGAAATTTGAAGCACAATCGATTTTGTCAACAGTTTGAATTAACGCCGGAGTTAAATTTTAATTAATATGTATATTATATTTAGCTACAGGCAAGTGAAATCAATCGATCACATCATTCTAACCAAATGAGATTTAGCGGATGAGTCTATAATTTCTTGTGAAAAATCATGATGCATGTTTTGGTTGTTTTTGTTTAATATTACGGACGGTTGTTGTTTCAGTATCGTGTCGGTGTGAAAATAAACTTTTAAAAAAAAAAATAGTTTGATTGCAGAAAAAATAGTGTAGCATAAAAATTAGCAAATGAAAGAAAATTAATTATGAAAATATTGAAAAGTGTTAAAGTGTGCTATTTCAAAAACTGTTAACCCTCAAACGAAAATATAAAGAAAGGAAAATAAATTTGAATGATTTTGAAATCGTAATTTGAAAAATGCATATTACTGCAAATAAAAACGCAGGTTTGAAGGGTATAGAAAATCCTGCCTATGAGCCAGAATATGGATATGGATGTGTGAGTGCATCAACTGTTGAGAAACCGCCCGATTGGTGAGTGTGTATATACAAATGTTATTTTTATTATAAACCAACCTATAAGAAAATATGAATCCAGTAAAAAGAAAACTCAACTCATATCGTGCCAACGTTCGATTAATCGAACAGCAACTTTAAAAATTCTTTTAAAATACATTTATAAATTTTTTCCAAGAATAATCACTGTATAAATTTTGTGTGAACTGAAATATTCAGTACGATTAATAGTGTAGTGTGCGACAAAAGTCAACAAGTTAAAGCTGCAGGCAGTGTTCAGGTTAATTACAGTCGCTCCTAGCTTGATAAACTACGATGATTGCATGGTTCCTTTGTTTTCTGATGTTTTTGCTTCGTTTGTCACGATACCATAAATCGATAGCAATATAGTATATTAAGATATGATAACTTCTTATGTTGGGCGCAAAACAATCGAATTTTACGGCAACCCTGCAAAAATGATGCTGACGTGGGACGTACTGCTGAAAAGCTCCACAGTCCAAAATTTAAAATTGTTTTGAGAAATACATTACAATAAGGAAGAAACTTTCCGATGAATCCACAGTAAAGAAATTACTGAAAGCCCTATTTTCATTTCGATTGATGAAACGGCCGACAAAGCTGGATGTCATGTAACCAAGGTTAATGTTGGCCCATTGGTTAAAAACGGAAGTTGGTGTATTTTGGATGTAGAAATTAAGAAAAGGTAAATGCATCAGCAACTTTTCTTAACGGCTACCTTGGTCAATGGTCATACGTTGACACCTCGTAAATACTTTTCCACCATTTTCGGAACAGATGACCAAAACACAATAAATGTATATAAAAGATTGTAAATAAGAAAACTTGGAAAAGTTTTACCTAAAAATTTCTGAATTCGGAAAATTGCAAAAAACCAAAAATCTAATCTATGTATGCCTCAATTACTTGATATGCATAACACTGGCAATTAAATAATTAATGACAAATTTAATTTATTTAACACCAGGTACAATAATTCGCCTGGTTTTGTTTATAACCGTGGACAATAATTTTGAAATTAGTTAATACACTCTGGCTTTTTATTTTTGCCTTCCTCCTCATTATCTAAAATTATAATTAATATCAAACACTGTACAATTATTATTTCTCCATAGTGAAGGCTAAAATAATAGCTTAACTTTCTGCCTAAATGTAGGCAACGAAGACTATGTCGAGACAAAGCCTAAGCCGCTTTTCACAGTGAAGTCTAAAATAACAAGGCGCACGAAAACTTCAAGGTTATTTTTTTTTTGTTTTAATTTTAAATCGCTGTTTGACGGTTATTTTAAAAATTCAGTACTCGAACGAAAAAAAGCTTTAATGGAGTGTAGAACCTTCGAGTCTCGTAATTATAAGCAAAGTTTAACTCCAAATTTTCTGACGTTTGTACCAGCACAGTTGTCAAATAATAATCACCGCACAGTACCTTTTTTACTCATGCAACTCTGGCAGGAACATATTCCACTAGATGGTAAATATGTCCCACAAACGGATGCGAGTGGAGGATAGAAAAGTTGACAGCACTAGCAGCGCACTGGCAGTTTTGACGTCTTTGAGAACGGATTGTTTTTATTAGCTGGAAAGATACAAGCACAAGACATAAGTTTCTTTTCTTGAAAAGTTAAAAATAGTAATACAGAAAAAGAACAAGAAAATAACACTTGAAAATTTATTTAACGAAATTAAAATCAGAAACATCGAATTTGTGTGCTCAAAAAAGCTACAAAGGGAATTGAAAAAAGAAGAAATTCTTAACAAAATACGAAAAAAACGCAAATTGAGTAAAAAAAGAAAAAATCTATATTTAGGGAGGAAAATATTGATTTTCCACAAAAAAGAAGAAAACATACAAAGTATAAAGCAAGAAAACAAAGTAGTTTATTGTTTTGGTTGTAAAAAATTTGCGCTAACAAATAATTTTTAATTGTGATTTTGCAACTGTGAAGTGTATGAAGAAAAGTGAATTCAGAAAATTGCAAGAAACCAAAAATCTAATCTAAGCAGTAAAGGAGTAGCAGCAAAAAAAAAAAAAATCAAAAACTTATTCAGGTGAGTTTCTTCGTCAATGGGACGACGACACAAGACTCTCTCTAGTTAGAGTGCCTTGTGGCTGTGAGATGGTGGTGGTGGTCGTGGTAATGGGTTCGAAAGAAAACTGCTGCTGCAAAGCAAAAAAATAAAACTAAAAAACAACAAAAAGTAACCACCTGCGTTGTTGTTGTTGCAGTTGCAGCTGTTCTATTTTGTCTCCTTGACTCTTTGTTTCATTTATTTTCTTCTTTGTATTATTATTTTTGCATTTAGCGTTTTCAGCTTTTGTGGCCTCATTACGAACATCACCTTCTTTCACTTAACCACTCCACTACAATTCACAATTCAACTTACTTCAACTCCATTCTCACTCTCCTCATAGTTACTTAACCAACTGCTCATATTACCATTTTATACATAATTTTTTTTCCATCCCACTTCATGATTTGAAAATTTTTTATTTTTGGTTTTAGTTCCGATAAATTATGTAGTGCGGTGCAACTCATTGAAATAGTTTATTTCTTTTTTCTGTTTTAACTTCTCTTCAAAATTAACGACCTAAGTATTTATAAAGTTAAAAGTAAAAAACTTGTGTATTTAATTTGCATATTCAATTTTTGGTTATGTTATTGTACTAGTTTGCAACACTTGTATAGTTGTAGTCTCTTATTTAATTTGTTGTTGTAGTTGTGCTCTCATCCATTATTTGTTTTTTTTTTTTCTGTTTTTGATGTTATCTCATAACTAATTTTTTTTTGTTTTTCGCCATGAATGCGTAACGATGATGTTAATCCAGAGGTTACAGAAGTAAGAGGAAAGGGGTAGGCATTTTCATAGTGGCTGAGATATTTATTGGGACGGGGTAACACCCCTTTGGATCTGCTGATGTTCGTATGCACTCAGCCATGGATTGCGTTGGCGTACTGCAATTGTCAATTGCCCACATCCGTGTGAATAGTTGCGTTTCCACTTATTTTTATTGAAAGCATTGTTCTAAATTTAGAATTAGTCAGACTTAGTTAGTCCATCAGTTAGTCAATCATTTTATATATGTGCAAAATCGGCTAGTTGAGTGCTGGCCTTTGCTCCCATTTTCTTTTGCAAACGATGATTTCGTTTTCGCTGCTATGTGACGTAATTCTTTGTTGTGGTTGTTGTTGTTGCAGTGATGGCATGATGGTTGACCATCAACTCTCTCTCTCTGTGCATCTTTATGTTGCGCTCCAATTCGAGTGGCTTTATTCTAAGCGGATATTTAGTACCTAATATATAAATATTTTAATTTCGTTTCAATATTATTCTGTTTGGTTTGGTCTTTTTTTATTTAACGTAATACCATAGTATCGGGGCCATTCAAGTATATGGTATATACAAATTACTAAAACAAAAATTATGTGTCTGCAAGCACTCACAGTAGAAGTGAAACTATGTTGTTTATTAGAAAATTGTTAGAAAATATTTATAAAACATTCTGTTGAAGTTTTTGCAGTCCTCTTCTCTATATTTTGTTGTTCTTTTCTACACTTATCGGCGCAAACACGACTTAGTACACGTATACAACACATGAAAGGAAATTTCAGTCATATGCAATAAAGCCGAGACTTCTATATCGACTGTCTTACTAAAACGCATGCGATAAAACTGCGTGATTGTATGTAGCCGAATAACAACTGCATAACTTCGTTTCTTACTAGTTTTGTTAGAGTGCAACAAAAACCCAATTTTTCACGTGACCGTTGTTGAAGCTTTTGCACTCGTTCTCTTTCTATTTTCTAAAGCTTTTATACTGTTGATACTCTCTATATCGGCATTCGGGGAACTATAAAATACAACGATTATAAAAACGTTTTAAGAGACATTATACTTACGCAAGCTAGCTTGGAAATGCCGCCTGATTGGACGTTCCCACAGGATCATAACCCAAATCGCACGTCTAAATTGGTAAAAAGCTTGCCTTCTTGCAAAAAAATATACAACTTCTCTTTTGTCACGTACAGTCCCCCGATTTAAGCCCAATTAAGTGCCATTGAATGCTCGTGAAGCAAAAGATTGGTACGAATACTTTTAAGAAACTGGAGGATGTGTATGAAGATGTTCAAAAGCAAAGGAAGCGAGCTCAAATCGATCAGGCGAAACATTTAATAGAGCCAATGCCACCTAGACATTCAACAGTGATCGCTAACAATGGATATGCAATAAAGTTTTGAAAACTTTTTCGATTTTTCTTCAATTTTCACATTAACTTTTTCTAGTTGCAAATGTTTTGACCTCTTCAATTCAGACTTTAATGTAATATTACTTCTTTCTTTTTTATTTGCAACAGAATATTGTACTTTTAATTTTTTATAATAAATGGCAATAAATACACTTTGTTTTGAATAAAAAAGATTCTTGATAAAAATTATTTTAGTGAACTTAAGAAGTCATTTAAAGTGCAAGTGATTTTGGTTGTAAATGATATGACCGGCACTGTATATGGAATCAAGCTCTCTCTCTCTAAAGCACATGAGATAAATCTGCAAGAAGTAAATTCTCTGCATGATTGTATGCTGCCGATCCCCATATGAGTTCGTTCGCTAAACACTAACAATAGCATAACTTCGTTTCTTATTAGTTTCGTATGAGTCCAACAACAACGCGACTTACGTTGCAAAATTTTCGATTTATCCTCGGTGAAGAAGTTTCACTTCAAAAAGTATCACCTACTAACCAAATCCGGAGCGTGAAAAGTCCTAAACGAAAGAATTCTCATTGAAATCGTTTTAGACGTGCTCTGAAAAAGAATGCCTATCTTATTTACAAGCCATAACATCTAACAAATTTATAGTATTTTTTATTATTTTTGCAATAATTATTAAAATTATCTTGACACTAAATAATAGAATAAAAAGTAATAAATTAAGTAATAGAGTAAAGTAGTAAAAGCGTCAGCACCGTTTTGATGCCATATCACCAGTTGATTGCTGATGTAATTGTTTTTGGGCTTGTCGTAAGATTCATATCCATCCAGATGCATATTTCAGTTCAGTTACCCGAGGTTGCTGAAGTGTGATTTGCCCAAAGTTTTAGCTTTTGTTCTTCCTAAAACCTGGCATTCGCAGAGGAAATGCCTAAGGGCAGTAATGACTTCCGTCAGTCTTGAGATATCCTTTCGGTTTTTGTTAATAAGTTGTTGTCATAATGCTCTTCTGATCCTGCAGGTTGTTAGCCTGTTGGCTCTACTTAAAACACATTAAATTTCATCGCAAGCTAGGAGGGCTCCAGGTTACAATATCCTTTTGAAATACACTTAAAAAACTTATTAGATATAATTCACAAATCCCACAGGAAAGACCCAATTTACACGAAAAGCCTAAATAAATAATTTCCATGAGAATGACTACAGCCTACTAAAATAGAAAAAATGGCTTTGATCACGCCATTAAAGAGATTGTTTTATTTTGTTTATTTGCAACTCTAGAATTCACACAATGATCATAGAAAAATTTTAATTGCAATGGGTTAGGAAATTATTTTATATACCGTCGGCTTAACGGTACAGATTTAGTAAAATCTAGTTTTCACTTAAGTTTAATAGGTTAAATAGTCTTTATTAAAACAAACTAATTTATTAGTTTTAAAATTTAATTTTCTCTAATTTTTAATTATGTTACATTATGAGTTTTAGCTCTGAACCGGTATATTTGCCAGGATCAACATTTTAACTCAGTCAAATAAAACTCTCGAGCAAAACTATTTCATTTGAATTAAACGGATCACGATCATATATTACCTAGTTGGTTTAAAAAGTGACCCTACTTGCCTATAGGGATAGGAATTAGCACAGAGTGTGCCATGAAGATACTACAAAACATTGTCTGGATTCTGAAGGATTATATATTTGCACGCTTAGAAATAAATTTTTCAGAAATTGTTGGCATATGTACTTATTATCCGCCTCTATCAGAATATAAAAAAATTATGAAGTTCCGCCACATTATTGCTATGAAGTTTCATTATTTGTGTGTTTCCTTTTATTACCTTTTCCGAATAGTTATGTGTATTATTTGTAACCTGTCGCCGTGGTGACCTTTGAATGCAAAACACCATGATATTTTTTTTTTTTTTCATTCTGTTTAACGTATTGTTGCTTTGCGACCCACTTTAAATTATTACAAAAATAATAAAGTTGTATGTAGAGGTGGAGGTGGGTGGGTGGGTGGAAAAATGTACGTTAGAAATAAAAATGAATAAATTTTTTTGTTTGTTTTATAATTGCTTGACCAACTGGGAATTTTTAGTCATGAAATTGTTGTAATAGCTATACGAGTGCATAGTAAAAAGGATTTCTGTGTTATGCACATAGTAGTTACGCTTCAAACTAAAAATAAAATGCAATTATTGCAAATGGATAACTAAAAATTTTATAACTGAATTGAAATTCCACTCAAACTTTTTATACAAATAAATCTTATAAATTATTTGTGAACGCATATTTAAATTTTATATCATTTTCCCTTCCTTCTACTTGATGAAATTTCACTGCAAATTTGTCCAAAATTATACCACTTTTCAAATCTACTACGCAAAGTAGTTAAAAGATAATGGCTCCTGCTGCTGCATGCAACACATTCATTCAGCCCAACAATAAAATCAACAAAAAACAATTGAAAATTTTTGTTAAGTATGCACCAGATTAAATTCATGAAAATGGTTTTCAATGAGTTTCCGTTGAACGCTGTTAAGAGGATATATTTACTTACAAAATGAGTTTCTGAAACCGAAACTCACTAAATATGAATGACTGCTCTCTGCAAGTGCAAGATAAGAACTTTCAAACAATGCAATAAATTCTCTCTTACTCTCTGCCTGCGTTTGTGTGTGTGCGTGCGTAAAAGCCTTAATGCTGACAGTATACTTTACAGTTGAAAAGTTTCAATGAAAATAATTTCAATTTAATTTTTCATAACTTTTGACCAGAGCTGTATATTTGAAATTATATAGCTCCAACTTTTGCATCGATCTTTTAAATTGAATATTAAATGTACAATACATATATTAGGTATTCGATTTCCCAACAGTTCTAGATTAACTTGATATCAGAAAAATTGCTCTACTTTATGCTCTACCTTATGCGACACAGAAATCGATTGAAATCAACCATACATCCATTTTCATTACACAATTTACGCAACGAACAAAAAATATTTGGAACACATACAAATGTCACTCACACTAATGTGCAAAATTTTGATATACTCGTTTATAATATTTATTTACAAAGATATGTAAATAGTTACAGCATGTGCTTGCACCCAATTTAAATAATTACAGAAAAATAAACCGAAGCTATATTCTGTATTTATTTAAATTATTTATTTACTCAACAATAAAAATTTAAGAATTTAGTTTAACTTGTAGTAATAGCTGTAAATAAAAATAGTTGTTTAAAAACAACTGTCGTATTCTACAGCACAGAACAGAACAATTCTGTGGGTGAAAAATGCAAAAACAAGCACAACTTACGATATGCTGTAAAATAAAACAACATATTTTTTGAAGTTAGATATAATTTCGTATATGGTCTATATGTCCATGAAGCCATTAAAATAGTAAAATATGTTTTTTGTATTAAAGTCCTTTTTAAATAAGTGCTTTTATGGAACATAGAGGTCCATGTGCAACATAGTGCTCTTCAAAACTTAATAATCGTCATTGCGGTCTATTGAACGATATCAATTGCAGCGTCTGATGCAGAGTGTCTTGGTGCTTTGCCCTTGTAAATAATTTGTATCTAAAGTTTTAGTTTAATCCCATAGAATAATATATCTCACAAATGATATTCATATTTAGTGGTGCAGAACTCACGTTTATATAAAAATAAATCTACTACCTTTTTGCCGAACTTTATATAAGTAGGGGAGTGTACCCGGGTATGAGACAGCACCAGGTATGAGATAGTCGGTTTTTTACATCGTGCAATATCAATATTGCCGATCTGACTATTGTCAAACTTTTCTTATGACATGAGCCAGTTTGTGTGAACCGAAGTGAATAGGTGTATTGCTTGTATCAGCTGCAAACATCGTATGTGAAAATCGATTACAAAAATTTTTTTGATTTTTTCCAAAGTGATATATTTTCGAGTGAATGAATTGAAAAAGGTGAGTGTAATGCATTAGCATTTAGAGTTTTTCGTATATTTTGCTATCCAATTTTGGAAACAATTCTTTTTTGTTATTCTCAAAATTTCATCATTTTCCGGGTATGAGACACCACTTAACTAGTGTTTTGATCCAATTTTTTTTGTATTTTTATCCATGCCAACCCCAAAAAATAAAATTGTCCATGAAATGAATCACATGCAATCAGCCTGTTCATTTAAAGTGTGCAAACATTGCGATAGCGATTTGGATGGAGAAGACGATGACTAAGAGAGAGATGATGATTTAGTGGATTTTTGTAGGTGTCTCATACCCGGGTACAAATTTTTGTTTGGCAAAAATACACATCCTCAGAAATTGGTCATAATATTATGCGTGTCAATGGAATCACTATAGTTTTTTCGGATGAAAATTGCGTATTTTCATTACCTTTCCGACAGTATATAAAACATCCGATTTGGTTTAACCAGTGAAAATTTATGGCTCAAAAACAAAACCCGTCTCATACCCGGGAACACTCCCTTACATACATATATATTTATAACATATATGAATGTAAGGGAGTATAATTTTGTATATATTTAATTACGGATCCACCCTGTCGACTTTTTATTTGTTGTCAATATAAAAATATCGTATTTAGTATATTATCTATATTAAGGTACTGGACGAACGCTTCAAAAAGACTATTTAAAGTTCTAATTTAAATCTGGTAACTACATTTGAGACAAAGTATTGGCAGCCTTAAATATGGGACTTTACTGAAATAGTTCCAAACGGATAAACTTTTTATTTTTGGGCAAACTAATGCAAAATATTCAGTATTTCAGTATGTACGGCCACTCTACTTATGTCTCTTTCTATGTATTATTAGAGCTTATGTCCTCCAATCACGATATTTATAACAAACTGCTGCATTCTCTGTATAAGTACCATATTTAAAAAAGTGTAGCGTACTTACCCAGTAAAACTCTCAGCAATTTTTCATATACATAGAATAGGGTAACCAGATTTTTAATAGCCGATTCTAGGACACTATATTTTTCGGTCGATAAAAATATTCTGTATCCGTAATTATTTTTTTCTTATAAACGTACATGTTTGGTTTAGGAAGAGATGGGCTGTTGATGTTTGTAGTAAATTTTGTAAATTTACAAAAGGAAAATACATTAAACGTTTCTGCAGCAATTTTTCTCTCCCTCTGACTTTGAACTGCAAACGTAAAATTGTTTTGAATACTTTTCAGGCATTTTTTTTAACAATAATTTCTTTATCACCCTCTCCGAAGATAATGACAATTTTCTCCATATGCACTGACCCTGTGGAGAACAACCGCAAATAAAGCTCTATTGCAAATTGATTGCAAAATTGTTTATCAACTTTTTTTCTTGATTTTTCAGTGAGTTTTTTACTTGTTTAGAAAATAATATAACATAATTTTTATTTTTATTATATTAAAATAATAAATATAAACTGCAAGTAAAATCGGGGGCATTTAGGTGACGCTATTCAATTGAAGACCTTAGTCTAGAAGCCATCCAACCAAACCAGCGTTAGTTTCGATTCAAATAATCTCAATTTGATCTTTACACTTAAACTTGTAATCTCATGTTGTATGTGCCACATTTGTAACCATAAACGCAGCTGAAGAGCTTCAGTTTTATAACGAATCAGATTTTAGTTCAGCCTCAAAAATTGTACTGGATATAAGTATTCTGCGTTCTTGGGTCTGACAGAACACAATTTTCGACTAAAAATTCATTAATTCGCTCAATTTCTTTTAGTAACTATTTTCTATGGTTTCTTAAAACTAAAAAAGTTTAGGTTAATAGTATTTTATTTAATGCTACCCATATTCTAAAAGTAACATTACATTTCTTATACATAATTGCTGAACAGTAATAAATCAATAAATAGTAGAGAAAAAATAAAAAAACAAAAAAAAAAAAAAAATATTTTCATAGAATAAAGCTAAAATGTCAACAAATTGCTCTAGTTTTGCGCGTAACTATACATATATTTACAGTGTTGGGGCAAACAAAACAACACCCACAGTTCGTGACATTTTTTGTTTCCGTTTTTCGTGTGTACAAAATTTCCCTTTGGTGTACTCGTATTTCTGCACAATTTGCCAACAAGGTCGTTCGTTCTACGACAACAAATTTAACTAATGGCTTCAATCGAAGAAACAGAAGTTGAAAGCAAAAAAAAAAAAAAAACACAACAGCCAGCATACCTTAAATAGTTATTATAAGAATTATGCAAGATTGAGTAATTACGTTTAAAAGTTTTCTTTAACCCTTAAAACATGGTTAGAGCTTTTACAACTTTCTTTCAAGGTATCTTTAAATAATTTTCGAATAGATGTATTTAGCCGTGCTACTTATATAGGTTTTCTAGTTTATTTCAGATTTACCAGTATGAAAAACAAATATTGTTATATAACCTAGTTTGTTTACGTATAGACAACTAAAAAACCACCGTAAACAACTTATAAAATGTATATAACTTTAATATCTGCATATATTATTGAAAATATATATATATGTAGGCGCATATGTATAAGTTTACTAAAGCTACTCCCCCACAAAAAAAAAAAAAAATGTCACTACGCCTTCTTAAAATTAACCTTGGTTTAATTTAATTATAATAATTTGTCTGGAAAAAATCCTCAAAACACCGTCTTCGGTATGGAAATAATTGTTATTAGAATATTTGATGTCAAATAAAAGATCACAAATTATAGAAATTCATAACAATCATGAAATAAATTGTTAAAAATCTGCTCATTGACTCGAGATAATGAACTTTTGGTCTATTTTTACGATAGCTTATCACTAGAGCGGGAATATTCATACAATAAATCAAGGTTAGTTTTTAAGAGAGAGGTGGCAACAACATTGATGTACATTATTGATTTCTGTAATTTGTATTTTATGCATGATGCCCACATTGTCAGAGTAGTCTACGTAGTCTAAACATTTTCTACGTTGTTTACAGATTGTTTACACCAAGATGTAAACAACTCGAAAATACACGAATTTTCCCAACTCTGGTAACCACATATTTAGTAAAAGTAATGGGTACCGATGACTATAATTTTCTGCAACTAACCTTAAAATGCCGCAAGCATTTGCTACCTAAATATTTACATATTTTCCATCCTATCTTTTTTCACACGAATTTCGTTATTTTATTTAGGAGCAGCAGCAGCTACAGCTTTTTTAAAATAAAGTTTCACTTTCTTTCAATAAGAAATTGCCGGCTTCAGTATTGATTTTTTTTTGCGCACATGCACGATACATATGGCATATATTCCATAAAACCAAATTAAAGAAATCACAGTAAATGGCCGACAAAGTGAAGTTGTGATTTACTTCATGCATTGTTACGTAAAATTTTTGTAACTTGTGCTGGATAGAATTGTGCAGTACAGGAAGTCTGCACGTTTACTTGCGTATTAAGCGCTGTTAATTAAATTACATCAACCTCTTTTGGAGTGGGTTGAAAGAAGTAACGATGTCATATGTATGCATGAGAGACTACAGTAGCATTGTTATAAAATATGTATCTAGATGTTATATTTTTGTTTTCACTTTCACGTTGCTGTGATAACTGAATGAAAATCGAAAAATCGTGTATGCATGCATGCACATAATTTATGCTATCCGTACACAAATATGTGCAAGCATCTGTATAACTTTACTGCACTCTTGAGTGCCACACCCATTTACAAAACAAGTACACTATGTATATTCGTGTTGTTGCTTACAACAACAATTATTCTTTTGAATAAATCAGAATACACAAATTCATATTTCAAATCATTTTTAATCAAAAAAATGTTTTGCATCGTTTATTCCTGAAATAACTTTCGTTGTTACTGTTGTTTTTGATATATTACTTGCTATCCGCCCGCCACTCCTCCTCCCCTCACTTCCCCAACAGATTTTTATATATATTTGCCTTTGTCTGTGACTTTTGCGCAAATTTCCGGCGCTCATGCGGCGCAGTATATTTGCGTGTTCTATATAATATAATTCATTCACGCCCCCTCATTGTGCATACTATGTGTATTGCCTACACTTATAAATTGTTGTATTTATCTTACGACTACTGGTGATTATCTTCAATTAAGTAAGTTTTGTGTAATGATTTAAGAAATGTTTTCCACTGCATTTCACTCAATAGTTAACAAAAACTGCCTGCGATTTATCATACATATTTTATATAATAAACAAGCAATTATATGCGGCTTTGCCCGCATTTATTTTTACCTTTATATCGTGTAATTTTTTTAACCTTGAAACGACACTTCCAGTTTTTTTTTTATCAAGATTCTAATATTTTACTGGTTGATATGTGGGATTTTTGAAAGTCCCATATAATTAGGCTAAACAACTTACAGGTTAAATTTAATCTTGAAAGATACACTGAGGAGCAAAAATGTTACAATGATCAGCAATAGAAACTTTGTTGCAATAAGTTTCTTGCAGGTATTTTTTTTTGTTTTGCAAATAAATGTTTGCAAATTGTTACATATGAGAATGTCACCGTGTTATTTAAAAAAAAATAAAAAAAAAAAAACAAAAAATGTGATGTAATTCCGTTATTACAATTTTGCACCCAATATAAAAATTTCACTTTTCACCTTAATTTAGAATTCGGTACTTAAACCATTTGCATTTTTCACGGAATTCAGAGGTATATATTTCATATGACGATAGCCGAAATAGCGTACCACTCCTCCTCCTCCTATAACTCATTCATGCTTTTTGGCAGATTAGCACAATTTGCTAGTAGCATTTTCAAGTGACAACAAATTTAACTCCAAATATTATATAGGCCACTCCATTGTCTTAAAACTGCGCGAATTTGGGCAATTACGTTCTAGTTTCGGCGTATATTTCGGATTATTATCCGTTCGTCATGGGCATTTCCACATCGATTTTCACCATAGAACCGTCTCTATACGAAGTAATGCATCCCAATATCATCAAACATACATTTCCATATTTGATTGTTTGGCTTGACTTAATTAGTTTGAAGTGTGATCAGAAACGTTTTTTTTATGTTCTTTAAGGTCTTTCACAATTTCGTGGATAAAAAACCTGGCGTTCAAGAATTCCACTATTTTTTCTTTAAATTACAAGAAAAAAAATTTCAAAAAATTTAAGTATATTTCAAGACATGTTTATTTCACATAATACCGTAAGTACAAAACTGTAACTATAGAGTTATTAAATATTTTGAACTTTTTTTTTTATAGATTTCAGTCATGAAATTTAATATTTTTTTTTACCAAAAAACAATATGGAAAAATTTGTTTGCCAAAAAATAATTCCCTGCCTGGAACTTCCAGTGATAACCAAAATCTGAGTTGCACTATGACACAGAGTCTTGTTGAAAAGTCCAGCGATGAGTACCGGAATTAGTTTTAAATTTTTGTGTAGTTTTAGGACAAGGAACCCATTTTTGGCCTCTATTTTGATCTAACAAATATTCCAAAGGGGGCTCCGGAGCAAAGGTTAGAAAAAGCAAGGAGCAAAGTTGAATTTTTTCTTTTACTGGGCCGCCATCTATAGACAGACAGTTTTGGTTGAAATTTTGTGCACCAGGCAACCAAATTTTTTGGCCAGGGAACCCAATTTCGGCCTCTATTTGATCTAAAAATAATATATTCCAAAGTGGGTTTTGAAATGAAAGTTAGTAAACATTGAAATGAAATAATATATAAATCAAATTAAAGTTTATTTTTTCATATTATCATAGTGAAGAATCTTAAAAATCTCTTGAGTTGAAACGAGGTTACAGAAATTTCGCTCTAGTGGCAGATTTTGGTATTTTTGTATAGTGAGAAATATGAAAAATTAAAAGACTTAATAACTTGAACTACAATAGTTTGATATTTCGTTTGTAAAACTCTAGCGGTAAATTTCGGAACTTTTATTTAATGTAGCTGTAAAGCTTAAAAAAAATACTCGCATTTGCTGAAATTGAATGCTGAGATTAACGAAACAAAAGAACAAACAAAGAACTTTCCGCGTTATAATTATGAATTATAATATAAATTAACACACTCACTAAATTGTGTTGTGTATACAAATATTTTTGCGTATTAAAGTATTTGTATATTCTATGCATTAGACACTCATACACTTCATTCCAAATTAACAACACACGAAAATGAGTCGCAATAAAATCTCTAGCGCTCATACTGTAGACTTTTCTTCCATACTTCCAACATCACCATCCTCACATCTTCATCATCATGATCAAGCGTCGTTGCGTGCTTCAATCGATTCTGTGGATTTTTGTTGTTGATAAATTAAAATATTGTATAATATCGTACATACATTCAAAAGTCCAAATTATGGCCCATAAATGCTGTATAGAAGAGTTTTATTTTATTTATAGCTAAGTTAATGTGCATAAAAATTTCTTCATAAATCCTGATAAAAAAAAACAGAAACTTTTTTTGTCATCATAGATGACGTATGCATCCACTGATTTTTTTTTAATTTGAAATCATTGTTTTTTCTGTTATGTAGCAGATATTTTGAAGCATTTTTTTTATTTTGTATAAATTCACTCAAACTTATCGTGCCCTCTTTTTACTGATAAGATAACAAATTTTTTTTTACATTATAAAATATTTTGATTTTCTTTAATTTCTTAAACTATATATATTAAACTATCATTGCTCAATTAGATTAAACTTATGAGTTTATTTCGTCTTTAATTTTTTTGTTTTTGTTATTATTATTGCTATAACAAAGAAATACAATGTGTTTTCTGAATTTATACTTCATGTGTAAATAAAAAAATTAAAAAAGCTGTAATTCTAAAAAGTAAAAAAAGCCAGATTAAAATAGATAACCCAAAATAAAATTTTGTATATTCGGCAACCGGTTTAAACTGCGTCACCATAAGCTATACTCACAAGAAATATAATTGTGTGAAATTGGAATTTCAAATGTGATAAATGACAACATTATTTCGAATGTATTTTATTTATTTTTTTTTCTATTGACTCATATGCGATTTTGTAGAAATTTCTTATATACATATGCATGTAGTTATTTATACATTCTTAAAATATAAAACAGCAGAAAAATTATCGAAACATATTGGATTTAAATGGAGTTGAACAAAGGTTCATACTTTCAAGTACTTAACTAACGAAAAGAAACTGTAACAAACTTCCAATTAATTCAGGCATTTGGGTCTGGCAGTAATAAAAATTTACAAGTTAAATACAGTACTTTTCGATTAAAACAACATTTAAGATATCAGCAAAAATGCTTCTCGTTTTCTTTAATAACACAAATTGTTTGAAGTTGTCTGGTACGATTTTTACAATTTCAGGCTGATCAATGAAAAATGCGCCATTCATTTGTAACAATATTGTACCACATTTGTACCGTATCGTATCAGTTTGGTTCGGTCTTTCTATGGGAACTAGGCTTTGTTTCGCTGTAACCGAAAGTTCGTGGTAAGCGGTTGCGTTATAAAAGATAAAGATAAATTATGTCTTAATTTTTTAGTACATATACTCCATGAATTAAACCTCCAAATTTTATCCTTAGTTTATTTAGTTTATTTAACTTTAAAATGTACGGAAGCAATTGTTTGTTTATTTTTGAGATTTTAGTATTTAGTTAACGTTAATAGATTCATTTAAAAATTATGCAGGTTTACCGCTCTTTTTGTTTTCCCCCATTTATATACGATCAGTTCTAATTGAACTGTGCTTTAGTTCTGCGTTTTTCATATTCTTCTGAATTAATTTCGACCATTTTCTGCGAGGTATGTCTATTTTAAATGCCGTTGTATCGATCTGCATACACAGCTGGTGGCGTTATGTGCTCTGATTGCCTTCGCATATACCCTGAATATATGCACTCCAGGATTTTTAGCAATTTGTTCTTCTGTTCGTTATCTGTTGGAAGATGGATCTTAATAATTTCTACATCGATTACACTGTGCGTCTGTTTTCAACTTTGAAAATCTTAATTTAACAAAATCAAGCAACCCTAAATAATTTTGATGTGCTGAGTAAAATGACATCCTGTAGTTTTTCTCTATCACTTCTAGTTTTCCAGAAAACAGGCTATCCATTCAAAACCGAATTTGAGCTAGAAGACTTTGAATTTCACTTCTGTTGTCTAAAAACAAAATACTGAGGAAACTAAAAAAAATACTTATTCTGAACTGAACACCTCCTACATTGCCGTCTTACTCCTCCTATTGCGGTCAAATCTCAAATTTTCAGAATTTAATTCAGACTACAAAATTCATTCATATAAAGTTAGAAACCAATTTTATGCAACTTTAATAGCTATGAAAAGAAAAATAAACTAGTGAATACAAAAGCAAAGAAAAGCGATTTTCAAAATCAATGGTGCATTTTCACACTTAAGGATATGGATTAAGACGCAATAATTAAAAAAACAAAACAAAATTTCTCCAAATTCTCTGTTTTCAATTGGTTTATTTATATGTTTCTCCGACGAATTACCAACATAAATATGCCGATAAACCACATAATATCTGGACAACTAGACGTGATAAAGTAAAACGACTGATCCCATTTTATTAGCGTATCAGCGTATCAAAATTATGGCGGTAGCTTTATTTTATTCAATCAAGATTTTGGGTGGCGCACAGTGTCATCGATATGATAAATTTGTGATATGAGTACAGAGAAAATTGAATTTGTTCAGCTTTGATGACCTCAATTATTTTCTTATCTGTGTAATATTTTAATTGGAATTTTCTAGTATCAATGTTCTACATTATTTTAGTCCACAATAACTTTCTTTATTCACAATTCATAACTTAAACGATATTTTGAATCAATAGTAGATAGTAGGTAGATGATAAGGTTATGTTAGGTAACATAAAATGCGCACAGTACAGTACAGTATGATCACGAAAACCTGTCGCTTCATAAAGTAATAAGTTCGAAAGACATTCACACTGTAGTTGTGTGCTGATGAATGAAAGATATCATCATGTCTTCATTCTAGCAGCTCCTGCATATGTCACTATGGCTGTGGAATAAATAAGTAGGAAAGCATGAAGAAAGTTATGTGTTTCAATTTGTTGACACAGCGTAGTGTTTAGTGAGCTGGACGGCCCGGGTTGGATATTTGACATGGCCATAAATTAAAAATAGGAAATAAAAATTTGTTTCAAGGCAACACATCTTGGTTGACAATTGCAAGCCCTCAAGATTAAAAATTGTGTAAGTAAAGCTTTTTACTTAATTGTTTGGTTTCAGCATAAAGCTGTAGATCCTTTACATTCGTCGACAAATATATATCAATCTAAGCACTGTGCCATAAAAGAAGTAGAAAAAGAAGTTCCGAATTTATATGATATATATGATCATTTTAGTTTGAATTACAAATTCTGGAAATAGTACTCCGAATATCAAAATCCGTTTTGCTTCTCCTGTAAATTAAAAAAAAACGTGTTAGAGTTTTAGCAAATTAAGGAAGCACATAGACTAGTGATATTAACCGAAAATCAATAATTTTCCAATCACTATTTGTTAAAACCTATAAGATAACAGAGTGATTTCAATAAACATCCAACATAGCATGACTAATAGTGTGTATCGTATTTCGCCTTTTTTTTTTTTTTTTTTTTTTTTTTTTTGGAAATCCAAAATTTCAAGTCAATAAAAAGTTGTCTCTATAGACCAACATATACCACAGAGAAACAACTTTTTACGGATTTGAAATTTTGAATTTCACGGCCATTCTAAAAAAAATCAAAACCAGAAAGTTCGTACTGTAAAAAAAGAGAAATGCAAGACACGAATTTAAAGAGTACCAATTCAAGTTTACGAAAACACCTATGACAAATAAATCTATCCGTTTTCATAATTTTTACGAACAACCAAAATAACTATTTAAGTAACGTTCCGTAGAAGTGTATTTTCCAGTGTGTTGGCAAGCCTAGTTCGTGAAAATAGTAACAGATGATTGTAAAGTGAGGTTATGTTTTAGTTACCGAAAAATATGAAATTTTGTTATAGATGGCATGCCCGATTTTTCCCAGCCACATTATTTTGTGTACAAAGCCATTGTGGTTGTGCAAGTTTTTCCGATTTTCATAATCATCGTAAGGGTTAAAAACAAGGTAACAGAGAGGAAAAAAAATTACACTGCATTATAACCTGGGCAAGTTTACAATTTCGAATTTGTGTTATCTTGATAAAGATTTGGGTTTTTCGTACATCGAGTGTAACACTTTTGCTGCTTCACATTGTAAGGGAGCGATTGATGGTGTTGGCGCGGTCGTAAAGAACATACATTAAAGATGCAGTTGGACGTGTACCAAACTGGTATAATTTATAAGAATTTACTTTGCTTTAAATAAATATCCATTAATTTTATTTACTTATGTAATTACTTGGAAACATTTACAATTTTCAAATATTAAACTTTTGTTGAGCCAATTCTCCATATCAGGGCCGTAGCCAGGATTTTTTTTGGGGGCTGTGGCCGGGTTCATTCTAAGAAAATATTCATAAATAATTTTTATGAAACTGATGTTTTAATGCTGCATTAAATGGACCCTATCAGACTAGAGACAAAAGTAGATAAATGTCTTAAAACTTTAGGACAAATTTTACGAGTTTTCTTAATCTTAACCTTAAAAAAAATTTCCGAAAATGACAAAAAATTCATAAAATAATCAATTTAAATTTTTTCCAATAAATATTATTCAATATGGATTCCAATGCATTTTATTATCGGGAAGTCCATAATTTCGATAACACATTGACATGCTATTACTGATAATATATCCAGCCTCAAAAAAATTACCAAAAATTCCAAAAATAGTCAGAAGCTCATTTTTTTCAAATGATCATCATTGAAAATTTGGGCCATTATCAATGATAAGGAACCCGGATGATGTTGGCTTATATTCCTTAAATTCGTGCAGTCGCAGCATTGAAGGAGATCTTTCTGAACAATAATGGGTTAAAGAATTAATTGCACTTTAAGATTGTCTCCTAAAACTTTGGAGCTGATCCAATAACAATGTCTTGTATGGATTTTGCGAATAAGATGGTTCCTAGTTTTTGCGAATGAATTTTTCATCCTCAACACGAATCTGAGGTCAAAAACTTCCCATCACGTGACGTTTTAGAAAAAAAAAATGGGGTTCAAACAAGTCTAATTTTACAAGGGTCCGAAAATGTTTTCTATTTTTTTATTAATTTTTTAACTTGTCAAATTGTTTCAGGACGAAACTTTAACACAAAAACGTTTACAGACCTAGAAAAACTATAAATGCAGGATTCCTCAGTATCACCTTCTCTTTTTGAATCCAAAGTCGAACCTCATGTCAAAGAAAACATGTCGGATTTGGTCGCATAGTGTAACTAAGATTTCAAATTTATTTTTTTATATTTGACTTTTTAGAAAGAAACCGATGAAAGTAACAAATATTTAAAAATCGTTAAACAGATTTTATTTTGACTTTTTTTTTCCATCCACTGACAATTAATATCAAAAAATTAGAATAAAGTTTCCACACTTCGGGGGAGGGGGGGGGGGGGGCGGGGGGTACTATTGGCTGTCCTCTCCGTTACTTTTTCCACATTTTTTCTCTCATGGAATTATTTTTGAACAAAACCATTACTATATTTCATGAGTTTCAAAGGCCCATGAATCATCAAAAAAATTTAACTCTACAGCTTGCTGGCCTTCGCCGAATTTGGGACCCTCGGACCCTCGAAAGCCCTCTAGTATCAAAGGAAATTATAATTTCCTTGTATAAGATCAATATCATAAGAGTTACTGTTGCTGTACAATGGCCGTTGACAAAAAAAAAATAATTTTTTTTTTTGTTACACCCTAATGACCATGTCATCATTGATAAGAAATTCTAAGGGAAAATAAGCAAAATTACTTATTTAGTAAAATCTCTTTATTTATTTTTTAATTTTTTTTTTGTTTTATTGCAAAATATGAAAAATCTAAAAATGCCAATTCAATTTAATCAAATTTCTAAATCGATGATGAAATGTGATCAAATCGAATTCATGTGGTCACAATTTCAATGTAGGTAACTCGAGTCTGTCTGCTGTGTTAATGTTCTAAAAATTATTTTGTTTATACAATTTTTTTTTTCAATATAAAAACAGATATTGTAAATACACTTAAGAGTTAGCACATTTTATACATACATCACTTGTTTAACAATTATTTATGTAACACTGTAAAAACTGCATTTGAAGATATTTTTTTAAATGCAATTGGGAACTAAATAAAAACTAATTAAGCTAAAATCTAATGAGCTTTTTGTAACCTGCACTAACTAAATGCGTAATAACTTCGTTTTCAACAAACTAAATGTATGTAAATTCATAATTACACGCAGCTACTAATAATAATTAAAATGCATCTGCCTTCTCTCTTTTCTCATATTCATTACGGTTATGTTAGATTTCATATTATGAATTTTCATTTCAATAATTTTCTTTAATTTTATAAATTTATTTATTTAATTTATTTATTTTTTCTTTTTTACTTTTTGGTTTATACCTACCGAAAAATCAATACTTGTTATAATAAAAATCAAAAAAAAAAAAAAATAAAATGAAAACTGAAACATGTTTGCGCTGACGCTCTGCTCTCCATGCACTGAATGAAAATGAATGAAAATTATATGTCAAAAATATAAATAAAAAACTAAATCAAATACACGTACTATTTGCACCGCCTGTCTCTTGTTCTGCCTACCTGCCTGCTCGCCTGCCCACGCCCGCCCTCCTGCCTGCCGATACTACTGAAAATACTTACACTGCATTTTTTTACATATCGACACACACACACACCCACCTACCCACACACATTTATTCCATACACGTGCACACATATACATACATATATACAATTGCACCAATTCAATTGAAATATTGTCGCATGCATTTACCATGAAATAGAACGCAGGAAGCTCGAAACAGCTAAAAAAAAAACCGGCAGGATAAGTATTCACATAGAAAGAATCACCTCCAAGAGGGCGCACAAAAAACAAGAGCGCGAAAGGGAAAGAGAGCGCACGACAGAATTAAATTCATTAAAACGATCAAGAGCGTCTCGTGAGAAAGCGTGCAATTTGAGGACATCATGCCACAGTCTGAGGGCGGTTACATATCACTGGATAGTGCAAACACCAATGGCAACGATAGCGGTGGTGCCATTTATCAATCAACCACAGAACCGACCGGTCCACCATCGGTTTTTGAGTCGATGAAACGCGCAATCGGTCAAGTGGTGGGTTCAAATGGTGGTGCTGCACAAGATACCGATGATTTGTTGCTCACAAATGGTCGTCAGGCAAATATTGTTGGAACGAGGTAAGCACAAATTCGTATACGAACTTAATCATTTTTTTTTTCGAGATATGATATTTTTTCTCTATTACAATGTTTGCTTGCAGCCTTTTGGCAAAAATAAAAAATTATGGATTTCTTTAATGTTTTTTATTTTTGCATTTCTATTTTACACTTTGTGCATAATTGGTTGTGAATTTAATTGGTTTTGCTTGTAAATTTTACTATCAATTTGTATATAACTATACAAAGCAATAATTATACATACGTGAACGAAATTTCAAATGCATATGTATAACAATTACATAAATAACAACTACATATGTATATATACATAAGTACTACATATGTGAATATATATTTGCAAATAATGTAATTTTATTTTGTTTGTTGATGATTCATTTTTGTATTCTTTATCAATTTTTTGTATTTGACATGCAAACATATGCAACATTTCCGCACACTCTCTTCTTCCACCCTCTCCCGCACACTCCTCCGCTGATTTCATCAATAAAAAAAATGTTCAATTTAATCACTAAACTTTTACCGGTAAATGTCAGATTATATCATCTGCAAGCAATTGCTCTCACTGTGCTTGCATGACTGCCTGCCCGCATGCTTGCCTGCCTCCAGAAGATGTGGGCTATAAAAAGTTCAAGGTGCTGCTCCTAGCAGCACATAAACACACACTTACACTAAAGCACATGAATATGTAACTACATTCATGCATATATTAAACGAATTGCAGTCATTTATTGTAATATTATTGACTTGCACTGTTCCTCTGCCCTGTGATGTACATAGTACTATGCTGCGCTTTTCCTTTCCTTCTCGATGTCATTTGTTTTATCAATAATTCTTTTTTGTTGGTTTCACTTTAAAGTAAGTAGAGAGTGAGAAGAGACGCGGCATGATGAGTGAGTCCAAACACAATATTGATATAATTATGCTAGTTATACCCAATAGACTCATTTATACTGTCAGTTATACTTCAGTCAGTCAGTCAGTGAATTCTACTCGTGCTGTTTTGCTTTTCTACTGGTAATTGCCACATTTGGCATTCAGTTGAAATCTGGCACAGTTGGTCAAATTTATATATTTTGTTTCTTTCTGCTGCTCCGTCGAAAGACAATTTAGCCTCCTGCATACCATCAGTCGACCTGCCTCGACATATTTTCTCTCTGTGTAAGTAATGAAATTTTCGCTTTCATGTTCGCACGCTGCGCGCTGCTTGAGTTTTAGTATGTTGTATGCAGCTTTTGTTTTTTATTTTTTTGGCTTTCATATATTTTCTCATTCAAATTCAAGTGGGCAATTCATATTTGATTCCTATGAAAAAGGGTAATAGCGTATAGCATGAGTGGTGTAAGGATAAAAGGGGGAGTCTGAGGAAAATATATTGTAGTTGGGGTCGTTTAGCATTTGAATGACACACTTTTGCCTTTGCAAGTGTTTAATATGTGAAAATCAATAGTAACACTATGTGGCAACATAAAGTTTTGACTTTGAATTGTGTGAGAGTTTTAATTTTTTCTTCAATTGCTTGCTTTGTATGTAGAAAACTTTTGGTATAGAAACTAGTGGTGTCTATTTCGAAAGCTGAATTTTTGCATTACAAGAGACCACAAAATAAATTTAAATTTTCCTTTCTTTAGAAACGTTTGAGTCTAATTTATGATGTGATAAATAATGATGCTATAATTCCAGATAATTAACTTAAAATTTCACATTTTATTTTATTTTTTTGGTAAAAATATTTTTCTGCGACCAAAGTAAACATTTATTTGCGTAATATTTTCCACGTAATGGTTAAACCACCATTTTCTAAATAAATATTTTAAAATATTCATCAGCCAGAATTGGCCTTTTCCAAGTTTGACCCAAAATTTCTTTGATCAGCAAATATTCTAACATAAGCGTAGAGTTCGTTAATATTTGACCAGAATTTCTTGATATATTTCACTCTAATTTTACTTTATGTGATAGAAAACTTTTAAAAACATCTGGAACCAGAGTTCGAATTTATTTGACAAATCCTATTTAGTTTTAATTAATAATAATTTTTTTGTAAATTTAAATATAGCTAGCGGGCCAGCTCCTCTTCACAGAGCCATCCAGAACTGGCCCTGGTAAAGTTTGGGAAACAAGAAAATATAAAAAAAGAAAAAATTTTCTAAAATACAAAAAAGAAGAAAAATGTTGATGCTCCGTTTAAATTACGTTTGGTTAGAAGATGCTGACTTGTCTAAAAATACAAACACAAAATTTCATTGCTTTATTTAATGTCGTTTCAAATATATATAAAATTTCATTGTCTTCTTTGCTGTGATTGATATGCCATCCTTTGGCCTTCGTTTGTATGGAATGTACCTCGCCCATTTGTCTAAAATCAACCAAACCCCGTAAAATGGTTTATACTAATATCTCGCTCGCAGATACAAAATTTCTATTCTTTACTATTGTTACCTAGATATGAAGTTTCGAGCATTTTGTTTGCATGGAAGGTGCCACGACCACTTGACTAAAACATATCGGATAGCCTGTCCGATTATCTAATCGACCGAAAGCGATCGGAGCAATGGTGTACATTTGCATTCCGAACAAACAAGCACATAATTTGATTTTTATATATTCGATTTTTTCGATACACTTTTTACATTTGTTTGTGCTTAAAAGGAAATTCATAAAGGAATTAAAGAAGGGGTTCTTCCATAACACTAGTTAACGAACGGCAGACCCCCAATTCGGAGCATTTTGCGTTAACTAATATCATTTTCCTAAGGCGGAGTTTACATCAGAGTCCTTTTGAAAGTATATTACTTTGAACGAAAAACTGCGAGTTTTTCGTCAGGAGTTTACTGTCAAAAAATTGTCTGAGCAACTTATAGCAATTTTCTTGCTGATGTAAACTGCGCCTCCAAAAAAACTCTGTTCGTATTGAGGTCGAGAACTTACCCACTATTCGAATAATATCAACGACATTACTCATAGAGATTAGTGTAGAGTTACAGAACATAGTATACAAGAGTTGTAAAAGCTCAGAAAACCTTAAGATTTAGTGCATTGAATTTTTTAAAGCAGTTTCCAACGATTGTGATAAACGACAACAGCGGTCTTTGAAAAAATATCACAAGAAATGTTGCAGCCAACATTATAATCAATAGTTGCCCTGTTTTTGTTTCCGTAAACAGTTCAGACACCAGGTTTGCCTGTTTACACGTTTGAGGCACTGGAAGTGTGAGCTCCAGTGTCATGCCTTTGTGCTTGATTTTTAGGTATTCATTGCAACGCAAAGTACGGCTGCTCTTACCGTCCTCAATATCGTCACGTCGATAGGACAGTTTGCATGTCCCTTTAAAATATCATACAATTACGATGTTAATTCGTCTTCGATGCAGCGTTGTCATATTTAAGGCCTGTAGTCGCTGCTCATATAAAGACATTTTAAAGTTGTTTACCGCTGATGGATACTCATTCCAGGCAAAAATCGTGAATTTCTTTAGAATTTTCTCAATTTTGGTATTGTGTACGTCATAATAAGGTAGCCAAATTACGCTGCAGTACTTAAGATGAGATTAAACCTGTGCTTAGTATAATCACTTCAGTGTTTGCACATCGGTTATGTCATAACAAAATCTTTTGATGAACCCAAGTGCTGCCGTCGCTTTTGATGTGATTGCGTCAATTTGCTTCCAAAAAGCGAGCTTATTACCAACAATAATATCAATATCTTTGTGTTCCGAAATACGCTGGAAGACAAAATCACCATAATTGTAGTCTCTGGTGATGCTTGATTTATTTTTGCTAATTGTTAATACGGGTCATTTATCAAGGTTCAGGTGAAGACCTTTCAAATCGCACCAAGCCGTTAGATTGTTAATTGATTGCTGAAATGCCTCTGCATCACCTATTGATTTAATAGCTTTGGCAATTTTTAAATCATCAGCAAACAAGGAAATGAATACATCATCCATTTCGTCCACTATAAATAAGAGAAATAGTGTCGGCCCCAAATGACTTCTTTGTGGTACACACTCGAGCGTTTCCATTTATCCGGTAAAAGGCCAATCAACAAAGACTATACATATAGAATCTTCGTCTCTCGTAGCTTATTTAAAATAATAACAGATCACACAACACTATCGAAACCGGAGAAGTCTCAATCTAGTTTGTAACAAATCAATCAAGTTTGTAGCAAATTTCGACAATAAAATATATAATTTAATGAGTACTTATTATTTGATGAATACTACCCATTTATATAAAATTTATTGTTTGAATAAATAAATATACGAGAAAATGAATTTGGGGGGGGGGGGGGGGGGGTCTCTAAACACTTAAGCGCTCGCAACCTGGCATAAAACCTATTTGTTTCAAAATTTCGAAAAATACTTCTCCAAAAATATAAACTTGTAAGGGGAAATTTTAAAAATTTTATTATTCAGTTCACCTTTAATGATCCTTGATTAATAATTATTTTTCCACTTGGAGCAATTTTCAGCTTTTTACCATTTTTAATGCAATTGTTTATTCGTTTGTTAGTTTGTTCAAAATCATTTAAAATATAAAATTTAACAACTTAATAATTTACAATTATTTCAAATTACATTTTATTTATTATTCCCTTCCTTTATAAACATCATACATATACTCAACTTAAAATATATTTCATGTCATTTTTATATCTATCTACTGTGGTTTTTTTGTTCACAAATAGTTATTAAAATTTGTTATTATGTCTAATATACATTTTTTTTTTCATACATTCTCTCGTGTCCAATGAGTTATCACATGCATATACAAATTTGAAATTAGCACTAGATGTAGAAAGAATATATTAAGCAAGTATATTTTTATGTATTAGCGTTAATTTTTTATATTTTTCTTCATATTGGTATGGGGTGCGGGACGTTTTACTGAAATTAGTACCTGCCTACCTAACTAAAACATATGTATGTATAAATATGGAAGCAATCATTAGCGCAATCGTCCGTCATATACTCTTTTATTAGCTATCAAACAGAATGCATTTATCTGCCCATGTTACTTAAGGTTAATGCTCTAGAAAAAAGAAGAAAATTAAATTAAACACGCAAATGCAAATGCAATTTTTTTCTAAATACAATTCAATAAACATAAATTATTGATGTCAAAAGAATAGAGAAAATGAATAAATAAAAAGAGTAAATGCAGAAAATCGCGCTGAAATTTTACATTTGATAATTATCGGTTTTGCTTTCGCTGTTTCAATCGATCTCAACAAGAACCAGGTATATATTACTTGTGTTTTGTTTACAATTTTTACGATTTGTTAGTAAACAAACTAAATATATTGAGAATGTGTAAAGTGGATCACAAAACTGATCACTCAAAACAACCTTTTTGGGACACGTTAAATAACCAAGAATGGCGTCAAATCAAAAAGTAACAGCATAATAAAGCTGCTACTTATCCAGATGTACAGAAGTGAAAATTTTTGAAATCAGATAATATTTTTAGGTTCCAAAAGGGTCTTGAAAGTCTCGAAATTTCGAAAAATTAAAATTTTTTTGACCAAAAATTTTTTCAAATTCCACAGCTCACTTATTACTTCTTACAAATACAAACAAAGTGAAAATGTTTGAAATCGGAAATCTTTATTGTATTTGTAAAAGCAATAACATAGCTGTGATACTTGAAAAAATTTAGAGAAATCATAATTTATTGTCGAAATTTCGAGACTTTCAAGACCCTGAAACCTTTCCACTCTTTTTGCTGCTACTTTTTGATTTGACGCCATTCTTGCCAATTTATCGTGCTCCAAAAAGGTTGTTTTGAGTGATCAATTTTGGAAGTCACTGTATGAAAACTCATAGCTGAGAAATATATATATATATATGTATATATATAAAAAGAAAGAGAGATCTTAACAATTCTGCTCTCTTGAAGTCTTTTAACTCGTACATACTTTACTTTACATTGTAGTAAATTAAGTTAATTAAATGGAAATTAATGCAAAATATCTTTATACTTACTTCGATTGTGTATGCGTTTGTCATCGTACTATAATCTTTGATTTTTCCGACTTACACTAGTTTTAACTGGTTATTAACCGGTGAAATATGTAAATACGATTTTAAAATGGAGATTATTTAATAAAATGTAAGAATAACAACAATAATTTATATATGTTTTGTAAACTTTATAGTAGCTGGAATTAAATTGTTTATAAACAAAGAAGCAATAAGAAAATAAAAGATTGGAAAACTTCCAGTTGCATATGGCAAAGATGAAACTTATGACATTGGTTGATAGAGGCAGAAAAGTTCAACAGACAATGACTGGGTTTTTTTCATACTGAAATTGAGCGGATTAGGATATACATACATGACACAAACGCTTTTAGTTAAACTATAACTACTCTATTTTTCACTAATTTTCAATATATGGCGCTAATAAAGAAATTTGTCAGTTGATTTATTTTAAGTAATTTCTTGTGTAATCACCGGTGAGCAGATTATGAGGAATTGTCCTTTTTTTCTACGAAATCCTACATGTTGTCTGATAAAATATATACGCGTTTCAAGGCCTCCTGATTCCAAATGTATAAATTTTATTTTGCCTTTTTTTGTTTTAGTGCCTTTTTCACTGTTTTAGTGCCTTTTTCGAGTTTTTGTGCCTTTTTTCTAAGTAATAAATGCCTTTTTTTGGGTTTTCTACCCATTCTGTCTTTTTAATCTTTTATTATTTATAATGGCCAATATTTTGTGATTGAAATTTTTAGCACAAATGGAAAAAAAAAAATTTTCCCCCTTTTGTCACGAAAAAAATATTATGTGCAGGACGTAAACCGTAAGCTCTTCGCTTTAAAAAGCACTTGAATGCATGTTTTCAAATTGTTTCTGACTTCCAGACTTTTTTGTGCCTTTTTTCTAACTTAATGCTGCCTTTTTTGTGTTTTTTAGTGCCTTTTTTGCAATTTTATTTTGCTTTTTTCTTAGTTTTTTGGTCCAGAAACTACACCTATCAACAGTCTTTATGCATTTTGATCTCCTGAATTCGATGCCGGCATCAGAATTTCTTTTTATCGGTGAAATGTCAAAATTACACTATTTTTTTTTCAAATTGTAATTCTATTTAATTTTTAGACAAATCATCCCATGCTGGACTTTTGCTGCGATGATCCACTTTGAGCCACAGCTCGTAATTCTGCAGTTATTATTATTACAAAAATATAAGTAATTGTTGAAAGCTACAGATCTATAAACAATATCGATTAGTTCTTTTTCTTAGAAAAGAAAAAAAATGCGATTAAGTATTTAAGTAACTTTATATTCCGAAAATTGTACAGGTAGTTGCTTAGGTTGGTTTATTTTGCACCTCATAGAAAAATTATAAAATTATATACATATATATTAAGATTATAAAAGTAGATTAGAAAATATACATGTTTCAGATTCAGTTTTGAATCATGCCAAGTATTTCCCAGAAAACCTCTAAAGTTTAACCTGTTCCGAATGAATATTTTTGTGTTGCACTGTGTAATTATAACTGAAAATTGTTTATTTTAGTTCCCATCAAATCTTTATAAGTACAATAAACTTTGAATCTTATATAATCGCACTTAAGATGCGCATATTTTATTGACATTCTGATTATGAAGTGCAATAACAAATATATATCGTGATAGTAATATACCATAATAATAGTTATTATTTTAATGAAGATGAAATTAATAGTTATTGAACTAGTAAATGCATTTTCTACTCTTAACTCTGTGAAGGTGGAATTCAATTTGATTGCTTACAATTCTGATGCAATCATATCTCTAAGGGTTTAAGATAGTAAAACCATTTAAAAACAATTACTTTGAAAGCAACTTTTGTACATACATAGTAATATTTACAATTGCATTCTAAATTATTAAAAAAAAAAGTTTGTTTCTATCTCTCTTTCTATTTGGTTCACAAACTAAAAAGAAAAACATTTCGCTGATTTTGTTGATTAGTTAGGGTTAGTAAACCAGAAGTAGTCATGGCGTTCCTCCAGTTTTGAAAATTGAATGTTATAAAATTTTGAACACTGTGAATATTATAGGGGAGACCCAACTCGGACCATGTTTTGTTTTTTTTTGTTGCCATAATTTTTGTTCTAGGCCGATTGTCATCTATTATAAAGTACCGTTAGAAAGATAGTACAATTTTCAACATTGCTGCATTGCATTAAGTTTCGATCAGTAGCTTAAAACGTTCGCTCACACTCAAAATTGTACAAAGGTGCAAAAAGAGACACATGGTGGCTCTCTTAAAGTAATCGTAATATTTATATTTTGATTATACACGTTTTTCCCAAGTTCTAACAATATTACATTTTATTAGTTATATACACTGAATACTAAAGCATTTACTTTGATATATAGATCAGGTCTGTTGTGGATTTTGTGGGCGCTATTTAGAATTGAATGCCGAAATTTGCATTATAATTTTGAATGCTATAGCATTCACGTCATATTGTGACACCATGAAAATGAAATGTTATAGCATTCACGCCCCCGAACGTGTTAAGAGCTATTACCGTTGAAAAAAAAGTTCCCAGACTCGGGCTACCGTCAAAAATTGATGAAAAATTATCGAAAATTACCTGAAATGATAGAAAATGGCAGAAATAAAGTGAAGAATGGAGAAAAGAAACCTGAAATTGAAATGAGAAGCTGTCTAAATGAATTTTCAAAAGATATTTCATGTTTTAATTGAAGTGGAAAGAAAAAGAAAATGAAAATTAAATTGAAAAGCAAAATTAAAATTGACAGAATATTAATTCGAATCGTAATTTCAACATATTATATTGGAGCATTTTAAATGAACTGGCACCTTGTATTCGACGCATGCAATGTTTGTTCTTAGACGTGGAGATTAGTTTGTTGAAACTGTCAAATGTGTAGGTTAGAGGGGGAATACCCCGTTCTTTGTGCCCCCTCTTTCCCAGAGAATTTGACAGTTTCAAAAGCAGTCAATGGAGTTGTTTCTGTTGAGGCGACGAGGCATCGATTCAAGGCACACACTACAAAAATAATATTTTCTGTTTGGCACCCTTAGTTAAGGTTCAGCAAGAATGCATAAGTTTCGAGTATATACAATATAACATTGATATGTGCAAACTTTTGCAAGTAAGATGTACTAGCATTGCAAAAGATTTTTAAAATTTACAAGGGCTAAGAAAAAAAAATAATATTTGTCAATAAATTTAAAAGTGAAAGTATTTGTACGTAAAGTTAAATATTGTTTTTTATTAGAAAAAAATTAAAAAATTGATTAATATATGTTAAAATTAATTAAACCTCATTAAAATTTATTTAATTTGATTAGCCGCCTTCCCAAGAAAACTAGGCTTTCAATATTTTGTCTATCTTTCAAATATTGATGTAACGAATGTCAGTTTAGCGGTTACGGATGCGAATGCAAATGAGGATGCGAAATTTACATCTACAATGTATTAACTTAAACCGGAAAATATACAATATTTAATTCCATATTTTAGTTATTTTCAGAGCAAATATTTGGATCAACTTAGTTGATACAAGTTTAATGTCAGTAGTGGTAAACACCGAGGCATCTCGTCACACTCAAAAATCGAAAATAGACAATACAAATTTTTCTACACGGCACCACCTTTTAGTTGGCAATAGCAAATCTCTAAGAGTAAAAATTTCCTAAGAAAAGCTTTTCATCCCGCCGTTCGAGTTCGGCATATAACATAATACACAACATGAATGGATGTGAAAAGCTTGCCCTGCTTTTTCTGCTCTGTTTGGCAATGTTAAACAAAGTTCCCACTGACCCGAAATTGCGTTGTTTCACCAAATGGTTTCAAACGAAACTGCAATTATTCACATTATGAAGCTGGTTTCGGTTATGGTTTCGTTTGACAGTTCATAGTTTATTTGTTGTTATAAAATGCCGGTGTTAACTATTTGAATAACTATTTGAAGAGAATCAAAATGATAAACGAAATATTTAGCGAAATAAAAGTGTATAGGAGAATGCGTCATTTTGTTATGTATCTCGTTTTACTTCAACCGCTTCCACTTTGCAGCGTTGCTGCCGCAGCTCCTCCGCCATTTGTTCATATGTAAGACCGTTTTTTTACGCCTTACGTAGCACTACCTTTTCTGCCCATATCTCGGCTATGAGCTCATCTTTCCACTCACTTCACGAATATCGTTTCTCCATATTAATCAAGTTGTACGCAAAGCAAAATAAAAATGCAAGAGCGAATTCAGTTCAATATTCATTTCAGTAAACACATTCTGCGTTGCATTCGATTTTTGCTCGATTTCGAATGCAATTTCGTTGAAACCACCTCATTTCCGTAGTCTCGTTTGACATGTTTTTATATGCCGAAATTGAGCATTTCAACGCAGTTTCAGCCAAAACCACGCAATTTCAGCTCAGTGGGAACTTAACATTATACTATAATGCTATGTTCCCACTGAGCTGAAAATTAGCAAACATGTTCACAAACATAACTGAAAAAATTTACGTTAGCACAGTTTGGCCAATTTAAACATTCATTACACAATCGCTAAAAAAAATTATGAATACGAATGCAAAAAGTATGTCGCGCTTGCGAATACAGTCATCCGTTACATCACTAGTTTCAAAATAAGAGAAAAAAATTTTATTAAAACATTCTGCCCTACAGGTAATCCACAATAATTGTCCTTTTATTAGAGATATGGAAAAACTTAATCTTATGGACTTCAAAGTCGAAAAAAATAATATTCGTCTTCTTCAAAATTTCAATTTAGTCTCGAGAAATTTACTTACTAATTCTGAATTTTGTAGTTACCAAAACAATTGTTTTATGACCTTATTTTTATTCTTCATCAAAAAATATTGACTTTATTTTTATACTAGAATTATCCGAAACAGAAGAATAATATTGGAGTTTTGAATCGAAAAACTTTTATTTGAAATATGATGGAAACCGATTTTTAGCTAATTTTTAAACTGTTTTCGCCATATGAGAAAAAAATCTTTGAAAGAGTTAAAATTTAATCGAAAATTAAAAGTTGAAATTTTTAGATCAAAACTGATTAAAATTTGTTAAACTAATGTAAAAATAATTTAAATAAAAAAAAAATGTTTAGTCCACTTTCAAAATGTGGTATATTAAATTTTTTTTCTTAATTCAAATTATTATTTTCTGCTTTTTAGTCTTGTGTGTTTGAAATTTTTACTGCCAATCCAGCAACTATATAGACCTAAGCCCTTGTAAATTTTCCGTGTTGCAGTTTTATTTTTCTTTGAAATAATATCACATAAAAGGAATTAGTTGTATGAAAGTGTTCTACAAATCATGCTTATGTACTGACGCATTCCCAACCTTAAAGTGTACTGAAAAAACTACGATTGTATCAAAAAATAATTTTTACAACTATGAATGAAATGCTTTGATCTATGAATCTTATTGGAAAATATCTGCTTTCCCAAACGCCATATTAATTATCCTCAACACAAACCATACATTAGCTGTGCCATTTGTTAGGTCAAACCACACTTCATACTTATACAACAACCTGGAAGTATGCTGTACTATAATTATTGTTTATGTAAATAAATAAACGCTAATATTTTAAAATATATTTAAATATATTTTAGATATTTCATATTGCATTGTCATTCAGTTCTGAGCTATGTTTAAAGTTTCAAGTCTCTAGCTCATCGGGAAGTTAGTTTAAAATCGATTGCAAAATTCCACCCGAACAGAAAGACTGACAGACACCATTGAAAGCGAATTTATATAAACGTAAAACAATGTATTTAAAATTTAGCAAAATTGATTAAAAGTTGTTTCAGAATAATATTAAATTTTATGATGCCAAAAGCTATCCACATTTCGGATGTATTTTAGTTGCCGTTTTTTGTATCCGGTGTTCGTATTTTACTCAGATATCCGAATCTGCAAAAACTCGAATATTTAGAAACGCAGTCATACTACATTTCACGCTTAACAAAAACATCTGATTCCTTGTACAGGACGATTTGGTCCGAATAGGTATCGTTACTTAGGAAATTTTATCCAACAACCGTACAGTATATCGGATAATTCTCCTAAAGAGATAATAATTTCCCTTTCAAAAAATGAACTCAAACTATAAAACATAAATTATTTCTTCGGCAGATATTACAATAAACCCTTGTTGGTTGTACATCCTTTATCTATCTAACTCAGATAGTCCCGGTGACATATCCATACCATATAGCAACGTAAAAAAAAAAAAAATAACTTACTCCACATACTACTAAAAGTTTAATAAAGATTTGTTATTCATAAAATGTTTAATATTTTAAGGTCACAGAATCTTTAAGTGTGTCCAGTAAGGCACAGTATAAAATAATTCCAAATACTTCGGGAACATTTTCTTTAATATTCATACATCTTCATCGCATTTTCATCTTTTTATATCTAAATAATTGCGTATTAGAATGAGATTATTACTTTAGTAACTTTAACATTATTACGTTGTTATTTTTGTGTATTTTTCCGTATCCTTTTTCAATGACTTTTCATTTCACAATTTTACCGGCTACAGAGAAGCTTGTTGGCGGTGAGGGTGCAGGGTGCGTTAAACTTTCACAAGGCGAATTCGTGGCGCCTTTCAATTTTATGTGTAATAGTTAATTCTACTCGTTATTGTTGTTCTCCTTTATTTATTTTTTTTTTCCTGTATGTTTGTTTGTTTCTTTGCTATTATTGTTACTGTTGTTGATTGCTGTTGGTATTATAATATCCTTTATAGCTGACTCATACATATTTATGTACATACTTGCACATATACGATTATGTATTTATGAATCTACGTATGAGTATTTTTTCTACGCGAATAGTTTATTGTTTTGTAAATGTATTTGTTATGGCGTTTCTGTTTGTAGTTCTATGTATTTGTGTGTGTTGTGTTTAGTTTATAGTTTTTTATAGTTAATCTTTTGTTATTCCTGGCCTGCACTAATGATTGTCCCACTCAATTTTCGTTTCGGTTTTTTTTTTCTTTACTACTATGCGGCGATTATTTTAATTGCTTCCTCCTCTGGTGATTGCTCTACTCGTTATAGTTTTCTACATACCTATTTCTTAGTTTTTTCAACAATTCCTTTCGTTTTTTTTTTTAATTTACTCATAACCAATTAAATTCTTAGCCATATATTTAACTCTAAATGCATTTGAGTTATTGCATTTTGTTTGTTGATTACATTTTTTTCAACTACTCTTATTTACCTGTTTATTTTTTGTATTACTTTCGTTTCTTTCGATTTTTCTTCTATATGAGAAACAAAATTTAAAAATGATAATAAACAAAAGCGAAAATTTATTTTCTTTTATGGTGGAAAAATCGAGAGCAATTCGATTTCGATTCGATTTCTTTTTTGCTTGCATGTTTATAGTATTTATTTCAGAGACCGGGACAAAATTGGTAAGACACTGAACACGAAGATGCCGTCAGCACCAACACATACTGCCGAGGAGGCACGTCTATTGGGGTAAGAGAAGATGAAGAATTTCAAATTGAAAACAAAACTAAAATAAATTGAAGCGTTCTTACTTTGTGCTTCAAAAATTACTTCTACTGTTTCTTTTTAGTTGTTGTTTCTATAGGAAAACAAAAACAAACAATAATAAACTAATACTTATAAATTTACTTTAAGAAAAAAATGTTTTTGTTTTTCTTTAATCAATGAGTTAAATATTTATTTAAATTAGTTTTCGTTAACGTTTCATTTAACTTTAGTTAAATTGTTTTGTTTAATTTTTTTCGTTATTCAGTTTTGTTTGTTTTACTATATTTATACACTTAAAACAATTAACAATTTGATAGTATATACTATATTATATGAAAATAATAATTTTACAAAAAAAAAAGAAGAGCATTTGTATAAATAATAGTTTAGCAATATTTAGATTTTAGCAAGCATTTTGTTGACAATCATATACAAACACATCAAATCAAATGAAATCAATCTCTGCATTTTGTATGCGCAATGGAAATTTAATATTTTTATTTGATTTTAATTTGGTTTAATGCATAAACATAAATAGAGCGTAGTAGCTGAAGAATTGTATTGATTTTAGTACCTACCTAAGTATTTAGTGTACCCACAATTAGCAAAATAAAAAAACAACCAATATCAACTGCGCAAATATTTGAATTGAAGTGTTTTTAGTTTTTAAAATTTTTTAAATTTTATTTTTTAATTTTCTAGTGGTAGTACCCACTACCTTCCAACTTTATAAATCCCTTCTCCAAAAACAAAAAAAAAAAAAACTAAAACACTATTGTGTGCAATTTGTCTTAACACTTAAAGTCCCTTGTACAATATTATTTACCTTTTTTCTTTTTACTGGATTCAAACCTCCCGCGTTTCACAAAAAATAAATACCTTAACCCTATACAATATAAACTGTTATAATTACATATATATTTGCATTAACTCATATATGCTCTTTACTAATTATTATTTATGCCATGCTTTTATTGCTTTTGCCAAACAATAGCACCATGCCAATCGATCCCATGGATGACATTGAATTGCGTTCGGTGCAATTGCAATTTCCGAATGCACGCGGTTCCATTGTGGATGCTTGCGATCAACGACGCATACCCACAGATAAAGGAGACATTCATGTCGCCATACAGGGTGACACATCGAAACCAGCTATTTTGACGTACCATGATTTGGGCTTGAATTGTAAGTAGATATATGTATACTTTCAACAATATACTGTTTTGCGATTACATTTTCGGACACTAAAATTGTCCATAGTATCTGTATACATACTTCCTGAATCATCTCTTCGATTCAGATTCAATCAACTATGTATTCTGATACCTTGGACACAGAATTTTCATTTTTCAGATAGTGTTATTATGTGAATTTATTAATAATAATTTTATCTCTTTCGTATCAGTTGCTACTAGTTTTGCTGGATTCTTTAATTTCCCATTGATGCGCGGTTTGCTTGAGAACTTTTGCGTTTATCATGTTACTGCACCGGGACAGGAAGAAGGTGCACCAACTTTACCAGAGGAGTAAGTTAACAAATTTATATTTAATTAATATGAAATTCTGTTGCACAATATTCAGTTTTCTGAAAAGATGTGAAAAATTATGAAGATCCCATTGCGACCATTCAACAGATCGAACTTTGGAGATATACAGTTTTAAAGAGATTAAAATATTAAATTCTGAACTCAAGGCGGAACAAACCATATCTTCCAATAACTAGCTGCAGCTGCTAAATCAAACTATAACAACTACCCTGCCATGCTGGAATTAGCGATATTGAGGATGATAAATTATTCATAATTCATTAATTATTCATATTATCAAGTATCTGCCTAATTAAATCAGAATATTTTTAGATATTTCTTATTCTAAACTTTGTTAGTTTTGCAAATACGATACTAGAATCTCTTTTCTGGTCTTTATTGTCTCAATTATCATTTAAAAAATAGTAAACGTCTCTGTATGTATGTGCCAAATGTTCAGATGATATAAAGAATGCACTGGTCAAAGAATTACCTAATAAGACTAGACCACAAAAAGCCTGGCATGATAAAAAGCAGCAGTGGAATGAACTCATATATTTATTTTTAATTTCGGGGATAACAATCAAAGTAAATTTTTTAAATTTGCCAGAATAACGAATCGAACGAACATGAATGAAAATTTTGGGATATGTAGTCAAAATGTATGTTGAAACATTTTATTTTAACTATACATTTAAGCCTCGGCTTAACTCGTGTCCCGATTTGCGTTGTTAAAAATTGCGTCCTTGAAAATTAGAATGGTTTCAAGTTGCCTTATAATGAAATAATTTATTTTTGTTTGTTTTGGCTGAAATACATAGGAACTTGTGGACCCAGAAATTTTTTTGATTCATGACCAAAAAGTTTAACGACGCTTCCCCTTTCAAGTTGACCAGATCAGACGGGTCATCACCAGATCTGTTTATCTTGCCAGTTTCAGCAACAGAGAGAGAAGAGCGCAGAGACGGAACGGCTACTTTTGCAACCCCTGAACCTGGCACTGCTTCTGTGTCCATTGGCCGCATAAGCGGTACCTGAAGAGGGCCGTCCTGGGTTCCTCAAACACGGTACCGGGCACCTCCCGGATCGTATTTGATTCTACTACTCCGGCCCCTAAACCAGGCGCAGCTCCAAACCCCGTCGACATGACGGTCTTTTCCAAGCTTGCACCAGGATTTTCCACAGCACCGACGGACACCGGAAGCTGCGTCGGAGCGCTGCAGCCATCCCAGTCTCCTCGAATCAAGCGACAGGTTTTACAGAGGTTTTCTGCATCTCCTGAGCCTTCTGCATCGCTATCGCATAGTAACAGGCTCAAACGATTTGCTGATAGAACCCGGCGAGAGCACACCCTCGAAAAGGGGATGTCCTCAACAAGTAGCTTGCTTCCTCCAAGACCCTAATTTTCAACCCCGGTCATATCATCTCCAACGAATTTCGAGCCTGCCCATCCTTTACTCGAGCCGCTGGCGAATCAGCGGGGGGATTATCACCAGTGTAGTCGCCCCGTGCAGAGAATGTTTATACTCACCTTTAACATTGTTGGCCCTATTTGTTACTCTTCATACAAAAAAAAAAATTGTGTGTCCACATTTATATTTTTTTCGTTGTCTGCTTCACATGAAATTCTTCAGATTCACAAAAAAAAAAAAAAAAAAAAAATTTTGCATAAATTTTAATCTTTTATTTTTTCACTTCACACAGTTACATTTATCCCACTATGGATGATTTAGCATCGCAATTGCTCTTTGTCATGTCACACTTTGGACTCAAGTCGGTAATTGGATTTGGGGTTGGCGCAGGTGCTAACATTTTGGCACGTTATGCTGTCTCCAATCCGGATAAGGTGGGCGCCTTATGCCTGATTAATTGTGTATCAACACAATCCGGCTGGATTGAATGGGGTTATCAAAGTTTCAACGCACGTTTCTTGCGTACTAAGGGCATGACTCAGAGTGTTGTCGATTATCTGATGTGGCATCATTTCGGGCGTAATCCAGAGGAACGCAATCATGATCTGGTACAAATGTATAAGCAACATTTTGAACGTGGCGTCAATCCAACCAATTTGGCTATGTTTATAAATTCGTACATACATCGCAATGATTTAAATATTACGCGCACACCACCTGGTACCCCAGGCACTCAACCATCGGCCAGTACATTGAAAATGCCGGTTATCAATATTACTGGGTCATTGTCGCCACACGTTGATGATACTGTAACTTTTAATGGACGTCTTGACCCAACAAACTCATCTTGGATGAAGGTTAATAGAAAATTAAATAATTTTTTTTTTTGTGTTCTTTATACAAATATTCTTGTTTTTCCCCCATAGATTTCCGATTGTGCTTTGGTGTTGGAAGAGCAGCCAGCTAAATTAGCTGAAGCCTTTCGGCTTTTCCTTCAAGGTGAAGGCTATGGTAAGTGTTAGACAAACAACAACAACAAAATAGTTACCAAAAATAAAAACGATTCATGAAACGAATTAAAAAAGAAAATTGCATCGTTTGAAAATTTACTTTTTCAATTTCAAACAAATTCATAACTACAACAACAAAAACAACAATGAACACAAGCGATTTCAATTTATATATATATAGATTTTAAATCAAAAAAAAATTTTAAAAAATATTAGTTATACATATTATATGCATATTTCTATATATATATATTTATTACTACTACTACAACTATTATACAAAAAACACTCATAGCCTGCAGCTGTATCGTAATCATGCCTGTATCCTATCTACTAAACTATCTACTCTATTCCATCATATATACTAGAAATCGTGCACAAATTTACTTTCTTTATATATCGAATCAAATCGAATTAATTTTCATTTTGTAATGGCGCATTATTTCTAAATAAATCTCATAAATATTAATAAGTTTGGTATTAAACAGTGATTTTTTTTTTTAAATTTAGTTTATTAAATTCAAAATTGTTAGATTATCATATTATCGCCGCCGATTGAGCAATAATTCTTTAATACCAAAACAAAAAAACAAAAAACAAAAAAATGCGTTCATTTCTCTATTTGTCAAAGAGAGACCATAAAACATAAAAACAAAATTTTTAGACAACATCAGTATGCCTTAGTATTAAATACTTATCTATTTACTCTACTTAATTAATTCATTTTTTAGAAATAAACTCATACATACGTTTAGAAAAGCTTAACAGCATAATTTTCATTGTATTAGGCTGGCGAAAAAATAGCAGAATATAATAAATATTTTTGGGAAAGCAGTTTAAAATGTTTGGCTTTTAAAACTAACTTCATATGCGTCATAAGGCTAAGAGTTCATAAAGTCTGATGGTAATCGGATTGATGAATTTCTGGAGACATATTAGTTTCACACGCAATCGACAATTTCAGAGATCGTCTGAAAATTCGTCCAGTATCGCCAAGAATATTGAGTATTTATCAGACATTCTCAAACCAGTTAAAAACTGATTGTGCAATACCAGGGTTTTAATTTCTGCCCGACTATCCGATTAAATTGAATGCTTAAATTTTTGACCGAGATATGCTGGAGAAAATGCCAATTTACTAGTGCTATTTAATACTACTACCAAAGAAGAAGTTTCTGTGTATGCACTACATATTTATGATCTGCATTGCTACCAAACCAGTCGTAGACTGTTGGGAATAAAAAAAATAATCTATACAGTTATGTTATTTTACCAAACACAATAAAAGTATATTTTACTAATGTATCCTAGGGGGAGACTCGACCAATGAAAATCTCATACAATTCTATAGTTAGTCATTGAGTCAGTTAAGTTAATTTCAATATTTTTAAAACCGCAAAATGAAACTTCCTCGTAGCAAACATTTTTTCGTCCACCTAATAATTGTCGGTTTAATTAAAATTAATTAATTAACTAAGTACATTCAATTCATTCAACAGTTGCAACTTATCAATGTTTAGTCTTCTATTGGCATAGAAAAAAACTTTGAGCAAATGTGCAATTTATAACTGAATTCCGCAACTATTTCGCCACTAATTAATGTTGTGAATCTAATGACGGCACGCACGATACATAACAGTTGCATCTCATCAATGTTTTGTATTTTTTTTTAATGTTTTAATTTTATTTTTAGAAAATTCACCATTTCCGCAACTATTTTGCCGCAAAAGTCAAAAATTGCGAAATTCTTCTGAGAATGCCACATTTTGCTCAAAATTTTTAATAAGCTTTAAGAAACCAAAACTGGTTCGCCGCTGATGAATGGTGTGAATTAACCATAGCGAGAAGCACTTTGAATTTAACATAAAAGTTGAAAAGTTTAGCTTTGCTTGCTAAAAAGAAGTAGAATATATTAAATTCATAAGCTTAGCTTAATGCAAAGTTTTTACTGTGCATGATGATGCTGATAAATTAAACGTGTGTTGCATAGATTCAATTTCAACTTCAAAGTGTAATGAACAATGTTCATGTTATAATTGTTTATTTGTTACGAAATTGCGCTTTACATATTTACGGACAAAAAATTACTCTATATACAAATGAATAGTAAACAATTTCTGTTTTTTTTTTTTTTTTTTTTTTTTTTTTTATGTATGATATTATATATACAAAAGTTTACTACAAATCAAATAACATAAATAAAAGTATTCAAACAATAAAAATAAAAACAAAAAATAAAATTAGTTAACAAAATTTGTACGAACGTTTATAAAATAAAAATAAAATAACAAAATTTATTGGAATTGGTTAAATAAATAAACAACTTTACTTTAACTATGAAAAATTCTTGTTCAATCTTTTTGCATTTATGTAGAAGAGTAGAAGTGTTATTGATTAAAGAAGAGAGAAGTTTGCCTCAGTTTATACCAGCAGCAGCTATAAGCTAAACATTTTTACTCCACAAAATAGTGGAATAGTTTATCATTTAAATCGGTTTTATTATTTCTTTTTCGTTAAATTTTTTGCATAACGATAACTTTATTTTTATACTCATTTTTATATTAAATAATGGAAAATTATTACGATAATTTGGACATAAAAACAAAAATATTTTCTTTTCTTTTTTCTCTCTTGTTCCCTCAATCTAAAAAAAAATAAATAAATAAACCAACGCCACACTTCATTTTTGTTAACATTTAAACACCTTCATCTTCAATCTCGAAATTTGATGAATTTAATTAATTGCAAACACTTGAAATTCATACATTAATTTCATCAATCAATCGAAACCAATCATCAATCGTCGTCAATCGTTTGCATTCGATGTGCACAACTTTTATCTCATGCAACAAATTAAAAAAAAAAAAATATATATATAAAAAAAAAAAAAAAACATTTAAAAAAATGCGTTTTTCTCTTCTTTTATTTTGGCTTTCGCATTAAAAAAAACTTACGTTTTTTCTTAAAACGAATTTATAAACACAAAAAATAAATAAAATGATTGGACAAAATAATAATTAATAACAATAATTAAACGCAAATATTGTGGTATGTATATTTTTAACTATGTTTTTGTTGGTTTATAAAATTAAATACCTCATTCTCCTCCCTTCCCCCCAATTAATTTACGCCGCTCCCGCTGCGTCTAACTGTTTTGTCCATTTACTTATATTATTACTGCTTGCAGAAAAATCAAATTGAGCGTAAAATTAAAAAAACAAAAATAATAATGCTAAAGAAAAATCGTTTACATAATACCAAAAGCGCATTTGATGCGCAATTTAGATGCACATACTCTCTACCCATACTCTATATCTCTTATCACCACATTCGTTAGTTTCGCTAGTTCGCTCCTCGTAGATGATGAATAAAAGAAACATTTTAAAATAGTTTTACAAAAAATATATAAAACAACTTACTCTCATGTACTAAAATATATAATCATATATACTACTTAATAAACATTTATGTATAATGAAATGTTAAATAACAAATAAAATAAAACAATAATAGCAATAAATGCACTTTCAAATGACAATACAAAATGATGCACTTTTTCTTTACTTATTTTTCCAATCCGTCAGATGCAAATGTATAAAATTGCACCAAATCTTTAACTTAGATGTAAATTTATTAGATTTATTAATTTCTAGCTTTTATAATAACACAGTCCAGCAGTGCTTTTTAAAAAATAGTAAAGAAAAAAAGTAAGATGTTATAGTGCAGAACATATTTGCTGAAGAAAGTATGGTGGACCCCACCATTGTGTTTTTTTAATCTGCATTTCAAGGTCAGAGGAGCTATGTCACCGTAAACTTCAATAGCTGAAATGATGTAAAATAAAAAAAAAAACAAAAAAATACATTTTGTGTTTTATAAAGTATATCTGCATGGTTTTGCATTGTTTCTTTGCCCTTAAAATGCAGGCAGAAAAACCACGACTTTCTTCAGGAAAATATTACACTACGGTTACAATATTTTGGAAGCAAAAACTTTTTTTGTTGGATTGTGTAATTTATGCCAGCTAGGTTCGATTCGTCTAAGTGCGCTCGCTTAATTTGGAAATTTTTGTAATTTATATGAAAATCAATAAATTTTGAAGACTAAAAAAAAAACGCTCGCTTTCTGGCCAATCGAACACAGCCACAATTATTTTGCTTTTAATTTTTTTGTTTGCTTTAATCACGCTGTTTTTGCTTTGGTGTATTTAAATGAATTATCCATCGATTAGTTTGAAAATGATGCAACCAAAAAATTAATATTTCTGATTACGTATGTGAAGTGTAGTCGATTTGTAAGTTTTCTTACTCGTTTACCAAAATGAAACGCACAACCAAAATGAATATAACTATTTGACTTAATTGCGCTTTGTACTTTCTATTGCTCAAATATTTTTCAAATATTTAGATATTTTACAAAAAGAACCCAAACTTAAAAAAGAAAATAGAATAGAAAGTATGAAATATCACCCCAATTTCGGTCACAATTAGTTTTTGTTACTTCTCATATAATATTTTGGGACACTTTTAATTTTTTCATTGGAGCCAAACAAAGATTTAGTTGAATTCATTTTATTTTTTATTTTTTTTAACTGAATTTTTTGTTAATTCAAAAAGAATGTAAAGTGCAAGCATTAACCCTTTTCTGCACAGTTTTTCTAGAAGGCTTTTCAAATGTGTAAAAAGCCTGAATGAGCCAGCCTAGACAAATAAAGTTATCGTCTCAAAGTTCTAGAACCCAGGGCAAACTTGATTGAAGACGATTTTGATAGGGATAAATATCCAGCAAATCAAATAATTAATGAAAAGGAAGTTGTGTCAAAGAAATTTTATAATCGATGAGAACATTCAATCTTACTATTTTCAAACTAAACGTATCACATTTATACTAATTTTATGCTTTTTCTTATCTTGCTTATTTGTATACTGTACTGCATTTGTGTCGTATTTGAAAATTTTAATTTGGCATTTTTTATTTTCTTTTTCTTATTTTCTTTTTTTTTAATTTAGCTGTTGGTACACTGCAAAAGTTGGGACGCAAATTCTCAACGGCAAGTCAGAGCATTTCCAGTCAACTTGAATTAACTGTGCAATAATTACATGCCTAATTCTTCAAATCACGAACCACAACCACCACCACTTCTGTATCACCAAAAAAAAAACTAAAAAACAAAAAAAAAAAATTATCAAAAATTGTGTGAACTTTTCTTATTGTAGTTTGTTTTTTGTTTTTGTTCGCCTATTCACTTACATATTTTATTTTTCATACATCAAAATTATTATTATTACTATTGTAATTTGTATTAATTATATTATTTTTAAGTGAAATGTATTTCTCAGTTTCAGTTTATTAATTGTAAATCAATTGGTATATACATATATTAAATACATGTAAAACATACATACACACATAGTTATAATTTATGTATTTTAAACGAAATTGATGTGAACACAATTTTTTTTTAAAGATTATTGTTGAATTCAGATTTTACGTAGCATCAGAAACAAAAATTGCTCTACAATTAGCTAGAACCAAAGTAGAAATTTCTTGTAGATTTTCAGACACAGTACTCAAATTGCGATTTTTTGTGGAACAAAGAACTTGACATGATAAAGATTTCTACTATATATAACTTAAATTAAAACTTGATAACTGAAACTACAATGAATTATGAAGATTTTACATAAATTCCTGATGTTATAGAACTAATTAATCTGCGCATATGATATCAGTGTCTAAAAATCTACAAGAAGAACCACCGACTCCACATATTATGTTTAAGAAAAAAGTAATATAACTATCCTAAGCCGAGTTGAATCAAATTGAACACAAGCTTTAAACCTTCATATGTAAATATGAAATAAATATTAATTTATGTGTTACTGAATTCAATAATAAACGAATAAACACATTTTTCACTATGGAAGTATTATGTCTACGAGTATGTATATATCTTGTAAGAAGTTCGCTTTGATATCGAATATATGTACATACAATTCTTATAAAGTGGAAACAATAACTGAATCTGCACAGACCTGGGTAGTAATGGTTACTGTAGGAATTGAGATCCTCCTCAATTAATTTTTTGCAATTCGTAATTAAAATTTTCAATTCCTTCTAATGGAATTAATTTTTTTTGGCCAATTTCATTCTTGGTTATTATAATTGGTAATTAAAATTTCCAATTCTTCAATAACTGGTTTGCAATTTGAAATATGAAACTCTGCAAAGGAGTTGGAAAAGTACTTGAAATCTAAGTAAATGCTCTTTCCTTGTGTAATCAACTACTTTTGTGCAATTAAATACCAAAAAGGCTTGAATAATTTCCCGAAAGTAATTTATTCCTTTTACGTTGAATTACAAGAAGTTAGGGCACTATAAAGTATAGTGCATGAAAAGTATTGCTACAACAACAAAACTACACAACAATTGTTTGCTTGTTGGAATGCAAATCAAAAGGGTTTAAGAGTCATTTTGGACTTCAATTCTACAAAAGTAATTGATTACACAAGAGAAAAGGAATTCCTTAGTTTAACAGTACTTTCCCCAACTCATTTGAGGCATTGGATATTTTAAATTACCAATTATAATCCAGTAATAGAATTAAACATTTCATTACTGAGGAGTTGGAAATAGTAAATACCGATTGCATTTTCAATTCCTTGGAATTGGTAAAGTAATCGTAATGGAATTGAATTGAATTTACCCAGTTCTGTTAATTCATACGCGATGCACTTTCGAAGTGAAAAATATAAATCTATGTTAATGTGTGTTTCAATCACACAAACAACATTTCCAATTTTTTTTTTATATTAATTTTTAAAGATGTTTTCATTCGATCCGTATTAGGAGTGTATTTAGGGTTAACTCAAGAGAAGATTTTGATATAAAAAACAAAATTGATTAAGCCATAGTTTGTTGCTTCAGTTATTGTTTGTAAACTTTGGATCTACTAAGTGGGGGAGAGCAGTCGTAAGGGTTTTAACCTTTGCATTCTATCGGAGAAACTAACTTAAGGGAAATGAAAAGACAAAATATTCTGTCGCCTATTATTTGTAATTTTATATTTTTTTGCAATTGAATTTTAGAGCACAGGTAGGGAGTTTGTAAGGGACTGAACAGAGCCTTTGTTTCGCATTTAGGCATTTGCCTTCAATAGATTTTTAATATTCAAATTTTTCTATTAGAGGTGGTAAGAACTTTCAACTGAGCAAATTTGAACTGTTTTTCGTTTGTTTTAAATCATAAAATGCTAAAAATACCATTAATTTCTTTATTTAGGCAAAACGTTAAAAGGTTAAGAAAATATTAATAACATAGGATCACAAAAAACAATGGTTCCAAATTCCCAAATGGCTTAGTGGGATATTCTTTTAGAGTTATTTGTTTTAATACTGAATCGAAATGTAAAGGAAAAACCATGACAAGTGTTTTAACTGAGCTTTTGGTTTTGGATAGAATGTTGAAAACAATATACAGTTTTTTATATAAGTATGTAGTTCTTCCCTCCAATATTAGCTACTTCTTTACAAGGTCGAATAGGACTATACAAAAAATTAGAATAAGTGACCTTTACAAATTCAAAATCCAATTTTATAAACCTGAAAATTGTCTTTATAGTCTAAAAATGGAGTTCCAAAGGAACAAACAAAAAATTTCATTCCAATCGCAACAAAATTCTGGTTTCAGATGGAACTATAAGCAAAGCTGTTAAATTTTTATTTTCATTGGAGCTAAATGCTTGGGGCTGGGCTGCTCTTTTTTCGTTAATTACTATTAAATTTTGTTAGTTTTGTCTTCTGCACAGTCTAATCATAATTACTGCTCACACTGATTGTAAATTGAATGAAAATATCTCGTTTTTATTGTGTTTTGGCTTAGTGTTATTAAAAAATATCGTATACGCAAACATATTTTGTTTTGTTTTACTACGCACCTGATTTGATGCTTGTAAACGCGTGAAAACTTATTTTTAGTTAAGAAAAATATGATTTGATTTTTTAGAGAGAGATCATGTTTTTGAGATTGATTGCAATTTTGTTTCAACAAAAAACAAAAATAAACGAAAAAGGTTCAAATTTTTATAGAATCAAATTTTTTTCTGTATTATTATCAATAAAATATCTCTATACATATATACATACTATATATATAGCCAATTTATATACATAATATACACGCTTCAAATTTTATTTAAAAAAAAGGCAAAAAAATATATTTATTATTACTAACATGTAATTATTACAATAAAAAGTGAGCGATGAAAAACATCAAGAAAGTTTAAGCTGCTTCACACGGTTGCATTTTAAGGCTTTTGACAGTTACTCTATATACATACCAACAATTATAGCAAAATTGTAAAAGCAATAATGAAATATTTATGAAATATAAATAAAATTAAAAATTAAAAAAAAAAAAAAACGAATTATTTCACTTCATTTTTATACTATGCAGTTCGCTATATATTGGAAAAACCTTTTAATTTCTATGCAATTGTGTCAACAAGAAAATGCGCAATTTTCGCTCGCCAGTAAATAAAATGCAACAAACATCATCATTCGCTTCATGACATCATACTCTCTTCATCATCTCTCTCCATCTACGCGCCATTGGAAATGGATATAAAAGAATCGAAATAATTTTAATATAGTGCCATCAAATGAAAGGTTTTTGTTTTTGTTTCATGTCTAATTTTTTATTTAATTTCTTGTACAAACACATAAACATTGATTGTTCATCAGATACCTTGCACCTACAGTACGAGTATACAGTTCATTTCAACAGGGTTAAAAAAATCCAAGCAATTAAGGAGAGTGAATATCTCACAACAGATTCCCACTTGTTGTTGGTATCCATTAAATTTTGGGTCCGATAACAGTGTGCTCCTCTCAATTGTAACGAACTGTACTAAGATACATTCATAAGACTGCATACTACAAAAACAACACAGCGCGCACACTACAAGCACACGCACACACACTCATATATTCACATTACAAACAAATCCTATCAACGAAAATAAAAAAAAAATAAAAAAAAAATCAGTGTAATAACGAAAGCAAAACTACTACTTCCCACCCTCCTTGTGTCCTGTGCTGCCCACATTGATTGTTTACAATTGCTCGTTCGTTCGTTTTTACATCCGCTGGCATCATCATCTCCGACGTCGTCAACGCCAACAGCTACACCACTTTCAACACCAGCAACATCACCCTGCGGCACCAAATATCACACCTATTCAACAATTTTCTTTGCAAACTTCCGCGAAGAGCAACGGAAGCAACTGGACGAGCAAAAGCTACAGCAGAAGTTGAAGGAAGAAGAGGAACAACAACGGCTACAAAAAATATTACGCAGCAATGTACGTCTCTGTCGTGAAACTGCAATCAATAATAACAATAATGGCAACGGCGGCAACAACAACATTACTGCAACTAACTCTAGCGATGACGATGGCAACGGAAATCATTCAATCGAACGTAAACGTAATTTATTATTGAATAATGTTGACGATGATAGCAACAAAACCAACAAAACCAAAAACACTGCCACTGAGGATTTATTAAATGATGTTGATGATGAGGATGAGGATGACATTGATATCACCGTAAATGGCACCCTTTACACTACTGGCGCTAGTAAAATTCGTATTACCGAGAATCCACTGCCGGAACCAGTAAGTTGTTAAAGGAGCAATTATAAATGCAACTGCAATTACTATCGAACCTTGCAAATTGGATGTTACTGAAAAAAAAAATAATTTTATTTGAAAATCACACGCCGCAAATTATGGCCACCACACACACATATACGTATTGCTTGTCGTTTTGAACGACGAATAATAAAGCGTTAATGATGAGGAGGATGCCGTTGAATATAAAGGATGCTAGTTAATCCTAAAGTCAAGCTTAAAGCTTGGCGTAGTACATAATAGTACATAAGCTTGTTATATTTATAAATACATAGTATCAAACAAATGTAGACACCAACATTAAACTTGTTGAAATCTATATTATATATTAGTTCTTTCATTTTTGATAATATTACAAAACAGTTACAGCAAAAGTAGGGTATCCAAAATTTTTATATAACAAATCAATACACTGAACTTTAATTGAAAAATTAATTCGGCAATTTATGAAGTTTTGCTTCTTTTTTTCGACGAATCCTTAGTCTGTTTTTTTCTTTTGTGTAAAAACTAATCATTAAACAAAACCTTCTTTCACTGGTGGATGAATTGAAGTTAGGAATTGAAAAAATTAAATTTTTTAAAGTCTATATTTTTGTCTACATTTTCATTAAAACATTTTAAAGTAATAATAAATTCAATGAAAAGACAATTTTTGTTTAAAAGAATTATGAATATACAAGGAAATTATAGATTTAGCAAAATCCGGATTCAACACTTTTGCATAATGATTTCAGAATAAGTATTTAAAAAAAAAAGCAAGAAAATTAGTGCAAGCACTATTAAAACCAGCAAGTCGGGCTGCTCTAAGCTAATGGGTCTAGGCATCGACTTCAATATCCTATTTTTCTTTTTTGGGTCAGGTTAACATTCGGAGATATTCAGATTATCGTACTTTTAAAATAAGATATTCATATATACATATATCATATTTTTCAGAAATTAACTTTAATACTATTTTCTAAAATTTCATATACAGTAGAACGGCGATATTTCGTACCCTGTTAATTCGAAAATTTCAATAATTCATAACAAACTGTTGGTCTCTTGAAAAAACCGCTTTAATTCGCGAAATTCCATACATTTTGGTCCCCTAGCTTATTCGTATTTTTTTCAATACAAAGTCTGTTTAACCTCTTATAAATCGAAATTGGTTGTTGACAACCTCTTATAATTCGTAATGCAAAGCATAATTCTATGGAATTATGATTCGAAAATAATCAATCATTGTAGATAGCTACGTTCACTTTTTTATGGAATTTTTCGTGGTCGACAAGATACGTGAGAAGAGGCTTAAGCAACATAAAATTACAAGCTTTTTAAAACATAGTTTTTAATAGTGTCCAATATGTGCACATATGTACATACACATTTCAGTTAAATTAATAATTGTTTTTGCTTTTTTCTCTTTATTAAATGAATTGAAAAGAACCGTCAATTCGTATTCTTCTTATTTTAACCTCGTTAACCCTGGGATTTTCTGTCCCAATAATGTTCAAAAACTCAAGTAAAATGGCAGACATTGTTTCCATTTTATGAGTTTTATTCAAACAGCTGATGCTGGCTGTCAATGAGTGGATTGTATACATGCAGCGTCATCGCCATAAGTTTGCTTTGCAATAATTCCTGGTTTCAAAGGTTATTACAGACATTATGCCCCATTGAAAAACTTAAAGATAACCGTAAGGATTAAGGTCCTGGATATATTTTTAAATTTGTTTTAATATTTGCATAACATGTTGAGGAAACTCAATTAGGTTTTAAGAAAAAACTCCGGGGTGAAAAGGTTAAATCTCGTTAAATCGAAAACCTCAGTAGTTCGTAAAAAATTCTATTGTATTTAAGGGGAGGTTCTTTCAGATTGGGTCGAAAATGAGGCGAAGTTTGAGAATTCTTTGTGGGATAATGAAAAGAAATTGGTTGGTTATTGTACAATACGTGGGAATTTCGTCCTCGAACTTTAAGTCTCCAGTCTCTTGTGGTGAACTGAAATAAATAATAATTTTTATTTATTTAAATTATGAAATTCTCTATGGTTTCAACCTAATTAGAATGAATTTTGACAAAAAGTTAACCAAATTATGCACATTTGAAAAAAAAAAAATGTTCCCCTATTTTTTTTTTTACTTGGAATTCGCTTAAAAATTATAATTTTACAATTTTTCATGCTCATTTTAGGTTGAAGCCATACAAAAAATTATCTTCTTCTGAGCAGGCCTTAAATGAATCGGAACAATAGATCAAGATCAGTGCTCGAAATTCTGATGAAAAACATGGTTTCGAGAAAACGCATTTAAAGTTTTTAGAAAGTTTGCAGTGGGATAATTTTCTTGTTTGATCAGTTATCACGACAAGTATTACTTTCTATAAGGTTTTGGGGTCGGTGATTACGAATGTGAAGTCAAATTGATAAAATGCAAGATGGCGGATCAAACAAAAATTTCATCTACCAATTTGGACCAAAATGTCTATTATAAAGATTTTCGTGGTCGTCGAATGTGAATTTATCATTAATTTTTTTGAATCAAATATGGCGGACAAAAAATTGCAAATTGCGCAGGGAACTGGCACCTGACTGTCCCTCAGCGGGCTCGAGGTAGGGGCGTTCGAGACGCTCTAATTTAATAAATATGTATCTTATTGAAAAATCCTTTTCACACATATTCTACGAATATGTAGCTTTCATTTCTTGTAAAAAAATTTAAAAAACCTCCCCTTAAATCGTTGATATCGATTCCTTTATTCGCGAGGAAAACTGTTTTGTATGCCATCCTCGAAATTCGAGAAAAGGATTAAGTTCAGCTACGCTCATTTGTAATAAATATTAAGAAACAAATTAGGAAACAAACCACATTTTCCTGAATACTTCCACAGTTCGGCTTAATCCAAAAAAAAGTCAAAAAATTGTGATCTATAGAAAGATTTGTTTTCGGGAAAATAATGTCGCTATAGTATTGCGTTGCACTTTTAGTCGAAATAAATGATACCTTTTGATTTAATAGAAGTATTTATGCATTAGAAAATAAGAAAAAATCTCACAAAATTTGTATGTTGAAATAAATTAAATATTGGAAGCATTCATTTTAATTCGTAAACTTTTTTTTTATTTTAAACTATTTCGTAGTTGTCCAGTATAACAATCATATCTTTGTCTTTGGCTTTCGTAACCTTTTCAGGACCGTAAGGACCTAACTTTAACTTCGGTTATATTCAAACGATTTTCAAATATTCTTTATTACAAATCAAATTAACTATGTAAATGTATATCTACAAATAACCAGAATATCACATGAAATACGTAAAGTTTAATGTTTATAAATCGGTAGCGTTTATTTAATTTTATAATTCCAGAGAAATCTTATAGTATGAAATGTAGAAATTTTACGAAATGGATACTAATAAGTGAAAACAATATTTATTTGTTTTTAGATAGAAATAGAGTAAAACACCTACTGAAAAAAGAAAGAAGTTAAATTCCATTATAACAAACTTGACTGATTAAACAAAGCTAAACATTGGACCCATTAAGTCCCTATGGTGCATTTTTGAGTTTTTTATCTTTGTGAACATAGAAGGATTTGTTTTCCGAAAACGCACATAAATTTGTATGCATTAAATATTTCTTAGCTGGATACGCCAGAGGGGCTGTGGGTTAATTTACAAATTTATATGTATATTCTGGTAGTACTCAGTATTAAAGGTGTAAAAATTTTGGTTTTTATTAATTGCACCTTAACTCACCAAATTGAAACGTGAATGTCCCTGGAAGCCTCAGTCGACTGGCTTCAGTTTCATGTGAATGAAAACGTTAAAAGTCAAAATAATATATAACAACTTCGTTACGGTTAAAAAGAAAGTCTCACATATTTGTAAACAAGTTTGTTATAAGCGAATTCTACTACTATAGAGCTATAGATTCCTAGTATTATATATTCAAATAATTAAAACAATAATCGAAATTAATCAGTTGTATTACTGAGCTTAAAAAGTAATAAATATAGAAGCTTACATTATAAAATTAGTTGAGCTGGTATTATTTTCACTTTGTGCCTCAAAACAAACTTTATTTAATAAAACATAGATAAAAAAGCATAAATGTTTATGTCGGTATTTGCATAAAAAGGAAAAATATAAATTTAAAAAAAAAAAAAAACTAAAACGAGCTTTCATGTTGTAAACAAAAAATTTGCTTATTGTTAAAAATTAATCAAAAAAGAGAAAAACAAAATAAAATAAATAAAATTAAAGTAGGGGCATACAAACAAATTCCTAAACTAAATTATATATACAAATACGAAATGTAAAACCATTTACTTACATAAAAAGCAAAGGGAACCATTGTTCTGGCATATCAAAATTTTCCCCACTTTTCGAAAAAATAATGAAAACCAAAAATAACTAATAAATAAAAATATTGTATGTATTTATTGTATTGTTGTCTTAAATATTGTTGAAATATTTTATCAAACATTTGAGATAATAATTTTAATTTATATTCTTAAATACGCTTTTTATTATAAAATAAAAACAAGAAATAGCAAGATAAAATAATAAGGTACTAATCAAAGTAAAAAAAAGTAATTACCAAGCTTGAAGTTTATTGAAATGAAAATAATAATATAAAATATTCTGCTAAATAAAAATGATTAATCACACACCAAAATTGCAAAAAACAAAAGGAAAATAAATTTTAGAATTGTAATATTTATGAAATTTGCTTTTATAAACATTTAAGCATGAAAAGAAATAATAAACAATTGTGTAATAATAAATAAAGTAAATTAACTTAATTCAAAGCAAAATTTATTCTTACCCGAGTTCATACATATTGTTCAACAAATTAAGAAAAACACGTTAAAAAATTCTAATGAGGACTAGAACATATTTTGTAGGGAAGGCTCTGACTGTAAAAACCGATAATAACGACTCTTCTGTGTTGACTCAGGTTATTCATATAGTATACACAGACAGTATTCTTTCTCATTAAACAGGCCTGACTTATTTATATGATATTTGAGCACAAAATACCCAGACGATCGATTTCAAAAAATCCTAACCAAGTCCCCAGAAACCCAGTACGACGAATGTGCATGGGCGAACTCTTCCTTGCTAATTCATTGGCAACTTCTTTTTCATATACTTTGTGCGTGTTATAATTATTTGTTCAAAAAAGGAAAGAACCTACTTACGCGGAATCCAAACAGCGCTTGCCATTGCCAACCAAGTGTTGGTGCTGTGCAGAAAAATAAAAGGATGTAAATGATTACTTCAAACTTAAATTAGATCTATTTTCAACGTTTGTACAAGTTAGGTCAGATTTTGGAAAAAATATCGACTTTTCAGCTAATTAAATTTAAATCCACGAATCCACTTTTCCCCGGACCAATGGGAAAACTTAACTCACGACGAGCGCAACAAATAAGCAGCAGAGAAACAAACAACAATAATAGCGTTACTGCACAAATGCACATAGGCTTTTTTCAATTATTTTTTAGTTAAGTAAATTGTATATGTAATTTTCCATCGTTGTTTTGCCAGACGGAAAAAATTGTACACCACATTCTACCATAGTACTTTGTCACCGTTTGGCACCCACCCTAAGTAACTATTGTAGCGCAATGGAAATATTGAAGGGCAAAGAACAGTACTAAAAAAACACGTAAGTAAAAAAAAAGCAGAAGTTTTATTCTTACAATCCTTATCTACATACATATGTTTGTGTATGCAATATAACATGTCTTATCAAGTGCACAAAGCATTCTTCCATTCATTCTTCTTCATTACAATATCCATCTTTTTAAACAATAAGAATACACAACACCATCAACTTTGATTAAGTTATCTACTACAGCTTCACCAGCAAAAGCATCAGCCAAATATAGGAAGAGCCATTGATCCATGTAACAGAAAAAAGGAGCACAGAGCCAACGACAGACAACGACGTTTTTCTTCGAATTGATACGGTTTTAGGTCACTCAATAATTTGCTAAAGACCCAACATAAAATTTTTCAATTTCGAGTTTTTGTTAGATTATGATAAAGCGTACCCACTTTCATCTATACTGAAAATTTTGGAACCCTACAATTTAAATTACAAATTCTGGACGTAGTGCTCAAAATATAAAAATATTTTTTGCTTCCCCTATAAAATTTAAAATATACGAGTTAGGGCTTTTTATCTCTTTTGCTCCTAGTGGGTACCGATAACGGTTAATTTTCATTTCGTCTCATATAAAATTACTAGCTTTGCCTAGAGTTTCATAACAAAATAGCAATTTTTCAAGAAAATATCTTATTAACTATAGTTTCTATCAAGCCAAGCTATATATCATAGGAAATATAATTTAATAACGCATCTAATGTTACTAAGTCTGTTTAAATTAAATTATAAGTAAACCTGTAACATAAAAAAAAAATTAATTAGACTTTCGTGTTCAGCGGCCTCAAATTAGTATAAAAAACATGGGTCAAGTTAGGTTTGGAAGGCATTTCCACTCGGAGACTAACGGTTTCCGTTAGCAGTCCAGTTAATGTCTCTATTGAACCATTTGGTTCTCCAGATGAAGGTAGGGAGATCCGATAGTTCCACTTTCGTTATCTCTGTTAGATTATTGAAAAAGCGCGACACCAAGAATTGGAGTCTACTCATCTGCAGCCTTGGACACTGACATAGAAAGTGAAGAATTGATTCTGTCTCCTCTTCATCATGACAACTTCTGCACAGTTCGCTCGTTGGAATACGCCACCGTTGGAGCATTGATGCAATAGCACAATGTCCAGTTATGACTGATGTGAGCAGAAGCACTGCAGATATGTTGTGCCCTACGAGGGCATTTGTTCACTTCCTATCTAACCTTGGCCATAGGGCTCGTGAAATTTCACAGTCATTTAGGTTAGTCCAAAAGTCATTTGACACCGCGATGGTGTACTCGTCTATTCTTCTAAATAGTTCACATATCGGAGATTATATAGAGGTATCCGCCTCGTTAATATCCATATCTGAGCCCCTTCTGACCATTTCATCTCCTATTTCGATCCCTTCAATATTGCTATGTCCAGGAACCCAGCATAGAGTGACCTTGTGGTGCTCAATGGCCATCAGTGAAGCAAGACATTTCTTTACAATCTCGGATTTAATTATTTTGGATTCTATTGCCTTCATTGCAGCCTGACTGTCAGTAAAGATAGTGATGTTCGAAGTCTGAGTCGTACTGTCTCGAAGAAGTCGAGGTGCTTTCTGTATAGCAAAAATCTCTGCCTGAAAAACGCTGTCGCTGTCAGGAAAACGATACGACTGCCTTATCTGCAGGTGTTCGGAGTAGAGACCAGCTCCAGTTCCATTCACCATCCTTGTGCCATCGAAAAAGATGGTAATACTACCATTACCTGTTACCGAACCGACTCCCAGTCTTTCCTGGTTGGATATTGAGTTGGAAATTTAGTAATAAAATCTAAATTTGAAGTCAAATAATCACTCAAAATTGTAATGTCCATAGCTTGCTGAACTTCACACTTCTCTTAGTCTAAGAGCTCCTTTTGTGGCACAGCCTTGAACAAACACCCGTAACGGTAAGAGATGAAATATCATATTCAGACCTTCCTGAGGTGCACTACTTACAGCCCCTGAGATCCCCAGGGAGACAAGTCTCTGTACTTTTCCCAAGCGAGCTTGGTTGCTCTTCTTTCCCAACGCCTGCCACCAGACGAGGGACCCATAGATGATGGGTCGAATGATTGTGATGTGCATTCCATGAATAACGTACGGTGGCAATCCCTATCTTTTTCCAAAGGTCCTTTTACAGGTACAGTACGCAGCCACTCCCTTCTTCGTTTTCTCTCCGATATTCCTTCTCCAATTAAGCTTTGAACCCAGAATAATACCGAGATACCTTGCTTTCGAAAAGAGATTCAGTGTCACTCCATTCAGCTTTGGTAAGGAAAACTTAGGTATTTTTGTTTTCCTCGTAAACAAGACTAACTCAGTCTTAGCAGGATTCCATCTAGCCCAGTCGGAAATTTCGCCAAGGGCTGATTCCATAAGCTCACTAATCGTCAACATGAATTTCCCAGGGATTAATATTGCTATGTCGTCAGCGTAGATTACAAACCTCGTTCTCTTTTCCTTGAAGGTTCAGGGTGACAACACCCTCCTTGCGGCGTCCCCCTCGTAGTTCTCATGCTCACAGTACTAATAGCAGCGTTAGAAAATATACTTTTATTCATGTTACATTTGAAAATTAAAACTTTGTAAACATGCAACGTTTGTACATTTCCAGTTTCTTCTGAACGCAAGCCAATAAAAGCAGAGGGTACTAGTATCTTCAAAAAGAAATCAAATAATTGTTGCTCTTATTGTGCTATAATCTAAGTACTATAATATGTGTGGTTTCGGAGATATACTCAAAATAGCATTAAGATGAGATGCATGAGAGGTGCAACGCCCATTTGAGCACAAATTCAGATTTGAAACTCTAGTATAAGCTCGGTATCGGCAGATAATATTTTTTTATTTTATTCAAAAAATGCATTTCAATGCTTTTTAAAATCGAATTCCTCATCTATCGATATATTGAAATTTATACTTTAAATATTTAGCACTTATTTAAAGAAAGTCTTAGTTCGCAAAGTTAAAGGTATTTAAGAGCTTTCTTACATAAACATTTGGATTTATAAAGCAAAAAAAAATGGAATTAGAGGAAGCACTGAAGTCGCATATTTTTTCATAGCATTGCGTCAGTTACAAAAACAAAGAATAAACGCAGGGAGCCGTCAAATAAAGTTGCAGCTACCTTTACTTTTTTAAAAATTTTTACAGCCAAAATATATCCACTTCCGTTTTCTACCCATGAGCCAACAATGACCTTGGTAACATAACGTCCAGCTTTGTCGGTCATTGCATTCTTCTTTATGTATTTCTCAAAACAGCTTTTGAAATTTGGACTATGGAGCTTTTTTAATGGTATGTCCCACGCCAGCATCATTTTGGCAGGGTCGCCGTAAAATTTTTTTGTTTTGCTCCAACATGAGAAGTTATCAATTGCTCTTTCTTTTTTAAATTCACCGGTTGCTCCACATTTTTTTTTTCGTTACAAACGCAGAAAAAAAATATTTCCATTTGTGTTAAAAATTTAATTCACAAAATATAGGCCATTAAAAATAGTAGAAGATTAGAAAGGCACAATGGGTAGAAAACCGCAAGAAAGGCGTTTACTACTAAAAAAAAGGCGCCAAAAAAAGGCACTAAAACTGCGAAAAGGCAAATTTTTTTAAAAATTGGAAAAAGGCAAAGTAAAATTTATATATTTGGAATCAGGGCGGCTTGAAACACGTATATATTTTATCAACCATTATGTAGGATTTCGCAGAAAAAAGAAGAATTCCTCATAATCCGCTCCCAGATTATGATAAAGCGTGTTCAGTTTCATCTGTACCGAAAATTTTAGAGACCTACACCGAAAACTTACGATCTTTGCTTTTAGTTTAAATTACAAATTCTCGAAACAGTACTCCAAATACCAAACTGTTTTCGGCTTGTTCTGTAAAATTTGAAAAATGCGCGTTAAGGCAAATTAGGGCAGCGTCTTTCAGTTTTGTATTTCTTTACTTAAATGCAATAAAAAAGAAATAATTAATGAATGAAAAATCTATTTTTTACTATATCTATCGACATCCTCTAAATTTTTTCGGTAAAAAAAAATAAAAGAAATAAATAATCGGTCGGACTCTTTATGTATAATAATTAAATATTTGCAGCCAAGAGTTAAGCAAATATGATGGAATATAGCCATTAATTTTGTATATTTATTAATTCAGACAGGTTTTTTTAATGTAATGTTTTTGATGTTGTGAAACAATATTTGCAAACCATAGAAAATTACTAGTTATTTAGTAATTAGTCTCATGTTTGCTTGTCAAACTTATTTTGATCATTTCCATTCAAAACCGTAACCGGAACGAGACAGAAACCCGAATGAATCGTAAAGAACAAACCGAAATCGGAACCGAAACACTTGACAAAACAGAAACCGGATTCGGTTGTTGATTCGGTTTCATTCCTTGCCATTTTGAATTATATAGAGTTGCTCATTTTCTTTTAGAATCGTCTGCTCGCATCTCCTACACTTCCTTTTATCTCTTTTCAATCTAACAGATTCCTAAATACTTCTTTCAATACCTTTAATTAAGCGGGAAAGTCTCTAATTGGTTTTTATTTACTTTCCATGAACCAGATACCATAAAATGTCAAAATCAGCGGTACAACACAACAATAACGACACATCTTTGTTGTTGCGGAATGGAGAACAAATGTTTACACACAATCAAAAGTAAAGAATGATTTTGACAGCCTATGGTATTGACTACGAAGAAAGAAAAAGAATAAGTTGCTGGTAACTTCACCTGGTATAAGTTCACATTGACTGAAATGATACAACGAATACGAGGACAAAACAGAGAAAAACAAGCATGAGCGAAGTACAATTGCTCAAATTCTATACTTTATTTTTATTAATAAATGTTTTTTGTTTAGTAAGTCGACCGCTACAACTTTGTCATAAGTAAAATTATAGAACAGGCTATCTGTAATAAAATGACGCTTCGAAAACTTTTTAACTGCTTAAAACTTAATTTTCATGTTTTAAGCTGTATACCCTATACAGTTTCCAAACAAAAGCTCTAACTAGTCCCTTGTAGATACTTCTCACCATGGAACGTATCTATTATGTATTCCTATGGATGTTTATAGTTTCGATGAAGGGATATTTCAAGGAAGATCCATCATTGAGTAACACAGTGATAGCATAAAGTAAAATTATCAATTGAGATTGTCATGTTTCCGAAATATTTCGTTCGGCCTATATCACACTAGAAACAGTTGACTCAATAGAACAAAAATTGTTGTTGTTTCGAAAATACGAAATAGAAAAACGTTTTTGATTTTATATAGGGAAACAATAATTATTTTACTTCTACTACGATAACTGTTGCCAGTGTGATATGGACCTTAGTGACTGCTATTTTTGTTGACCAGGTGGTTGATCATGGTCGCATATCGTGTTATACCTTAAGTCAACCTATCCAAGTCCTTAATATTAATTTCCTTAACTTGATTTCTGAATCTATAAATCAATTGAGAAATTTAAAACTTCTCAAATTATAGTTTTTCCTGAATGTCATTCTATTATAATGTATATCAACGTACAAAATTAAAAAAATTACTGTTTTATAATAAATTGTTGATATGATTTTAATGCTATGTTTTTGTGTGTGAAAATTTCATGAATAATTTTAATTACGCATCAACTTAAATTGGTTTAAATTACAGCATATCAGAAGAACACGTCATAATAGAAAAACAATTTTTCCACAAAATATAATTGTGCTAACTTATTTTATAAATTAATACTATTATTTCAACAAAGGTTGCTAGTGACGTAAAAGTTTTTGTCGTAATATATTTATGGTTACAGTGAGCTTTGAGAGTACACACTTCTATATTTATCTTTAGTTATATTAAATTCCTCGAATATTTTTCAACTTTAATTGTTCACATCCGACAGTAGCCGGAAATCCAGTTGAAGACGAAATACTTCAGGTAAACGGTGGCAGCACTAATTGCTTAAATCAAACAGAACTAGTTCAGCTGTCAATTGGAAGAGTATTGTCAAAATAATAAAAAAATGAAATGTGAAAAGAATTGCAAAAAAACCGATTTATTGTAGAAATAATTCGAATTATTATAAAAGATTAGAAAATATAAGCAAAAATAATCCAAAATATACAGGAACGAAGATACGTGGATACAGCAACGACGACTAAATAGAAAAGCAGGTTCTTATCACAGTAAATATTCGAAGGACGCACGCACACACTCAAATAAACTTCAGAGCGAAACAAAATATCACGCCACCACCAATCCTTAAGATCTTGTAAGATTTCAATGATGTTCATTGGGATTCCGGTGCTACTGATGCCATGTCTCCTGTTGCTGCTGCTTAGCCGGGTGGCAGGTCATTTGGTACATATTAGCAGTGCCCAACAACAACAAACAGAATCTACGCTGACTGATGCTGTGACCGCACAGTTATCAGACGTTGAAGCGGATCTACTCAATTTTAGTGCAGCTATCGTAGACACTGATCTCGTGACGGAACTGTATCGCAGTTTACGTTTTGAACCACCCCTGCTTGATTTCGGAGTAGCATGCCCGGTGGGTTCGGCGCGGTCACACACCGTCACGCTCATCAATCAAAATGTTAATCGTAGCGTTTACCTGAGTTCAGTGTCAGGGCGAACGGCGGCATTCTATTCAAGTTTCTTTGAAGCGAAAGTAGTGCCACCGCGGGGCAACACCACTTTCAGTGTAGTTTTTTTGCCGCGTGAACATGGTGCTGTTTCAACGGATCTGCTCATACACACGTCCTTCGGGCAGGCGCGGCTATTAGTGCGCGGTAAGGGGCGTGAGTGCCCGTATCATTTAAAGCCGATAGTGGGGGTGAAAGCAGCGCTAAATGCCACACTAACACCAGAAATTCACATGTACAATCCACACAAACAGCCATTGCAAATACTGGAGGTGAGTAGAGACGTGAATCGGAAAAATTCGTTTGTATACCTTAATTAATGCATTATGTTTTGTAGGTATACAGTAGCGGTGGGCAATTTCAGCTGGAATTGCCGAGCGGGGGCCAAGAGGGGCCTCAAGCGCTGTGGGAGATACCACCATATTCCACGAAACCTATTATACGCATTAGATTTCATGCGCGCAGCGCTGGCAATCACACGGCGTATATACGGATTAAGATATCGGAGCAACCCAACAGCTTCTACACGACTCACAGCGAAAATGTGCTCGTCATTCCTGTAGAATTTGAAATTCTGCCCCAACATGGGCTCTACGCTGAGAATCCCATTGTGGATTTTGGACGTGTGACGACGCTGGTCAAGAAACCGCTCTTTTTGAAGCTGAAGTTTCAAAACACACACGAACGTTTCCCTCAAAAAGTAGTCGGCTACGAGCTACCTGAAATACCGGGACTCATATTCGATTCGAAAGATTCGGTCATAAGCATCGATCCACGTTTATTCACCGCAACTACAACTCTCGATGAGTTGATACTGGTGCGTGCTGCATCCAAACGCAATGCAAGCCAAATACATGAATTTTCGTTGCTGCTTCGCGCAGAAATTTACAAAGGAACACTCGCCTACGATGAGGAATTACCGACCTTTGTTACGCAGGCTAAAAATTATATACGCAATGAACATCGAACGCTCACAATACGCAATGATTTCGAGTTTCCTCTGGCAGTGACAAATGTTAGCTTCGACAGGAATGATTCGAATGTGCTACAAATGCACTTAAGTGAAGAGTATAAAATGAAGGTAGCATCAAAGCGTAATTTGTTGCTGCTGGCACCTGGCAAATCGTTAGAGTTGCTGCAGCTGTTGCAAGTGCGGAATGAGAGTGCCAATTTCAAGTCACTAGTACGCATCTACACAAATGTTACGCTCTTCGAAATACCAGTGATTGTGTGCTCCGGGCGGTTACATGTATCCACGAATGCAGGGCGACTCTCCGCCGATACAGGTTACAGTGTAGAGCTTAATTTGGGCGCTATACCATTGGCGGAAATGTCGCACGATGGTTACATTATATTACAAAATCGGAATCCTTTGCCAATCAAATTAAACACCTGGGACTTTCAGTCGCCACAAGGAGTCTACTTTCATACGACATTTCGAGGTTGCCTACGTGCGGCGTCTTTGAAAGCGTTCCGCAGCGATGAAAGCATAAAAATCGAAAGTGCCAAGTTTAAGTTATGTTCATTTCTGGAAGAGGGTGATGTGGCGGTCTTTCAAGTGGCCATACAGTCTTACATTACAGAACATCATGCGGGTGCTCTGAAAATCTGGACAACATACGAGCTAATAACCACAACAGTAAAGTTTCGCACTTGGATGGGCAAGCTGGAAGTTGACCAGGAGCAGTTGTACTTCAAAAATTGTTTTCCAGTAAGTAAAGAATTGATCCACACAGCATTCGCAAATTTTGTAATGACCTTTTATTAATTTTTTTAGGGAAAACTATGTTCATCAGAGCTGCGTATTAAATCAACATTTCAAAATCCTATACATGTAACCTCCATTAATTTTACCGATGCTGGTTTATATTTCAAGGATTTTAATGCCAAGGGATCAACAATAGCACCAGAAGCGACTACAAAAATCGGTCGCATCTACTTCGAACCGACTCTGCTATGCCAAGATCGCTGTTACATCCCACAGGATGAAAAAAGTAATTCGGTTGCCTTTCCTGCACCGCAGGACACCAAGGGTGGACGCAATAATAATTTGCACTTCGATGAGACTGAATTGCGTCGTCGCACCGAACTGTTCCGCCATTTGAAATGGTATTTTCAAACGATATCATTCACATTGAATAGCCAGGAAGTGCGGCAATTTCAACTACAGCTCATTATTGATATTGAATGGCCAAAACTGGTGACGATAGGAGGCAACAAGCAAACTTTACCCACCATCGAAGTGGGTAAAGTGCAACACATGCCCATACTGATAACAAATCCCGCTGATAGTCCTATACTGGTCGATTATTTTTTAGCAAATCCAAACTTTGCAAAAGAGACGCAATTGTCGCTACCACTTGAAGTAGTTGACATTTCAACGAATTGCTATTTAACAGATAAGCCCGTGTTCGCGTTGGCCGAGGGAACCCCACAGCAGCCAATTTTAGTGCCTGCACGCACAAGCATTCCGGTATTCTTAAAATTTGAATCGAATGAAGCCGATACTTACTGCACATTGCTGCATATACGCAACAACTTGACGCTATACGAAGCGGTGTGGGTTAGCGCCAAGACGGTGCAATCACAATTTCGTTTTGGCAATCGAAAGCCAGGCTCCAACACGCCACTACTTTTTGAAGTTAATGAGAAACATTTGGCAGCATGTGCGCAACAGAATGTGGATGTTGTTAGTGGCAATGGCAGCGGTGGCAATAACGGGGCTGACAACAAAAACGGCGGCGGCAGCGACAACAGCGAAGGATATAAATATCCTTTGGTAACATTAGCCATCACTATGAAATTTTACTTGTACTTTGATAAAAAATTTAAAACTTACTTTCTTTCTCGTTCGTTCCACAGATTATCACCAAGCGCACGTTTACTGCTCGCAATACCGGCGAAATTCCGATTTGGATTGAAACGTTTCTTATCGGCGATCAACGTTGTGAGGGCTACGGTTTTCGAGTACTCGACTGCAACAGTTTTGAATTGAAGGCGAACGAATCAAAAAAAATAGAAATCGCTTTTAGTCCAGATTTCACGCTGTCGCGCATTTCACGCCCACTAACGATGATTACGAACTTGTCATATGATGTTAATTACCTTTTGCTGGCACAGCTGCCACCAGTGAGTGTAGATCATTGTTCAGAATTGCTGCCGCGCCCCTCCTGGGAAGAGCGCATACGCAACACAGCATTATTCTTACTTGCTATCACATTTGTGTGTGTCCTCATCGCAGCGCATATTGATTACGGCAATATTTTGCTTACCCAATCGGCGTTGCATATGTCCCGCGAGAAGGGACCGGTGCATCCGACGTTCAACTTGCGAAATATTGCTATCAAATCACAGCAAGCAATGCTGAGTGAGCAGTCAGCAACTGCTGCCAACGCTTCATCGACTTCTGCGGGTAATGTGGCGCATGTTCAACGTCAGAGTGTTCGCGGCGTAGGTGGCAGCGGCAGCAGTAATCAACAACAAAAATCAGCGAATGCTCATATCAGTGCTGGTAGTAGTAATAATGTTAGAAAGCGTGGGTTGAAGAAGAATCCCAATTCAAATGGTGCAATTGGTCGTAACTTATCGTTACCTTGGGTACTCGATTTGCCAACATTGAAAAGATCATCACCACCAGCTAACCAGAAAAATAACGCACAAACGTTTAGCGAGCGTAACTTCAAGATGAAACTATTGGAAGCGGGCAAAGCCATTGTGGGCCATTCATCGAATTCCAGTTCGAGTGTATCGTCCCAAGATAGTACTGGCAAAAATGCAACGTCTAGTTCAGCAAAAACGTTGGTTTTAGAAAAAGAAACCGCCACAACAGCAGTAAATGGTGGAAAAAAGCAACAGTTACGTCTTGCAAAAAAATCAAAAAATGTGCTAGGAACAACAAACGATAAGCCTGAAAAAGAAGAACGTGTCATATTGACGCAGAAAAATTCAAACAAAATTACAAAATCAGCAGATAAATCGGCGATAGAAAGCACACTGCTTAAGCCTACAGTGGAAGTACAGCAGTCACCGTTAGCAACAAACACAACATCGCCGCCGGCTACCAACGCTACCACTGTAAAAGATACATATCCACTGCGAAAGCATGGCAAAACGCCAGGCAGAGAAAGACGCAAGGATCAAGGAGCACATCAAGCACATAACGGCGCACCACCTTTCGAAACCACTAATTCCACAGCCTCTTCAACATCCTCCTCTTCGTCATCGTCCATTTCAAAGCGAGGAGAACGTAAGCAGAAGAACAAAGCTATCAGTGCGCTCAACTTTAATGCTTCACCAACGTTTGATGTGTTAAGCAACCAACACGACACGCTCTTCAATGGTATAACTTCACCCTGGGAAACCAGCAGCCAGGTGTCCTTCAGTGATGTGTTGCAATCACAAAATAGTCCACCACCAAGCAGTGCCCTGGAGTCTAGTGGCAGCGGTGGCACCAGCAATGGCAACGGCAGCGTTGGTGCTGATACAGCAGCACTGCTGGATATGCGTTATGCGCAACAACAACAACAGGACATTGATCTCATTCGTAATTCGAAAACAGCTAATTCAAATATGTACAACAACAACAACATGGCAACACCGCTAATGGATAAGGGAAGTTCAAGTGTATCAAGTGAATTAGGTCCAATCGGTTCGAAAAAATCACCATCTTCAACGCCTGTTTGGGAGCCAATAGCAGCCAGCTCAGCAGCAGCGCGCATTCAAATACCAAAGCCAATAATTTCGCACAATTCAAGCTTTTTCTCAAATTTACTTCCTTCATATGGACCCACTTACGAAGAAGCATACCTACAATTTATGGGTATGTATGCATATTTCAAGTTCAATTGCAATCAAGAAAATCTATTTTGCAAGTCCAATTACTCGCTATATAATTACTTTATTTAGTTTATTTTTGGTTTTTCATCTAAAAATTCTAAACACATCCAATCTCTCAAAGTACTTAATAATCAATTTAACAATTAAACCAATAATTGTTATAGGAAATACCGGCTTGTGCTCTTCTGCTACCAAGAGATAAAAAATAAAATCAAAAGCAAATATAAAAATTACGGAAGAAGCGAGTCTTTTCGTCCCTTCATAATTGCTGACACCAGACTGGCGGGGCAGACTTACTTTTTTTTCAACTATCACTTAGTTGCAATACCGTGATCATTATTTTGTGAATTTAATTTTTTAAGTTTTATTTTTTTTTTTTTCGAAACGAAAAACTTAAAACGTACAGCTTTGTTATTGCGAGCTCAAAAATAAATAAATTTTCCTTGGGGCTCCCGTCGCCGGATTATTCACTTGATGGAGAGACCTTAATCTAATTCAAAAGACAGCCAAATAAGGAAGTTGAGTTTTGGTACTGGTATGATAGAAAACTGTGTTTGAGGCTTAAACGACGATTGTTGATGGTTAAAAACCTTTCTGTGATGTGGTTAATTCACCTCCATCAATTTATGAACTACATTTGAGTCATTTGGAACAAGTAGATTTTTTCATTAAATTTTGTAAAATAAATATTATTTTCGGTCTCTGCTTAGTTGTAGTAAATAAATTCAACTATGACTGAATGAATTTAGTGACAGTGAAATTTTTTCCAGAAGAAATGAAAGTGGTTTTTATTTGCTATATCGCCTAAATTTATTTTTATAATCAAATATCAAATATAGATAATAAAATAATAAAATTTTTATATATATCGGTTAAAAAAAAAAATTTGACATCTTTTCAAAGGAAGGTTGAAATTTATAATAATCGCAAATAAAATTTTTTACTAAGCGTCAAAATTGAATTTAGGAGAACATCCGTAATTTACACCGTGCATTTGCGATAATGTAAAAATAAGGCTCGAAACCAATTTTCAAAATATTAATTGTAATACAGCAACAACAGCAGACACCAATATCAAATAAAAATTTCTTCTTTTTTTTTTTAACCAATATTAAAAAAAATACACAATATAGAGAAAAAATTGATAGCTCCATCGCGTTCAGGGTACAAAATCCATTCTTAAATCTCTTGTGTCTTTGTAGTGTAATTAATTTAAAATTTGTTTGTTTCCAGCAACTTGCGGACCCCCAGGAATTCACGAATTGAAGAAGGCACAGGAGGAGCTACAACGGCAATGGCAAACAAATGAATATATAATGAATTTACGCCAAGCGCAATTACTACCTGGCGTTGATGCTGCAAGCAATTGGGCCTTGAATACACAAACAACTTGGTCACCCATGGCCTATGGACAAAATGTGGCTGGAAATGTATCACAGCAGCCAGCAGTACCACCATCGGCATCGTCGGTTATAGCAGCTAGTGCCGCTAATGCCGTTCATACAATGAGTGGTAACGGCGGCGGTGGCGGCACACCGCTTGCTACTTGGCAAGTTGCTGGTCTTATACGTCCACCACCAGGACTCGAAACCAATTTTCAAAATATGAATCATAATACAGCTGTTTCAGTAGCACAGCAGCTACAGCAACACCAACAACAGCAAAATCCAACATCAAATGACAACGTATTGGTTAATAATGCTACAGCCACATCAGCAACAACAGCAGCAGGAACGGCACAAGTTGCAAATGACGCGGATATGCAAACATTCGATCCTTTCAGCTCGTTAAGCTCCATATGGTCAGAAAATTGGAATAAGAATAACACAAACAATTGAACTGGGCAGTTTACTCTTTACGTGTTGCCTTCTTCTATTATTCTCTTGGACGGCTTTCTCGCTAACGTCTTTTCATCGCAGCCTTCCCAAAATAGTATTGAAATTGGCAATTTTTTTAAGCTAACTTCATGTAACGATGTTTGAATTCAAAATTTTCTTTGATTTTTCCAAAATTATCCTATTTTTTTGCACACAGTCTGAGAGGGGAAATATAATTTCCTCTTTTTATCTTTTTTTTTTAATAATAATAATAATAATAAAAATCATTTTAGTTCTTAACTAAAATATTTATTAATAATAATAATTATGTATATCTATATATAAATATATATACATAGATCTATATGTGAGATGTAATTTGAGAACAAATTTTTTTAAGTGAAATTGTTATTTGAGAAATATGCGAAAAAAAAGAATAAAATCAAATAAAAAAAAAAAGAAAACATGAATTTTTTTTTTTATTATTTTTTTAAATTTTTGCCAAATATAAAAAATCACTTGACTTTGTTAATTATTTTTAATTACCACAACAAAAATTTATATTTTGGATTCTAAAATTTTCATTATAATTGTGTAAAAGAAAATTCAATTGAAATTGCTCAAATGGAAATATATATATATACGTGCATATATACCAAATACGAATATGAAATACATATATACTGTTTATATTTACTATTCAGAAATATTAAACGAATACAAAAATACAATACAATTCAAAAAAGCAAAAAAAAAAAAACTAAAAGAAAGTGAAAACAACAAATACTCAAATCTAATGAATCATTCAATCAATTTTTATTCCTTCTTTCTTTATTGTTATCCGTAAATTTTTCTTGTTTTTTTCTTCATCTTTTTTTTCTTACTTATGTATTTAAATATTTTTTTTTTTTTATTTGTTATTGCAAAGAATTGATGCTACACTTAAGTTACTTAAAAACACTTCAATTTGAAATTTGTTATTTTTTCATAAAAAAAGAAGAAAAACTAACAATAAAAAACAAAGCACTTTTGCCATTTGATGTGACAGTTTACATACAGTTGCTTGTTTGTGTTTGTTCTCATATTTTTGATCAATTTAATAAAATGTGAAATAAAAAAAATCAATAAAAAAACCAAAAAAAAAAAAAAAGCGTTTTTCTATATACATAAGCTTCAATAATTTCTCCACTGTTATTTTTCTTTGTAGCTGATGACGCCTTTTTCTATAAGATCAGGAATTTCAACAGCAAGCCACGGTGCCAACTGAAATAAAGAAGACAGATTAATTATTGCCTGGAAATGAAATGAATTCAAAAGTGTCGTACTAATTCGAAATAGTTAATTTGAACTTAGTCAAATTGAATTCAGAAAAAGTTAAATTGTATTCGGAATAGTTAAACTGAATTTAGAAAGTCTTAATTTGAATACTGAAAGTATAAAGTTGAGTTTTGAATATATATTTATGTTGCATTTCAAGTCTCCGTTCGATTTCCGGAAACACCAAACTGAATTCGGAGTAATTCTGAGAACGTTAATTATGTTTGGAATAATTGAATTGAATTCAGAAAGCTTCAAATGAATTGAATTTAAAGTCTCCATTATAGTATCGAAAACGCGAAATTCAATTATGAGCTGTTAAATCGAATTTTAGTCTGCATTTGAATTTCGAAAACGCCAAATTCAATCCGAAGTAGTTCAACTGATTTCTGAAGTATTGCATTTTCATTTAGGCAAATAGTATATGTTTAATTGAATTAAGAGAATCGATTTGAATCTCTAAAATGTCAAAATAAATTCGAAATACTTAGTTTAAAAAAGTGATGGCCACCTATACATTCAGAATGATCGACTCAGCTCTTTTTCTATGGAAATGAGCCCTATATGTGTGAAATTTCTTACGCTCTTGTGCACGCGGCTACAATTTGGCTCACTCTGATTTAAAGTGCAAGAAATTTTGAAATTATAGTTTTATATGTCTTCAATATAACATTATCAGCTCTCATTAATACTATAAAACAGTTGCGTTAAATTTTAAAGTGTTTATTAGTAGGCCTGCTCCGAAAAAATCTTTAAAGTTGCCGTACGTGTTAATTTGAATCCTGAAATTCGAAATTTCGAAAAAACAAATTGAATTAGGAACAGTTGAATTGAAAAAGAAAATTAAAAATCTTAATTTAATTTTCAAGAATGTTAGAAAGACCATTAGAACTATCACTAACATCACGGACGAGGAATCGTGGCGGAATCCGAAACGGCCGTCTGGTTTCACTATCTTTACAAACATTGTTGTTCTTTTGACTACAAACGTTCATTAAGCGTGTTAAATATCACTTAAATGAGTTCAGAATAGTCAAAATAAGTTTAAAAATCGGACAAGTTAAAATAACTTCACAGATCGTCAATAACAATTCGAAATTGGGAAATTTAATTTGGAAGTTAAATTTCACTTGCAATTGAAATCGACACCATAAAATTCTCAATTTTTTTTTTAATTCGATCTAAATCGGATATGGAAACTGGTTGTTATTTATTTGATTATCAATCTATTTCAAAGTTACATTAAGAGAACCGAAAAACTTTCGTATTTTAATAAAAAAAATCAAGCCCAATCCTTGAAAAACCTTTTCAATTCATGCTTTGCGATAGACTTGGAATCTTAAAAAACAATACTTGATACATTTGAAAATTCGTTTTGTACATATATTTCTAAGTTATCTTAAAAAATACGCTTCTTAATATTTTTTTCTGACACTGAGTAATACATTCCACTTCAGTAGAGCTATTAAATTTTAAAAATCTGCAAGTTTCAGGTTACAGTCTTTAATCACTTGAATTCAGTTAATTTATGTTCAACATTTTCTACTTTTGGTAGTACAATAAACTTACCCCTAATGCCATCGCATGTGCAATGCCAAATTTTGGTACATTACGTGCCCACAGCGGCTTAAAATGATCAGTTAAACAGATTTTTCCACCACGATACATTTTTGCTGTTTTACCATCTAATTCCGGCAATGCAATTTCTGGTGCAGTAGCCGGATAGGTTACAGGAATCTGAAAAAAATTAATGACATCATTGCACTGAATTGATTTTCACTCTGTTAATTTCAATTGTTGAACTCACGTCAAACTCTACATCGAACTCGTATTTTAATAGATTATGCATGTACCAACATTTTCCGAACCACTTGGTACCTTCTTTATTCGATTCCAGACGGAACCAATCGCTACCAGATTCCTTATTGTTTTGCACATATTTTATAAGTGCCTGGTACTCTTCTTTCAGACGTTGCACCCAAACATCCTTGTCGCGAGGTCCAGCTCTCGTTTTAAGAAGACTTATGGAACTTAAGGTTTTCTTAGTGCATTCATCCACCATTATGTTATTCTATAATATTTCCAGGATTAAAGTGTAAAACTTTAATTGAACAACAAAATTACTACAAAACTTTCGTTGACACGTTGAATATAAAGTAATTAACGAATGCGAGAGTTGACAGCTGGTTAACAGTGTTGCCAACACAAAACATTTCGAAATGTAAACATATTGCATTGACTTGGTATCAATGAAATGTTTTTTAAGCATTTAATGTATATTATGTTTTCATTTACAATTGCATACAATTGTTATAAGTTCCTAATATAGTAAAATATTAGTATTAATTGCGATTGTCGGCAATAAAAGCCATAGCCTGGCAGCACTGTTAGAAGTTTAACAGTACGTGTTCAATGAAAGCGAACTGTGGATGGTTTTTATGATGCGTTCGAAAAGCTGCGTAATAATATTGAACAATTGTCCTTTAAGATAAAATTTGTACTTACTTGAGATAAAATTTAAAAGTTCCTTGCATCATGAAATTACAACATAAATCTAGAGTAATTACATTTAAAATTAAACAGTTCAAATAATATTTTATTACGCGTCATATCTTCTATACAGTCCTAGGTACCATAATTGCAGTTTATGAAAAATTTATTATGCTGTATACATACTACTATATACATATCCTGTGATATGTATAATTCCTTACTTCTTTTTTTTAACTCCATTTAAAAAATATTGGAACAGACTTCTTCGCCCCATTCGATACAAAATGAGATTTCAGAAAAGCATTCTCCAACTTGGATGAGGAGCTTCGTCGAGTGGGTTCAGCAGTGCTTTTGACAAGGACAACACGAAATGCATTGCCCAACAAGCAAAAAGTCATGGCGCACAGTAATTTGATCCTATGCAACGACGGAACATAATTAGAAGGAGTGCTCTGATTTTGATGAAATTTCATACTAAGTGCGGAAGATAGCGGAGCATATTTTTCCATATTCCAATACAGAATCGTGCCTTCTAAAATTGAAAAAAAAAATCCAGGAACATATTTTCACATATCGTAGCCCGCATCTCGTATATTCTCGTATAATCGAGTTTTCGAAAAATGGGGAAAAAATGGTCCGAAAAACTCACCTTTTATTTTTTCCACGGATTTCGCTATTTATAAAGTCTGTTTTAGTGGCACCACGAAATAACTCCTAAATGAAATAACTCCCAAAAATCTTCATATATAAAAAATTGGGAGATATTTCGTTTGTTATTGGGAGTTACAGTGAAATAACTCCTAATCGGCAAAAATTTTAGGAGTTATTTAATTTTTCCATTAGAAGTTATTTCATTTTATGTTAGGAAAATGTTTTGGCCCGAGTTCTTTGGGTGAATTTCCAAAAAAAAAGAAGGAAATTGGGCCAAAAACTTATTCTGGGCTAAATTTTTTTTTGGAATTCCTTTTTAATTCCGGTCAAATTTCACAGAGCCTAAATAGTTTCTTTGGATTTATTCCATTCGCAAAACCAAACAGTGTGGTGATTAGACGTTTAGGTGCTGTCGTTTTTTGTTAGGAGTTATTTCATTAGGACTTATTTAGCGTTAGGACTTATTTCATTTTTCAATTAGGAGTTATTTCATTTAGGAGTTATTTCGTGGAGCCTGTTTTAGTATCAAGTTAAGCCTCAATTAAAATAAAAATCCCGACTTCACGGAAGTTGGAGGAAATTTTTGCGTTAACATACACGTACGCTAAAATAATAGTAATAAAAATATCGATGGAAAGATTTTAATGCAAAACATAAAGTTAAAAATAAAAACGGACTCGGAAACTTAGAAGCAAAAGACATACATGAGCCGTTGCGTGCAAAAGTGGTGTAAGTCATAAAATTCGATTTTGAACACTTCATTTGTTTAGTAGAAGTGTTGTAAAAAAATAAAGTAATTATTAAATTTTTTTCCCCACTTCACAAGCAGCTTTATAGGATGCATGTTCATCTAATAATCCTTGTTTTTACTTAAGTATGTACCCTCAAAATGACTTACACCACTTTTGCAGGCAACATATTTATTAAATTAAGTTGTATATTATGAGTTACACCAAATTTATGACGGACGCATTTTAGAGGATCGTGAGTTTTGTAATAAAAATAGCATTTGTTATAGAATTTTTTATTCAAAATATAGCAAAATCATTTTTCAAATTATTTTTAAACTTAAAACAATATTAAATTCAATTTTTATAAGTAGGTATAATATGATGAATTGAAGGAATATAAGAGAGTCAGCCCATCATGTCACTCTTCTTTGCTACTGTTACCGCTCTTGGGAACGTAAACAAACTGAGTTTCTGTGTTTCATACAAATTTTGTTAGGATTTGAGTTGTTTTTTAGTTTAAGCTCTGAAAATTCCTCAAATTCACTAAGTGTTTCCTAGTAAAATATGGTGTAAGGATTGTCATTTTCAAAACGCAACCATTTAATTCGTAGCTAGTTCACAGCTACGTTGGTTAAATGATGTTTGGTATACCGTTGTTTTAGTTCCCGCTATAATATTTTACCACGCGTTTCATCCTTAAACCATAACCTTCTGGATCAATGACTTACACCACTTTTGCACTTAACACTGTCGCCTTTCCGTTCGAATATTCAACATTCTCCTGCCCTCTACCGGCAAACAGATGAACCTAGGCTTATAAAACTTTCGCACAAAACGGAATGTGGTTAAAGTTATTGCCTAGTGGTGAAAACCCGAATTATAAAAAAAATGACTTACACCACTTTTGCACATAATAGTGGACTAAGTAAACTTTTTTATTTTTATTATATAAAAGACATGAATACAAAAAATTAGGCAAAAATTCAGACTTTTAATCATTGTTTTACTATAAACATAAGTAATACATATTTGTAGGTACATGTTAAAAAAAAAACAAAATAAAAAAATAAACAAATTATTCTTTTAATTGATTATTTACATGAATTATTTTAATAAGCAATTATTATAATTAATCACTAATTTTTGGTAAAAAAGAACGTACATTATTTTAATATTACTTATTGGAAAAGACTTTCTGGTGTTGGTAAAGTGTCGTTTTTTGCTTTCTACCGTTAATATTCCGTATAATATTGATTAAAAAAACTTATTATATGCTTTTTCTTCTCATACGTCAAAATAATGTCGGCCTTTCCCCCCCGAATTTTTGCATCAAATTTTGTCGTATATCCACAATTTTGCTTACGGTATTTTAGGAAAAATTTTATTATACTTTCCAGTATGCACTCAAAAATAATCACATTCACATTCAATATGGAAAATCCTATTATTTTTATAGGATTTGGCCAATGGTAATTTCCCATAATTTTAATAGTTTTTGGACTATCATTTTTTATATATAGGTACAATCAAATGGGAAATAGCAAAGAATGGCATCAAATCGAAAAGTAACAGCGTAGAAAAGTTTTTACTAATCTGAACTAATACAAGGTGAAAACAAGTTTTTTTAAATCAGATAATAAACCCAGGTTCCGAGGTTTCGAGTATTCCAAAATCTTGAGATTCTCCTGTTAAAAATTTGAAGACGATTTTATGCCTGGGTTTAAAAAAATTTGATAAGGTTTTTTCTTGTTTTTTATTTTTTTGCTTTTCTGATGAATTTTTACAGATTCGTGCCAAAAATACTGCAGAAATGCCCTAATACATCTCAGATACTATTTAAAAAGTTGTGCCCTAATAGATCTCAGATACCATTAAAAAGTTTCATTTTGTTGTACAGTATAATTTTGGCATAGTGTTGTAATATCAACATCGATATTGGAAAATATTTTTGAGTGCAAGGGTAAACAATTAAGGGGTTATATACATTTGTGTTGGCCGAAAAAATCGAACATTTTTTGATTGCGTTTTTTTTTTTCAAAGTACATTCTCTTGAGAAAATATTTTCTAAATTTCATAGAGATCTGAGCACTAGAACCAAAGTTACAGATGACAACAGCGCGCTACCTTCAACTACTTCCGACATGGTGCCGAAAGTTTAAACGCTATTATCTCGAAATGTTGATTTTCAAAAAGTTCCCTTCCGGTGAAAAAGTTTTCTCAAAAACCATTTCACCAAACGGTCTGAGTCTTTTCTGGGTAATTTATAACTGAAGTAGCCTCATAATAACAGAAGGAATTTTTATTTAGAATTAAACTTTTTTTTTGTTGGCCACTAAAACCAAATTTTCAGACCCTTAAAACCCAAGAATTTTAAAAAAGTCATCACCATTTTTTTTTTAAAATGTAAATTTCACAAAATCCTTCATTCACTAAGAGCGTGATGATTAAAACTAAAACATGTTCGGTTTTTTTTCATTTCAGATAAACCGTTCTTTAGTTATCGCTCTCACCGCAAGGGGTTATGAAAAAAGGTGTTTTGGCACAACGGCCGTATCGGCCTCAGTTGTCATCATTTCTTGTTGAAAAAATGCATGAAATACCTTGAAACTTCAACAAATAAATATACTATTACTTATTCTGAAAAATATGTACCGTCTTGGCAGAAAAATGATAATGAAATTACTTTTTTTCCGACAATAAGTGTACATAACCCCTTAAAAGCGAGTGAATCAATGTCAGTAAATGATGCACACAATTTTATTCGTTGTATAATCTTAAATTTTTTCTTTTGTTGGCAAAATTCTTTGAACTTGACTTTTGCTTATTTTAAGAATTTCCGCCCATTTCCTATGAGACAGACACCTCATTTAAACTCATTAGTTTTTGGTTGGTTGAAGCTTCGATTATTTTGTGATATGCTCAGTGATAGTTAAGAAAAAATTTATCACCGTACTCGCAATGATTGGCGTAACTAGGATAATTCTCTGGGGGGGCCAGGCCCCCCAGGAAATATATTTAACAATTTTTCTGCTGCAATTTTTTCTTTTACAAATTTGTTTTCAATTGATGTTAATAATTGATACATTTGAAAACCTTTCCTGTAACACGGTTGCTCTTAACCAAAGTCTTTATAACAGGACAGCTCAAGCATAATGCAATTTCTAAATCACTCAAAAGTCAAATTTTTTCCCCGGGTACGTGAAAAGATGTTTACACATCAAAAATTTTGATTGGACAATCAAAAAATTGCGTGCATAACGGCCGCATAATGAATAATTGATGTCTATTAGAATAAGAAAATGTTATAAATTTTGTTGTATAAACTAATAATCTTTTACTGCTTTAAGTATTCATCATAGCTTTTGCTGCAAAAGCAAAAACTCGAAAAGTAAACAAAAATTTTTCCTTTTTTTCATAGATATTCAATTTTTTTTTAATGAATGTAAGTTTTGATATAATCTTGAAATTAATAATTTTCTTTGGACTTTACTTTTCTTGCCATATTATTTCTGGGGGGAGCCTAGAGTCAGCTGGGCCTCCTCAGGCCCCAACCTAGTTACGCCAATGCTCGCAATAACAAGGATTTATGAGGTTTTGAGTTTTTCGTTTTGAAAAAAATTAAACTAAATCAATAATTTTTATTCGCGAGCAAGAAAATAATTTTTATTCCTGAGCAAAAAAATTTAAATCAAACAATAATTTTTATTCTCGAAAAAAATAATAAAAATCATATGTTGGTTTTTCGGTGGACAAAACCATAAAAATGAAAAAATTATTTTTAAACCAGATTTAAAAAATTAAAAATCAGACAATAATTATTACCAGGTTAATGAACAAATGTAGTCATCACAACAACAATGTATATAGAGACGGGCAAATCAGACGGCCGTTTCGGAATTCGCCACAATTCCTCATCAGTAATCTTAGTGATAGTTCTTAATCTTTCAATATCCTATATAAGCTACTAATATTTGAAATCATAACCCAAAATTACGGATTTGATTCCAAATATCTTCACTGAATAGAGATATTGAAAGAAACCACCACTACCGTTCTATATACTTATGCTGTTGTTTTTTCCCATTGTAGCTAGTCTGCATAACAGTCCGATTTGAAATTGACATGAACTTAAGTCATGACTTTGAAAAATTAACATCTAGATTTAATTTTCATAGTCTCCTAAAAACTATCATGAAATAATTATTACCGTTGATCGAAAGTAATTAAAATCACAAAATAATTATTAAATTTCGATTTTATTATCGATATTGCTTATAATAATTACGGTCCCTGATCAGAAGTTATCACGATTTGGCCATTGCCAAGTCTACCTTCCACCTTGGTACATAGCTAGTGTAGATTATGTAATTATCTCTCTATCCTCAAATTATAGCAATTTGAATATTATTCATATATTATATACGCTGATTCGGGCAAATTAGCACATTTTTATTTGTACTCATTTTCGCATTGCGAGAATACGAATAAAAATGTTAAACAGATAGTTTGAAAAGAGTTTTATATATGTTTTCATTACGTGCTGACAATGTGGCACAATGTTCAAGTTCTATTTTCTTTATCAAAGTCTGATGCATGACAAAAATATTGACAAATATCGAAAATCACCACCACCTACCTATGTTACAAATGAAATTGCTCTGAGTAAACCGCCTAAAATGTACCAAGTAAAGCTGAAAGCGTAACAATTCAATTTACACTAAACAAAAATCTAAGAAAAAAATGTTAACCATATCTCTATGTGCACATATCCGTCCGCCTTCCTGCGGCGTTGTACTTCCAAACAACATACCGCGCTAGACCACACCATGCATAATCCGAAGACATCAATAAATTCATTTTTAGTTTTTTACACACTCTCGTAGATATTTCACTTCTTCTCTAATAAATAATTCGTTTCTTCTTTTTACATGTTTTTTATTGTTATTTTGGATGCAGCAGCATGTTGTTTTGAGGAGAAGGAACAGAAGTCATAAACCAAAATATTATGGCACGACCTGCTGAGAAACTGTCTATACTATCTCTTTCATACAATCTATTTCGCACTCTCTCTACTGCTTCTGGTACAACTACTACAGCAAGTCTACTATTTACTGTGGCATCGATGTGTATAGTTCCGGTGAGGGTTCCAAGAGAAATAACTCAAGGCCTTTAGTATGTTTTGGAACGATCAATCGATATATTTTGATCGATGGTGGAATTTACCACTTTGATGTGATTCGTCAATGCGGTGGACTACTGCTACTATTAGGCTACAAAGCATTTTTTTATGTATTTATTTCCAACTGTGCTTGTTGGCGTACAAACTACATAGTGATGGATGCTTTTTGCTGCTGATGCTGACTACTTTTTTATGGAACAATTTACATACTGTGCCTGATTGGTTTCATGAAGTAACCTTTTTGTCAATTTTTTATATACTCCACACCAAGTCAGCGGTATCTCTTTATATTGTATCTTCAATTTGTTTTATTTTTTCTTCATTTAAACTTTATGAAACATTTTCATTTGTTGTATATGTGTAATCAATTTCTTGTTGGCGGTAATTTAAACAAGTTTTCTTTTTATTACTTGTGATTTCAAAATATTTGCAATGACAAATTTTCTATGCTAGCATAGCAAAGTGATTTACAATAATGATGACAAAAAAAAAAATGCCACACATTTTGCTCTGGTAAACATAGCCAACAAAAATAAAAGATTTGTTTTAATTTTCCTCATTTTTTGAAGTGTGAAGATCTATGCGCGCGGTCAAAAAAATCTGTAGGCTAGAGTGAATTGGAATATGGAGGAGTTATGACTTCAGCGACAGATGCCGTTACTAGAATGGTGCTCTTTCTCTCCTTTTACTTCTGTGCTCACATCATTTCTATGTATTAAACATCAATATAACCCGCAAGTGCCCTCACTCACTTTTGAAGTCCTACTTTTTAACTTTCTCCGTCGTGTTCATTTTTTATTACCCTCTAACCATAATCATAATCGTTTAAGCCACTAAAAAATTGTTCTCCCATTATTTGACATTGTTCCAGTTCAGCAGTTCTGTTTGTTTCTTTCGTTTTTTAGTTTTGGTCTTCAATAAAAAACGATCGAGTTTTTTAAAAATGTGTGTCATTTTTTATGATTTTTTTTTAAGAAGAAACAATGAAAACAAAAACACTAATGTTGATGGTGATCACCAGGTCAGGCCAGGGTCACAAAATTGTGCCTAAAAACTAGTTCGGTTTTTGTTTTTTTCTGGTGCACACCTACACAACTACAATAAGTACCTAAATAAAAAGCAGAGCATTATGCTGTTAAGGACATGCTAAGCGTATTTTATTGGTGTAATTGTAGCTGTCATAAATTTGCCAGCGATCTTTGTGCCATCGTTCGGTCCTTCGTAGAAAGAAACATGGTAAAAAAAATTTAAAAAAGCAGCAGTGAGAGTAAACATTTTTTTTATGTTTGACACTGTGTTACATAACACAATTAGATCAGTTTTTTGTGCAGATTTTTATACAACTTAGATATTTTTTGTGTGTCTCACAGCGTAAATTTTTTCGTTTTCATTTCATATTTCATAATTTCACTTTCTACGGAAATTGTCCTGTTGCGTCAGAGGATCTATAACTGCAAGTATATCATGAAATTGGATCGTTTTTGCTTTTGCGAATTATTTTTTTAGTACCGTAAAAATATTTATATTTTTTCTGCGTGCATTTTGCTCTAATTTTTTAATGCTTCTATAATTTTTATGACACACACTGTTACCAATGTCATAAGAATATGTACCTTTTTTAATTTGCGTAAAAATTTTTCATATTTTTTTGTAGCGTGATATTATATTTTCATATTTTAATATTATATTGTTTTGTTGAATGGTATATAAATCAGTAGAGTCAATGATGTTGCAAAAAAAGTTTTATGTGAATTTCCAAGAAAAAATAATCATTAGAAAATTATTTTACCTTGAGAAATTTTTAAGTTTTGCATGTGCAGTTTTTCTTCAGAGATTTTTTTTTATAAGGACACAGCGGAAATACGTCATTGTAATATCAGTAAAATTTCTTTAAACATTTTAATAGAAAAAGGAAAGTAAATAGTAGGTATATAAAAATGTGCATGACATTTAATGCAATCTCAATTTTCTGGTTTGATAAAAATATTCCTACACAATTTCTTATTTTAAAATAATATTTTCTAATTTTTAATTAAAAATGGGCCTAAGGACCTTACTCCATTGAATTCTCAACCCAAAATCTAATTTTAAATAAATAACAGTGCAAATCCAACTATATAAAATAATTCCGAAGGTAATTAAGATTTAAGCCTGGAACAGAATATGAAGCGTGAAGTACGCAACTAAAGCACAGAATGTAGCTTAGCAAACAATGAAGCACGACAAAGAAAAATGTGCACCTCTGAAGCTCATGTTTATTTTAATTGGAAACACACACAATTTTTTTTTCTCCACATTTTTGCAATCAAATTGCTTTAAATTGTAAACCAATTAAATTCTTTTACAAGTTCTATAAATAATTTAGTGCATTCTTCCACTTTTTTATTTTGACAATTAGTTGTTATGCTTCAAGCGCGACAAAGTTGAAAAGTTCTTATTTTGCGCTTCATCTTCCGTTTCAGCGGCAGCGACAACTTCACATTGTGTTTGATTACTTTTGGCAGATTGTTACTTTACGCTTCAGCTTCACATTCTGTTCCTCACTTAAAAGAGCTCAATCAAAAAATTTAAAATAGTTCAATTTAACCATCTGTTATGTGTCTTGGTTCATCAGAAATCGAGAAATAGAAATCAGTCTTGCAAAGATGTTATACTTAATTTTTAACAAAAAATTCCCATAAGCTTCGAGAGTACCTAAACTAGAGTTTAAAATTTTGTCCAGATATCTGCATAATCTGAAGTTTAGTTTTGTTTTTTTTTTTAACACAAATAAAATTATGTTTGTTTTAAAATAGTTAGGGTATCCATCTATCCAGTTAGCTCCGAATCCGTGTATTGGAATAAGACTTGTGTCGTATATCTGGGTCTACAAGGTTCAATACTTCCATGGGTTATTAAGCCATAACAGTAGTTGCAGTATGTAATTTCACTTAAAACTTTCCCATTTTATTAATAACTATTCTGTGTATTTAAAATAAAATGTTTTCACTTAATTGTGAATTCTTAGAGTACACTTAGGCTGCACCCACAAGTGAACCCGCGAAATTCTATTGTAAGTGGCTCACTTTACTTAATGCTTTTAGCGAGCGACAGCCATTAATATTGAACAATTTTAATGATACTTTTATCGGTTTTTTTAATTAGAGCAGTTTTGTGGTGGAAATCAAGTATATATGGGTTATTTGCAAACAAAATGTTTTTTTTTTAGTCCCGCAGTTTGTCAGTCTGTCATTCAAAAAATTATGTTCAGAATCAAACAAAAAATTGGATTGTAGGTTATTATGGACAATTTACAAATAAAAAAAAAGTAATATTATAATTATGAAATTTTATGTGTATTCCTTACGAGAAATAATTGAATGGTCTCACATATGTACCTTCTTCATACAAACAATGTAGTCCCCACTATGAATTTCTGATGTTATATATGTTAAAATGTAAAAAGTTTGGCAAAGTAGAGAAAATAAATAACTAATTTATAATGCTGGTATTATCTTCGAATATTTGTACTCATGATAATTCTTCTAATACATAGGTTATGTTAGGCTAGGTTAGGTTATGACGGCGGCATTAATGCCTCACATAGATCAAAAGCCCATAGTACTACCGCATGCGTCTGACTCTATTTCGTCATTTCTGGACTTAAGTCCATTGTTACTGCATTTGTTGTATTTGCGAAACGTAGTAAATCTTTTGAGGGAGTTTCTCCCAATGTGGACTCAAGTTTTTATCAATTTTTTAATATTAGTATTTAGTTACTCCTCTTAAAATTTAGTGGGTTTGAGAGCACACATTCCATATTCTCTTCTCTACAAATTAAAAAAAAATATATATGGTTTACCGTTACTTTGCGCATTTTTTTGAGTCGAAAGTAAAGCAATATCGCGAAAAAAGAATCATTTTGTTGGTGAATTAAAACGTTATTGCTTATAAAAGAAATATTATAAAATTTTATAAAAACGTCAAGTGCAAATATTGTTTAATTAGGGTGTGAAGAAATTTATCCATTTACATTTTAAATTTTCTGTACCCATCAAAACAATACGAAAGCCATTTCCACTTCCGGTATCTGTTGTTTAGAAAAAATATATTTCTTTTGTGATTTATGATAAACAAAAATATTGACTATTGATGAAATATTGATGTAGTGCCATCCTTTATTACGTTTAATGTTTATCAAAACATTTTCTTCCGTGATCGGCCAAGGTGGTTACATTCAGCTCGTTGCAGAGTTGTTTTTTGTCAAAATATACTCGTTTGTTTAATACTATTTAATATGTAATGACGCTGTTTTGTAAAATAACTCATTGCCACCCTGAATACTCGTGCTCGGTGTACAAAACACCGAGCATATTGTGTTCGATGTGAGAGTGAGTAAAGAATCTTTGTGTTCGGTGCAACAACAATTTCATGGTGTTTGCCGAGCTTACTCGCAATATAACCACAGCCTTAGGGCGATGTTATGCAGACGATCAAATGATCGCCGATCATGTCACTTTTTACGCTCTCTTTTTGATTTTTCAATTCTTTTGAGGAAGTTATGCAGACAGTCATTTGATCGCCAATCAATAGTACATTTTTGTATTGTTTTAGTACTTTTTTACTACTATTGTATTTTATTCAAACTTCATAGTAACTTTTTTTTTGGTTTTTGTGCAAGTTGTGAAGTAAATTGATAAATTTCTTGGTAACAAATAATTAAAAATTAGCATTTGTTAACTTTTTGCAAAATTTTATGGGTAAACGAATATGTAAAGAATGACGAGTGTTGCTATTAAGCAGTTTTTTTTTTTCTTTTTGCATACATGTTTACCAAAAATGTACTAATTTACTCCTAAAAGACAATTATTCTGAATAATTTCCCACAGGTAACTCTGGTTTGATCGCATGATTCGGCATCAACAGCCAAATCATTTGACGATCAAATTTTACTCTCTTGCTATCTCTCTCAATTTTTCACTTTATATTGAAGCAACAACAACTCGTGCCCATGATGTGCTCGTGATTGTCTGCATAACAACGCACTTATCGGCACAAACACGACTTAGTATCAGGGTTGCCGTTTTGCTTATTTGTAAGCAAATTTGCTTACTTTGTTACGATTGTGCGCACGTGTACTTTTTTCTTATTTTGTTTATTTTTGGCATGGTATATTGTCATAATTTCTTTTTTACTTACTTTATTTCGTTTTTTCATTCGATAGGAATGGGTAACACTAATTATGTTCATGCATACTGGTGTCACCCTGCAAGTATCTAGCTTTCCCTTTTGCTATCGAAAAAGTAAGTAGTACGAAAATTATCGTCTCTGCGATTGCGTTTATAGAAAAAAAGGTCCTGGTTGGGCAGCTACAAATTATGGAATTCTTGAGTCCTCCGATTTTTCTATTGAAGTTTTTTTTATATCGAAAAATATGTTTTTTCAGCTATCTTTATGGCATTGAAATCAATATAACGGGTTTTCCATCATACAAAATTTTCTTAAAACTCGTTGTTTTAGTAGGTTTTTTTCTATAAAATATTACAAATTGATATTGAAAAATTGGAGGACTCAAGTTGATTTTTTTTTTGGTGAACACTCTTGGGTTAAGTTGATCAGCATCAAATATACTATCTTTTTAGGGGGTAGACGATGTGTCGAAAAAATTCGATCACCCCTTATATATGGGACATTCTCTGTCAATGGGATACCCCCCGCCCTGTCCAAAATTGGTTAAGGTATTTTAGGACATGTTTGGGCTCAAATTAAAGCTTATTATCTCTAGTTTTGAATGCATGATTTTGATTTTGCATGATGGCGGACCAATATGGCGGCTGAAAGTCTACCACCTCACCTTAAAATAATAGTTTTATCAAGCGTACGTTTACCCAAGTCATCATAAAAAAACAAATAAAGCCTTTTTTAGCATATTTTTTTCGCTGAATATGAATCTGATATTATTTTTCACGGGAAATGTTACGTGTTGTCCCTAATCTCAGAAAAGGTCCAAAAAGGCTGTTTTTCGGGTCTTACGCTTACCCAAGTCAGCATAAAATGACGGGAAAAGCCTATTTTTGTGTAATTTCAGTTGAAAAACATTAATCTCATATTATTTACTACAGGAAATGTTATGTGTCGTCCCTAACTTCAAAAAATGAAAAATCTCAAAAAACAGTTTTTCGTGTCTCACGTGTCCCAAGTCATCAGAAAACTTCCCAAAAAAACTGAATAACAACTGCATAACTTCGTTTCTTACTGGTTTTGTTAGAATGCAATAAAAAATCGATTTTCACGTGACCGTTGTTGTTGAAGCTTTTGCACTCTTCCTCTTTCTATTTTCTAAAAAAAATTTTCTGTTGATACTCTCTACATCTATCTGCACAAACATGACGTAGCACACGTATATAACACATGAGAGGAAAGAAGCTAAAGCACTGCGAGAAGTCGACTCTTTGTATGATTGTATGCAGCCGATCCCCTTATGACTTCGTTCGCTAAACACTAACAACAGCATAACTTCGATTCTTATTAGTTTCGTATGAGTGCAAGAACAACACGACTTCCGTTGCAAAATTTTCGATTTACCCTCGCTAAAGAAGTTTCACTTTAAAAAAATATAACCACGAAATTTCGAATTCTTACGAAAAATAGAACAGTTTGATTATGAAAGAGAAGGTCGTGTTGCTACGATCTGCCGTATAAATTTTGTTTTTGTTACGAAATGTGTCATTTTCTTATATTAAATATTCTAATATTCTTAAATCCATGAAGTTAAATTTTTTACTCAGTATGATTCGATGAAACTAAAAAACATTTGAACCAGATCACAAAACGGCACGTCTAAATTATGCATGCATTTTATGTACGTAAGAAAATGCTAACCTTACATCATGTCAATACGACTCGACACACTGTCCAAGTTAAATTAGTGTCAACGCCCACTCTCAGTTATCTGAATTCATCTTCTGGGAACTCATTTAACTTTGGCATTGTTTCAAAGGAAGAAATTCAAATAAGGTAATTTCAATGAAATCCAAACACATTAGTACATATTAGGCACAAAGCATTGAATCAATTGACCTCGCTGCATAAACCAAAACTATGCAAAAGAAACATAAAACTGATTAATATTATAGGGTCAGGTCAGGCAAAGAAATTTGCAACTGACATTGACAACATGATGGCATGCTGAAAATAGTTTTTGCATACCGTTGCGTTCATTCTTTCACTTTCATTACAAGCATTCTAAATTACATACACAATTTGTAACAAATTTCACTTTTTTTCTTACATTTACATAGTATTAGACAAAACAAATAAACCAAACTCAAATGCAACAGGATTCCAAAGAAGATGTTGGAAATGTTCTAGTTGCACAGCGTGTTGTTCACGTTTGTTTTGTTTGTTCTGATTGTTCAAGATGCTGCAATAAAACCTAACTCTATGATGAGGAGAACGTTGACGACGACAACTGAAAACTGGAACTCTGAACATGGAAACTGTAGGAGATAAAATAAAATTAACTAATTATTTCCTTTAGGGGAAAGGGATTAACGGTACGACAGTGCTCGGATTGACATGCTCTGGTCATTATTCTATTTACATTTATTGGCATCGCTGTTGTGCATTGTCTCTCATTTTGGTTACGCTATTGTGTTTTATTGGGTTATATTGCGCAGGGCAATTTGCATTTGAATTTGAGTGATGACTTGAAACCTTGTACAATATATTTATCTATTCCAACGAATTCTCACTGTATCCACATGAAAGTATAGCCTACAGTCCTTATTCCATATATATGTGTGTGTGTCTGCACAAAAAAGCGTTTAGGCGGAACGAAATTTATATAGGTCACATAAATTGTATGTATGTAAATACGTATTGTATGTAGGCTGAGATGTTTATGGTAAATACCCTTTAGGAAGAGTCAGAGGAAAGTGTGAAATGACAGACAATTGAATTTTCACTTACACTCTAAATGTCTTACCTGCCAACTTTGTCATACCAAATATTATTTTACAGTACAAAACTACAAGCCCATACAAAATTAACCTTCCGGATATTTACAGTTGGCCGAGATTACTTATGATATATTTTATGACTATGCATGTTAGAGAATTTCGTTTGACAGATTCTTCTCATTTATGGTGGAGATAATTCAAATGTTTTATGGAATTTGTTAACATTTGCGTTTCGACTAGTTTGTAATGTAAGACCTTGAGTAAGATTTGTATTTGGAAAATGTTTTATACTAGGAAATACTTGCAATGTGGCTTAATGCGTAGTAAATCCAAATATTTTCTCTAAGTTAACTTATGAAAAGGTGACGCTTTGTTTTTATTTTTACCAATTTTGATCCCTCCCCTGGTTGTAACGCAACGTAAGAAAACGAACTTTATGTAGAGAATGCAAGTGATTGGACTCAATAAATTACACTGGAATACAAAATTTTACTTTTCAAATATAACATGAACCAAAGTATGTTTTCTAAACTAATTCGAGGTCGCTGAACATGAAAATCATATTAATTTTTTTTCTATGGCTAAGTTTTCAAGATATGACCAAATAACGGTTTTTCATGTCACAGTTTCACTTACAAGCTAATATCTCTTTACGTATAGTTTCGACCGATTCAAGTTATATATCATAGGTTTATAGAATTATATTACGCAAAAGCATGGGAAGTGACAATCATGCCCAACTCATCGACGTAATGTTGGAAAAATACAATGACATTGGTAGGTTTGATTTGCGGTGAATTAAAATTTGATTCCTTATTGATTTATTCAATGATAAATAAATTTGATTCCGAAAATTCAGGAGCGAATATGTCCCCAAGATGCATTTTTTATTCAGCCATTACGACTTCTTTCCATCAAATCTGGATGCAGAAAGTGATGAGCAAGGCGAACAGTTCCACCAAGATATGGCTGAAATCGAAAGACGATATCAGAGTTTCAGGGATGAGGGCATGATGCCAGACTACTGCCGGTTCTTGATCACGGAGGACCCGACAGCGAAAAACTGCAAAAGTTCAAGTGGTGGCTCATCATTTTCTAGACCAGAATGAATTTTGAGAAAAATCTCAAGTTTTCGAGAATATTTTTTTTTTACTCAATTATTGATTACTTTGTCATTTTTATCCGATTGCTATCGTTTTATGCTTAAAATTTTTGTAATAAAATGTTCTATCGATTAAAAAAATAAAACTTCAGATTCTGTGATTACTTTTTAGGAGAAAGAAAACTTAGTCCACGACTTGTCTGAAAATTTCTCAAAAATCACACCAAACAATTTTTTTATTTTTTTTATTTATTTCTTTGCAATGGCCTAATTTGTTTCTTATTTATTTAGGAAATATTTTTTTTCCTTTATATTTTTAAGTAATTCTCAATTTGAAGTAAATTTCTGCGAATTTTTTTGATTTAAGTTATTTTACCAATAAAATATTAATTTTTACACTATTGAATAAAGTTTTTATTTTAAAAAAGTTTCCTTCTGTAGTAAGATCATAAAGTTTCGGTTATTTTTTCAACAATTGCAAACGTGAACAATCTTTTAAAACTCCATTTCATAAAACAAAATTAATAACTTAAAAAAAAGTTGTTACAAAAAATTGTGTTAAAAAATAGTGTACAAATTCACGCAACTCTAATGTATAATATAATGTACAATAAATATTTTAGTTACTATAGTGTACAAAAGACATGAAAGGTTGAAGAGTTTTGAATTATTTTCTGCGGGTGTTAAAAAAATTGTGATAGTGTTGATGTTTTTGAATAACATAGTTCAACAAACGAAAAAATAAGAAGGTTCTGAAAGTGGATTCTGATAGAACTCGGGAAAAAATTGTACGGGTCTCGGCGTTTTAAAAGTTTACGTACATTTTTTTTTTTTTACTTGGGCCGAAAGTTTGCGCATTTCTAACAGATTAGGTATAGTAAACCATAAAATAACTTGTTGGTTTTGCATCAGAGTTTGTTTGTATGTTCAACAATTTATAGTAGAATTTTTCGTAAAATATTTTCCTCTAACATATTAATCCTTTGGCAACCACCATTATGGGTCTTTTTTGCTTTTTTCGAAAAAGTTTCGAGAGTTGATAGAGAGTTAATATGTTTGTGAAATATGTTGCCCATGAAATTTTACTATAGGTCACTGAACAACAAAAATCTTTATACTAGACTTTAGTAAAAATAAATCTAAATTCCAAAAATTTTTCAAATGTTTACCATAAAAAATTGTTTTTTTCGAATTTTTACTCCTTTCATGCATTTTGGTCATTATAATTTACAAAATTCCAAAAGTTCTACAGCCATTCCCAAAAACTTCTTTCAATTTTTTTTTTGATTTTTATTCTTAACAAAGTCAGAATCTACGAACTACTACGAAACTACAAACATTTTTTTTACCCCCAAATAAAAAAGTTGAGAAGAAAGGAAAAAAAATGGATTGCGTGTAATTCGGATCGATGATTTATGCAAGTCGGATCAGCAAAATTTATATCAAATTATCTTTAATTTGAGGTTTTTTTAGATGCAAAAGGTAAATTTGGAAAATGTATATAAAAACAAAATTTATGTATGTATGCGTAAATACACACACATATACATACAAATTATTGTCCAAATCTAAGTATTTTCCTTATGTAATCATATACCGTTTGTCCGATCTTGCTGAAATTGTTGTAGAGATGCATTTGTGTATATGTCTAGTTGTGGGCTATAAAATTCGACCTATCTCAAAGTAGTCGTGGCATTTTCGCAAAAATCCAATATCTTCGAATATCACATCGAGTTAAATTAATAAAGTTTGACATGGAGACTTACTTTTTCTACGCCGAATCAATTCTCAAATATGGGCATACTCATGGGCGTATCAAAATTAGGGGAAGAGGCAGTGGCTGGGCGATAGATGCGAATATATTAAAAACAAAAGTATGGGACGGTGCAATCTTACGTAGGAGCAATAGCGGATCTAAGGAACCTAGGAAAGGGGAGAGGATTTGCGGTTAAATACCCCTGACCTCCACCCTAACCTCCCCCTCCCCAACTCCTTCCCCCGCTTCCTTAATGATTGGAATTTCTTATATTTGACCGTTGGCCACAAATAAAAATAATTTGAAAGAGGTGAACAAATGTTAACCCCCTTAGTTAAATCTCTGTATCCGCTAGTCGGTGAGCTGATGAACAATGAAATATATAAAAATCATTTCTTCGAATCATTCTAAGAAATTTCTGAATTAATATTTATAAGTATATTGACATAATCAAAAATTAAAATGTAGTCTGGAATAAAAAAAAAAACTTATCATAGTTTCAAAATTGGTATAACTGTAAGAAATGCTACTAATTTCAATTAATATTTCAATAAAAAAAAAATATTTTTTGATTTTAAAATGCAAAATTTTTGACTAAAATTCAAAATATTTTTAAAGTTTATCTAAACTTTGAACTCAAATTCAAATTACCTCCAAACATCACTTATTATATCTTAATTACAACTAAAAAACTTTCATTTATTAAAACTATGCAGTTTTTCTATATTTTGTAATTGTACATAACCTCATTTGCTTGTAATACGGATCCGACTTATATGCAAGTAGAAAAATGCATGTTGGTAATTCGGATCAATTTTAAAAGTTAATTTTTTTCTTAGTATGCTTTCTAAAATGGTGCTTCTTTTTACAAAACTATAGCAGAATATTTTGTGAGCAAAACTCTATATAAATTATATAAATATACTTACCATCACAAAAGTTATAATTTTTATAAAATTTGTGGGTTTCTTATTTTGTATGAAAATACGCTCACTCTTTGTTTCTTCGCTTACAACTGATTAATTTGAAATAATTGAAATAAGTGCTGCATACCATTAGAAAGAGAAAATAATTCTCGTTGGTTTCAAAACAAAGGACGTAATTTTAAAAAATACCAAAGAAAAGTTATTAGCAAGACAAAATCGTTTCGAATTATATACATCGATCCGAATTACCCTCATTTACGTTACATATCCTCCTCAAATAGCATGGACATCTCTAGTCGTCAAGTCATGGCCGAAGGTGTGACTTAAAGGGTTTGTCTCATTTACAGCATACTTTTATTAAATATTTGTGTTTTATATAAACAAGTAGTGGTGGTCCTGAAATTACGGTGACCATGTTTCTGGAGAGAAAAAAAGGACAATTTTTAAGAGGTACTTTTCCATGGAGCTTAAAATTTTTATTTTGTTTTTGCATTTTTCAATAGTTTTGATTCTAGTTATTATGGATAAACCATTCAAACAAAAACATTAATCGATATTTTTTACCTGGCATTGATGATTTAGAAAATAACACTCAGTTTTTGATAAAAGGAATCGAAAGAAAAAATAATAAAAATGAAAAATTTGATAAAAAAAAAATTATATTTAGGGGTTAGTTTTGGGGTAAAGGGCAATACACTGTCCTCTTTAAAATCAAATCCAGAAGTTGCTAGACTAAAAAGGAGGCAATCCTTTTAAAAAAGTATACCTATAATGCATGTACTTAGTCTTGAGTGAACATCTCTTTCGCATCTATACTATAGATTCTATATTATGCAATCAAAAAATCTTTTTTACTTTATGACTTAATAATAATTGTGCATGTAAAGAAATATGATTATATTATCATAATAAATATGTAAATAGTTGAAAGCAAGAATATCAAATTAGTGTTTACCAGTGTTTAATGACTTATAAAAGGAAATTTGGTGAATTTAATTTAAAAACCCAACCCCAACTCAAACCCATCCTAAATTCTAAAACGACAATGACGACAGCTAATATATATAGAATTCATATACACATATTACAAAAACACCACCGTAGTAGTTAAAGAAAGAAAAAAAAATAATATTTGAAAAGTTTTTATCCAAAAAGATAAACTCATTTATTACACGCTTCTGTACGCATGAAGCTAGCTAGAAAACTTTTTTCCTCTACCAACAAAACTCCATTAAAACGAAACAAGATATTAAGACGCCATAAAACAGCAAATAATTTCCTACTAACTGAAATGCTGAAACTCGCATATGGAGGCAAATTATTATGCTAGTGAATGAGCAGCATACTGATGCCATATAACCACCAACTCCACACACCACCGCTACCATTTACTACCAGTATCCATAAATGCCAAACGATCCAACTAATGTATATAATGAAACAAAAAAAAAAAAAAAACAAGAACATTAAACGTGTACAGGAGATATAGAAGATAGGGGAGTTACAACATAAGCACCCAAAAAGTAGAAAAAAGAAATGCTGCTCCTCTACGTCTCATATACACTTCATGCATGGATATACTTTCATACATACATAGGTATACAGAACATTACCACCCCTCAAGCATCTCTCTCCAATCCCAAATGCACATTATGCGATATCATTCTTGATGAAACAGATAAAATCCAATTATTAAAGGTTTTTCATATCTCGTTCGCTCCAATGGCGGCCGCCATTTGCGGACAAGTGAAACAAAAGATTCGTTCATCGCTATGAATACGAAATTTGTTATTTCCGCATATATAGAGTAGAAAAAGAAAAGCTTACGGAAGATGATAACAAAAAGGAACATAGTTACTCCATGGCGCAGTATATACTATATAGATACATACTATAGCAGGGCTGTATCAAACATGGAGAGGTTGTGTGTCGTTTTAATGTCCCAGAAAAATTATTATGACATTTACACTTTTCCGAGTTACTTTCTTGGTACATACCAACAAAACTCGAAATATCTATTTTAATATTTTCCTTAAAAATTGTACTGGACTACTGAAGAAATGAAGGCGTAACTTTTGTGAAACTGAATGCCAAAACTGGTCACACAATTTAAGAGGAAACGTTACAAAATGAGAACCGAATTGACGTTCACATTTTATAATTTTTGCTCCAAAATGTAATAGATAAAAAATTAAGCCGTAAGTTTCATTGTACTAAAAACAACAGATTTGGCCAAACAATGAAAAATCTGTCACAATTTTGAGGGCAAATGTTACTAAGTCTCCTTTTCCACACGGCAAGTCGAGTTTGTAGGCAAGATAGGAAAGACGAGAGGGGAACTTGCTCATACCGGCAAGTTTTCTTTTGTGTTGTTTGTACCTTCGACATTTATTTTTATTCTTATTTGCCAATTTAAGGAAAAGTTAATATTCTGCTCAATTTTTGCGACGTTTTCCTCTCAGAATTGTAATAGATTAACTTTACTTCGATCTTCTAAATAGGTGGTCAAGGATTCACATTTGGGTGTGAAATCTAAGTCTAGAAAAGTCGCAACTAAATTTGTCCCGAAAACAACTGGTGTGAAAATATAAGTGTAGATGAATACTTGAAGCAAGCAAGTGGAAAGACATTAGACTATAAACATAGAACTGTATGATGTTGCTCTTTTATTTTTCTGGCCCCAAAAAATTCCGTTTAAACTGACGTTCCTAGCGATTTCCTTACTCCGCTCTATAATAACTTAATTATTAAGTTTTCCATCTCGTTTCTGCTGCCGCAAAGTTGCCACTACTTCTACTACATATTCCTGCTACTGTTGCTGCTGATTATGTTGTTCTGTGTGTGTGTGCTTTTTTATGTGTTTTTGGAATTATGCTGTTTTTATTGTTTTGACATCGTAATTGCCGTCATCGTCACATTATTGTCTGCGGAACAGAGAGAAGTTTTATAAATATCTTGAGGGGGAAGAAGAGATTTTAATTGTCATAGCATAAACATCATGTGGATGCAAAGAAGAAGTCAGCATATTGCTGTACCTGCATACAAACCTACCTACTCTTTTTCTATAGATACACACACTCTCGCTGATTGGCTGCTAAGTCTTGTATATGTATTTGTTGTGGCTATACACACAAAGAGACAAGAGAGTATTAGTAACGCCTGTGGGGTGCTCACATTTCCCCTCCGTCAATTGAGTATAAAATAGCCGGGGATGGTTACAGCTAAAGCAAATGAGTTGTAGTCTCTTAACGTTCCACATCGTAGTCTTGTTGTGTTCGCTAGTCAAAAGCGGAATATACACGTGAATCATCGTTTTAGGAATATAAAAGTATTTACTTTTCAGTGAAATAATCGTTTAAAGCGTCTATTATTATACGGATAGAGTGTTGATTTCCGAATTTTGAATCGCAATGCAGGGATATCGAAAATATAATGTGATGGATAATCATAGTATACATCACGAAGTCAGCGCTGAACAAAAGCCATTAGTGGTCGATCTTATTACAGGTCACTATGGCAAATCACATACACCGCCCTCGTCGCCAAGTGGTAAGTTTCTTAATTCACATACCTACTTTTTGTACTCATATGTATACTCATCACACTTAAGAATTAGTTACTAATTTGATTTTCTTTTTCATTATTTTACAGAATGCATATCGAGTCCAGAAAACTCTTTGAATGGTGGTCGCTCGAATGGAGAAATTCCGCCGGATCCCACAGCACGCCGCTATAGGACTGCATTTTCCCGCGACCAATTGAATCGTCTCGAAAAGGAATTTTACAAAGAAAACTATGTTTCACGTCCGCGACGTTGTGAATTAGCCTCTCAGTTAGGTCTTCCCGAGTCAACAATTAAAGTGTGGTTTCAAAATCGTCGCATGAAAGATAAACGCCAACGAATTGCCGTCGCTTGGCCGTATGCCGCTGTCTATTCAGATCCCGCATTTGCCGCTTCAATTCTGCAGGCAGCTGCGAACAGTGTCGGAATGCCGTATGGTCCGTATCCAGTAGGAAATCCAATGTTAGCCACTGCAGCCATACCAATGCATGGCCATTCAGCTTACTCTCCATACCGTTACAATCCCTATCACATTCAACCACGTCCAGCACCACCACCTCCGCAATCATCTACACATATGCAACATCAACATGCAGCCGCCGCTGCTGCTGCTGCCGCTATGAATGCTGCGCCTATGGGTTATCCACCAATGCTTAGCGCTGCTGCTATGCCACCAAATTATGCATCAGCGTTAACAATGCATAATAATCAGCATACCCCGCCGCTCGATTTGCAATCATCATCATCGCCACATTCATCGACATTATCATTGAGTCCCGTCGGTTCAGATCACACAAAAGTTTTCGATCGTTCTCTGAGTCCCATACATTCGCAAGTACCTACAACATCTGCTGCATCGATAATTTCACATCAAACCATCGTGCCCACCACAACATCATCATCGGCAGTAACTTATCACAATAATTCTGCTCAACAGCAATCACCTTCTTATCAACAATCACCTTCTCATCAGCAATCACCAACCCACCATTCTATGTCTGCCATCGCCACCGGTCTCCTAATGCCAACAAAACGGCGCGCTGCTGAAATGGATCCTTCATCGGAAACATTAATTACGGAACCTAAACCAAAACTTTTCAAGCCATACAAGACTGAGGCATAGAAAATATTGTTTGAATTCCTTTCGTCAGAACTGCAGATGCAATAATTAAAATATACAGTTTCTTGTGATATTAAGATTTAGATTAATTTTTAAACCCTAGAATATTAATCATTCAAAAATGTATATACTTTTATTATTTGTATATATTATGTTATTATTATTTGCATAAATTGTATTATTAATATCTATATTATATATAACTTTAAATTATTATTATGAGTATTATTTACTATTAGATAAAAGGAAAAATTAGAAGGAAAGTCAACAAGTATAGGTCACACTATTATTGTAAATATTTTAAGTAAAAATTTTATTGTTGATGTCTTTGTAATTTATGTTGCCAGTGTAAGTGAATCTGTATTTAGTTGATAAGTTTTAGTAAAATTATAAATAATAACTAAATATGTTAAGCCGAAAAAATCAAAATCACTAAATAAAATTAATCAAAATATTTTCAAAAAATTAATTTTCAAACGTTTTCTAACTAAAAAACATTATGCAGTTTTTTAATAGAGCCAGATTTATACTGGCTATGTCATTTATGTCATCTAACGCATTCTTCTAACATTTTTAATCTAGACAAGGCTAGCATTGAGCAATGACAAAGAATGTGTTCTAAAGTCTCCTTTGTGACTTCACTTTTACTTGCATGCAAAAAAATATAATTTAATCGATGACAGATTGATAATATATAAGACATATGCCAGCAAAGTTTAGTCGTCATCTTTGAAAAAGGCCCGATCTTGAAACCATTTTTTTCGAATGATAATGCAGAGGAAAAATAACCATTTTAATCGCCTTTTTGTGATGTAGGTACTTTTTTTGGAATTTACATAAGTAAATCTGTTCATATTTGGCAAGAAAAATGTGAAAATCTCTGAACAAAAATTAAAATACCTTTTTCCCAAAAACGATTTTCAAATGTTTTCTCATTAAAAAAAATATGCAATTATCACTTCTTACAGCCTTGAAAAATATATATATATGATGCATGTCACCAAATTTTCTTCTTCATCTTCGGAATAGGTCCGATCTTAAAACCATCAGACGCTTTATTTTTTTTAAAAAAGATTTTTGCTATCAACTGAAGAAAAACTACAGTTTTACAATGGATTATCACACTTTTTTTGGTGCACTTTTATGATTATGATTTTCTAGAATCTCGTAATGACTATAATTTGATGTGCAATAAATTTTTGGGTAAAGAATTTGCAATTATTTTCACTGGAAAGCAGTTTGATATTTATTATCTCACTAATGTGGAGAGACATTACATTTTTTTTTCTTTTTTTTAGGGATCGCCTGACATTGGTAGAGACAAATACCACTAATAAAAAGTAATAAGTATTTTACCTACGACTAGACGAAACAAACCTCCGCAGATCAATTCCACTTATTTGGAATGTTTTTTTACAGGCATTTCCAACAAATGTTGTTTAATAACACAGTGTGACAAAAAACGAAAATTTGAATATACTTTTTTCGAGGTTTACACTTGTCGTAGGTCTAGTCAAGCAGAAAAAAACTGCATACTCAGAATTTTCAATTGACCCTCAAAATCTGGACTTAGGGCCAACAAAACCCATTTTTGATAAGTTAAAGCATATACTTGCCCGTAATTCTATTTTTATTTATCCCAGGAGCAAGTTTTTATATTCTATTGAAAAGAAGATATTTAGCTGCTTATAACGATATCCCAACGTTTATGCAAATAAATTGTATTCAATTCTGTTTCCAACGAGCTATAAATTTTCAAAATTCATTGAGGTGTGGCTGACTTCTTAAACTCTTTTATTTGACTACACAAAAAATTTCAATACGTAGAATGTAAGTATTTGTATACGAGTATTACTCCAACTATTTAAGTTATAATACAGCAGCTTAAAAATGTACCCATTTTTTTCCATTATATGGTGCTCGAAGTCGAATATCTCAATCAAACCTCAATGGATTTTGAATATTTTTAACTCGTATTTTTATTTCGTAAGATATATTACCAATTTATATATCATTGTAAGCAACTAAATGTCCTCTTTTGAATGAAATATAAAAAATTACTCGTCGGAAAAATAAAAATAAAGTTACGGGCAAGTACATCGCTCATTTACTAAAAGACTGTCATAAGTCTAAAAACACGACTTTTGAGTTAATGATGCAGAATTATTCATTATGTCACGCTTTATATTGAGTAAAAATTTCATATTAATATCTTGTATACTCTGCGCGTGAGACTTATAAGATTTCTTCTGTTTCCCGCAAAGTGAGAGCCAATTGAAAACTTTAAACGCGATTTCTGCAAAATCGCGTTTTTTGAGTTATGACAGTCTTTTAGTAAATGAGCGATATTATAGTATATTTTCACTATCACACTGTGTAATTCATATGGTTTGAAGAATATTTCAAAGTTTCATTCTTGTAAATCTCAGCTCAAGTTTTATTTGTTTCAGGTCACACCAGGGTTCAGAGATATTAAGGAAAATGCCCTATGAACTTTTCTTATACAGATATATGTATGTATGTCTACTCTTAGACGTGGAGACTAATTCCTTGAAACTCTCGAAGGTATCGATTGGATACTCGATAGAGAGAATACTCCAATTACTCAAGCGTTTTGCACAAATACCTTTTTATTAGTTTCACTGTAACAGAAACAAAATTAAAACTATGCAAGCCAAGCGTCATAAAATTTTGATAACAAATACACCTCTGCCAACTTTTTATTTGACGGTTTATTATTTTTGGGGCCGCTATGCCGCCAGGGTCCGGATAACCCAACCCCCCGAACCGACTATTGTTACGCCATTGGTTTTATTTATTTCTTTTAATTTGTGGCCGGTTCATTAGAATTTATTGATTTCTCCGAGGAACAACCGAAGATTTTTTGGAAGTGGAGACTGCCGTGATCATTACGGGATCCAACAGATCCGATGAAAATCTCATACATTTTGATCATTGGTCATGAAGTGAGAAAAACTTTAAAGGGACGAAAAAATTAACTCTTTTTCAAAAAACGGTCCATTTACTGCTTATCTACATATACAAAAAATTAAAGTTAAGCCAAAAATGCTTTCAAAAATGACTGCTATGCAGAGGCTCCCGGGTTCATATGTCGGCACGCTCAAAAAAAACAAAAGTAGAAAATAAAAATTTTTCTACACGGCACCACCTCTTGGTTGGCAATAGCAAACCCCCAAGAGTAAAAAAATGCCTATGAAAAGCTTTTCACTTCGCTGTTCGGATGCGGCATGTAGGTTCCTTCCATTCGTGTATAAATATAACTCACTGGCTATTATGTCATAATAGTAGTAGTAGTAAGCATGGAGAAATAAGGTCAGACAACTATTACAAAAACAAATAATAAGTGTGCCGTCAATGAGAAGAGCTGTATTTTACCGAACTATTTTGGTGATGATTTTTCTCGTAACTTTTTGTACAGATTTAATTATAGAAAATAGTATAATTTTTTTTTTATATTGATATTAATTAGCACCCATTTATACATAGAAGGATTTTTAAAATAATTTGTTTACATTTTAATTTGTAATTGATGTTGCAGATTCTTCACATATGATTTGATTTAGGCAGGCATTGTGGGGCTATCATTGTAATGGTTTAGGCCTAGTTTACATTGGCGAGAAGACTCACAAGGGGATTGCCAAAAAATCTCTCTGTTACTCTTGGTATGATGCAGCGTTACCTATGCTCTGCTTTTCACGACAACCCGACACCTCATAAACGCATTGGACTCGTATCGTATTCCTGCACACTCTGGAATAATTTTTTAGTTCTATCCCACACGCTTCATTTATTACCTTTGTCTTTCTTCATCTTTAGAAGCACTGAAGGTTTCAGCATTATTTTTTGCAAATTGCGCATAATATTTTTTCTTCACAAATTTCAAAGGTTTCTATACTCATGTTCGTTTACAATTTAACAATATTTTACAACTATTTTAAACAAATTTCAAAATTAAATAATTTCCATTTATTTTTTAAATTTATTTTTGATTGACTTTCAATTTAATACTTTTTCAAAATATTAAATACCATATGATAATTTACATTATATTTTTGCTCAAAAACTTTCCTTCTATATTTTATGTCAAAATACGTGTACCGAAAGAGGGCTGTCATCTGACTGCCTCACCTTCTTATTTCTCTATGGTAGTAAGTATATTCGAGGCATATTTCTCTGAAAATTCTCTGTTTTTATTTAAAGTGTCAAATGTTGTATTTTTCAAATAATGTAAAAAAATTTAAAATTTAAATATCCGCAATGAACGTTATCTTTGACACTATATCTAACTTTTGCTCTTTGAAATGGCTTCGCCTTATTAAATATGCTTTAATCATACTACTTATTAGTTTTAAGTAGCCACAAATATAACATTCTCAGTCTCTGTGCAATGCCAAAATAGAAGCTGCGTTTTATTCGCCACTTGCTTCTAGTTATGTTTAACTAGCAGCGATTATTGTATGTGGAAACAACAACAAAGAGGCAGAAATACCTAACAAGTAGTTTAGCTACATTTAATTCTATTGTGAACTGCCAGTAATGAAAGAAGAAGCATGACAGATTGCAAAAAACCAAAAAACTAAAAACAATAACCACGATTAAGCGCAATGACTGGGATCAGTTTCATTGTGAATAACAATATAACGAAGAAGAGACTTAACAACTTGGTCGTTTTATTCGCACTAGCTATGTAAACTAGCTGGCGAATAAAACACAGTTAGAAATAGGTTTGCGTAAGTGTACTGCGTTTTTCAGTGAGCTCCGTGCAAAATGTATGAGCATGACCGATTTGGTAGCTAAAGACGATCGTCACTTACAGTCACAGCAAAGTATGCAAGACAAAAGCAACAGAAAGGAATCACTGTTTTTGCTGTTTTATTTTTGAATCTTCAATTAGAATATGAATTGGAAAATAACTGGAATGTGTTTGTTTCGTTTTTTAAATTACCCCTTTTATCTTGTCAGAGTCGGCGTACCTACAATTAATGGTTTCATCTTCAACGATACACGTCGTTCACGCATATTAAACCCTAGATCATATGAAGTATTTTCTCTCGAATGCTTTCATTAAACTTTCATCCTTGGTCTTATGTCCCAGCGCCATACAACAGGGCGGTAATGTTGAGAGGCTTATAGAGCGTTTACTTCTAAACCTTTAATAATAATAGCCACGCTTATGTTAAGTATCCGAAAACTCACCCACAGAGTACTAAAATTTAAGGAATTTTAAGAATATGTTTTGAAAAAACACATTTTAAAGATAGAAATAAAGAATTTGATTGATAGCTCCAACATGCTGTGATCTCGTTAACCTTCAATATAAATTTGGCACTCTTGCTATTTGTTATAATGGCACAAGCTAAATTTGTCATTAATGTGATTACCGATACGTTCAATCGGTAATTGCACATTTCATTGTCACAGCAATCATTTTTGTATTTCTCGTAGGGAAAGAAGGCAAGCAGAGCACAAACATATTGTGACAATTTTCAAATTTGAGGAGAGTAAAAGAATAATGTTAATTTCCTTTTGTACGATCATTTGGCATGCATTGTGCCGTTTGTCATATCCTTCTACGAATGTTCCTGGCAGGAGAGCTCCCTCTTGTGATGGAATTTTAATATTATTTATGTATGTATATTTTATTCAAGGCTATTGAGGCATGCACACACTATGTATGTATACATATGAATTACATATCGGTTTCTAATTACAATTTATAATTTTAAATATTAATTTTGTTTTTACAATACACAACGCCACGCGCCAGGTTCTGAAGCTCTTTTTTTTGAGCATCCGAAACAATTACTAATTGCTATACATACATATTTATTTAATGTTGTACTTCAGGAGCTATATGGTCGACTTGAACCATATTTTTATTTATCAACAGGAATCCAAAAATGATCATTGATCTAGTGCTTGTTTTATTGTTTGAATGACCTCAAAATAGTAATTAGCTGCAACTTTATAAATAGTGTTGATGAGCATCAGTGAGTAATCCTTTTTTTTCATGCAACTGTATGTAATAATATACAAATAATAATCCTTATAAAACTATTATTGCTTTTGCTTCTATTTTTCTTTGTTCTGTGAGAGTATAACACAGAGAAAAAGGATATCGAAAGTATTAGCAGCGAAATCTTGTATACCCATGTGCATGATTGTAAAGGCCTTTGTTTTCATGTTGTTAAAAAAAAAGAAGTTAAATTTACATTTAATTGAAGTACAAAACATGTGCCATCATTTATAAATGCTCATAATTTAGTGGAAACTCTGGAATACATTGCTGTACTACACACACACACACACACACACACACACACACACACAATAATTGAATCATTGATCACTACATTTGGTGTTAATGTTGTTGCATTTTTAACACTGTGAGATGAATTGGACATGAGACAGTTACCTGTAGGTAGAACATCATTCGGTGCCGTGTCATAGTTCCAAGGGTCATAATTTCAAATTTTGAATTTGGAACTATGTCCCCATAATTTAAGGTCATAATTCCCAATAGACACAAAAAGAACAATTCGTTTAGTGAACACCAGTACACCCAGAAATATACCCATTTCTAAAACAAAGAAAACTTTTCTTCAATTTGAATACACGAAAATTTCACTCGTTTGAGTAAATTTTCCTTAAAATTAATAAAAAATGTGGTCCTTTCATGCAACCATGGTCAGAGTTGCCACTGTCTAAAAAATCAAATTCTTCTATAAATGTTAACAATTTGAAAAAAATAAACAAACATATATAGTAGTAATAAAACAGGGAATGCTTATATACACCCAGAGAAATACTTACCTCGTTTGAAGAAAAACGGCTATAAAATTGAGGGAAAATGGGAATGATTTGGTGCCATAGAAACGGTGTCCTCATTTAGATATACAAAATTTCTTTGAAATGAGGAAATATTTTTTCTTTATTGTAGAGAAAAATTTCTTTGAAAATAGGAAGTTTTCCATAAATTAAAGAAATATGTCTTCAATTTGTGGAAATTGCGTTTTTCAAATGAATAGTATTTTATTTTAATATGAGAAATTGTATATAATTTAGGTAAAATTTTCCTTAGCTTGAGAAATTATTTTTCATAAATTGAAGTAAATTTACTACCTTTTTAGAAAAAAAAAAAAATTCTCAATTTATGGAATATTTTCTACAATGTTGTTTTAATTCAAAGGCATAGAAATCATGTTTTTTTACTTGTATTCATTTCTTATTTTATTTTTAATAAGTATTAAGGCTTACATTCATACATATTTTTACATACACTACAGGCGTCGTCGCCTTGAAATGATCAAAAGATCCTTATGGCCATCAAAAAATTATAAATTGAAGTTTATTGAAATTTATTTCTTTCGAATATATTCTGTGTTTTTTTTTCACAATATATATAAATTTTTTTGACAAATTATATCAACAGCCACAAACAGAACCGCTTCGCTTGAAATAGAGACGCCAAATAAAAAATTCAAAAGAAAAGCAAAGCGTACGCGATTGTCTGCTAAGGCCAAAAGAGTAAAGCTAGTTTTTTGTGTATACCAAAATTTTGTATGGAGAACATTTTTGGTGTATTCGTCTCTTTCTTACATTTTCTATGCACAAAGAATATGTGAGTTTAATGATGCCACCTTATCCCATTTTCAAGAGGAAATGTATGAGTTGGAGAAAAAGTCTACATTGTTTATCTCTTTGTGATTAACAACTTTGCATCAGACATAAAATTCGTATCTGCTGAAATAAACAAATAGTATAATTCAGTTTTTAGTTTAAACTAAGTATAAACTCATCATCTAGTTTTTCAAACTATTTTGATTGAAGTTTAAACTCAGTTTAAACGCCCAATATTGAACTTTAAACTTTGTTTAAAATGCCAAATGGTTCAAATGGATCATATAAAATAAAAGTGTATGTGAATTTAAAAAATTAGCAAAATAAATTTTTCTGGTGAAGAGGACGTGAGTGATGCTGAAATGTACGAAATCTTTAATATTGCAGTTTTAAAACTTCGAAGAATACGATCGCGGCCGAACCATTTTCATATATTTGGATATAGAGAATCGAAAAAATTGGTGAGACATTGCATGTGCGAAAAAGTGTGCCATGCTCTCGACTTTTCTTCCGCACTATCCGTTTGCTTATATAGATTTAACAAGTCAAATGTGTAGTTAAGCATTTTTTAAATGAGGATATTTTGGTGATTAACAATAAATCCCTTAGTTCAGCAATAACCCAAATTTGTCTGAATATATCACTCTCACTAAAGCTGGCTGTAGCGCCTATTGTACCAAAGTAATTTTCACAAGATTTTCAAACCAACCCTATGGGATTTTATGCCACTAAAAAAAGAGCAATGATTTTTCTATTCCACTTATAATTTTGAGAAAAAAATGATGTGCTAAATAAAAAGGAAAAGGGGTTCAAGCATTTTAACACTTTGCCTTCTATTATGATTCTACCACTGCTGTTGGTGCTGCCGCAAAAATATCTGGTGTAACCAGCAAGCAAACATATATGTTATCGAGGAGCTACTGAGCTAATTGAGTGTGTATGCTCAATCAAAATATGTTTTGACAAGTTGAGCATCATAAAAAATTGTCTGTTCATTTTTTAGAAAAAGTAAAGTAAGTGGTGGCGCAGCGATGACGATGACTACAATAACGCAACACATTACCCGCCCGCCCTTATAGCACATGCTTTGTATGGCGCTGGAGCACAAGTGGTAACATTTTATTACTTAATAATAAAGAGATAGCGAAACGCAAAGAGAGAGATAAGGCTTTAAGGGGTTTTGAGATCGAACAAGCGTAACTCCCTGGGGATTGTCACTGTGCCTGTACTATGCTCGGCTGGTAAAGTGTTGAAATTGAATAGCGTGTAGCAATTTAAAAACAATGTTATGACGATTAATTTTTAAACATAAACAAAATAACAAGCAGAAGGTGGATGCGGTGGATGTGAGGTGTGAATATGTTAAGGCTGATGAGGATGAGTGAGCTTTCACGCAGCGCAAGGGTATTGCACCAGAATGTGTCTAGCATGTGTCAGATGTTTCAATGAAATTGTCGAGATTACCCGAGATTACCAATTGAATTTGCAGGTTCATGCGATAATTAATCATAAGGGATTACGAGTGGATACAAAAAGGGAAAGAAAAATAAATAAACACAATGTTTATTACGAAATGATGTGCGTATGTTTATTTATTTGTTTGTTGGTAGCCTTTTTGCTTGATAATACATCATTGACGATGGGGTTTAGAAAAGAATGGGCATTGCACGCCTACTCTTATTTATGGCTAAATAAATACTTCAAGTTTTTTGAAACATTTGGTTATTTTTTTTTTTAGAAATTAGTATTAATTTTTTTTAGTAGACACGAAATCGTTGGCCAAAAATGTTAAATTACTTTGCATTCTTTTTAGTAATGCCAAAACAAAAAAACAAAAAACGGCCAGCCACATTTAAGTAAGTGATATTGAAAATTTGCCAGCACTGCTTTATACACTTTTTATATTTGCTAAAAATTAATTAAGATTTTAGTTAATTATGTATTTATGTACCTATTTTCTTCCTCGCCAAATTATCGATAAAAAATAAACTACTTTTTGCCAACACTGTTTTTATTCACAATTAACAGTCAAGCTAGGGTAAACTTCGGCACTTATCGCTTCTCACAAATGATTTTCTAATGTCTGAAATAAAGGAAACTTTTGAGGTCATCTGACTAAAATATAAAAAATTCTGAAAAATTTTGACAATCAATTTTCTCTACTTAGTGATCGTTAAGCGAAAAATTGCAGCCCTTAATCTTTGATCGAGGATAGAAGTGTAACACCATTCTGGGATTTTGGAAAAATGTATTTTTTTAGCTTAAGGCCACCTTCTGGTCTAGATTTTTCAAAAAACTGATTTTTTTTTTATATTTCAAAAGTATGGGCTTTTAAAAGTATACTGTATCAATATTTCTAGTATTTCGACTTCTACAGCCTATTTAGCAGGTGAGCGCAGAAGCAGGTAAAAGGGCCGACTGAAGTTTAAACTCATTTATCTCGAAACTATATTTTTCTGTACGGTGGGACACAAAAAACTAAAACTACTCGACCGATTCGTCTCAAATTTTACTATATTATTCAAAAAACCAGTGCTTATCGCAGGAACTAAAAAAAACTTTCTACGTTGAATACTTTTACATACAAAAAGTAATGAAAAAACGGTCTGTCTTCTTGAAGTAAATTTCAACAGCGCGCCATTTTGTCAATTTTTTTTTTTCATTTTAGTTCCTGCGATAACCACATTCATACCAATTGTAACCTCTTTTGTTTTGAGATCAGTGGAAAATCCAAAACCTGTCCCACTAGCAAGATCCGTTTTTTTGAAGAGGCAACTGTAACACCAATTTTAGTTTACGTAAAATTTTTTTTTTTATTATTATTTTTGTATATTGCTAAAGTAATAAAATATATCTACAAAGCTTAAGTACTCTTGCTCATTATTTCATTTAAAACAAAAATCTTAAAAAACTCGTCAAATTCAACAATTCAAACAACATTTTAGGGTCATAAAAGCAATATCCAGTTGGTTCTGTAGTGAAGAAAAAAAATATTTAAAAGGTTCAATTCTTGATTTTGCCACAGTGCCTGGGAGCGCGCGCTATAATAACTTTAACTTTAAACGCGTTTTCTTGAAACCGATTTTTTTTTAAATGAAAGCATAGATTACTTGAACTCCGTTGAATAGATCGCTTTGAAATTTTAATAGTAGCTTCAAAAATACATTCTCTATGGGAGTACGTTTTTCTTATTTAATGTAAAAATTTGTACATTTCTACAAAATTTGATTTAAAAAATAAAACCCCTGTGTTGTCCCGTAGGCAATAGTATACGAGTATACTAGGCGATTTTCTATCTTTTTCTTACTATCTATTTTTTCCACTTCTCTCATTCAGACAGGCGTTCATGCTTGCGCCCGTTTAAGCAGCCACTTTGACTAACGATACCACTAAAGCGCCAACACATTTGCTCCCATACATATTTTAACAATTTCTTTCCAAGGCTCGTAAAATTGCGGAGTTTACACGCTTTACAAGATTTCTTCTTCCTTTATGGCACAGAAGGTCGTAGACCGAGCTTTTCACGTCCTTTCATGTTGTATGAGTTATCAGCCATGTTCCAAATTTCACTTCTCGAATGGAAGCAACCTACAGTTTTATACCGAATCCGAATGGGGTAGTGAGATGCTTTTCTTTTGCAATTTTTTTCTCTTGGAAGCTTGCCATTGCCAGCCAAGAGGTGGTGTAGTGTAAAAAAATTTGTATTTTTAACTTCTGGCTGTTCCGATCATTGCAGCTGAGCACCCAGCATACTAACCACTAAACTTTTAATGAACATCCTCAATGTAATTGAAGTCATTAAGCTCTGTACTCTGTGTATGATATAATTGATGATTTTGTTGATTGTCCAGACTTGTGGGAAACATGCGTAATTTTGAACTATTTTATACTGTTTTATTTAGGACAAATTGTGCGCTCTTCGCTCCTCTTTTTATCTCAAGGGCCTTGGAATTTAACTTAATTTCAAATTCTTTACTCTTAGATTTTTCGGCTTCAAAAATTCCTTTTAAAATTATGTAAAATGCGTTTAATTCATACGTTAAATGTTTAGTTTTAAATGATACCTACTATTTTTAGTCTGTTGTCCATTGCCTTAATAAATAAATAAATATACGGGGCAATAGAAAAGTACATAGCTAACATCGTTAAGGCAAATTATGTGGCGTACATACTTATGTTATTCAAATATGCCAGTCATCGCATTTATCTATGTAATATCAAATCATTGCGCTGAATAAAAAAAAAAACAAATTCTTATTGATTTTTAAAACGCTTCCTCATACATATATACTAATACATATGTACTTAATGCATAATATTTCTTTTAATAAACTACGAATTTCACAGTGTTTAGTAATGCTGCTAATAAAGATTCCTTTAATAAATTCGGTATTATTATCAATTAGTTGTTGGTCTCTAATTTTGTTCATTTTTATTGGGGCAATCGACATGCTGCCTCAGCTGGAAGCATCATAAAGGCTTTATACATATATAAAGATTTTTGATGAGAAACTTCTGTAATATTATGAAGCCACCGATTGATTATTTTTTATTTTTGGTAAATATTTCTGCAATCCATTCATCATACACTCATACACTTTATGGATGCGATAGTCAAACAAAATTAACTTTTATTGAAGCCTGATGTGAGATTATGAGTAGAAAATTTTAACGACGATTGCGATGTATGAAAACGATGAATAGCTTTATATTATTGTAAAGAATAGAAGAAGCGCGGTGAAGTAAAAAGGATTCTTAATTTTTATTTGACTTGTTTTGATTTTTTTAATAGTGAATTAGCACCTCTGTTGAGTATCATTCATACCTTTGATGTATGTATATATGATTTTATTACATTTTATTGCTATGTATTGTGGTATTTTAGGCGTAATACAAGCATTTTTTTGTTCCCATCTCCACTAAATGAAATAAAGTTGAACAATTCATTAAAGTGTTTGTGGGATATGAAGTTGGAAATAAAACAAAAAATCAGTCAATGGTTATAAAGTGATTATAACTTAGCAGCGGTAGTGACGGTATTATTGTCTCTTTTAATAAACTTTAAGGTGTTGCCCCATCATACATAAATACTCATAAATGTATATACATATATACACATAAATAAGTGCATACTACAATGTGCCGCAATATATCCTTCAAAAATCATTTTCTTAATGGTTATGTTATTTTTACTATATGTAAAATAATATTTTCGGCATGTTATTGATATTTAAGGTATACATGATTCCAATATTATTAGTTTTGGTCAAAAGATTAGGTAACACAGGTAAAGTATTACCTAGAAGAATTTACATTTTTATTTGAAATTAAGTACAATAAAAACAACTAATGGGTTTCTCCTGAGAACATCAGAGGTATTCTCTCGTTAAAGAAAGATATATCTGGATTGAATCTACAGGCAGTAAATGCTACCAAGCCTTCACTTGCTTTGTGGTTGAAGTTGACGATCTTTGGAAGAGGTGTAATCCTCGGGTCGTTCCTGGGGGCAGACCCAATCGTTGTGAGGCATAGGCAACACGATAAAAACAGCAGCCCAGATTGCAACAGTGGCCCTCACGAAACCGGTCCCCTATTTGTTTGCCCAACAAAACCAACTGACTTGGCACTTATATTCCTTTAAATACACCCCTCAGACGTAGCTCGATTCCTGGACTTAGACTTAACCGTAGGACCTGACAGTTGATCCACATTTATTAGCTTAACGTTGCCATAACTTTACTTCTAAGTTGCTTATTAACTTTGCAATATCCTGCTGGTAAAACAATTAGAATTGAAATTCTTGTTGTGCATAAGCAACAGATTAAGCAACAGATGTTTTTAAGATTATGTAAAGGATTTTCCATTAAGGACATAATAATTTTATCTATTAATAAACCACAGAATTTTTTGAGATATGGAGTTCAAATTAATTGTGGGTGTAGTGCAAGCATTACATTTTATGAATGAAATTCGATTTCGGTCATATGACCACCACGAGCCCGTTTACAGCGATCGATTCTTAGGACCCAATTTTCCACCAATCTCGCACACATTTCAACCGGAACGTTGGCAATTTCGCGTTTGATAATGTCTTTGAGCTCGTCTAAAGTTGCTGGCTTGTTGGCATAGACTAGTGACTTGATATAGCCCCATAAAAAGAAATCCAATGGCGTTAGATCGCATGAACGAGACGGCCATTCCACCGGACCATTTTTAAAGATAACACGTTCACCGAATTTGCCTTTCAATAAATCGATTGTGACGCCTGCTGTGTGGCTAGTGGCACCGTCTTTTAGAAACCACATATCGTTTATGTCAAGTTCATCCAATTCTGGCCACAAATAATCTACCAACATAACACGATAGCGCTCTTCATTGACGGTAACATGACGGTCGTTTTCATCCACGAAAAAATACGGCCCAATCACAGCTGCGGTATGAAAACAGCACCAAACAGTAACTTTTTGCAGATGCAACGGTGTCTCAAGAAGCACATGTGGGTTTGTTGCTGACCAATAACGAATATTTTCCTTATTAACAAGAAGCATATTTTGCCATTGAGCCAGAAATGAGCTTCATCGCTGAAGATGACTCTTCATTTTCTTTAAGCTTTGCCAGAGAACAATTGGAGAAGTTTCGGCGTTTCAAATGATCAAGTGGTTTTAAGTGTGCCAAGATCTTTTCGCAAAATACGCCACAGTGTCGTTCGAGCGATGCCCAATTCTTGAGAACGACGTGGAATCGACTGATTTGGGTCATTTTGAATCGATAAACTTATGGCTACGATATTTTCTTCGCTTCGAGCGGTCGACATCTATTTGGCACCGGAACGTCCAATAGTGAAAATGTGGATTCAAATTTATCCACTATACCACGCACAGCCTGTCGAGTGAGACGATTATTACGACCGAAAATTGGAGTAAGCGCTCTTAAAGTGGTGACCACCGACTCAGAATTTCTGTAGTAATTTTTAATAATTTCCAAACGTTGCTGGTTCGTGAACTTCACCATGATGAAAAGGTTGACTTTAACTAACCTTTTGACATTGACAGTTCATTAAAAAGTTTAAAGGTGCGTTCATATAAAGATACGAAATTGTTATGTCCCTTTATTAGATTTCTGGGTAATAATGACCATTTGATAATGTTAGCGTTACTAATAAAGGTATGTACAAATGCGATTTCGTCGTAGAGATGTCAATGCGTTTTTGGAGCTTCAAACTCTCAAACTTCGAAATCGCACATTACCTCACACCTTAAAACAATTTCTGACTCGAGTTGAATTTATGAGAGTTAGAAATTTAATCTTGTAAGGATTAAAAAGTAATCTTTGCGTTGCATATTATTTTCCTTTTGTTCCACTGTTAAAAGTGAGATGTTTTTGAAAGTAATTTGTGTTCGCCTGTAGAATTAAATATGAGCTAAAACTTATTAAATAATTCCAAAAGTAGTGCATATTGAATTCGGCACATACCGCACTTATGATTATTCGAATGTTTTGTATTTACAACCTCATTTTCTGGTTACTCATACTTTGGTAATAGACCGCATCTTTCAAACGGTTCAAATAATATTTAATGATTTGTAAAGAGGACGGACGATGTACGAATAGATTTTCGAAATATATGTTTTTATTGATGTCAATGGCAAACAAACAAATATATCCATAGGATCATAGATATCTTCATTTTTTCTTTCTTCTGTTTAGTAATAATGGCAATGAATAAAGATCTTTGTAAATTTATAATTTTTAACTTTTTTATTTTTCCACAAACAAACTATTTTCACACCTTTTATGCCCATACGAAGAGCATTAACAGATGCTCATCAATCGAACAATTTTATTTAAAAGCATTGTATTTAAAAGCAAAAGTAAAAAAGAAAATCTTTTGCGTTATACAATTTCTCATTCATAGAAAGCAACAAAAATTACAAAATTATTTTCTATAATAAAACTAGCATCATTTAGATGAAAATTAACTGGATATTCTGATAATTTAGTATAACAAAATAAAATTTATCTTATTTTACGCATTCGTATAGTAAAACATAACTAATATTAGCTACACACTACTACAAATGCCGACACGGGCAAGAAATGATTTACCATAAACATTTTGTCAGATGTTAACAACAGATAATCGCACAATCAAAATAAAATTATCCAAAAAAAAAAAAGGCAACAATGCCAAATCATCCACCAGCAATAATACCCTAACTCGAACATCAGCCCTAATAATTAAAGAAGGCGAGCACATGCAAAGAGCACTCAAATTGCCGATTTTGCCGATGATGTAATTGACAATTTATGCATGTTCACAACAATTTCCATACTATATACACAGTGGTCACAATCGATTTATTTTAAAATAAAATAATATCAACTAGAAGGTTAGAATTAGAGGGAAGTGCTCAGAAAACTGAGCGTCCCCGGGGGCCAAAAATTTGGTTTATTATGATGTCCCTATACATTTGGCATCCTCCACCTACTAAACGGATCTCAAAAAGTCTCTATCGATCCTGAAACCACTTAGTACTTCTAATGAATCTTACAAGGTCTGTGGGCGGAAGCTCTGCCAGGTCCTCCAGTTCTTTAAACACTCTGTCTCCTAGGAAAGGGAGAATCACCTAGAACCATTCAACCTTTCCGAAACACATTTTGGTTTAGTTCAAAAGATGGAATTGGATTTAGTCCAGGAAACTGGCTCCTTATTTTTTTTCTTACAATAGTGATCACATTGTGATTTGATGGATACACGAAAAAACTTAAAATTTCTTTAAGAATCGAGTTTCGTTTTTGGCAGATTAAGAGTTTGGAGCAGCAGAAGAATTTTAGTGTTTTGTTTTGTGTTTTGTGGAAATAAAAATAGATAAAAATTTTATCTTTCAATTGATTTTGGATGAAAACAAAATGCAAAATGTCAAGGAAAAAGTATTAGATCTTTTATTTTCCTATTTTTTACAACCATGTGATTAAGATTTGAGTTGTTTTCCGATTTTTAAGTAAATTTCGCTGAAATTCGGTTGAAATTTATAATTTTATTTGATAGTTTTTTTGTGAGGCGAAAACCGCTGACAACAGAGCTATGTGTTTTTGTAATTTTTTTTTTTGTTTAAATGTTGCAGTCCGGTTATCATCTTTTAAAATTATGCCATGTTTAAAAAGACATTCTCTGTTTTGGTAATTTTTACACAGTTCAAAACTTACTATTGCCCAAAAATCCTAAACTATTGTGATAAGATTTTCATATCTAACGCTTGAGAGCATCTAGTCTCATTTCTGTAATAACATTTTCTTCAAAAATTTAGCTCTTTGGTTTTTAATAATAAGATAACGATTAGAAAATATGAGCAAATTATTTAAAATTTATTACCGCTTTTGTCCGCCTATGCGATAAACATTAATGATGGACCTCATCGTTTGCCAATTTCAAAATCATTTTCATAATTTCCTACACACACGCACACAGATTTGTACGCAGCAAGGACTTCAATGAATTAACATGCGAATGGAATGTGGCATAACAAATTTGCAAATTTAAATGCGATTGGTTAAGGATATTGATATGCACGAAATTGATATATTTCTAATGGGGGAGGAAAATAAAGGCAAATAAGGGAGAGGATATAATATTGTGACATTTAATTGGCATCATACACAATCAATAAGCATACACAGATGATATTAACACAAAAGGGATGACGCATGTAGATACATACATGTTAATGGGTAGTATGAGTATAATAAATGCATGATGAACTGATAATTGTATGGAAATCAAACAATGTAGTTGTTGTGGCCACCTCCATACATAAATTCGTTTAATCGGTCATGTTCATTTATTCTCCCACCTTATTCAGACCACCAGAATGTCATACCGGGAATTTAGTATTCTGGGGCAATCTATCTGGTGGGTGTTCATATTATTTGTACCCCTGTGCCTTATTTTGAGAGGTCTGTAGGTAGAGTTCAGGTCTTATTTATGTAGCCAACTCTTTGCATAAATTTATTCTTAATGCAATTACTAAATAAAATTGGAATAAAATTTTACGAATTTTTGAGGCTTAGTTTATAAAAAAATGGTTAATTCATATTGTTCCAGCCAAAAAATGTAATTTTAAAAATTTTTTTGTGGAACCACTTACAAGCAAATACTTTGTTACCAATTATGTTTGTATAAAAATTATTAATTTTATAGTGCTGTAGCGTTCACAAAAACTATTTACTTAAAAAAAAACATTTTTGTTTTTTATTACTTGATCTTTTACCTTTAAATAATACTAAATTTGTTGAATTTGGTTTCACTTACATTACTTTTTTGATTTTTATCTATGGGACGAGGCTCCACCTTTGTCTGGTAATGGCAAACCTCCAGGAGTAAAAGGAAACCCCTAAGGAAAGCTTTCAACTTACACAATATGAATGGATGTGAAAAGCTCGGTCTAGGCCCACCATGGGCGGTTGTGCCATAAAAAAGGAAGAAGAAGTAGGACTAAAAGAAGAAGAAGAAGATACTAAAATAAATCAGTGATTTAATCCCCAGTCTAACTGCATATCTGAAGAACTATGTCAAATAGAATTTGAAAATTTAGTGTGCAGAAGAAGATTGTCACAACCACAACTAAAATATTTTTTAAATACTATGTAAATGAGCTCCAAAATTCCATACTTGGGCGCACCTCCCATAGAAATCTAATACTGAATTCGTTGAATTAATAGAAAATTTATAAATCGACGGGTAAATTGAAGCATTTATCCTGCATGTAGGGGGTGCTGAGTGCATAAGATGATACGGATACATACTATAGCAGCAAATGTAAATTTTAAATGAAATGCAATAAAACGAGACGTCAATTTGATGTATCCACACAAGTATATGAATGTTTTGTAAAATTTAAAGAGAGGGAGTTAATGAAAATAAAATGATTGCAACAATCACTGGTGTGGTGAAAAGTGTTGATTGATAAAATTCATTCAAGAATGAGAAACCAGAGTGAGGCTGGCTACCACGAGCATGTACCTATGCATTGTATCTTTATTCCTATAGATATTTTGATATGATGCGCATGTTCAATCGGCAGTAGGTACACAAATACAGTCATAAATATTGAAGTATATGTACACTTACATAAACTGTAGGTGTATATATAAATTAGGGAGTATTGGAAAAAAAGAAACAAAACACTGCACACAATTGTTATTGCATTTACTTTTGCTAGGTTTGCTTTCATAAATACCCTATTACAAGGTAGGTAGAGGCACATATGCATACATAAAATCAATCCGTACTCGTTACCCTTATTCTATTTTTTTATTATACATACAACAAATCTGTTTTTTTTAGCATTCTTCTTTTCTATCGATACCTACATTTAAAGCGCACTATGAAGGCGCATTATTATTTATTATATTTTCACGAGAAAACTCATTTTTTTACTAAATCAGTTTAAAAAACAGCAAGAAAAGGAGCAAAATTCAAAGAGTATATACGATTTAAAAAAGAAACCTTGGTGAAACAAATGGAATGGAATGGAAACCCCATTTGGATTTTCACGCATCTCAAAACTGTCTTCAACAAATTCAAAAATTGTCCATTTTTTATTGCGGTTTAACTTTGTTAGGAACAAAATATGAAAAGTATTTGACATGCCATCAGTAGCAGCAGCAGTCCAATTGACCATATCTATCTGTGTGTGACCTTTTCTAGTTATTTATTTTTTTTTTAACCAATATTTACGATCGCGGGACACCCCATTACTTTGGCACTACTTTTATATCTTGAGGTTTCAGTGCACGCACCGATTCGTAAAAAAAGGAAACCATATTTTGTCTTTTTTTACAGAACCCTACGTTTCGTTTTCCTTTCTTTTTTTTTTTTTAGCAAATTTTCGTTTTACGATCCATACTGTTTTTTAATTTTACCCATTTTATTAGCATTTCGTTAGGAAACAAATAGAAACGATAATACAACATTTTCTTTATGTTTTTTATCACACACAATTAAAAAATTGCCTTGGAATTATAGTTCCAGTTATCCTGGTTTAGTTTCATTGCAGATTTTCTTTTATTTATTTTTTTTTTTTTTTAGAACAGAATTCGCGGAATCATACAAAAACAACAATATATTGACCTTGGTTAAGTTTTTTTAAGTAAAATGTTATTTGGAAAGTATAAGAAAATGTGGGTTCCATAATGTGAGTTTTTTATGTCATAAAAGGACATTTTAACAACAAAAAAAGCCATTGTTAAGAAATATGAAATATGTGAAGACAAATTTTGTACGCTCATATCTCTTATCTCTGCATCAGCGATGGTCACCTATACATGCGCAATGATCGACAGAGCTCTTCTCTATGAAAATGAGCCTTGTACGTGCGAAATTTCTTATGATCTTGTGCACGCGTTGTACACTTTGGCCTATATGGCTCTATATATATATTAACAAATCGTCACCCCGCAATTATACTGACGTACATCACAAATCGGGGAAAAATGAGTTAGGATTGCCATTTATGATAACTTTTCAAGCTCTATCGATCTGTGTAATAGCCACGTGCATATCTCTTATAGATTAGGAGATATTCAGTGTCATTTTTACCGTATACACCACAAAATAAATTAAAAATATTCTTATAGCGCCGTAAACGCCAAACTTATGGATATTCGACAAAATTTAATGTAAAAATACGGAAAAAAAGTTCGACATTATTTCGACGTACGTGCAGAAAAATACTATTATTTGATCAAACTTAATTCTGAAAAATTAAATAAGTTAGACTTTCGGGTAACTCAATTTAGTAAAATAAAGTTATTAAGAATGATCAAGATAACCTTTTTGTTATAAACCTTAAGACTTCTGCAGCTCAAATAAAATACAAAACTTTCCCTCTACTATCATTTCCCCTCTATTTATAGGAACCGTGCAATTGAAATTATCTGACAAAATAACTAATTCAGGTTTATTAACTCAAATCTGTCTTCTATAGACCATGTCAATAATGTTAGTAGAGTATTCTTAACACTTCGTAATTTGAGAGTATCTGCTGCATTTGCATATCCAGTATATACCATATATCCAGTATAAACTGAATATCCAGTTAGTACTCTGAGCTCGTATACAATAAAGCTAACTCTCATTCGCTCCACAAGCTTAAAGTTGTTTTCAGTAATGTAACACGCTACGTTTATGGCCTGAGAAGATTGATCACATATCTTCACATAGAAACCGAATTCTTGGCTACAGTATTTCTGATTATCTGAAAGCTAGATACTGTTTATTCCAGTTCAAACTAATTCTAAATAAGACTTCTCTGTATTTGTACGATAAGCTGATCTATTCTCAGTCTGCAAGGTGCCTAAATTTTATTGTACCCAAGTTCAAATACCTTAATTAAGTAATCTAGAATTATTTTCGTTAACACCATTAGACTATGGAATGCACTTCCTTTACAAATTAAAAGAAACATAAATATGTATAATGATAAGCTATTACTACCTAAACTCTTTTCAAATGGAAATTTTTAAATTGTTTTAAAAATTGTGTCCTTAGATGTTAATATGTCAGTTGTATTATTTGGCCTTAGCCCTCTAGTAGGCCAATTTTTCCAGCATTATAAAGTATGAGGATTGGTTTTTAAAAGCAAACTAACTTTGCAAAACGATTTTAGGATTTTGTTACTCTACACCAGTACTATCGACCTGTGTGGCGATTTTCTGTTAGAAAAATGTGTTGCACAGTGTCCAATAATTTTAAATATTTTGTGTTTTTAATAAACTAAATTGAATTGCCTACAATTCTTGGTACTTTAATTTTTAAAAAATTACCGCTATCTGGAAAATCCTAACGGGTGAATTTAAAAATTCGTAAAAAAAATGCCAAATAGTCACTTTGGGCGCTAGAGGTGGCTTTTGGTTCAGTTGTATAAAAAACCTAGGTACGCCATTTTAAGCGGCCTATTTTACATTTGACTAGATATCTGAAATTCTTTTATGTGTAAGATAAATGTTTTTTCCATACAAGATCCTAAGACCATTGTAAAACATCCTTTTAAATCACGCTTTTCGGAGTAGCGCATCCAGTTTTTTCATTTTGTTTGGTTTTTAGCTCCCTATTTCATATTCTGCTGTCACAAGGAAGATCTGAAATACATTAGCAAAATGTATGGAGCAAATAAGCCATCTAATATACATATGCTGGTTATCTGTACAGGAATAAGCGGGTTTCTGGTTTTAGGGACTATTTCCTGCTCCCCTGCTAAGCGCCTCAAATTCTTGCTTTTCAACTCAGAATTTGAATGTGAAAAAAACTCGAGAATTATTGCTACGTCGAAAAAATAATTTCATTTGTTTTTTTTCTCACTCTTTTCGCCAGCTCTTCTTTTCCTTCCTACTCAATTTTCGTCTTTGCGCCTACATAAACAGGTGCTATGTATTACATACGTGTAAACAAAGGTTAATATAAAGACTTTTTAAAAAAATACTGAAGACAAAAATTGCAAGTATGTATTACTCTTTCATTTTCATTTTCCTCGTTTCGCGCTTTTCAATTCTATTGTAAAATTAAAATTCAAAATCTAATTGGAAAAACGTTGGACGTTATTACGACATCAGCTCATGCTCATTTCTGACATTTCTATCGGAAATCAGTAAAGAAAAATGCTTGAGATATACCAAGGTAGTTTTAACCACTTTCAAAATATGAAATCGTCTACAAGAAATCAAAAAATAGACTCAAAACGAATCAATTTCTTTGAAGTGAAAATATTTTTGTCGATGAAGTGAAGAATTATTTGTATAATCAGTAGTGCAATTACGTTGTTCATATGTCATGGAAGTCCTAGCCGAGCTTTCGTTTTCATTCGTGTTGTGTGAGTCAGTGTAGATATTTTTGGTATAATCGTACCTTTTTCCACCTTTTTTTATGTTCAAGGTACTTTCGGCCCTACCGAAGCAATTTTAAGTACAATTTGGAATTTTTATATTTGTGGAAAAAATTTTCTTAGCTTCAGCATTATTTAAAACAAAAATATAAAATTTGTGGTTAGCTTTTCAAGAAAACTGCCTTTATCACAATAAATAAGAATTTGGTAAAGTGACCAATTTTTTCATTTTTCTTTTTAAAAAAATCTAAAGCTACATATGTACATATCAAATTCGGAAGGAAACTTCGAGTGCAAAGCTTCTGATTTAGTTTTACATACAGTGACTCACAAAATCGATCACGCTAAGCATCAAGAATGGCGTCAAATCAAACAGTAAGAGCATAATTAAATGTATACATATCCAGATGAACAGAATTTTGAACGCAGATAATATCTTTACGTTCAAAAACGGTCTGAAAGTCCCGGAATTTCGACAACAAATTATGATTTTTGAAAATTTGTTGGCCAAAAATTTTTTAAAATTACACTGCTTTGTTATTGCTCCTTACAAATACATTCCTTTAGAAGTTTCCACTTCTAAACACAAATGAAAGGGCTTTATAGTTTTAGGCCGAATCTGAACGGCAAAGTGGAAAGGCTTTCTTAGAAAATTTTAATTCCTGGAGGCTTACCATTACCAGCCAAAAGGTGATCCCATGTAAAAATGTCGTTAATATTCTGTTTTTGATTTTGACCGTGCGGAGTATTGAACCCGGGCACTTTGCGTGTCGTCCATCACAAAACTACGTTGCGGCAAATCACAAATAAATATTCATAGAACTTGTCAGATCGACTTGGACGATAGTCGCCGGCATCGCCCGCCAAGGGCGTCAGCCAGCTTAGAGGTGGAAAACTATGAATGGAAATATCGATAGTTCATGATAGACCATCGATAGTTTCCGAAACTATCGAATAGTATCGAATTTTTCAATTTCCTGCTAAGAATCTAAAAACGAAATGTAAAATACATTACCTATGTACTAATAGTAACACTTTCTGTAAAGTAGAAAAGTGACATATGTTTTCTTAACCCATTAATTGACAATGGTGCGAAAACGCACCACTAAAAGTGTGATTTTTTATAGATTAAAATTACTCTTTTACTCTAGCAAAATCAGGAGTTAAAGCCAACTGGGAATGCGGCTATTTTTTTTTAAATTTTGCTAATTTAAGCAAATAAATTTTTATAAATAGATTTTTTCAGTTAAATAATAGAATGGAAAGTTTTTTAATTAGAAATAAAAAAAAGGTAAGTTTTTATCTGCAGTCTTTTTGTGTAAATATTAGTATTCACAAATTTTGCACGTAAAACCTCTTCTTGTTTGGAAGGCATCTGGGGTTTCGTATTTAATATGAATCTTGGTTGTGAAAATAATTGTTTATCTTAATATTTGCACACATTACAGGTGAGGGTTTCAAACCTATTGCAGGAGAAGGTTTCAAACCCATTATGGAATGCATGACGAAACACTTTTGTTTACAAGCAACCTATCGATAGTTGAATCTTCGATAGTTTTCCACCTCTATGCCAGCTTACAAATTACTATTTCGGCATACAAACACTCGTAGGAATCGATTGTCTTTAAAATAGTACCAAAAAAGTAAATCGAAAAGTCCCAAATTTTTGGGGAGCAACATTTCTTACCAACAGTTCATGATGATTTTCTAGGCGGCAAATTTAAAAAACTTTATCATGAAGAAAATGTACTAAAATCAAATAATTTCAAATTTGCTCTGCAAAAATTCGTTGGACGCGGGATCATCAAAAATCACCTTATTGGCGACACTAAATACTTACTAATTAAAATTATTGTAATTTATGAAAAAGGACAAAATCAAAACTAATTGTCAATAAAATACTTTCTTATTTAGAAAACTCATTCCGCTTAGAGTGGGATTAAAGTCACAAAATAAATATGGTTGAAAATTTGGTGTAGATCATTTCGAAATAAGTGAAACTTTTATTTTACACTTTTAAGGAGTACCATTCGAGTAATACGTGATCGATCCATTTATCCTTGATTTGTAAAAGTGAAAGGGTCTCCATACACAAATTTCGGGGAATATTAATTTAAAGTAGCAAGAAAGTTTTTTATGATTAATTTTCTTTAAAGTTGCCGAGTTCAGTCTTCTTCATGCTAATTATCAAAAAACCATCTCAATTAAATCGTGATTTCATGTACATATGGTAAAATAACATTATTACCATAAACAAAACCGAATGAAAAAGGAATCAGCAAATCTTGTTATTTTTAGCATTTCAAGGATAAAAATCCCAAAAAATTCTCTGGAAACATTAATTTAATTAGCTATTATCTTTGACCTTCTACTTTAACGAGAATTGTGGGCACAACCGTATTAATACGGTCTGTCATAGGTCATTAGAAACTACTTTATTCTCTTTTTTACTTGTATCGTATATTATTAGTATGGTATGGTCCTTCTTTCGAACGAATTTCGAAACAATTACATACATTTACATGGAATTTTTGCTTTTACAAAATATTCTCTTGCTACAGTATGGAAACATTTACAATGCTAACAATTGCGTTATTCTTCCATACACTGTTAAAAATCTTGTAATAAATTCTATTGCAACCCACAAGGTATAACTCCTTAATTTTGAATATTTAGTAGGGATGACTGGCTCGGCTTTTAGGTTTCAGAAACCGGTTCCGGAATAATTTCACAATCCGAAACCAGAATTTTGACATGCTATTATTATCGAACTGGCCGACTATGTTTCAAGTAACGGACAAATGTGGAAACAAAAGAAAATAACATAATTTTTATATTAGATATGCTCAAGTGGTTCATGTTTTGAATATTTTGTTTGTTGTAGTAAATTTTTTAATTAAAAATAAAACGAAAATTGTTTCACAACGTCGGTTAACCGGTTTTTAAATTGGTATTTAAATTATTCGAGTTGACTTTGAAATTTTCTATTCGAAACTCGTTTACTAAACTCAAATAACACAAGAAACTAGACTCGAAAAATTGAGTTAAAGGAAGCCATAAATACATATAATTTAACACTTTTGTAATTTTAATTAAAAAAATAGGTTCAGATCCAAAACTCTATAAACAGATACAAAATGTTATTTCCAATGGGTAGATTTTATGTATGTATGCACTATAAAATTACTCCGAGTGTAGTGTGATTATGTCCTTGTGGCTATACCACGAATTGCAATGCTTACAATCCGAGAGCACCTCAATAAAATAATAAACGTTTTTTTTTCTGAATGTCCAACAAAATGTGTTAATTGATTGATTTTTTTTTAATCATAAAATCTTTTTTTTTCGTTTGCTTTTAGTGTTTGGGGAAACATGTCATAAATAACTATTCACGCTTATTTAAGCTTATACCAGCCAATCTTCGAACATCTTTTTCAAATTATGTTTGACGACATTGGTCTACAGCTATATTAATTTTTTATGAATATTGAACTTGCTGTTTTGATGTTGCTTAGTTTTTGGAATATTCGCATTTGAATTAATCCGCATCGCTTCTATTTTAATCAATTTTTTTAAATCTTATATTCACTGCTAGAGTTGCCAAACGTCCCGTTTTTACCGGGACATCCTGGATTTTTCATTAATTAATAAATGTCCGCCGGGACAACAATTTTCCCGGTATTTATGGAATTTTTGTTTTTGCTTTCACTCTTAAAAATGTTTTAATATCCATCCACTCAGAAAAAAGGAGTATAATTTTGTTACTTAGTATTTACTTTTTAATTGCAACCCTGAATAAATATTATAATATAATGAAGAATTTAAAGCAGGAAAAGAAAACGAAAAAAAAAAACGACCAAAAAATGCAACGCTTGCTGTTTTAATTTTGTGTAAATTAAATATTTTTTAAAATTTGATTTATAAACTACTTATACCCAAAAATTCTGTCTATTCTGTGTCCCGGGGAAAAATGTAAATCCCGTTTATTTTTTGGATTATAACAATTTGTACCGGTTGCCAAAGATTTCTTTACGAAGTAAACAGTATACCGCCAAACCGTTAGAAACACCACAAATTTCCTATAATTTTGTTGTAAATACAGAGAGTTTTAACAGTTTTAAAAAGATTTTGCCAAACTTTTTTTTCGAGAACTGTTTTCTGGTGACAATTTGGAACCGATTTGTTAAGTAATAATGGAAAGTTTATTCTTACTGCGGAAATTTAGTTAACTTTTTTTAAAAATCCAAGGTTTTGTTTTTGAGTAAAAACAGTTTTCGCTTTGATTTCCAATTTTTTTTTTAATTTGCACCATAAGTGCATTGATGTTTCTACACAATTACATTTTCAGCTCACTTCATATATATGCCTCCAAGGATCTACCTAGCTGTAAAGAGGCTACCATTTCATTTTTCCACAATGTGTTATTGGAGCAAAAACCTTTGTCATCGTTGTTTATTATATTTATAGAATTAAAATCAATGAAGTTTTCAAACAATAACATCTTCTCGAAGGACAGGCTCATGGTAAGAAAAAAATAGAAGAAACTACATTTTTTGAGTCTCCTTTTTAAGGCGATTCTGACAGGTATAGAATATTCAGGGGATGCTTATGCACCTATGGTACAAAAATACTTGACTAATCGGTGCCAAATTGTCACAAGAAAACAGTTCCCGAAAAAAAAGTTTGGCAACATCTTTTTAAAACTGTTAAAAATCACTGCATTTACAACAAAATTATAGAAAATTTGTGGCGTTTGTAATCGTTTGGCGGTATACTGTAATGTGGATACTTTGCAATGGACAGTGTCGTCACCAGATCTAAATATTATTGAAAATTGTTGGAATCACTTCATTTAAGCAGTTTATAGTGAAAACTGTGAATATTCTAAGGCCCAAGAACTTAAAACAATTACTTTGGAGAAATGGGAGCATTTACTTTAAAGATTTGTAAAAAACATTTTTACTCCTTTCCAAAGTGAATGATGGATATCGTAAAACTTCATTATGTTTTTATTATTAATCAACACAAAAAATATGAACTTTAAAGTTGCGGCTGTTTAAACTTTTCTCCGTTTTTCAATCATTAAAAAATTCTGAATATTATCAACATATTCTTAGAAAAGCCAAATCATATGGCCTGGCTACTTAAAATTCGCACATTTTCAATGATAAAAAAATTTGGGTTTAACCCAGAATGGTTTTTAAAAACTTGTAGTTTCTGTTTATTTATTTTCAATCTACATTCAAATATATTAATAAACATTTTAAATGTATAGCTAAATTGCATATCGTATTTAGCATCTTTTGAGAGGTATGTAAGTACATATGTATGTACATAACTACTTACACTTATTAAACAATTTAAAATGTTTATCTAAATTAAGAACACGTACATATGTACATAAGTGGGGGATAAATAAAATACCACAGCAATTAATAATAAAATGAAATTTTAATATCTATTTACATACACATGTACAAATTCATACATCTGACTCATTATACATCTTTGAGTATGACATTATGCAACCAAAACCCATATACATACATATGTACATACCAATAAGTATTACGAAAAATAAAGAAAGATCAAAGCGACGACATAATTGAGATCACTTAACAGTTTTGCTGTAACAATCCCACAATTTGAAGTGTATGCGGTAGTAGTTTTAATGTCGCCTACATCGACAGCAGCCAATATCTTTCGCTTTGATGCTAATTGTTTTTTAAGTAGTTTCGGAACACAAAACGATTTTCCCCTGCAGACAGAACGTACGACTGTCTCGCTAAAACTTTTCAAGTGGTTCTACAACAGCATCCTTAAATCATTTTTATACGTATATACAGTAGATGGCGGATATAAAAAAATCACATATAAAAGAAATTCGCTTATAAGATAGCAGCGCTGATATACCATGTCCTTTTCTATACAGTTTAAATTAAAAAACTTTCTAACGGATATAAAAAAATAACGGGTAAAAAATATTTTTATTTTGCACAAAAATTAGATTAACAAATAAATGTCTTTTCATGAAACATATTCTTATATATAGCACGGATATAAGAAAAACACGCATAAAAGAAAAACACTGATATAAGAAACAACAACAATTACAACAATTATAGTAATTAATAAATAATTTATTAAAAGTAAAGTAATTAAATTTGTTGGATAAATATATAACTTATTTAATGATAAAGAATTTTCTGAAAAATATAAATATATATTAGAAATTGATTGTATTTCTTGATTATTATAAAAAAATTAAGTTATTGTTTAACTAATCAAATTCTATTGTGAAGTGCTAACAACGAAACAAGAAGCATGACAGTTTGGCAAAAAACAGAAAAGGAAAATATTTAAAATGTCTGTTAAGATTATCGTTAAATATTCTTATAAAGAGTAACAACTAAAAACAATGCCTGCGATTGACCACAAAACCTGAGATCCATTAAAATGTTTCAGCTCTAGCTGCTGAGCAGTTTCATTGTGAATAACATATTATAACAAAAAAGAGACATAACAACTTGGTCATTTTATTCGCAAATGTTAAACTTACTAGCGAATTAAACACAGCTAATGTCTTTCCGATTTTCTGACTTCCTCATATTCGTCATCTACTGTAATATATTGAAAAAGGCCACACTGTAGCTCCAGTCTACGGAAGTCCAACAATTATTTGAAATGCATAAATTATTTATGTATTGAATGTAAAATAGTTATATTTAATTTTAAAAAATTTGTATTTTCTTTTGACATCATCGGAAATCGTTTTTATTATGAAATACTGTCAATTGATTGTTTTCATTTAATTTGAATGCTTGGATAATAACACTGGTTAACTTTGGTGCAGGATAACCACGACCAATTTCAAGGTAATTTGGCCCGCTATCTTATGTCCATAATAGATATGCAGAAATTGAAAAATTCATATATCCAGTTGTGATAGAAAAATTTAATGGAGGATTAATTAATATGTATAAGAAAAACGAGTCGAAAGCCTTGGTAGTTAGCACTCTATCCCTTATTTTAGCTATAATATTTAATTTTGTATTATATGTATACCTTTTAATTATTATAATTTATTTGTGAACTAGAATTTGTTAGTGTTATAAATAAATAAAAAATATATGTAAATATACAAAAAATGTATCTAAATAAAGTGATAAAGAAAGAAAAATTTTTGGTAATTAATCATACCTCATAGAATGCCAAAGCGTTTTTTCCTCTCCATTTCTACAATCGTTTGAGTTTTTTGCACGGTCGCTTTAGTAGTCGCGAATAATGTCTTTCTTCACACTTCAAATCCTGGATAAATACACTTGATAAGGATAGATCTTTTATGATGTTGTTGTAGACACTGTATTTCAGTATAAGTCATTCGCAGATGGTCATTTTTAGTGTTCGTCTGGTTCTGTCAGTATCAGTAGGAGTAGTCCACAATGATAGAGGATGGAGGTCAGTGCGTCTCAGTGGGCAGCAAAAAAGTTGTGGCAGGTTATGTGGGGATTGGTCGCAATCTGGGTACACATTAGTGAACTCTTAGACAATCCTGACCATATAGCAGTTTACGGACCTGCACCATCTAGATCTGAGTTGTTCTAGTGTGCATCTATTTGGTCTGGGCAAACTTCGTTCATCATCAGCAACAGGTGGCGGCCTACCGTTCAAGACGATATTGGGCTTATTATTTGTAGTCGCTGAGAGAATCGCTTCTGAGTGTAGTTACTTGAGGGCGGATGTATATGCTGCAGTATCGAGTGGTTATTGGTCGGTGAATCTGCTAATGCTGTCCTGGAAATGAATGTTTTCCTTGCGTATGGCTCTTTTGAAATAAATTCTCTGCTCGTAAGGTCAGCGGTGTGGCAAGCTAGGAGGAACTGCTTACTGAGGAGCTCATTATGCTCTCAAACCTTCAGATTTTTGACTCTACATGAAGCTGGTTCTCGCCTGACAAAAGATGGCAACCTGTTGCGTTACGCAGTGCTGCATTCTAGCAAACTTGTAGTCCTCCCCATTGCGTGATTGTATGAGACCATACTGGGGCAGCGTAGTTAGCAACAGATCTCCCTATCGCCTTGTACGTTGTAATAATGATCGAGTGTCGTCCTCCGTTCCTTCATCTAAGAGGTGAAAAGTGTTCCGGAAGATTTCTATAAGTTTCAGGTTTCGGCTGTTGAAAAAAAGGGCCTCTATCTCCAGATATCTGTTGATGTTGTTGCATAGCGGTGATATTGTTGCCAATTGCGAGTATAGAGCAGTCGTCCGGTCAAGAGACCAGTTTGACGTTTCCTGGTGGTGTAGACAGTTTGGCAATATAGTAGTTGAAGAGGATCGGGGACAAGACACCACCTTGTGGCTCCCTGTTTTACGCGTTCGAGCTTCAATTTGTCGCCTTTGAACTCATTATATGACTGCTGTCCGCTCAGGTATTTCGCAAGTTCTTTTAGTCAATTGTGGGAGTGTGGAATCGTGTACATCCTGCAGTAGCGTCACCGTATCGAAGGCCTTCGAAAGGTCAAGCGCCGCTAGAACCGTTCTGTCGCATGGTTCATGCACTGGCTGATTTGCGATTGTATCAGGCTCAGAACCGTGGTGGTGCTTAGCCATGCTGATGTTATGCTAGTTTGAGGTGTTCGGTGGGAGTTGACAGGAGTTGTGCCTCGAGCGTCTTGGTCATTGGAGAGAGCAGAGTTACCGGTTTGTAAGACTTAACCTGATCCTCAGGTTTTCCAGACTTTGGAAGAGTTATATTGCGACCGACCTTCCAGACATAGGGCATTATTGAGCCTCTCAGTGATAGGTTAAGTATTGATGTCAAGTACTCAAGTGCCGGCCTATCTAGATGTTTGAGCGTAACCATGGATATATTATGTCTGCTGGTGTTATTTGGTGGTCAAATCGTGGGCGCTCCCTCGTTTGCCCACGGAGCATCTTGGTAATTTTTCCCTTTGTCTTGTCATTACCATTCAGATGCTCGTTCCATTTCTTTCTTTTATAGAACGGGTTGTTGTTATGTAGCTAGCCGAGGCAATCTCACTTTCGCGGAGATCAACTATATATAACCGTATTGGTATTGAACCACAATTTATATTATGGAAAAGTGGCTTTTCATTAGTATATTCGAAAATTGAGTTATGAGCCATACTGATTTATGATTTATTCTCATAAATATCGGGATCACAAATAAGTGGCAATAGGTCCATTCCACGTATTTTCCCAGCACCAATTTGCAAACCACCAAATTCAAGTATTCACTCACGAAGAGAAAAATATCACAAAAAATACTAGAACGAAAATTTACAACAATTTCCAAGTTAATAAAAGCGACTGATAGTGAACATCAAATGCTGAAAATATTAAAACAAGTCGTTATGGGGAAAATGATTAAATTTAATTAATAAAATTTGATTAAATGGATATTACCTTACTTTAAGCTGCTACGGTACTGTCTCATTTGCTTCCTAGTTGCAAATATACGAATACCTTTCAGTTTTGGATGATAGTTTCTTGTATTGCGGACTGATTTAAGACACACGTTTCAACCTGTATTTATATCTTTTAGCCTAAACCAGGGTTGATGTTTGAAATTTTTTGAAAGTGCCCAATTTATGGGAAAATAATAGTTTTTTGAGTCCGATTGTACCTAAGAGAGGTATGATAAATAAGCACTGTGTTCTGACGCAACAATATTCATATGTTGCTACATTAACCCATTAAAGCCTGTCCATGGATCCCACAGCACGATTTTGTTTGAAATCGTTGGAGATGTTCACATAGGCAATATAAGTTGCCTTGCAAAATTTCAGATTGGTAACTTTACGCATTTCGGAGATTTGGAATGGATATTTAAATACCCAACCGGCTTTTCTGGGTTCTCAGTGTATATGAAACTTTTTATATAGCAGCATTCTTTTGTCATCGGTTTCGGAAAGTAAACAAATGAAAATGTTGGGCGTACAGATAGAGCGAGTCATCTAGTACAGATAATGACAAAACCTGCCCGTTGTTGCCCATGTGATGTCAAAACAGAGTTTGGTTGCAAAAATTGTGGAGCATTTCTGCATCCCAAAAAATGCTTATTTGACTACCATAATGGGTACCACAAGACCAACAAAAAATCAAAACAGCTAAATAATTTATTTGTTGATATACTATTCTTTTTATTTTTTTAATTTGTTTCAGTAAAAGTTTAATAAAAACTGTTCTTCATGTTAAATGCTTTGCCTTTATTTATAGATTTCGTATGTATATTCTATTGTACGTTTTGCCGGTTGGGTATTTAAATACCCCAATCTGGGAATTGGCTCCAGAGACTATTTTCCCCTATTAACTCACTTCTCACTATCCTTTATATGCCAATTTTTAGGTTTTTGTAAATTCGCTAAGTTTGACCTTGGTTGGGTAGGAAAACATTAGAATTCTACCTAACTTGCTAGAGATAACTTCCTTAATTTAATTAAGAAAGCGTGAGCCCGATATTTTCTACCAGTCCCGAGATATTCAATTTCTTGTCAACAATCTTTTTTGGGTATTTAAATACCCATCCGGCATTAATGAGTTAACCTGCACCACCAAGAAAAAGTGTTGTTATAACCTTCAAGAAATGTACTTCGTTTTATTTCATGATAATTTCTAAAAGATTTTGGCTCTAGTGATAACCTTTCCTGAGTTGTGTAGTTTTGAAAAAAAAAACCTCTAAAATTTGGGTTTTGTAGAGGATAATTTGTTTGTGGGCAAATTGACATTGAGTGTGCTTTCGATTTGACGCACTTGGTGCCTAAACGTGGAAAAAATGAATAATTCCAAATTGTAGTGCCTAAAGTACTTTGCCTGTTGGTTAAAGTACTTTGAACGCAAAAAAGCCACTCAAAATCCAAAAATATTTTAATTTTTTCAGAAATAGTGGTGTCTTAAATCTCAGCAATAATTTTTCAGGTTTTATTTTATATTTGATAATCCCGACACTACCAAAAACTTAATATATTTCGTACAAATACATACATAAAAATGTATATGGGGCTTGTCCAGACTTATAGGGTACTAATGTGAATATCGATACATCTGCCTAACTGAAGGTTAAATATCACTCACGGCATTTATAATCATTTCACTTATATGTATAATTAAAAGATTTTAGCTCAATTACTTGTTTCGCTTCCATGCAAATTACTAGCCTTAAACTCATTCCAACAACTGTTGACCTTCCACTTTATTCGTTCATTCTTTTCGACCTAACATGAGTTTGCCAAATCCTTTTCTAAATAATTTCATGAAACTGAAATGCATACAAGTAGGTAAGTAGCTATGCAAATTAGTGACTCCATCATGCCTTTATGGCTAATGGAGCTGCACTGTCAGTTGCATGCCTCCTTCTCTGATATCCTATTGCTTGAATGATGTTCAATTTCCATGACATGTCGTAGGTAGAAAGTGTGTGTGCGTGCGTCCGACCCCTTTTTTTTAAAGATTCGGTTACCTACGTACTAATCCATAGAAATGTTTATGTTTAATTTCATGCATGAAGGGATTATAGAATAGGGAGGCGGTACCGTTAAACTCGAACCCATACAGCACAGCAGACTCAAATAATTTGCATGCTGCCGCACCAGTTGATTTTGATGAATTAAGAAAGGCCTCGGCAACATATCAAAGAAAGGCAAGGTATAGTTTCTCAAGAATGCAAGCGTGCAGGTTTTGCAGGCATGTCAGTCTCGATACAATGTCATGTACGTATGTATGTCCTTTGTTGACTTTCTTGCTAATGTTTATTTGGCTTTTGCATATAAACTCACAAGGATTAATTAACTTTAAACAAAAAGGGGTGCGTCTTGCTTTCGGGATAAAAGTGTTTGGTATCAGCATAATGCAGATGAAACTACTGTGATATGCAGAGATTTTGGGATTATCTGTCATTACAATAAGAAAGGTTAAGTGAAATCCAAAATATTGTAATTTACTTTTTGTTAGCGAAGTATTTGTGTTTGTTTAAGTGTGCAAATTTTCTTTCAAAAGGATCGTGAAGAATTAGGTGTGTTAGCGTTGAAAATTAATGTGCAAAAATCCAAATAACATATTATTTAGTTGTGAAAAAAATTTTTCACAGACTATTACATGCTGTGCCCTAAGATGTTTTCTAGAACAAATCATTAATATAAATTAGCAGCGTGCAGTTCCGTGGAAATGACAAATTTTCTAAGTATTTCAAAATAAATCCGGCTGTCATAAAATTTATTGAAAATGTTAACCTTCGAAAATTCTTAGAATGTCTTAATGTGCATATTATTTGAAAACAATTATTAACAATTAGTGATGATTTACTAAGGTGGACTTATGGAACTTCGTTGATAAAAACATTTATTTTAACGCTCATTCAGTTGTTGCAAAATGTGTTAATGACTAGTTATATTTCCCTGCACAGAAAAAAACCAACTAACAAAAACAAATTGATAGCCAATCATGTCGAAAGTTTTTTTTTCAGTTACTTCGTGTTAAGATTTAGACTGCATAGTTTCAGTTAACCCTTTCAGCACAGCTTTTTAGTCGAGCTCGAACGATAACTTTTGTGTTAAATTTATGATTATCTAGATTTTCTACAACAAATATAAAAAAGTTTCACGCTTTTGCATATCCTTGTTTATCCTTTATTAAAGGTTAAAAAATTCAACTTCTGAAGCTATAGACGAAAACGCGTTAACAGTTTATCCCGAATATTTTACATAAAAAATTCAAATTCCCAGCTACTCACAGCTAGTTCTTTTTATTTTTAACTCCAATTTCAAATTCCCCTGAGGATAACTTTTGGATTAGAATCATTTTGTAGTTACATCTAAGGCAGTGGGTCTCAGAGCATGTGATTATGAAATGGGTTTAATGACTGACTCGGGTTTAAAACAAAAATGCGTAGTGTTAGGTTCCACAAGAAGAGTATAAAATTAGAAGGGGACAAATATAAAGTGTTGCAGAATATCGGAGCAATAAAATCGTAGGTACTAGTGAGAGGTACTCTTATACCCATAATTTGTAACTCAAACTACTAATTTTAGCATCAATATGAAATAGGTAGATATTACAGATGTGTGCGTGAATGTGTTCAATTGTGTATAATATTAGAAAATTGTACTAAATGTATATAAATAGCAATGACACTTACTTATATCTTTCTTGCTACAGCAAAAACATTAGACAATGGTGACACCAATATCCTTTTGTTGATTTGTAACGTTTTTGTTATTTTTCGGCTTATTGTAATTGAACAATATCCGTTGTGTGTATCAGGGGTGACAATGTTCGGGCGAGAGACAACATATAAATGCACTAATTCACATTGAAGCATTTTATTAGTAGATTGACATGGAATTTTATGAACCGGAATGGTGTGCTAATTGTTGGGTACCCGCCAACAATGATACAACACCATTCGTTTATACACGTACATGTGGTTCATGTTTTTATGAGGGTGGTAGTGGGAATAAATGAATGAATGAATGAATGGCAGTGTTTTGATATTCTCCCATTCTCACTTTATCTCTTATTCTCAATTGATGGGCGATGACATTAATTACCTTTGGCCTATCTATGTAGTGAAAAAGGAGCGTAAATTGATTGCTTTGCGGTTTTTAATCGATCCGTATTTATTTGAAATCACGTACATTAATTTCAATGAATTAGATGAAAATTGATTGGTGTTGTTGCTTTTGTTGTGCATTAATTTTATTTTCTTTTCAAATAATTAAAACGATAAGGTTAATCGTTGTATGTAGGTACGTTATTTCATTTATGCTTCGCCATATGCGCAAAAAATGTAATTAAATTATTAAGAGCGTAGCTGAAGCTGATAATGTTGCTGATGATGATGATGCCGGAATGTGGTAAGTTAAGTTTCTTAAGTAGCCTTTTTTCGCTATTTCAATGTTAGTTCTACCAATAGGATGAAACCATTTTCGACATTCATACTTCAATTTCCTAAACCTTAAATATACTCGTTAGAGTGGTTCTTAGGCATATGGGGGAAATTTTTTATACAGTGTTTTTACTCTACGCCCCCTAATTTTGTTCCTTTATGTGAAAAATGTAAACTGTGAAAGTTTCAGACAAAAATATTTAAATTTCAACGTGCCTCGTCGGACTCAAAGTTTATATGTGAAAAACACTCCCGTATTATCAAATAGTCCAGTCGGTAGAGTGAAAAATCCGCCAAAAGTTCATAATAATTCTTATCTGAGACTTTTTTTCATTAATTGTTAGTGGGGGTATAATAGATGGAAAGACCAATATATATAATAATAAAAGTAATAATTTAAGTAAATAAGCAGCATATTACATACATACATATCACATTTTTTGAAGCCGAGGAGGCATGTTTAAATATAAATATTTTTGTCTGAAACTTTTACAGCTTACATTATTAGCATAAAGGAACAAAATTAGTGGGCGTATGGAAAAATATTCCAAACTTAAAAATTAAGGACCACTCTAATAATTGTATATAGATGAGAGATCAATTTCGTATGCACTTGAATTGAAATAGTAAATTTTTGAGATTTTAAGTACTTAATTAGTGGATAACACAGTGGGCTTATGGTAGACAGTAAAAATGGCTAAAAAAAAAATATGCAACAAAAGTTATCTTATGCACATATGTTCGTTTAAAGTTTTCCTCGTAGTTACTATAAAAGTGGCGGATACACGAAACATTTTTTTGGGGGGCGGGGAATAAAAAAACAAAATTCTCCATATGAACCAAAACGCCAAAACGCGTTCTGTTTTTTCTCGTTCGTGTATCGTTTTTTTTTTTTTATTCATAAACTTTATTTCGATGACTAACAATTTCAAAAAGATATGGCCATGTTAAAACTTACTGGTACGTTACGCATTTTGAGGAAACCCTGTTCTTGTAGCAAAGCATTTCACAATTTTTATGATCTATTCCCAAGGTAAAGGATCGTGAAAAATATAACAATAGGATACATTTATTCAGTTTTTGGTTTATAATAGGTCGAGAGTAGAATGTTAGGAATAATTTAAGGTCATGATTCCAACTATGTATTCAAACATTCTCTTTCCCATATGGGATTTTCTTTATATCGACCCGGAACCTATAATATTGTTTGTTTTTTTGGTGGATTCAATTCTCTATTTGAGCCACGTATTTAAGAATTAAATCACCGAAATGTTTATTACAACAATCCATTTAGACATTTTTTAAGAATTTAACCCCATCTGGGAATCGAACTTGAGGCAGATGGAACTCCAGTCAAACACTCATTCACGAAGTAACCATTGTTGAACGTCGTCGAACTGTTTCTGAACTAGATTAACAGCTTCTGTCGGAGATTAATTTGAAAATGGCAGTATCGTCTAGATAAGTAGCTATAGTAACACCATTAGTTTCAGGCAAGTCGCAGGAAAAAATCGAATAAAGAGCAGGACCCAGACCACTGCCCTGTGTTACTCCGGCTTTCACTTGGCATTTGGCTGATGTTTCATCATTTACTTTGACATAGAATGATAGGACTTTAAGACCAAATAGAATAGAGCTGGAAGTAAAATTTTTAAAGTACATGAATTTCAGAATTCACATTTCACCAAAGGAAAATTTTAAATACATATCGCTTGTTTGTTGCAAAATCAATCATAATCCAAAAAAAAATTCGAGTTAAGTACGCAGAACTAATTATTATTTAGTGCCTTACATTGTGTAAAAAAAATCTTAACGGTATCTTATAAACTTAGACGATTATTTGTCGTTATTGCATTCTACGGACCTGTAGATCATAGAAAACTATAAATGCGATTTTTTCCAAAAAAAAGAAGGAAAATTTCGTGTTGGGAATGCAGAACTAACTGTTATTTAATCCTTTACCTTGTGTAAAAAATCATAACGGTATCTTAAGAACTCTCTCTTAAGAAGAAAATGTATCGTGATTGTGTTCATTCATTAAAATCTTTAAATGCGATTTTCTCGAATATTTGTTTTTTTTACTTATGACAGACAGTCTTTCTGCAAATGAGCGATATGTACACATAAGTAAGTCCCCTTTTCCACACGGCAAGTTTTCTTGTCGGCAAGTCTTTTCTTTTGTGCTTTTTCGTTCTTTGGTATTTATTTTCATTATTGTTTGTCATTTTAAGTTGGATGCGCATTGATTTTGGTTTCTTATTGGAAAAAATAAACATTTTTATTTGAAATTTCTCTTTTCTTCCATTAATCTATTTATTTTTATTCAATAAACCGATTTCACTTTTCATTTATTTATTTAATAAAATGTTTACCACAACACAAATGACAGACAAAGTAAAGACAGAATTGCCCAAGAAATCTTGCTGTGTGGGAAAGCAAGTGGCAAGTTCAAAAGAGAATTGGGAACTTACCGACAAGAAAACTTTCCGTGTGGAAAAGGGTACTAAGGCTGGAAATTGGTGTTTTGCGTGCATAGAAAAATCGTGGGTGCAAGTTTTCCTTTCCCTTGCTCCCATCTCCCATTATCTATTTTTATATTTTTTACTTTTCTCTTAAAGTTTTATTTTTTCTTTCTTCTATTTTAGCTTCCTCAGTTATCCACTTTCGCTCTTCCCCGCTCTATCGTTTCTCTTCGTCGATTTCTCCTTTTACTTTACCTATCCCTTTTCACTTTCCTTATACTTCTCTTCCTCACTATTTTTCTCTCACTTCCACATAGTTATCTTCCCCCTCTCTCTCACTTCCATCTCTTTCTTTTTCTTCTTCTCTCTCTTCTTCTCTTCGCTCTTTCCTCTTCAATCTCTCTCTTTCCCCTTCAACCCCGTTTCCCTTCTCTCTCTCTCTCTCTCTAGAACCTACGTTGTTATCATTTTATTAATTCGTTTGTACCGTGGATGGTATACCACCATCGTATAACTGTGTGTTCCGCTCTCAAGTTATAGTAAATTTTTGAAGAAGTAAAGTGCTAAATTTTAACACAATTTGGGCAAATGCAGTATAGGTGCCGCAGTTTCATTTTCAACAGGCGGCCCGCACACATTTTGTTGCACACTACTGACCTAAACATCCAAGCGAGGTGTACATATGTACACAAAAAACATTGGACACTATACGCATTGTTTCGTAATACCCTTTTGCTGCAAATTGCAGTGTGGTGAATGCTATCTGCAAAGTTTTTTTTCTCATCTTACGTAAATACCATAAAAGTTAGTAAACAATTGGCAAACCATGAACATCATGCCGTTCATTTCTTCATTTGCGACTCCTTTCTTTTCAACGGGTTACTAAATACTTAAATACTTTCACTTTAACTTTCTAAGGGTTTTACGACATTCCCATCATGGGTCATATAACTCATTTACGCAAGCCTAAACTACTCGTATTGTGTTTCATAATTGAGCATTTTGGTAAATGTTTTTTCTTTGGTTTTTGACCTTTTTTTTAAGCTAGCTAAAGGATTGCGAATTTATGACACAACACTATGTGGTTAAACATTTTTAGAAATTTTGTTTTTTTTTTTTTTGAAGTTGTAAAATTTTGTAAAGAAATTGAAAGGATTTGTTTTTGTTTTTTTTTTTTTTTTGTAATACGAACGGATTAGGAAGAGGTAATTTGAAAGGTTTAGCGAAAAAAGAGTTCCGCGAAATAACATTTTTTCCCCATTTTTACTATTTTTATGACTTTCTATTTGAAATTATGAAATTTTACGTAAGTTCTCGTAATGCAAGAAAAATCGGAAGGTCACTTGCTTTTTGTAAATATTTAGATATAAAAAATTTAATTTACGATAGAAGAAAGTAATACGTACATATGCATGGAGTATTTTGAAGAATGTGAGGATTTTATGATATTTTCGTTGCATAGGAGTTATTCAATCTTCGATACGCTTATAATTTTTTCCCAATAACCAACTAAGATTTCCAAGTATTTCTAGGCAAACAAAGAACGAAGGATAACTCTTTATACATGCATTGCAAATTTATATTGTTTTTTTTTTTAAGCAGTTGCAATTTGTCAGTGAGCATGGGGAAAAAATATAGGCAATTATTTGCCTTTGCACAGAAACTTTTATATTTTAATTTTATCGTCCCTTTAAAAAAATTATTTTTTTTTTTGATTCATGAAAAGCGATCAAAATGTATGAGTATTTCATTGGGAAGGGGAGTTAACACCAAAGCCATCCTCTGGAATCCGCACGTTGCTAGGCAAGTTGAAAAAATACGATGGTGTTGCATAGACTTACATATAACTTAGTTTTCTTAAAAATGAATAAATGGCAGTTAGAATCAGATTTGTATTTGTCTAAGAACCTCTAGAAAATAATTAAAATAGTATCGATTTAAATCAGAGGCGACTTGCCTGTAAATAAAATATTATCGTTCGGATGCTTAAAGTCAAATATCTGGAAAGAATTAGTTGGCTATGATATGAATTTAAGACGATTGCATAAGTAAGTTGGCTCTTTGGTAAACAAATTTTCAGTAGTAGTTTAAAAAGTCATTGAAAGCCACGAAAAAAATGTTACCGTATAATCAGAGCTGTGGTCAGTTGTTCTTAGACCATAAATATACCTAGTAATGTTATTACCTATATAATTTGGTAAGCTGGCTTTTGGTTATAAAATCAAAATTTACATATTTTTCATAGCCATAGAGTAGAGTAGAGTAGGTAAGAGGTAACCTTTTGCAACTAAAAATCTAATCCTAAGAGGAGTGTAGATTTCCAAGTCACATGGGCATGCAGCATCCCATGAACCTTATCAATTGCTCAACAAAATAGGGTTGATCCAGGTTAATATATTGCTAAAGGTGACTCTAAGGTTAATAAAAGAATCAACGAAGTTTGTACATACGAAACCCAATACTAATTTATTTAGATTGGAAACTTCATATCCTTTTTTATAAACTACTAGGCGTTTTTATTTAGAAGGGTTTTGGCAAAGACCATTCGGTTTGCCCATTCATTGATGTTTTACAAATTAGAGTTCAGTTTAGCTATGCATAAGCCAATAGAACCATTATCACAATGTCCCAGTTTTTTATTACCCTGGGAAAATCGTTAATGTAGAGTATTAAGAGAAGTGGTCCAAGTACTGACCAGGAATGAAATTTCGAAATTTCAAATTGAAATTTATAAAAAAAATTGTACTTAATTGAGCTTCAATGTACCTAAAATAATACAATTCATTGGTATATCGCTTTTTCAATTTAAAATTTTGTATACCCACATAAAACATGAAAAGAATAGTAAAAAATTTGTTAGTTCCGCTAAATATTCAATGCATTATTTTCATTGAGATCAATGTTTACAAATTATGCAAATACTGAACGAACCGAGGTTCCGATATCTTTCTGAAATTGGTAAAAATCTGCTTGCACTTTGGCAAAATTGGTGATTTATGTCGCGAGTTTCTCAAGTTCGTTTAGAAATGACGAGACAGCTGCCTCAGATAAAAAATGAAGATTGTGCCGTATATCATTGTTAATAAATATTTTTGAGCGAATTTCGTTTAATTTCGCTTTCACATGTACATGTCAAGTACTGAATCTCCAATTCTTTTGCTGAATTTGTTAATCGGAAAGTTAAACTGGAAATGTTCACGGTAGATTTTGCAACATTTGCTTTTTTTATGCAGATCAGATTTAGCATATTTCAATATGATTTAAATTGCAGAAAATAGAAACGCCACATATTATACACTTTTTGCCTTATTTGAGGTTAGAATCTTCCTTCAACCATTCGTACTTCATTTTCCGCTCTTTCCGAAATCGGGAGGCATTTTTTGCCTTTGGCGGTACATCATCTCGTGCGTGTGCATGGGAATCGTTGTTATTAAAAAATGTATAAATTTTTCATTATATTCAAACACAAAAATTTATTTATCCAATATGTGAGTGGAAGTGAAACCATTCGTATTTTTCATCATGATCCATCTGAAAGTAAGCAATATATAATGAGGAAAATTTCAAGAATTTTATTAATCATTAAATTTACTTATCCATCACGCTCGTTATAAATAAAAGTCGCGCCAAATCTTCTTTTTTTATGTTTTACATTCACAAATTGTACCTAAAATGTGCCGATTGTACCTAATGTACCTTCTAGTTTGAAAAAGTCGGAAGAAGGTACAATTGTACCTACTTTTTCAACACTGGTACTGACCCCTGTATAATTCCTTTAGTTAGTGCGAGAAGAGAGTACATAGTATCAATGAAATAAATGTAAACCAAGTGTACTGCGCTGGATGTACACAATGATGATAAGGCCAATCATTACAAATGGAGCACTAGTGTGGGCAAGTAGAACTCAACTAAAAACAAAGAAAGTTAAACTAGGAAAAGCTCAAAGGTTGGCATGTCTCTGTATAACGGGAGCGATGCGAACATGTCAAACTGCTGCATTGGAGGTACTATTGGAGCTCACTCCATTACACCTCGTGATAGAGGGTGCCTCCAAGGCAGCAATCGTAAGAGCAACAAGAGATAAAAGGTTAGCGGGGAGATCTATAGGGCCTGAAAATCGAGATAGCCTGACAACTATCTCTTGGACTGTCCCCAGGACAGAATGGACAAAAAGTATAGTTTTGAGAAACACTTTGTTGCAAAACTTAATAGTAAGAACGAATGGAAGGGAGTAGAGTATAACTACATACACAAAGAACACACGATTAAGTGGTATACTGATGGGTTACGAACTGAGGATGGAACTGGGGCAGGAGTATTTGGGCTAAGAATCAAACACTCTGAGTCGATGGGGAAGTATCCTAACATATTTCAACCTGAAATTCATGCAATTAATAAATGTATCATTTCGGATAGAAAAGCCGCCATTTAAGCATAATGCTGCTTTGAGATCACTTCTAAACTGGTGTGGGACTGTTAGAGCAAGCTCAATCAACTGGGCAAGAATACGTCCCTGGATGCAGACGAGCTTGCTAAAAAGGGGGCAGTGACCACTTTAGTGGGGATTGAACCCATAAATCCGGGCGCAATACTGAAATTCTTGAGGCAGACTGGACTGGATGCTGTACTCTAGGCAGGTTAGACTAGATAGAGAAGAGAACCGTTATTGTACGTTATTGATCTTATAGGCCGCGGTACAATAGCAGAAACCTCTCTAATACAATACAATACAATCAATGAAATATTAATAGCATGCAAAATATCACACATTGAATAAATGCCCACACAATCAGTTTAAACGTTTATTACCAAATTTAAATTTAATTTATAATTTTTTATTATTAAATTTCAACTACATATATATATATATATATAAAATATATACATATACACTCTCATATAGAGATTCTTTGCTAAATAACTCAATTATTAATTTTAAGTATTTTCAACCATTTATCAAAACCACCGCCGTGGCAGCGAACGCACCGCACCCCGTCTGAATGAGATGACGGCGAAAACCGGGAGGAACGGAAGTTTGGGGGTCGTTCCACAATTATTACGCTTTTGACGATGTGTCTTTTAACGTTATTGCTTCTGCATTATGAATTGATAAATACGCTCGTTTATGCTCAGCATACAAACACATATTTAGATACGTTTTTATATGAACAAAAAAAAGAACAAAAAAATCGAAATCATTGTTGTATTAGTGTGCTGCATAAAGCACACATATTCAAGTAACTTTTGATTGGTTGCTATGTGGAGCGGATTAGAAAGAGAAAGAAATAAAGAGCAAGTTTCATGCATACTACATTACATGTATTTGCCAGCCATCATTCCTTTAATGAGCATTCATTCATTCACTGGTCTCGGTCACACCCTTATCGCAGCAGCGAGTTTATCGAGAAATGTTGTGGATGGATAGATGTTGTTGGTTGAAGAACGGTGGGGTGGGAGGCAAAGAGGTACAGTGAGAAAGAGCGCATAATTTTTAGAGATGGCGCATGTGAGTGAGTGAGTGAAAGTAAGTATGCATAATGAGGGGAAACACTTGAAATACAAAATGATTTCTTCTTTATATGTAAGTACATGTACTAAAAATACCTAGTAATAATTGCATTAATTCAATTTCATCTTTATTTTTCTGTTCATCCGCAAAGTTGAAAAGAAAATTTATTAAAGAACTTTAAGTTAATGTGAATTTGGTAAAATTGGAGTATTTATCTGGAAATATTTTTGTTTAATATTATAAGTGTTTATAACGCTGAATTCAGGCTAGATTATACGATGTCAGCGTTATCTGAAATTTAAAACATTTTTTAAATTAACTGGAATTGAAAGAGCAGACGTAAAAGCGGATCTAAATTACATTAATATAGTGCACGCTCGGAATTCTTAAGTAGTTTGTTCTTGGGCTACTTTGGAGTTCCGAATTCATAAGATTTTTGGACGATTTTTAAAATCAACTTTTTTTCAAGAAATGTACCTTTTTTATGACAATGCTATTTTCCAAAACTTCACAGTCGTTTTAAATATTTATAAGTGTAAAACATTTTTGAAATATATACATACATATCGCTGCTCTAATTTGGTAAGGCCCCAACATCAAATTTTTCTATATCGAGTTTTTGATTGATTTTGATAAAGTGTGCTCCTCACAGGAGTAATAGGAATAAATATATAAGTATATATACTTTCATCTGTACCGAATTTTACAGACCTACACCGAAAACTTACGATCTTTTCTTCTATGTTATATTACAAATTCTTGAAGCAATACTCCAAATATCATAATGTTTTTTGCTTCTTCTGTAAAGTTTGAATAATGCGTGTTAGGGCTTTAGCAAATTAAGGCAGCGATATGTAACATACATTTATATTATGTACGTTGTACACAGTATCATTTTATTAGGTAATAGCACTAAAAGCGAGAAGAGCAATCGGAAAAAAACTTAAGTCGAATCTTAAGATTTTCGAAAGTTACATACAAAACAAAAATTATTTCCAAACCTACTCAGAAAACTTCTGAGTATTGCATCGTTGCATCGTGTATTGCATCGTTGGCAGTGTAGAATGGTACATTTGATATTGTTGAAGTTCTGAATTGATAGCTTTGCAAAACTTAAATATTTGAGTTGTTGGCCGTTCTCATAACTGTAATCCATAAGTCCAAACGTGCTTTAATATTCAAGCTTTATAGATTTTCACTTTGTTTTTCAGATTTTAATGATGAATTTTGACCCAGTAGCCAATACAGCTTTTTAGTTTTTAAATGTAAATGTGTGCGTTTAGCTTAAATGTTAAATGAGCGCGTTAATCTGAGGTAACTTTAATGATCCATTTTTTTTAGCCAAACTTGAACTTGTCAATTTCGGCTTGCACAAAGTAAGACACCTATTATACGCAGCAAAACATGAGTTGCAGCTATTAGCAATTCTCTTTTGAAGTTGCTCCTTAATTCCATGTGCTATTATATGCTGCAATACATTAGAAACTGAGTTGCAATACTTTTGACATTTAATTCAAGCTTTTGCTTTATACCAGGGTTTCTCAAACTGTGTTACGCGTACCGCAAGCGGTACGTTAGGCCTCCAAAGGTGATACGCTAGCAGATAATAAACGGCAACAAAATAATTCAGCCTAATTTTATTAAAAATCTAAGGTAAGAAGCAAAGATCTTCACCAATTGCAAGAAATGTTTTTAATTAATGTGAAACTTACACACATATATATTTATGATGAAAAATAGTAGCCCATATTCCCTTTGGAGTACTCATAACCGGTTATTGCTTTTTTTTACTCAATGAGAGCACTTTTTTTGTATTCAAATTTGCTTCAAACTTTTAAAATATAATAATGAAGGACTACGGACCCTGCGAATTAACGCCCATCGCTATTTGTTCTACGCTACCCAAAATCATGGAAAGCTTAGTATCCATGGCTTTGGCGAAAATAAATCGGTTGCTCAGGATATTTTCGAGGCAGTTGACGGAGTGTATCACAACGTACTAGTGCCGAAACTGATTGCGAATGGAGTCGGTAATAACTTCACTCAATTGATAATGCGTTTTCTTTGTGACCCTTGTTTTAATAGACAGAATTACCTCGGAAAGCCGTTCCATTAACGCTGGAATGCCGCAGACCTCGGTCCTCGCCCAACCCCTGTCCTTGTCTTCATCAATGGCTCTTTGCCACTGACAAAGAACCCTATCATCTCGTTTGCGGCTGTTAGCACCATTTGTTATTGTTCAAATCGCTCTAACTCTTTGGGTATTGAGAGAAAAAGGCATGTTATACATGACACACTCAATCATGACCTCAAATCAATCTCCCGATGGGGTCACGCAAACAAAGTTGAGTTTAATGCACGTAGGACCTAGTGTTGGCTGTTATCCCCATTTAACTCCATGGCAATGAGTGGTGGGGATATTGCATAATCATTGGTTCTTGATTTCGTTGGAATAATTTAAGGCGGTGTAAAAAATGTTTTAGTCCGCATGGGCTACACCTCTTATATCCAACCCAAAATGGAATTTGATTCGCATTTATAGGCATGAGTTTCACGAACTCACTTGAAGAATCTGAACGGTAGTCTGCATAATACGATTAAGTTGATAGGGAACAGTAGGGTTATTGACTCCTTGGAATGTCTTAAACTGCAAATATTTTTTCTGATAGTTATGACCTTTCCAAATTTAAAGCAAACGTTAATATATACTTTTTTCTGTTTCTTCTTTCCATTAACCTATTCTCCTTTCCCAATCAATACAATGCTGTACATTTACTAGGGTTTTAGCACTATGCTAACTAGTTAACTGTAACATAAAAGAAAATGAAAAAATATGTTAGATGTAACATATTATAAGGGTTAAACTTAGCGGAACCAATGGTCAGTGTTGTCTTTTACCAATTTTAAAGACTCAGTACGCGTGTAAATCCAAGTAGTGCTAATGAGCATTGCATTAACATTAACGTGCTGTCACAGTCAGTTGACGTGCGAATTTGTTTTTTTTTTTTTCTTGTTTCATAGTCTGGATCATGGTAGAAGTATTTAGAGGTAGATGCATTTTTTCAAAAAGCAGCCATTTTGAATTTTTGACAAGTAAGATGGTTATATTGCGAGTATGCTCGGCGAACACCATGAAATTGTTGTTGCACCGAACACAAGGAGAGAGTCTGTACTCACTCTCACACCGAACACGATATACTCGGTGTATTGTACACCGAGCACGCCGAGTATTCAGGGTGGCAATGAGTTATTTTACAAAACAGTATCACTACATACAAAATAGTATTAAGCAAACGAGTATATTTTGACAAAAAGCAACTCTGCAACGAGCTGAATGTAACCACCTTGACCGAGCACGGGAAAAAATGGTTTGTGTTCGTTGAACACCAAGCACCAATATATAGTGCCTGGTTATATTGGAAAATTTTAGATGTGCATTTTTGAAGTTAAACTTCTTTTCTCTTGTCCTAGAGTAATGTGCTTGGGGGCTAAATATCAATATTTCGTAACTGAATTCACGAGCAAACTATATAATAAACGATTCATAAATAGTTTTAATTCAATATAACATATTAATTACACACACACACACACACGTCTATGGCAGAAAGAACAATGTGCAGCGTCGCCATCTTAAAGTTTATGACAGTTTCACATACAGATGGAGCAAATGTCCAAGGAATTACATGAAGATGTCGCACACAATTGTCATCGAAATTACCGGTACAGAGTTGCAATTTTTGTTCTAGCATTAATCCCACTAAACGAAACACAAGCAAATGAAATTAAAAAACACAAGCCAATGAAGTAAAAAATTTAGCATTGAAAAATTTCATTTGCTTGTTATTTGCTTGGTTTCGTTTAGTTCACAAGAAGTTTCACTTCTGCCTTGTGTTCGTTAATACACAATTTAGTTATTTAAATGGATAGAAAAGAGTGAGTTAATAGTAGTAGTATTACTTAGTACTAAATTATAAATTTTATTTAAAATAAAAGAACGTATAAATAATATTATTAAAATTAGTTTTCTTAATTAGGAAATACCTTGAACATGTTAAGAGTTAAAAAATAATATAAAAAGCAATAACTAATTCTCCCTATGTTCATGCAATACTATGCAAATTATTTTCTTATAAATTCTCACCTAAAAATGTAACTATGAAAATACAACTATGTTGCAAAAACAATTGTCAAAGTTCCTCTTACTTGTCAAAATGCATCTACCTTCTTAGTTCTTTTGCCATGGTCTGGATTTTCAAAAAGTTATTTGAAAATAAAAAAGTCAGTTATGGAGTCTAGTGCTAATCAGTACTGTTCAAATGTGTATTTTCGGCAATCAGTTTCTAATCGATCGAAGTATTTTTTTTATGAAAATAAAATCTGAACGTTTTTTTATTTATAACATTCTGCTGAAACTAAGATAAATACAATAATTCTTTGTATTATATACCATTTATGTATGTATCAGAAAATCCTAAATGGGTATTTATTAATGATGTGCTACGAATCTTTAAGTTCGGTGAATGTTTGTTATACGCAGATGTTAAAAATGTTATTCAGTATTCAAAATCATTCAGATTGCCTTAAATTGCAACAAGATATATGGTAAACTCTTTTATCACTAGGTGTAGTATAAATTGCATAACATTAAATTTTTCTAAGTGTAGAATAGGAACGCGAAATATACGCGAAAACATTTTAAAATTATGTATATGTATACGACTATAGTTATGATGATGGTATTTCATTAGAGATAATATTGCTAAAGATCTAGGTGTATTTTTTGATGAAAAACTTGTGTTTGCTGTCCACAGGGAGTACACTCGAAAGTACATCGAAAGCTAAATCCCAGCTTGGTTTTTTGAAAATAAATACAAGCGAATTCTTGAACCCTATTACCACAAAAAGTGTTTACGTAAGCATGGTTAGATCCACGTTAGAATATGCAAACATCATTTGGGACCCGTGGTTTGAATCTTATGTTATTCGATTAGAAAGTGTACAAAAACGCTTCACGAGGCTCGCTCTTCGACGTTGCTACTCTTTTGAAACAATGCCTACATACGAAAACAGATGTCGGATGTAGAATTTAGAAAGTTTAGCTCAGAGGACTCTTTATTAAAGGCATATTCGACAACAAAATTGACAGCCCAGAGCTATTATCACTTCTACCGTTGTACGTATCGAGTAGATCACTTCGGGTAAAATTATTATTTTCTCTACCTTAACTCAGAACTCGATATGGTAGCAATGAACCAATCAGTAAATCAAATTGATTTTTCTTTAACTAGAGCAATTATTTAAATTCTTAATATCTACCAAATTTTCGTTCTCTTTTTCTTTAAGTGTTTTTATTTTTTAAGTATTAGGTTAAGCTATGTATAGACGACCTCAATAGCCTAGTGGATAGTGCACTAGACTTTCATCTGGGAGGTTCGGGTTCGATTCGCGTCTTCGTCTGGTGGTTAATTTTCATTACTTTCTTATATTCACTATCAATATGAAGTGTATGAGAATTATAAGATAGTGTACAAGTACACACATTGGTTGGTAATGGCAAAATAACCAAGCCGATAAAAAATTGCCACACCGCCGTTCGGAATCGGCGTTAAACTGTAGGTCCAATTATGTGGTATCACAATGGGTCGTTCAGGCCTAAGTATGTCTCTCGACAGCCACTCCAACCTAACCTAAGCTATGTAATCTGTAAGGGCCATGCCCAGTACATGGAACAAGTAAATAAATAAATCATGTATATAAAATATGCTCAACAATATTGTACATAGCTATCAGGCTTGATTAAGCAATGCGATAAAGGATACAAAAAAAGTTCATAACTGTTGGTTAAAAAACAAACTTTTTAATTTTATTTCTTTTGCAACTACATAGTTTAAAATAAAAATATAAATCTTTTTAAAATATATATTTTCTCCACTGTACAATAAGAATTGTTTACCCCCAAACAATTAATCTCTTCCAAATTTGTGGGTATCCAAAGGTTTATCAACGCGTACAACTTTTTCAGCAACATTTAAATATGCCTCATACTCTACAATATCTGGTGTAGTGTCATAATGATAATGACCACCCCAATTTGTCTTTGAAAACGAGTGAAAATGCTGTAATCTTAGATCCAAGTCCTAAGAAAAAAAATATATATAATTTTTAAATCAACACATTTCAATTCAGATTCTTTTTACATTTTCATGAGTTATCAGCGTGCCAACAGCATTCAATTGTGCAGGCATGTTGTAGAATTTCAGCCATTCATTTAATTCCTCCTCTGAATTTAAGGGAGTCTTGCTAAAGTCACGCATAACGTGTTGATGTACAAAACCTTTCTTTATTAGGAATATGCCACCCATGCCTGAAATATGAAAAAATGTTGAGTGAAAATTAACAGCTTAGCTATACATGTATATTGCGCGTTTGCTGTAAGACTGTTTTAAGTAAAAACAAAATAAATTCGAGTTAAGTATACAAAAATAAATGTTTTATCTTGTATAAAAAAAAATCATTATGACATTTTTAAACTGCCCTTGTATGCGTCGTTATTGCTTTTTACGAAATGGTAGTTCATTGAAAACTTTAAATGTGATTTTCTTAAAAGTTAATTTTTTTGATTTATGACGGTCTTGCAACAAACGAGTGACACGAGTTGGTAAACATTTAAAAATATCTCTCTCTCTCTTTTTCTCTGAGACGGTATGTCCTTAATTCTATTCGTCATTCACTCACAGTAACAGTATAATTATTTCAATAGCTGAATTAAAACTTACTGTACTTGCTATCATTTACTAACCGACACATTTCTCCTGATATTTAATTTCCAAACCCTTACGAATGCATTCTATAAAATTCAATGATCCAGTGCGTTTTTTACAATTAATTTTCACAACCTTCCCCGATTCACCGCGACAAACGAACAAATTCAAGAGTAAAGCACAGCGTGGTTCATTGTCAGGTATACACTCGAGCACACATTCCTCTTGTGGTCCATGCACCTTAGCTGTATAACTTCCATTGTGGAAAGTACCATCTGCTGCAATGCTCATATTAAAGATGCCCTCACAATTCGAGTTGCGTAAGGGGAACGGGCCAGCACCAGCACCTACCGCCAATATTTTCCCCTCTGCACCCATACACTGCGGGTGCTGTACAATTTCTTTGATGTTATATAATTTTGAGCGTTGTACCGTGGGCAAAAGATACGGAGGTCCACCGAGTTCCAAAAGCATAGGAGAGCCTCCTAAGCCTGCAATAAAAGAAATATAGGTATTGGTAGCTGCAGAAGGAAGTATGTAATGTAAATTATTTACCTGCATCTTTCAAACTATATTCAGTGGCTGTTAAGTCCGGGCAATCTGTAATTTCAACGCTAACATTCTCGAAATTTTTGTTAAGTGCATTTTGTATAACTGCAGAAGAGTATAAGATATTTGTATTAATAAGAAACCGAGTACTTGTATCATACAACACTAAATAGTAAAAGCTTATCTTATCATTGAAATCTTTTTACAAATTCAAAAACAAAAATGAACTTCGGTGTGAAAAAGCTCATGCTTTGTGGAACGAAAGCCAAATAAAAACCGGTTACATTTATATAATAGATATGTTCACATCATACACAACATGCGTACAAGCGGCAAAACAGAAGAGGAAAAGATACAAAAAATAAATAAAAAGCAATTGTAAAATATTGGAGGCATGCAAAAAATTTTGTATCTACCCATTGGCCATTTTCATTCAATTCACCGGTTGCTTAGCGATTTTTGTTGTTGTTTTGACTTTCAATTTACCACTTTTAAGTTCATTCAAATCAGGCACAAATAATGGTTTCTCCTCGAATTGTAGCTCCTTGGTTGTCAATGCACTATATGCCATTTTTATTAAGCTTTTTATCACAACAAAAAAATGATCGAACAATAAAAGTTTAAATGCAATACGCGACTGACTGATGACTGTATGAACTGAATGAGTTTATGAATGTGGAAGAGTTGGAACCAGCTGTGTGTATCACTATCCAGTAACAACAAATACTTTTGTTGATTAATTTTATAATTTACAGGGTGTTTAATTTGAGATTAGATAAAATTAATAAACATGCTAAATTATGTATGTGTTAGACAAAATTTAGATGCGACTTTGCTAATTGATTTCATAGCACTCAAGTAGTTTTTTTAGTACCTGCCAAATTTAATTATGAAAATAACACGGAATCAAACTCATTTTTTACTGATAGTCTTAACATTTTGAAGATGAAAGATTTTATTGAAACTTAAAGGGTATAAGCAAATGTTTGCACAATTCGTTATTCGTTCAAGGGAAGTAGATGGGCGGAAAATTTTGATGGCCATCTCGTCAGGCGCATATTTTTTCACTTACATTTTTCAATTGAAGATTTCAACTAGAAGGAGATATACCAACTCTTAGATCATTTTAGTTGGCCCCTCCAGATGCATTAAATGTCTTACAAATTAAAACTCATACAAAATTTATATAAATTATTACTTAGTAAATTTATGACAATAACTCTCTAAAAATCACACTATTTGTTGTGCGAATAATTCGTATAATTTCTATTTTTATTATTCGCATTCGCGTTTTTCATTATTCACATAACCCTAGTATTTAAATTTTCATAACCACCTGCATACCCAGTATTATGTAAATTTAAAAATCTCACAAGTTATTTGCTTGCACCTCAACAAATTGATAAGACACTAACCGCTGGCTGTAGCACATCACTCTAGCAGTTACATTTGCGGCCGTGGAGTGTTTTCAAATAAAAAATAAACAACAATCACAGATATGAACTTATAATTTAAAAGTGGGCCTCCTTATAGAGATAAGATTTACTGAAACCGCAATTACAAGTTCGTGTGTACGAGCACATCAACTTTTTTCAAATGTTTTTGCACGATGCAATTTGAAAGGTGATAAGATCTAATTATGGAAACTTAACTCATAACAAACTTAATCCTGACTATAATTTCATGTTCTACAATAAAAGTAAAATCATGGAGAAAGATTTGTGATTGGATTTGGGTTTTCTTGAATCTTTGCAGAATATTCCAGAAGTAGAAAATTTTACTATGCATAAACCTGTTTTTGTAGTTGTTTTCTATAATTTGAGCATTTTTCTTATTTTAAAATACTTACATTCTGGCCCTGAATAATAATTTTTGCACCTTAAGGGGAAAGGCCACTGTGACGGGTCAAAAATTTTTACTTGAGTTACAGCCATTTTAGTGATAATGACGACCTCGATAGCCTAGTGGATAGTGCACTAGACTTTCATCTGGGAGGTTCGGGTTCGATTCCCGTCTTCGTCTGGTGGTTAATTTTCTTTACTTTCTTATATTCACTATTAATATGAAGTATATGAGAATTATAAGATAGTGTACAAGTACACACATTGGTTGGTAATGGCAAAACCACCAAGCCGATAAAAAATTGCCACACCGCCGTTCGGAATCGGCGTTAAACTGTAGGTCCAACTATGTGGTATCACAATGGGCCGTTCAGGCCTAAGTGTGTCTCTCGACAGCCACTCCAACCTAACCTAACCTACAGCCATTTTAGTGATAGTAAGTAGACTGAAAACTTAATGGACTGAAAACTTTAAAAGCGTTTGTCTCGAAACGACATTTTTCGAACTGGTCGCGCCGATAACTCGATCAAATATTAACCGATTTTCAATTTTATTTCGTTTTGTTCATCTTTGCAAATTATGTATAATAAACCATAAGACAACTTGTTAGTTTTGCATCAAAGCTTGTTTGTATGTTCAATTTTAGTAGAATTTTCCGTAGAAAGTGTTCCTCCAACATATTAACCCTTTGGCGCCCACCATTATGGGTCTTTTTTGCTCTTTTCTACAAAAATTTTATTTTTTGACCCATTACGAGGGGTTAATATGTTCAAAAAATATGTTGCCTTTATTTTTATTTTAGTAAAAATAAACCCAAATTCCAAAAATGTTTCAAATTTTCACCTTATGTGAATAAGTGTGTTGTGTCTTTGAAGTTATTTTCGAGACTAAAAATGTTGCAAAATAAACTTTAATTGTTTTTTCAATAATTAAAAATTAAAAAATATAAATTTTTTTCTCAATTTTTACTCCTTTGGTCATTATAATGTACAAAATTTCAAAAGCTCTACAGACTTTCCCAAAAACTTCTTGTAATCTTTTTTCGATTTTTATTCTTAACAAAAAAAAATTTACCTCGAAATAAAAAAGTTGAGAATAAAGGGTTAAATACAATCAAATTCAAATTCTCTCATAAATGGGTACTCAATAAATACTCAGATCTCTCAAACTGTTTCTTTCATAAACACTGCAAAAAATGCAGTTTTATATTTTCGTAATTAATTAAACGAAATTAACAAAATCTAAGAGACCTAAGTATTTATGAGAGAAACAGTTTGAGAGACCTGAGTGTTTATTAAGTTATATGCCCAGCACTTATAGTTAAGAAAAAATTTATCACCGTACTCGCAATAACAAAGATTACACTGGAATACAGTGAAAATATAACATGAACCAAAGTATGTTTTCTAAACTAAATCGAAGACGCTGAACACGAAAATCATTTTTGAAGTGAAACTTCTTTGGCGGCGTTTTGAGGGGTAAACTGAACCGGAAACAGAAAGTGGGGACGGAAAATGGAAAAATAAGAAGAAGAACGAGGACGGAAACTATTTAATTCCACAACCACAATGCTTCCATTTGGGGTTATTACATAGCGAAGTGAAAAACAAAAGAGATGTAGAAATGAAAAATTTTGAAAATCCCTCAAATTGATTGGTATATTAAGCATTTATTTACTGAAAACAATTTTTTAAGTGATTATTTTTTTGCATACGCGTGTGCGTTATTTGTGTACAAAGAAGAATATTTGTTTTCACAATAGAATATAAATGACAGATCTGCAATGAGTTAGAAAGAGATGAGTCGATACAATAATAACGCCATCTGTTGACTTCATAGTACTATGAAAAACATAAACAATTCAAATATATTTGAATCTACTGCTATAATGAAAAGAACAACAAAAGCTAAACGATTTCGCAAATATTTAGTGCAACAAAAACATAAAAAGTTTACAGCGCGTTATGACTTGTTTACTACAAGTAAGTGTTGCACATCAAAAACTATTTATTATCTATTATTAAGCACTATGTTGATAGCACTATGCTTAACATAAATACGAATATATCAATAGCAACGTCATCTGTTGCTTTTATAGCGCAATGCAAAACAACTTTGACAATTGGGAAAACATTTGTTTTTGCAACAGATTTGTACTTTCATAGTTAAATTTTTAGGTGAGAATTTATAAGAAAATAATTGCATGAACATAGGGAGAAATAGTTGTTGCTTTTTATATTATTTTTTTATTCTTAACATGTTCAAGGTATTTCCTAATAAAGAAAACTAATTTTAATAACATTATTTATACGATTTTTATTATAAATAAAATATATAATTTAGTACTTAGTACTAAGTAATAAAAGTAGTATTAATAATTTTCTATCCATTTAAAAAAATGCATCTCTAAAATGTTCAAAATGGCTACTTTTTGAAAAAAGGCATCTACCTCTAAATTCTTGTAACATATGTAAAAGTATTTAGAAAACTGTTTTTGGAGACATTTTGCGAAGAAAAAACAATGATAAAGTAAGCCAAATTCAAAATAAACCAGTTTTACGTTGGACTTAAGCATTTTTGATAAATATCATAGGGACCTAATCAGTTTTAAAAAAAAATCATCTGGACTTAAGCACAAGAAAACATAAAGCATCTGTATGAGAAAAATTTCGAGTTTTCGAGAATATTTTATTTTTATATTATTTTATTAATCCTTGATTACTTTGTCATTTTTGATCCGATTGCTATCATTTTATGCTTAAAATTTTTGTAATGAAATGGTCTATCGATTCAGATTTTGTGAGAAAGAAAACTTAGCCCACGACCTGTGTGAAAATTCCTGTGTCCAAAATTGGTTAAGGTATTTTAGGGCATGTTTGGGCTCAAATGAAAGCTTAGTTACAGACTGTGACTTTTGCAAGCTGGATAATTTTCTTCTTAATCTCGATTGGGACAACATGTTTTTGGGTGCTGATGCCTCTAAATGTTTTGAAATTTTTATCAATCAGATTCAAGTTTGCTGTGCAAATAATATTCCGCCTCTCTCTAAAAAAGTTTATAAACTCCCATGGTATTCCAAAGATCTTAAGAAGCTTAAGAACCTAAGAAATAAGTATTACAATAAATTCAGGTCTACTAATAGTCCGATTTTCAAGTTAAAATACGAGTTTTATATGAAGGAATTTAATTGCTTAGACAAATTTCTATATAGAAATTATATCCTTAAAATCCAATCCGAAAGCTTTTTGGCGTTTTATTAATTCAAAGAAATCTTCTTCAGATTTTCCTTCGTCAGTTTTTCTAAATGAAAGGTGTGCAAACTCACCAGTGGAAATTGCTAACCTTTTTGCTGACTTCTTTTGTTCAAATTTTGTTTCTGTTTGAGTATTAAAAAATGTTTGCATATGGCTTTCTCCAAATCACATACGTTACTGTCCACATCCTATCGCATTGCTGACACTTTGCTAGAAACTGTTGGTGAAATTTCTGATTTAGGAGTAATTTTTGACACTAAACTTACTTTTGTTAGTCATATAAACACTACAATTTCTAAGTCTTATTCAATGTTGGCTTTTGTCCGACGTAACAGTCAAGAGTATTCAGACCCTTATACACTTAAGCTACTTTACACCTCTTTCGTACGCTCCAAATTAGAATATGCTGCTTTTATTTGGAGGCCATATCACGCTTGTCACATTGTTTGTCTTGAACGCGTTCAAAAGGTTTTTATGCGTTTTGCTCTTCGTTCCTTGAATTTTTTTGAACCAATTCCTTCATATGCCTCTCGTTGCTTGCTTTTAGATTTAAAATCGCTGCACAGTAGAAGGTCAGCCCTGTCTGTATCATTCATTCATGACGTCATAAATGGTGCCGTTAACTGTCCCTCCCTTCTCGAGCGAGTTACTCTTAATGTCCCGCCTAGAAGTCTTCGACATTTTGACATTTTTAACATTGGCCACTATAGAACTAACTATGCTTTAAATTCCCCAATCGTGAGGGCTTTAACTCAGCTCAATTTTATCGCATAGTCGTCTGATATTGATTTTGCTAGTTCTAAATCTACTTTTAAAACTTAACACCAGCTCCCTGCAATTAGAATTTGGTTGACTTATGTTTAACTAGCCCCTTAATATCTATTTCTTTTTTTTATTCTGTAAGAATTTTAGTTTGTCAGAATTTTAGTCTGTAAGAATTTTGTATTCATAGACTAAGTTATTAAATAAATAAATATGGCCATTAGGGCGTAAGGTTATTAATGAAAATAAATAAATAAAATAAATTAATCTTGTTGTCTCTATTATGTCTACGAAAACAATGAAATACCGTCAATAACTGAAAATTTTTTGTATGTATCAAAATGCAAAGCCTTATCACCTGAATTTCGGTGTACCATATACAAAACTGCAATTCTGCTTTTTTCCACTAGTTAATTCAATTCCTTGGAGATAAGATTTTCAATCTAAATTTAACATTCAGGGAATAAAGTAACTGCTAATTTATAATTTTTGTGGCTTGTGTTTAGTGGAGTGTAAATGAAAACTATTCAGTTTTTTGCGTTCGTTGTGCACATAATTCAGTTTGAAATGAAAAACTTTACCTTTGGGTGTGTGTGCAATGGTAACTTTTTCCTCGGAAAAGAAAATTTTGACAGTTCGAAAGAAAATATTGACACTACTGAGGTGGGTATGAGCTTGCAAAATTTTCACTAGCCAAGGGCTACTGTAAATTTTGACAATTCAGAATGAAATGTTTGGAGCAACAAAATAAGTATTTGTATGTTGCATTTTACTAAAAATTTCTAAAATAAACTAACTCTGTTAATTTCGTTTAAATTAAATTTTCATATTTTAATTTAAGTTTCGCACATACTTGCTATGTAATATATTTTTTGGCCAATTGGGCTTTTGTATTACAAATGAATGAATAAATAAATAAAAAATAAATAATATATGTAATATAGAAAAAAGATAGCTATGGACGCTATGGACAGGAAAAATATAGATTCCAACAGAACCTGGATGTAAGCAAATCAATTAAATTTTTGTTATATTTAATTTATTCAATCATATTTCTGTTTGCATTTAGTTCATATTTTTCTACTTTCGTATATCAAAGTTTTCAAACTTTTTTAAAATCTTAAAAATGTATTTAGTGCCTGTGATTTGTTGTAAAGTTTTTAAAAATAAAACTGTGTGAACTCTATTCAGTCAACACATTTTATGAATATTCAAAATTTTCCGATTTTCCCGTAGTGTAGAATATTAATGTCCGACCGAAGGTGAATTATTGGCCGAAGCCGAACTTCGATCATTCCTCTAACCTACGGCCAAAGCGGAAGCCGAAGACCGAATGATTTTTAAAATATAAAAAAATTTAAAATCTTAAACTAAATTTACCTTTATACACAAACATAAAAACATAACATAGACAAGATATAATTCATAGCAATGTTCATGTTCGTGTCAGAACAGCTGATAGTTGTCAAAATATGAAGTGGGCATATTATGTTTAGGTCATTTAATTTATAAAATGCTTTGAACAGTGAACAACGAATATGCGTTAAATTTGCTTCCCATTTTCTCCCACGTATTTCTTTTCAACTTGATTTTTTTATATTTTTCTCTTTTATCATTTCATAAACACTCATATTCTCGATTTATAGTTATGAATTAATTATTTCGATACGTTATAATCGAATGAAATTTAAAATTTATGTTAGGGTTGGTAACAGCAGTACTGTCTTGACAAAATGATAGATTTTTTTGGTATGACATTAACATAACGAGTCTCACTAGACTCTTTGATGGTAAGACAGGAACATTAACATGAATTATAGCTAGTCGAGACGTTATGTAAATAATACATAGTGTCTCGTTTTATGTGACATAAATAAGATGTTTAATAATTTAATAATAGTTAATAGTGAACGTTATTTGTATTCGGTTCTGTTAGGTATTCTTCACGTTTACTGATTGCCGAACATTTGAAATTTCTTGCTTAAGTTATTTTTTTTTTAGCTTTTGCCTTTAAAGTCAAGCGAAAAAACTAAGTGCAAAAAATTTTGGTAAAATCTTTTGCACTATTTTAAAATGTGTTTAATTTTGTTTATTACTATGTTGATAAAAGATAAGGGAATATGAAAATTTAAAAATTTGTAGTTGTCTACAGCTCCAAAGCTTGAATGAAGGATAAACAAATCAAAAAATTTGGTGTCATGATTGTTGAAGACCTAAGTAACCATAATTTCAAAATAAAAGGTTTCAGGCCACATTAAAATTCGGGCGTCAAAGGGTTAAATCGACTATACATCTCTGCAACGGCACCGTGTTAAAAAAAAGTTGGCTATGGCCTCCATGATTGTAGCTGTTCTGTTTATAATTTACGTACCGTTACATGAATGGAAAGTGAAGATCCGTAGATTTTGAATATTTAGGTAACGTTACGTTCTGTCTGGTGAATCAGCTGACATTTGAGGTTAGAATAAGCAAACGAATATGTACTTCACGTATAACTTTTATTTTGAATCACCATGGATGACGAAGCGCTTATCGAGCATGTGGGTTTAATGTTAATTACTATTGAAGTATAATTATTAAACGAGTTAAATATTTCACGGTCTTGTTTCATTATCCGCAGAATTTAGTCATTACAATTATTTTCAAACGCATTTTATGTAAAGTAGTCTCCTATTGAACATACCTCTTGGATACAGCAATGTTGCATTTCATATAATTGATTATAAAAACAATTTTTAGGAATTTGCTGAATCATCGCAACAGAATCTAAATTCTTTTCAATTTAACAATTTTTTAGACCTAACTTACTGTTACACTTTATTTAATACTTGTAATTCATAAAATTTCGCAATATAACACAGAAGTTAGAAGAAATTTAACAAACTATAGTTTCCTCACTTGGCAACTCTGCATGGCGCCTTTTGTTGTTTTTCCGCTTGTCAGCTCTATATTTCTTTTTTAGATTGAATTATTTGTTGTTGTGATTGTGCGAATATTTGCCTAAAAAAAATCCGTCAAGTATACGGGAACCAATGAGAAATATTCATAAATAATCTCAAAAATTCCGTCATCGTCACTTGCATCTGGAGTTTTCCGTTATTAAGCAAAATAAACTAAAAATGAAGTGATTCAGTTTGCATCTGCATTTAAATAACGGAGATTGTGAATATTGGAATCGTGTTAAACTATTAGTTGTTTTTTAGTTTTTATAATTTTTGTTTCGGGGAAATGGGTGCACTACTAGCAAAGTTCAGGGTAAAATACAAAATTCTAATTTGCATTTACGCACGCAAGCCAACAAAAAATACATCATGATTATTTAATACATTCTAATTATAGAAAGAGAAGACGACGACGGAAGTGCTCGAGGGTCTGGAGGAAAAAATTATACAAATTGAAAAATACACGCTCAATACACAAGAGCAGAAAAAGCGTTTCGTCGGCAATTTCTTGGCAATCTCGATTGGCATCTATGTGATTGCATTTATTGTATTCTATTTTGTGTATTTTCCTCCAACATGGAGAGAACGAACCATTTATTCAGTGCCACTTTTATTATTTCCACTGGTGTAAGTACATAGCGCATAAATCATTCGAAAATATTGATATATATTGTTATATTTATTTTTAGCATAATACTCTTACGTAGATTGTTTACGTGGTACTTCCAGCGTAAACTAAATAAAAATTCTAATAAATTGACAGTGCTGCGTGCCGAGAAGAAAAAAATCTTAGAGCAGGTCATGGATAAGGAGACTTATAAGGCAAGTTTGAATTACATTGTAATAAAGCAGGAAAATTGTCAACGAAAAAAAATTTGTATGCCTTCATCAACTTATACTATGCGACAAGTTCAAGGTATCTACACACATACTAAGTACAAGAAGATGCCTCGATTTTTATACCGAATTAAATTTCTTACAGCTGTTTCTTTTTGTTATTCTATTTCTTTTATTTAAACATATACGATTTTTTCTCACAAATATTGAATAACTAAAAAAATCAGAAAGCTTAGCCAGTCAGTAGGTATATGACCGCGATAAGCAATTGAGAATTGTATCGTTCAACTATGTGATTGAACAACAGCTCATATCATCCGTTCATTTTGGGTTTTCTTTCGGGAAAAGACACAAGAATTTTAAATGTGGCCAATCATAAAATGATTTAAATTGGCATATGCATAAGTTATTATTCGTAGTCTTATTACCTTCTACTTTTAAAATATCTATAGAGAATAAATTAATTATCTCATCTGCATACGGTGAGCTATTTAATATGTACAGGCTATTATAATATTTGAAACAATTCTTTTAATTGTTAAATTTCATATTGAGAATTGGTTATCTACAAACAACTAAATTTGCACCTTAATACTAGGAATAAAAATTAAAATTGTTCATATTTATTGATGTTAAGAATTTGTTTATGAATGCCGAGTTAATTAACTTAAAATGTATATATTTATGATTCATGGAATTGTTGACTCATCAAGCCTAAATTTTTTATATACACTTACACTTACACTCTATACTTTGAATACGGTTAATATTGGCTTTAAAAAATGAATTATTGCTTCTAATCGTGGTTGTTCTAAGCTGATATTTAAACATATCCTACCTTTCTGAGAAAGTTCGAGCTAAATTTTGGGTAATCTAGGCTAGTTTTGGCATAGAAATTAACTACATGTTAAATTTTGTATTAAAAAAATAGATGAAAAAACTAAATTACAATATTTTAGTAAAGTTGAAAAAAATTGTTTGTTGTAGGGAAGAAAAGTCATCAGATATATTGTTGTGCAATTAGGTATACGCTAATTACACTACATTCATAGTAAAAAAGGCGATATTTATTATTATTTTTAAGAGCTCACTTAATATTCCCATTGACCTGAAGAATCTTCATTCTTTTAATTCGTTTCCTGTTATGCGTTGACAATTAAACGGCTAAAATTTATTTAAACAATCATGCGACTATAGTTTATGCACTTATTGATGATATCAAAGGCAATAAATGGTTAAAACACTGTTATCATGTTTGGAACTGAGATTATTTTATTACGATTTTTCAGAATGGCTATTTTCATTTTGAGAACATTTCACTAAAGAAAAGCTACTTTTAAATATTAGATTTGTATATTAATTTGTAAATCAACTGTACTTCAAAACATTTCAATGTTCCCCAAAATATTTCAATACGATTTCAGATTATACTAAATAAATTTTAAACGAATATCTGAAATCAATACAAAAAGAAATCAAGTTCTTAAATTTCTCAAATATCTTAAAAATTATCTCTAAAAGCATGAGCATGTTGTCTAAAGATTTGGAATTTTTTTTTGTTTTTGAAAATTCTTCATAAAATTTACATAGGAAAATTAGAATTTCCTTTTTCACTCTTGCAGAGTGATTATTGATTAATTCAATATAAATTTGATAAAAAAACGCGAGATATCTGAAGCAAATAAAATAAATAAAACAACAAAGGCGAGCTTTCAATAGCCATTTTTAGGACCATCCGGCATCCGTAGATATAACAGGATAAACCCGAAGCCAACCGTGAAATAAAAAATTGTGTTCTCACGGCGATGTAAAAAAGTAAAGAGACACCTCTAAGTCTTAAGGTAACATACTTTCTTTTAGAGCAAAGAAAAATATATATAAAGTGCAAAAAAAAAAATCACTGTTATATGGTAAACCTAATGCTTAAGGGGTTATATACGTTTTGGTACGGGAAACTTAGGGCATATTTGTGATTTTTTTTGGACTATTTGAAATAATTTATTTGAAACTAGCATAACAGTAGCATAATAGTACATATTCTTGCGAAAAAAAGAGTGGTCGGATATGAAAAAATATTGAAAATTGTAGAAGTTGTAGCTCTTGTCCTGATGCGCGTTTTTTCTGCAGAGTCTGGCGGTGACCACGATTGAATGCCAACAACTCAACTGTAATCAAAAAGAAAAAAAATTTACAGCTGTGTACTACAGCGCCGAGTAATTGAATAAAAAATTAAAAAGAAATCTTTTTCTCATACCGAAACCATGATGCAAAAAAAAGTCGATATTTTTTGAGTATCAAAAATGTATTTAAAAAAAATTATTAGTTAAGACAAATACTGCACTCAAGTACTCCATATTGCAACTAGGAAAACAATTTTAAAAAAATTAGATGAATTGGTCAAGTAGTTTTTGAGATATCGCGGTCACCGCAAAGGCATTTTTCAAAAAACATCATTCGGAGAAAATCACGTTTAAAGTTTTGAGTGCACTTTATTCATCAACAGTAGCGCGCTACAATCGAGTTGCTACTTACGATCTACTGCTAGGATTGACTTGAAACATAAACTCTTGAAAGTATGTTTGTTCGAAATAAGTCATAAAAATTTAGTAGGTTTTTTGACTAATGAAAACGTATATAACCCCTTAAATATGAATAGCTTGAAGTCTTGAATTTTTATAACCTAAATATCCTAAAGGTTTTATAAAAACAAAAGGCTCACAAACCATTATTGGGATGGTAAAAAAATAGTACATAGTGGTTGTTATGAAAATAGGAACGTTATTTTGGAAAAAAGACTTTCAATGAAGCAGGTTTTAAATTAATTAAAATGGGTATTTTTGCTATTTTAGGGACACATCGCTGGGACATATATATAGGCACAAAATGTCCTTATGTTTTTAGAAACCCATATGTTTTCAAGAAATTTCAGGCCTGGGGGTTCAGTAGTTTAGTTTAGGACATCGATTGTGTTATGATATATATTTTTGCAATTTTCACAATAGGGTCATACCAAAAGGCTTGTTAGCCTCGTAGAGTATCCTTTGCAGAGCATATGCCACTCATTTTTTGGATAACGTGCATTTTGATATCCATATTGATCTCATATCTACCATAAATATCTTTTACCACATAAACTTGAATGCAACACATTTGTGTGCCCTTTACACGTTTCCCGATAGAATCTTAATCCGAAATTAATTAAAATTAGAATGCATATCCGTTGGTTTTCGGATATGTCACAAGTAAGATATGAAATGTTTTGGACATTTGTAATACTTTTGTATGTATATCTCCGGAACCATTTACAGTACATTACTGAGATTTAGTACAATGACGTTGGTTGATAGTGCCATGCTACAGGAAAAATGTGAATGAGAATGGAAATAATATGGGTGACTTGGACTAGTCAGTGTGGCACCTACATACATACCATACAAACGAATTGTTGAAACGACGTAGTTGGGGTATCATAGTACAACAATGAATATATATGTGTGTGAATTTGGTATGTTGGTTGTAGTTACTGGACGAAATGTGGTCGTTGTTATACAAATCATAAATCAAATATATAAATTCATACAATTTAAAATAAAATTTTACTATTCATCAACAGGTGGCAGTAAATTTGCTCACACGATTTGGAGATAAAAACAATGGAGCCAGGTCTGCCTTAGGTAAAACTATAAAACATTCTAAATGTAGTTATTAATAAGGTTCATCTTCTTAACAGCTTTAACGCCGCGTATATCGAGCACAACATCATCACGCACATCAATTAATCAATCATTATCGCCTATGCCGATGGGCAGAAGACCACAACAACAGCTCAGTTCTTTATCTAGTCAACAGACGTCATTAACAACATCGCCACGTCAAATGTCGATGCTACAGAATCCGACGTTAAGAGGAGTAAACGTGTCAACAATGGTTACGCCGTATATGCGCACCGATCAACAGTTACGTCAACGCACACCATTCCCTATTGTTAATCAACAGGGAAAAGGTGTATTCGAGCGTATTGTGGATGTGTTAGTCGGTGATGGACCAAGAGATCGGTTTGCCATGATATGCAAAGAGTGTTTTGCACACAATGGTAAGAGAAATGAATTTATTTTAAAGATTTTATAATTGGTATACAATTATATTATTCTGCTAATTGTAGGCATGGCTCTGAAAGAAGAATTCGACTATGCTACATTTCGTTGTGCATTTTGTGGGGCTTTGAATCAATCGCGCAAAGCACGTCCAATAGCACCACGTTTACCCGAGCTGCATAGCTCGATTTCTGCACACATTGCTGCCAATGATAGCACTGAATCATCGTCGGATACTGATGACTCTGGTAGAGAAAAGTTTAATCAGCTATAAAATTTTAATAAACATTATTAAATATTTTCTTTCACAGAAAAAATGAATGTAGAACGCCATCAAATGCCACACATTGAATTCCCTTCTGAAGTGGAAACAAACGCTACGACTGCGCCTGAAACAGAAGAGGAAGATATCGAAACTTTCAAACCGACTGAAAATGATGTTGATAACTCAACGGAGAGGAGGACCGGGAGCAAAACCAGGAACAGGTGAAAGTTCAGGCAATGAAGGAAATCGTAGGTGAGAATGCTGATGCGAAAATGCTTAAATTGACTGAAGAATTTGAAAAATTAAACGCTGCAGTAACAGCTGCCGAATTTGCCGGATTAAAAGCGGAAGTAGTAGAGAGAAAAGGACACGAGGAATGAATATCAAGTCGTCGATCGAATCAACAAAATAGAAATAGAAACTGTTGAATTTTTAATTTCAATTTTTGTTACTTATTTATAAACACATACAACATTTACTAGCATTTTACTTTTTATGTATTTCACATGTATGCTTTTTTACTTATCTTCTTTTATTATTTTCATGATTCATGTAAAACTGAATTATCTTAACCTGTGAATGTGAACCTAACATGTCAAATAATAATGAATTTTTATTATGCAAGAAAGCAATAAATTAAATTGAATAACATTTAATGATACCTAACTAATTTTAAATACTTAAAATGTATGTACCTTTGTACTATCTCTACAATACTACACAAAATTATTTAATGTTTTTAATTAAATCAATATTTTTGATGAATTTGTCTATTTGTTTTGAAAATTAAATGAAATATACAATATTGCACTGAAAAAATATACATATGCAAACGATATTTTGACTAATTTCTATTGATTTTTCCAAAAATAACAAGGTTCTGAAAGTGAATTGTGATAGAACTCGAGCAAAAAAATTATACGTGGCTCGGCTTTTTAAAAGTTTGCGGCTAATTTTCTTTTTACTAAAGTTCAGTGACCTATAGTAGAATTTTATGGGCAACATATTTTTCAAACATGAACCCTCTATCGACTCTTGCAATGGGTCAAAAATGTAACTTTTTTCGAAAAGGACAAAAAAGACCCATAACGGTGGGCACTAAAGGGTTAATATGTTGAAAGAAAATATTCTACGGAAAATTCTATTATAAGTTGCTGAACATACAAACAAGCTTTGATGCAAAATGATTTATGATTTATTATACTTAACCTGTTAGAAAAGGGCAAACTTTAAGCCCGCGTGTGTTTGTTGAACAGTGTTATATAAAAGTTAAGTGTTATAAAAATTGAATGCTCTTAGGATGACTCATTAATTTTTCCACTAATTTATACTCACGTCAAACCATTAAGCCCCGAAATATAGATTCGTTCTTTAGTTCGCAGGTTCATGGTGGTATTTGATTACTAATTACTACATAAAAAAAGAAGTTATACTGCAGGTTTTAGCATTTCGAGTTTATACCACCTTGATCAAAAAGTTCCCGGAATAACCGCCGTGTGGCGCTCCCATCGTTCCGATTTGAGTTTTTTTTTTTTTTTTGTACATTGTTGTTGATATTCCCTCTAAATCTTAGCGTCATATCTTGACATTTGCAAAAGTTATGTGGCCAAGAGTACATCTATCTCTGTGTGTGTTGGTGATTTTTTACAATTTTATTAAATTGTATTGTATTAAATTTTGCTTAAAAAACGGATTTAATGGTGTGCGATTGTCGGAAATGTTGGAAAAGTGTTTCGGTAACGATTCTCCAAAGAAAACGGTCGTTTACCAGTGGCACGAGCGATTCAAAAGAGGTCGTGAGTCAATCGAAGATGAACGCAGTGGCAGACCATCGACATCGAAAACCGACGAAACCGTTGATAAAGTAAAAGAAATTTTGGTCAATAACCGCAAATTAACCATCAGAGAGTATTTTTTGGGCGTTATGAAGCAATTCGCCGAAAGAGACCAGAATTGTGGACAGAAAACTCGTGGATTTTGCACCATGATAACGCACCGTCGCACAGTGCCATCATTATTCGTAATTTTTTGACGAAAAATGCAACAAATACCATCCAACAGCCACCGAATTCACCTGATTTGGCTCCCTGTGACTTCTTTCTGTTTAATCGAGTTAAAAACCTATTACGGGGAACGCGTTTCAGCAGCCGAGAGGAAGTAATGGAAAAATCGCAGGAGCACTGATGGACATACCGAAAACCGAATATAAAAAATGTTTCGAGGATTGGATCAAGCGCTGGCATAAGTGTGTTGCAGTCGATGGGGATTTCTTTGATTACTTTGAAGGGGACAATATAGATTCAGATGAATAAACTTGTATTTTTATTTTTCTGAATAAATTCCGGGAACTTTTTGATCAATCTCCTTGCTCTGTTTTGGTAATAAAATGCTTTAAATAAAAGCTAGGGTCATTGGGGTTTTCATATTACACGCAATTTTGTATTTATTTGTTAATCAGTGTCTGAAATATTGAGAGCTATACATCTCCTTTGCATGCAACATCTCTCCTTCTTATTTGAGAAGAAAACAAATGCCACAGCGGCAGTTTAGAAAAATGCAAGACAAGAACTAAAAAACAACCGAAGCAGCTGTCAGACTAAAACTAAGATATCCTCGCATTGAACTTGAAAATAAACCAAAAGCAGAAAATTTTTAATTAAATTTAGGTAGGTAAGTAGAATATTGGTTTTAATCAGGAAAAATAAGTTTAAATTTTGCCAACGAAAACTTCGTTGGTGGTGGTTTCCTAGAACCTCAACAGAAGTCGTAGTTGAACAACAAGAACTCCAGATATCCTTCACAAATGGGGATTTTGTGAACAACTCTTGGCTGCTGTTGATGCCTTGACAAGCAATTGATTACATTTTCATAGAATATCGATTCTAGAAAAAAGAAAGAACAATTGGTCGGTGTTAAGCACTAACAACCTAAAATCAAAATTTCATATTTATGAATGTATTTTGAAAAATTCTAAATAACACTGTAGTGACGTCATAAAAATACAGCGAAAAGCCGAAACAAGTAAACCTAATTTTCAGTTTAGTTTAGTTTTTAACTCTTTTTTTTCTTGCGTTAAATTTTGCTAATTTTTGAAGGAAAAGAAGGTGAAATCTGTTTTGAAATGATTTTTATTTTTTATTATTAATTAACACTACTCTTTTTAGACGGCTACAATTCATTTAACAAAAAAAAAAAAATAAATAAATATTCAAAATAAAAAAAAATGTAGAAAAAAAAGGAGCCAAAAATGGACAATTATGAATCAAAATACCTCAAACGTGGCGTGCTGGCAAAAAAAAAAAAACTATATATGTACACCATCGAATTCTTAAATTTACGTTTTTCGGCGTTCCGCTGTGTTATTTTCAAAAGTCTAAATTTTATCTACAGTGTAATTGAAAGTAGTTTTTTTGATCTCCGAAAGCTAGTTATTTTTTAGGATTAAATAGTATCCGACCGAATATTCGGTTTCTGTATCGGCTTCGGCCAAAATGCTGGTTTTCAGTTTGGGCCATATTTTTGGCCGAAACCGAAATTTTCATTTATTTTACATTTATAACATCAAGTAATTTTTAATGAATTTCACAACTTTTTTTTATTTCCATGTTTCTTTATAATCATTTAACACTAGATTTACGGAGCCCGTGTTTCAAATTTTTAATTTATTTAACAAAGAAAATAAAATTTATTTATTTTGAAAATCATGATGAATTTTAGTGAATATAAATATTTTTCCAATTCATTTTCTGTTAGATACCCTAAGTTCAAATATCGGTATGTGGTATAGCTATTTTTTCGAACACCCGGATTTCGGTACGAAATCGTGTTCGAAATTTAATAGGGACAGAGAGAAAATGTTATTTTTAGCATATAATGAAAATGCAATTGTGCTAGTTTCATTCGTAATTTCTGTTCGTAATGAAATAAGATTACACTCGAAATATCATGCTATCAGGCCGCTGCTCCTCAACAAATTTGAGAACATTTTCTTCTTAAATTTGGCATTTCAAACAAATACAAATTTTTAGATAACTATTCAAAAAAAAATCAATTAATAAAATGATTTAAAATGCAAAAAATACGTGAACAGTACAAAATTTTGTTGAAAATTGTTAACAGTTTTTACTGGTAAAGTGTTCACGTATTCGAAAAACTTTCAACGAGAGAGTAAAAAGAGAGCGTAAGAATTTGAGAGAGAAAAATGTAGTTGAAAGTTTCTGGAAGTAAAATTTTTACTTTCACAAATTTTCAGCTGCCGAAAAAAAAGACTTGTCAAACAATAGGTCTGCTCACGTACTTTCCCTGTAAAAACTTGGAGCGAGAGAGTAAAAGAAAGATTAAGAAAAATATTTTCGCAAAGAGACAAATAGCAGAAAAAGTACGTGAACAGAAAACTAGTAGAAACTTGCAAGTAAACAGCTGATCGATTGTTTTGACAGCTAATTTTTAGCGGAAAAAAATTAAGTGGTTCTGATTTTTGTAAATTAAATAAAAAAATCCAAATGGAGCGATCTCAAATAAACTGCTCTTCAAAGACCTTCAAGCGAATGAAAAGTGGAATGTATAGAAAATAGCACTGAAATGTGCAATTAATGAATTTCTTTATTTTCAGATGGCGTTTTTTTGTGTGCTGCGGCTCTTGCTGCTGTAATTAGAGTTTGTAATTGGCTGAAATCATTTCTTGTGTGCACATCAGTATTCGCAAATACTACTTACATCTTTCACAATATCACAAATATTTCTTTTCCTCCTCAATTTTATTAAAAACCTCAATAAATTTACTTAAATTGGTAAAATACACTTCTTGTTGACGTTCAAATTTTTGACAGTTCTTTTTTTTTCGGCAGCTAAAAGTTCATGCAAGTAAAAATTTTATTTGGGGAAGTTTGCAGCTACTTTTTTCTCTCTCACTTTTTTACGCTCTCGTTTTTTTTCTCGTTGCTAGTTTTTCCTAGTACGTGAACACTTTATTAGTAGAAACTTGCAACAATTTGTAAAAATTTATGACAATTTTTTGTACGTGAACAGAGCTAATAATTTTGTTGTGTTAAATTTGTTAAAGTGAATTTGGGATTTTGAAAATTTAAATATTTGTGAATGTGGGTGTGCCATATGAAATGATTTCAACAAATTACTCTTCAAATTTTTCCTGACAGTTTCTCTGTGTGAGAATTTTTTTTCTCAATCATGCTTTTACTCTCTACTTGAAAGTTTTTGTACGTGAACAGACCTAATAAATCAACTGTTAGATTTTTATTACCGCCATCTATTAAGAAATACGGCTTCAATCATCTGAAATGATTTTTATGTTCTGCTGTTCGAATGTTTCGTTCTGAAATATATCGTTTTGAAATCGATCAAACTAAAGAACTTTAAAGTAACTTAGATTTAAAAACCCAAAAAATTTGCTAAAAAATGTGTATATAACACTGGATTCAGTTGCACTTTACCTAATCTTTATCTGGAATTCTTTTTAATAATTACACAGGACTATGAGGACTATTTGTAAACAAACAGTGGTTTTCGATGCAATTTTGTGCGCTGTTTCGGATCTGCCAGCAGAATTATTATATAATGCCAGAATAATCTTAACCCAAAATTCTAGAACGCTTATTTGTCAATTTCCCACCTTTTGTTGCCAAAATTACATAGAAAACCAAACTGTGCCCTCAGGCATCTGAAGCCTATTTTATCTTCATATATTGTAAAGTTTTTATAATGTTTGCTATCAAAATTGTTTAAATTATTTATAGTGAATATATTGTTTAGGGGATGCATATAAATAAAACAAAAGAATTTAATGCAAAAGTAAAAAGTATAAAACGACTTGCTAATATTTACTACGCTCTTATCATTAGAAGTATAAAAATGTATGTAAATTTAGATAGTAATAAAAACAAACTATCACAGTATTATATTACAAAATTAAGTAAACCCACCTAAAAATCACATGGCATAAAATTGTCATATCTAAACTATGATTTAAATTGCAAATTATAAATGCTTCTTGCCTCTGGCATGTGTCACACGAATTAGCACCTTAAATGGCTTTTACTCAATCAAATTGCGAGAAAAACGTGAAGAAATCCATGACTTGCAATTGTGTGTAACTGGAAAAGAATGGAAAATTGTTAGCTTAGATACTATAAAATTATCAAACCACAGTGCGCAGCACAATTGCGTCAGCAGCAGCAGTGAAACATTGGCGACTGGATACAAAACAATTTGACTTGTTTGCATCAACGTCGTCAGTCGTTATGTGTTGCTGACACATACTTATATATACATACTTTTCCGGACGAGTGCGATCAAGGCTAACGAGACTAGACCAGATGCCAAACCGCAGAAACAAAAACAAGAAAACCCATTAAGCTACTTTAGTGAGGCGACAAACGATCTCAAAAACCACCTACAGTGGTCCATGCTTATGGTCGTCGTGCCGTTCGACCGACCGACCAACCATTTTTACATGACACCACCATGCCAAGCCATGGTATGTCAGGCTATGCCAATCCATGCCACGCCGCCGCTCCCTGTGATATTGCATTCTTGTGGTTCCTTCTATTGACGCCCAGCAACAAAAACAACAACTACAATACGAGCAACAGAATATCAACAACTTGCAACTATTGACCACTGACTATAGCGAAATAATATGCTACATACATATATGTATATAGGTATGTAACTGGAGTTACACATACACACATATGTAGATATTAAATATAATCGTAGTGTTATTGCACTCTCCCGCCCAGCGTCAAGTTGGCACCCTAGTATTGTGTAATTATTGTCTCCCACCAATATTACAAGAACTCCACCACCAACAACAACAATAGCAAACGTTTGTGATACTTGCAGCAAGACAACAACAACAAAAGCCATGATGGTTGTATCTCATTATTGTCAGGTCGACGATACTTGCGCCAGCAAGCAATTGAAATCTGAATCAGAGCAAAAAATTTAATAATAATTTCAAATCTCTCGGAAAAAAGCACAACTAAAACTATTATAATATTACCGTTAAATATGAATGTATGTGTGTGCTTATATGCTGCATGTGAGTAGTTATTAAAAATGTGGTCAAAATACACACCGTAAGAAATAGTTAAGCTTATTTACATTGTCATAACTATAATAACTAGATAGATAATCAAGTGTTTTAAACCCTAATACATAACAGGAGATTCAAAACCTGAAACATGAAGATTACGTTAAGTTGTGGTTAAAAATAAATTAATAAAAATAAGAACTTTAAGTTCGAAAAACACATGCCAATTCCGATGTAATTACTTTACTATCGTGAGAAATGGACTTAAAAATTATCACAATTTTTGATGAAGTTACTTGTCTTGGAAATATGATGCGATAGAAATTTAAGCTTTCAAAGCTTCAAAGCATCAGCTGCTTTAGTTTTTCGGGTAATGAAAAATAAAACCTGTTGCTTGAAAAACTCAAGTGATAGTAAATTTCAATTTTGGATTCGTTTTCAGAGTTAAAAGTCTTCTGAAATTAGCTATACAAACTGAAATCAAACCACAGAACTTGTTGGACCAGCAAATATTTTTTAAAATTGAAAATAATTCAAAAAGAACGAATATTATAATCATTTCAGAAAGATTTTAGTGGCAACATTTCTGATTTTACAGTTCAAATAACGCGTTACGACGTACTAAATTACATTTTTTACAATACGATACAGTTGAAACTAGGGTAGCTTGGTTTTTTAACTGAAAAATCAGTATATTAAACTAGAAATCATTTGAAAGATTAGTAAATTTTTCTCAGTATTTCACACGTTTATTATTAATTCTTTTTTCAGTATTTTATGCTTTTTATTTACAAAATAAGTCAATGGCTCTATAGCGTTGCACTTATTATTTGCAGTTTTTAAAAATCAGAATCATGCAGAATTCCTTACATTTCATATTAAAATTTTTCTTTATAATAAATAAGCTCACTTCCCAGAATTTCTAAGCCAAGTCTATTTCTTTCCTTCCTCTAAAAAGTGAGCATCAAACTGAAAATTATTTTTCATTGAATTGAAATTGAAAATCGTTTTCTAACTATTTAAAAGGTCCATTCTTTATCAGGACGTCTGAGCACCCTAGGTGAAGTGTATGTACTTTAGGGTGAAGTAAAACTATATTTTTTTTTCTCAAGACCACCCAAGCATTTGATGGCAGTAGTTTTTTTGTTTTTTTTTTTATGGTGGTCGCCGAGTGTAGTGGTTAATATACTGAACTTTTATTTAGTGTGACCAGGTTTGTTGCTAGACACAACCAAAACCAAAATAATCTTGGAAAAGTTTTTCACTTCGCAGTTCTGATTCGGCATAAAACTGTAGGTCCCTTCCATTAGTGTACAAATATAACTCACACAACATTAATGGATCCGAAAGACCGCCATGGGGCGTTCTACCGTAAAAGTAAAAAAAAAGTTTTTTTTTAGATTCGGCCAACTTATAAGGTTGGCTTTATCGCGTTAAAGTTGACAACGGGAGGAAAAGTTTTGTGTTTTATCTTTAGAAGGCCGTGGAGAGAAAATCGGAGCCAGAGGGTAGTGTCCTACTACTGTTTCAAATACTGACTTTAAAAAAAAAACAATAATTTTTAGCGAATTATTGTCCGTGAGTGTGTGTGATCATAAAATTTGGAAAGAATATGTGAGTGTTAAGTTAGGTTCAAATGGCTGCCTGCGAGAGCCAGCACACTTAGACCAACAAGGCCCATTGTGATACCATGCAAAAGGAGCTGAGCCCTTATCCCTCCAATTCAGGCCATTTGAACCATTGAGTACTTTTTAGGAAGCTAAGTAGGTGTTTGATTTGGATATTAGTCAAGTCTTTAAGGTCATCGAAGACAAAGTTGTCCAGATGTTTCTTGTGTACGTGAATCAGAGATGGGTGATAGTGAAATTGGAAAAGAAATAGTGAGTGTGCGTGAATTTTAAAATAGATGTCATGAGCGTGCACGACCATAAACAAAAATCGCACACGCGAATATCCTTATAGAACATTATCAACTTCTAAAAAATAACCCCTCTGTATCGTACCAGATTTTTTTCCTCTGGACCTTTCGATCTTAGGAACGTAGATTGAATCCTTAATACTCCTACCAGTTATTTTTAGATAAAAAAAGAGATTTAGTATTCAAATTGGAAGTTTAACTGTGCCAAATCTCGATAGTTCGGTAAATGCAGAAGTTCTTCAAATTGCAAATCAAATTGTGGTGTTGCGTTAATATGGTGGAAAAAAGTTTTTTTCTTTTTCTTGCGATTGATGATTTTAGCTTGTTGCAAACTGTCAGTGATCAGTGATCACTGACTAATCTGATTGCTGACTGACTCTATTTTTAAAGGGGTTTGATTCAACTGGCGTATATGCCCTACAGCTTTTTTGAAGATTTTTAAAGTAAAGAAAGTTTTAGAAACCATCGCTTCAAATTCACAAAATGTTTATTAACCCATTAAGGACGAGCTGGAACCAAAGTAAATAGAAAAATTGTTTTTGAAAATGGCTCGGGAAAGGCTTAACTTTACTGGGTTAAAATAGCGTCAAACTTTGATAAGAGCTAAAAGGTCATACTCAATCACATACTCAGAGCGGAAAAGGGAATAAATTTTAGGATTGTTTTTTCTGAAAACGCCATTAACGTGCCGTTGCAAGAAATGTTTGAACTTAACAACTTTATAGAGACTGTGAAAATAAGTTTTAACTGCTAATTTTCTTAGTAATGAGTTAGTCCATTTATTTTGTTTAGTAATTTTTAACAGATTATTCAAGATCGTTCATTATTTTTGTCGAAGTGACAACAATAATAATCGGGTAATTGATTGTCGGATAAACTTCATATTTAGAGAGAACAGAAACACTCAAAAGATTCAAATTAAGCAAATACTGTTCTAATATTGAAGATGTTTTTTGAAAAATGTTCATTTGGGTATAGTAACGGATGCTGGGGCCACAATAAATAAATCCATATGGTTCTGTTTGCTGCTAAAAATGGTCGTTATATATAATAGTAAATATTTTTTTGCCATTCACTAACTTGGTTTAGATGGTAATAATTAATTTTCCAAATTTTCGTCGAAGTTTATGAACTCGAATATGTATAAATTTCTTTCCAAATCAAAGTCTATGAATGAATGTATTGAGTCATAACTGAATTATTACGGAATTTGTGATTGCTTCATTTTGATAGGAGCTAACAATTACTGAAACATTTATCAATTAAATTATGGTATACTCGTACATGCTGAGGCCAACCAGTGACTAGGGCATAAAACCCTCCTACATTCATTTATCTAGAATTAATTAATTAATTAATAAATTCAGTTGTTAATTTTTTCCTTAGAGTCAATTCTTTTATTATTAGCGTAAGAGTAGCTTTTACTTATTAGCGATTAGTGTGATGTATTAATTATAAGCTAAGCTGCTTGAGATGATTAACAAATTAAGTGTACTCGAATATGTCTATATTATATGTATATAGTACTTATATGTATGTATGTATGTACATGTATAAATTTTTGGCGACTTAAATCAAGTACATTATAATTTTCAGGGTAAAAATTTAAAAGCATAAATTATTATTTTAAATAGAATTTATAATCAATGCAACAATACTTACTACATTGTTATACATATTAGTATTGTCCACATATGTAGATATGTATATATGCATGTATGCGTAAATAGCCACTAATAACATGTTCTGGATTAAAATGAAATGAAAAACTAGTGCAAGTTCGCATAAACAAAACCGGCTAAGAAGTTAATGCAAACATTTACCTTCCGGTAAACACAAACGCTTACAAGCACACCAGCATGTTGCTGTACATATTAAAAAAGGTGAGGTTGGTTAGTTGTATTTCGCAAATAATATATATTCGTAAATATATACTTATTATTATGTATGGTGGAGCTACAACAAAGCGCCGCGTTCCATATTCTGTAATGCACAGTAAGTAGCAACAAATACAGAAAAATCAATAATAATAATAGTAAGAAATATGTGCAAAAGAAATAATTTACGTTCTTTAACATCACAAATACTTCATGCGAGTTACCGACCGTTTTTGTCATAATTTACGGGCCCGATATTAATGTTGGGGAAAGTAATGGAAACATTGGGAATATGAAATTATCTTATTGATTTGAACATAGTTTTCATGTAAGTATATATATATATATATATTTTTCACATAAGAGGAAGAATATTAGAAGATCCGATATCAATAATTACGTGACTGTAGCTTTAGGAGAATAAAGGTCTTGAAGTTGAAATTCAGTTCTTTTATAATTTTTATATTATAGGATCTCTAAGAAATCAAACCTTTAGATCCGAAAAAAAACATTGAGAATATTTTACTTTCATACTGCAAAAATCATATTTAGATTCTAATTAAAAAGTATAAAAAAAAACACACATGAAGACAATAAAAATTCTGGGTATTAATTAATTTACTTTCACATCATATTTTTATAAAGTTCACAACCCTGTTTTTACTTTTCTCAGATCAGTTCAGGGTTCAGAGATATTAAAAAAATGCTCACAAAGCTTTCAGAATAAAAAATTTGGCAGGTACTGATTATACTATATATCAAATTAAATATGGATTTTTAAAATTATGTTGATTCTCTGGAGACCATTGTAGTTTTAAATTATTTTCGTTGGACATTTATATTTTCTTTAAGTTTACAAAGTTTTTAAAAAATACCTGAGGGTTGAATACACTTGTGATCGATTCATTTATTTATTTATAAAAATTACAAAATTGAGAGGAGCACTGACTACCACGGCCTTCGGCTCGCTGTTTAATATAATAACTTATAAATTTAAAATTACATTGCAATAGAAATAATTAGTTTTATTTACTTAAAATAGAACTACCTAAATAAGAAAATACTTAAAACGATATGTGAAAAAACCATGTCATTGGGAGCTATTTATTTATATTAAAAATTAAAGTAAAATTCTAGAATTTTTTAGTGTCCTGAGGTGACTCCATAAAAACAAAAAAAAAAAAAAAAGGCTGCGAAATCATACTCTTCAAAGTGCATCATTACTCACAAGGTGAATTCATACCAGGTGAAGTTACCAGAACCTCATTCTTCTTTTTTCTTCGTGGTCAATATCATAGGCTGTCAGAATCATTGTTTACTTTTGATTTTTCGTTTACGTTTGCTCTCCATTTTTACATTTTCTTCACGCTGCTACTATCGCCGCTACAACAAAGATATGTCGTTTTTGCCAAGATGAAATTGTTGTAATCTTGCTATCACCTTATACATGATTTCACCATGGAAACAAACTTCGGCTGTGGTTATATTGCGAGTATGCTTTGCGAACACCATGAAATTATTGTTGCACCGAACACAAAGAGAGAATCTTTACCCACTCTCACGTCGAGTTTTCAGGGTGGCAATGAGTTTTTTTACAAAACAGTATCATAACATACAAAATAGTATTAAACAAACCAGTACATTTTGACAAAAAGCAACTCTGCAACGAGCTGAATGTTTTGTGTTCGCCGAACACCGAGCACCAATATAACCAGGCACTTACTGCGTAATTTTTGAAAACATTTAAACATTTTATGCAGTTATCAAGCTTATCAATGAACATATTTGAAACCTATTCAGAATTATTTTAATCTATTATAGACTGCAGCACGAAAAACTCAGAGGCGATTCTACGTGGAATATGGTCAATTCAGAGGCGCTTAAATAGTTTGTACCTGCCTATTTATTCGGTCGGTGAATGGGTGTTGGCTTTATTCCCCAATTCCATCTTAGTTCATTGAATCAAAAAAATTTAACATAACTTGTGAAAGGAAACCTTTGACACATAATATTATACATATGTATAGATCCTTCAAACATTCTTTCAACGATTCAGTGGTACTACAGATCAGTGGACAGTATAAAAATCGTGTAATATTTGGCCTTATATTATTAGAACGTTCCAGTGTTTTAGCCTTTTGTTGGAATGAATGAAAGTGAAGTCTAGTTTGAGTTAAGTCCATTGCCAGATCATTGCTAGCCAATGCAGCGCATGTGTGTGTATAAAATATAAAGCTTGTAGGTTCACACAAAAGCCAAAGCAGCAACAACAGCAGCAATAATCTCTTGCACCAATCAAGTAAAGTATTCGCGCAAAAGTATCAGCTAGCGCAAAAAAAAAAAAACAAAGCACCAACAAAAAAAGTAAAACAGATATTACTGAACTCCGCCCCGCCACCTGCTACCTCCACCTAACTTGCTGCTGCTGTCTACTCGCTGCCGCCGCCACCAACGTAGATGAAGCAATGAGATCAATTTTTGCATTGTGCTAGCAAAATACGAGTACGCTCAAATGCAAAATTCTAATGGTGGGTATATAAGTGTCAACTCGAGCTGTATGGTATAACAGTTCAATTTCATACGAAAAGCCAATTGGAAGTTTAAAATTTCATATTTTATAGTCCGATTTGGAATAAGTTTATTTTTCTTTTGGATTTTGCCAGTCTAGAGATATTACAAGAATGTTGTTCAAATTGGTGAGCAAATATAAAACAGATATAAAAAAAAACAAAAAACTTTATTAAAATTTTATTTCTTGCTTGCATTCAGATTTTGGTGTCCAGCATGATGTCGCTTGCTTTGGCAGCGCCCCAACATCTCCAAGCTGCTCAATATCCAGCCGGCGTGAATCCACAGGACTGTCCTAACTTCCCCATCTGTGATAATGCACGTCTACATAATCCACAATCACATTGGGGTGCACCTGCACCCGCCTGGAATCATCAACCCGCTCCAGCGTGGCAACCACAACCACAACCACAATCTCACTGGGGTGCTCCTGCGCCAGCTTGGCAACCTGCACCGTCCTGGCATCAGCCAGCTACTCCCACCTGGAATGCTGCTCCTGCGCACGCTGGTGCTGGTGGTGGTGATAAATTCCCCGCTGGTGTTAATCCACACTCCTGCCCCAATTATCCATTCTGTGATGTGAATGCTGGACATCATGGTGGTCATGTTGCTGCTCCACCATTGCCCGGTTGGACTGAACGTTTGTATCCAGCTGGTGTGTCACCACATGAATGCCCCAACTTCCCTTACTGTCATTGAGATGCAAACTCATTTCCTTATCATGATGCAACATCGAGAGCCCGCGTTTTTGAAATTCTATTGCTGTTTGTTTGTATATAATATCTGCAACTCTGCAGCTCTTTCCCTTCACCTTCCTTTCCTCCTAGGATAACAAGTTCTCAACCAACGCGAAATACCCATTAATCCTTGATAGAAACTATTGTAAATTGTTGTTGGCGTAAATAAACTTTTGAATGAACGAATTTGAAATATTGAAACTTGAATTATTTCTTAATTTCTGGTTATTTAGTTGAAAGTGTCGCTATTTTATTTCGGACTTGACCTTGTGGTTGCAACACAACCGCATCGATCAAGATTGAATCGTTAGATAGGGGTAATTGTTTACATGATGTCTTAATAAATTAGTGTGACCTAAGGCTTGGCCGCTTGCACAATGATCGCCCACAACGCTGGCACGCGCGCGTCAATTCCATCGACGCGGAACTGCATTTGTGAAAGTAGTTTTCTGTTCTAAATTCCAAAACAATTCACCGTTACAATTTACCGTTTACAAGGTCAAGTCCATCGAGCAATTCCAGTGGTAGTACCACCACAAGGTGGTAGTAAACGTAAACTTGTTTTACATATACATACATCCATACGAGTAATTGCAATTGTCCATTTATGTGGTTATATACCTACCAACATAACCGTACATACATACATATATACATGTAAGCGATTGATATATTAAGTTCATGTTATTGATTTATTTGAACGTGTTTTGCAACTATCATGCATTCATATCCAGAAATAATATCTTGTTAATTAACTTGAGCAAAAGAAAAGTATTGCTAACAATGAGCTATTAATATAACTATTAAAAGCTATTACTAAAAATATGCAGATTGTAAAGGAGTCTGGATTTATTTTAAAGTTATGAAAATAAACTGCTTAACCTAATACGAAAAAAGTTATGCATAACAACTTACTTATTTAGTTAGTGGGCAGTATTTTCAAAGTTGAAAAAAGCTAAGGATTTGGGTAACACAATCTTGTAGAAATAGTTCCCCACTTTCTTGATTGTCTCAGCAATTTTTAATAAATTTATTTCATTCATTACTTAAAACCGTGCTCACTTGTATTTAAATCGTTACCAGGCAATACGAATACCTCTATGATATCAAAAATAACACAAAGTTGAAGACCATTGACGTATTGGCTATTATACAGTGAAAATAGGCATTTCCTTTAAGGGAGTACGCTGAATTAGAAGGTCCAAAAAATTGATTTTTTTTATTTGATAGATATACTATTGAAAAATATATTTAAAAAGTTACAGAGGCCAATTCAAAATTCTTTCAAAAATTCGAAGTAACAATGGTTAGTTTGCTCAGATTTTTGGTGCAATTGAAAACTTTGAAGTAGGTTTCTACAGTTTTCGTTTTGACGAATTTTGTAAATTTGCATTCGTGATAATCAAAAAACTGAGCGACCTTTTGAATCGAACCAAAGTTTTTTTCTTCAGTATTAAATTTTCTTCTAAGTGATCTAAAAAATTGTGTCTATTTAATTAATTTTTATAGCTCCTTAAAGCAATTTTTTTTACAATTTTTTTTAAACCCGAAAAAAAATATAAATTCACGATTTTTTCTGCTTTTTTTTTTTTGGTTTACCTAGAAGAAAAATATAGAAAAATTACAAATTTTGTTGGTTTTTTTATTTCAGTCAATATTTACGAGCTGGATCTTTTTTTTCACCGATTGAAGATTGCAGTGGCAAGACGCTCATAAAATTCTAATTCAGGGCACCCCTTTAAATACCAAAGTAGCAACAAGTTGGCACTTACTACTCATCACAAATCCAATAATCTGATTCTGAATATCGGCCAAATCTGCAGTGTACATACAGAAATTTTGGATTGCCTCATTTATAAAAATCATTGGAGACGAGTTGCCACTTTTGGAGCATATCATTACTGTTATACTGAGGTCATTCATTCACTATGTGTGTGTTATATTTATATTTTTAAAGCATATTATCTTATTCTTAATTCCCTTTAAGCCTTTGTGAGTATAGGCCGACGGCAAACTCTACTTACTTATCTCCTTTTATCCGATGCTACCTGTTTTAGCTGGAGCCACAATTTTTCCTGCGACATTGCTGTTTACTTTTTGATTATTGCTAGTGTTCTATTTTATGATGATTTTCAAAACATTTCGGCCCCAGCGGTAAACTATCGTGAGCTGGATTGTTTTGAAAAACTCCCATCCACAATGGGAAATGCATCTGAAATGAAGAAATCAACTAGCAACCCTCAAACGCAAGGTTGTAAAAAACAGGAAAAATTTAAGATCTATTACATTTTTTAGACATTTTGGATTTTGTTTTCATGACAGCAGCTCTTGTAATATTTATTAAGCGAAAAAATAAAATAATGGAGTCAGAGAGTAACGCATTGCCATTCCTGAAATTTTCCATAATTGTTATATAAATTCTTGGTGTCCAAATCCAATTGAAAAGCAACATTTTTATTTATTTTTATTTGCACAAAACACACTGATATTCTTCTTCTCCAAATTTATAATCTGTCAAAAAACGAATTTGAAATTCGTTTTTTGTCGTGTGTCCACTTAAATTTGAAATGCAGAATTTTAACGAAATGCACTCTCGTGTGTCCGCACTATTAGAGAATAACAAAATCTACGTTGAATATAACTGTTGCCAATGTGTACCAACACAGAATACAAAATTATTGTTGTTTTGCTCTTTGGTATAGGCAAAGAAGAGAGATGAGAAACGAAAAAAACAAAATTGGATGTGTATTTTGTATTGCTAAGTGCGGAGTACTGTGTGTGTGTGTATTAGAATGCACATCATATACCTTAGTGCTTTCACAAAAAAAAAATGTGCACTGAGTGCATGGGACGTGGGCACCCCTGGTTTAGACAATTCAAAGACAAGGATTTTGATGTGAGAAATGAAGAACGTGGAAGACCACCAAAAAAGGTTGAAGAAAATAAAAAAAAATCATTTGTGAAATGTCAACTACAACAAAGAAAAGCTTTTTGATGAAAACTGGACATATTTTGAGAATCCAAAAAATAAAAAATCATGGGTTGCACCTGGTCAACCACCAACATCGACTGCAAAACTGGGTCGATTTGAAAAGAATAGGATGCTCTGTTTTTGGTGTACAATGATATCATAAACCCTGGAGAAAATGTTAAAAGAGATCGCTATTGACAACAAATGATCCATTTGAAGCATGCCTTGATTGAAAAACGGTTAAAAGACATGGCAACACTTTTTTTTTATCTATGTAAATAGAAATATTGTTAAGCAGAAAAAATCAAACTTATTTATTATAAAACCACTTATTTACTTCAATAAAAAAACAAAAAAAAAGTTGCACTTAAGGCAAATATTTGCTATGCTTTTATCAAGTAGTAGGGTGATTGGCCACACCTGTTGCCTTTCTAAGATGAAGTTATTTTGCTTCATGATACGCACCAGCACATAGAGCAAAACCAATTTAAGAAACGATAAAATCATTTGGCTAAAATTTATTATCTCATCCGCCTTATTAACCAAACTTGGCTCCTTCCGATTTTGTTTTCATCGACACGCACACAAAGAGCTGCACTTCAAAACATCTAAAGAACTGGAAAATTGGGCCTATAAATGGTTTTAATCAAACGATGATCAAAAGATTTGGCATGCTATCCACAGATTCCCAAAAAGGTGGTCAAAATATGCACGTTGAAAGATAAATCTGATTTGCTAATTAGTGCCACAATAAACAGAATAAAAAATTGATTTTTCGGGACTTCTAGACATTACTAGCCCCTTAAATCAAAACGAATTGGAATGGTTCCTTTACTTTCATTCTTATGACAATTACACATATTTTTTAGCATTCGACAATGGTTGCGTTCAGAAGATACACAAAATTTTAAACTGTTGTTTGTGAATTGCCAACAGTTGTTTTTAAGCTGTTGTGTCTTCTGAACGGCATGATGCATCCTCTGTCCAATTTTTGGGAAACAACATGTTGGTATGAAAGAATGGAGAAATAATAACAAAAATGGCGTCCAAATGCCAACAGTTGGGCTGAGCAAAAACACACAACTACGCGTTCAGAAGACACTCTCTCCTCTGTTGAGCAACAGTTGCGTCTTCTGAACCTAACCAATACCGATGATGTTCTCATACATTAAAAGGTTTGTGCGCACGGTTCCCAACAAACACTGGAAAAAAAATTCTTAAACGTTTGAAAAAATCTTAGTTCTCAATTTGAATTTTAACATTGCTTATCATTTGAAACTAAACCTTTTCTAAAATTTTTCTCAAATGTTTGTTATCAACTTGAGTACGAGTTGAGAAAGACTATTCAGAATCCGACGCAGAAGTGAAAAGCCTATTGGGAAGTGAAGCAAGAAAATTTAGCAGCGTGGGCCGTCAAATTCAACATTTCCACCAAATTGAATGTTTTCCAACTTAAATTTACGTTTTTTCTTTGTTAAATTAAAATTATGGTTTAATATAACTACACTCAAAAAAAAGGTAAATGAAACAGCTGTAAAAATAAAATTTGTTTCAGCCAACATTAAAAAATATCAAAATTGACACAACAAAATGTAATTTTAACATTACTGAATTGAACGTGAAAAATGTATAAATGATGGGGAAACAATGTAATTTTAACATTAGAAATGTAAAAGAAATACATTATTTTAATGTAATATTGGTATTTAAAACTCCAAAAGCATATGACAAAATGTAACATTAAAGCAAAATTAATGTAGAATTGATACGACAATAATGTATAACTGATATTACAAAATGTAAATCTAATATAAATTTAATGTAGAATAGAAAATTTTAAATGTTAAATAAAACAAAATGAAAAAGTTTTTTGTATTAAATATAATTCTATTTCTGTAATATGTGCGAATAAAACGACCAAGTTGTTAAATCTCTTCTTCGTTATAATGTTATTCACAATGAAACTGCTCAGCAGCTAGAGCTGAAACATTTTAATGGATCCTAATCACTTTAAAAGAATATTTAACGATGATTTTAACTTATTTTCACTTCCAGACATTTCAAATATTTTCCTTTTCTGTTTTTTGTCAAACTGTCACGCTTCTTGTTTCGCTATTAGCAGTTCACAATAGAATTTGATGTAGTTAAAGAACTTGTTAAGTATACATAACAGCTATAATTATACGTGTTATCTCTGCCGCTTTGTCGTTGTTTTCCCATACAATTATCGCTGCTAGTTATACATAACTAGAAGCAAGTGGTGAATAAAACGCAGCTAATATATAAACGTAAATAGTTCCAAAAAAGTAGGATTTTTAAATCACGTTGTAGTTTATTTCATTCGCTTTTATTATTATTTGAACACTATTTTTCATAATTTTTTTTTCACACTATTATTGTGCGCCACTGCAAATAGATACGTCCACTCCCACCTCGACGAAACGTAAAACTATTTCGCAATTAAAAAGTGTTGCCAGTTAAAATTTTTCATGTTATACTTTTTCGAAAAGTATTACCAGTCTTTATTTTTAATGCTATACCAGCCTGTTTACATTTTGAATGTTAAATTTTTGCAGGATAATATCAATTTTACATGACAAATGTATTAAGTAATAGGAACATTTTTAATGTAATTTTAACATTATAATTTGATATGGCAATGTAAAACGGATTATTATCAATATGATAGTTTTAATATAAATTTAACACAAAACATATCAATCTGATATTTTTTGCTGTAAAACTAACATTTTTGTTTTTACATTGAAAATAACAACACAAAAATATCAATTTTACATTGCACTTTTTTTTAGTGTGTGTATGACTGACATATATCTTGAACTTTACTTAATATACAAATTAATAAATAAAAATTATTTTGTTATCGCAATTCTGTATTTTAAAATGTGTTTGACATCGATAGCAACGCTATATCTTCCTATGAGAGCAATTTTATTCCGTTCCAATCCTGTTTGAGATAAAGTTTGAGTTTTAAGAAAAATCCTATATTAACTCTTTATTGTATAAATAATTTCCAATATTCTTACAATTTTCGTGATCAGTGCTATAAAATACATACAAAAACATTTATTTTTCTTAAAAAGAAAAAATCATGAAGTAAAGGGTTAAAAATTGCACTTTTAGTTTGAGAACGCTATCAACGATTTAGGTGCATTTGAAAACTTGAAATGCACCTCAAGTTGAGATTAAACAAAAATGTTTGTTGGGTTATTATTGAACTGCTGGATAATGTATTTAGATGAGTAGTTTCGGTTTCGCTGAGATGGTTCTTCGCTGTTGTGATCTTGAAAGTTTACTGTCAAAGCGGCTAAACTTTCAAACACTTCAAGAACCTCTAAAGCTCGAATCTCGTATTATTGACAGTTTCATTTCAATTACGTTCTTTAATTTATTTTTTTCTTCATATTTTTGGACTATTTTTCTCACAGAAATACAGTGTTACATTTTCTACTACTTTACCATAGAATATATATAGAGTAAGGCCAATTTAAGCCTTTACCAATATATAAACAAAGCTTTAATTCCAAATTTGTAATGACCCTTAATGGATTTCTTTTCAAATAATAAAGAAATTTTTTTATATGTTTATGTTTTTTAATTTGTTATTAACAAAGTTATAAAATAAAAATTTGGTGGATGAGAAATTTTAGAATGAAATAATAATTAAATAAAGTAAAAAAAAAATGAAAATAAAAAATGGATTTGTACAATAAAATTTCTAAACTAGAGGTTAGGCTAAAAAAAAGTATTTACAAAAACTTATTAGTAATTGGAACGCAATTTTAGTACCATCCTTGATGACCAGATTTTTTAGTACCAGCCATGACCAGATGATGAGGACCAGCCCTTATGATAGTCATGATGATCGTCATGATGATCATCATGATGACTATGATGATCTTCATGGTGCACATGCACTGGGACATGTATCTCCTTGTAAACGGGAACATGAATCTCCTTGATTATTGGTACATGTTTGACAACAGGAACTTCCTTGATAATCTGTAGAATAGTTTTAAAATGTTAAGCAGTGTTAAAATTGAGAAATAATTTTTTACAAACCTCCTTGTAGATGGGCACCTTCTGTACATGATGATGATGTATAGTGTGGACATTATAGGGGACATGAATAGTGTGATGTTCGCTACAAGTAAGTAAGAAAAAATTATAAAATTCTTATTGAGGGGGGATAAATTTAGATGGAGTTGCAGCTATTGTTATGCTGGACAAACATTTCTTGAAGACGGAAGACTTAATTTACCTAGTTCTGTGTATCAGATTCTGGCAGGCTATAGACGAAGTTGCTGCCTCACTAAGTTAGAAGAGTGCTCCTCTTCGGGATAAAGTACAATGGATTTTCTAGTCTACTTGCTCTTTGCTCTTTGCAGGACTATAACAGTATACAATACAATGCAGCAATTGTTTAAATGAATTACCATTGATAATTTATCGATGGAGTTACAACATTAGTTGGGCGAAACGCGTAAATATGTACTTGTAGTTGCAGTTAAACTTGTGCAATGGCGACGAAGAAGTTAGTGTGTGCTTGGCATGAGACCAAAAGACGGAATTGCTGATTAATATTATGCTTATCACAATTATAATTATAAGTTTATTCGGATTTTCAAATGCATAAAATGAAATATTTGAGAAATTCCTTTGCAATCGTAGCCAACATTGGCCATGTTTAATTTATTGTAAATATTGCATTGTTGCAATTGTATTAACTGATTGACAATTGAGTTTGTTGTGATGATTACACAAGTGAAGGAGGTTATTGTCGTTATTGGCAAAGTTTATTCCAGTTCAAGGCGTTTAATTTTTTATTAATTTTCCATTGTGCATTCAACTGTGATCGCTTGGCTGTTTGCTATTGGTATTATTTAGAAATACTTACTGTTTGCCTCCAAATAGTCCTCCAGGTTTTGGTGCACAATATGCCATGGCAAAGAGAGCGGAGAAAATTACCTAGAAAGATGAAAAAAATACAATATATTTACAAAACATTGTTTCATTAGAACTATTAACCTACTAGAACTATTCATTTCAATGTTACTTTCAATGTAGAAACAGCAATATTAATTCTTCGGTGAAAAATGGAACATTTATATGTTCATAATTCAATTCAAAATAACCTGCTTTATATTATAATATTAATTTATAGTGTTAAAAATACGGGAAGTATTTTCTTATTATATTTATATATAAAACTGATATTACCACATGCGAATTTAACATTATAAATCGTCGGCGTTCTGCAAGAATTCATTAAGTCCATTTTATATAATTTCTGAGATGAAGTTAGTTTATTCAGTGAATGGTGCGCTACAAACATATACTCAATAGTATGCGTTTCAACTGCATCATCATCAAAAATCCCCTTTAGTATGTCATTCAAATTACAGAAGCTAATTAATAAGAATTCAATAAAAAAAAAATTTGGATTTTTAAACTCAAGTTAAAAAAAAATAATTGAAAGATGTGTTTTCTTTAGCAAAAAGCTTTGAGTTTTTCTAAAAAATTAATCTGGAGAGGAGTCAAATGTAAGTGCCTTTACAGACTCTAAGACAATCGATGCTATGGGGATTTAAAAAAAAGCAGTGTGTAAACTTAAAGATTTACTGCAAAAAAAAACCAAACCAATAAAAACGAAATTTCTGTAATTAGAAATAATGAATTTTTTGTGTTTAAAAATTATTTGTAAGTAAAAAGTAATTTGGCTGGACTGCTGCGCAGAGTGCCCAGGTTCAAAGCAAAGCCAAAATATCAAAAATATGATAAAATTACTTATATATATATATCGTAAAACCAAATTTTTATACTGCGTGTTTTTTTTTTTTTTTTAATTTCCACATTTTAATTCTACATTAAGGTCATATCAAGTTTATATTAAGTAATGTCAATTCTACATTTTAGATAGCAAAAATATATCAATATAATGTGATTTGTTAATATTTACAATGTTTTTTACATTATTACATTATTATTTTATAATGCCAATTTTGATATTTTTTAATATTGATGGAGCCAAAATTGCAAGCAAAAACTGTTAGTTTTACAGCGGTTTCATGTACTGTTTTATTTGAATGTGGGTACAACATGTCAAAATGACCTCGACAGTATCCACATGATGAGGTACACAAGTATAAATAAAAAACAAAAATATTTCGTAGCAGGGCCGTAGCCAGAAATTTTTTTCGGGGGGGTTTTCATTCGAAGAAAATATTCATAAATAATTTTTATCAAACTGATTTTTAAATTCAATAAATTAAATCAATGATACATTTGATGGACCCTATAACTCATTGATTTCCCACTACTGATGATGTACCCTACCTCAAAAAAATTACCAAAAATAGTAGAGGCTCATTTTTTTCAAATGATCATCATTGGGAATTTGAGCCATTATCAATGAAGAGGAACCCGGATGAGGTTGGCTTATATTCTCTAAATTCGTGAAGTCACAGCATTGAAAGAGATCTTTCTAGTCGTGGTGATCTGAGCAGTAATGCATTAGAAAATTAATTATATATTAAGAATGCCTGGGTTTTGCTAATAAGATGGAGTTTTTGCGAAAGAATTTTTCAGGTTGAACACGAATCTGAGGTCACGTCACGTTTTAAGAAAAAAATGGGATTCAAGCAAGTCTAATTTTACAAGGATCTGACAATTTTTTCTATTTTTTTTAATTTTTAAACTTTTCAAACTGATTCAGGACGAAACTTTAAATCAATAACAGTTACTGACCTAGAAAAACTATGAATGCAGGACTGCTCAGTATCACCTTCTTTTTTTGAATCCGTAGTCAAACCTCATGTCAAAGAAAACAAATCGGATTTGATCGCATAGTGTAACTAAGATTAAAAAATTTATTTTTTATATTTGACTTTTTAGAAAAAAAAAAACGATGGAAGTAAAAAATATCGTTAAATAGATTTTATTTTGACTTTTTTTCCATCCATTGGCAATTAATCTCAAAAATTAGAATAAAGTTTCCACATTTCGGGGGGGGTGGCGGGGGTCAGAACCCCCAAAACCTCCCCCCTAAATACGGCCTTGTTTCGTAGGTGACATTCTCAGGATATCAGTGGGTACCGCTGGTATCTTTAATCCTTTAGTGTTTATTCCCACATATATGCCCAACTATAATCTTAAAATTTCTAGGCTTTCAACTTAAAATTTTACGAAATTGTTGATAAAATTTTACGAATAATTTGATAGGATCCATATGAATTTCAAAAATTATCCAAAAACGGTTGCTATGCTAAGTTTCACATAGCATGACTCTAATATTTTTTTACAATTGAAGGGTTGTAAGTCTAAAGGGTCTAAGCGCCAAATTTTTCTGTTTTTGGAGAAGACAAATTTTTTCGCATATATTTATCAAGCCTAATATGATTGTAAAGAGTTTTATGTCTTATCTATGAAAAAAATAACAAAAATACGAGAATATTTGCTTGGGGTCTAAGACCAATACTAATTGCAGCTGCTTCATTTACATTTTTTGTTATATCTCCGTTCAATGTTTTTGGCACTTAGACCCTTTAGACGTTCATCCCTTCAATTCTTTATTATTATATTTTTTAACTTGGTTTTATTTCTTTAAAATATTGTAGAAATTGACCGTGCTGCTGACTTAATTGCTGCTACTTGTTATCAGTGAAGAAGCATGACACCTGTTTAATACATTGTAGTATTTAGACACTTCACGTTGTAAATATGGATATAATTTAATACGAAACGTACGAAATATGTAGTGTAGAAAAAGAAACAGTAAATCATATTGTTGAATGCATAAAGCTCCTCGTATTCGACTGAACCATGTACATTTTGTAATTATGGAACTTCTGTATTTTTGAACTTTTGCATATACTTGAATATTGTACGTTTTTACTTCTATGATTGTTCATTTCGCTGGTTATCCAGTGGTTTTAACTTTAACTCTCCCAGATATTTAAATTTTTGTATTTTGAAATTTATACATTTTCGGATTTGTTAGCAACGTTGATTATGTAGAGTTAACTCCCCTATGAAATATTTATAATTAGATAAACCTTAAAATATATAGAATTTATATAGATAGATCATTATACTTCCTCATCAACGAAAGTCACCGTTAATATTTTACTCAATAAGTTAAAGTTGGATTGTAACAATTTTTTTAATTCCAATCAGAAGAAAATAGTGGTCACCTCCGCTGCACTATTACACATCTAATGCTACTGATTGAAACTTAATCCTTTGATGCCCGAATTTGAATGAGGCTTGATAGAAACCTTTTGTTTTGAAATTATGGTTACTTAGGTCTTCCACAATCATGACACCAAGTTGCATGCTTCTATATTGATTTGTTTGTCCTTTATTAAAGGTTTGAAAAAATAGCTACGGAGCTGTAGAGTCTACAGTGCAGACAATCATTGGATAATCCGATTACTTCAATTTTTTATTTTCATATTCTCTTATATTTTATAAACATATTTGATAAAGAAAATTTCGGTTTAGTATTAATTAAACGCATTGTTTCAAAAATAATGCAAAAGACTTAACTACAGATTTTGGCACTTAGGTTTTTTGTTGGACTTAAAAAAAAAATGACTCAAGCAAGAAATTTAAAATGTTCGGCAATTTGCAAACGTGAAGAACACCTAACAGAACCGAATACAAACAGCGTTAATATTAAAATTTGTTAAACACTAATGCATGCCGCATAAAAGTGATTGCTGCATTTACGCAACATTGGCTATGAAAGAGTTAACTCACTACTGCAGATCCTTGTGTGTATTTGCTTCAAAAAGATCAAATTTACTCAAAGAATTCATTGATTGAAACTTGACCGTTTCTTCGAGTTAATCTTATCTAACTTCTTAAGGTTTGTACGTGTTTCAATCAGTTAGTGATTCAAATTAAATTTAAATTCTGAATTTTAGATATACAACAGAAGTAGCCAATCTTATCTTAATGCATTTTCTTTCGTTTACCAATATATAGTGATTTCAATTTATTTGAAGAAAATAATTTAAATCACTGTGCACATTTACGTAATGAAATATTTGTGCAGTTGTTGGTAATTGTTTTATTTTAAAATATAATTCACTTCCTTTTCTATTACATTGTCATCTATTTTAATAGTTTTGTTTTTGATTTTGTTTAACTATTGCACTTTTTTTTATTGATTTGAATTAACATACACACACACTCACATACACAGAAACCAAACACTTACGAAAACTCTGAGGGCGGTCATTGATAACTGGTTGGTTGGTCAAAAGATGAAACGTTAAAACTGTAACTAAAAAAAAAATTTAATTTGTAACCGTTGCAATGCAATGTCTAATTGTGACTGATAAACAAACCGAAGCAACTGATCTTATTTATACATACGCTTACGACGGTAAGCGGTGGCGCGTACACCACATACGCGTGTGTGTGAGTGTGTGTGTGTGTGCGCAATACAACATTTCGAATTTCGGTGTTGTTACCAACATTTCATCGATACATCGTGGCATAATATAATCATAAGGTACTAAATATAATATATACACATGCTGTTATGTTGAGCAAAGCAAACAATCGAAAAACAATAAAATTAAAACAATTGCAACGAATGACAATGAAGACGATGCGACAACATAAAGTTTTAGATTTTTTTTTTTTTAAATTAGCAATAAAATATATGCTACATAAAATCAGTCACCAATTTTTATTATCAACAATAACACAAACTACAGGCGGGTAAAAATAGTAAGCTGCATAAGTGCCAGCAACATTTTAACAGTGTTGCCAACAATTGCGCACTGTTAACTAGTTCAGCTTAACAGTAATGGCAAAATTGTATGCTTGTGCATTTTGACTCGTTTTGTTTCACCTGTGGCCAAGAAAAAACTGAGGATTGCAGATAAAATTGTAGCTGTGGGTAATTTTCATAATATCATCGTTTTACATGCCGTCAGTCAGTCAGTTAACGTTTACTGCTGCTGCTAACTCAATTGAAATTTTGAGTTTAACAAAAGGTCATAAAAACTAATTTATGTACTCGGACTCGTAATAACTAATAAAAAAAAGAAAATATAAATTGTTTTGTTTTCTGTCTTTGTATGTTTATTTTTATATTAATTTTTATTGAATTAACAATTGTTTTTTGGCCATTACAATATGTAGTTTTTGTTTTGCTTTTATTTATGTTGTTACTGTTTTGGTTCAGTTGCCGCGCATCACTACATTTGAACTCTAAAATTAAATAAAATTTATGAAAATTTCAAATTTTATTTTTCGAACTTTGACACACACACACACACACATGGCCAATAAAGTTTGGTCAAGAAGATAGACAGACACACAGAAATAAAGTAACTCATCTGCAGTTGTAACTGATTCAGACATACGCGTATATGTATATAAATATTTTTTGTTTTTCGCAATTGGGATTGTATTATTCCAATCCAACAATCATGTGATGTGCAACAATTTTGCTTTGTATTATTGTTGTTGTTGTAAAACGCTTGCAACATGTCAACAACAACTATAGTTGTATCAGCAGCAGAGCAGCAGCAATCGGTAGTAATAGTAGCAGCAATAACAAGAGTAGCAACGGTAGCAACATCGACTAAAATTCAAAAACATGTTTTTCTGTTTCACTTTCAATTCTTTAATATGAGGCGGCATTCAATTAAGCGGATCATCTTACATTTCCTCTACTTCTTCTATCGAAATTTATGCATGATTTACATATCATGAAAACTAGACGCATAAACTATAACTACATATGTATGCATGCTGAAGTTATCGTTACTTCATTTTACACATTTAAATTTTTATTTTTTGTTATTTGAGACTAATAGGCAAATTGTTTTGGTCGACGCATTAATTCGTGAACGATTTAATTCGATAATTGCAATTTGTATGTGTATGTTGCTATTGCTGTCGTAATATTTCTTCTTCCTTCTGACTGACAGTCAGCCGCAGCAATGTTAATAAAATCTTTAATGGCCTGTTAATAGTGGCATTGTGTGACATGCGCATGCGCGCCGGCGCAATACTTAATATGGCGCTCCGGTGCAATGCGTGACATTTAAATTTGCTACGGAACAACTTGATTTCTCAATATATTTATTAAGTAATCATTTAGTTAATTTATTTTTTTATATATGTATGAAAGTATATTGTAATTCAGTACCCCTTTTTCATATCATATAAAAAAATTTACTTTACTTTGTAATTTAAAACAACATAAATTTCTTCTAATTTTGTTTGTAAAAGTGGTGAATTCCAATAGATTTGAAAAGATATTGTCCAATTTTTTGGTGAACTTTCAAGTAATAATGGAAAAGTTTATTCTTAATGCAGAAATTTATTCTACATTTTATAAAAACCCAAGTATTCGTCTTTTGAATTATTATGATAAAAAAAACAGGTTTCAACTTTTAAAACTAAATTTTGTTTATACGTGTTCACACAATTGTACACTCAGATGCACGGTTGCCACACCAAATTTTTTTTTGGGGCCAAAAACAAAAGCAAAAAGGACCAAAATGGAAAAAAATGGACCAAATTTTTTTAAAATTATTTTGTTTATTTAACAAGTAAATATAGCAAATTATAAAATGTGTATAACAATTTTATAATATTTTTTAGCGATTGCTATAGAATACATACATATATCACATCAAACTAAAACAAAAAAACAAAAAAAGTGCTCAGAAATTCATATAGCACATATGTAATGAAAGGTATATAAAAATTACTTATAATATTTTAAGTGATTATTATAAAGTACAAATATAAGTATATCACATTATATATTAGCAGAAAAAACAAAAAAAAAGAAGTGGTTACAAGTTCATATAGCACATATGTATTAAAAAGTGTGTAAAAACTACTTATAATATTTTAAGAGATTGTTCTATAGTAAAAACATATATCACATTAAACAATACCAAAAACAACAACAAAAAATGGTTAGCAATTCAGATACAAAGAAGAACATTTTTGGGACACTATAAATAAATCAAGTATGTCGACAAATCAAAAAATAACAGGGCAGAAAGTATATTATTTTATAGATGAATACAAATGTAAAGTCATTTTTGAAATCAGATATCAAAGAAAAAAGAAGATGTGTCTTGAAAGCCCCGAAATTTAGAAAAAAACGGTATTCTAAACCAAAAAACAGTGCCATATACTCTTCAACAGAATGGCGTTGCTAAATCTTTACTACTCAGTAGTATCGAAACCAAAGTAGATTTCGTCTGTCTGTGTTTACATCTTTATCAGAAGCATGCAGAGACTTGGTGTGACTTCGGCGAATTTTGAGTGGATTTAATCAACAAATGAGCGCACCAATTAAGTTGTACGAAGACAAAGTTGCTTGAGTTTTCAGTTTTCTGCCCAGTAAAGTTTTCAGTTTTCTGCCCAGTAAAAGCACAAAGACGCGCGAGTTTGTTTTCAAAAGGACTAGTAGATAAAAAGTTGCACTTACTGTCCGATCGAAAACATGATGGCAGACTTACTGAAGACCCCATTGCCAGCAAGGCGGATTTAATTAGGCAGGCGTATTGAAAAAAAGTTATTTTATTGCTTTCAAATTATTGGTAAATGTTCAGATTACACTTCTGATTGGGATTAAAAATCACTTTTTGACTCAAATTTTGTTAATATGAATTGGGGCGTGCCGCCCTTTCCCGGTTCGGGTTCTTGTCGCTAAAATTTTTTCAAAAAATAGTACAAATAACTAAAAAAAAGATATGACTAAAAATGAACACATCATGCATAAATTGCACTTGTGTCGCCCAAATTAAAAGGTCAAGGTATTTGTATTCAAATCATACTTAAAAAAAGTAAAAAGGACCAAAATGGCCACCGAATTTAGTGCGTCATGTATCCATTTAGTTTCTTTTATTTGTTATTTTACTATTTATTGAATACATTTTAATGCCAAAAATCCGTTTTTCGGGAAGGGCCTGCCCTCCCTAATTCAAATAAACAAAATTTGGGTCAAAAAAGTGATTTTTAAAAAAATTCTCATCAAGTTTGTTCTGAAAAATTCCAAACAATTTTACTGCATTTAATAAAGACACTATTTTGTTTAATATAACCTTTCATTACTACAACTTTCTTACACTGATTTTTTTAACATCACATTTTTTAGTCACAGAGTGACTCATACATTACATATGAAAGTTAATTACTTAATATTTTTGAAAAAGGACCAATTCAGAAAAAAAAGGACCAGCGGACCAAACGAAAATAAAAGGACCACTTTTGGTCCAAAAGGACCAAAGTGGCAACCGTGCTCAGATGTCTCCTTACAAAGTTCTGGAAAGTCGTAAAGAAGCTACTCAAAAAATGCAATTTACCCCTAACAAAAAGTTTTTTTAATAAAATTATTGGGCTTTGAATAAACAATGATGCCAGAAGAATATCAAAAAGTTCATAGAACTAGCAGATCAGGCGATCGTTTCGGAACCAGCTACGGTTCCTCATCAGTGATCTTTGTGATAAATCCCTAATTTCAACAATCTATATAAGTGAAAATACTGTAAAGTAAATGAGAATTACAAAGACAGTTATTTTCACTGAATAGTATTATTGAAAGGAACTACCGTTCTATGTACTTTTTGCCATTCTTCTTTGACACTTTTTTTGTTTTAATCTTTATAGAATCAAAGCCCTATAAAGTTTTCATCTTTGGGAAAGCCGAACCCATGGAAGGAAAAATATAGGAAATTACTTCTTTTTTTTACGACGAACCTGACCCTCGTAGAGGTATTGAAGTGTCTGGGAGCATTTATTCTTCTATGGTATAAAAACAACAAACATTAGATAAAGTCAAGGTGAACACTGATTTATAGAATGATATATAAATATGGCTAACATTTGCATTATTACCTGACAAATACACAAAATAGTCCCAAATTGTCACCAGATAGGGTTATCGAAAGAAAAGTTCGACAACAGTTTTCAAACCCGTAAAAACTTACTGCGTTTACAAAAAAATTAGAGGCACTTTATGTTCTTTTTAATTTCTTTGCGAGGTACTGTATAATATGATGGTTCGGCAAATATGGCTCCTACACCAATTCCAGGTCAGAAGTAATTGACGTACGCCTTGCAACACACTTTCTGAGTTGCAGGCTAGCTGTTCCTCGGGGCACCTGAGCAGATATGCTCTAGTACCAAAAACTCGATTGCTTAATGAAAGTTCTGGGTCGAAATCCGCTTAATTATCGACAACATGGTTAACTTAGTGGAGAATCCTATGCATCAGCTTTTTGCGATGCACAAAATTAGAATAGCTGAAAAAAGGATGGAGGCAGGCTACCACACCCTGAGTATTTGTTATTTGATGGAATCATGCCATGCACGAGAGGAGAACATGAAAACAGTGTCACGGTCGTGGTTGAGAGAGAATGCACCCAAGCGGCTGTATTTCTCCCTATTATATGGTGCTTTGCGGTAGACTCCCTTTTCTATGTCCTGCAGAACGTGGGAGTTTATATCCAAACGTATACCGATGATGTGTGTGTTTTAATATCGGGACGGCCCTTAGAGACGGCTTAGATTAAAATGCAAGTAGTCGAGCTTTGGTGCGATCTGTAGGGTCTTGCAGTGGATCCTAATGAAAGTACCTTAGTGTTTTTCATGGTATTTTACTACCAATGATGAAGTGAATAACACTATAATTGTTTTCTGAAGTTAAATATTTAGTGAGAACCTTAGATTGCAAACTTTCTCACCGAACAGATTTTAAAGCTGGACTCTTAACGTAGCAGATTCTTTGGACTGACTGCCGAGCAACCGGACAGATTGTCGAGGAAATACTTTCTAAAAAACCTATATCTTGTCTTCACAAAGAAAGTGGGGAATTCTTTCCTTTTCTTCTAAGTTTCCACAACTTCTGCAGTGGGTGTTAAAAGGGGTTAAAAGGGATGCGTAGTTTCTCTGCGTGGATACCTATACACCAGTGGCTGGTGTAGGCTGCCGTTAACCTAGAAGTATCGGTACGATCCCTGGTTAAAAACTCGAGAGTCCCGTTAACCTAGCAGTATCGGTACGATCCCTGGTTAAAAACTGGAGAGTCCTACCCTCATTATATGAGGGTCATGTCGCATGCGAGGTAACACAGGATGTTTGTGACTTCCACCTTGGATTAACCAGTTGGACTAGAACCGGTACCCCTAAATATTCATTAAGAGAGGCCCCTGAGCGTCCTTATTCATCAGCTTTCTCATTCCCTTCAATGTTCCTATGGCCGGGAACCCAGATGACAGTAACCTCGAAAATTAAGTATTTAATTGAAATTGTGAATTATAACGACGTCATGATCAAAAGTAACTTATTCTCATGCATTTGCATTTGTCTAGAATTTTTTTCCCAATATTTCTTTTACTTTCTCGCTGTAAGTTTTTACTGGGAAAGTAATGTCGTGCGTACTCACGTGTGTCACGTAAAATTCATGTCACGCGCCCATCTCTAATACATAACCATTAAACTTATTGTTTAAATATTAAATCTTACTTAAAATTAATTTACAAAATTTCCGTCACATTTCTATCATTTGTTGCAGTTATGTATGATGAGCTTTCAGGTTTTATTTTATTAGCATCAACAATGAGGAAAACATTACTAACATATATTAAATTCAATATTAATTAACATCTTCGATTTTCCAAATAAATCTCAAAATCTCTTTTAGCAACGCTTCATTCACACTCGAAGTGCAATTTGCATTTATCACTATAAAATAAATAATTATGCAATAATTGATAAAAAATTAAATAACAGAAAAAATTTAAAAACATCAGAAAGTTGTTGCTCATTTTAATCTTTACCACTGCCATTCACTCATGATATGATTACATTTGCATAAGTTTTACGCGAGATTGTGACCTTGAATTAGTTTTTAATGCAACTCGACAATGCAGTCATTCAAAAAATGGGTCAATTTATGTTTACAGGCATAAAAAAGCGAAAGGAATAAGTTGCCTATAGATACATAAACATATGTAAGTATGTATATGTGTGCGATGGCTCAAAGAAGAAAAAGAAGAAGAATGTTAACTACTTGTTATGCAATGTAAAGTAATACAAATGAAATAATGCCAAACGACAAAAAAAAAAAGAAAAGAAAATCCAAAAAGACATTAACCAGACCAAAACCAATTACAATAACATTCAATAACATAAAATTACTTAACAGTCAAAAACTAGCCGACTGCAACGGGCCAACAACGGGACACGAAGTCTCCACTGCAGGCAGGCAACATGTAGTGGCAGCTTCATTCAAGCGCTTCACTGCGCTTGCAGCAGCACTACACCGTACTTTGAATGTTAATATTATTATTGTTGTTATGTTATTCTTGAGCTGTTGTGACTTTCTTAAGTCATTACTTTACATTTGTATTAACGTCACCATCGCCGTCACCATCGCGAAATGTCGCCTTAGTGAGGAATGTATTAACACATCAAGCGTTGCAACTGCGTAAGCAACAATACATAGCATAAATGTTGCACGTTCACCTTCTTTTTTTTTAACATTATCGCATGTTGCTGTCGTTGTTGCCATACCAGCAACAGCAGTAGTAACTATCGTTTTTACAAAATTTCATTAAATTTCTATAGGTAAATTTTTTTTATTTGAATTTTTGTTTTCGTTGATTTTGTAGCTTTAATTAGTCTCGCCGCTTAAGTGGGCCAAACGTTGCTGCTCCATGCGAAACGTTTTGTTGTTGTTGATGCTGCTGTTGCTACCTTTGCTGTAAAGGGGAAAATTTTAAATTTTTTAGAGGGCAATGCTACAATTTTTCATTGCATTCCATGTAATTTGAACACACAAAACCAGCAGCAACAAATAATTCCAAAAAGTGAGCGCAGTTTTTGCGATATTGTATTTTGGTTTTATTATTTAATGGGCACTAAAATTGAAATCATAAAAACTATTTTGCAAATTACTTAAAATTACATAATGTTTTTTTCGGGGTATATTAAAACAAAATGCATTTGTGTATGTGTATGTGCGATTACAATTTGTACTATTTTTGCACAAAAAAACCAAAAAAAATTATCTCTTTTTTCTCTTTTCCATGTGCTGAGTTTACTTTCATTTTTTTTTATAGATTAAAAGTCGGCGGTATTTTTTTCAAGATGCAAATACTTCCTGAAAAGTAAGTTTTAAATTTTAAAAAATGTGTAACAAATTATTGTGACCAGCTTAAGCTGCTGGAAAAACAAACATATTTACTTTGCCTGAGCAACACTCACAGTTTGAGTGGCAGTAGCAGCCAGCAGCAATGTATATATGTGGAATGAAATTTAATACGCCAAACCATCACAGTGATAATTGTTGAAAACAAGATTTGGCACAGTGCCTGTAACCTCGTTTCTGTTGCGATTATGGCATTTTTTTTAAATATTAGTTAACAATAAAACTTCATATATTTTAAATGATATTTATATTATGTACCTACAATATATGTGTCTTATGCTTAAATTCCCACCAGGAAATATTATCGTGACCATCACACCATCTTTAAAGCTATGGGTGATTTTATAAATAGCTTGATAATAGTTTTCTAGCAAGGCTCGTTGAAATTCCTGGTTGAGCAAAAATTTTATCTTCCTCGAAAAATATGGTGGTGAAAATTAAAAAAATATATTAAATCCATAATTCTGGGTTATGATTTCAAATATTAGTAGCTTATATGGGATATTGAAAGATTAAGAACTACCACTAAGATCACTGATGAGGAATTGTGGCGGATTCCGAAACGGCCGTCTGATTTGCCCGTCTCTATATACATTGTTGTTGTGATGACTACATTTGTTCATTAACCTGTTTATATATAACTTCAAATAACGAAATTAACATGAACTTAAGTCATGACTTTGAAAATTAACCTCTAGATTTAATTTTCATAGTCTCCTAAAAAACTATCATGAACTGATCGAATGGGGACCGTTCAGAAAAAATGACACCTAGAATCATTTTCTCACACACACACACTCTCCCATGTACTAGACTTTCAAATAACGAACTGTTATGCAGACTAGCTACGATGGGAAAAAAACAACAACATAAGTGTATAGAACGGTAGTGGTAGTTTCTTTCAATATCACTATTCAGTGAAGATATTTGGAATCAAATCCATAATTCTGGGTTATGATTTCAAATATTAGTAGCTTATATGGGATATTGAAAGATTAAGAACTACCACTAAGATCACTGATGAGGAATTGTGGCGGATTCCGAAACGGCCGTCTGATTTGCCCGTCTCTATATACATTGTTGTTGTGATGACTACATTTGTTCATTAACCTGTTTATATATAACTTCAAATAACGAAATTAACATGAACTTAAGTCATGACTTTGAAAATTAACCTCTAGATTTAATTTTCATAGTCTCCTAAAAAACTATCATGAACTGATCGAATGGGGACCGTTCAGAAAAAATGACACCTAGAATCATTTTCTCACACACACACACTCTCCCATGTACTAGACTTTCAAATAACGAACTGTTATGCAGACTAGCTACGATGGGAAAAAAACAACAACATAAGTGTATAGAACGGTAGTGGTAGTTTCTTTCAATATCACTATTCAGTGAAGATATTTGGAATCAAATCCATAATTCTGGGTTATGATTTCAAATATTAGTAGCTTATATGGGATATTGAAAGATTAAGAACTACCACTAAGATCACTGATGAGGAATTGTGGCGGATTCCGAAACGGCCGTCTGATTTGCCCGTCTCTATATACATTGTTGTTGTGATGACTACATTTGTTCATTAACCTGTTTATATATAACTTCAAATAACAAAATTATTGTTATTTTCACTATTTGAATTTCTTGCAGATTTTCTTAAACAAAGTGCGTTCATGGACAAATATCGAAAATTAAAATTTTTATTTAATATCATCAAAAAACACCAAGAAACAGTGGCCATTTAGCAGAACTATGCTCCTCCTATTCAATCTCTTGGCATAATACATGGGTATTTGATAAATCGGATAAGAGCCGTGGGTAAAATGTTTACTGCCATGATGCCAGATGATCTAAGCATCTAGCTTCTTAATTTGACTTAGCAATTCTTGCTACCACAGAATTCACTTTTTTTCTTTCAAGTCTGATTTCCAGATTACTCTCAAAATTTTATGTTATTTCTACTAATCGGATACCCAGTGATCGAATTCAATAACACTCCTGGAGAAAAAATGAGATTGGGACCACATATTAAGCGCGCACATACAGCAAAAAATTATTCTATTTGAAAATGTTGTGTTGATACGAAATGAAAAACAAAACACTTCGTTCGTACCCAGCATACAATTGCACCCTACACATTGACGTCGGCAACTACACGACTACATCTCTCAAATTATAAAAACAACATGTTCTTATGGAGACGATTATTTCGGCGACACGACCACATGACCATATACCACAATTGTGGCTGTAGCCAATTTTAAATCTATTTCTAATTTGACAAGCGACAAAGAGAGAAGAGAGTTTGCTTTTGTTGTGTTTTGGCTGTGTTTGCTGCAGGTGGTGTCGCTTCCATTATATTTAGTAGCTGACTACACGGCGACAGTTGTAGCCGCAGAGTTTCATAGTCGTGTGCTCATGTAGCTGCTGTTGTCAATGTGTATGGACCAACTATTCTGAGGGCTCATAATTCTGACCCTTAATAAACTTTTTTTTGAGAGCGTTTTCTGAGCACCCTCACATATATGTACATTTTATAATAATTTCTGCTCTTTCGAAAATATGACGTATAACATTGTCTTTCTTAGAAGCATTTTTGAAGGGTCAATGGAAAATTATCTCTATGAACTTGCGAGCAATAAGAATTTTTATTTGGACGGTGGTCCTATTTGCAATGTTTAAATGAGCGGTGGTGATCTGCAAAAGAAAATATTTACGCACCAGTTTCTGTTTTTTAAATATTTCCAAATTCTTTAAGAGTATATTTATTTTTTGTTTAGAAAAATAAAAAAAACTACAATTAATCTTAAATGATTTTTAAATATTTTCACCCTTGACTCTTGTTTGACTCTTTTGACCTCTTTTTTTACTACTTTATTCGTTTTTTTCTTCGGCTCTCATAACATTTCTTTTTGACTCTTCTAACCAGCGATGCCAACTTGCGGGGAATTCCCCGATTTGCGGGTAATTTTACATGGTACGGGAAATGAGCTGTTTTTTGCGGGGGAAACCGTTTTGAAACCGTTCAGCTTTTAGTTATTAAAGTCAGTAGAGTATTTTTTGTCAAATTTTATGTAACGGAAATCGTTTAACTTTTGCAATATTTCATATTTTAGGTCTTAAAATCTTCATCTTTTCTTAAGTGGGCCCTGTACTTTTTTGGTTTGAAGAAATCGATTTTTAAACAAGAGAGTAATTTGAAAGGTTTTCATTTCAAAAGTACTTTGTAAAAATTGCAGAGATTTTGTAAAGAACGACCACTTTCATGGGAAAAACTATCTTCCCGCATTCTTTCACGAGTGTTTAATGAACTCATTGTGGGGTTAAAACCTTCGAAATAAGAGAGTATTTTCGCACTCAAATTGTTTGGTGGATTGTATACACATACAGTATACCGCCAAACCATTAGAAATACCACAAATTCCCTTTAATTTTGTTCGTAAATCCAGAGGGTTTTAACAGTTTTAAAAAGATTTGGCCAAACTTTTTTTCGGAAACAATTTGGGACCGATAAGTCAAGTAATAATAAGTAAGTTTAACCTTAACCCTCTTCTTTGTACAAAAAACCAAACCTATGTCTGTTGCAGTAGTATGGTACAAATCAGCGTCAACCTTGGACATCTCGGACTTTTTTTGCTTCTACCATAAGTGCATAAATATCCCCTGAATATTCTATACCTGTCAGTTGACTTCGGTTGCTCCATAAGGGTTAGGGGTGCTTTAAAAAGGGGATTCAAAAATTGTAGTTTCCTCTATTTTTTTCTTACCATGAGCCTATTCTTCCAGAAGATGTTATTGTTTGAAAACTTTGTTGGTTTTAATTCTATAAAAATAATAGACTACAACGACAAAGGTTTTTGCGCTAATAACACATTGTGGAAAAATTACATGGTACGAATAAAATAAGGGGAAAATTAGGTTTTTTGAGACACCTCTCTATGGTTACCCAGATCCTTGGAGCCATACATGAAGTGAGCTGAAAACGCAATTGTGTAGAAAAATCTATACCTTAATGGCGCAAATAAAAAAAACTAATTTTGGAAGTCACAGCGAAAACTTTTTTTTATCCAAACACTAATCCTTGGATTTAAAAAAAGTTAACTAAATTTCCGCAGTAAGGATAAACTTTTCCATTATTACTTGACAAATCGGTCCCAAATTGCCACCAGAAAACGTTACCGAAAAAACAGTTTGGAAAAATTTTTTAAAACTGTTTCTAATGGTTTGGCGGTATACTGTAATTGTGCCTTGGTGTACTAAAAAAGAGACCTAATGTTCAAAAAGAAGACGTATCTGACATAAGATTTTTAAAATTCAAAATCGCGGATCCAATATATCAGAATTTTTTTTTAAATTTAACGGATTAGCTTGAAACTCATCACTCGGGGGTTTCTGGGGACACTGATTAAGACTCTGTCATCGGATTTTCACAACTCATAATGGATGATCCAACATTGCAGATTATTTTTCAAATTCATCGGATTCGCTTGAAACTTGTTAGTTAGGGGGTTTTCAGGATCCCTGATTACAAATCTGATATTAAATTCGTAATCAGTAATCCCAAAACATTACTAGTGACGAGTTTCAAGCGAACCCGATCTATATCTTAAAATTGTTCCTCCATATTAGATCCGGAATTTTATATTTTCAAAATCTGATACCAGATGCGTAATCAGCGACCTCGCCAACCTCTGAGTAACGAGTTTCCAGTTAATCAGACCAATTTTTAAAAAACCTTTCGCCATTTTGAATTTTTAAAAACCGACATCTGATTTGTAATCAGCATACTTTTTTTCTGTGAGAATCGCAAAAGAAATTACTTTTCGGACATTGGAAATCGACGAAAATCACATAGCTCAAGCCAACAGAAGGAGCGGAGAACATTTCAAAGAAGCCCGTCCAGCAAGAAAAAGGCCCAGTCAGAGCATCTGAAGAAGTTGACAGAACTTGAACACCAGTGTTGGCTGACTAAAAGTAATTTACATAATTGATCTTATTTTTTAAACGTAAAAAATTTATTATTAGCACTCACAGTAGAAGTGAAACTATGTTGTTTATTAGAAAACTGTCAAAAAACATTTATAAAACATTCTGTTGAAGTTTTTGCAGTCCTCTTCTCTCTATTTTGTTATTGCTTTTCCCTTGTTGATACTCTCTACATTTATTGGTACAAACACGACTTAGTTCACGAATATAGCACAAGAAAGGAAAATTCAGCTATATGGAATCAAGCTCTCTCACTAAAGCACATTGAGATAAAACTGCAAGAAGTCGACTCTCTGCATACAATCATGCTGCCGATCCCCATACGACTTCGTTCGCTAAACACTAACAACAGCATAACTTCGTTTTTTATTAGTTTCGTATGAGTGCAACAACGCAAAATTGCATTTGCCCTCGCTAAAGAAGTTTCATTTCAAAAATTTAAAAGTGTTTTTCTCAAAATTATGTTTTTAGAACTGGTAGGAATGATATCTCAAGTTGTACTGAATTGATTATGAAAAACCAAAATGGTTTGGATTCTTCATCTTTGTAAAAATATATTCTAGTTTTTTAACGAAAAATTCCCCAAAAAGCCAATTTTTTTTTCCAATTTTAAACTGGAATGTCCGCTAAACCAATTTCAGGTTCTATCTGATCAATTTGATTTAGGCTTGCATCAGACTTGTCCAAGAGTTCTCGATATGACCGAGCTCTACTCAGAAATCTATGATAAAATAGAAAAACGTAAATTTAAATATTTTCAGTATGACTGTTATCATCAAAGTAATGATTTCCGACTGGGTTAGCTATATTTTGTATTTTCACTTATTTATTTTCAGTTTCTTTCTTATTTCGTGTGGCAATAAGGTATTTCTTGCCTATTATTTTGTTATTATTGTTAATTTTTTACGATTTTACTTTTGTATTTTCCTAACAACCTCAACACATTTCATTTCATTCACTGATAACAGATGCTGGTTTTTGAAGATAGAAAAACCCCAAACAGGTGTAGCAGAATAAACAAACTAAATCTTGATATAACCACTTATTGCCACATGACACAGTGGTCAAAAAAATATATTTACTTTGTAGACACCTGCCCTCTTAATAATGTTCCATATGCAATTTTAGCGAGTTTACCGAGGTGTGTCTACCATTTATACATACAGTGTGTGTTATGGCATTAACCGATGATCTACCTACGAGCATTGATCGCTGCATGCAAAAATTCAACGTGCATTTTCTTCTTGTGCAATAAAATAAATTTGTTTATACCCTACGCTGTATTAGAGATGCCATGCCAAGCACTGTCGTTAACTTTTTATATTTTAAATTATTGTATTTCTCAAAAGATAAGTTACTTTAAGTGTTGGCTCAACTTAATTCCCTCTAGGGGCTCAATTAGCACTGAGTTTACCATGTTTATATAAATGGTTGATACTATAAAATATATTATTATCGCTTAAATTAAATAAAATAAAATTTTGTTACAGCCTTAATTTCATTATAAATTTTACTTTTATAAGTGAACCAAACAAAATTATCTTTATAGGGTATTAATAAATCGTTTAAAACCAACTAAACCATTCGAACTTGTTTGTTTTCCAGTTTTGTTGAATTATCTAACTTTATGTCTGGAGTGAAAATGTGTCATGCGTTAATTGTGTAACGCTATGATATATCAGGAAGTGATTTGCCAAAATTTTATAAATTTTCTTTTCACAACAAGAAAAAAGTTTTTCGTTAGGAGTTATAAATTTTTTGGTACTTAATGTTATTTAAAAATTTGTATGTAATTTTTTTTGTTATTTTTCCGCAGTTCTAATGTCTGCTTAATATTGATCACCATCTTCTTTACATTTATTAGTGTAACTACAATTTTATTCCAGAAGATCCAGAAGTATTATATATCAATTTAAGGAGCTTGACGAGTAGGTTAGCCAAAAATTATCAGATTTAAAATCGGTTAAGCCAATTCCAAAATATTAGCTTCGGAAGTTTTTTAAAATTCTCTCATTGAACAAAGCATTGCATTCATCGTTGAAAAAATCATTGCTTAAGCGGAAGTAAATAACAAATGAGAGAGAAGGAAGACATGAGTAACGGCATTTCTCAGAATTATCTAACGAATTATCTGCATACACAAATAATAAAACAAACACCAACGAGTAGTTTGGTTCTCTTTTGATATTTGTTTTTCATAAAGAGATTTCTTCCGCAAAAAACTAGCCCCAGTTACTGGGGCCTTACCGACTAGTAATAATTATTTCTATTCCGTTCTTTTGACATCTACAAGAAAATGTATTAAATAGGACCATATGTTCATTTACTCAAAAAGGCAATCATTTTGTGTCACCCATAACACAGTTCAACACACAAAAAAAGAACATGGTTCTGAAAGAGGATTCTGGTAGAACTTGGGGGAAAAAAATTGTACGTCTATTTTTTTTTAAGCGGGGCTTAAGTTTGCCTTTTTCTTACAGATTAAGTATAATAAACCATAAGACAACTTTTTAGTTTTCGGTCTGAGATTGTTTGTGTCTTCAAAAATTTGTAGTAGGATTTTCCGTAGAAAATTTTTTTGGGATGTATTGACTCATTAGCTCGCTTTCTTATGGGTCTTTTTTGCTCTTTTTGGAAGAAGCCACGAGGAAAATTGGCGAAAAGCTGAAATTATTTTTTTCCATAGGATTTTTGTATGAACTTCTATCATACAAATGGCTTGTTGAAACGACGTAACTGCGGGTACTTTCTATACAACTTGAATTTTCATTATTGGTTATCCCAGGAACTATTTATGGTGCGGAACTAAGATTTGGAATGAAAATGTGATTTGCCAATAGTATTTTGTGGCAAAATATGAGTTGACTTGAGTTAGTGGGTATGAACTTTTCTATGCAACCCTGATTTTAAATACGGTGTATTTTTTAAATTATTTGTAAGATATTTTTGATACTTGGCACGAAAACTTTTGTTGCAAGGGGGATGCTGCAAGAACTTCCATACAAAGGAAGTGTTTGAAAAGGTTTATCTGAGAAATCAAAGCTAGGAAAACAATGGCAGTTTGTGTCGTGGTATATTATAAGTATTTATAGGACAGAATGTGATTGGTTTTGGAAAAGGTCGAGTGGAACCTCCCACAAAAACGATTTGCTTAAAACGGCATATGTGGAAAACCATAGCAAAGAAAAAAATGAAAGTTTGTTTGTGAAGTTTTTTATTGAGCTCAATTGAACACAAGTTTTTTTTTACTGAAAATCGTTAGTAACGTTACACATGTTTGATGGCTGAGTATGTCATGATAGAAGCTGCATTTAATTAATTTTTATATTTATTCAAAAAGTACACTAAAAGTACTCGAAAAAAAGTTAGCTTATCCAATTGGATAACTTGTTGGACTATGGTTAAAAAAAAAAATTTTGCCCAATTTCGTTAGTAACGTTTCATAAAAAAAGCAGCACTTTTCATTGCCATCAAACATGCACAAAAACTTATTTTCGCTCGAACTTTTGATGCAATTTGTTAATTTAAACTATATTATATCGAAGCAAATCAAAATCGCATCAAAAAATGTGAAATAAATCATGTATTCTTACTTCTTTGTTCGACTCCATAGTTTTTACAATTTTTTCATATTAAAAGCAACAAGTGAGAATGTCCAACTAATAATGAGTTTAAAAATTTCGCGTTTATATTCCCCGATGCTATGGGGCATATACTTATGAACCATGAGTAAATTAGTGAGATTCGAAAAAAAATAAATTTTTTCGTGTGGTTTCGTTTTACAGAACTTTGACCATAGTTATGAAAATGTTATAAATATTTTCCTGAAATGAAACATGTAAACTTTGAAGTAATTTTTCTGAATATTTGGCCTGGGCTTGATGCCTATAAAAATTCAGTTGGCCCTGCTATTACTTAGAAATTAATCATTTTTACATAGTAATTAATTATTGAAGATTTAGATTCTGGTTCAGCTTAAAGCATAGGATGAATCGATCATAAATAGTGAATATTAAATAGATGAGTGAGTTACATTCAGTGCAAGGCGACGAATCTAACCAGCCTAGCCTAACTACTACGACTTAGAAGCAAAGTAGTCTCAAAAGATGTGGGCAGCGGCTCCGCTTTAAATGTCTCTATTGCTATTGCTACCTTATTAAATACATACACGTACAAACATTGCACTTATGCATAGTTAAAATATTTCTATATTGTGATTAAAATATTTGAGTGCTGTTTTTCCTAGGCAACGAAAGTGTTTAAGTTTTTGCGAAGCCTTTTCCCATAGTAATGTTAAGCGCAAAAAAGAAATAGTTGTAAAAATATTTCAACCCACACCTATTAACAATATATCATCGGCAAACATTTTCTGTTGTCATTTCAAATTCGGTTTGTTATCTTTATTGTTTGTGTACGTTTTTATTTCTCTGCAGAATCGATACCAATAGTTGCTACTTGGCCAATGGATAAAGATACTTATTTATGTATGTACGAGTACATACAAATCAATCGAATACGTAATAAATGCTGATATCAATTTCTTGTTATGGACATTTGCGTGTGACGTTTACTTGGCGGTTGGTTCACTCGCCCTGTATCGGGCGGTTGGTCGCTCTGTCCGTCGGTTATTATATGTTGTACATAGTTTTGATTGTTGCACGTTAAAATTTATCAGATGGTCATGTTTTTCCGTGATTTACTTAAAACAAAAAACCTTTTTTGTTTTCTCGGTTGCAATTCGCATTTGCAAGCAACAATTTAGCACGTTGATTGACTGCTTTTCTTGAATTTTGATTGATTTTTGAAAAAAAAAAAAAACAAAAAAATGAATGTGTGACATAAATATGCAAATGCTGTAAATATGCATGCATATATGCATAGTATTTGCTGTAGTTTTTGTTTTTTTTTTGTGATTAGGTAGTAAGTGGTGAGTAGATATCGAATTGGAGCAACTTATGTAATAATAGGCAAGGGATATTTGCCAAAAAATCAATGCGGACATTAATTGTTTGTTTATGATATTTGTTTGAATAACATTGCAATAATAATAATAATAAACATTGAACTAAATTAAACTCATTTGCATAGCAAAAAAAATAAAGTAATATGCTGGCAAGCACGTAAGTTTCTAAATGTGTAAGCTAGAAATTAATTAATTTTATTTGAAAATAAATTAAAGAAAAAAGTGTAAAAAAAATATTGGGTTTGGAATTTTTGTTTTTCTAGGGTGAACCACTCTCACCGTTGACTGCAATACGTCGTCTAGCTCCCTTTTATAACACATCATCCATCCCATGGAGGGCTTAAGACCGAGCATTTGGCAGCCATTCTTTTTATTTGTGCGCTGTATTTGTACACGATAGGAAGGGACCTATAGTTTTATGGCAAATCCGTAGGCCGAAGTTAAAAGTCTTTCAATTTTTCCTCTTGAATGTTTGCTATTGATGCCATGTTGAAATTTTTTTTTTCTATTTTTCATGTTTGAATAATAGTCCATCGCACTTACCACTGCCACTGAGACCGTAGAGTATGTCAGTAACACCTTTCTTCCTAACGCTTTCACGACCGAACTTAAACCGCTGAATATTTTGTATTTCAAATAAAGTAACGGGTGAACCCGAAAAATTTTAGAATTTTTACGTATCTATTATACGCAATTGTCAAGAGTTAGGACCCCGTTAGGTTCAAGTGATCTACTTAAGTCAACATGACGAGCCAACAAGAATAGCGCCGCAAATTAATACTGGGCATTTACTTGACTGAGAAAACGAAGTCTAGACTAAGCATTGCAAGCACAGCGAGTCTAGCGACGGTTTATAACGTCATAAACAACTACAACGCGCGAAACTCCATCTGCAGAACCGAAGTGTCAGGCAGAAAAAAGGGTCCAAATAACCCAGAAGTGCTGAAAAAGGTTGTTAGTACATATCGGGCTAATCCCTCGAAGTCGACTAGAGATGTTACAGCTACAGCTGATACATCGCAATCAACTGTAATGCGATGTAAGCGAAGTCAAGGGTTTAGGACCTACAAACAGCAGCAATTACCTGACTAGTCGGAAGCAAAGGAAAAAATAGCGAAGACGCGTGCCCGAAAGCTGTATGATAATTACCTAACCTAATTCGATTGCGTGATTTTCGATGAGGAGACTTATTATAAGTCGGACTTCAACCAGTTGCCTGGGAATGCCTATTTCACAACAAAGATTAGGGATGCAACACCCAGAAAATACTCTGAAGTAAAATATACCAAATTTCCAAAACGCTTCATGGCGTTCAAAGGCGTTCAAATAATGCCACAGTGGTCCCAAAAGAGGCAAATCCTCCCAACTGCCCGGAACTTCGGCCTATTGAAAAATATTGGGTTATAATGAAGCAAATCCTAAGAAAAATAATGAAAGTTTGCAAAAATCATGTAGAATTCCGGAATCGATGGAATCAAGCCTATGCAGTAGTCACCGAATTTACTGTCCAGTCTCTAACTAAGAACGTTAAGAATAATGTTTAACAATTTTGCAACAGCTAAAAAAATTTGAATAAATTTTTTTGTGAATTATAGTTTAAAAAATGTTTAATAAACTGAACTTTATTTCAGTGAAATCGGACTGTTGGTTTGTTTTTAATGTCTCCGTAAAAATTCTAAAATTTTTCTGGTTCATCCCTTACATACATTTAAGCTCCACATGTAAAAAAATAACTCGTGGAAATTGTTCTCTTTTATTACTAAGCACCAAGAACAGGGGTGGCATTTTATGCCAACGGCTATGTATGGGATGATTTGTTACAGAGTGCTACATCAGGGAGGGAGGGGTAATCAACTGCGTTACGTAACATCGATTTTGTACGATCAAATTACACGATTTATAAAATGAATTTTTTCATGACAGATTGCTTTTCTTACGGATTTTCTCCCGCTGAATTCAAAAATCAAGGTTAACATTTTTTAAGAATCAGTTTCTGAGACATTGCAATTATTTCATTTATTCGACTTTTTTACTTTTTTCCCTTTAAAAATCATATATCGAGCTGGAAATACTTAATCGTTCTTGGTACCAAATGAAAAGTGTTGAGGATAGCAAACATATCTTTTCGGATTTTCAAAAAATATCGATGAAAATTGGTCAGATTTAAAAAAAAAATTAAATTTAAATTACGGCTGATTCTGTGACCACGAAAAATAATGAAAAACGATGAAAAACTTTTGATTTCTTTTTTAAGTAATGTATAACAGGCTTAGTGAACATATGTAGTCATCACAACAACAGTGTATATAGAGACGGGCAATCTGGACATGAACAGTAGTCAAGAATTTGAAAATTAACATTTAGATTTTTCATAGTCTACTAAAAATATTAAAAATCGATCGAATGGGGCCTGATTCAGAAAAATGACACCTAGAACCTTTTCACACACTCTCTCATGTACTAGACTTTTAATAACGAACTGTTTGAAGACCAGTTACAATGAGAAAACAATATAGTACGGTAATGGTAGTTTATTTCAACATCTCTATTCAGTGAACATATTTGAAATCAAAACTTGTAATTCTGGGTTACGATTTCAAATATTAATTGAAAGACTAAAGACTATCATTAAGATCCCTGATGAGGAATAGTGGCGGATTTCTAAACGGCTATCTGATTTGTCTGTCTGCACTCCTTATTCCACCAAAGTTCACACAGTAGCATTTTTTCAAAAAATCGCAGATAAGGCATTAAAACTCAATCAAAACGACATATTAATGCTATGCATTGCCAATTTTTATTAAACTTGATTATTTTTCAATCAAATTAAAAAAAGCGTTCATTGAATAAAATGGAATGTCTTCCGCATATATTGTGCATTTTGTTTTTTGACATTTCTTTGCCTAAAATGAGGCGATTTCATAACTGTAATTGCTTGCTGTTGTAAATCTAATTGCAGGAACAAATTGAGTTGTTCTAACTGTTTTTGGCGATGATATTTCATAGTTGTCAAAATGGCACGTGGTAAACCGATATCAACCGATTTGCGAAAATTGATCATTAAATATCACAAAGTTGGTGATTCTCTAAAATAAAACGGAGATGATAAATTGGATACTTTGCGGTATAGGGTCCGTAGTATAATTCAATTACATAAAGAAACGAAATCGGTTCAGAAAAAACCGAGCAATCGTCCTCGATCGACCGATTTCACATCGCTTAAACGGCTTTGTCACAAAAAATCGCCGAATGCACTTGGATGAAATCACTTTACTGTGGTCTCAGGCATGTGGCAGAGCAAAAATGTAACGGACACTAAAAAAAATGAATTTGGTTTTATAAGGTAAGGATTTTAATCGACTTTTTACGTGCAATTGGTTTAGAAGTTCGTCTGTGTAATTTTTAGGCCAAGCAAAAACCATTATTGCCGAAAAAGAATATAAAATATCGATTTGCGTGGGCCAAAACACATAAAAATTTGACTGGGTAATATGGAGTGACGAGTCTTCTTTTCAGGTTTATATGGGAGATGGGCGAGGCAAAGTTCTCCGCTGAAAGGAAAGTGTGAAGCGTTTCATAGTGACTGCATTAACAACAAAAAGAAGAAAGCACCGACTTTAATGGTTTGGGGGTGCATGTCAGCGAAAGGTGTTGGTAGCCTGGTGTTTATAGATGGGATTGTGAATAGTGACAAATACATTGATGTCGTCAAGATGGTGCACTAAGTCATTAATCGTGAAAATCGATGGGTTGGATGGGGATTACGTTTTATTACGTTTCGTTACGACCAGAGGTAGGGTAAAAATTGGTCAAAAATTGCGTTACGGCCCCTAATTAGTGTCTTAACCTTAAGATACTAGGCTCTCGTAAATTTTACAAAGCTCGTCCTATCAAACAAGCTTTTTGTAGAGAACACCGTGGTAATATATGCACTGTGTGTAGTTACTGCAAACGTTGAACTCAGTGGCGGTACGTCCATATAAGCCCAAAAAGCCGGGCTTGCCTAAGAATTGGTAACTGAAAATTTGTATAATATGTACTTACAAAATTACTACCTTTGTTTTAACTGAAAGAATAATTTTCTTTTAAAATTTGTATTTGTATTACCCTGTTTTTCAATAGCTCGTATTTGTACTAATAAAAAATTAACTGTGGATTATATAGAATACACACAAGCATTCACTCTATCGCAGTTCATCAAGTTGGCTTTTACGAGGCTTTTAAAATTTGAAAATGTATGTTTTCATAACATGCTATCTCGCTTATTCTAATTGGAAGTTCAATAGTTTTTTTAGAATGTGCAGTTCCAAACAAAGTAGCAGCATGTATGATTTTATATAGAACTTAAAAGCTGGCTTTCAGTTTTTGTTTGCCATTTGGAAAGTATTTGGTCCACTTTCTTTTACTCCTATATTTTTGCGCCATTAGATTTTGGCAGGGTTTCGAACCGGTTAAATTTGTGTTCGTGTTCAGATTCAGGTTCAAGCAAAAAATAACAGTACGTTCCGGTTCAGGTTCAAATAAAAATGAACAAGGTTTTTCAAATAATAGTTTTACTTATTTACATACATCAATACATTTAGTTACTTTGCAATTTGCATTTTTCCTTATATTTGATAATTTGCATTTTTATTAATACGGTTTATATTAAGAGAAATTATCGTTTAGCTTAAAAAATAGTATATCTCTCAACGATTTTAGTCCAAAAATATCCTTTCTACGTTCACCTCCTGAATTTATATGCTCATTTTGTATTTTCAATGTTAATATTTTAGCATGTCGAAAAATGTTTGTAAAGCCCAGACAGAGCTTCCATTTTCCTTCTTCAATGCTTCAATCGGGATCTACAACATTCCATCCTTATTGCCAATTTTAGCCTTTTTGGTTTGGTAAAAAAAATTCACTGGGCTTGCCTCATCAGTAAATGCTAGGCACGCCACTGGTTGAACTATCCATTTAAATATATTTATTTTGATATCAAAAGAAATATTATATACTTACATACACACGAGTTTTACTCAAAGTGATAAAAATTACTATATACCGTCGTCGCTAAGTCCAAATTCATTTTTTTTATTGGATCCATATTAATTAGCTTCTATTGTATAATTCAAATGACATAATAAATTCCATTTTTAATGATCCAGTTATAACGTATACCAATGTGTGTACCAATCTATTAACTTTTCAAGTTTTGTTAGTGTTCGTAGGCGCCATGCACTGCATAAACTAACTTCACCTCAGAAATTAAAAAAAAATGGACTTAGGGAATTCTGCCAGAACGACGACGATATAGACCAGTGTTTGCGTTTATAGAAAGTACTCCAGTATTTTAGGGTTAATCGGGAAACAATTGATCGCGTTAATAACCTTATTTATGCATAAACGGCTAGTCTAACTGATTATCAAGTCAGATTGGGATTCCCTGACTCGTCCTCCAGAAAGGAAGATAACAAATTTCATATTACAATAAATGGAAGTAAATTTTATAATAAAGATATCGTCAACTTAATACACATATTTTTCAATTTTATTATCATAGTATATTTCTTACTTCCAAATGTTTATAAAATAGTAAAACATTTTAAAAACAATTTTTATAGTTGTTCAGCTTTAACATGATAGTACTAAGATTGTGGATTAAAAATGTACGGAGCACGATCGATTTGCTGTTGTATAATATATTCTTTTTTAAGCTGTTGATAAAATGAACATATTATCCGAAACATGAAAATGAGTATTACTGTAACCAAAAATAATATAATAAAAAAAATTTGAATCAAAAATGTATTTTATGTTGACCAATATAAATATTTTACCAATGAGAAATCCCAAAGATATAATTATAAGATGCGCATTCTCAAATCTGGGTTTCTCGCATATAGTGGAGATAGATAAATATAAAATCATAATACAACAGAATATTATTGATAGAACAAAATTAAACATCCATGGTAGCAGAAACAAGTGACGTCTCTGAAAAAAGAAATACATATAAATACATTTATTTGTCTATTCAATTAATCAAATTTATTTTTAATAAAAAAGACAAAATAACTAAAGGAATAAAATTACAAAACTTATGATAAACTCAACTAAGTACATTGAACTCTCTTTAATTTAATCTACAATTAATACATTTATATACATTATTTGTATACTTGGAAACTGTATGGAAATTCCATTAAACGATAAATGATTTGTGGTAAAAACACATTAATCAAATATTTCCTGCGCAATATGTACGAGATAAAGAATTGTGTTTGTATTTTTAGGGCTTTCCCAAATAATTTCACTTGCATTCAGAATAAGCTAAGCACAAATCTGACTGGAACTGGTTCAATTCACATGTGCTTATTTTGAAACAGTTTTATTATTTTTTCAATATTAATATTTTTTCCTATACTTTCCATGCGAGGACAATAGTTTCAATGTTGCCACTCAACCAATGAAAAAATATACAAAAATCGTATAATTTTTTTGGGAATAATTCAATTCAATTAATTTATGCCTGTTATTTTTTTTCAATGCATTAAAGTTTTATATAAATACAAGCTAAGTTCTTAGCAAATACGTGTAAAATCGCATTTCCAACTCTACAAGTACATATTGTTATTTGCTTCTTCTAATTCACTCTTTAGTAAACAACAAAGTAACAATAAGGTAGTATCGGGAATAATTATGTTCCTTTAATCAGTCTAAATATAAAAAGTTCTGAATTTTTTTTACCATTTTTTTCAAATGGACAAAAATATTCTAATTTTATATTCTCTTGACTCAGACGACCTCGATAGTCTAATTGATAGTGCACTAGACTTTCATCCGGGAGGTTCGGGTTCGATTCTCGTCTTCGCCTGGTGGTTAATTCTCATAATCTTCTTATATTCACTATCAATATGAAGTGTATGAGAATTATAAGAAAGTGTACAAGTACACACCTTGGTTGGTAATGACAAAACCACTAAGACGATAAAAAATTGCCACGCCGCCGTAGGTCCAACTATGCGGTATCACAATGGGCCGTGTTTCTCTCGACAGCCGCTGCAACCTAACCAACCCAATTCCCTTGACTCAAGATCCAAGATTCTTTACAAAAAAATAAAAATTTAAATTGTGTTGATTTTGCGTTTTCATAACAAGAAGCGAGTTGCGAATGAAAGACAGCTAAAATATGTGTAGCCATAATTCGCGAGCTCTTAACACACATACATTAAAATTTTGATTTTAAAAGCAGGTGTTGAGCAGAAGAGTAAAAATAAGTACCCAAAAACCAGGAAATTTATACCGGTGCGGATGGCCAGCCAAAATATACAAAATACTACTTAAGAACAAGCATTGATTGCAGCATCTACATTTGATTTATTTATGGGTCTCTTAAAAGACCTTTCTTTCATAAATTTTAATCAACTTGCTGTCGTGATGAATGAAAACAATTATTCTGGCGTTTGTTCTCATTAAAAACTACACCAGAATCTCCTCAGTATACTTCCATTCATTTCTGGAAAGAAATTTGAAGGAAGAGTCGATTTTCGATAGTCTAATACCACCGTCCATGTGAGCAGAACTAAAAACTCGTGGTCTAATGAGAATGGAGTTAGTGTTTTTGGCTGACCTAGCTCACCTGACCCAAACCCCATTGAAAACCGAAGAACCTCAATTAAAAAATGTGAGGAGTATGCCCAACAGACTTTTCGCTTTACTGGAGGAAAGAATGGGCTCAAGCGGCTACCCCCGATTTTGTTTTTTCAGTCCCGGTATTTTTGAGACTACTTTTAGACCGAATCTCTGGATCCCGAGACTGACATCCCTACTATAAATATAATCGCAGGTATATAAATAACTTAATTAAATCTGGTGGATTTTTCTCAAAAATACTTGTATTTTTAGGAGTTCTAGTAGATTTTGGAATCCAAGATTAGGCAACACTTCCCCCACCTTTTCTGCCATACCTTCTTCTCGCGTACTCCACATATCTCTTTTTTATATTTTAATTTCTCCATATAAACAAAATATAAATGTCAGAATAGAAATATCAGAGCAAATTCGTTTTTATATTCATTTCAGTGAACACATTCAGCATTGCATTCGATTTTTCGCTCAGTTTCAACGCGGTTTCGTTAAAACTACCTATTTTTCGTGGTTTCGTTTGACATATTTTTATGAGCATTTCAGCGAAATTTCAGCCGAAAGCCGGAAATGATCGAAGCTACACTATTTCGCCTCAGTAGGAACATAGTATCAAATTTACCGTGTTTCATTCATCGCGCTTTAATTTTTGTCGCTCAAGTAATTGTGTGCGTAGGATATTTAGTGTAATACTTGACAAATATATGATTCACAGCCGCTGGTAAAAAAGATTAGTGTATAGATAAAGTAAGTTTTTCATAGTGGCTGTTAACGCTGGGATAACACTATTTACTTCATTTAATTATTACTTCATTTTAAAAATAATTTAGAATTCAAAGCTTAATGACAACAGGAATTTATCATTGCGTAAAACTCGAAAAATATTTTTTATTCAATATATAAAAATGTAAAAGTGATTTGAGTCAAATTATACAGAAATTTGGCAAAATTTTTTCAAACAAAAAATATACAAAACTAGTTGAAAATTTTACGGATTTTGTATAAGTATAAAAAAACGCGCGTTTTTTTTTGTAACTATTCCTTTGAATGCATTACAGATTTGGAGATTTTGGTTTGGAGACTTTATCGATGGAGATTACAATTTGGATATTTTATCAATAGAGATTTTGACTTTGAGATTTTGATTTGGAGATTTTGTTATAATAAAATAATTTTTTTTGAATTTTATACATACCATATCATTTGCAACTATAAACTAATTTTCTCAAAAATCTTCAAAACATGTATATAAATATTTAATAGAAGCTCGAATATGCCATGGTAATATGCAACTCAAATAAAAAAAAATATTTTTAAATTAAACAAAATTAGTAATTAGTGGGAAAAACACTAAATATCATTAATACTTTGTAGAGGCGTCACGCCTAAAGTTGTTAATGGTGGCGGCTGGAATTGGCGTCTGTGGAATAAAAAAAAATCGTCGTTATGCCAGAGCAGGCTGCAACACAATGCCGAATAGAATGTAATGCTTGACTAAGTGTACACTGTTTCCATAAGTATAATTACTTCTTACATCCTTAAATTAAAAAAAAATATTTTCTAAATATCAATCTTGTTTTACTATTAGCAAATACGAAAACTGTTGTGTACAACCGTGCGTGTGCAGCGTATACGGTACGACTTCCTCACGCTAAACATGATGATAAATTTAGTATTTTTCCCCCAAACTTTTTCATGTTCATATCGGCAGTACACATTCATCAAAGCTAACTGTACGCCTTGTAGTTCTCAGTGGGACTTATTGGATTAAAATAATTTCAAAAACATTTTAAAATCAAAATTTTATTGTTATATTTCATATTTTTAAAACTTTTGGGGAAAAAAGATTTTAGTTGCAAATGATATGGCTGGAATGCTCAAACTTACCCCAATTATGCCCACAATCAATGATATCGATGCAAATAAATTTATCACAGCAATCATAAAAATCATAGATACAACTGAAAATCAACGAAAACGTATTAAAATTTTTCCATCAATGGCAAAACTCGCTTATTGAATACATATACACACCTTGAGGTAAATCTGTTCCATTAGCATCAAAGCGTTTCTTCATAGGCTCATAGTCGAGAATTAAAGGAGTAAAACATATAAGTGACCAAATACCGCACATCCAACCGATCACTACACCTGCGGTATTATGGTTCATACAAAGAAAACCGTTTACATCGGCAGATATGTATTTCTTCAATTTCATAATGCAAAATTATTTCACAAATTATTTAAAGAATTTAAAATATTTAGTTTTTATTTATTTATTTTTGTCTAACTACGAATATACCGAGTACTTTAATGTTTCACGTTCTTAAATGCAATGATGCTTAGGCAATTAATTATAGGAATATTATAAGAGCATTTCATTTTATTACATACTTGCATTTTTTTCCGTATTTTATCTACAATATATACTTTACGTATACAGTACCTGTCAAAAGTTTGGGTTTATTTGCTTTATTTTTGAATTCAATGCAATTTTCTCGGAAATTTAGGTTTTGCTCCAATCGAAACTAGTATTATTAATTTTAAGCATTCATTGCGACCTTTTATTTGTAAACAGAGCTACTTCACTAACTAACTGTAAAAAGAGAGTGTTTATTTCTCATCATTACATTAGCTGTGTTTTATTCGCCAGTCAGTTTAACATGTGCGAATAAAACGACCAAGTTGTTAAGTCTCTTTTTCGTTATAATGTTATTCACAATGAAACTGCTCAGCAGCTAGAGCTGAAACATTTTAATGGATCCGAGTCATTGTGGTTAATTGCGGGCATTGTTTTTAGTTTTTACTCTTTATAAGAATATTTAACGATGGTTTTATCTCATTTTTACTGCCAGACATTTCAAATATTTTCTGTTTTTTGCCAAAATGCCACGCTTCTTGTTTCGCTATTAGCAGTTCACAATAGAATTTGATGTAGTTAAACAACTTGTTAAGTATACATAATATATGTGTTATCTCTTCCGCTTTGTTGTTGTTTCCCCATACAATTATCGCTGCTAGTTATACATAACTAGAAGCAAGTGGCGAATAAAACGCAGCTAATATTAAATAACGCGTTCTACATTTTTGTGCTGCAATAATTCTCTCAAGCTTTCACATTTTCCATTATTTTTGTGTGTTTCTCTATATAAAAAAGTAAGTAGAACATTATTTGTGTTTGAAAGAATACACAGAATATGCGCTGCTGTTATAAAATCGAAAGTAGAATATTTATAATAGTCAAAATTAAAAAGAAAATACCCCAAGATTTTGTAAAAGTCATATTTTGTGGGAAAATGATTATTTAATTGTAAACAATACTAATAAATAATAATGATTTGAAAAAACCAATAGTTTTTTGCATATTATGAAAGTTATAAGATGAACCTAAACTTTTGATCGGTAGTGTACATATATTTCTCAGCTCTTTAATATAAAGTTTTTGCTTGCCAAAATATATTATTGGATGGAAATATTTGGATTGAGTCATAAAATATGTACACTGGCGGTCACAAAAACCGCACCACTTGCAATACTGCTGCAATTTCGGTAATATTTCCTAACTTTCCCTTTCTTTGTAAAAGAGATTCCCTTGTTTATGTTTTAAGAATGTACTTAAGCGGAATGTACCATTTTTTATTGCGCTTGTTTGGCGAAAAGAAAAATTTTTGAAAAAGTGCCAAAAACAACTGCAAAGTATAAACAATTGTCGCGTCACCAAAACGTCGAAACTTTTGTTCTTAGGTATCAAGGAGTGTCATAAAGTTAAATGCCTGAAGAATCTGATGCCTACATTCAACTGGTGTTGGACTAATCCAGAAAAAAGGCAATTTTTACCCGCTTGAAAGGACAAAAGGATCAAAATGACTATGGAAGACAAAAACGAGAGAAAATGCCATAACCTGCAAGAGAACCATAAATTATCGATTCGAAAGTGCAGTCACAATAAGGACTGAGCGAAAGAGCTATTACAACGTGAATATAAATGTCGAAACATTACGCAGAAAAAAAACGAAAGTTCGGGAGAAGATCAGCCAAAAAGTCGTTGTTGACGAAATGGATGGAAACAAATCACCTGGCATGAAATTAAAAACTACAGCAATTGAACTCAGACAGACTGGAGAAAAGTTATATGATCGGGCAAATTAAATTCAATTTTTTATGCGCATTTAATCTTCGGTACTTGCGTCGCTCAGATATAGAGCAATACAAGGATAACTGTGTAGCGAAAATAGTCAAATTCCCACACAGTCATATGGCTTGAATTAATTTTTCCTACTGTTTGGTATTAAAAAAATAACGAATGATATCCTTAAAGTGCTTGTCGACTCTATGCCATTCAAGATAACGGCCATAAGAAAGGCTAAGAGAGGGACACCAACAAACTAAACAATTTTGCTTATGACTCTATTATGAAACAAATTAATCTTAGTTTACACCTTCAAAAAATAACAAATATTTTTATTTTGTGTGTATGTATGATGTTTCTTTCGCAATTTTGTTAATTTTTTTCCCGAAAATAAAAAAAATTACATTCACTGAAACAAAATCAGGTTTAGGTCCCATTTTAAATGATTTTCTTGAAATTGGTGGGTGGTGCGGTTTTTGTGACCGCCAGTGTATATATACGCACCCGTCCCTCGAACTACACGGTACCCGATTTAAATTGCTTCGCTTTAAGGATGTAGTCTGGTGTTCGAAATTCAAAAAATCTATTATTTAGTTTTTAATGTATTTTAAAAGCACAATATATTGAGAGTATACTGTATGTCAAAGAAGTTATAGCACACAGTCGAGAGCGCCTGTTGGTTAAATTGTATGTGTTGTTAAAACTCTAAAAGCGTTTTTCTCGAAACAACGTTTTTTTAATCGGCCCAGGGGTTTTAAGAAATTCCATAGAGCCGATTGGACTGAAATTTTAATACATTATTGTACACGCCAATGGCTTCCGTAGGTATTAGAATTGTTTATTACGCGTTATCTATCATGAAATTAATTCTAATGATTTGGATAGTGATACTATTCCACAGTACGCCGACTGAACATTTTTTTTATTTATTTTACTATTTTAGTTTTACTTCCTTTTTTCCTACAATCCTTTTTTCATTTCACAGGGTTATAATGAACACATTTACTAATATTCTTTATGTCTTTGATTCGATTTGCATAATTTTGTATGGAACGTATCTACCGTTCAATTCGAGGGATTGGTGTACATACGTATGCATTTACTCGTATACATTTTATTTATTTTTTTAATATTGGAAAATATTTAAGCGAATTCATTTGCAATATTTAAGCGTTTCTGTCTTAGTTTAACTTCTGGAAATCACTGATAATTTGATAAAAACTTTCGCGGTTTTTACACATTTTTCCGATATTTTTTTTATATATATTAACATTAATTTTTTCGATTCATACCCTTCATAAATTTCTTATAATTCGTAGGTAACTATATAGTAAGTAAAATCGAAAGAGTTAAACCTTCATTTCATTTCAGTCTATCGAAAATAACTTATTTATTAAAAGAAAAATTTATTTTACTAATAGATTTCGTCTCCTAAATAGATCGCACATCCGAGATTGTATCCGCCTCCTTTATTTCTATTTTAGACCCCCTTTCGGCTATTTCATTCCCTTCAATATTGCTACGTCCAGGAACCCAACAGAGAGTGACCTTGTGGTGCTCAATGGCCAATAGTGAAGCACGACTTGCTTTCGTTGCTTGACTGTCAATAAAGTTAGCGATGTTCGAAGTCCGAATCCTACTGTCTTGTATAAGTTTAGCTGCTTTCTCAATAGCAAAAATATTCGCCTGAAAAACGCTCCAGTTCCATTCTCCATCGTTGTGCCATCGTTACTTTGTACCAGCATTACTTTTTACCTAACCCGATTTCCACTCTTCCCGGGTTAGATATAGAGTTGGAATTCTAGTAATAAAATCTAAATTTGAAGTCATGTAATCCGTAGCCACATATAAGTCAACTTTGATCCCATTTTGACCTCTCAATTTTTGTCCATGGTTAGATTCTCTTAGTCTGAGAGCTCCTTTGGCGGTACAGCCTTCAATAAACATCCATAGCGGTAAAAGATGGATTATCATATTTATCTCTCCCTGAGGTGCTCTACGTACAGCTCCTGAGATCACCATGCTAACAAAATTCTGTACTTTTTCCACGCGACTTTGGTTGCTCTTCTTACCCAACGCCTTCCACTAGACGTGGAACTCATAAGTAATGATGAGTCGAATGATTTTGGTATAAATTCCGTGAATAATGTGCGGTGACAATCTCCATCTTTCCTCAAAGGTTCTTTTACAGGTATAGTATGCAGCCTGTCCCTTCTTCGTTCTCCCTTCGATGTTCCTTCTGCAATATAGTTTTGAATCCAGAATGGTACCGAGACACTTTGCTTCAGAAGAGAGATTCAGCGTCACTACTTTTTACTAATAAATGAAAGAAGTAGTAGCTATTGCTTTTCAAAATATTTCTTTTTAACTATTTCAATGTGCTTTTCTATTCTATGGTACTAATTTTGAAAGAACTCGGAAAGACATTTGCGATCTACTTATTTCGCTGGGCATACTGGTTCGCAGGGCCGTAGCCATTACTTTTTTTCGGTGGGGTTTCATTCAATGAAAATATTCATATAAAATATATATAAAACTGATATTTAAATACAATAAATTAAATACGATGATGCATTTGATGGACCCTATCAGACTAGGGAGAAAAGTGGATAAATGTCTTAAAGCTTTAGGAAAAATTTTTGTTTCCGAATTTCAAAAAAATTCACAGAATAATCAATTTAAATTTTGTCAAATAAATATTATTCAATGTGGATTCCAATACATTTTTTATCGTGAAAGACATAATTTCGATAACTCATTGACTTGCCATTACTGATAATGAGCCCAATCTCAAAAAAATGATCAAAAATGCCAAAAATAGTCAGAGACTAATTTTTTTCAAATGATTATCAGTGGGAATTTGGGCCATTATCAATGATGAGGAGCCCGGATGAGGTTGGCATATATTCCCTAAATTCGTGCAGTCAGAGCATTGAAATCTTCCGAGTCGGGTGCTCTGAGCAATAATGGGTTAAAGGATAAATTATATTTTAAGATTAAGAACTTTGAAGCTTATTCAATAACACTGACCTGCATGGGTTTGGTAAATTGTTCCTAGTGTTTGCGAATGAATTTTTCATGCTGAACACGAATCTGAGGTTAAAAACTTCCCGTTACGTCACGTTTTAGAAAAATAGAGTTGAAACCCCTGAAAATACCGTTTTTAGCCATGTAGCACAACTTCGTACGATTTCAATTCAAATTTATTTTTAAAATTTTTTCTTTTATTTGACTTTTTAGAAAGAAACCGATTAAAAAATATTTAAAAATCGTTCAATAGATTTTATTTCGATTTTTTTTCCATCAAAAATTAGGAAAAGTTTTCACATTTAGCGGGGGGGGAGGGGGGGGGGAGGTCAGAACCCCAAAAACATCCCCCCTAAATACGGCCTTGTTGCTTCGGATGTTTTCACATCTCAGCGTGATGTGAGATATGAAGCTAAAAAGTGTCAAGTTAGTTGCAATAGCATGGCATATGGCTATTTAAACCTTCTTAAAAATATTAAAATGTATTTTCAGCGGTATTACAATAGGTCTGTTCACGTACAAAAAATTGTTACGAATTGTTGCAAGTTTCTACTAGTAAAGTGTTCACGTACTCGGAAAAACATGCAACGAGAGAAAAAAAACGAGAGCGAAAAAAGTGAGAGAGAAAAAAGTAGCTGCAAATTTCCCCTAGTAAAATTTTTACTTGCAAGAACTTATAGCTGCCGAAAAAAAAGAACTATCAAAATATTGAACGTCAAAAAGAAGTGAGTTTTGTTAATTTTAGTAAATTTGTTGTGGTTTTTAATAAAATTGAGGAAGAAAAGAAATTTTTGTGATATTGTGGAAGATGTAAGTAAGATTTGTGAATACTGGTGTGCACACAAGAAATGATTTCAACAAATTATCTTCTATACATTTATTAGTGTAACTACAATTTTATTCTAGAAGATCCATTAGCGTCGGAAGTTCTTTAAAATTCACTCATTTAACAAAGCATTGCATTCATCGTTGTAAAAATCATTGCTTAAGCGGGAGTAAATAACAAATGAGAGAGAGAGAGAGAGAAGGCTTGAGTAACGGCATTTCTCAGAATTATCTAACGAATTATCTGCATACACAAATAATAAAACAAACACCAACGAATAGTTTGGTTCTCTTTCGATATTTATTTTTTCATAAAGAGATTTCTTGAGGGGAAAAAAATAGCCCCAGTTACTGGGTCCTTACCGACTAGTAAACTCTAATTACAGCAGCAAGAGCAGCAGCACGCAAAAAAACGGCATCTCAATATAAAGAAATCCATTAATTGCACATTTCAGTGCTATTTTCTATACATTCCACTTTTCATTCGCTTGAAGGTCTTTGGAGAGCACTTTACTTCAATTTGAGATGGCTCCATTTGGATTTTTTTATTTAATTTACAAAAATCACAACCACACAATATTTTTTCCGCTAAAAATTAGCTGTCAAAACAATCGATCAGCTGTTTACTTGCAAGTTTCTACTAGTTTTCTGTTCACGTACTTTTTCTGCTATTTGCCTCTTTGCCATAATATTTTTCTCAATCTTTCTTTTACTCTCTCGCTCCAAGTTTTTACTAGGAAAGTACGTGAACAGACCTAATAAATGATAGAAAACTGATCGTCTTTAAATATTCTAGATACATTGTAATGAAGCAACTATGCACTTCAATTTGCTTAATATCAAACTTTTCATTTTGGAAACCTCAACTCTCGATTGTTTTGTTCCTGTTCCATTTGAAGACCTATTCTTAATAATTTTAAATATGCGAGAGAAGAGATTTGAAAACACGGTCTTTTCTTATCTGTCGTACCATTATGTAAAAACTATCAAAACCTTGGGATCCTCACTTTGGAGATTTCCTTTCTGTTGTATACGCCGCCAGCTAAAAGCCATAACCTCATAATAACTTAACTTCTTCGATAAAGCATGCTTATGGAATAATTAAAAGACAAGTAACAAATTCTAATTGTATGGTTCACAATCATGGGATACTAAAATATTTGAATACGAAAAAATACTTAAATACATAACTCATTTATTTCGCTGGATATGATGGGTGGATATTTGATTGCATAATTAATTAATATTGTTAAAAATCATAAAAATTAACGGATTGTATTAGTCATAATAATAAACAACTGTAATTTATGCATACTACTACTACCGAGTTTTTATTTTATGAGCGGAAACTCCTCTTTGCAATTTTTCAATTCTGATTGTTTCTTGTTTATTATTTTTGTTTTTGAATTATTTGAGGATGATGTTAGAGTTCACACAAAATATTTACGTGATTATATCATACTTAAATTCATAGAATTTATTTGGGTGAATCTGAATGTGTTCAAATCGTATACCATATTTAGCAATTAAATTTATATAATTTGAAATTCTTAATATTTTGAGCTTTAGAATTGAAACTTCTTTGAAAATAAAAATGGAGGAGTTGATAAGAAGCTAATTAAATTCCAATGAAACTGATTTCTAGAGAAAACTGAGCTACATACATTCATATTTCCTAATAATAAAAACGTGAAAAACCACTCAAAGAACTCGCATGCATACTTATGTATGTACAACATCTAAATATTAGATACTATACATACATTCATTGAACACATTAACCCCGGCCTAAATTAGAGACTCCAGAAAGCGTGACAAGGTCACAGCTTAAGGTGTCAACGAACAACAACAACAAAATGTCACACTCATTTATACATAAATATATTTAAATTCACCTACACATGTATAGATAATTAAAAGTGCATTTACAAAAAACGAGTTGACAGATAAATTACGCTGCTGGCGTATTATTTATTAAGGAGGATAAGCATATTACCAAATATTAAAGACATATTCTTTAATTGTAGTTGCACCTACTCCTAATTTAAAATAATGTGAATTGGTTCTGTTTCAGTTACGGCGTTAACAGTAACTGGACCTGAGGCATTCTCGCAATCATATGTACATTCATACAATGTATTTAACCTACCAATGTCTCAGACTGTTACGCTTGTTTAATATGAAACCGTAGGTTATTTTTAGATTCTTACATACTTTGTTAAGACTTTTTCCGCTCGCTCCTTTACTCTTCCCTCCTATGCACGAAAATAATTATGTACACTAGTTAATTTATTTGAGCTGGCTGTTTCAAAGCGTTGGCATTTGTGTGTGTATGCAACTTTTCAGTTTATTGTTCTTTCTTTTGGTTCTTTCACTCGATGAGTTTTCAAGCTATTTGAAAGATTTTCACACAAGTCTGACTTTTTCGAAAATTGCTCATGTGGAATTACTTATGATTATTTTTCTATTTTATTTTTTTGTGTTATGGTTTTATCCATGAACACAATAATTCTAAGTAATCCAGCAAAGCGTAAAGCTTAAATTATCTCTCCATAGCTAAGAACTTTAGAAAAACATACATAAATACATAAACTGTAGTAGAAGAATTAAAGTGTAATAATTATTTTAAATACGTTAAATTACGTTTACTTTGCGCAATTGTAAGCACCATTTGTTGATTCATTTTCAAACATATGTGTATTATTCATAAGCAATGCGGAAACTGTATCCAACAGAGAATTTCCAGTATGTTTTGATTACAAAGACCTGCAAGGTTTTAGATGGTTAGCAGTGATTTCCTATGAATATTTGTGCTCTGAAATCGAATAGGGGTACCTAGGGATTTCAACCTAATATCGCGAAAAGATTTATTGTTGCCATTTTTGATCGTCTATAAAATCTAGAAACCATTTTTTGCAATTTTTTTTACATTAGTTTTTATATTAGTTTCAATAGAAACTAGTAATATTTTCCTTTGGCCTATTCTAAATTTGTTTATGAATCAATCTTTAAGATCATCAGGATTCTTTAAAACTTGTCATATACCATAAAGAATATTCGAAGCGTGAGTGATTTGAACCAGTAAAAAGTTCAAAAGCTTTCCTGGAACGGTTCAAAAGCTAAATTAAAAAAAATTAACGAAATAAATACACGGTAGAAAATTGCAAAATTGATATTTTAACATTTTTACGCTAGAATTTTTCAAAATTCTAATTGTTTGAAGGATTGTATCTGAAAACTAATCTAGTTTGAGCCAAAAGTTTCGGTAGAAATTGGCCAAATATACTTTATTAACCGGTGATACAATGCGTTTGTTATTATCTTGACCCCAGAGAGAAATGTTCTAAATTATAATGAATAGCAAGATAGAATTGAAATCAACAATATTTGAAACCGAAACACTCATGTTAAACAGGCACACAGACGTCTGGAGAACAGAAGAAGAAACTGGTGCAGGTGTGTATGGACCAAGTACCAGACATTTATGGGAAAGGTATCTTCTAGGAGAACATTTATGGCAGTGAGTACTGCACATAATTCAACCTCAAACGTAGGTATAATATTAAGAATATTGCAATATTTTCAGAAAATCAAGACATTAGAGCTTTGCTTAGAACTACATACTACACCAAGTGGACAAGATTTATAAGGTCAATACATTCAGGGTACCAGGGCATAAAGAAATTGATGGTAAAAAAGTAGCTGATAATTTGGCACACAAAGAAGTGACCAAGTAATTCATTGGTTCCGAGCCACACAATTAAAAGAGAGTTGAGAAAGGCAAAAGAGTTCAGTATGGCATTCTACTGGATCGAAATACTGAGCTTAGATAGTCGAAACTGTTATACGAGCAGCCCAATGTTTTACGCTAAGCTAAAATGGCTTAAAAATTATTACGTGATTCCTTTCAGAGCGCTATAGAATAGTATAGATCGATTTTGTAACCCCTATCATGACAGGATTTTTGGAGTACATACCAGAGCTGTAAAAGAATGCAATCAATTGCGATTTTAAATCACTGAATTCACTTTCAATGAATAGCATTCTGCGATTGCATTCATTGATTCATTGAATAGCAAATTTGACTAAAGATTGTAAAATTTAAATCATTAATCATTTCGCTGTCACTGACTAATTAATCATTTAGCTAAATCATGTGCGAATACGCTTTAAATTAACAAATAACCTTTTTCACTTATACACTCACGGTAAAAAAAACTATGTTTACTATGGTCATCCGCCCAATGAAAAAATTAAAGGTCTCATTGCATTTAATAACAGGTAAGGAAAACAACAACTGATAACATTATATTTATGCTATGTACTTCTCGGCATATAAAAAAATAAATATACCTAGTTTACTGGAAAGTAACCAAGAGTGGCGCGAAGCCTCAAAGTAACAGAAGTACAACGAAAGTAATTATTTTAAGGGACTCCTGTAATACCGAAACTCATTGTTGGCATTTTTGCTTCTGATTTTTGTTTGGGTTGGCCATATTAGGTGGACTCATCAGACAACACCATAGCTTAGACAAGAAACATCAAATCGACTAACAGCAACACGGATTGGAGAAGTAGACTCCAATCAAAATAACTTCTCAATTTTTTCAATCAAAAAAACTTCTCAATTTTTTCAATTGAGAAGTTATTTATTATATCAACAAGGCAAGGACCCTAGATGAACCTAAGGCCAACATCCGCCAGGAAATAGCAGCCATATCAGCCGATATATTGACAAATACGGTGGAAAATGTCGGAAAACGAGCACATTACGCCATTCGAGCTCAGGGCCTTGTGCGATATCATCTTCAAAAAGCGATGTAATCAAATCTCCTTAAACCAAATTAAATGATTTTCCAATAAATTAAATGAATGGGTCCACCTAATATGAGCAACCCTGCACATGTTACTCTTTATTATTCACGTCTAGATCTTGTAAAAATTGTTTCGAGTGACTTCAAAAGATTTCGAATGAATTCGATTAAATTTAGTTAAAGGCTGCATTCAATTGATTTAAAAAATTAATATTTATTCGCTGATAACAACATGATTAAGAATAAATTTTTTACATTCTTTATTCAATGAATGCCAAAAATTAATACAATCACTTTGGTAAAAATATCAAATGATTCTTAGTCGTAAATGATTGCATTCTTTTACAGCTCTGATAAATACTAAATGTCTGACATATTTTTTATTACCTAATAATGGGTAAAATAGGTTCCTTGACCAAAAAAACTCTGGTGCACAAAATTTCAACAAAGTTGGTCAGCTCATAGACAAGATAAAATTCAAATTTTCCCCCTTTTTCCAACCTTTTCTCCGGAGGCCCCTTTAGAATATTTTTTAAATCAAAATAGATAGAAAAAATTAGTCGTCGGCTTAAAAACCTTAAAACATAAAATTTCAACAAAATCGGGTTATAGCACTTTTTTAAATGTATTTACAATTTGCTTATATACCAACATGCAAAATCAGGGAAAGTTGTATTTATCCCTGTGTTGGACCGCTATCTATAGGCCAAATTTATTAAAATTTTGTACACCAGGGTTTCTGTATCTATTTTTATTTAAAAATTATTCCAAAGGGGGCTCCGAAACAGAGGTTAGAAAAATGAAGGAAAATTTAAATTTTTCCTTTCACTGTAGTGGCAACTATTTACCGACAAATCGTGTTGAAATTGTCCACAAAAGGGTTTTTTGGGCCAGAAAACAATTTTTTGGCCTCTATTTTGATTTACAATTTTTGTCACACACTTTTCTTCTATCTCCTCCCCTTCCTCTTTTAAATTGGGGTTTATACCCCCTTCTTCGATAAATGATCGATAAAAAAAATCAAATACTTGTACTTCAGACCCGTGATCACGGTTGCCACTTACTCATTTTATTTCGTACCAATATTTACAAAAAAATTTACCAAATGGGGGGATGTAGTCTGGTGTTCGAGTTTCAAAAAATCGATTATTTTTTTAAATGCATTTCGAAAGTACAATATATTGAAAGTATACTGTAAAAATTTCAGACCAAAACTCAAAATATTAATCGAGAGCGCCTGTTGTGAAAACTTTATCTGTTGTTAAAACTTAAAAGGCGTTCTTCTCGAAACAACGTTTTATTGACTGGCTCAGGGGTATAAGAGAATTCTATCGAACCGATTGGGCTGAACTTTTAATGTCTTATTTTACACGCCAATGGCTCTCGCTGTTAGTGGTGTTGTTTTTTTTTTAACCATTATTTCCTATTTTTTACAATGATTTTCAGCAAAAAACAACGCGATTTAAAAAATATTTGGAAGCCCGCCATTTTGTTATTTTTTAATCCAAATGTTTAAATCTACTACTTAGAATGACAAGCCTACAGAACAATAATCTATTTAAATTTTTTGTTGAAGAAGACTTTAAGTACTAAAATCTCCCGGGCCAGCCCCATACCTTTTTATTAGGTGCCTACTTTGGACGGAAAAAACACTACAAAAATATCGTAAAATAAATTCCAAAAACAATTTTTTGTACAGTTAAAGATGTCAATAATAACAAATAAAAAAATGAAATGATCACATTTTATTTTGTTATAACAAAAAATTCCCGAAATAACCTTAAAAATTAGGCCGGAACACCAGACCACATCCTTTATAAAAAGTAACACACTAATTGAAATATATTCTGTATTTTAAAAATAGTTTTAGGCCGACTAGATATAATGAGACTCTTAACGTCCGACACACAATTTTTTTTAAAAGCATTATATATAAATTTTATATTATATATTTAAATTTTACCTTTCTCAACAAAAAATATTTTGAACATAAGTTTACAAATCTTAATTATTATAAAAGCTAACTTTGCCTACAGAATGTACCAAATTTTAAAAACATGTACCAATGTACCAAAAGCAGAAAAATAGAAAAAAATTTACCAGTTTTGGTAGAATTGTACCAAAGTGGCAACCGTGCCCGTGATTCAATCCCATGTGAAGCCTATTTTACAAAAACACCGGATAGTTCCTTCACCAACATTATCTCCTTCGCCGTCTGAGTCATCATTCTGTTCCTCATAATCATTCACATGATCACCTTAACTATCAGTAATATTGTCGTCTGTCTCTTATTTCCTAGCATAATCAGCATCTACACCCTAACGAGTTTCCATTTAAATATAAAAAAACTTTGATTGAGCACTCGATTTTATACACCCTCACCTTTTTTTGTACAAAAATATGAAAATAGTAAGAAATTAGTAAAACACAACACTATTTTCTTATACTTTTGAAATTGATGCTAACTGTACACTGAAAACTGTCAAAGTTTTGTACCTAAAACATTGTTTTTATATGTATGCACATTAGATGGCTTATTTTGTTAAAGTATTTCAGATCTTCATTGTGACAGCAGAATATAGGGTGCTAAAAACTAATTAAAATGAAAAACAAATTTTAAATTTGCGAAAACTGGATGCGTTACCGTGATTTTAAAGGATGATTTAAATTAGGTTTGTAAAAAAAGCCGTTAAAGCGAATGGTTTATTTAGTTTTTTGATACAACTAAACCGAAAGCCACACTAGCGCCTAAAGTGACTATTTGGCACTTTTTTTTTACGAATTTTTAAATTCACCCGTTAGGATTTTCCAAATAGCTATAATTTTTTAAAAATAAAAGTACATAGGATTGTAGGTAATTCAATTTAGTTTATTTAAAATACAAAAATCGAGTTACATTTGAACTAGTAAATTAACTTTTAGTGAACCCATGTCGAATACAATCAAGTTCACCTTTGACAAATGTCGCCAAAAAATTGCAAAAAACAAAGTAGACGTTGAAAAAATTGCCTTAAATTAATGAAACTTACCAATTAAGAAGTAACTACTAACTTTTAACATTTTCCTCACACTAAATCGCTTTCGTCAAAATTGTTGATTTATATCTATATGTAATACAGGTGTCCCTCGTATAACACGATAGTTAGGTTCCAAAAAAGTCAGGCTCCAATAATTAGAAATCTGCCGTGTTAAATACGAAATCGTATTATACAGGACAAGCAAGTAGTACAAAAACAGGGTTATGTTCCAAGAGTTTAAAAAACAACTTTTTGGGATAAGTGCTCGTTCGAGCTGTCACATTCAGGGGCATTCATTTGCTTCATGTATATTTTAACTTTTTGTACGGTTTGATACATTTTCTCTCTTTTATAAATAAATTAAAGTTTTTATTTTTGGTTGTAAAAAGTAAAAAAACAGACAAAAACAGTATATTGATTTTATATAAAAAAATTTGAATAATAAGCGCTTAATAGAAAATTTATTGGAACATTTAAAGAAAAAATTTGAATTTAACAAGCAAAAATGACAATGAAACTAGAAGACAGAGTGAACTGGAATAAATATAACGAATACAAATTAGAGCTGTAGTTAAATAGCTTATTAACAAATTTAAAAAGCGATTGGAATTTCTAAATTATTTTCACTAATTGTGTTAAACGAGTGATTCAGCTATTCGCAAATCGTGTTGGAAGGAAATAGTACTATAGTGGCATCGTATTATATGGGGATTTCCACTATTAACAAATAATGTTGGAGCTAAATCGAGTGCCGTGTTGTACGTGGGAAACCTGTACAATACTGTAATTAACAGACGTAAATAAAGATTACAAATTTCCACGAGAAGACAATTTTTTCAACTCCTGCTTTGTTTTTTCGTGAAATTTTTTGACGACATTTGGCAAAAGTGAACTTGATTGTACTCGACATGGGTTCTTTAAAAGTTAACTTAGTTTGAAGATCTAAAATACTTTAACAAAATAAGCCATCTAATGTACATTGTACATTAACACAGTGAGTATTGACACATAATAACATATGTATACATACGGGCCCGAGAGATCCAATGTGCCCGATTGCGATGGTGTTTTGTTTTTGGCCGCGGTCCGTGCTACCTTTTGGCTAATAGTGCAAATTCTTTTTCTCATGATCTGTGTTTAAACCCAACAAAAGTGGTAGAACGCAGTTTGTGTGTGGATGAAAAACATTTATAGTAATTTTTGTCTAAAAGCATGTTTTTCGGGTCTGCCGTTTAAGGGTTAATCAGTAAGATAAACTCCATAAGCCCATTAGTCCTACTTTGAGGGCAGGTATTTCATGGTAAAATACAAAGAAAAATTCACCACCCTCTATGAATTACAATCTGGTGTCCCGCAAGGCAGCGTTTTGGGTCCTGTTTTGTACACATTAGCCCTATTCACGATTTGGTGCAAATGGTCTTGCATCATTGCAAATGCAGATATGCTAAAAGTCCTACCTATCGGCGAATTGACATGGAATCACTTCATAAAAATATCACGTTTATTTGTTACGTACCTTCGATTTTCATTCCAATTAACTTCAATTGTAGGTTACAAATTATAGTTCAACAGTTTATTGTTATTACATTTTTTAGCTAATCCACTGTCGGTAATACCAGCAATTGCAGACTAAAAATAAAAACAAAACAAAATAAAATAAAGAAATAAAATTTAAATTGCGCGCGTCACTAGTATGTAGTAAAATAAGTATGTATGTAATAAAAGAGAGTACGAATTTGTAGTTTTCATGGATGGTTCATTCATCTATGTACATACAGATGAAGATGAGTAAAATTTGTGTAGCTGTGTGTGTGTAAGTTTGTTGGCGGCCTAACTCCCAACAATAGCGTTAATAATAGCAGCAACCAAAAACAACAATAAAGCAACACTCTGCGCGCTGTTTTGTCTCACCTGAGTAAAAAATCTAAATGCTGGAAAAAACAAATAAACACAACAACAACAACAACAAAAAGTCGAAAGCGAATAAAATACATACCTACAAAAAAAAAAAAAAAATTTTAAATAATTTCATCCAAACTCATCGGAACACAACTAATTCAGAATTTATTCAGTTTCGATTGTTTAGAGAGTGCGGACGGTGAGGCCGGTAACGACGATACAACAATAACAATAGTATATTGGGAATAGTAGTGAGTTGTGAATAGAGCAGTGGCTCCGGGTGCGAAAAGCCAATAATAAAACAAAAATACAAATTTAGAATTATTTCAAAAGTGTAATGCTATATGAGATTAAATTTAATCAGATTCAAAAATAGATTTTACTCATAAATATATCGGAAATTTTAAAACAAACTTAAATTACTAATTAAAAAAAAACACTTAAAAAAATAAAAAAGAATATAAAATCATAGTAAATGAAAAAAAAAAACAAAACAAAATTCGAAATGTTGCCAATAAACTGAAGAAAGAAAAACTAAAGAGAACGAAATTATTCTCCAGTGATAAAAGCGGAAGTCTCCAATTCGCTAATTGCTCCTATACCGTTAGCTGTTCATGCTCACGTTGCTCTTGTTATTTGTGTAGCTCATTATTCAAAAGAAAAGCAAAAAAAAAAAAACAAACAAGAAATAATTGTCATATTCTTAGGGGGCAATAATTATAATCGGGCGGAAAGGTGTTGGCCTAAATTGAAGTTGAAATTAAGTTTTGGTTAGAGATTTTGGCAAAGAAGTTGTGCGTGTCTCTGGTTGTCGTAGTTGTAGTTATATTATATTCACGTTAACTTTCGCGCTTCTTTATCTTATTCGCTTGGTTGAAATATTAGTGAAATTTCTTTTCGCACATAAAAAAAAAACCAAGAAAAGTTTCACTGATTCGTGTGGATTTAATGACATATAAATTATATGCATTTGAAAATTTTTATATTCATTTAAACTGTATGCGTTTTGTAACTTTATTCGAAACTGAACATAAAATTTGGGCCACATCCGCATGTAAACATCTTTTCATGAAAATAAAGTTCTAAATGCCCAGCGAGTGGTGTTGCAATTACCTTGGCCGGGATTCGTTACTCTATAGTTCTGTATACCTACTGAACACTGAGCCACGGAGCTAACAACATTTCAAATATTTCATTTACTTAGTATTTTTATTTGCGTTTAAAATAGTGACACATGCACACACAAATATACAGTGGGTGATGTACATTTGAATTAATTTGCAGTTTTTTTTTTAAATGATATTGTTTCATGATATTGTACTGAATCATGAGTATTCAAATACTTTTAGTCTAGTGATTTTTAACAGCTTAATGGCAGATCTTAATTTTTGTCAAAGTGTCAATAATGGATGTACATAAGACAACAAAATCAGACGGCCGTTTCGGAACCCGCCAGGATTCCTCATCAGTGACCTTAGTGATCACTAATTGATCAGTGATTACTCACTGATCAGTGATCTTAAAATTACTAAAACAAAAATATATGAACTAAGCAATTATTTTTATTCTATTCAAGGTGTACCTCCCTAATGCAGTTAAGTAGGGACTGAAAATTAGTAGTTTATTTTATATAAATTATTAAAAATTATAATATAACGATACAAAATTTAACTAAGCTCTCTAAAAACAGTTTAAATCTAAAGTTATAAATCGAATTTTAAATCGAAAGCTGTTGGTTATTTAGTGAATTTTCAAATTTCAGGAACTGTTCCTATACTTCTATAAAATTTAGATTAAATGAGAAAAATTTTGAAATTTTAATTTGAGCTTATTTCTTCATGTCTATTCATGCACACAAGTATCCATAATCCATAATCGTGCTATACAAACTGTTTAATAACACTAGTTTACAGCCGAAAAGTACAAAGAACAAAACATGTTTGGGTGGATAAATTGGGACCTCCTGAACACAAAAAAAAATTTGTTTTTTTTTCAATGGTAAGAATTTTTGCCTAGCAATAATTTTTTGTTTTTCGGGGTATGGTTTCATTCAAATCCTTGTGGAGTCAAAACAAAGAGCTCGATCGAAATAAACAGCAAATCGTTAAAAAAGTAATTGAATACCCTTTCTATCGATATGCTGCTTGTTTTGATCCAATTACAAATGGGTAAGTTATGGTTCCTCCAAGTTCAAAAATTGCCATTTTTCAAGTTTTCAGCTTTAAATTCAATTTATTTTTAATTAAAGGTTTAATGCATAATCTATTCAATTACAAACATTTTAAGCTCAAGTTGACCAAGATTGGATGGAAACAAATTTTTTTGTGAATTTTTTTGTGAAGCAGGGCTGACAACGTGCCCATACAAATGTACAGATTCAAATTTAAATTTAAAAACTCGTCAAAACTGATAAACAGCAAATTTAGTATGTAAGCAGTGAAATTTAAAATTTAGTTGTTTCACAAAAAAATTCATAAAAAAATTTGTTTCCATCCAATCTTGATCCACTTAGACTTAAAATGTTTGTAATTAATACACTATGCACTAAAAAAAAGAAATGCTACTGATTTTGACTTCTAATTAAAAATAAATTGAGTTTAAAATTGAAAATTTGAAAAAAATCTTGAAAAATGGCAATTTTGAACTTTGAGGAATCATAACTCAACCATTTGTTATTCGATCAAAACAAACAGCATATCGATCGAGCTCTTTGTTTGGACTCCACAAGGATTTGAGTGAAACCATACCCCGAAAAACACAAAATTATTGCTCGGCAAAAATACTTACCATAGAAAAGAAAAAAAAATTTTTTTGTGTGCAGGTGGTCCCAATTTATCCACCCAAATATGTTTTGTTCAAGACTTGAAATTTGTAAACCAGTGTAATTAAAGGATGCATGTTTAGAAAACTCAAGAATTATTGAAGTTCTCTAACTTACACCCCGTGCCAAGAAAAACACATCACTGCTTAAATGTTATGCATTTGTAGTTTTTATTCTCCTTTTATTAAAAATTAATTTGATTTGAATATTACTTTTTTTAGTCCATTTTGCTATTTTAGTATTTTTAAAATGAAAAAATGGTATGATGAATCTTTTTGGTTTTTCTCAATAAAACGTAATAAAACAGACCTAATATGAAGTAACAGACCTAATATGAAAGTATGATATTCTTCTTGTAAGTATTAAATTCTTCTACAGATGTTGATGCTTTGTCTTAGATTAACTGAAAAAATATTGGAATGTCTGACATATACATACAATAAAAAATATAAAGTTCTTTTTTTTAGAATTTATTAATAGTTATAAGGTTATGCGTTTTTATTGGCACGAGGTGCACTTTGGTGGTCAGAACGAAATTCAGAGGAAATAGTTTTGATTCTATTCGGGACAACAGCATAACAGACCAGTTTTAGAAAAACGATGAGAAAAATTAAGTCATAAATTGAAAATGTAAAATTTTTTTGAATTACTCTCCATGTTGTATGCATTTTTGACAAACTTTCTTTTACCAGCTCAAATATTTCTGTAGTCTCCAAGAATATAAATCGCTTGTGTATCTAGTGAATTTTAAAACTTTAGAGATTATTGTTCAACATCACCTTGCTGAGGTTTTGGATAAATTAATGAAGTTAAATTGAAAGAGAATTGATATAACCCTAGAAAAAGCATTTGCAGCAACTTTATTTTTTTGGAGATGTATCTAATGGTAGTGCAAATCTCAACTATGTTAAAAGAATATAATCAATTGGGTTTATAAATCACAGTTTGCAATTGCAGTTATTGACTAACATATTTGACTTCAAAATACAAAATGCAGTTAGAAAGATTGGTGGCTCTAAGTGACTCTAAAACAGTCATGACCTAAAAGTTATAAGATTTCCACTCCCATGGCTTTAAAAAAAATATTATAGTCCCGTGATTACAGAAGAGACTTAATTAAATTAATAAACACTCCAAAAAAATATTACTTATTCTGGATTTCAAATATGTTACTCAATACTCGTAATCATAGTCACAAATTATTCTTTTATAGCTCTGGCTGTTTCTAATGCTAGATATTTCATGTAACTAACCCTCCAAGGGATTTAATACTCATATGAAGCTAATAATAATATTATTATTATTATTATAACAGATGTAAATTGATCGTCTCTTGCCAAAGTTTTTTTTCATGATATAGAAAAGATAAACTTAGAAACATTTTATTTAAGTACAATATTTTAAAAATTTATAAGTATAGCTGTTATCCTTTTTTGCGAAACAAATTTAGTTGTATTGCTCTTTTCATAAATAATATTACAGTTGTTGACAATTTCTTTTGACTAGTTATTTCGACAGCAACTACATTAGTAGTTGAGGCATTCATTACAAGCAAGAAGTTCTGAGATATTTGTGATATGCAGCTAATTTATCAGTCGCTTTAGAAATAATTTGATAATGAAAAAAAGTATGTGGAAACTTTTGATTGTCTTAACTTCAGGAAAAATCGAAAAAAAGCTTTTAAAACGAAAGGATTAAAAGGATTTTAAAACGGTTTTATTCAGAATATACTAATGCAATTAATGTACAACTTTCTTAGAACATTACAACTATTTACTCTAGACACAGTTGTCTTCAATCGGAGACCTTTTGAAGGGCGTTTGATTTCGTGGAGCCCTTAGAATCAAATCCCAAATTAAACAAAAGTTAGTCTTTAGAAATTTAAATATATTTCAATTCATTTTGAATTTGGAAATCATAAGTTCATTTTAAAAATTTAAAATATTTTAAAAATTTAAAATATTCCTGCAGTGCTCCCAGAAAATTTCGCTGCTCCCCTAGCGTTCAGGGAGTACAGTTTGAAGATCAATGCTCTAATAAACTTATTTAAACAAAAGAAACCGGATATCTCTTGCAGAACCTTCGCTTCTTTAAATGACAAAAATGTTTCAATGCAAAAATAATAAATTTAAGAAAGTATTAAAAAAATTAAAATTCTAATTTTCAAGAAAAAAAATTACAAAATTACTTAGGTACCTATAGGTAAAAATTGTTAAAGTAATTTTTTTTTACTATAACTTGATATTTATATAAAAGTGTAAGTGAATTTCATATTTTACAAATGTTAGGGAGTATTTTGGAAAAAATATAAAAGTCCTCAAAAATAAAAGGTCTGGACCAGGAACGTGCCTTTTCGAATCTTTAGACAGGATTAAACAATCAGATGTCAAATCTTATAGAAAATATGTAGCTCAAGAATATGGTGTAAATTACCAAAAGTTTCATAATTTATTTAAGGGTTCACGAAACCTTGAATTATACAAAAATTGCACACGAATTTTTCAGAATATCTACTTTTTTAAAAAAAGTTTGCAAAAAACTAAACTGTGATATTTTTCCACAGTTCCATTCATTTAATTGTATAGCGAACAAAGAATTCCATAATCTCGAAACTGAATGGTAACCATACAAATTCAAGTGTTAGCAGATAAAAAAAAAAACAAGTATATGTGTTATTCTTAATTTTTCGCTATGATATCCGAATTTTTGAAAGATCTCCAGTTTGATAAGAGTTTGAGTTTCATTCTAATGATTGGAGCATGTTAGCGAGGAATTCAAAATTTAGAATGCTAAGTCATTGTTTCATTGACCTTAGGTGATGAATACAAAAACTTTTTTAATAAATGCTTTTGTTATAATTTTGTTTGATTAATTAAAAAGGTATTTTCTATACACCAAAAGAAAAAAAAATCAAAAACAAAATTGCAAGTGTATCTAATACAATAATTTGTTTATACACTGTATGCGTATGCCGAAATAATTTTTTCCTCTATCAAAAAATTATTATTAAAAATTCTTTTGCAAAATTTCAACCATGAAAAACTGAAGTTTTTTTTTTGTAATTAAATGCGCTCTTGTTTTTGATTCACAGCAACAATTGTTGTATTAACGCATTGTTGAATGCTTTGTCATTCGAATAAGTTCTATGAAATGAAAGCATTTTAAATAATATGTTTTAAAGTACCTTTTTTTTTTTTTTTTTTAAACAATAATTAAATTATATATGGTAGAACAAATCTTCAAATATTATGATTCAATCTAATTAATGTTAATAAAGTTCGTTTTGCTCCCGCATTATCTGCTCCATATTAGTACGTATTTATATATACATTGACTCACATAATTTATCAAGTGTTTCATTATAAAAAAGCAATGGGTATTCTGAAATCAAATTGACTCTTTCTAACTTCGAAATGAGTTTTCCGAATTCAAATTAAGTCTCTCTGAATTGGATAAGAGTTTTCTGAATTATAAATTGACTTTTCGGCATTAAAATTTACGTTTTCTTAATTCGATTTGCCTATCTAAATTCAAATTGACTTTTTCCTTATTTAAATTTATATTTTATGAATTCAATTTGCCTATTCTGAATTCTGTATTACTTTTCGGAATTATAACTGCTGCTTTCTGTCGTAGAAATTACTTGTGTATTTTAATTCAAATCGATGCTTTTTGAATTAGATTTAACTGTTTCTGATTTCGATCTAGCCCTTCCTGAAATTAATTTCACTTTTGAATTTAAATTAGCACTTCCTTGCCCAACAACTAAGGGATATCAATATTATAATTACAAGTGTTGAAATCTGAAATTACCTAGTGTTCATTGGGCAGTATCAAGTAAAATAGAAATGCATAACTGTTTTTTTTAATCATATTATTGAGAAAAATAATCAAAAATTAAAATTTATACCAATTATTCAGTGTAAAGTTAATAGAAACATTATCCTTTGGCTATATAGAAAATCAAACATTTTTTTTATTTTATGATGACGTTACTACGGAGCATTATCTTTGTAGCTGTCCGGCGTTCGCGAGAATCCGATAAAGGCTGTTGGGTAGTGATGTCTTGAGTATGGATAAAGTCCATACTCTTCCTCTTCCTGAGTTTCTAAGGTTCATCAGTGAAACAAAGAAGTTCGAGATTGAGAGACCCTAGACCTTTCTTCTTCCCATTTATCCCCACATAACTTTCCTGTCTCTGTACTCTCTTCAACTGGTTCTATCCTTGTGTATAGCACAATGGTCCTCGTTGACTGAATGCTATGGTTAAGTCCAGCCCACCCACAACTCCAAACTCTAAGCATAACAATTATTGAGTAGTGAATCACCACAAATAACTGCTTTCAATTTTCAAAAGAGAAATGATATTGCTATTAAATATGGTTATCTTGAGAATGGAACGTGCATTGTGCCATTATCATAACAATTAAAAATTTTTCCCCTAAACTAATAGTTTTAACTGCTCAATTACTATTTCAATGCACGCCCCTCAATACAAATTGACAATTACCATAATTTTCAGTTCCAGCTGATTCAATATGCACAATCCATAGGAACTCATGAATGCATGTCATTAAATCATCAATAATTCGATCCGAAACAGATCCACCACATTCTCGCCGTTTAAGCAATAAATTCTGTAAGATACACAGAAAGAAATATCACGATATTATTCACAAAAACTGTGTGAATCTCACGAGAAAACTGTTAATATAAGGTCTGCAAAAATGTTTTGTGTTGAGCACAAAAATTCACAAAAAATTTGTGAAAACTGAATTATAATTTTTTTTTTGCGGTTATTGATGCACTTAATAGTAATGGAAAAACCTTTTCAAATACTTGAAGGAGGTACTTACTTGCACCCAAAACGCTGCAAAAACACGTTAATACTATACAGTGAAGTATGCATTTCAGATTCAATTTACATTTCGCTTATGAAATAAAGTAAAATTAAATGTTCAGCCTTGTTCTGAAATCCGTTTCTGTTCGGAAACGGAATTGATTCCGATGTTCCGTGTTCTACAATCAGAATCTGCAGGAATTGCTATCGGATTAAATTTGATTGTAGATGTTCTGACATCCGATTTTATGAAATTTCAATCGGATCCAATCCGATCAGCTAAGAGAGGATTTGAAAATTTTTTAACAAATATAAATAGTCCAAGGAAAAACAAAAGAAGAATTTATTAATTCAAATATTTTAAGTTGATAAAAATGAGCTTTGCAGTTTTGGCAGCAATTTTAGTTGAGAACCCGAAGAATGGAGAAGAAAAAATTGTGTTTTGAACTGCATTTTTATGTTTTCCCCTAATTATATATATTTCAAAATTTACAAATATTTTACAAAAATAATTTTTGTTTATTTACATTTTTAAAAGCAACTTTTTTTTATTGGTATTATTTTATTTTCTTGCCAATTTTTTTTAATTAATTAAACTTCAAAACAACTGTAATGTCAAAAATCAATAAACATACCTCTTGAACATAAGGAGTGAGATCGACAAAATCTTAATAATTTTTAAACGGTTGATCTTAGAGTTTTGATTTTTTTTATTTAGTTGATAATGTTTTACAAATTACAGAAAAATATAACTTTTATAGTTCTAACCACTATTTATGAACTCGTAGACCTTTTTAGGTAAGCCTTCCATTAGGGATTTGATAGTTGTTTCAGATACCTTTTTGGAACAGTTTGCCCATCTCCTTTTAAAATTTTCGATATTTTGGGACACCTTTTTTGTGTTCTTTAAGTTTCTTTTCACAAGAGCCCAATATCTTTCCACTGGTCTTAGCTCCGGACAATTTGGAGGATTGGCCTCTCTTGGTACAAAAACTATGTTATTACTTTGGTACCACTCCAGAGCTTTCTTGCCGTAGTGACATGATGTCAAATCGGGCCAAAAATATGTGGACACATTGTGATCTCTTATGAAAGGAAGAAGTCTTGTTTTCAAACATTTTTTGATGTACATTTATTTCGACATTTATAGAGCCCACTGTAACAAATGAGTTGCTTCTTTTGCGCAACTGCATATAGCCATACCAGAAATTTTTTAGGAAATTTTGTCTGCTTTTGGATTCTAAATTGTTTTTCGACATTTCCTCGAGCATCAGCAACATAAAAATTTTGACCCGGAAGCTGCGTAAAATTTGCCAGTACATACGTTTCGTCTTCCATTATACATGAATATTTTTGTATGAAATTCGATTTTGGCATCTAAATTTTTTGCAGCATTCCTGTCTGGAACTTTTTGGACTTTGTATGTTTTCAAACCTGCATTGGCTTTAACTTTTCGCACCAAATAGTCAGAGCACTGGGCTAACCGGGCAGCTTTTCCACCAGATGTATTTGGAAATCTTTTCAATATGCTTTCTATTTTCTTGGCTTTCCCAATGTCATGTGGTCCTTGTTTTCTTCCCGTACCAGGTTTCCCATCGATGGTCAAATTCTCCTGAACCTTTTTAATAACATTGGAAACAGTTTGACGGCAGATCTTCAATTCTTTGGCCAATTTTTTGTAGGACCACTTTGGATTTTTTTGAAAATTTTTAATAATTTTAAGACGTACTTCTTTTTCTTCACTGATTTTGATCAAACTTACAATAAATCAACATATTTGTCATTAAAAATAACAACTGACATATTTTTCAAAGATAACTAGATCAAAGAAATTTTTAAATTTTACACCCAAAAAAAATTATTAGGTAAAACGTGTGTTAAGATTTTTTCAATCTCACTCCTTAAGTTCGAATCGGATTCAATTTCAGTTCGAAATGTTTAATTCCCTTCTGAATGCAGAATACCTTTTTGAATCCGAATCGGATTTCAATTCCGTTCCCGAAGCAATTCCGATTCGGATGTCAGAACAGGCCTGATATATATTTTTTATTCTAAGTTTTTATTAGCTGCATGTATATTATTCAATTCTGTGATTTCCAAGTAATTTTTGATCTCTAAAATTATTTGCTTGCATCAATTTTATACATTTCATAATTCAATCTAATTCACATTGAATATTTAATAGTTCTGAAAATTGCATTCAAATCTAAATTCATTCATATTCGCCACCAAAAAATCTTTTTTGTCAGACTGGCGGTGGTTATCGTCATTTAAAAACCGTTCCTTTGGTTAATTCGTGATCACGGGATTATTTTGCAAAGGTTATAGCCATAGCCAATGTTCTTTTGCAATATTTTAATATTTTTGCTGCATCCTACTACAGAAATTTGTTTTTAAACTATAAAAATATGATTGGTTAAGAATTCAGTTTTACTGTCAAACTAGGATTAAAATACTAAACTAGTTTTTGTGTTTTTTTCTTTCATAAACTGCAAATAAATTCCGAATTTTAGAATCGATTTTTTGATGATTGCAAAAGTAATGAAGTTAGTTGGTTAAATTCTTAGCGTAATTCAATAAAAAATATATTTGTAAAAATATGAATTTGTTTTTTATGAAAGACTCGAACATTATATAGTTAACAATAGTTAATTTTTCGACAAAGTACAGCAAAAATATTCAGCAAAACAATAATGTGTAATCAGCATAATTTTTGCTATAGATGATAATCTATCATATTCATAAATATTTATTTTTATAGCAAAAGTATAAGCAACATAAATAAATTCATGTATGAATATGAAACGAATTTCGACCTCAACGCCATTAATTATATTTTAATGCTAAAATAAACAACATCGTTTTACTAAATGATATCTTAAACTGCTACCGTAAAACACTTCATATATTTAAATTTTGAAGGTATGATTCGATTCATGCTTCGCGCTGTGTGTAATTCGTGTAGCGTTTACTGCGAGAGTCCAACCGTGCGTCTTTCCCATAAATATGTATGTATTTATGTATGTATGTACTATATACCCACACGCTTGGCTGCATAGGTTATTGACAGAGAATCTAAAGAAGTTCAAACTGAAATCTTGATTTGAGGGAATTTTGGCATGTGGTTCTAAGCTTGCTACATATTCATATCTACGGCACCTTTGAACTTCCTCATTTACACATTTGTTTAGCATGCGATATAACCAGACGAATCTTTAACGTCATCAAGTTTTGATTATTTTTTCTATTTTCATTCTTTCATTTCTTTTTTTTTATTATTATATTTTGTATCTTTCTTTTGGGATTTAGTGAAATTTTTGTTTAATGTGAACAAAACGAAAAAAAAAAAAGTTTTGGAAATAAAAGAAATAAATTAACAAGATTTGCAGATACTTCAAAGGTACGGAAGCTGAACTTTAGTGTCATCACGATTTTTGCCAAAGGCGGTGGTGTCGAGTGTAGCGTGAAAGATAAATATACTAAAGTATAGTGAAATTATTTCAGAAAAGAAAAAATCTAAAAACCAAAGCTCAATATTGAAAAAAAAAAATGATATAAATGATAAGTACGTGCATAAAATTTATTTAAATAAAATGTTTTATCACAAAAATTACCTTATAACCTTTGTGATATCAATAATAATTACTTTGCACTTGTTGAATTGCGTTTTGGCGTTGACTGTGGATAATCAATTGGTGTCAGCAAGAAATGGTGAGTAAAAATTTAATTATTAATATGCACTCATGGTTAAGCAAATTTATGCTAACATTATGTACAGGATCTTTCATTGAAATGGGCAGGAGTATCGGTGCCCTGAGCCTCAAGATTTTAAGGTTTTTATTTTTCTTAATTGGTTGCATTTGCTTTCTTTGTAGCTATGAAATTTTTATTGCTCTATTTTTAATCCTTCCTATACAAAACCAAGCGGCAACCTTAGGTTATTTCCACGATTTTTATGATAGTCTAATATTTCTTTACTCTATGTAGTTTACTGTATTCTTTATCAGTTAGACTATTTTCTTTTAATCAGGCAACTGTTGGAAGCCAACTAATAGCATAAGTTTATATTCATAACTCTCATTTTATTCGGCATTCGCAGTTGATCTAGCACTACCTGCCAATTTGAGTCCAGTTTTCTTGAATGGAATTGAAATATACAGGACATTGCTGAACCAGTATCGATCGATTAACTATATTATAGGGCCCAATATTGGCAAGTGGCTCAATCCAAGCTCCACTAACTATTTTGCCGATAGTAATAACGATTAATAAGTTAATTAAGTAACTGATAATGAAATTAAAAATTGTTGAGGTGGGGGATTGGCTGCTAATTTATGTTAGTAAAAAATTAAAATGGCATCATTTGCCGAATTTTGCTCACCAATGCTATCCCAGTTCTGGATTGATTAACAGTGTCGGCAGATAAAAGAGATTTTTTATTAAGAAGAAATATTTGAAATCTGTAATTCATCTATCGTTATCTGGATTTTTTTTTTGTTAGGTAAAATAAAAATTAGAAATTATTTTATTATTATTTTTTTTTTTAAATCGATCAAAATAATTTACTAGGTGGCCATTTCGTAAAGGACTTTTTTTTAAAGGTATTTTGTGGTGAGCACGGTGAGAACAAATCCTCTGAAATAAAAAAAAATGTTCCGTCAGTTATTTAGTTAACCAGGGAATAAAATAAAGCGATTTTGACAATTTTTTTTGACAAAATTACTGCTGTTGAAACTTAAAAACGCGACTTTTGCAAGAAAAAACTATCCATATTTGAATTTGTTTTATACATGTAAGTATCGAAAAAAAAATCCATCGCTAAGCCGTCAGTTTGTTTAATCTAAAATATATGCCAAATTTCAGCTTGTTCGGTTAAACCGTTCTAGAGAAATCGTGCTCATAAATTTTTAAAACGTTTTTTTTTTAAGTGTTAATAATTTCTAGAAAAAAAAACAAATCTTTTCGGTGATTTTATTTCTAGAATTCTAAATATTCTAGGGCGGACTAAATTTTCATATAAATTTTGCTATCATGTATCAGGTTGCGATCATATAGGTTAGGTTTGAGTGGCTGCTTTATAATAGGACACACTAAGGCCAGTATGGCCCGTTGTGATACCACATGGGCTATTTACACAGATACCCTACAACTTTATTGAAAAGAGGTCTTCTTGAACCTCTAACAGAAGATTCGAGGTCGACAATATTGTTGAAAGAGGGTTGAATCATTTTGTTATTTTAAGAAACTTATCCAAATCTCTGATAGCAACGATTTTGATAGTGCACTGGACTTTCACCCAGAAGATGTTGGGTAACTTGGGGCTTTGGTACAATATATCTAATAAGTCGCAGTGTCTGACTTTCGGGTCGTCCCATCCTTCAAATAATAATAAGTCTCTGATAGCAGAAGATACTAGATCTGTTGGGTTGCTGAAGAGTAGTTGACCTAGATGTACCAGTTTACCCTTGGCAAGAGTTAGACAGTTACTGAGAAGGTGGAAAGTGGTTTTCTCCTCCTACTTATCGACACAGCTTCAACAAAAATCATTTGCGGATTGCCCCAATTTAGTGGCATGCCTACAAATCAGACAATGATGTCCAATAATTATTGCTACCACACTGCTAATAGAGAATCTATTTAAAGAAGCGAGACTTGTCGACCTATAAGTTTTGTGTGGGAGGACGTGTGTGTTTCTCGCGATATATTGTTAGCTATGTTCAACATTTCGCTAAGTGTAATTGGCTTGCAGATAGTCAAGGGTATATCTGGAGTGTGGTCATATAACTAGAACAAATTTTATCGGTTCAACTCCGAAATTTCAGCATATTAAAAAATAAAAAATATATTCTTTCAATTTCTAGGAGGAAATCGTGCTGTGTTTCTCTATATGCATATGAGAACACTATCTACCACAATCAGGTTTCAAAAATGAAGTTTCGGAGTCATGTGGACTTAGAGGATATCATATTATGACGATTTGATTTGCATATCTATTTATAGTTCCCTGATGAATTAACTTTCAGGATTCAAGTATAACACAACAAATTTATTTTGGAATCATTTTACTAGATACAAAAATATTTTATATTCGCATAAATTAGTTTATTTTTTCAATGCGTATACAATTTTAAGTACTTATTATAGGTTGGTAATGTTATCATTGATGGCCTTGAAAATATTATTATCAAACACTGAATGCTGTTGCTTTTAATTCGTTTGTCTACCTATTTGTGTATAAGCACATAAAAGCCATCGAGTGCTCAACTGTTTAAATTCATAATTAAAAATAATATTAAAAAAATTTGGAAATACTAAAGATATAGTCGAATGGAGTAATGCCCCCATTTCGCTGTTATGACTTTATTTCTTTATATTTTTATTAGGAATATTATTATTTGAAAACGCTGAACAATGCGTATACATTCGCAACCATGGCTTAAAAACAACAGCATCCATACATTAGTTTCGCAGCCTAATCCACAACAAACATACATTTGTGGAGACAGAAAGAGAGAGAAGAATCAACCTTGCAAAGATACGACATGTGCTTAGTATAGGACAATGAAAGAGAGACCCTATAGTTTTTTTTTCACTTTTCTGCATAATTTATGAACTATTGTTTAGAACTCAACTCAAAATTTATTTTTGAATCTATACAGAATGAAAACAAACTTTTTTTTACAATTCTCTCTTGTAAAATGTAAAATTTTGAATTTTCTTTTAAAACAAAAATATTAAAATTAAACTAACCTACCGTACCAAAAAAAAACAGCCTAAAATTGCTTACAAATCGCCAGCGCTACTGTATATTATGTTAGTATGTACATACATATTTACATATGTAATTTCAATGTAGTTTTATTTTAATACTTTATTTGGTTATGGTTTTTTATCATTCTGGAGCATCAACGGAGCATCGCATATGGCATTGAAATTACTACGGCGACATTTTGTGTGCACAACAATACGCACGCTTACAATTAAATAAATGAATGAACACACCTTCTGCCACCGGAGTAGTGCCTAGCACTAGTTACCACTACTACTACAGCATACTAGTTCAATTGTTGCAATTTGCTTATGCGCTTTCATGTGAATTAACTTTTAAATGCCAGCTCTCATTCAATTCGAATATAGTTAGGGCAAGTTCTGAACATTAGGCTCCTATTTCTTAAATAGGTGAAATTCTCTTTCATAAGAAAAAATATTTATTGTAAATAAAAATACTGTTTTCTTAATTGCAGTTTCCAATAACCGGAATCCAATGAAAAATAATTTTATTTCGGAAAACAAGAATTTGAAGGAGTTCAAAATATCCCATTTAGAGTGAAAAGGATTAGTTGGACTAGTCTATTTTTGAGTTATTTTAGGCTTTTATATAATGACAGCGTAAAAAAGATGGACTAATAATAAATCAGTTTCATAGAGGTTAAGTTAGAGGTTTAGTTAAATAGAGGTTTAATATATATGAGTGATTCTAACAAGTTTCAACTAATAGCTTTGATTTTTATATACCAACAGTGACAATTTCAGGATTTAAGAATACGAAAAAGAATTGCTATTATCTCTCATGGTTTGCGAACAGTAACCATTAACATTATCGAACATGCTGCAAAGTATGATTTTCAAGAACTAATAACTCCTGTTTAACCTAATGTAATTTAACAACATCTATCTCGTTGCAAGGTAGTAAGAAGAGCTTTTAAAAAAAATACATAAAACAGGATAATATGGAACAAAATTTTTCAAGGATATGACATCTTTCCAAGATATGTGAATATTTCAGGAAGCTTAAACTTTTTATTATTTTTTACTTTAGTTTTTTGTGAGCTTAATCCCGTCTTCGTCTGGTGGTTAATTTTCATAACTTTCTTATATTCACTATCGATATGAAGTGTATGAGAATTATTAGATAGTGTACAAGTACACACATTGGTTGGTAACAGCGTGCCGTTATGAGACTAAAGCTGCAATTTGCAACCTTTTTGACTGCTTGGAGACTTTGACACGACTTTTCGAAAATTCCCATAATTTGGGAATTTTTTAGGAATCCTTGCAAATTTTGAGACTTTTTTGCAAAAAAATTGATATTCACATGAAATTATACGAAAAATTCATTGCCTTTAACTTGAAAGTTCGCAACACTAATTGCATGCACACATTTTAGTTATTTTAGTTGCAACACTGCCGTTTAATAAGATTTTTTACAAACTTGTTGATATTTTCAAATTTGCCAGTGACTTACGAAAAATTGTTTGGGCAATTAAAAGTTCACAAATGATAGATACTGAAAAAAGCTAGGGTTCTGCATACAAATTTTTTTAAATCTGCTAGCAGACTCGAGAAAATGCGATTTTTAGAGATTTTTTTTTTCAAAATGGGACGGTAATCGCTAGAGATGAAATATTTTGGGAATCATCATAAAATGAACCGAGGAACATTTTAGGAGGTGCACAGCAACTTTTGTTCGTGAGGCGCCTTAATGTATATATGTAAGCACTTGGGATAATTTTTGTTTGAAGTGAAACTTCTTTTCTCTTGTCCTAGAGTAAAATCAACCGGATGTGACGTCGCGCGTAAATTTGCAATGCGACATAATTTTGTCGAGCAATGTGCATGAGGGGCTAAATATCAATATTCCGTAACTGAATTCACGAGCAAACTATATAATAAACGATTCATAAATAGTTTTAATTCAATAAAACATATTAATTACACACACACACATGCCTATGGCAGAAAGGACAATGTGTAGCGTTGCCATCTTAAAGTTTATAACAGTTATACATTTCGCATACAGATGTCGCAAATGTCCAAGGAATTACATGAAGATGTCGCACATAAAAATAGTTCGTCTACAATTGTTATCGACATTACCGGTACAGAGTTGCAATTTTTGTTCTAGCATTAATCCCAAAAAAAAAAATTGGTTGTGTATTAATGAACACAAGCCAATGAAGTAAAAACTTTAGCGGTTGAAAAATTTAATTTGCTTGTTATTTGCTTGTGTTTCGTTTAGTTCACAAGAAGTTTCACTTCTGCCTTGTGTTCGTTAATACACAATTTAGTTTTTACATTCAATATATTAATAAATTTTTTTTGTATATGCAAACTGCTGTGAAATGAAGTAAGAGTTCCTTTTATTAAAAAAAAATGGGATGAGACTTTTTTACTATCAATGACACTTTTTTTCCAACTTTTTGAAATTTATCAACGGCCACGCTGGTTAGTAATGGCAAAACCACCAAGCCGCTAAAAAATTGCCACACCGTTGTTCGGAATCGGCGTTAAACTGTAGGTCCATCTATGTGGTATTACAATGGGCCGTTCAGGCCTAAGTGTGTCTCTCGTAAGCCACTCCAACCTAACCTAACCTAACCTAAGAATACGAATTAAACACTGAAACTGTCAGACTGGGTTCGTCATGGATTCATTTTTCTTCTATGAAATTAAAAAAAAAATAAATAAAATTAAAATAAATGAAAGTTTGCACGAGATAAGCTTTTAACATAAATCGGCCCATATTTGCAACTTTACTTTATATTTAAATTGCGTACATATCTTGAAAGTGATGTAAGTGAATACATACAAATGTATGTAGTAGGGAACTACATAAATATTTCATTAGAATTTGCAGTTTTATTGTCGCATTTTAGACGCCCTCGTATCGTCATGCATCGGATAACACACAAACATCAACTTCAGATATATAATTTAGTATAAATATTGTGAGCAAAACTAACTTCACACATATACTCAGAGGCGTGTAATGTCACTTTTATTTGCTGCTCTAAAAAGTTAATTGCATGTAAAATACAATTAAACTTAAAATTATCTTAAGAAAATTTTCATATTAACAATTGTTAACTTACAGTAAAAATAATTTTGATAAATGATTTTGCAAACTAGGTATACCTAACACATTGCAGTACTACAGAAAGTTAAGCTATTAGATATTTATTCCTTTTAGAGCAGTGACGGTCATTCCACACCATTTACCAAAATGCATGTGGGGCAATCCATGCCAACAAATCTAACAAATCCAACAATCAACATTCTCATTTTCGTATTTGGTTTAAATTTGGGTATTTTTTTATATTCTATGAGAAAAGCTGTCAAAAACACGATTATTAGGTTAGGATAACTCGAAAACTAAAGATTTGGACCTCGAATTGGGATTCAGCGCATCCAAAACCTTCGGAAAAATTTATTCTGGTTTCTGGATTTTGACGGTTTGTGTAATCATGGAAGGTTTTCTCACAGAATATAAAAAGATATCAAAGTTTGAGCCAAATTGGAAATGAAAATGTTGACTGTAGGATTTGTTGGCATGGATTGCCCCATATGTATTAATAGTTATTGGGGTTTTTGGGTCGATTTTTCCATTGGTGGAATTGTTGTTGTGGTTACCCTTTATAATCTTAATTTACTCTGGACATCTTTAACTTTGCAACATTACTACTGAAGTTCTATGCCTGTAATATAGCTTTGTTCTGTCTTCGTTCAGGGATTAACATTTTGGGCTTTTCTGTCAAAGCAATTCAGCCTCTGTGACACTCTGCCACTTTTGCCTTGGGCTTATTTAAAGAGTTGATTGAGTTGTTTCAAACCAGGAAAAGGTAACCAGGAAAGAAAGCCACAAGTTTTGTGTTATATTTTAGTGCAGAAGTAACAAAGCTCAAGACCAATAATAATCGCAATATATTCAAATATACAGCGAAACGCTGTTAATCTCAAGTATTACCAATACTTGAAATAATTCAATTGCAACACGATGACCAACACAACAACAGCATAAATATTGCATAATGCGTATTCTTATTGCAACACAATTAGTATCCGCATTTGCTAACTCAATCGTTCGTCACTCACTCACATTCACAGTATTTGAAATAAACATCGAATTATATTTAAGTATTTATCCATTTCAGATTGCTTCGAGCGCATCGCATTGGAGGCGATGTTGCCATTTGAAAAGGCTTTCCGCACTGAAGACACCAATTCGTTGAAAATGTGCAAGGAGAAGTGCATTCAGGCCGGTGAAAAATGTCAAGCGATATCATTCGGGTTGGTCTTTGTAAATGTGACTTTAGCATGAGTACAGCACAAATGAAAGAGTCAATCATTTTAATTGCTTATCTATGCGATTGCTTAATTTTGTAATTATTCTTTTTTGTTTCTTTGGTTTCGCTTGCAGTGTTCATCGACGTGGAAACGGTACATGTCAATTGTCGGAGGAAAAGTACAGTGTAAGTGGTGGACGACCGAGTGGCATCATTTTCGATCCAGACTTTGATTTGTATGCACGTAAGACAAACTGTTTCGATTTGAGTGACAATACAATTCCATTATCGGATAGCATGGGTGGAAATGGTGGTGTAGGGAGTACTAGTGGTGGTGGTTATGGTTTATCACCAACACCACCCGTTTATTTCCCTAATAGGCCACCGGAAGGTACACCACAAATATTGGTGGTGAATCCCTCACCAAGCACAACCACCAGCCAAGACATTCGTCCGCCATCTCCATCGCCCACTTTTGGATATGGCACTACGCCGTCACATCAATTTCCCGCAGATTCACATCCAACACATCCAACCGGCACTACTGATGGTGATCGTTTGTACTTTTCTCATGACGTTTATCCACTCTACAAGTATCCAATGTTATATGAAAACAATTACCCTGCACCTAATGATGAGGTTTACATACCTGGCGGTTATGCAGCTAATGTACCCGAGGTCGCAGATCATTATAGACCAAATTATTCAGTGGATGACAGTGTGAGACCTACACCAAATGGACCACCACGTCCTATTTTCGGTTTAGGATATGGCAATGGTTATAGCTATGGCAAACCCGAACGTTATAATCCAACGACAATGCGTCCGTACGATCAAAACTCACATGATGATCGAGATCGTCCTAGCAGTTACGCTCCAAGACCTGGTGGCCCTTATGCAAGTGAACGCCCTTATGGTCAAGGTGGCTCATATGATAATCATGATCGTCCAGACTACTATACACCAAGACCTGGAGGTGGTGGCTCATATCCTAATGAACGTCCAAATAATCGACCAATGGGACCAAATGATCGGCCTATTGGTCCAAATGATCGACCTATGGGGCCAAATGACCGGCCTATGGGACCAAATGATCGGCCTATGGGTCCAAATGACCGACCTATGGGGCCAAATGATCGACCTATGGGTCCAACAAGGCCTGATTATGATCAAAGTACTCCGTCCACATACTATCCACGTCCTGATTATGTACCAAACCGAATACCATCACACGATCAGAGGCCGCCACCTCCACCCCCACCATCAATGTCAAGCGGAGGACAACGACCGCCTGGCGACTTCGTTGATTACACAAATCGGCCTGACCCACCACAGAATAGTGGCGGTACTTCGATGCGCCCACCAATGCGTGATCCAGGACCTGGATATGGTGGTGGTAATGATAGTCAAAACAATAACGATCCCAACAGATATAATTATGTCAGAAGAAATGGCACTGCTGCGCGTCCTGATGGATTCAATGATGATAAAACAATTGCAACTTATTTCAATCCAGAAGATTATATGAACAACAAGAGTAAGTAAAATTTATTATAAAACTCTTAAATACAAATTTTAATTTAAAAATCGTTTTTTCTGCAGAACGTCCAGGATACGCAGATAGAGATGAAGTCGGCTATCCAATAGAGCAAGTAAAGGGTAAGTAAATTACTGTAACTAACGATTTAAGAAATTTGGTTTGGGGGAAGTATGCTAGACTGGGAATATTCGCAAATGTGACAATGACTTCATATCTGCTTGACTTCGCTCCTGCTTGTAAAGATGCTTTTTCATTACACTATGAAATAAAACCAAATTCTTTCAATAAAGTGTCTATATTTCTTGCGATTTCTCCCACCATTTTTAATCATTCTTATCTATACTATCGACAAAGTCATTTCATAGATTTAACCTGGAATAACATTAAAACTCAACATTCTGCTTAAGTATACAAATCGATCATTGCACACTCCGTTTAAAATTCTTGCAAATTTTTAGTTGAATTGTATAGTTTTTCAAACTTTTAATTTAGAAAAATTTTTTTTATAATTCCTTCCAAAATTGGTTCATATTTTTGGCCTAATTAAGACTAAAATTAGTCTTTAGTGAAGGCTTAAAAATTGTACTAAAATTGTAAATAAAAGAAAAAATATTAAATAATAAAGCCAAATACTTATGAAAATTGCAATAATAAGGTAGACCGAAGAGCAATAACAAATACTTAAGCCTTTCATGTTCGATGTTGCGTAAATGCAACATTTACTTTTATGTTGCATAACTAAAATGTTTAATACCATGTTCCCACTGAGCCAAAATTGCGTAGTTTCGGCAAATGGTCTCAAACGAAACTGCAATCGTTCACATGGTGAAGCTGGTTTCAATTATGGTTTCGTTTGACAGTTCATTTTTTATTTCCTGTTGTAAAATGCGGGTGGCTAATATAATTATTGCCAATATTGAATAAATTTAATTACGAAGTGTGTCAATATGATAAACCAAATATTTAACAACGAAGTAAAAGTGTATAGGAGAATGCATCAATTGGTGTGAATCTTGTTTCACTTCAATTGCAGCCACTATGCAGTCTTGCAGCCGCAGCTCCTTCGCCATGTGTTCATTTGTATGGCTATTTTTTTTATCATTGCCCTACGCAGTTGCTCCACCTTTCCTGTCCATTCTTGGGCTATGAGCTCCTCTTCCAGCACATTACACAAATTACTTTTTTATATTTTCGTTTTTCCATATTAATCAAGTTGTAAGCGAAGCAATATATCAGAATAGAAATGTCAGAGCAAATTATTTTTAATATTCATTTCAGTAATCAAATTCAGGGTTGCATTAGATTTTTGCGCGGTTTCGAATGCGGTTTTGTTGAAACCACTTCATTTTCGTGGTTCCGTTTGACATATTTTTATATGCCGAAATTGAGCATTTCAATGCAGTTTTAGCAGAAACTGCTGGAAATGGTCGAAACTACGCAATTTCGGCTTAGTGGGAACATAATATAAGGGGACATTCCAGTTTAAAATTGGAAGAAAATTGACTTTTTGGGGGGCTTTTTTTAATCTGTCATGTTTTAATACAAAATTGGTAAGAGATGTTATTATTGAAGAACAAAAAAAAAATTGTATTGTCTACTTTTAATCCAAGATAGCGGCGGTACAGTGCATCTCCGAAAAAGTCCATTTTTAATGGTAATATGGATTCCGAGCTTCCTAATAAAAATAGAGACATAATTTAAAAGAGATTTTGTTTGCTAGACACTTTTCTATAAGAGAAAACTTTGTCATTTCCTTTTTAGAGTCTTTTTGCAAACTACTTTTAGTCAGCCAACCCTGGTGCATACTGAAGGTTTTCAAGTTCTGTCAACTTCTTTTGATGCTCTGATTGGGTCTTTGTTGTCGCTGTACGTGCTTTTATAGAATGTTCTCCGCTCCTTCTTGAACTATGCTAGTTTCGTTAATTTTCAACGTCCGAAAGCGTATTTGTTGGCGATTCTGATAGAAAAAAGTATGCTTATGTCGAATCGGATGTCAGTTTTCCAAAATTCAAAATAGCGGATCAAATATGGCGAAAGATTTTTTAAAAATTTATCAGATTAACTTGAAGAGACCCCGAAAACTCGTAGCATCGGTATCACTATTAATAGCGACCTGGTAGTAAGTGAGCTTACCATCTCACAACTCGAGAATCACGCATTCGGGTACCTGGCAATAATGAGTTAATGAGCGCTATTCCTTTTCATTAGGCAACAACAGGGCCGTAGCCAGAATTTTTTCCGGGTTGGTTTTCATTCAAAGAAAATATTCATATAAAATTTTTATGAAACTGATGTTTAAATACAATAAATTGAATACGATGAAGCATTTGATGGACCCTATCAGACTACGGAGAAAAGTGGATAAATGTCTTAAAATTTTAGGAAAAATTTTTGTTTCCGAAATGGCCGAAAATGACACAAAAATTCACAGAATAATCAATTTAAATTTTTCCAAATAAATATTATTCCATGTGAATTCCAATATATTTTTTATCGTGCAAGACATAATTTCGATAACTCATTGACTTGCCATTACTGATAATGTACCCAGCCTGAAAAAAAATGATTAAAAATGCTAAAAATATTCAGAGACTAATTTTTTCCAAATGATTATCTGTGGGAATCTGGGCCATTATCAATGATGAGGAGCCCGGATGAGGTTGGCGTATATTCCCTAAATCGTGCAGTCACAGCATCGAAAGAGATCTTCCAAGTCGGGATACTCTGGGCGACAATGGGTTAAAGGATTAATCATATTTTAAGGTTAAGAACTTTAAAGCTGATTCAATAACACTTCTCTGCATGGGTTTGGTGAACAATATGGTTCCTAGTTTTTGCGAATGAATTTTTCATGCTGAACACGAATCTGATGTCAAAAACTTCCCATCGCGTCACGTTTTAGAAAAAATGGGGTTGAAACCCCTGAAAATACCGTTTTTGGTCATGACGTGCTACAAACTGCGTACGATTTCAATTCAAATTTATTTTTAATTTTTTTTTTATATTTGACTTTTTAGAAAGAAACCGATTGAAGTTAAAAATATTTAAAAATCGTTCAATAATTTTATTTTGACTTTTTTCCATCCACTGGCAATCAATATCAAAAACTAGAAAAAAGTTTTCACATTTCGGGGGGGGGGAGGGGGGAAGGTCAGAACCCCCAAAACCTCCCCTCTAAATACGGCCTTGGGCAACAATGTTATTAAGTGCAATACTGCTTCAATTTACAGATAAAAAAATGGAGAAAAAAAAATAATTAAATTCCCAAGAATTAAATAGAGTATGACACTTTTTGGTGGACAGGCATCGAAACATCGAAAATTATTCTTGAAAGCCAACCTAAATGGAATCATACAAAAGCAAATCATTTGTACTATTAAATTAGCAAAGAGACTTTGACTATTTTTTATTAGTTTTCGTTTCAAAAAACTTTGTGTTAAAAACAAACCATCACAATGACATCACTTGTATACGAGTACCATTTTTCTAAACAACCCATAAAATAACAAAAAATTATAAAAAACACCGAAAATAACAATAACTGCTATTTTCTTCTTCGTCTTAATACACAAATAAATCGGTGACCAACTTTGCACTGTAATTTTCTACATTAATACTTAAATAAAATTGGTGACTGACTTTACCTCGAGCTACAAATATATTTCGAAAACAAATTCATTCAATTTTAAACACTATATAATTACCTCGAAAAAGAAAATATTGGCCCAGCCAAGATTAACTCTGGATTTAATAAGTATATGAAAATCGAGAAACATTTTTTGTGGCACCTTAAAAAAAATCTTTAAAAAATCGAAGGCAGTCACTACACAGTGGAACGTCACTACACAGTGTTAATTAAGCTAATGACCGACATTGTCCCATGACCGACTTTGCATCGGACTTCCCTACGGTTGAATAACTTTTCCAATATCGTTACTTAGAAATTGTATTAAAAATATAAAAAGCAAAGTCTTTACATAATAGCAAAATAGAGTGAATCTACGTCAATTTTTTAACATCATTTCAAACATGGATTTTTGAAAAGGCATTAGCTGCTTTTTCTCCCTTCGTTGATCCTGTGGCTAAACGAGTATTGTTGGAGTTTGAATGAAAAACAAAAACGACACTTGCGTTAAAAATAAGCGTGGTATATATATGGGACAGGGTAACTGAATGAAATAACGCAGCAAATTATTATTTTTAAAAGTCATTTTTATTTCAAATTATTAAATATTTATACTGGAAACTTGCATGCCTGATACACTTGTTATGGAACCATTTTGCTGAAAACGAACGATAGAGGGACCCCCTGTGCAAAATTTTGGAAATTGTGAATAAAATTCAAGAGAGAATGAGGAGAGGAGGCTAAGTTTTGTTTTTTTTTTTATTTTGTATGAAAAGAGGTTGAGTTTCGGGCTACTCAAAATCATCAAAAGAACACAACTAAAAAGGAAAATAGGTTGCTTTTTTAACTTTTTCAATTGAAGATATTTGGCAGTTAATGTCAAAAAAGTTAAAAATTTTATTGAATTAAGGAGCAGGATTGAAAAAAACTTAACACACGTTTTACCTAATAATTTTTTTTGGGTGTAAAACTTTAAAATTTCTTTAATCTAGTTATCTTTGAAAAATATGTCAGTTGTTATTTTTAATGACAAACATGTTGATTTACTGTGAGTTTAATCAAAATGAGTGAAGAATTAAAATTATTAAACATTTTCAAAAAAATCCAAATTGGTCTAACAAAAATATGGCCAAAGAATTGAAGGTCTGCCGTCAAACTGCTTCCAATGTTATTAAACAGTTTCAGGAGAATTTGACCATCGATAGGAAACCTGGTTCGGGAAGAAAACAAGGGCCACATGATATGGGGAACGCCAAGAAAATAGAAAGCATATTGAAAAGATCTCAAAACACATCTGGTAGAAAAGCTGCCCGGTTAGCCCAGTGCTCTGACTATTTGCTGCGAAAAGTTAAAGCCAATGCAGGTTTGAAAACATACAAAGTCCAAAAAGTTCCAGACAGGAATGCTGCATAAAATTTAAACGCGAATATCATACAAAAATATTCATGTTGTATTAAGGACTACGAAACGTATTTATGTTGCTGATGCTCGAGGAAATGTCGAAGAACAATTTAGTATCCAAAAGCAGACAAAATTTCCTAAAAAATTCCTGGTATGGCTATATGCAGTTGCGGCAAAAGAAGCAAGTCATTTGTTACAGTGGGCTCTATAAATATCGAAATAAATGTACATCGAAGAATGTTTGAAAAATAGACTTCTTCCTTTCATAAGAGAGCACAATGTGTCCACATATTTTTGGCCCGATTTGGCATCATGTCACTATGGCAAGAAAGCTCTGAAGTGGTACCAAACAAATAATATAGTTTTTTGTACCAAGAGAGGCCAATCCTTCAAATTGTCCGGAGCTAAGACCAGTGGAGAGATATTGGGCTCTTGTGAAAAGCACAAAAAAGGTGTGCCAAAATATCAAAGATTTTAAAAGGAGATGGGCGAACTGTTCCAAAAAGGCGTCTGAAACAACTATCAAATCTCTAATGGAAAGCTTACCAAAAAAGGTCTACGAGTGGTTAGAACTATAAAAGTTATATTTTTCTGTAATTTGTAAGTTATTATCAATTAAATAAAAAAAACTCTAAGATCAACCGTTTAAAAATTATTGAAGTTTATATATGCAAAGAATTTATTGATTTCAATCCCTATATATCCATATTTTAGTTCCTGAACCTCTCACGAGTTTTTGTGTGAAAACTAAATATAAAGCGAAACTTATTAGTTAAGTTGTGTCCCATGATTCTCGAATTTCAGTCAAAACATTTACCTTAACTTATATTTTTTTTCCTCGAATATCCTTAAAGGTATGAACTAACCCCAACTACAGGAAATTACTGATGATCAAAGATGCCAATAACTCATCATTTTATGCTGTTGCCCAGACCAGATCATAATATCGTGTGTGAGACATATGTCGGCAAATTAAGTAATCTGTATTTTTCCCAAAAGTTTTGCGGGTTCAAAGTTTCTAGTTTTCATCATTATCCATAGAATTTTACAGTTCTTGTACATTTTATTTTTGTATAAATTCAATAGGGGTTCTAAAGAGGAACCAAGGGTGTAAATTTTTATAAGTAAATATTTCTTCATGTAATTATTATTTTACACTTGCGTATTTATGTATATATATATACCTACATATACAATAATCATGATGTAATTTATGACGTCATGAAATCTACTTGCTCGTTTACTGTAAAAGAGAATGAATATGTGTTTCAATAGTATTTTGGATTCAAATTTTTGTGATTTTGGTTACATTTTGTTTTGAATAAAATACTGAAAATTTGCATTGGGTACTTACTAATTATTTAAATTTTACACAAAAAATATTTTTGGTACCTACTATATAATTAAAAAATAATTTTAGCTTAACTATACTAAAAATTTTGAATGAAAACAAAAGTACGACCTAATGTAATACAAAAAAAAAAAAAAAACAATTGTACAAAATAGTAACAAATTAAATGAGAAATGTACTTTGTATTGATGTTTCTGCCGTGGCATGCCATCAAAAGCCACGTTGAACTGAGCTTAGTTAAAAAGCGCAATAAACGTTAATGAAAGGCTATTTTCAAAGCTAGTAGCCATTGAGATAATTAAAATTAAGTATTTGCGAAAAATGTCACTGAACTGACCCACATTTAACATACGATTCGATGCTCGATATTCATTTGAATTTTATTTATGTGTTTGTAAGTATTTTCGTTTATTTTTTTATTATTTATAAAATGAAAAGAATTTTAGTTAATTACGATTTCAATAGAATTCTTGCATGTGCCTATATATATATATTTGCTATTAACCGCTTAAATAATATTTTGTGGGCGCATGCATCAGCAATGAATACCAAAGTTACTTAACAATTAGAGCGCAAATATGGGACTTTATGATTTTGTTTTCTATTTTATATTTGTTTTTTTTTTTAATTCTATGTATTGATTTTAATACAAACCAATTAAAACGGTTGTATACACATTTTGTTTTTTTGATTTATCAAATAGAGAATTTAAATTTCATTACTATTTTACTCGAAAAAAAAAATTAATAGCAATTAAAATGCAAATTTCCTTATTTATATTACAATTCTAATTTGTTTTTGGTTTTGTTTTTTAATGCGCCAAAGACACGAATATATATTTTTTTTTAAATTAAAATTTATCTTCATTTCATCAAAAAATTAAAATTGTTGAAAAGAATTTGCACTATTCTAGAGAAGTTCGTTCTCATAATTGGAGGAAAAAAATGAAAACCCTGAAAACGAAAGCTTCGCACACGAACTATTACCATGTACACATTTAAATAAATTTCAAATAAAGCTTTTTGTTTTTGGAAAAATTCCAAATAATTGCAAAATATGTCTGTATGCATGGTGTGTATGGATGTAATTAATCATTGTCACAATATTTTAAGATCAACATTTCTATTATATATTAAAAATAATAACATTTTTATTAGCGCAACTATGACTTCATAGTTAGTACACATATATTTAACATATATATCTACACTCCACTTACTGGTAATGCTTGTTTAGAACTATGTCCGTTTGTTGTCAGTTCACTCGGTTCAAGTTTTAACTTCCTTTTGTTCTGCCTGTGAATTTTATTGCGACATCTCGAGTGTGACGAATATGTGAGCAAGCAAGCATCTCATGTGTGCTTGGGGAAATGACATAATCTTATTTAAAATCCATCACAATTATAAATAATAACAACATATGCTTGGTACTTTATGCAATCAAAAATAGTTTATTAAATATTTAATATATAACATTTTATTTAGTATGTTAAATTTCGTGCATTCGATTAAAAGTCTACTGCAATTTGTTGAAAACAAAAATGTACTTCAAATTGTTATGTAGTTATCTTATTAAATGTCATTACTGATATGGATTAATGGTCTGATAAATGGTTGAGCATAAGGTTCTAGGTTCATGACTCAGACAACGTCACAAGCCACGAAAAAAAAAAAAACTTTATCTTTCTTATATTGTTTTCTATAACTTCTTGAAATTATATTGTGAAAACAAAACATATAAAAAATATTTTACAGAAATTAATTTATTTTATTTTACGTTTCATACTAAAGTCTTATGATTATATGAAAATTTCAAATTTCTCTTCAATCCAACACTGTTTGACATACATACTAAATGTTTTCTAACATTTTTAGTTCCGATTCCCGTTTCGAACAGATCTTGTGGGAATTGATAAAAATCCTTATTTTCGTTATATTGACTCACTGTCCCGAATTGGACAAATTTTTCAAGAAGTTTACTACTTACGTGAATGTTTACATATATGTGTAAGCATAAGCGAATCCAGAGATTTCCTAGTAGGGAGTATAATTTTCTCATCCCTTCCAAATTTTTGTTTGAACATGACCAATGATCAAAATGTATGAAATTTTCCTTGGACCCGCTATTGCGTATATATATATATATATATATATATATAAATTAGAGGTCAACTTATTTGTATGAAGAATTTAAGAAATTTATATTTTGCTGGGCGCAACCCTGATTTTTTTCCTTTCATCTAAGTCTACTTTTTGCAGCGTGTTTCAGGTAGAGGTAACGGCGATTAAAGAAGTAACTGACTGAAATGTATTATTTACATTTTCACGGGTAGCCAAGCGGCCATTAACTACCACTACCTCCAAAGTAGTCTCCAAATGCCGACTATCTCTAAATGAGAGATGTATCTGTGCGCTTCAAGTTACACCTGTGTTAGGTCATAGTGACATTCCGGGTAATTGCAAAGTCGATAAGCTGGTAAGACTAGGCACAACATTACTACTCCTCACGTGGGCCCAAGTATGCCTATGGCAACCTGCAAACTGAACATATATAGTCAAATGATTAGCAAAGCTAACAATAGGTGGAGAGAAACGTAAACATGTTCTCACACAAAACTAATCTGACCTTCCTACAACCCGAAGAGGTCGAATTCTCCTGCTTCGCTAAATAGATCTTCTATTTGCTTCACTGCAGCAATAATCACTGGACATTGCCCGATCGGCAGACATGCCAGTAGATTGGGACTACCTGCAAATGACTTCTGCAGATGCTGCCTAGACGAGAAGGAGGAGAAAACTACTCTCCATTTTCTCAGTAACTGTGCTGCGCTTGTCACAATTAAACTAATATCTTCTGGTACACTTTTTTTCAGCAATTTAGCTGATCTTTAATCTGTTCACAACAAAGATTTAGATAAGTTTATTTAAACCACAAAATGGTTCAACACTGCTTCATCTATTTAGCTGATTCTACTGGCATCAGGGATTCTCCAGTTTAGAAAATCACAAAGATTAGAGAATAGAGAATTAGCCTACGTGGTATTAAAACAGGCCTTATTGGCCTAAGTTTGTCCTATTATCATAGGACACCCACTCTAACCTAACCTAAACTTGTTTCTGGAAACTGTCAAATGTCATTGCAAGACCCCCACTTTTGACAGTCACGAGAAAAAAGTTTCCTCGTCTAATTTGAAAGTTAGAAGGTTGGTTTTAGAAAGTTAAAGAAATCTTTTTTTGAGTTTATATTCCAACTTAGTCTTTCTTAAGCTGAACGCACTTGAATAAATGACGTTAATTTTTGAGTTCCTTTCACCTTTCGGAAGTGTTTTCATTATCAAGATCTCCGAATTGGCTCTTAATCGCCTATATCCTCCTTCATTTGAACTAAATGATCTTCAACTTTATCCCTAGGTTAGGCACGTTTGGATTTTGTTTTATTTCAATGTTATAAAAAGTTTTTAGGAGACTATGAAAGTTAAATCTAGAGGTTAATTTTCAAAGTCATGACTTAAGTTCATGTTAATTTCGTTATTTGAAGTTATATATAAACAGGCTTAATGAACAAATGTAGTCATCACAACAACAATGTATATAGAGACGGGCAAATCAGACGACCGTTTCGGAATCTGCCACAATCCCTCATCAGTGATCTTAGTGATGGTTCTTAATCTTTCAATATCCTATATAAGCTACTAATGGCCCGTATGCATAAAAAATAGTGGAAACTACATTTGAGTGTTTACTACCAAGTAGTGAACGGTCGATAGTGAACACTTCATATGCAAAAAAGAAAAAACCAAACACTATTTTCGAATTTCGATTCAAGTGTTCACTACCAATTTGAAATTTGTGATTGTTTATTTTAAAAAAATAATAACAAAATATATTGATTGTCAATAAATAAATAAATGGAAGTAATTTTTGCAATTATTTGTGGTTCATAAGTAAATATTAACAAAATAATTTTAGTTGAAATGATAATGAATTTTGAAGAATTTGTGCTGGAATTCCTGGATGAGGATGTGGATGTTATTCTACCAAACAAGAGGAATGAGGTTTCAACATCTTCATCACCTTCTTTGCAACTTCCTGTGCAAGGTGCATCGGCACTGCCGTCGTTTGATAAAGAGCATAGTGGAGGGAAAAACAACATTCCTACGTAACTGCTCTCTTTTTTTTAACGTGTCAGTCACAGCATCGTGAATTGGCGCAAGGACATCGACATCACTATTTGGGACAAATAAAGGATCCTCAAACTCCGGCTCATTAAAAATTTTTGCAATGTTATGCAATACAAAGCTGGCGCTAATCGTTGACGGGATCCTATTTGTTTGCATCCGAATTTTTGACTGTAAAGTAGGAAAACGTCTCTTGACTTGGCCAAATACACGTTCTATTACCACACGTTCTTTGGAAAGAATTTTATTGTACGTTTCTTGAACATGGTTTCCTGGGTTACGGTATGGTGTCATGAGCCATGGAGTGATACTGTATCCCTCGTCTCCATGCAAAATTGCCCCTGCCGGATTTTCGTTCGTGATGTGACAAATAGTTGAATTCCTTTGAATAGTTGAATCATGAACGGACCCTGCCCACCTGCAATCAACGCTGATAACTTCCTCTTTAGCATTGCATGTCACTTGTACATTAAATGAAAACATTCCTTTTCTATTGATGTATTCATCACCATGAGTAATTGGTTTTAGAATCTGTACGTGAGTACAATCTAATGTATCAATAGCACTTGGAAATTTAAATTTTTTTTGCCTTTCGTTTTTTGCCTGGTTCATGCCATTCTCTGATTCGGGAAACTTAATCCACTCTCCTGATTTTCTTAGTACAAAGAGGCACACTTCCCACACTGTTCTACATACCGTTGTTTGATGGATACCAATATCATCTCCCACGCCAACCTTGAGTAAATACGAGAAATGTATGGAATAAGTAACTTAAAACTCCCAGCTGATTAATAACAGCTCACTTGAAAAGCAGGATCTCCAACATAACGTAGAAAAGTTTGCATTTTTTGTACGTTAGTCAATGCACCACCTCTCGCCTCGCAATTTTCTGGCAAAAAATATGATGCCATCCATTCTACATTTTCCCGGGAAAAGCGGTATAAACATCTATAATTATTATCCGATCCGGCTCTTCTTTCTTTATACATATGTCTTTCTTTTTTCGTTTATATTCATAAACATTGCCATTTTTAAATTTTTAGCAACAAAAAGTGTGTTATATATCACACTAGAAAATCAAATATCCAATATTTGAAATAATAACCCAGAATTACAGATTTGATTCCAAATATTTTCACTGAATAGAGATATTGAAAGAAACTATCACTACCGTTCTATATGCTTATGTTGTTGTTTTTTTTCCCATTGTAGCTAGTCTGCATAACAGTTTGTTATTTGAAAGTCTAGTACATGAGAGAGTGTGTGTGTTTGTGAGAAAATTATTCTAGGTTGACACCGTTTTCTGAACGGGCCCCATTCGATCAGTTCATAATAGTTTTTAGGAGACTATGAAAATTAAATCTAGAGGTTAATTTTCAAAGTCATGACTTAAGTTCATGTTAATTTCGTTATTTGAAGTTATATATAAACAGGCTTAATGAACAAATGTAGTCATCACAACAACAATGTATATAGAGACGGGCAAATCAGACAATCATCAGTGATCTTAGTGATAGTTCTTAATCTTTCAATATCTATATAAGCTACTAATATTTGAAATCATAACCCAGAATTACAGATTTGATTCCAAATATCTTCACTGAATAGAGATATTGAAAGAAACTATCACTACCGTTCTATATGCGTATGTTGTTGTTTTTTCCCAATGTATTCCCATTGTTATAAAAAGTACTTTATAATTTTATTCATTCGCATTGGTTCAATCCAAAATAAACATAATCTACTTAAGAGTGTTGCTGTTTTACACACAAAAACAACATGTTTAGTGTTCCGTCATATCGGCTTCCTGTAAACAAAGTTTGCGGGGTCAGTAGAGGCAACATTTTTGTTGCTTCCCCATATAAAGTTAAAAACATCTTGCCACAACTGTTGCAAGAGGATATTAAAAGTTGTTGGAATAGAAAATTACGAAGTAAAAAAATTGCATTATATTTCATACATCGTCATAAGAAATGTATAGGGGCTTGGCCATGCACCATGAGATACGAATGTGGTGTGTACACCAACATATCCTTTATCCTTGTATAAAAGGTGTATAGATAGCTAATACAATTTTAGGAAAAGCCATGAAATTTCAAGTCTTTGCGACTAGTCAATTAGAAATATATTTATTGAAACTACAATTGAAATCAAAAAATCTGAGTGTGGCTCGAATGAGTTGATGTATTTTTTGTGATAGAAAATATTATGAAACTAATTTATATGAGAAAATCATCCAATGGCGCTTTTAGTTTTAATTTAAATGACAGTTTAATACCTAAGTATGCCTACCAAAATACAAAAAATTAAAAACTAGATGATAACGAAATTATGGTAATAATACAAAAATACTAAATTGGATTTCATCTATACTCTTCCTCTTAAGCACATGAATGCGTATTAATTTAAGATATGAAAATCATATTCAGAAATGTCTAAATATTACTAACTATAATTTACTGCAGCAAATGCACAGGATATGCGTCAATGCAAACATGCATCAGTGCTTCGAATGGTGAAATATACTTGCAAGTAGTTCTAAAGAATACAATGTAGAACAAAAAAAGCCATGTTTATGCACAAAAAGAACAAAAAACTAAAGTACTACACATATACATACTTACTAACAAGCAAACAAAATTTTTGCGTAAGACACAATTGTATGCAAATTAGACTTAAGAACCTTTACTTATTAGTGAACGGCCGCCACACCAATGAATGATGATGAAGTTGATGTTTTTGATGGTGAAATTGTTGATGATGATGATGAATACCCTTTAAACATTGCACTTGTAGTAACATTGTTGCAAAACGGAAATGCTGCATTTTCAGTGTTGCTTTTGTCGGGTTTGTTTTTTTCTTTTCAGTTTTCTCGTTCATTCTTAATGTTATGAATTTTTTATTTACTACATGCAATTTATCAAAAATCTGAGATGATTTCAATATTTTTCATTTCGTTTTTTTTTGCACGTTGTTGTTGCTGTTATTATTGTTACTGTTCTTGCTTATGACATATGAATTGAATATTTAATGGATATGCTAAGTTATTGTACAACAAAATTTTGCAACTATGTACATGTTAGTTCGTACTTTGTTCTCTGCACGTTCAGTGATTACAAAGTTTGTGCCTTAAGTCTTTTGTTTTGCTTTGCGGAAATTGAATGTATTATACCTATTTTTTCTAAATTATTTACAAAAAGTGCGTGGATATTAATTAGTTATTTATGTAAATGAAAACTTAAATTAAGTTCTACGAATTATATTTTAAAAAAATTTTCATTTAACGCTTAAAAAAAAAATTTAATAAAATTCAATGTCAATGGAGCGATGTTTTAATTCGAGGAAAAATAACAATTGTATTCAATTGAACTAAGTAGGTTTGAAATCCTTCTATTTCAAAGCTTTTTTCGACTTGTAGATATCTCAATTAACAAATAAATTCATTATTAAATACACGATAAATAATTCATTTTACTGCAAATCGGCAATGATGGTATTATGCCCACTTCACTCGTATATCATCATGTGTTTAGCATTTTTTCTGCGTACATTTTTGAATTACCAAAGTGTGCCTCATTAACTTCTGTCGGCTTCCTGTTTGTAAGATATTTTCATTTCATTGTTTTTCTTAAGTTTAGACAGAAAATTCGAAAGATATTCAACAAGTAATAACAACAACAATCAAAACAATGATGTTTTCATACAAAGCAACAAGTAACAAGAGCGTTATAAATTTATTACAATAACAACTAGAAAAATGGCAATAATGAAAAACTTTGAGCTGAAATGTTAAGCTTCTTAAGAGATGCTGATATCGTTTGGAGGGTTCAAGAGCTTTTTTACTCCGAAAATATTTAAAATTTACGATTTACATAACAAATGTATTATTCAAAGAAGCTTTCAAATAATTCTCAAAAGAGTTGATAAACAAAATAATTAATAAATACACGTATATATAGAACAAAAACGCTATAAAATAAGTTTTTAGGCGAAAGTATTAAAATCCATACATGAAGAGTTGGCTTTTCAATAAGATAAAATAAGACTTTGTGAACTACTCACTCTCGAACGAAGACTATGTGTTACTGTTACTGATTAAACAGAGACTTGTTTTTATTTATTTCCAAATGGCTGCAATCTTTTATTTATTTATTTCCTAGGAATAATTTACAATATTAAAACTAGCTAAGCTGTGCGTACTAGCTGCCAGGGCCCTCGACTCTACATAAACGACTGTGATTTGTGAATGCATTATTTGAATTCTTAAAATTTAAATTGAAGTTTATATGGATATAAAATGTAATCAAGGAAAAAAGTTCGACAATAAAGGAACGTAATCAGATCCGCTTCAGATACCAGCAGATAACATTAAAACAGTGGCAAAAATACATTGCTGCTGCCGAAACACAGCAATTCTGAAGCCTACAAATTAAACTGGTTGCTTGTTGTCAGTGCACCCTTTATCGAGCTCCTGGCTAGTAGGAGTGACTACCTTTTTTTTGATTTCGATTGTGATACCACATAAGCTTTCCTGGCAACCGTGCTGTGCTCAACGTTCTGTTCCCTTTTCTCGGGATGCTGAAAAAGATGAGTTGCGACAGAGAGAAAATTTAGAGAAAACTTCCTGTTACTTTCTCTCTCTTTCTTGGGTCATTGTAGTTGCTACAGCTGCAAATTCATCAACTAGTGGCCCTTTATCATTAGTTTGTCAAATTAAATTTATACTCATATTGTTGAAATTTTAAGAGGTGGCAGTGGTAATGACGCTTTAGTCAGTCACTACTGTTTAGGGCTGCCAACTCTACTAGTTTATCCCAGAATCCGTGGGTTGCCATAGTAATATTTGGGGATACGGGTTTACGCACAAATTCTATGGGCTTAGGTTAGGTTAGAAGTGGCTCACATAGACCGTCCGGCCCATAGTGTTACCACAAAATCTTTAGATACAATAAGAACCTCGAGCTATACTTTACACTGTTTCCATTTTATAACTACTCGTAGTATGTGCAAAGTTTTTTAATAGAGCCAGATTTGTACTGGCTATGTCATTTAGGGAAAGAAAGAACGTACTCCCTAATCCTTAATCTGGACATGGCTAGTGTTGGGCAATGACAAAGAATGTGTTCTAAAGTCCCCTTTGTGACAGAGTCATTGCAGTATCTAAATAGGTCGTTCAGCAGACTGTATTCTTTACGCGAAAGTGAAAACAGAAATTCAGTTTTAGTATGAGAGTTTAGGGGCCAAAAAAGTTCTCCTATGCGGGAGGTTTTTTGGCTCCTCCATCTTCTATTTGAGGCAGAGAAAAGTTGTTTATCTAGGGATGCGTAATGGAAACCAAGTGATGGCGATATGCTACAAGGCTCTACCTCAAGGCATGTACCTTGCCTTGCAAAGCTCGTCCGTTACCTCATTTCTATGGGTTTAAATAAATTTTGAAATTTATTTGAATGTAATACAGTATACCACCTAACCATTAGAAACACCACAAATTTGCTCTGATTTTTATTAAAATTATTAGGCTTTGAATGAACAATGATGCCAGAAGAGTATCAAAATGCTCGTAGAACTAGCAGATCAGACGATCGTTTCGGAACCAGCTACGGTTCCTCAGCAGTGATATTTGTGATAGTTCCCTAATTTCAACAATCTATATAAGTGAAAATACTGTAAAGTAAATGAGACAGTTATTTTCACTGAATAGTATTATTGAAAGAAACTACCGTTCTATGTACTTTTTGTCATTCTTCTTTAACACTTGTATTACATATTGGTCAGATTTTCTGACATCTAATATGAACCGTGTCTATTTATCGTATGAAAAAAAATTTTATTGACAAAATTTTATATACTTAGAAGCAGGCCTTCTTTTTTGTCCTATCCTTATCCCTTATATGTATTGGCTCTCCTTGTACGTAAGCGCCAGGTGGGTCTGTCCTGGGTTGCAAGAGTATCGACATTTCTTTGTAGCATGTCATTCGCTATTGTGCTGCTCCATGTTTTTGGTAGTCTTCCCGGTTCTCTTTTCGTTGTCGGTAGATGTAATGTTTGCTTAACCGCATGGTCGTCTGGCCGCCTCATTACATGACCATACCATCGAAGACGTTGTTCTTGCAGCTTTTCCTTTATTGGCCTAACTTTACAGCTTTCTCTTATGTACTTATTTTCAACCTTGTCTAGTTGTATCACTCCCGAAGCCCATCTAGCATGCGCATTTCTGCCACATGCAGCCGCTGCTCTTGTTTTTTAGGAGCCACCCAGCATTCCGAGGCGGACATTAAGGCAGGTTTAATAACAGACTTGCAAATTTTACCCTTGAGAGTGTGTGAGATTTTTTTGTCACACAGGGCTACTGACACAGCACGCCAACTTTGCCAACCACATTGAATTCGGTGTGAGACTTCAAGCTCGAATAGGACATCACTGGAAACATGTGATCCTAGGTACTTAAAATTTTCCGCCTGTTTAACAATGTCATTGCCGATTTTTCAGTGTTGTTGGTGTTCGTTCCAAAGGAAAATTTAACATATTCCGTTTTTGAGCGGCTGATCCTTAGTCCGTTTGTTTCGAGTGCCTTAACCAACGCAGGGAGCTTTCTTTGCACGGCTTCTGCGTCTTCTGACAGTAGGGCTACGTCATCAGCGTATAAGAGGGTCCATGGGATATCGTCTTGAATGTCGCGCGTAAGATAATCCATAACTATATTAAAAAGCAGCGGGCTTAATGCGGATCTTTGATGTACTCCGACTTTAACTTCAAACTCTTCGGATAAACCACAATAGATTTCACGTGAGTTGTTGCTTGCAGATACGTATCTTGCACCAAACGAATAAGGCTTTCTGGTACATATTTGGCTCTTAATGACTGCCAGACCACTGCCCACGGTACTCTATCAAATACCTTTTCAAGATCGATGTAAATGCTATGCAGTTTCTTTTTATTATGGCGATATTTTTCGATAAGGGTTCGTAGAGTATGAATAGCGTCAATTGTGGTTTTTCCGCTCACAAAACCGAACTGATTGTCGCTGATAGTGGCAATTTCTCTGAACCGAGTATTCAGAACTCATTACCATATTTTAAGGCAATGCGACATCAGTTTTATGCCACGGTAGTTTGCGCAGTTCCTCACATCACCCTTATTATTGTAAAAGGGGATAAGATAGCTTTACTTTGTTGAAAAGTAGAGTCAGCCATAATATGCCTTCATCCCCCAGAAGCTTAAAAACCTCGGTTATTGTTTTTAATTTTGAATAAAGCTGCCGACACTTCTTCGTTGGTGATTTTGTATATGGGGCCAGAGGTTAGATCTAGTAGTTCCAGTGGTTTGCGCGGGAATTCTACGTTGGACAGTTCCTCGTGATATTCTAACCATCGTCGCCGTCATTGGTTAACATTTTATCTTCTTTGTCATTGATAAATTTGACAGTGATTATGTCTTGTGTCTTTTTGTTCCGTGTTTTTGCTAACTAAAAGATCGTTTTGGCTCCATATTTACTATCCAGATCTTCGTAAAATTGATTTGTGGCTGCTTCTTTAGCTTTTGATACTGCAACTTTGGCTTGTGATTTTGATGCTCTATATGCTTGGTGGTCTTCAGGTACCTTTGATTTTTGCCACTTTTTGTAGACTACCTTTTTTGATTTTATTGCTGCTTGTACTTCGCTGTTCCACCACCAGGTCTCTTTTGATCTTCAGAGGCCCCTAGGATACTTCCAAGTCCTTTGTTGCTTCCGTAATGCAGAAATTCTCGAAATAGTTCCATGCTTCTTGTGCACTTTTTTGTTCCCAGTTAGTATTTGCGAGAAGGTGTCTAAGTCTTTTCACTAAGGCGGCCCCTTTTAAACGTTCGATTTCAAGCCATTTAATAGTCGGATTTTGGTTGACGTTTTATTTCTCTACATGCCAGTCGACCCACATATCTGCCACCAATATGCGATGTTGTGAAATCAGTGGTTCGCTCGGGATAACTTTACAATCTTTAAAATGTTTTAAGAGTACACGGTCGCAGTATGAAATCAAATTGTGAGGCTGCATTGGCGCACTTGTACGTGATTAGATGTTCATCGCGTTTGGCGAAAAAGCTATTAACGATCGCCATTCCATACGCTTGGGCAACATCAAATACCATATTTCTATACCTTGGGTGTTTCTCGTTCCATATGTGTAGCCACCGTGAATAGTCTCATATTGGTCATTTGTTGTTCCTATGTGGCCATTAAGGTCACCGCACAAAAGTTTTGGTTCATCCAGAGGAAGACTAATAAGATATTCTTCAAGGTCTTCCCAAAATTTTAATTTTGCTATCACAACCAATTTGGGGTGCATAAACGGGCACGATGTTAAGACATGGGCTGCTATCGGCTGCAATTTTTAATGGCATCAGCCGATCTGATATTCTTGATACAGACACTACTCTTTGTGATAGGCTTTCGTCAATAATAATTCCAATCCCATTGCGCTGTGAGGTATCACCGTTGTAAAACAGTTTATAGCCCAGACCAATCTCTTTCGCTTTGGCCCCTTTCCATTTCGTTTCTTTAATACACGCAATGTTTACGCGACGTCTTTTAAGAGTTTCAGCTAGTTCATAGCTTCGTCCAGTCAGAGAACCAATGTTCCAGGTAGCAATTCTTATATTGTTTGTAATTTTAGTTTTAACTTTCGGCTTAAGGGGGACGCCCCAGCTTTATTGCTTTTTCGTTTAATTGTGCTTATCCTGATACAATAGGAGTTAAATTTTGGCTCTGTGTTTACGTGCCGGTTGCCATCTGACGCACATGTCGGTAACCTCGCCTAACTGAGGCTTTAGTTGCTGCCGTTGGCTTTATATATTTATATTTAATAGCTCTAGTTTGTTTGAAAAAGTTGTTGGTTTTAATTCTATAAAGATAATAGACTACAATGTCAAAGGTTTTTACATTGTGGAAAGATGAAATTGTACGAATAAAATAAGGTTGAAACTAGGTTTTTTGAGTTGCCTCTTTACAGCTACGTAGATCCTTGGAGGCATACATATGAATTGACTTGAAAATTCAATTGTGTAGAAACTTTTTTTTATCCACAAACGAATTTTAAAAAAAAAGTTAACTTAATTTCCGCAGTAAGAATAAAATTTTCCATTATTACTTGACAAATCGGCCCCAAATTGTCACCAGAAAACAGTTCCCGAAGAAAAAGTTTAGCAAAATCTTTTTAAAACTGTTAAAACTCACTGCATTTACGAACAAAATTAAAGGAAATTTGTGGTGTTTCTAATGGTTTGGCGGTATACTGTAAATACGCTCTACCGCTCGAAATGGTCAAACATGAAATATTGAGAACTTTTTGCATAAGTGAAAAGTTGACTAAGACCTTTTTTATTTAACAAGCAGTATTCTTCCATGTATACTCGTTCCATCATGTCAAGATTTCGAGAATTGTTCTAATTTTCATAATTTTTAATCAACTTTAAAATTTGTAAATAGTTTTTACAATTTTTAACTTCTAAATTTAAAATGTAATATGCCGATATTATTTTATTTGGTTTATAGTACCAAAACTTTATCCGGTTTAAAATTTTCTGTATCTTCTGAACGCAACCAATATGATAGAAAATAAACAAGTGATTCCTGCGCGAAAGTCTAACATTTTCTACAACCATGTGAAAAACATTGAGCAAATCATCGTTCAATTGTTAGCTTGCATTTGTCAAAAGTTAGCTTGCATTTGAGTTATCAGCCTCATTGCAATTTTCAACCATGCTTTGAATATATATATCTAGTCTGGAGAGTTTCAAACATTGTCGACAATCATTTTAGAAACAATTACCATCTACATTAATCATGAAAGGTTCTTATCTTTATAGGTTCTATTAGTTTCATAGAAATATTAATAAACGAAAGCGTTGAATATATTTAGTACTTTTATTTTAATTTCAAGGTATTTGGAAATGATTTAAAACTATCTTACATTTAGTGTCTCACTGTGTCTCACTGTGTCTCACTTAATGCATCTTCAATAATGAGATTCTAATTTAAAGCTTCACATCATAGCAAAAATGCTACATCGGAAAAATCTTTTCCACTTCTCCACCCACTTCGCAAAAAAGCTTTTCTCGATGCTCGAAATGCTCAAATTTTCAAGCGAATAATATAAAACCAACATGCTAACAGCAGAATGCGTTTAGTAACGTCTGCCCGGCGAAGCGTTATTTTCGTATTAAAGCAAAAACAAAAACGAAGAAGTTTCGCAGCTACAAACAAACCGCGTTTAATTCTAAATTATTAAAAGAACTATAATAATTTAATTAATTCTTAAGTTTTATATTTTATTAGTAATTTTCGGTGCTTACAATAACAAAATACTCGTAAAAAAACAAAGTGCTGCCAAACTCGTTACGCTGAGTGAATGCGAAACTCACACAGACTGCTATTTTGTATTTTTTTTTATTAGGTGCGCGCCAAATTCAAAAACGAAACGTTAGAAGGATAATGATTATAAACTTTAAAGTCGTCATGTTACTACGCTTGCTCGCTTGTGTTTTGTTTTATGTTTTATAACGCTTAAAACAATAAATTATATAGAATTTTAATTTAACAAAAGAACTAAAAACTTTATTGGCCTCTTTTTGATACAGTGTGACGGGCTCGGACACGGGAATAGGTGTGTGTGTTTTCGTTGTTGTTTTTTTTTTTTGTATAACTTCATGAATTTTATTTTTTTTGGTTTCATTTTCATTCGAGATTTGATGAAGTTTGCATGTTCCACGCTGTTGTGACATCGAGTGTTTAATTTATTTGACATTCAAATTTAAACAATTTATTGTTAGAAATTTAAACAAAACAAAACAGCAACATCACTGGAAACAACAACAACACCACCGTCAGCACCAACAGTAAGCAAATGTGACAAGAGAACGCGTGCTTACGTAATTGTGGAAAATAATTGAATTCTGTAGTTAATCGCAGTAAAGCCTCATCATCATCATCATCATCTCGTTGAGACTGAGACCCTCTTAACATTTTTAACCTGCATTTTAGTTTTCAAATTTAGTATTGTGCTGAGTTTTGTGGGGCGCGGTGTAGTGTAATGATATTGTAGTACCAAGTAAATACTAACGTGTAAATGTATACATGCGTTATTTTACAAAAGTGGTTTTGATATAGAATTAAAAAAGTGTTTCAAAAATAATATGTGGTTAAACACGGAATTTATAATTCTTTTAGTATTTTATATGAACACATTTGTACGTGCCTCACACGACCACCACAGCAGCACAATTATCATTGTCGAGGATGCAAAAGGTAAATGAAAAGTAAAGAAAAAAAATTCACATATGAATGCAGGATTAAAAACTTATGGCCCAGTTAGATGAAAAGTCCTAAGAATTCAAATTGGTTATACTTATGAAGAAAAAAATTAAAATTTAACAATGTGCAAATATAATAGTGCGGACCCACGAGAGTGAATTTCGAATTTAGGTGGACACACGGCAAAAATGGAATTTAATTTTTGACAGATTATTTGTTTGGAGAATTAGAAGAATTTCTGTGTGTGTTTCAAGAAATAAATAAGAATGTAGCTCTTCAATTGAATTTATAATGCAATTATGGCTTCATTATTTTATTTTTCACTCTTGCTTTTGTTAATAAATATTCCAAGAGCAGCTGTTATAAAAACAAAATGCAAAATGTCTAAAAAAAATGTCTAAAAAAAATGTAATAGATCTTATATTTTTCCTGTTTTTTTAAAGCCATGCGTTTGAGGGTTACTGGGTTACTTTTGGCATTTCTAGTGAATTTCGTTGAAATTCTTCTGAAATTCCGAATTTCATTTGATAGTTTTTGTATAGTGAAATTCCACATTTGAGACGCATTTCAACCAAATGCTAAATTTGCCTGAGATTTCCTCTCGTGCGTTTGCAGTTTTTTTAAAATTTATTCTGAGTTGCTACAGCTGATTTTAAAAAATATTCCAATTAAGAGCCAGAGCTCAGTACAAATGCTTCTAAGTATGCTTCATCTAAAATTAAATTTACAATTATTATTTTTTTTATAATTGTTTCGCTCACTTTTGTACAATAGATTCCCAATGGGATAATGGTTTTACGAGTGATCGAAAAATCACTGTATTATTATAGTCTTCATAAACAAAATCTCCTCAAACTTGTTAACTTAAGAACTTGTAAGTTTTTCTAAGCATTTCTTAAGATCAAATAATTACGAATAATGTTTATGCCAAAATAGATAAAATATTTTGTTTATTTTCATAGCATTCTCTTAAGTTCAAAATACTATAAATGCTGCGCCATTGGAAAATGTTTGCTCTTCTTGTCTTGGGTTCACATATCGGTCACTGACTGTACACGAAATTACTTTATAATAGATGAAAATTAAATATGTGTGCTAAAATAATTTTCATAATTTTTATTATATTATATACTTGCCCACGAAGCTCAATTACTTAGATATAAACATATTTCAAAAAGGTTGTTGAGCATACCAAACTAAAAAAAAACTAGGTGATTCAAATACAACTTGTAAAACGGCGGATGTTCTTGAAAAGAACATCACGTAGCAAGTACAAGAAGAAACAGAAGCAGAAAGTGTTGAGCGAAGATGAAATTAAACCAACCATGTCAGAGCATTTATTTAGATTCGACTAACATTGAGATTTCAATCTATAAAATTGAAGCTTCTTCTGTTGTATTGTATATATGTATGCAGTATGTACCTATAAAAGAAGCGAATATTGTGTATTTAACAATAATACTCGAACAGATTATATACCATATGTATGTATGTATTTCCCCCTCCAACTCAGTAGAATCGAATAAGCTTTATACTCGTATTACATTTAAGAATCCACAGATGAAATTGCAATTGGTTTTTATTGTTGTTGTTGTTATTACTAATTCATGGAAGGCATAAGTATTTGCTGGTGCTGTATGACCTTCGCGTTACGCTATCGAACACTGCAAGCGGAAAAACTCACGCAAACTGTTCGCTAAATAGTTTATTTGAATGAGTTGGAAATTCCAAGAACCTTTTTTTAAACTAATTTATAGATATTGTATTTGTAAGCGTACTCATACACATTGTATATATTTCATTATGTAAAATCCTAAAATTTTACATTTACAGCATGTTTCCGGCGTATACTGGCGGGCAAACGTATTGCTCCTCAGTGGGTGCGACGTAATCTCGCCTGCGAACGTGTCGAGGATTGTATGCGCGAATGTGGCAATGAAAAGCGTTTCATGTGCGAAGGCTTTAACTATCGTCTGGATCCATCGGGACATGGCCAAGGTGATTGCGAGCTGATCGAAATTCCATTAGCTGAAATGGATTTATATTCTAGTCCAAATCAGCGTGATTCTAATCTGCTCAGACATCCTGATTACGATTATTATGAGCGTGATCGGAATGCACCGTCCAGCTGTCGCAAATATGCTTGCAGAGAGTGTTCAAAGGGACCAGTGTCCAGTCCGCCATTATACTTAAAGCCCAGTGGTTGGAGTGATAAACCGTCATATCATGAAGAACACTATATTCCTTCCCCACCCAGTAGCAGTGGTTATGGCGGTGGTGGTGACGACTCGCATCGTTATCGTCCGCCAAGTAGCACCGCAATTGACCATTATCGTCCTTCAGGGCCACCACTGCCCACGTCTTATGATCATCGTCCATCTCCGCCGTCTGACTATCATTCGAACTCCTACGAATTCTCTTCACATGGTTCCAGCTACTATGAGCACACGCCACCCAGCAGCTATGGTAGCAGTGGTACAGGATCTGGTCCCATCGATCGTTATGATTATATACGCCCCAATGATCGCTATCGTCCTAGTCGCCCTGATCGATGGGAATCTATACCCAGCAGCTCAGGCTATGACAGCAGTTCGAAGTATCGTCCCAGACCGGAACCGGATCGTATAGATAGGTATCGTCCACCATATCGTCCGGGTCCCGATTATTCCCCATATCGCCCCAGTTCACCACATGACAGTGGTCCTCCACCTTACCATTCAGGTCCACCTTCACATGCTCCACCACTACCACCACGACAGCCACCATCACACAATTATCTTGACCGTGGTGGCCCGCCAAGTGGTAGTGGGTACAACAAAAAGCCTGGCAAATTCATACCGTATTTGATTGGCAGTGAGAATGATTGGGGCAGCTATGGTGGTAGTTATGGTGGTAGTCGAAATAAACAATCATCATATTGGGGACTCAGTGGCGACCATAATAGACGTAGAGATCCACTTGATTTTAATTTCAATTACTTTGATTTGGGTCATGCATCACGCAGAGAACCACCACGTGAATCAAACTCGGTGCTTAGCTATCCAGGTTCAAGTTACAGTGGTTATGGGTCTGAAGGCTTTAGAGATCGGCACGATTATAGGCATCAGTGGACAAGACGTCCTGGACCAGATGGTGAGCAGATTATATGAGATTGTAAGGAATCCTTAACATGTATTCAATTTTCTTCTGTACAGAATGTTCTGCTAAAACCAGTGAAGGATTTCGTTTACACAAAACCGCTATTAAACATTCATATAATGTGCCAACGCTTACAGAATGTGAACGGTTATGCTCTGGAACGGACGGTTTTACGTGCCACACGTACAGTTACCGGTATACACAAGTGGGTCGTGATAATTGTATGCTCTGCGATCGTCCAGTTAATCATTTAGATTACTATGTTGACATAGAACCTGACAGGGATTACGATATATATTCAATGGCTGATGATATGGACGTCTGTAGAAGATCTCCGTCACGTAGTGATGGCCCGGAAACAACGGCATTATCAGATCCACGAAATGCACGTAAGTGCTTGAAATTCTAAATATTTGTTTGAGATAACCAATTTAAAAAATTAATTTCAGAATGTTTTTTCCGTGCCATCGATGCTACCCGCTTCTTCAAATCAATTGTACGTGATTCTCTAACCGTTCGCTCAGTCGCCGAATGCGAAATGGAATGCATTAAGTCTACGAAGTTCACATGTCGTGCTTTTGCTTTCCGTTATGGCCAGCAACGTCATGCTAGTGTTATCGATAATTGCCAGTTAAGTGATTGGCCGGTACGAGATATGGATAAGGATCGTCATCTTATACTGGATGCGACCTTCGATGTTTTCGAGCGTGCTAGTTATGGGCACGGCTGTGAAATTCAACCGATCGTCGATGAGAAAAATAAAAAATGTTAGTTTAAAATGAACGAATCTAAAATCTCTCAGTTTTGGTTTTTTAGAAAACTGTGCCAAAGTGGTTTACATGTATGACTGAAATTTTCTCAAAAATTCAATTTTCAAGGTTTTTGTGACTAGTTAAACTGAGACCCATATAGATTTCAATTTCTCCTGTGCCATTTTTTATACTACTACTACTGAAATGGCATTGTTACTAAAACTTTTATCTTTCAGCAGTTTGTTATTTGGGTTATGGCTCGCCAGCCAAGTTGCTCTCTGCCGCTATAAAGAAGGTGATTTCAGTACCGTCTGAAATCGCATGTAAAAAGGAATGCATACGTTTTAGAGAGACAACTTCTTTCAAATGCTATTCCTTTAGTTATGGGTGAGCAAATTTTGGAGTTGCAAACTTACGTTATTTAAATATTATATTTACTATATAATTCATATTACAGTTCTCGAGCGAATTCCTATAATTGCGAAATGTCTGATCTCGATCAAACTGAACTCAAGTTGAATGTACACTATACGCATACAGACGATCGTGACTATTGGCTCTTCGCTTGGAATCCCTTCGATTGGACATGTCGTGACAAAGTTAATACAATTGGTGGCTCACGCGTAAATAACGATCGCCGCATGGATATATTCCGAGAACCGGGTAAACTGAAAATTCTAACCTGTTGCACCACTATACTAGTGTAAATAATAATGTAATAACCATAACCATAATCAACAACAATTAGTGCATCCGCAATAGAAAAGTCTAGCAACTTCCTGTATGTCCTCCTGGTGAAACGTGTTCTAACTAATTAAGTAGTATTAAGCTTAGCATGTAATCATCTAATATGTGTAAAATATTATTGTGTAAATATCCTCAAAGCTAAAAAACTTTGTGTATAACTTTTTAACATTTACTTGGAACGCTAACTTTGTACCCTAAAATCTAACAGCCCCCAGTTTCCCAAGCAAACTATGTAGCTTGTTTATGTGTGTATACGTGCTAAAGTGTTATATATTTTTTAATTTTCTTATCACTTAAACTCTGAAGGAGATGTAGCGTGGCGTCATTATACGGTATCTGGCAAAGAATGCCGCCAGAGCAGTCCTTGCGGAAAGAATCTCGTCACTGGTTTCTACTCCTGCGAAATTGAAGGTGGCGAAATCGGTTCATGGGACTACTGCTGCCGAACCGATCACCCCTGTGGGTATTCACAGGGGTTCGATTATCCTTGGTATTAATAGCTGAAACATTCAATTTCTCATGTATAGCAATAATAACTTTCAACTATTTTCCCTATTTAAGGTGCTTCGTAGGCGATGAACCCGATCAGTGGCGTAAATGCAGTGATCGCTACTTTCCTGGCAATCATACACATTCCGGAATTACATTGCCTCCTTCGAAAAGTGACAAAAAGAAGCATAACCCATCGTCATCACCGTCATCAGCGTCGCAATCTGCGGCACATTCGAGCAGCCATAGTGGTGAATATCAACGACCTCCTCGACCCGGCGGTCTTCAAAGTTTGAGTGATTTTGCTGCTGCCCGCCTGTGGCCAGTTACGTACCTCTACAGCGAAGGACCACCGAATTCAACAGAATTTAGTAATTTTGTCGATTGCAATAAAGAATCGTGTTAGTTAATCGTGGACTAAAACGTATGTGCATTTCTTATATTTATTCTTAAAATGTTAGCATATAGATAAAATAGTAATGTAAAATAAGGACGGACGAACAGGAGGAAACTAACTTTTCTTAGCACGTAATAAATTGAAATGAACGGTGAAAATGTGATTTTCAAAGAGATTGATATCAAATTAAAATTAAAAATTAAAAAGTGAAAAATTTTGAATATGTATTTATATTTGGATTTCAGTATTTATGTAATGTTCTAAAATATTTTTTCTACAAAAAATGTGTACTCTTAAAAATAGTAAATAGTACCAAAATTACATTAATTATATTTAAAATTAAATTTTGTAATTTAATTAAATATGAAATAAATTCAGTTTACAGATCTGCTATAAACATACATGCTTATATAAATATTTTTTAAACATTTTGATTGTTGCAATCGTAAAACTTCCAATGGACCCCTCCTTACATTCATTATCTCCACAATTATATACTTGCCTTGAATATGTCAATTTCTAATCTTAATTGGGTTCGGTACAAAATTTTAAGTTTTGCTAATAAATTAACTAGCCTAGGTATAGTTCCATTATTTCACCTTGTCTGGGTTAGGACTAGGACTGCCAACCCTAAAAGTTTGTCGTAGAACCTGCGGGCTTCCATAATAATTTTTGGGGTTATGAGTTTAAACGCATATTCCACGGGCTAAAATATTTTTTTGTATACAGTAGAATCGCGATAGTTCGTACCCGTTAATTCGAAAATCTCAATAATTCGCAACAAACTGCTGGTCCCTTGAAAAAATCGCTTTAATTCGCAAAAATTCTATACATTTTGGTACCCTCGCTAATTCGTTTTTTTTTTTTAAACACAAGGTCTGTTTAACCTCTTATAAATCGAAACTGGTTGTTGACAACCTCTTATAATTCGTAATACAAAGCAAAATACTATGGAACTATGATTCGAAAAAAATCAATCATTGTAGATAGCTACGTTCACTTTTTTATGGAACTTTTGTGTTTTTCGTGGTTGACAAGATACACGGAAAGAGCCTTAAACTACAAAACCGTTAATTTGTATTTTTCTCATTTTAACCTCGTTAACACTGAGATTGTATATCCCAATAATGTTCGAAAACTTAAGTAAAATGGGAGATACGGTTTCCATTTTATTTGAGTTTTCTTTAAAATATGGATGCTGACAGTCATTGAGTGGATTGTATACATGCAGTGTCATCACCGTAAATTGGCTTTGCTATAATTCCTGGTTACAAAGGTTAAAGCAGACCTTATGCCCCATTTGAAAACTTTTGTGTTTTAATCCATTTTTTATATGAAGTAAAGAATTTTTTGAATTGAGTAACTCACGGTTACGAATTTTGGTTTTAAATAAGTTCATGGCTCATTCTTTCGATAAAAAATGTTGTTAGGATTATTCAGGAAATGGATTATATAGCGGAGCATTTAGTGTCTTTTAAATTGAAAAAAAAAACGCGTTGAAAGACCGGCTGACCGCTAAATCACTTGTTTTCTCGTTTTAACTTTCAAAAAGCACTAAATTTAGCGGAAAAGGGCTGAGTGTGCCGCACTGATTTTCATCGGTTGGGGAGTTAGCCACAAATCGAATACACTATTTTGGTCCTAAGAAATAGCTTAAATTAAAAATATTAGAAATTTAAAAGCAGTAAAAATTAGTCAAAATGTAAAGAAAAAAGATGAAACCTCGTATGCAGAGAAAAGTTGTTTTCTCAAAAGTCCACAAATATGTGCAACCAAGTTTAAATTAAATTTTTTAAATTGTTTATAAGTCATTTCCGGCTCGTTTTCAGTACTTGCTGTATTAGTTTTTTCCCAAACCTTAACATTCATTCGTAATTTATATAAACCTTTCGCATGCATCCATGCGTTCCTAACCTAAACATCTGACTGAAATGTTATCAGCTGTTATCGCTTTAGTTTTTGGTTAACTTTCTTCTAATTTTTCTTTATTTTATTTAATTAAAATTATGAATAAAAGGTTCATAAAAAGTGTGCTGGCCATTAGTGCCACAGCCACTGGAGCATATCTTTTTGGTATGCGCACGGAACGTCAACGTATACTTGAGAATTTCGAACATTCAACTGTGGCTAATGATGTTTACATGACAGCATTTAAGGATAATATTTTGGAAAAGGTAGCTTTGAAACTGAACTAAACATTTGAAACGGTAAAGTAAATTATAATTAACTCATTTTTGTTAAAGATTCAAAAGAAACCAGCGCTTCCAATATTTGGCACAGTCTCAGCTGCTGTGCCCGCGTTTGATGTCCCAGAAGTGAACCTTACAGCGACTCCCAGTCGTATTTCACAAATAATGCGGTACGGTTTTCCCGGACTAGAACACGTACGTTCGTACTCCGATTTCGTGCTTTCCTATGATCGACGAAACCGAGTGCCTCACTGGGTGTTTGAACACTTAACTGCAGCATCGGTGGCCCGCAATGAAGAAGTTGATCGTTCCAAATGTGATTTTAAACCTGATGAAAGTGTACATCCATTCTTTCGTTCGGATAATTCTGATTATCGACGATCTGGATTCGATCGTGGGCATATGGCAGCTGCTGGCAATCATCGCATGCATCAAAAACATTGCGCAGACACTTTCTATTTGACGAATATGGCGCCGCAAGTAGGAACAGGCTTTAATCGTGACTCTTGGAATCGTCTAGAATCATATGTGCGTAAACTAACCAAGGTGTATCCCAATGTTTATGTTTGCACGGGACCACTTTATCTGCCGTTTAAAGAAGACGATGGCAAAATGTATATAAAATATCAAGTTATTGGTCGCAATACTGTGGCTGTCCCGACACACTTCTATAAGGTAATTGTGGGTGAAACGGCCGATCAACATTTGGAAATGGAAGCATATGTTATGCCCAACCAGGTGATTAAAGATGATACACCTTTGCAAGTGTTTCAAGTGCAACCGGAAACAATTGAACGTGCAGCGGGGCTGCTTTTCTTTGACAAAATCAATCGTAAGCAGTTATCGAAGATCAACGGCAAGAAGGTGTGAGCGAAAGAAAAAGAGCAAGGTCTAGTGCATATGTTTTCGAAAATGTAATAACTGAAATCGTTATTTACTACTCTAGTACCAATGATCGATTTTCGTTCTTTTGTTTTTCTTTTTGACTTAATCTTTGTATATTGTTCCTTCAAGATGGATGTATGTATATAGAAATTTTTAAAACAAAACCGTGCAATATGCAGATATTTTTAATTAGGAAACAAATTTTAAACAAAATTTCATTGTTGTTTTTAGTAGTTTATTAATTAAGCAATTAATTTTATTTCTTTATAATTATGTTCGTAGAACAATTGTTGTTGATGCTGTTTTGATCCAAAAATATCTTACGTACAAGAAATAATTAAATGAAAATTAGTTTAGCAAACACAAGTACATAAAGTAGAATATAAAGTAAGGTGAAAAGATGAGTTTGATTTACTTTTTTAGTGTAGTGTAATTTATAATGCTGTGAGGAAAGTATTGACTGTGATGCACATTAGTACTGTCCATTATTCTTGGAGCGGACATCATCAATTTTAAGAATCATCTTAACGAGTTGTGTAGCCAAAAGCAATTGTTGTTTCTTGGAATGCAAAGACTCGACAACATTGTGATTCTTCATATTTGAATCACCAGTCAGCATGCAGTCAACACCCAAGCTGGGGCATTTCTCTGAGATTTGACGAGCCTTCAGGTCGGACAAAGTTTCAATAGTATGCAAACCGCTATTCTCAGCCAATGCCAGTGGGATGCTTTCGAGAGCAACCGAAAAAGCTCGGAAGGCATATTGTTCCAAGGTAGATAACTGATCAGCTTCCTTGGCTACAGCCAGAGAACAACTGATTTCAGCGGAGCCACCACCATAAACGATACGTGAATCCTGCAAGAAAATAAAATATACTGTAAGTACAAATGTGACTACAAGACTAAATTAATTATAGATACCTTAATCAACGAACGCACAACACAAATAGCATCGTGTATTGAACGCTTTGCTTCCGCAATGATCATAGCATTACCGCCACGCAGGAAGATGGTAACAGCCTTTGAGTTCTTGCATTCTTCGATAACCAACATTTTGTCCTTGGAGGTTCCAAACGCTAAAATATTATAATAATAAATACAAAATTATAGCACGTAAATTTCACGTGAATGTAAAAGAAATATAAGCTTACACATTTCTCTAACTAAACCAGCTGATCCAAGTTTTTCCGGAGTCAATTCCTCAAAACGTGGTACAATTCTGCCACCAGTAGCAATAGCAATCAATTCGATTTCTGGACCACCCACCCAGCGTACTGCTGGCAAATCATGCTGCAACAGCAAATGATTGGCCTCGTCATCGAAACCCCATTGGCAAATGGCCAAAGTAGCGCCAGCATCTTTGACTTGTTTCACCATCAGTGCGAATTTCTCCTGCTCATATTCGCGTAGTGCGCGATAATCCTCAGCGGAGGTAACATCTAACTTATGCTTGGTCTTTGGCTTTGGTGGTTCGAAGGGACATGTGAGTATAGCGAGTTTCACGTTTTTCAGCGTCTTGGGCATCTGAGCGTGACTCATAGTCTTATCGACTACAACACCTTTCACGAGCATTGAGTCTTCCATGCGTCCACCCACTTTAGTTTCAATTTTGATTAACTCAAAGTTGACATCTTTGTTTTCGATATCGGCAACATTCAACACTGCATCAACGGCCATTGTAGCCATTTGCAAATGGCACTTGTTCACGATTTTGCTGCCTAACGTTGTCATAGCAATCTGTACGAGTGGTTCCTTATTTTTTCGATCAATAGGGAAGGGTTCAGCAATTGCTTCCAACTGCTTTACAGCACATTGTGCAGCTAATTCAAAACCATCAGCAATACGAATGGGATGAATTCCACGATCGATAAGACCTTCAGCTTGCTCGAGTAAAGCACCAGCAAGCACAACAACACCTGTGGTGCCATCGCCAATTTCATCGTCCTGCGATTGTGACAATTGTACCATTAACTTTCCAATTTCATGGTCGACTTCCATCAATTTCAGGATAGTAGCACCATCATTGGTTACAGTCACATCACCATCTGACGAAACCATAATCTTGTCAAGACCTTTGGGACCGAGTGAGGTCTTCAGCGTTGAAGCAATTTGGCGCGCAGCCAAGATATGACTCTGTAAAAAAAGGTGTGCATTAAATTAGTTCTAAATTGAGAAATAAACAGAAATCTATTTAGTTTTTTATTTTCATTAGTCACCACCATCCGCTAATGAGCGGCTTTAACCTCAAAATACTGTAGCTGGGCATTCGTGATGTCATGGATACGCATTACACTACAAATGATTCCAAGCGTTACAAAATTAGCGAAATGTTCTCGCAACATAAAAAAATCATAATCCTATAGTTTATAAAGTATCCAATAAGATTTAAATGTAAATTAGGCAATTCATTAAAAATTTCATTAAAAAACTACAAAGTTAAAGAACATCTGGAATATTCTCTGCCGCTATACGCTCTCTTGATGGTTCATTTCTCAATTTTACACAACTTGCCGCATATTTTTCATTGTTCTTAGCCATTCCACATATATTTAAAACCTATGATTATTCAATTATCCTGCTGACGACTTACCTTGATTGCATCTGTGCCGGTTATGCGCTTCTGGTTCTCCTGGTCACGCAAAATAATAAAAGGTCGACCATATTCGTCGAAGGCAAATGTACCTGGAAAGGCGCTCATATTTTTGGCTGCTGTAAGAGCTTCTGGAAACAAGATTCACTTGGATTAATTTTACGTTTTTTTTCAACAAAACCAACGATTTTACACCAAGCACAAAACCGATCACAACTTTCTGCCAAAAAACGTAAAAGGAATTGCTCACAAGACTATCATGCAAGGTTGCCCATTTAGTACTTTCCCGTCAGATATTATAATACAAAGTAATGCAACCTTTTAAGTATATGGAAATAAAATAATTTCGTATTGTTTTTCCATATATTTTGTCTGTTTTTAGACGAAGAAGCCTGTTTCTGTAAACTGTCCACACAGCAAGTTTTCTTGTCGGCAAGTTGAGTTTGATGGCAAGAGAGGAAAGACGAGTACAGACTTGTTTGTACAGGCAAGTTTTCTCTTGTGCTGTTCATTCTTTGATATTTCTTTTTACTCTTGTTTGTCATTTTAAGTTGGATGAGCTTTGTTTTTGGTTTCTTATTGGAAAAAATAAACATTTTTATTTTAATTTTCACTTTTTTTTTAATAATCCATTTATTTTTATTCAATATTTATTTTTGTTTAACAAAATGTTAATAAAAAGTTTTCAACAACACGAATGACACACAAAGTAAAGACAGAATTGCCCAAGAAATCTTGCTGTGTGGAAAAGCAAGTGACAAGTTCAAAAGAGACAAAAAAAAAGGGGAGTTAGTCTCCTTTTCCACACGGAAAGTTTTCTTGTCTGCAAGTTTCCAATTCTCTTTAGAACTTGCCACTCGCTTTTCCACACAGCAAAATTTCTTGGGCAATTCTGTCTTTACTTTGTGAATTTGAAAATTCTGCAACGGAAATCGCGTTGCTGTTGCACTCATACGAAACTAATAAGAAACTAAATTACGCTGTTAGTGTTTAGTGAACGAAGATATATGGGGATCAAATACATACAATCAAGCAGAGAGACGACTTCTCGTAGTTTTATCTCAGGAGCTTTAGTGAGAAAGCTTGATTCCTCTCATGTATTATATACGTGTACTACGTCGTAATTGTGTCAATAAATGTAGAGAGTACCAACAGAAAAAAGCTTCAGAAAATAGAAAGAGGAAGAGTGTAAAAACTTCAATAACAACGGCCACGTGAAAAATGACATTTTCGTTGCACTTACACGAAACCAGTAAGAAACGAAGTTATGCGGTTGTTAGTCGGCTACATACAATCAAGCAGAGAGTCGGCTTCTCGCAGTTTTATTTCAGGTCCTTTAGTGAGAGAGCTTACCGTATTATGCCGAATTTGAACAGCAAAGCAACACATTTTGCTTAGGTAATTTTTACTCTTGGTTGTTTGTCATTGCTAGCCAAGAGGGGTACCGTGTAAAAACAAATTATATTATTCATTTTTGACCGGGCAGAGCATCTAACCAGGGATTTCTGTGTAGCAGTACAGCACATTAGTCATTATTCTACGGCAGCCAGTTTTTATTTTCCTCTGCCGTGTTCAGCTTAAATCAGTGGATTTTAATTTCATGTTCAAATACAACACGGATAACTAAAAGAAATACAACACAAATCCGACCCTTTATTAGGTTATTGGGTTAATGCAAGGCTTATCTGCTTTTGTTTGTAGAAAGAGGCAAAAGATGTACCCCAATACAAGCCTGCACCAATTATTGACTGCGGAGTTGTCAAAATGACGACGAAGAATAGTGCAAAGCAAAAAGAAATACAAAACAAAAAACAACGAAAACGAAACAACGAAAGCAAAAACGAAAACAAAGAGGAAATCGTGAAAAAGTCGAGAAAAAATTCCGTTCTCCTCAGTTTCGTCGTTTTCCACGCCGTTTCACATTGTTTTTGTTTATTTTCCTGATGATACAATGGCCGAGTACAGACTGCCGGATAAAAAATACACGGAAGCTGAATATCTCTTCCAGGTGAATATCGATAATTTACCGCTGTAATTGGAATCCATTTTCATTCCCGTATATTTTTTCTCTATATTTTCTTTTGTTATTGTTTTTGCCATGCCCACACACAAATACACACTCGTATGTACGCACAAATCGAACCGAACCGAATACATAAACATAAAACATAAACACAGACAATCGAAATGGCCAAATCCGATGAAGAGTTCGATGTTGAATTATGTTCAACACCACCGCCGTCGGCAGAGATTGTAGATTTGGAGTTGCTGCAACAGGAGCCGACGACAATTTTCTCATGGAAGGTTGTAAAGCGTCGTCAGCGGCCTCATCGCCGCTATACGGTGTCACACGGTGCACCACCTGCGCCGCCGTCCACACCCACATCCCTAACTGCCAGCAACACTCCAACTCCATCGCCCACCGCATCAAATAGCGTTGTTGCAGCGGCCGCTGCCACCGGCGCAGCTGATGATGAACCACTCAATAGTCTCCTCTACATTCTGGATTACGCACCCAAGTACAAAAAGAAGCTCAAGGAGCAACAACGCACCGACGCCGAACTGGCTGAGCTTTTTAACGTTGTCACCATAACCAGCAGCGGAGGCAATAATAGCAGCAATAGCGGCGGCCATGACTCAAAGTCAGCAGCTAAGCTGCCGCCTGAGCGCGGCATCAGTGCGGCGTCACGCGTGATACGCAAACATGACGCCAGCACTAAAATATTCAAGATCCACCGCAATCCGAAAGAATTCTTTCGGGAACCAGATGAAGAGGACTCCGTTTCGGCGCCAGAATACGACACCGAAGAGGAGGATACTCGCTTTCGCCGTTTGAGGCGCATGCAACCGTCACGCCGGTACTTCACGCAACGAGAACGGCGAATAGCCCGTTACAGGCATGAAGACCGTATGGATGCAATCGTTGATAATTTCGATGCAGCCATGAATTTTACCGATGCTTGAAGCATGCATCAGGTGCGCGTCGTGTGCGGAAGTGTGTGAGCCGATGACGACCTTCCTACTCAATATATAATGGGTCTCAATGTGATGAATATGAATTTCTGCTAAATTATTTGTTCTCCAATTTTTCTTAAAATTAATTTTAAACGAAATAATATCATAGATCTTTGTTTTGTATTTTATTTAAATGAAAAAACATTCATATAATTGTATCTTAAAAAAAAACAAAAAAAAAAAAAAAAAAACAAACTACAAGGAAACGCCAGCGCGGTGTAAAACACCCCCACGCAGGCTTACATGTATAGTATATGCATATGTATTATGGGGATGGTACCGTGGACGCATGGAGCCGAGAATTGATTCATTTTACTTTAATTCTATAATTTTTTTTAATCGTGAATAAAGAGCGATGCGTTCTAACAGTTCCATTTGCAAAAAAAAAAAAAAATGTATTCCAATAAATGCACAAAAATACAAAAAATAAGATTTTTATTATTGAGAAATTTGGATGTAATAAAGTTGCGAGACTTTTTAGCTTATTCCAGTCTTTGTCCAATAGCAACTACATTTACTTAGAAATCCTAAACAGATAGTTATGAAATGTTTTGTTTTCAAATAGACAATCAAATTCCAATTGGATTTCGGATTTGTAAATGCAGCTACAATTTGGTTAAAGATAACAATTACTGCAACCAACATTATTTTTTTGGTTACCCATAACCAATATCGCCACCAACTCTTTTATTTTTTTTTGGGTTACCCATAATAATTATCACCACCTAAATATTTTTTTGGCTACCCATAATCAACATCGCTTCAAAAAAATAAAATTATTATTTTTCTAATGTTAGCTCTTGTTTTATCATCCATGATTGAAATAAATAAATAAATTAAGCTTGAAAGTTGGCCAACAGGGAAAACTTGCTTTGCTCTATTTTCGAGCTGTGTTGGGGATCGTTACTCTTTTTTTAGTGTCCATTAATCCTCGGTTTTCCTCGCTTTCTGGAACCATCGCATTTCTTTGAAATATTTCGATATTTGAATAAAAATGCGGGGCTAGCAACAATTCTTTTCTCTCTATTCATGAATAATGAAAACCAATGTGCAATCATCAAATCTTTGTGTACATATATTTTTAAATACTAGTTAATTAACATTCTGCATCGTTAAAAATAAAATCACTGAATAAATTTTGAAGCAACGGAGAAGTGCAACGTAAATAATGATGCAGTCATGCAATAATTAAAAAGAAAATACAAGTTTAAGATTCAAATTGAATTTGAAATCAACAACTTTCAAGACTAGTCCTATTCTATTACAAATATTTAATAACAACAACAACCAGAGATTAACCCTATATCATCATTCGTTTTAGATTGTAGTGCTCTTGAAGAAGTTCTCTGTCAAATTTTCTTCAAGTTTTGCTGGATCCGTAACTGGTAGACGGCACACCTTATCGTGGCAGATGTAAACTGTTGTCTTGCCATTAATCATTTTGAATTTCTGTTGTACACGCTTATTATATGTCGCGTCCTCATAATCTGGATCAACGTGCAATATAATCATGCCCGGGATGTAAAATTTACGACAAACCTCAACGAATTGTTTGGTTGCCGCTGAGTCAGAGCCCACAACAGCAATCAAATTGAGACCATGCTCATGCAGTAGTAATGCAGACATCATTTCAGCTAATGTATAACCGAATGGATGAACATCGGCGAAGAACTCAAACAATTTACGTGCGCGCTCACTATATTTTTTATCATCTAAGTAGTGAGAAAATAAAATCAGATTGCGAGCAGACACGCTGTTTCCACAGGGTTCAGCGCCATCATGATCTATAAATTAAAGATTTATAATAATTTTAAATTATTTTATCTAGGGTATCTGTTTTGTCACCTTCTTTAAGCCGCACAATAACATTGGGTGCATTGGCTCGAGAATAAAAGTAAGCGCCATGTTTATTATCCCAAAAGATTGAATCCTGAATTATTTGCAGTTCTTTAGCCCATTCTAAGACAGAACCATCTAGCGAGGCTTTATAGTAGTCAAGCAAACCTTTGATTAGAAAGGCGTAGTCATCAAGAAAACCATCAATGGTCTCGGCACTGAAATTTTTTTACATATATGTAAGTAGGTATATATTTTAAAAATGTATTGTGAATTTACATTAAATTTTTTCAAGGGAATTTAATGTAAGTTAAAGCTTCACTTTATTGGCATTGGTTCATTTCTATTATTTTATATATGCATAATTTTCATTATTTAGAAACAAGGTAATCCGTTAAATGACAGTGATGAAAAAATGCTTTAAAAAGTGATTGTAAAGAATTTTGCTATGGAAAACGGTAAATACAAACAGAACTTTCACTAGTTTTATTTGTTTTGCAATAGAAGTGATGAATCGCAGTTCTCAGAATTAAAGTTATGGATGCCTTTATAATGTATATTAAACTTACGCCACTGACTGCAATGAGGCATCATTCGTTCCAACGCCGTAGCAAGAGCGCAATAGAGTTTTACGCTCTTGAGCGTAGAAATTCGAGCGCATAAATTTGAATAACTGCTCAGCAGCACGCATGTACTCCTCCCTATTCGGGCTGCCACAATTTGCTAATTTCGCTAAGCCAGACAAAACCAAACCGTTCCAAGAGCAAATAATTTTTGTATCAAGATGTGGACGAGGTCTTTGATCCCGAATATCGTGTAGTACTTGGTTTGTAGTTTTAAAAATTTCATGCAATGTCTCAATGGTGACACTAAATTTCTCACTCGTTTCCTCAACCGAGCCCCTCACTATCAATATATTCTTTTCGTGGAGGTGACCATGCGGATCGCTTGAGGGTTCAACATTGCCATTAGGCCGTAAACCATAATGGTATGCGTAAATATCAAATACTAGCGATGATTCAACATCTTCGTACAGTGCAGCATTCTTAATGATTGCGTCCTTGACTTCATCCCAACTCCAGGCATAAAAAGCGCCTTCTACTTTTGTTGTATCGCTTGCTTTCGGCAAAGAGTCAGCATCCTCGCCTGCATAAAAACCGCCATCAGGATGCCGCAAATCTTTCATTATGTAGCGAAAAATACCATCTGCATAGCACAAGAACGATTCATCACGTGTCAATTTGTACGCATGCGCATATGCAGACATCAGCTGCCCCTGATCATATAGCATTTTTTCAAAATGTGGCACGTGCCATTCACGATCGACGGCATAGCGTGAAAAACCGCCAAAAACGTGATCATGTATGCCACCATTGCCAATATGCCTCAACGATCGTAGCGCCATGTCCAAAACGTCTGCGTCTTTAGTGACAATATATGCGTGGAAGAGAAAATTTAAGCGCGATATTTCGGGGAATTTCGGTTGCATGCCGAAACCACCGTATTGTTGATCGAAGCGCTGCTTGTAAATACGCAATGCCTCCTGAAGCTTAGCGTCGGCGCTGCCGGGTTTATAAACCGCTTCGGCTGTTTTCTCACTTAGTGATTTTTTTATGGAAGCAATCACATGCAAGCCAGTGGTTTTAAGCTCATCCTGATTTGAGGCCCATTTGCCGGCAATGGTGTTCAGTACAGTGGTAAATGATGGCATACCCCAACTACAATAAAGAATGTGTGGAAAATAAGCTATTAGTAGGTATAAGTTCAAATTTTTTCGTTTACCGATCGTGTGGCGGAAAATATGTGCCTGCTGTAATTGGCGCCAAGTCTGGAGTTAGCCATACAGACATAGGCCATCCACCACTACCATTCATCATCAGCAAAAAATGCATGTAGATTTTGTCGATGTCTGGACGCTCCTCGCGATCTACCTTTATATTAACAAAATTTGCATTCATAATGGATGCGACCTTTTTATTTTCAAATGATTCATGCTCCATGACGTGGCACCAATGACATGTTGAATAGCCCACCGACAAAAAGATAAGCTTGTTTTCATTCCGTGCGCGTTGAATAGCTTCTTCGCCCCATGGATACCAATCGACTGGGTTGTGAGCATGTTGCAGTAAATAGGGAGACTTTTCATTAGCCAAACGATTGGTTTTGACAGGTGCTGCAGCTGCTGATGCTTCTTTACTAGAACTAGCCATATTGCTATGTACTAGAATTGAAGTTGGTCTACCGAAAAGAAAAAAAAAACAAGAAATTTGTCAGAAATAAATTTTGAAACTAAATAATTTGGCTTATACGTTAATAATTGTTTGTGGGAGTGGCTTGGCGAAAAGTTTATTACTGCAGGTGTTGCAAGTGTGAGACAACGAACGTTGTTGCTGCTGCTGCTTCCTACTGCGGTGACACTTTCTGAGGCTAATTGTGGCTTCGTTGTTGTTGTCGTCGTAGTTGTTTTACGTATCCAACTGATGCGTGCAATGTTTTTCAACATAGCAAAGAACTTTGGTTAAGTACTGAATTCCTGTTTTACTTCACAGTGCAGTGACTTCCTTTTAACAAAGTCCTTATGTGTAAGTTACAGGCGATGAAAACAAATTCAGGTATCTTTCTGTTTCTTTAATTTATGCGATTTATTCACTTTTTGCATTTTGCTTTGTTTTGATTTTCGTTTGCTGATTTTTGTTTAACCCTTAACATGGAACAACTTTTAATGTTCATGTATTTTTAAAGTGTAAGTAATTATTATGTATAACAAATGTTGCATTCAATACAATTTCTTATTTCTACGTTATTTTTAAATAAATTTATTCATTATAAGCATTTTGCTATATTTTGAATTCGTTTGTAGTTTTTGAAATGGCATAAGTTGTAATTTCTATGTATTGTGTGTTATAATAGGGTTCGGGAGAAAGGCAAAGTAATGACGGATTTAGGGCCAGTTTTTCAGTGCGAGCTTAAACTCGGTTTAAACTAAGTTTGCTTAAACGTCGCTTAACTCTGATCTACGTTTAACTATAGAATCAGTTTTTCAGTGTGAGTTTAATTTCAACCCAGTAATTGCTTTTTGTGTATGGCAACACCGAGAAATATCAAATAATTATCGATATGTTTGCTTGTTTCTAACAGCTGATCATTTTTTTGTCGACAGAAAATAATTTAAGTCTAAAATTAAAAAATGGCTTTCAAAGAAAAAAATATTAAAAGGAGTTTTAATTAAGGGCTCCGCGGCGATTTCTTTCCTATTAGAAGTTGTAGAGAAGTAAAAAATAATAGAGTGCAAGCAAACGAAAAGGGAAAGTGCGGAAAAAAGTCGAAAACATGGAAATTTTATTTTGCCTTTTTTGTGCTCTCTGGTTATAAATAAATAAATTTAAGGGTAAAAATTAGTTTATTGAAACTTTCACTTATTACAGTGAATGGGTTAAGAAGTGACATCACTCACTATAATAACAACAAACGCGCAAAGATATTTTCGACATCAGCTGTTGTGGGAAATATATTTGAGAACTAGATGGCGCGTTTAAATAAATCGATTGCAAAGAATCGATAGAAATTGGTAAAATATTTAATTATAAATTAAATTATATTTCAAATAGTTTAAATCGTGATACAAAACGGAACTGATGTTATTTTCTTGCATCATTATTGCAGTGGTCAGTGTAATTAAAAGTACAGTCATGCGTGGTTCGGTATTCGAATAACTCTGCCTCTCTCTACAGCTTCTACAGGATTCATTTGGAAATAGGCCTCGGTTTCTTTTGTGGGTCTCAATTGCACAGTAGCACGTGAGCAGTAAATGCACCTACATAGCACACATCTATCGTTATAGTTATGTATTTGAAATCTGTCCATAGAGAAAATATCTTTACAGTTTTTAAGGCCTAACTTTGACCAGATTAGCTTAGTATTCTTACTGATTGCTTTATTTACCGATGTTGTTTGGAGATGGTAGAGGATAATCTGTAATTTAAAGATAAACAATAATAAGCCCAGGGAGGTATTATTAGCTAGATAGGGATTGATTGTGCCTTCTGATTTTTGCCGGCTCGTCAACCCTTTCCGAAAGATTTTTCTGACTTGCAACCCGATATAGTTGGATGTGAAACTAGTAATAGGTACATTGGTTATCTTTAAAAAAATAGCTCGTTTTAAATTTTAATATTTTAATTAGGATGTTTGAAAAATGAGAAACGATTTAGGTATCCATTTTATTTTGAATTTTGTAGTATATTTTTTTTTAAAGTATTTTCGTGTAAATAATAGGTGTTTTTCTTTTTTAACTCAGAGCACGGAGTAGAGTAGAGCACGACCACACCGAGCAAGCTCTGATCAGAGCACACTCTAAGCACGTTCTGACAACTCTGATTTAATTTTAAAACGCATAGAGCATGAACTGTCAGATAACAGCTATTTATAATTAAGTTCTTTTTCAACAAAGTTTTTTCAATCGTTTTGATTTTTTTGTGCAAATGGATAAATTAATTATTCTGAGCCCTTGTTCACCATTTCAAATAGCTGCAACACTGCCAAAATATTTTTTTCAATCGTGTTCGTGTTACGTTCAGAAGAAACAGAAGATTTTAAACTGTTGCTTGTAAATTGCCAACTGTGGTTTTTAAACATGTTATGTCTTCTGAGCATGATCCATTATCTGTCAAATTTTTGAGAAGCAAAAGTGAGAAAATTGTTGGAAAACATTCATAACTACATAAAAGTGAAAAATAATGGACGATACTGACGTGTTTGCTGAATTTCTGGTAGATAATGTTGAAGGTGTGGTTGCAAACATCTTGGGATGTTTGGTGGAAAATAATGCGAGTGCAGATATGGGCTTGTTTGACTAAAATATTCTGTTAAGAAATTAGAGACTAAAATAGAAGAAGGTTACTACAATTTACTAAATAAAAAAGGTAGAAATTTACCATTCTGCAGCCTTGAGTGCACTTTCTCTGTGTCTGTTAAAAGATAAACACAATCTTCAATAGTGCATTCAATTAAAACTTGTTTTGCAGCTGACATCTTACTTTTCTTAATAAAAAATTTTATAACTATAAACCAGAGACCTGAACTAAATAAAATAATGTAAAGTAGATACAGTATTGATTCCAATAGACGGACCTCTTCCGAAGCTTATTTTCACATTTTTCGGATGTTTTGTATAATTTGAACAATTTTCAAGTTTTATTTTAAGCTTATTCCTCAGTTTAGAATAAATTTAACCATTTGGGCAATGGCATAGAATATTTCTTCTAGGGAGGTATGGACCCTACGATCTTTAATCCAACGATCGTTGTTTCATTTGTCCGCTGTTTAATGGTGTTGGAATATGTATCGAATCTTTTGTTCCTAACTCAAAAATCTAATAAAACAATAATAAACAAATTAAATATTTTCAAAATATTTTTCTTTATTGCAATCTTAACATATTGTAATTAATATTTCGTTGCAAAATTACTATTTATTACAAAAATGCAACTGAAAATAAGGCATACATGTACTGTATGTATTAATATTATTGCTAAATTTACTGTGGCTTTGATATTTCTATAACAAAAGCTTTTTATTTCATAACTTAAAAGTTTCACATTAAAAACAAACAAAAAATCTAAAATCTTTACATTTATTAAATTCTATTAAAATTGACAATTCTAAATTAAAAAATTTCATAACTACTAGTTTTAATGAAATTTGCTTAATAAAAAAACGTCTTAAAAAGTTTTTTATTTTTATTATATTTTTTGTTTAAAAACTAAAGAATCGTATTTTAAAATCACAAACAATGCAATTAGTTTTTTATCTTTTTGTTTAAGAATAATTTTAAGCACACTTGATAATTTTCGCATGAGATAATTTATATATATTTAAGTTCATTTAGTATAATTATTTTTATTTCTTTCGTTAAACATAATTAAATAGAATATATTAAGTAAGTATGGTATAAACTTTCAGTTAACTGATAACTAATAAGAAATTTACAAAAAATTCATATCTGATACAATGATGTCATATCAGAAAGTAATAGGCCAAAAATTAAAAATTTTGTTTTGATTGATATTTGCTTAATATTCAGAAATTTAATCTTACAATTAATTTTCGTTTAAAGCAAAGCACCTTCTTTCTTTATTTTTATATGTATATACCTTTTAAGCTTTCAGTATTCATCTATGGGGTTTGAAAATTCCAGAGCAAGATTTTCAAAGTTAGCTTTTCAAACAATGTATCTAATTGATGCTCACGTTAAACTTTCAACTTTTACGTTGAAGGTACGGAAAATCCATAATTGAGTTCGCAAATACAATTCAATTACATTAAACAGTTACGCACATTGTTTATCTCGATAATTAATTGATATCTCGCTCATACTTCAAACCCAAAATTCCACATACTTCATGCTACTACTACTTGCAATTTATTCTTCTTTTAGCAATCGCTTTGTATGAGCGCTTCGCTTAGAGAATTCAACTGTTCTTCGCCGCACTTAATTTTGTCAGCTATATCGCGTGCATCAGCTATAAGCTTCGCTTTCATATTTATAAAGTAATCAAAGTCTGCGAACTCTTCGGCGCTTAAATTCTTCACCAGCATAACAATCACACTCGATCCACGTCGATCGATATCCTCTTTCAAACGCTTAGCCTCGTCCAGTTGTTCGAGCAGTCGATCTCTTTTTGACTCGAGCGTCTTCTGTAATGTAAAAACATGGAAAATCAGTTTATGATTTAATTCATAAATTTAGGATTTTTATTAATTTAATTAAGTATTACCTTCTCTGCGCTGTTGTCTGTAATTATGCTTAGGCTATTCTCGGATCTCGCTAAACGTTCCGAAAGTGAAAGCAGCAAACTGGTTATATGCCCAATATCATCAATGTAAGTGCGAAATTTTGTCGCTTCAATGGGTCGCACTTTATCGGTTAACTTGCTGATTAAATTGCTTCCAAGTTCATCGTTGAACGCACACTCTTCACTGATCATTGTTTGCTCCTTGTTGAGTATGCGAATTTTGCGATTTAGATGCTTTATAAGTTCATCCTGTAGTTAAAAATAAAAATATAAATTAATAAAATATGCGCTCATAAATATTATACTAAGCTAAACATGACAAAATTAAGTATTGAATAAGAGGAGGTCTCAGTTATGGTATTACATCTTCACTTTGTCAATGCGGGTTGATTGTCTAGAGCTAGTCAATGAGATAAAAAAATTGGTCACAGTTTTAAGTCTGAACATCTCAAACTATATTACCAAGAAGAAAGACTTATAGAATGTGTACAGTCTGGTCTTAGCAAAAGACGCGCAATGGCAAAGAAATTGCAATAGAGTCTCCTTTTCTTACAAGTTATTGAAAATCGTGTAATGTGTGTTGGTCTGGGGTAGTGTTGATTCGATACCCACACAGTATCGATACTTTTACTTATTACTTGTATCGAATAAAAAATGACACCTAGAATCATTTTCTCACAAACACACACACTCTCCCATGTACTAGACTTTCAAATAACGAACTGTTATGCAGACTAGCTACAATGGGAAAAAAACAACAACATAAGTGTATAGAACGGTAGTGGTAGTTTCTTTCAATATCTCTATTCAGTGAAGATATTTGGAATCAAATCCGTAATTCTGGGTTATGATTTCAAATATTAGTAGCTTATATAGGATATTGAAAGATTAAGAACTATCACTAACATCACTGATGAGGAATTGTGGCGGATTCCGAAACGGCCGTCTGATTTGCCCGTCTCTATATACATTGTTGTTGTTAGTCACCACATTTGTTCATTAACCTGTTTATATATAACTTCAAAGTATCGATGCCAACGAAAATATCGAAAAAAGTATAGAGAACGTACTTGTATCGAATAACCGTTTAAACACACAAATTACACTACTCAACACGAAATTGGCATCAGGCACCTTATCTCTGATCTGTGATCACGATGGCGTACTCAGTTTTTGAGATATTTCAATATGAAACACGTGAATCATATAGAAATAACGTTAACTTAAGTATATGATATTTATTATGTTTAGAAGGAAAACTAATCAATAGATTATAGCTTTATAAAAATATCTTATTTTAATGAAAAGGTTTCAATAAACATTATGTTCATGCATTGCCGGCAATATTTTCTAGAACTTCAATACTGTACTGCAATATTTTCATACAATATGAACTGAAATATGCTGAATATGCATATCGAATAATTCTGCAGTAGCATTTTGAAATACATTATTAATTGCTGTAAAATATTGCAATACGACTCACAATCTTAAATATTGTATAACAATATTTCAGTTTTATAAACCAATGTTCTACAAAAGTATCGAATATCCGATACTGATCCTTTTTTGTTGATACCAAGTGAAATACTTATGCCATGGCATCGAGTAAAAAAATTACTTAAATCGAATGAAAAGTATCGAGTATTTACTCGTATTTACTTGTATTGTATCATCACTAGGTGAGGGGAATGCTTAAGTTATATAGAATTCGATTCCAAACTTTATGATAACTCACTAATTGATTATAAATCTCTTACTAATAATTTTAACAAAAATGACTTCTCTAACTACAATAAAGGACTGCTATCATAGCTTGGAGTAGAAAAACTCGATCACAGACATTCTCTGGGATACATAAATCACGTAAACTTTCCTTAATACTTACCACTTTCTTTTTCATTACATCACAACCATCAGATTCATTTCCATTTGTTAATAAAACTTCCACCTCGGCATATTGCAGCTCAACAGTCATCATTTTGTTGCCGCCTCGCTCTGGAGATTCGCGTATATCGCCACCACGATGCATACGCATTAGGGTCGATGTGCCGACATCACGTTTTGCTGGCCTCAATGGAACATTCGAATTGTATAGATTTGAAATATAATCTGTTGGTGACTTAATTATGGTAGGAGTTAAAATCTCGATTAGTTTGTCATTTGGCGAGAGCAAACTGGCCAACTCCTTGAACATATTATCACAATCGACTTCGATGGGATGGCGTTGTCGTGGCTGTAGCGTGGTGGTGCTGTAGCGTGTTTGGGAGTCTTCTTTATTGTGCTGCGGTGTGGCAGCAGTTAGGTGCCCCATATCACAATCAGGCAAATCATCAGTTTGCGATGCAACTTCGACGGTGTTAGGATTAACGCGTAGTATTAGTTCGCTGCGTTGCACTAGTTTGAGACCATCCATGGTTGAGTCCATCTGAGGGATTTGTGTAGCGATGATTTCAGCATTATCATTGTCAACATCATCGGTAAAGATGGTTGTGGATTGCTCGTATTCGTTCGTTGATTGTTGTTGAGGTAGCGAAGTAGTAGTAGTATATGGTGGTAGTGAGGATAAATCATTTGACATAATTTTTGGAGATGTTTGGCTGCATTGCTGATCTTCAGAACTACTACCACTTTGCAGTTGCTGCTGTTGTTTTAGTTCGGCGGAATTAGTATCACTTTGCTCATTTACGAAGTTAGTCTCTTCAGTTGGTGCGGCGTGTGCCATAGGTGTTGATATTGGTGAACACAGCGATGGTTTTGATCCGTATACACTTATGAGGCTACTACTATCGGACAAATGTGCGGACATGAGCTTAGACTGTAGTTGGGTAATCTTTTCGATATTCTCACGCAGCGAATCTTTGCGTGTGATTGATTTGTGGTTATTGTTGGCAGCTCCACAGGGCGATGTGGCCAATGTGGTACTAACAAGCTCAGCACGAAATATTCTACCTTCACCTGCTGTGTCATGTCGTTGTTCTTCTGCACTATCCAAACGATGAAACTCTCTCTTTGCTGAGCATGGGCTTAAAGGTTTTATTGCTGTTATTCTTCTTGTTGGACTACCAGCATTGCTGCTGAGATTGTTCTCAGACTGTGCGGGCGAAAGAATCTTTGCTGTAGTTTCGCACATTGTTTCTTCCAGTGTTGGTTCGAGGTGATGCGTTTTTTTAAGATCAATTGTTGACTGAGACATGAACTTTGTGGAGCTTGCGCCGGCGGCGGCATTGTTGTTGTTGCTGGCATGCACATCAAACGATTGAGATCTGGTGTAGTTTGGAACATGAGGGTTGTTGCTGTTGTTGTTGTTGTATGTGGAGTGCATTGCTGGTGTTGAGTATCGATGTTGCATCGGATACATTGAATAACATGTGGATGCCTGATGTTGTTGCTGCTGCTGATGTTGATGTTGGATCGATGATGAATTCATTGTATTGGCGAGGTTATTATTGGAGCCATAGCGCAATGGCGAACCATTTGCTGAAGTGGGTGATGCTGGTTGCGGCTGCAACTTGGCGCCCAATGGCAATACATCTGGCAAATTATTTGGTATCTTGCCATTACTGTGTGCGAGTATGTCATATGATGACGTTTTTGTATTGCCAACCAAGTCTTCATTCGATGTCAACATTAATTTATAACTGCCATGATCTGGATCTGAGTTGTTGAGCTTTTCGAGGCTTTGTCGTGGCAGATACGATGCCTTCGAATTGCATCTGCAATGAGACAGACAACAGAAAATTTACAATAAGTAAGTATGTTTTATAACAACTAGTTAAATGATGAATTAGTAAAGTGCGTAATGAATCCCACAATTCTACAATTCCACAATGACATATTGACATTTTTATGTTCGTCGTTGGTTGGTGATCGTCAGCCAAAAAAGGTTCATGCAACCAAGATTGGCATACCATTTGTTAGTCTGTTAGTCTGCCAATGTTCATTGCATTTATATATAAATTGCTTGAATTCACACGCTCCTGCCTATACCGTATATGGTATACATTATGCGCTGCTATGACTACGAGGTATTTATGTATGTTTGTATGTGTGTATAAAAGACACGGAAGCTTATGGAATACGCACGATTGAATGCACCAAAAAACCAAACCAAACCTAATCAAAATGGCAACAAACTAAATTCAAATTGTTAATGATGATCTCAATTGTAGGTATACAGGGTGACAATTGCAAAGTGACGCAAGTTTAATACTCTGCAGCAAGCTTTGCCATTTACCGTTACTTTAATTTAAAAAGCAAATTCATTCATCATTGGCTTTGCTTTTAATTTCATTTGAATTTTTGTTATTACATTTTGAAATTTCCATAAAAATGGACAAGGAAATTTCATTTGGCAAATTATAGTAGCCGTCAAATTCCAAAGGCTTTAAATTTGTCAAGTCGTACGGTAGACCGAGCTATTATTTGATATAATGAAATTGGGGGTTTTGGAGATAGAGACCGGGGAAAATTTTCAACAGTTGCCACTACTGGTTTAACAGAAAAAATTCGTAAACGAATCAAGCGAAATCCAAGGCGCTCAATGAGAAACATCGCTAAGGAAGTGGGAGTAAACCGTGAAACAGTGCGAATCATTGCAAAATCAAAGCTTAATCTTAAGCCGTACAAGCTCCGAAAAGCTCAAGATCTGACACAAAAACAGAAAGATTTGCGACTGCAAAGATGCAAGGCGTTGCTACGCTCCTCCGTGTTAAAAAATGTTGAAAATATCTTGTTTACAGATGAAAAAATTTTCACGGTTGAACAACATTTCAATGCGCAAAATGACCGAATGTGGCTAACATCATCATCGCAACAAAATAGGACTGTTGGCCGAGTTCAAAAGCCAGCTTCCGTTATGGTATGGGCTGGAGTTTCCGCTAATGCCAGAACCCCTCTAATATTCGTTGAAGAGGGTGTTAAAATTGACCAGGTTGTTTATCGGAGCATTTTAAATGAACATGTTCTTCCCTGGGCCCAAGATACATTTGGAAATGAAAACTGGACTTTCCAGCAAGATTCTGCACCTTCCCACATGGCAAAATTAACGCACACATGGATAAAAGACAATTTTTCTGGATTCATAACATCTCAAGAATGACCACCATACTCCCCAGACTTGAATCCAATGGACTACTCTTTTTGGAGTATTTTAGAGAGTAAGGCTTGTGCATCTCAACACTTAATGGAAGTACGTACTTTTGAAAATAACTGCTGAAATGTGTGCGTCACTTTACGATTGTCACCCTGTATAAATATTTAGTAGAAACTCAAATCAACATGAATTTGAGTGAATCACCATTGGCTGAAAAAGCTTAACTAAGAGAAGGAGGACTCAGACATTTATCAACGACTTTTTCTTTGCGGGGAATTCTCACCTTGTCGCAGTGTGGTAGATTTGGCTTCTTTCAAACGTCACTTTGTTCACAGCTAGGGGTACTACTAGTTCTATTGAGCAGCATTTCCTCATTTTCGTGAAACCTGAGTGTCTCAGCGGTTACCACGGTGTTGAACTAGTCATATTGGTTCTAGATTCTATCGCTGAGATTGATTTTGGCTCAACAAAGCGATCATTAGAACCAAGTCTTATGAAAACAAAACCATTTTCATAATTTCAGGTAATATAAGGGGAGTATCAAGCACCACCATTTCTTAGGAGAGGAGAGTATCCAAGTTTTAAGACAGAAAAAATGAATGCCATTACTTTGAAAAGAAACCGATCACAGTATAAAATCACCAAAGAGTGTTAAAGTGACCGATTTTATAACCGTCCGATGAAGTTAAAGAAAACTTTCCAATTGCTGTGAGGGTACTGGACAGGTGGATCTGCTATGTTCTGCTTCATGTTCGAAAAAATTTAATTCTGTGGAGATAGTGAGTATGAAAATTGAAGGTTCTCCTTTACGAAACTTTGACTATTCCATGTTAATAATTTGCTTTCCAGGCTTTAGCAAAATCGGTTGAATCAAGCTTTTGAAACCAACACTAATACAGTCTGAAATCCTGACAATTGGCAAACTGAGAAAGCTTCTAAATGGATTTGCTCTAAACAAAGGGATAGATCCTATTATAAATCCGAGAGCACCTTCTAAACACTGAACAAAATTATTGCGTCGAAGTCTGAACTGGTACTACTTGGTATATCTAACAAGTGTCTGATCATACATACGATATTTTTTCATTGAGAATGAAATCGTCTCAAAATCAAGCACAAATATTTTTTACATATATATTTGTTACCGTAGTGATTAATATTTTTTATTACTTTAAACTTTGGTGGTTCATCTTATTTGGAGACATTCAGCATACATTGTCGCTAAACATAAACACTATCTTGTGCTCTTGTTATGTTCTTATTTGTGTGGGTTTTGTTATATCTTACGAAACCGTAGAACTTTGATACACGATCGTGTCGCATAAATCTATTAACCTCTTTTGCGAAATGCTCGTACTTGAACCATGCAACCAATGACCACAATTGATACTTTATGTGATATCTGAGGAAAACCTCAAAACAAGAAGACAAAGAAAATCAAACTGATAAAACTTTAGTACCAAGAATTTGATGCAGTTCAGTTTACTTCCAGTTACGAAATGCAATATACGATAAATTTATGTTTGTACTATAGTATATGATCAGATTCATATTACTGCTCAAGCCGAAGAAGAAAAATAAGAAAAACTGGCTAAAGTATGTAAACCAAAGCCACAATTAAGATTGTTCGCTTCATTTTAAATGATACCATGATTTCTTGAGAAATAAAAAATTAATGCTTATTTTCACACATCTTTTGATGTTGTTGCTGTTGTTTGCTGTTTGCTGCTTGTCATCAGCAACAACAACCAACTACCCGACCAACAACAACCATCGACTGCTGTTGTAATTAAATTAAAGTATGTAAAGACAGATACATACATAAATATATAAATACATATATATATATATATATGTGTATATGTAATTCACGGTGGTACTGTAATTTAGTGTGAGATTCCGTTGGTCCGTTCGTTGGCCACCATATTTGTAGGTAAATCTCAGAGTACATTAAAATGATCGTGTGTGCATTTCGTAGTAATTAATTGAACATATGTGAGCATAAACATATGCGAAATTGAATTTAAACCAGTTTGAGCTTTTTGTTTTTATTTATTGCACTGTGAATGAATTCGACGACAACTGACTGCAAGCGGAAGTGATGGTCAACTGCGAGGAGTGCTGTAATATGACGACGCTGGAATGCGGTATTGCGTTTTGCAGCATTCAGCCAGCCAGTCAGTTAGTTCGTTAGTCGCATTATTACACTTTGCCCTGCTCCACATATAAACATTTTTTTTGGCATATGGTACATATGTGCTACGTAGCGTTGCCATTGCACCAAAAATCGTGTTTCATATATAACCAAAAACAAAAAATGTTATACCTACATTTAATTGCACTGAAATATTATAGGCATGTAGGTACATATGTTGCACAGTAAATCAAATGCTTAAAATATATGAACAAAATATATGTATACACAACAAAATTAAAACATTATGGCCCACTTAAATTTTTGGTTGATTCATGTTTACTAAGCACATTAAGCACAGATTTGTTTTAGCACAGCGATCGGTTTGGACGAGCACGTCTGGTTAAGTATGTTCAATGATAAAAAATTCGAACAGAATTATATTAGCAGATACTGACGGACAACGGTTGGCTTTCGAAGAAGTTTAAATGCAGGGCATACATAAATTGATATTGTATCTAGTTCATTATAAAACCAACTGATAAACTGAAACTAATGCTGGATGGAGATTGAATGTCAGAGATGAACTAGTGTAATTTGGAAAAAGGTTGGTTGTCAACATTGGATCGGTTCTATAGTGATCGTATATTTCTTATCGCGCACATATGATTTCTAAATCATCCCATGCTGGTGATATTCCGATATCGGAAACCGAAGCCGTTCTAGTATTTGATCGATGCAAATTGTACACCATTCCAGTACCTGGCCAGTGACAAAACGAACGGTCGATCTCCAAACTTACACGTATGGTGCGCTAATTCCTGTATTAGGACAAGGATGTGGGTTCCAGTAATGAACTAGAATAAATTAGTCTTCAAACTCTTCAAGCGGTCAGATGATATAAGCCAACCTAGATTGGTTATGTAAACATTTTATTTCCTGTTCTAAACTCATAATTGAGAGGTATTTTTAGTTGTCTGGTATTCAGATAGGAGTGGATAGGACTCGGATTTTTTAGCAGCTACCATTTTATTGCTACCAGTTTTCGCCTAATAGAACTCTATGACAACGGCCTAGATGGAATGAGCTCAATCATCAATCATTTTCAATTTCATCTGTACAATTCAATCCTTTATACTTTCCAAAATTACTTGTGCGTACGAAACAGAGAATGAACGGACGAACATAGATGCATACCAGCCAGTAAATGGGTGAATGAACCCAAAAGCATATATAATTAGGTATATTTTTACAATCCAAAAGACCAGAATGCAGTATAAAGAAACAACAGAGAATTACAATTGAAAATTGATAAAAAATATATACAATAGAATATTTGAGTTTTGACCGTCATAAATGCTTAAACTCTCTGTGGAACGAGAGAGCCTTTAACTCCTAGTTTGAGATTCATTGCTAATTTTTACACTGCAAACTTAAGTTGTTTAGTTCATTCCTTAGTTTAATAGTTATAAACAAAAGTTTAAGAAGTACATATAAAGAATTTGTCTACTGTGCGCCGTAGTGGCGTTTTATTTGTTACGTTTTTGTGTATATCCGTCTCTTTTTAGTTGAGTCTGTCTGTCTGTCTGTTTGTCATAATAAAAGTTTTGAATGCAGTGCGACAACAACAACTGTGACACTAACAGCAACGACATCGACGACAACAACAACTACGTATCGGATCGTGCAAGTGAAATGTCACATTTTTGGGGTTGTTGAGGTTGAAAGGGGGTCACCAGCGCAATCATGCGAACACGATTTGAAACAACAACAACAACACCAACAGTAAAGCATAAACACAGATTTCGCAAGTCTCCAAAGAAGCTAAGTAAATCGAAGAAGGAGTGTGCGCCTGTACCTGCGCCTGTGCCAGAGCGCCTGCCAAAATATGCAAATTTTCATTTTAATTTTTAATTTTTTATTTTGCATGCTTCATTTTGCTTCTTGATGTGTTGACAATTATGTTTTGCCTGTGTCGATTTCGAAACGGAACTATTTATGTGTATGTAAGTCTATACCAAACAATGTATAAGGTTATATTTATAAAATGTGCCTTTTGGATGTTTTTCTTTCATACGCCTGTTTTGTATTTGTGTATCTGCCACATAAATCCGCCGCTCCTTTTACATTAAAATGATAACCCTGATTGCTAGTAGTACATATATACATACATATGTAAGTATGTCTTTACCTAGGTATTATATTTGTTATACTTCCTTAATGCATGACTGACATGTTTGTTGACGGTTAACGTTGATGACGTTTTCACTAATGTGTCGCTTGTTTTTGCTCTCGCCTTACCATATATAGTGAGGAATCGTGTTGAAGCTATTTATTTTTTTTTTTTTGTAATACATTTGTTGCTCGAGGATAGTTACCGCCTTACCTCACAACCAACAAAATTGTAACTCCCAAAACTATTAACAATGGAAAGTTGTATTATTAAGAAAGAAAACAACAACAAAAAACTTTACTAGTACTTTGTTGCATTTGTTTAAAGCTTGCAGCTTTGTACATATGTTTACTACATAGTATTTATTAGTTTTTTGTATCACACAATTGTAACATGCTAAAAAAATAAGAGTTTATTTTAGTTACTGAGTTGATAATTCCTCGGTGCATATTGAATTTTTCTCGTTTTGTGATAGAAAATTAATGGAAAACAACAACAACTAACATCATTTCGTGGGTTATTTTCTCTTTGTCTCAGCGATTTTGGCGGAAATTTTACACATTTCGCTCTTGTTGAGGTTGGCCTGTGATAAATCTCGAAATCGAATGATTAAAGGCGTACAATTGTTTATTGTTTATAATTTTTGTTTATGTTAAAAGATTCTATGCATATATTTTTCTACGCTAATTGATTCTTAGTTCCTGTTATCTTTATAATCAATTTTTTTATATATCTTTTCTCTCAATTTAAATATATAGCTGGACTTATTTATAATTTCAGTTCACTGAAGTTGACTGCATATTTATCTTCTATATAAGTAACTGATAAAATTGTAGACAAGTGTTAGGAGAATTGCATTTACTTATGTCATTGGAAAACTCTCGTCGGAAACAAAAATGTATAGTATTAGACGCAGGGCTGTCGTTTTGAAAATTTTTTGTGAAGTGAAATTTTTAAAAAATTGAAGTGTTTCGAAGTGATTTTTAAAAAAAGTGAAGTGTAGTAAGAAAACGAAATATTATCCAAATTTGTCTGGTTTTATGTGCTTGGTTTGCGGAAAAAACCCTTTTCGGCGATAGCGCTACTGTGAGGCAGACCTAATAAGGCTCCGACAAAACTTTTAAAATGTCAGTCCTTTTGCATAAAATTATTTAAAAATAAAAGCCTCGCCTTCTACCTCGTCATTTTCCACCAAATGCTAATCAGTTAAATGACATTTCATCAATGTTGCCAAATAGTTATTTAAATAAACACAAAAGGACTCAAAATGTACTATAGGATGGGTGCTAGATGTAGTCTTACTCTTTATAGGGAATATAGATTCAAACACACCGATCTGGCTACAGTCAATGATGCCCTTCCAAATTAAGGAGAAATGCAAAAAATTAATTCAACGAAATAGTTGATAGAGATAGACATATTTAGATTTTTTTATATCAATTTAAGCTTTTCATTGAAACTGGAAAACCGAAATGTTTCTATGAAAGAGGAAGTGACAAAATGCCGGGCTTGAAAGTGAAGTGAAAAACTTCATTTGAAGTGACAGCGACAGCACTGATTAGACGCCGTATTTGTATCGTTCTGAAGTTATGCTTACTTTTGTATAATGAATTGTTTGTTGTTCGGAACAGTATACAATTCATATCGACCCTTTTCATTACTTTAATAAACCAATAAGCACAAAATATCACCCGAATAATGCTGACCTTATTTAGGTGCCATTAAGTTTAAGAAAGGCTTATTTTTAATAGAGAAATCAAGTTTAAGAAAAACTTATTCCCATAGAAAAGGCGCTCAGTCGATTATTGTGCATGTAAGGGAGACCACCTCTAATTTAGAAAAATTAAGTCGTTCTTTCTCTCTCTCTCATTTTCCCTGGAACTGAAATAGTCTTCTGACAACTAAATTAGAGCACTCTTAAAAATACCACTTTGACAATTGAGAGAAAAAAGCATGATAACAGGTAAGTAGGCATGTTTTATAATCCACTATGGAACGAAATAGAAATGGCTGAGCTTCTAATTCAATTCTAAACGAAAATTAATTATAGAACATTATTGAATATCTATAACTACATATCGCTCATTTACTAAAAGACTGTCATAACTCAAAAAACGCGATTTTGCAGAAAACGCGTTTAAAGTTTTCAATTAACTCCCACTTTGCAGAAAAAAGAAGAAATCTTACAGTTCCCACGCGCAGAGTATACAAGATATTAATATTAATTTTTTACACAATATGAAGCGTTTGTTTTTGACTTATGACAGTCTTTTAGTAAATGAGCGATATTTTTCTAAAAACTCTCTATTTCTCAGCACAGCCGCCAAAACAATCACAGCCTGCCCGACGATTAATTTACAAGAAAAAAAAATTAATGCTTTCACTAACTAAAACTGCAAATATAAGTAACCTGCAAGATTTTGTTATTCCAAAAAGAAATGAGAAACAAATTAAATACTCAGTAAAGATTGTATTCGTGTGTACATATAGCTATGCATCTGGTAAAAGTGAGTGTATAATTGAATTGAAATTATCGCGTGTGCAACAAAATAAAAATATATAAAAATTACCACCATTTCTTCTTCTCTGGATTTTTTTTTCGCCACAATTCAATTTTATTTCAATTCACTATGGAGTTATTTCCGCAACCCAAACTACAAAAACACCATCAATAAAAAACAAAAAACCTTACAGCAGCAACCTTGGCGTGCAGCAAGCTCATCTTTTAATACATACTGTTGTTGTTGTGCCTACTGCTGCAATGGCAGTAGTAAAATATTTTGTTTTCTGTTTTTTTACTTCATTTTGCTTTCAACATATCGAGGTATCAAATTTCATTGCTTTTAGCTTCTTCAACTTAATTTATATTAGTATTTTACTTTTATTGTTATTGCTATTATTATTTTTATTTGTTTTATGCTCAATTATTTGTGCGAAGCAAAAAATTTAAAGGTATCATATGCTCGTTGTATGTAACTATGGAATTGTGTTGTTGCACAGTCTCTTCTTTCACATACACCCAATGAAAACACAAAAACAAAATTCCAAACAGAGTGGATGTGGAAAAATGTCCTATTTTGAAACAGTTCTCTCTGGTAATTACCTGTACTGCATACTGTTTGTGCTGCTGACTTTGTCTGTCTTTGTCAAAAATTATTGGTAAATCTGCTGTCTCTTTCTCCAACTTTCTTTTGCAATAATTTGTCAAATACAAAGAAAACACCTTAATATAGTAAATTTTTTTCATTGAGTGTATAAATTTTTTTAAAATTTGTTTAGTTGAATATTCAAGTATCATTGAGTTTTTTCTTTCAGCTTCAGTTTTTGCTGGTGCAGCTATTGTTTTTGTAGTTATTGTTGCTGTTTGCGGTTTTTTCATTACATGCATTTCCGTTTGAACTTTGATTTGAATATTTTATTCTTTCCTTTCACTCGCCTCTTCTCTTTACTACTTTTGCTTTTCGTTCAATACCACAAAAGAAATAACTTTAGTCTTCCTGGCCATTACTATTACCATTTTAGCCATAATATTGTTTTGTGGCATGGGAACGGCCTTGATGAGTGATGGTGATACTGGTCCGTATGCCACCCGAATAGATAAAAGAAACATAGAGCGAGCTGGATATGCCAAAAGTGGTGAGAGAGGGAGGAGAAGCCATTACACAGCATAGTGCTGTTTTTTATTCTCCACATTTCTGTAATTTGTTCGTTCGCTTTTTATTATTTCTATTATTTGCAATAAAATTGGCGGTTTAAACCATTTTTTTAATTTTATACTGTTACATTGACATTTATGTACGATGTAACGGTGCTATTATGAGATATTATCTCATAGGTTGATACAACAATCACTTCTTTTTTTTTAAGAATTCGCTATGAATTGCAGATATGGCGGATGAAGAGAAACAAGCTTGCTAATCCATGTACTTTTCCCAAAAAGCGTATTGAGATGAATTTATTCAGGAAATCTACGATTGTGATTGGTTAATACTAGATTGAGAGAATTTTACTCTCACTCAATGGACACCAGTGGTTGTGATTGGTTATTTGTAAATATGGCGTGAAAAGTTTTATTTTTTCGCATGATTTCAAATACCAGCATTTTTAAAATGAAGTAATTAAGACAACGACTTTCTGAGAACGCAGAGATGGAACTTTTTACGGCCAGATATCGTAGCTTTCTGTTTGGAAAAATTGTAAAGCTGACCATCTTGGAACTTTGAATATTGTATGTAAGTTAGAATACAAGTGTAAGCTATTAAATAAACCCACGAATTTTTAACTTTTTGAAATAATAATTTTATTTGAAATATGCAGCACGTTTCTTTTTCTTCAAATATTTTCAAAGAAAAAAAAATAATGCTTCATTTTGTGCGCCCTTCGATTATTTCTTTTTTATGGTACTAAGATAAATTTTTTTTCAATGTCGTCATTTTACTTTAAGAGATTGAAGTAAAAATAAATGAATTTTGCCATTAATATGTATATTTATTTTTGCTGTTGTCGTTGTTGCTAGTTTCATTAAACATTTTTAAGGTGATTTATCATTATTTTTCATTGTGTTGTGAGAATTCGTTTATGGCTTTGCAAATTTATGTGCATTTTTTAAATGAGTTTTTACTTTTTTTCAGTTTTTACTTTTGTAAAGCTATTTCAAGTTGACAAATGACAAATGTGCATTTGAGTTCCAGTGTTAGAGTTTGAGTTTGTTGTGTATGCAAGATGCGTAGGTTGCTAAATGAAGATATGCTGTCGTTCTTGGAAGTCAACAACAATAACATGCACATTTCTACTATTATTATTATTATTATTTGACCTAAATTGATTATTATTTTTAATATACAAACAAAAGGAAAACGAAAAAATCAATTACAAGATTAACTTGTTTTATTAAACTTCTCAGTAACAACGAAATTTAATTAATATGACATTCGTTTCAGTTAATATTTATTCGAATATCATTAATATTTTTCAAAGTTCAAACTTAAAATTTAAGGTAAAAAGTTCTTGTGCCTAGTTTTGTTTCTATTAACTCACAAAATCGAAAATGGAGAGTTTTCAATGAAATCAAAGATTTTATAAATAACTGTAATCGATAGAGATGCTTTGTGGAAGTTCTATAATCTACAGCGGTGGATTTTTTCTAGATTTTCGTATTTCTGACTATGTCGCTTATGAGAAAGAAAAAAAAAATATTTTAAAAATCGTTGAATACTATAGATTATAAATTTTCATTTTTAACTCTTCCCCGCATCTTGAATATAAGAAATAGAATAGATTTAAATCTTAAAAACATACTTGACTGGTGCCATCACTTAATTAGTTCACATGCCAAGAGAATTGACTTCTTTAATATGCGATTATCGCGATTTAATTCCGCGGCGCGTCACTCGCGAAATTAAAATTATTTAATTTTAATTTTGTTAGGAAGCGCAGCCGCGTGCTGCACTTCTAACCTTTTTCTTCTTTTCTTTCTCTATCTTTCGTCTGTCACTCTTCCTCTTCTTTTTGGCCGATATCCACATTCACAATAGTAAAAGAGTACCATTTAGTACTAGATTATACTACTGGGAGTGGGGATATGGAGACTTCTGTAAGAGAGCGCAGAGGTGTATTTGTTGTAAATTTGAGGAAAAACGGGAAAACTTTGGTTCTCTCGTTTGGTTGATTTTCTAGTGAGAATTCAACGGTATGACTCCGCTATGCACTAATACAGGTGCATTGCCGCCAATTCTCATACAATTGGTTGGGTCGGGAACTTTGTCCAGGGTGTAATCATGTACACCCACACATGTATGGGTATGATGATTTCCCGTTTAGAGACCAGTTTCTTGGAGAAACTGCATTGTGTCCTGCTGACATAGCGGACGAAAATATAATGTATGTGGCTGAATATAAGTGGTACATATTTTTGCACCGTACTTATATTCAGTTCTGTGCTAGCTTTCGAGAGCGACTATCAGGATTTTTCTTAGTGCGAATATTTCACGATTTATTTTAAATTATACACTTTTTTGAATCTTGTGCGATTTTTTTGTGCGAATTATTAAATTTTGTTTTGTGTCCTTTTTTTTTTGGTGAATTAATTTTTGTGTACTTTGGTATCACCAAGTCGGGTGAACCAAAGTATTTTAAATTAATATTATTGTGATTGGTACCACCAAGTCGTGGTGGACCAATAGTGTTAAATTTAATTTAATTTATTAATTCTATTAAATATTGAGCGCGGAGTTAAAATCAATTTTTATTTTGTTGTGTCGCTAACTTGTAGCGACAGTGGTAAAGTAATTTTAGCCGGGTTACTTTGTTCGGGAATTAATTTTCGGGTCGCGATCCTTGTGCGCGAATATAGAAGGGTTCATAAACCCATTAACCCAGGGAGTATCCTTTTATTTTTATATTATTTTTTTTTTATTATTATTTTTTTTTTTGGTAACTGCAACTATTTTGTTTGTGGAGTAGGCTTCTCCTACTACTAACTTTATTTTCTCTCCTTTTTTTTTAAATTTGTGAAAGTCCGTTTGTGTGCTCGTGAGCCCAGCAGGTTGTGCGGGTGAAATTTAATTTTACATTTTGTAAAATTGTGCGGTAGCTCAGTATTGAGCTACAGAAATCGAGCGTTTCCAAAAAATATATTTTTTTTATTCTTATTTTCATTTTATTTTGAACCTGCGACCACTTCTCCACTGAGATAGCTGGCAACGCAGAGGTTCCGTCTTTCTCCTTTAATTTCATTTAAGCGCGAAAGTGACGGTGACACGATATCCTACGTGTTGAGGATTAATATGGTTTCAAAATGGTTCAGATTGATAAGTTGGAGTCTTAAAGAAATATATCTATATAATATATGATATCCTGTCTAAAGTTTCCGTTTTGTATCCTCCATTTATCGAGGTGTTATTTTCAAATAAGATTTGAAAATCAAAAAATTCTGCATTGTTTCGGAAGTTAAGTATTTTTGAAAATACAATAACTGAAAATTGACGAATTTTAGGAGAGTAAATCTAGAAAATATGTGGAGATATGTTCCTGGATTTTTTCAAAGTTTTAAAACGAATATGCAAAAACATCCTCCGCAATCTTCCGTTCTCAGGAAATAAACTTTTTAACTTTCGTTAACCCTAAAAGTATGTAAAAGTATGTAAGTTAAAAGTTTCGCTCATTTATATCACTTTTATTCCAACATTAAAGGATTCCAATAAAAATTGTTTAACTTTCTGAAAAGTCTAATATCAACATAACTAAATAAAAAAAATTTCTTCAAAATCAAACTTCCTATTTTCTCATTAAAGTTTGCCAAATATGACGAAAATTGTAACTTTAAGCTCATTTAGTGGTGAAACCAAAACAGGTTAATTAAAACTAACTTCAAATTTGAATTACTGGTATACGAATTTTTATTGAAATCAGAGCGCTCCTTCTAATTTTTTCCTGTCGTTGTATGGGATCAAATCACTGTGCGATGTGACGCACGTGCAGAAGATAACGAAATTGCAACATAACTTTTAAACATTTGGCAATACCCGTGTTACTTTAATCAGTAGTATGATGTTACTTACTAACGTATGTAAAGATTACGGAACGAGGGTTTTCCGATTTTTTTCGGAATTTTCATACAACTTTTTGCTGTTGGCTCAGGCTCGATGGTTACCGATATACCAGAAAGTCCAAGCATCCTCCCAGTAACAATTACTGTCGACCAATGAAGCCAAGTTTTTCCAACAAAAGGGAATATTTAAATAAAATAAGAATAAATCTTGAATTTGTGTTTTTCATTGATAGAAAGTCACAACACAACAATTTCGTTTGAAAATTATTGTCGTGTGAGGATTCAGTTATACGTTATCCAAGATAAACCCACAAATATGAACTATTCATAGTCATAAGGGTTAAAATTTCCCATTTTACTTATTTATTTATTTTTTTTTTAATTTTAATCAACATAGCAGCAACAAAATCATTGACAACATTTTTCTAAAGAGAGTCTAATTGCTGCTGTACAAAAATGTAGTAGCCAAACACAGTGCTGGGTAAATACCTGTATTGTTTTCATCTGAAAAGCGAAAAAAGGTTGACAATCACTGACTACATTTAATACTCAATGTACGAGTTTAGCAGAGCAGCAACAAATATAACTTACTTATAAAGTTGGTGGTATTCGCGTGAGAACGCAATTACAAAATATTGTTTAACGGGTGTGTGCGTCTGTCTATCTGTTTGTCAGTTTGTCTGTCTATTCATTTACACAAATGTGCCTTTGGTTGTATGTATTTTCAATTCACTAACGACTAGTCCTAGTTTTTTTTAATTTTATTTCTATACATATATCACAGAACTAGGACAAATGAGTGCACATTATGAGGATGTCTAGAAAAAAAAGTAGATATTTTGCAGCAACACGCAATTCTATTGCTACTTTTTGTTGTAGCTATTTGTTAGTTATATGTATACAAATCTCGTATAATTAATTTCTTGTTATGGGCAAGTTAAATATTTATTGTTGTTTACTTTGCATTGAATTAAGTTTTAAGTAAAGCAATACTTTATTTAATTTATATCCGCATCTGCTATTTGCTGCTACAAAATTTTATTACTGCAATCATTTCACTTTCATTTTTGCTTATTTCATTTAATTTAATTTTTTCTTATAACGTGCGCAGAATATAATTATTTTGTGTACTAGTGTAACTAACTCTTTGGTGCATTATGTTAGTAGATCAATTGGTAGTTAGGTAGGGTGGTAGATATGTAGAGGTGCCAACCAAAGTGCTCACCACCATGCCTAACCTTATAGTAATCATTTTGGATTTTTTGCTTCTTCTTCTTCTTTGCCTTTTTGTAAATACGCCCGCTGCATATTAAATTTTCTCAAGCTAGTGAAATTTGTGTATTTTGTTTTTGTATATGTATGCTTATATTTTTCTTTCTAAAAGAAAACTTTTATTTGCGAAAGGCAATTGAACTTGACTTTCGATTTCTGTGTGGTGATGATTTGCTGCTTTTGCTCTAAGTCTCCGACTGCAATAAATAGAAATTATTCGTTGCCATTGCTACATTGTTTAAATTAATGTGCACAACAAATTGGGAAATCTATTTCTTTGTTTCGGCATTTAAAATTTTAACAACATTTATGTATTGTAGCAGCACTCGTACATACAAAATTAAATTTTATTCAGTGCATTTATATGTATTTCTACTTTTAATAACTTTTTGATTGTTCATGATAAAAAAAGTGAAATTTTATAAGCTTAAACAACCTTTACAAATACCAATTGATAAGAATTTTGATTGCAACTTAAGGAGGTACTCCATAATGACCCATAAGGAGATTTCAAAGAATTTGTACTTTCTTCAAGTTGAGAGCTCATTGTTTTTTCTGTATTTTCACTATTTTTTTTAAATCAAAAGCAGACGTAAGCAAATTTAGACCGAATTTCTGACAAACCAAAAATTAGAAAAAATTATTAGGTCTATGGTACAAAAGATCTTATAAGTCACAGTGCCTGACTTTCAGGTCGCCCGATTTTCCGGTTTCATCCATATCAAAACTCAGATAAAATCTTAAATCCAGAACAGATCAAAGCTAAACCAAAATTCATATCCAGTCTCAGATCAAAACCACACCACAATTCGGGTCGAAGCTTAGACCAAAAGTTAGATAAAAATTAGATAAAAAAGACCAAAACTCGTACTAAAAGCCGATCAAAAGCAGACAAAAATTCAAACCAAAAATAAGGCCAAATTTTGGAATAAAACAAACAAAATTCAAACCTAAATTTAGACCAAAACTCAGACTAAAAGCTAATCAAAAGCAGACCAAAAAGTAGAGACTAAAATTAAGACAGTAACTTAGAATAAAAGCAAACCAAATTAGAACCAAAAAATAACCAAGTCTTAAAACAAATTTGAGCAAAATTCAAGCCAAAATAGACCAAAAGTTAAAAAAAAAACTTAAAACCAAAGTCAAAATCTAAACTAAAACTCAAATCAAATTTTGGATCAAAATCAAAACTTCAAACCACAGCATGCCGAAATTTGGATTAATTTTTGGCCAAACATAGATCAAAATAAACCGAAATTTCAGACCAAAAAAACAGAACAAATCAGAATAAATTTAGACCAAAACTCAAACTAAAAATCAAAGAAAATTTAAGTATCAATATTAAATTGTTATAAAATATTGCAAACTAGAGAAATTTTTATACTGTTTTAAATATTTTGTTTTTTACATTTTTTAATAGAGAATTTAAAGAATTTTTCGTGGGGTAGCTCCCAAGCCCTTCTCTCAACCCGCAATAGTATACATACATATATTGTTAAGCGAAGTGTCAATTATTGAATTTTATATATTTATGAACAAAAAATTCAATAAAGAGATCCATATAATCGAAAACTCCAAAATAAAGTGAAAATTCCATACCGGTATAGGTTTTTTTAAACTACATTTACTATTTTTGTTTGCTTGTTTATAAAATTGAATGTGGAACAATTCACTTGTAATTTTTCAAAAATTTAAACTTAAAATTATAACGAACATTTTTTTAAAAAAGAAAGAAACCATTTAATGAAATATTTTTGTTATTTTGGCGTTCATTTTTGTACTCGAATATGTTTCATTATTGTTGCAGTGAACTGAACGATTGTTTGCTTCATTGGTTTTTGTTGTAATCGTTGTTTTTGTTGTACTGTTATTATGCCACTAAATATGTTGATTACAAATTTTCAAGAATTTTAATTACCCTGGCAGCAATTATAATAATGAGCAGAATAGCAAATATTATTTATTGTTTTAAATGAGAATTCTGCGCCATAAGTATTACGCATACGCCGTGGAGTACACAATTACATTTAAAATAATAAATATTAACTGGAAGAGTTCAAACTAATGCCAGTAACTAATAAAATGCCTTGTGAAAATATATTTTTGAAGTGAAACTTCTTTAGCAAGGGTATATCGAAAATTTTGCAATGGAAATCGCGTTGCACTGATACAAAACTAATAAGAAACGAAGTTATGCTGTTGTAAATGTTTAGCGAACGAGGTCATATGGGGATGGGCTACATACAATCATGGAGTTTTATCTCATGTGCTTAGTGACTGAGCTTGATTCCATATAGCAGCTTTCCGCTCATGTGTTATATACGTGTACTACGTTGTGTTTGTGCTGATAAATATAGAGATGTATCAACAGAAAAATGTTTCAGAAAATAGAAAGGGGATGAGTGCAAAAGCTTCAACAACAACGGTCACGTGAAAGATCGCGTTTTTGTTGCACTCATACGAAACCAGTAAGAAACGAAGTTATTCAGTTGTTATTCGGCTACATACAATCAACCAGAGAGTCTACTTCTCGCAGTTTTATCTCATGTGCTTTATTGAGAGAGCCGACCAAGTTGCCTCTGCTTGATTGCGTATAGCGGAACTTTCCCTCGTGTTTCTGCCGATAAGTGTAGAGAGTATCAACAGAAGAAGAACAAAGTAGAGAGAAGAAGACTGCAAAAACTTCAACAGAATTTGTTATAAATGTTTTCTAACAATTTTCAAATAAACAGCAAAGTTTCACTTCTACTGTGAGTGCCTGCAGACACATAATTTTTTTTTTTTTGAATATGTAAACATCTGTATATGAGGGTACCAGAAACTATGACGTCAGATATCATTTCCTGAGTTGTATGCGCAAGTTTCGAAGACAGTGAGCCCAAAATCTAGAGAGTCAGTGTTCCTTTTTATTCAACAGTCTAAGAATTTAGAATTAGTTTCTTTTAAGAAATAAATAAATGAAGAGAAAACAATCGTTCACTCAACAAATCTAAATTAAAGTCAGTTGCAACCAACTATTGGCAATTGGCAGCTGTGGAAACAACAATCACCTGCTCGATTTTATGCATTGATACACAAATTGATTGTATTGATGTAAGTAGATTTATTATTGTTTCTGTAAGAGCAGAGAGTAGTTAATGAAATTGCACATGGAAAGTGAGTAGAGGGGAAAACTGAGCTATTGATATTATCTATAATATATAATGTAAAAATGCAAAAGCTACATTTCCTTTGTTAATATTAAATAAATACTATTTTTATTTAATTTTATTTTATTTTTTTCATTAATTTCTTGCAAATGTAAAAGGAAATGAATGACAAATAAATTTGTACAAATAACAAAAAAAAAAACAAAAAAATAATAAAAAAAACAAACTAAAAATGAAAACTAGAAATTTACAAGTGAAAGATAACAATCGCATTTTAGTGTAAAACCAGCAGCAGCAACAGTTGTATTAGTAGCAGCAGCAACAATATTAACGAAAATGTTAACAGCACATTATTTTAAGTACGTGCATGTGACAATTGGGGAATTTCCCTCCTCAAAATCAACAACAACAAAAAAATTGCAAAAATTACAATATATGGAAAAGACAATGTATGCATTTTAAAAATAAGTACAGTAGAAACGCGATTATCTGAGCAGGGTCATAATCGTAAAAGCTCAAATAGCAAATTATCTTTAATTTGACTAAAATTCTTACAAATATTTATTATTCATAAAAAATCAATTAGGATCTTATTGCTTTTTTTTATACATTAATGATTTTTATTCTTTATTTAGGAAGTAATCTATTGTTCTGGTAAAAAGATTTTAAAATTCGTGAGGGATGAAGGTTCTTAGGCTCTCCACCTTCTCGATTTTTTCTTTTAATTTGTACACATTCATAATCGAGTCATTTTTAACTTTACTCTATTTCTTTATGTAAATAAATGATATTGAAAATTATTTCTATAAAAAAATCTACTATAAAATTTAAGCTTCAAACTGCATTAATCATTTTTTATTTGTATTCTTATATACCAATTTCTGTATTTTTGTATATTTACAATGCAAACCAGTTCAACTTCAACTTCATGTACAATGAAAAATATATTTACAAAAATAAATGATCGAAACCATGAAATAAATTGAATTACAATTTGATACGCTGATTTGTATGATAAACAAATTGACAATTATATATTTTTTCTTGCTTTATTTATTATTTACTAGCATATTATGTACCCACTCTTATACCCTATACATAATTACATGAGCTTAGCTCAGCTTAAAGCAACAGCTACCTTGTTAACTTTATTTATAAGTGGGCAGCTCGCGCAACACTTGCTACTGTTTGTCATTTTTACTACTATCTTTGTACTAAATTAATGTCTGCTTTTTATATTTTTTTTAGTTTTTTTATGTACCTACATAGGAATGAAAAATCGAAGCTATAAAATACATAAAATAAGTAGGTATAAAAAGAGCTTAGCTAATTTAACTTATTTTCAAACTACTGTAAATTAATAATATTTTCTTTTAAGGGTAGCTTCATTTGACACTTAAGGCTATATTTTGATAGTAATGAAATACAATATTTGTAATGACAATTTATTATAAAGAATATCTAGTGCATACATATGTATATTCGTCAGCGAACATTCTCATGAAAGACAAATCTTATGCTCATATTAAACTTTGAAATACTCTTAAGCAAACCTATTGGGTTTGAACACATTTGGGTAGTTATATTACACCCAATTGATCTCTATGAGTAAAATTGTACTCCCTTCACAGTCTTGCGTACTAAGTCTATGCTAGTTTAGAATTTCACACTTTAAAACCAAAGTTTTTTATGGCTTATTTATGATAAACACTCCAAAATTATTGCCATTAACTTCAATGAGTTGAGGGTGGTGTTTTTGAAGAACCGCTACGTATGTAAATTTTGAGCATTTCATTTTTTTAAAAAGTTAAAAATTTTCGCACGCTGATTTAAAGTTTATAAAAACTAAAATAAAATTGTTTTTCTGAGAATGCAAACAAAGAACGGAAGTTTTCAACAGTCACAAAATAAGTACATGCTGGTTGAATTTAAGTTAAAGTGACAATAATAACAAAACAAATAACCATGAAACATTCAAATGCTGGCTTGAGATATATTCTGAACTTTTTTTCAAGTTAACATTTTATGCATTTTAAACAAAAACAAAGCAAGAAAAACTTCCTTTAATAAAACAATTGAATTTTGCGTTTAGTTTTTCTTTTCATTTTTGTATTATAACTTTACGATCACTGTACAAACGAAAAAAAAAAACAAAAAAACAATTGGAAGGCCTCGTGCATTTTGGGACTCAAAACTCAGCGCAAAAACTTCAACTCAATTCAAGCCAGGCCAACGCGTCAAAGCAGTGAAGGTGTGTGAAACAAGCAAACGAGTAAATGTTGAATTTTGCTATTGTTGTGCATTTTTTTTCTTCACAACATTTATTGTTTAGCTTTTATTTTGGTGTATTTATTTATTTACATAAGTTTAAAATGATACAGAAAACACAGACAACAATAAAAATAATAATAATAAAAATGTAACACAAATGTCAAACAGGTGAATGGCATTTTGCTTTATTTATTTATTTGTTTTATTTATTTAGTATTACAAATAAATAATTTTTTTCAATTCTTTGCATAAAACTTTGGCATTTTTCAATTTACTTTGCAAATTTCTTTTTGTATATTTGGTAGAAAGAAAATTAATAAATATTTTTATTTATTTTTCTATTATTATTCAAAATTTTTGTCCCTATTTTGTTGTTGTTTTTTTTTTAAGAGAAAAATTAAATTTCTTTTTTTCTGACGCTAACAAATATATGCATAAATTTACATTTTTTTAAGCTACCATATATGTAGGTAATTACTACCTCTCTTATTCCCTCACTCACTCTTTCCTTCCATCCTAATTACATCACCATCATATACATTTGAGTTATAATTTATTTCTTCCGATGTTTTGCTACCAGTGCTGCCACCGCCACTTTGGAATTTGGATATGAAATGAAATTAGCGCGCCAAACTTGAATTAATTTGAGTAATGCCTTTTAGTGGTTGTTGTTGGTTTTATTGTTTAATAACTTCCGATGTTGTCTCGTGAAACTTTTTTTGTTTTTGCTGCCTTTGAGTTTGCCTTATTATTGAAATCATTAAGGTAATAAAAATTAAAATATTTATGTGCTTGTTTTTGTTGCTTTTGGGTTTGTTTTCGTTTTTTCAATGCATCAATTAAAGTAAAATGCACTCACTTACTTTTGAATTAATGCGACAACATGTTAAGCAACAATTTGTTTATCTCAAGTAACAGCGCCAAAAAAAAGTTTTCACAGTTTTCAGTTGAATTTTTTGGTTATGGCATAATTGCTCTTAAAGCTTACATATTTGGCATTTTGTTTACTTTACTTTTTAATTTTGTTTAGTTTAATTTCCTTTGATTTAATTGAAACTACTTAAAAAGGAGACTCAAGCAGCAGCATATATTTTTCTCCATTAAATCTAATTTAATTTAATAAAAGTTTACTTATTTGATTGAGAATTTTTTGTTTTATTTCCATTTTAAGCGCACTTAAGTTTAAATGGTTGAAAGAAGAACCCTTTGTCATGTAGTTTTTGATAGTTGTTTGTGAAATCGAGATACTAAATTTGCATATTTATATGGATATAAAAAAAATCAACTTAGTTGAAGCCTAAAGTAACCAGCTCAGTTTGCATCAAAGGCTGAAGATATCAGGTCTTAATCGTTAATTTGTTGTAAGCAACAATTAGTAAATTTTTAGAAGAAAAGTGTACATTTCACTTTGAACTCTTCAATTGTTATTCAATGAATACACAAAGACGTGTGGTTAAAAAGGGGAAACTTTCCTAACACGTTTTAAAAACTCCCCTGTAATTCCTTTTCCCTTTAGGGTTTTCAGCCCTCGGAGGCAGAGGACGGTAGTAAATTTTTTCCAACTTCTTTTCCAACTATTTCTAGACCTTAGTCTGTTTTAGATGATGGAATTAGTAGTTTGCGATTGCCTAATGTGGTGGGAAATGTGTAGGTGTAGGAAGACGAAAGGGGTATTCCCCCCTTTTTTCATCACATTTGACTGAATGCTTTTTTGGAATTGAACTAAAAGGGAATCAATTACTTTCAAGGAATCATTCCAACCAAATTGGAATTTAATTCCAAGAAAGTAATTGATTACACTAAAATAATAAATTCCTTTCCTTTCAATTACATTTTCAATTCCTTGAAGGAATTGATATATTTTTAATTACAAAACACAATTCCCTGTAGTGGAATCGAAAATTTTTTCAATTCCGTTACCTAGGAATTTAAAAATTTTAATTACCGATTACAATTCCTTGTAATGGAATTGAAACTTTTATCAAGGAATTGAAATCATTAAAGTACCTATTGCAATTCCTTGTAATTGGAATTGGGATTGTAATGTAATTGAATTTACCCAGCTCTGATGTTTTCGATGAAAGTGCCTTTGATCTGCATGTTGTTTTCATTCTATCTATTCAGCATATATCCTGAGGAAAATGCGACCCCTCCTATCATTCCTATGCGACCATTTTTCATTAAAAAATAGCAAATTGATTGAGAACCATCTTTCCCAAAGTACATGGTACGAAGAAGTCAGTTTCATTTCAGGTAGCTAAGTTACAACTTTGTCGTCTCTGCCTATTTTACACCTACTAAATTGCCCCCCTCAATTCCCAAGCCATGGAATTGCTTTAAGGTTAAAACGATACATAAAATAACATGCAAAAATATGAGTGGTCATGAGACCATAAATATTTTCAATTCATTAATAGAAGAGAGATCAATCTCATGATAATTGTTGTTGTTGTTGTAATTTCACATTTTTTATTCTCAAAAGCAATTTTTAAGTTTATTGGCGATATTGGGAGAAAGAGTGAAGAGAGTGCTTTTTTTCTTTCCCCACTCACTTTATAATTCAAAAAATTGCCTTTATTAACCAATATGAAAGAGGACTTCATTATTCAGAAATGTATGTTTATTCACTTTCCCAGTATTATTGTTATGCAAAAAAAAAAAAAAAAAAAAAATTTGATAGAAAGTTGCGGTTTAAAAACAAAGAAAAACAGAGTCGCAGTTTTTAATAGTTTTATTATTTTAAATAGGTAAATGAATGTAAGTTGTAAATTAATTGATCCATTAGTTCAGAAGTTATAAAAAAAAAGAAGTCTGCACTCGTCACATGTTGTGATAACATACTTTTCGCATTGTTGCTTACTTCACTAGAAATGTAATCGTTTTTATGTTCCAATAAGTGCAACCAAGGTTTTTTTTTAAATTTTTTCATTTTCTCTTTTCAATGCACATTCTTCGCTTTTTGCACGTGCACATCGTCTAATGTTGATATAATTTTACAATTTCAATTAGGAAAGATTAAACTTTAAACTTAAATAAACTATTCAATAAAACAATACAATAAATAAAAACAATTTTTGATATGTTTTACTCCTCCATTGATATGTAATTATATTCCACAATCATTTTTGAAAGAAATTGTGTGTTGCATACCATTGGGCTTAAAGTAAAATATATAATGAAACACACACATACTATGAAACCTCACACTACACCGATGTAACCAGGGCTTTGGAGCGGAGCGCGGAGCTGGAGCAAGGAGCTGTGGAGCACACTGTTTTGACCGGAGCTAGAGCTGGAGCTGGAGCAATGAAAATTTAACCGCTCCGATTCATAATTTTTCCAACTATTGTTACTTGACATTATATTTGAAAACTTGCACACTATTACAATTACAGGCAATGAAGTTTTTCCATTACCATCTCCATTAATCAATGCAAATGGCAATGCTGAGTTCAAATCCATTGGAATGAATTAGTACTAAAATAAATTCATTACGTTTATTGATTTATTACTAATTCATTGCAGTCCTATTCACGATTTCGTGCGAATGGTCTTGCATCATTGCAAATGCAAAATAGTTCTGCTATCGCAATAACAAATATATGCGATATGCAATAAAAATTTGTATTTGCAATGATGCAAGACCGTTTAATAGGGCTTAATAATACAACTTTATATTTTTTCGTATGGTAAACAACTCGACATGTTTACCATACAAAAAGAGAGTATTTTCGGAACTTCCCAGAATTGGTCACCTAACATCAAATTTTTCAATATCGAGTTTTTGGTGGATTATGATAAGTCGTGCTCACTTTCATCTGTACCGAAAAGTTTGAAGATATACACCGAAAATTTACGATCTTTTCCTTCAACTCAAATTACAAATTCTGGAAGCAGTACTCCAAATATCAAAATAATTTTTGCTTTCCTTGTAAAATTCTGGAAATGGATGTTAGGGCTTTAGCAAATTTAGGTAGCGATACGCATAAACGAATTTAAAATAAAAAAAATGATTTTTATTGAGAAAAATATATGTAGTTGGAGCTCGGAGCAGAGCACGGAGCGGAGTCGGAGCTATACTTAAAAGGTCGGAGTGGAGCTGGAGCGGAGATGTAACTTTTAATTTCTATCAGCTCCCTCCACTATAAATTTCCCTTCAGCCCCGAGTAAAGATGCTATCATATCAATACAAGAAAAAAAAATGCAATACTAATATGAACTAGTTAGAGTGCGTTACCTTGCACTAAATACTTTGTATCTCGATATCGGAGTTGCTGGCGTCAGTTAATGTAATGTAATGTAATGTAATGTAAGTATATATATATGTTCATAGTGGTGGCGTCACACTGTCGACATTTTTGTTGTTATCATGCAGACGAGCATGCGGTACAAACAAATAAACAAAAATACTATACATAAATCGTTAAAATTTTAAACTTAAAGTGAATTTAAAATGCAATTGCAACCAACGTTTTATGCCAACAATAACATTAACAGCAGCAGTACAGAAAACAAATCAACTGCAAAAAAATTAGCTACAAGGAAAGAAAAACAACTGCAAAAGAAAAAAAAAACGCGAAAACCTGCAAAAGGAATCTGGTATGATTGTAAAATTTTACGAGCAAATATTTTATGCTCTTTTTAAAAAGAAATTGTAAATATATATGTACACATTGACTTTTAATGTGCATATGAACATATATTTATTTATGTTTATTTATATGTGTTTGTATGTATGCATATGTAACAATATTTCAAATTTATGAAAGAAATTAAAATGTACGGTCATATGTATGTAAAAGAAAGAAAAAAAAGTTCAAGTTGCGCAACTGCATGAAGAAGAGACAGCACCAACAACAACAACATAAATTTTCTCTTTTGATGAAGGTGAATTTCTCTATGGAAATCATCATTACATACATTCATACAATGCGCAACATCAGCTTAAAGTCATTGGCAAAATAAAGGGGACAACCACCAAACTACACTCGAGTGTGTTTTGTTTTGTTGAACAAATGTATGTAATATTTGGTTTTTTTTTTGGCATTTTGTTTTTTATTTTAAACAATTATTAATTTGCATCATAACGCGCACCAGCGCATCTCAATCTCACTTTACAACTTACAAAAAAAAAACCAAAAACAAAAAACAGATGCGCTAATTTCTTTTGTCTCAAAAAGAAAAAAAAAACTTAAAGCTTATTTCATTATTATGATGAGGTGGTGGTGGGGTGGCTGCTTGCCACCACTAACACTATAGCTAGTAGCTAGTGCCACCATATACATATTTCTATTCGCCCAACCATTCATTCATTTTAGCTGTGTATATTTATACATTTATAAGTAGCCAGCCCGAATTAGTGACTGTTTCTTAGACTCAAAAAAAAAAAATAAAAAATATAAAATCATAATACCAGCAGAAGTGATTTGACAAAAAATGACAACGGCATTTTATTTGATACCTTCAAATATTAACAAACTCAAATGTTCATTATTGCTTGAAATAAAAGAAATATTAAAAAAAATCATTTTAAAAGACTTTTCGAATCTAAGTACCTTCCTTCATTTTTAATTTTATTCATATTAATAAAGCGGCAGTTAATTAAAGAAATCTTTTTGAAAAAAAGAAAAAGAAGTTCCAATTATGTTGGTAAAATTTTTACATAATACATCACAAAAAACTAAAATTTTAATTTTTATTAATATTTTATAAACCTAAACAATAGGTCTGTATTTATATCATGGTGCGTTGTATTTTATTTGATGAAAAAAAATTAATATTTCTTTAGAGTTGAAAATATATGCAAGTTATAGATAATATGTATATTAGGCAAACTTTTAATAAAAACATACAAATTTTACCAAAATTTTACCATTCCCTTACATCAATAAACTACTAGCAAAATCTAGCTACATATTTCCAAAAATTTAAGTACTTAAATAGAAAAAGTCTTAAGCTAAAATTTAAAAAAATATTCATTTATCACAAACTCAATGGAATCATTTGAATTAGCATAGAAAGTTAGAGCAATTCACTAGCGAATCTAAGCGGGGAGGGAGCAAGTGATTTGAGGTTAAAGGTAAGTTGATTTTTTTGGACAGTGTTGTGTAACCTTACTTGAAAAACAAAAACAAACATTTTTCGGATAGGTATTTCTGAATCTTGTGATGAATAAAACCAGGCTTTAAAAGAAACCGTTAGTATAATAATTTTGGGAACTACACTGGCAATATTAAATTATCTCAATAGTATTCAAGTTTCACCACGGTCATGGTTCACTTTACTATTTCTGGTTACTTTCTTGGCCTTCCTGTAGATAATACTATATAGTTGGGTCCACTAGAGAATCTAGAGCTTGCGGAGGAGGCGATGATACTTATCGAGAACTTCTCATATTATCTTTAAACTTCCTGCTTTCTCTTGAATCCACTATAGAATGCATCTGAACAAGAGCTTCCCAAGTCGATTTTTCATAGTATTTCTGCAAAATGATTCCAAAAGTTTCGATTGCACAGGATTGCCAGCTGAGAGATAGCCGCGTGCAGAAAAGTGTTTATTTTGGTTTTCCATCAGAGTAGAGTTACGAACCCAACCATTTTGTAAAGCACTTCACTCATTTTCCTCATATTCCATAACGACGAAAACTACAATCGCAAAAGTTTCATTCAACTAATCTCACTGTATAAGAGCTACATGAAACTTCAAAAGGGAATGCAAAAATTCGAATGAGATTAATCTCACCGTCTAAGAGCTGACTAGGCAAACATTTTTTTGTCGATATTTTTTCTTAAAATTTGAATATTTGTATGCATTTTCATATCACTTTCATTTAGAGTCAGTAAAGAAAGTAAAATGACAGAAAAGATAATAAAGAGGGGATAAATGGGAAGCTGAAAAGTCTAGGGTCTCTCAAGCTCAAACTTCTTTGTTTCATTGATGGACCTTAGAAGTTCTGGAAGAGGGAGAGTATGCATATTATTCATACTCAAGACATCCCTACCCAACAGCCTAAATCTGTTTCTCGCGAACGCCGGACAGTTACAAAAATACTGCTCCGTAGAATCGTCGTTCTTAACTCTTTCATACGCAATGTTGCGTATATACAACATTCACTTTTATGTGGCATCAATAAGGTGTTTAACAAATTTTACTATTAATGCTTGAAGTCCAGCAAAAAACATAAGTGCAAAATTTTTTAATAAGATCTTTTGCAATATTTTTTGAAAAATAATGCGTTTAATTACACAGTCCAACAAATTAAGACTTTTTGTCTGCAACAGAATAGCCACCCTATAATCCTGAAAGGGAATGTTGTATAGACCATTTTTGTAAAACAAACTTATAGTCCAGCACGTCTCAGTTTTTTTTTACAGTGGGTCAAAGTTTTTTTATTTTGGTCGAAGGGAGCTGAATACTAAGTGCAAAAAGTGTTATAAATTGATGTCTGAGGAAAATCTTATTGGCAAAGTTGTATCGTAGAATTTTACAAGGGTAATTTCTGTAGAACATTTTAACCCTTTAGTTCCTCTTTTTATGTGACAATTTGACCTCTTTTTTGATGAAAACCTGAAAAGTCCTTTTAAAAGAAAGAGACATTTAAAGATTAAAATATTCCACAAAAATATTTGCCGAAAAATTTCATTAGGGGTCACCGAAGACATAAAAGCCTTATATATAACGGTTAACGGTTACTAAAAGGAAATATCAGCCTACCCACATAAATAAAATATACCATAATGTAAATTCAGCATTATAATTAATTTAGATAACTGTAACATTAATTTTGACCAACAAGGGGACGCCACCAGGAGCCCGGCGCCGATTTTTCTGATTTTTAAAAATGTTGTAGGGACGAAAATCTAATAAACACGTAGGGTATACTCGGCCATACAGTATTGCAACATTTGCAGAAACAAAAGCTTTTTAAACGTCAATATTTGTTCCACACAGTAAATTTATACATAGAGTTAGAGTTGAGGGTGGGCTGAACTAAACCAAAGCACTCAGTGACAAAGACCATTGTACTATACCCGAAGAAAGTAAAAAGACAGAAAAGATATGTGAGGAGATAAATGGGAAGAAGAAATGTCTAAGTTCTTTCAACCTCCAACTCCTTTGTTTCACTGATGAACGTTAGAAGTTCGGGAAGAGGGAGAGTATGCATATTATTTATACTCAAGACATCTCTACCCAACAGTCTAAATCTGATTCACGCGAACGCCGGACAGCTACAAAGATAATGCTCCGTAGAATCGTCGTTCTTAAAACATGATTGGCAGGTTTTATCGGTGATAGCGACCATGTTAGTCATATGCTGACCACATGTGTTGTGTCTTATGATGCCACCCACCAGTAATTTCATGTCATTTCTTCTCAGTTTCAGAAAAAATTCCACGGATTTCATGTTAGGTTGTCTCACCAAGCACTTTACGATTCTGCAAGAGTCAACTATCTTTATGGATAGAACCCACGAAGTCGTTGATCCAACCCGTGATCTTTCCAGAACTTACACCAAGAAAAGGTTCCGTACACCATGGTTTGCAACACTATTTAGTTTTGCCTTACTCTCGCTGACCAATTTTTAGGAACTGGCAGGGTTAGCAAGGGTCTTCAGCGCAGCTTCACTGCAGATGCCAATGCATTTCCCACGCCATCTCCTTTCAATTATCCAGCCCGCCACGTCCAGCATTACGAAAACCACCATTAAGAAGACTATCGCCATCTGTCCAGTTGAAAAAGAGTAATTGATCTCATCGTCCAAGTACCAACCGGAACCAGTACCGTTTGAGAATATATACATAAATATATTAGTAAAATGACTCAAGCCAAATGTATTTTTCTATAATTGCTATCGCATGGAATCGAAAGACAATTATAAATCAAACCCAGCGCTGGATTTTTTATGCCATGTTTAGTGATGCGAAAATTTTATTCAATTCATTTTCTATATTCTTTCATATATTTTTTTTTGCAGGCACATTTTATAACAAATTACAACATTTTGCCGCCAAAGGGGCGCAACCAACTTCAAGACGATGATGAACAAATCATAAACACTCATACTTATGTTCTTTAATTGTAGTTACATTTGTGCTAAAAGCCTCTTACATTGTTGTTTGTTATGCTGCAGTTTCTATAATAGTTGCTTATGTTTTATTACAACAATACACAACTACAAAATATTGCAATGAAAATAAAATATTATTTAATAGCCATTTTCAAAATTGTAATATGTAATGCCTTCTATTACGCTGATATATATATTTTTTTTTGCTTCATCTAATTGCACTTATGACCAAATAACAACAAATGTATTTTATATTGCTGGCTTTGATTTGATGCTTTAATGGTTGTTGGCTAATGTGTATTTAGCTTACTCAGCATTTGTTGGCATATGTAGTACTTGCAACATGGTAGCAAAAGCAATAGTAAAAGTAAAAATATCATTAATGTTTTTTTTTGTTTTTTTTTTTTTGTGATTTACTTTGTAAAATGAAGGCTCTTCTATGTATTCTTTAGAATGCAAAGAATCACATAAGGAAAACTTTCATTGTAATCTTTCTTAATGAACTTTTATAACATATTCAGTGCAATGCTGAAGAATCGTTTTCATTTCATAATAAACTATTTCTTCATATTCTAAAGTTTCCTCTTCCAATAAATTAAAAAGAAAAAGAAAACACTTAACCTTTTTATTACACAAAACTTCTTCATCAGTATTTTGATACATTAATTAATATTAGAATTAACATTATACAAATGGGGAAAACTGTAGCGTGTTGCCAGCAGCGCCATCATCAGTGCCACCAAAATTAATTTAATGAAACATAATTACAACATCAGTTGTATATGAAATTCATAAAGCATAAAATACTTCCACATTTGGAAACGAATAGCAGACGATATGCTGTTGCACAGTGTGACGAAAAGCTTATGAGAGTAACAAAAATTCAAATGCAAAGATAGACAAAACTATTGGTGGATCCCAAATCTTATATTTGGGGGTAACACGCTTAGTTCAAACTTGTTTTTCTGATGAGAATTAATATAAAAAGTATTTAATTGAAAGTTTTGGGAAGGAGCAAAAAATTTTGCAAGCGACAAACCAATAAAAGCGGTTCAAGCCTCAGTTGATATCGATCTTAAGTACTTAAAAATTTAAATTCTTAAAACAAAACTTACGTTTCTATGAATTCGCAAATTAATAAATTGTAAGCTTAACCATCGCAAGATAACAAATATCAAAAAAGGCAATCTTTTTTAGTCTTGTGAAGAACAAGATCATTCAAAAATTCTGATAAAAAATCATAAATTTGTTTCGGGCTTAGGCAAGCTTCTCAAATTAGACACATAATAGCTGCGTTTTATTTGCCACTTGCTTCTAGTTATGTATAACTAGCAGCGATAATTGCATGGAAAAACAACAACAAAGCCTTCAGAGATAACACGTAGAATTATTGCTTAACAAGTTTTTTAACTACATCAAATTCTATTGTGAACTGCTAATAGCGAAACAAGAAGCATGGCAGTTTAGCAAAAAATAGAAAAGGAAAATATTTGAAATGTCTGGCGATGAAAATAAGTTAAAATCATCGTTAAATATTCTTATAAAGAGTAAAAACTAAAAACAATGCCTTCAATTGACCGCAATGAGTGAGATCCATTAAAATGTTTCAGCTCTAGCTGCTGAGCAGTTTCATTGGGAATAACATTATAACGAAAAAGAGACTTAACAACTTGGTCGTTTTATTCGCACATGTTAAACTGACTGGCGAATAAAACGCAGCTAATATCTCATTAGTCGAAAAACTTACCTGCATATATCAGGCACATAATATCGCATTAACTAGAAGATTTGAAGCCTTTTAATGAAGTAAATATTGAAATCGCTATGGTAGTTTAGAATCGAATTTCTAATAAGTTTTTCAGCATTTCGTCACTCTGTGTGCCGCCAGTGCGCTGATGCACAGCACTTTAGAAATATTTATCTTAATGACTTTTCAAAAAATATTAGTAGATATAGTAAAAGAAATAGAAATAGAAAATTCTGTTTGAAAAATTATAACAAAAATAATGACACGTTGCTATACAAGTAAACAATTTATTTAAACAATCATCTTTAAATTAAACATTTATTTTTTTATTTTTTTGTTTCGTGATATAGAAAGCGAATGTAATTTCTCGTAAATCGCTGAAGCATCGACAACGACCTCAAAAAAAAAAAAAGAAAAAAAAAAACATGGAAGAAAAAAAAAAACAGAAGCAATTGTGGGCCACACTTACTATAATTTTTTAATACTGCTGCAATACAAATTGTTTCGCGTTTTGCTTTTAGTTTTGTAGCGTAGAGAGTTTTTGGTAATATTGCCATGAGTAAAAAAAATCCAAAACGCATGCAAAAATTTTCCAAGTTATTGTATGTATAAATTGAGCGTGAAAATTTAAATGATGCAAAATATCAATAAAAGTTTATAATAAAAGATTCGCTAAAACACACACACACTCACTTGTTTTTACGTCACTATCGATAACGACGACAATGAATCGCTGCGGCAACATGAGTGAAAATGAAAACGGCAACACTTGATACTCCGGTTTCATCGAGATTTGGAAAATATTCATACAAATATTTATGTAGTAGATATGTATAGAAACGTGATTTTCAAGCGGCATAATTTAAATACTTTTACTATCGATGAAAACTTGTCGCCAGCGTTTTTACGCATGCGCAACTAAGCGCACAAATCGAAAGGCCAGCGATCTTTTGTGTGCTTTGTGTTTTTGTTTGTTATGTTGCCGATGAAAAGCAATGAAAAGCAATGAAATGCATACAATATAAATATGTATGTATTTATGTATATTGCAATTTAATCCGGTGTGTTTGTTGTTTGCATTTCCCCGCATTTTTCGCAGAAAAGCATGAGGTTAAATAAAAATAATTTTTGCTTTTAAAAAAAGCATATTAAAAAAAAGTTAAGTAAATAAATCTAAGAAATAAAAGAAGCAACTCAATACTATGATATAGTATCAAGGTGTAAAAAAATTGTATGCTAATATTAACTAATTCATAAAATGATGACTAGAAGTTTTGACCTCCCATACTTTTTGATAAGCAGCCTTTTTCCCAAAAAATCATATAATACTTTTATTATTCATTAAGCCCGTTGGCAATATTATTCTAAGCTATACTTAAGAAACTCTCAAACTGTAGGGTAAGGGCTGTAGAAGAAGGATTCTTGTTTTCCAAAAAAAAAAGGTTTTTCTTCCCTATAGATGTTAAACGATATGCTTCAAAATAAAAAGCTATACTTCTATATCAACTGTTTTGAAATATTCAAGCTTAGGATCCTGAAAGTTTATCGCAACTCCTTTAAGGTTTCCATAAGGAAAGGGTAGGGGATGAACTCACAATAGGTCAACGACAACATTCTTAACTAAAGGACTACTAGCAGCAAACAAGGTGCTTAGCTAAGGCCAAGGTAGGAAAGTAAAACTGACGTCCTGGCCTTTCGAGTTAATTAGTCGCCAAAGAAATATAACGATTAAACCAATCCCATTGAAAAAATGGTTAGTTTCATATACTTCGGATGGGAATTTGCTGCTCATGTTTGAGCTAAGATGGGCATTGCTGGTCGGATAAGGAAAGGTAGAGTAGCGTTTAGTAAGTGAAATGACATATGGTATGCCGTAAAAACAACCTGAAAATTGAACTATGTAAGTCAGATGTTTTACCAGGTCAACTGTACAGATTGTTTTCTTGGAAAAAACTCCAAGTAATACTCAGGCGTCCTGAGCAGTTCTCTTCGAATTGTATCCCATATTTTCGGGCTGAAGAAGATCTGTTCAATTCGAAGCGCAACTGCTCACAAAAGTCAAAGTAAAAATAATTTTAGATTCACTTTAACCCTCTCAGGATTTTTGTACACATATGTGTACATGCATTTGAACATTTTTTCTGACTTTGTTTTAGATGCTATCCAAACAATTTAGTATTGTTGTTTTTTCCTCTATCGTTTGGCACCTATTTTGTTACAATCGAAACATAACCGTCAAAACTATTGTGACTTTTATGGGACAACCTCGTGTTTTTTTGAGTTCTCAAAGTCATAGATTTCAAAAAATTATTAAAAATACTCAGTTGATTTCCATAAACTCGTAAATGCCTCATAAACGTTTTAAGCTTTATAAACACGTAAATTTACTATCAAATTTCATATTAATGCTGACAAATTTACACTTGGCATTTACGAGTTTATCAACTTACTAAATAATAAAAAAGTCTGTAAAAAAAAATATCTTATGTAGGTAGAACCTTCATCTGTCGATAGAAACAAATTTTGTGTAAGTCGGAGGATTTTAAAGTACCACGAACTTTTTTTTGTGCACATATATGCACATTGCGTACAGCAAAAGACCAAAATTCGTGAGGGCGCCTTAACACGAAAATCAACATCCCGTTGTTTTTCCTACCACAGGCAGTAAGTACACTTTCTCCTGAGAGGGTTAAAACTGGGATTCTATATAAGCGTATATTGACTGATCTGTCTTAAATTCTGCTCCATTTCGTTTTTATTTATTTTCATTTTGAAAAGTAGAAATGCAACCTTTTGTTTTTAATAGACACAATTAACCCTAATGCAAAATATCCCTCTTTAATAAACCTCAACTTTGTTTTTATTTGATGCATGTGAGCCCCACATAAATAACGGTAATAATTGTAGGCTATAATAACTACCATTAAAAAATATTAAAAACATCATCAACATAAATAACATCAGCAGTAAATACAACAACAACAACAACGCTAAACAATATGACAAATAACTAAAAACAGCAACAACTACTACTACGAGACCACGAAAAAGAAACAACTTTTGCAAGAGGAGGTTAAAATATTCCATCAGTATAACAACAACAACAGTTATATTAATAATTATGCTGGTCACCTCATAAAAAAAAACCAACAGCAACGACAGCAATCACAACAACAACAGCCAATAATAACAATAACAACTTCACTTATGAGTGAGTAACAATGAAGTGTTAACAAATGCAACACAACACAAAACAACAAAACATTTTTCAAGACAAGATCAAGACTCAATTTATCTTTTGTCCTCTCGTACTTGCAGACTTTGTTTTTTGTTGCGGTTGTTGTTGTTGCATAGTGTAACCAACATGTTTACGAAGGTTTTTAATTTTCTTGTTTAAAAAACAGCATCACTGCAGATTAATAACTGAGTACTCTGAGAGGGTAAAAACAGTTAAAGCAATAACAAAGTCTGCTGTATGTTTTTGTTGTTGTTATTGTAGTATACATAATTCCACGTAATAAAATGCAAATTAATGTAATCACTTATAGCAAATTTTTTATAAAATAGTTAAGAAAAAGGTATGTATATTTATACCTTATGAAAAAATAGAAATTTATGAAGTTATTTCTAGTTTGAAATGTATTCATGACACAAATACTCAAACTCTTACTACTTAGTTTTTTTTTGGCTAAACCATTAGCTATCATCTATGTGGACAATCTTCTGAAGAACAGCATTATTTATAGGTAATCACTAATTTAACGAATTAGTCTAAGAAAGAACTCGTCTCTCTTAGTTTCAGGCTGAATATTACTCTCATGTGATATCTGAAACACATGAATATTGGAAATAACGAAAAACTTATCAATAAACTATATAAAGATCAACTCCAGATAATTCACCTTGTCAAGTTTTAGACATTTATATTTTCTCACTACATGAAACCCATTAACCGATGGTGTAAAATAACCTGGGGAAGAATCGTCTCTTCTGTGAACGTACTATTCGTTATGTAATTCACTCAAAAATTCATACAAAATGCTTACTTTTACGTGACGAGTGGTACGTTTATGGAAGAGAAGTTTCAGCACCTGGTTTTCGTCACGTCAAATTCAATAAAATTTGCCAACATGTTGGCAATTTCATATAAGAAATCTCTCTTTCTCTCTCTCTCTGGCATAGTGACATTGTGAAATCCAGACAATAGTCTAAAGATTCAAATTAGTGTCAAGTATTCCGGTACGAGATCCAAACTATACAGATTCTGAATACAAGACCCGAACCACATTTGGGAAATGCTTCATTAAACAAGAAATTGAGGTCCTGTTCTTCAATATGAAACTAATTATATACATGTTTATATATGTACCTACAAGGTACTGCCGGAAATTGCACTACAACCCCACAGGTTCAAGTTAGGCTGGGTTCCTGGGCATAGAGACATAGAATGGAACAATATAGCAGACAAATGTAACGATACTGGCATCAATTAAAAAATTATACTTTTGGACTAATAATACAGTAAAAGCTATGTTCAACAGCCCTTGGAGTCACAAGAATAATTACGTTACAGCTTGGTCGTTATGTCCGGAACTAAATGACCTCCTAACCAATGACAGATCATCATCAATCAGTATTGAGGCTGAAGTGACCACGGGGCACTTTACCATTGGAACTCTGCTAGAGTTAAACGATTATTGTAAGTAGCGTTGGTGTAAAGAAATTTGACTCAATCTAACATTTACTCTGTGGAGGTAAGGTTCTTCGACATCTTACCAGACATATCAGGGGCAAAGATGCGGGTCTGATGAAATTTGTAAAGAGTACCAACTGATTTCTGTGAATTCAGGTTCATGGTAGTGTTCCAAAAACACAAAACTAAGGGACTCAATGGACTGCAATTGGCCCCTGAGTGGAAATGATCAATCAGATTAAACATTCTTCTAAGCCTAACCTTATCACCAGAGTATTGGTTAATAGCTAGCAAGTCTCTTGTAGTCCCTACTATCTCTCTGCATTTATCCAGTTTAAAATGGAGTAAGGCTCTTAAACCCACTACTCGAAAATTGCTCATTTATAAGTTATTCAAAGATTTTAATGGCTTTGCTCTCTTCATATGCAAGAAAAGCGATGAAAACTATAATGAAAGTAATAATTAACTGGTTTGTTATTGATTCTTTGAAAGTTTAAAATAAGTTCAAAGCATTTTCATTTCCTCTCTTAGTTGATTCCATTTGTAACTGGTAAATAGACACAAGAATATGAACAATTTACAGTGTTTGCTCTTGTAGGGTTACTGATTCAACGCTCTCTAGCTAGCTTCTAAACAGTAATGCCATACACAACATCCTACCTGATTCTTTGACTTCAGCATTATTCCTATGGAGCAGTGTATCTACAATAAGGTGACTGCAGGAGAAATTTATTGAAGGCCATACAGCACGGACTAGCAAGAAAGTTTGCTTTATGAAAGTTATGATTTTCAGAAGTATCATTATGTACATTGATGTATTTTAGATACTTTTTGCCATTTTTCACATTTGAAATTCGCATTTCGCAAATAGCGACAGCAGCTTTCCACATAGTCACAATAAGTATACAATTTTTATGTTACAAAAATCCCATTTAAATGCCAACACGCTTTCATCCAGCAACAGTATGCGCATCATGTGATTTCTCTCTTCAACGCACGCTCGATCATAACGATCGATCGCACAATCACCTGTACCTGTACCTGTGCCTGTGTCGTACTGCACATAACCAACCTGTCAAATGACATTTTTTGTTTCCCATGCTGTTATCTACATATGTACGTGTGTAATTTTATTTATAGTAAATGACCTTTGCGCATGCGCAAAACATTTCACTACGCATACGCAGTGAATGACTATCACTAGATATGTAGATACAAGAGTGCGAATACGGGTACAAGAGTATGTAAGTACAAGTAATCAGTCGCAATTTCATTTAATGTATTGTCATCTATTGGCATTGCATACGAATTATTTTAATATCGGCAACAATTTTATCATTTTCGAGGCGTACAAGTAACAAACGAAAAAAAAAACAACATTAAAAGTGAGATTTACCTACAAAAAAAATAAAAAATAAATAAATAAAGAAAACGCATCTATGCGAATGTGTAGCTTAAACATGTATTATATCTCTTTATGTATCGCATAGATATGCGGAGTACTGATGTATTATATTTTGTATGCGGTTTTGGAATTTATTCAAATGTGGCAATTTTATGAATTGCACGAAGTGTAAACGCCCATTTGAAAAATGAAAATACATTCAGCAAATTATGTGAATTGTTACAAATTGCTGTTTTTGCTGCAGCAAAACAAAGCACCGCAAATGAAAAGAAAATTTCTTGGTAATTACAAAAAAAAAAAAAAAACGCTTGGTATTGTAAATATGGTATGAAGTGTGTTTGTGTGTGGTATGATATGGCACAGTGTATCAGAATGCTTAAAACAAAATGAACATGCTTCTGGTGGAGTTACTCTAATTTTCTAGTATTATAGAGGAAAAAATTACAATGGATCAAAAAGTATTAAATGAAGCGTTAATGACTTGTGACTTGACTCATGAACTATGAGATATTTGTATGTGTGCATTTATAAAGTGTTTAAATCCAAATTAAAAATACACACTTATTAAATAAAAGCAAGAGCTTATAACTCTCAAATTAATGTATAACAAGCAGAAATGTCTTCAGAATTAAATGATAAAAAATTTTATTGCTGATATATAATTTCAGAAACATCTTCTTCTTCCTTCATTCTGCATTAATCTGAAAACATCCAGCTTGCAATATTTAATGCTTTGTACATGTAGCTTATATGTAAATCTAAAAAAATGGAAAAATTAATATTCAGAAAGTTGAACGAGCTTTAAAAAATAGATTTATTAACTTTTTTTTAAGTATATATATGATATTCCAAAATAGTTGTGTCTAACTAGAAGGTAAGGATGTTACAAAGTACTAGGCAAATTTCATTAGGATCAATTGAATAATTTTCAAATAAGAGTTCCAGCAAGTTCTGATGAAAAATGGCTATAAACTTTTAAGTACTATAGCTTTTTTAAAATTTGGAATTTTTTTCAAGGCATATTCTCAGCCTTTTCGCTATTTTGATGCCATTTGGAATCATTCACTTTAATTTGGCATAAAACAGATGTGATACAAATTTGTCTATTAACATTATATATATATTCGGTTCAGTTTAGTATTTTTCATGGTTTTGCATTGCCGAATAATTGAAATTTCGTGCTTATGCTATTTTTTTTAAAGGTTTTTTTGTAGTTGAAGTCAAGTCAAAAATCTATGTGCAAAAATTGATTATCAAAACTGGTTGCATTATTTGGTAATTGTCTATAGCTTTAGAAGTATAATTTTTCAAACTTCAAAAAAGACGAAAAAAAACGATATGCAACAGTATGAAACTATTTTATATCTGTTGTAGAAGTCCTAAGTAATAATGAATTTCTTGCAAGAGTTATCTATCGACCACAATTAAAAAGATGTTGTGAAAGGGTTAAGATGTTGTATTAACTTTTGAAAGTTTTTTACTAAAAAATGAGAAAATTTATTCAATCAAAATAAACTACATTATATTTTATATTGATGATAAAATGCAAATGGAAACATTTTTTATTGTTCAAAATTCAAAATATCGGCGCTGCTACAACCCGAAGTCGACTACTAAATTTTGCGCCGTACAACGTTCAGGCCTTTGTGATTGAATAAAACCGATAAGCGAATTTTAAATAATTAATCAGACACTGAACTGCCAAATTTACAATATTAGAAAAGTTTTTCATTAAAATTAATCTTTTCGCTTTAAATTAACGTACATTTAGCAAAAACTTAAAAATTCAGGACCATTTTTTTCCAAAATAAATACTAGAAAAAAAAATTATTATTACGTGTCTGTTAAGAAAAATTCAGAATAAATCACGAGTGTTTTTCAGCGCGACTTTTTTTTTTATCCTACCTCTGCCTTATGAGTATGTAGCACCGTTAAACATCCGGTTTCGAATCTTTATATACTTAGGTCTTAGCTCATGTGTGCAAAATCAGCTTGATTGATTAATATAAAAATGCGCCAGTCGTTAACCGAAAAATCGCTTATCACTTCAGACAGTTGTATTCAGTTAAAAAGTTGGTTTTGCCGACCAGTTGGGGTGCGTTTTGGAATAAAATTGAGCACAATCCATTGATAACAAATAAGCCAATATCTTTATACCAACAAAGACTTTAAGAAGATTACGAGGACAGTTAAAAAATCTTTTCTGTTTAGTGAGTATAGTTCAGACTAACTTTTGCAGGATGAAAAATATAAAATTTACTAGTGTAAGAACAAAAAATGTTCATAAGGAACAACTTTGTCTCAGGCATCAAAACTTTAGCTCTTAAAGTTTATATATTCACTCATTGATTACGGTGGCATAGTTCTTTTGATCTTGAAGTAGGGGTGGAAAAAAAAACTTGACGCAGTGACTTTAAGTTTCTTCAGCACAAATGGTCAGCACAATAAATACAAAACATGCAATAAACTTTAACTTGTTGGACCGGTATAGATTTGTGCGACCATTTTGTGAGTTAACTTGAACTTAAGAAATTCGCTCTGTTTTTTTTACTTAAATATATTTGAAAAAAATTGCGTTTATTTCACAAACTATAAAAGTTAACAGTTTTTCTTTGTGATTTCTAGTTTTTTTTTCTAGTACGTATTGCTTGCGTTCAGAAAACGCCTCTGCTTCGCCACGGCTATTGAGCAATCGTCATTTCATTGAGCTTATTATTTTTCTGATACTTCAGCTCAACATGTTGCTGAGCAGAGGTCGTTTTCTGAACGCAAGCATTATCGAAATCTTTCGAATACTTTAGAAACTACTGAAAAGCTTTTGACATTATTGCATGCATTTTGCCTCACCGTACTTACGGACATATGCACTAATAGTTACATGGTCCAATTAAAAAGGCTGGGCTAGCTACCACTGACAGACGGTTGTCAGCTTGACTGACGTACAAATGACATTGTCACACTTTTTTTTTAAATTGTCAATTGTGAATTTGTGTATTTTTTATTCGCTTTATCTATCTGTCATTTTCGACTGCAAAATGAGCACTTGTGAATATTTGCGGTGCGTTATTACAACAACAACAAAAAGCACAAAATTACAATATATGTGTGTAAAAAAAATTAAAATAATTTGGCAAGAAGAAATAAATTAAAAAAAAAAACATGGCAAAAAATCCCAAAGCAATTACACATTTGTATTATGTACTGCAGTTGATTGCTAGCGACTATAATATTTAAATAATTGTATAGATTTGTGTGATCATTTTGTGGGTTAATTTAAAGTCACGAAATTAGGTCAGTTTTTATTTGAGTTTTATTAACTTTGCGATAACCTTCTTTTGTGTTTGTTTTGACGACAAAATGAAGAGCTACAACAAACTCTACAACTAGCGGCTTGATGGGTTTTGTTTAACATTTGCATGCTATTCTTTTTAAGTATACATTTTTCTCACTGAAAACAAAAACACACAGTAGTCATCATCATAGTCATAGTCATAAAAACAAAAGATTTGAACACTATTATTAAAAACACCTTCTGCTTTTACGCTTCTTTGTTTTCTTTTTGTTTTTACTGCGATTTTCATAATTACAGATACGCCCTAAATCTCTGAATCTCTCTCTCGAACTGGCGCAAGTTGATGATCAGCAACTAAAGTAAGAAAAACTTCCCATTTACGCATATATATATGTATGAATGCGCGAGCATGCAACACGTACGCGTATGTAATAATTACATATGTATTCCCAATTGAAAAATGATATTTATCGTTTACAAAACAGAAACAACAACCAAGAAAAAAAAAAAAGACAAGAAAAATCTTACACGTTGTAAGCTTTACTTGGATTTGTATTGACTTGGCCACTGGAGATCAATGATCACTGATCAGCAACAAACCAACCATTTTGAAATGCTACACAACGATCGCCTGGGAGTCGACCATATGAGATTTGAGCAAAAAGATGCCTGTGGCGTATTTTACGCACAGCTGGATATCATTTTGCCAATCGAATTATTGCTACTACCCTGTACTTCAGCCGGCCTGCCTGCCTGCCTGCTTGCCTGGCTGGTTGGCATAACAAAGTAACCCAAAAATGTAGCAAGAGAGGAGGTAGGAGAAGGCTTAACAGTGTTTTGTTTTTGTTTTTGACGATTATGATGATGACGTGCTATCTTGCTGCTTACTTATTGCTGTTACTTTCTGTTGCTACTGATCTTGTTGAGTTCATATTCACACTTGAATAGATGAAAAAATTATATTGAGTAAAAAAAAGAAGCAGAAGAAAAAAGTTGCTGATGTAGCAACAGCGGTAGCAACAGCTGTAAGCATTTTCCAAACACGTGCCTTTAATTTACTGCTGACTGCAGTAGTCACAATAACAACAACAATAGCATCAGCACCAGCAGTTGCTGCAAAATTGTGAGTTTTGGCTTAGCTTAGCTGCTTTTGGAAATATGGCTTTATTATTTATGTACATTAAATGATCACTGCACGATCTATGAGGTTTTTTGCCTTTTTTGTTTTTTTGCTCCTTGCAGTGTAGTGGATAGAAAAGTAAACCAATACTTAAGTAAGAATTCGAAAAATTCTCTTAGATTTTGTTCACATCGAAAATTTAGGTTCAAAAAGTTTTAAATTATAGCTATAAAAAATAAAAAATTATGTTTCATGCATTCAAAACCGTGCTTCAATCTTACGTCTTATCTTTTACACTACTAGACTTTGTAGTCTCTAAAAGAGCTTTTCCATTAAATCCAATCTCTCCGAGAATCTAAACAACTTTTTAAATTAATTTATAAATACAGATGTAAATAAAATTTACTAAATACTGTTCTCCCCAAATGCTTAGTGTTTAAGCTATATATGTATAGCGTTAAAAATGTCTATCTTCTTAAGGCGCTTGTTAAGGACTGCGCAGAATAAATTTGTCCGCTACAAATATCACGAAATCTTTTGAACCAGTATTTCGATTTTTATAAACTAAAAAAAAAATAAGAAACCAAGAATTGTTATTTTTTAATAAAAAGTTTTAATTTTTCAGGAAGCCCGTCCACAGATGTTTTTATGGTAGTATCCGACATACTCACACACCACTTTCTTTTAAAGTTTTAAAGGTCTTTGGTCACTTTTTTTTGTTAACTTCATCTCTCTTTTTACTAAAGCCCAGTATCCCTTAATCAGCCTTAGTTTTAGACAGTTTGATGGATTGGCTTCTCTAGAGACTAAACTCACTTCATTACGTTGGAACCACTATTAGGCCGCTTTGCGGTAGTAACATGAAGCAAGTTTAGGCCAAAAAAAGGGGATATTTCATGTTGGCGTAAAAATGAAAGCAACCTCTATTGCAAGCATTTCTTCACATATATTTCGCCATTAATTTTACCCAATGTCACGAATGAGCTGCTCCTTTTACCACAATTGCAAATAGCCTGCCAAACAAAGAATTTCTTTGAGAATTTTGTCATCTTTTTGGATTTGAATTTCTCCGCGACATTTCTTCGGCTTTATAAAATTCCTTTCTAAGTCCCGTCGTCCATTATGCGGCATTCGAATTTCTTAACAACTTCTTGTTTCAGCTTTTTAGCTCGTTGTTTTGGGGTTTTATTCTTGACGGCGTTTTTATCCGAAGCTTTTTGCACTGGACTTGGATTTTTCTTCAGAATGGTCACACTACACTCTTTCTACTTTCAATCGAGTTAAAAAAAAAAAAAAAAATTATTTAGATCAAGTTTTTAAAGTAGCATTTTAAGTTTTGGGTTATTATATTTTTGTATAAACTACACCCAGATGATTTGGCAGTTATACTGAAAACAAAATCATTTTGCCGGGTTTCAGCAACTCTATTGCTCTTAGAAGAAATTGTATTGGCATAAAGATTTTGAATTATTTTTTACCTATGCTTTCGCTTCAGTAACTCCAAATGTTTTTTTTTTTTTTATCAAACTCTATGAAGTAGAACTTAATTGCATTTACTTTGGCTGAGAACAAACACTAAGACCTAAACAGGTTTGTGGATATATAAATTATAATAAAATGAATGAAAATGTATTTTGATCAAAAATAAATACAAGATTAATCAAAACAAACATTTTATGGTATTTTACATTATATCTCAATATTTTTTTTGTATAGAAATTATGTCAAAATAGTGTCGACATTAACATATCTAAATGAATATGATTTATGTTTATATTCATATATTTTTGTTGTGAACTTAATTAGTTTCATTTACAGAACAATAAAGTTAAAATTGCTTAATCACACATTTGAAAAACTCATATAAAAATGAACAAAAAAGAAGAAGAAAAAAAAAAAAAACATCACATCAGAATAAATGTTCATATGAGTGAATGTCTGTATTTATAATAAAACTGTCAATCAGAAAATAATAATAATTTACCATAATAATAAAATAAAAGTCAAACAAAACAAAGAAACAAAATGAACTGAAATAAATAAAAATGCTAATGAAGCAAAAATTCTCAACATTAAGTGCGAGTATCTCAGGAATATAATAAAAATTTAACTCAAAATAAATGGCAGCATTTTTCTTTGTCGAAATATTGAAAATGCTTAATAAATATACAATAAACAATCGATTGTATGTGATTATGATAAAAACGCGTTTTTGCGTATATTTTTCCCAAGCAATTCAATGTAAAATTTCGATATTTGAACTATAGAGTAAATGCTATAAATATGAGGGGCGATTAGTTAAGGCAGCAAGTATTGAATTATAATAAACTACAGTTTTGAATGTAAATATTTATATTCGACAAAGTTATGGCGATGATAGAGTCTAGTAGAACTTCTAATAGATTAATGAAGATACGGATTCGATAAGAATTTTATACCAAAAAAATAGCTGCTTTCTAAAATTAAGGCCGATAAATATGCCTGCTACGTCAGTCTCTATTACTTCATATGGAAAAACAAGTCAAGTCTCCCTATGTATGAGTAATAGTGAAATGCCATCGTGGCCAGTATATTAAATAGTGCCTATAACTAAAACCATTACTCTATATTTATAATGAATTATTATCGAATATCAAATATAAGCACATATGAGTGTTTAAAAGGTAAGTACGCTCGCACATAAGTATTGTACAATAATCATAATTTCATAAGTTGTTTTGACATTTGCGGCACATGCACGCGTACCTGAAGCAAAAGCATACACACACTTTAACACACACACACACATACCCATATTTCAGCAAAATATACGCTCAATTGTTATAGGTAACCGTTCGAGTTGATGTTTGTTTGTCAACATTATAATTATTGAATTTTTGGTACGTTTTTTTTTATTTTGTGACATTTGCAAGTACTTTTTGCATACTTTTTATATTGCTATTCCAAACTCACCTGAAATTAAAAGAAAAAAAAAGAAAAATATAAAGATTTAATTGTTTTACTGTATAGTTTTATATAAATTTTATTAGATTTTTATTTGATATTCAAAGGATTATCACTACATAATGACTATATCGAAAATTATGAAAGCAATTAAAATTACTGCATAACAAAATTTAAACAAAATTTTGTACTTTAAAATCTTCACTAGTTTAATTGTCTAAATAAATTTTTCAGAAGTGAATTGGTGAACATCATCTTCTCCTGACAAATTAGTGCTACATAGAAAAAATTTATTTAAAAAAATAATCTTGGCTCATATTTAAAGTCAAATGAGCTGCTCATGAACATGAATAAATTTAATGTATATTGTGTAACTACTTTTGTCTCCCAAAAGCCAAAATTTCCTTTACGATATCGAAAACGTTAGTGATTTCTTGTTTTTCCTAAAGAAATCTATCATTCATTGCCGATTAGATAACAACTACACTTTCGGTTCATAATTTCGCACAATAAATTTTCGCAAGTAAATATTGCAAATGGTAACTAAAAGGATTCATTTCTCAAAATTCTGGCAAAAAAAAAAATTCTAACAATTTTCCAATTTTAAGAATTCCATGGTCATGTACAGTTGGATTTTCTATAAACAATAGGTTAAAATACATATATTCGTACATACATATATCATATGTTTCCGGAGTTTTTTTTTTCATATTTACACTAATAATCTGTAAAAAATATGGTACCGATCGTTCAAATGAATTTTGGCTCATTATGCAGCCATAAATAGTAGCTTGCAAAGGGTTAAAAATAAGTCCTATTGACTATTGGCATGGAACCATCCTGTAATAATAACTTGACGCTTGGGTATTATTTTGTACCATAGGTCTTTTCCCCTCCTTTTATAACTAATGGTGATGGGGGAGGAAGGAAGATGAGGGCCAGTTTATTTGATTCAGGCATCAACCACCGTGGTTGCTTCTGGTACAAATAAATCAACATGTCTCTGATAGCCATGTACAACATTCATAAAAATTATCCGCACCAATAAAAATTATCCGATAAAAAAACAGAGCAGTGAAATTTGGGGAAAAAAATTCGCTTGAAAAATTAAAAAATATCTGAATTTATAGTTAAAATTTCGGTACTTTCGATACAATTTTTGAACCTAAAGATATTATCTGATTTTAAAAATTGTTTTACTGCTGTATTCATCGAGTTCAGTAGAAACATTTTTGTGCTGTTAGTTTTTGATTTGAAGCCATTCTTGGATATTTATTGTGTCCCAAAAATGTTCCTTTACGTGAGTCACTGTATAAAAAACAATTTTGGGTGATTCTTAAGCCTCTTTAGCGTTGTTTCTTTCGGCTGTATAAAATCAGCTCTTTCTTAATTTTGTTTTCCAGATTAATTTCATTAATATTCTGGTAATATTCCGAGACTTAATTTAAATTTTAACCCTTTCTTTCTCAGCAACTTATAATAATTAACAAGTTTGAAAGAGTATATTATATTTTTAGTAGACTATGAAAATTAAATCTAAGCGTTTATTTTTCAAAGTCTTGACTACTGTTCCATGTTTTTAGTTTAATTTTAAGTAATGTATAACAGGCTTCAAGCAGAAATCACTGAGTCCAAAATAATTTTTTTAGTTGGATCCGTATTAATAAGCTTCTATAATTAAAATGACATAATAAATTCGGTTTTTGATAATGCTGTTAAAACGTGTACTTATGTGTGTATCAATCTGTTAACTTTAAAAGTTTTGCTAGTGCTCGTAGCGCACCATGCACTGCTTAAAGTAACTTCATCTCAGAAATTAAAAAAATGGGCTTAGTGAATTCTGCCAGAACGACGACGATATGTAGTCATCACAACAACAATGCATATAGAGCCGGGCAAATCAGACGGCCGTTTCGGAATCTGCCATGATTGACACACAAGCAACCAAAAATTATATATAAAAAAAATGTCTATATCAAGTTGTTAAGTTAGCACATACTAACGTATTGCTGTGGCAAAATAAAAATGCAACAACTTCAATTTCAATAGTGTCTTATTGCAAAATGCATATGTATTTGCTTAAAAGTAGTAGCAAAAAGATGCAAATACAGGCTTCCAAAGGAGATTAATCGGTTTGAGATAACGAAATTGCACTCACTCAAATTGTAAAGCTAAAACCAAATGCTTCTTTACTTAGTTAATCTAAAAATAAATAATAAAACAATTTGCATGCAAGGCTAAAAAAATATTGCTACCTTATGTTGCAGATTCGGTATGCATTGTGGTTAGCAATAATGCTGTGCTGCATTTACCACATCACAAGCGCGCTTGTTGACGCTAACGCTTCCTCCATGTTGCAACACCGCCACAGCTCGAATCTTCCGCGCATGTGCCTCAGACATTAGGTACTCGTCTTAACTATTGATTGCGAGTTACCTCCTACTCTAACGTCTACTCGAAAGATTTCTTCATTTATGCTGAAGAGATTATGGTGAGGGAGGCAGTCAGTCAGTCATTAGCTTAGCCAGATTTATTGCTGATAAATCGATTAAATAATATTTGGCTGATGCATGCATGTACTTATTTAAGTGGCAATGTGGCATTTTCATTTATTGCATGCATGCATGTATGTATGTATAATTTAACTAACGACTTCAAACGATAAAAACAAATAAATTACACACAAAAACAATTTATTAATTGATTGAACAAAAGTGAAAAATAGTTGGAAAAAAAATTGGCAAGATGGAAATTTTCTATGCATATGTAGTTACTTAGTAAAAAGCAAATGGAGCATCTAACAACTTGATTCGTTTAGTCGGGAGCTTGTGTGCCCTTGTCTATGTTTATGTCATCGATAAAGTATCTCAAATGATAAAATATTTAAGCGCATTTCTTGGTATTTAATAATTAAAAACATTATTGCAATTATTTATTAAAACAATAAATACATGTACACATTTCTGTATTTCAAGTAATTGCCAATTAATTTGAAAATATTTTGAATAATTAATCAAATTGACTCCAGCACCACACTGACCGAATGACTCTGAATGAATCGCCTTCACTTCTTTGTGTTTTGTTTTTTTGCCTTAATAGCATTTATAATTCTTTATCTTGAATGAAAACGCATTTGAATAATTTATCTTAAATTGTGCAGAAAAAAATTCAAGAACCAGAAACAGATTACTTTGAAATTCAATCGGTGAGCTCAACATTTTATATATTTATTTTGTAGAATTAAATGTGAATAGATTTAAGGATGTATATCTGTCAATAAATGTATGAAATAAGTGTTGTAAAAGTGCAGAATATGTTAAACGCTAGCGGATCCAGAAATTTTATATGGAGGGGATGAGAAAATTGGGCTGTTTTAGTTTTTCAGTCCCTTTAATTCAGTAGCAATTTGTAATGTATAGGAAATCTATGGGCAGGCCGAGGAGGGGGAGAGGAGAAAATTATCCCCACAATCCCACTCTTGAATCAGCCAGTGTTGTTAAATAACATGCAATCCAATTTCAATCAGAGCCTGATCGGACGTTTTGAGTTTAGAAGGAGATGATAGAGGCTAACCATATTGATCTCAAAATATTTTACTACATGTTTCAACTATTTCTGGGCCTGCAATACCCACATCTATCTGCTGGAACTACCATTGGTAAGCATTATTAACAATATGCGTTTGTGGTACATAATAAATTTTACAAGTTCCTTTTTGCAAGGTTCTACAGAAACATTGAAGTTGTCAAGTATTTTGGTTGCATGGAAAGTGATAACCCAACGATGAAATTGTGTGAGATTTTCATCGGAAAGAGGGGCCTTTATCCCCACAACTGCCACAATCTCTTTTCCATTTTCATCAATTTTCTGTGTAAATAATATGATTCATCACAATGTTTGGATACCGTACTAAGTATAATTCTCAAGACAAGCTCTTTCAAATAATTTCCAATTTTGGAATTTCTAAAAATGTCTACTCTGTGGAAGCCTATGCCATAAAAGAAACATGCTCTCAAAATTTCATGTTGCTTGGCTTATTAGTTTAGGCTGTACATTTATGAGTCGGGCAGTGAGTCAATGAGTCAGTCAGTCAGGCAAAGCGCATTTACCTATATGTATTTTGCCACACGTGCAAGATCATTTTTACATATCGTATGTTTGTATATAAATACTACAATTTCACTATTTACACGCAGCACATGTCTTTAATTTGTATTCTGTCAATTTTGACATTTCACTACGGACAGTTTGACATTTGTGTACTCATCTACACCGTTCATCATCATTTGCTTTTCGCTTTTTTTTTAAAAAAAGAAGATATTTAAACACATACCACAATTTAATGTTTTGTAATGCAAAACTTTTTTTTTGTCGGAATTTTCGAATGACATTTTCATGTGTGTTGACAACATTTGTTATGTTGACATTTACTTTCACCGTTTTTAGTTTTTGATGATTGTTTCTTAAAAAAAAAAAAACAAAGAGCAAAATAAGAAAAATACAAAGAAAGATTCTTTTGTACCTTCAACATTTTTTTTTGTATCATTTATTTGTATGTAATGATGGTGTTAAAGGTGGGGCCCGTCCGTTGTTGCTTCAAAAAGTTGACTTGACTCTTATCTACAGGTTTGCTGTCATTGTTGTTTCTGCTGCTGTTATAGTTTTCGAAGCTTAAGCCGTTCAAGAAGTTGCTTTTGGTTGTTGCTGCAAGTGATGTCATTTCAATTGCGATTTTGTTTTTGTTTCATTTTTTCTTTCAGTGTTTGGTACTTTTTTCGCCGTAATTAAATTTAATTTATTACCTACTATTTATTCTACTCTCGGGGAAATTAAACTAGATTTTTTGTGCGGTTTGTTTGCTTTTGTTGATTTCTTTTTCTGTTTTGTTTCTTTTTATTCACTTAAAGTTATAAACTGCAATTAAATTTACGCGCTTCATTGTTTAGTACTATTAAAGTTTAAATTTCAAGATGTTCGTCATGTGTTTGACAACCTTAAGAATATCAGTATCTAAAGAGTCATCGTCAATGAAATGGAATTGTCGGTGACATTGTTTTATCTGATATTAATAATAAAGCGTGAAATTCTGTCATCGCTTTCATTTTCATTAAAAAAAAAGCGATAAAAAGTTCTTTGTTTTTTTAAGTAATTAATAAAAATAAAGAAATGGAGTGTAAGCAAGTAAATTGGAATGAAGTAAAAATGGATTAAATGGTAATGCTTTACTGCCTGTTTAGCACGTAGAATATTTACCTACTTATCTCAACGATATCGCGATATAACGTGTGACGACAAAAAACTGAAACTTGTTTTAAATTTCTTTAATTTCAAATCAATAATTTAGAAATAGCAAGCGTCGGTCTTCATCGTTGCTATGGATACTCTTAATTTTTCTCGCAAGGCTTTTTCCATAACAACATATTCACAGTTTGTCTTTAAATGTCATCGAAGCAACATGTTTTCCGCGAGCTCTTTATAAAATTTTATAAATTTTATGAAAACAATAAAAAAGAATGAAAATTTTTCACAGCGTAACATTTCTGAAATGAAGGAGTTCCAGAAACAACCTTATATAGGATCCTTAAGAGCATGAACATAAAAAGGAAAATTGGAAGAGGAAGAATTCATTCAATATTGAAGAAAAAAGTCCAATCTGGGGTTTTAACAATAAAGACAACAATAAATAAAGCCAATGCATTGGAGTTACAGAGACGAAATGACACCATAGAATAAAATGCTGAAGAAAGTTGAAGAAATACCCACAATTAAATCCCAAAGCTTTAGATGCTCGGTTAGATGATAAGTTTTAGATGATACGAATTATTTCCCACAAAGCAAGTCTCTAGTGCCTGAAAATGATTGTTTCTATAGAAATGACGGTTCAAAATGTGATTCCAATCAGAAGCTAAAGTATAAGCATACGGTATGTTTAAGCTGAAGGCTTACATTTTCATATTCGAAAAGGGAATTTCGAAGAAGTCTTGATTGAAACGCAATAGGCTTGCAGTTAACCGGAGAGTATATCAGAAAGAATGTTTGAGCAAAATTTTGATTATTTTTCTCAATGACTATTAGGTCTTTTGACCCGACCAAGAATCCTCACACTATGCTAAAAAAAACAAGATTTTTAAAGCAAAAAAAGCCTGATTTTGTACCATAATAACGGAATCCTACAAATTCAAGAATTTAAGTTCATTGGTGTACAAGAATAATTGGAAAACCAAGTCCCCCAGGAACTAGAAATGCACATGTAAAGTAAAATAGATAAAAGTTCTATACAACGGTTTTTCAAAACTATTTCAAACAAAGCTGCGCCTCTCAACTGACCATATTAAAATGTTTCGCAATCAGCAAATGCGAAGAATACCTAATTGAACCGAATACAAAAAGTGTTAATATTTAGTAAAACTTGTGAAACACCTTACTTATGCCTCATAAAAGCGAATGTTGTATATACGCAGCATTGAGTATGAAGGAGTTAAGCACTATATTGCGCTTATATTTTCATTATAAACTTTCTTTATAAAAATATAATATATTTTTTATACAATATTTTAAAAAAAAGTCTAGATTTATTGTCATCGTTCGTTACGAATATTGTATATGAAATACATAGAATTAGTCCATCCCAACTTTTGCACTCGTGATCTTATCTTCGCAAATACTTAACCTTCTACATAAATATGTATACAAAAGATCGTGTGATCGCGAAGCGTTAGCTACATACATAATTAAAGACTTCAAACTCATTTGAAAAAGCGTGAGAATTTTTAAGAAACTCTAACAAGTTTCGTCTCATTGACTACATTTATACTTAGTATTTATTTAATTTGTAACTAAGTAATGCAGAATTTTAATGCTGCATTTCATTAAGATAAGATAAAATAAATTAAAAATTATCTCCGGTTTTTAGTTTTGTATTTTAAAAAAGGAATTATCATTTATTTGTTATATTTAGATTTAATGGTAACTTGAAATTGAAGAATTTTTTAAATGCGATTTAGATATATTAACCCGATATTTTCGTAAGCGTAAATCTTCTAGTTGATTAACAGCATTTGCTGCTTAAGGGCGACAAAAAATCTCGTTTTTACTAGGTGCGAGCGCTTATGACAACGTTTTTGGTATTTCATTCCTGTGAGAAATATTTCAGAACTCAGATAAAATCGATTAACTTTGCATTTGAAAACAAACTTCCAATTTAGTATTTTTAATCTGTTGTTACCATTTTTCATATAATAGTGTGAGTGACCGTTTATGGGTCAGTCAATGGAGCTGGTGACTGATTGAATGAATAAACCAAGACAAGCACATTTTCTAGTTATAGAAATATTGTCAGTTTCAAAATAATTGAAACCAATATTTATTATTAATAAAGCCTGCAAAGCGCTGAACATTTGGGCACAATATGCCATTGTACTCCGTCCAAAGGGGGACACTCTCCTAAATTAATAAGATCTAAAATACGAAACTGTTTTTTTTTTATATAAAATTAAAACCTAAAGCTTAAAAAATTTTTAGTAATAAATATAACAGTATAACAGTAAATTAAGTTACTGTACAGTATCATTAAATTTTAATTTAGTTATAAATAAGAATACAAATAACAAAAATACTGATTATAAATTCAGTACAATTTTTTAATGATTAAAAATATTAAAAAAAAATAATAATAATAAAAAAAAAATTGTATTACATTTATACATAATATCTTCCTGTATCGAAATACTTGCTGTTTTGCTTTTTATTTCTTTTGTATTTTTTTTTGTTTTTTTTGTTTTGTACTTCAAAAGCGATAAAGGGGTGCTTCACTCCATACGCGATACTTTGCTGAAGTTCAACACTTGACAAAGTTTATTTTTGAAAATTTTCGCCCCAAAGATTTAAGACTCAATTATTACCCAACCTTAAGATTCTTCATATCAGTGATGCCGGTAAAATTATTATTTTTTATTAATATTGTACACAATATTGAACTTATTTTTATTTTTTTTTATATATTATTTTTTAGTTTTATTTACAGTGCAACGCGCAACAACACGCCTACAATAATTGTTAAGATCATTTACAGACACAAGAAGATCAAAAGCGCGCTTACTATTTACAAAACCTTGATTTGATTTCATGTCGATGTTGATTGTAGTCTTTATTTATTATTATTTAATTTTTTTTTGGTTTTTGGTGCGGTCGTCGTTGATGTCTGTCCGCCCGTCCGCTGGAACGTTCGTCCGTCTTCTGCGCTTGTGAAGATATTGTATATTGCTGCTGCTGCTGATTTTGATTTTGTGATATGTCGACCACTCCTTGGTTGGCTTGATGGTATTATGCATGTTCATACAGATAAGTACAACTACAATATCCGCGTATTGTTTTCAGGTTAGCTTTTTTTTGTTTGTTACTTTTTTATTTCATTTCAATTCAATTATTTTTTTGATTTGATCGCACACATTTGAAAAATGACCAAAACTGTGCATTATGATTTTTCAGGTACTAACATACTTACATATGTACATATGTACCTACATATTTGTATATAATGTACAACTTGTTGATGGTTTTTTTCTTGCATTTCATTGTTCATAATACGTTCAGTGAAGTTTTAGTTTTTTGCAACTTTTTTGCAAGATAAATATTTATACTTGGAGCTTAACTACACCTTAACTAACCATTTAAAAATTAATGAGAATAGATTCTGATAAACGTATCTTTATCTATTTCTATATAAATATATGTAGATGCATTTGAACTCACTGGATCACTGACACTGAATCATCAATCATGAAATCGTTCCATGGCGTAGAAGCTCATTAGAAAATGAACGGTATTGGAAAAATTAATATTGTACTTGTTTAGAGAGAATGAGTTGTATTGTAAAAGTAGGAGTGGCACATCACATACTAAAAGAGTATCCTGCTAAAAACTGCGCATTAAATATCGATAAAGACATTCAAATATTCTTTTTTATTGCACAATTTCATTTCCATTATAATTACAATCCTAATTCCAAGGAACTGATAATATTAATTGCAAATTTTTTGATCTATTCAATTCCTTAAATTGATTAAAAATTCCAATAATTGAATTGGAACTATGATTAATTCCATTACTGAATTGTAATTTATAATTTAAAATATTAAATTCCTCAAAGAAATTGAAAAAATACTTGAAGAATGAAGAATTTACTTTTGTAGAATTAATTTTTTTTGATTCGAATTTCAATAAAAAATTTGAATTGCGTGATTTTGTTGTTGTAGCAACACTCTTCATGCACTCGACTTTACAGGCGCTTACACACGATTAATATATCTTTTTAAAAATCAACCCAAAATAAATTAATTTCTTTTGGGATTCCACCTTTTTCGGAATTTAATTCCACAATAATAGTTGATTATACAAAGGAGAAGTATTTCCTCAGTTTTTCAATATTTCTTAAATTACTTTGAGTAATTGTATATTTTAAATCACTAATTACATTCAGTAATGGAATTGAGCATTTTTCCAATTTCATTACTAAGGAATTGTAAATGTTTTGGGATTGACTACAAAAATTAGCTCCATTACAAGGAATTGGAAACTTTAATTACCAATTACAATTCTAACCGATTTAAACTGAGGAGGAATCTAATTCCTAAAGTAATCATTACTACTCAGCTCTGATAATAATTCTGTATGCAACACAAATAGATCTTGGTCTAACTCATAGGGAATGACTGTACAAAAACATTTTTCTTTCTCCTTCAAAACTTATTCTTGTTGATCCAAAAGCAAGGAAATACAACTCCATTGCAAGGATTCCGCACAGGACACATGCACATGCCTGTAAATTAAAGCTACACCAGGATCAACATATTTTCCGGTCAATTCCAGTTTTAATTAATTAAATTCACAGTTAAAATTTAACAGCAATAAATATAAAATTGTCAGGAACTTGACATTTGCATGCATACTATACATTTTCCTAAGTAACAACCAACAACAGTCACATTAAAGTCTCTGAAGTTCGTCACAGTTGTCAGTTGAATTTGAGAATTGCGGCTGCTGTTTTTTTTTTTTTGTCATTGAAGGCTCTGAAAGCGTGAACATGCGCTCAACCTGAACGCACTCTACTGCACAGCACATGAACGAACGTCATTGAAATCAACAGCAGCAATTGCTACTGCTTCTACTGCTGCAAAAAGTCATTGCATTTTTCAACATTTGTAATATTAATAATATGAATAACGAAGTGCCTGCGCAACTGGCAGCCAGCTTTTGCACATAGAGGAAGAGGGCGTGATGACAGCAGTTCGTTTGGTTACTCGCTGACAACGAAATTTAAATTGTGCGTTCTTGCATGAAGCATGCAGCATGCATACTTGACGCATACCTGCTTTGTTGTCATGTGTGGTAGCAACAATGTTTTGCAGTTTTGCAGTCAACAACTTTGGAGTATTTCGGTTGCAAAACAACACCAATAAAAATATTAAAAAAAAAACAAAAATTTCGCACTACAAAATGAAATAAAATGAATCGAGAGCAATGCCATGACTTTGAAAATGATGCTGCAATTCAAGGTTGGTTTTTTTTTTCACTTAATTCTCAAGTTAATGCAGAAATTATATGCATGAAAACCCAATTGTTTTTTGCAGTGTATCCAAAATTTCTTTGTATTAATTTTGCAAAAAAGAAAGTATCAATTACCAAAATGATCGCTGTATATTTAACCACAAATTGAAAATAACAATAAAATTTTCTACAAATGAACTTTTCTAAAAAGGAAACATCTGTGCATTTGCTTGTTCTACAATCAACCCTGGTCACTTGCCACTGTCCAGAGTTAAAGTCAGCTTCAGAGGTTGTTCAATACTTTGAAGCATGAAATTGCATTTTCTACTTTTCTGTTTTCTTTTCATAACTTTTCTTTGCAATAAAATAAGCACACATAAAATAAAAGACATACAAATGTGTGCAAAATGTTGCATTTTTCTGCAGCAGGTGAATAGAATTCCTTGACCCTTCAACGTGATTGGAAATACTTCAAGTAGAGCAAATAAAAATTGAAAGCACCTGCTATGAAGTATAAGAGTATAAACGAAACTTTCAAAACAATTAAGTATGCAAAAGAATTTGCAATGTCTTTGATAAAGTATAAAAACAAATAGTAATTTTGAATGCAATATCTTCTATTTTATTCTCCTAAATCTTCCTCAACAGGGTCACCGGCGATACTGTGGTCCTAAATGGGTATTTTTTACGAACTTTTTTGGAGTATTTTTATTAGATATTATTATTTCTTGGATATTTAACGGCCTCTGTTTTTTATAACTTGTAAGATATATGTAACGTTTAATTGTCCTGAAGATGACTTCTAATTGAAGTCGAAATATTGACAAACAAATATAAAAGTTTTTTAAAAATAAAAATAAATTTGTATAAAAAACTTTATTTTTGCTTAGCCTTGAGCTCGATAAAAATTCACCAGATATTATTTTTAAAGATAGACAAAGTATTTTACTACTCATTGTTCACTTAACCCTTTCTTGGCCGTAAGGAACTAGAGGCAATAAAGCAAAACCGAATCCTGATTCGCCTTCGCTGACCCCCCTTTCAGTGTAAAAAAGTTTCTATTCAGAACTTTAGAGTCACCGGTGCCCCATAACAAAACTAAACCCATTAAGGACGAGCGGGAACCAAAGTAGATAGGTCAAGAAATTAATTTGAGAAAAAATTTTTTTCCCATTACATATTGAACAATTTGGACAAATATTATCAAAATTGTGAGCGATTGAAAATAGGTAAAACATTTTTTTTTAGTTTAGGTCACTCTGGCGTCTTCAATATAAATTTATTGAAATCTAAGCAATAGTTTTTGAAAAAACTGAAAAAACGAAATTCTGGGTCACCGGTAGTCAATGGTCCCGAAATGATTAAAAAGGGCTCTTTGTAGGTGTATGCAAGGCCGTATTTAGGGGGGGTTTTGAGGGTTCTGACACCTCCCCCCCCACCCGAAATGTGGAAACTTTATTCTAATTTTTTAGATTAATTGCCAATGGATGGAAAAAAAGTCAAAATAAAATCTATTTAACGATATTTTTTACTTCCATCGGTTTTTTATCTAAAAAGTCAAATATAAAAAATAAATTTGAAATCTTAGTTACACTAAGCGATCAAATCCGATTTGTTTTCTTCGACATGAGGTTTGACTACGAATTCAAAAAGAGAAGGTGATACTGAGCACTCCTGCATTAATAGTTTTTCTGGGTCAGTAACTGTTTTTGATTTAAGGGTTCGTCCTGAATCAGTTTGAAAAGTTTAAAAATTAATAAAAATAGAAAAAATTATCGGATCCTTGTAAAATAAGACTTGCTTGAACCCCATTTTTTCCTAAAACGTTACGTGATGAATTCTTTCGCAAAAACTCCATCTTATTAGCAAAACCCATGCAGTCTTAGAAGACAATCTTAAAATGTAATTGATTTTTTAACTCATTATTGCTCAGAGCACCACGACTAGAAGTATCTCTTTCAATTCTGTGACTTTACGAATTTAGGGAATATAAGCCAACCTCGTCCGGGTTCCTTATCATTGATAATGGCTCAAATTCCCAATGATGATCATTTGAAAAAAATGAGCCTCTACTATTTTCGGTAATTTTTTTGAGGTTGGGTACATCATCAGAAGTGGGAAGTCAATGAGTTAATGAAATTATGTCCCTCACGATAAAAAAAATGAACTAGAATGCACATTGAATAATATTTATTTGAAAAAATTTAATTTGATTATTCTTCGAATTTTTTGTCACTTTTGGCCATTTTTTTGAGGTTAAGATTAAAAAAAATCGGAAAATTTTTCCTAAAATTTTAATTTTATAGGGTCCATCAAATGTATCATTGATTAAATTTATTGTATTTAAAAATCAGTTTGATAAAAATTATTTATGAATATTTTCTTCGAATGAAAACCGTCCCCCCCGAAAAAAATTTCTGGCTACGGCACTGGGTGTATGTATCAAAAGTCGAGTACAATTTTTATATTTTTAGCGGAAAAAATCAAAATAGAGAAAGATTACTATTTTAAAATTCCGATATCATGGAGAACAGAGCTCTAAAAGATTGCACTGCAAATTAATTACGTTTTCTGATTCCAGCCTTTGATTCCATTTGAGACTTATGACTTTCAAAAATTAAGTCATTAGTCTTTTTGAAGTCAACGACTGCTCATTGATTATAGCAATCAATTTTAGACTTCAACACAAATTAGTCACAATCACTCACATGACTTCACATTATACTTGAAGTCGCAGCCATGACTTTAAATTGGTTTGAAGTCTTGCAGTCAATTGAAACTTTACCTCCACTAAGTGAAGTCTGTCGTTGAATGATAAAAAACATGCAGTAATATAATTATTAAATTAAACACAAAAAAGGTCTTCTGGATTTTAACGAAAATAAAACATTTGCGAAGAAACATATATTACATATCAGCTTAGATATACATTCATATAAGTATCTACACAAATACATGACTTTATATGACTTCCAAGTTTTTTCAATGAATTCATTTTACTTCACTGAAATAAATGGAAGTCAATTAACTTTTCTAAAATAAATTGAAATCATGTAAAGTTAATTGATTTCACTGAAATAAATTGAAGTCAATTGACTATTGCAGTCAATTGACTTCAAACTTAAAAAGACTGCAATCTTTTAGAGCTCTGGTGGGGAAGTTAGTTAAAAATTCTCAAACATAATTTTGAACTACCTACATAAACTATAACAATTTATAAAAAAAATAATGAAAAATTATGCCTAAAATCGGAATCTTCCTTTAGAAAATGCATGTCAAACTAAAGATCACCTTCCTTTCTTGTGTTCTAGAAAACACGCCTGTTCAAACGACATCACTGCAAAATTTAAATTAAATTCAGTTATATTCATTCACTTCTTAAAAGAAAATCCAAGCAATTTTTATTTGTCGCTGTCGCTAAATCTTTTCATTGTTTTTCACATTTTCACATTTGTTTTGCTCATTTGTTTGTTTTATTCATTGACGTCATAAATACGCGGCGGCATCGTACATCATGTAAAGCACAGAAAAATTATTTTAAAATCTGATGGCATAATCTATAAAAATATACAAACGAGTATAGTGAAAATGCTAAATGAAAAGACAACAACAAAACACAAGAAATTTATCCAATAATTGAATATGCTCGTCATTTTCTTGCTTGCCATAAAAAGCAGTTAATAGAAATAAGTTAATAAATGTATGCAATTTTGGAAAAGAAAGAGCTTTCGAAATACAAAAAATTTACCTCAAGCCATCGAAACAATGCATATTTTCATTTATAATAAAATTTTATTCTCTGATATTTTTATAATTTATTCATGTCTTCAATTAAAATCTTCTTTTGATCAAAATTTTTGAAAAACTGCGTAATTTTTTTGAAAATTACACAAAAATCTAAATGAACATTTTGTTTTTTTTTTTTTTTTGGGCACAATTTCCTGCTGCGCTCCACACCTTCACGTTATTTTTTCAACAATTAACAACATAAAATTTTTAATGAAAATATTTTCTTTCATTATATTACGAAATTTTCATAATAACTAATTGAAAACATTTGTGTGAGAAATTCACACATGCGAGATTTTTTGGTTATTTCTTTTATTTATTTTGTTTTTTTTTTTAATTTTTCGAGGCACTTTTCAAATTTTTTTTATAACAAAACTATCAATACGCGGCCACACCACAAAACTGACGAAATTTCGCAGCGTGTTGAGAAGAATTGCTGCTGGTTGGTGTTCGTGAAAATATATTTGCATGAAAATCAAAATTTTCGTTGTTAAATACACTTCCCCGATGGCACGCTTTCTCAACAAGCGGCAGCTTTACTATACACTGTATAGCACAGAGATGAACATGAAATTAGTAGGCCAAAACATTTTCGCTATTTAATTTCGTTGGAAATCTAAGAAAAATTATAAACACAGCTATTTCAATGCCCAGCACTGTACATACAGGCATTTAAAATCAGCAGGGTTCCCGTTTACTCGAATATATTTATATGAGTTATATGTTTGTCTCAAATGGTCTTTGATGAGTATGAAAAAATATTCACAACTCTGAATCATAATTTTCTTATTGCTGCTTTCATTTTTGTACTACAAGACTAAATGTAAGGCAGAGCAGTCGATCGATCGTAGCGATCGCAACTTACTAATAATATTTGATATCTTCGTGCATGATTTTTTTTTGTTTGCATTAATTTTTGATCACTTTGCTACGAGCTTCTCTTGTTGAAAAGCAAATAAAAATATACGTTAATATATGCTGTTAAAAAATGCTTTTGTAAATATTTACTTAAATGGCATGCGGCGATTCGCCACTGTGCGTTTTTCATTATTTCAATTGAAATTTGTTTTGTTTTATTATTTTTATTTCTATTTTTTTTATTTGATTTTCACAAGTGTGAAAAAATTTAAATTAGATACCCAATTGAAAATTTTTTTTATTTTAATTATGTGTATTCATTCACAAGAAATTTAATTTTTCTGAATTTTTTTCCTTTTATTATTCTGGGGTAAAAAAAAAGGAAAAACAGCCTAACTCGACTTAAGATGGAAAATATTTTATCAGATTATAACTATTAAACTGGTGCGAATTTTTAAATAATTTTTGGAATTTCAAGTATATGGTATTTCAAGCATGATCTTTGATTAGAACATTGAGTCTTTTAAAACAGTGCTATAGTTACTACAATATTTCTATTCAACGCTATCCAATTCGGCTGAAAATAAAATACATTTATGCTGTTTTTTCTACTTTGTCCAACATAGGAAATTTAATACTATATTCCCAAAGAACAGTTGAATAGAGCTTCACGCAAGATGGAATGGTATGTGAGCTTGTCTAGGAATAGTTTTTAGTCATTTTCAGCTGAGAAAATTTAAGCTACAGGGTGAAAATATCGCTTGCTGACTTGAAGCATCGTCGTAATGTGCTTTAAGGCCACTTTCTGGTCTAAATTTTTCAAAAAACTTTTTTTTTTATATATATTTCAAAAGTATAGGTTTTTAAAAGTATACTGTAAAATTTTCGCATCAATATTTCCAGTATTTCGACTTCTAAATTTTAACAACGCGCCATTTTGTCAACATTTTTTATTTTTTTTTTCATTTTAGTTCCTGCGATAACTACATTCATACCAATTGTAACCTCTTTTTTTTTTGTTTTAGATCAGTGGAACCTGTCCCACCTGCAAGATCCGTTTTTTGAAGAGGGCAACTGTAACACCAATTTTAGTATACTTAAAATTATAATTTTTTTTATTATTTTTGTATATTGTTAAAGTAATAAAACATATCTACAAAGTTTAAATACTATTGCTCATTATTTCATTTAAAAATAAATCCTAAAATCTCGTCAAATTCAGGGGCGCTAGACCAGAATGTCCCCTTAATGTTTCACGATATTACGATTTAAATCTAATCGTTTTTCAGTCGCCCAGTTCATTTATGCCATAACCTTCTTGGGAATATTTCTTCCGATTTTATGAAATTTTCAAGTTTAAGTATCATGTTGAAGAATAAAAAAAAGCGTATTTTTTACCACTTTTAATCCAAGATGGCGGCGGTAGAGAGCATCTCCAAAAAAGCCCATTTTTGGTGGTAGGATGGATTCTGAGCTTCCTAATAAAGATAAGAGGAACTACAAAAAAGTGAAATTTTACCTTCCCCTCTTTTTAGAGTCTTTTTAAAATGTTCTCCGCTGCTTCTGTTGGCTTGCGTTATGCGAGTTTCGTCGATTTTCACTTTCCGAAAACGTATTTTTCAGCGATTTTGATAGAAAAAAATATGCTGATTGCGAAGTGGATGTCAGTTTTTCAAAATTAAAAATGATGGATCCAATATAGTGAAAGATTTTTTAAAAATAGATCCGATTCACTTAAAACCAGTTACTCGGAGGTTTTCGGGGTCGCTGATTACGAATCTGGCATCAGATTTTGAAAATATAAAATATTTTAAAATATTTGATCGGGTTCGCATGAAACTCGTTACTAGGGGGTTTTTGCGGTCGCTGATTACGAATTTAATGTCAGATTTGTAATCAGCGACCCTGAAAACCCCTGAAAAAGGAATCAAGCGAATCCAATGAACTTGAGAAATAGTCGCCCATATAGGATCCGCCATTTTGAGTTGTGACAAATTCGATGACAGAGTTTTAAGTAGTAACCCCAGAAATCCCCGAGTAATGAGTTTCAAGCGAATCCGATAAATTTTTAAAAAAAATTTCCGCCATATTGGATCAGCCATTTCGAATTTGAAAAATCTTATGTCAGATTCGTAATCAGCGACCCTAAAACTTTCTGAGTAACGATTTTGAGGCTGTTTTCTCGAAAACTTGTTTTTGGACGTTAGGCCTTTTGTTTTACTTCTAGATTTTCACTAATATTTTAGGAGAGTATTCTTGAAATCATAAGGAGCCCAAAAATCAAAAGAAAAAAATCGATGATCTTCAAATTTTAAACTGGAATGTCCCCTTAAGATTTTCCCTAATTGACAATTTTCAGTCTGTCTTTTTTTCCAATAATCTTTCTGCAATTTTTTACGAACACAAAAAAAGCTAAAACAAATTTGAACCAATGTCTGATTTTTGTTGGTTTATCAATTTGAGCAATTTGAATAAAATATTTGACCGTTGTTTGTAGAGATGCAAAGGGGGGAAGGGGAGGAGGGGTGGAGTTTGGTCAAAATTAAATTCATTAAAACTCAACTATTCATTTCATTCGTAGTACTAATTTGAATGATAAATTTTTTTTATATAGGTACGCAATGTATCAAAACGTCAGTGTAAGTATTTAAATGAAAGTTTCTCAGTTGCAGAAACTAGTATGTACAACTAGAATTCCTATTATTTTCCTAAACAATTTTTGTTACGAAAATTGTTCACATTTTCAATCGAAAAATAACTTAAAACACAAACTATTTGTATGCTTCTATATGCAAATATCTATAGAAATGAACTGCCATGACATACAAAACCTAATGTGGATACCTACATATGAATAGCTAAGTGTATAAATATCTATATGTATAGACACGAGATTTGACGCCGAAAACAACAAAAAATTTTGATAGATTTTGCTAATACATGCAACATGATGCGCGATGCGTTCTAAATACACAATTCTATTCTAAATCATCATAATCATCATCAATATCAACAACAAAAACAATATTAATAATGACCAAGAGATTTGTGTAGATGTGTGCGTGCCAGACGAAAATTGTAGCATAGAAGCGGAAAAAAATTTTTAAAAATAAATTACAACAACAACAGCAGAAAACTCTGTATAAGCTTTTATTGTTTTATTTCAATGCGTTCGATGAGTAATAAATGTCCACAACGACAACTAGAACGATAAAAACAAAAACAACAATATTCATATCTACATCTGTTTGATGCATACATGTGTTTGTGTGTGTGTGCGCACTCTCATATGATAACAAGCAAAAAAAAAAAAAACACACCGGATGCAATGCAACAACAACAGCAGCACCAATCTGCAGTAGCAAATGACAATCGCAACAACAACAACCGCAACGACCGAAAGTCGCGCGTAGCTACGTTGGCGTTAATTTTGATGCTGTATCGTTGTGTTTGCTGTTGTTGCTCTGTTGTCGGTGATGCATGTTGACATTATTGCCAACATATTAACTCTACATACTTACATTGTTGTTGTTGCTGCTGCCATTGGCTGTTGCATGTTGTTCTTTTGATTTTTTTTTGCAATTGTTTCTCAACTTTTTAGTCAAGCTCAAATTTTCACTTTTGTTGTATATTTTTAAATATTTTTTCCTGGGCTCATCTGCTGTTGTTGTCGTTGTTATTGCACTTAAATTGATTTATGTTGCAGCATGATCCAAAAAAAAAAACGTATGAGAACAAAAAATCACAAAATGTGTTCGATTTGGAATCACAGCCAAAATTTTTATTTTTTTTTAACGCTTTTTAATGTCTGAATTCAACGACATTTCTTTTCATTGAAGAATTTATTGTTTCCATCTCCCTGCTCCTTCCCATCTTTGTTTGCTTTTCTCTTTCGTCTCCTGCTATTTCAAAACAGGTTCATTTTTAAAATTTATTTTCATTTTCGTGGCACACACACAAATTTTTTTGTGTTTTTGCTTATAATCTCATTTCATTTGCCTCCTTTGTTGACATAAATTATAAAGGGACATATGAGGTGAGCAGGGTGAATATGTAGAAAGAGGAGCAAGGGGGACAATTTTGGAAAGATTTGTATTCTATAATTGCGAAAGATTTAAAAGAATGTGTTGACACAGTTTCTTTGAATTGTTATGTCTATGTGCCTCAGGAATGCAGGGCGTATGAGAACATTAGACATAACACATTAGTTAATATGTCTCAAATATGTTGGCAAAATTTAGTGTGATGTTGCTATTTATACAGTCTTGGCGCCAGTAAACATTTGAAACAATATATTTTTGATTTATTTTTACTGAGCTAGTTTCTATTGAATTTTGTTATGATTACGATTTGCATGTCATTTCATTTAGCGCTATTTCATATAACGAATTACAAACTCACCATCACTACGGTTTCAGGTAAAAGAAGGCTATGAAAAATTATGCATTTATCAAAATTTGAATGAAATAGTTCTAATCAAGGTTCTAAAGGATCAAGCAATTGTGAACGTAGCCGGTTAATATGTTCTAGAAACTTATTATTTGTAGAATTTTATTATACCACATTCACTGTAACTAAAATTCATTAAACTTAAAAAAACCGTTTGATGTTAATTTATACAAATTTTCTTGATACAATATTTAATGATATATTTACCTACCCAAAAATAAAAAATATCAACAACTATTTCAAGCCATGAAGTTATTTAAAGGAACTCTCTATTTTCGGGATGCCACAGTGAAATTTCACGAGAAATAATTCTTTAGAACACATTGTACATTTGAGCCAACATTTTGTTGGTCTTTTTGAGCCATTTTTGGTATAGACTTAACCCTTTCGGGACCATAGAAAAATCAGAGGAGATAGCGCGAAATCGAATTCCGATTCGCATCGTCTGACCCCCATTTTTTATTACAATTTTTGATCAAAACAGACATTCTGTGTCTCTGAAAGTTTGAACTTTCGTGGGTCACCGGTGACCCAGTGGCCCTTAATGGGATTTTTTGACAAACTTTTTTTGTACATTTTAATTATATATTTTTTTTAAAGACAGACAAAGTAACTTAATATTAATTTTTCATTTAACCCTTTCTTGCCGTAGGGAAACCAGAAAAACTAAGTTCATACCCCAATTTCATTGTAAAAAAGTTCTTAAAAAGTTTCCATTGTAGATTTTAGGGTCACCGGTGACCTAAACCAAAATTTCTAAGCAAAAATTTAAAAATATGGGAAATCATATTTCAGTAAATATTGTGAGCGATTGAAAATTAACAAAAAAACTCAATTCTATCACTTTGATCCGCTACAGTACCGTTACTATAAAAATAATATTTTTTTAATTGAAATTAAATCATCAATCCTCTTTCCAAAATCCCTAAATATAAAAAAAATTTATTTGATAGTTTTAAAAAAATAGCAAAAATTAATCTTATGACACCGGTGTCACCATGGTACCGAAAGGGTTGAAAATGCCCTGAAATCATAGGTGAAATTGACAGACTTATAACCAGACTAATATTTAGACCTATTCAGACCAAAAATCAGATAAACAATCAGACCACAACTTAAACCAAAATTCAAACCAAAATTTAGGCTAAAAATCAGATCAATTTCTAACCAAAACTCAGTTGAAAATTCAAAAAAATACATTAACAATCAAAGAAAAATCGGAACAAATTCTGTCTTAAATTAAAACCAAAACTGGCGCTGAAAATTCAGGTCAAAAATCAGATCAGAACTTAGACCCAAACTCAGACTAAAAATCAAATTTTGTCAAAATTTAGACGATAACTTTACAAAACATTTAAACCAAATTCGGACAAAAAACAGAGCAGATTCTAACCTAAAATTATACCAAAACTTACACCAAAATTCAAACTAAAAATCGGACTTAATTCTAACCAAATTTCAGAAAAAAAAATTAGACCGAATTCTGACCAAAAATCAGAGTAAATTTTAATCTAAAATTATATTAAAACTTTGACCAAAATTCAGAATAAATCTCAAGAAAATTTAAATCAAAACTTAGAAAAAATTTAGACCGAAGTCTGACCAAAAATTATACCGAAGCTCAGTCCAAAAATTCAAACTCAAATAAAAACTCACACCGAAATTCAGATGAAACCTGAGCTAAAAATTCAAACAAAACATCGGCCCAAATTCTAATCAAAACTCAAGCCAAATTCAGTCTTAAACTTAGCCAAAAATCACGCTAAAACTCAGACCAAAACTAAGCCAAAGTAGACAAAAACGTAGATCGAAATTCAAAAAACTAAATATAAAATAAGACTTAAAACCAGATCATAAAATCAAACCTAAAAACATATTAGAAACCAGGCAAAAACCAACCTTGGTAAGCTTTTCAAAAGTAAAAAATTAATTTAATAATTAAATAAATTAAATCTAAAATTTACTGACCAGAAATTTCAGATTTATTTTAGTTTGATACACTCTAAATAGTTACGCTGTAGAAAAATTTTAAATGGGTATAAATAACTATTTCAATTTTATGGAAGAGCTGTAGCTACTTGAGGTAACAATATAAAAAAATTTATCATTTTTGTATTTCCCTCGAAAAAGTTAGGGTTTAATTTTAAAAAAATTATAGTCCTATACATTTTTAAGCTTATGCACTCTCGTTAAAACCACGATTCGATAGAAACCTGAGTGGTCTGAGCACACCAAAACTTTATTTTTTTCACTTTAATAAATTGTTTTTCATTGACGTGCTTGAGGCAATTTAATGTTAATTACAATTTGTTTTAATGCTTTAATATAAACCTGGACTGAGTTCTCCCTTTGTATATGCATATTTGATAATAGTCAACACGCTGCAATTTCCCCTATTAAGTACTATTCCATGCGCTCTATAACTTTGTCACATTCATTTTGCATTTTTTTTAATTTATGTTCAATAGAAAAATAAAAAATATAACAATTTTTCTTTTTTATTGTGCGCTCACATAAAAAGGCTACATTAAACAATCGTCGAAATAAGCTTCCATACTTACTGTATAAAAAGCAAATGTTCTTTATTCTACCCTTTTGATGATTGGCATGCCAATAACAACAAATAGCGAAAAGCGGAAAATGTGATGTTAACAATCACAATATCAAATTGCTAAAGTATCAACAACAGTAATAGCAACAATAACAACAACAAACATTGTATTCCAAATATGCTAACAACTAATTGCACTAAAGCGAAGGTGTGGCATCAACAACCAACAACAATCGACAATATACATTTTTCTAGTTTCTTTGTTTGTTGGATTGCAAGGAGGAAGGCGTATATATTGTGATGGTGCATCAATGTATCCTCGTAATTCTAACAATTGAAATTGGCCATAAAAGTTAAGCATGTATGCGCGTTGCCAATGGCTTGCAACTCAAAACCAAAATACATAATAATAAAAAGAAATAAAATTCAAATTCAAGTTAATTCTCAAAGGAATATGGGGAAATAACAAAAACAATTCTAGAAAGGCTTCTTTTCAATGCTTTATATGGCCATCATAAAGTATACATGCATACAATGGATATTCTACATATGCAGGAATACTATGTACTAAATAATATATAAAAAAAATAATTTTAAAAAAGCTAAAGGTACTATACTTGAACTCAGAAGAAGCGTATAAGCGCAAAGAGAACATATTTTGCGATATTCTCGACTCAAAAGTTTCGATTGAGAAGAGTGAACAGTTTATTTTCTTCTTTTTTGTTTAAGAATAACTTTTACTCAGAAGAAGAACAATGAGAGAAGCTAATGGTGAGAGTAAAAATATGTCTACTCTCAAAAAACTCAAAGTAACTGAGTTACTCATTATTTAGTGTGTGCATAATTCAGTGATGCTCAAAGAGCATAAAAGAGCTTAAGCTTTTTAAAGCATTTGGTACATAGGCACACAAATGAGAATCCCTTCTATAATTCAATTCAATTGAGTTGGCATTTCTACTGTGTTTGTTGAGATGAAAATGACAAATGTGACCGAAAATGACTGACCGTAGTTTTCAGTCTTTTTGATAAAAAACGGTCATTAATTAGTAATTTTTGGTCATTTTCAATATATATTGAAAAAATTATTTTTTTTTATTAAACAATGAAAAAACTTGAAAATTCAATTTTTTAATTTGAAAAAAAAGATAAAAATATAAATTTAATAAGATGTAATTAAATTTGAATAGTTTAAGTAAAAGAGTTTAATAGTAAAAGAGTTGCATTCGAGAAAAACACAACAACAATGATGACAAAGCATGTAAAACAAATTTGCACATATATACGTGTGTTATTATGAATTTGACCGAAAAAGACTGAAATTTACCGGTCATTTTAAGTAAAATACCATCGTGACCGGTAACTTTCGGTCTTTTTACATCTCTAGTTGAGAGAAATCATTTTACTCGTATTCAATGGAGACTTCTGACTAGGATTGGTCGATTGAAAGCATAGCGGGAGATACTTGCTCTTTTTTTCTCTTTCACTATAAAATTTTAGAAAAGTGGACTTTATAGCATTCTGCCGATTTATGTTAACATTTAAATGCTACTTTCAAACTTTTATTCTTCTTGATTTATTCATATTATGAATATTGTTATTATTATTACATATTGTTCTTGCCGTTGATTAGTTTTTCTTATTCTACTTGATTTTATTTGATTTCGTTGTTTCCACTTTGATGTTTATTGTTAAAACTTTATGAGCCAACATTGGTGATCCATCAGTAGCTTATCAACAGAGCCATCGAACATCATCATCAACATCATTATTACCAGGCACGTACATGGATATCTCCTATTGTAGTATCCAGAAATGGATGTGTTCACTATGCATCATCTAGAGACATGCATGAAAAGCACGCATATGCAGCATGTATGCGGCACATAGTGCATTGACAACGACCTTGAATAAACGTGTGCATATTGCACCATACAAATTGAGCTCCGCTGAACTGAACTGAGCTGATGATGTTTATGGTGCCATATGAAACACTCCACAATCAGTTTTATTCATCAATTCAAAAACAACAAAAAAAGCAGAAAACCAAAACCCCAGAGTTGTATAAATTTACATATGTAAACGTGAATCTGGAATTGTGTTTAATTTTTTTTTTTTTTGAAAAATTCTATTTATTTGTCTGTCTTTGTTGTATTTCATTTGCATTTTGTATGTTGTTGTTGAAAAAAAAAATTATTATTTGCTGATTGCATTTTGCAAACATTGGAAAGAGATTGATGCATGATGGACTGGATAAATGCATGTGCTTGTAATGTAGATTTTCAATATGAATGAATATATTGATGGATATATTAATGGCGATTGCGGCCTTGAAGTGCAATTAGTCTAGACAAGAAAAGTTTAATTATATGCACAATAGCATTGTGGAATTCTTAAAGAAGAGACAGTAGACAACTTTTGCTGCCTATGATTAAAAATAGTCTTGAGAAACCATATGTAAATTCTGGTATATATTTGTTGTATTAAATTTCCATAGTAGGAGTGTCTAAGTCAGTATGTTTAACAGTTCAGAAGTTAAAGAAAACAGATTCATTTGACTAGAGTAATGCACACCAGGATAAATCAGACAAGAACTACACCATCACCTGCTATATATACACTGTTCTACAAATGGAAATTTTTTGAAAATGAGCAGAGATGTGACAAATACACTTAGGGTAATGAGGGGTCACTTTTGCTCTGCTACGTCACAATGTTTTTTTATTGACATTAAAATTTTTGAAATTAAAAAAAAAAAATAAAAAATGCATTTGAGCAAAAAATTTTTTTGAACCTGGCTCAGCGACAAGGTGCCATATGGCACCGCTAAGCATTACTGGGTTAAACTACCAACGATATAAAAGTGAACAATGATAACGGGGAATAAAAAAAATTACGAAAAATTTAATTAATCAAAAAAAAAATTTTTCAAACAAATTTTTAAAGTTAAAAAATAAAAAAAATCTAAAATTTTTTTTTTGTAAAAATGGATGTTTTGTTGAAAAAAATATGAACTGCAATTTTAATTTTGTTTTTTCAATTTTAAAAATTTTGATGTCAATAAAAAAAAATTGTGACGTACCAGAGCAAAACGTACCACGGATTCGGACTCAGCGACCCTCCATTACCCTAATTACACTTGTACCGTCTCTGCTCATTTTTGGCTGTTGAACAGTGTTATCATAAGCAACAAAAAACCATGGACTACAAATTATCATAGACCGTAGGCAACCAGGAACCATAGACCATAAGGAACTATAGATCGGCAGATACCATAGAGTATCAGAAACCGGACGTCAGTCATAGATTATCGGGAATCATAGTCTATCAAAGGCATTAGATAATCAAAACCATGGGCTACAGACCATCATAGACCATAAGAAACAATAAAATGAAAGAAATCAACGGCCAACAGTAACCACTAAAAACCATAAACCATAAGATACAATAAGCTATCAGAAGCCGTAAACCGTCATAACCATTTGAGATCATAGACCATCAGAGACCATGAACTATCAAAGACAATAGACCATCAAACAAATGGTCTATGCCATTAATGACAATATACCATGAGAGATTGTACACTAATAGAGACCATAGACCATCAAAAAATTTACATAGAGCATCAAAGTACATAGACCATTGATAATTAAATACAATTGGTCACGAGAGACCATAAACTAAAATTCATGAATATTTCATTATTTTTTGCGTTGAAAATACATCCAAGCTGATGTGTTGCTAACAATATATCCTTTTAAGTCTTATTTATGTATTTATAATAATAAATTGGGCACAGCTTATGAAACAGTCTTTCGGCTTTAAAAACTTGCAACTTATCTTCGTGAATGTTTGCTGGTGTCCATCATAGGCAAAGATGGAATTTTTAGTAAACTCGTTGAGACATTGTGCAACTATATTCGAGTTCTAAGCTCGGTTTTCCGTTTCAATCCTGTCAGTTTATGTCATACTGCTTAAACAAACCTAGATAAACAATTTTAATACCAATACGTAAATATATAAATATAATTTTTAATAATGTGATCCAAGTAAATTGTTTATAATTTCTTGACAAACTAGTAACTATTTCAACATTTTTCAATAAAGTCAGCAATAATCTAACGTAATTTTTGATTTGTAATTATTGCCAACAAAAATTTGGCATGAATAAATTAAAAATAAAATGAATTTTCTTTTTATATAAATTAAATTTTAATTTAAGAATTTATTGTACTAAATCACGCAAAATATTGCTGACAATTGCAATTAAATAAAAATTCTTGTATGCAATTTCGGCTGTCAGCAATAATAATAAATATTAATCATAACTATACAAATTTAGGGTTTTTTTGCAATTGAGTTGAGAGTGATATGGAATTTATTATATTTTATTAAGATTATAATAAAAATTAATGCAAATAATTGCACTTTAAAATATATATAGTGACGCCAGACAGGCGCAAGAGGGGAACAGACAAAAATGTTATGTAGTTAAAAACAACAACAGTAACTCATTCAGAACTAAAAACCAAAAAATGAGTTCAAGGTGACATTGCAATTTTTTTTTATTAATGTTTTTTTGTTTTGCTATATATACTCGTATGTAAATGTATATCATCAGCAACATAATAAAAGTTGCCATCATGATGATCACGACAACATGTAGCAACAACATAATGTACAAAAAAAAAATAAAAATTAATGCAATTCAATGAAACGAAATTCAAGAGAGTGCAAAAATAAAAATGACACGTTGCAGCAGTTGCATTTAGTAACAACAGCAGCAAAAAAAAAATGGATATAATAATTTTATGTTGCTATAGTTTTTGTTGTTGGTAACGTGAGCCAAAAGACATTCGCCCACAGTTGTAACATTTGAAAAAATATGTAATAATAACGAGCAGCAGTATATATTTCAATGAGTTGAGCTTCGTAAAAGTGTTGCAGCAGACCAGTTGAAAGGGTTTTCCGGAACCCAGTGTGCCGTAGAACTATACCATATTTAATGTATAAAAATAATTTTCAAGCCTGTGCCATGTCACTTTCGGTTATCTAATCCCTGATTTTGATGCTCAGTTCCAAGACTTACGTCCTCGGTACAAACACATAGAAAATGGAAAAGAAAACCACACCCTTAGCTAAACATTGTCCACATTACTCACATTTATTTATACGAATTTTTCAGTTTGAAAGCAGAATGTGAATTGCAAGCACAAATATTTCTTTTCTGTTCTTTTGTGTTTGTGATTTGAATTTTAATTTAGCATGTAAAACATATCTCTGAACGCAAACACAAGTAGCTACGCACGCTTATAGAACATTTGTTTTTAAAATAAAAATGTGTAATCGGAAACCAAAACCGAAACGAAAAACGTCACGGGTACGCGAGTATTGTTTGTCTGCTTATTCGATTGCCCACATATGGCAATAAATGACAAAGTGCCAAATAAGGGACAACGATAGCGGCGACAACGACAGCGATGATTTCAGTGAACGGCGGCATATATTCATATATACATTCATAAGTAAACGCAAATGCGGCATTGCCATTAATTGGCAAACAAAATAGTGTTGCTTGCTGCCTATCACTAAAACAGCAATATATATAGATCTAGCAGGGGAAACCGGGGAGAAGGAATTTGTAGTAAAGTGCGGAATTATTAGCAGTTTAAATGGAAATAAAGTAAATTTAGAGATACGTATGCGTTTTGACTTGTTCAAGTAGTGTAAAGTGTGGGAAATTTTTAATTTCTTTATTTAGCTATTTTTAGAAAAGCAAAATAAAGTAGGAAAGAAAATTAAATGCATGATAGTTGCTAGATAGGGTTATTTCAAGTTAATTTGCCAAATGCTTGCAATATGATCTACTTATTTCTTTTCTATGAAAGAAATAGACTTAATTGGTTCTTTAAAAGCGATTAATGGGGCTTAATGATAACAAAAATGTAAAAAATTCGTCAAAAATTGATTTTGCATAGTATTTGCTATAAAAGGCTAGAAAGGGAATCAGCCTTTCGTTTGCAGTAACTATCTATGTCGCACAGTGATAGATATATAGTTGACGAGTAACCACGTGATCACGCTTCAGCACATGGGAAGCTACAAAAGTCTTAAACTTTTTGTGTGAATGAAATGTTCCTATATCTTTTACGCAGAGAAATCATTCGTAGCTTCAGAGAGATTTTGAATTTAAGTTCTATACATAGTATTGAGATATACTATTGATTATATTTAAATCTGTCACAAACTACAGACCATCAGAGGTCACAAACCATCAAAGCCCGTAAACCATCATAGACCTTAGAAATTGCACAGTACAGAAGGACCCTGAGCGTATATTATTCAAGTGTACCCAAGTATGCAATTACGAGCATCCAACAGTATTTAAGAGAAGAAGACCGGGTTAGAAAATCAGCGCAACAAATAAAGAATTGTTATAACTGATTCAGCACCGTGATATTAAGAGAGGGGTGAGTCAACGAAGAAAAGTCCGACATAACTGTAGAAAGGGTGGAAAAGATTATCAGAGAACATTATCTCATTTTGGATCGGTACTAAATGCCATGGCTCAAACACAAATTTCCATATGTCTTTAATAAGAAATTTCAGTACTTAAAAAAAAATTAAATAAATCTGTTTTTGAATTTTAAAGGATGTAATTTTTAGCTTAGCCCGAGAAAATAAAGTGGCCAGGTGTAAAAAAAAAATTAGATATATTTCTAAGCCACATCATGAGCAATAAGTATTCACTGGATCAAATATGTTTAACATAGTATTTTAGAATTTATTATAAATTAAAGACAGCAACATGTAGAAAATATGCAATTTTGTTGTATTTTGTTGAATTTTGCCTATTTTTTCATATGTTTTTTTTTTTGTATAAAAGTTTGGGCGCCTGTAAAATTATAATTTCTACATAAAGTTTGCTATTTTATCTAGACAAATATCACTAAATGATTTTCTGCTGCCAAAGGTTTCTACTTTCCATACGTATTACAAGGATATTACTAATCATACTTAATATCGCACGTTGCAATATATGTTTATAAATAAATTTCTTAACACTTCAGATCGTTTTTTATGTGTTAACCCTTTACCTCCCCTTAAACCTAGCTTTTAAAAGGTTTTTAAGAAAAAGGCCAAAAATTTCCCATTTTTGTGGGAGTTAGAGGGTTAAAATGTTCTAAGGAAATATTTCACGAAAAATTTAAATATAGGTCGCCGAAGACAAGAACCACCTTGAATAAAATTTTTGACATGATTTTTCTCAATCTTTCATGATTTGACCAAAAAATAAAAATTTCAAACCACTGTAAAAAAAAATTGTGACGTAGTGGATCAAAAAGCGATTGGGGCTTTTATTACTGAGGTCAAATACTTTCGTTTGAGATTGGTTTGGTTTTGTCCCGAAAATATGTGTTACACTGTGTTATTATTACTTTAAATCTTTTAATTAAAATGTTGACAGAAATATAGGTTTAGCACATTGTCAAATAAAAACCTCGGTATAGACGCGACTTTTGTACCATGAAAACACATTCCCAGATGTAGAAACAAGTTTTCAATTCCCTCACATCAATTTCGATTCCACTGACAAAACTTTCAGTTTAATGTTCACTTTTTAGATGAAGAAAAAAAAAAAACAGATTAACCGTGGTAATTTTGGAAAATGAGCTTATAATAAAAAGCAAAAATGAATAAATGGGTGGAAAATGTACTGATTTATATTGATTTTTCAAACCAATTCAAGCGTAATGTACTGATTTTTTAGAAAAAAAAAGTGGCTGCTCTGGAAATCATCGACAATCTGCCACCACTGAGCATAAGAGTCCATAAAGCTCATAAACTATCAGAGTCTGTAAACCATTATAGATAATAGAACAGTAGAGACTATAGAGCAGTGGTCGGCAAAATTGAAAATGAAATTGTGTTGGTGAGCGCAGAGTAATTGTCATACACTGTATAAAAACAAACTTAAAAGCCGTCACATAACAAATAAAACATTTAAAAAACTTAAACAAAAGGTATGCTACCAATGCATTTATTTAAATCTATTCATTGCATGTTACCAAAGGCATTTGGAATCATAAACTATTTTTTGGCGTTAGTTTTTAGTTATACATATAATTTCTCGCTGTGAACATAACGAAAAAATCAGCACAAACGCTGCTCATGTTAATTCGTTGCTGTTTGAACAACGACTAATTGCAAGAGCGTAAGAATGCGTGTGATGAGCGTACTGCTCGTTTGAGTAAGGAAATGCCGACCACTGCTATAGAACAGAAATCAAAAACCACATGGGAACTTAAACAGAAACCATTAATGACCTTAGATTACCAAAGAACATAGACCATCAAAGTTCAAAGATTATAAGCCATTATAGATCACAAACTATCAGAGCCCATGAACCAACAGAGAGATAGATAATAAACCAACTCAGTGGCCCAGAGGCAACGTGCTAGACTGTCATTTTGGGGCACAGGGTTCAATTCCAATTCAATCTTTTCTCTTCCATCTATCATGATTTTCTTTCTTAATCAACACATTGCTTTGCATTTGAAGGATTATCCCTGTGGGTTGATTTGAAAGATGAAACAAAATTAAAATGCGCAGCTTTATTCATTTGAGAGAAGGAATACTTTTTTTTTTAAGTTTTGCAGCTCTAAATATGAAAGAAATCCAATCATGTCATTTCTGTTACCACTGTTAACCCTTTCGTTTCCCTTGCACGGCTTTGAAAGTTTATTCTCAAAGAATTTTGAAGACACAGCCATAGAAGAAAAAAATATTGAAAGACACCTTGAGTATATTAAAAGTAAAAGTGGTAAGCGAGAGTTCTAGCTTATTCATCGATGGCAAATCGATATGGAGTTACTCTATAAAACTGTTAATTGAGAATAACCTAATTTGAATATTGACAAAAGGGAAAAGTATTTTCTTGTTTTAATTTCACTGCATGGCCATAAATTTTTTTTTCATCATCTCAACACGATAATTGCATTTTATGTGTTTCTCTCCTTCTTATTCTCTATATTTACAAATTTTATTTCGTCGTTTTACTCATAATTAAAATCGATCATGCGTATCGCATGAAATCGAATGAAAAAAAAAAAAACATTTAAAAAAAATGGAAAATGAAAGATTTTTACAAAAATGTTTCTATTTCTCTTTCATCGAAAATTACGTTTTTTTGCCTAACTCAACGAATGCATTTGAATGCACAAGGCTAATTTCATTAATTTTATCTTGATTTAGCAATAGAAAAAAATCACTCAGAAATGCATTACAAAAACAAACCAAAATTGAAGCTGCTTATCTTCCCAGCAAGTATCTGCAAGATAAAAAACTTAGGTGGATACCTGTGTAAAACAAAAACTCAATTTGTTCAAAATGCCGCGTAATGCAAGTTAATTTCTGTTGCTTTTTTTCTAAGCTGGTATCAGCAGGAAAATCATCGATGATGATTGACAAAAAAATAGTAAAAAAAAATAGAAAGAAGTAACAACAAGCTTTTCTTTTTAAGCTTCAGGTTTTAGCCGAAAGTAAAATTAAAAAACCCAAAAATGTTTGTATTGTACCTAACAATGAAGATACTTTTAGATGGTGAGATATAAATAAACTATACGAAACAATAGATGCGTTGAAAGTAGCTAACTGCAACAAGTGTTTGTTTGTATACATATGTATGAGTGTATGAGTGCGTATCTGTGTATATAAATAAAATGCACGCATGATTGTTTTCTTTTTACTATTTTTTTCTTTTTCAGGCGTCACATTTATATTTAGATATTAAAAAATTTCGGCATGCAAGATTTGTCTTGCTTTAGAGTTTGTAGAGTAACTAGTAGGAATAGTAGGAATGTAGGTATACATTCATATACCAGATATAAAAGTGAAAGTACTTAATATGCATAATGTGAGATTTATGCATATGCGTTGCATATATCAACTAGCGGTAGCCAGCCAGACAGCCAACTACTAGGCGGATAGACAAACAGAGAGACAACAATCTCTAAACAAACAGACGGACATACTGTGAAACTAATGTGTGAAACGATATAAACATGAATATGATAGCGAGCATTCATAAACGATTTAGCTACTGTCATAATTTTCATTTGATGCTGCTGCTGTTTCTACTAGAGTTCGAGTTCGCCTTTGCTATTTCTTTTCTCGCTCTCCCTCTCTTGATAGGACCCTACGCGTGACAGTTTCTAAAAAAAAAAAAAAAACATAAAAAAATATTAGCTACGTGCGCACATTTGACAGTTTTATAAATTGATGCACACCACAAATGTCACACTGTCTCATGTAACCTAAGAATTCATATATCATTTGAGGGATTGATGTTTTGAGTGCACATTCATCAAAATAGTATATCATTTAATACAATAGGAAAGAGTAAATTATAATTATATATAGTTAGCTAGAATCGTGTGTGGCTCTTAAAATAATTGTCAAATTAGCTTGTTTCAAATTATATGTGCGACCGAAAATTTATGGAATATTTTGTTACATTTTGAAATCTTATTTAAAAAAATTTTGATAAAATAAAAAAAAAACAAAAAAATTAATTCGCCCAACGTGGGGCTCGAACCCACGACCCTGAGATTAAGAGTCTCATGCTCTACCGACTGAGCTAGCCGGGCACTTAATGCGCCACCAACAAACTGAGCATTTTTACCTAATGAATGTACAATCATGTCTGTCTGTCTGTACATACCTACAAATATCTAACCAGAAATGAATTTCTTATCTTTGCTGATCGTTTTTATATACATATAATGTTGTTATTGTTAAATTTGGCTACTATAAATAAAAAAACATAAATATCTTAGCACAAATTAGCATTTTCTACGTAATTTCATTGATCTACGAAATTATTAGCACGCTTCTATGATTGTCTGGTTTGTTTTGCCTCAAAACAAAAAAAATAAAAATAAAAAAAACTAAACAAAGTCAATAAACTTTTTAGTTTAATTTCTCGTATTTATTTCCAGTAAGAATTTCTCACCAAATTTCTAAATGGAATTATATTCTAATAATCTTCAAGCGTTAAAGCAAAAAGAAACTAACTTTTTTTTTTGTTTTTGTTCTGCAAAATTCATTATTCAAATAAACTTTCTTTAAATTTGTTTTGATTTTTTGCTTTTACAAATTTCATATTTCATTAGCCGTAAATTTTCATTAAACAATTTTGATAATGATCTTTTTCTATAAATTTAACTAATTTGTAATTTACTTGTTTAAGTCACTAGTTGATGTGTATAGCGCTGATTTGTTGATAACAATTAGACTGTTCAAATTTCCTCGTTTAATTAGCTTAATTACACCGGCCGACAAAATTTGACCAACATCCTTAACCAGAAACGAGATAATAGTTTTCTGAAGATTTTTAATGCGCCGAATCCAAATCTAGTTTTTATTTTATTCAATTATTACACTGTGCAACAGCCTAGTAGTCTAGATTAATTTGAGGTCGCTGAGCTTGAATCTGAAGATCATTTTTCTCTATCACGTTTTTCAGGTTTTTAAAACGGTGCATCGTGAAAATCGTTCATCGTCTTTAATGTCTATAGAAAAGTTGTTCAGAAAAAAATGAAGTACATTTTGTGTGAACACAAAAAACCTCCATCAGAGCTCCATACCCCAAATTTTTGGAGTTTTTTAAGTACAGCTTAGAAATGGTCTTCAGAGCCCCAAATTACTCAAGACTACATGTCAAATTACCGGTCCGATGGAAAAAACTCAATTTTGCGGCACAGTGTTATTAGTAAGCGATCGAAAAAAGAGAAGATATTTAGCAAACTTAACGGCACTTGCAAGAGAAAGTCGTGTACTTTAAGATGCTATTTGTACTTTTTTTTGAAAAAAGGAATTAAGGGGCTACATAACCTCGAATATGAGCAAAAACAGCGTTTGTGCACTTTTAGGTTAGGATATCTCAAAAACCATAAAGATTTGGATCCAAAAACCTCTGAAAAAGTATAGTCTGGTTTCTGGTTAAAAATTTTGTCGGCCTGCGTTATTAATACAACTAAATGAGTTCTCAATTAGACTCGAAAAATAATCATTAAGATTCATTAAATATTTACAGAAAATTTCTAATGTTCATATTTTTTGTACTTGCCAGACTGGTAACATTTTTTCTTTCTCATGGTCTTCAAAATTAAATAATAACCCGGTTTTCAATGCGAAAACATTTTATTGTTTTTTTTTTTAATAATGTTCCTATTCTATTTTACATACTACTCAAGCGCTAGTATTTTTGTTAAACCTTAAATGAGGTTCTACCTAATCGGGTAGGTAGAGTGGCTACTCCCTTCAGGGGGAGCACAATGAGCGCTAGAGCGCCGATTTGATACCAAAACCTCATTTGTTAACAGGTGTTTGCTCTTTATCTAGAGCCAATCCGTGAGATAAAGAAAATGCAGGAGTTTTCCAGTTTCGAGTTTGGAGATCTTGGTTATGTCGTCTAGAAAAGGTTCGTGGAATAATTTTAGTCTGGTCCTAGCAAGAGCCGGGCAATGACAGAGAAAGTGGGTTAGAGTCTCTCTCTCATCAAGGTTGTTGTGTGGGATGCGGAGTCTCCTGTCTCATGGTCTCCTATTGCCCAATGACCCGTCAGTACTGTAGTCAGTCTGGCTACATCAGATCGAGTGTGGCAAAGAAGGTCCCTGGTTCTTTTATGGTTGAATTTTGACCATGTTTTTTTGGTTAGGGCGCAGGTGGAAAGATTTTTCCATCTGCTATCTGCAAGGGTAAGGAAGTGAGAGAGTATATCAGCCTTGATTCTATTCAGGGGAATTGCTACAGATTGCGCCTGAGTTAAATCCAGACCTGAACCTCGTCTCGCTAATTCATAGGCCCTTATATTGCCTGTGACCAGGAACCCCAATGAGGCCAATGTCCAACCTGTGACTTAGAGTGACGAGTAACTCCCTGCATTGGTTGACTAATTTAGAGGATATTATGTCTGAGCCTATAGTTTTAATTGCCGCTTGGCTGTCTATGAAGATAGCTACTTTAGCCCTCCTTTGAATTTTGGTCAGTGCTTTACAGGCTTCTCTGATCGCCAGAAGTTCGGCCTGAAAAACGCTGGCTTCACTAGAAACACTGGTAGATCCTGAATATTTTTTTATCACTATGTGCCAATATTTCTCGAACTTACTTTGAAAACTAAGAATTATTTTTATCTCCATCGAATAAACTGAATTTTCAACCGTTTTTAAAGTTTGAAAAGTCAAATAGGTATCTACATAGGAAACAACGCTTGAATCTTTTATAAGCTATTATCATAAAAACAAAAATTATAATTAAAAACCTCATATTTATATGTAACACAGCTTTCCATTTCAGAGAGAAGCCTCTGATGGATGACAAAGAAAGCCAAGGCAATTTTCGAGTGCCATCAAAACCAAACCAAAACAAAAAAAATTGAGAAAAATTCTTCATTAAATTCTTTTGACTTGTTCTCCCGGTTACGCCCCAATTAAGTATGCCAGAAGCGATCTTCCTGTGCAATTGTATAAACAAGTATATGCATCTATATATGTATGTCTTTCTTTCTTAGCATTATCAAGTTGTGAATATCAATTTTTTAGGGTTTGTGGTTGCTGTTTTTCTTCGGTGTGATCAACTTCAAAAGTTTAAGTTTTGAAGCTTGTCAAAAAAGTAAACGACTTTGAGAAATATCGCTGTTGTTGTTGTTGCTATGTATCCCAAGTGAAACGGTAGGGCGGGGTGGGGCAGTAGAGCGGCAAGGGCGTGAGTAAGCACTGCTTATATAAACTGATCATTTAACTTATGTTTAACACCCGTTGCTTCTTTCTTTCTGTCTTTATTTTCACCATTTCTGTTTTTTGTTTTTGTGAATTTTTGCAAACGTTAATTTTTGCGGTTTTCTTCGTTGGTTGGCAGCAAACAATTTGGATTTTTTTTTTTCATTTTTGGCTTTTTGGCCACTTTCAGAGAGATAGCAAAGCAACAGCGTAACTGTATTTAAAATGCAATACACGCAGTTTTTGTTTTAATCAAAAGTCAAGCAACATAAAATAATTTTTTTATTTTTAAATTTGAGATGTGAAATGATGAAGAATAAGAAGGAAGAAAACAGAATATTTTTTTTTTGTTATACTTGTTTGTGTTGAGAGGGTGCGTGGGGCCAAATGAGAATTTAATTGGATTGCGTTAACGTTTTTTATTTGGAATTTTTTCTTTTCTTTGACATCAAGATCAAAAATTACGTTCATAATAATTGTGCTTGATGTATTTTTTTTTTGCTTTTATTGTTTTTAATTCTTTTTATTTTTATAGTTATATAAAAATAAATACCGTTAGAGAATGTGAAATGTGTTCTGAATATTTTTTTTTTTTGCAGACGCTTGTAAAATTTGGGTTTACTTTATAATGTTATAGAATTTTTTATTATATTTTGGTTTTGTTTTTTAAGCTAATGACAAAAATCATTAAAAAAAAATTTTTGGCAGTTTTATTTTTATTGCATTTCTTTTGTTTGTTGGTTGTTTATTTATTTTGATTTCGTGAATGCGTGTTAAAGTAATTTAAAATTTTATTTATTTACCTATATTTTCTCTGTATTTTACAAATATTTTGACAGTTAGTTAGTTACGTGTTTGAATACAAAATAGTAGTAATTTTCATATTAAAAATGAATAAAACAAAATAGAAATAATAATGAAAGAACTTGCCAATGGCGACTTGAGTGCTACTTGCCTATTTTAACATGGGAAAGATTTAATTTAAAGTAGAATTGACATGGGAAGTTTTGGTTTATGTGTTTATTCTATACATTTCGAACTCATTCATAGTTTTGCTTTTTTCGTCTTATTCAAGAATTAGTATTTACCTTTCGAGCTGTAGGGTAAAAAGAGTTGTGCTGGACAATATTAAAAAAAAAAAATATTTTTAATAATTCTGATAATTTTAAAGATTGACGAAAGTAAACACGCACTCATACAATGCGGCATTGACAGATAAATTACACTGTGTAACAGTGATCTTGCACTTTTATGGAAACCTAGCACAAATTGTAGGTCTAGTTGTGCTAAGAAAAATGATATGGCGGAAATTTCCCATACACCCCCAAAATTTCGTTTTATGGTCAAAAATAATTACGCCTACCAGTAAACTACATTCTTTGCGAGCCAGCGAGAGCAAAAGTTCAGTTTTGGTGCAAGAGTGTTGGGGCCAGAGAATTTTAGCTATACGGGAGGAGTTTAGGCTACTCCATCATAAAGGTCGAGTAAAGTTGTTTGTCGAATGCTGTGTAATAGAAGCGGAGTGATGGCGAGATGTTTCTGGGCTCTCCCTCAAGGCCTGCGCCTTGCTTAGCGAGCTCGCCCGCCACCTCATTTCCCATTATTCCAGAGTGTCCTGGAACCCAGCAGAGGTGTAGCTTATTATGAATACTAAGGTTTTGAAGGGAATTGTAGCATTTTATTACCGATTTAGACTTTATAGTATGACTATCCAAGGCCTTCAGAGCAGGTTGACTGTCTGAATAAATAACTATTCGGAGATCATTTACGCTGCCCACGAGGCTTTCAGAGGCCATATATATTACCTCTATTTCAGCTTGAAAAACATTACAACTTTCGGGAAGTTTGAAAGATTTTTTGGTATTAGTGCTAGGCACAAAGAATGCTGCACCTACGCTAACTTCAGTTTTAGAGGCGTCAGTGTAGACCGCAGTTATATTGGCCCGGTCACTAGATCTTTTAAGCCAAGACTCTTTTGACGGAATCTTAATTATAAATATTCGGTCAAGATGTAAGGAGGGTTGATAGTCTGTAGATGAATGTTCGATACTGTCAATGTTACAGTGCCCAGACGAACCAACCTTGAAACTATTACTTTCTTTTAATCTGAGTCCGATTTTGAAACCACACCTTTCACAAAAAGATCTATAGGTAGTAGGTTTGGTATAATATTGAGATACTCGGTGGAAGTGGATTTCAGGGCCCCCGTGACACTCACACAAATGAGACGTTGAAGCCATATATATTAATTGTGTTGTTGTATCCATTCCTTAGCATAAAACATCAAAGTAAAACAAATATAGTTAAAGCTTCAACAAACAAAATCAATTTTAACCTCACAATTAGCAGCTGTTTATTATTTTTTTTTCTAAATAACAATAAGCTTAATCTTAATAAAGTTTAATAATTTTTATTTACGTTTGGGTTTTAAATATTTTTTGTATTTTCAGCTAGCATTTTTTATATCTCTATTTATTGTATGTTAGACTACATGCAATATGTGTTAAGCTCGTAAATTAAAATTAATCGCCTAGAACGAACTTGAAACGACAGCTGTACAAAAAAAAAAAAACAAAAAAATGCAGTAATTGAGAATCAACAAAACAAACAATCGAAACCAAAAATAATGTAATGTTTCAGTTTAAGTTCTATTGAAAATATAAAACAAATGGAAATTTGCCTGAAACAAGCAATTAAAATATTACTGGTTTTCAAGTTTAACTAAATAATAATAAAAAATTAAAAACAAACAGCAAAATAAAAGAAGATATATAAAAACCTTTTACAAAACAAACAACTAAAACAAATTTATTAAAATGATTGAAAATAAAAGAAGATGATGAAGTGCAAGAAAAATCAAAAATAACACTTGACTTGGTTTAGCTTAATTTTTATTTTTAATTGATTTTTGCTTTGTGCAAAGCAAGAAAAAATTCATTGGTTTTTAATTTTGCTTTTTGAATATCTCATTCATAAAATACCAGGTGCCCATGACCATTTAACATATTCTCGTATTGTTGTTGAGCTTTTTCGCTTGAGGACACCTTCAACAACTTCATATTGATGATGATAATTACTAAAATCTTCACCAACGGAACGGCTTGAGATGTTTTTGGGCTTGTTAAAAAAAATATTATAAATGAAAATTCAAAAGAGATATTGATATTGAGATGTTATGAGTTGATTATAAATCTGTTGTGATATGTTCCGAAAGGAGTTTATTTGAATAGTCTAAGAGGAGGTTCGATTCTCGCATCAATATAAAAAAAGCTCCTATTTTTCTCTACACGACATCTTGAACCACAAGGCCAAACCTCTAAAAGTAAAAACTGTCATTAATTCAACATATCCGGAGGGCATTGGACCAGAATAAATATAGACATGGACTCCAGGAAAAAAATAATTTTTGTTCTTTTACTAAAATATCGGTTTTAATGCTCAAAAAATGAAGCTTTGTTCCGAAAAAATTGCGGCATTAATTTGGGGCTTTTTAATTTCCTGATTAGTTAGTGTCCGTTTGAATTCGAATTGGATTATTCATCCGGAAAAAACTCTGGGACATTCATCAAGAAATTTAATTTTCGGACAAATGTTGATTTGAATTTTTCTAGAACGAAATTCTATTAAAAGTGATGCACTTTCATCGAAAAAAAAACAAAACCTATCTGAACTTCAATCCTGGAGAAAATCAAACCAGAATTAAAAAAAAAATCAGGAATTAAGTCTTAACCATAAGTTTTTAATTCCTAATCTTTTTAGAGGCGTTGGAAAAAACTAACAAAATTTTGTTAAGTTGGTGATATTTTATCAGTTTTTGGAAAAACCAAAGTTGATACAAGATCGGTAAAAATAGAGAAATTAAAAAAATGTAAAAGTTCTGAGTACTAAGTACTAAGGTTAACAGAAATTCCGAAATTCGATTTGTCGTTCTCTACGGATTTCAATGTCAATTGAAGCTAGTGCAAGTTTTCCACTTAGTTTCGACTATCTAAGTTTAGGGCTCCGATATCTTCTTGAATAAAGCAGCGATATTCGTTTTCTTGAGCAACGTGACTTGCTAGTTCAGATATGTAAAATCTCATAAAAAAACTTGAAAAATATTGGAAATATTTTCATTCATTCAGTTTCTCTATTGATTTTTTTGTGACAAGGAAGATTGTTTTTTTTTCTGAATAGGGACCTAATGATTTGTCTTTATTTTACAACGATTTTAATTTTATTTACTTATATTGAATTTATTTAGAATTACTTAGTTAATTAAAAAAAATAAATAAATAAATCAGTATGATTCATTTACCAGTTATAGCTCTAAACAAATCCAATAATAGTTTCTAAGCTGACTTCAAGTTTAAATTTATTGCACATGACTATGAATCTCAGTATAACGGATGTAATGTAACATTTATAAATGAAAGGCAAAAATAAGAAAAATGCAAAAATTGCATAAAATATTTAAAAATATTTATGACTAACTGCATAAATAACACTTTAGTTAGTCTCATTGCATTCCACATTACATTGAGGTAAGAAGGGGAGAACAAAATGAAGTACAACTTGTTTTTTTTCTCCAGTGAGTTTGTGGCAAGTAGCAAATTGTAGACTCTAGAATTATAACTTTTTAAGGGCATTACAAAAACAAAAACATTTAAAAATATATGCTTAATGGCAACATTTAATCAATGAGTGAGCACAACCAAATATAAAATATTACAAAATTCTGGCACATTTGACATTTTTCCCGTTGCTGTCAAAACTTTTTCTTTTTTTTTTACTTATTTTTAGATATAACATTTTATATTTTTCTAAAACACTTGTGCCACAGATTAGGCTCAAATTACCGATAAGAGCTTATTGCTTTTTTGTTGCTAATAATAACAAGGAACTAAATACTCGCAAGAATTCTAAATAACGGCTTAAATCTTAAATACCTGTTGTTTGTTTTTGGCTAAGTCGAGGTTAGCAATGACCTGAGGCTATAAAAAACAAAGTGCCAGCGCTTTTTGCTTATCCAAAAGTTTACTTAATATTCTTTTATTATATTATCAAATTACATACCTGCAAAGAGAGAAAAAACAGAAATATTAATATTTTTTTTAGTTAATTATAAAAAAAAAAATAAAATTAAGTAACAAAAATAAATTAATTTTATTAAAATAAGTTTCCTAAAAAATACAAAAAAAGGAAAATAAATTTGATAGATTACAAAATTTTAAATCATATATTATTTATATTATTATATATAAATTGATCAAAAATTCTGTAGATCTCATCCGGTGGTGTGCCACTGTTTCAGATTAATTTAATGTTTGTTTGACATTTTCTTTTAAAAAAAAATTTTGGGCGAGAGTGGTTGGTGGAGGTTGGTGTGAGTAGGCTCCATGAAGTGCTTGAAATTATATACGAAATGGTCCCCGGTTAAGTTTCTTAATCGTTATAAATATTTAATATTATAGGACACCAGACTTTTTCTCTTTCACTCTCTCTATATAGTGGGAATAGTTAGTTTAAATTCAGTAAAGTGTGGGATCTGGTCACCTAGATATCAAGGTTTCGATTGTGCTTATTGTGATAAACTTTACCTTCTTTAGAGATTTGTCCGCAATTTCTAGCGGTAGCGGTAGTAGGTAATTATTTCTTTAGTATCGACGTCGGTTTCATATTAGACAATGCCAATGACACAGTAAGTGTTCAGATGTTTCCTCTTCTTCGTTACATAACCTTCAGCATTCGTTCTGACTTAATTTGATGTTGTATAGGCTATGAAAATAAAATTTCCTTAAAGTTCTTTAAAGCGATTTCTTACATGAAGATTTTGCTTACTTTCTGGAAAACTGAGTTTTCTCTAGCTCCAACAACTTCATCCGTTTTCAAGCCATCTGTATACCAGACGTGAGAGTTGTACTGAGACGAAGGTCTATTCTTCCCACAAATAACCCTGTTTGGTAATATAATCTTGAAGTTGTATATGAAATTGTATTAGGGATGGCAAAAGTCTCTTACGGTTAGATTAAGAAAGATAGGAAAAGGCTTGCCAAAATACGGGGATATTGTGGGAAACGCTTGGTAAATATAGGGAAATGCTTGTCAATATTTTTTTTTCTTTTTTCAACGAAAATCTACCAAATTGGGTTTGTTTTGCACTACACACTCGAACTCCATGAAACTCAATGGGTTTGGATTCGCCAATGAATAAATATAATCAAATATTCAAAAAAAATTAAGAAAAAATGGAAAACTCATGAAAACCAGTTTGACATTCCCGTTTTTGACAAGCATTTACTAAATTGAGACAAGCGTTTTCTCATCGTCCCACCAAATATTCCTTAGATTAATTTAGTGCGTTCTTTTCTGGTTTCGCTTTTTCCTCTTCCGTATCTGGGCTGATCTTCCTAATTTTATTCTCTCCTCTGCCACATCTGGATGGCTCTTTCTGACCTTCCTCTTTTCACTTCTACAACTGAAATCTCAGTATATATTAGTATATAGCAGGACTCGACAATACTGGCTTAATCAGCTCATTCAACTTTATAAAATGGGCCACAGTATCTAAATGGCGTTTATGCGTTGTTTTAGTTTTCTTCTATTCATCAGATTGTTCGTTTGGGACATAGAATTTCGTATCTTTGTGTGAAGTATTATTTAGGTCATGCAAAGTTTTACGGAATATATTCTTAATCGAAAAATACTGGATATTTTCATGCTCTTCTATACCTTCTTTTCCGGGTAAATTCCTGCTCCTTATCTTTAGAGCGAGGTCGGCGAATAGAAGGTTTTCGATGTTTTTATTCATCCATTTTAATCAAAGGTCGGTCAATGTTATTGTGAATACTCTCAAATAAAATCGAAGAGTTCTCCTGCTATTGCTGCTACCGCAAACATAGTTGCAAAACTTTGTTGGAAAATATTTAATTTGTTGAATCACAAACCAATATACCCCAAGCCTCTCGTACAAGTAAAATATGTAACAAAACTTTTGAAATTAAATTGAAATTAATGAAACAATAGGGGAGGTTGGGGCTATGGATACATGCGGCTATTATCATAAAATAATTTCGCTGGCTGTTGTTGTTGTTATTGTAGCGGTTGTTGCTGCTGTTGCTGTCGACAATGTCGATGATTATTATCTCTGCTGTTGTTTCGTCTCGTCTCGTTGAAGCTTATAAAGTATACGAAACATGCATGACTCTCGTGACCCACAAAAATTATTTGTGTCAAAATAATTTTCATGTAAGAAAACAAAATATTAAAAAAAATTAGAGTTTTGCCTACAGAAGAAGCAGCAACAGCAACAGCATTTACGTTGTTTACCTTTAAGCATTTATTTTTTTTTTTTAAATATATTTTTTTTTTTTTGCTTTTGACCATATTTTACAAAATAATAATTTCAGTTTTCGTCTACTCGCTTGTTTGATAATTTTTCATGTTATAAAATTAATTTGTGAAATTTTCACCAATTTTTTTTCTTTTTATTTAACCATCCACAAATTTGTTTCTTTTTTTTTATGTAGGTTTGCTAACAATAATAATTTTTATGGTATTCTGCGCACGTAACCGAAATTTTTTCATATACAACTGGAGTAAGAAAGAAAGAAAAAAAAAAAACATTTTAAAATAAAATAATATTATTGAGCAAAAGAGGAAGTAAAAATTTCGTGCTGTCAGTCAAAAGGTTATTGGGGTAAAAAGAAGAAAAATAAAAAATTAAATAAATTTTTTTCGGTTTTTAATTTAATTTTAAAGTTTGTTTCTTTGTCAGTCATAGTTCTTATGAAATACTTCAGCATCAGTATATAATTTAATAATTTAGAGCATCATTTTTCTACTTAATACCATAATTTTGGTTTGGCTATGTTCTTTTTGAGTTTGCTCACAAAAAAAAAGAACAAAAAAATCGTTTCTTAATGAAAATTTATGCCGATGGGTTTTCAACGCAACGCCTATTAGCGCACACTAATCTAGACTAAAGTTCAAGGTAAGTTATCACAAGTTCTTTTTTTAGAATGTTGCCTCTTGAGGTTATTTTTATTTAGTATCGGTAATTTTATTTTGGTAACTGTGATAGTTCTTTTGTTCATTAACTAGAATTGTTGTTATTATAAAAGTTTACCATCAGTGGTACAAAGAATAGCAAAATGTGAAATTAGTACAAATAATCCTTATGAAATAGAAGAACGGTATCTAAAAACATAGCATCTAAACTTCTAAATGTACAAAATTTCCTCATTTAGGGGTCATACTCAATCGCAGGGAATCGGAAAATTAATTAGGGGAGGTACGTGTAAGTTGGGCCTTGCGTAAGTAGGGCTGCCGGGGGTCACTGATGTATTCTTTGTTAGAGTTGAGATGAAGTAGAACAATCAATTGAAGTTTGATTAAGGGGGATTCTAATGAGGATTAAACTTCAAACCATTTAAAAAAAAATATTTTCCAATAAATCATGACATTTTTCTATTTTTTTATCCAAATTTCGTACCTTCACATAAGCATAAGGTTTGTCCTTTATGAGAGATTAAAAAACAGTTATGGAGTTTTAAACAACTCGTGTGGAAATGAATCTGGGGGGAAAATAAGGTCATATTTTCCTAGATTTGACCTGTATTGACACCAGATTTGTCGCTACATTGAAATGCTATGCTTCGCAATGTAAGGCAAATGTTGAACTACTAACTCCTAACGATTCTCACGATTTATCATTTTAAGAATCGATGCTGAATTCATTATAATCATCGTTGTGATAATAATAACACAAGCTGACAAAATCAGGCCGACCATATAAACCAGAATACATTTTTCCGAAGATTTTTTATGCGCTAAATTCGAATCTGAGGTCTAAACCTCGCAATTGGCTCTGCCTTTCAAGATATTCTAATATCTCAGCGATATTTCACCGAAAAAAAGATATTTGTGCAAACTCAGCAAGGCTTCTATTTTAAGCTGCTGTTTGTTGCTTTTTCAGAAAAAACCAAATTGCGATTTTGCATAATCTTAAATATAGGCCAAAATCACTATTTTTGCACTTTAGAAGATCTCGAAAATGCCAACTGATAGATTTGGTCCTTAGATTCGGATTCAGCGTTACAAAAACCTTCGGAGAAGTATATGTAATCTGGCTTCTTGGTGAAAAATTTTGCCGGCCAGTGTAATCATAGTGAAAGTATAGAAAATAATCCAAGTCAACGATTCACAAAGAAAAACTACGACAACTTATTCAAATTACATTAGGCTGATGTTTACAAAGTCTTATGGAAGCCGATTTAGCAAAGCCTTGTACAGGACGCCTAGACTCACGGTTGCCACTTTGGTACGATTCTACCAAAACTGGTACATTTTTTCTATTTTTCTGCGTTTGGTACATTGGTACATGTTTTTAAAATTTGGTACATTCTGTAGGCAAAGTTAGCTTTTATAATAATTAAGATTTGTAAACTTATGTTTAAAATATTTTTTGTTGAGAGAGATAAAATTTAAATATATATAATATATAATGCTTTCAAAAGAATTGTGTGTCGGTCGTTAAGAGTCTCATTATATATCTAGTCGGCCAAAAACTATTTTTAAAATACAAAATATATTTCTTTTCTTTTTATTAAGGATGTAGTCTGGTGTTCCGGCCTAATTTTTAGGGTTATTTAGGGAATTTTTTATTATAACAAAATAAAATGCGATAATTTCATTTTTTATATGTTATTATTGACATCTTAAACTGTAAAAAAAATTTTTTTTGGAGTTTATTTTACGATATTTTTGTAGTGTTTTTTTTTTCAAAGTTGACACCTAAAAAAAATTTGTGGGGCTGGCCCGGGTGATTACAGTACTTGCAGTCTTCTTAAACAAAAAATTTAAATAGATTATTGTTCTGTAGGTTTGTCATTCTAGCAGGTAGTAGATTTAAACATTTGGATTAAAAAATAACAAAATGGCTGACTTCCAAATTTTTTTCGCGTTGTTTTTTGTTGAAAATCGTTGTCGAAAATAGGAAATAATGATTAAAAATTAACAATTCTACTACCTGCGAGAGCCATTGGCGTATAAAATAACATATTAAAAGTTCAGCCCAATCAGTGCTATAGAATTCTCTCAGACCCCTGAGCCGGTCAAAAAAACGTTGTTTCGAGAATAACGCTTTTTAAGTTTTAACAACAGATAAAGTTTTCACAACAGTCGCTATGAGCTATAACTTCGTTAATATTTTGACTTTTTGTCTGAAATTTTTACAGTATACTTTCAATATATTGTACTTTCGAAATACATTTAAAAAAAAATAATTGTTCATAAATAATGTTATTTATTAAATTGGCACATTTTTTGTAAATATTGGTGCAAAATAAAATGAGTAAGTGGCAACCGTGCCTATACTGACCCCACATAGGTTTATGTTTGGGAATACTGTATAAAAGATGCCTATTTATAGGTCGATGTCGTATTGTAATAGTACAAACTAAAAAATAAGAGAAACTTTCCTAACCTTTGAGGATATAAAGGAAACATTTACAAAATAATTTTTGTAAAAAAATTTAAGATATATGTAAGGACTTATTCAGGTCACAGTGTCTGCTTATAGGGATATGTTTCAATACTAAAATTTGTTTGTTTGAGTGGGAGATGGAAATGGGTGAAATACCAAAAACTATACCATTAGTAATTTTAAATGGAGACTTTCCGATAAACTTCATGTAGGTACGAGAGGTCAGTAGCTTACAAAACAATATTGAATGAATGCTTCTAAGTTCTCGAATACAGGCTTTCTAGTTTGGCAAGTCCCAGAGCGGAGCGTTTAACCAAGAAATTCTTGACAATTTTTTTTTTTCACTCGGATCGTTCTAACACAGGCTTATTGTCAAATATTGCCATTAGGTAAAATAGTAATTAAATGAAAAAATTTATACTGCATATTTCCAAACATATGCATACCTATCTACTGCCTAAGTTAAGAGCCTCAAATTATTCTTTGCAAAATGGAATTTATTTTAATGACAAAACTGTTATGTGAAAAGTAAACATATTCATAATTCATAAAAATTTTTCACTTAAATTTCATTGCATACTTAGTAATTGTGCAAACTCTCAGATAAGAATTTCTTTTTATAATTATTGAGAAAGCATTAAATTTCTTATTTGATTATCTGAATACACAAGCAACAATGTTTCCATTATAATTTGAAAAATAGTATATAGTAATATTCTTCTTTTTACCTGAAGCTCTTCTACTACCAGCAGAAACAATACCGCAACAAATTCTATTTAAATGACTCAAATGCTTTTGGCTGCAGTACGCCAAGTATGAGTATCTCACAAATATGTACACTATGTGAAAAAATTAAGTTTTTAGAAAATTTAGTTAAAAAATATTCTCAATAATAAATAGTATCCTTTTTTTCTAAGAATTTTTATTGAATTGATCTTCAATAGTAGAAACAAAATTTTATACATCCACCTGGAATACTTTTCTCCAAAATAATCTTCACAAATTTTCTGGACTCTTGGATTTTTGGGGAGCGAGCTCTAGTGCTAATAACTGATGAGAAGTTAGGAAGTAATATTTGTTCCATCATTAGGAACAATACTTTTTTTTAGGAATCTTATTGGAAAGGTGGTGAACTGACATGATGAAAGTTTAACTTATTAAACATTTCTCTTCAGGTGCTGATACGTTTTTTGAGGGATTAAAGACTATATCAACTGGTTTCCAGTATTACAAAAAATTTAATCATATTGGAAGGAATATTTTTAATGCAAATTTTTCATTCTGATGTGTGGCAGCTTAATTTTTCTGCATAGTGTACCTACATACATATATCAGTAAACAAATTAATGTTAATTCTTTAGTACCATGCCTAAGTTTTTCAACGAAAGCAACTACTAAGTATTTCTATCTACTAAACAAATGTATATGTACATACATATATATGTATATGTATACTTTAGGAACACACATATGCATAACTAATAAACTCAGCAGCTATGTACTCGTAAATGTTTAACCTTTTTACAGTTGTACTTATTCATTATCTTTATTCACTAGCGGTTTTAACTTATTATGTTCACTTACAGTGAGTAATTCTTTTTTTTTTTTTTTAAATACGATTGTAAACTCCGCATACTTTCTTAAATTTTTTTTTCTTTTAAAAAATTTCAATTCGAAATTATCTAAAGTGAAAGAATGGTAACATTTTTATTTTTTATTCGTTGCACTTAAATTATATAGTTATAAGTATTTGTTTTTTATGCTTCCCGTATACTTATATGAATAAATATATTTTCTGTTCTTAATGTTATGCAAAATGTCAGTGTCAGTGTCTGTTTTTTTGTTCTTTAACGTTGACGTTGATGTGCGTTCACATATCGTTCATTTCCTCCTCCACCTTTTTCATTTGGGTTTTTTTTTTTTGTTTTCAACAGATAAAAGCAGAAATAATTTTTGTTTTTAGAAATTTATTTAAAGTGAGCAGCTCACGTGTAAAATTCACGTTTATCCAAGTTTATTCAACTTCTCTAAAGTTCAAATACCCTAAATATAGTAAAAATATATCATCCCCAGTGGTAGAGCTTTGTTATTATGTGCGTAGCATAGTTAAGCCTCCTGCTGAGCTAAATTGACGATATTATGACGTTTCAATATTTAAAATCACGTGTTATTTTAACCTTTTCGGTATTTTGATTCCATCTCTTTAATCCGTCATAGAACAGGTGCCATAAAAATTTTATTAATAACCTTATAGATATTGGGTTATATTAAGAATTCTTCATGTTTTTTGACTGCCGAACATTTGAGATTTCATGCTTATTTAGTTTTTGTTTTAAGTTTTGTTGCTTTGGATGAAGTCAAAAATCTATGTGCAAAAATTGATTATCAAATCTGGTTGCATTATTTCAATAAAAAAAATCAATAATTTATTGGGTGCGTTTCGTACGAGATTGAAACTGTTGGTTTTGGACTTTTTGTTGAAATTTCTACTATAGATAGAGTTTGAGAGCGGAGGCTACAGAGCCAAATATTAGTTTAAAAATTGTATTCTTTTGAAAGCAATTTTCAATCGAAATTTGATATTTGTAATGAAAATGTCGCACTGCTTTTTTCAAAGTTTTCCTTTCTCCTTCCTTCCTTCCTTTTAAGTACTTTTTGAGCGAATAACTTTTATGTTTTAAGAAAAAATTTTAAAAACCATTTATATCATTTATTTCAAAAATAATATTTGTTTATTTTTAAGCTGATCCGGAGCATAGATTTTTTTTTATAACATTTTTCAAAGTGTACTAAGCTTACAAAAAAAAAAAAAATTAAATATGAAAGAAGTGTTCTTGTTAGTTTTCGAGAAAAAATTCCACAAAATTTGAGATACGAGATTCTAAAAAAAATACGTACGCATTTCTCAGAGCATACCAAGTCTATGTAAGGATAGTGGGATATGAAACGACGCATGCACAGGATAGTAAATATGCAAACGTTGTCATAAGCACCTTAGAATGAGAAGAATTGTTTCGAATGAAGCAAGAAAGAAACAGATACACCTTAAAGTTTGTTGGGGGAATGCGGTAAACGCAATGAGAATTTCAAGAAAGAGAATTCATTTGATGTGTTGAAAAACGTGATAGGAAACACAAGATATCAATCTGTCCTTGGATTCACTAGTGGCAGGATACATCAAAAAATTAAAGATATATATCTATATTTTTTTCAAACATTGTATGCCTGGTCGCCGATCTATGTCTTGAAGATAACAGATAACTGCTTTTGTCGATAAAATCACTTTCCCCTTTAGATCCGCTAGTGGCATTAAATATAGTTTAAATAAAATCACAACATCGTTACTATATGAAACATCATTATCAATGTTGCCGTGCTCCTGGTTATACCTACACACTCAAATACATACATATTTTGTTGAAAAACTTAAGGTTTTCAAAAACTTCTATATTAGAAATAGAAATCTTACAGGATATGACTTCTATGACATATGAATGTATCTGTAATGATTGCTAATTCTATTTTAAATAAACTTTACTGCCGGTAAAGTTGCCTTTGATTGCAAGAAATATACAAAAATCATGGCTTGATTAACTTTGAATGTATTTGTTATGCAGAAAACGAAGCCCACACCAGGCTCCGCAGCTTAAAACCTTGAGTTCTAGGTAAATTTATAAAGACATATGTACTATTCTCCTGAGATTATCTTGTGCCAAACTTCACTATATGCTTCCACTGAACGCACCTATACCCATTGAAACCAAATTTCTGGTTACATTAATTAAAAAGCATGGATCATCTATAAATAAGGGAACGTGCTACAATAGACACAATATTTTAGGCTTTTAGCATTAAACTCTATTCTGAACTCTAGTTCAATCGTACGCCTGTAAAAGACCAATCTGATTAGTTGGATTAGTTTTCTTTAAAACAGGGACGTGACTAAGTGCTATTCAATAATTTTATTTTTGCTATTGTTGCAATCAAATGATTATTGTTTTATTGACCATGATAAAGCAATAAACTTTTTCTTCTGAACTGTTATCATTTAATTCTGAAGGTATCCCACAATCAGAAAAGGTTATCGCAATACAGTACAACACAAAAGTATGAGCACACACATACAAATGCACATCACATCATTGTTTTTATACTTTTTGTTTTTCTTTTTTTGGTAAGAAAAATGTAAATATTTATAAAATTACAAGTAAACTTTTTTTTTTAAATTTAAAAATAATTTATAAAAATATATAAAATAATCCATGAGAACAAATTCATAAAATGAAATAATTCTAATAAAATATAAACCATACATAACAAAATATAACTAAAAAAAAGTGTATGTACATACTTTAAAAGGTACTTAAATTTTATGCTGACATAACGTCAACACATTTACGGTAACTAGTACGTGAATACTTCTTTAGAGATATTATTATGTTTTTTATTAGGTGCCTTAAAATAGGCGCAACCAACTTTGCATTTCAATTAATTTCAATTTTCAAAAGTTGAATTTCTTTTATTAGGCTCAAGAAAAAAGAAAGCAAAACAGAAAGAAGAAAACGAATATAATTTAATTACATTTCAAAATAAATTAAATAAATCACGTTTAATTAAAAAAAAAAAAAGTAAAAAAAAGTTCTGTAGTAGAAAAATCAACACTGAGCGCTAATTACTACATAAAAAGTAAATTATTGTTACATAAAAGTTTATTACAAATTGAATTGTGTGTAGAGAATCGTGTAGCTCAGCATGAGCGCATTAATCTAAACACATTCAATTAATTCCCCAAACTAGAATTAATTTTTAGCTTGTAGCTAATGTGGGCTTAATGTAAATTTAATATAAAAAATCAACTTTTAAGTTAATCATTGAATTTCTGTTTAGTTCCCGCAGAGTTTGTGATGTTTTTTTGTTTTTTTTTTGTAATGACCGCATGTAATTCGCAGTTATTGTTGTTGTTAACACTTTTTTGTTCTGTGACGACTAATGAACTTTTACTTTAGAAGTTTTTTGTTGTAGCATTTATGTTGAAATAACCTTTGAAAACAGAAGAAGCACATGGACGAAGAGAACTCTCCAATGTTCCAATGGAGTTGTATCTTCCATTCAACGCGAGGTCAATAAATTTGGTTTAGTTATATAATAGTTGTTGTTTTTGTCATTTATTTAATCAAATTTTTTGTTTTGATAAAGTAATAAAAATAAATGTTTTACTACTTACTATGTAAGAGAAACTCACACATCATCAAATTAAAAATAGCAGTTCTTTTACAATATTCAACCTCAGTTAAGCGTTCGGGAGCATGTGTGTTCATTAGGGATGCCGATCCCGAAACGTATTAAAAGTGTTATCGAATACCACCTTGATCAAAAGGTTCCCGGAATAACCACCGTGTGGCGCTCCTATCGTTCCGATTTGAGTTCTGTTTTTTTCTATTAAGTTGATACATCTGTTGTTGATATTCCCTCTCAATCTTACCGACATAGCTTGACATTTGCAAAAGTTACGTAGCCAAGAGTACATCTATCTCTGTGTGTGTTGACGATTTTTTACAATTTTTTTAAATTGTATTGTATTAAATTTTGCGTAAAAAACGGATTTAATGGTGCGCGAATATTGTAAATGTTCGAAAAGTGTTTCGCAAAGATTCTCCAAAGAAAACGGTCGCTTACCAGTGGCACGAGCGGTTCAAAAGTGGTCGTGAGTCAATCGAAGATGATGAACGCAGTGGCACACCATCGACATCGAAAACCGACGAAAACATTGATAAAGTAAAAGAAATTTCGGTCAATAACCGCAAATTAACCATCAGAGAGTATTATTTGGGCGTTATGAGGCGTTTGCGTGAGCGATACGCGTTTCAGCAGCCGAGAGGAAGGAATGGAAAAATCGCAGGAAGTACTGATGGACATACCGAAAACCGAATATAAAAATGTTTCGAGGATTGGAAAAAGCGCTGGCATAAGTGTGTTTTTAATTTTCTGAATAAATTCCAGGAACTTTTTGATCAAGGTGGTATATAACTATATATTATCACAAATTGATAAGATTCAAGATGTGAATTCAATTAGGGTTTATTTTGTATATGAGGGGTGCTTTTTTTGTTTTTTAAGTGGCAGAACAGCCTACTGTGATACCATATAGTTGGACCTATAGTTTAACGCCAGTTCCGAATGGCGATGTGGCAATTTATTATCACTTGGTGATAACAAAACCCGCTGCTACAGAAATTTCTGGGTCAAAATAAAAATTAAAAAAACGGGAAAAATTAATCAATATTTCGTCCTGCACTATTCTGAGTATATTCGCCCTTCTGAAGAGAATTGCTTCAGAATCTATTTTCTTTAGTGCCTGTCTAGCTAGGGTGCAACATTGGAATATCAAGAATGTTTGTTTATCGTGCTATTGGTCGTTTCTTAGAATTGTTCGAAGTAGAAAACAGGCCAAGAAGTGATTGTCCGCGCATTGCCCGGCAAGTGCACGAGAACGAATGGGCAGAAATTATCTTCGGAAACAAAAAATAATATCCAGAGAGCTAGATATTTCCTCCAGATCCATGTCCAAACTTATTCGAGATGATCTGAATATGAAAGCTTTCCGACGGTCAACACCACGATTGAAAAAAAATTAGGCTTGAAAGATGGAAACGACTCTTGCTGTGGCACGCGGACAATGGTCCTGAAAATATTCTTTTCACAGATGAAAAAATCTTTACTGTGGAGAAAGTTTTCAAGAAAAAAAAATGCTTCAGTAATGGTTTGGTGAAGAGTCACTCAAAAAGGTGTCATATCTATTAATTTCTGCGAAAAAGGGGTTTTAACTGGAGCTAAAGTCTACCAGCAAAATGTTTTATAGGGTGTAGTAAAGGGTTAAACAAATACTCTATTCAATTGAAAAAATTGGTATTTCAGTAGGATTCTGCTCCTGCACACAAGAGTGCAATATTCCACCCTTTATTGCAGATGGGTCCTAGGGAAGCCCAGATCTGAATCCATTATTGTTTGTGGTCACATTTAGAAGGCATGGCCTGCAAAGCACCTCATCGAAATTTATAGAGCCTCAAGAAAACATTGGCCAAGCAGCGTCAGCGATATCGATAGAAACCGTGCATGCCTCTATAACCAAATGGCCGGACCGTTTAAAGGCCTGTACAAAAGTAAAATATGATCATTTCGAATGAATTTTTTTTTCATATTTACAATTATGTAAACAAATTAAAAGTTGTTTAAGCACAAAAACTTACTACATTTAACTTTGAAAGCATTTTAAACTTGTAACGGAACTTATGGCAGTAGTTTCCTAGTGTCCTCTTCTTAAGTAAATACTTTGAATATATTTCTCCTGTTATAAGAGTGGCTAAACCAGCAAAGCTTCAAAAACCCTAATTTATTTTAAGTACCTAATTAAGCAAGAGTTCTAGAAAAGCCAAAAATGTCATTAATTCAATTCTAATTCCATGCTAGTCATAAGAGGCACGCAGAGTAATCAAAGAAATCAACTATTCATACATTAAGATCAACTGATTCTATGAACTAATCTAATATAGTGTAATCTATACGTTTTTATTCCAGAAGAACCAGAAGTGCTACACTATCGTATTTTATATCAATTTAAAGAGCTTGACGAGTAGGTTAGCCAAAAATCAGATTTAAAATCGGTTTAGCCAATCCCAAAATATTAGCGTCGGAAGTTCTTTAAAATACAAAGACGAACACAAAGCATTTTCTCCCATGCTTGGTCAAGGTGGTTACATTCAGCTCTTTGCAGAGTTGTTTTTTGTCAAAATATACTCGTCTGTTTAATAATATTTTATATGTAATGATACTGTTTTGTAAAATAACTCATTGCCACCCTGAATACTCGGTGAGCTCGGCGTACAATACACCGAGCATATCGTGTTCGGTGTGAGAGTGAGTAAAGACTCTCTCTTGGTGTTTGGTGCAAAAACAATTTCATGGTGTTCGCCGAGCATACTCGCAATATAACTACAGCCTTACCGACTACTTTACTCTTATTATGCAGGTGCAGCACACGGAATAAAAAAACGCTTTGTGATGAAAATTTCCATACATTGTTTATTAAAAGCTGGCAATAATTAGGAATGTGCCATCATTTTAAATAAAAGTAATAATAAAAACAATAATAATAATATTATTAATAAATATAATAAACAACACACAGAATTATGAGCGACAAAAAGAAGAATTTGCTGGAACTTAAACAAACCGGGTGGTCCGTTCATTTTTACACAATTAATAAACCCGAAAACTATGAGTTTTTTTGCGACTTTTTTAAAATAATTTTAGAGCTTCTTATATAGGATAAGATTCTTTAATTATAAATTTAGCAAACCATTTAAAACAAGCTATACTGCAAATTATCTTGAAAAAACTGTCATGAGCAAATTATTTCTGCTATTGAACTAAAAAATATGTATTTAATTTTTTTCCAGAACAAGCTTAGCTTTCGAACTATTTAATGAATAACCCAGTATATATACATGAATATTTTATTGCTGCATATTTTTTTTCTAAATAAATAAATAAAGTTTCAATTTGCACAAATGGAGTATAACAAATGACGACGATGAAATAATTAAATTTTATGCTCAAGTTAGAAATATTTATAAATTATTTAGATACAAATGTATCTTCAAATGTGTGTTGCAACATTGAAACGTGAACTTATGTCCATATGTGAGCATATGTTTATAAATGTATATATATACACTAACTACGAAAGGGGCACAACTCGGAATTGAAAATTTTTCAGGAAACGCAAAAAAATGTTTTGCTTACCTGTAGATGTACAAAAAAAAAAATGTTTTACTTACCTATGGATGCATTCAAAAATATCTTTTATGGAAAATCATATATCTTTATATTAATTATTTATTTATGCATCTATAGGTAAGTGAAAACATTTTTGTTTTTATTGTTTCCTAAAAAATGATCAATTTTGAGTTGTGCCCTTTTTATAGTTAGTGTGCGATATATACCATATTTACATTGAAATGCCCATCAATCTTTGTAATTTTGTAAAATGATGAGAAGGAATATGCAAGAGTTGGGTAAAATAAATATAAATGTACATAAACACCCCAAGTGTTAATTGATTCCATTGACATTTATTGTAAATAATTAGGATTGAGTTTATGTTGAAACTAGAATACATTTTTGATTGCTTTCTAAAAAAACAAACGAAATATATTGTGTAATATAAAAAAGTTGTTCAAACTTTTAAAACAGAAATTTGGAAATTTTTTTATCCCAGTAGGGAATTGATTACTAATCTAGTAGTAAATATAGAATTTATACAAAATTTTGAATGATTGAATGATTGAAACTTTGAAACTCTAACTCTCAAACTGTGACTACATATCGTCGCCTGAGAATTGATTTGGCGTATAGGCATAGGAATACTTATACACTTACGCCAAGTCAATCCTCAGGCGACGATATCTCTTCATATATTGTACTAAGTAATAGCATGATTGCTTGTAAAATTGAAACGATACAAGAACATCGCTAAAACTTAAATAGAATTCATGTAGTTGTTCTGAAAAAATTCCAACTGAGTTCATTCTTCTTCCTCTTAACTTTATTTGTTATTTATTTTAATTAAATGTTTAAACAAAATTTACGAATTTTGTTTTTTCAATTAATTCCGTTTGGTGTTTAGTTTTATGTGTGTGTATGTTTAAGTGTATGTTATGGTATTTGAAGGTCAGTCTAATTAATGAAATTTGTTTGTAATTGCATACTTTTAGTTTAGTTTACATATTTCCGCCCTATTTTTACATACATGGAAGAATAAGTTTTACAAATATGTATGTAGTTTATATGTAGACTATTTTGAAAATTAAAAATATTTATGGTATACACAAGTATGCATTGCATACATAAATTTTGTTGATTTTTACAAAACTATTTTACACAATTTTTTTTTATCTTTTTCAGGTTTATTGTTGGTATAAATTTCTTGGCAGTAAACAAACCATATCTATAAACACAGGTAGTAATTTGTAAGGTATAAATTTGTAGGGGTGTGGTTTTATCTCATGTGTATAATTTAAGGGTGAGTTTTTCATGTTTTAAAAACATTTACATATACATATATGTACCGATATTTAGTTAGTAGTTTTATGCTAACTTATGCATAAATTTTACTTTGACATGAAACAATTACATCAATCTACCAATATTTATGTTTAGTAAACATATAAATAAAAATTGTTTTGGTTTTTTTGGGTATTTCAAGTGATAATATTTATTTGATTCCATAGAACTATGCTTTATACTTACTAAATCATGGAAACCAATAGAAAAATGTTTCTGGGGAAATATTGACTTAGTTTCAGACCAATCTTTTTATGCCAATTCGGAGTATTCTAAAGTAAATTGTATAAATCTGAAATTTATTTGGTATCATACTGGAATCTTTTCAAAAACCGACCTTGAATATAAATCAATTTAGAATATTCTGAAATAAATTTAATATGTTCAAAAACTAATTAGAGATAATTTTATAGAAAATTTGGCGATTCTGAAATTTATTTGAAATATTCTGAAATCAATCTGAACTTTATTTGGTATATTCCGAAATAAATTTGGATTTCTAAGAAATTTTTTTAAATTCCCAAATTTATTTAGAATATTCTGAAATCAATTTACTATATTTTGAAGAAAATTTGGTAATTCTAAAGAAAAGTTTGTGATTTTTAATTTTATTTAGAATATTTTGAAAACAATTTAGAATATTTGTAAAAGATGATTTGGCAATTCTGAAATCTTTTTGAAATGTTCTGAAATATTCTAAGTTCTGAAGTTTATTTGAAATATTCTTAAATCAACTTCAAATATTCTAAAGAAAATTTGACAATTCTAAAATTTATTTGGAATACTCTGAAATTCTATTCCGATATTCTAAAAATAATTTGGTATTGATGTATTTATTTGAAGAAAATTTTGTGAGTTCTCAAGTGTATTTGGAATATTCTAAGATCAGTTTGAATTAATTCTTAAGAAATTTTTGAGATTATCTTGTAATATTCTAAAGAAAATTTGCTGAATTCCTAAATGTATTTTGAATATTATGAAATAAATTTTTTGAATAATAATTTGCAAATTCTGGAATTTATTTGAAATATTCTAAAATCAATTGTGTTTATTTTAAATAAATTTTTAAAAATTTTGAAATTCAACAATTATATGTAAACAATATATGTGTAAACAATTTCATTATTCCGAAACAAAATTTGGAATATTCTGTAATTGATTTGGAATATTTTGAGATCTGAAGAAAATTTTGTAAGTACTGAAGTTTATTTGGAATATTTTGAAATCCGTTATAATTATTTCTTAAAAAAATCTGAAATTTGTTTGATATATTCGGAAATTTTTGTATGTAAATTTTGAAAATTTGCAAATTCTGAAATTTTTTAGAGTATTCTGAAATCAATAAACAAAACTTAGCAATTTTGAAAATTATTTAAATCATTCTGAAAACCATTTAGATTATTCTAAGGAAAATTTGGTGAATTCTAGATTTTTTTTTAGGTATTTTGAAATCAATTTGCAGTTTTCTGAAATCAATTTGAAATATTCTGAGGAAAATTTTGTAGATTCTGAAACTTCTTTCAAATTTTCTTAAATCAATTTCAAATATCTGAAATCTGAAGAAATTTGATTTTTCTGTAATATTCTGAAATATTTATTTGCAATATTCTGAAAGCAGTTTAAGCACAGTGCGACTCCAAATTACTGTCACTGTTTTTTGCTCTGCTTTTCAATTTAAAAAGTTTTTAAGTATGCCATGCTTTTTCAAATTGAATTCCAAAAAGAAAAAGTGCAAACAGTTCACGATTTCAATCATTTTAAGATAAGTATTGCAATAGAAGCTAAACGAGAGCTACTATAGTTGTAAATTTATATTTAAAAAAATTAAAAATGTGTGAGATTATTCGGAAGCTAAAATCGTTTGATATCGGAAAAAGATTTATTTATAGAACTATAAAACGATTTAAAGAAACCGGAAATTGTGAAGAAATCTGGAAGCAAGCGAACAGTGAGAACAAAAGCGTTCGTAAAAGGTGTCAGAGAAAGAATTAGACGACATCTAGCTCTATCGGGTCATTCTTTGGCAAAAGAAGTGCAAGTATCCAGCTCATCAATGCAGCGGATACTAAAAAATGTCCTAGGGCTCACAGCCTATAAGAAGCAGCGCGTGCACGGTCTTAATGACGTGCAAAAAAAAATTTCGAATTGAAAAAATCCGAGAGCTATTGCGTTGCATGAAGGAGATGAGCAATTTCGGGGGAGCAATTTCAGCGAATGGCAAATTATCGCTTCTTTTCATAGATCGAGGAGTAAAAATCGATACTAATTATTACATTGTGCACGTTTTGGAAAGCCATCTATTATCTTATACTCAAGAGTTGTATGGCGATGAATATTTTTACTTACATTACACCAGGCAAAACGCACTCAAGACTGGTGTCAGCAAAATTTGCCCGATTTTATATCAATCAATGAATGGCCAGCTGCGTCGCCAGATCTTAATCCTCTTGACTTCTGTGTATGGGGCTATATCGTGAGCAAAATTGGCATTACAAAAGGCCTAAACGTTGATCAATTTAAAGCTCGGCTGATACAGATTTGGGACGAAATGAACCAAGGTATGGTGCGTGCCGCTAACGAATCATTCTTCAAACATTTGCGTCAAACAATCAAAAAGAAAGACGTAAGATTTGAGTTAACTGATTCTGATTCTTCTAATTTTGTAATATATCTTAACAAATAGAAGAAATCATGAAGTTTCATTGACTACTTTAGTTTTTATGGCACTTTATTTTAGTGACACTTATTCTGGGCCACACTGTATAGCAATGTGAAGCTAATTTGTGGTGTTCTTAAATCAATAATTAATTATGAAATCTGAAATTATTGGTGAAAATATATTAAAACAAACCTTGAATATTCTGAAATCAGTTTGAAATTTTTTGAAATCTGAATCTAATCTGGTCATTTGAAAATTTATTTGTGATATTTTAAATTGAGTAAATTTTGCAAAAACATAACCTGAAAAAGGTAGGTATACTTGCGGTCGATGAAATAGCGTCAGCAATTGCGAAATTAATTAAAAAATTTCCAACTAGAAGCTATAAACTGAGAATAAAAACAAGTAACGTTTAACAGTGAGTTGTACAAATCAGTTATGCATGAATCTTTAAGACGAATGTTTACGGCCTGACTTAAATATAAATAAACTTTTTAAATTATAATTTTTAAATATGCATAATTTTTTTAAGCATACTTCTTATGTAAATAACTGCTTCATATTATTAATAAAATAAATTTGCAGCGTATTTACTTAAATGTTTTATTTATATTTGACCACTTATATTCGATTTATAAATATTCAACAACAAATTGCTGTAAATGATGATATGTTAATTGATAATTTTATGTTAAAAATAAACTGCATTTAAATATGGTAATAAAAAAATAAATTTAAAGTGTTTGCAATGCATAAAGAAATTACACACACATACATATATGAGCCGTTGCGTGCAAAAGTTAAAACACACACCAATCTTTTCTAAAAAACACAAAATAAATTTTCATCTTTCAACTGACTAAAAACTGTAAAGGAATAATTTTTGAAATTTTGTAGCCGAGTGTTATAGATATATTTTTATCTTTTCATTTTAATAATTATAAACTTCTATGTTACTTTTTTTTGTTCATCCACCTGTTGTTTGCTTTGTTTGCAATGACGATTTTTGGAAAAAAATAGAAAAAATTGCCGCTATACATATTCATCGATTGCTGGGTTTGCTGCCTTGATTGCCTTCCATTTTATTATTTATTTATAAAATTTGTGCAAATGATAAGCAGAACATTTTACGTGATAACAAAATGAAAGAGTATAAAAAAAGCAATTGGTATTGAAAAATTAAAAAGAATTAGCAGCTTTTGGTCAATTTTAATTGCAAATTTATAGGTTTCGGAAACAAATTACTCATTATCGAAAAAACGATGGCCAAAGTCATATAACAAATTTACTAGACTTTCTGGAAAAAAATAATATACATATAAAGTTGAAGTTCTAATAATAACAATAACTGATAAAATGTAATAAACTGTTGATTTCTTAAGTTTATTTTAGAACGTAGAATGTTCCAAAATATAACTTTTATTTCTTTCTTTCTGTTATATGTTATAACCAAAATAGTAGCATCAGAAAAGGACTACCGCTTTATTTACTTTTCTCCGCACTTTAGAAGAAACAACCATTCAATCTAATCTTTCCTATCGCCAGAAATCATCTAGTCCCTTTCTGTTAATTCAAAAGACATTTACCTATCATTTAACTTTGGAATCCTTTTCGATCTTCCATATCTTCAGCATTTATTACGGCAATGGTAAGAACTACTGAGTTGTCGGCTTCACTCAAGGTTTTTAGAAGAAGGAACTAAAGAAATGGATGTAATGGGCTAAACGATTTTAGGGACCACACGTCCATTATGACGTCCCTTTATCTGGTACCTGGATCATTTTATCGATAGTGCAGATAATAAAAATATCACCGTTGAAGGACTAAGAAGAGTTTTGAAACATCTGCCCTGCTCATTCTGCAAGTGAAGATTTAAGATCAAAGTGAATATTATTCTTCAACAAAACGAAAGTATTATTTTTGTAGGTATATGTTTTTTTTTTGAAATACTTCAAATGTTTTCGGAATTAAGAAAACAACCAATTATAAATATTATTTTCTATTAGACACGGAATTGTACGAACAAAGGTTCTTATTTTTATTAATTTAATTTTTTTTCAAAATTTTTGTAGGAAATAAAATCTAAAAAAAAAACAATAAAAATTGCGTAGCAAATTTTCAATTAAGTTAAGCGGATTAGATATAGCCGCCAGCTACCCCCCGCTTACAACAGCTAATTCTTGTACTGTGCTTCCTCTGAGCAACGAGTGTCATAATGAATTAGATGCAATCACACAAAACCAAATACAAATATACATATAACTATAAAGTGAGTAAGAGTGTCTACATTAGTATAGAATGCTAGCAGCAAAAAGAAGGTGGACACGGAATCCAGAGTGAAGTGAGATGAAATGAGTGCGGTGCGGTAAATTTAAACGCAAATTATTATAAAAAAAACTTCTGCTGACTGCAAATTGCAATTGCATGCTCCACGCTAGCATAAAGATTCTTAATAAAGATAAAGAAGTAGAAGAAGAGAACGAATGCAATAGTAACAAAAATAAACCAAAGCAACAAAAGCGACAGCAGCAACACGCTTTGCAATCATCAAAACTGCAACTGTGGTGCAACTTGTGTTGAGAGATGAAGCATCAACAATACAAACATACATACATTTGGCATTATTAAATTGGTAGTTGGTTCGTTTGAAAGCGTGTGCGCACGCGCGCTCGCTCGCAAGCATACAATTTAAAAAAAAAGAAAAAAAATGTTGCAGACTGCCTTAGCTGCCTGTTAGCAACATAGTATACCCTTGCAACCACCACAACAACAAAAAGTATAGTGTTTCTTTTAAATGTTTTCTCAAATTCTAAAGTGTGCGTGTATATCTATGTGCCTGAATGTGTATGTATGTGTGTTTAAACTCAAGCATTAGAGAATGAAAGGAAGGCAGCATTGAAAATGCTTAAAATGGCATCACTAAAGAAAGCCGCCATTATTATATTTTTCATTATTTACACACACACACACATATATATATACGTTGTTGTAGCTGTTGTTTTTTGTTGCTCCAAGTTGCTGTTGCTGTTACGCTTAATGCACTCAAGCTGTCAGCTTCGAGTTGTCACAGATTCTAAACTCTCAATAAAGTAATTTAAGCTTATGCCATTTAACTTTGGCTTCTGCTTGAGTTGCTACTACGTAGGCACATGGTATAAGTACGAGTTAGATTCATACTACGATAGTTAGATATTGCTGCTATGCAGTGCCTATAGCTCGTATACCAAATGGATTGCAAGTTTGAGTTTGTGATGAAAGATACATACGTAGATAGCAAGAAGCTAAGCTGGTGTTGCATGATCATGATTTTTGTTCAGTTTTGTAGTTGGTGTTGATTTTTCTGACACCACACTGAATGTTATTAACTTTTGTGTATGTTTCTTTTTCTTATATATGTAATTGCAGAACAATTTATTTAGAAGAAAAAATATGAAGGTTTCTTATAAAGGCAAAAGTTTTAGGTACGCATTAATTAGCAAGAGCCGACTTGGAAGGGGAAAAACTAATTGGTTTTGAATCTTTTGCGGTGTAAGAAGAGCTACTGCTAAAAAAAAACCAAAAGACCTTGAGAGTAGTTCATCAAAGAGCATTTAAAGGTTTTTGGTTCAATTAAATTTCATGGAAGGCAGCGGCCGAGATAGTTTTTTGTTCTGAACACTATTTAGAACAGTTATGGAAGAAAGAAAGGAACAGTAAGTAGACAGTCTAGTGGGTAGTGCACTAGACTTTCATCCGGGAGGATCGGGTTCGATTCCCGACTTCGTCTGATGGTTTATTTTCATAACATTCTTATATTCACTATCAATATGAAATGTATGAGAATTATAAGAAAGTATACAAGTACACATCTTAGTTGGTAATGGCAAGACCACCGAACTGATTCCACACCGCCGTTCGGAATCGGCGTCAAACTGTAAGTCCAACTATGTGGTATCACAATGGGCCGTTCAGGCCTAAGTGTGTACCTCGACAGCCACTCCAACCAACCAACCTGAGAAGAAATGAATTTCTCGGCACGCTCAAAAAAATAGAAAACAAATTTTTTCTTCACGGCACCACCTTCTGCTGGGAATTACTAACCTATAAAATTAAAAATTGCCTATGAAAAACTTTTCACTTCGCCGACTTCGGCATAATTCGCTGTTATTTTATGAAACATAGGGGAAACACAGAGTAAAGTCGTTCATGTGACACCGGGGTAAAGTTGTGGTCAACGATTTTTTATACATTAAGTTATCAAAAAAGAAAACCAAGCATATCAGTTACTGTTTTTCCCTCTATTTTTGATTATTCTTCAATTATTTTTTTTTCTTTTTAGAAAAATAATACGCAGTGCGCTGTGATCGTTATTGTTGTTATTTGATTTAGAAAATATTTTTGGTACCTACCCATTTTCCACTTTAACATCTGTAGTATAAAAATGTATGGATTTTCTAAATTTATTATGGAGAAATTCAAACGATCGAAATACCCTAAGTTATGACCGACAGAAACCAAATTTCATTCAACTGTTACTTGAATTTTCTAAATTTTATAGATGATAAATAATGGCCGAAACTTTTCAATTCGTAACTTTTGGTTTAGATTTCTTGAAATGCTGGCGTGACAGAAAAATTTTGCATACCGATTTGAATTCAGCTGCCTAGGAAATTACTTATTGTTGTCAATCAAAATTAATTTATATTAATAAACGGTTTTGTAGGTGGAACCTACGAGCCTTACTTTTTTGAATCTAATATTTTTTATAAGTGAAAGTAGTTAATATTTTCAGTTTTTGTCTATAGTATATATTAAATTCATTTGCAATATTTTGTCTGCGTCATAAATCAAAGATATATGTATTTATTAATAAGTCAATTAACTCATTTATAGTATTCCAAAATGACCTTCAACTGTGCTCATGTTGCACAGTGCAATGTGTTTAAAAATGCTGCACTCGTACGTTTCGTCCATTATAAATAAACAATGATAAGTTAACGATTAAATGCAATTATTACAATTCAATGTATGTTCAATTGCAATTGTTATTGATTAATTAACATTAAATTAAGACGATTTATTTACTTAATTATTTGATTTCTTTATCGATTATAGATGTTTGTTATCAACAAATTAAACTTATTGGCATATTGTAAAAAATAGAAATAAAAATAATGTCGCCGTATTTAAAGATTTATTATTCCATAAAAGTAGTTAGTTTCTAAGGCATATGCCTGAAAAATATTAATTTAAAAAGAATACTAAATTAGTGATTGAACTAGACTCTTAGTTTCCATGAACATTATCTCAAGTACTTGTTTGTTGTTTTTATATGCCAGTAAAGTGCTTTGCTCTAAAATTAGTCGGTTACTTTTTATAGTGTTTAAATTACTTTAGTTCATTTATGTGCATTAAAAGTTTAATGTTCAGTTAATACTTAGCACTTCATTTACCAGAGAAATTCCGTACCTTTAAATAAATATGAGTAGATGTATAAAAATGTTGGAAGAAGAAGCAAATAAAAATAAAGCATATAATGAATCTCACTAATCCGAGATTAATTTCAACGTTTCATTTTTATAGAGAAAAAAAAGTTAATTAAGTGGCTGCATTCCACTGAGGCCTAGAAAATTTAAACTAGCGGGGCCTTAAAATATAGGTACTAAATATAATTAGGCGGTTTTCGAATATATGTATTTTAGACATTATTGGTTGGTACTTATCACTAGAAAAAATTAGCTATTACTGTAAAAAGTGGTTCGAAAGTATATTTTCAGGTTTTTTATGGGCAAAAAATGTATCCAAATCTTAATTGTAAATAAAGAAATTATTAAATTTCGCCAGAAATCTAACAGAAATTATTTAGGTTTTGTTATAACCATGGAAATAAAATTAACCCATGAAAAGTGCTGAAACAGCAACCGAAATAATTTGCTTAGAGAAGGAAGAAACAACACCAAAATATTTTTCGTGAGCGCATGACACTTAAAAATTTAGAATACATACTTTTGTCAATGGTTCTGGAATTCATATGAAAATATAATTCACTATTCAATACTATTACCGTTATTATTATGGCACAAGACTCCATGGAGGGCCTAGACCGATTTTCGTGTCCATTCATGTTGAATGAGTCATATTTGTAGACGAATTCGTCATTTAATAGAAAGAAGAAATCGTTAATCGCTCAATTTAGAATTGGGACACATAAATCTTTCACTGACAGTCTCCGTTTTTTTGCCTCATATTTGAGGTTCAGATAGACATTATAACATAAATTTCATCAAAATCATTATTTCATTTATGTACATAATTTAAAAAAGTTTAATATGTGATAAATACTTCAGTGTAACATTGTTTTCATTGCTTTTGAATTAAAAAAAAAAAAACAACTTTTTGAAAAAATTAGCAGATTTGACCAACCCCTCTCTTTCAACAATCTTTGGAGCCGTTAATCTGCTGCGAGTAATCCCAATTAAATTAAGTAGAACATAAAAATGGAAAAGAGGCTGAGATTTAATTGTGTTTCTTCCAACACTGAAAGTTTTTTAATTATGTACTTGTTATTATCATGAAAGTATAGAGGGTTAAGCATAAATCAGGTCCTCCTGAATCCACCAATGGTTTTTGCAGTATTTCAAAATTCTCAAATATATTTTAGAATATTTAAAATTCATTCCCGAATATAGGCAATCAATTTTAAAATGTTTCAAATTCGAAATGTTTCAAAATATTTCGAAATACCAAACCGATTTGTAAAGGTGTCTGCTTTAAAATAATTTTAATTATGAAAAAACGTTAATTTGTTGAAAACATGTTGGACAAAATTTTCTAAATGCTATAGGTGATTAGTTACATGGATCGGAAACAGCGGCTCTTTGACCAAAATGTCAAAATTCCACTCCCTTTAACTCGTCAAGTTTCTGACCGATCTCGTTCAAATTTAATGTGGTAACTACTACCTAATACGACTAAACTTTGTGCAAATTTAAGTCCGATCGATTTGAAAAGTGGGTTCAATTTAGATGGAATCCCCCATTAATATACCTATAGTATAATATATTTTAAAATAATAGGAAAAGTAAGGCAATGAAATTTTTATTAAATCTCCATGCTAAGAATGATATTCTCATGTACAAACAAATCCAGAGATTTCATTCGTGTCCAGCTTTAATTGTTCTAATGTTAATGCTTGATAATAATCATTATGATTGGTCAAACGCTCATTTTTATTCATTAAACTTAGTGTTTCTAATGCTAGGTTAGGTTAGGTTGGAGTGGCTGTCGAGAGAAACACTTAGGCCTGAGCGACCCATTGTGATACCACATAGTTGGGCCTACAGTTTAACGCCGATTCCAAACGGCGATGTGTGCAATTTTTTATCGGCTTGGTGGTTTTGCCATTACCAACCAATGTGTGTACTTGAACCCTTTATTATAATTCTCATACACTTCATATTGATAGTGAATATAAGAAGGTTATGAAAATTAACCACCAGACGAAGACGGGGATCGAACCCGAACCTCCCAGATGAAAGTTTAGTGCACTACCCACCAGACTACCGAGGTCGTCTATGGGCTTATCATTAGTTTTATTTTTTCTAGTGCTAATGTTATTGGGTTATCATTAGAATTGAATATTTGAAAATGATAATCGTAAATCCATGAATTGGCATGGTTATTATAATCGATATACATATTGGTCATAATAGAACTGGTGCCTAACCGCCATATCAAATTCGGTCATAATAGAACTGGTGCTACGCCTACCACTTTTAAACATACTTTTAACACTAACATTCATACTGGAAATGGAAGGGGTCGAACCACTATCTCTCACAGAACTAAAGAAACGAATTAAAAAAATACAAACATTCGTATGTATGAAACATATGGGCGGTTGGTGTGGCACTTGTTCGATTTAAACGAAAAATAATGCGAAATTTGCACCGCCATAAAAAAATCATGTGTGGCCAAAGGAGGAAATGAAGCTTCTATAACTACCACTTTTTAAGTATATTAACGGCATTGAAAGGGCTTCGAGATTTTTCTATATCTTATGTATGAAATAAAATCAGGAGAATATTGCAAGTAACCAAAAGTGCAGTTCAACTCTGTCATTTTTTTGTATGCGTGAAACGCTAGCTGCAGTGCCATGGTGCATGGTGCACTGGTTCTTAGAGTATGGGCATACTCTACGTCTTCATTATGGAACTTCTGTGAACTAATTTTTATATTAGGAGTTTAGGCACTCTCTTACATTTCGATTAAAAAAATATATATAAAGGGACGAAAAATTTTAAGTTCCCTCTACCTTAAGAAAAGTTTGGATCCTCTAGGGATTACCAGAGAATCAGATATCAGTTTCTACGTAAATATGAAAATTTTACCTTCTTATTCGAAATCGTCCGCCGAAAACCATTTTTATTTGATTTATAGTATCCACAATGGTGAAATCCAGAGCGAAGCAGTTTTAAAATTGTAAAATTAAAAACAAAAATTATGTTGTTTGTGTTGTGGTTTGCCTTTAAGGCTCAAATAACAAAATGACAATAATTTCATACACACACATTAAATGCAACCGAATATATCTGAAAAATATGTTGTGTTGCATGCAACAGAACAAATGACGCCTGATTTAGAAAATGTAATAATTAAACTTCGTTTGTGATTATTTTTCTTTTTTTTTAATTTTTTCAGCTGTTTTATTGTGCCTTTTATATTATTATTTTAAATTTAAAATCATTTTTTACACTCATTTCAACAGTTTACGCTTGTTTTTGTTGACGTGCTGTATTTAAATTGTCATGCGATATTTTAATATTTTCTTTTATTTTTCTTTTTTTTTTTTTTTTTGTTTTGAGCACAGACACTCACAAGTTACAGTCGGACACACAGTGAAACACAGCAAAAACAAATAGCAGAAAAAAGGTTGTGAACGCAACGAACGACACCGTTTTTTTTTTTTATTATTTTATTTCGATGCTTCGCCGCAAGGGGAAAGTTTAATTTCGTTTATTTTGTATTTTTTTATGTTAGCAAATTTAGCGATTTAGCTTAACTTAAAACGCTTTTTATTTATTTAGCTTAGAGTTTGTTGAAATCAGCTGCAAAGGTGCGAAATTTTTTTTTTCGTGTTTAGATAAACAATAACGCGCAATTGTCAGAATTTCTGCAAAATTTCACAATAAAATGCAAGAAGTTGAAAGAGAATGAAGGAAATCTTATTAACTTTTTAAAATTCGCTAATGCAAAAAATAACTGCTGCTTTTATGGTCTTTGTTTATTATTCGTTAGATACTTTTTTTCTTTTGTTAAAACTTCACAAGAGATTTGTCGTAATATATTTTTTTAATTCAATATGAGAGATGCCGCGAAACGCGCAACAATCGATGTAAACGCGTCAACAGTTGCTGCTCATTTGATACCAGTTTACAGAAAAGGTCTTTACTCTGGCTGTGGCAGTGAGCGACCGTGCGAGTTAGTAAAGTGTGGCCAACTCGTAACGTATGTTTAGTAAATGCACTACTCCGAAAATTCGGAGTTAAGTACATTATCTTGAGAGCGAACGAGCGCTGAGAATGAAAGAGATATAATGCGTGCTAATATGCTCACTCAACGAATATAGCGATAAAAACAAAACGTACAAAAAATAAAAATGAGAATGTATCGCCAAGATACTTTTGCATACATACATAATTTCATTTGTTTGTTCGCTTCTGCACCAAAACTTGGAGACCGGTTTTTTTTATGAGAAAAAGGGGCACAGTGTAGCTACAGATACAGAAAGATAGAGAGGGAGTGAAAAAGAGAGAGAATATGCAAAAGAGCATTTGTTTTTTTCGTACTTTTCGATATACATATGATGTATAGTTGGCAACGCTATATTGTTAAAATGCAGATGCTATTACCATGCAATCATTTAAATGATCTTAAGCAAAGTTGCCATCTATAAAGTAAAATAATTTTCTTTGTGAAATTTCATGAACTCTGATAGAACAATTTTTCTTGGGATCAAAAATTTTTTGCGCTTATGAAACACCAAATCTTAAAGTTTTTACTAACTCACCATATAATTATAATAGCAAAATAATAAGTGCAGTTTATAAATGAAAAAAAAAGGAAACTTCGTCGAATCAACGAAGCTTTGCTTTCTAGGGTTAAATAAGTAAACAAAGCGTATGCAAAAACAAAATCTCTTTCTAGGCTCTACCAATGATTAGGAAGTTTAAGAAAACTGTTATCATATTTATTTGATAATCCAATACTCTTGGCAGTTTGACACAGTTACGAACTGGTAAGTAATGTGGGGATAACTTTCTCTCCACCTTCTTCTTCCTGACGAAGATTAATAACAACAGAGCTAAGCCCCTAAACTTTGAAACCACTAAAGATAAAAAAATAAAAAATGCCCACTCCATATTTAAAGATACAACCATCTGAACTGACTTCTGACCGTTACTTTTAATATGGTAAACTTTATACTAAACCTTTTTTTAATTTGTTGAATAACACATCTTTCATTTAAAACCAGTAATAATTTTATAATTTATTATTTATTAATTTAAGGGGTTATATACACTTATGTTGGCCGAAATAAATTAAAATTTTCTTATTGCATTTTCGCAAAGTACATCCTCTTGAAAAAATATTCTCCAAATTTCATAGAGATCTAAGCACTAGAGCCAATGTTACAACTGTCAACAGCGCGCTAGCACCGACTACCTGTACATGGTGCCAAAAGTTTAAACGCGATTATCTCAAAATGCTGTTTTTCCAAAAGTGCGGTTGCGGTAAGCACAGCTTCTCAAGAACCGTTAACCCGATCAGTCTGAATTTTGGCAGGCTTATTTATAAGAATAATAGCTTCTGAGTGAACGAAGGATTTTTAATTTCAAGTAAAACCTTTTTTTCTTGCTGCAAAAGCTGAAAGTTCAGACGTTCAAAACGATCACCATTTTTGTAAAAAGTTATTTTTGCAAAATCCTTAGTTCACTCAGAGCGTGAAGATATTTCAGATAAGGAAAATTGTGTTTTGCCACAATGGCTGTAGTGATTCCAGTTAATATTTTCTTTTGAAAAAATTCATGAACGACCTTAGGACATGTATAAATAAATAGACGTTCAGTTTTTTAAAAATAATTGTAAAAATACTCTTTTTTTCTCGGGTACAAGTGTATATAACCTATTAAAACTGGGGAAATGTATTTTAAAAAATTTGAATATAGTTTCCGATTTGTGGAGTTTTCCAGAAAAAATTTTGCGATAAACCTGACATGCAAGAAACATTTAGATTTTATATTTGGATTCAGCGGCCGAAATTGTGCTAGATAATTTTACATTTGGTCCATATTATTCATATCATAAAATAATCACATACATTTTTAAGGATACAAAAGAATTTTTGAGGTAATATTAAAATAAATAGGTTTTTTTCCAAAAATCAGCAAGCATTTCGTTGTTTTTAAGCATTGAAAATTGGAGCTCAAGGGCATTTAAGTTTTAATATTTTCCATGCCAAGCTCATTGATATACGATATACTGATCTTTTGCTAAACACTTATCATGACGTGCTAAATGCTTAAACTACATGCAACGTGCACATGGCAACTCTGCTCTGAAATATTTTAGAGCTTCTACATTTCTCTATAAACTCACAAAGAAAATCAATTTTAATTTTACTTATCACGTGCGTATACAAATTTTCTACCAATCAACAAACAAAATCAATGCGGAAATAATTTTTCTACCATATTTTGCTACTTGCTGCGGCAATATTTTATGCTTAGCGTCATTGTGTTGCATATACGATTATAGTTGCACGTTTGGCATCTGCCGAAAATGTATTTTTTTTCGTGTCATGAGATAAATTTGCAAACAATTTTCATAACATTAATGTGTGTTTTGATTGAATTAGGAAATAGTCAAAATAAAAATTTAATTAATGTGCGATTTACTTGTTTTGGTATTTTTGCTGGGGGTGAGGAAGTTATAAAGCGTGAAATGACAGCAATTTTCGTTTCGGGTTTCTGTTTTTTCTTTCCTTTTCTAAATAAAGCAATTTATTATAAATTTGTTGAAAAAAAAATTTAAACATATTCAAAATATTTAATAGGTAAATAGTTTGTAAAATTAAGCTGCAATGACGCAGTAAAGAATTAGTAGAAAGAATCTCGAAGAATGCTTGCCATTTGCGTGCACAAGTACCTGAAAGTATCTATCCATATCTTCTTTTAAAACTCTATTCTAAAAATAATTTGCTGTTGCAGATAATAATTTAACCTAATTGCATAGATTTTGAAAAATAACATCTCAATTATGTCTGTCGGTCTGTCTATCTATAAATATCAAAATTTTTGTGTATCATTAAATTTTATTTATGAATATTTGAAACGAAGACATGTTAGATACATAGGTGTTAGTATTTAATTTTAAGTGAATTGCATACCTACTTAAAAAGCAAATTACAGTGGACGTCCAATATAACGAATTATTGTGCATAATGGTTGATTCACCACTAACAGGTACGAATACCAATGATAACACTGTGCCACAAAATTGAGTTTTTTCCGTCGGACTGGCGATTTGACATATAGTTTTGAGTAATTTTGGCTCGAATCTGAAGACCATTTCAGGTTTTCGAGATAACGGTAAATGAAACCATGAAAATGGCTTTATTAAGACAGTACCAGGACATTCTTAATTTATGTCTTATCGTTTTTGGTGTCTATAGAAAAGTTGTTTAGTAGAAAAAGAAGCACATTTTTTGTGAACACAAGAATCCTTCATCTAAGTTCCATACCCCAAATTTTTGAAGTTTTTTAAGTACAGCTTGGAACAATATTGCCTACAGGCTAAAGGAATGATAAAAGTATAATAGTGTGTTTGGGATAAAGTTTGCTTATCAAAAAGTATGTGGTGTCTTAGAACATCAAAATACCCTCCACTCCCTTATTCTTGGAAAAATAACATCAAAGTGTCAAATCGCCAATCCGATTTTGGCTGTTGCACTGTGTAATTATTGATAGCATATACATTCGAATTATAAAACCATTTTTTTTTAATTTTTAAGTAAATAAAATACAACATCGCTCATTTAAACATTGATTTTAAATTTGAAATCTTCGTTTTCTTTTAAAAAATATAAATTTCAAATTCGAAAATTGAGCTGAAAAATTCAATGATGACTAGTCGGTAAGGAGTCAGTAAATGGGGCTATTAATCTTTGTTCAAGAAATCTCTTTATGAAAAAACAAATATCAAAATGGAACCAAACTACTCGTTGGTGTTTGTTTTGTTATTTGTGTATGCAGATAATTCGTTAGATAATTCTGTGAAATGCCGTTACTCATGTCTTCTCTCTCTCTCTCTCATTTGTTATTTACTCCCGCTTAAGCAATGATTTTTATAACGATGAATGCAATGCTTGGTTCAATGAGTGAGTTTTAAAGAACTTCCGAAGCTAATATTTTGGAATTGGCTAAACCGTTTTTAAATCTGACAATTTTTTGCTAACCTACTCGTCAAGCTCTCTAAATTGACTTATAGTGTAGCACTTCTGGATCTTCTGGAATAAAAATGTAGTTGCACTATTAAATCTATAGATAAATATAATTCTTGAAACTGATGTAACTGAACTGTGCCAACCATATCGACGTTGGTTATGTTTTCTGGATCACCAGTTCTATAAAGACAGAACTCTCTTGGCGGTAATTTAATCAAACGTCTTCGATCAAGATGTACAAAAGAGAGTTTTTTTAAGATTCAGTTGAAAAATAAATATTCGATAATGACTATATTTTTGTTTTCCCTTCTACTCCTCTTGGGAGCTTAGGGCTTCTACTAAGCATTTCCATCTGACTTTGTTTTGTGCAGTCATTCCACAGTCATTGCCACATTGTATTTTTATCTGTTTGTTCTAGATGTATGGAACGTCTCCAAGTGATCTTTGGTCGCCCACGTCTGCTTTCATGTGGGTTCCATTTTTGTAATGCTGTCGGCTGACGTTCTTAGGGTATTTCCTATCCACCTCCACTTTCTTCTCTTTATCTATGTTAATATTGGTTTTTCGTTTGCAAGGTTTCAAAGGTTCTCATTTCTTATTAGATTTGACCAGAATATTCTGAATATAATCTGCAGACATTTGTTAATAAAAACGTGTAGTTTCTGTATGGTTTTGTTTGAAATTAACTGAGTTTCACTTACATATGTGAGGGTTGACTTTACACATGCGTTGAATATTCGAATTTTTGTTCCTCTGGAAATTTGCAAACTTCTCCATATTGGCTGTAATCTTCCAAACGCAGCTCTGGCTATGTTGATTCTGTTGTTGACATCTTCTGCTTCACCGTGTGTGCTCATCATGCTGCCTAAATAGCAGAATTTGTCAATGTAGACAACAGGCTGGCGTTCGATTGTGATGTGTTCATTGCTGACGTTGTTAAATCGCATGGCTTTGGTCTTCTTGATGTTGATTTCTAGGCTCACGTTGCGTGATGCTCGGGTCAGATGATCAGTTTTCACTGAGCTTGTGCGAGAACAGACACATATCATTTGTGAAGGCTAAGTCTTTGAGTTGGTGGGTGGGACTCCATGTTATGCTTCTTCTTTCGGAGCACACGTTTGCCATAACTTCACCTAGTAGTATTGCGAAGATTGAATTGAATTTGAACCATCAGATTCTTTAAGACTAAGTGACGTTTTGAAATTTTTATTTTTTTATACTCCTTGGTTTATTTATATACCTACATATTCTTAATTTTACAAATCTAAATAAGAAAAATAATATAAAATAAATGTACCGCTCCTAATTGGTGCATAGGGCGACAACTAGTTCTCTCCACTGACTTCTATCCAATGCTATTTTACGCATTTCCCCAGGAGCCCAAAAACGCGTATTCGGAGTATTCCGTTCTTAGCCAAGTATTACGGGGTCTTCCTCTTTGGCGGCTGCCTTGAGGATTCCACTCAAGTGCCACCTTAGCGATGTCCCCATCCGACTTACGCAGCGTGCAGCCAATGCAGCACCATTTTCTCTTCTTTATCTCAGCCTGGATTTCTGTGCTGTTGGTAAGAGTTAGGAGGTCTTCGTTTGAGATGGTGTGCGGCCAGAAAACTTGACACAGAATTCGCAAACACTTATTTACGATGACTTGAACTTTTCATCAAGTCCTGTCTAAAACTTTCCAAGTCTCCGCACCGTAATGTAGGATTGGCTTGATACTGCTGTTAAAAATACGTAGTTTTGTGTTACGCGATAATGATCGCGATCGCCTTATTCTGCCAAGTTTGTAGAATGCAGTTCGCGCTTTGCAGATCCTCGACATCACGTCAGCATCCGCTCCCCCTTCTACGGCTACTATACTACCTAAATAGCAGAATTGGGTTACATCCTGGATTGTGGCGGATGCTCCGTCTATGTTGACGGTGAGTGGTTCTATCTTTGATGTTTGCACTCTCATGAGCTTGGTTTTAACTATATCGATTTTGAGCCCAACGCTGCCTGCGATGTCAATAAGGGTTTCTAGTTTCTAATACCCACTAATTGGTATGACATAAAACAGATGTCGTCCGCATAGTCCAGATCGTTTAATTTCTGGAAAGGCCTCCATTGAATTCCATCTGGTGCTCTAAGGTTTGTGGTTATTAGAATACTATAAAGAACGGTTAGGAAGAGCAGCGGACACAATACGCAACCTTGACGAACCCCTCTATTGATGGTGGAAGCTTCACTATTTCTTTTTTCCTTTGAAGCGACACTGCATTTAGCGTTGGCATGCAGGCCCTGTATAAGATGCACTAGTTTATCCGGTATACCATGATTTCTTAGAGCAGCCCAAATGGCATTTCTGTTAATTTTATCGAACGCCCTTTCGAAGTCAATAAATAGGAGGTAAAGAGGAGATCTCCACTTCGCTGACTGCTCGATGATTATACGCAGCGTGTGTGTGTGGTCAACACAAGAGCGTTGTGGTCTGTTCTCAGTTGGTTGTTAAGCACTGGTGCAATTTTCTAATATAAAGATAATAAAATTTTGTGTGGAAAGATGTTTATGTCAATACTTAGTAGCAACCTGGGCAACGCTGGATTTGTGTTTAACTATAATTTAAATGCAATTATAGTTGAACACATTCCAGGTTTGCATTATAATCTTTAGACAGTAGTTTGATCCCAGCCTCTTTAACGCTCTTGATCTAAATGATTGATCATCACTTAGGGAAGAAATTCCAACACTTTTCTAATAATGTACAATATTTTACAAAATGGCGAACATAATTTAAAAATTTGGAACATTTTCGCTCCTCACTAACAAATAACAATAAAGAAAAAATTATGATTGCAAAACGCATTTTTGCAAAATTATACATGGTAAAAAGTAAAAATTGCTGAAAAATGGAAAATCGCTGATTTCGTTATTACAATATACAATGATTGTAGCTACAATGGTAGCAAGCAACAACATCTGCAATAAAACTAAAATTTACAGCAACAACAAACTCTCTTTTGCATATTTTATACAAGTAAGTATTTATCAAAAAAAAAAATCATGCCACAATTATATCTAACTAGTCGAAGAAAAACAAAAATAATAATAACAAAAAAATGAAAAGATGATGTTGAAATTTCTGCAGCAGCTACTACTTACGGGTAAGTGCTGCAGAAAATATCGCATTATATCGCCAAAACCATCGCTATCGTTGGCAACAAACGTCAGCAATGTTTGCTCTATTGTTATGACAGCATTTATCTAACAACTTTGTATCGTTTTATGTTCTATGGTATACAAACCAGCAATTGTTGCTGAAGCTGCTATTGCCATATAGTTAATAAAAACTAACGGTAGTGAAAAAAAGAGAAAAACTTTCGTTTTCGTTATAGCAAAAAAAAAAAAAAAGAAGAGAAATAAAACAATGCAAAAATATTTTGCAATAATCTTTTTTCAATATTTTCTGTGGAGTGAAATTTTCATCTTCATCTTCGATTTCAAATTTTATTTTTGACAATTTTATATCTCAAATAAAAAGCAATTGCACAATATTTGAATAATCAGCAATAGTATGTAACTATATTTTTATATATTGAAGCTTTCTTGTGATTCTTATGATGCAATTTTGTTATTGTTGCCTGCTGCTGTAATATAATCGCGTATTTCTCTTGTTGCTGATATTTTTGAGCGACTGACTGTTTACTGTGCAGCTGTGATTATGAAAACATGAAATGCTACGTTGAACTTTTGAACTCACGTTTGACAACGAACAACAACAACAACAATAACCATAACAATGATATCAAAATCGTCGCAACAACATCACCACGTGTGTTACAGTTATGTACAATTGTTCAGATTTAATTTTTCTGATATTTGCGAAATATTTATAGCAGATACGAGATTACGTAATGGTTATACACAATGATTTCGTTTGAATTTAATTTAATTTAATTTTAACGCAGATTAGCTCAGATAGTAAATTTAAAATATGTTTTAGAAGATATTAGATTTTTGATATTCCTTAAAGTTCATTCGGTCGACCGATTGAAAAAGGAGATTCTGAAATACAATGCATTGATTAATATTGATCCGAGCTGAATCATTACTAGATAAACTAGATCCAGCCAACTAATTTGGATTAACAGTGACCGTTGGGAAACACTGCCACTATAACAGACCACAAACTAACAATTTCCCTAGCGTATATCCGAATAAGTTGATTACTTACCTCTGAAAATGGAACTTCTTGTAATCAATTTAATCTATAACAACTTTTGGTGAAAAAAATAATTTTTGAAAAAATCAAACCGTTCATATAGGCACACAAAGAATATTACCTCAAATTGTCTAGCTGTTTTCTTTATACAAAACTCATCTGTCAATGACACGCCAGGCAATTTTATGTGAACGAGAAATCTCTAATACATTCTTAAACATCGTATAGTATCTAGCATATCTGTACAGTTGAAACCATTCTTTAGTAAATCCTTTAGGTTTTTACATTATTGCAGAAAATTTGTGCTTCGAAGGTAATTCTGATGTTGGAGGACCCACTCTCATTTTCGCATTAGGTATTTTTGGAATATGGTGGGTATAAAATCTCGTTTTTGAGGGGAGGGTTCAAGAATAGAGGATTTGTTATCTCATTGTGCTGAGCAACTTTGCTGAAGACGTAAAATTTGTTTCTATTAAGATAAGTATTTTATTCTCCTTGAAGTCCTTGAAGGCTCTTTTCCGAATTAAATTCAAATTACCCTGAAACCGTTGAAAAATTTGAGGACTAAAGCAAAAGTTAGAATTTTGTCGCACTATGTAACGATTGAAACTGAGAAACCCTAAAACTATGCTTTGAAAAAAATTACAACAGATATTTTCAAAAAGCAAAAAATTTAAAGCATACTTTTTGCTGTAAAAAAAAATATTTCTCTTGTAGTAACTGAATGAACAAATTTAAAAAAAAAACACACATTACAATTAATTAAATGTTGAAAAACATTAGGAATTCCATTTTTTGCATAATTCAGCAACTTAATACAAAAACAACTTGAAAAACTAAGCAACAGCAAACATTTGCGTGCAACATATTGCTTAATCACAGCCAGCAACAAATGCTGAGTGTATATTAATTTCTATTGCTCTAGAAACAAATTAGATTTTTGTATTTTTATTGTTTTCATTTGGAGTAAAAATTGTGCCAATTGCCGGCAATAAAATAAAAATAAGAGAAAAAAAATCTAAAAAATACAAAAATAAAAATAAATCGCCTTTTGTTCGCATGCAATTGAGTAATATTGAATTTTGCCATTGCCGTTTGCCATTTCTAGCGATCGATTGCTGATAATGGATAGCATATTGTTACTGTTATTGCCGCAGTCGCCGCTGCAGTCGCTGTTATTGCTGTTATTGGTCTTGACGAGTTACTTTACTTTATGCAGCAATATGTGGGGTACGAAGTGAAAAAATAGGTTCATAAATTTATATTGCCGCCGATTGATACTTAACAAAGAAACCAATGCCGATGCTGCATGAACACATAAAATTCAGTGACGCCGTCAACGAATTTATTGTTGACATTAGCATAAGCATAAGTGTAGAATTTAATGGCAATTTGTTGCAAGCTAAGAAAACAAAAACAAACAACAGTGGCTAATATCGAATGCTGCTCCTGCTGAGTGACAGTGGCTGACGGTAGCAGGCAACAACTAACCACTAACAACACACCAACAATTAGCAATTGAATTGTTACACAGCTAATGGTTGGGTACGAATCTTGAATTTTGATGACGAATAATATATGTTGCAACATGCTACCGCAAAAAATTTTAAATTTGAAGCTAAAAGAAGCGCGAAAGAGCAAGAGAGAGAGAGAGATTAATAAAGTGTATGCAATTCAATGCAAACAAAACTTAATATTTTATTTTAGGAATTTGTATTTTAAAACTTTTTTATGCTTTCCCTTCTACTTTTCACTGTTTCCTTCAACAATTGGTGGTCAAAAGGCGGCATAATTTTCAAAAGTTTTTGTGTTTGCGAAGAACATATGTGTAAGAAAATATTCCATCGTTTTATTAACTTTTTATAAAATTCATAGCATGCAAACAATTTTCATATTACCATCTAATTTTGCTATTCTTTTAAGGCGCTTTTGCAGCAGCCTCAGCCACATCATCTAATTTATAACTTAACTTAACGCTAGACCTTTCGATCTTGTTTAAATCAATTGCACGCCTAATTTAGACTTCGTTTATTTATATGCATTCAGTTTTTGATCGTTTGTAAAATGAAGTTTTATTATTTCTGTTTGTTTTTGAAGCGAAAGATTTGCCATTTGACTTAACACTTTTAAGGTCATTTTGATAGCGCAGTATAAAATAATTATACTGTTGAATGTTTTAATTTAGAAAGGAAAAAAAGTTCATTAGGTTATGTACTTAAATACTCAAAAATTTAAATTAGAATTGAAAAAGAATATTTATACTATACACAAGATTTGATATCTAGATAAAATTTTATATACATACATACATATTTGGTTATTATAAAAATTCGTGCTCAATTTCAAGTGATACAACTTTGGCACGTGCATACTGGCAATGCTGTTTGAGTTCATGATTAACTACATAATGTAGCGAAATTAATCTCTCAAACAAAATTTTTTAGGTAGTGTTGAATTTGCTGCTATTTTCAAGTCACGTATACAGGATCATTCTTAGATTTTTGGAATGAAAAAGGATGTGGAAGTTGACCTACTTCGATCTTAAATTTACATAATGCTGTGCCTTTTTTTTCCCAATCTGTTATTAATTAATACTATGGGTTTCTTTTTTATTTCTTAAAATAATTCAATTATAACCACTTCCAAAATCAAGTTTCTTTTTTAATTAAATTTTAAATTTTTTTGATCTTTGATGCAAACTTTGAAAACTTCTCTCCGTCACATTTAAAGAGGTCCCAGTCTATATTTTTTTTGAATATTTTACGTAAGACTATGGGTTATATCATACATATGAAGAAATAAAAAAAATTTGAAATCATAGTGTTTGAAATTTTACGGATAAAATATATTTAGATTTTCTGTGTTTATTTTTGGTGTCAATTATCCTTATTTCTTTAATTTAAAATTGTGAACTAAACGAAACACAAGCAAATTAAATTTTTCAATCGCTAAATTTTGTACTTCATTGGCTTGTGTTTTTTAATTTCATTTGCTTGTGTTTCGTTTAGTTTACAAGTAATGCTAGAACAAAAATTGCAACTCTGTACCGGTAATTTCGATGACAATTGTAGACGAACTCTTTTTGTGTGCGACATCTTCATGTAATTCCTTGGACATTTGCGCCATCTGTATGTGAAATGTATAACTGTCACAAACTTTAAGATGGCGACGCTACACATTGTTCTTTCTGCCATAGGCGTGTGTGTGTGTGTGTGTAATTAATATGTTATATTGAATTAAAACTATTTATGAATCGTTTATTATATAGTTTGCTCGTGAATTCAGTTACGGAATATTGATATTTAGCCCCTCATGCACATTGCTCGACAAAATTATGTCGCATTGCAAACTTACGCGCGACGTCACATCCGGTTGGTTTTACTTTAGGGACAAGAGAAAAGAAGTTTCACTTCAAAAATATATATATCATTGCAATCTGATGACTATGGAGCCATCAGTAATGGGTTAAAAATGTCTCTGTCCTCGGAAAAAATCTGCACGCATTGATTTATTACGGGACAAAAGGATTACATGATATGAAAAATCTAAGAAGAACAATTGCCACACATCTTGAGAGAATTCAAAGAATGACGCTACATTCATAAAAATATCATCAAAATTTGTAATAAATTTTCAAGAATATGAGATCATAACTTCCAAACATTTAATGGGTATTTCCCAAGTTGAACCTGGTCGTTATATCAAACATTTCATTTCAGTAACGAAGAAATTCGTTACATTTTCTCTGAAGTAGCAGATTGTAAGTCATGGAGTGGCTGTTTGAAATATATTAAAAGCCGCATTGAATTGTAATGCAATTTTGGTCAGGAAGTAAGTCATAAAAAAAAAAAAAAAAAAAAGAATAGCACGTATGATACACAAGAATAAGAATTCCCAAAAAGTAGTATATAAATATATAATTATTTTATTGCTGTTGAAAACAGTTGATGTATGTGGGGCCAGGATACATATTATTCTATTACTTTTCCTTTCGAGAGTTCATTGAAGTAGAGTATAATATAATTTATTTCGTGACTAAAAATTAATAATAAAAAACAAAATGTATGGCATAAAATATTTAGTCGGAGTCGAAATTGTATAGTTCTAAAATATTTACTTATGTACCTACTTATATTACCGTTAGCATTTTGCAATCAACAATTAATTTTTCTTTTATTGTACTTAAGTATGTGTAAATTTTCATCTTGAAGGCAAATAATTTTATATTTATGTTGTTAAAAATAAAAAGCTTTTGCTATTAACAATTGCAAGTCGAGGTTTTTTGGTAAATACAAACTCAAGTCTCTATTACTATATTTTTTTTATTTCAAATTGCAAACAATCGTTTTATTTTCAAATGTGGTAATTACTATGGCTTGACGTCAAAAAGAAAAATATACATACTTACATATATAAAATTGCAGCCGAAATTCAATAGAATTAATAGCTGCAACAAGAAATTTTGGAGTTAGTTACAGCTTCAGGTGCAGGAGGCGGTATGCACGGGTATATAGTTAGTTTGGGTTTAACCTGTGACTGTAGGTGTCAACAATTAAGCACGCAGGCAAAAACAAAAGCAAAAAATAATAACGTTTTTATTGCAACAGCGGCAATGATTTTGTTTGCTGGTTTTTGCTTTTTTTTTTTTTTTTTTATTATATCGGGGGTGATAATTGCCACTTGCAGTAAAAAAAATTTTAAAAAAAAAATTAAATATGTAGTTACACTGAAAATCGAAATTAGTTTCGATTTGACTTGCAGGGCATTGTTTGCATTAACAAATTGCTTGAGATACTGTTGCGTATATATATAAAAACCGAAAGAAAAAGAAAGAGAAGCAAAGAGCAAGAGACAGAGTGAGAGAGGTGGCAATAATGTTAGTAATTGTAGCGATAATTGCCAACATTTTGTGCAGTTCAAACATATGTTTTGAGGGCAAACAATAACGGCAGCCACAGCAGTAAGAGCAACATGTGCACTTTGTGACGTAGAGTGTGTGTAGAGCGTTTGTGTGTTGAGTGTGCATTCAAGGTTTTGACGTATTAGCCAATTTTATGTTTTTAAACTAGCAATTAATGCAACCGAAATAAAAGTTTTTTGTGGAGAAGGGAATGCCAATTTTAAGACTTGTTAAGTATTTCGTTGCATGAGAATTGATCTGGCGTATGTGTGTACAAATTCGTATACCTATGCGCCAAATCAATTCTCAGGCGACGATTTGTTTAACCCTCTCAGGATTTTCGTGCACATATGTGTACGTGAATTTGAACATTTGTTCTGACTTTGATTTAAATGCCAACCAAACAACTCTAGTATTGACGTCTGTGTTGTTTTTTCCTGTATCGTTTGGTAACTATTTTGTTACAGTCGTAGCATAACCGTCGAAACTATTGTGGCTGTTATGGGACAATCTCGCTTTTTGTTGTGTTCCCCTATTTTTTTCTCATTTTTTGATTCAATTTTTGACCAAAAAATCAAAATTTCAAACCACTAAAAAAAAATTTGGTCTACAAGGTAATTTCAGATTTTAACACTTGTAATTAAGATATTGAAAAATTCATAGAACAAAAGTTTTTCAGAATGAAGAATGCCATTCCTTAATATTTTTTTAAATAAAATTTGCTTTGTTGGGTAGGGAAGGGTTAAATATGTATTTGTTTAATCACACTGTGCAACAAGATTCTTAATGGTATTTAAAAAGACCTCTTAAAAACCCCCAACAGGAGAAGAAAGAGAAATTATCTGTGATAATGAACGTTTACTTATTTAAGTCGAGTGTTTTGCTACGAGTTAACATTTTTTTAATATGTGAAGAATATTGTGTAGAGTAGAATATCATAAAATTCATATATCGATGGTCATACGTTGACCCCTCGTATGTAGTTTTTCACCATTTTTGGAAGAAACGACAAAAAAGCAATAAATATACATAAAGAATATATAAAATGTGGTTTTAAATCATTTTAAAAAAGAAAAAATATTTTTGGAATTATTTTTTTTATTTTAAACTTATTTTTATATATTGTTTATATAAATTGATTGCGTTATTGTCTTACAAAAGTGGTGAAAAAGTACTTAAGAGGGGTCAACGTATGACCATCGTTATGTAATTCCACAAAAGTAAAAGAAATGAAGATGATGTAGCAACTAAAATAAACTTCTTGAACATTTTCTTATGCATAAAGCACCTCAAAATTAGTGCAGGAAATTAAAAAAAAAAGATTTTCGTAAAATTTTCTTTATGTAAAATTTCATTAAGAATGTTAAAGAAGTTTTTAGTTTATTGCTGAGGACTCTCTACAAGACATTACCGTAAATTAACGTAAAATTTCATTGAGCTTGGCCAATAATGAGCCCCACAAAAAATTTGCACCTCAAAAACATCTACATAGCTTGAATTTATTTTTTAGGGAAGCAATGTCTACCTAGAATCAATATTCACTCCGCTGTATGACGTTTGCACATACCATATTCCTATTTGGAATCGTAAACAGAGACATCGTTGTATTTAATTCTATGGCTACAGACAAGTCTTTAAGTGCCTGTGGATTTAAGTTTTGGCCGTTGTCGAAACATAAAATTTTATTTTATTTATATTCATATTTTTTTCCAGTAATTGTTCATGAGCGTATGTATAAGCATAAATATATATAATTATATGCATTTATAGTTTGGGTTTAACTTACCAAATAATTACAACATTTTTTTATGCTTTTTAAGTTAGTAGGTACTGGTTGCACTTACCTGCAAATAAAAAATAATAATAAATAATTAAATAATGCAATGAAAAGTATGATAACTGTGCAAAACTATAAATGCAAAATAAATAAATTGATAATTTATGATTTATTACACAATCAGCTGATAAGTAGTGGAACAGATAGAACTTTTCTATCTGTTCCACTACTTATATTGTGATGTCAATAACATTACCAATATATAATTTTTACTTCAAGATTTTGATTATATGGGCATATACATAGGAATACATACATACATACATACATTTCGAAAACTGTAAGAAAGGCACACCTTCTACTTGGCATCAGTGAAGCATAAAAACGCAAATGTCTCACCTTAAAAGGACAATTGGTCAATACATATGAAATATGGTCAGTTGGTATTTTAGCTTAAGCCCCCAAAAAGAAAAGAAAAATCAAAACCTAATTAGGAAATTGGCTCAACATAGTTTAAGTAAATATCTAATAGACAATAGGCAGACAAGAAAAACAATGAAAAATCATTGCAACTTTTTGATGTCAAAAATAAAAACCTTTAAATAAAAGCGAATTTGTTCTGCTTTTGCAACATTCACATACATACACACACACACACACACCTACAAATCTGCAATAATGACGTATGTATGGCGTAGGTATATGTGGAAATAATAGGAACGGTAACAAACAACAAGAAATTGATTTTGTGTAAACACAATTAAATGTGACGGCGAACACTTTGACCCAAACAAAAGCAAAAACAGCAACAGCAAAAAAACAACAAAATCTCATAGGCAACACACGCCTATTTTTTTGTTTTTTGGTTTTTGTCATACCAATTTGCACTATGTTGCACATGCACTCATGCAACATACTTATGCAAGATACGTACAAACGTAACAATAATAAAAATAAAGACAACAACAACAACAGCTACAGCTACAGCAGCAAATGCAACAAATAACAATTTACTGTCAACTGTAAGTATCTTAACATGTATGTGAGCCAATGTATCTAGATGCCACCTTAGCAACACGCTGGTGACACTAGCAGAGCAATTTTTTATTGCAAAAGAGTAAAAGAGAGAGAGAGAGAAATAGAAAGAGAGTGTATGTGTGTACTTCCATCTATTGATTAAAATTTTGCCATGAAACATTATTTATTTTTTTGGTTTCAGTTTTAATCAAATGTACTTTGTCATAAATTTTTGCAAGCCTGTGGAAATGCAAAATAGGATTCTATGCAATCGTCAATTTATGTATGTGTATGTTTTTGAATGTGTATTTGTGTGTGTAGAGGTGCGCGCGTGCGCCTTGCTTCATTGCGCAAGAAATCGTGCAACAAAGGTCTTCCATTCGGTGTCATTCATTTCAATCTGTTAGCACACACTCAGTTTTTGTAGTTTTTTTTTTGTTTTTAAGGAGACTTATGTACTTACAAACGCCAAACACCACCAGCATCACCAGCATTTGTACAATAACTCGTTAAATTGAATTTACTCCAAAACTTAAACTTTAATAGTCAACAACAAACTTTGTGTTGCACCTTCCATGCTCAACAGCTTGTCGCCCAATTTTCAAAATTATGTACTGTAGGAGATCTTAAATAGATCAAAATATTAGAAGTAAACTTTTGCAATGCCCAGCAGAAACATTTTTCAGCCCTTAATATATACAGTACTGTGCAAATCCAAAGCTACATGACTTTTATTAATATAAAAGAAAGTGGATTTAATTGGTTCTTAAATTATAAGGTTATATAATGAAAAACTTAAAAATTAGAATAAAAAAAAATTAAAGAAATATTCATTTAGGGCTGTGCAAAACTATTTTTATTCATTGCCGCACATCTGCAGGGCATTGACTTTGTCAGCTTTTTTATTTCCTTCTCACTGCTATTCAATCTTTATCCAACTTTAATGTGAGTTTCGAGACGTTTTCAATGGCAATTTTCACAATAGCTGTGATCAATGTTTCCCAAAGGTGATCAATGTTTCCATTTATTTCATGAAAAGGATAAAGACCATAAAAAAACAAAAAAATTCGCACACTGGAAAGCAAAACGCGTCATCCTCTTTTTTCGCCTTCAATTCCTGCAAGTAAAGCCACGTGCACTAATCATCTTGCGCAATCGTGCGCTCGCTCACCACCAAAACTGACCCAAATACGCGTCGCAGGCAAAACGCTAATGAACCCAATGGAGTCGATGTCTCATACATCAAAGTCAATATAGAAATTTATTGGTATCGAATAATCAGAACAATCGCGCAAAAAACACAAAGTGTCACAAATAAACAAAATGAAAACAAAGAAACAAATAAAAATTTCATGAATAAGATTTGTTCGTTGGTGGTTAGCAGCGCCAACAACAATGACAGCGGCGGCAGCATATTTCTAAAGCAGCAACAAAACACTGACAGCATATTTCGTAATGACACGATACAATGAATGGGTCGGGTTAATCGGCTAAGATCATATAGCTTGCTCTAAATGAAGCTCAGGTGCAGCAGCAAACATTTGACATTAAAGTTGAATACAACGAAAGGGGGAAGACGGAAATGAACGAGTGGGAGTTTAGTGTCAACGAAGCAGTCAATTGTCTACTGTCAAATGCAAAAACCAAAAAGTATCATACAAAAAAAAAAACAAAAACAGCGATCTGTCAATTATCAGACAGATATAGATAGATAGGCAGACAGTCAACCAGCACATATCTCCAGACAGACGCGTGGACACAAATTAAAAGCGAAAGTATATTTTTGTCTTTTTTTAGCTTTGTTTATTGCTGTCACTGGCGCGCGCCCGCGTCTTTTTATGATTTTTGAAAATTTTTATTGACATTTAATTTCATAATCCAATTATATCAACGTAATATTTATGTATTTGACAACTGACAGTAGCTTATAAATATACGAGTTTATGATTTTGGCATTTCAACAATGCCAAAAATATTCCCAAATGTGGGCGTATTTGTTGATTAATTTGGTAGTAACTAAAATTGGCATAAATTAAACCTGAAAGCTAAAGTTCTCATTAGCAGAAAATTAATTCAATTAAGCTGGAAAAAATTAATTCTTAATGTTCGAGTTGATAAGCGTCAGGCGCAGTAAAGAATGACCATACAAATAAATAAATGTCCAATGTGTACAGTATAGCAAAACAAAAAAATTTTATGGCAAACTTTAAGTACAGAAAATAGTAAGAACTCTTCAGCCAAGACATTTTTAAAGGAAAGGTTCATCATATATGTGTTATAAATTTTATAGTTTATAAAATGGACAATCGATGGATTCCATAAAAGTCTATAACTTTTCTGGTACCTAATATCAGACTGATGCCAAATATGCTTTTAAAGTGAGAAGAAAAGGGATTGATTCCTAGATTATCTAATTGAATGTTAACAATGGTAGGTGTAGTAGCAAAGAATCGCTGTAATATTAAAAAAACGCGAATGAAATGATGGAAATAGCCAAATCAGTCGAACACGATACAACGTGTGTGCACACTTGGTATGAATAAATATGATCGAACCTTGATTTACACTTTTACGAAAGCTGTGCAGCCCGACAAAGAATATAAATAAAATAATATTAAATTGATTACACTGTGTGACAGTGAAAATATACTTTCCTCGATACATAGCTCAAATTGTAGGTAATTGTAGTCAAGCAGATAAAACATGCATACTCAGAATTTTGAATTGACCCTCAAAATCTGGACTTAGGGCCGAAAAACCCATTTCTGATAGGTTAAAGCATATACTTTATTTTTATTTATCCGAGGAGTAAGTTTTCATATTTCATTCAAAAGAGGACACTTAGTTGCTTTTACAATTGGTAATATATCTTACGAAATACCAGAGCTAGAGGGCAAAATATAACGAAAGTTGAATTTTTTTTATATTTTTGCATTTTTAAACGACTATTTTGTTTACCAGTGTGTATATAAAAGTACAAATAAATTAACTGCATTCAATTCTGTTTCCAAGGAGTTATAAATTTTTAAAATCTATTGAGGTTTGACTGAGATATTTGCTTGAAGCACCATATACTGGAAACAAAATCCATATATTTTGAAGTGGCTGTTTTGTATTTTTAAATATCACAGTCCAACAGCATTTTTGCAACTGAATAACCACCCTATAACCCAGAAAGGGTATGTTATATAGACCATTTTTTTAAAACAAACTTATAGTCCAGCACGTCTCAGTTTTTTTTTACAGTGGGTCAAAGTTTTCTTATTTTGGTCGAAGGGAGCTGAATACTAAGTGCAAAAAGTGTTATAAATTGATGCCTGAGGAAAATCTTATTGGCAAAGTTGTAGAGTAGAATTTTACAAGGGTCATTTCGGTAGAACATTTTAACCCTTTAGTTCCTCTTTTTATGGGACAATTTGACCCTTTTTTTGATGAAAACCTGAAAAGTCCTTTCAGAAGAGACATTTAAGGATTAAAATATTCCACAAAAATTTTTGCCAGAAAATTTCATTAGGGGTCACCGAAGACATAAAAGTCATATATATAACGGTTACTTAAAGGAGTAATACTCGTATACAAATACTTACTTTCCACGTATTGAAATTTTTTGGATAGTCAAATAAAAGAGTTAAAGAAGTCAGCCACAGCTCAATGAATTTTAAAAATTTATAACTCGTTGAAAACAGAATTGAATGCAGTTTATTATTGGTAAACAAAATAGTTTAAAACGCCATTCAAAGTGAAAAAATGTAGAATTGTTTTTGATTTTCCATATGTTTTGCCCTCTAACTCCGGTATTCCTCAAGATATATTAACAATTTATATATAGCTAAATATCTTCTTTTCAATAGAATATAAAAACTGACTCCTGGGACAAATAAAAATAAAGTTACGGGCAAGTATATGCTTTCACCTATCAAAAATAGGGTTTTTGGCCCTAAGTCCTGATTTTGAGGGTCAATTTAAAATTCTGAGTATGCAGTTTTTTTCTGCTTGACTAGACTTACGACAGGTGTAAATCTCGAAAAAAGCATATTCAAATTTTTGTTGTTTGTCATAATGTGTTATGCGCACCAACTTATACACAATACAACTTGTAACCGCATCAAATGTACGCACATGTTGTATCGTCTATACTTTTCGGTTACGGTTAGAATTGAAGGTGGGCTGGACTAAACCAAAGCACTCAGTCTCGAATGCCATTGTACTATACCCAAGATAAAGCCAGTAGAAGACAGTAGAGAGACAGTAAAGATATGTGAAGGGATAAATGGGAAGGTTAGGGTGATTTGATTTTTATTTTGAAATACACCATTTTAATGCAAACTTTTCAAGCATCAACTAAAGTAAATGAATTTGCAAAAGAAAACAAAGTTTAGAGCAATATTGTAAAAAAATGATATTTTTGGAAATTTGGCGTCTGGTGTTAATTAGCATTAAAAAAAAATGTTTATAAAAATTGTGACATTTATCTAATTTTTACCCCGATGGGTTGAGTGGAAAAAACCTTATTTAGAAGTTATAGACACAAATTTGAGTCTGTGTAAAAAATGGAAAGCAAAATGTTATCAAAAAAATATATTTTTTTAAATTTCGGAAGTTTTTCGATTCGTTAAAAATTTTTTTTAAAAAATTCTGCAATTTAACTGTTTTTACATCGAAATGCAATATATATTATAGTGGCTAACTCAGTTTATAATTGAAACTGTGTACATACAAAAAACTCAAATTCCGAACATATTGTAAAACTTACAATAGAAGAGTCATTTGGGATCGCTGATTCTGACCATGTATCATGCCCTGAATTTCCCCTATAGAGACACATGGGTTAATGGGATAATCCATTGTAACGGATGTGGAAATTATACGCAAACTTTTATAAAAATAAAATAAATTTATTTATGAGATGTTGAAAAGTCTTACGAGTAAAAAATGATATTAAAAGTATGAAAGGAAGCTAGTGCAAAATTATTTAAAAAACTAAATAACAGAAACCAAAAAATATTTCCTTTGAAAAGAGGGTGGGGTCACTGAGAACCTAAACCACCCAGGTCTTACAATATGAATTTTATACAGGATGAACGAAATTAATCCTTGAAAATCAAACATTTTTTTTTTGGGAATTATTTGTTTTATGTGATTAATCATTCAAACAAAAAAATAATCTTTATTCGAAAAAAATATGCCTCATCAAAAAATACTTGGAGTCATTAAAAGTCACCTGAGTCCAAATGAAAAAACATTAATAAACTATTGAAAGAGAAGCTTCTGAACTTTGTCTCACTTTTCCCCTCCCTCATTTTTCTTCCTTCTCTCAGACCCTTTTCGCTCTCCTCTTTCAATATCCTCCTATAATTTTTTCCGCTCTCTACCCCCGATCTCTCATTTATTTCGACTTTGGCAAAAAATAGTTTAAACTAGTAATTAAACTTTTAGTTATACCGTGCAAAGGAAAAAAAAAAAAAAAAATTTACGTTTTTAAGCATTGAAGAAATGAAACTGAAAACCACAAATCATCTGCAAGTAAAATAAAAAATAAACAAATAAATATATATGAAAAATTATAAGATTAAAACACACACAACTTCGAGTTCTATCGGTTTCATTTGACCATTCCATTAGAGATTAATGAATGTCTACACGCAACCGTTCAACTTTCATTAAATATACAAAGCTAACTATGTATTGTTAGGCAGGCGAATCTATCAAGCGGTTAGGTGTCGTTTTTAGGCGCTGTTGCTGCCTGTATGTGTACTGTGGCACAGGCCATTAACTACTTTCAAACTTTAATTGGTAATTAGATTTCAATCTGCTGTGCAAAAAAAAAAAAAAAGAAGAAGATTAAGTCCGCAAACGATACTAGGCTGTCGCAGCTTGAGCACAAGGAGTCATATTACATCAGCACAGCGATCATTCGATCGTTTGTTTGCTCACTCGATCGAACCGCATGAACACTAGAGGTCAAGGCTGTGAAGTTTATAGAGAAGACAGGAGCAATACCGCAAACACAATAGACACGCTTCTTTCTGTTGCTTTTTACTTTAGTTTGTGAATGCTCGACAGCTTTTGCGTGACGTTGATTGATTAAGCGTAATCAACGCTTTAATGAAGATTAGTGTTGATCGATTGGAATATGTACATACATAAGTAGTTGCTAGTGCTTGGTTAAGTTTAAGTAACCAGAGGCTAAAAGCATAACTGGGAACAGGCAAACAGTAGCAATTGGAAAAAAATTAATAATTAAAAAGATTTTCTGAAGCGTAGCCAAGAGGCTCTTAAAGTTTATTTACTTATTATTGTTTCACTTCTATACTTTTTCTTTATTATTTTATTTAAATGCAGCAAAAATATTTACGAGTAACACATGTAGAATACAAACATTGAAAAGGAAAAAAAAAACTTTGGATATATTACACCACCAACAAGAAATAGTTTGTTTTCTGTCTTACAAACTTCACCGTTAAACACAAAAAAAAATATTTAATTCTGACTCACTACAAAACTGCATAAGGATTGAATTTTATTCTTGTTATGTATGTACCTGCAATTAAATGTCAAAATTCCAAAGTATAGTAATAACTTCCTTCAATAAACCAAACAACCAAACAAATAAAAAGCACCAGAAACATGAGTTTGAGTTTCCTCCAGTATTGCCAAAGTGACTGCTGCTACTTGGCGGTTGTTAATAACCCAGCAAATTATTTTATGTGGCTGATCTCAAATGCGGCCAACTCAGCGCTTTTCCCGCTAAATTTAGTGCTAAAAAGTGATTTAGCGGTCAGTGGGTTTTTTAACGCGTTTTTTTTAATTCAAAAGACACTAAATGCTCCGCTAAATAATCCATTTCCTGAATAATCCTAACAAAATTTTTTATCGAAACAATGAGCAATGAACTTATTTAAAACCAAAATTCGTAACCGTAAATCACTCAATTCAAAAAATTCGTTACTTCGTATAAAAAATAGATTAAAACACGAAAATTAATTTTGTGAAAACTACAAAATACCTGATGCTTCTGAGTTTAGACTAGAAAGTGTATTTTGTCTGGAAGCTGATAGTAATGAAGAGAATGTAGGCTTGGACATCGATATGTGATTGTTATAAATTATTACTCAATATATGTTTTTGTGATCAAAGTGTGTAAAATACTCTTTTTCCATTATCTTATTTCAGTTTTATTTGTGATTGTAAAATTTAGAAATGCTGTGAATCAAAAACTTTAAAAATACAGCAGAATCCCGATAATTCGTAATCGCAAGGGGCTAGCGATTTTTCACCCCGAGTTTTTCCTCAAAATCTGGTTGAGTTTCTTCAATATTTTATGCAAATAATAAAATGAATTAAAAAAATAATAAGTCCAGGACTCTTAATCCTTACAGTTAGGCTTAAGTTTTCCAATGGGGCATAAGGTCTGCTATAATGCTATAACCTATGTAACCAGGAATTATAGCAAAGCCAATTTACGGCGATGACACTCCATATATACAATCCACTCATAAGTTTTCGAACATTATTGGGACATCCAAGGGGGGGAGGTTAAAATAAGAAAAATACGAATTAACAAAAAACAAAAAATCCCATAAAAAAAGTGAACGTAGCTATCTACAATGATTGATTTTTTTCGAATCATAGTTCCATAGAATTTTGCTTTGCATTACGAATTATAAGACAACAACCAATTTCGATTTACAAACAGACCTTGTATTAAAATAAAAATACGAATTAGCGAGGGGACCAAAATGTGTAGAATTTTTGCGAATTAAAGCGATTTTTCAAGGGATTAGCAGTTTGTCACGAATTATTGAAATTTTCTAATTGTGTTTAACACTTTTATAAGGAAAAAACTTAGCGCTTTTTTAAAGAAAATGCGCGTTTTTCTTCATTTTAGCCGATTTTGAAAAACAAATGTTGGCCACACTGCTGATCACTTACTGTTATAGACTTAGGAAGAAAAAGATATATTCTCTCTCGGCCAAAGAAACTCATCGCTCTCAAAAGACACTCATTCCACTCATGCAACTGTAAAAAGCTGACTAGCAAAGTTTGCTTGCAGCTCTGCTGTGCACAAGCGAAAAACTCTGCTTCAAAATTAAGGTCTTTATATCCATACGTGTTCCATACGGAACCCTGAGTTAAATCAGAATTGCGAAAGAATTTTCAGTGGAGTGATTAACCTTAAACAAAATTCGTTCAACATTCAACTCCTTCGGTATGCTGGAGACTTGATCTGCTTTGGTCTGAAATTTACAAGTTTTTTTCATACAGAGTTAACAATTTGAGCCCAATAGCTTACAATTCCTCTTTAGAGTTTGCTTTGCTAAGAAAGCGCTGGTAATGAATGACTTAATGCGTTGATATACATTTTACGTAACTTGCGCCAATCCAACGAGAAGTAGTTCGGGATTAAGAAACTGAAGAAATATGCGAGAGATCGTGAAACATGGGGGCTGAGAATGAAGGAGGATATTTTAGAACGGCTATCATTTGGAAAAAAATATAGAGAACTTCTGCTAGAGATCGTAAAAGGTTCAGATTAAGCTCACACAGTTGAATCAGCAAAAAAAAAAGCATACTTTCAGCTGAACTCTGAGCAGCTCCTAAAAATAATCCTAAAATTGCTTTGCTGGGTTTTACATAATCATTTATAGTTTCTCTTTTATTTTCTGTTCGCTGTTATTTTCGAAATATTTGCGAGTGTGATTCCGCTCATTTTCGTATTCCTATAAGAAACAGAAACTAATACGCGCTGCTTGCTCATGCAACATGTTCGCTTTGACTTATGCTTTGACCTCTAAAGCAAGAGCTGATTGCATGCTGCCAATTCCAATGACTTGAGTGTCTGCAGCACACCACTGCAACACCACATTTGAGAATACTCTGAATCATTATTTGGCATGAAAAAATAACATGAAAATCGAACTCTTTATCGTGTCAAAGCTACCGTTATGCACTGTAGCCAACAAACACACACCAACACACTTGGTTGGTATGCGAAGTTTTGACAGCAGAGTTATTTGAGATTGCAGTTACAGTTTTGACCTCAAACGCCTACAATATGTGGTGCTTGCAAGAATATTAAATTGAATTTCATAGAATCCTTTAGATAAAATATGCAAAAAAAAACTATTGACTTCCTTTTAGCCTGAAAAAGCTGACTCGGTTTAAGATAAAGATTTTTGTTTTTAAACCAACACTTACCTTTGTTTACTGTTGATGGTGGCAACTGCTGACGATCGTGGCATAAGCGGCGGAGGCGGTGGTGATGATTTTGAAAGGGACATCGCTGGCGGATTTGCTGCAGTTGTTGTCGCTTTTATGCTCACAATTGCAGGGTTCTCCATAATTGGTGGTACACTAATCACAGCCGGATGATGAGGCCGCTTGCGATTGGCATTTGCTTTTGTGGAGCTTTGCGGCACAGGTGGTGGCGGCGATGATTGCAGGTGTTGATGCATGTGCGATTGCATGCCGCCATTTAGAATAACCTTGTGTGCTTTGTTGGAGTGATGTGCCGCCAAACTCGATGGGGGACGCGGTAAATGTAGCAGTTCAATATTTGTAGGTTTCTTAGGAATCATTGGTGGCACTTTTGATGGTGTTTCACTGGTGACTGAAGCAGCACTACGACTGAAGAATGATTTGCGTGTTGATGAGCCGGCAAAGCTGTTGCGTCTGTTTGGTGAAGGTGCTTTTGGTGGCAGTACTTCTCCACCAGCTATCGACATATTGGATACACCGTCATAGTAATGTTGCTGCTGTCGATGTAATATCTCAGGCGGCGGTGGTGGCAGCGGCTCATCAGAAAGATTTGTGTCCACATCCGCAGGTGGTGGTGGCAAATCAGGTGAGGGCACCCGTAAATTGGGATTTTTCGGTGGACGCTCCGGTACCCAACCAGCATCGTTGGTAGGCAGGGGTGGAGCAGTAATTGGTGCTGCATTTGCCGTTGTATAGTAGTGAGGATGAGTGCTGTTGTTGCGTGGTAATGGTGGTTGATGATTGCTATGTTGATGTGGATGATGTTGTTGGTGTGCTAGTGCCGCCGCTTGCTGCAGCAATGCTTTATCACGCATCGCAGCAGCATATTCCGAAGCGGATGATGTACGACGAGGAGGCAATACAGAGACACGTCCACGAGGAGGTGGTGGCGGTGGCGGCATGCCGCAATCATTAAACGACATTTTCTCTGAACTCGAGATATTCTTAATCGATTGTGCCTGCAGTTTTTCTTGTGAAGCGGCGCATGTGTACTGATCACGAAATTCTCCGTAATCTGATGCGGACGACGAACGACGCAGTAATGTAGGCATAAGAGACCGTGAACGTGGTGGTGGAGGTGGCGGTGCGGGTGAAGCTGGTTTCATTGGAAGCGAGTCGGCAACCGCAAACGCATGCACGCTATTATCTTCAGGCTTTTGTGGCGGTGAAGGTATTTGCGCAGCATGCATGCTACGCATTGAAGAATTAAGCAGCTGCTGCTGATGATGATGTTGTTGCTGCTGTTGTTGTTGACATGTTACCGCCGCACCGTATGCATTTGGCAATGAGTTCCTTAGTAATTGATGGCCGGTCTCTTTATTTGATGCGAGAGACTGGTAAGAATGTGGACGCAACAACTGCTGCTGCTGTTGTTGTTGTTGCTGCTGCTGATGCTGCAAATGATGATGCGGTGGATGTGGCTGATAAATTTTCTGTGGCTGGCTATGTTCTTTGGAATGTTGCTGTTGATGTTGCTGTCGTTCGAAATATGATTGCACCGCATTCTTTTGAAAAGCTTTCAATGCTGGATTCGAAATTCGATGAGTTTTACTTGGCTCGATGTATGCATACTTCTGCGGTTGTTGATCGGTGCTGCGCTCAAAGTCATTGATAAGTTCAGCTACGGACTGCCAACTCTGCTGTTGTTGTGGCGAGGCTTGACTCGGCACATATCTAAAAGAAATCAAAAGGAAATATTGCAAATTACAAATGCTTAATCGAGATGATTGCCAAATGAACTTACTTTGCCTGCCCACTAATCGGCAGTTGTTGTGTGGGTGCTACGGCTGCAGGTGTGACATTTAACACTTGCGGTGGCTGTTGCTGCTGTTGCTGAGGCACTGCTGGTTTTTGTAGACCTGCGCTGTATTGTGGCTTTGGATGATGTACGTATTGTGATGTATTACTGTGCACTGGTTCAGTGTATGTACTCACTGGAAAGAGACGATGATTGCTGCGATACGAAGCAGCATTCAATGCCGCCGCCAAAGGTGAGGTTTCTACAACTGGCATTGTTGGTGTTGTGTTATTGTCAATAGCAGCCGCCCCACTTGTTGCTATCGAAAGTGCCGACGTCGTCGAAGCAGCATTTATACTATCGGCATTTATTCCAATCGCAATTACACTTGAACCAGCAACATTCGGCGAGGGCGACAAATCACTGTTGCTTACACTATGGGCTGGTTTAGCAGCAATAATTGGCGGTGGTGGTTGCGGTGAAATTGTAACTACTGCTTCACTATTTAATATTGTCACAGATATGCTTGATTTACTCTGCAAATCGGCAGATGTAACCGAGGTAGGTGCTGTAGCAGCAGCAACTGTTGCCGTTGGCTTGGCAGCTGACGATGATGATATAAATGAACTCTCTGCTGTGGCCTCAACCAAGGAACTATTTTGCAAGTCAGCAACACTAACTTCTCGCTTAGCTGTTGTGGGTGGCATTACAACATGTTGTTGCGGTTGGTGTTGTTGGTAGGGATGTACTGTTAACGATGTATGCACTGGTGGATAACTGGGACTATGCCGATGATTGGGAATGGGACGTGCCATTGTCGTTGGTGAGTGTTCAAGCGTTTCACGTAGTGTGGGGCTAATTTGTAGCTGCTGCTGTAGTGCATTGGGTGAATGCTGCTGCTCATCGTTGAGATATAGCACACTTTCGCTGTGGTGGCGTTTTGGTGTTAATACGCGGGAACTATGCACAATCAACTGGGATGAGGAGACTAAAAGAAGAAAAACAAAAGCAAAGAAATAAGTTAGAATTTAAATTAGAATACATACATATACCACTGTCAATGTAATATTACGGTACATAATAAAGTGGAAAATCCTTGAACTAAGCTAACATTGCAATCTATTCTTATTTCTGTTGTTGTTGCTGTTGTTTTATTTTAATGCAATCGCCTAGTGGCATTTCAAATTAAACAATCTCCGCTCATGATTACCTGAACTGAAAAGCAAAACGCCTCGCCTAAACCGAACTGAAACTTAAGCAAACAAGGTGTCAAATCAGCCGCATGTTTCTACTGGGTCAGTATTGTAAAACATGTTTGCCATTTGCATTCATGCATGCATAGCCGTATTTAGAAGGGAAATTATGGGGTTCGGGCCCCTTCCCCCTGAAATGTGGAAACTTTCTTGTAGCTTTTGATATTTTCATTTATTTGATATGAAATTTATAACCCACTGAACGGTTTTTAAATATTTTTACTTCTATTGTGTTCTTGATTCATTCGATACGAATATCCGCATCTACACGGACAGCCAAGCAGCAATCAAGTCCCTTGCCGGTGTTTTCACAACATCAAAGCTTGTTCTCGACTGCCGATCTTCACTCAACATTTTGTCGAGTCACTCTCAGGTCTACCTATATTGGGTGCCTGGACATATGAATATTTCAGGTAACTGCAATGCCGACGAGTTAGCAAAACAGGGCTCGCAACTTACAGATATATCACCTACCTGCACCATTGGTGTCCCTCTTACGTCTATTAAATTAGCCATTAAGCAAAACTACCTTGAGGAAGCAAAAAGATCCTGGGTAGCGGAGCATACCTGTGGTATTACCAGGCTAACATGGACCACTATGGACAATAGACGAACTAGACAGCTACTCAACCTAAGCAGAAGCTCCATCAGCATAACGACTTCGGTGCTCACGGGACACTGCATAATGGGGAGACATGCTGCAAGACTTGGACTGCCATTCAATGACTTCTGTCGGGGCTGCGGCTCTGAGGAGGAGGAAGAAACAGTCCTTCATTTCATGTGCGAATGCCCATCCCTGGCCAGGAGGAGACTAAAACTCCTGGGTTCACCTTTCTTCACTAGTCTGTCCGAGCTATCATCCGTAAATATTAAGGACATAGCCAGATTCATTATGGAATCCTCATGGTTCTCCACTCCGTAAATGGGGGAGTCGCGCCGTACTGTGGTATCACAATGAGCCTAATTATGTGCTTAAGTGTGCTTTCAAGCAGAAGGCTGCCACTCCAACCTAACCTAACCTATTGTGTTCTTTCTTACGTTAGAAATTTAAAGAGATAAAATTTGATATTTTAACTACGCTATGCGACCAAATTCGATTTGTTGTCTTTAACTTCGAATTGAAAAAGAGAGCAATCCTGCATTTACAGTTTTCTAAGTTAGTAACTGTTTTCGATTTAAAGTTTTGTCTTAAAACTGAGTTTGAAAATTAATAAAAAATAGAAAATATTATCGGATCCTTGTGACATTAGACTTATTTGAAAGGCATTATTTTATATGTATAGTATATTGGGAGATTTTCCATCAACCATGGCTCGTTAGAAGCGATTAAATTTGGAGTGGAGAAGGAGAAAGGCAAGGGATTTAAAAAAAAAAAAATCTGCAAAATTATATCTGATAAGAATATCGTTTCGATTTTAAATTAAATTTTGAAAATATAAATGGAATATCAAAAATCCGATGTTTCACCTCTCCGTCATTATCTCTGTTTTACTATTCGTAAATATAAAGTATCGCGAAACTGGTGCTAGACAAATTTCAAATAATATTGCCACAAAAATTAGCACTTTATTTTCTTTTTAATAAGTATAAAACTGTTTGGAATGCGAAGTAAAACCTTGTGCCAAAAAAAGTGGTTGGAAATATTGAGTCATGTTGGAGTAATAGATGTTCCGATTCTTTAAGATTCTTAAGAACAAATGATCTTAAATTAAAGAAGGAAAAAAAGTTTCGTCAGCAAATTAATGAATGTAGTGGGTGAACGTTTTTGAAATTTTTTTTTTACCAAATGCCGGCTATTGAAACTTGAAATCGAATTTAATGAATTGGATTTAAATTGCGAATTTTCAATAAATGTAGTCATCGGCAATATATTTAATATGTGAGCACATTGCAGCTTGATCGACTGAATTCTTGAACCCTTCCCTTTGAAACCTCCGCCCCCCTGAAAAAAACCAAGCTACGACCCTGCATGCATGTATGTATGTACGAATACATGTATGTTTGTGTGTTCAGCTGATAAATTATGTATCTTGGCATGTGCGATCAGGCTGCAGGCAGCTCTGGACCATAACGATTGTAAAATATAAGCATCGATTTATCTAACGGTGAGCTCCACAGTAAAACTAAAATATTTGAATGAGCGACAATTTAAAACGGAAAACGTTTACGTTAACTTCAAGGACTTTATAGAAGATTTATTTCCTTTCTCTACATATATATTTTTAAAATATCTCTTGTGCTAAGTATTCGCTGTTTAGGAACTTTATAAAATAAATTCACACCCATTTCGGTGTGAACATGTAAAACGCAATTTAAAATTGTAGGCTGCATGAGATTTTATTCAGCTTTTCTGAAAAGACTCTACATAAGTAAAAGAATTACATGCCGTAAACTTTTAATTAGAATGGCCCACAGAACGTTTACGGATGAACATAATTCGATATTAAACCTAAGTATAAAAATTAACTGGGTTCGATAATCAGCCCGGTCAAAAATAAAATTGTTTCGACATCACACCACCTAAACTTTTGACTTTCGGATTCGACATAAAACTGTAGGTATTCTTGCAAATATAAGTCGGACAGAATGAATGAATGCAGAAAACTTTGCCTATGTCCTTCTTGAACTGTTGTGTCATAAAATATGAAGAAGAAGCCATGCCATTCATTGGCTCCAAATCTTAATTAAGCTTTAAAGCGTTTTGTATAAAAGATGTTCATAGAAGAGATGCTTCAGCTGAATGAAAATTCAAATATCTATCAAGAATTCGAACTCATTACTCGGACGTATACAAAATGGGTTTATTAGGGATGTAACCCCCTTTTTTTTCTTTTATTAGCAAATTATTCCCAAAATTTCTGTGATGAGTTCTTCAGCCGAAGATGCTGAGTTACTATCGAGAAAACATGGCAACCGGCACGAACGGTGTCCATAATACAAGGCCGCCGATACTAGTGCCAGCGGGAATTCATGCTGATGAACACGAATATTCAGAATAAAAGCAACCAGCAGGAGGAAATGCAAAGAAATTCGATGGGAATACAAATCAACCATCACTAATCATTGCGAGATTTGGAAAAACAGGTTTAATGTATTTTGTGGCTAATATTGTGAAAACGATACCAAATATTACTGAAACTATAACAGTTATAAACGTGATAATTACACAGATCGATAGAGCTAGAAAATTTAACATTAATGCCAATTTTAATTAATGTTTTCCAATTTGTAATATACGAAAGTATTATTCCAGGGCAACATAATGCCAATGAAAATGCAGGCCGGGTGACACAAAAACCAGCGGAGATAAGAAGAGACCTAAACAAGTATTGGTTGCTCAGGTTATATGTGAGTGGCTAGCCTTTGGATGATATAGGTGCATGTGCCTTGGTAATCTGATCCTTAGGGATGATGAACTCATGGGTCTTAATCTATTGGATGTGCTCAACTTTACCAAGTCGACATTCCGGCTAACTGAGATCCAGGGTATCTGGGAATCTTCTTAGGGCTACGGCTTATTGAAATGCTGGGCTATAGTAGATTATTATTTTTTTTTCTAGTTTTAGGCGTTTAAGCTGCCATGAACATCGAGGAACCGCGAAAAACAAGAGGACGACCGCAAGCGACATGGTTGAGCACGGTCATGAGGGACATTAGAGAGCAAAACCTGGAAAATGTGACACGAAGGATAGGAGATCCTGGCGCTTTAGGACAAGGAGGGCCGACCCCGCATAGGGATAAGGCGAAGAGAGAGAGTGAGTTTTACGCGTTTAGGGTGGGGCGTAGGTAGAAATTCATCAAGTTTGTTCTTTTAAGCAATCACATTTGTTAATTTAATTAAAGAAATCATTATTAGTATTACATTATTTTTACTGTTACTGAAATCATATGTTTTTTTAATTTTGATTTTGATATAATCTCGATGAGTTATAAATATCACTTGGTCATTTATATTAAATTAAAGTCTAAAGCAATTTGTAGGAACACATTAGAGCTCGTGTATTTGTGATGAATTAATCGTTGATATTTCAGATATTGGTAAATTAAATAAAACTAAAAATCTATAAAGGGGATCCACATCCACAAAACTGAAATATGTAACAAACTTGCAACATTTACGGTAAAACATACTAGATAAAAATCATTAAAACTTCATACCCGTATAAAAAACACGAAACTAATTTATAATTTCTTAAAATGAAAATGAGTGAAATGTTTCAAAATTGAATTGCACACCACACTTATATGAATTTCTATGTATGTACTTGGAAAGTCATTAATCACCAAACACTCACACCGAGAGTGAAAGAAATCCGTTAAATTGTTCGCACGAAAAATTAATTTAAATTTAACAATTTTAAATTTTAACAAATATGTGGTGCAAGTGATATAAAAAGAGAGAAAAAAAGCTAAAGCTGACATCATCTTACAATTTTAGGATAATTATTATAATTATGGGCAACAATTTTGTTGCCAAATTATCACAGCATCACATATGCAAATCGTGTGCTGAAGTGTGATTGAGAACGTTTTTTGTTGTTTTTTTTTTTTTTTTTTTGGCACACAAAAATTTCCTTACACACTTGGCATTATGCAAAGCTGTTAACAACAAAGGCAATCAACTAGCCAGCCAACAATAAATTGCAACTTACCCGATTCTGATATAGCTGAATAGCCTGTGGCATGACTTGCTTCCGATACATCACTCATTGAGCCCAACCATTTTAATGTTTCGGTGGATGAAGTGCTCTCCGAGCTATTGTTATGCTGTTGATGTTGATGATTATTGGCAGTGGGAACGCCTCCAATAACACTACTACTACTGCTAACCATACCTCCCCCACCCCCACCACCACCGCCAACGATTCCACTAATGCCACCATTAATATCACGCCCAATTGTGGTCAATAGTAGTGGAATCGGTGATGGTGCCACCGAGTTGCACGATATAGATGATAGATCATTTTGTGAGGACCAATGATGTGAAGATTGACGTGACAGCAATTCACTCTCTTGACGTAATCTAAAATAAAAGCAAAAACAAAACAAAAACAACACAAATGAGTAACTATAAAAGTTATAGATTGATATATAAATAGAGATACCTAATTTAGTTTTATTGTTTCATGCAAAAATTATACATAATATTTTAAACAGATGCGGAACTAACAAAAATTAACAAACAATCAAAAAACCAAAAAATTATTGCATGTTGATCTACATAATTTGATTGTTGGTTTTCACCTTTTTGCTTATTTGCCTGGCGGCAATTCAAACTCATATTTTAACTCTACTATTCAGCTGAGCCAGTGTCAGCTCAAATTTTAACTACAGATTCTGCGTTCATAATCACACACTTAACTGAAGGTTAAATATAACTCAAACTTAAATGCGTTAATTTTTTATTTTTGATTTTCTTTCGGAACAAAGGCAATCATAAATGTACTAAATAAATAAAATTACTAAAAGCACTATAGAAAAATTATAGCGATTATCAAAAACGTTACGGAAATATTACACAAATTGAGTGCTCACAGTTGATTGTAAATCTAACTAACTATAGTAAAGTGGTAAATCTTTGTATGAAAAATAAAAGGTTTAGACAAAATTTACAACGAAGGAGAGATACCACAGCAGATAACATGAAGCAGTGAATACCACCAAAGATTTTTAAACTGAAAAAATATTAGTTAATTGAGCAGTGCGACGGGGTGAATCTAGGGGAGAAGAGGGATCTATGGGGGTTGAAATTTCATATAAAATTTTGCATACGACCGTACTGGGTAAACGGTTGTGAAACCAATAATAGAATCTTCGAAAAAATTATTCTAAAGCAGTCATTTCCAAAACACTGTCCGCGGGCAAATGTTGAACGTAAGCTCACATATATTTAATACGTGTAAATTGAGAAATCTCTTCAATCTTCTTCTCGCCCCAAAATGCTTCGTATGAAGTCTCGGCACCAATTGAAATGGAACCGCAAGGGAACAAGTAAGTCATGTTGTGGTGCACGCAGAATAAATCAATTTTGAATTTACTTATTTCTAACAGAAAAGGTACTATATTTTTTGCTATGTATTTATACCTACGCTCTATAAAACTTAGAATGACTGTTCTAAAGCCACCAGGGCCGTAGCCAGGATTTTTTTTGGGGGGGTTTCATTTGAAGAAAATATTCATACATAATTTTGTTAACACTGATGTTTAAATACAATAAATTAAATACGATGATTCATTTGTTGAACCTTATCATACTAGGGACAAAAGAAAATAAATGTCTTGTAGCTTTAGAAAAAAATTTTGTTTCCGAACTTTTCAATCTTAGCCTCAAAAAAAAAAAAAAAGTGGCCGAAAATGACAAGAAATTCACCAAATAATCAAAATTTAAATTTTTTCAAATAAATATTATTCAAAGTGGATTCCGATAGCCCTGTTTACCCTTTAGAGTGAAGTGCTGGTTAACGGAATAACCGAGTAAAAGTGTGAAACAAAATGACTCTACAAAAACAAAATATACGACATTTGCTTTTACTCACACCTTACACTTTTACTCTAGTTCGCAGTGTGGCCAACTAAAATGAAGGAAAAAACGCGTATTTCCTTTCAAAAAGCGCTAAATTTTTTTCTTATAAAAGTGTTAAACACAAATTTTTTTATATATGTATTAAAAAGACAATTAATTAAATACATGCATTTTTAAAGTTTTTAATTCACAGCTTCGGGCTGAACTTTTCTGATGGTCGAGGATTCACCCAAAAAATCATAGTCGGTCGGGCTTTAATCCTTACTTCCTGCTGCTTTTCTATTGCTTCAGCGAAAAAATCAAACAATTCGCAAATATTTTTATTTTGTTGATATATTATTAAAAATAGTATAGTAATATTTGCTGTAAGTAAAGCAACAAAAACATGTGCACATAAAAGTTTTAAAAATTTTGCTAAACACGTTGCTCAAGTGATACTACATTTGACACGTATATACGTCCAAATATATTTATGTAAGAATGTATGCATGCATTAAGGTTTGCTGAAAACACTCAATATCTGTTAAGAATTTCAATTAATATTTGCTTTTGTTGTCAGCATTACAAACAAATTTCATTGAATTTTTAGTAAAACATGCGTACAAATTCAATTTGGCTACGCAAATTGTGCGGTGCCGTTTGTGTGCGAGTCTTCTTTTTGGTTTTTTTTTATTGTTATTATTATTAACTCATACACTACTTTATAATTATTCTAGAATACATAAGAGTATGAATATCTACAATATAAAATGAAATAGCTTTCAAATATTTATTTAAATAAATTTCAATTTCAATTGCACAAAAACACAACAAAAAATAAAAAACTCTTCCGCAAGTTGTGAAGTGTTGAATTGAAATCAAAGTGTATTAATTTGAAATAAAATAGCACTGCGCTTTCGGCAATTATTGTAATTACTTCATATTTAAATTTAAATTAAATGGCTGCAATTTAAATAAAATTATCTAGCCAAATACTTTCATTAAATGTAGCTTTTTTTTTTGTAGCGCTTTTATTATTTTATTATTTAGTTACATTCACGTAATGGCGACATTTTGTCCACTGTCAATAAATAATAAGAAACATAAAAAACACCACACATTTTCTTTCATGTTTTGGAATGTGGTTTCTTTGGGCGTCTAGACAGATCGATATAAATGCTGTGGTGCCAAAGTCCACATAAAACCAAAAATCAAATAACAAAAAATACCATTTTTTTTTTTTATTTGAATTTATTTATTTATGTGTGCGATTATTGCAGTTTTATGCATTTCCAGTTGTTTTTTGTTTGTTTTTTTTTTTTTTCTTTTTTCTTAAATGAAATTACATAGCAAAGTTGGTCGAATTATTGCCCACTCTAAAATAAGAAATGAAAATATTTCACAGTAAATACACTCATAAAAATTTGTTTTAAAAATCTTGTTAAAACCCAACCTAACAACGGCGCAAAATTAGAAGGAAAATCTAAAGTAAGTTTTAATTAACCTGTTTTTATTTTGCCACAAAAGTTAAAATTTTCGTCATATTTGGCAAGCTATAGCAGAAGAATAGGCAATTTGATCTTCAAGAAATTTATTTTATTTGGTTTTGTTGAAATTGGACTTTTCAGAAAGTTAAACAATTTTTATTGGAATCGTTTAATGTTGGAATAAAAGTGATATTAATGAATGTAACTTTTGACTTTTTACATTTTTATTCACTTTTATTCATTTTTCAACATGATTGCATACTTTTAGGGTTAACAAAAAAAGTTAAATTCCAACTTTTATCAAAAACCGTACTCAGACCGATTTTCAAATTGAACTATTTCGTGAAAGCGGAACATGTTTTTGCATAATCCAATAAAAAAAGGTGCCTTATGAAATTGAGAAAAAAATTCAGGAGCATATTTTCTAGGTTTTCTCTTCCGAAATTCGTCAACTTTCAGTTTTCGTATTATCAATAAATTTTTCAAATTTTAATTAAAAAGTATAACCAAAATTTTCTTGATGAATTGCAAACATTTATAAAACTTGAACTTTTTGCCAGATATCATTAAAAACTTATTTTTCAGATAGTTTTTACTCAACGGACTAAAAACCCAAAATCGAATGATCCAATATTTTTGTAAAAAATTTGTTGACTTTGAGCTGCTCTTGCACCCACACTAATTATTTTTTCGGCAAGATTTTTATTAATTAGAGTATTAACTTTAAAAAGACACCTAATTTGTTTGGTTTTGGCACTACAAACTTTTTGAATTTGGTCAACTGTACAACAAATTGAATTGAAAAATAAGCTAATTAGAATAATTTTTAAGATACAAAGCTCTGATTGTATCAGTGAATACAACGGAAATCATTCAGTCTGTAAAACTCATAAACTTAACTAAACCGATGTATTTTGAATTAAATTTCAATCCAATTCAAGTTTATTCATAGATAATATACAATTCATAGTACTAGTTAACTTAGAGGATAAAAAGTTTGGAGCCTTGTCCTTGACTATTTGAAGTATTCACTAAATTCACGCTTTTATAAAAGAAAATCACTGAACAAGAAAATTTCTCTAATGTGGTCGAACTCAGAATTTAAATACCGTAATTCAAAGTTTCTTGCCACAGTTTCAAGTTTAACCTGTACTAGAATTATCTAAATTAACAGGATTGTGAAGGAGGTTTGTGGAGTAGTAACAGGATTAATTGTACATAACTTTAAACAGGTTATTTTGAGTATTTTTTGGTCTCTCTATATGACATTTGGCAAGATTCAATAAGTTATTAAATTCAGTTTAAACTTTTTCTTTAGTTCTAAGGAGAGATCAATCAATATATTCCAAGTTCCTTCGATGAAGGTATGTGCATCCTGTACCATAAAATCTATTATGAAGGTCTGGACTCTAATACACTGTTGCCAGATTGCAAAACCTATTTCCCTCTAGAACCCTCCAAAAACATTCAGTTTTGCCACTTTTAGAAAAAAAAAACCCCCTAGATTTAGATTTCATTACATTGTTTATATATATATATCGGGTTGAAATGTAACGCAACTGTTCATCCGGACATTTTTTAGGCAATGGCGTACAAGCAGAATTTTCTCAGTTGTAGAAACTAATAGTTTATTTCGTATTTTGGATTTGATACAATTCATTTGAAAAAAAAGTCTCTCAACCGAGGTGCTAGATACTGGGCATATCAGCAGGATTAATGCTAAATTGTTGATATTTTCAAGTACATGCACTTCAAACCAAAATTCAGCTATATTTGTTCCTTCACAAGTGAAACCAATGTTGGCTCGGTGCATAACATATTTAGTTTCGAAATACAATGATGGTTATCTTCTATAAAAGTTTTAAATTGAACTGCATGAGTATAAATAACATCTGCATTACTTATGACACTCATAACATTGGCAGGCCTAATATTTTTTACGTTATCAAAAGTTTCAAATGGTTTAGTAAATATTTTTTTTATTTCTTTTATCAGTTGTATTAGAAATATCTTGCACTTCTATTTTACCTTAGTTCAAATTTATATCCAAAATGCATTATTTATTTAGCAAAAACGAAAAAAAAATTGGTAATCAGTAGACTTTATAAATTAAATTTTGTAAAAACACAAAAAAAAACTTTTGTAGAAAAGCAAAAATTGGATAAAAAAACACGTCAACCAGAAATTAGCATTGCCGGGTGTCATTGTGTAAAAAATGTCAAGAACAAAGTGTTGCCCACGAACAAACCCAATATCTGTGGTATGGAAAATTCACGTATAATTTTTTTTAGACTTATGTATTAAAAGTTTGAAAAGAATAATATAAATATATTAAAAATATACATTTTCGGTGGATTTAATTTAGGTACAAACCCTCTAGAAACCTTTAGATATTATAGGAAAAATAAAAAACCTCAAAAAATCCTCAATGGCTTCAAAAACCTTCAGTTTTAGCGGGAAATCTCTAGATCTGGCAACAGTGCTCTAATGGTACATTGATGCAATTGAAAAAATTCTTTAAAATATGAAATTATATGCTCAACGTTAATAATAAAGTAAATTTATTTGGCCCCATTGACAGAGAGTATTTCAATCAACTCATTAATAAATCACTCTATAAAAAATATACTACAAATACATTTTTCATATTGTGAAAAGGTTTATAGAAACATAGCGATTTCCTTTTTAGCAGAAAAACGGTTCGAAGCATACTAGACTTCGAGCAAGATCATGAATTGTTTATTATAAAGTGATTATAATTTCTTTCTTTGTTAGTTATAAGAATAAAATAGACAGAAAGACTTAATAGCATATACGTTATCCCAGTATGATGATCAGATTGGTTTTTCTGCTACCTTTAATAGCATGGTTAGGAACCGTTCCACAATCTGCAGAAAGGTTCTGGTCCAATAAAGCGGGTTTGCTTATCTGCCATTTCATTGCCTTCTATTCCTACATGGGCTGGAATACAGAGTTTCACAATACTAGCTACAGATAGAAAATTTATTCATGCATATTTTTGTATTCCCCTCTCAATTACTTTCCTTAAAAGTTTTCAAATTTTTGATCGTGTTTATTCGTGTTAAAAGTGATTATTTTTTTATTTTTATTTTTTTGTAAAAAAGTTAATATATGTTTTGATTTTTTTTAATTTTTCATCTACCCTAACCACTCTGCAATATACTCTGCAAAAATAGTAGTTATTTCAACGAAAAATCTAAGTATTTAAAATTTGCTAAGTGTACAATAAAATGAGCATGATTTGATTATGATTTTTCCCCTATTAAAAACTGTTGAATAAGTATTTATAAAAATAGAAAGGTGAGAGCAATTAAACAATGATATTTGAATTTATGACACCCACGTAATATATGCTTCTTCTTTGTCGTTAGCTATTTCTCCTTTAACCCAACTAAAAAGTTCGTCTTTTGTCTCAATAACCAATATCAAACCAAAATTCAATTCCAAAAGCCAAGGTTTATATTTTTATATTTTTTTCTTGTAATACTTGTCTATTTATGTATGTAGCAAGGTAATAAATAAAGGCAAAAAAAAAAAAAAAAAAACAATGCAACAAATTTCAATTACCAACTACAAGTTGTCCAAAAGAATGTTGTACAAGTTTATTACGAATTACAAACGCTTTCAATGACGATGACAGCTAACGACGACGAAAGAGGAAGAAAAACCACAACGCAGAAGTAGGAGACGGCAGAAGAAGTTTGTATGTAGAAAGAAAGAAAAAAAAAAAAAAAAACGCCAAACGTGTCGAACGACAACATAACATTAATTACACAAACGATATTACATATTTATGAGAGTGTATGTGTCTGCATGGCTGCATGTGTTCGTGTGTAGACGGACGACAATGTGGAGAACGCGGAAAAACTGGTAACTTGCGCCACTGACCATAAAACACCTTTCCATACATAATACTTACAAGGTAATATATGTTCGAAACGCGTATTTTTATAATCACACAAGTCTGTTGCTCATATGCGGGACGACCAGAAACGTGCTACGGTGGCATGCCACCGAAGATCGATCAAATTGACGGGCAGCAGATCATATTGATTAGCAAAGATTACGGACAGTTGAGACGTGCAAGATGCGTGCGTGTTAGTTGTAATGGTTACCTATACATACTTATGGATACTTACTACAAATATCTTTTCAATCGATCGATTCGATTAATCGATCGTTGCATGAGGTTAGTTCCAGTACGAGAGTTACTAGCATTTGAGTATTTTATAGATAATAAATAAATTTTCATGGGCAAACAACAACAACATCGTAGCATGTAAATTGAAGGGCAATTAAAGCAATTGAGGATTGGAGAGTTCATTCAATTTAATGGCATGACGAAGTTCGAATATAAATAAATTGAAAAATAAAATTTTATGTTGTAGTCTAACTGTAACAATGGAAAGTTTGTTAAGTTTAACACACATAGTTAAGCTACACTTATGGCCACATTTTATATTTCGGACGAAGCTATCGTTCGTTTACTGTACTAGTAAATCAAAATAGACTAGCGGTAACTACGTTGGAAATATAGAAATTGCCGATTAGTTCACAATTTCTTTGAAACAGGAAAGAGGGGGACAGAGAGGAGAGTAGGCAAAAAGGTGAGACTTTTGAAGACGGAAAAGGGGAAAAAACAAAGAACAAGTAAAGAAAAATGGAAGAAATTAGAAAGATGGGAAGAATAGAAGGAACAGGGAAAAAATTAAGTAAGAAAAAGTAATGATGAATGAATAACTGTTCTACAAAAGGAAACTTTTGAAAACAAGCAGAGACGGGACAAATGCACTTAGGGTAATAAGGGGCCGCTGAGTCCGAGTCCGTGCCGTGGTCCGTTTTGTTCTGCTACGTCACAATTTCTTTTAATGACATCAAAATTTTTAAAATTGAAAAAAAAAGTACACGTTTGGCCATCATTTCTTTAACCCATTAAGAACAAGCGGGAACCAAAGTAGATGAATCAAGAAAGTAACTTGAGAAACAATTTTTTTGTTGAATCTGGCACAGGAACGGCTCAGCGACAAGGTGACATATGGCACCGCTAGACATTACTGGTTTAAGATAACAACGAGATAAAAGTGAACGATGATAACGAGAATGAAAAAATTACGAAAAGAGATTATTTAAAAAAAAAGTATTAATTTTAAACGGCATAATTGGAGAACCATGGCAATGAAAACAATGAAAGTTTTGTATGTGAAGGCGATACGGTAGTATTATTATCTTAGCAAGATATGGTTGTTTTTTTTACAAGTGGGCGTGGCACCATCTTTCAACTGTAATATATTTTTTGGGTATGTCTTCAATACAAATTATCTTATAGTACTCAGACTTGATGCAAGGAAAAAAACCATGCTTCGGAAAAATGTAGGTGTGATTGATAGAGGGGGTGTGGCCTCTCTCATATAAACTTAACTTTTATTATAAAATACCTCAGGAACCATGTATGGTACGATACTAAAATTCGGTGTGAAAGTAATATTTGCTAATGGAGTTTTGTGAACAAAATATGGGTAGGTTTAGGTTAGTGGGTGTGACACCTCTCATACAACACTGATTTTTAATCTAGTATATAAAATTCCGTATTCCGCATTTCCGTATGCTTTCAGGTAAGAACGTAAGTTGCATATGAAGAAAGCTGAAAAGGTAGGCATGGAACCTCCGGTAAGATTCAAATTCTTTTTGAAATATATCTCCAGAACCATTATTAGTACCATACTGAAATTTGGTACGAGGGCATATGTTGATAAAACCATGTTACGAAAAAAATGTGGATGGGATTGGAGAGGAAAGCGGGGTATTTTCCATATAACTTGAATTCCCATTATGTGGTATCTTAAGAACTATTTATGGTACGGTATTGATATTTGGAATGAAAGTATTTTTTGTGAATGAAATTCACACTTCATGGCACTTTCGCCGCTGGAAACGGTATATGCAGGGACCCTTAAAACAGTAGGTTTTTCCCTGCAGCAAAGAAGTCCGCAAACTTGCTAGTGCCATATTTACTGCTTTTGTATCAAAGATTATTAGTATACGAGTGAGGTTTAAACGTTTCTTGTACTACCGAGGTATTTTTAATCTCAATAATGAACCCCTCTCTTTTTTTAAGTCAGTCAAGTTCCTCCAAGTGATTGATTTTTCTGACGCGTAAGAAAGTGAGCCAGGCTGAGTAATTCGTATATCAATCGTATATCTCGATGAAGGTCTGAGAGTGAAATGGTGATGTGAACACATTCTTAAACATTGTATGAAAGTATTAAGGGGGGAAATAAGGTTAGGACAGCGTTTCCTCAATGATTTTCATGAACTTTTTTATGGTATAAAAAATGAATATAATTTATTGAAGCTTTGAGAATATTTTATACATATATTTAAGTATATAATATAAAATATTTGAAGAATTTCCTGGAAAAACACCGAAGATATTAGCGACCCAATATTGCTGGTCACAATCAGACTCAGCATTTTGAGTACATTCTGGAAGCCGCAATTTTCATATGAAATCAAACGAGGTTGGAATTTACTTTTTGCAAAAAAAAAAGTTATTTTAAATAATGAAAATATTCCGATTTTAGGTTTATATAGAGCGCAATACTATAAAGTAACTGCCAATTTTCAAAACGATTGGTTGAAAAATTTTCAAACTAGCGTGTACGTTACTAACAATTTGTGAAATAAAAAAAAAAATCGATTTTTTGAACCGTCTAATTTACCAGAAATGTTGTGTTTTATGTTTTATAAAATAGTTACATATATTGGCAATATTTTTAACAGTTAATTCAAAAAGTACCTACAAATAAGCGTTGCAGAAATATACCCCTAGTATCGAAGGAGAAAGGGTCGGTCATGGGAGGCATACATTTTTTCTTATGCTGAAAGATGAGGCTTAACCTCTATACCAAAATTTACCTATATTCCACCTTTTTCATACTTAAATATTTTTTGGAAAATCGGTGATTTTACTGTTCGACAAATCGAACAGAAGACCGAAATGGGTTAAATTTTCAATTAAAGTTCTTTCTTTCTAACTCAGGATATTGGGATCTTAAGCAATATTTTTTTCTGAATTGGTAGCTTCAAAAACAAAACACAATATAAGAACGAATAAAAAGGATAAATAAATATGTAGTTATGAAAGCTGAGGATGATATGAATAAATCAGCTATTATTTACTTAATTTAATATTTTATTAAATTATGCGCTTAAAAAAATATTTGTGAATTCACTGGTATTATTTTTGACTGTATATTTCTATTTCTTAAATTTTCACAACTTTTTCCAACTGCCTTTGTTTTTGTCCTTTGTGATTTATCGCAAAATATTTCAAATAGCGGTCTATAAAAATATTTTTATATAGCTATCACTACCCGAAATAAAAAAAATGCGCGTTCAGGTCGCATTATTGAAGCTTTATATCCACCACCAACGCTACCGCTAGAAAACCAACAATTTGCAAAATTACCAGTACATAATCACTACACTATTTTGCCATTCAAAGCAATCAATTGCCGTATTTATGTATGTATGTAACTCACCTGTCCAGAAATGGTGTAGCTGAGCTTGAATCTGAACTGGAGACATAACTGTGATAGCCTTCCGATTGCGCATAAGAGGATTGCTTCTGATGATGAAACAGCACCGGTTGGTCATAATAGGACGATGCACGTATGTTGTACTCTTCAAGACCGGCTTGAGTCAGACCGCATTGATCGCTATTGCTTATATCATCCTATAAATCGAATAGAAAAACATATAAAAATAAATATAAGAAAAATGTGTACAAAGATGTAAGATGATGGCATGGAAAAAATAAAATTAATAAAATGCGTGTTAGAATAAATAAATATGTAAGATTAAAAAAAAAAAAACAAGAAATAAGTACGAGATACATACACTCATATATTTAACATGAATATGAAAAATCGTTGTAACCATTTGAGCATTTAATGGGTTAGTTAGACTAAAATAACACGATCAACATTAGCTTCCGTATATGTTCGAGTATTTATGTGTGCTCTTGTTGTTGATGCTACCCAGTTGAACTTTGGATGATCGTAGGAGTAATCATTGAGCGCTTCAAAGCGAGCAATCGATTACTCCCTATTGCTCCAGAGCTCTTGCATTTTGTACTCCTTTTTAACATTGCATGTCCTAGGGCATGGAGTACTCGTTTTAGCCTCCAAAAAGAGTAATAAAGGAGGACAAGATTATGAGCATGAGCTCACTTGCATCTCATAGAAAAACAAAACTCCGAAATAGTTCAAATCCCACAACATTTTTTTTTAATTTTTTTTTTTTAATTATAATGTTATATTCATTTTTGTTCATTATTTTTAATTTTTTTTTATTATTTACTATTATCGTTTTATAATTTTATTATTTTCTTGAGTTGCCTTTTTCCAGGCTCGAACCTGTGGCTGAAAAATTCGCATCGCGAACATTAAACGACACACTTACCAACTGAGCCACACAAGCAAATTTGCTGTCAGTGAATTTTGTTTTTTTTTTTTACTCTTGCAATGATTCTAGTACTAGTTACTGATTTTTAAATCTTTGATGCACACGATTTTAAAGAAAATGAAAACACCAGTTGGTTTATATCATTATCAGCAGAATGAGAAACTGTAAATAAAATATTAAACTGTGTGGCTATAAGTAATTTCAACTTGTTAAAATATATCACACTATGCATAAAAAGATATGCGGGGCAGTTTTTGCCCTACCTACCGTAAAGGGCTAACTGCGCAAGAGAGAGTGAGATATACAAATTTGAACTACTCAATCAGGCTGTCTTTGTTTATCATTATTTCTAAAAATAGACCAAATAAAATTGTGAAATTGTTTAGTGAAATTAAAAAATTTTGTTACTGTATTGGAGTTGCTCGTTTATCCCTCCATTTGGAGTAATGAAATCATTAATCGTTTGAGGAGTACTCACTGTTTGTGCAACTGGGTATATGTACCTACACACATTAAAGTATCTATGAGTGTGTGTGTATCTTCAATGCGATCATGTAGTCTTAATAAACTGTTATGCGCGCTTGAAATTGCATTACATTGCAGCAACAGCAGCAGCAACAACAACAACAGCAGCCTTAAGTTGAGGTGCGTAGAATTTATTTGTTGATCGCATACTTTTTTGTACTTGTAATGTATGTTGTCGGTTGCTGCGTATTGGTTGCTATTGCTATTGTCGGTGTTGCTGTTGTTGTTATTGTGTTGGCTTTATTTATATTAAACCGTTAGAAATAAATTGATGCAGATATTTACTCGCAGATACGAATGAAATAAATTTATAACTGTGATGTCACAAATTCATATTGATGAGATGAGATCGAATAAGAAAAAAAAAACTTTTCGTAATTAACAGAATAGCTTTTACGTAAAAAGAAATCAGTTTAGGTATCTTCACTCATTCATTACATCATGCTGACTTAACAAATTAACAAAAGAAAGCAACGAATATTTTTGTTTTGAATTCACTTTAAAGACTTGAGATCTCAACTGGCGCACAATAGCTGCAATTGGCCATGCAGTTCAGCGAACTTTTCTCTTAGCCACACTTTTCTGAACTTGAACACCCACACAGTTCATCTTAAGACAGTTATAATCTATTTTAAATGAATTGTTAGACATTGATGCTGATTATTGGCATGAGAGACTATTATGATAAATGTTTCTTTTCACAGCGTAATGCATCCTTAATGGTTTAAAAGTTAGAGGTCACTCGTAATAAGCTTATATAATAGCTTTCTGTGAGAATGTACTGCACCTTGTATTCGTCATACCAAATCATAAGTTCTTAGATGTAAAGTACATTAAGGGGGAGATTGTGATTCATGACGATAAAAAATATTTCGATATTTTTACATAATTTGCATCCCTAATATGTTTATAACATGTGGGTTAAAGGATATTTTCATATTTAAAGTATTTTATAATTTACAGCCTGCTGAGCAGACATAATTAAATAGAAATTCAGTTTTTGGGGGCGTCAGGAAGAGATTTCTGTCAAAAATTGCTTCAGATATCTTTTCTTCGTCCATTGAAGCAAAGAAAAAAGTACAGGGCAAAGAATTTTTTTGTTATTCATTTTGTTATCCAGGAATTTTTCAGAAAACGAAAAATGATAAGGCCCCCTGCCATTTTGATTTTTTTTTTTAATAAATTAAACTAGAATTTACTCTCCATTGATAGAAAAATAAAATAATTTAAAAGTTATTTCCATAGTTATCTTATATTTTAAAAAAATTTCTGAAGTCCGTGCTTTTTTCTTCCCTTTCTGTGGTAACTTTCTCTTTATGTAATTAAAATTCAAAGTTCAAATGAGTTTTGAAATTTATTACATAGAATTTGAGCTTTTTTTGTTATATTAAATTACCAGCTTCATATTTTCCTTTTCCCACTACTAAATAGCTTTCGATGTATTTACAGCATAAATAGAAATTTGATGATAGTTAAACTATTTCGCATCTTCAATATCTGCATTGAACGTTCACACGTTAGTGTGACGTTCACACGTTAGTGCTACACCCCAAGTCCTGGATGCGCTACTGACGAGAATTGTCCCAGCAGTAAATCCAGAGAATAAGCGCATATCCCCCCGCCACCCCCCCCAAAATGCTGCACAACCTAATTAAGAAGCTGTAAAATTTTAAATTGGGTTATATGCAGATCTCAATTATTATTACTATTATTTTTTGAAACAATTTTAATCATTATTTACTCATTTCTAAAAAAAAATAAAAAAAATCAAATTTCACCAATGTCTAAAAAATATACAAATTTCACTAACTACAATTTCAAGAAAACAAAAGAAAAAAAAAACACAACCGACATTAACAATTTAATTATTTGCAAAAAAAAAATATATATATGAAAAAAATCAAGGGGCATTTGCAAATTATACGAAAACTATGGTGGATCATTATTAAAGCGCATGAAGATTATCTCTTTCGAGCAGCAGCAGTAGCTGATAGCATCTTAGAGCTATCCCCGTATGCCAGTCTGTCTGTTGGACTGTCTATCTAGCTGTCTACAAGCATGTCAGCAATTGTCTATGACGACTACGCAGCAAACCAAGCACTCATTCATTCAAGCCTTCAATATCTCGTATGTCTGTCTGTTCGTAGCAGTCATTAAGTGAAAATTAGTGAAAAAAGCAAATAAAAACAATAGTTCACCCATGGTTGGACATGCTGATTAACGAACGTTGGGACGTTGATTATCAGCGATGTAAGTAGTCGGATTGTCGATGATGATGTCTGAGTACCGAGAGAAATGTGCTATTAAAAACGAAAGTATTTTGCTTTTGCCGTTGCTACTTAACTTGAAGTTTGAAGCGGTGGTGTGGGATTTTTTTCTTATCTCAAGATTTAAATTGAAGTTCAGCCTGAAGTAGGATCACTACTATTACTCGTAGTATTGCTACTACTGCCCCTACCGCTGAGAAGTAATTATTATTCGTTTTGCCATAAAAGTGGGTGTTGTGTTTTGTTGTTTTATACAATACTTTTAATTTTTCCATTATATGAATTATATTTTAGTGGGTGAAATATTATGGCATAAGTTTAACCGAAAATTTGCGTAATTTCGCACAACTACAAAAACAACAGCAGCAACAACAACTAAATTACAAAAAAAAATACAATTCCAATTCAATTACGTTGTTGTTACCAACATTTACGTTTGCCATTTCATATGAACGAACAAGCAACGTTCGTTTGCCTATGTGCAATCGAAATGAAGCAACAAAAACTACAAAACAATAACAGAAAATGAAAAAATATAGAAAAAAATTGATAAATAAATAAATACAAGTTATGAAAAAAGCCAAGCCTCTAAGCCACTTGTTAAGCTTAAAGTTAAAAATCAAGTATTATAGTAACAAGTCATTCGTTCACTAATCAAAGAAACAAAAAAATACACTGAGAATAACGTATGCTTCAATTTTTCAATAAAACAAAACTGTGATTTTCAAGAACTGCTATTAAACTATTTCGAAATTAATTATTTTGTATATAAAAAGAGGTGGACTTGAACTTAGTCGCATATAATCTAGGGCGGTCGTTTCGTGGCCACAATCATATTTAGAAACATATCCAGCAAACTATACAGTTGAAAATTGGAACTAAGAAAAGAGACTGAAGAACCCATATCGGCTTAAAACGAGGGGGATTTAAAATTATCTTCATTTCTTCATTACTCTTCATTATACTATGGTCCAAAAATCCGATTTGGCGATCAAATAATGAACAAAAGACTTTCTGCTTTTACCAAAATTACCACGCCCAATTTTGAAATGAAATCTAATATTAAAAATTGTAGATACTTAGAACACTGAAACTTCGCCCATACAACTGAAATCTTTCAAACATTTATATAAAGAAGTAGAAAGATTACTCTTAGGGCCGTTTTCTCTATGTCCGGTTAAGCACTAATCAAAATAACTACTACCATTACTAACAGTCGGTTAATGTTCGAAACACTGAAGTCATTCTTGTTAAGACAAATTTTTTGTCCATCTGTGCCTTCGAAGCAATTAGTCAGGGCTGTATCCTCTTTCATCGTCGCGGATATCAATTCGGAAAATAACTCGTTATGTTATGTGTTATCAATTAATATGAAATCTTAAATAACGAAAGCTGAATGATGGAGATTCAGAGGTGCCCACGGCCTATGCACTTGGTACACATTTGTTTTTGTAAAAGCACTTAGGCATAGGCCGAGCATTTTTCATCTCTGTTATTTGCCTATACCAAACTACAAAGCAACAACACTTTCGTATATTGTCTAACGCAGCGATTCACAAACAATGTTCCGCGGAACACTGGTGTTCCGTTGAAGATAAACAAGGTTTCCGCGTGATAATCAAATTTATCTCGTGAGAAAAAGGAATTTTTATCTATGATTTTATTCGTCCTTTAACATGAACAAAAATATGAGGGATTGAGCTCAAACTTGCTTAAAGTTTAGTCCCATTGACTAGTAGAACTCGCCTAATCGGAGGTGGTAGAATTTTGACATTTTAGTCAAACAGCCCTTTTTCCGAGCCATGTAACTCTAATCACACATTGCATTAAGAAAATGTTGTCCAACACGTTTTCAACAGATTTTTATTCAATCTATTAAAAAAAGAAAAAATTCAAAATGTGGCTTTGACCCTCCTTCCTCCTTCCGAGTATTTCATCGTTTAATTTTGATTTATCAAGACACATTTTGTTCATTCGGTTTTTGTTTTGGATAAAATCAAAGATGATGTTAACAGGAAATAAAAGTTTTCGCTTCCACGATTCCTCGTTTAGGCGCTGGGACAACTTGTTCCTATGGGAGCAGCGGAACAGAACACAAATTTTACAGTTTTTAATGGATTATGATAAAGCTTGTCCACTTTCATCTGTACCGAACATTTTAGAGACCTACTTCGAAAACGTCCACCATTCCGTTTAGTTTGAATTACAAATTCTTGAAGCAGTACTCTAAATACCAAAATGTTTTTTGCTTCTCCTGTAAAATTTGAAAAATGCATCTTAGGGCTTTAGCAAACTAAGGCAGCGATATATTCTGGTCTAGCAAAGACAAACCTTGAAATGTTATTCTTCAAGAATTTAATCTAAAACAAATTTGCAGTATTAGTCGTCAACATCTAATCATGAATTGGAAATAGCGCCATTTCGTTGGCGTGAGGCAAATAATTTTTTAAATATGAAGTGTTATCTTTTTTTACAGTGATCTTTTGAGTCATACAGAAAAAAAAGCATTCTTTTTTTTGCAGATTAGCATGATAGGTACCTATGTATAGCTTTGAAGTAAGAAAAAATAAAATAAAAAGAAGGTAGAGTAGAGTACAGAAAAAAAGGAGCTTAGGTATGTACGCGCATTTGCGTAGGTTGGTGTTGACTATGATTTTGAACATGAAATCGATGAGGAGGAATCATGAAATATATGATGGCGCCATCATAAGATAATATCTTGAGAAAAGTTTGAAAAAAAAAACGATTCTGACGTCATTAGATCAAATCTTAAGCTTAAACGCTACTTCCTTTTTAACGTATCTGCAAACATATAAAATCAATTTCGCTATAAACTTTTAAGCAATTCACTTCTGACTGCCAAGTTGTTCTAGGTCAACTTCTAATTTATTTCACAGCGATCGTACGAAGAAAAAGGTTCATGCCACTATTTTCCTTTCAATCAATCAATGTCCACTACAAGAATAATAACAACAAAAACAATCACCTTTCAATTGCCATGCAATTTATGCTATTCAATTTTACAAACAATCACACACAATCGCCTTTGGGATTATTGTCATTCACGACGACATCAACGACGACGAGTTCACAAATTTGTTTCTGCAATAGAATTGTTAATTGTATCTTTAGGTTTCCCAAGATTTATTTCTTGCAACACACACACACACACACACAACTTGCTCAATTCACATGGCAATTATGTTGTCTATTGCAGCAGCAGTTACAGCAACGACAAAAACAAATTAAAAAATAGATTATCGACACAGTTTAGGGAATTAAGCAAACCCAAAAAAAACCTTTCCCTATCAATTACAATACACAATAGAAAATGATGATCTCTGCATTTCATAGTTTTAGTGGCAGCAACATGTTGCACGTGTGCTAAACTTACTCATATACATATGTAAGCTACCAGCAGCAATAATTTCTTTATTTTTTACTTCATCACCACCGCCTCCTTCAACAGTTTCCGGCTATATGCGAATACTTTTACTGATGACTGCTGCCAATTGGCCAATTGAAAGTTGGCCAACAATCTGCCTGCCTGCTTGCCTGCCGAAGCTGACTAGGTCAATTGGTCGCTTGGTTGCCGTAATTCTGGTCAATAAGACATTTCGTGCTAAGCTGAAAAAAACGACGTAAAAATTTCGTTATTTATTTTAAAAAGCCTCCGGTGGAATAGCCACAATAGTTATCTCTTTCTGTAGTTTGTGTTCCTATTCCTTCTTTTTTTAACTTTTGGTTTTGGATTTTTATTTGTTTCTAAATTTTTTGCGACTTTTACACTGCTGCCGTGTGCCGTGGTGTGGTGAAGGCGGCGATGGCATTATGAAACCCATCGTTATAATATTGCAACCACATTCCGTTTATAAATAGACACACTTACATACATACAAACATATACTAGTTAACGACATTAATATTTCATGTTTGCTAAGTAGGTGTCGTTCGTAGCAATCTCCCCCTGCAGCTGTAATTTTAAAATTTGTGACTGATTGTGCACATAAATTTTGGTTGTGGATATGTGTTCAAGTAAGTAAAGAAGTATTGAATAGAATTTCATGTAGAAGGTGGAGGTGTTGTCTACTTTCCAACATTTACATATGTATGTGTAAGTAAGAACATACGAGGGTATAGTAGAATTTTTCTGCTGCAATCTATTAATATTAAACTCTTTTATAGGTGCTCAATAAGAAAGTAACCAGTAAAGAAACTCATAAAATATTTTATTTGCAAAATATTTTTAGTATCGTAGCTAGAAACCAGTCAATTGGACTTAGTACAACCAAAAAGCTAAGTTAATTTAGTTGGCTTTGGAGAAGAGAAGTGCAGCCGGAGTCTTTTGAAATTGTTCGTCTTTCCAGAGAGCAATGAGGAAGGATTTGCTTGGTTTTCTATGTGGTCCAGCACCGTTTTTCGAGTAAAATACCTTTCAATTTTTCCATTCTTCTTCTTTTATGGCATAACAGCCCATCGAGGGCCTAGAACGAGCTTTTCAAATTTATTCATATTGAGCGAATTTTATTTGTACAGATGAAGAGAAGAGCTTTTCTTTGACAAATTTTTTACTCTTGTAGTTTTGCCATTGTTAGCCAAGAGGTGCCGCGTAGAAACTTGTCTACCACCACTTTTCATTCCTTCAACTGCACGGCCCTTCCCATTCCCTCTCATGACAATGTAACATTTGGTTAATGCAATGGGTCAATTTAGGAATAATGAGTGCAGAACAAAACTTTGAATTGCCTTGAAAGAAAATCCAAACAAGGAAAAAAATTAAAATTTTCAGAATTTTAAAGAAATGAATTAAAGCAAAAAAAAAAACTTTTATATCACCTTGATCAAAAAGTTCCCGGAATTTACTCAGAAAATTAAAAATACAAGTTTATTCATCTAAATCTATATTGTCCCCTTCAAAGTAATCCCCATCGACTGCAACACACTTATACCAGCGCTTGATCCAATCCTCGAAACATTTTTAATATTCAGTTTTCGGTATGTCCATCAGTGCTTTCTGCGATTTTTCCATTACTTCCTCTCGGCTGCCGAAACGCGTTCTCCTTAATGGTTTTTTGACTCGATTGAACAGAAAGAAGTCACAAGGAGCTAAATCAGGTGAATTCGGTGGCTGTTGGATGGTATTCGTTGCATTTTTCGTCAAATAATTACGAATAATGAGGCACTGTGCGACGGTGCGTTATCATGGTGCAAAATCCACGAGTTTTCTGTCCACAATTCTGGTCTCTTTCGGCGAATCACGCAAACGCCTCATAACGCCCAAATAATATTCTTTGTTTACTGTCTGGCCTTCAGGCAAAAATTTACGATGCACTACACCGTTGAAAACCGTGAGCATTGCCTTCTTTTTTCACTGAAAACGACGGGGTTTTTTTGGTCTCGGCTCATTTGGTGAACGTCATTCACTTTGATGTCTAGATTGCGTGTCGTACCCATAAACCCTCTCGTTTCCAGTAATGATCCTTTTGATGAATGTGGGATCGGATTCACCCTCGCAAATCATGTCTTTTGCGACGTCAACACTGTCTTTTTTGCATGAAATTGAGGTCTTTTGGCACCAACTTTGCTGCTACACGACAGAAACCCAAATCATTAACCAAAATGTCTTGGACGGATCCATAGGCAATGTTCGAGTCCTCCGCTATCTCTCTGATGGTTAATTTGCGGTTATTGACCAAACTTTTTTTTACTTTATCAATGTTTTCGTCGGTTTTCGATGTCGATGGTGTGCCATTGCGTTCATCATCTTCGATTGACTCACGACCACTTTTGAACCGCTCGTGCCACTGGTAAACGACCGTTTTGTTTAGAGAATAGTTGCCGAAACACTTTTTCAACATTTCCAACGTTCGCGCATCATTAAATCCGTTTTTTACGCAAAGTTTAATACAATACAATTTAATAAAATTGTAAAAAAACGCCAACACACACAGAGATAGATGTACTCTTGGCTATGTAACTTTTGCAAATGTCAAGCTATGACGCTAAGATTTAGAGGGAATATCAACAACAGATGTACCAACTTAACAAACACGGTGGTTATTCCGGGAACTTTTTGATCAAGGGTGTATATATTACATTTAAGGCACTAGAGAATAAAGAAAACATAGAAAGAAAAAAATGTTCCATAAAAAATTTGTGTTTAAAAACTCCAAAGTTCGCACTCTTCTGAAAGCAAAAACAGTGGATCGAAGTGCAAAAAAAACATTTAAAAAGTATTTGGAATTATTCACCAGAATTGAGTCGATTAGACTAGCCTAAAAAGGAAAATTTGAAACAAAATAATTTTGACAAAAACAAATTCCAAAAAAACTGAAAATCAAACCACGACGGAATTAAAAATTTTTTGTAAATTTTAAATAAATATTAATGTTCTTTAATAAAATATTCCAAAGTTGAATGGAGTGACACTGAATCACTCTTCGGAAGCAAGGTATCTCGGTACCATTCTGGATTCAAAACTTAATTGGAGAAGGAATATCGAAGAGAGAACGAAGAAGAGACTGGCTGCATACCATACCTGTAAAAACCCCTTTGGGAAAAGATGGGGATTGTCACCTTACGTTATTCATGGAATTTACATCACTATCATTCGTCCCTCGTCTGGTGGCAGGCGTTGGGTAAGAAGAGCAACCAAGCTCCCATGGGAAAAGTCCAGAGACTTGTCAGCCTGGGGATCTCAGGAGCTGTAAGTAGTGCACCTCAGGAACGTATGAATATGATATTTCATCACTTACCGTTACGGGTGTTTGTTCAAGGCTGTGCCGTAAAAGGAGCTCTCAGTCTGAGAGAATCCAACGTGGATTGGAGATCAACAAACTATGGATGCTCTACAATTTTGAGTGAGATAAAGCGGAGAGGTCAAAAAGAAATCAAACCTGACTCAGATGTGGCCACGGATTATTTGACTTCAAATTTAGATTTTGTTAATAGAATTCCAACGCAATATCTAACCAGGGAAGACTGGGAGTCGGGTTCGGTAACAAGAAATGCTAGCATTACCATCTTTACCGACGGCATAAAGATGGAGAATGGAACTGGAGCTGGTCTCTACTCCGAATACCTGCAGCTAAGGCAGTCGTATCGTCTTCCTGACAGCTGCAGCGTCTTTCAGTCAGAGATTTTTGCTATTGAGAAAGCAGCTCGACTTGTTCAAGACAGTACGATTCAGATTTCGAATATCACTATCTATGCTGACAGTCAGGCTGCAATGAAGGCAATAGAATCCAAAATAGTGAAATCAGAGATTGTAAAGAAATGTCGTGCTTCACTAATGGCCATTGAGCACCACAAGGTCACTATCTGCTGGGTTCTTGGACATAGCAATATTGAACAAAAGGGGCTCTGAAATTTCTAATATTAATGAGGCGGATAGCTCTATACAATCTCCGATGTGTGAAAGATTTAGGAAAATAGACGAGTACAGCATCGCGGTGTCAAATGACGCTTGAACTAACCTAGATGACTGTATAGTTTTACGGGCCTTATGGCCAAGGTTAGATAAGAAGAAAACAAATGTCCTCTTAGGACACAACAAATTTACAGTACGTCTGCTCACAGGAGTCATAACTGGACATTGTGCTAATGCACCAATGCTCCAACGGTGGCGTATTCCAACCAGCGGACTGTGCAGAAGTTGTCATGATGAAGAAGATACAGAATCGATTCTTCACTTTCTATGTCAATATTCAAGGCTACAGATGAGTAGACTCTAATGCTTGGGGTCGCGCTTTTTCAATAGTCTAACAGAGACCATCATCTGGAGAACCAAATGGTTCAATAAAGACATTACCTGGACCGCTAACGGAAACCGTGGTTAGAGACGTGCCTCCTCCGGGCAATTAAATGAGGGCAATCACAATGGGCATTTAAGTCTCCGAGTGGAAGTGCCGGTATATATATATATATATGTATACCATATATATACGCACACGCCTTCCAAACCTAACCTAACCTTAATAAAATAATTAAAATAATTGTAAATTGAGTGTAGTATTTTTTTAAATATATTTTGTGTTTGTCCAAATTTCCTTTACCAAAAGTTCTATCTAGGGTTTGTATCGAATGCGGTTGTTGCCATTTTTTTTTTTTTTGTCACCAACCATTTTCACGCTACTTTCAATAAATTTTAAATTTAAAATATTCGGATTTTTCGTTATTGAAATATCGAATTTTTCATTAGTTTCATATAGAGAGCTATAAATTTTACGTTCTAGTGGAATTCGTCAATTTTGAAAGACATCATTTGCTTTTTTAAATTTTTGCTTACAAACCGAAATGTAAATATTTCATTTTTAAATCCCATAGGAGGGTATGATCATCTAGTCCGATTAAAGAGGGCAACGCGGATTTGTTTTTCCAATTGCTGAATTAACCAGTGAAAAATATAGCATTATAAACCAAAAATCAAGCAAAAAACTAACCTAAATAAAATAAAAGAAGCTGAACTGGAATTAGTTCATCCCAAATTTATTCAAGCGAAACTTTCAGACTGTGCTTCGTACTAGTTATGTGGTTTAATAGAAAATATATAAATGTATTCACTTTATTTTTACTTTCTTAAAATTCTACACTCATATGAAATATGTGCGAATAATTCCCATGCCCGCCCACATGCATTCGCAGATTTATTGAAAAGAATAAAATTACTTTACACTTTATTTGAACTGGCAACACTTTTTAAAGAAACTAACTATTTCTATTGTCGAATTATCTCTAGGTCTATCAATTCAAGTCTATATCCCTTTTGGCAATTTTTTTGTAACTATTCGTGTTAGAAATTGTGTTTATATATAAATACATACAGACATACATATTTATATTGATGATGTATGAATGTAGCTATAACAAATTAAAGTTTTAGAATCGAAATTTTTGTTCGTTGATTCTCCTGCTGCATGTTGTAAATGTAATTCTAAGAAAAAAATGATTGCATACTAAATAAAATCGAATTATTTGTGATTTATTGGCAGATTTGACGATGGTCAAACGATTATTTAGTTATTTATAGCTATATTGCACTAAATGAATGTGTGTTGCTCCAAGAAATAATTAGATGCATTCTAAATGGGCACATGACCCATATTCTATGAATGCTTATGGCATGAGAAAGTGTGAAACCATTTGAATATGTATATAATAATTTCAAGTTAAGTTAGAGAAGTTTAAATATAACAGAATATATACGATAAATTAAATGAGAGGAATAAATAAAATAGTATAAGATAATGAGCTCTACTTTATAAAATCATTTGAAAATGAATAACTTATACATAAGGTAAGCACTTAGGAATGTAGTCATATCTTTGAATCAAGTGGTGGTCTTTGTCGTCCCAGGCTTTATATCTTGCTAGTTGTAACATCTAGATAAAATTTGATAGATAAACAGACCAATGGATTTAGCATAGAATAAAAATCAAAAAATAAAACAAAACAAAAATTTATTACACTATTAGAAATGGTCAACTGCCGGCACCAGAAGTAACAAATTTTATCAAATAGAACAAAAAATATTCAAATAGAGAGTACCATCATTGCAAAACTGAAATGCCTTGCTTACGCCGGTCTGAACTCAAATCATGTAAGAGTTTAAAAGTCGAACATGGTTAAAAATTTAGGTGGCCGCCGTAGCCTAGTGGTCAGTGCGTTGAACTGCTATGCAGAGTTGCCCGGGGTCAAATCTCTGCACGCTCAAAAATCAAAAATAAAAATTTTTCTACACGGGACCACCTCTCGGTTGGTAATGGTAAACCTCCAAGAATAAATATTGCCTATGAAAAGCTTTTCACTTCGTTGTTCGGACATAAAATTCATTCTTAACTAATTCAACATCGAGGTCATAATCTTTTTTATCGATATGAACTAACATACAAATTATTTTTTAAACCGGGTCAGCAGTACATGAGATTATCCCAAATACTATAACCATGCATAACTAAATGCAGTTATAGTATAGTAGGATTTCACAGTAAAAATAGCGGTAAACGTATGAAATATTTCTGAAAACTAAAAAAAAAGTTGTGGGCAGATTCGGGGTAAAATTACCAAATTATAAATATGGTGCCCTCTAATACGAAATTTTATTTTTATGTTTTAGGTGTAGTATTCTTAGGAAAATTCTCGTATTCATTTTCATTCCAATAACCTCAACTCAAAGACTTTGAAGTTACTGCACATAGTTTGCACATAGGAGGTGCTCTGTAGTTGTATAATTTAAATCTGGTTGTAAATTGCTTGAACTCTGTTTTCCTAGCTTTGATTCAGTAGGTAATTTCTAAGCCCATTTTTCCTTTAATGGAGTCGAAAATGTTAAACCCAATCCTTTCTTCAGACAGACACCAAAAGTCATTTCAAAACCTTCACTTTCACTAAGACTCAAAAATCGGGATATTCAGCAGTATTTCCGATGAGGTTTATGTCTCGATCCAAACCTGTGAGATACGTATATTCGAACCATGAAAATATAAATGCTACAAAGCCTATGTGAGTTGCTCTGTATCAGGATACTGCCACCAAGGAAAATCAGCCCAAGCTTCAATAACTTTTTGTAATCGCTTCGTCGAGGTGTCCCAAAGTTCAACTCAAACTCGATTTGTGTTACTTTGTAACTCCAAAAACTAAGCAATTCTTCGGAAGTCACGAGATTTCCACAGAATTTCTAGTACCCTTCCACCTGGAATGACAGCAATTACTATTCTAGTGACTCTCGAATCTGCCCGAGAATATCCGTAGTGAACGATGCTGCTGAGAAAGTAGTAAAACTATTCACTGATTACAACCGAGCACGACGAAGACTGGTACAGTGGTACAGAACTGAATTTCCATCTCTCATTAAATCCAAACTATTAAATACTTGATATGAATTAAACCTAGAAGTGGAAAATGGAATTTTGGCCGGTTTTTTTCCTCAACATAAGCTCTCGGTGGCTCTTTTCGCTGCTGATTATTTTGTGTATTGAACGATTTATGACATTAATTGCTTGTTGAAAAAGTATATTCATGTACTTTCAGGACGATAACTTTCCACTTGGTGATTTTAAAGTTGGTGAAATTCTGAAATTCTACCTAGTAGTTAGTGTAATGGACTGATGTGTACACGGGTTCAATGCTCGGTATAGTCAATAATAGAAAATAAATTTTCTGCACGGCACAGTCTCTAGACTGGCAATGGCAGTCCTCTAAAAGTCCGAAATTTCCTAAGAAAAGCTTTTCGTTTCGCCTCTTACATTAGGCATAAAAATATACCTTCCATTCATGTACAAAAGCTTAGTTTCGACCCTCCATAGGCTGTTGTTTTATAAAAGAAGAAGAAGAAATTCTGAAAAATATTTTTTCTTATTTTTCTATGTTTCAGATTTTAGATTTAGGAATAAAATTTCGCAACTTTAAATTTAGCATCAAATGTAATGTTTTAACGTTGTTTAACATTAGAATTTCGAAAAAGAAAAATGTACGGCCTATCTAATGATCATGGAATAAATTTAAGTCCTACCCGGCCCATTCTGCATTAAAAAATATAAAATAAATATATTAAAAGAATTCAAAATGAATTTGTTAAAAATTTTCTAATATACTTTCAAGTATTGTTATTATTATTAAACCGAAAAACTTCCACTGTACCACTGTATATTAAATAAATAATAAATAAATTTGTTTAAAGAAAAGCCTACAGAATTATGCTCCGAACACAATAGATGCGACAGCAACAGGACGACAACTGCCAACACTTACTATATCTCATGTATTCTTATGAAGGCAAACTAATTTGTCGTCGTTTTGGTTGACTCCAACCTATTTCTATTTTTACATGCAGAAGAACGAAACATAAGCAATTAATTACATAGTGCAATCAAAATTGTATGGGTGAGATGTTCTAACGGTGTTATAATAATTTAGGAACACTGATCACAACTGCGTATTCAGTTTATCTCCATCACCTCTAGTTCTTTCACAATTAGGAAAATTTCTTAATAGCACCTGAAGACTCCATTTTTCGAAATTCAAAAATTCCAAATTTTCAAGTCCATATCGTGATCAGCGACCATAAATTATTATAAAACCGTTGTCGTCTCGGACATACGACAAAGGTTTAAATCGAAATCATTCCATTCGCCTTTTTACCAGGGACCCTAACGGTTATGCGTTTTATAATAAAAGTCAAATACTAAAAGTTTTTTGTGACTTTTATCGTAATAGGCTAAATAAAACGGTAAATTGTTGACTTTTATGATATTTGGAAAGAAATAATAGTTATATTTAACTTTTATTTTGTCGGGCAAAAAAAAAAACCAGTTATGTTGTGACTTTTATTTTGTTGGCCAAAACGAACCAGTTATTTTATGACTTTTATTTTTTTAGACAAAAATAAATGGTCAACCCTATTTGCAAACGAACGGCTTGAGCAATTAAAAAATAATGATGCCATTCGATTCAGCTCAACCGCCCACATATTACAGGTAAAAAAATTTTAATTTTTAAATTCCGAAACAACTGCTGCAATGACCAAAGTGGGAATAAAAATAGATAGGATTTGGGGTATGAAATATTAAAGGTCTCTTCGTGTACTTTTCTTTATATTGTTCTTTGTATGACCGATGCCTAGATTCGAAAATATTGCCAATTTTGTATTCCAGTTCATATCCATATACTTACATATGGGCAAAGGTCATATAATGGAATGGAGCGGATCCCTATGTATTATACACCTTTGAAAAGATCTTATCGAGTACTTTTCAAAAATATATAACACCATGTATCTTCGGTGTTTCTTTAATTAGTTATAAGGGTTTACCAATTATTTTTGTCCAAAAAAGTAAAAGTCATAAATTAACTGGTTCGTTTTGGCCAACAAAATAAAAATCATAAAATAACTGTTTTTTTTTTTTGCCCGACAAAATAAAAGCCAAATATAACTATTACTTCTTGCCCAAAATCATAAAAGTCAATAATTTACCGTTTTATTTAGCCTATTACGATAAAAGTCATGAATTTAAAAGTCATACAATATTAGTGAAATTTAGTTCGTGAGGATCACAACCGTACATGAAGATCCCCTACGATAATTTTTTGTGGATGACTTTTTAAGTTGAAAAATGGAAAATAACGGTTATTTTCGGTCCCTGCTTTTTACATAAATTATGGGTGTTCAAACAACGACGTAAATCCGACGCAAATGCAGTATACCGCATAAGTTTACATCGCCGTAAATTGTAACAACAAATTTGTATGGAAAATTATTTGCGCTGTCTGCGCCTCAGCATTATGGTGCAAATAAAATATACAAGCGTATATGCAACCCTGTTCCTAGCATTTCACTCAAAGGGAAAACTGATTGCCAGTTCTAACAAAAAAGTTAGATTTCTCTAAGTGCCTGGTTATATTTGTGATCGGTCGATGTGGTTACATTCAGCTCGTTGCTGAGTTGCTTTTTATCGAAATGCACTCCGCTGTTTAGTAATATTCTGTATGTAATAATACTATTTTGTAGAATAACTCATTGGCACCCTGAATACTCTTTGTGTTGGGTGCAACAACAATTTCATGGTGTTCGCAGAGCATACTCGCAATATAACCACAGCCTAAGAAATTTTAAACAACAATGAAATATTTTTGTATGGCAAGTTGTCTCGTAAGAGTTGCGCTGTTTATGTTAAAGGGGTGTTCAAGGAATCCAATACCGTAAACTTATTTTTATTTGCTGCGTTCATTGTATTCAAGTCGCAATCAGCATGGCAACAATTGTTGCAGACGCCAAGTTGCAGTGGTACTGTCGCATCAATTGTGTTCGTAGCTTTACACAGCGTGAGAGAATTTATAGACAAGAAATTTTGTTGTATGCAATTCTAAGTGAATACACTGAATCACGGTAACTAAACTTAAGAAAGTAAGTAAAAAATAATATAAAAATTCGGAGCAAATTCCCCTCTTTCCAGTATGGCGAGTATGTTTATTTAAAAATTGAAACGTTTTTTTTTTTTTGTGTTGGTTGGCAATTAAAATTTTTTTCTCAATTTTTAGAGTGTATCATGAATTGGCTAAAGATAAAAATAGCATGCTATAAAAGCAACAGCCAGCAGCTAAACAAAACTGTCAGCACATCAACTTCTTAGCCCTTAATAAAGATTAATTCTTTAAAGTAAGTTGACAATTCAAAATTTTCCCAAAAATGAATGAAAGTCATCGTGAGGCTTATCAACGTGCAAATAAAAATCGTACGATAATCGCAATCCAAGGTCCTTTGCTTTTGCCACAATATGAAAAAGAGGTAAAAAAATAAACTGAAAGTTTTTTCTGTTCATTCATTGTGGCGGTTTCACTTCAATGACATTTTGCGTGTTAACAGCAAAAACAAAAATGATAAACCGAAATTTATTGATATTTACTTTTCACTTTTAACCAAATAACCAAAGCTGGAATTAATGGGAATATTTTGCGAATTGTGATATTTTGTGGCACGCATGATCTTCTTCTTTTTTTTTTTGTCATGTCATTAAAATGTTGCAGCATTAAACTTATGCTTGAATGAAATTATGAATGAGCGGTACAATCTCGACTATGTGATTCTACTGCTGCTGTTATCGTTAATATGCTGACGTATGCAGATACGTAAATGATAATATATTTACCATACAATTTGTCATAACAAAATTTTAGTCTATTTGTATATATTTGTTTTTTAACTATCAGTTAATTGCATTTATTTTTTTAACTCAAAAAATAAATAGTAACACTAGTTTACAAGGTTTTTGCACAGAGTTCTCGTCGACTTTTTTAACAGTATTATTGTCTCCGAAATACGAATCAGAAGTTAAGAAACTAAGCAGTCGACTTCTAAAGATTTACGAAATGACTAATTTTGGCATTAGGCAAGATTAGTGCACCATTTAAACTTTTAGAGCATTCTTTACGAGCTTTAACACAATCTAAATTGGAGGAAGGAATATTTGTGTTTGAAGCATTTCAGGCTCTAGTGGAATGCGCTACTGGGAAATCTTTCAAAAATGTTGTGGCGTAGCTCTTGGGCATTAACCTTTGTGTGTTCACGAATAAATCCTACGTAAGTGTATACCCGTGGTACCCGGGCACCACGTATTAAGTTTAATTGTTAACATCAGAAGTGCACGCTGAAAATCTCAAAATAAGCATAAATTTTGCAACAAAGGCTATAAAACAACACATTATTTACAACAGCACACAAGCAAGAAAGCTCAGCATTTTATGTATACATTACATCAAAACACTAATTTACTGTATAGTGAGGATAAAACAACATCTCAAGGTTAGATGCCCACCCATAATATTCTTCGCCAAAAAGCTAGTACATCGCGTGCAACTAAAATTCTATCAGGAAGAGACTCTTTCAAACGTATTTTTATGAAAATATATGCACTATAATTATTCGAGAAACTAACCGCAAAGCCCTAGCCGTATTCTCTGCAAATGTAAGTCAGAATAAAACGTGGAACAAATTAACTGCAACGGAGCTTGGTGCCTACCTTGGAACTTTGATTACTGCTGGAGTGCATGCCTCAAGCAAATAACATATATCTGAACTATGGAGATCGGACTTCTATCCACTATATCGTGCTGCAATGTGCATTACACACTTCAAAGAAATAACAGTTCTCCTGCGTTTTGATAATGATAACACCAGGTTGAATCGTATGCAAAATGACAAAGCTGCACCTATTTCCCAGCTATTTATGATGCTTAATTCAAACCTATGCGAAAATTAAAATCCAACTGATTGTATAACTGTTGATGAGCAATTTTTTGGATTTAGGGGTCGTATACGATTTACACAGTATATTCCCTCTAAACCTGCATGAGATTTGGTTGTGAGATATAACGAGTCGAAGCTTTTCACTGGCACGATTTCTGAAAGCTTCACTATTGTCAGATGAAGGAGATGAAGGCATCCAAATGTCGAGAAATATTTTCTTCACAGTATGGTTTTTCTAACGATAACATTATGATGTGCTCATATGTGCCCAAAAAAATAAGGCTGTACTAATGCCATCAACCCTTCATACTGGCAAGGATGTATCATCTGATTTGAAGAAGCAATAATTCAGTACTTTAATAGCGAAAAAAGTGAATTAGATACGATGAACAAGATGTTAGGCACCTACACTGTCTAACGTAGAACGCTAAGATGATCAGTTGCCTTATTTACAAAAATAATCCAACTTGAAACAAATCCACAAATTTGCGACGAGGCTTTCTAAAGAACCTCGGAAAACAATTGGCAATGCCAGAGATAATCAAAAGGTCTACCATCTCTAATATATACCCGACCTTTACAGCTAAAATTAGTATAGAATCCATGCTAGGGCGCTCAATTAATTTTGCGGTAGCTCCTGCAGTAGAACCTACTCGGCCGGATGTGTCGGCCGTTTACCAGTAATTTGAAAATGCGCCAAATATCTTACTTCACCAATGTAAAAAGGCGAAAGACCAGAAAGTCATGTGTTGATTGCAATTTGCCGATTTACGATGCACATGCTGTAACAATTAAAACACATAATACTTGCACTTAAATTATGAACAAATCACGTACCAGGTATGAATTAAATTTTTTTTAAATTAAGTATTTTTGTACAAAATGATACCAAATAAAAATATTTGTAACCAAATAATATATAGCATTCATTACTATTAACTTTTAGCCAAAACAAGTCAAGATTCTTTTGAATTTTCATATGTAAAAAATATAGGGTACCAAGGATATCCCCTTAAAGGTGTAAAAAATAAAACGTTTAAAAAAATATTGAAAAATATTTTTTTTTAATTTTTTCCCCTAAAATTTGTTGCTTAACTAGCTTGAGGAATACCAGAAAGACCAAAATCAAAGAACTAATTTTTGTCATAAAAAATAAAACAGAAAAAGCACATCTTAGGTGCCCGGGTACCACGGGTATCCACATATGTAAAGGTTAAAAAATCATTTTTTGGATTTCTTTACATAAAACGATGGTGAATGTATGTTTCCACCAGAATATGAAGGCCATGGAGACTCGTTATGATGGACACTTATGGGATGAACACATAATGGGTGACTCTGATTAGACAAAATTGACAAGAAATTATACACAAACAATGATTAAGCAGTTTATTTACAATCTGGCTAAAACAAATTTCTCATTTCATACAAAAATTTTACAATAATAGTCGCATCATATTTCGAAAAAGCGAACTGCTAAATTTTTTTTTTACTTCATTTATGAGTTCAAGAGGAAAAAATTCTGAAACGAATTTCATGAGAAGTATGTGCAAAAAAAAAAATTAATTTTGTAAACTAGTGTAATCAAACACGATCATATATGGTGCCACCTTTAATCAAAGTGAAATATGAAATAGTATAAAAAGTGTCAAGTATTTCTGACAATTTACACTCTCAATGACTTGCCATTCATTCTCTGTATAACAAATTGTTGAATTGCTTTTACACAAAAAATCGTTTTTATTATTAAGCATATTGTTCATAAAAACTTGATCCATTGAATTAATGTATAAAATCATTAATATGATGAATGTGTTCATAAACCATATAATGAAAGTTTGCCTGGGATATGAACTTACAAACTTGCGCTTAGAAATACAGTAATCGTCAGTAGCAAGTTTTTATTTTTTGAACTACTATATTAAATACCTTATGCCATTCCCATTCATTTAAGTATGTGGGTGTGGTAGTGTAGATAAATCTTTTCAAACATTTCATATACTATTAACACCTGTTTCCTTTTTTTTTTTTTTTAATGATCTTCAAATCGATTTTCTTCAGTTTTATTAGCAATTAGTTTTCTTTGTACGTATGTAATGATATCTAATTAAAATGTTTTTTCTTAGAAAATGTTTGTCGTAAACTAGTTTTAAAGTTTATTACTATGCCAAATTATAAATTTGCATTTTAAATTATTTGTTTTTTTTTTAATTTAATTCTTTTTTGATTTTTTAGCATAAAGCAAGCAGCGATTTATCCCGATTTAAGTGTAAAATATATTGAATATCATTAATCACTCCAGTGCGCATTGAGGTTGTGCATAAAAATATTTTAATTTTATTCTAAAAACGGCGAAGGAGCTATAACAACAATAATCACTTCAAAATTGAAACCTGTCAATCTTTATTAAGTTTTAACGATGTCTACCAACAACAACAAACACACACTCTATTTGATTAATTGCAACAACAATATTAGAAAAAAAAACTGTAATTATTTCAAATATGGTTACAAAATATTGAATGCACGCAAAAGCAGAAAAATTTCAAAAATTACGCAGGCGCGCACGGTTGCGTTTGTGATCGCGTTCACGTACATTCGATCGCTTCCGTGTCCGCTCCCGCTGCTTGCCGTTGACCTTCATCAAGAGATTATAAAAAATTTATGAGCTGCGAAATTCTTTTGCATATTTAATAAGAAATAATCAATTAATAGTTAGTTATAGACCAATACTTCGCCAGAACCAGTTGGCGGTCTACTTTTTATAATAGCGCCGGCGCGCCGCTTATGAAACTTATGTTTCTTGAGTTTAAGATCCCACATTTCAAACTGAATTTTGCACATTTGCACATTTACCTTTTTGTTTTCGTGCTTGGTTTTGTTTGTCAGCATTATGAATTTTCGCTCGCTTCTCACAATGAGTTAAAAAAAATAAAAAAATAACAAAATTGCATGAAATATTTTAAATTAAATACACATGCAATATGATGTTGCAACTTGCCACGAAAATATGCAAATGCACTGGCATCGAATGCATATCATCGATAATGTTGTTAACTACGTTTCATGTAGGGCATTGCCAAAGATTGAGCGCAATCACATCTTACAATCCCATAAGAATCTTTGATTACTTTTTTTTAGATTTTTGCGGTCGATAAATAACAACAAAAAAAAATAAATAAGATGTGGCTCGGCTGATATACTACTAATAGTCCAAGAGCCCGCCTCTGACTTTCTAAAGGCTAGTTTTGTAATATTTTGTTATACTAGTGAAATACAAGAACATACTCTGGTCAGTCAGATTTTGGTTAGAACAGGTGACACAGGTGAGCTTTCATACATGTCGAAAATACGAGGTAAGTGCAACGGTTTTCTTAATGGTTATGTATTCCATAAAAAGCATAATTCCGGTAGTCAGCCAGATTTTCGTTAGAACGTGGTCCGTCAGTCAGACTCCAAGTTTGTAAAATGCGCCAAAAGTTCATAAAAAATCGTATTTAAGATTCAGTAATTGTTAATCGGAGTATGATAGATGGAAACAGTTCTGGGGTTGCAGAGCGACCCTCTCCCCCCCCCACAGAAAAACCCCTTTAGTGAAAAAGCCATTTTTTACTAATAACTGGTTAACCGTTGGAGATATCAAAAAAGTACTTGCTACAAAAAAAAAAGGTTGAGTGATTTCCTAAAAAAGAGTATTGTATAATTTTTTCGTATATGTTATCGTTTTCGAGATATCTATTCTTTAAGAAAATGCATCCAACACCCAGAAAAATTCCCATCTCTAGAACAAAGAAAAAGTTTCCTCAATTTAAATCCACGAAAATTTCTCTCGTTTATGTAAATTTTCCTCAAAATGAAGAAAAATGTGCTCCTTTCGTGCAACCATGGTGTTCAATTTGAAGTAAATTTTTTCTTCATTTTTGGAAATTTAATTGCGGTGCTGCCCACCAATTAAAATCAAATCTCAAGTTTCAATGAAATTGTTAAAACTAAAATTAAAGAAAAGTAAGATAAAAAATAAATAAAAGACAAGAAAATATGGGTGTGGTAAATGGGCATCATCAAATATAATTTTTTCTAAAACTTAGTGCTTACAACGCGTCTCTGCATAAAATTTTAACTCAAGAGCTTTTATGAATTACTTGGTCTATTGTAAACATAAATGCGCATGGAACAATGGACGTTTCCATAAACCTGTTTCTTCCAAAATTTAGTCGCACCAGCTATAAAAATTCGAGCACCATTTGGCTGCAAAACAAAAGTATCAAAATACCATAAAAGAACAAATTACCTTATTTAGAATAAAATAAGGTAATTAAACTTACATACTATTTTTGCATAAAAAATGAAAATGTAAGAAAGAGACGAATATACCAAAAATGTTCTCCATACAAAATTTTTGTATATACAAAAACTAGCTTTACTCTTTTGGCCTTAGCAGATAATCGCGTACGCTTTGTTTCATTTCAAGGCGACGATGCCTGTAGTGTTTGTAAAAATACGTATGAATGTAAACCTTAATTCTTATTAAAAATAAAATAATAAATGAATACAAGTAAAAAAAACATGATTTCTATGCCTTTTAATTAAAACAACATTGTAGAAAATATTCCATAAATTGAGGATTTCTTTTCCAAAAAGTAAATTGACTTTAATCTATGGAAAATTATTCCTCAAACTGAGGAAAATTTTACCTAAATTATATACAATTTCTTATATTTGAAAAATATTTCCTCAATTCAAAGAAATTTCATATATCTAAATGAGGAAACCGTTCCTATGGCGCCAAATCATTCCCATTTTTCCTCAATTTTATAGCCGTTTTTCTTCGAACCAAGTAAGTATTTCTCTGGGTGAAAGGATTTACTGTGGATGCGCGCGCATCTTTGTTTATTTGAAATTTTGCGCGCTCAGCCTATAAGATATTGTAAGCAAAAAATTTTATTTTTACAGCTGTTTCGTGTACTTCTTTTTTTGAGTGTATGTTCATGTATTTCACTAGTATAACAAAATATTACAAAACTAGCCTTTAGAAAGTCAAAGACTTTTTTGTCACGGGCTTCCCGTCTATAAGTACATAATGACTGGCAATGTAGCAAGGCAAGGGCATGGATCGCTTCTTTACGAAAACACTAAGGAAATGTTATTGATGACCTTTGAGAACATGAATTAATGACTGTTATTGAAAACTTTATCTAAAATGAAAACAGAAATACAGACCTGCAAGCTATAGGAAATTCTATCACATAAATATAAATGTTCTAAATCAGGGGAGGAAATATTATCCGACTTGAAATAAAAATTTATTCTTCATTTGTTCATCCGATAGGAAGTAAAGTGGTGCTATTCGTGCTAGTGCCCTACCGAAGCAGACTTTTTTGGCCGAAACTGAATTTTGGGCATTTTTCAAACATTCGTCCAATATAAAAACCGCTGTCGAGACCGAATCTGAAATTTAAAAATTTACTTAAAATAAAAACATAGCAAAGAAGAAAGTAGTTCACGGTTTTTCAGACGGTATTTGTCTACAAACATACCGCTGATAATGAAAAAATATCTATGTTTTATTCGCCAGTCAGTTTAACATGTGCGAATAAAACGACCAAGTTGTTAAATCTCTTCTTCGTTATAATGTTATTCATAATGAAACTGCTCAGCAGCTATAGCTGAAACATTTTAATGGATGCCATTCATTGCGGTCAATTGCAGGCATTGTTTTTAGTTTGTACTCTTTATAAGAATATTTAACGATGATTTTAGCTTATTTTCACCGCCAGACATTTCAAATATTTTCCTTTTCTATTTTTTGCCAAACTGTCATGCTTCTTGTTTCGCTATTAGCAGTTCACAATAGAATTTGATGTAGTTAAACAACTTGTTAAGTATACATAACAGCTCTGCCGCTTTATTGTTGTTTTCCCATACAATTATCGCTGCTAGTTATACATAACTAGAAGCAAGTGGCGAATAAAACGCAGCTAATAAAATACGATTTTCGAATTAATTTTTTCAAAATATCACTTTATCGTTGTTCAAAACAATAACTTTTATAAGTAACATGTTGAAGAAGTAGATATCGTAGTTTCCCCTCCCTAATGTTTAGTACAATTTAAAACTTAATATGCTATTTCTGACCAATTTACATTATAATTTATGCGGAGCAGTCTCTACATGAGTTTATACAATAAACTTTAATAGTTTTATATTATTTTATGAAAATTCAAGTTTTTACATTACTGAAAATTAGTTGATTTGTTACTGTATACAAAAGTTTCGGTTTCAGCCATATTTGTGACCTAAACCGACAAATAGCCAAAACCGGTATTTTTGCCGAAACCGTAACCGAATATTTGATCGGACAATAGTGCCAACAGTTATCCTATAAACCAATTAATTTATAAGGTACACTTAAAATAATTTTGCAAACCAATTATGGATCCCACGCTGATATAAGGGGATGGCCTAATAAAAATCTAAATTTCTCTCCCATTCAAGAAGTAATCTAGTTTATTTTTAGGTTGCTGGTCGCGAATATAAATCCAATTTTTTTACATCTCCTTGCGTTTTTAAAGCTTCATATATCCAAGGAAATACCATCTTTCTAAAAAAATATTAATTTTAAATATTATAGGTTTAGAGTCTGAGAAAAATTAATTCTATATGGAATTCTGAACATTTTTTACTCCTACAGAATTGACGATACCTGTGTTTTTTTAATAAGATTTTTTTCCAAGATTCTGAAGAATAGACAGTTGAGAAAAGTAGCAATTGCCTTCTCTAATTATTAAAAATTAGAAGCGGCTGGCTACCCAAATGGCAGAACTACCCCAACCCTACAATTTCGGAGCCAACGTGCTATTTTTTTACGGTACATAAGCTCCACAAATAAAATAATAATAATTTAAAATGGTCCTGGACTCATGATCCGGTTTTCACCTGTGGCTATGTGCAACTGAATCTAAAGCCTGTAGGTTACAGTCAAAAGGAAGGTTGAATGATAATAATTAGGAAATAAATTGAAACAGGCTTGAGCCTCTTTCCATGTATTTAACCCAGATAGCAGATACCCCTAATGTACTATATATGAATATTTAAATTTAAATTTGTTTAAATTTAAATAAATGAGAATATATTCAATCAAAACTCGATCTTACTTCTTACGATTAGATATTGACATTAGAGTTTTCAATTTTATTCGACATGCACGTGTACACGAACGTTTAAACTGCGTGTAGTTTTCTTTTAAAAACACGTACTCAAACTACAGGTGCATTTTCAAGCACGTACTGATATCACATATTGTAAAAACATTGTGTAGCTACACGAACCTTAACCTCGAACTAAGCCAGAGCATAGTAGCTAGTGTGTTGGACTGCTACGTAGAATGCCATGTCCCTATTACAAATAAAACTGTAGGTACCTTCTATTCGTGTAAAAATAATATTCGCTCAGTCTAGGAACTTCATGGGCTGTTGTGCAATAAAAAAATAATAAGGAGAAGAAAAAATAATGGAGATTTCGAAAATATTAATACCTTTTCAGATGCTGATTTAAAACTTTTCATTACTTAGCTCTAGCCTGCGATTCGTGCAAGTACATGACCTTTTACTAGTTCGTGTTTAAAATGCATGAGTAGTTTGAGTCAGTGTTTCCGGTGAATATTTTTAAATACACGTGCTTACGTGATACACGTTTTAACTCTCTCTTTCTCTTCCTCGAGCACATTCATGTTGTGACCAATGCTTTAACTATTTCAATTCCCAAGGCAATTATTGATTCTGGGCGTCAAAACTGATTGCCTTTACCGCTGCATAGTGAACGAGTCTGAAATTTCGGAGGGGGGTGTGAGGAACAATCAGAGTTCAGGTCTTTTCAAAATATTTTTGCTTTTTTTGTTTTGCATGACTCTAATGATGCTCTATTTATTTAAATAAAATATGTAATATCGAATAAACATTCAATTCAGCAATCAAAAATATTCACTGCATCATTGTACATAAATGATGACCACGAGCAGCAACAACCACAACAACAAGTCAACAATAATACACCGAAACGCTATTGCAGACTTGGAGAAAGTTTTGTTCTAAATTCGTTCGCATTAACGTTGATAATCGCAAAATGGCCAGAGCCAGCGACAATGGATGGTGGTAAAATCATAAAGAGTTTTGCAGAGTGTGTGACTAAAAAGCATTTGGAATTTTTTGGAGTAAACGCTTCCATTTGTGATGCATTTGCGTTTTTCACCGGCTGCAATTGCGTGTTTGCAACAAATTTCCCCTACAACACAACAGAAAAGTCACTCACAATTAAATGCAGTTAATTCTGTCAAAAAATCATTGTTCGCCAACTGTTGTTGCAGCAGCAGCAGCAGCAACACTTAACCATCAGGCAACATTAAAGAATCTACTATTCGCTTCATCATCGTCATCATTGGCATAGGAATTGCCAAATCTTGAGAGCACGATCACACGCGCTTACCAGCCAACCGCTGTTGCCATCCCCAATGTTGCCGTTGCCATATTGAAAGCGCTCAGCGGCATCGTGATTTGTGCAACTGGCACGTTTGCTCGAATTTCGATTGCAATTTTTTATATTTTAACTTTTATTGTTGTTGTTGTTACTGTGTCTTGTCGTATTTACATTTGTTGCTGATCGTTGTATCGTTGGCTGAGAGTTTCCTGCTGCATTTGACCAAAAAAAAAGAAGAAAAAAACATCAACAAAAACTGCACATAAAAAAGAAAACTAAATTTGAATAGATTGTGAAAAACACAAGTAGAAATCTAAACTAAACAACAATAACAAAAATATAAATTTCATCACGATTTCTAATGGATGGAGACGCTGCGAATATCTGTGCAAATTTTCTATCTGAATTAAACTTACCAACTAAAAAAAAAAAACAAACGAAAATAAAAACTTTCATTAATTTAATTTTGTATTGCAAATTTGTTGCTTCCTTTTGTCATGTTGTCAATTTCGTGTTGTTACAATAAAATATATTGCTCCGGCTGTGTTTTGTGACTTTTGAGAATTTTAAAGTGTGGAGATGACAGCAGATTTTGACAATTTTTATCTTCTTTAATATTAACTTTGATAACACCAAGCTGAAGCAGTAGCAGAAGAATTATACTTGACATTATCGTGTAGCTGCCAGCTACTTTGTCTACATTTGTGTCAAAATTTTCATGTGATTTTTTTTTTCATTTAACTACGAAGAATCTCACATTGCAACTATTGCACACAAAACAAACTCAAATTATGACGCCAGGGTGTAAGGTCAGGAAGTTTTCATCACAACTTTGACGGTTGAAGAAGTGAAGTAAAAATGTGACAACATATCAAAAAAAATATTTAAATGTATGACATTTTGCAATAAAATTAACTCATTGACTGATTACGCTGTTTTTTTTATAATATGCGAACACTTTATACAGGTAGACCACGCTTAAAACGGAATTTATGTACCTGGAAAATGCCATGTTAGGCGAAATCGTGTTAAACGTTACAAAATCTTAAAAGACAACCAACAAAATTTTTTTTGTTTGAACCACAGTAACTTTCCGAGATCGACTGCGATCGAGCAGAGGCATTTCTACGATCTCCCAAACTTTAGGATTTTTTTCTTTTGTTTTTGCGCGAAAACTGGAAACGCGTCTAGTTCATCGTTTTTTTTACGTACGCCAGTACATTCTCCAATCCATATCGTATATAACTGTTTCCGATTCCGTGTTGGAACGAGGGTTTTTACCGTGTTAATCGAAAATATGTCGTAAAAAGTGAAACGTATTAGAGCGAGGTCGTACTATAAAAAGAGTCATGACTGCAATACTTTTTGAGATATCATTTTATCAAAAAATTACTTACCACAAAAAAAAAAAACTTGCGTGATTTCCTAAAAAAAAGGTCTTAAGTAATTTTTTTCTATATGTCATAATTTTAGCACTTTGGATGTACTGTGGATGCGCGCGCATGCATGCGGAGCCTATAGGAAAAATTGAATTACTCGAAAACCAAACAAGCTAGGAAGAAAAATCAGAAAGGGTTTTGAAGAGGATATAAACTTCAACATCCTCTTCCACTATTATTTCAAATAGTCCAAAAAAATCACAAAAATGCCATAAGTTTCTTGTACCAAAATGTATATAACCCCTTAAATAAAATTTTGGTTGCGGTAACAATTATGGGCACCGAAAAAAATGAAGGCACTCATAATAGACTTTTTTAAAAAATATCGTTTTTTTAAATGATTGTGTATTTAAAGAAATAATTGTTATTTTGGGTTCCTGGATAAAATATTTTCCATCATAACTCGAGAAAGGTTGTTTTCCCTTTTTGGTATAGAATTATAAGAATGGAGATGGAGGAACTTTCGACCAACTCAGGTAAATTAATCACGCGTAAAGGTCCCAATATTCGTAAAAAGTCTTAAAAATAAATAGGAAAGTTCGAAAACTTCTATTACAACAATTTCATCTTGCTTCTACTTTATATGTTTTATTAGTTAAAAATGATAACCATGCAAGTTCTCAGAATATTTTATTTCAACAATACCAGAAATGCGACCAAAGCCCATTCGAAGAAATTCTTTGAGTGTAGAGTGTACAATGTTTTATCAAAAAGATATATTCTAATATTTATTAGCTATTACTGTTTCTTTTAACAAATTATTATTTAAACTGTGTAAATGATGTATAATATTTGTTGTAGATACTCAGAAGTAATAGTTACGCACATATATTTGTCGTTATCTTAGTTTATCTTTTAATATTCGCCACATCATTTGCTGTTGAAATTTGATCTTTGCTGTCAGAGATTTCACAGCTTCATGCAAGTGAAGTAGTGCGGAATAGCATTCCAATTAATTAAAAAGAAAAGGCAGCGCAGTATTCACTAATATGGGAGATACTGAAAAAGATGATTATGTTGAAGAAAAAAAGAAACGTAAGTAATTCGATATGTTAGGAATACTTAATCGAATAAATTAATTAAATATTAAAATTATAGCATCAGCCTTTGGCTTTCGACACTTGCAATGCTTCCTGCTTTTCACTTGTACTTTTGTGTCTTATGCGCTACGTGTAAATCTTTCCATAGCGATTGTTGTAATGACAGACAAGAATGCAACAAGCACAAATATTCCAGTAAGTATTTATGAAATATAAAAAAAAATTGGAGCTAAACTCATATTTTAAAATTTGCAGGCCTTTTCATGGAATGAGAAAACAGTTTCAGTGATAATGAGCAGTTTCTTTTGGGGTTATACCATCACTCAAATTCCTGCTGGGTATTTTGCTCGCAAATATGGTGGAAAAATAATGATTTTGGTTAGTGTCCTGGCAAATGGTATAATTACCTTATCGACGCCATATTGTGTAACAGTTGGCAATTGGCAGGTGTTATGTGCGCTGCGTGTGATGCAAGGACTCACACAGGGCATGATGTATCCATCAGCGCACACGATTCTCTCGAAATGGGCGCCTGTTGAAGAACGAGGTACCATGGGTACATGCTCGTATATAGGAACACAATTTGGTATTGTAACTATGCTTGCATGCAGTGGCTATTTGGCCACTACATTCGGGTGGCCAAGCATCTTTTACATACCCGGCGTTGTAAGTTTGGTATGGGTGGTAGCATGGATTATCTGGGGTGCCAGTTCACCAGCTGAATGTAAATTGATTTCCATAGAAGAGCGTTTAATGATTGAGACATCGCTGAATCAGAACAGTAAAGAGGAGGCGACTAAGGCGGCAATGAAAGTGCCATGGTTGAAAATCTGCACCTCAGTGCCAGTGCTGGCGATAGTTGCTGCTCATTGTACTGCAACATGGGGATATTGGACGATTCTCACGCAAATATCAATCTATATGAAAAATGCTCTCGGCAAAGATATTAAAAGCAATGCAATATTTTCGGCATTGCCATATTTAGCTTGCTGTCTAATGAGTTTTGTGTTTGTTGGTCTGTCGCATTTCCTGTCATCACGTAACTTAATTACTTTGTCTACAAGTCGTAAATTATTTAATTCAATTGGTGCATGGGGACCAGCGGCTACGCTGATTGCCCTCGGTTATGTGACCAAGGAACATAGTGAGATAGCTATTATACTTTTGGTATTGACCATGGCCATTTGTTCAGCGGAATTCTTAGGGCATGCTGTTAACCATATCGATTTATCGCCTAATTTTGCCGGCATTCTCATGGGCTTCAGTAATACCGCTGGTAATATAATGAGCGTAATTGCACCGTTGATGGTGGGCTTTGTTGTAACTGATACGGTAAATATACTATGTTTATTTATATAAAATATTCTTTAAACTTTTTTATGATTTTATGATTTTAGCAAGATGTCAGTCAATGGCGCATAGTATTCTCAGTTGCTGGTGGTTTATTCTTCCTCGGAAATCTAATATTCATAATTTTTGGCAAAGCTAAAGTTCAACCTTGGAATGAGCCCACGCAGACTCCACAAGAAGCTAAACTGCTTAATGTCGAAGTGAATTCTACAGAATTTAAAAATTGTATGTAGCTTTATACAGTACAGTATTCATTAGGAACATATATGCAAAGTTGCAAAATAATGCATATATGTATAGCTTAGATATAAGTAGATGCTCTATAAGAAAATATTGTAAATACACGATTATAACATAACGTAAATACATACATCATCATTGATGATACCAAGCAAAAAACACCAGTCAGGTAATCAGTAAATTTATAAACCTAATAAATCTCAAACTAAGTGCATGCACAATCATTTTAAAAAAAAATATTAGTAAATACATTACATTACACATACCGGATTGGAAATCATTTTCCGAGGACCTTCACTACCATCAAAAACATTTCTACTGATCAACAGTGCCCTTCTAATAAAAAAATATAAATTAACAGAGTAGGAGGAATAGTTAATGTAGTGCCCTCCTTGACTTTGCCACGCTTAACACTCACGCTTAACACTCACACTCACACAGAAAACCTATCCTACAGAAAACAATCTTACTTTCTTGGCTCGATACAGATTATTAAAAACAAATATTGCCAAATAAATAATAGTAGAATTCATATAAACAAATAGTTATACAGGGTTTTCCATTAAGAGTTGTAATTTTAAATTAATCGCAAATTTGCGTGTGTCAAAGTTGTGACTGAAATAGTGATAATTCTCTACAAAAACGCTTCAAAATTTCGCGAAAACGTTTTTAACGCATTTCATGATTATAAGCCTCCTAAACGGTCAACAATCGTTAGTTCAATCAGCGAATTCGAGAAAGTTAGTGATGTGAAGACATCAGCTTCTGTTCATTCAGCAAAGTCGCTACAGCTGCAAATGGGGTAGAAATCCTTGGTTTATTCATTCCAAGATGTTCACAGGATTTCGGCAAATCACAGAACCGTATTCTGCACAAAGATTTTAGACCAAAGGCTTTTAAAGTCCAGCTGACACAAGAATTAAAGTCGGTGGACCATGGTCAACGCCGTATATTCGTTGATTGGGTGTTAAGAATACAAAATAAATTACCATGATTTTTTTCGTTTTCATCTTCATGGCCATAAAAATAAGCAAAATGGGAATTTTAAAATCCAGATATTTGTGTGAAAACGTGATGCAAAACTTTCTCAAAAGAATAAAGAGAATGGCCATATAGTAGTGCATTACCGGTAAGTAACATTTCCTTTGCCCTTATTTTGCAATTTCGATTATATTGTGATATTAGTTATCCGATGTAATACTAGTTATCCGGCTCTATCAAAGTTACGGTAATACAAAAATTGAAACAAAAAGTGATATGCAAAAGAATCAACCATTTGAGCATCGCAACCTCCGATCTCAATCTAATTATTGCACTTATCATTCATATCGTTTACATGGGTAATTCTACTCGCACTTGTACAATAATGATAACGATGCACAGCGTAACGATCCCATATAAACAGCGGTCAAAAATAGTAAACGTTGTTTAATATTAATAATATTTAGTAGTCGAGATAGTCTAATTAAAGCAAAGTCGTATGTCAAAAATGGTACCAATTGGATTACTACCACGCCCACCTCCCATATAAATCAAACACTTAAATTGCAATAACATTTTTAAATATCTGTTGCATAATGAAGAAATTAGGTGTGTAGATCTATAAGAACTTCCTTGTTCAATGAAGAATAAAATGGGTGTGCTGCCACGCCTACTTAAGAAAATTGCTAAAATGTCAGAAATAGAAGCTCCATAAAAATGAAACAGAACTTATTAATTTATAAAACAGTTATCCTTCAATATAATAAAGCTGCCACATGCCACTTAAAAAACTTCCAAAATTCGGAGTATGGAACTTAAATAAAGGATTCTTGTGTTGACAAGAAATGTGCTTCTTTTTCTTCTTAACAACTTTTCGATAGACACCAAAAACGATAAAACATAAATTAAAAATGTCCTGGTACAGTCTTAATAAAGCCACTTTCATGACTTCATGTATCAAGAGCGTAAAGTGATGGAGCAAAATGGTCTTCAGATTCGAGCTCAGCGGCCCCAAATTACTTTATATTACTATTATTTACTACATGTCAAATCACCAGTCCGATGGAAAAAACTCAATTTTGTGGCAGAGTGCTATTAAGAAAGTGCAAGACAATTTTTCGCTTAGTCGCTATCATCAATATTATTCGATATTCAATACTTGATACTGCTCTCCAGACAAAATTTCATGTAATAGGTAATTTTGTATTTTTTATCTTGGTAATTTACTCTGATAACATGAGAAGAGCAACCATCAGATCACGATTTGATGCTTCAAGGGAAGTTTTTCGTGTAAAATTTAATCAAACTTTTCTTATATCTTTGTAGCGCGATTCTAAGGCTTCCTCAGATAAGACTCCAATTGGCAAACTAAAGTGGTCGACTATGTCGGTGCAATGAACAGGGACCTTGTGGACTGTTATTGGCATATTACTGGTTTAATTTTTATTATTGGTTTCACGAAAAAATGTAAAAAACTTTAAAAATCGCAGCTCACAGCTGACAATCTTTTTTGACTTAGTGAAAGCATACTTGTGGCGTTATTATATATTAAAATTGGAAATATATTTTAATATATATTTTTTAAAATCTCTATCAAAATCATCATCAAAATCACTTAAAAATCACATGGTTAAATATAGAGCGAAAAAATAGTTTTACCATATTAAGGAGATTTTATATTTTTCCTACATATGCATTTTGCCTACATTTATTTGTTAATAAGTAAAATATGGCAATTAAATTAGTAATAAAAGATATGACGGCTTTGTAGTTGCCGCTTGCCGGAAAGAAAATTTAGTTACTTTTTATTTGAAATATTATCTCTGAGATATCATTAAAATTTTTAAAAATCTCCATGACTTTTTCTTATTTTTGGCCGCCTCGTTACACTGCGCCAATTTCCAATTACCAATTTCTCATCTTAGCATACAAACTTTCGTTTACTTTCTTACGATGGTTTCGCCTTATTTACCGTTTCATGTATTTAATTCCAAATCCAAAAATGATCACATTTTCCCCAAACTCAAAACCAAATTACGCCTTCACCCATAAACTTTCCTTGTTTTCGTTGATATGAATCTCCAGTAGAAAATCTCTACATATGCCACATCCACTTGACCGCTCGAATACAAATCGCAAATTGTTAAATACAATTAGTACTTGGATACCTACAGCTACTTACCTTGATTGCACTGGGTTATGTAATGAAAAGATACAGAAAAATGGTTGTACTAAATATCTAATTATTCAGACCTATCATACTACACCAAATGCTCGAAAAAGTTTTAGAGAAACAGATCAACATCGGACACCTAATCATCGAGTCGCATTTGACATTACGTTTAGGGCTCTAGAGAAAACACTTTGAGCTATATCTATCTATCTTATCTTCTACATATGAGATACTTTCATGCGTAGCTTTCTTATAAATCGCAGTGGCAATCTGTATCCTATTAAGCTAATAGGATACAACGTTGTAGCTTTCAAAATTTGACTAAATTTGAGAAATTCGGATATCTTTTGAGATTAAGCATTATATTTTTTTGTTAGTACTGCCTTTGGTAGCTAAAAAAAATTCTTTTATTTATTTTACCTGTGATGAAATACATTTTTCTTGTATATCACTTTGACTGGCTGTATGTTTATCTTTAAAATATATTATAATTACATTATGCACCCTCATATATTAAATTGGGCTTTGAATGTTGTTATTTTTACCCAAATACTATTTATCTATTTACTTATATCTACTCAAGTTATCTTTGAACATAAGCTCATATATGTTTTTCTCTTTTATAATAAAATAATTGCGTTTATAAAGTTTACAGCCTTTCGCAGGTTAACATCCGCCAATTACGCGTAATTCCAGAAGCGGATGCAGCAGAAATATGGTACAAAATGAACACGTTGCGGTTGGGAAAAAAGGTGAAATTTTAAGTTCGAAATTTATTCTAAATATTTTCTTTAATTAAAATCCTTTTCCTGCTTTTGTCTCAGCTTCGTTTTTTGGCATACGACATTTCCAGTGTTTCTTGCTGTTCTGTGGCATCTCGGTGACCTATGCGCTACGCGTAAATCTTTCAGTCGCAATTGTGGTAATGACAGATCGAGGTGATGGAACTACAGTACCAGTTAAGTTTTAAAAATGCATTATCTAATTTCAAAGTAGTTTATCCGTAAACTTTATTACAGGAATTCGCTTGGAATGAAAAGATTATGTCGGTGATTCTTAGCAGCTTCTTTTGGGGTTACACAATCACACAAGTGCCTGCAGGGTATTTAGCACGCAAATATGGCGGAAAAACTATGATACTTTATAGTCTATTAATTAATGGTTTCGCTGCGATATTTACGCCATATTGTGCACGAATTGGCGATTGGCAATTACTAACTGCACTACGCGTAATACAGGGTCTCACGCAAGGTTTTATTTATCCGGCAACGCACACATTACTCTCAAATTGGGCGCCTGTCGAAGAGCGTGGCACGCTCGTTTTATACACCTATACAGGCTGTCAATTTGGCACGGTATTAATGTTAGCATGCAGCGGCTTTTTAGCATCCGCTTTTGGCTGGCCAAGTATATTTTACATATCAGGTGGCATAACACTACTGTGGGTCGGCACATGGATCTTATGGGGTGCAAATTCACCCGGTGAGCATAAAACCATATCGGTTGAAGAACGTCTTATGATTGAGACATCATTGAATGAGAAGGCAAGGACAACTGATGATGGCAAACAACATAAAGTACCTTGGGTGAAAATCTTTACATCCGGGCCTGTTTTAGCTATACTTGCTACACATGCCTCATACTCAATGGAATTCTTTACGCTGCTAACACAAATACCAATTTATATTCGGAATATACTTGGAAAGGATATTAAAAGCAATGCATTACTTTCAGCATTACCATATTTGGCGATGCTGCTTTTCAGTTATATATTTTGTGCTATTGGCAGCTGCTTGCGTCCATATATACGCCTGGTAACAAGCCGAAAATTGTTTAATACAATTGGTATGTGGGTAGCAGCCGTCACACTAATATCACTCGGATATGTTACGAAAGAACATAGCAATTTGGCTGTGGTATTGCTAACAAGTACGCTAGCTCTTAACTCGGCCGCCTTTTTGGGTTTCATTGTGAATCATATTGATTTGTCTCCGAATTTTGCGGGGATTCTCATGGGCATCACGAATATGGCAGGAAATATTATGAGCGTTATTGGGCCGCTGATCGTGGGTTTCATTGTAACTGATGCGGTATGGAACAACAAATATTTCTTATGTTTTTTTATTTTGGTATACATACATTTTATTTTATTATTTCAGCGAAATATTCATCAGTGGCGTATAGTATTCTACATTGTGGCTGGATTTGCCTTTTTTGGAAATTTGATGTTCATGATCTTCGGCGAAGCTGAAGTTCAATCCTGGAATGAACCAGAAAAAACAACCTCCTCACCTCATGAGCTAAAACCACTCAAAGTTGAAATTATAGCAAAAGAGGCGCAGAATTAAGTTGGGATTTTGTAACAATCTGCACAGTAATGAAGTTTTAATAAAAAAAAAAAACAAAATTATGTGTCTGCAAGCACTCACAATAGAAGTGAAACTATGTTGTGTATTAGGAAATTGTTAGAAAACATTTATAAAACATTCTGAAGTTTTTCCAGTTTTCTTCTCTCTATTGTTGTTGTTGCTTTTCGGCTGTTGATACTCTCTACACTTATCGGCACAAACACGACTTAGTACACGTATATAACACATAAAAGAAAAGTTCAGTTATATGCAATCAAGCCGAGACTTCTATATCGACTCTCTCACTAAAACACATGCGATAAAACCGCGAGAAGTCGTCTCTCTGCTTGATTGTATGCTGCCGAAAAACACCTGCATAACTTCGTTTCTTACTGGTTTTGTTTGAGTGCAACAAAAACAAATCGTGACCGTTGTTGTTGAGGCTTTTGCATTCTTCCTCTTTCTACATTTATCTGCACAAACATGACGGAGCACACATATATAACACATGAAAGGAAAAGAGCTATATGTAGTCAAGCTCTCTCATTAACGCACATTGAGATACAACTGCAAGAAGTCGACTCTCTGCATGACTATATTTTGATATAAGTAGAAATAAGAACCTAACATATTATAGGATAGGGAGAAATGGATAGCGGCATCGACCCACAAAAAAATTTTTATTTAGGAGCAACAGCGTTTGAGCTCATATTGGTGGACAACAGTCGGTGGCCTATGCTGTTTACCATACCAGATTAATACAAATTGAGAGTAATCTGCTTATAAAATTAACACCAGAGTTGCCACCGGTTATGGATCTACATACATATGTATAAGAATTACAAAGTTTCCTGGGGGTAGGATATTCCAAAACCGTGAATAAAGGTTTAGTAATACTCGTGCGTAGATTCAAATAGCTATCTATAACTATAAATGATTGAAAAATTAGAATGTGGAACAGTGAAATGATAAACGGTGTCGCCATATTAGCGAAGAAAATCCAAAGAGCTGTCTCTATTAATTTATACCCGACGCTTCGCACTTTCCTGCCTAGCAATTGATTGTAATATAGACAGCATGAGCTTTTTTTATATAAACGTATGGGTATCGGCCACATACTTAGTAACATATTTGTGGTTTGCAGTGGAACTTTCCTGTTGCACAGCTATTTGAGCGAGAAAGGCTCGCTCACCAACTATCATTGCATCACATATATTTTCTTAAACAATTTTTTTGAGAGAATCTTATCTTATCTCTAAAACTATAATTTGTAAACTTTTTTTCAATGACTTGAAGAGGAACTCATCAAACTTCTACCTTTCTATCTAGAATGCAAGTGACTAAAACCTATGCCGGATATAAGGAGAAAAAACTGCAGTAAGTAATAGTTAACATAAAACAGTATTTAATTAAAAAACAAAGTTTTAGGCAGCAAAGAAATACAAAAATTTAAAATAAAAAATCTCTGTACATAAATTCCGAATCACTAATTTTTCTAAGTGTATTTTTTATCATTTAAATATTAAAATTATATATTACCCACATTTAATTGGTTTGAGGAGCCTTGGCAAATTTTAATTCAACTTATCTATAAGATAAGTTTTGCTATGATAATTTTTGCATGAACATACAATTTTCTTAACTAAATAGTATTGCCAGAATAGAGTATTATTGTCAGAATCTATACAGCTTTTAGCCGGTAAGCTGTTAAATATCAGTATGACACAGATTAAAGTGTAGACAAGGCATATAGAAAGAATATGACAAGAAATCGAGGTAATTAAAAGGAAGCAGAAGGTAAAACAAGATAAGGAATGCTTACGTTCAAGTGCAACTGAAAGTAATTTCATATTTACTAAAACCAATACCAAAATAATTATCAATTTCTTTCCTGACAAAATGAGACATTTCCTTGGAAAGAGAAAACGATATCCGTAGTGCTAAGCAGTTTCTTCTTGGGTTAAAACAAAATAATGCTGATCTTCAGTGTATCAGTAAACAGTGCCATGCTTGCAGAAATTTACGAATTTTCCATACAATTGCTGTTGTGTTTCATTTCCCATTTACAATTATTTTTTCGCAAATAATTCGTAAATTTAAACAAGAAGATTCGGTCAATCAGCAAATATTTTGGGTGTGCAAAGACTTTTGCAACTGAAGCTCTGTTTATTTGTATTTTGAGTCGCAATAAAGTAGAGTAGAGAAAGTAAACTAGAACTGCTGGAAAAATTGGAGGATCGTCGGATAGAAAAGTTTAAACACGGAAAAATTAAGTTGGAGCGAGAGAAACTAGAATTCGAAAAAGAAAAGTACAAAACTGATAGCGAACCTAAAAAAAGTCTAATTGAAAAAGAGCTGGAACTGAAAAAATTTTAAATTGAATTGAAATACAAAACGTAAAGCAATAGAAAAAAACGTGAAAATTTCGCAGAGAAAATTTTTTAAAAACCAGGGACCGAAAATAATAATTATTTTTAAATATTTAAACACAAAATATCAAAAAACAATGCCTAGTACACCAAAATGATAATGATTGGAATCAGTTTTTTCTGATTTAAAATAATTTTTACCTGTTGATTTTTATTTTTTGCTCAGAAATTATAATAATTTTTTGATCTTTATCTATTTGCACAGAAATTATAATTATTTTCTAATTTTCTTTTTTATGTTCACGAAAAAAAAAAATCATTGTTTGATTTTTATATTTTTGAAAAAAAAATATTTTCGAAAATGACTCAAAAAAATACAAAAACTTACTCGAAAACTACAAAACAGATGAGCAGAAAATAAGCTCATTTTCGATTGTTTTAATCACACAGGGTGATCAAAACTGACTCGAATTTGTTCCAAAATTTCATTAATCCTTTCAGAGCAATAGTTGCTTAAAAGCAACTTCTGTCGTTATTACCAATTGCAAACAACAGACTAATATATTAAGAGTGGAAGAAGGGAAAAGCAAATTCGAAAATTATTTGATTGTATTTTATGCTTTGCACCGTTAGTGAGTGAGGGTTCAAGTACAATGAAAATTTTACAATTAAAAACAAATATTTTTAACTATTTCGCAATGAATAAAATGTTGAACAACGAATGTAAGTTATTTCAATTACATTGTCAGATAGAAAAAAAATTTTATATTTAAAGAGAAACAATTTTTTAGAAACCCAAAGTTGCTTATGGACTTCTAGGAAAATCATATGCTTCCCAAATTTTGTAAACAGTTTATTTAGTCCTAAAAAGTATAATCGGCAGATTTGTTTAGTTTTAACACCATCAGATGAAGAGCTGTACTGGGGGCCGGGCCTATTCTAGTTCTGCGTTATTGTGAAGCAAAAAATATTTTCACCAATTCACCACATTTGCAATTTTGCTTTAAAAAGACAACAGCTGATCGAATTCGATTTCAAACAAAGCTTCAAGCAAATAGGATGGAAAATGAAGAAGCAAACGCAAAGACGTGCAAAAATAGCAAACGAAGTCCAAAAGGAACACCTCACAAATTATTTGAAGGAGAATCGGGACTTGGCCCATGATTAGTAATCTATTTAGATTTAACATTTTGTGCATTTTTTATGAATTGTGTTTTTCTTTATAGATTTGTAAGCGTTGACGGAGCAAAAATCCAAGGCAACTTAGCTCTCAATGGATTGTGGCCAGCCTGAAAAAGTGTCATAAAATGGAGAAAATATTGGACCGATTTGAAGATTTCTTAGATGCTCTCTAAAAAAATTTCAAAAAAATATGTAAATAAACTAGAAATATGACATTATAACCTTTTGTATTTTACCTGCGTGAACTTCTAGATAAATTTAGTATAAAAATTACTACAGACATTTTTTAAGTAAAAAAATAGCTTGATTTATAGATTTTATTCTTATATTGATACAACATTTGCCAAAATATCACTCAGCGCTATTCAGCACATTCAGCAATAAGAATTACATATTCCTCCTTGGTGAAGTGAAAAAATGAAAACATCAAATGAAAACCAAAGTAAAAAGTTTTTTTTTTCCACTTCACGATAACGCTGAAAAAGAACCGACCCCCAGAGGGTTACATGCAGGGTGCGTTATAATTACATTGTGCACCTTTATATATCAAAATGGGCTCTGAATGTTGTTATTTTTAAGCAAATATAGTCGAACTTTCCAATTGTGAAACCGCACGGGACCAGAAAATCACTTTATTATATAGAAACTTCATTATACAGAAATTCCGAACTGCTTAGCAATATCTTTTTTCTTGTTAGTCTTTCTTCAACTTTACTATCAATAACTATTTTGAAAAGAAATGCTGCTTCGCTGCGACATTTTCACTTTGTTCACTGAATACAGGCAACTGCTGATAAAATTGTTAGCGATGGAACTTTCAACTTTTTCTCTGTTGTTATTTTAAATTTTGGGGATCCCATAATTATATACTTCTCCTCGGTACACAGTGTTAGTAATATGCGTAACTCAAAATTGTTTGAGAAAATGCATTAAATGTAGACAAAAATGCATAAGAGTTAAATTTCCAGCTGCTAAATTTGTTCATTGTAGAGAAAAATTCACTGTTTGGAAACTCATTATAAGGAGATCAAACTACACTAAAAGTAAAACGAAAAAGCTGTGTACTTGAAATCAATTCATTATATGGAGGGCTTCATTGTATAGAAGTTCACTATACGGAAGTTTGACTGTACTATTTTTCTATTTACTTATATATATTCAAGATATCTTTGGACGTAAGCTCACATGTGATTTTCTTTTTTATAATAAAATAATTTCGTTTATAAAGTTTACAGTTTTTCGCAGGTTAACTTCCACCAATTACACGCAATTCCGGAAGCGGTAGCGGCAGAAATATGATACAAAATGAAAACGCTGAAGCTAGGGGAAAAGGTGAAATTTTATGTTTGAAGTTTATTCTTAATATTTTCTTTGATTAAAATCATTTTTCTGCTTTTGCCTCAGCTTCGTTTTTTGGCATACGACATTTACAATGTTTCTTGCTGTTCTGCGGCACCTCGGTGACCTATGCGCTACGTGTAAATCTTTCAGTGGCAATTGTGGTAATGACAGAACGAGGTGATGGAACTAAAGCACCAGTTAAGTTTTAATAATGCATTATTTAATTTCAAAGTAGATTATCCGTAAACTTAATTACAGGAATTCGCTTGGGATGAAAAAATTATGTCTGTGATTCTCAGCAGCTTCTTCTGGGGTTACACAATCACACAAGTGCCTGCAGGGTATTTAGCACGCAAATATGGCGGAAAAATTGTAATATTTTCTAGTTTATTAATTAATGGTTTCGCTGCGATATCTACACCATTTTGTGCACGAATTGGCGATTGGCAACTACTAACTGCACTACGTGTAATGCAGGGTCTGACGCAAGGTTTTATTTATCCGGCATTGCACTCCTTACTCGCAAAATGGGCGCCCCTCGAAGAGCGTGGCACGCTCGGTCTATTTACTTATTCAGGTTGCCAATTTGGCATGATGGTAATGTTAGCAAGCAGTGGCTTTTTAGCATCCGCCTTTGGCTGGCCAAGTATATTTTACATATCAGGTACCATAACTCTAATCTGGGTTATTGCATGGTTCTTATGGGGAGGAAATTCACCCGCCGAACATAAAACCATATCAGCTGAAGAACGTTCAATGATTGAGACATCATTGAATCAGAAGGCAACTACACCTGATGATGAAAAACAACAAAAAGTGCCTTGGCTGGAAATCTTTACATCCGCGCCTCTCTTATCTTTACTGGTTGCACATGCCTCAAACTCAATGCTATTCTTTACGCTGCTAACGGAAATACCTATTTATATTCGGAATGTACTTGAAAAGGATATTAAAACTAATGCATTATTTTCAGCACTACCATATTTGGGAATGCTGATTTGCGGCTATACCTTTTGTGCTATTGGCATCTGTTTGCGTCCATATATACGTATCGTGACAAGTCGAAAATTATTCAATACTATTGGCATGTGGGGACCAGCCATCACACTAATGATACTCGGATATGTTACGAAAGAGTATAGCAATTTGGCTGTGGTATTGCTAACAAGTACGCTAGCTCTTAATTCGGCCATCCTTTTGGGTTTCATTGTGAATCATATTGATTTGTCTCCGAATTTTGCGGGGATTCTCATGGGCATCACCAATACGGCAGGAAATATTATGAGCGTTATTGGGCCGCTGATCGTGGGTTTTATTGTATCTAATGCGGTATATACTTTGTATTATATTCTATATGTTTTTTATTTTAGTATACATATATTTTATTCGGTCCTAATAGACAGTCACAAAACCTATACACATATTTTATTCTTTTATTTTAGGGAAATCTTAATCAGTGGCGTATAGTATTCTTCATTGTGGGTGGATTTGCCTTTTTTGGAAATTTAATGTTCATAATCTTCGGCAAAGCTGAAGTTCAGTCCTGGAATTAACCAGAAAAAACAACCTCCTCACCTCATGAGCTATAATCACTCAAAGCTGAAATTATTACAAGAGTCTCAACATTAAATTTGGATTTTCTAACAATTAATCAACACAATATTGATGTTGTAACAAAAAAATAGTTTTGTTTGACCTCAAGAAATCAATTAATCATTTTGATATAATAGCGTTTTGATATAATTTTCTTCGAAATAGGCACCCGTCGAAGAGCGTTGCACTCTCGTTACCAACTACTATACCATCTGCCTCTGGCTGGATGAGTATATCGGGTGTCGTAAATGTGATATGACTTGCAGCATTGATTGTTCCAGAAACATTATTTCCTGAAAATTTTATTATAGGTCGCTGAAAATTCAAACTATTTCAGACGTTAAATTATCAGAAATATAAATTTAAATAAGATATAAGCTTTTAAAATGGAGGGACACGTTTGATTTATTTTAAAAAGCTCTATCAAAATTAACTTGCAGAACCTTGTTTTGTATTCTTAACAAATCGATTTTTAAAACAAACATCGAAACAGAACGCCATATACTCCTCACTTCTCAGGAGAAAAAAATATATTGAGCACAACATACTGTCCAGAAAGTATACATACTTCACTAGAACATCGTCATTTTCTAAGATGACTTGGACTGACCGAATACTGGACTGGGTGTTTCTGAATTATTTGGTCATCTTAATCGTATTTTGATTAAATATAGATCTCCACAGCAGAGCTGTAAAAGAATGCAATCAATTGAGGATATAAGTCATAAATGAATAATGATTTTTGATTGCAGTTATTGGATAACATATTTGACTGCAGAATAAAAAATGCAGTTAGAAGTCTTTTTTGGAGTCGCCGATTGCTTATTCATTTAGAAAAGTCTTTTTTAGAGTCGAGGGAATGCAATCTTTTTTTGAAATCATGAGACTCCAAATCTTATGACTTCAAAATCATGACTGATTTGAAGTTACTTAAATATCTCAAATGCAGTCATTTGGAGCCAATTGAAATTTGCAGTCAATTGGAGTCACTTGAAGTCTTTTGGAGTCAATTGGGATTTTGAAGTCAATTGGAGTCAGTTGAAGTCATTTTGAATTTGTAGTCAATTGGAGTCACTTGTAGTCAATTGGGGATTTGAAGTCAATTGGAATCAAATAGAATGTGAAGTTCATTTTAATATCGATGGTCATACGTTGACCCCTCGTATAATTCATGAATTGCCGGTTATTAACTGTGAATTCAAGGTATTGCAATTAAATTGATTGCATTCTTTTACAGCTCTGCTCCAAAGCGGGCGTATTCAAGGAAAGAGTTTAAGAAATAAAACATCCGTTCCCAATCAATATCTGCGCCAAAAGAAACGTTGCTCATGAATTAAAAATCCTTTTAGAAGAAACGAAAAATTTAAAATAAATGGGGTCTTTGGCGAACTTTGGCTAAAAATGTATGTACTCCTTTCATTCTGTTTCTATTTAATTATTTTTAACTTACTGCGAAGTTTAAAAACATAGGAAACCCAACAGAATGAACCATAGGAACTTGAAATTTTTCTTATATGTAAAATTTGTTTTTTAGTAAATTTTGGTTTATAATTAAATGCCAATAACTGGGGTTTCGTGTACCGTTATTGTTGAATATGAAAATTAATTAACGCATGGAGTACGAGAATATGAACTCTGTAGAATTGGTTTACATACATACATCCACTAGTAAGTATGTGTGTAAATGTATGGGTTTGTTCACGCATATGCCACGCTGAGTAATTGAGGTTACCTGCTGGTGAACTTGAACTGTTATGATTGTTTTTGTTTTAGAATGTTAATAGATCATCAATTCTCTTAAGAAGAAAATTTCTACACATTTGTTTCACAACATGTTAAAGAATTATTTGTTGTTAAAAAAACATATAAATAATTTTTTGTCATACTGCGTTAAAGTTCATTACTTGTGCTCTTCATCATCACCATCATCAGCATCAGCAACATTAACAACAACTTCAACGTTAGTAGTGCTTAAGAAATAATGAATTTAAATATATGTATACACGCCTGTAATTTAAGTTTATAGCAATGTAATCAATTACATCACAACATCGGCATAATGACAATTTTGGGTGTTTTTCTACTTCTTTTTTTTTGGGAGAATTCGCGTAACATTTGCGATCAGGTATGCAAACGAGTGCGTTTAGCTCACAGCGGTTATATCTTACAATTGTGGAAGCCCTCTTTTCAGCTTACCTGCCTGCCATATTTGTTAATTGCGTGAGCAACACTCGCTGTCACTGACGTTGTTGCTTGTCGCTATCATTCTCAACAGATAATTATGCATTTGCGTTGACTGTCATTTTTGAAAACCTTTCGCCAGTCAACACTACAAAAGCAGCCGAGATGCAGCGGCGGTCTCAATGATTTTCATATTTTATTACGCTGGTCAATACTTAGGTCGGCTATTAAGTATCTTGTCTTGTCTGGTGAATTGAATTGAGGTTCAGTTGAAAGTGAATTTAAAATAAAATTTACGACTGATTTGCATCTTTATGAGTTCATTAGCAATAATTTTTTGGCATGCATTTAAGTTGTGAGTGCGCGGCATTAAATTCGGCAAAGAAAAGGGAAAAGAAGAGCTAATTGTACTTGTATATTTCTTTAATTGAATATAATGTGCAGTGAGAAAAAAATCTTTTTTTTTAAAAAAAATTGTAGAAAAAGAAAGCATAAGATTATGTAACATTTTTTTATTTTTCGGATCATGAGTGCACGCATAAATTTTTCGGAGTAGAATCGGAGTTGATTTACATCTAACCGGCACTGCATGTCTAGGCGGAAACGGCAACAAACAATGAAATATTCTTACAAAATTATTGAATTTTTAGTGGCATTTACTAAACGGCACCGATTATGTTCGTTGATGAGAATACTGGCAAGGAAATGAAACAACAAAAATGTTCTGACAAAACAATGAATGGGCTGATTCACACTAATCGGTATGCTACCGATACTACCGAAATGTCAAACTTGTTTGAATGCTGATTGTGATCCTATCGTGTTCTATGTGAACAAAATGTGCAATTTCATTGATATATCAGTCGTGCTGCATCTTCCTGCAACATTTATAAAAGAATTCAGATCTGCTATCGACTAAAACGACAAGAAATGACATAATAAAACATTATTGAGTAATGTTTTTTAAATGTAAATACATTTAATTGTCTATAAAATTTAACAGAAATTAAATCAGAGTTTAGTGGAACTTCTAATTGTTTTTTTTTAATCTATTGCAAGCAATTTTGCTATTTTAAGAAACCTTTAAAAATCTATGAGGACAGTAGTTTCGATGTTAGCTAGATTGCTAAAAGAGAACCGATCTAAAGATGTCAGTCTTGTATTTGCAAGGACTGGGCAGTTGCAGAAAGGGTCAAAGCTCGTTTCTACCTTATCGAAGCAGCTTCTATCTCTGCTTCATTGGCATGTCTACCAATCAGACAATGCCCAGTAACAACTAATAGGTCTAATTTTAATAGGATGAGCATATTAATTTAATATGTAAGCAGGCGTGCGTTTATTCTCATATTTTGTTAGCAAAGCTTGCAAGTTAGGAAAGCAAAAAACCGATAGGTTTAACCAAGAATGTTTTTTTTTTTTTTTGTGATAAAAACTGGTTTTTATTGAGTTATTTTTCCAATGTCAATTAAACCGATGAAGCGGTGGAGGTGCTGAAACCCGACTTTTAGCTTCTGGATCGGTTTTCTTTCTGCGTGAAAAATATATCTATTGGTCGCGTTCAGAAGACATCTCTGCTCCGCCAATGCTATCTGAGTGCCTTATGAACGCAAATTGAACACTTTATGATCAATAAAAATTCAATTGAACAGTCGTCATTTAATTAAGCGTATTATTTTTCTGATACTACAGCTCAACATGTTGCTGAGCAAGAATCGTCTTCTGAACGCAATCATTGATTGAACAGATGGAAACATAATTTTAATTGTTGTTAAACGTACCAAAAAAAAAAACCCAAAATTTCCAATATTTGTCGAAGGAAAATAATCGATATTTCCATTAAGCGTTCTCATACATAATTGGCCAACATTAAATTACCTCAAGCCCCATACAAAAAAAAAACTTTTACTGTACCCCACTAAAAATGAATATCGATCTATTTTATGATGACCCCCAAAATATTTCGGCTCTAACGATTATCATTCGAGACCTGAATCAGTTTGAATCATATATTTTATATAGGTGAGAGGGCCCCAAGATGGACATAGTATTGAGATAATGCTCTAGAGCTTAAACTGAATGACACATCTTAAACTGCTATATTAGAGGCTGAGAGGAAAAGTAGTATAACTTCTACGTGCAGCAAAAAGTGCAATAATTTTATTTAAGAGCTAAAACGAAACAAAATATGTTCAGAGTCAAAGAGAAACGAAATATGTTCAGAGCAAAAACGCCACAAATCACTATGTTATTTTTGCTCTGAAAGAATTATTATTTTCATTTCATTTTCACTCTAAGCCGTATTACTTGTGCCGTTCTTACACTGAGATATTAAATTATTTCACTTTTGCTCTCATATAATTTTTAGGCAGCTTTTCCTCTGGGCCTGTCATATATCGTATAAAACTACAATAGGTTGAGTATCTTTTGTCCACAGAGATAAATTTTATTTTTGCACGCAAACATTTTTTTAAGTATATTTCAAAGCTGTTAAAAATTTCTATTTTCAAAAAAGTGGCCGAAGATGGACATCACTTGAAAATTCACTGAAAAATCAAAAATAGAATCATCTGAGTCACAGTTCGGGCATTTGGCCCAGAGGCCGCTGATTTCGACGCACTTTAAGTGCACTTCGCTCTCACACTTGTAGATAAAAAATCGCTTTGACGCATGCCTCGTTGCTATATTTAATTTTAATTTTCAACACCAATGAAAAAATATGCATCTCCATCTAAGGGCCACCAAGTGTTCATCTTTGGAAACACGACGTCATTTTCTAAGTATCAGTAAAAACTTTTGCACAAACTCAATATCAATCAAATCATTTTAGAATATTATTATACGATAAAAGAAAAGGATTATAGCCATATTTACCGGTTCTAGAGTAAAAATATAAAAAATGTTGGAAAATTTTCGAGTATGCATAAAAAGCTCCGTCTATACAAATGACAACAATGACATAAAGCAGGAGGTGCTGACATCTTGTGCAAAAATTGTACATATACTCAATGTCCATCTTGGGGCCCTGCCTATCCTGGGGCTCTTTCCCTTATAATATATATCATATTTTATGAATCATCATAAAATAAACCGAGGTATAGTGACATTTTTTTTCTGAGGCACCTTAATGTACATGCGTGAAACCATGAGTACTTTTTTGATTTTTGGAGTAAACAATTTTTTTTCGTTTCTTTTTTGCCACGGTTTAAACCGAGAAGAAAAACACCTGTTAACCGAAAACTGATTGTTTTTTCTCTTTAGTTTACATCCCCATTGCAAATTTATTTTGTATGATTAGTTTGTAAGTTGCCGAAGTCAAAGAAAATGGACGCAATGTTGTTCAGAGACTAGTTAGACAATAGGCTTTCAAATAATCTGGAATGCCACTATGATCTGGTACCCAATACACGTGAACTTTAATCCCTAATATTTTTACACATTTGTCCCTGGGATCATTTTTGATACTATTGTGTTTAAGTATGCAAATCGTAGGGTGCAACTTGATATCTTGTAAGTTTTTCAATACAGTTTCATGTAATGTTCTTTTGTATATTTCATATATAAAATTTAATTTTAAAAGACACCTCCCCCTACTCTGCAGTTCTGATTGGAATCATCAGTAAAAAATTGTACTGATTCGTTTGGCTTGACTGCTCCATTCCTGTCAGATGGAAAAGAGCTTGTTATCAACTTGTTATCAAAAGAAAGCTTTGGCAACTGTAGGTATATTTTGTAATGCGAAAAATTTGGGTTGCTGTGAACAATATCAGTGATAAGCTTGGTACATCATAGAACAGACCCATCTAGAATGGTCAAAAAGTCGATTTTGAATTTTTGTGTTTTCTTGAAGTTTAAGAATGCCTAGTAAAAGTTTCAAGAAAAAATTCGAAGAAATAATGGCTGCTTGCCGCTCCCGAGCAGCCGGATCAGACAGGTAGAATAAGTCATAACTTAACTTTAAAACGCGTTTTTCTCGAAACCATTTTTTTTTTCAAATCGGTGTCCAAAATATTCCCACAACCACTGAACCGATTGACTTGAAATTTTTTGGTTGTTATATACATAATTATTCGTAGGATTTTTCTAGTGACTTAGATTTTGTTTTATCGGCAAAATGATAACGAATTTTTTTTGTTAAAATGTTTTTTTTTTTGTTATTTTTGCATTCTCTTCTCACATTTAATTTGAATTTTGCTTCTTGTATAGGTATCTACGAATAACTCGAATTTTGATTAATTTCTTATTTTCTGTGCATACATACATTCTCACATATGAAAGTTTAGTAGGTGTCACCTTCGGTTGCATCCACAAAGCAAAACTCACCTGTAAATAGAAAAGAAGAAACGAAAAGAAAATAAATTGTTTGCTTTTTTTTTTTTATTAAAAACTAATTTAATCTTTAAAACCTATTTTCAGTTTTCATTCAAACACATACACACACAAAATAATATATAAAACTCGCTTGGTTACATATGAAGGTCTGTGCAAGCCATATGCAGCATTTTCGATCTGATCTGATGAGACAAGTATTTTTTATGTATTTTTTGGGATTTGCGCCCAATTATTATAAAAATATTACGACATGTGTACCGCTATGAATCTAAATATGTCTGTCCTCCCATACAAAACAAAAACATAGTTTCTTATGAACATAGTTATTTCCAATCCAGTTCATTTCGAATCTAAAACTGTTATCTGATTTAATCAACTCCAAATATTATGTATGCATATCGCGCCAGTTAAGACTTTTTGCTTTTCGATTTACGTACATAAATATGTGAAAAAGCAGCAATTTTTTACCCAGCAGCCAACGCCAACAAAAACAACAGAAAGCTACAACATTTTTTAAACGTAGTTATTTTTTCTTTTTAATTATAGGAAAAATTTAGATTTTGTAACCTGTGCGGTAACTTTCTACTATACATAAATATTTGAATAATATTGAATAATGATAAAATACAAAAAAAAAAAAACCGAAAATAGAAAAATTAATAAGACTTATCTGATATCTTATAAAAAAGGAAAATATTTGTATCTTCCGAAAAAAGAAAAAATATTAAAACTATTTAATTTTATGTTTACAAATTTACTGAAAATGTTTTTTTTTTTAACCAGTAGGGCTGAAATATTAGTAATTTCATTTCTCTAAAAACTTTCTACTTATAATATTCAAACACAAATAATTTTTTCCGTCTTTTTCTTTAAACAACTTTTTGCGACATCGATTGTCTTAAGGTCCCAAAATTAAATTGAAATTTTCAATAGTTTCTGGTGTAGAAAAGACATCTCTATTAAGGAAAATAAAGTTCTTTCTCATTTTCATTCACATTAGTTTGTTTTTTCTTTCAATTGTCTATTTTGTTAAGTTGAATAAGCAATAAAAAATTTTTTAACGTATTTGTAACTAATATTATCAATTTGATAGTTTTAATGTAAATTCAAAATTAAACATATCAATGTGACATTTTTTACTGTAAAATTAACATTTTTGCTTCTACATTGCAAATGGAGTTACAAAATATATATTAATTTTGCATTGAATTTGTTTCTTTTTTTGTGTACGCAATTGTATAATTCGAATTTTTAGCTACCAATGATTAATGTTGGGTAGGTCTCGCGAGCTCCTCAACAGGGATCGTAATGATACTGCCAGGTTAACATTAAAATAAATCAAAACTTTTTTTCAGAAGTCCCAGTTGAAATTCAATTTTGATCTGGCAACCCTAGTGGAACCTCATTTAGTACAGTGAGAATGTGCTGAGTAGAAATTCTGTGTCTTCTAAAATATATATCCGTTTTATTCCGATTTGTGTCTATCGATTTCACACTAAAGGTTAGGTTAGGTTAAGTGGCTGTCCGTCAGGACACACTTAGGTCAAATACGGCTCGTGTGTTACCACGTGGGTGTTTCATCCATCTCCTTTGGAACCTGAAAATTAGTTGAACCAATTAGACTTTGTTATGAAATTAAGTAGGTCCTCTAGGCCGGTTGACCCCAATTCGGATAAGTCATCTATCAAAAGCCAATTTGGAGGTCAGTGATATACTGGCTAGGGATTTGATAACAGGTTGGCTGTCGCTGAGAATAAAAATATCATGGGCTGATACTCTATTACATTTCAGCCAGTTCGCCGCTAGCTGAATAGCCATGAACTCAGCTTGGAAGACGCTGCAATGGTCAGGCAGACAAAAGGAGTTTAACCCTACTTGCTCAGAGAAAACCTCTTCCCCTACCCTTCCATCCAGTTTGGATTCATCGGTGTAAAGATACACCACATCCTTCTGCTGGCCTCGACTCTCGATCATATCCTCTCTCGAAGCAATGGAAATGATGAAGTTATTGTCGAAGAAGGATATGAGGAGAGTGTAGTCAATGTTTTTGGATAAGTTGGTGAATTCCGAAAGGATTTTGGAATGTCCTACAAATGGTTTAGACCAGGGATTGACTGAATTTAACCTAATAGCCGAGTTGGCCACAACCTCTTTCCCAAAAAGGTCAACAGGGTTTAAGTAGTATTCGTGACTAAGCAAGGGGTTGTCCTTAAGGCACCTGTTATTAACAATGATGCTGTTCTTTGAATCTTCCCCAAAGCCTTAAGGTGGACTTCTTTTTGAAGAGCTGTCCACCAAACCATAGCACCATAAAATAAAATTGGTCTAATGACTGGCGTATAAAGCCAGTAAACAATCCGACGTTCCATACCCCAACTTTTGCCCACTACTTTTTGAAGTGCAACTTCTTTAGCGAGGGTAAATCGAAAATTTTGCAACGGAAGTCGCATTGTTGTTGCACTCATACGAAACTTATAAGAAACGAAGTCATGCTACAGAGAGACGACTCTTAAGATTCGGAGCACTAAAGATGGGGATTTTGTGCTTATTAGTGAAAAGGACCAGTTCGGTTTTAGCCGGGTTTACGCCCAAGCCGCAGTTACTGCACCATTTGGTCAGGATTTCGAAAGCGTTGTTTAAAAAAAGAGAGTGCTTGGAAATTTTCCTAAAACTGCCAAGGCAACGTCATCCGCATAAGCAACTATACTTAGAACTAGGTTCCATAACAGTGGCGAGAGTACTCCTCCCTGAAGGGTCCCTCTCACCACCGTCCTTCTTATGGATGAGCTTCCCAGCGATGGGCTTATCACCCTTTTCGTGAGCAGAGTATGAACAAAGTTTACTAAAGCTTTATCCAGACCCAACTTATCCAAGGATGCTGTTATAGCGCTGGGAAGCACATTGTTGAAAGCTCCTTCTACATCGAGGAAAGCAACTAGAGTAAATTCCTTTAGATTTTCCAAAGATTTTTCGATACCTAAACTAGGGAATTAAGTGCAGTTTCTACTGACTTGCCCTTGGTGTATGCATGTTGAGACGTAGATATCAATATGGGGGCTTATGTCCTGCCTAATGAAAGTATCTAAAAGTCGCTCAAGAGTCTTCAAGAGACATGAAGTTAGACTTAGCGGTCGGAAGTCGTTAGCTTTGTTATGAGAAGTCTTCCCTCCTTTGAGTATGAAGACTACTTTAGTATTCGTCCATAACACTAAAACTATGTTAAAACATTTAGATAATTGCCGATGCTGTCTTGCTACTGTATTCTACTTCCATTAGATTGAAGACAAGTTTACGACTAGAATCAAAAGAAGGTAGAAGGACTCTAATTTAAATCAAGGAAGAATTTTTAGTATTAGGTTGTTTGCTCTATATTTCAATATAGGTCTATCAATTGCTTCTTCAGTATTTATTTGTTTGTCTTCTTGATTTCTCAGCGTTGAATGAACCAAGAAATATGTTAAATTTCCGATAATATTTTTATACTCTAATAAATGCTGAGACAAATAAAACTCAGCGTTACAAAAGTACAAGTAAATTCACTCTAGAAATAACTTCAATTGTCAGCTTAATTTATTTTCAACCTCCTCTTCAACCTCCTAGAAATTCCTTAGATAATCTCTCATTTTTTTTGTGTTCTTCAAAAAGCAAACACACACGCATATGGGCATATGCAAGTAAGTATGAATATAACTTGAAGCCAAGCTGTCACAAGGGCTTCATAATAACCTTTTAAACAAATATACAAGCATACGTACGTATGTATGTTCATATATACTACACAACCGTAGGTAACTACAATACAATGTAAGAGTACCATCAAAAGGCACAACAGAAAAAACCTACATACGTTTTTATTTCACTTTAAAAACCCTTAACAGCGACTACTATTAAGTACATAGTATACCAGTCTAGAGCGATGGCTTGGTTATTGACTGTGTAGGTTGCCTGTGTGGTGACTGCTAGCTGCTGTTGCGGTTGTGAAAAATCACAATGACCTTCAGAAAGACAGAACAGAGTCCCACCATAGTCAAGACCAAGGTAAGTAACAACATAAAGCAACAACAAATCATACGAGAAGTGCAAACATACTACAACAACAGCATCAACTGCAACAATGCAATGCAACCTGTTTTCTACTTGTACTAAACTTAAGAAAGAACTAAAATACCAGATTATGATTGGCAATAAGATTTTTCTTTCATGCTGGTCGTAAACTAGTCACTGTTTGTTGTTGTTGTTGTTTGCAGTTGCAACAATTGTTGCTGGTATGCTTGCATGCCGGTTCGGTTCTTCTTTTTCTTCAATCTTGTTTGTGGTCAGTTCTTGTTGCATTCTTCTTTTTTTCTCATTTTTGCGCATAGCGCATTTTATGCATCTTCTTTCCATGTATGTGTGTGTGTGTGTGTGTGTGTGTGTATAATTCCTGAAATGTTTTCTTATCTTTTTGTTTTTCGTTTCTTGGAGTCTACGTTTTTTTTGTTGCATCCCAGTGTATCCGCCAGTCATTGCAACTTAAAAAGCGAAAATAAGAAAACGATGCAGATGCATTCGTATTTCTTTGAACGAAGCTGATGTCTTCAGTTTTGCTTTGATGGTTTATACCCTACACTCGAGCAGTCACAAACAGTGTTGATATTTTAGGTACAATTGTATCTTTTCCCGACTTTTAGAAAGAAAAAAGGTATTTGTTGTTGAATTTGAAATAAATTCCACAAATTACGCATTTACTGAATAATTTAATTAATTAATATTTGTTTTGCAATATAAAATATATATTTTTAGCTTAAAAAATATTATTAAAGACACGTTTGCTTACTACTTATAAAAAGTGAAAATTTAAAACATTTTTGGAATTTGGGTTTTATTTTTACTAAAATCAAGTTTACAGGTTTTTGTTGTTGAGTCACCTATAGTAAAATTTCATGGGCAACATATGACCTCGTAATGGGATAAAAATGTAAGTTTTTTCTAAAAGGACAAAAAAGGCGTCAAAGGGTTAATATGCTGGATGAAAATATTCTACGGAAAATTCTACTATAAGTTACTGAACATACAAACAAGCTTTGAAGCAAAACTAACAAGTTTTCCTATGGTTTATTATAATTAATCTGCTAGAAATGGGGAAACTTTAGGCCAGCGTAAAAAGAAAAATAATTTGTTTCTCGAGTTCTATTTGAATCCACTTTTAGAACCTTGTTATTTTTTTGTGTGTTGAACAGTGTAATTAGATCCTAACTGACGTTCAAGGTTTTTGAGTTTGGAGTTGTTATGTGGTTTTCATCACATTTTCGTACATTTTTATAAATGTTTGTCACTTCAGGGTAGGGTAACTAATTCTGACTTCCTTTTTTTCTGTACTCTCTGTCTTTTTGAGTTTTGGATATATTTCTATTGGAAGGTAACCAGTTTTTGTTTTTGTAATCTGAAATAAATTTACGAAATATGAGATGAAATTATACAAATGATGTAAACGACGAAATAAAAAAATTTTTAAAAAAGTTGTAGTGGATTTAAAATTTATGACTTAGAAAAAGGGTGTCCCAATAATCATTTCCATTTGAATTTTTTTATACAGAGTCCAAATCTAGCAGAATCATATTAGAAATTGATTTCGATTTCATGGGTAGTTGGTTACAAGTAATCAAAACCAATAGACAGCTCAAAAATTATTCAATACCTAACCTTATGGATCGACAAATCTGGAAATTCGAATTGCCTCAATATCACTTGGCGTAGTTCCATAGAAGAACAGGCGAGAGAGATAAACCATTGTGGTGCCCGCACGATGGCACCTTGTCGTATTGAAGCCCCAAATCCAATCAATTGATGTAGAGTATTCCATGTTCGAACAATTACGAATTTATTGTGATTTCCATTTTTTTTTGCTCTCTTTTTTTTTGATTTTTTTCATTTATTTGTTTGTTTGTATTTTTCTGGTGCAAAACATTTTCTTTTTGTTTTTTACTTTTTGTTTTGTGGTTTTGTAAGAATTTATTTGTTTGCTTTTTCTTTAATGTTTTCTTTTATTTAGCAGTTAAAGTTTTTATTTGTTGAATGTTGTTGCTGTTTTTCTTTTATGTTTTTTTTTTTTTTTTGCAGGTTGCTGTTTTGCGGTTTGCTGTTGGTGGTGTTTTTGTATAAAATTCTTTTTCTTTCGATGGTTGCATGTTGCAATAATATTATTTTTATTTTTTCAGAAGAGAGTAGTCGAGGTGCGCGATGGTGTAAGCTGCCAGCATACGCGTGATACTTTATCACTGGCAATAAATCTTTAGCATGTCCATATTGTTGGCAATATCAGAGAGTGCCAATGTCAGTTTAGTCGTAGTATGTAGTTGTAAAAGTGGTAAAATACGCAGAAGAAAAGAATAATCAGAAACAGAGGAACGTAGAGCAGCATGCAACACAACATTGTTGTCTATCCAATCCAAGTAGGTACCTTATACGATAGTTAAATATGCTGGCTGGCATGTGAGGTATGCCTCATGCAGCAACAATAACAGCAAGGAAAATAGTTTATTCTTCAGCAAGAATTACAAGAAATTAATTCTGTTCATTTCGAGGTCAAGGATAATGCTGACGTTGCTGACACTGCTACATCAATGGCATTTGAAATGAATTTCAAAGAACCTTAACTTATCTCTTTTTTAGTTTTTTATTGTTTATTGCTGTCATGCAATTTATCAATGCTCCATGTGAATGTGTGTGTGCTTGATGTTCTTGTTGTAGTTACAGCTTTTTTTTTATTGTTGCTAATAAATGGCATGACACAAATGAGTTCGTCGTATAGAAATTGCAACATGTCTCGATTTAATTTTCTGTCATTCCTTAATAAATCTTTCAGCAAACAAACATCAGCATCTTCATCATTCTTTCTGTTGATGTGTTGTGATTATTTCAAATCTATCTTTAAAATGTGGATACACACACACACACACACAATCAGTTTCAGAATCTTTTTGAAAATGTGCCTTTGTAACACTTTTACACTTTAATTGTTAAATGGGAATTATAATTACATATATAGATATTAAGGTTAAGTAATCGTCAAATATTTACTCTAGTTTTTTAAAAATGAGTTCACTGAATCCTTATGATATAGGGCGGTAAAGTAGTTGCTTTAACTAGCGGAGCCAAGGTGGTCCAATAATTTTAATATTTCGGTAATAAAATCTAAAATTTTTCTTTCCTGCATGCTTTAAATAAAGAAAATGAAACTCATTGTCTTTATTATTCTTCAACTTGGTTATTTTGTTTTAAACTGATTTTCAGTACGTGTTTTTTTTTTGGCTTAATCCGAATCAGCAACGTGACTTGGGGGGTTAAAATGTATCATAAATGCATCTCGAATCTAATTGGCTCTACAAACCCAAACGAGCTAGAGGTTTCTGAAAGAGCTGAAATTAAAACTTTGTGCATTTTTCCATATTTTAAAATATATAGCGATCGGCTTGGTAATATTTAAATTTTATTGTGATCCGTAAACAATATAGAAGATATCGTGGGAATTAATAAATCATAATTTTTCTGGACCACTAAAATTCTTAAAAATATAAAATACAGTGAATTCTCAGTTAACGGACTCCCCGCTTAACGAACATTTCACATTTTAAATTGTTTCGCTTAATGATTTATATTTAAATATTTTATTTTTGTGAAAAGTGTAATGCAACTTGCAGAGATGCTTTCAAATAAAGACTCGCAGAAAAAGAATAATAAAAAAAACAAAAATAACTATAGCAATGAAGCATAAAGTCATTAAAAAAAAAAGCTCAAGAAAGGTGGTGGTGTGGCGTTGTCCTTATCCTCAAAAATAAAGACAAGCTTAAGGGCGTATTCTCGATGATGTTGAAAGATTACTTCTTATATGGATTAGCGAAAAGCAAATGCAAGGTGATAAAATTTCGCAGAATATAATTTTTGAGAAGTCTAAAACGATATTCGCCGATATTGTTGAAGGGACACCAGGAACATCAACAGTAAGAGAAGAAGAGTTTAAAGTAAGGTTGAAGATTACTTGCCCCAGCAGGATCTTAATTGCGATGAAACCGGTCTTTTTTGGAAAAAGATGGCCAAACGAACCTATGAAGACCGCTTTACTCTGCTTTTTTGTGCCAATGCAAGCTACTCCTTTTCCATTATTCAGAGAATTCACACGCCTTTAAAAAGCATATTGTCGACAAAAACAGGCTGTCACATGGAGGTCCAACAGTAAAGCTTGAGTGACACATGACCTTTTTTGCTGATTAGGTCAATAAAGTTTGTGGTCCGTCTGTGAACAAATATTTGATTGATTGCCACTTCGCGCCTTGCTTTTCATGAACAACGCTCCTTCTCATCCACCAAGCTTACACGGTGATCTCATTGAAGAGTTTAAATTCATCAAATTTCACTTTTTACCTCTTAACACCACTACATTACTTCAGCCTATGAACCAGAAAGTTATTTCTAACTTCAAGAAGCTCTACGCTAAAGAACTTTTCCAGCGTTGCTTTGAAGTGACTGAAGGCACCAATCTCACTCTAAAAGAGCTTTGGAAAGATCACTTCACACATCGTTGCCTGTCTCAAAATTATTGGAAAGGCATGGGAAGGTGTTACCAAGAGAACTCTCGAATGCACATCTGAAGAGCTCCATGCAGTGTCCATGGAGCCAGTAACCAATAAAATTATATCTTTGGCTAACCAGATGGGGCTAGAGGTGGATAACAATGATATCGATAAGGTCGTGGCAGAGCACAGTGAGGAGCTGACTACCGAAACCTTATGGATTTGTAATGTGCTTTACAGCAAGAAGTTATGAAGGAGACTTTATCGGACGAGTAGATAAGAAAGGAACAACAACCGTCTAGTGCAATTAGAAAAATGCTGAAAATATGGGAGTCTGCGGCATCATACATTAAAAAGCATCACCCCAATGGCAGTGGCTAAACGCGCAACAGATATATTCAATGACAATGCTGTGTCGCATTTTCCCACATTTCCCCACCGTGACACAGAATATACAAGTTTATAAATGAAATTTAAAAAATATTTGTTGGTTTTATTCGGTTTCTTTTCTTGTCTTAGATCCTTTTTTTAAATAGGATTGCCATTAATAAGTAAGTACTAAATAATATTCACTCTTTTTATGAATAAAAAACATTCTATTAAACTCGGGAAAAATAAAATACAAGTTTTAAAAGTTTTTCAACAATGAATAAACGAAGTACAAAATTTAATCTCAAGCAAGTAAGCAACTCCTAACATTACAATATTCTAATTTTATTGATTCATTGATTTCTTCTGACGATTCCTTTTTATCTGACCTAAACAAACAAATTAAATGAATTTTTTTTACTTTTTACGTTTACTGAATTCAATTATGCATACAAAGATTTGATAGTAAAAACCGCTTCCAGCTGAAACTGAAAGATGCCAAACGATCGATTGATCAACAAAAACAAAAACTGTGGGAAATTCCATGCGCTTCGATTGATTTTCTTTGATATGGATTTGAAATTACATTTCATTTGAGTCTAATTGAAATTCATTTGTAGTATTTCAATTATGATGATAATTTTTTTTTCCAATTTTATTTTCACATGCGATTGATTCACTTGGAATCATCATCATCAGTGTTTGTCTGTTTGTCTGCGTGCAATTTCCCCAACCTCGAATACAATTTAATGAACCAGAAACATATTTGCGTGGTTTATTGCACACAGACAGACAGGCAGATATATGTACATAGAAAGACAAAACTATTAGCCGAAGAAAGCGTCGAGATTGGGGAGTGAGGGAGCCAAAATAAATTTTGATTAATGAGTTCAGTGTGTTTTCTTTATTTCGGTTTGCTCCAAAAATTACATACCATATAGAAAAACTAAAGAAAAAAAAAATAAAACTAAAAACAAAAGAAACAAACACCAAAATTTTTGTATGTACTTTATATTTTTTTATTTTTTTTTTATGAAAAATAATTAGAAAGTGGTCATGACAGATTTTCACTTTGCGTATGTACATATGTATGTTTTGCAAAATATTTCAAGCAGACACGCCCACTTTTAAATGGTTTCGATTGTGGCAAAAGATTTTAATGATAACGTTCTAAAAACGAAAAGAGAAAAATGAAAGAGAAATTCATGCTAAATCAGTAGGAACAATAAATCTTTGTACATCTGTCATTTTGTCATTTGTTCAAATGTCAATGACCAATTCTGGCAAATTATTAGGAATTCGCATTGATTAATGACTTGAAATGATTTTTTTCGGAGGTGCGGTGTTTGAGACACTATCTTTGTGACCTTAGTAAAATCTATTGCGTTCGTTAATATGTATTAATTACTTTTAATTATTAAATAATTGTATTAAGAATTAGAGTTTCGAAACTGAAATTACAGTTTTTTGTTTGCATAGAATTTTTGAAATTTTTAATTTATATTTTTATTCGAAAAGTCGAAATAGTTACTTTCTACATTAGTAAGATTCAAATTGATGATTTCTCCAAGAGTGAATAAATGATTTTAGATAGAAAATAATAACAAATTTTGAGAGATGAAATATCGTGAAAACCAGAATAGTATATAAATGAGTAAATAAATGAGAGATTGGCATCTCTTGGTACTTAATTGCAATTTGAAAATTTTTTTTTAAAAGTTAATGAAGTTTATCTACATTTCATAGGCTTTGAGAATAATCGCCCAAGGGAAAACCACATAAAAACCTATGACAAATAATTCCCCAAAAAATTTACCTGTGTTTGTAATGAACAAAAACTCAAAAAAAAAAAAAAAAAATCGAATAAAAATAGCAAACAAACACTCAAAAGTAAAAATTATATAACAGAACATTTATTATAATAAATAATTATTTATTAAAAATATATAAAGGCAATTATAATTTTAATATGGTTACTAAAATTGTGTGAAGATAGTCAACATGACTAACTTAGCAAAGACGAAAACCACAAAATGTAAACTTAAGAGCAAAAAATTTTAAGAGAACAAATTTTATATTAATTCAATGCAAAAATTATTCTTTCTGATTCTAAAACTGACTATATTGATGCATCTCGTGGGTATCATTGAATTGGTATTGAGCAGCAGATAAATCCTGCATTTTCAGAACATCTAACAATAATTTGCGATTATTTTTAATTAATTTGTGAAAATTTGATATGTTGGGTGCAATCAAAAGCAGAAATTCTTGATTTTTTTGGCAATTGTTTGCATATAACATTTCTTAGGATGTTGGATGATACTTTCAACTAAATATATTATAAGTTCCAACTGATGTACAATCATAGGAAAGCATATTTTGGTGCATATACTAATTCTTAAAATAGTGAAAAAAATTTATAATGATATATTGGTGGCATCATTCCAAAATTCTGATCCCATCTTCTTACAACTACGACGACGTACTTTTAGAGGTATTCTTAAAGTCATTAGCCTTCACGAATATGTGTTTTTAAATCGGATTGAAGTCTAATAAACCAAACTTGGAAACCAAACTTAAAAACTTGATATATGGTCTTGGTAATGATATAATTTCAATAATATATATTTGCCAAGTCTCAAAAGTTGTGTTCAAAAGAGTTCTCACCTACAAATTTAGAAAAAAGTAAAAGTGGTGTCAAAAATTGATAAACGTGTGTCTTGGTTTTCAAAAACATCTGATTTCCACTTAACCAAAAATAAAGTCTAAATCGGATTTAAAGGAAAGAGTTTCTCGAACTGGATCTCGTTTCCTCGATGGCTCAAAGATGAAAATGGAAACAGGAGCTGGGCTCTATTGAGAAACACTCAAGAGTCGAGAGTCTTTTAGATTACCAGGCACATGTAGTGCCGTGCAAGCAGAAAACCTAGCAATTGAAAAATCAAATCAATGTTGGAAAACTGTCTCCATCCGTCGAATATCACAATCTTCGTGGGCAGTCAGGCGTGGTCAAAGCGATAGGATTGCATATTGCGAAGTAAATGTAAAGATACTGCCACCGATTTCTCAATTATAAAATGTGATTGTTAATACAATGGAATCTATGTTCAACAGAGTCTGGAGTACCAGGAATGACTACATCACATCGGGGTTATTTTGACCAAAGCTAAACAAAATGTCTCCTAACTCTTGACGGGACACTGTGCTATTGGAACTATGCTCTAAAAGTGGCAACTAGAGTTCAACGATTACTGCTGTAGCAGTTAGTTGAATCAATCCAACTGATCTATTCGGGTCAAAGATACAGTATTTGTTGAAATTTGAATTTAGTCTCATGGTAGTGTTCTAAAATCACAAAACGAAGGTGCTTACAAAGAACCGTAACTAATCTCCAAATGAAAATGATCAATCAGATTAAACACCTTCTAAACCTCACCTAGCCAAGTGGTTACCGATTTACTTACCCTCCTTCTTCCATCCCCAATCCAAGAAGGAGCGCCAAAATTAAAACAGCTGGGGGCGTCAATACCCTTAAATGAGGCCCTGCTCATGGGAGATATTACGACATTTCAACAGCTCCAATTAAAATTTAGCATGTTAATCGAATTTATAACCACTGACAGTTAAAAAAAATATTACAATAAAAATGATAATCACTTTTGCTTTTATCATTGCAAACTGTATCTAATTTCGTTCTGCCCCAATCTGCTCATTTAATGTAGCAAATTTGAATAATGTTTACCATTTATACTAAGAGTTGTTAGTTAATAACTTTGAAGTTACTATTTCCATAAATAATCGAAAAAATCAATATAAAATCAAAAAAATATAAATAATAAAAAAGTGATTGCAAAATTTAATAAACTAAACCAAAAATACCATACCATTCTGAACACTATGTTCTAATTTTTATCGAGCATCGGGGCAATTGTTGACCTGCTTTCATTTACGCTTTTCTGCACGATCGCATATAAATTTTTACTCTGCATACATACTTCTTTTCATCATCAACTCATTTCATTATTCTACATACAACATCTTCTAGCTTCATTTTTTTCCATTTTATTACTTTTTTCCAACGACCTAATACAAAATTAAGGCCAACAGGGATTAACGTACTTTCATATGTATTGTATACACAAATACACGATCACACACATGCACTCACACACAGACACCACACATGATTTTATAATCGCCATTCATTTGATTAATCACAAATGTAATTTGAAGATTGGTGATCGCACGTTTTTTGTGTTTTTTTTTTTCATTTTCATACTCATAGCTCATAGAATTGTGTATATCAAAAATCTAGAGCAAAGATCTTTGCTTTTTTTTCGCCCCACATGCGGCGCTGTTCATTTGAAGTCACTTACTCTTCTTCTTGCGGTCAATTGATTATGAAAAATGCAATTAGTTCAGTAAACTGAATTTAGTTAAAGTAGCTACAATAACAGTAGCTTAAGATAATACATAAAAAAATGATTATTTAGTTGGGTATGTTGTTCTAGAGCAGCGCATGATCGAGTGTAAAGTTTAGAGAAGAATGAGATGAAGAAGAAAGTTCAATTTTTCACATTAAACATTTAAACTTGTTTTTGTTAATGTAAAAAGTGATTTAGATTAAGAATACATAAAACTATTAACTCACTGAATACTGACTTTTCAAAAATTATTTCAATATTATTTTAATGTTTTAGAAAAACCTAGTAAGCCAATTAAGACGAAGAGCATTTTTCACTTGGTAAAATTATGATCCTGATAAGAAAAATGATAATTAGATTTTATATTTCGTTCCAATTATGCAATTTAAAAGTAAATAACAGTTCTCCGGATCAATTATTTTTTTATCATGAAATGATCGTGATTGATCCCAACACAGGTTAGCATATTTATCCATAGATAATGATATTGAATTTTAGTTTTTTAGGAGACTATGAAAATTAAATCTAGAGGTTAATTTTCAAAGTCATGACTTAAGTTCATGTCAATTTCGTTATTTGAAGTTATATATAAACAGGCTTAATGAACAAATGTAGTCATCACAACAACAATGTATATAGAGACGGGCAAATCAGACGGCCGTTTCGGAATCCGCCACAATTCCTCATCAGTGATCTTAGTGATAGTTCTTAATCTTTCAATATCCTATATAAGCTACTAATATTTGAAATCATAACCCAGAATTACGGATTTGATTCCAAATATCTTCACTGAATAGAGATATTGAAAGAAACTACCACTACCGTTCTATACACTTATGTTGTTGTTTTTTTCCCATTGTAGCTAGTCTGCATAACAGTTCGTTATTTGAAAGTCTAGTACATGGGAGTGTGTGTGTTTGTGAGAAAATGATTCTAGGTGTCATTTTTTCTGAACGGTCCCCAGACGGCCGTCTGATTTGCCCGTCTCTATATACATTGTTATATTGAATTTTGTTAGAATTTTTAGCATTTCGATATACTGTGCTTAAGTTTAAAAAAATATATGTACCTATATATTTAAAAGCAAATGTCAAAGAATAAAAAAATGAAGCAAATGCTGCACAACCACTTTGGAATGTGCTACGGTTAGAATTGTATTAACTACCATATCAACCTTTAATTTATTTTCTAAATATATAACTTTATAAAGTTGGCCTTGACGTTTCTTTGAAGGGACAGCCGAAAATTCCTATATATTTTTTTTTAATGTTTAAATCGAATTTTGAAACCACTTTTTTGTATTTGGAAATTGAAATACCAAAAAGAAAAAAAATCAAACATTTTTTTGTTAGCATGAAATTGAGAGTTTAGTAGGTAACTAAAGTGTGTGCTACCTGTGTCTGATACATATATGTATATGTATTTTTGAAATATAAACTTATGGTATAATTTAAACTTAAACCGGAAGAGTAGCGCCTTAAAGTCGGTTTCTGTGTATTTTGTGTGACAAGAATTTTTGTCAGAGGTTCCTCTTTATACTACACATACATACATACATTAGCATTTTTGAGCACATTTAAGGCTGCATTCGAACTTTGTAGCTTTGGAGATATACATATGTATGTGCCTACTAGTAACTATGTACATAAAAATATTTATGCATTTACCAGTAGATATAAAACTGCTAACAATAAAAACTTTAACCATGAAATTTGAAGCTTTATTGCTTTTTTTCTGTTTTTTTGTTTCTTCTCAGAAAGGCTTCATTAATTTTTTTTTCTTTTCGTTTTTATTTTTACGTCAGTTTGCACCTGCGCATGTGTACCTACATATTTTTAAGTTATTTAATAAGGCTTGAGTTTTTTCTTTAAGAATGCAGCTGTCTTTCATACACTTTTTCATATCTGTATGTATTAAAAATTCTCAGCACCGTGAACATATTTTCAAAAATTTTAGTTTTGAATTTCAGTGAAGGAATGCACTTACCAAATGTTTCAAACTCTCATATTCAGAAAAATATAATAAAAAAAAAACGAGAAACTGTGACTAAAAGATCTTTAATATATTAGCTAAGATTAGACATCGATTTTTCAATGAATATTAAACTTTTTAGCTACGCGTTTCTAATATCCAGTGAATTCAAAAATTTATTAAGAGAAATTTAGAAATTTTAATATTTCTGTGTTAAATTTTAAATTGTTCCAGACAAAACATCAACACAATTTTTAACCAAATTCAGACCAAAATTTAAATAATAAATCTAATTAAAAATTCAAACAAAAATTAGACTAACATCAGGCCAAAATTCAGACAAAATTAAAACCAATAATCAGAGCAGAATTCAAACTAAATTCAGAATTCAAACCAAACTTAGACCAAAACAGCTCAAATCCAGACAAATTTGGACAAAATATTAGACTGAAATACAAATCAAAATTCTGACCAAAACTGAGACTGAAACTTAGATTATAAACCAGGTAAAACAACTGAGTAAACATTATACTAAATGAGACCTGATTCAGATTAAAATTTTGACAAAAGTCAAGCCCAATTCAGACCAAAAATCAAACCAAAAAATCAGACCAAAAATCGGACTGAAACTCAGACCAGAAATCATACCAAAACTCAGATTGAAATTCAAACTAAACACCAGGCCAAAAACAGAGCAATGCTCAGATCAAATTCAGACTAAACAAAATTCAAGCAAAACACAAACAAAATTTACACAAAATTCAGATCAAAAATCAGAGCAAAATTGGTAACGAAAATCAAGCCAAAACTCAGCGCCATATTTATAACAAAACCAGACCTAAAAACAATTACAAAACTAGATAAAGCCAGCTAAAATTTATTTTAAAATATGGGCCCATATGGGCAAAGTAATAGAAAATAGAAAAAAAACAGGATAAAAGTAGTAGAAAATAGCAGTAGAAATAGTAGTGGAAAAAGTAGTAGTAAAAGGAATAGAAAATAGTGTTACAAATTGTTGTAAAGATGCAGTAAAAAGGTAGCAGAAAAAGTGGTAGAAAAATAGTTAAATGGAGTAGAAAGAGTGGTAGAAATAATAGTAAAAAATAGTAGTAGAAAAACTGTAAATAAAGTACTAAACAATTGTAGTAGAAAACCAGTAAAAAAGTAGTAAAAAATAGTAGTAAAGAAAAATATATAGGAAAAAAAGTAGTAAGATAGTAGTTAAAAAAGTAGTAGAAAATAAGAAGAAATTGTAGAAAAAAAGATGTTTGAAAGTCGTAGAAATAGCAGTAGAAATAGTAGTAGAAAATAAAAGTGGAGCATGGTGCCACACCCACTAATCCAACAAACTGAAAGAATTTTAATTTTAGTACCGTATCATACATGCCTTTTAAGATATCTCATAATGGAAATTCAGGCTAAATGGAAGGTGCCACATTCTGGAAATATAACTTCAATCGGCCAAGTCGTTCAGAAGTTACACGCTTACATACACTCAAAACTCTCCGGTTTTATATATAAAGATAGGTGCTCTTCAATCGTTCCCGATTGCAAGGGACAGTCCCCGAAACGAGACTTGTTTTTGTTTCTGAAAAAGCTCGACTTAAGTCCGCAATGGACTGTTTCATAGTGTTGTATGCTATGCATTATAATTCTATGAAGCCACTCAGCTTCAAAAAATTAGAAAAAAAAAATCTCATTAAAACTGATTGAATAGCTTAATAATTACTTGAATTTTATTCAATTCATTAGCGTTTCGCTGCACAGTAAGTGTATACCTACAATATAGCACCGCAGACTTTTACCTTACATATTTTTGTGGTTTTAATGTAGATTCTTTGTTGAATTAATGCTACTGGCTGTCATCATACACGCTTACATTACACACGGTAATGACTTCATTAGCTTGTGGTGAATACATGGATTTTTAAGAAAAAAAATGTATGACTATTGTTAACAAAATTTGAATGAAAAAACAGAAAATATGACCTCAAAAATTATAAGAAGAAAAAGAAAAAAAAGTGAAAATTTTCTAAATCTACAGCAGCAACGTCATTCTGGAAACTTGAAAAAAGCGCCCAATCAGCATCTCAATGTGAAAAAGTAAAAGTTGCTTTACAATAAGAAGATCAAAATAAGTAAATAAAAAGAAGAGAACCTTCTTTTTCTGTAGGTTCACAATTTAGGTTTTCTTTGCTTTTGAATAAAGCTAACAAATTGTGAACCCACACTCACTTGGAGGCTGCTGCAGTCAATAGCTTGGCTTGCAACCAAATTGACCTATTTTTGAAAATAAGAATTCTACTTCGGGTAAGTATGTAAAAGATAAAAGTAGAAAACTTAAACAAAATGCTGAGTGCATTTTGAAATGAACAAGACGGCAGCTTAGTGCAAGCTTAACTCAATTGATGCTGTGCTCGTGAACAAAGCCTCACTGCATTTTATTTGTATTTATTTTTTTTTATGTTTCTAATCTGTTTTTTATTTAAACACCTATTTGAAAGAATTTTACGGTATTGTTGCTGTTGTAATTTTGATTGCATCTCTTTAATGTCAATTAATTAAACTGACAGTTGCGCATCGGCCTCAGTCTCAAATTGCTAGGCATTTTGGTTTTTCTACTTTAATTTAAATTTTAAATTTATATTGCTGCAGCATCATCATGTTGCTGAGTTGCTTCTGCCACTTTAGTTAGCACAGTAATTTGATTCCTTAATAAACACACACTCAATTCACACATACATACGTATGTGTATATGCATGTAAAGAGCGGCGTGCATGTACTTTGCATTTGAATAAAATTAAACTAAAGAAGATAATGAGGTGGCAGCAATAGAGCGAGCTAGCGAGTGCGCACGAGTTCACTCGCTATAGCTGACTTTTTGAAGCTCTGGTTTTTCTTTGGAAAGACAAATGGGGAAAAACTATGAGCTCTAGCTTTGAAATCTATATAGTAAGAGGAAAACAATATCTTCTTTTACTGTTGTTGTTTGTTGTTATGTAGTTATGCTTAAAAGAGAAATCATGCTTGTTGTTTTGTTTTTCTCTTCTTCTTTTTTCTAAATAATGCATTTTAATATTATTATAATTTTTTTTTTTTTTCAGATGCTCAAAGTCAATGTGGTGAAAATAATAAAAAACAGAAATCTAAAAAAGTTGCATCTCAAAAGTCGATGCAAACACATTGCAATGGGTGTAGGGGTATTCTTGTTTTTTTTTTTTTTAATTGTACATCAAGTTTCAATTTGACTTTGAAAAGTAGTCAAGATTTGTCTACTTTCATTATTAAATTTCCAAAAAATAAGAGAAACAGAAACTTTATGTGCTTACAATCTTCCTCAGGGGTTGATCTAAAAACATAGAATACCCTTCTTATATTATACTTTCTCTTTTGAACTTCGGCGGTTTTATTCAGTTTAAATAATCTCCATTTATCAATGATCACTAATCGGGAAATCGAGCAATTACAGTGTGTCCTATACAGCTATTGACTTTATTGTTAATATAACCACACCATATGAAACAACTAAATACAGTCGAACGTCTCTATAACGAACTTTTATTTAACGAAGTTTCCCTATTAAGAATTAATTTCAAGAACACATTACACTATGCGGCTATTTTCGAGTTATCGAAATCAAACCGCACCAGACTATTTTATTTTTTTTTTTTAAATATACCTATCCAATAGCAAAACCCTCGCTGGGTTTGTAAAAGTTAGCTCGTTTTTTTTTATTAGGTGTTTTCTGAATTTTTCGAGCCTTATGCCATTGTGGGGTTTGTCATATACCCCAATTTTGACTTATAAACTGTTTTTTTTTTTTCGGATGTATCCGATGTATATCATAGTAATTCTTTTTAAAAATGTCGTTAATGTACAACCAAACCAATTTTGTGAAGAACCTATAACCTGAAACGCAATTTTTGAGGCCAAATGGTAGAAAATGGCAATTTTATTACTATAATTTCGAAAACATTCAAAATTTCTTGGCACTTCTTCTGGTAAAAATGTATTAAAATGTACTAGAAGAAGTACTTTATAAAATACCAATACCAAATTGAACTTTAATTTTGTTTACTTATTTCCTGGAAAAGTATTTTTTGTACGAAATCTTTGGAAAATCTGTAGGGAAAGATTAAATAGGTAAAAGAGAATTTTAGAAAAGTGATATAGATTTTTTTTCGTTTTTTCTTGGTTTTACTATAAAAAAAAATAAACTTTTTTATACCAAAACATTAGAGACGAGCTCTTTTTGACAATGGGACAGTTCCAACATCACTATCTGAATTATCTGACTCATCACTAGAGAATTCCATTCCTTCCACTTCTTATTCTCGTTTTTCATTTTTTTCGTGGTCGTATTGAAAAATATGTATACTTCAAAGTGTTCAGACTTTACCAATTTCCGACCATCAGGACCATTTAAGCAGAACGTCTGAAATATGAAACCGTTGCAATGTTGATTTTGACGAAACGAAATGTAACAGTCCGAACCAAAGCCGAGAACTGTAATTGTTTTGCCAAAATTGGCATTGTGTAAATGTGCAATATTCTATTTTATTTCACATTTATCTAAAAATTCACGTCAAGAGTATCGATTTTTAGTAAATTTGAAATGAAAATATTATTGTATATATATGGAAATAAATGCGTCTTACCGCGTTTTAATTTTGCATCACTGATTCTCGGAAAAAACACACGTAAACATTTTAATACATTTTTGTCATAAGAAGTGGCAAGAAATTCTAAAAATTTTCGAAATTAGAGTAAAAAAATTCCGAAAAAATGCAATTTTTCTAACATTTGGTTTCAAAAATTGCTTTTCAGGATATAGGTTTTCTACAAAATGGGTTATTTGTACATTACCGATATTTCTAAAAAGAATCACTATGACATATATCGGATACATCCGAAAAAATCGATTTATAAGTCAAAATGGGGGTATATGAAAAACCCTAATATGGCCTGAGGTTCGAAAAATTCAAAAAATAATACAAAAAAAAAATCGAGCTAACTTTTACAAACCCCGCCAGGGTTTTGCTATTGGATGGGTACAGTGTTATTTTCGTTTTACTTTGAGCTTGTTTTGATCTTTTTATAACGAAAATGCTCAAATTATTTTTAGTTATGTATATTAATGAAATTTCGTATCAAGAAAATATGTTCAATATTGTGGATCCCAATCGTGGTAAATAAGAATTGCAACAAAAAACATAGTCCCATCACTAACAATTTTGACAGCAATTGCCTGTGTTGAGTAATCAAATTGAAAATTTCTGGAAAAAAAAACAATTACATTATTTCTGTATTACGAATTTTCTATATAACGAAATAATTTTCTGCCCCCTTCCAAATTTGCTATAGCGAAGTTCGACTGTATTACTAACTTTCAAAAATGTGTGTTTTCGGTCTCAAGTCCAAATTTTGTGAGTCAATAAAAAATTCTGAGTAAGCAGTTTTTTTCTGCTTGACTAGACCTACGACACGTCCAAACTTCGAAAAAAGTATATTCAAATTTTCTTTTTTTTTGCCACACTGTATTAATTACAATAAATCTGTATAGCTCTAGAATTAGAATTAGAATGAAAAGGAGGAGAGCATATAGTTCCCAGATCACTGTGGCCATCTAGGGCCTATTGTGATATACCTCAAAGAATTTGCTGTATTTATATTTCTTCTGTGAGTTTATTTCCTTTAAGGAAATTTAATATCTCTTTAGGAGAGCTATCCGCAATGTCTTGCGGTTGTAGGATAGAATTTCCTAAGTAACGAAGTCGGGTCCTCATTACACCTTCACAGTGGCATTCTGCTGTTTCTTCCTTTTCGTTACATATTCGGCACGTATCGTCTTGTACTTTGATTCCAGCTTAAATTAAGCAATTTTTTAGTTCTGCGGCAGATCTTTGGCATGAATGATTTAGTTTTAGTCAGAGGTATTGTGGCAAATTACCGTCCAGCCAATTTTTTAGACTAATTTTTACAGAGCTCCATGGTAGGCCGCAGAATGGTCGTGGTCCAGTGAATTCACTGGATGAGCCTTTCCTAACAAGTTCGTCCGCCATTTCATTTCAAATGAGTTATACTCTGTTGTGAGAAGCTAGGCAGATTAGGAGTTATAGTCTGTATAGCCATATATTTTCATTGTTTTTACACCGATTTTGGAGATTTTGGGCATTTTGGAGGAAAGGTAATAGATGAAAGTAGATGCATTTTTTTAGAAAAAAAAAATTTGTATTTGGGCTTATCATTTATGCTGTAGGGTGTATACAATAGAAAGTTTTGGCAAACAAAACCCAAAATTTCAAAACTTTGAAAGGCCAGGGATAGCTCAAAAATTCTTCGATTGAGCTACAATTTTTTCTGGATTAGATTTTGCAACCTTGAGATCGGAATTCGGAACAGCTTTTCAAATAAGGGCCAGTCTAGTGTGTATGTATGAATGTATAGCAGGTTAGATCAAATTATCTTGAAGTCATTTTATTTATATCGGCTTTGCGATAAAGTTATTATATAGGTATGAACAACTTTGACAGAAGTATTTTTTAAGACCATGTTTAATCTAGTCTTATATAGAATTTTTTGAAATGCTTTTCCATATGTCTTTAAAACAATACTTGAGTATTCAAAAAACTAACTAACAAGCTTTTGTGTTTTTTAAATGGTGTACACCCTTGTGCAAATTATTTTGGACAAGACAATTTTTCTTTGCAAATGTGTTTGATTCATACAAAAAATAAAATCAGTGACAAATCGGAATAATTATTATTTAGCGTGTCCACCCTTGGCTTCCAACACCATCAGAATAGTTTTTGGAATATATTATAACAACAATTTGCAGGAGTTATAGATTTTCTCACCTCGATACCACACTTCACTCATTGTTTGAGAACTGGATTGAGAACTCTCAGTTGATTTGAGAATCAGCAAATTAACAAGCCTTGGATGCATGGCAGGTTGTCAGATTTTGTTATAAAATCGGGGTTCTCAAATTTATCTTTGAGTGTTCAGTGTCATTTTCACTGTTCAACCAAAACAGGAAAATAGTTTTTAGGAGACTATGAAAATTAAATCTAGAGGTTAATTTTCAAAGTCATGACTTAAGTTCATGTTAATTCCGTTATTTGAAGTTATATATAAACAGGTTAATGAACAAATGTAGTCATCACAACAACAATGTATATAGAGACGGGCAAATCAGACGGCCGTTTCGGCGAGACTTAGAAAGATGGATTGCGCAAACGAAAGCAAGTTACTCGAACAGTGAATGATCCGTAACACTAGTAAATTGTTAGTAGAATCTATGCCAAAATACCTTAAGATAATGCTGGAAGCCAAGGGTGGACACACTAAATATTATTTCTTCCGATTTGTTACTGATTTTATTTTTTTATGAATTAAAACCATTTCCAAGGAAATTTGTCTTGTCGACGTTAATTTGCACAAGGGGGTAATAGTAACATAGGTCTACAAAGTTTTGTTGTTGGGCAGCTGGGGTAATTTTCGAAGTAATTTTTTGCATAGAAAACTGTAACATAGTACAATTTAACTTAGAATACTACTGCATCGATCAATTGATTTGTAGACAAGTACATACATATAAAATTTTTGACAAATATAATTTCCTTAAGCTTTCATTAAAGAAGTTCATTATTCTTCATTTACGTTATACAAAACATTTTATAATTTTATTAATTATTTTTTTGTGCATACATTTTTTAATTGTACACAAATTAAAAGCTCAAAAAAAAAAAAACTTTCGCAATAACAAAATACCACAAATTTTTTTTTTTTTTTTTTTTTTTTTGAAAGAAGAGCAAACACTGGATTTCTATATGTAGCTATAATATGAAGGTAGAAGTGTACTCCAGTTGAGGTATTTCTTTCTTTGTTCTCTTTACCCGTAATCGTTATCGTTGCCGATGCGATTACTTTGCTGCCTCCTCACTCTACATTCTCTTCGTTCTGTTCCGTGCCACCTCAACCAGCAACAGCAATCACTTTGACTGAGTTTTATTTTTCAATTGAAAATGCCGACTGGACAATTAATTTCATTTTTTGTTGCTGTTGGTTGCTGGTTAGAAGGTTGCTGTTGTTGTTGTAAAGAAATATGCAAACTATTAGCAGCAGCCTGTGTCAGATACGGATACAATTGCCACAATAATCTTAACTATTTGAGTGCAAACAAAGTAAAAAAACAACAGCAGCAAAAACATATAAGAAAAAAAAAACAGAGAAAGAAGAAGTGATTATGAAAAACAACAACAATTCAGCAAGCAGCAACAATCCAACAACCGTCACCAATAACAACAAACTCTTATATTTAGTAATGGCAACATCAGCAGCACCAGCACCGGCAACAATAATAGCAGCAGAAGCAGCGCAGTTTCGGTTCAAGTTCAAAGAAAGTTTACATTATTCCGTAAATGCTGCGCAAGCGCGCAATCTCTGCTCGAAAGCAACAGCAACAATTTAACAAGAATCTAGAATTCTAGAACTTCAATGGTAGTGGCTGATGTTGATGGTTGATGTTTAGTTGTTGGTGGTGCCATTGAATGTGATGTGAAATGTTATATACAAGCACCACCAACCTTCTCATATAAATACATTTATCATTCAATGCTCTCAACTCCAACTCAACTCATTTTCTAGCAACTTGACTCTTGCTCAAAGCAGACGAAGAGACGAAGAAGAAGAAGACATTCATCGTCGTGTCGTCTCCAGTCAGCATGGAATGCTAACAGCTTTAATTAATTGCGTCGTCGAGATTGTGTGGTGAACCACCATCACCATCAAGCGATGAGGAACAAGTTTCTGGTACAAACACACACACACACACATACATACAAGAGAATGTAATGGAATGCGGCTCAAACTAAGCAAAAACAAAACAAAAAAATCTGGAGCAAAAAATTAGAAAATATTAGCAATAAAAATCTTGAGATCAGAAACAAAACAAAAAAAAACACACAAAGTGTAAGCAAAGTAAAGCCAGCAGCGCAAATAACATTTCGCCCGTCCTTTGACCCTTTGCTTTCATGTGAATTGAATGTGTATGAATGAATGAGTGAATGAAATTAAAACATGCTTTGTTAATCAACTATAATTACAGTGTGTAAACGGATTAAGCAAAAATAGCCAAAGAAAGCAATGTGCGCTGCGCTGGGAAGCGTTGGGAAGATTTTTCTTGCATACTTTTGCTCTTCTCTTAAACAGAAGTAATTATTTTGTTATTATTTATGGTTATGGTGCAGATATAATGCCTAATTGTTGCATGTTAGTTCATAAAGAAAAGGAATTATTGATACAAAAGAAAATAAGCAAAATAATTGAAAATTCGTGTAAATTTTTCACAATTAGATTGCGATACCAGAAAGATTATATAAACTAGTTTCCCAAAAAAAAAAAATAGTTTATACGAGATTGTTTACTTAAGCGACTGCAAGTAAGTAATCAGACCAATTATTCAATCCGCAAATGATCAGGACTCGAAAATATCAACAACTATGTTCTGTAGCTTCTTGATGACCATAGAGCCTATATGAAACTTTCCCAACAAGGGTGATTTCTTAAAATGAATTTGAGTTATTTCTACGTCACGCTAGTGACTTACCAAGTACTGAAGTACTAAACGTGCTTAGGGGAGTTCATCAGTGTGAAAACCTATCAATCTTCAAACTGTTTTACAAAATATTTTCTGGAAGAACTATCTACCAAAGTTGACGGATTTTTTTCTAAAGTCCATTTTTCCAGTTTTTTTTTTTTTTTCTAAAAAATGATATATTGGTTATTTGCCAATCTCCAATAGTATTCTGAAGTTTTTTAAAATTATCTCTACTGATAGATGGAGCTTAAAAACTGACAGTCTTCAACCTTTAATTTTTTACTTTTGATTCTAAAACTGCCAGTCCGTTCTGAATCGAAAAACTCTACCGATACTGAATAGATTGAAGACATTTTACTTGATGTTATTAAACCAAAGTGGAATCTCTTACCGATACCTCAGCAGGCGGTCTATTATATTGAGTAGCATTTGACAAAGTACAAACACTGCCTCCATCAAGCAAAAACGCTGGCAAACGGCTACGTCCGCTAAGTTTACTGAACTACTAATTCAAATCACAAATGTACTGCCAATACTACGGGTCGATGCTAGAAGTCTGTCGTGACGCACATCTCCTAACATGCCTACTTCTTTAGGCAAACATTATTCACAATAGAAATTCTGCGGATCCTATATAGCTGACTACCGACCAAGGACTGGAAAGTTGTTTGGAAGGTTGCGAATGAACGTGCTTGCCATGGCCATTTCGGTTAGTTTCTTTTGATGCTCTAAACTTCCATTAGTTTTTTTTAATATGAACAGGGTACTCTTAAGGATCAAGAATAACCTGTGTTTACATCCATCAACTCCAATGAAAAATTCAAAAAGTTTGAGTTTCTGGTGACAGACCCAGATTATTCAGTACTGTTTCCAATTGCGTCCAATAGCGTCCCCGATTCTCATGACAATTGTTGTTATAATTTAATTTTGTAAACAAAAACAAAAATAGGGTGATCAAATAATGTACAACCCTAATGCCTTCCTACACAAATTGTGAAAGTTGATAAGAATACAAAAATTAATAAATTCCTGAATCTGTTGTGATTGTGTAATTCAACAAAACAAAAAAAATAATAGTAAAAACTAGTACAGTTGATACTCGCTTACCCGGGTTGCACTTGGATACCCGGGTACCAGAAGTTTCCAGTTATTACTCGGGTACTAATTTGATCCGTGTATCTACGACTGAGTAGTAGACTGAGTAAACTGCTACATCGCAATATTTTTATGGGCAGCTTTTTGATTTGCAATAGCTTAATCTTTTTTGTTTTTATACCAACCTACCGCCTCCTCGGTACAACTTTCCTTGAAAATATTCATGCAGTGTAAATGGCTTGGAATAATAACGTACTCTCTTCTGCAAATATGTTTTATAAAAAAAGTAAAGGAAACATCCAGGCATCAAAATAAACCCCTGACTCCTTTAACCCCTCAAAAGTAGAATGTGAAAATGTATGTATGTTTTTGGTTTTCATACTGAAAAAAAGATTGCACTGAGGGTAATGACATTCATACTGTACTCTCCCCTGCCCCCTCCCCTTGCCTTTTAAACATAAACATTAAGCTGGGCTCAAAAGCTGAAATGCCATTACCCCATCAAATCACTAATTTAATCTTATCTAAATATAAATTACTAAAAATGAAATTTAGATATCCCATAACGCTCGCTAACCTGTCCTGAAACTTTTTTCTGAGCTACTCGCCTGGATTTGATGACCACTATACTTTTGTTAGAAAAGATAGGCCACAAAGTTTTTCGACTTCAAAGTAAAAAAAATTGCCCACCGATTCTAACCAGACCCGCACCATGATTTTGAACCGCCCATAAAAAAATTGTGACTAAGCATTTTATAAATATGTGTCTTGGAAGAAACTGAGCAGGACAGTGATATCCTACAAATAATCAGAGTCCGGAAAATCTGCAAATTGTAATGCATTCTTCTGTGTTAGTAGAGAGCTGATTTTTTTTATTGGTTCACATAAAGTTTAGACATTACCAGAAATTCTTGGGTACCCGTTGAACGAAATGAGCAGGTATCCGTAAAATCGGACGATACCCGCATTTAGGGTATCCGGGTATCTACCAATATTCAAAGTCACCCTGGTCACCCTAACACAGAGGGGCAAGCCTTCTTTCTTATAGTTCCTGGTCAGTCTTGATAACCAAACATAAAACTGATGACCTCTTTGAATGTTCGGTCTAGAAAGATTACTTGTGACGAAATCTTAACACACGTTTTACCTAATAATTTTTTTTGGGTGTAAAATTTAAAAATTTCTTTGATCTAGTTATCTTTGAAAAATATGTCAGTTGTTATTTTTAATGACAAACATGTTGATTTATTGTGAGTTTGATCAAAATAAGTGAAGAAAAGAAGTACGTCTTAAAATTATTTAACATTTTCAAAAAAATCCAAATTGGTCCTACAAAAAATTGGCCAAAAAATTGAAAGTCTGCCGTCAAACTGTTTCCAATGTTATTAAACAGTTTCAGGAGAATTTTACCATCGATAAGAAACCTGGTTCGGGAAGAAAACAAGGACCACATGATATTGGGAAAGCCAAGAAAATAAAAAGCATATTGAAAAGATCTCCAAACACATCTGGTAGAAAAGCTGCCCGGTTAGCCCTAGCCCAGTGCTCTGACTATTTGGTGCGAAAAGTTAAAGCCAATGCAGGTTTGAAAACATACAAAGTCCAAAAAGTTCCAGACAGGAATGCTGCAAAAAATTTTGACGCCAAAAGTAAGGCTCGGAAATCAAAATCGAATTTCATACAAAAATATTTTATGTTGCTGATGCTCGAGGAAATGTCGAAGAACAATTTAGAATCCAAAAGCAGATAAAATTTCCTAAAAAATTCCTGGTATGGCAAGCTATATGCAGTTGCGGCAAAAGAATCAAGTCATTTGTTACAGTGGGCTCTATAAATACCGAAATAAATGTACATCAAAGAATGTTTGAAAAAAAGACTTCTTCCTTTCATACGAGAGCACAATGTGTCCACATATTTTTGGCCCGATTTGACATCATGTCACTACGGCAAGAAAGCTCTGGAGTGGTACCAAAGAAATAACATAGTTTTTGTACCAAGAGAGGCCAATCCTCCAAATTGTCCGGAGCTAAGACCAGTGGAGAGATATTGGGCTCTTGTGAAAGAAACTTAAAGAACACAAAAAAGGTGTCCCAAAATACCGAAGATTTTAAAAGAGATGGGCAAACTGGTCAAAAAAGGTGTCTGAAAGTACCATCAAATCTCTAATGGAAGGCTTACCAAAAAAGGTCCACGAGTTCATAAATAGAGGTTAGAACTATAAAATTTATATTTTTCTGTAATTTGTAAAATATTATCAATTAAACAAAAAAAAAAAATCAAAACTAAAATCAAAACTCTAAGATCAACCGTTTAAAAGTTATTGAATTTTATATATGTTAAGAATTTTTCGATCTCACTCCTTATTTCCCGAGGAATATTAAATTTGTTATATAAATTTGATAACATTCTGCAAACTTAACTAAACTTCTTTCAAATGGTTTTCTTTCAAACGTGTAATGTGTAATTAGTTAGTTTTACTGTAAAATTGTGTGCTGTAACGAAAAATTAGTGACGACAACTTTTTACTATACACAAACCAATGGATGAGTGATGATGATGATGGTGGTGCTGCTGATGAACATAATCACATCAATGATGAAGCATAAAATTCAATGTTATAGTGTCGTAAAATATCGAAATTTATGCAATTGCTTAACAAAATTTCAGGCCAGATTGAAAAATAACTGTGCGCCACTTCAAGCCAATTTTATGCATGTGAGAGTATGTGGTATTTATGTTTCAAGTATTAAAATTACATATAATTGATTAGCATATTTAATAGCAAATGCATAAACACGTAATTTATACTAACTAAATATAATCAATTTAATTTTTTAAATCTAAATTTAATTAACTTACTTCATGTATATAAATTTAATTACATGAATATTAATTATATGAATATTAAAATTGTGCTAAATAATTCTAATGAATGCACATTTTACAATAAAATTTTAATAGTCTATTTATAAATTTTGTATTAAATAGAATACAAAAAGAATATGACTGCAAAAGGCCCTTGAAAAGGGTACAAGATACACAAACACATACACACATTTCAGTTCAAAGTCATTGGAAATTTTGAAGCACCGTGGACACAAGTGGACGTTGGACAGTGGAGGACGACGTTGATGCTCTTCAGTAAATCTCAACTACAACGATTCTCATATATATACACACACACTCATGTGCTTGCATACATACATACATACGAGTATCTCCTCAGCGTATTTTAACCATACTATATTGAGGGTTTAACTTGAGCGTTAAGTGTGCACGAAATCGCTGGCAATGCGCAGGCGCAACAACAAACACTAACTAAATAACCATAGATACATGTATACATACTCGTATATATGCTGAGTATCAAGTACTTTGATATGTACATACTCGTACATACATTCAATGAAGGTGAATTTAAATATTTATACTTTATGTGCATACATATGTATGTATGTATTCTTCAAGTGTGAGCAGCGAAGCGCGCCATAATGGTAATAAAAATTACGCAGACGCAGACTCAGAAGAAGCAAAAGAAACAGATACAAAAAAAAATAAAAAATTTAAATCAAAATAATTATAAATTCTGTGAAAAAAATTAGTTTTAAAACGCCTAAAAAAATAACAAACAATTTTATGGTTAAATGCAAAGTTATACTTAAGCTAGAAAGGGAATGTTATTTGTTTGTTAGTTTTTCTGCTATCTTGACCAGCAACAAACTCATACATACTCTTTGTAAGTAATGCAAGTAAGCGAACGCAGTGTAGCATGGATGACTGGCAATAAAGTGCTGATATAAAGTAGAATACTACGATAAGATCTTGTTAGGCTACTCCACCAAAGCGCGTACATATTTTTACGTACTAATTTAATTCAATTCTGTAATATTCTGCAATTATGAATTTCTCAACAATAACAAAATCTTAAAAACTTATCACAATTACATAAAGGTCATCAATTACAAATATATTTTTGAGCTCTTCGAGAAGTCTTTGCAACACACTGTCACTGTACCGATTTAGTCGTAGTAAACTGCAGAAGTTTTTGTTCCGTCTTGACTTTAAAAAAATTAAGAAGCTTTCTATAGGCAAATAAAAAAAAATATACCTAAAATCACCGCCCCGAATAGAAGGCGCCGATCCCTTTCGAATCTCCAAAACATTTTTCCCCTTTGCATATTTAAGTAAAGTTTTACCTTCTCCTTCTAGCTCCCAGAATTGGGCGAGATCCTGCTAATAATAGAAAGTGTTTGAACGAAGCGAGGTATTTGAGAAATATTAAGGAAAGGCTTTTGAATAAACTTACTCTTGGCAGCTTAACGCTAGGATTGACTAAAGTAACGCTCTGGTATCAATTTTTCCGAAAATTGACAGTAAGTTTAGTTTAAAAAAATATATATATTCGAAAACCAGTTAGCATTTACTCTAAGTTTCTTTTTGTTGATGTATGTATTTCACTCTTAAAAAGGCTTTCTGAGAGCAACTTACTGCGATTTTCTTACCATGATTTGATTACCATACTTTCCTTCTTTCGCACCTCCTCTGTTTTCCGACTCATTTTCCTCTCTCTCTACCTTTTTTTTATTTCTCCTCGCTCTTCTTCTGTTCTTCTTCCCCTCCCCATTCCCCCAACTTGCTCACTTTACGATTCTAGAAAACAGCGTAACTGAGTACAAAGATTCATCAATAATGGTCTAAGTAGAAGAAGCTGCGTTTATTCGCTTCCAGCGATCAATTGTTTTCGTGCTTATGGAGATGTTTATCCCGCGGCGATTTAGCGAATTAAGCGACTGCGAGCTTCGAAAAACTCCAATCATAATATTTGAATTAGTCAACGAACCGCGTTTACAATATGGATAAATTCAAGTTGAGCTTGTGCATGAAAAAAGTTACGTTATTGAGATTACTACATAGTACTTTAAAATTTTTAAGGAAATTGTTGGAGACAGAGGTAAATATTTTTTGCTATAAACGCAGCCTAAAACTGCTGTAAAGCTCGTTCGACTGAACAGAGTTGCGGCGTACGACTGCAATCACCTGTCACTTTTTAATATTGGATGCAATCGCGGAAACACAACTGTTTTAACGGTCTTGAAGCTATTCTCAACCTGCCTCAAATTGATGAAATCGGGCAGTAAAATCGGCAGAAAGACTACGGGTTACTGGACAACTATGCTATAGATCCTTCGGAAATAGCTCAATTAGTCCGGAACACATCTGATTCAGATTACGTGATCACGAAATTGAGCTCTGGAAAGAGGATAAAAGCTGTTATTGAGCAGGAAGGCTGGCGTAAGGGTATGGAACTAGAACGCAAGTCCTTCAATATTTTCACAGATGGGTCAATAATGGTTGAGCGCTGGTGTTTACTGTGGTGAGCTAAACATCAGAAAGCCAGGCAAAAATATTTGCCGCTAGGAATGCTGCGGAGCTTGCAAACAGTGTTGCCACGATCAACTCAACAATAAACATATATATAGATAGTCAATCAGCTATAAAAGCGTTGACATCACACTGGACATCATCCAAAAGTGTTCTTCAGTGCAGGGCAGCAATGGAGAATCTGACTACTAAGCGTAGGCTGTGTATCTATTGGGTAACTAGTCACAAAGGCATAGATGAAAACGAGATTGTCGACAAAATCGCAAAAAAAAAAAGGAACTAAGCTGCCGGAGGATCAAATCAGCGAAGTACTGATGCCTCTGCAAGTAGCTAATTGTAACCCAGAAGCACGCATGTGGAAGAAAGCGATAGCTAGGTGGAGAAATATACCCACATGCGAAATCGCTAAAGTCATGTGTGACCCCTACAGCGAGAGGTACGCAAAATCTGTTATATCGTTCAATCGTAAGGACTGCAGAACAGTGATTGGAGTACTAACTGGTCATTGTTTGGTGGCAACGCACGCGCTTAAATTAAAACTAAGCGACAATGACAACTACAGGAAATGTACGGAGCAAAATGTGAGGGAAACTCTAGAGCATCTTCTTTGCTCCTGTCCCGCGCACGCTAGAACTCTATTAACGTACTTAGGAGCTCTACAGTTTGAGGGTCTGAACGAGGTCGCTAAACTGGGGGTGAACTGTCTTTTAAAGTTTACTAACCACACTCGCATCTTAAATGACGAGTACACTCGCTAAATATACACTCGATAAATAAATCCTAGGACTCCTATCTGGTATCCTTAAGGACCGAAGGGTCTATGCGCGGCTTCGGCCAGCCAGTACTACCTAACCGAACCTAAACGGTTCAACAGTAATCGCTAAGTCTGCGAACGACATGTCAACTATTACGACCGACAAAATTTGGCCGAACCCTTTACCCAGAAACCAGAATACAATTTTAAGAAAATTTTTGGCGCACTGAATTCGAGTCCGAGATCGGAAATTCTCTGATGGCTGGGCTCGGAATATTCTAACCTGAAAGTTCGAAAATCACGGTTTTCTGAGATATTTGAGGTTTCCAAAAATCGAGAAATAAGTCGAACTAATTCATTTTAACATACGAGTTCTTAAAGATGGAAATATATATTCGGGCAAATCTAAATGCGTTTTGAAGAAGAAAAGTAGGTCTTTCGGACCCCATTAATGGTTTTACAAAAAAATACTTTTCGATGTAAAATAACCTCAATTATCTTGGAAAAACGTGATTTTCGCACTCTTAGAATAGAATATCTCGAGAATTGGAGCCATTAGAGAAACTCTAAGCTGGGACTTGATTCAGCGCGTCAAAAACCTTCGGAAAAGTACATACTGGTTTCTAGGAAAAACATTTGTAGGCCTCTGTTATCTGCCATTTCCCGAATAAATTTTGCGCCAACAGCTGTTTAAAACTGTCAATCCGAAAGTTTTGAGTAAACAGCTTAAAAAATTTTCACTGCTTAAAATGACGTCCACTTATCAAAAACTGCGTCAGTGAATGACCCATTGCCATATTATGAAAATTATACACACGTTTAAGTTTGCGTACTTCCTTATTTAAAAGAATAGATTTCGTCTTAGAAATATTGTTCTGATTTATTAAAGCATGTTTGTTTGCCAACTCACCTGTATTGAACCGGAAACTGAAGCAGAGCTAAAACTTGCATTGCACGTATCCGATATTGGTATGAATTGTTTGCGATGCAAGATATTGGCTGCTGCAACATTGCTGTTGCTATCCTTAAGTACAACGGATGCAGTGGTGGTGCATTTAGTTGTTGTTTTATTTGGATTATCAATATTATTATTGTTATTAGTATTATTGTTATTGTTGCAATGCTGTTGCTGCTGTTGTTGTTGTTTATTTGTATTGTGACAATTTTGTGTATTTGTGTTGTTATTACTGGAATTTTGCTGCTGCTGTTGTTCTTCAATTTTATTGGTTATGGTTTGTTTCTGCTGTTGAACAGTTTGTTCTAGCACAGGTGCCGTCGCTGTTGTTGTTGCTGCTACTGATGCTGTGGTTGCCATTGTTGACAATGTTGATGTTTCTGTTGGCACCAGTGATGATGCTGTAGCTGTTGGCTGAATTGATGTTGCTGTAGTCGCTGTTATTGGCGGTGTCGGATGTAAGCGAAATTGATAACGATTTCCGTTTTCTTGATGATTTCTCATTTTTGTTGTTTTATTTATTTTTTTTTTTTTGTAATTCTTTCACTTTTTTAATATTTTAAAAATACATTTAATAGTTTTAATGCACCTTTCATCACAATTTTATTATAATTTATTTATTATTATTTTTTTGATTACACTAAAAATAGTTTTAATTGCAGTTGCACACACGCATATATTTTTTTTAATGTTTTTGTGATATTTTCAGACCTATGCATATAAATTTTAATCATTTTTTTTTTTATTTTTTATTATTGCATTAATTTAATTTTTTTGTATTTTTGAATTAAAACTGTGTGTAAAAAAAGATCACGCAATACTGTCGCGTGCTTTTGAGCTATTTACACTCGCACACACACAGAGAGAGAGAGAAAGGGATACACGAACACGCATATGCTCTTATGCGCATGCGCACATACACATTCATAAAAAGATTAAAGCTTTTTTTCTTGCCTTTTTTTGTTAACACTAAAAACACTTAATTATCTGCTTATTTAAGTAATGAACTTTTTTTTAACAAATATTTTCTTTTAAAGAAAATTTTTTTTTTTAATAGCATAAAAAAAACATCAAATAATTTTGTTGCAGCAACAAGTGGCAACACAAAAAAAAATTTAGTAAAAGAAACAAGCAAAAACAATATTAAATAATTTAAATCAATTTGGAACACTTTGTTGTTTTTTTAGTGACAGTTATTATGTATGAACTAGTATAAAACCAACAGAGTGAAAGAGAGCGAGAGCGCCAAAAAAAAAGTTGCACATACGTCACAGTGGATTTGAAAAAAAAGTTGCTAGGTTGCAGCTATTTTTTTTTTTGTATTTTCTACTTATTGTGTTTATAGTTTTCTTTTTTTTTAACTATTTTCAATAATAATATTCCGATCAATTCACGTTTTTAGGGTTTGATGTTGCGCCGCTTATGTTGTTGTTGCCGATGATGATGATCACACACACTAAACATTTGTTAGGGCATCTGTGGAATGTTTAAAAAAAAGAAAAGAAAGAAGAATAACAACATTATTATTTTGATCGATTTTTGTTTTTCGTTTGTGTTTTCTTTTGTTGCTAACTTTGAAGCTAATTTTTGAATATGTGTTTAAAAAAAATTGTTAATATTTAAACAAAAAAGAAATATTTACAACAATAAAATAAAAATGAGGCTTACATAACATTGACCCAACATATTTTAAGCCAATAAACAAGTTTGGTTTTTGTTATTTTCTGCTTACATACATACTTATGCACTATGCATTTATCTGTGCATATATTAAAAAAATATATATATAAGTATGTATGTTTCCGCTTTGAATGTAACGAAACTGTTTGGAAGCACAAAAAAAAATGAAAGCAAACAAGCAAACACTCAAAATCAATATCAATCACATCAAATGTTGCTTTTTGCAATATTTAAACCATATTCATCTACATATTGATTGATTACTTTTGGGGTGAAGTGTATCTCAAGCTTGATTTGGAGTGAAAAAGTTAATGCACAGGTCTGTAGTTAATTATATTACATCAAACTTTTGTAGGATATATCACAGCGATAGAAGTTGCTTTCATAATAATAATAAACATATGAAGAATATATTTTTGTTAAATTTAGTTCCGTAAATTCTCTCATTGTTTGATAAACATCACTTAGATCACTTCTGGTCTAAGCAATAAATATATAACTGAATTCAAAATTTATATAAATCTACCCATTCAAGGAGGTTCAGAATAGTTTAGGGTTTAATTGTTTAATTTATTTAGAATTATTAGTGGTTTCTTATTATCACCTATTTTAAAGAGCATAAATATCTACCTCCAGTAAAATCTTCCGACCTCATTATTACTCCAAAAGTGAATATACTCTAATTTCGGATAGAAATCAGTCACAAGTGTTGAAGTTAGAAGTGTATTAAAAAGAAAAAAAATGTTATATTAGCAGAAAGTTCATTAATGTTCTTATTCATCAACAAAATTTTTTTTGTTATTAACTTTTAATAAAAATTTTTTTCCGAAATACCTCCCATTAAGCTTTTAAGTGTTTTTAGAAATTTTGTTACTTGATGACAGTCACTTTTTGGGAAAGCTAGTAACGGCTTCAGCAACCTGTTTTATTCCCTTCATGGTCCTTTTTACCAGAGCCCAATAACTTTCTATTGGTCTGAGCTCTGGGCAGTTACATTATTCTTTTCATACCATTCAACTGCTGCTTTACTGTAATGGCACGCAGCCAAATCAGACCAAAAAAAGAAAGCAGAAACTGCGTGCTGCCTTATGAATGGCAAAAGTCTTTTTTGCAGACACTTCCGGATATATATATACTATATCGGTGTTGATTGTCCAAGTTGTTACAAATGAACTGCTTCGTTTACCCCAGCTACAAATTGACTGCCACACCACTTCTTCTGGGTCTTATACTGCTCCTGGGTATTTCCTTTACGATCTGCAACATAAAAATCTACACCTAAAAGCTGTGAAATGTCACCCAGTACATAGGTCTCATCGTCCATAATGAAGCTTTCAAAATTCCTTATGAAATCACGGTGCAATATTTTGACTCGCTCTTTTGTCTCCCTGTTCTTATTGGAATTTCTATCTGGAATTTTTTGGACCTTGTATGACTTCAGCCCTTTTTACTCTTCACTTTTCTAATCGAAGTTTCAAAGCATCCTAGTTTTTCAGCAGCTTTCCTGCCTGATGTATTGGATTTTTTTTTTAAAGAACTACCGCTCTCTTGGCCACAACAGGGTTATTAAACCCCTTCTTTTTGCCGCTTCCTTGCTTCCTATTAATGGTCAGGCATTCATTGTTTACTTTAATAACACACGAAACGGTATTTCGCGAGACCCGTGCTTTTCGAGCTTGCTTTGCTTTGAAAGTCAAATTTGGATTTTCATTGCGCAGTCTAATAATTTTTTTACGCACTTTCATTTCGCTGCTCATTTTGAAGCCAAATACTATCAAATGATCGCAAAATTTGACCTGAGAGCTTAGAAATGTTTAACAAAGCTATTTTGATGTGAAAAAATTTTGAACTAGGAAAGCACTCTGAGTAAAAACATATGCACTAGTTTCATCGTGCGCAAACCTTAGTTTTGTCTAACTTCAAACAAGAATTCCCACTGAGAGCTACTTTTCTAAGAACTACATTGAATTATTAGATTATAATGTCATCCAAAACGCCATCAAACGCCATTGACAGCTTTGGACAATGTACTGACATCAACCTAACCTACCCCATTTCGATTTTTGTATACTGAAAATGTTTAAAAAAACTGAAAAAATCATATAGTTTCTCAACTTAAAAGTGATTTAAAAACACATTCTCAGCGTTTTTCTATATAACCCAACTTAAACGCTCCGAGTGGCTTAAATTACAAATTTGTAGCCTGTCATCGAATTTGTAAAGAGGCATAAAAAAAGCAATTGCAATCGCCTGGGCAAACAGGGCAAATCAACGAAATACTATCAACTCACAAAATCACACCGAAAATGCAACTTAGAAAGATAAGAAGAAAAACTAAAATGAGCCCCTTCTGCTTTCGTCACATGATGTGATAATATCTTTACGCATTGTTGTCTACTTTATTATTATAAAAGTTTTTGTTTTTATATTCCAAAAAGTGCAACCATGAATTTTTTAAAATTTTCATTTTCTTTTCGGTTTTTGCAAGTCTACATCGCCTAATGTTGATATTATTTTAAAATTTCAATTAGGAAAGAATAAACTATAAACTAAAATAAACTTTTATATGTTCCACTATTCCACATCCGTATTTGATATAGAAATTATGTGTTGCATACTTTTGGGTTTAAAGTAAAATATATATAAAAAAACAAACTCATAAACTCGCACATGCTATGAAACCTACAACGACACCGACGTGATATTTGATTTCAATTTCTATCAATTCACTCCACTAAAAATTAACCTTCAGTGCCACGATTTATTAGAAAATATTTTTTACAAATCGCTCGAAATTTGTTTTGCTCTGAATAATGGCTATCGCAATAACTCTGTAAATGAAAAGATTAGCTCGTCAAAACACTCTCATATTAACACAAGGAAAAGTCAGTGGCCTTACAGAAATATCTGTTATTTAATCTTTTATCTTATGCGGGAAAATCATAACGGTATTTCCTTAAATCTCTTCGTGAGAAAAGTTTTTGCGTTCTACGGAGTGGTGGTGCATTGAAAACCTTAAATGCGATTTTCTCAACATTTTTTTGTTATGATTTATGGCAGACAGTCTTGCAGCAAACGAGCGATTTGTAAAAAATTTTAAAAATACTAATGTGTATTAATTTTAATGAAGTTTTCGTGTCAATAAAAATAAATTATTATAATGTCTTTTGCAGTTTTAAATAAAAAAATAATTGTAATTATAATAGTTCTAAACTGTGCACTTCATTTTGTACTATTGATTTCTCAGCACTCTTCACTTTTTATATATTACAAACAAACTAGTATTTTAAGTGATTTGATAACCAGTTTTCTTCACAGAATCAACTAACAGACATGTGCAGAGCGAAATATTGTGTTTTATATTCTTGAATGCTGTTTATGCAATAATAACTTGCAAAATAAATAAGCAAATGAGCGTAATACTGCAACCCAGTGATGACCACCCATACATGCACAATGATCGATTTAGGTATTTTTCTATTACTATGCTTTTTTCAGAAGCGTACTTGGAAGCGTAATCTCATGTGTTAGTTAGATAAGATTAAGTGGCTGTACCAGTACACACTTAGATCAGAACAGCCCATTCTGATACCACATGGCAAATAAGATTATGAGCATTATCCACCACACTAAGACAGGAATCGAAACTGCAACCCACCGCGTTGAATCATGAAAGTTTCAATTTGATATTCAACTAAAAACATAATAAATACTTTTCAAGTTCCAAGCGCAACAATTTAAAAACCTATAAAAATCACTGAAATTTATACACTAATGGCATTTGATGTAATGCATGCATACATATCTACAAAACGTAGATAAATAAGAAGTAAACATTCAAAGTGACTAACTAACCGACTGACCGGTTGGCCATTTGTTTGTGGTGCATGGCATACATACTCATATGTAAACATATTTTTAACTTTTAAACACATTCATATTTTTATATTTGTTTGTTTTTCAAATGGAATAACTTCAAGCAGTAAAACAAAACAAAAATAGAAATAAAAAACTAATACATGTGGCATGTGGCGCCTTGGCAATTACGCGCGTGGCTTAACTAGGGCTTCACACAATTGTTTTTATTTATGAGTAGGTATGGTTTGCGTATTTTTTTTATTTTTTATTATTATCATTATTATTATTATTTTGCAAGCGCTATTCACATTTAAGTAGTTTGTGAACGCACCCGGCATTATGATTATTTAATATGACAAATTTACTTTATGTACATTATCCAAAGTGGAAACATTTTTGATTGCCCTATTAGAGAGTTGACCGCATCCCATTGTCACCACTAAATATCTACGAGAGGGGTTCGCTAAGTTTGTAATGTTTCATTAGTTTTAAAAAAACCAAAGTTCATTGATTTTTTATAATATTTGCTACTAGTCGGTAAGGCCCCAGTAACAGGGGCTTTTTTTTTTTTGTTCAAATCTCTTTATGAAAAAACAAATATCAAAAGAGCAGTGTGACCAACTTTTATTTTTCAAAATCCGCTAAAATGAAAAATAAAACGCGTGTTTTCTTAAAAAAGCGTTAAATTTTTTCCTTATAAAAGTGCGAGAAAACTCAATACATTTAAACTTTTTCACTAATACAGGGAAACATCTGATACTTCTAGCCAATGAAAATTTCTTCGATTTTTCTATTTTAAAGATATTTTAAATTGAAAAAACGAACTGAGCGCTAAATCACTTTTTTTCCGCGTTTTAATTTTCAAAAAGCACTAAAATCAGCAGCAAAAGCGCTGAGTTGGCCACACTGCAAAAGAGAACCAAACTACTCGTTGGTGTTTCTTTTGTTATTTGTGTAAGCAGATAATTCGTTAGATAATTCTGAGAAATGCCGTTACTAATGTCTTTCTCTCTCTCTCTATTTTGTTATTTATTCCCGCTTAAGCAATGATTCTTACAACGATGAATGCAATGCTTTGTTCAATGAGTGAATTTTAAAGAACTTCCGACGCTAATATTTTGGAATTGGCTTAACCAATTTTAAATCTGACCTACTCGTCTTTTTGACTAACCTACTCGTCAAGCTCTTTAAATTGATATATAATATGATAGTGTAGCACTTTTGGATCTTTTGGAATAAAATTGTAGTTACACTAATAAATGTATATAGATGATATTTCATTTAAAGCTTCAGTAAGTTCGGTAAGAGTAGAGTCTAGAAAAATTAAAATTACTGATGTAAGGTAAGCCGAAATCCCGAAATTCAATTAAGTCATATTCTACGGATTTCGACTTCAACTTTTCAAACTTCGCCTTGTGATTATTTGCAAGTGGTTTTCAAGATTCCAGACCAGATATTTTTCTATGAAGGGGCCCCGTAATCTTTGAACGACTAATGAATTGAGTTTGAATGGCTTTGGCACGCTCGAAAGGTTCCACAAACTTCGTTTTTGTCTAAATTTAAATACTGTTTCGTACTTTTTAAAGATTCCAGGTACCAAAAAGTTTCATAATGGCTTTCTGCAATGCCTGTCAGCGCCAGGATTGAATTAATTTATTTTCACATACAGTTCCGGTCAAAAGTTTGGGTTCATTTACTTTATTTTTGAATTCAATACAATTTTCTCGGAATTTTAGGCTTTGCTCTAATCGAAACTAGTGTATTCTTAATTTTAAGCATTCATTGCGACCTTTTCAGTGACATTTTTTTACCCATAATATGTGGGCGGATGATCTGAATCGAATTGCATCTTTTTTGTTTCAATTGATCAAGGCGTTCGCTTGCAAGTAGGGTTGACCATTTATTTTTGTCCAAAAAAATAAAAGTCATAAATTTACTGGTTCGTTTTGATCAACAAAATAAAAGTCATAAAATAACTGTTTTTTTTTTGCCCGACAAAATAAAAGTCGAAAATAACTATTATTTCTTGCCAAAAACCGTGAAAATCAATAATTTATCGTTTTATTTAGCCTATTACGATAAAAGTCATGAATTTAAAAGTCATACAATATTAGTGAAATTTAGTCCGTAAGGATCACAACCGTACACTTGAAGATCCCCCACGACTATTTTTTATGGGTGACTTTTTGAGTTGAAAAATGGAACAGTTATTTTCGGTCCCTGGAAAAAACCAATATTTTTTTTGCATATTATGAAAGTTATAAGATAAACCCAAACCTTTGGCCGGTAATGTACATACAGTGTTGTGCAAATAATTTGCAATTGAAATTGCACAGAGCCAAACCATCGATTTTTATTTACTAAAAAATATGCAAATAAAAAACTGAATATTAGGTTTTATGTCATATATATTTCGACGTTTATAAAACGAAAATAAAAAGTGCATTCATCACTAATACAAAAAAAAAATTACTTCAATTCAAAAATGTATCGTAGTTGGCTGTGCAAAATATTTTCAACTATTAATATAAAATAAATAAAAAGTTAATATTTGAATGAATAACAGCCGCGCATCTTCTTGGCATAGAAGCGATTAAATTATTTATGAAAGTGTTTGGAATGTCCTTCCACTGTCTCTCAACTTCTGCAAAGAGCTCATCCGGTTTCTTGAAATTTTTGTTGCCTATTTGTCGCTTTACAATCTCCCAGAGGTTGTCAATTGGGTTTAGGTCTGGGGACTGCTCCGTTCATTAAAGAACAACAATATTTTGCAGCGCGAATCAATCCTTTACTACTTTTGACGTGTATTTGGGATCGTTATCCTGCTGGAATCTCCAAACAAGTGGCATTTCCCAAGTCTCATAAGGCAGCATAGTATTTTGTAGTATGTTTTTATAATCATCAAACTTCATTATACCTTAAATACGTTGAATTGCGCCGATTCCTTGTGCAAAGAAGCAGCCATAGACCATGATGTTGCCACCATGCTTAACTGTTCCTTTTGTATACCTTGGGTTCAGCCTCTCTCCCTTTTGGCCTTCTAACTAGACACTTACCATCCGATCCGCATAAATTAAATTTGGATTCATCAGAAAATAAGGCTATTTTCCATTGACAAGACGTCCAATTTAAATGAGTCCGCGCAAAATTGAGACGAACCAATCGATTTTTCGGTAAAACAAATAGTTTTTTGCCTTTGAAGATTAGCTTCTAAGGCTCTACGCCTGATAGTAGAAGTGTCTACATTAGTGTCCGACCGAATATTCGGTTTCGGTTACGGGGGTAGGATCCATTTTTTTGCCATACTTTCTTCGACAAAGCTGATCAGAATCGAATATAGAATTTATCTGTCAACGTACTTTAAAAAAAAAAATTGGTACGGCCGAATGTTACATTAAAAAAAAATTAAAGTGATTTGAATTTTGTTTTTAACATATCTGTGGTCACAAGCAATAACAACACAACTCGAGTTTTGTCGAATTCGAGTTATTATCATAATTTGAATCTTCATATCCGTTTTCATATTGTGTCAGAATTTTATGACTATCGGTTCAGTGGTTTACGAGATATTAGGACGGAAAAATAGCACAACTCAACCTGATTACTCTTAGCACTTGAACCTATGAAGTGCTCTCCTGTAAAATACAAAAAACACACTTATGCTGTTATGCCTTGTGACCACAGATATATACATATATATTAAAAAGTTTCGGTTTCGGTTTTGGCTGAATATTAGAAAAATGGCCGAAAAAGTCGGTTTCGGTCGGACACTAGTCTACATTTAACTCAAAAATGCTTTCGATTTCTGTGGAAGACGCCTGAGGATTCTTGATGAATTTTAAAATATCTCGATCTTCTCGGATGCTTGTTTTGCGAGTTCTTCCACCTTTATGGGATGACTGAACATTTCCACTGTTTACAGTGCGAAATTTCTTTTCGAAACAATTTACTTTTGTAATCATTCAAAATACTTGATTTTGTAAAAAAAATATATTTATTTCCGCCCATTTTTTTTTATAAAATTATTCAGTAAACTTTAATCTCTTGCAAATGTTTGATCACTATGATATCAAAATATTAATTGACCGAATGAAAAAAATTACAAATAAATAATAAAGTATATAAGTTTTTTCAAAGCTCTAACTGTCAAATGTAGGAAACCATGTGCGATACCAACACCCCACCTGCCAGTGCAATAACATGTTGTAGTATGCTATAACTATCATTTTATTCACGTGGGTCTTCTTAGGCTCAGCAGGTTATGTTACCGCCTCCGAGAGAAGTGCCCATCCTAGGGTTAAAGTATTGGAAAAAATGACTTCCAGCCTAGAAATAGCTTTCCTACCAAACATTCAATATTAAACTCAGCAAATTTCATCATTCACCTTCTTCCATCGAACCAAATATTATAATTCACGCTTTTGTCTCAATGTATGTATATGTAAATACACAAATATATCACAGTTGAACTTAGGGTGAACGTAGGAGTAATTATTGAGCACTCCAAAGCAAGCAATGGATTACTCCCTATTGATCCAGAGCTCTTGTAATTTGTACTCCTTTTTAACATTGTATGTCCTAGGAGTAATTAAGGAGGACACGATTACAAGCGTGAGTTCACTTGCATCTCATAGAAAAACAAAACTCCAAAATAGTTGCTGCCAAAATTTATGACGCTATAGACTATTTGTCTAAAACGTCAGTTAGCATGCAGCCACTTGTGTGTGGGCCAAGGTTCAAAATACACAAAATTATTAAATTCAAATCCTGCAAATTAAGTTCAAATTCTGCAAATTAAAAAAAAAAAATTTTATTGTAATAATATTTATTCTTTTGTTCATTCATTTTTATTTATGTATTTTTTTGACATTTATCGTTTTATTGAGTTGTTTTTTTTTCAGGCTCGAACCTGTGGCCGAAAATCCGCTTCGTAAATATTAAACAACGCGCTTACCAACTGAACTTCATAAGCAAATTTACTTTCGTTAAATTTTGTTTCTTTTACTCTTGCAATGTTTCCAGCACTGTTGTACTGTTTGTTTAACTCTATGAGGCCCAAGATTTTACAGTAAATAAAAACCCCAGTGGCACAGAATTTTTTCGGTTTACAGCCTTGCCAACTGAATGAGAAACTGTAAATAAAATATTAAACTGTATGACTATAAGTAATTTCAACTTTTCGAGGTGGGTTAAAATAAATCACACCACTAAGCAAAGAGTTAACTAAGCATAAGAGAGTTTGATACACAAATTTGAAAGACTGAATCAGGCTGCCTTTGTTTATCATTATTTTTAAAAATAGTCCATATAAAATTATGAAATTGTGTTAGTGAAAGCCAAAATACTTTTTTATTATATTAGATTTTCTTGTTTATTGCTTCTATTGGATTATTGAAATCATTGCTCTTTTGAGGAGTACTCACTATTTGTGCAACTGGGATATTATAGTGTTTATGTGTATGGAATGTTTGTAATCTCATAGCTAAAAGAAAAATAAATGCATTCAATCAGATGAAAAAAAACCCAAACATAATGAAATAGATAAAAGCAAAACAAAAAATTAATAAGTGACAAGGACATGAGCGCTGCAGCACAAACAGTGTGTTGTTGTTGCTTGCAATATATGTTGACAATGCAGACAAACGGACAGACAGATTAACGAATGAACGAACGGATATGCGTGCACGCATGCGTAGTCTATCAGCTTCCTAAACGCGAGAAGGCTCAAGCCTAACTATCTACATCCAGTCTCCTCACGCAGACTCGCTTTCTTTTCGACACTATCTCGCTGATGCCGTCTCCAGTTTTCAAGTATAAAGTCGAAATGCCATAGAATCACGACGTTGGTTGACTATTGGCAGGATGCCACGCAAAAATAACTTCTGCAAATAAACTCCGCACGAGCGGTACGAGAAGCTGGTGAAGAATTCGCGCCACGCATGCGCGCAGTGTTGGTGCAAGTGTCAATAACTTGAATTTCTGCATCTCATTTTACTCTTCATACACATTCACATGCAGCTCCTTTGTATATAATTCTTCTGCTAAAGTTAGCAGCAGCTATTTTTGGTTTGAACTATAGTTCTTTGTCAGCTTGTTCTTCGGCGACTGTTGTTGTTTTTGCTTCATTTTAGTTGTTATTGTTATTATTGACATTCAGCTTGTGTGTGTGTTTGATTTTTGTTTCTTCATCGCAAATCCTACGCTACAAATGTGGAATTCTAAATTTGTGCACTTAACACCAACTTCCAAGTAGATTTCCTTTTACATATTATTTTTCTCCTTTATTTTCTTCTATTTATTTGTTGTTGTATTTCTTCTTTTTTTCGTCTTCTCAACTAGAAGATAAGGAAAAGATGCTAGCAATTCATGCACCTCACAAAGGTAGAATCAAAAGAAGTAAAAACAAATTAAAACCGGAATTCAAAATTTTTGCAACTACAACTTTACAATCTCTTGAAACTTGTTTGCAACCATCGCAACAACAACAATATTCGTTATACCAGCCAACAGCAAATACTTATATATAGAAAAATCTAAGAGATTAAAGTTTTTATTCGAATGGAAGAGGAGTTGTGCTGCTGCTGCTGCAGAAAGTGCAAATAGAATGGGAGAATCTCGCAAAAGTAACAACCCAAAGTACAATGACATATCCTCCTTAGGAAAAACTAACGAGAATTACTTACTTGTATACAATACAAGTAAGTGCCTATAAAATTGTAAAAGTATTATGTACATTAGGGCAGGTCAAATTGTTCAAGGGGAAAAAACTTTTTTTCAAACTACCCTAAAGTTACCCCGTACAAAAACTTTTTCCAATTTTTCTGTAGTATTTGTGGCGGCTGATTACAAATCTGTAAACATTTTTTTTATTTTTGGTAGATCTTTGTTTTTCAAAATTTGATCTGCCAATATACACGAAAAATTAAAGTTTTATGAAAAAAAAACAGAAAAAAATATTTACCCATGAACCCCTCGAACTTATCAAATTTAAAAAAAAAAACAAAGATTTACGAATATAAACGAAACCTGACGTGACCCGAAAAACAAAAATATTCGTGATCAGCGGCCAAAAATACTTCAGAAAAAGTGGGCCCGAACTCAGATACTATTTCGCTGATGTACAGTGTTATCGATCTGCCAAAGTTTTACCAGATTATATGGTGATTTTTGTGAAAAGAAGAGCATAGTGACCATTACCTATTAGTAAAAATGATAAAGCTCGGAATTGATTTAAAGCCTATGGTTTCTTGGGTACATTTATTTTAGGATTATCTTTTTCCAATTGTCTATTTTGGACCAACTCTCAGTCCTTTTAGTCAAAAACTCATGTCTATTAGTATTCAAAAGCTTTTGCATTAAATTATAAACAAAAAAATATAGATATCGACACTTTATTCGCAAACGTTTATAAATATTTTTTTGCGCTATATTTCACGTGTGACTGTTTATGTTTTAAATCATTAAATACTTTTGATAAAAAATGTTAGAGATATAGTAAGTAATTTGTAAATCTTTAATGAACCTTTTTAGTTGGGTAGTCCGTGGCTTTGAAATAATATCTCACACTGAATATAAAAATCTATTGATACCAAGTCTTGAAGCTCCCACTCATTGCAAATTTAGGTAACAGAACAACTGACAAATTATGCCTGACTCTCCTACTACGTTTGTAGAGTCAGATTCCTTTTCCAGGATAAACAAGCCCGCGGTAAGGGCAATAAGAAATAACTATGCGATAGAACAAATGCAAATGGTGTTGGTATATTCAGGGGAAAAATATTAGATAGGGAAAATAATTTAAACTGTACAGCTGTATGCATATGAAACATGGAAAGCCAATCATCACCAAAAAACTATAAACACACGTGATTGCATATTGCATACTGAGGATGGGATACAATGGCCAACAACTATATCAAGTCATGAGCTATGTCAAAGACTGAATAAAACATTATTTTAAGATGATAATAGTGGTGGGTATGACATATATAGAAAGATATGAAAATCAAACACTAATCTTGGAAAACAGCCATTTGAATAGAATCCCCAAGGATCATGTAAAATTAGAAGAACAGCAACAACCTCTAGGTCAACAACATTGGCGGAAATAGTGTCGAAAGGTAGATCATGGTTCCCGCTAAAACACTTAGCAGCGGTTAGAAGAAAAAAGAAAAAATTTGTCAAGGAATTCGAGGATATCAAGGAAAAAAAGGCAAAAAATAAATGCAGTATTGATATAGTCGCCATAGACGTATTTTAGACAAAAAATTTGCTTTGAGAAAAAGATTGATTAGTCGATTCAATGAGATGACCTTTAAGCAGTACTTAGAAGCCGTCAGTCTTAAAGCTGCCGATATAAACGGAGCGCTAACACGCATTATGTGGAACACCGCAAGTCCCTGAGAGGGCAAGCGTCAGCTGCTTTTTACGGTGAGCAGCTCAGTGATTCTGTATGCCGCGCCAATTTGGTCGAACGCGAAGAAGACAATCACGAAAAATATTCGCTCGACCTATAGACTCAGTGCCCTGAGAGTAGCAAGCGCTTACCGTACGGTGTCGGGCGATGCCATTTGCGTCATTTCTAGAAAGGTGGATATCGGCCCACTCGCGACCAAGATGAAGAGTCTTTAGAGCAAAACTGTAGTTAGACTTACGAGCAAAATGAAGAAGAAAGAGAGGCAGCATACAAAATGGAATGATAGCGAAGGCGGGAGCAGACAATAAAGGGGCGCAGCACATTTAATCTAATGCTAAATATTGGATTATGGATGAATCGCAAACACAGAGATCTCTACAGATTTAAGCTAGAAGAGGACCCGTTCTGCCCGGATTGCAATTTCCAACAGGAACAGAGATAAGCTGGGGTTAGTATTTTGTGAGCCCCCGACAGCAGTTAACCTGATGCCACAGATGTGCGACTCTGTAGAGAAATGGAATGCTGCATAAAATCTAGCGAAGATTGTGATGACTAAGGAATGCAGAACGAGCGCATAAAGACCAGCGCTGGCTGCAAAACATCACGAATACTGAAGACGGCGAGAACGGGAGAATAGCAGCCAACAATCAACAGCTAGTGACACAGCAGAATTAGTCCCAAAAACGGAGGATGGTGACGCATAGCGCTATTAGTATAAGCAAAGAGACGGCTTCATACCGAACCAACCTCGCGGAGTAATACCAAATGGAGAGTGGTAGAAGAGGAAGTACTTAGGTGGTTTTCGTCGGTAGGAATTCGACTTAACCAGATAAGAACAGGGGTTCTCCGGTACCTACTAAGGTTTCCACCTGCCAACGTAAAAAAAAAAGCAAAAAAATAAAATTATAAAATAGTCTGTTGATGGGAACAACTAAAAAAAAAAAGAGTTATACAGCTTGAAAAATTCCTTTTGTTCGGATTCAGAGGTAAAACTCATATTTTTCTCACACGCAACATTTGTCTGGCATCTTATGTCCACCCAGTTGCTTTCTACGAGTTTGCATATGCGCAGGATACCATCCTAAGATGTGCTTCGCAGACCCTTTATCTTCTATACCTTCTAAGATTTTTTGTAATGCTCATCCATTTGAATTAAATTTTAGAATTACTTACTCGTATTTATTTATAAAATCCATGTAGAAAATTTATGTGTTGGGCTTTGAGGATCGACTATTTGACGGAAAACTGTTCAATAATGACTCCATACAACCTTCGCAACTTCATGATCGAGGAAAATTCATCAAGGTCACTGTTTTTGTCTGCCCGTTTTTCAACCTAAATTTAAAACTACCAACAAATATTGAGAACTTCTGATGTTTAGTCATGATGTTTTGTTTTTTTTTTTTGTTTTTTTTTTAATTTATAACAAATGTTTATATCTGCAAAATTTGACTAAATTTTTGCTACAACATGTAAACATCACGTACTTGATGTTTTTCCAAAGAAATTCTCAATTTTTTATTTGAATGACATAGAACTTTTAACATATACATTTATGTTTGTTTTAAAAGTTTATTTACAAAATTGACAATATTTATCCATGTTAACTTTTAAATTTGCAGCTCAATGAGCCATAAATAGAAATCTCTGAATTTAGAAAACTGCAAATGTCTGCAAAATTATTTTAAATGAAATCTTTGTATGTAACTTTTCAGTTTTACATACAATTTCTCACTTGAAATTGTGCATAGCTAAAGAGATCGTGTCCAGTACGAAAAACCAATTACTTTTAATTAAGTATTTACTAGCAAGTTCCAGTTGAGTTGTTCAACCTGGTTTTCATATCAGACAAAACATTATATCAGCAATAAAAAATTTAACTAAAAACAGCCATTTTCATACTTAGTGCCCCTTTCTAACTGTAATGTAATTATGAATAAAAATTTGCAATTTAAATTATAGAATACTGTTTCTTTTAATTATTTATAATCTATTTATTTCATTTCTTATTTATGTTCTTTGTACTGTAATATATGCAAATTATACATATTTAAGTCATTCAGTTAATAAAATATTCATTTAAGTTCTTTATTATTTATGTAGGATTATCAACCGGAACTCAGAAGCTACAACTTATGATGCAGGATGTGTGAAAATATTTATGTTTAATTACATAGGGTTTTTTTCAGATCCAAAAACAAAAGTAGTAATTTTCGATAGAATTCTTTACGTTGAATCTGAATAAACGGTAAAAGATTGAACGTGAGAATCACAAGCTGGTTTGGTATATGATTTTATAGCTTTGATTGAGAAATAATAAAATTGTCATTTTCAGTTGGAAAATCTCAAAGTTCTGTTGCGTTAGCATAATTCTGAGGCACTGAAAATGGCTCCTTTAGTTCTTGGGTCCTACAGAACAAAAAAAAAATCGCTTGCGTGTGTTGTCTACATATATCACATGCGGACAAACGAGAGTGAATTTCAGACAAATTTAGCATTTCGTTGAAATGTGTCTGAAATACGGGATTTCGCCATACAAAAAGTGTCAAATGAAATTCTGCATTTCAGACTCATTTCATTGGAATGCGCCTGCAATGAAAAAAGTAACTAGCAACCCTCAAACACAAGATTGTAAAAAACAGGAAAAAATTTAAGATCTATTACATTTATTAGATATTTTGGATTTTGTTTTCATAACACCTACTCTTGTAATATTTATTAAGTGGAAAAATAAAACAATGGAGTCGGAGAGTAACTCATTGTCATTCCCCGAATTATCCATAATTGCTATATAAATTTTTTGATGAAAGGCAACATTTTTATCACAAAAATTACAGATGAGAGACCGGGTTTGTAAACGATCTAATCTGCTTATTCTATGGCTTTTGTTATTCTTCTGGTATTACTTTTCATACAGTCTATTTGTCTGAGACAAATTGTCCTAATAACTAGCCTTCAAATGTGAACTACCAAATATGAAAGAAATTTGGAAAAAAAAACCTTTTTCCAAATTAAAATATTAAATAATCTATATTTCGTTTTCTAAAAAAAAAAATCACTCAAAACTTTGGGCCACAATTCAGATAAAAAGCAGAGTAAAAAATAAAATAAACCTCACACCAAAAACAAACTAAATTCCACTCAAAAAATCAGATCTAAATTCAGACCATATTTTTGGCCAAAAATTAGACAAAAATTCAGATGAAATATTAAACCAAAAATCAGGCCTAAATAATTCAATAAAAATATTGGTTCCAAATTTAGACCAAAAATTAAATAAAAAATTAGGTCAAAAATTAAAGCAAAAATTAGTCCTAAATATTTCATTAAAAATATTATTCCCAAATTCAGACCAGAAATTAAATATTAATTCAAACATTCAAACAAAATTCAAACTAAAAATGAAAACTAATGTCTGGCCAAAATTTAAAGCAAAATCAAACTCAGGCCTAATCCAGTCCAATAATCAGATCCAAAATTAAAAAAAAAAGATAAAAAGTTAATCTGAAACTCAGACAAAAAGTTCAAATTAAAATTCACTCCAAATTTCAAACTAAAATCAGACATCAAATTAACCATTTCATGCCCGATGTTGCCTAAAGGCAACATTCACTTTGATGTGGCTTAAAATAAGTGTTTAAAAAAATTTACTAGTACAGTGGACGCTTGGAAGTCTTAAGTAATTTGTTCTTAGGCTACTTCAGAATTCCGAATTCTTAAGATTTCTGGGCGGTTTTCAAAATCAACTTTTTCAAGAAAAGCTCATTTTTATTAAAATCCTACATTGCCGTTGCATTTATCAATTATTTTTCTAAGCTTCATATTCGTTTTAAATAATCATAGGCGTACAAAATTTTAGAAATACATACATTGTTCATAGTAGCATTTTATTAGGTAAAAGCATTAAAAGCAAAAAGAACAATCGAAAAAAAATCAAATCCAAACTTACTCAGAAAACTTAAGTCAAATCTTAAAATTTTAGGAAGTTACATACAGATTAAAAATTGCTTAAGTTTTCTAGACCATTAAGATTTCTCGAACTTAAGAATTCCGAGCGCCCATTGTAATAAGATATACATGCAGTTGTGTTAGGTATTCTTCACGTTTCCCAACATTTGAAATTTCGTTGTTATGACATTTTTTATCTTTGAAGTCAAGTCAAAACCTTAACTGCAAAAATTGTTCTTTTCCATTAATTAAAAAAAAAATATTTGGAACTATTACTAAGCGAAAACTTTTATTATAAAAGTTGTGAACTGCTAATAGCGAAACAAGAAGCGTGACAGTTTGGCAAAAAACAGAAAAGGAAAATATTTGAAATGTCTGACGGTGACAATAAGGAGTGAGATTGAAAAAATCTAAATACACGTTTTACCTAATAATTTTTTTTGGGTGTAAAATTTAAAAATTTATTATTATAAATTATCTAGTTATCTTTGAAAAATATGTCAGTTGTTATTTTTAATGATGAACATGTTGATTTATTGTGAGTTTGATTAAAATAAGTAAAGAAAAGAAGTACGTCTTAAAATTATTAAAAATTTTCAAAAAAATCCAAATTGGTCCTACAAAAAATTGGCCAAAAAATTGAAGGTCTGCCGTCAAACTGTTTCCAATGTTATTATAAAGTTTCAGGAGAATTTGACCACCGATAGGAAACCTGGTTCGGAAAGAAAACAAGGACCACATGATATTGGGAAAGCCAAGAATATAGAAAGCATATTGAAAAGATCTCCAAACACATCTGGTAGAAAAGCTGCCCGGTTAGCCCAGTGCTCTGACTATTTGGTGCGAAAAGTTAAAGCCAATGCAGGTTTGAAAACATACAAAGTCCAAAAAGTTCCAGACAGGAATGCTGTAAAAAATTTAGACGCCAAAAGTAGGGCTCGGAAATTAAAATCGAATTTCATATAAAAATATTCATGTTGTATAAGGGACGACGAAACGTATGTACTGGCAGATTTTACGCAGCTTCCGGGTCAAAATTTTTATGTTGCTGATGCTCGAGGAAATGTCGAAGAACAATTTAAAATCCAAAAGCAGACAAAATTTCCTAAAAATTCATACAAGGAATATGCTATATGCAGTTGCTGCAAAAGAAGCAAGTCATTTGTTACAGTGGGCACTATAAATACCGAAATATACATCAAAGAATGTTTGAAAAAAATACTTCTTCCTTTCATAAGAGAACACAATGGGTCCACATATTTTTGGCCCGATTGGCATCATGTCACTACGGCAAGAAATCTCTGGAGTGGTACCAAAGTAATAACATAGTTTTTGTACCAAGAGAGGCCAATCCTTCAAATTATCCGGAGCTAAGACCAGTGGAGAGATATAGGGCTTTTGTGAAAAGAAACTTAAGGAGCACAAAAAAGGTGTCCCAAAATATCGAAGACTTTAAAAGAAGATGGGCAAACTGTTCCAAAAAGGTGTCTGAAACAACTATCAAATCTCTAATGGAAGGCTTACCAAAAAAGGTCCACGAGTTCATAAATAGTGGTAAGAACTATAAAAGTTATATTTTTCTGTAGTTTGTAAAATATTATCAATTAAATAATAAAATAATCAAAACTCTAAGATCAACCGTTTAAAAGTTATTGAATTTTATATATGTTAAGATTTTTTCGATCTCACTCCTTAAGTTAAAATCATCGTTAAATATTCTTATAAAGAGTAAAAACTAAAAACAATGCCCTCGATTGGCCGCAATGATTGGGATCTATTAAAATGTTTCAGCTCTAGCTACTGAGCAGTTTCATTATGAATAACATTATAACGAAGAAGAGACTTAACAACTTGGTCGTTTTATTCGCACATGTTAAACTGACTGGCGAATAAAACACAGCCAATTTTACTTTTTTGGGTGTATGTTTAGTGAAGCAAAATAAAATTTTCTATCTATAGTTAGCATTGGTTTTGAAATTTTCAATTTTCGTATTTTAAACTACGTCGCTTATAAGAAAGAAAAAAACTAATAAAAAAAAAATTTGTAAATCCTGAATACTATAGATTTTAAATTTTATTTTGCATTTTTTCCGCTCCCTGATTATCATTTTTTTTTCCAGAAAATTAGCAATGAACCTCATCTTTGGTTTGGCAAATATTAAGAATTTATTTTGTTTTGTTTTTGGTATTCCAGTAGATCAATTTTCATGCCAGCCAGCTAGTCAGCCAGTCCGTCTCTATATTATAAGCGTGGGAGTATTTTCCGTGTTTCACAGTACGACTACAAATCTTTGTTATTCATAGAGTAATAAAACATGAGTTCAATATCTTTAAATGAAATCAAACTTTTACCATTTAGAGTTTAAAAAATTACGAAATTTCGCTTCTTTAGACTTTTTCTTTCCCATTTGCATAATCAATCAATGGTTGGAATAGAACTTATATAGAGGCTCATGTTTTCAAATTGACGTTATCAATTTTTTATTTTTGTGATTTACACATATTTTTTGTGCGAAGAGACAATGAAACGCCTACGCGCTTAATTTTGCGCTCATAGCTACCTACTTCGAGAATGAGCCCAAACAAATTTAATGCGCCTGCGCAGGCATACGCAGGTTAAGCTTGGTCAATTTGAATTAAAGCTTAAAATACTTCAAAAGCCCCACGATATGTATAAAAGTACATACATAGGATATGTAACTAGTTCGACTGGTTTTTTAACTGCTTATAATATACTCATATACTCGTAACTAATAAAAAAAAAACATTGGAACTTATTGTGTGGTGATGAATTTTGTTTGGGTTTTTGGATTTTTCTCAGTATACATTAACATATATTCATATTTTTCTATAACTATTGTGTATATACCATGATATCCAGAAGTATTAACTGGCAAATAATATATCGATTTTATAATTATTAACTACATATGTATATATTATAAATACTTCAACTCAATGTTGCTTCACTTTAGTTAATAAGTTATTAAAATTATTATGTGCTAAACAAAATTCGCATATTGCACGCTCTATCTATATAGCCACAAAAAAAAAGAAAAAAGAAAAAAAATTTTGAAAACATGTTTATATAAAGCTGTCAAGACGCGGTAATTGTCATGAATTTGGCATGCTACATGTTACACACATGCAACAGTCGCAGCCATAGCGTTTCAGCCTTCCTACTGTGCTACTATTCTTGGCAGACATTTATGGCAGCTCTTGGCATATGTTATTGTGCCTGCATAGCATACGATCATTTTTGCCTACGAGAAAAACTGAAGAAGACACAAAAGTAAAGCAAAACGAACTAGCGAATAAGGAAAATACTCCCACGCTTATAATATAGAGACGGACTGGCTGACTAGCTGGCTGGCATGAAAATTGATCGACTGGAATACCAAAAACACAAAAAAGAAATATTGTAAAATTATCATTGAAATGAAAATTGTAATATTTTCAATGCGGTACAAATGTTCGAATATCATACTCTAGTGGGAAGTTGCAGCTATTGCTGAAATACGCACAAAAGTCAATGTAAAATTGTATACATTTATTGTGTCTTAATATATTTGTTAGTTGGCCAAGTATTGTTGGTATATATACATGCGACTATCTTTATAGATAAGTCCAAGAAAGATGAGGAAATTAAATTAAATTTATTGCATGTTGCTAACAAAGATGTCGTTGCAATGATAATTTTTTTTTCTTTCTTTTTTACTCTCATGAACTTTCACTGCAATATAATTTCATACGAACAAATGTATGAATATGTTTTTGATTAAAATAAACATAAAACATTTGAAAATAAGCTACTACAGTACTATACGGCATAAACGTATGAGAGTATTAACTATTAAGTATGCATTTAAGTATTTTTCATATTTCGCAATAACGCAAAGTATGCTAACTTAATGAAAGTTAATTATTTACCCTAAGTCATAAATCAGGTTTTAATATAAGTGTTAGCGTTAACTTTCAAGTTTTAGAAGTGACAATTTCGACCTACGAAAGGATCGTCGTAGGTCTAAAACGGCGGGTGATCAGTTTCTAAAGTCTACCGTCAAAGGAAATCTCATAATGAGAATTTTGCTGCATGAAAGTCACTCAACCATTCATTGTTAATTGATTGATCTGGAAAATCGTAAAACTGCCAAAATGGGTACCGTATAAACTAAAGAGTATTCAAAATTTTTGGCAAATTTCTCTTTCGCGAAATAGGGGAAGCAATACATACAACTTTCTTTTAAATATTATAATCATCCCTGTAGTATTCAGAAATAAGCTATCATACTATTTGGTTTTCTTTGGTAAAATAACGACTTAAGGGGTTATATACACTTGTTGTCGGGAAAAAGGGTATTTTCATTATTTTTTTGTCAAGGCGGTACATTTTTTTAAGAATAAGTCATCGTATATTTATTTGTTGATGTTTCAAGGTGTTTCATGAATTTTTTTCAACAAAAAATGTTGGGAACTGGGTACGATACAGCCGTTGTGCCAAAACCCCTTTTTTCATAACCCACTTGCGGTCAGAACGATAACTAAAGAACGGTTTATCTGAAATGAAAAAAGCAGTAAAACTTACATTTTTAAAAAAATTATGATTTTTTTAAGAAAGAAAAAGACAGAAAGACCTAAAGTTTGAAAATCAATGCTAACTATGGACTAAAAATCAAATTTTCCTCTCAGAAAGATTATATAATTTTATAATGATACACAAAATTTTCAGAACCCAAAGCTTTGTTTTTTTATCAAAATTGTTATACATAAGTCTGAACTGGAGAAAATGCCAACATTTTGCATATATGTAGGATTGATAACTTATTGGCATGCTATAGAGCTCAACTAGACCGAAATAAGCAGAAACGAATTATTTTTATGATTAATATTGGCAATGATTTAAAAAATAATTTAAAAAAAAATAAAAAAATTTCCTAACACACCCATCAGGACTTTAGCCGTTGCCCAGTTTCCTCAGTATAACGGTTCTGAACCCATTTATTTAATACGAAAATCAGTGTCTTGAAAAGCTTACTTAACGCCGCCTAAATTGGGATGTTAAAATTATGCGCCACCTACACTGTGAATATGCGTTTTCAATGTTTTATGAATCTATCAACTCGATGCATTGCTAACGCCACAAATAAATATTTCAAGGTGTCTGTATGTATATTTATACTGCTATTATTTATATTTTTGTGCCGTTGTTGTTGTTGTTGTTGCCGTCGTTACTGCTACACAACAATGTTAAATGTTGATGACGTTCATAATGCCATTTCAATTTAAAAGAAAAAACTTACAAAATTCCAAAAAAAAAAAAATTGTTCCGCATTTGCAATAATAATCCAACGACTGCGAGCTGAAAAAAATGTATTCTTGTGGTTTTACTCGAATAGCGCCATGACGGAGCGGAGACTTCATAAATATTTGTAGCTGTTACTGCTGCTCTTACCTCCATTACTATAAACGATAATTACGCATGGCATTCCAACCAGAGGCAATTCGGTTCCAATAGCAACAATTGCAGCAACAAGTAACTGCAACAACAGCAGCAGCAGCCATCAAAAGAAGCCAATACAGCGGCATGAGAATGCGAATGCGTGTGTGTACAAAAGAGAAAAAGAAATAGAGAGAGTGAAAGAGAGCGCGGTAAGCTTAAATTGCAAGGTCAAATTGAATAGTTGCCTGTGGCATTTGAAAAATTCATTGCTGGCAGCTATGAAGTAGAAATAACAGCAGCGCAAGACAATGGCGTTGGTGATGGCGGCAACGGCAGCGGCGGTGACGGCGCATGCTTTCAACAATTTTCTTTTACGCTCACACAACTTGCGCGCACACATTTTATTCATTTATGTACGATGCGTGTTGATGACTTACTTGTTGTGCATTGTTGTTGTTCTGTTTGCTGGCTTGGTTTGTTGGCTTTTTCTGTGGCCGCGGCGGCTACTGCAGCACCACAATAGTCAACAATACGCGTACTCGTATTTTCAGCAAGATTGTTGTAGTTGTTTTTTTAAGGTTTAATGTTGCATTATTTTCCTGTTTTGTGCGGCCTATAATTATGACGACGCTCATCTGCATTTACTGTATGCTAGTATGATGTTTCTTTCCCTCGCTCGCCTCTCTTTCTTTGCCCCTTCCAATAAAAAATTATGCTTAGAAGAAAAAAAGCAGCAGAAGTCTAAATCAAATGCAGCAGACATTTTGTGGTTTTTCTTGTTGTCGCTTTTAAAGTTGCTGCTGTTGCTTCTATAATATTCCAGTTCAGCTTTTCTGCTTGTGGTTACTTTGTTGAAGATGGTTTGCCAGTCAGCAATGAAGTTAACAAAAATGCCACTGTAGCAGCTGTTATATTTATTTGTTGCTATATTTGCCGTGTTACTGTTCTTGGCCATGATAATAAAAAGAATTGTTACAGTTTTGCGGTTTACCTCTGTCTAAATGGAAGCTTTACGATTCATAATCTGTAGTAAATAAATGTTCACAAATACCAACTAATTCTCAGCCGGTAGCATATTTATCAGGTTCATACCTGAAACTTTTTTACTACTATTTCCCGAAGTAAAATTTAAAATTTTTATATTTTTAATGTGTCGAGTCGAAGGTATCATTGGTCTGCCCTAATCCTAGCACCATATTCTATAACTAAGGATTTCAAATTTGGATAAATTTGTTGATCCTGTTACCCGTTTCCAGCTATCAGGCCAAATTTTTGAGATTTCGTATGCTGGTAGTATTGCGTAACCACAGCGTCTAACAACGGATTGCGTGAATACCGTGTTCAAACGAGCAATTGTATTCAGAACGTATTTTTATGGTTCCAAATCGAAAATTAGTTAATTAGTTAGAAAAATCCAAGAACGCCGTGTAAAGCCAGTGCGGAGTATTTTTATTATACTTCTTTAGGGTAAATTGTTTTAAAAAAAATCCAGGGAAAGTCATAACAAAGTCGCTGAAAAATTTGTATTTGCACTACTTTAGATTCAGAAAAGCAATCGATCGTCGATGGGCGACTAAATATATTTTCTATTCAAAAGCGCCGTATGTAATTTTCTGGGTAAAAGAAAAAGTGACGACTATAGGTAAATTAACGCGGTTTATTTTAACAATTACCGTAAACGAGTGTTCAACAATTTTCTTCATATCCAGCTGGATTTCTTAGCCGAAAACTTGGTGATACTAACGACCAGTGGCGGTTCTAGAATTTGAGGCTGGGGGTTGATTTTACTAAATTAAAGGAGAAACATCAGACTCAATATCGACCTAGACCAAAAACGAATGCAAAAACTTTATCAATGTTCACACCAAAAATTACAGATCAAAAATCAAAAGGTAACTTAAACAAAACTGAGACCAAAATTTAATTCAAATTGGAAGGAAGTTTCGACCAAATATCAAACTAAAACTCAAACACTTTTTTTATATATCGAAGTTTAAACCAAGAAAAGGACCAAATTCTGAACGAAAATCTGTATCAAAATGAGACCAAATCCAGACAAAAACCTTGAATAAAAAAAAACAATATTTATTTATTAAAATTCCAATATATCAAAATGAGGCCAAATTCAGACCAAAACTCAGACTAAAAACCTAAATTTCAGACCGAATGTAAACCCAAATGAGTTCAAAATTCAGACCAAAAATCAATCCAAAATTCAGAAAAAACAGTTAGACCAAAATTTATATCACAGCACCGACTAATAGTTAAACAAAACTTTGAGCTAAAAGGACGCCAAATACCAAGCGAAAGCAAACCAAAGTTCAGGCCGAAAACCGGTGGAAATATCTGATAAATATCCACACAAAAAATTTAACTCAAATACAGACCAAACTTTAGATCGAATTCAGACAACAAATTAAACAAAAACCGGGCTAAAATTCTAGACGAATTCAGATCAAAATTTAAAATAAAATTCAAACCGATTTCGGTCCAAAATTCAGATCAAACCTCGTGGTAAAATCAAGCCAATTTCGTTCATAACTCAAACAAAAAGATAGTTTAAACCTAAGGTTAAAAGGACGCCAAATACAAAATTTAGACCCGAAATCAAATCAAACGCTGAGCAAACACTAGTCTGAGCAAAATTTGGACCACAATTTACACTAAGCATTACACCAAAACTAAGACCAAAAGGAGCAAATCAAAATTTAAATCAAACACGGATTAAAATTCAGACCAAATTCAAACCTAAAATCAAAACAAAATTCTGGCATACAATCAAACCAGAATTCAGATCAAAAACGGGAAAGTTTAACCAAATATCACATTGAAATTGATAGCAAAATTAAACCTAAAAACTAGACGATTATTAAGTTTTCTAAAAGTAAGACATCTATAAACTAGCATTGAAATTTTAGATATATTGTAGCCCGAGCGTATTTAATAACCAGTTGTACTGTAACGTGAATCCTATTGGCACGTCCCACATGGCTGCTAATACGATAATATTTTATTTTTAATCCTAAATTTTTTTGTTTGTTGAAAGTAAATGCTTTTCACTGCTGATGGATTTTTTGGAAAAATCTAAATATTTTTCAGCTTCTCAAAAATCACTGTTAATTACAAATATACTACTCTTCGTACAGATTTGATAAATCAAATATTGTTGTAGGGGGAAGAGGGGTCCAGCTCCCATTTCCTCCCTCTGGAACAGCCACTGCTAACGACGAGGCGCAGCGATTATTATTGGAGCTACATGAATTAAAGTGCATTGCTACCACGCTCAATGCGTCACCTATATATCTCCAAAATTACTGTGGATCCCATTTCGAAATTTTAAGGGTATTATTTAAATACTTTAAGCTAAATTTTGAAAAAAAAAAAAAAAAAATTTTAATGGTCGAAGCTGGTAGGCAAATACGCAGACAGCTCTGTATCGCTCACAACACAACACCTATTACCGTAACTGCAGGGGCTTTGAGCTACCAAAGAAAGCTTTGCTCACATTCTATGCTTTTGTATACCACCAGCTATGTTAAAAATTAACTTTTGATTAACACAAACTGGCCAGGTCTCTCATAAACCCGTTCAGAACTGACTCTGGTAAAGTTTGGATAATAAGAAAATAAATTTTTGTTGCATGAACAAAAATAAGATTGAAAATACGCCGTTAAAAGCATTTCATTTGTATGGGATATGTCCCGCTCCCTTTATGGCTCCTATTTATAATCCGACATACATTTCCGTAGCAAGGCAATCGCATGGACGTTGCACTAAATCTCAGTACTGTAGTATAAATGGTTCCGGAGATATACTAAAAAAACATTAAAGATGTATGGGAGGTGTCACGTTCAATTGGAAAACCTTACCCTCTGATACATATGAATCTGATCCAAAGCTTACCAAATCTTAATTTCCCAAAGTTTCATCTAAATCAGTAGCTGCCTAGTTATGAAGAATATTTTCAGATATTAAAATCTTTTTGTAACCATTCTGAACTATAATTGAATATCAAGACGTTAGCTAACACTCTCAGCAATGGTAGTCAAATCTAAACTGTTATTACCTTTCCTGTTGATATAAAAACATAGATTCTAAATAAATAAATATGAAAAAATTTGAATGTAAGAATCGGTTTCTGGTTTGTGAAAAACTTATTCTTAAAATGGGATAGGCAGGTACTGACTACTATTGTACCTACATGCATTCTTACCTACAATATTTAATCCCTAAACATTTGAAGTTCTCTTTTTACAATTTGCATTTCTTGCAGCTCTTTCACTGCATAGCCATGCACATCATTTGTATTGACTACAACAACAACAGCAACGGCAACAGTAACTCCAGCTATGCAAGAAAGGCAATGATGCATCTTTAACATTAACCGTGGCCATAGCAGCGTCTGTCAGCTTAGTGCATTCACAGATGCAGATACATATATGCATACACACACATGCATAAAAACATATATCAAAAAATGTACATAGTTACAGTATAAACTAAAGTAATTTTGCATTTGAAAAGAGTTTTTAAAGTTAGGCGCGCGAATGTGTATTCTACAAGCGAATGTGTTTATGTGTGAGAGTTTGTGTGTTTATGTTTGTGAGTGAGTGCATTCAATGAAGTAAATGTACATCGTTGAGCATCACTTTTCACTTCCCACAATCAACTACATACACGTCCATAGAATAATAATGAAAGAAAATGCATAGGATGCATACATACAAACATACACATGAAGATGCATAGAAACATACAAGATGCAACCAAACATGAACAACCACAATCGCTTAAAATTTATGTTTTCAAATGTGAATGAATTTCATTAACCTACAACAACAACAGCAACAATAATAATACCAAAAACAATGCTCAAAACCATCAGCCGCGTGAGAGATTACAAACTACTACTATGAGCATGTAAAAAATGCTTGTGATTTGAATGAATGGATAGTGTAGGATATCTGATTTTTTGTTTTTATATTTTATGGTACATACACAACACTATATATGTACTATATAAGTATGTACATATAGTACATTGCATATAGGAGTATATGTATAGTGAAGCTGGGCGAATATACAGCAACTGCCGTTATTGCCAATGCATAGTGCAGTTATTGGCAAAATTTCAATGTTACCACGATGTCGAAGCACTTATATTTTAAACGTATGTATGTACATTAGAGTGGTTCTTAGGCATATGGGGGAATTTTTTTTATATATCGTTTTTACTCTACGCCCCCTAATTTTGGTCCTTTATGTGAAAAATGTAAACTGTAAAAGTTTCAGGCAAAAATATTTAAATTTAAACGTGCCTCCTCGGACTCAAAGTTTATATCTGAAAAAAAAACTCCAGTATTATCAAAGTTGAAAATTGAATATTATCTCATCTTAGAATTTCTGTGATATAACTCTATAATAATATAAATTTAAACAAATTTGCTTAAGGTTAAAATAGACTAGAAATCTCGGCACGCCCAAAAATCTAAAATAGAAAATAAAAATTTATCTACACGGCACCAACTTTTCGCTGGGAATTGCAAACCTTCAAGAGTAAAAACTGCCTATGTTTAGGCATTTCACTTCGCCGTTCAGATTCGGTATAAAACTGTAGCTCCATTCCATTCGTGTACAAATATAACTCACACAACTTGAATAGATGCGAAAAGTTAGGCCTAAGCCCTCCGTCGGCTGTTGTGCCGGCATAGTAGTAGTAGCAAATAGTCTAGGAACATCGTTATCACGCTAAAAATGAGATTTGTGCTTCAAATGCTAAATATTTGAATTGCCATGCCATTGTAGCTTCCGCGTGGTGCCTAATCGGTATGGATGTGCAATTGGAAGGAAATTGATTTTCAACTTCTGAATTTATCATAATTTAAAAGCCGATTAATCTGCGTTTGAAATTCTTTAAAGTCGATTAATCGACTCTTCTTGATATTGTTTTACATGGAATAAAAAAAAGGAATTAAAAGAAGATGAAGAACTTTGATATGGATTACCAAGGCCGTATTTATGGAGAGGTTTTGGGGGTTCTGACCAAAACCCCCCCCCCCCCCCCCCTAAATGTGGAAACTTTCTTCTATTTTTTGATATTAATTGCCAGTGGATGAAAAAAAGTCCAAATAAAATCTATTGAACAGTTTTTAAATATTTCTTACTTTCATCGGTTTAGTTTCTAAAAAGTCAAATATAAAAAAATAAACTTGAAATCTTAGTTACACAATGCGACCAGATCCGATTTGTTTTCTTTGACATGAGGTTTGACTTTGGATACAAAAAGAGAAGGTGATGCTGAGCAATTCTGCATTTATAGCTTTTCTAGGTCAGTAACTGTTTTTGATTTACAGTTTCGGGTTTAGGGCTCATTTGGAAGGGCATGATTCAGCCTATAATTTCTGGATTTCGAAGTTTGTAGCACGCCAGTGTTCAGCTCTCCAATTCTTAAAAATGGCCAAAATTTCTATTTTAGGGTTTTAAATCCCATTTTTTCTAAAACGTGGCGTGATGGGAAATTTTTGACCTCAGATTCGTGTTCAGTATAAAAAATTCATTCACAAATAGTAGCAAAACCCATGTAAGGCAGTAGTAGTGGATCAGCTCCAAAGTTTTAGGAAACACTCTTAAAATGTAATTAACCCATTATTGCTCAGAGCACCCCGACTCGGAAGACCTCTTTCAGTGCAGTAACTGCACGAATTTTGGGAATATAAGCCAACCTCATCCAGATTCCTTATCATGGCCCGAATTCCCACTGATAATCATTTGAAAAAAATGAGCCTCTGACTATTTTTAGTATTTTTGTTAATTTTTTTGAGGTCGGGCTCATCATCAGTAATGGCAAGTCAATGTCAATTTTCTTCACTTGCTGTAAAGAGAAACCGATAATTTAAATAAATAAGCAGCCCGTTTAAATATATGTATTTTTGTCTGAAACTTTTACAGCCTACATTATTAACATAAAGGAAGAAAATTAGTGGGCGAATGGAAAAATTTTCCAAACTTAAAAATTAAGGACCACTCTAATGTATATGTCGGTACCTTTATATTATGCTATTAAGTATCAAATAAAAGATTTTAAATCAAAAGTTTGTTTTATTATATCTTAAACAAGAAGCAGTGCAGCTGAGACATTAACATACCACAGTTTTGCCGCCATCTTAACTGTAGCTTGTTTATGTCCGCAGCAAAAAATTTTTAAGCTTCAGCTTCTTAAAATCTAGAAATTTGTTTTCCATGACCTGTTAGGAGTTGAATGCCTTTCCTTGCAAGTAGTAGTCCAAAGATTGGAATAAGTGGTAGTCAATTAATGCAAGCTCTGGGGAATACGCTGGTTGAAGTAGAGTTGACCCGCAATCTACATGCAAAATGTGGTAGAGTATTGTCTGACCGAGTTCTGTTGAACAACAACCTAGAATATTTGATTACGTGATACCTAATCATCTTATCAATTTGATGGTAATAGAGATCCGCGGTCGCCCTTTCGTTTTATTCATGTACTACACTGCTATGGGGGTGCTTAGAAACAAGGTGGGTAGTAATTATTTATTATTTGAATGCAATTCCTTCCCAATTCCTTGGAATTTAATTGGTGATTAATGTTTCCAATTCCTTGTAATGGAAATATTTTAATATTTTCTTCTTTTAAATTTTTTTTTTTGATTCATAGCCAACAATCAATATGAATGTAATTATCATCGTTAACCTTTCTGTTATCTTAAGGTCATTTCATGACCTTTTTCTGCTTTAATTGCCCATATTTTCTAAAGTAAACAGAATTCTGGCATTTCCTTACACGATACTTTCAATAATTATTTATCACGTAAGAAAATATAAATAATATTTTTTTTTTACATTGTGAAATAAGTGGCAAAATCAAAACTTACGTAAACACACCTTAAGGTCATCTGATGACCATAGTACAATTTCGCTTTTTCTCGCCTTAGAATTTGCAAACAAGCTTGCCCTTTGTATGAAAAGTGGGTGGTTAATTTATTCCCCATATAAAAATATTACCGTTGATAAACGGCTTATTTCATTTAGAAGCAGATGCCCATTTAAGGTCTGCATGCCTAGTATGCGAAGTATGTAAGTTCGGACTAAAAACATTGATAGCTGCGGACGTTCGTATAAAGTTCTGCTTGAATTTTTCTGTTTATTTGGGATAATAATATGCTTAACCCTTAAATACCCACTGGTCACTGCAGTGACCAACCACTTCCGCGGCTGCCTGTGCCGCCATTTTACGTTCGCCATTTAAAATAAACATCTGATCTTACTGTCTAAAGTTTTCTTTATCGATACGTATAAATAAGAATGGAAAAATTACAACTGTCGAACAGTTACAGTTATTTTTAGCTCGAAAAGCATGTTTTGCAAAAATTTTAAACAACTAACTGAAAAAAATGTATTTTTATTTTCGAATTTTGTGTAATAAATATATTGCCGTGTGGACAAATTTGTCTCAGACGGTATGGGATAACACCAAATAACTGTTTTTAAAAATTATTGCGAATGTATTTTAATTTATTCTCCAGATAATCGCCAAAGGTTACTACAGAGGTCAACCATGTAAATTAAAATAACTGCACCTTAAACTAATTTATTTGAAAACACGTAGAACAAACATTGTTCGGAATTACAAATACCACCTCTGGGTATGTTTTTAATTGAAATCGGAAGTATTGGGCGTTTAAGGGTTAAGTTTATCGCCAGAACGAAACCAAAGGTCAACAAAGACTCGTGTTAAATCTGGTAAGCGAGTATCAGGGGCAGAATATGGTATTACAACCGACTTGTATGTTGCAGTAAGCACAAATTATAACTCTTACCACTGTTTAGTTGATAATTTTTAATGACCGAAATACAATTGTTCAGTAAATTCCGAAAAATAATGAAATGGTTACGGTTTTGAGTTGATTACATTCCGATAAAATGAATCTTGAAAATCATATGAAAAAATTTCCAAAAGTGATCAAGTTTTATAACTCAACAAAATTTAGGCTTGACCAACTGATTGAAAAGTACACATGTGAAAGGCAAAATAACCGCTGGCTGATTCTGTTTTCCAATATCACCGATAATTCGGCACTTGTTCTATTGAACGAAGTTACACTACAATGGAATGCTTGAATGCATCAAGGTTAGCCAAGATCCCAGTCGTCAGTGGGAATCGTTCGTCTTGTTTGTGGAAAAACTGAGCAACCCAGCGATTCGGTAGACGATGCACAAAAGAGAAGCAAGGCCACGATCCAGAAATCTGAAGGAATAATTAGGTTTGCAGTTTCATAAAGGTTGGTTATTTATTCCTAAAGAAAAAATAAAAAATTTACTTCACCAGCATCAAAGCTCTTGAAAAGAGCTCAGAGAGCTTTCTTGTTTTTTTAAGAATAAGTTGTCAGACTGCAAACCTAATTTTTCCTTTAGATTCCTCGGTTTTACAGAAACTGAAAATTCGGTGTGCTGAACGAAGACTTATGTCCTTCATTGTATATAAAAAAAATCCTTTATTATTATTTTGTATTATTATATTACTTTAAGTCCTGATAGTTCTTTTTAAATTAATTTATTTTTAAAAATGTATTGAAAACGAACGATTTTCATTTCAAATGAATGAAAAATGCATAGTAGGTCATTTCGTGACCTTATGAACACATGTGTGATTCTTTCTTAGGATAACAGAGGGGTTAAGGGAGAAATAGCCCCTTGGATCTTCTAGCTAATTAATGGATGTATTTAACTGCACCCAGTTACTTATTTTTGACTACCTATTAAAATGTTTCACTTATTAGAATTTAAAGTAAAAGATATTAATTATCATTTTGGAATTATATTCCACAAAAGGATGATTACACAATTTCTCAGAGGAATTGCATATTATATAAAAAGAAACAGAAGAAGACGCCCGCGGTAATCGATTGAACAAATTCAATAAAACTCTAGTGAATAACACCAGCGCTAGTATACCAAACCAATAGCAACCATTATGCTAAATGTTTGTGATGGATGTAAAGGAATTTTTCTTCACAAACATCCAGGTTTTTTAATTTATTGATTTATTTTAAATGATCAATATAAAATAAAACCGAGAAACCTTATTGCCAGTCCACGTATAATTTGAGATGTATCTTTTTTAACCACAACTTTCATTTCTATGATATTCACCATTGTTTCTCGTCCACGTGGTTTATTTTTGGGACTAAAATCTACAGAAGAGATTTCGCAGAGCGTAGACCTACTCAGTTTTCGCTAGTGTGCACGACGGAACAATTATGCTACTTAAAATGACAATATTTTTTTATTACTCGGTGATTTCACTGTTCTAAACAAAAAAAATAAAAAAAACTGTATGAGTTATAAGTTGTCAAATGAAGAACTTACTTTAAAATTCTAGGTTCTTCAAAAAATGCCAAAAACTTATTTTTACTGATCAGGTAATTTAATCAGCGACCAAAAATATTTACGAAATCGTTCACTCATTCATACTGAAATATTTTTACCAGCATTTTTCACACTTATCTGGAAATTTAATGAATTAGAATTTACTACACAAACATATACAGTATGTAACAAAATTGAGCAAAAAAAGGGAAATTTTTAGGAAATAAAAAATAGCCCAAAAATGGCGTCCAGTTAAAAAGTAGTAGCATAGTTAAGTTTCTTCAGATCCAGATGAACAAAAGTGGAAATAAATTTTTGAAATCAGATAATTCCTTCAGGTTTCAAAAGGGTTTTGAAAATATCGAAATTTCGACAATAACTTATGATTTTTCAAAATTTTTTGGCCAAGATTTGTTTCAAGTTTCATTACTGTTTTTTTCTCCTTGAGTGAACAAACATAATGCAAAAAGAATTTTTGGATTTGGATAATATTTATTGGTGCCACAAGAGGTTCAAAGTTCAGAAGTTTCGAAACTTTTTTTCATGTCCCAAAAATGTCCTATCATTTGCTCAATTTTGTTACATACTGTATTTAATCTCGTTTCTATGACTCATAATAAAAATTGTAACTATAATTTTTTTTCACTGTGATATTGAACCTTGAAGTTCATAGATAGAACAGAAGAACTTATCTGGTTGGGTGAATAGTTTAAAGGAGGAAATTTAAAATAATTGAACTGCATTTGGGAAATCTACTTCTACTTGGCCACAAAATGGAAAACTATCCGGCCTAATGTATATCAAAAAGTAAAATACATGTGTATAATAAAACAGTGGGGATGTTTTACAGTTCATTGTAAATTTGAACGGGAACTGGTAGATACAAATATTTCTGATCTGATTTTTTTTCATAACAAACGATCTATGTGTATAAGATTTTAAGCAGAAAAGGGAAGGGGTTTTTATTCTTAAAATCCCCCTGGGCTCATTCTAGGTGAATGAGGAAAAGGCAAAACGAAAAAATTGGTTCAACAAAACGATATCAAGTTTCACTGAATTAGGAAATTGTCCAGGTATATATGTACATATTTGATGAGAGAATATATAAGACACAAAAAAATATCCCGACATATGGGGATACATTTTTAACACTGATCTTAGGGACAAATTACGACCAGTTTGGGGAATAAACACCTTAGTTTATTTTAAGAAACTTTCTCAAGTGAAGGTACAAGTTTAATGTACTGTATGAAATGTGAAGGGAAGAAACCTTAAAGAATATTCCCTTTTATTTATTTATTTTTTTTTTGTTTTTAATAACAAATACGATAAAGGTGAATGTTTAACTAGTGAAATCTTCTAAAATCTGTGTAAAAAAGAAACATTAATGTTGTTCATACAACATGTTGTCAGTAGTTGAAGATTCAAATATTAGCGCGCAAAATGTTCAGTGTTTTTTTTTTTAATTTCGGTATGAGATGTGCTGATGTTTCACCGGAAATTTTGCGCTTGTAATAAAACACAAAAGTAACAAAATTAAAAAATATAAAATAAAAAAGAAAAAAAAATTGTTTGTTGTTGTATGGGAAATTCTCATCATGTTTGGTGTGTGTATGTGAAATTTAACAACACACAAGGAAAATTAAAAAAAAATTAAAAACAACAATAACTTGTTGTAAAGTATAGTGCTCTTGTTGTTGCTGATGATATGATACATTGTTGTAGGTTACGGATATATACAAAAATAACAAACAGCACCAGCAGCTACAACACTACAACAACAACAAACTTGCACTTGCAGCAAAAAAGAGTTTAATTGGAAATTTATGCGATGAAGGTGTGGCGGTAGATTTAAAAAAAATTTGTTTTTTTTTTTTGCTGATGGTATAACAACGGCAACAGCAGCAGTAAAAACGTCACAAGAATAAAGTTGGATATAAAAGAAAAGAAAAGAAAAATACGCACTTGCTCACATTCACATGCAAAAACCTTATAAGTACATATATAACTATTGTATCTACAGGAAAAAGGCAGAATTTTTCTTTTCTGTGTACCTGGTTGAAAAATTTGCAAAAGTATATCTAGCTAGACATTAGCATACTGATTTTACTACTGCTCCTACTATGGGTATTCACGGGTTGATGCAACATGCCCTTGCGACGTTGCGAAAGTGCGGATTGCGGCAGTTCGACACCTTTTTACCTTTAATCTCGTAAGAAGAATCCAAAATACTTTCATTATTTTTCAATGAGATTGTAATATTTTGACAGTTAAACTATTTCGCATCTCCAATATTTGCATTGAACGCTCACATTTTAGTGCTTCAAGTCGAACTTTCGCATTTCATACTGTGTGTTGTAACTAATGCTACTATAGTCATTTTAACACTCAGTGGGAAGGTTTCCGGGAATTTCTTGAAAAGACTTCACTCAATGAATTTATACCTAAAAAATCCTTATATTTAAAAACTATTCTATCATCAAATATGAAATCCCTTTGCACTATTCTTTCATAGCGATTATCGCATGGAGAAGACATAGCATTTGTGGCATATCAAAAAATATATGGCAAGCAGTTAGAACTCTGAAAAAAAAGAATCTACTGAGGTGAGCTTTAATATCACAGCAGGAAGCATTGACCTATTTGATAAGCGGTATAAAAAGAAGTACAAAAGATGCCACATTACCATTTGTCATTCTGGTGCGGGTTTATTGTCCCATCGCCTTATTCTACGGCTTCAAGACACGTTGAAATAGAGGGGAACGAAGAGCATGCGAGAAACGGTAGTAGCTACCCCATTCTTAGGACCAGAAACCTTCTGTAGAATAAGAGAGAGCATAATTAGGGTAGAACGCAGATATTCAGAGACAAACAAAAGGAACGAATTCTTTGCAAATTTTCTGGGAGCCAGAAAAGAACGGCGAACAACGGCTCTAGCTATAAGCTGACGTAAACTGAATGGTTTTGATGAAACCTATAAAAATCTTGATGCATATCCAATTACACTGGAATACAAAATTTCGCTTTAAAAATATAACATGAACCAAAGTATGTTCTCTAAACTAAATCGAAGACGCTGAACATGAAAATCATATTCATTTTTTTTCTATGGATAAGTTTTCGAGATATGACAAAATAACGGTTTTCAGGTTACAGTTTCACTTACAGGTTAATATCTCATTAGACGACCTCGATAGCCTAGTGGATAGTGCACTAGACTTTCATCTGGGAGGTTCGGGTTCGATTCCCGTCTTCGTCTGGTGGTTAATTTTCATTACTTTCTTATATTCACTATCAATATGAAGTGTATGAGAATTATAAGATAGTGTACAAGTACACACATTGGTTGGTAATGGCAAAACCACCGAGCTGATAAAAAATTGCCACACCGCCGTTCGGAATCGGCGCTAAACTGTAGGTCCAACTATGTGGTATCACAATGGGCCGTTCAGGCCTAAGTGTGTCTCTCGACAGCCACTCCAACCTAACCTAATACCTCATTACCTTTAGTTTCTATCGATCTGAATTATATGTTATAGGAAATATAACTATATTTGAGAAAAATTTCGAGTTTTCGAGAATATTTTATTTTTACTCAATCCTGATTACTTTGGCATTTTTTATCAGATTTTGTGATTACTTTTAGTGAGAAAGAAAACTTAGCCTACTACCTGTGCGAATTAGTTTAGAAAATATACTTTCGTTCATGTTCATGTTAACTAAAAATATAAACCTAATAAAAATCTGTGAATTCCTGTCGAGTTTCAGCTTTCTTATGTATACATATATGCAAGAAACAAAATTATGTTTTAAAAACGAAAAGTGTGAACAGTAAATGAAAAAAAAAAATAAATATTCAAAGGAAAATCCATACGAAATAGTTCCATGCAAATTATTTAAAAAACAAGAACGTAAATTTCATGAAAATAGAAAAAAATGGCAAGCTTTAGAAAAGCTGCTTCACTTTTGTCTTGTGTTGAATTGTACAAATGTATTTTTTTTTTATTATTATTTGTACAAAGTTAATAACGAATATCACTTTATTATATGTATATTTAACTTCTGACACAAAAATTATAATTAAATTTAATTGAAAATAAAATTTAATAAGAAAATTTCTATAACAAATAGCGCAGAACAATACCATTTGAATATGTAAATAATAATTTTTTTTTTTTCAAATGCAATTGTAATTTTAATAAAAATTCCCATTTCTGCTTTAAATGGAAAATTTTAAAATATCACAATATCATATCAATAAATAAAATATTTTGTTTTTGTTTCATTTTTTTATTATCTTGTTTGCACTAATTTAACAAAGTTCCCTTTATTCCATTTTGCATTCCAAAAGTTAAGTAGTTAGTTGAAAATGTTGATGTAAGCGACAAAAAGTTAATTTTACTGGAGAATGAAAATGAAACTTTTTAATTGCCCGTTTTGAAGATTCCTTGGCAGTAAACTTCCAAGGCCAAGTAAAGGAAACGGAAACATTAATGGTGGTAACGGATGGGGCCAGAGTGTGGGTGATATACAAATGGTGTACTCTCGGAGACTGGAAAATCTTGAAAACTTTCTAGTTTTCGAACTAGTTTACATGAAGGTACCATTTGACTAACACGAGTGTAAAACAGCGATTTGATATTTGTGATTAGGGTTCCATTGCAGTATTTTATGAACAGGGTTGTTATTTCAAAGAGAAGGGGCAATCGAAAAAAATACTTATTGTTGAATTAAATGTAATGAAAATTTATATATTTAATTCATAGATTTAATACTTCGATCCGTAATAAAAAAGAGAAAGTCTTGAGCAAGTTTGTATTGTTTGCGTTTGGAAATCCATTGTTTTAACCATATAGAAGTATTACATATAAGAATGAGGCAAATTTTTTTAATAATTGATGTAATAATTCATGACAAATTAAAAAAATATAAACATCGTCGACCAAAATGAACATTAGTGGCATTATGAAACGTTCAGTTTTGTGCACTGAACTTTTTGGAGCAGTTTAATAAAAAATGCAAAATTTTAATGTAACAAATATTCCTCAAATATATTAATCCTAAACCAAAATGAACGTTAATAACATTACGAAATCAGTGAACGTTTGTTTGTTCTCCCAAACGCTTTTTTTCTGATAAATATCTATAATTAAAATTAGTTCAAAATAAAACATTTGTAAAACAAAAACGAAATATAAAAAAAAGAGAAAAGAACTCAAACAGAAATCAAGTGTAAATTTTATAAAATAGTTAGATAAGACTTTGGAGTTTATAGTTTAAAAAAATAAAATAAATTAAAACAATGATTTTGTAAAAAAAGTGTGGTGAAGGCTGATGAAAATATTACTCTTCAATTAACAAAATTGAGTTTGCAATATGTATCACACGCTAGCTAAATTAATGTACTTTAGCCATTTAATATCAAATGTGGGACTGCTTTCGAATCAAAATTGCCTCGAAAACTTTCGAGGTGCGCGTACTTGTAAACTTCCGAGATTTACGCGTTTTCGAAGCATTTTCGAGCTTAAGGAAGAACTACAGTTCCTCATGTGAAAAAACGACAATTTTTAAGAATTTTTTAAGATATTTTATTACATATTAAAATCGGGTTTTTCGTAAGATTATTTAGGCTTTCAAGAATACAAAAAAAAAAACAATTTTTTTTTAATTTTAATTTTACAAAGTCGAGTCTTAAAAACAGTAGCCTCATGGCCGACAGTTAATCTTCGCAATGGTAAATCTTAAGCAAAATAAAAGATAGTAGATAAAGCTTTTTCCCACAGGAATCAACCATATTTATTCCGAAAAATCCCCAAAAAAGTTTCCCAGAGGAAAATTATTGTGGAAATGGGCGTCTTTTAAAATTGATTTCTGCAGATGTTTTTTTACGATTTTTAAAAAAATGTGGGAATGCAACTGAAGACCGAATAATCGCAGAACCGAAGCCGAAGCCGAATATTCGGACAACTAACAATTATTATTTTATTACTCATATTTTTGCTATGAAGTTACACTATATACTATCATTTTTTAATATAATTGATTAAAGAACTTTTTTAAATTTTCTTTTATTTTTTGTCTATAACTATACATCATATATCTTCAAATTTCCTCACCTATTCAACAAAACACGAGTACCTAATAACATTTTTCTTTTAAAAATTATGTGCATGTAGATAAGATTGTTTTGAATTAAAATGCGATAAGATTAGTTCAGTTTAGTTTTTTAAGTAGAAAGTTCCATAAATAAACAAAACAAAGAAACAAAATAAATGTATATAATTTTATATAGTAAGTAAGTAAGTTTCACCGTGTATGATTAAATACAGCAAGGTCTTCTCTACGTACGTACTTGTTAAATTTTGTTAAATATTACGTGATTCAATAGTTGGCAAAATAATAAAATCGGAAGGTTTTTGCGTTATTGCTACTTAGATAATAATATTTTGTAGAAGTTCAACTAAACTATTAAGCTCTTATTTATTTAATTAACGAGAATTTAAGCGTAGTTGTTTTGACTGATGAAACTTTTTCTAATTTTCTATGCTTATTGCAACTATTCTACTTAAATTTTTTACTCAGAAATAATTCCTAGACCTGCATACATACATAATTAGTATACATTTATAGGTATAGAGAACGAAACAATTTCTCTATTTAGCTGAAGAGAATTTCGAATTTTCAGACATAAATAGTCCGCGAGGTTGTAAAAACGTTTGGACATCGTAATTTTACAGAATTAGAAGGTAAGTTTGGCACTATAAGTAGAGAAAGATTTAGCGGGACGTTTTAGAAACCCCTCCTGCGTTGCCACAAACCGTCTAAATGATGGGTAATCGATAAGGCCAATGGGGCTTGGTAAATTACACTGCTTAACTGATTTACTTTGCAGGAATATGTCATTAATAAAAATTGAAAAGAGAGCAGGTCCAAGAACTGAACCTTGAGGTATGAAGCAACTTTAACACATTGCGCTCTCCCATACAAATAGCTACCTGAAAGATTAGTGTTATTGTCAGAAAAGCCAAAGTAAAATTTCAATTTATTGCAAATTGATACGTGGTTCACGCTGTCAAATAATTTTGAAAAATGTAAAAGGCACAAAAAAGTCAATAAGTCATCATCATACGAAATACGAAAGCCGTCTATATCTTCGACCATTGCAATCGAGCAGCTATGGCCTGTCCTAAATTCAGATTGCAGGGGGTTGAGTCCGTGAAAGTGACATCAGATTTTTTGAGTGAACAAGTCGGTTGGCTTGACCCATTTTGAGGATTTTCGCCAATCTAGCTGTATCACGGTTTCAATTACGTTATAAAAATTTGTAAATAAAGCCCATTTCGACTTTTAAATTAGCTTTTTATACCCTTTCTGCTTTTGACTATATAGAGCACAATGCTCATCAAGATTAGACATGGGAGCTCTTTTGATAAGTTTTCTCGTCGCAACCCATAACTTCTTGCTCCACCAAGGAACAGGAATCTTACTAAGCTGGATAATTGAGAGGAGACGGAGTGAGAAGTGCATAGGCATCTGCAGTGATAGCCAAGCTGCACTGAAGGCTCTTGCTAACCATGACAGCTCTTCAAAATTGGCCAGTCGTGTCTTGAGGACGACCATACTACAGAGAATTATCTTTGTAGATGTCCGGCGTTCGCGAAAATCAGATTAAGGCTGTGGGGTAGTGATGTCTTGAGTATGAATAATGTCCATACTCTCCCTCTTACCTCATCAGTGAAACAAAGAACTTCGAGGTTGAGAGACTCTAGACCTTTCTTCTTCCCATTCATCCCCACATAACTTTCCGGTCCCTCTACTCTCTTCTACTGGTTGTATCCTTGGGTATAGCACAATGGTCCTCGTGACACAGTGCTTTGGTTTAGTCCAGCCCACCCACAACTCTAAACTCTAAAGAAGTTGAGTTGCTCTTACGTTGCACTTGCTTCTGTCTCAGATAACGTGCTCAGCATCACACCATAATAAGAGTCTCAAATTCATCCTTTCGCACAAATTCAACAAACCATGTGTTACCTTATTTTATCGTTATTTTAACGGACGATGCTCACGTGATATCTACATTTTAATTCCATCCGTTCATACTTTTTCGCGACAAATTAGAACCTCAACTACGGTCCATCAATTCCATGTGAAGACTGTGGCATTACAGAGATAATTCGTTTTTCAGCCGCTCAATTCGTTTGTAGAACAATCTTTCAGTGAATATTCCCTCCGAATCCTATGGCATTGTTAAGTTAAATGCTTCCCTGAATTGTCATTTCTCTATCTTTCCCTCTCCCAACTAATCTATCTCCCTTTTACTCATCAACACAATGTTTTGACAGATTAGGGGGCATCCCTTGTGTGTTGCTGAACCATCACATGAAAAGTAAGCAAAAACAATCGCAAAATATTTCCATTCTCGATTTTCCTGAAAACTCACCTTAGCAGATCCCATATTTTGACCACAAAATTGGCCAAGTTTGGGATACTGTATGACAGCTTATTCTAGAATTCTGATTTATAGAATTGTTCGCCCCGCAATTTATCATTTAAGGACCCAAGGTTCTTGGATTGTGAGGAAATGTATGGATCATGGATAGGCGTTTGCATAAAAGAGTAGTAGCAGCGTTGAAATCCTGCAAAGACCCTTTAATGGGGCTGCAGGAGTAAACTTTTTGTTTAACGTATTGACAGTGCTAATAAATTTTTCACATACTCGGGAAACATGAAGTAATAAGACAGTTACGACAGTGGTTCAAAATGTGAGTAAGGAGACGAGAATATAAGGAATGATGACTTTCAAGATTTTTGATGAGACGACATCTACTCCAATTGCATACACTTTAATTCCATGCTTTAAGAGAGACTCACGACCGAGTGAAGCACTCTCTCTTCGCTCACAATTTTAGAGAGTGAAAAACTTCATATAAAAATCACATTCGATCGGTGAATCCGCTTTTATACTAATTTTTTAAATAGTCCATTTTAAAACCTTTGATATTTACAATCATGAACAGAGATAAAATATCCTTCGCTGTACTTTCAAGTTTAACCAATCACAGTCTTTTATTTCCATTGAGTGCAAAAAACTGATCTCTCTTTGCACCGTAGAAATATCAATTCAGTTGAAATGAAATGTACCACAAAAATATAAATTAACTTAAATATCATTTACTTGCAAAGAAAATTAGTTTCTACCTTCAAAGATTCATACATAAATACAAACAATTAAATATTTCTTAGCACATTTTTATCTAAAGAATTTATGTAATAATTTTATATTTTAAGTGTGAACAAATTTTTTACAACTCATTCATTTTATTTGTCACGCTTGGCTATTAGAAAATGTTGTTTGTAAATTAAAAATAAACTATGACAGCACTTACCATTAGAAAATGTTAATGTCCCGAAAAAAGTAGAGTAATCCAAAAGTATTAAAATTGCATACTACCTCGAGTATGATGTTGAAAATTGCTTACTGAAAATTTTCACTTTAATTTGCGGTTGCTATTCTTGTAGGTATTAATGTTGCTGTTGTGGTTGTTGTTGCAGTAAAACACAAAACAATTTGTTATTTTTAGCAAACTATTAACGAATAGAGATTGTAAAATTCGTTTTTGTTTTATTTTTCCTTTTTTTATTTTTATTTTTGTTTTTTTTTCTTCCAATGAGCACCAACAAATCGTAAAAATATATATATTTCAAATTCTTATTTTATTTTCTACTTTTGGAATATTTTTGCAATCGATTGAAGTATTATTTTTCTTTAATTTCTTTTGCGTTTATTTTTTTTTAATTTTATTTTTGTTTGCTGTTTCGAAATGTTTAGCTAAAAGTATAATCCTAAAGTTATTTTAGACTTTAAAAGAAATTTAACACTAGTTGTTGCCATATGTTGTGCAGGAAAAATTAGAAATTATATAAAATCGCAGTATTTCAGGATATTTTTAGAATTGATTGATTTTACAGATGAAAAACAAAGTACCTCGATCACATTTGCCATGGCTTCGTTGGATTTAAATGGTGACATGAAGCTTGATAAATAGGTCTGGCAATGCATGAGCAGTGGAACTGTTAAAAAAAGGCTGAGAACAACTACTGCATTATTACTCGTTCGTCTACTTAACTGGGAGCTGGAACGTGATAGTTTTAGTGTCATAAATGAAATCACTCAATCCCTTTGCCATTAAAACGAACTCTGATTTGCTATGAAGCTATAACTGAACACTTTCTATACCGGTAACACCACAAAACGATCGGTCATGGAGATTTTTCTTAAAAAACAAAACAAAAAAACTTCCAGGTACAAGAGTAATTCAACATATGGAAACTTTAGTAACATCTATTGCTTTCTAAGACACAGAAAAAATTAGAAAAAGGCTGCAATATTCCCAGTTACAAGCATAGTGACGTGACAATTTTAATAGCACCAATTTTAATCGCACATAGAGCAAAGGAAAGAGGAATAAATCTGAAAGATCACAGCTCGCCAATAATCATTTCAAGTCATTAATTTCCTGAAGAGTTCTGGATATTATTTGATCTTGGAGCGCTTCGGTTTTATTGTTCTAGTAAGACTCACTATCACTCAGACTAATGTTAGATACTTATGTATTTAAAAATTATAGCAGCATTTCCAAGCAAATTTTTTTTTTTAGCTTCAAAGTTGAGTGTTTATTTTTAAAGCACTTAAACAATTTAAACATAATTTTGCAATATCATACACAAATATGACTAAGAATAACAACAAAATCCAGTATACAAAAGAAAAAATCACATAAAAAAATTAAAGCATAAAAAAACAACAATAATAAAAAAAAGAAAAGTAATAATATTAAAATGTAAAGATAAAGAAATAAAATTAAAATGAAGTAAAGTTGGTAAGTAACAAGTTGTTTTTGTGGTTGTTGTTGGAATTGGAATTGGTAGAATGCATAATAAAAATAAAAACCGCAATCACCACAAAAGCAATAGCCACATGCCGCACACATTCATAACAGAACAACGCAAGTTTATAGGCGCAGCTATTAACTATTACAAAGTGGGTTTAGGCCCCCTAACAGGGATGATTTTTGAGCTTGAACGCTCATCGCGTTCAAGAAAAATATTCCTACACATCTCATACACCGTCACCCCATACAGAACCATTTTGGGCTTGAAGTATCCAATACTCTCTAGCTATAATTTGTGTAATTTTTCTACTTTTCAGTTTGAAAATATAGCATGGGCACCCCTGAGTACAAGCTGCTGTTGTTGTTGCTGCTACTATTTTGCTACAAATATTATCAAAATGAAATGTAAATGCAACAACAACAATCGGCGGCAGCAAACAACAGCTTGAAATTGAAAAAAGAAAACCAAAAAGAAAAATTGACGAAAATTGGGGGAAAAACGAACATGAAAAGCAAACTAACAAGAAAAACTAAATACAGAAAAACTATGCACAATAAATGCAAACCTCACGCGGGGGTTCAATAAAGTCAGACAAGGCAAAATTGTTGCAAGTATGCAACACAGTGATTGTAAATTCCAATGAGTAGAATTTAACCACTATTTTTTATTAGCAACTGGTAACGGCAAAAGCTTAGAACGAGATACACTTTTATTTATGTCGAATTTTATATAAAATATACAAAGGTATTTGATAGATAAATTGTATTTATTTAACACTCATTAAAGCACTGAGATATTTACATGAAATTCTTAAGTATTACATCAATAATTTTTTAAGTATTACATCAAAAGCTGCTTTTCAGCTGCTGCTGTTGCTTTGCTTTGTGCAGTTAATAATTTTATTTTTATCATTTGTTTTTTTTTTTCATATATATTTCTTATTTTTTTCTTGCAATAATTTCAACGTATGTTTGTATGTTTATTTTTAAGCGCTTTTCTTATAAACTTCAGTTTTTGCGTACATTCTTCGCGTTCTAAATGGCAACTGTTGAGTTGAGTTTCTTTGCGCGATTGCTTGCTCGATCAGTCACACAAATACACATGCACACACACACGAATGCAAAAAAAAGCAACAAAAACGCTGAACGTAAAAAGTGAGAAGGGAGCAAAAGCAGCAAATAAAAAAAAGAATATAATAAAAAATCGCCACATAAAAGAAAGCACAAAATATACACACACCGCCGTCGTCGTTGCCGCTGTTTCACGCGCACACAAAACTTAAAATTTCTGCTTCTTTTCTTATTTTTCTAAAATGCACGGGCTTGAAAATGTTTGGCGTTTTGCATTTATTCGCACGTTCTATAAGATACAAACTGAAGTAGTAGAAGCAGTAAACTACACTGGGCAGTCTTGCATGCAAACACTAACAGACTGACAGACAGACACACGTTGTTGCAAGCGGCACTTTCGATTTATAACTGACCGCTAAAGACATTCAGAATGTCTTCAAGACTGTATCTAGCATCAAAGACATTGGGAGCAAAATACAAGAAAATACGCTAACAAAAGAGCCAGACAAGTAGACAGACAGATGGGAAGAGAAAGAGAGAGAGAGAGCGCACCTATTTACCTGCCTCGTTGAAGTTTCTTGAACATATTGCACTGAATCTCACAGATACATTTAGCAAAGATACTAACACTTACTCATGCACTCATACTGATAATGCTCACTCTCTCAGCTCTCATCGTTTTGGCTTTTATTTTTGACTTGACTTTGGCTAACCACCTCTCTTACACTCTCTGTCTTCTATGAGTTCAACAGCGCTCTCTCGACAGACAGCAGCACAGGTAAAATACAGACGAACTATCAAAGAAAATGTAAACTTAAGAAAATATACTTTTACGCTATAATCAGTCAATAAAGTTTATACGAAATTATAATTTGTGTTTAATAAATTGAAAAAAAAAACATAAGTAATTTGAATTGAAATAACTATTTATAATAATTTATCAATTTTATGGCACACCATTTATAAGGTATACTAGATTTTATTCTTAAGTTTTCTGATTAATTTTTAATAGAAAGTAAAGTGTATAATAATAATTAATTTAATATTTTTTTAAAGTCTCGTGTGTGTTATCAACTGTAGCGAGCTTTCATACTAGTTGCCAAATTAAAGGTCCAACATCATACTTGCTGGCTGACTAAATATACCACTTGGAAACATTTCAACCGAAACGATTTGATTAGATCTAAATCAAACATGTTGCACAGTGAAGAAAATATAATTTTCTACGAATAAAATAAAGTAAAATAAAAATTAAGAATAATTTTAACTTAAACCTCCATAGAAGCTATTAATTAACCATTGATTTTGATTGTATATAATGCAGACACTGGTTGATTAATCCTCCTAGCCGAAGTGCACTGAAATCAAACAGGAACACTTACCAAAACTCTGAATATAAAGACTTTCAGCTTGCACTGACCGCTTATGAAGTTCACTCTAAACCAATTTGAGATTGCCTTAAGCTTCTAATGAAATTAGCACCTATAGGCAAAGTGCATATATATTATTTGGTTGTCAGGGCATGTCGGCCTCTTAGATATCCAAATAGTATGTACAATAGCTAAAAAAAAGTTTTGTGTAGTGTCGTTGTAAAAGATCCTTTAAGCTAAATAAAATTGTGAGAATGAAAACGCGTTGCATTACTAGATGGAAACACCAAGCAAGCCAAATTTTTCAAGCCAAACTTCTGTCAACGTATAACAAAACAACTGATAAACCTAGACATAAGTCAATTCCAAATTGATAAAGGATTCCATTTAGGGCATTGTAGGGTTAGAAAATATTTATCTACTCTGAAGAGGAAAAACATATCTTGCGTCATTGTGAAAGTCTTATGAAGAACGGGGTTCTTTACTTTGGGTACGCTTTCCTAGTGTACTAACTGACGTTTTTTATCGGGGTGCACCACAAAAATCACTACGGAGTATGATTCGTTCAGATTTTTTGCATTTTATTTCACTGTGCTGCAGCAGCACAACAAAATGTTGCAGGAACGCATGTAACCTCCACCGCCGTTGCACTCACTCACTGACTCGCATTGTGTTCTAAATTATGGTCACATAAAACATATATAAAATATGCATTTTATGTTGTAAGTAAAACGATTTAGGTAAGTATATAAGCTCATATATATCATACATTTTGAAAGCAATGTTCTTGCTTTATCCTTATCAGAATATCTTTCTCAAAAAAAAAAAATCAAAAATTGTGTAAAATTATAAAAAAAAAACATTTTATGGTTTTTTAAAACGATACTTGTTTTATACAATGACTACCTTAACATAAGCAGTTATCGTTTATTTTAATCATTCAATTTATTTTTATACTTGCATGATTCATTCGAATACATGAAACATGACTGTCAGTAACTAGTGTGTGTTGTGCATGTAGTTTTGATAACATTTTTTCTCTTTTTAAATTCTTGTTGAAAATAAAAAGAAATAATAAAATATAAAATACTGACACACATGCAAATGCACCGAGTCGTTGAATATTTGGTTGCATTTATGAAGTTGCAGTTATATGCGCATGGGCACACCGCTAACAATTAAAACTGAGAAGATGAGTAGGAGAAAGGTGTGAAGTGAAAAGAGGTAGGATGTAGAGGTTTGGAGTAATGCGCACAACAGTAAAGTTGAGCACTTCTACATCATTTACCTTTTTAGTATTTTATACGTTGGGTATATCTTCCTGGTTAAATGCACACACATTCTCAAAGTCATACAGATAGATGCCCTTAGTAAGAGTTCTCAGCATCAGTATTTTCTGATCTCATTCCCTTATTTCTTCTTCAACTTTTTCTTGACATTCATTACATTATCAGTTCTTTTCTTACATTTTTTTTTTTGCTTATGGCTAACAGCTTTAACTTCTTATGTAGTTTCGTTATTCCTCAATTCGCTTTTCTTATACTTTGGCTTGCTTTGACCTCACCAACAACAACACAGCAACAATCAGAACAACAACGGCAAAGAGTTACAACAGCATGTTGCTGTTGTTGTTACCCGAATTCAACCATGGCGTCCATATATATACTCTCGCTTCAACTCCTATACATACCTAGAAATGTGATAGCCTTTTCTCTCATATTGGTTTGTAAATGTAGGTATATTAGTTTCTTTGTCATTTGTTCATTCGCTCTTTTTTTTTTTGTTTATTTTTTGTATATGTTATTTAGTAATTCTTCCATTCTGCCACATTTGTTATTTTTGTGATTATTTTTATGAAAAGTTGAAAATCAATTAGGAAAACAGGTATTTTTCTTGAAAGTCATATCTTTTATTTTTGTTGGTGTTTGTGGTCTCTCTCTTCATTCTACTCTCCCTTTCTCTGCCTCTACCATATCGAATTCTCTCTACTGCTCTATGTTTTATACGTATATATGAAAGTATGAATTTAATAGTGAAAAACAATGATCGAGAGCATAATGAATGAAAAAATAAATACATTTTTTTAATACTCTTTCCTTCTCATTTGAGTTTACTATAATTGAATGTTACGTTACTTTTTCATTATAGCCAACAACAACCTGTTGCTGTGGTCACACACACACACACATACACATATCCACGCTCAGAGCCACACACATTTATGTATTGTTTCTCCTATATTTATTCTGTTGCTCCTTCATTCGTTCCTTATAAAATTACTCTCCTAATGGAATATTTACTTATTTTGAGGACTGTTGCTCGTAATTAGATTATTAAAATCAATTGTAAACATATGGACCAAATTATTTCAATAAAATAAAATTTTAATTTGGATCATTTTTTATTTTGTTTACATCACGTTCTTGTATTTCAGTTATTTTTTCCTTACAACAAACTGCTCAGTTCATGTGAAAACAATTGCAATTAATTGCTAGCACATGGACAAAATCCTATCTATAAAATTGGTATTCTTTTCAACACGTTCTTGTATTTGAGACCTTTTATACTTGTTTGTACGCCGCTGAGATAATTCGAACACAATTGTTTTCATGTTTGCCTACAGTATGTAAGTGTTCTGATCAAAATTATGTAAAAAAATACATCTTTTTATGGATACCAGGATATCTAGTTAGGCGTTAAGGAAGTAGTAGACTAACCACATTACTTAGATATTGTCTATTCTCTTCATCAAATCAATGGTATGGGAATCGGGAAAAGATTTTCAGAAGAAGAGAATGCTTAAAATCTTAAGACCACCATGCCACAGTAACGATTTATTTTTGTGTCTTAAAATATTACATCAAAAACAAAAAATTAAAAAAAAATGACGTTTAAGTGCATCAGTTTAGCGGTTATGGCTCGGTGTTCTATTTATGCGTTCTACTATAATCAGAGTAGTCGGTAAACCGTCACTTGTAATAGGATCATACCTTTCAAACGTATGTAATGTCGTTCCTTGATATAGGAGTCATATGAAGGGGGCTTACCTGTGAAACATGTTAAAAAAATTGATTTTTTTTTCATATTTCTCATCCAAAACATGTCCTAAAGTATTTATATGAATCCCGGAATCCCAGATTGAAGGTAAGCTTCAGAATTTTTTAATTTTTGTTAAGCAGTTTTTTTAATTTTTATGCTATTTGCAATTTTGTTGTGTTTATTTTTAATAGCTTATAATGTCGAAAAAAAAAGTCCTCCATTTTGGTAATTTTGAAATTTTTATTACGAATAACGAGATATTTTTCATTTTCATTTCAGACGACTGATGAATTCTGTATCAAGCACTGCGCTTGGCATTTTGATGACGCTATTAAAAAAATTATGTAAAATATTATATAATAAACGAATGAAATGGCGTCAAAATTATTAAGAAATCTTTAGTTGTTCTCCTCCCACAACTAAAAAAATCTTCAGTCTTTTATATAAATATGAATATATAAATATACTCTTCAGTTTTTATTTCCACTTGCTAGTTTTGTTCACAAGTTTAACCGCCGAGTGCAAATTAGAGGTTTAAAATAATGAAATTAATGTTGTAATGCAGAATATGGAAGACAATGTTCATTGTCATCGATTTTATCGGTTTAGAAATCGTCGGGTGAGAAGGAACCAAAGATAATTTATACTAGCCACGTTATTATACTATGATAAGTGACTTAAACGCTAAGGTAGGAAAAGAGGGTATCTTTGATCCAACAATTGGTAAATTCAGTTTCCATAACGAAACCAGTGAAAATGGTATGAAACTGATCGGCAAGGGGCACGACTGTTAGTAATACCAGATTCCAACATCTCAATATTCATAAAGCCACTGATCGGAAAACCAAATTGATTATGTTTTTATGGACGGAAGCCACTCTTCCAGTATACTAGACACAGCCACAATACATGGTGCACACATCGAATCGAACGACTACTTGATTGCAGCAAATATCCGCAGGCGCTTCTATTTAGCGAAACGTGTACGGATATGTACTAAAAAAAAAGCCGAATTTTGAAAATCTGCAAACACAACAGACAGCCCAAGATTCTCACTCCTATAGTAAAACATACCTCCCTCAACTTGATGGTATATGTGCTATATGAAAGGATACCACCATCAACCGAGAAATTTGTGGTACGACCAAGATGCTACTGAAGCCCACACTGCAGTCAGTTTTAACGCAAATGAAAATGGCGATGACGGCACTGCGGAACCTCCAACAACTGACGACGTTGATGGATCGTCACACGATTATGACACGTGGTTTTAACAATCATCGTGCGGGTGAAGAACAATAAGACCGCGGTTGCAGAGGATCTGTTTGCTGAGTGATTAACCCTTAAATACCCACTGGTCACTGCAGTGACCAACCACTTCCGCGGCTGCCTGTGCCGTTATTTTACGTTCGCCATTTAAAATAAACATCTGATCTTATTGTCTAAAGTTTTCTTTGTCGATACGTATAAATAAGAATGGAAAAATGACAACTGCCGTACAGTTACAATTATTTTTAGCTCGAAAAGCATGTTTTGCAAAAATTTTAAACAACTAACTGAAAAAAGGTGTTTTTATTTTCGAATTTTGTGTAATAAATATATTGCCGTGTGGACAAATTTTGTGTCAGACGGTATGGGATAATACCAAATAACTGTTTTTAAAAATTATTGTGAATGTATTTTAATCGCCAAAAGTTACCACAGAGGTCAACCATGTAAACTAAAATAACTGCACCTTAAACTAATTTATTTGAAAACACGTAGAACAAACGTTGTTCGGAATCACAAATACTACCTCTGGGTATGTTTTTAATGGAAATCGGACGTATTGGGCGTTTAAGGGTTAAAGAAGAGGTTGGAAGCTGTCAAGTAAACCATCGAACAGAAATTCACTTTACGTCAATTCCTGTAAAAAAAAAACAAGAAAAACAGATAGACAGCCACTATCTATTCTTCGATTATATAACCGCATTCGACAGCATGAATAGGAATCACATATACACCACGATTTCTAGTTTTTGTATCCCAGTGAAGTTCATCAGACTTTGCAAAATGACACTGACCGATGCCACCAGCTAACGGAAAATTGGAACTGAACTCAAGGATTAACAACAAAAACAATGTCATCCTTGAGATCAATCAAAAAATAACTCTTGGCAACTACGAGCTCATTAGGCAATTGAGAAACAAAGCTCTCTTTCGACGGACGAAGATAACGCTCTATAAGTTTCTCATTTTTCCCATCCATGCATGGCGGTTAGACGTGGACGATAACTACCAATGATTAGATTCTGTTGGGGCGTTCGAAAGGAAGATATTTTGCAAGATCTATGCGAAACTGGCATATTCAAGTGGGTTCGCTGCCGGGGTCATGTGGGGAGTATGAAAGAAATTTTTTCAGCTAGGGAGGTATTCTATTCCAGCCACTGCAGTGCACTGTGCGCAAAAGAAAACGATTCCGCTGGAATGACCAGATAAAGCGAGACCTAACTGCGCTTGGCCTTACGCACAGACGCTAGCGCGAAGCTTTATTGAGGTGGACAAGACCGATTATCGGTCATTGTGTCAACTAAGTAATACCTGGTATCTCTTTGACATGGAATATGATGTAGTGAAAACCAGGCATAAGTAAGTAAGTTGTACCATCCACACTAAAAACATTTCAAAAATAAAACAGTCAAATTTGTTTTCAGAATGCAATTATTTTAATATTTACATGGATTACCTCGATTTTTTTCAGTATATCATGAAATCCTGTATTTTTTTCTTTCTAAGCCAGCTTCCTCCCTTAAGTCACCGCAAAACGTGCTTCTGCCGTCATTTCATCTTGTATAACTGTTGATAAGTGTAATCAGCCGAGCTTATACATAAATATGACTCACCTACTCAACTCGGCTATTTATTGAGCCACAAATACAAACTGTAAAGACAAAGGGAAATTCCTCACAACAAATACGAATTGACATTGTATTTCATTGTAGAGTGTGTTTCTCGATTGATATGCTCGCATGAGTTTAACTAACTGCAATCATAAGAAAACACGCGTGTCTAATGCGTTCTGGATGGCTTATGGCTTAGTTACCTTTTTTTTTTTTTGTTTGTTGATTCTTTCTGAACATTTAATCTTTTGCGAGCAAGAGAATTTTTTGTTTTTATTATTATTCCTTTTTCAAAATTAAGATATGATTTATAATGCCAATGTTAGCACCTAAATATATGTACGTATATATACCGGCAAACCATAATTTAATAATAATGTTGTTATATACAATACATATACACACCTGCTCAAAATAATAGTTACACTTCATAACTATTCATTTTAACTCCTCTGCACAACTTTTTTGGAAATTTAAACGGTAAATTGTGGAGAAAATATAAAGAGCATAATCTAGCAACGCTGCTGTCAACAAAATAGAAAGTGTAAATCCTAAATATATGATTTACTTGAACTTTCTGTGAATGAACTACAAATTGGCTTGTTCAAAATAATAGTTACACCTACAAGTGTAATTTAATACATTTTAATAAAAGAACGGTAAGCTTTCTCTAATATTTTTTGCAAAACGACATGAATTGATAATGAAAATTCTTATTCATATGGGTCGTAAATCACATCGTACTGACTAAAAACCCCCGATCGGTTTCCAACTTGAGAAAATATGGGAAATTTCTTCGGTGCATTGGTGAACTTACTAACATATCCCATAATTTTGTCAGAAATGTGATAAAAAAGAGAAAATCGAAGGTAGGCCTTCAAAAACGAACACAACGCTTGATCGACATATAGTCACCTTATGCAGAAAGAACCCATAAAAAAAATACTTTGAGGACCATTAAGTCGATTTGTTGTTGAGTCCCCGGACTTGAAACCTATAGAAAACCTGTGGGGAGAGTTGAAAAACAAATTGTTTAAGCAAACTTTTTCAAAACAAGGAGCAGTTGTGACAATTTGTTCGAAAAATCAACAGCAAGCCGAAAAGAATCGTGAAAGTAGTCCAACATGGGGGTGGATATACAGGTTATTAGATAAATAATTAAAAATATATACGAAACTATTCTTACCGTTGTTCATTTTTTTGTACTTTTCTATAAAGCATAAGTGTACCTATTTTTATGAGCAGGCTGATTTAGGCAAAATAAATATTTATCAATCTCAACTTTTGTACTTTACACTATATTTTAAAGAAATTATATTTTTTTATATGTATAAAATCAAAGAAATAATGTGTGTTTTTTTTTTTTTTTTTTTTAATATGTTAAATAAAAATAATTTTCTGTTTTGTTGAAGTTAGAATTCTAATGTTTTTTTTTTTTTTTTTTTTTTTTTAACGAGGAGGAAAGCATAAAAAGCCACCCAGTCAGTGCGTGACATTCTCACGCTAAAACCACCTCTCGTCCGTACGGATATTCCTCCCGGAACCACCGTTAGGTATTACGTCGGAAGGCCGTAATGAGCTTAGTGCTCAATCGTCAGTATTGGTTTCTGTCCAATTCTGTTCGGTTTTATCGTCGGTTGACGATATCTGTCTCCATATTTGTAGTATTTGCCGTGCGCTCGACTTTGCGCGCACGTTCTGCATCATACAGAGTGGTCATCATATCTGCAGCAACCTTGCATGCTGCATTCCATTTTTCCGCTGTGTTACACATCTGTGTCGTCAGATTCCTTTCTGTAGGGGGTTCTCCAAAGGCTTTCTCCAGCTCATCTCTGTTTTTGTTAAAACGTGGGCATATAAAAAGTATATGCTGCGCGTTCTCCCGTTCCTCTGGGCATCTTGGGCAAAACGGGTCTTCTTCTCCGGTGTTGATTTTATGCAAGTACTGCTTGAAGCACCCATGGCCACTAAGCAGCTGCGTAATGTGGTAATTCAGTTCACCATGTCTGCGTGATATCCACTCTTCTATATGCGTAATGAGATTGTAGGTCCATCGACCCTTCTCGGATGACTCCCATCTTCGCTGCCATTCCATGATGGTACGCTGTCTTTCTTCTCTTCTTATGGCTTCGGTTGATTTTGTGTCACGGCCATATAACCGCTTCATCTCTTGTGCCTGTAAATCTATGGGCACCTTACTTGCTATGACACAAATAGCATCGTCCGATACTGTGCGATACGCGCTAGCAACCCTCAGGGCACTGAGCCTATATATCGCACGGATATCCTTCTGGTGTGTTTTCTTGCTGTCCGCCCAGATAGGTGCTGCATACAAGATTACTGACGTAGTAACCGTTGAAAGCAGCCGGCACCTGCCCTCACGCGGGCCTCCTATATTCGGCATGATGCGTGTTAATGCGCTGTTTATTCGTGCTGCTTTTCCACTAGCAGCTTTCAGGTGATCCTTGAACGTCATTTTGGAATCTATAAGTACTCCTAAGTACTTAATGTGTGGACACGAGGTGATGTTATGATCACCAACCGTGATGACCAGCTCTGCACGTGCTCTTCTGGTACTCAATACCACGACTTCCGTCTTCTGCTCCGCCAATTCCAGCTTCGAGTTGTACAGCCATCTTCTCACTCTTGAGATGACATCGTTACATATAGCCTGTAGCGAGTCCAGGTTCTTGGCTACTGCCACTATCGCGATGTCGTCTGCATATCCTACGATTGTTGTATCCTCCGGGAGATCCAATTTGAGGATGCCGTCATACATTGCGTTCCATAGTGTTGGGGCGAGAACGGAGCCCTGCGGAACGCCTCCTTTGACACGATACTGCTTCACGCCGTCATCAGTATCGTATATTAAAATTCTGTTGTCGAAGTAGTTTGCGATTATTTGCAACAGGTATTCCGGTACTTCGAATCCTCTCAGTGCACTCATAATCTGAGGCCAGTTCGCCGAATTGAAGGCATTTTTGATGTCCAACGTCACTACGGCGCAGTACTTCTTCTTGCCGTTTCTTGGCCTTGTTATCCGCAATCTTTCGTAGCGTTGCCAGCACTTCGCTGGCGGTGACTTCTGGTGCTTGCACGCACTTATGTTGTCGTGGAGCAAGTTCTTCCTGGGGGGGAAAGAGTGTGGTCACCACTTTTCGCATCAGTGTGGGGCAGGTGGGCTGGGGGGCCCTTAACCCTCTGACCTTCCTCATAACCGTTGTATATGCCATCCCCCATGGATCGGTTTCTGCGCTGTCGCGTAACTGTTTAAAACAGATGTTTTTGCTGTCTCTGATGGCCTTCTTGAGCTCGAGAATTCTAATGTGTAACTATTATTTTGAGCAGGTGTGTACATGGATACATAATGGAATATGTATGCATATAAATTTTTAATTTGAGGAATCAAAATGTGTGTGCGAGTGTGTGTCCGCTAGACCACCAACGACGCCGATTTCTTAGATACCTACCTTCTGTGAAGATCAATGCCGATTGAAATCTTCTGCCCAGTTTGATTTGTTTTAGTAATTAAATGATGTGTTGAAGAAGTTGAGGATTTTCTGTTTTGCGCATTATGTCGCATTTTCACTTAATTGAATGAATTCATATGGTAATTCTTTTTATACGCTCATGAATTTACAATACAATGTGTTGAAAAAGTGAACGCTCAGTTCACTTTTTCTTTTGCAAGAATTACAGTATGGATATTTTTTTACTCAGTTTACCTTTTAACCTATTAATCGCATACTCTTTTATACATTCATACATACATTTATACATATGTATGTAAAACGGCCTATTAAACTCAACACCACAAGAAAGTCATAAATACTTAGCCATACTCTTTGTCCATCTACCACACATACCGTTACTGCCAAAACATATTCTAGCTTGTGTATTAATTATGCTTAAATAATATTTGCGTTATGCTAATTTATGGCCAACCGGCAAATCTATTAATTTATATTTAAATTGAAAATGTTAACGGACGCCGGGGCTCCTAACTAAAAGAAAAAAACAAAGAACAGAATTATCAACGAAAATAAATAATAATAAAAACACTAACAACAAAAAGAAAAGAAAAGATGAAGCAACAAAAGTTGATAAAAAGAATAAGTAGAAAATGTGATGAAGTAGAAATAAGAATTTTTTATTTGGTTATTTCGATATAAAATTCAAAATCCGCTAAGTTCGTTGACTATAAATGCAAACAATCGAATTAATTTTATAATAAAATAAAAACACCATAAAAAAAAAATTGTATTCATAACAAAAAATTAGCACCATATTTTTAAATCTTTTTTAAATAAGCTGTCAAATTGTTTTAGATAATATTAAAATTTATAGTCAAAAACTTTATCCAATTTATTTATTTTTGTTTTTTTTTTTTTTAGTTTTGTGAATGTTTTTATAAATTTTGACAAGTTGGAAGCGTAAATTCACGCATTCAAAAATTATTAAATTATGTAGAACTTTCATATTTACAGTATGTTATTTGAAATACTCATTTTATTGCTTTATTATTTGGAAATTATACCAAGTTTCAAGTTCCAATTTCAAATGAAATCGGAAAAAAGTCTGCAAGAAAGAACCATAAACTTAATCTATTTCCTTTGCCCCTCTTTTTTCTAGCCATTACTTCAGTTCTTCAGTGGGGTGAGGTTACGTTATAACTTAAAAAAGTTTGTGAGCAAAATTTTTTCTTTCAACATTTCGTGAACATAACTCATGTCGTGTACATAGTAAAATCATTCGAACTTTTCAATCAAAAACTTTAAAAATTTCTTGATCTAAAAGCATTTAATCTCTTAAAGTAGATCTCGAAGAAAATTACAAAATATTTCGAGATTAACTAATTCGGTATAGTATGCCTCATATATATTCATTTAGTTATACCAAAAACAGCAGCACCTCATTGAGGACCTAGCCCAAAATTGAAAAATGCCCACCAAATTTATAGCCGAAATCCATGCAAGAGAAATCTGTTTCCAAAAATGTATACATAGGCGTATAAACTGTGCTCACATTTGCATTCTTTTGGCCCATAAAGCGGTTCTAAAAGCTTAAATCGCATACACCATATAATCTAAAATTTTATGGGAGTATTTTGAGCACCTTTCAACCCTATCCAATAGGAATAAAATTGCACTAGACAAAATCCCGGGTTGTGAAAGATTTGATGAAAAAAAGGGAAACACTTACATAGGCCCCTCATAGGTTACGAACCTTTCTGTAGTGTATAATCGAATTAATTCCAATTAAGGATTGAGCAACAAAAGCTCTTAAAGACTATTAGACTAAACCTAAAGGTCTCCGACAGGCCAATTCTCATTAATTCACAATGTGTATCAGAATTAAACAGCATAGAATCTCACACCTTTACAGACCTTTTTACAGGTCGCTGTCTTCTTAAGCATCAACTTTGGAAGTGGGTATATCGTAGTGCGATTCCCGTAAAAACAGCAGACCTCTAAGCGAATGACTGGCTGCCGTAAGGCGTGGAACGCTTTACATTAGAATTGAACTCGTTAGACCAGTAATTCTCAAGTGGTGGAGCGCGCCCCCCTGGGGAGGCGTAGACTGATTTGAAGGGAGGCGCGGAGATATTTCAATAAACAAATATTTGAATACTCTGTAATGCACCATAATCATAATATTTTGTATTTAGCAAAACAATTTCTTTTTTCTTTCATATTATATGTTAAAACCTACAATATGCACCTTTTAGTTTCACATTTTCCATTTCTGACTTAACCCAGCGGTTTTTCAGACAAGTGCTTAAAAAGTGCTTGCAAGTGCACCATTTCAATCGGAAATTGCATAGCAACCATGCGAACAATAAATGAAGTTTTCTATCGAGTAATAAAAACGAGTATCGTTCAGCGAGACGCTACGAACGATTGACTGAGCGAGAAACTAAGCGAGTTAGTTTTCATGCAACAGCGAAGTAAAGTGGTTGTGGAATTTCACGAAAAGTGTGTGTGTTTTAATTTATTTATTTATTGAAACTGTTTTATAAAAAATAAATAAAAATGTAATATATATATATAAAATAAAAAAAAAGCAAATGAAAAGAGTAAAATAAAATGACGCAACAATGAAAAATTATGGATGCATGAATCAATACTCGATATTTTTTTCTCCCTCCTCTCTTTCTCAACTAAAGTAAGCACAAAGCAGCGAATGAACGAACGGAAGTGCCTATCTAACGCATTCTTTCTTGCGGTTGTTTAGCGCTAAAAGTACTGCACTAAACAAGAGCTTGTCTCCTAGGACATGCAATGTTAAAATTTATATGGAACACATGTGCTTGTAGTGCACTTAAGTGCTTGCAATCAAGCAGTAGTGCTTCCATTTACCGCTGGGAAGGTACGCACACACAGTTGCGATTTTATTGGTGCGAATCCGCAACGTAAGAAATTACAACAATGCAACCCATTATTTCATATGAGCGTGCACACACATCTGCGATTTTGACGCATCGTTTTTTTCGAACATCACAGTTCCCCTTTTAACAGTGTTTTTTTTTTGCCTTTGGTTAATTTCTCGACTACATTTTACTGTCAAAAACTTTAACATTAGGAATCCCTTAAGATATTGCATGATTTATTAATTATTTAGTTAGTTTAAGCTAGCGAATTTCCAACTAAAACGCCACTGAAACTTCACCATCCTAGTTTTCCTCACGAGGAACAATTCAACTACTAAATAAATTTACCAGCCTAGTTTATATTTGACGCAAACTAACCAGAGCCTCATCCAAACTACGGAAAACCAGAATTTTATCAAGGCGGGTAAGATTTAAGTTAATAAATAGTAAACCAGCATAAAAAATTGTTGTGCAAAAATCAAAGTAGGGGAGGCGCGGATTTGCCACAATTTCGAAAAGGGAGGCGTAGGATGAACACAGTTGAGAACCTCTGCGTTATACTTTCCGAGATACGCAGAAAGAAACCTAGCACACTTTTTAGATTAATCGGCAGTCAGTGTTTAGAGTTTTGTTAAGAGCAAAGTCTGCACAAAAGATAAACTACGGTTTCAGTACAATATAATAAGTCACACTTTTCGTATCCCTTCATATTTTTTCGTATTTTATATTTAGAATAGAAGAGGCAAAGTAATCGGCCATAAAACTTTTCGAATATTTCGAAATCACAAGGGATGTAAAATGTAAGTTTTGCAAATATGGGGCTTGTACATTCTGAACTATCGAAAAATACACAAAAACATTGACTTTTTGAAACCATAACACAAGAAGACCCCCTTAATTTCTTAAACATAGTTTTCAGTCATTTCATTTGATCTATCTCATTTCCATGTGAAACAAACACCTAATTTAAATAAAATATTCTCATATTCCCTGACTTATGAGATTTAAAAACAATAATTGTGTAGATATTATTTATTCTAATGGTAAAAGTATAAAAAATATTGTAAATGAATTACGAAGTTACTACAAGAGTAAAAATTCTAAGCCATAATTAATCTAACGAAAGTCATGGGTCAAATGTCAACGAGAAATCCCAACATATTTAACTTGATACCAAACTCAAATGGTTTGCCTAACTTTGCATTTATAATCCAGACACGTGCTGAATTGGCAGTCTGACATCATTTAATTGATAGAATAAGAAATTGCTTGTTCCACTATATCTTTCTTTAATTTTTTTTTTTTTTTTTAGTTTTTGATTTTTTTGTTTCACTCATTTTTATCTTACATTAATCATCGCCATCACTCACATTGAATTCTGATACTTATATAGCTAATGAAATTCTGAAAGTGCTAAACTATAATACTTTGAAACTTTACGAGTAGGTATGTTTCTTTAATAGTTACCTACTTCTTCGTTTTGGAATTGTATTATTTCGTTCTGTTTATTTGTTAAAATTCGCATTGTGCGATGAGCGCGCATATAGAAAACACCCGTAACACGTATAGAACAAGTTCTCAAATGCCGTGAACCAGCGCAAGTAGAAGTAGACATAGAATAAAAAAAAGAAGAAGAATGAGTGTGATTCGACTATCAATCATATTTCCATTTCGATTTTGATGCTGGTATTCCAAGTTGGTGTTCAGCAGTTTGCGGTTTCTTTCTATTCATTAACTCTTTTTTGTTTTGCCATGAAATACTTTACTTTAATGAAATTAAGTTGATTTCTAGTACATCTCAGCTTTATACCTGCATTGCATGGTGGAATTTTCAATTTGAAATAGAATAACAGTTGGAAAATAAACATTTTTATCACATACTTATAGCCCACAGGCCCATTTGGGGTTTTGTATGGCATGGTTTAGGGGCAACATAATACGACCTTGAACGGTTTTTGAACCCATTGTATATGTCAACGTTTTTTAACTTTTCTAAAAGTTGATAAGAGTTTTCATCCTCTTTAAGAATGAATTTGTTGAGTAAGTCTTGGTGAAGGTTTAGCTCAATTAACCTTTCAGTGCATCTTTTTAATCGGTCACGATGGATAACGTTTATGTTTGATGTATGATTGTTTTAAATATCTACAGCAACCATTAAACAATTTTACTCCTCTGCATATCTTTGTTTGTTCCTTACAAAAGGTTCAAAATTATACTTTTGAGTTAATGGACAAAAATCGAATTCTAGATCTTTATATTCTCTTAACTTTTGCAAACATGCCAGAAAAGTATTATTTCCACTTAGAAATAAATTATTGATTTTTTATTAATACAATCCAACCAGAATTTACAATTGATTTTAGATGTAGATTTTAGGCAATCGAAAAACATGAAGAAAACTTAACAGAACCGAATATTTATATTGTTATTAGCAAACTTTTTTAGACGCCTGTTTTATGCCAGTTAAAGTGAATTTCGCCGTATAGTGACAAATTACTGAAAGAATTAAGAAGGCAATGCAGTCTTTCTGTCAAAGACTTGAGGCTATCCGGCTCTGTATTAGCAAAAATGATATATTTTTGAGAAACATAATGGGTTGAATAAGTGAATCATACCGTTTAAATCTTTTACAAGGTGACGGAAAAGTTATCACCTTAACGGAATTTGCTTTAATTTTTTCGAACGGCGTCTTATGTCATCACGACAGTGTCTGAATAATTGGAGTATAATGGAATAATATCACGTTTGGGCGATTTGCACTAGTTCGTAAGGTTACCTGGTCTGATCATGCTAAACTTGCCTTTAAAATCACTGGTCCGTTCGGATTCGGCATAAAACTCTAGGTCCCTTCCATTCATGTATAAATATAACTCACACAACATGAACGGATGCGAAAAGCTCGCAATTGGCCCTCCAGGGGCTGTTGTGCCATAATAGTAGTAGTAGGATATGGTAGATGCTCAATTTTGCATAAATTGTGCTGAATTTTTATAAAAATCTCTTTGAAAAAATTGTATCTTTCAAATGAATCAAAATTTATTTTCATAGGTTGTCAATTTTGGACGTTTTATTTTGTATTTAGCGCTCTTTTAGCCCCATTTTTAATCTAACTCTTAGTTTGAGTTGTGGTCGAAATTTTAGACTGAATTGGCTTGATTTCGGTACGGGCTTTGGTCTGAATTTTGTTTTAAATTTTGGTCTGAATTCGGCTTTATATTTTAGTGCAATTTTTGTTTAATTTGTTGTCTGAATTCGGGTTTGTCTAATTTTGGTCTACATTTGAGTTACAATTTTTTGCTGTGAATATTTATATTCATATTTATATTGCCACTCATTTATGGGCTGAATTTTGGTTTGCTTTCGTTCAGTGTTTGGCCTCAAGTTTTGTCTAACTATTGGTCTGAGTTGTGGTCTAAATTTTTTTCGGTTTGATTTTTGGTCTGAATTTTGAACTGATTTTGGTTTGGATTCGGTCTGAATTTTTGGTTTTTAGTCTGAGTTTTGACCTGAATTTGGTCTCATTTTTATATAGATTTTTTATCTGTATTTAGTCCTTTTCTTGGTTTGAACTTCGATCTGAAAAAAAGTATTTGAATTTTAGTTTGAAATTTGGTCGAAATTTTCGCATAAATGTTTATCCGATTTCACATTTTGGTCTCAGTTGTATTCCAGTTATCTTATTAAAAAATAAAATAATAAAAAAAAACAATTCTAGCAAAAGTGCAAGAGAGTCTAAATTTTAAAAAGATGTTGCTTTAGGAATTAACTCAACCTACTGTGGTCCCTACAAATAAATTTGAATCATTTCAGCGCGATCATCATTCATCACTAAGTTAACAAACTCCAAAATTGCATATGCATTCATGTTTCCAAGTGGATACATAATTTGCAACAATATGATTTAAATTAATACTGACTCATCTATAAGCAGTTACAATAACGAATTGGCTATTTCTATTAAAGAAACACATCACAATCCGTACACATACGTGAAAGTACATATGGGAATTTTTGTATACGAATTTTAGCTCGCCTCTGAGGAATACGTGTGCCAAATTTCAATAAGTTTCAACGTTGTCGCACAATATTTTTATTTTGTATCACAACTTGTAAAAAACAAAGTAGCAAAACAAAAAAACATATGTACGTATGTAAATATTTCATAATATTTGCGGCGACCTAATTTGCATTATATTGTGTTGTGATTGTGTTGATGGTAGGATAGGTTGGAGGATACAGGAGTTCGGTTGGTCGATCTATTTATGCACATGCTGCAGTCAAAATGCATTTACATCATCACAGCAGGGAATGCAAAATTTAACATGTTGTGATATTTCATAAAATATAACACATTTGCGTGCATTTTTAGAAATATATACATAAAGATATAAAAAAAACCGCATTCATTTTATGACACATATTTCAATTTTAACTCAAGTGATCACACACGCACAACACAAAAACACATGGTGAAGAAGAGCTACCGTCAAACGAGGTTGGTTGTGGATAAGGATTTAATTTATAAAACGGAAAAGATACCGCACCTTCAATTTAATAGACCTAAGTATATTGGGAAAAATTAACACGTACCTCTTTTGGACCGTTATTAAAAATTGGTGAACCCATCAGGCAGATTTCTTCGTATATCCCAGATGATTTTTTAATATACGTGACATAGCCATAGCATTCGAACCCAGTTCACCAGCTATAATTTTTCGGGCTAATCTTGAGTCTTCGTCAATTTTAGCCTTCACCTGGGCAACGTTTGCAATGTTGCAAAATTACCGGTTTGAAATCTTTGAACCCCCTTGGAAATAGTCACAAAGGATGGCGCATTCATTTATAAGCATTTAAGCATTCGTGGAAAATACGCACTGGCTTGAGTAGACGTCGAAATCCGTAGAGAATGACAAATCGATTTTCTTGCTGTGTTAGCAATTGAATTTCTGCCGACCTTACATCACCAATATCACTTTTTCTAGTCTTCATTTTTACCGATCTCACTGAAATTTTAAATGAAATATCGTAATATTATTACAAACTAATAAAAATTTCAAAAACTAATAAAATGCCAAAAACTTAAAGAACTTTTAATTATTAAAATTATTAGGCTTTGAATGAACAATGATGCCAGAAGAATATCAAAAAGTTCATAGAACTAGCAGATCAGGCGATCGTTTCGGAACCAGCTACGGTTCCTCATCAGTGATCTTTGTGATAATTCCCTAATTTCAACAATCTATATAAGTGAAAATACTGTAAAGTAAATGAGAATTACAAAGATAGTTATTTTCACTGAATAGAATTATTGAAATGAGCTACCGTTCTATGTAGTTTTTGCCATTCTTCTTTAACACTTGTATTGCATATTGGTCAGTTTTTCTGACATCTAATATGAACCGTGTCTATTTATCGTATGAAGCAATTTTTTATTGAACTTTTGTTAGTCCCCATGTAGTCATTCTTTAAAAAATAGCCAAAACTAAGAGAACTACTTTGGTAAATATGAAGAGTGCCAAGAGTTCACGTTCTACTCACGTCTTGAATGTTTTAATAAATCCGTTTTGCGGTCTACTTTCTTACTAGGGACGACTGGAAAGATGGCAAGGAAAATAGGCAAATGAGCTGAGAACTTTACATCGTTGACTGCAAGCTTATTAAACGTATCTCTATCTTTTCAACTTCCGAATGCTATTAGTGTCGGTCAGATAGAAGTACTTGCAAAACTATATAATACCTAGAAATCTGAAGTGTAGCCATCATTTTTGACTGCGAAACGACATGCAAAGTTTTGAGCTCCGTAATCTTTAAGTATAATAAACATACCATATATCGCACCATGAGAAAAAAAATGTCGTAACTTCCAAAACATAGTTTTGAGATATTCGCCTTTCAAACATTGTAATAGTGTGATGTTTCATGAGGAGGAAAACTATTGTTGGCTAAATAGCGCTGAAATTGTAAGTGAAAAGAGCGGTTAAAAATACATTAGATTCAATCCTAACCTGAAATTTGTCATTTTGGAAGTTACGACACTTCTATTCTCACTTCTATTATAAGAAAAAAGAAAAGCTGATTGACCTGCAAGGTACTTATGAATTTCTCTCATTAATCCCGCTAAAAGGTATCAAAATCCAATAACGTTTCATATAAAGTACCCTATCTGTGAGTTAGTATCAATGCATGCAGGATAGTTTTGGAAATTCTCGCTAATATATAATCGTGCCAGGTCGAACGATAGGCGTTCCAGTACTTGAGCTGATTTAACTGAAACAATTACTATTAGTTAGAATCCACGGGCAAATGGAAAACGACAACTTAAACCTAAACAAAATCTATTGTACCAAGTTTTTTTATTATCAAAACATCACTTATATATATATGATACCACTGTTAAAAAGTCCTGTTTCTTGGAAGAAATATTTCTTTAAAGTTCACTTCATTTTTCACTAACTTTGTACTCGTATGTTTAAAAGGATTATTTGGTTTTATATAAGTGGTTTTCCATTTATACTTCAGCATATTTTTGCGATGATGTAAACCACTGGTCATTTTTTTGCCGCTTTTTAGAAGTGTGAAGATCAAACTAAAAACTAATGAGTCATGAAAATAATATTCTCTATAGAAATTTTCATGAGTATGCTGAACTAACAATTTTTGATTGGATTTGAACGCATGTGCGTAAAAATCACAACCGGTTTCGTGATTTTATATTTTTCATTTCTTCATTTGTTGTTAGATTAAATTCTTTAAATGCGCTTTTGTTTATTATCTTGTTGTTGTTGTTCTTCTTCTGCTTGACCAAAGTTATACTCGTAATTTGTTGTTTATTTTGATTCTGACTCTTGTTTTTTCATTAGTTTTTTATTTTGTGTTTGCTTATAACTTGAATTCTAATAAAAAGAGTGTCTTCAGCCAAAAGTAATAAAATTTCATAAACAGGGCTATAAAAAATATCAAAATAATATCAGAACTTGCGCGACAGTTGACAGTTGGTAAACCGTGTGAAAAATTTTATTTTCATTTGTCATAATACATACATCCGTTTGCGAAGAGTACCTAAGCTTGAATAAGTAAACTTAGCCTGGCTTAAATACCATTTAAGCTTCCGCGTGATATTATTTCAGTGGAAACAAAAATGTCAGCCAACATGAATGAATTTAGGCCTATTCTACGAATTTTTCCCTTTTTTGTTGTGTGTAATTTATTGTCGGTGGTGGTCGGAGCGTAATTGTATGTCGCCGTTGTCGTTGCCGGTGATTTATTGATAACAGGTTGCCTTATGGGTGTTTCATTTGGTTGTTGTATTTGTTGTTTGAATTGACTATTATGGCTAGCTAACAAAAAACTAATCATACTCTCGTACACATGCATACGTAGTGCTGCTGTTGATGTTACCAACTTGTCAGCATTTATCCGAAATATGTTGCAATCGGATTTTAGACCACCTTGAAGACAAGTTTGTTTTGTATTTCTGTTTTGAATCTTTGTTGTTTGAACTACTGGCTAAATTGCGGATACGGCAATGTAATTTAATGCTTTAATGTGCTTTTATTAATGTGTCTAATTTTTTTTTAAACAAATGCTTCAAATAATGTAATTTCATAAAAAAAAATTAATGTATGTTGCTTGTTAACCTTTAACCTGTGCATCCTGAACATGAAAGTTTTTCACACTCTTGTACAAAAAAAGAAAAGCATGAATAGGATTGCTGTATTTATTTTGAACGATCTTAAATTCTCATATTTGAATGAGTATCTACTATAAAATTTAAAGCAATGATTGATAGAAAAATTGAATTAGAATTATAAAGCTTTACTTCTGTACAGTAAGAGTCTATCCATGGATCTTTGGGATAATTTTGCAGTTATTTTACTGAACTCCTAAAAACAACAAATTTCTTCTGGCTACAGTTGGGGGCCATAATTTTTTATATGGGATGTGAAACTACTTTGGAAGTGCAACCACAAAGTCTTGTAAATAATTCACCCAAAACTATTTTTCTTACTGTTTTAATTAAGATTCTGTGATGAACTATACTCTCGATCTTACTGAGATCAACTAGGGCATTAAGCAATTTTACTTTTTGTAGTTCGCATCAGGCAAAACAAGAAATTTAGTTTCTTACTCCATAGTGGATCACACTAGAATATGTTAAGTAGAAGTATTGTTGTTTACATACTGACTAGCCTTTGAGGTGAAGTCAACTGAGATTGGTTTAAAGCCCTAATAAGTTTGTTCAAGTTTACTTAACATATTTTCGAGTAAAACGAGTTTCTTAGCCGATAATATTTAGATTTTAAGGGAGCAAGGCAGTCGAAAAGTACTCCATGGTTTTTCGCTCGGTTCAGGTACTGTTAAGAAAGCCGTTGATTTTTGCAAGATTGTATACTACAGCGTTTTTAGATATTCTACTATTGAAAGCGGTTCATTTCATAAACGTGCAGCTCAAGCACTTTATTATGTATAGGTAACGTGTCTTTTTTCGGACCAAAAACTGTATATTTCTACCAAAAATTTTTAAAAAATAGTAATCGATTTGAAAAAAACTGTATATTTTGCTGTATCAATTTTATTCAAAGAAAATTAACAAGGAAAGCAAATTATCCATCATTTGAATCGTCTTCGTTCTCCATTTCAATATATCCTTCTGTTGTTGCATTGTATTTGTCCTTTGAAGAAATTTGATGAAGTAATTCCGACTTTATTATGAGATATTTATAGAAATCAACGCATGGATATTTCAAGTTGCATTTGACGATCAGAATCGCCGTCAATGTTTCCATTTCCATCAAAAGTATACTTGCACCGTGCTGCCATTGTTCTCTCTTAAATTTTATATTTCTTTCGCGGTATTTTAGTGAAAAAAGCGGTATACGGTTTTGGAGTCTAAAAAACTGTATATTACCGCGAAAAACTGTATAGATACTAGCGTTATGTATAATTTATAACTTCTAGCTATGGCTATTCGGAAAGCCTTCTTGACCGCTAGAACTTTAGCATGGAAGGCTCTTGCATATCTGTATACTGAAATCAAAAGATCTGTTAAGAGCATGTAAATGCAAAGCTCGATGACCCTACGAAAATCTTACAAAACAAAGGTAAAACATGATATCGCTGCCTTAATTTTCTAAGACCCTAGCACATACTTTTCAAATTTTACAGGAGAAGCAAAAAACATTTTGCAGTTTTCGGTGCAGGTCTCTAAAATTTTTGGCACATACGAAAGTGTGTGCCAAAAATATATTGAAAATATTGATATTAAAAAATTTGATGTTAGGGCCTTAGCAAATTAAGGCAGCGATATATTTCGTATTTTAGGGATTGATTTAACTCTATTTTTTTTTTAACATGCTACTTTAATACAAGGAATTTTATTTTGAAGGACGTGCAGCTCTTGTTACGATCGATCACACAGAAAAAGCCAATGTTATTTTCTATATCATAAATAATTTTTGCTGAAATAACAATATTTTGAGTTGTATGTAATTTGATATATCGACATGAAAAACAAAAAAAAATCCTTAGCAAGTGTAAAAGTGCAAAAGTAAAATGTCAGCAACATATGGCATCCTCGTATAAAAACTCGTTTATTTTCATTCAATGTTTTTAAAGAGAATCAAGTGTGAAATTCGTAAGTGTTTCAAAAATATCGAACAGTCTTATTTTGGCATATTTTGCATATTTTACATTTTTTTTAAAGCTTTTTTTAAACGTCTTTTGAATAATATGTATATTATTAAATACAATAAAACTGCCAATTTATTTGCCGAATGTTCAGTAGATTTGAATTCAATTGCGAATATTGTACTCTTTCCAATAGAATGATTGAAATTACTTCGGCATTCATAAGAAGCTGAGAATAATTCAAATCTTCTATTGGAAATAAAGAAAATTTGCTCCGTAAACTATTTAACATTTCTACAAATCACGTAAATTACACAATAGTCAGGTCAACACTACTGTTTTAATTCAAAAAATGAAAAAAAAAAAAAAATCAAAATTTTCAAAGTTTGAATGGATCAAATAAGGCTCAAAATTTACGGTATTTTATTTACTTTTGAATTCTCAAAAGAATATAGTATATAGTTTCATGGGCACTTTTATGTTTTCCCTAACAAATATTAGAAAATCGACGATTTATTCATAATCGTCACCAAAAAATCATTGAAATCTTATTTGTTATACTGACCGTGGTTACCGTTATTTATAAACCATTTCTTTGATTGCAATAATTTCAATGCTGTACGGTCAGTTGTCAATAGAAAACTTTAGGGGCACAAAAAAGTTTGCCGAGTCAGCTTATGACAATCAATATGTGTTTCCTCAGTCAAATTTTCCCAAGGACACATCTGGGCAGGTCCACGAAGGGGGTCTAGTATTTTATAAAAAGCTGTACTCCAATCAGTTTCTACACTTAAAACTAAAAGAATATCAAAACATTCCTTCATTTTTATTACCTGCAACAAATTTTATTGTAGTTGTACAAAGAACAAGTCTCTCGCTTTCTGAAAGACTGTCGACATTAAAACTGGAACTGTATTTCTAAATATTTTTACATAAAATACTTCGATATCATCGTTTAGCTGGCGTACACATGCTAAAATTAACAGCCGATGTAAAACAAAGTTCTTCGTTGTTTCCTACATAGGCAGAAAAGTCAAACAGTGTTCAAAATGGTTCATCCCTGCATAACTTTAGAGCTAGTATATTTATAATTTGTAATTTATAAGACTATCTCAATTTTTCGCTGCAGGGGAACTATGCTATGCTGATGAAATTTGGAATGAATGAATGAATGCCAGTTGTCAATACCAGAGGGCCATAAATGTTGGGATTTGGATAACTGCTAACCAAAAAAAAAAAACTTAGAGACAAAAATCTTTTCAGTAATAAATAAATCTAAATTTGTTTTTACGCTACTAGAAAGCTGCGTAAAGAGTTGTTGAATTAGCAAAATCATTTTGAAGAAGTCGGAAATCATGACTACTTGTAATTAGTCTTGCAATTTTGCAATCATCCGCATAAGATAGAAAGAGAGTATTAGTCAGCTATTAGACGGTGAGATTAATCCCATGATGATTTGTCGCATTCATGTAGCTCTTACACAGTGAGATTAGTTGTATGGAACTTTCGCGATTATAGTTTTCGTCGCTTTGGAAAAACATCGAACTTCGAAAATGTAAAAAAACAAACGACAACGCTGCCAGTGCGATTTTATCTACCCTTGTCGTTTCTCCCCTCTTCCGTACATTTTTTCAAGTTGCATGATACAAATCTCACCGTCTAAGAGCAGACTTAGCAACAGTGACGATATATATATCATTAAAGTATAGACTGAAAAGCAAGAGACCGATATAACTACCTTGTGGCACCCTAAGATCACAAGCTAAGATCTTCCAGCTTCTGATCCAATGCACGCAAAACTTTTGTCACATCATACTATAACTTAGTAGTCTTTTTATATAGCTTTTTAGTAACATAAAAACAAAGTTAGACTTATCCATAGTGAAATAAATAAAGTTAAATAAATAGAAGTGAATCCTTCGGTTCTGTTCACTGAAGTCTGGCAAATTTTAAAATTGTTCTCTTACTTCTCCCAAAGTATTTGACATTTCAAAAGTAAATTTAAAAAAATATTAAACTATTGGTGTCAACACAATACCAAGGAACCAAGGAAAACCTTTGTAAAAGAACTTTGATGAAGGAGATCTCCAAAGGCGTCGGTGCCAACTATGTATCTAAATCCATCAAGGGTTTAACCCAAAATATAAAGTTTTTTTTATACCACTCAATTAAGAACTTTGTCACTCCCAAATTTAATTCAAAATCTTTTAAAATCAGCTAGACTGCATTTAGAATAAGCAAGAGAAAACTTTTGAAGAAGATAATTCTGAAAGTGTTGTATATTGCTTAATAAAATACCTTAAAGAACCACGCTCTGCAAACAATTTTTAGAGCTTGTCTTGCAAAAAAAATACAAAACAACAAACAAAATTTATTTGTTTTTGATGTTTTTATTTCATTTACTTATTTGTGTACAGCTACCGAAAATGGGTTAAGAGAGAAAAACTCATTGATAAAATTATTTGTCAAAATTTATCAAGTGAATGTCATAATTGTTAAATCTCAGAAGACCTCAAAATATTTCAGAATACTTTCTGGTATAATGTACACTGTGAACCTATCTATTATTGAGAAGATTTTTGGTGCTAAAGTTTCTTTTTTTGCCTTCAGATACTACTTACATAGTTATTGTACAATATTGTCACCCAAATAGTGAAAAAATATTAAACGCGTTAAAAATAATGCCGTTGAGTAAAATGCTATCACTGGTTCTAACATTTTAAGTATTATATATAGTGTTGCGATTAACAAATTTACAAAAGTGCCAAAATTTGGGGCAAAACGTACTTTTCAATAACAAAATGTACCTCACAAAAATTCTGTTTTATATATCAGTATTCGACATATCGTCTTATGAGAAATTAAGTGTCGTATGTGGCTTTTCTTAAAATTTAAGGAGGATAAACAACCAATATTTGGCAGTTCAGTGTTCAGTTTTTGAGTCTGTACTCCATTCCGATAGAATAATATTGTAATTTTAGTTCGGAATTAGATTGTCGTATGTAACAAAATCGAACATTTTTGCACTTGTTAAGCTACATACAACATTTTTATTCCGAAATTTGTATATACGACACTTAAACATTAAATGCATTTGAAGTGTATACTGTATATTTTTGTTCGAAATACAGAAAGCGACCGTAATTATTTATAAATGTTCTAATAACAAACCAAATACACTGGCTGTAATGAAAACTGCATCACAACAATGTCAAGAAAATCGATTATTATTGGAGCTAAAACTGATTTTCTTATTTTTGTGAGCAAAATAAACAGAATTGCGAAAGAAATACCTTATTTACACATGAATTTCATTATCTTTTAATTAAAAAAAAAATAATGAAGAAAGTTCACGTTTTTAGGGTATTAATTAAAAATATATGTTACTTTTTGAAAATACAAACTAGGATTAATTTGTTTTATGTTAGAGTCACAAACAAAATTGTTTTATATTACGTTTTCCCTCCTTTCGCCTTTATTATGACAGTTATCCTGGATGGCTTGAAATCAACAAGCACTTTAAGGATATCATTCGTTATTTTTTAAAACCAAAAGTTGTTCAGAACTCTAACAAGGAATTTTTTATTCTTTGGCTTGTTTTTTAAGCAATTTTCCGTTTCATAATATGCCAGACGTGCTCTATGGAACTTAATTCAGGCGAGCTACCTAGTAATTCCAGCAGATAAAGTCTAATATCATCGAAAACTGTTGGAGTTCAATTTCTACTTGAAGAATTCATACTTTGTTATTAATAATTTAATGTTTTCTTAATGAATATTTTTTTTTTGTAAATTGTAAAACTTTGAGTTACAAATTTTTTCTCACAGAATGCACTTCATATTTTAATAAATTAATCACTGCCAATAGAAACATTTTGAGTCTGCAAAAAAATAAAAATCAATAATCAAACTTTATTACTACTTCTAAAGTTATCAAAAATTAAGCATTGATAACTAACCTTGTAATTCTCGGCAACGTTTTCAAATATTAGACAATTACTTATGTAGAATGTTCAGATGCTAGTAAAAACCATCACAAAGATCACTGATGAGGAATCTTGGCGGATTCCGAAACGGCCGTATGATTTGTGTGCTCTTAATATACTGTTGCGGCTTAGTCACTTAGTCATTTCGACAAAAAGAACGTTTCATTAAGCCTGATAAACAAAATTTTAACTATAAATAACTAACTAATGACATGGTGCAGAAGTTGTCCGGCAACATAATGCAATTAACATGCAAATGTGCCCCTAAATGGCTTACAGGAACTGCTTCCTAAAATTCTAACCATACTTTTGGGCGCTCACAGTCTCTTTAATATGGTATAAGTGACCCCGGATGTAGTAGGAGAAACACATCGAAACCATCTGACTTTGTGGAAACATGACCATTTTCGGTACACAATATTGCTCTCCAGCTGAGCGACGCACATACCGAAGATTATCTGCGCATAGCAAAATGAGTTTGGTTTCTCTGACTATACAACTTTTCTCCTGTCTTCCAAGGCCAAACTGAAGTAGTGTTTATTCCATGCCAGGCGATTTGTTTCCATCCATTTCGTTTCCTTCTGCGTAAGGTTTCGACACTTATATTCATGTAGTAGCTCTTCAGCTCAGTCCTTATTGTGACTGCACTTTCGATCCTTTAAGCTTATCCTTTGGGTTATTTCGTTTGGTCTCAAATTTGTTTTCTATAGCCTTCTTTATCCTTTTGTTCTTTCAAGTGGTTTCAAACTGCCTTTTTTCTGGATCAGTCTAATAGCGGACGAAGTTTGTAGTTGTTTTTGGCATTCTTTCAAAAATTCTTCTTTTCTTTAATCAAAGGGAAATCTGGGTTAAGTTAGAGAATTTTACCGAAATCGCAATAGTGTTGGAAGTGGTGCAGTTTTCATGATCGCTAATATACTTACGGACCCAAAATAGGTGATAAGGCATCTTATCTTATGTTGAGTGCATACTGAATTTTTATATGGGCATAATACGTTTTCCTTTAGTACATACTACATTTATTTTTCATACTAAAATTGTTTAAATGTCGTATGTGTCGTAAAAAATTAACATACGACATTTAAAAAATAAATCTTTTTTTTTTAACATTTTGTATGGAAATTTGTCGTATGTGACGTGTGGCATTTACATGCGAAACTTAATTTTTAAATGTCATTAGAAAATGCCATCATATCTTGAAAACTGTATGCGTTATAGAAAAACAGATTACGCCAAATGAAACCTAAGGAACTGCTCTTAACTCAAAACCGTAAAAAATCCACATACGACACTTAAATTCTCATTTGATGATATCGCTACCTTTCTATTGCTAAAAACCTAAAAGCCCTATTTCAAAATCAAGTTTCTGATGCATAACCGATTAATCGTTTCCACCTGCATATATATCGACCAAAACTTACAAGAAATTTTGGCAAAAAAATACTCAGTATGGTATATTAAAGTTTGAAAATGTTTTTGCTCCTACAAATTTTAAAAATGTTTTTTAGAACCTTAACAAAATTAAGGTAGCGATACACTCTCATATATGTGGCGTTGCAGAGCCAAAAACGAACCTAAAAAAAGGCGTACTTTCGTGTCATAATTTTGTTATTGTACCTCAAAGGGTACAATTGTACTTGCAATTACAACACTGGTTATATATATACCGCCACTGCTTACTGCAATTTCCAGCTGATATTAACAGCTGGTGCTGCTGTGTGTTTTAATTATAAACCAAAACAAATGTTAAACACGAAGCCAGATAAAAAAATAAAACGGCGTAATTATTATTTCACTGCACAAACCATTCTTATTACAAAATATAAATAATGATAATAATAAATAATGGGCTGTTGTATTATAAGAAAACGCATTAGTAATGTTTGTGTTTTTTATGCCAACCAATGTATGTGATGTGTAGCAACCTGTGGATTGAAGCCGATTAAAGAAAAAACGCCGTCAATGTAAATTAGTATGACTTTGGACTTTCAATATTAAGTGGTGTAAAAGAAACAAAAGAAAATCAAATATTCTTTCTTGATGTGTAAAAAAAGGAGTAATTGGAATTAAATATAAGTAAATCCATTTAATATACCGATAACATTAAATGTGAAACAGATTGACAAATTCCAAAAGTTCATCAGTAAATGAGATAACATCGTGAACAAATGCAATCGATTGCAATTGATTGGGAAGCAATTCGCAAGAAACAGAGACTGCAGTTATCAAATTGAAACGCAAATGATTCTTTCTTCAGTGCAGTCATTTTAAGCATAATCGCAATGAATTCTGAGAAGCGTAACAAAATCTTCAAATCTTGGGGCGGTGTCAGTGAAGTAACACTCATTAAAGAGGTAGCCACCAAAGGTGAACACGTCCAACTGTGCATTGAATACTGGGCGAAAAAACGTAAACTGTCCATTGCCGAATACGAGCTTTTCTTTCACGATGTTGTCCAGACCTACGTGCAGCGGCTGCTTACCGAGCGTTTAGTGTGCAAGGCCGAGAACGTACTGTGCAATGTACAGCGTGATGTCAAATGTTTTTATTACCAATTTGCATGCGAGTCTGAAGATGCTGAGCTGCGTGAGCAATTGTTGGATTATTTACAAAAAAAAGATCCTCTGGGGTATGAGAAAGATATGCAGGAGCTACAATTCAACTGGGATCTGCTGCAACAGATACAAGCATGCCCCACCATATTGGCAAAGTGTAAACTACAATTGGGACGTGCGAATCTTGAGACTCTAATGAGCACGGATTCGGCTTTTCAAAACCGTTTGTTGGTAGAGTTATACTTTAGCAATAGCAATTCAGCGCTCTTGAAACGCATGAACAAATACGTGCTGTGGGATTATTTGGTTGAAACAGAGAATAATGTAGAGCTAGTACGCTGGTGTTACAGTAATATTCGTGGTAGTGCTGGTGGTAGTTTAGAAGAAGATGAGATCAATGACGGTGAGAATAATTATACAGAATTAGAGCTTATGTATAGCCAATGGTCATTGGAGGCGGAAATGTTTGAATATGCCTTGAAATCCTTGAAGCAACCCAACGAAGTGTTGCGCAATTGTTTTGCAAGTATGGGTTACTTTTTTGCTGATGAACGTGATGATGTCTCTGTGTTGTTGCATCGTATTTGCACCACGGAAAGTTTTGCAAGAAATCATGATATATTGGATATGTTGCCACTAAGTCGATTTTTGATCCAACAAGATCAACACTTTCTTATGCTGCGCAATTTTGTTAAAGCTCGAGAGGTGGAGGAATTAGCAGAGCAGCTGCCAGAGAGGAGTGAGCTATTGAAAGTGATCGCAGCACTTAAAAGCCACGATATGCAGACCCAATGTGGATTTGAAAAAGTAAGACTCGAATGATTTCTCTATTGAATCCAAACAACAATATTTAAATTTCCAATTTGCCTTCTTTCAGGTCGCAAGCATTACCAAAGTTTACCTCGAGAGCAGTGGCATTGACTTCCAAAATGAACAACCACTAGTCACACTCTATGATTTTCTATGTAACGAACCCACCGTCGCATCACTGAACTGCTTTCTCTTATCAAGCGCATTGAAACACATACCATACTTAAAGTCGCTGTCACATCGTCTGGAAAACCAATCGCACACCGATGCCACCGCCAACACCTTGCCAACTCCATATGATTTTCTGCGTAAATTTAAAAATGTCGATTTCAAAGTTATGTGCAAAGATGCGCAAGAAGTTGCTTCCTTCTCCAATGAACGGCTATGCGAACGTTATGCACGCAAATACAATCTGAACTTTCTCCATTATTTGAAGCAGCAACGTAGCTGCTATGCCGTTTATTATATGCTCGTTGAGCATTTGCAGCACTATGCTCAAATCACCAAAACGAATCTCTTTAGCACATGTGAATCGGTGACTGCACTGGCACTGCAACATGCTGAAAACAAGGAGCTGGTTACACATTGTGTTGCCTTTATTGAGTTACTCGGTTTCGATACGCAACACTTGCGGAATTTCCTTTCACTTTCAGGACGTTTTCTGAAAAATGAACGTCGTGCGCCGCCTTGTTATAGCCTCTTGATTGAGCGTGTAGAATGTGAACTGATGGAGGGTTTGGCACAAGATCCGGACAATTTTCCGCTAGCAGATTATCAAGCACTAATGCGTATGGTAGCTTGCAATCAGTATCGTCAGTGGCCAGAGTTGATAATGCGTCATTATGCTTGTGAAGATGATTGGTGGCGTCTGCTGGTGCTGCTCCAATATTTCAATGTACCGATAAGTCAAGTGTGCCATTTGGCTGATTATTTTGGAACACATGCAATGGGTGAACACCTGCTGCGGGCATTATTGCACAATCCACCATCCGGGTCGGAACGTCGTCAGCAAAAGAAATCGCGAAAAGCTGAAAGTAATGTAAGTTCAATCATTATGTGTATTTAGATTTGTTTGATTCCTGAAGTAAAACGATTTCTAGAAACTTCAGAAAAAGAAAATTTCGAAATAATTAAATTTGGTTCGAGTTCAAAAAGTTATTTTTAATTCAGAATAGCAGGTTGACTTCTCAGGAAAAATTTAATTGAATTTGAAGCAGTCAATTTGAATGTAAAAATGGTTAAATTGAATTTAAATAACCTCAAATATTGAATTCGGAGTAACCCAGTTGTGTAAGGAAGCATCACGTTAAATTTAGAATAGTCAAAATGAATTCAGAATAGCCAACTTAAAACTCCGAAGCTGTGAAACTTGTATCAGAAAGCATTAATTTAAATTAAGCATTTTAAAATCGTTTTTTCGAAGTTATAATATGACGATCTCGATAGTCTAATAGGTATCGTACGTTGCGTGTTCGATCCCGGTGTTGGTTTGGTGGTTAATTCTCATTCCGTTCGGAATCGCCGTTAAACTGTAGGTTCAACTATGTGGTATCACAATGGGCCGTTCAAACTTAAGTGTGTCTCTCGACAGCCACTCCAACCTAACCTAACCAATTGCCACACCGGCGTTCGGAACCGGCGTTAAACTGTGCATCCAACCATGTGGTATCACAATGAGTTGTTCTGACCTAAGTGTGTTTCTAAAATCACTTAACCTATCATAAGTTATAATATTATTTCTATTTAAAGCCTGCAACAGCTTCGATTGAAACCATGACATCATCTCTGAGCTCTATAAATGATGTGAATTCACTCTATAAATCTACCAACCAGCAGCAGCTGCATTTTCTACCCGACGCTTGTGGCAACCTCGATTTATTTGCGCTTATACTCTTAAGTACAACCACTATCGCGGAGGATCAACAATCGTCAAGCACGACAAAAGCTTCAAAGTTTCTTGTATCGAACACACAAGATACAGAAGCCAACGCCACATCAGTAAATCTCATGAAAAATAGCGTTAGACATCATTTGTCAATACTTGCGCTTCTCGCGACCACAATAAGTGATTCCAAAGACATTGACTGGAATTGGATTGTATGGTTAGCAGTGGCTACCAATCAGTGGCAGCAAGTGATGCATATTGCTACCAAAGAACTATCACAACGCCTAATAGAGAACTCAGTGCGTCAGGGCTATACAATCACCTTACATCGCAGTTTCTGCATTTTCTATGAGGTAAGTTTCAGCGCTCACTATCAATTAAAACTCCATGAAACTTTTATTCCTTGCAGGAAAACGCTTTAGTGCATTTTTTCAACTTTCTGCAACAAACGCAACACCAACACAACTTTAGCGATGAGATTGTGCATGAGTTACGCTTGTATCTGCTCGCCTGGAGTAACGATGAAATCAGAATACCTTTTTCCCCGTTATCAATTAAACGCGAAGATATAATGCAATTCACAGCACGCCTCTTACTCCTGCACTTGCAGGAATGTTTTGACTCTACTGTGGAACAGCAGCGTTTTCTCAATTGCATTTGCAAATCAGACATGAGCGACATATGTAATTTAATTGACTTTTGCTTATTAAACGAAGTTTTCGATATTCTACAACATGTTACCGATTGGACGCAACGTTTCCCCATTGATTTTGAGCAACTTCTGCAGCGTGGCAACAATGAGTATGAGCAACTTTTGGCTGCGCTGCTAGAAGCGAAGTTATACGATTTAGCAGTACGTTTGGCCACGCTTCTTCACTTGCCGATCAGTGATATTGTGTACGCAAAATGGGTGACTGACTTGGATGTATCCACGTTGCATGAACTGATATTTGAGCGCTATGAAAATGAGGTGGTTGAACATTCACTGCCACCAGAGTTGCTTGTCACTTTCTTCCTCTATGCTGCTTCATGTCTGGAGGATGCATGTACACTCAAGTATCTGCTGTTGAAACGAGCTCTCAACGTAATCAAAAAGCATCACCTTTTCCCGAATGAGTCTTTCAATCGTGATCAGATCGAATACGAAATGACTTTGTGCTATTTGCAAATTGAAAATGATGTGCAATTGGAGTCATTGGAAATTTACCATTCCGAATATTATGAGCAAATTATGCTGAAAGAACGTTTTGTACTGTACAAATCATTTTTGGAATTAAAAGAGCTGGCAGGCATTGAAGATCTTACCATACGCACGAAAACCAAAATGACCGAGCTTATGCAATTGCGTCTGGAGGCGTTGTTGAATCGATTGCTTGACAAGGGAGACATCGTGGAAGCGTTACGTCTGCAAGAACTTTTCGATTTGCGCCCAATTGATTTGCGTTTCGTTGTTTTTTGTATGGCGCTCGCTGAAGGAGTCACCACAATATTTAGCATGTTGCCGGAGGAACGACAACTGCTGAGTGAAATCGAAAAGAGCTCATTTGCCAAATTCAATCGAAGAACGTTGGATACGCTGCGTTCAAGTGTTGGAAGCCATCAGGGTAATAATTTTCAATTTTGAATAGTAATGAAATTGCACAGATATTAAAATATGCTCTTCACTATCATTAAATTTTTTAATGATGATTAAATAATAAATGCATTATTAAAGTAATCTATTTTTCGCAACTCTGAAATACGGACGCACTCTTAGATTTAATATGTATCTCATTTTATATTTAGGCTCTTCTCCCTTAAAAGCAAACAGTGATCTCTCTGATAGTTGCTCTACGCTAGAGTTCGAAGAGATACCATCAAAAGAGAAACGTGAAACGTTGGACATCATTCAAGGTATTGCCTCTAAGCTAAAATATGGGATCGACATTGGTAAACGCGTTGTCATGGCATATCGCGCCGCTATGTATCTCGATAAAGAATATTTAGATGTGCTACGTACCAAAGATGCCAGCGTACTGCTGGAGAGTGTTTGCGAAGAAGGTTGCTTGCGTCGTCTATTGGTAGTGAGCGATATACTCAGCTCGACGCATATGACCGCACACGAGGTAAATATCTCTTTTTGCTCGTAATTCATTTATGAAGCTTTTGTTTTTCTACTTTCACTCGACAGATTGCTGAATTGCTATCATTCGAAATCACCACTGCCGTGGTGCGTCCACGTTTCTACATATTCAGCGCTGGTCAGCAATCGAGTAACACTTTCAAGAATGCCGATCTTTGGGGCTATAATATTGATCGCGATTTGCATTTGTTTTTCGAGCTAACACCGAACACAACCAAATTAGGTAATTATCTGCTAGAATACTGCGACGCACTACGAGCCTATCGAAAATTTCAAGATAACAAACCTTACGAGCATGATGCTGTCTTTGAGCGTTTAGCAGAAATTATATTACGTTATGGCTTGCCATCTACAGCGCCCGTGCCATCCTCTACTGTCAGCCCGCCTCAAGTATTGTCACACAAAAAACAGAATCTCATCTATGTTGAGTTATTGATTAAAGCGCATCAATGCTTTGTGCATGAGTGCTCCATGGAGGGTATAGCAAATGTTTTGAATCGTGCGAAGGCCCTCAATGTTGTACTTACGAAAGCCAAATCATGGTCACTTATTGTGCGCATGCTAATTGGCATATCGCGTTATCGCGAAATGTTTTATTGCTTTGATGCACTCATCGAAAATGAACAATTCGAATCGTTGCTGGGTCAATTCGATGAAGAGAAAACCATTGGCTTGCGGCAGGCAATACTAACGTATCTGCGTGAATATAGTCCGAACAATAGTAAAGAGTATCTCAAGCTGGCGGCATTACACTTCAACATGTACAAAGACCTTGCAGAAATGTGGGAACAGGATGCGAAATCGTTGCTTGCTAAGGTGCTCGGTCTAGCTCAAATGGAAAATGTGCACTTGGGTGAACAAATCTCGAGAGCCAATTTGACTACAGGAACCACTAAGAAAATCATTATACCAAAACTTAAAAGTTCTCCAGAAATCATTCAACTACTGCATCAGATTTTAGAGAATTACACACATGCCACCGAAAATTATTTGCTGGACAATAAATTGCTGTTGGCCCAAAAGAGCGCATCGATGGCCGAAATGATTGCAATGCAAATAGATTTAGCATGCAAGGCAATGGATAAAGTAGGTGCTCTGCATTTGTGTGTGTGTGTTATCAATGTGCAGACACGTGATGAGTTTCGCGAATTGATTAATGCGGAATTGAGGTAAACTGAAAGTAAAAAAAAAAAACGATAATATTCAATAAAAATTTGTAATTTTGTTCATCAGCGTACCACAATCAATGATACTGAGCCGCGCCTACACTTATGATATAAACTGGAGCGAGACGCTACTATCGCAATACATCATTTTAAAGAAAAAACACTATTTAAATGAATATCTGGCATATTTGCCTATTAATGATAATATCATCAATAACATTGTAAAAGGGTAAGTATTTGAACTAAAACCTTAACTTACGAAATCACTTCATATGTGATTTCTTCTGATTTTCTTCTGCCATTGCAGTTTCCAACTTTATACGCAGCACCATAAACCCTCCGGTGAAATGGAAGAGCATCTTGCGCAGTTGGTCGAGTTAATTAAATCAATTACGCTAAAATATAAATTAGCTTCTTTATTGGCCTTAAAACCAATTGTTATGTCTTTAATAAATGAACAAACTTCATATTATCTAAGAGACACCAATTATGGACGTACAGAAAATCATAATGTGCCCGATATGTGACATACGTACATACATCGTTGTTGGCGCATACCAAAGCTGTGAAAATTTTAAATGTTCTCTTTACCTGTTTTTTTTTTTTTGTTTTAAATGTAATTTTTAAGCTTACGATGTCCAAAGTTTATCAGTCCTCAGACCAAATAAAATATATTCCATTAATATTTTTAAATACATATATATATGTACATATCGTTAGCATAGAGTTCAAATGTGCTAACATTAATCTATATTGCATCAATCTATTTTTTCGTAAAAAGCGGACTTCGCACCTTTTTACTCTAAGCCAACGATATAAAAACTGCGTTTGATTTTAAATTACTTATTTTTGTAGTAAATTGGAAAAATATGATAAAACAAAAAAAGGTCACTTAATGCAAAAAAGACTTTTAGAAATAGCTTGAGATTAAATTTTGCAGTACTGTAACCTACCTTCATTGCATGGGCGTCCGCAAAGATTTTTCAAGAGGACAAAATCAAAAATACGATGTGGAAAATTGGGAGATCTCGACTCCGTGAAACTTTTTCTCTCTTAATTTAGTATTTCTTTTGAAAAACTTAATCCCAAAATTTGTTTCCCCAATTTATAAATTCCTTTTTGCTCGTCCAATGCTTTTCAACTAATCTATACATTTATTAGTGTAACTACAATTTTATTCCAGAAGAACCAAAAGTGCTACGATATCATAGCACGAGTATGTTAGCCAAAAATTATCAGATTTAAAACCGGTTAAGCCAATTCCAAAATATTGTCGGAAGTTTTTTTAAAATTCGCTCATTGAACAAAGCATTGGATTCATCGTTGAAAAAATCATTGCTTAACCCTTCTGTTACGTTAAGAAAAAATCACACTTATGATATTAAGGTCACGGAATGACCTGGCCAGTGTTTTGCATGTATATCGTATGAAAACTCATAATTTGGGATTTTAATTTTAACATTTATTAGTTGTACTGATTATTAATAAGTTTAATACTGTTTATATACTTATATATAGGTATACATTTACTATGTGGGCTCAAGGCAATAGGTTGTAAATATAAACTGTAATCGTCGTAAGGAGTTTTGGATACGCAGGTTTTTTGCAAATAGTGCAGTACTCGTACGTTTTACTGCAAATCCAGCTGAGTAAACTGCGCAAGTTGATTAGCTTTTCTCTTCTTCAGAGCAGCGCCTGCCGAAGTGCTAGGCTTCTGTGTTTCTGCTCGAATATTTCGGTCAATATCTGCTGACAATTGAGTTCTTGGCTAACATTTTCTATGCCGAATTACTCCCTGAAGAATATCTAAGCCCAGTTTTTCGATTGAATAAATATGTTTGACGCGTTTCTATCCTTAAAATGCAGGCAATTCTATTTCATCAATTTGCTTGTATGAAATTTTTTTTCATGTGAGCTGTGAAGCATAGATCGAATAACTCTTATATATGTAGTAACTCCAGGACGTCCTTGAATTACGTTTTCTGGCCCTGGCCCTAGCATTAATGAGCCTAGTCGGTTCCGTTGATCCCTCAATATCTTCATCCTTCGATTAGTACATGGGCATGCTGATATCATTTGCCGACAGCATGCAACAACACTTTCCTCGTCACCACTCTTTATGTAGTCGTCAGAAGATTCATGGCCCCCAAACTTTCCCACTAAATAGTTTTCGCACCCAAACGTCACTATACTCATTAATATCCCTGCCTTCTTTTGGCTTTCTGTCAGAGGATGTGGCCGCTGCGATAAAATAAAGTCAGTTCGCGAATCTCAAGCGAAAAAAGTGTAATAACAAATTTAAAATACTTACTGAAATTAGTTATCATTTTATAAAAAGTAATAATTATATTAGGTTAGGTTAGGTTGTTGGGGCTGTTCATGAAAGAACACACTGAGACCTATTGGTCCATTGTGATACCCTTGGGGCGAGTGTTACCTCTTGATCCCCTCCTAATTAAACCAATTTGTGCTTGCAATAAAACGTGATAAGTCTCTAATGTCAGAGGTTGCCAGTTCTGTGAGTCTACCATAGAAGGGTGCTCCCAAAGTTTTGTGTCTGCGTGCTGCTAAGGCAGGGCAGTTACATATAAAGTGGAAAATGGTCTCTTCTTCCTCTTCATTTCTACAGCTTCTGCAGAAGTCATTGTAAGGAAGACCTAGTCTACGTGCATGGCTGCCTATGAGGCAGTGCCCGGTTAGAATAGGAACTACCCTACTTATGTGGACACGGTCCAGATTAATGAGCGCTTTAGTTCGTTCATGGTCAGGCATTGGCCAAAACTGTCTGGCGATAGCGCAAGTTGGTTCCATTCTCCATCTGCTCTTCGCAATGTGGGAGAAGTGGTCTTTAATTAAAAGTTTACACGTGGCAAGCGGTATACCTGCATTACCAGTAATAAGTGAATTGCTGAGTGTCGTACCAAGTTTGGCGAGGTCATCAGCCTTACAGTTTCCCTCAATGTCGCTATGCCCTGGCACCCATATAAGGTGCAGGTTGTATGCCATGGCTGTCTCGTTCAGAGACGATCTGCATTGTAGGGCAACTTTAGAGTTGTTAGCTGGACATTGGAGGGATTTTATTGCCGCCTGACTATCAGTGAAAATGCAGATATCATTACAAGGTATCGCATTACACCTTATCAGATTTGCGGCTTCAGTGATCGCAAGCAGCTCTGCCTGAAAGACGCTGCAATGATCTGGAAAACGAAAGTGCGCCGAAATGTTCAGGCGCTCAGAGTGAACCCCACCCCCAACCCTACCATCCAACTTTGAACCATCAGTATAAAAGTCGATGATATCAGGGCGTATCACATTACTCGTACTCCACTCTTGTCGAGATGGAATATATGTGCTAAAGCTGTTGCCAAAGGATAGCGGGGACAGGGTGAGATCGACAGAGAGTGGAAGAAATTTAGTTTCACTAAGTATCTTACCATGACCATAATTTGTGTGGGACCACCTACGAATCGCATTCAGTCTCACTGCAGATATTGACGCTGAGGTCTTTCCGACTAGATCTATTGGAAGGAGATCCAAGATTGTGTATAGCGCTTTTGAAGGTGTCGTTTTCAGTGCTCCTGTAATTAACATTGAAGCAAGTCGCTGTACTTTGTCTAATTCTTTGTGATGGATGCTCTTTGAGATGACTGTCCACCATACTACTACGCCATAGAAGAGAATAGGACGTATAACACTGGTGTACAACCACATGATTACCTTGGGTTGTAACCCCCATTTCTTGCCTATAGCTGACCTGCAAGCATAGAGAGCTATTGTGGCTTTACGTACTCTTTCTGACGTGTTGGCACGCCAGTTGAGTTTCCTGTCTAGGATGAGGCCAAGGTATTTGGCTTGTTCCGAGACAATAAGTGAACTACCATTTAGAGTTGGTGGATCGAAATTGGGTATAGAGTGCTTTCGAGTGAATAGAACTAATTCCGTCTTGGATGCATTGACCGATAGTCCTCGGTGATTGCACCAGGACGAAAGGAGATTCAGAGCTCGTTGCAATAAGTCTACAAGTGTACAAAGAAATTTCCCGGAAGCGGCGATGACAACATCATCCGCATAGGCAACTACTTTGCACCCTGTTTTTTCAAGTTTCGTTAGGAGATCATTTACAGCAATGTTCCAGAGAAGTGGCGAGAGGACACCACCTTGCGGAGTGCCTCTGACCGCAAACCTTCTAATGGAAGAGGTTCCTAGCTGTGCGTTAATGATCCTATTCGTTAATAGAGTGATAGCTGAAGGGAGGATGTTATTGAATGCACCTTCTATATCGAGGAAGGCTGCAAGTGCAAATTCTTTGAAGTGTAGGGATTTTTCAATCGACTGCACTAATTCATGTAACGCTGTCTCAACAGATCTGCCCTTCATATAGGCATGTTGGGAGAGTGTCAGTTCCATTTGGATATTCGTCCTGATATATGTATCTATTAATCTTTCGAGTACCTTTAATAGAAAAGATGTGAGGCTTATTGGTCTAAAGTCCTTCGCTTTTGTGTGAGATGGTTTACCCCCTTTCGGTATGAAAACAACGCTCACTTCAGTCCATTGCTTTGGTATGTATGTGAGACGTAAGCTTGCCTCGAAAATGGGACTTAACCAGGCAGTGAATACGTCATCTACGTTTTGCATTTCTGCAGGTATTATGCCGTCAGGTCCAGGAGACTTGAAAGGCTTGAAAGTGTGTATTGCCCATCGTATTCTATCTAAGGAAATTATATCGGGTGGTACACGTTTAGAGCTAGTATTCCCAGCAGAAGATGGATTTACTGTCTTCCTGCAGCAGGGAAAGTGTGTGTCGACTAGGAGTTCAATTGTCTCTGCACTAGATTTAGTCCAGCTACCGTCGGCTTTCGCTATGAACGATGGCATGTTTGGGCTAGTGGAGAGGATTCTTCTCAACCGACTTGATTCTGAGTTACTTTCTATCTTGCCGCAAAAAGTTTCCCAGGAGGACCTTTTTGCGGTTCGAATTTCTCTCTTAAATTGGCGAACGCATTCTTTATATGCATTCCAGTCATTCTGCCTTTTAGCTGCATTGTAAAGTCTGCCACATTCCTTTCTTCTAGCGGCAATGCTTGTGGACCACCATGGTGGTTTCGACTTGCCTCTAGAAGTTCTAAATGGGCAGGATATATTTGTCGCTTTTTCACAAGCGGATGTGAGTGTCTCTACCACACTATCTAACTGTTGTATAGAGTCAATATTGCTTGGCGGATCGTTTGGTAGTCGAGCAATTAGGGATGTTCTGAATACACCCCAGTTTGTTCTTCTACGATTCCGATAGCGTATAGGTTTCCCTTCACACAAGTCAATATCGAATGTGATATATTTGTGATCAGAGAAAGAAATTTCTGAAGATACTCTCCAAGAAGTAATATAGCCGTCAGCTCTTGCATTGGCTATAGTGATATCTAGTACTTCAGATCGATTGGCAACCTGAAAGGTTGGTGTATCTCCCTGATTACATATTCTAAGATTTTTACTCATGATAAATTCAAAAAGCGACTCACCTCTTTTATTTGTGTCGGTGCTATTCCACACCGCATGATGTGCATTTGCGTCAGCGCCGATCACGAGAGCCATCTTCATCAACTCTGCATCGACGGTGGCTTTCAAGATTTGTAGCGGTGGTGGTGCTTCTGCAGTGTCATGCGCCATATAAGATGATGCCACCCATATGGTGCGGCCTCGTTGTTCAATTGCAATCACAACATTATCCGCGTTACTGTAAGCAGATAATATGAATGCGTTAATTTTCCTATTGACTAGGATGCATGACCTTGGTTTACCTTTGTCTGTGACATACAGCAACCTATAGCCAGTGATCCCCAATCCACAAACCCGGTTTTTGACGACCCAGGGTTCCTGGATGAGGATCATTTGTTCGCTTGTCTGCGACAAGCGAAGTAGTAATGCGGCAGAAGCCGCTTTACTGTGGTGTAGATTTATCTGGAGCGCTCTCATCTGAAGGATTCAGATCAAGAGCGCCGACGACCGTTAAATTCACGTCATCGTCGGAGCCCAACAGACTATCTTCCAGATAAAGATCGTCCAGATAGAGATCTACACTCGGTGTTATTGATGGTGCGGCGCCGTCCGACGTATCGCTGCACGCATCGCTACATACTGACATGGCAGCCTCGTCTAACGGTATGCTGCATGCCTGGGCTGCTTCGGTGTTAGCCGATGAACCCGGTGATAAATCGGTGGCACTGACGTCCTGTTTGTACACGTGAAGTGTAAGGGATGTGAAACCGAAGTTGATCACACCCCCCAGGCTCGCCAAGTGCTTTACCGACTCATCGTTTACGATGATGACAGCGGCTCTCCATCTGTCCACAGGTTCACCCACCTTCGCGACCTTCCAGTCACCGGTGGGAATCTGCGGATTGCTGAGTTTGATGCGTTCCAGGATCTTCTCAGGATCTCCAAAAGAAGATGGAACCCTAGTCCTGCATCTAGGACGGTTTGGAATGTCCTCCTTGCAGACGACATCCAAAGAAGCACTCGGCCAGACCTCACCGACTCGCTGGATAGCGAGCCGGTAGAGGTCAACCGAGCGTTGGTCGGCGCACGAGACTAGCTTCACTCGGTTTTGAAACCAGCCATAGTCTCTGCAGCTAGGTGGAGGCCCTGGGTGTTCTAGTAGTACCAAGTCGAACACTTCCGAGAGCTTCTCCTCGACCAAGTACCAGTCCTTGTGGGAAATAGTGCCATCAATGCCGTTTCTGTCGATAACAGCACGGACCAAGTGGTCCTTGGCTACCGCACAATAAGACCTAGCAGGTCTGCTACCCGTGGGGGTCTTCACAATGACCTTCTGCCTTTTAGGCAGAACCTCTTGAGAAGCGCCTTTTGAGCGCTGCCGTTTAGGCGGAGGATTTTTGCTGGGCTGATCAGCGAGTGAGTCCACCAACTTCTTGGCTTCCTCGAGTATGACTTTTTGCGAGTCACGAAGCTCATCCGGATTAACCGTGCCCCATTTCCGAATGGCACGGTACGCATTTCTGCGCTCCAGATAGCTTGTTGGCTGCGTAGATGTGCTGCCAGGGGGCTTGTCCACAGTAGCTTCTGATCGAGGCTTCGCCAAGGATTGGTTGCTACTGGGGGAAGCCGAAGTTGGCCGGGAATGGCCTGTGACGTTAGTAGGAGCTTGCCTAGGCTTGGCCAGAGGTTTACTCGCTACAGACGCCGAAGTGGCTGCAGCAGATGTGCTGGGTCCGTCCATAGGGACTAGGCGACCCACCACAGAAGAGATTGCCTTGAGAGGCTTGCTTGTAGTCTTTGTTCCAGGCTTGGCCGATGAACTAGGACTACCGTTGCTGGGCTTGCTTAAGACCCTGGCTTTACTTAAAGCCTTTGTAGCATTGTGAGCAGCCTTTGTTCCAGGCTTGGCCAGAGAACTCGGGTTGCTCGAAAAATCGTTATCCGATTTTTTTTTGTGTGTTTGTTGTGGGCATAATTAAATTCATAGTTGACTGCTTCGCCGGACCGAAGCCAAGCTCGGCAGTCGATAGTAGGAGTGGGGAAGTAATGGGGTCCACCACGGCAGCGCCCCATACCGTGGTAAGGCCGAAGTTGCTCTCTGAATTGGCCAGGGATAAATACCAGAGAGGCTCCGTTAGAAGACAGCCTATTTTTAACCCTAGCAGCCCGCTCAATACGGTTCTCATGTGCTGATTTCACATAAGTACGTGTACTTACATAAAAACAAACGTTGGATCTATATGAGCAGTCTACTAGAGTTAACCCCCTGACTGCCAAGCCAATGGGCACGGGTCGCATGACACCCTGGATTAGGGGAGTTTTTATTTAAGAGGGTTAGCTCCCTCCGCCTGGTCTATCTTAGCCAGTTACACATCAGATATCCAGGTGCGTCCTGTCATTATCAATGACAATCACAGGTCGCAACCGCCATTTGATTTGTAACTGTTTCCAGCCGTCACCACGTGGAGGTGATAGACCACACTACCATCAAGTCACTCAATTACGGCACGCATACGGAATACCGAAATACATGTTATTCCCCTTGACGACTGATGGCCCTACGGCCAATAATTATATTATTATTCATTAACCTGTTTATATATAACTTCAAATAACGAAATTGACATGAACTTAAGTCATAACTTTGAAAATTAACCTCTAGATTTAATTTTCATAGTCGCCTAAAAACTATTATGAACTGATCGATTTTCTCACAAACACACACACTCTCTCTTGTACTAGACTTTCAAATAACGAACTGTTATGCAGACTATGTAGCTACAATGGGAAAAAAACAACAACATAAGTATATATAACGGTAGTGGTAGTTTATTTCAATATCTCTATTCAGTGAAGATATTTGGAATAAAATCCGTAATTCTGGGTTATGATTTCAAATATTAGTAGCTTATATAGGATATAGAAAGATTTAGAACTATCACTAAGATCACTGATGAGGAATTGTGGCGGATTCCGAAACGGCCGTCTGATTTGCCCGTCTCTATATACATTGTTGTTGTGATGACTACATTTTGTTCATTAACCTGTTTATATATAACTTCAAATAACGAAATTGACATGAACTTAAGACATACATGATTTTGAAAATTAAATTTAATTTTCATAGTCTCCTAAAAACTATCAGTATCTTATTAATCACGCAAAAAAAAAAAACACAAAAAAAGGCGGGAACTACACATTTGACGTATAAAAGAGGTAATGGTCACTGTATGACCTTATGGTGCACACACGTAAGTTTTGATATTGCCACTTACGTAATAAAACAAAAAGCTTCTTTTTATGCTTTTTCGGAGGGTTTCCTTTCGATGCAGGAATTTACAAAGGGAAATCGCAAAATTATGTTTATTTTAGGAAATATTGGCAAATTAAGCAAAAAAGGTCATGAGATGACCTTAATGTAGCAGAAGGGTTAAGCGGGAGTTCCCCTTCACTTTTTGAAAAAGTCAAAACTATTTTTGGTTTTGAAAAAAAATGGTCACATTTTGAATTTTAAAGATTTTTTTTTCCTTTTTTTTGGAAGATTAAATAAAAAACATGTTCGATAAAAATTTCCAAATGCAATAGGTGATTAGTTACATGGATCCAAAAGAGGGGCTGTTTGACCAAAATATATAAATTCTACCGCCCTTTAACTACGCGAATTTTGTCGGACAGCCAAAATTAGTTTTTTCAAAAATAGGACTTTTTTTCCGAAAGTACAACGTTGCAAATTCAGAAAAAAATTGACCAAACTTTTTTTTCTATCATGTCCTGGGGCCATTGTTGTATAGAAAAACATATGTACATATTTAAATTTTAGATCGTACATGCCAATGGCAAAAACCTTGTTTTGAGAAGAACGGGTTCCAAGTTTTGTCTATCGGTTTTTAAATATATCGGCGAATCCCAACGGACCTTCTTCCCGCTCAATACGACCGAGAGGCGCATCTGCATAACGCACAGATCGGTGACCGATGCAATCGCAGTCCGGAATTATTAATCAGGAGGTGCTGGACAAAGGCATAGCATAGCCATTATATGCGAAAGCACGAAAGCACTTCGAGTCTCTCTCTGAAATTTTTACAAAACACTTTTTAAAAAATCAATTTCTCCAAACCAAGAAAGTGCAGGGCCCTCTTAAGAAGAGATGAAGATTATAAGACCCAAAATATGAAGTATTGCAAAAATTAAACGATTTACATTACATAAAATTTGACAAAAAATATTCTACAGACTTTATTAAGTAAAAGCTGGACGGTTTCAAATTCCCCGCAAAAACAGCTCATTCCCCGATTCCCCGTACTAAGTAAATTCCCCACAAATCGGGGAATTCCCTGTAAGTTGGCATCGCTGATCTGCATACACAAATAACAAAACAAACACCAACGAGTAGTTTGGTTCTCTTTTGATATTTGTTTTTCCTAAAGAGATTTCTTCCGCAAAAAACAAGCCCCAGTTACCGGGGCCTTACCGACTAGTTTACTTTACTCTATCACAATTATTATAACTCTATCTTCTGATATAATACTAAATTAAAAACGATTACAAATATATTTCGAAAAAGTTTTTTTATTGCTTAAAATGAGTTAAAATGTTGAGAAAATCATTACGGCTTCTCTTACAGCACAAACAGAATTTCGATAAACAAGAAGAAAATGTATACAAGGTGACAATTGTAAAGAGACGCAAGTTTAATACTCTGCAGCAAGCTTTGCCATTTACCGTTACTTTAATTTAAAAAGCAAATTCATTCATCATTGGCTTTGCTTTTAATTTCATTTGAATTTTTGTTATTACATTTTGAAATTTCCATAAAATGGACAAGGAAAATATTCGTCGTGAAATTATGAAATTTCGTTTGGCAAATTATAGTAGCCGTCAAATTGCAAAGGCTTTAAATTTGTCAAGTAGACCGAGCTATTTTTCGATATAATGAAACTGGGGGTTTTGGAGATAGAGACCGGGGAAAATTTTCAAAAGTTGCCACTACTGGTTTAACAGAAAAAATTCGTAAACGAATCAAGCGAAATCCAAGGCGCTCAATGAGAAAAATCGCTAAGGAAGTGTGAAACCGTGAAACAGTGCGAATCATTGCAAAATCAAAGCTTAATCTTAAGCCGTACAAGCTGCGAAAAGCTCAAGATCTGACACAAAAAAATATTTGCGACTGCAAAGATGCAAGGCGTTGCTACGCTCCTCCGTGTTAAAAAATGTTGAAAATATCTTGTTTACAGATGAAAAAATTTTCACGGTTGAACAACATTTCAATGCGCAAAATGACCGAATGTGGCTAACATCATCATCGCAACAAAATAGGACTGTTGGCCGAATTCAAAAGACAGCTTCCGTTATGGTATGGGCTGGAGTTTCCGCTAATGCCAAAACCTCTCTAATATTCGTTGAAGAGGGTGTTAAAATTGACCAGGTTGTTTATCGGAGCATTTTAAATGAACATGTTCTTCCCTACATTTGGAAATGAAAACTGGACTTTCCAGCAAGATTCTGCACCTTCCCACATGGCAAAATTAACGCAAACATGGATAAAAAACAAATTTTCTGGATTCATAACATCTCAAGAATGGCCTCTATTTGGAGTATTTTAGAGAGTAAGGCTTGTGCATCTCAACACCACAGTCTGGAGTCACTGACAAATTCATTAGAGAAAGCCTGGACTGAAATTGATCAGGAAGTCCTGCGGCGAACAGTCCTACGATTTCCGGATCGATTGAAGGCATGTGTGCAGGCTAAAGGAGGTTATATTGAATGAGGTGGGGTTCAAATGAATGCTTATATATTCAGCAATGTTAACACTTAACTGTACTTAATAGAAGTACGTCCTTTTGAAAATAACTGCTGAAATGTGTGCGTCACTTTACGATTGTCACCCTGCATAAATTAAAGGATGTTTTATGGAAAAATTCCTTTCTTGAAAGTGCACTTAGAAGAATAAATGAAAAACAATGCGTATATTAATGTATGTAAAACTAAACAACTAATTGGTGAGGTTTTTCGGAATTGAACAAAGTGCTATAACATTAACGATGTAGGCAAATATCTAAATGTTTAATCACTATCATCATCAGACATTGAAAATGTATTCCGGTGTCTACGTGTTGTTAATTGTTTTTGAGGTAGAGACACGCGGCAACGCCTTATATGATTGTAATAGCTCTTCTCGTAGCTGTATTCTTTAAAGCATTTATTGCATTGCATTTCTTCCTTCATGCATCTGTGACGTTTCATATCAACTTTGAGACGAAATGATTCAGGGCAAGCTTTACATTTGTACTTGTGAAATCGCTCGTTGGAGCTTTTATGGTTTATAGATGCATTGTGATTTGCTGCTGTAGTTAATGCTGCAGGCTCAACATATGGATGACTTGTTGCTAAATGTTGTAGCGGAGGGCTGGTAACACGTATGGGAAGTGAATAACGTTTATGAAGTTCTACGTTGCGGGTGCTGTTTATATCTGGGAGTAGACTTTTACTCAAACTTGATAATGGTATAGATGGTGCTGATGATGTTAATATTGTTGTTGTTGTTGATGGTAGCTGAGATTTTTCGATGTTGTTGTCATCATCCAAATCATAATCGAACGTATATGAATCGGTTAGAGATGTTTTCGCCATTGGTGTAGTAGTTGTATTTATCTTATTTGCAGTCGTACTCAAATGATTTTTGTGTAAATTGAAAATGTGTGATATCATGAAATTTTTACGCGAAATAGTCCAGTTACAAAGTTTACATTTCAGGAAAGATTTATGGGGTAGATGCGTGAAAAGATGCAGCTGCAGATCAGGTATATGCTGTGAAAAGATTTCTACGCCGCACTCACAGCATTTAAAGTGGTCATCATACCGATTCTCTGCAGTTTTTTCAAGAAAGTTATGACTGAAAGGAAAGCAGCATACGAATTAAATAATTTTAACCATTGAAGGTTACAACAATTACAATCGGATGGGAATTTTTTTTCTAACATAGCAATAATCCATTAAAACTCACCGAAAATTGATGTGCGCTTGCCAGGTGTCTTCCGAGTCGAAAGTTATGCCACATGCCGGGCATACGTACGCTATAAACTGGCGACTTTCATGCTCCAATGCATCACGCATTTGTGATGTAGTATTACTGCCTTTTTGTGCAAAGACTGCTGCTCCCAATTCCTCATGATCTTTATGCAACATTATATGCGAAATCATAAAATACAATCTGCTTGCTTCAAACCTACACAGCTTGCATTTGTAAATCTTGTAGGGTAAATGAGTGAAGTGATGCTGCTGCAACGTTTTCAAAGTACAACGTGTTATTACTGCTTGACATTTTAGACATTCGAACTCATTGTTAGGGCGTTGCTTAAAGTTATAAGTACGCTGATCTAAGAGATTGTGCTGCTTGGCAATGTGCTCATGCCATGTGGTACTCGTCTCAAAAGAATCGCCGCATTGCGGACAAATAAATAAAATGTAGTTATTTCCTCCTGTTTTCGATGATCCACGACTTGCACCTGTACTACCAACCTCCCCCAAATCACAATCAGGTTCAAGCTTAGACAATGGCAACAACTCATCCTCGCATTCGCCTAAATTCGCCTGATTAAGTGCACCTTCTACATCAATATTTTCCAAGTCTTTCGACTTTAGTGCGCTTGTTTCATGCAAGATTTCGGATTCAACTTTACACATTACCTTTTCTTCTATGGGTAGCGGTACTTGCTGAGCTGTATCAAATTCGACCTCGCAGAGTAATTCAAATTCAATATTATTCTCAACAACGTCGTCATCGTCATCAATAACTATAATACCATCTTTGGTTATGTTGGCTGTGCTTCTATTATCTGAAAAGTTAAGAGAATTAGTTGTAAACAATCTCCACGCCAACTAATCATCACTTTATTACTTTTATCAGCACCAATTCCGCTGTCCACCGTGCTGTCATTGGACAAACTTTTGGAATGTTGTCGTTGCGTTGTGCACTGCAGAAACGAAAAAAACTTGAAGGGACAATCCTGTTTTTGATCTGGCCCCTTTCCAGAAAGCATTTTTGCCGTGCAGAGTCGGATTATAACTATTTTTCTTTTCAACTGTAGTTTGAAAATTTTAGCACAAAATAAAGTTATTGGTTGATCAAAACCTTTTAAAATTTACTAATCGCAGATATCACCAAAGTGCAACAAAACAGGTTGCCAGATGCTAAATTTGGAATTGCACCAATTTCTTTCAGGTATGCTATTTTCGGTACCTAACTTCATTACTACTGCATCTTTGTTTGCTGTCATACTTAAATTGGAGCGTCAACGCGGTTCATGGCTGTCAAAATATGGAATGGGCATGCAACATAGCGCCTCGACTAGCAATAATTCATAGCAATCTTCATGTTCATGTGTGGGATTTCATTTCATTTCATTTAGGCATTTCATTTTACGAAATGCTTTGCTCAGTAAACAACTAATATGCGTTAAATTTGTTTCCTATATTTTCCCACACTTTTCTTTTCGATTTTTCTCTTTTATAATTTCATAAACACTCATATGCTCGATACATATTTATAAAATTAATTATTTCACTTCTGTTAAGTTTAACTTGCTCCATTTTAAATACATAAACGTCAAAATCGAATGAAACTAGAAATTTATGTTAATGTTGATAGCAGCAGTACTTGGCAAAATGTTGGATTTTTTTGGTATGACATTAACATCACGGCTGGATATTTTAATGGTAGGACAAGAACATTAACATGAATTATAGCCAGTTGGGAGGCCTTGCAACACATTTTAGATTTTTTTTGGTATGACATTAACAAAAGGTATCGCGACTAGACATTTTGTAGGCAAGATATGAACAATGACATAAATTATAGCTAGTCGAAATACTTTGTAAGAAGGTCAAGTAAGTTGAGGAAAGGTGTGTCTGTGGGATCCGCATCATCAACGTACTGCATATAAATCAAAAGTTTATTATTTTTTATAGTTGAAATTGAGAAAACTATCGACGAATAAAAATTTAACCAAAACTAGACAAAAGTATCTATTGAATATGAATCTCATTGCTCTTTTCTCCATTTTGCGACACCGTTCTATAAGTACATTCACTGATCAGGAAAATCATAATGTACATAAATGTTAAAAACACTATGTATAAAATAAGATTCATATTACATAAAATGTAAGTAAGAAAATGATGGACTCGCCTTTTTTCTATGTTTATAATGTACATAGAGAAAATATTAAATATAAAAATACGATTCATATTACATAAAATGTAAGTAAGAAAACGATAAGCTCGGCTTTTCCGATGTTTGTAAACATAGACATTGCACTGCTACACATTTGGCGTCTCTCCACGTTCGGCATTGGTGTGCAAAAATGGTGAACAAATTTTTTCAGCTTTTTAACATTAAATGAGATTAAAAATAGCTTAGAGGAAAGTTATGAGTTTTCGAAAAATCATCACATCAGGATTGTGCTTCCATATGTGCTAAACAAGCATACCACATGTGGTATATGTAACGCTCGTATCTATACAGTTTTTCGCGGTAGTATACTATTTTTTAGTTTTTCTTTTACCAAAATACCGCGCTTAAACTAAGAAAAAAAATGTGAAATTTAATTTTTGAACACTACAAAATTCGTCGACGAAAACATTACAAGTATACTTTGATAGAAGTGAAAACAATGAAGGCGATATTCAAATGGAGAACGAAGAGGATTCAGATGATGAATAACTTTGTTAACTTTAATTGAAAAAAAAATGGAATGAAAACTGAAAACTCTGATCCAAAAAAAAAAAACACTCAAGCAATTGCCCTAGACAAAACTCATCAATGCACGCTTTGTTGACCGCTATGTTCTGTAGCACAACAACAAGTCAGAAAATTTAAAGCACAGTAAACGCATCAAGCTAAAAAGAATAGGTGTACTACATGTAGTACGGTCGGCATATCTGTGTTATCTGCTTATATGTTCGTGTTCAGCAACCCACAAAGCATATATTCCAGCTACGGAACCTAAGTTACGGTGATTTTTAAAAGGTTCAAAATTGTTGTACAGTACGACCAAAAACAAAGTAGAGCGGAGCGAGCAAATTGAAGCATGTGACATTTTCTGAGAAATTAAATGTCTTGACAATTTTTCAACTCAAATTTAGGATTTCGTCGAAATGCCTCTGAAATGCGGAATTTTGTCATACAAAAACTTTGAAATGAAATTTTGAATATCAGGAGAAGTTCAACAAAATTTGCTTGAAATGTCGAAAGTAACTCAGTAACCCTCAAACAAATGGTTCTAAAAACAAGGAAAATATAAGATCTAATACATTTTTTTTTTGACACTATGATCTTGCAATATGTATTTATTATCAAAAGCAAGACTGAAAAACTTAATTAATGGAGCCGGAGAGCAGCTCATTGCCATTCCTCCAATTATCCATAATTGCTATATAAATCCTTGCTATCCAAATCCAATTGAAAGGCCGCATTTTTATTAATTTTTGTTACCCAAAACAAATTCTTTTTTCTGAAACTTATAATCTGTCAAAAACGAAATCGAATTCTCAATAAAATTCCTTTTTGTCGTGAGCCCACCCAAATTTGAAATTCAGAATTTTAACCAAATTCACTCTCATGTGGCGCATTATAACAGGTAAACAAGGAGAATTTGTACAAGGTGAAAACACTAGAAACTCACTTTTCTTCTTTCATTGTGGTCAATACCATAGGCTGTCAAAATTATGGTTTACTTTCGATTGTTTGCTTACTTTTTTGTGTTGGTATTGTTTTGTTGTATTGCTGATTTCAACCATGGCAGAAGAATTAAGGTAGATGCATTTTGACAAGTAAGAGGAACTTTGACAATTGGGAAAACATTTGTTTTGATACTGGTTACTTTCAGAAGACGCAAATGTTGCCCAACAGAGGAGAGCGTGTCTTCTGAACGCGTAGTTGTGTGTTTTTGCTCTGCACAACTGCTGGCATTTGGACGCCATTTTTGTGATTATATTATTTTTCCGCTCTTTCATTCCAACATGTTGCCTGTGTTACTGTTTATTTTTATTTAACGGCGGTTTTGTGAAATTCAACGGCTGCTGGTAGCCGATATCCTCTTTTGTTTGGCTGTTATAAAAATTCTCAAATATTATATTTTAAACAATCCTATTCTAATAAAATGTATGTTTCTAATAATATTCACTTCATATTATATACTGTGTCGTTCATTTGCACTATCAGTTTTTTGCTGAATGTTATTTTTTAATACTTTTACCTGCAACTATGTTTTTCCAACCAAAAAGTATTTAATTGTATTTTGGAGTGGATGCAAATTCAACAATTGGAATGGAATTGGATGGAAAATAATTATAATGACAATATGAGATAATGTTGGTGGAAATAGCCACAAATTATACAAAAAATGTTGCATTTATACATGGAAAACGCAGAAAAATGATCTTTCAAATTAGCGAACTATTAAAATAAGCTCCGCCACTTTGTTACTGGGCCATTGAATTATCATGTTTTTATGTTTTTATACAAATTATTAAGTAATTTTTTAAACAATACTCATTTTTACAAACAAAGCAAAGGGTGGCAAAGAAAAAAAATGTGTTTATAAGTTAGTAAAATGTCTAGTATTTTTCATAAAATATTAGTATTTTCCAATAAAATGCAACAGTGTATCTGCAGCAACCCCATTTTATTTGAAGTGATGCAGGTTTTTTCGTCACTAAAAAAGTTTGAAGTGAAATGTGTTCATTCTCTCTTTTGCTCAGTGTTCATTTTCAAAACAACAATTGCATTGTTTGACAACAAAACATTGATCGTGTAACATCGCCCTAAGAAAATAATTTGCATAGTACTGCATGTACATAGGGAGGATTAGTTGCTGCTTTTTATATTATTTTTTAACACTTAACATGTTCAAGGTAATTGTTAATAAAGAAAACAAATTTAAATAACATTATTTATACTTTTTTTATTATAAATAAAATTTATAATATAATACTAAGTAATAAAAGTAGTATTAATAATCTACTACTAACTCACTCTTTTTTACCCATTTCAAAACAAGCATCTCCAAAATGTTCCTCTTATTTGTCAAAAATTCAAAATGGCTACTTTTTAAAAAAATGCATCTACCTCTAAATACTTCTACCATGATTTCAACATTTACTGGTATCCAACGCAACAACAAAGGTATGTGGTTTTTGCGGATGTGAAATTGTTATATTTTTGCTCAGAGCATTGCTTGATGTAAAAGCAGTACATTCCAAACCTGCTAATTGGGACACCCCTCGGGTACAAGCAAAAACGGTCCGATTACGAGGTGGTCCGATTTTAAAGGTTTTATTTTTTAGTGAAGAAATGGAAGACGAGATATGTATGTGAGCATAAGAATCATTTTTTATTATGTAAGCACTTATAGATGTGACTTAAATAAAGGAATATATTTTTTGGATACGTTAAATAGCCAAGAATGGCATCAAATCGAAAAGTGACAGCGCAGAAAAGATTTTATTCATCTGAACTAATATAAGGGGAAAATTTGAAGACGATGTTATGCCTGGTTTTAAATGCTTTTAGCAACCCGTTTGATTCCGTAAAAATGGAAATATTTAATGCTTGTGCATCTACAAAATAGTATCCGCTGATCACGAATCTATAAAAATTTTCGGGTCAGGTGTCGGGTATATCCGTGAATCTTCGTTTTTGAAAATTTCTTTTTGATTTTCCTCATAAATCATACAATTTTAATAGTCTTGGATAATTTTTATAGAATCGTGATAAGCGGCCAAAAATACTGCAGAAAAATTAGGACACATCTCAGATACTATTTTAAACTCTGACTTTGTTATACGGTGTAATTTTTGCTGTGTGCTGTAATATCGATATTGAAAAATATTTTTGAGCACTAGGGTAAACTCAAAAACCAGTGAATCAATGTCAGTAAATGATACACACTATTTTTTGTGTTGCACAATCTTTTTCTCTTGTTGGCAAAATTATTTGAACTTGACTTTTGCTTATTTTCCTATTCGACAAACACCTCTCCTCAGCTGTATTAATCACTTAAATTTTTTTTTTTCCAGTAAAAAAATGTTGGTCCGATAAAAAAGGTTCTGTGGCACTAAAAATATTGCTAAAAGCGCGGTCCTTGACCCTAGTAGAAGGTGGCCCAAATAGCAAGGGCTTCTGAATTAAAAAAAAAATTAATAGTGCGGTTCGATTGGGAGGTGTCCCAATTAACAGGTTTGACTGTAATGGGAATCAACCGTGTACTCGCTTCTTACATTACAACTCGTTGCTATTATATCGAGTGCCGAGCTTTGAGAACATTGTGCGAGCTCTGAACGAATTTTTGCAGTTGGTAAATTATTCCATATTATTTTGAACTGATTTGGGAAAGTCTGAGTTTTGAACGCATTTAATAAAAACAAAAGTATTTAAAATACTATGTGGAACTTTATTTAATCTCTACTAATTTATTCTACTTTTTCTTGGTACAAACAGTAGAAAATGGCGCAGAGTAAACTAAATGATTTGGCTGGAAAATTTGGCAAAGGTGGACCGCCTGGCATGACCACCGGTATTAAATTATTGGCTGCTGTGGGTGCAGCTGCCTATGGTATCAGCCAGTCCTTATATACAGGTATGTGCACAATTTTGAGCAACGTTTCTAAACATTCAACCAAACAATAGGAAAAATTATTAAAGTTGAGCGTGTACATAACCTCAAAATATTATATTGCCGTTGCTGAAATGCTTCAGAGATTATTTCATAAGAATAACGAAATGTTACAGAATATGCTATTTTTGCATAATGTTTGCGTAACGTTTCTAAATATTTTAATAATGTTGTTTTTCTATTAAATTTATTATTTAAAAATATTTATTTCTGATTTACCGCCACAGCGTGTGGCCAAAGTTACCGGCGCACATTGATTGCATAACGAATTCATTTTGATTTGTGTATGTACTTTGGATTTGTTAGCTCTTCTTGAAATAAGCTAAAAAATATTTACCTTGCTTTCTTTTTAAAAATGCATAAAATTAATGATTTTATGTTTGTTTCTTTCAGTTGATGGTGGTCATCGCGCTATTATCTTCAGCCGTTTAGGTGGTATTCAAAACGATATCTTCTCGGAAGGATTACATTTTCGCATTCCATGGTTCCAGTATCCCATCATCTATGACATTCGTTCACGTCCACGTAAAATCTCATCACCCACTGGCTCCAAGGATTTGCAAATGATTAACATTTCGCTGCGTGTACTCTCACGTCCTGATTCATTGCGTTTGCCAGTGATGCATCGCCAATTGGGCTTGGATTATGATGAGAAAGTGTTGCCTTCAATTTGCAATGAGGTGCTAAAGAGTGTTGTTGCCAAATTCAATGCTTCCCAATTAATTACACAGCGTGCGCAGGTGTGTATAGTTAAGGCGAATCGAGATCGGTGAACTCATTGAACTACAAACTGATTTAAATTTTCTCTGAAAAACTGACCATTAAATATTTTATGTAAGAATGAACATAATTCTCAATGCTACTAATTTTTCTGGTCTAGGTTTCACTATTGATACGCCGAGAATTGGTTGAACGTGCACGTGATTTTAACATAATTCTGGATGATGTTTCCCTCACTGAATTGAGTTTTGGCAAGGAATACACTGCTGCCGTTGAAGCCAAACAGGTTGCACAACAGGAAGCACAACGCGCTGTGTTCTTTGTAGAGCGCGCCAAACAAGAAAAACAACAAAAGATTGTACAAGCTGAGGGTGAAGCTGAAGCCGCGAAAATGATATCCTTTTTTAAACACAAACTGAAAAGCATTGCATGCCATCTGCAATTTAGCACTAGTCAAAATATAGCTCAGCTAATTTTCACATGAACAAAAATGATTTACACCAAAATGTTAAAATTTAATTAAAACAAAGCATGAGTAGCAATCTGCATAATAGTTTACTTTTATCGTCACCTTAGTAATGAATTGATGTATAACATTTCAACTATAGCCCCGTTAGAATCCCTTTGTTCGATTCTATCTACGACTCTTTTTTTCTTTTTTTTTCTTTTCATTAAAACATTTGTGTTAGTTTTTTTTAAGTAAAAACAAAAATGTTTTGTGAATGGTTAAGAAAAAATATTTCTTTAAATGTGATTATCTCAAAACTGTTGTTTTGCATATACACCATTTTATTATTACTAAGGTGGCTATATATACATTTTTTGGTACAAGTTAATTTTTGTTCATTAAAATTTTGGTCAGTCAATCATTATTTCTGATTTGATTTTTTTCCATTAGGCTCTGTACGAAAAAGTTTTCCCTTAACTGTTATGTTTACTTAGGTCTTGCAGTTAAACAAAATCCAGCCTACTTGAAATTGCGTAAAATACGAGCAGCTCAAAGTATAGCAAGAACGGTAAAAACTAGACTACATTATTCTGTTTCACAAATTTTAATATTATTTTTGTTCTCTTTACAGATTGCAGGCTCACAGAACAAGGTCTACCTCTCAGCCGACAGCTTGATGTTGAACATTCAAGACTCTGGCTTCGATGACATGACTGAAAAAGTTTACAAAAGTAAATAAATCAATTTTTGATGTTAAAAAAAATGAAAGCAAAAAACCCTAATAATTAACAAAAAATGTTGAAATTTACAATTTACATTAAATTTGATGATTAATTTTGAAAGAAAGAGAATACTATTTCATGCTAAATTCTGATTGAAACCGAAAAGAAGCAAAAACAATAATGATTTCTTTATAATTCTTCATATATTTAGCTTACATTGATTTGGATTATAAATGAAGTGTCAAGTAAAGTTTGTATCTTTTCTATTGATTTTTGTTTCTTTTATATTTTGCGATTCATATACATTTTTGTTAATTTCTATATTGTAAAGTTTCTATCACCATCAATTACGAAAATTGAATTTAGTTTTTAAGTTTTAAAAATTTTTCATTATAAATGTACTCTATCTACTTTCTTTACCTATAATTTACATAACTTTATTGTTATCAGCAGCAAAAAAAAAAAATTGTTAGCATATCTAGAATATAAATAAAAATGTTTTTTGTTAGTTTTTCACAAAATTTTTCATACGGATTGGAATGTTTTTTTTTTTGTATCAAATAGAAAAGATATGCTCGCATTGCTCCACATAAATTAAGTTTTAATGATTTTTATTGTATATTTTTAAACTTAATGATCTGGTCATATGCGAGTAAAGAAAAAAAACAGTTCGTTGTGAAAAATAGCATGTTTAAACATTCAAAGAAAAACAGAAAAGAAAGCAAAAAATAAAGTTTCACCATGTGGAAATAATAAATTGTACGTATATATGTTTTTTGTTTTTTAATTTTCTTTATTCATTTGCATTCTCTCAAGTCATTTACCATTATAATTCAACATTCCATTCTGCTGCGAAATTGTGTGAAAGATTAGCAAAATTTAGAATTTTTTGCACATGTATTTCTTTATACTGCAATTTTCTTATGTTTTGCTAATTTTTTATTGAAATATTTTTTTTCCAATTTTGCAGTCGGCTCTAATGATTGGTTTGGCGATCACCAGAATTCTTTTAGTAACAAAAAATCAGCCAAGAAACCATCAGAGAAAACAGTGGCTGCAGTGGCACAAAAAACAGCAGATCGTATAGTTTAGAATGCCGATATTGCAGCGTAGATGCTTTCTTTTTTTTACTACTACAACGACTTGAATATGATTTGTTTTCTTTTCTTTTACAATTCTGTTTTGTTATATTTTCGCTATATGCAGCGAAGTTGAATTTGAAAGCTTGTGCCTTTTTGTTTTTTTTTGTTTGTTTTGCTTTTGAAGAATATTTTACATATAAAATAAATAAAATACTGTACAAAATACCAGCTAAATAAATTCGTGTACATTTGTATGGGTAGCAATGTAATAAGATAAAAAATAAAGCTACTAGAGCATTTATGATCAGCAGATTTATCGCTGGAAAAGATTGCGATGGGTGCATACAATGGTTGTACGTCTATGATTAGTAGTTTGGGTGGAAAGAACAGACAACAATTGGGACGCTCAATAAGCCGCAAACGAATTGTCTAACAGCATCCGTGAGCTTTTTATTACAACTACTACCTGTTCACATTCACATCCAGTCCCAAGCAAAGAGGGACAATCTAAGGATAACTAGTGAAGATATCGGTTTGAGCGTGTGTGAATCGAAAAAAGTTTGATATTCTAGACACACAACCTCCAGGCATGCAACTCAATTTTATATTTGTGAATCGATCTTAGAGACTAGAAAAAAATGGGAAGGTATATCTGAAACATATATTATAAACTAGGATATGATAACATGGTACACAAACGGTTTTCTAATGGACGAAGGAAGCGGAACAGGATTATTAAATACTATGAACCCATGAGTAGATACACTAAGAACAATGCGAAAATCGCGACCCTAACCGAGAATCAAGGCATTTATATCTCACCAGTGGACCAGTGTCTCCAGTTTTTCTAAGCGTATATATTCTATGTCTTTCGAAAATGTTTTTAAATTCCGTGCACTTATATTTTTGCATAAAATTTTTAATGCAAAACAACCTGAGTATCTATTCACAAGACTTACAACAACTCGATCGAAAAGAAATAACATTTTTGTTCCTTTAAAATTCAATTTACTTTCTTCTGAGAGGCAATTCTTTGTCAGTACGATTCGCCTTTGGAACTCGCTACCAAACAGTTTTTTGCAACTAAACAACGCAATGCATTTTAAATCAAAATTAAAAGAATTTTTTTATAACTTGTGATACTTATTTATTAATTTATTATTATCTTCTGATAATGATATGTATGTGTGATATGTATATGATTTGTGAATGTTATTTTAGGGTTTTGATGTATCTGCTTTGTTTTTTCCTTGTTTTTATCTGTTTATTTTACATAATTATAAATTTATATTTAAGGTAATTATATGTTTTTAACTTTAATATTTAATATCTGAACTCCGATTGTAAATATGCAACTATATCTGTGACTAGCACTTTAAATAATAAGATTGTAAATCTTCTAGTGTTAGGATGAACTCAAAATTATAATATAAATGAAATGAAATGATAGAGTTTGATAAACTAAATACGCTCAAGGAGAATAAACGGTTTTGGTTCCTGTGGGTTTTGAGACATATTGGTATATAGAACGGTAGTGGTAGTTTCTTTCAATATCTCTATTCAGTGAAGATATTTGGAATCAAATCTGTGATTCTGGGTTATGATTTCAAATATTAGTAGCTTATATAGGATATTGAAAGATTTAGAACTATCACTAAGATCACTGATGAGGAATTGTGGCGGATTCCGAAACGGCCGTCTGATTTGCCCGTCTCTATATACATTGTTGTTGTGATGACTACATTTGTTCATTAAGCCTGTTTATATATAACTTCAAATAATAATAATTTGTGGCAATATGATCGAGAAGTTTATGTATGAAAATCTCAATTATATGCCGTAATCGCGTTAGGCCATCGAAGCAAAAGAGGTTATAAAGAATTGTATAGCTTGGTGTTTAACACTAGGATGCCCGGCTTTTGTTACACCCTAAGATTCCCAGACGAAAAGTTTCAATGAAAGTTTTTCGAAATGGTTTCGTTCTATTCACATTTTAAAATAATTAAAAGTCACGGAACAATTTTTCGAAAAAGAAATTAGGAAAAAATAGAACACAAAGATCCTCGAGGAGTCAAAACGACTCTATTGGGCATCCTAGTGTTAAACTTTTTTCAAAATTCGGATAAGACAACATTGCTTATATTAGTGGAAACATTAGCCTTCAAGTTATGTACGTGTTTGAAATAACTCCAGTGTGTATAGGGTTAAAAAATGACCCCATTTTTTTTTTAGAAAAAAAAAAAAAAAATTATTTCGATTTCACTCAATCAACAATTTTTTTAATTTCACTTTCATCCAACGAAACCGAAATTTTTATCATCGCCATAATCAGAATCCTCACTATCGATCTCATCATCACGATACCCTTGCACATCATCACCAGAATGAAAACCTCCATCGTCTGAATCTTGTAACATATGTACGTCTCATCTCCAAACTGCTACACCATTTTTTGCCAATGCTCGCATAGGTACGCTTGGTTATTGTTTTTCTAAAAAAAAAAATACGAAAGATTCATTCATTTCGATTTGTTTCACACACAAAATCTCACAATAGCATAGATCCCCATATAAATCTAAAGTTTATTTTTTTTAATTGAAAAGCAGTTCAATAATATCCGAGCGCTCCAAATTATTCCAAATTTAGTGTGTATGGTGTCGTTTTTGACCCCGAGCATGACATGAAGGTTAAGATAATGCTAGGCTTCCAGATGCAAATTGGGCTACACCAGGATATTATAAAAAAAAAATATCTGGACCTTTCAGGCTTCCTCTGGACATTGAAAAAAAAAATGCTAAATATCTCGGAATAATAATAATGTTTTTTATGTGTTTTAGTGGCTTTTTTAAGCAATCACCAATGAATCGGTTAAAATTAAAATTGCAAAGCTGATAGCCCTGGCAGCTAGTGCTTAACTTTAAGTTAGTTTTATTTTAATTTTAATTAATTTATTTTAAGATTAAATAAATAATAATAATAAAATTGCATAGCGAACTGGAGGTCCGTAAATTAATTGTGAAAATTTCTTCGGAGCACCAGGAGGACTTTAAACAAAAAATGCTTTGGAACTGTATCGAGGCTTTTGAAAAAGTTCAAGGAAGACTTAGGCCATTCTCACACAATGCTACTGAAAAGAAGCTAATTACTAATTTTGATTATATTTACGCGACAAATGGACAAACTGAAAAGTAACTGAAATTTAATAATTGTGTGTTAATGGCCTTAGTGTCAATACCATGTTAAAGAAAAACCCCAACATTTCAAGCAGAAAAATGGATCAAAAAATTGATTCATCGGAGGTCATCAAGGTTTTTTTTTTCAATAATTCACAGCTTCCTGTCTAAGAAATTTTAAACAAGTTTTAAAAAAGTCAAAATTTCCTTGGATATTCCTTGTTTGGTAAGCAATCTGCAGTTGTGGTAAGAGGACGAATTCATTTGTGACCACCGGTACTTCGATATTTACATTAACCCTTTCTTCTCAACTTTTTTATTTCGGAGTAAAAAAGTTTTTATAGTTTTAATCTCGTAGATTTTGGCTTTGTTAACAATAAAAACAGAAAAAAGATTGAAAGAAGTTTTTGGGAAAGGCTGTAGAGCTTTTGTAATTTTGTACATTATAATGACCAAAATGCATGAAAGGAGTAAAAATTCGAGAAAAAAAATTTATTTTGCAATGTAAAATAAATTGTTAGTTCAGAAAATACTTTCAAAGCCACACTTGTTCACTGCGTACAAAAGGTGAGCAGCATGCCGGGCAGCAGTTATTTACATTTTACACATTTTTGAAATTTGCCCATACCTTGAGCTAATATGTTTACACATCAATTGTATTTCAATGTACTCCATTTACTTCCGAGTCAGTTTAACATATCTCGCCGCTGCCCTAGTCTTTTCAACAAGAGCGTGTATGGCCTTAGTCTTTCAAAAAATGCCCCAATCAAAAATTTATGTAATTTTGTGGTAACGTGAGGTCATACTATTAACTAGCTTTTCGGCGTATGCGGCAAACACCGACATTTTGACTTAATCTGTGGTTTCAATTGGGCAATGCTCTTAGAATTTTTTCTGCTCATCTTAAGCTTAATAATTGCTTAAAAATTTTCAATGTGGTTAGCATCTGAAGATTGAGAGGCGCAGTTCAAAATTCTTATCCAATTTTCCTCTTTTCACTTATTGCACAAGCAATTTTGATGTTTAGGGTCCTGCCCTCTTAAAGCACTCAATTTCGATTTCTTTTCCCAAATTAGTTATTGGCAGAAAATAAGAGTCTATGCTGGTATAAATGGATTATGTACTAGGTATCCAAATTTCTCATAAACATTACTTATTATCGTGTCGAAACTCTGTTTTCAAAAGCATACCCAAGCATGAGCTTTTCCTGGATACTTAACTAATCCCAGAACCATTTTACTGCCCATATTGGACAATGCACGTTTTATGGTCCATAAAAAAGATTCGTCTGTAAAGGCCACATCGCTCCAATCATTATCCATACGTTCGGCAGCCCGCTCCTCCCATTTTTTTTTGTTTTGCCGTCAGTAAAAGTTTGGTTATGGTAGGCCAGAATTCAATTTGGAATTCATTTAAAAGACTTTGGGTTATACTAAGGGATATATTAGTGACCTTCTGATCCAGTTTTTGTTGGGCTGCTTCAAGTCTACTATAATGGTAGAATTGGCTTCAGAAACTCATGCTTTCACCAAATCCTGCTGCTTTGATGTTGCTCTAGAAGCACAATGATTTGGTAAGCCGTAAACATTCTGGTGTTTTAAAAAAAGGTGGTTCCATTTTTTTACGAATGCCTTAAATTTCTCAAGATATCTGCAGCACCTTCCTAGGACACTTTGAATTCCTTTGGATGTGAGCAAAGAATGACACGGGGTACGATTTGAAAAACTGCTTAAGGGGGTATTCTACCTGAGATGGTGCGAAATATCGATGTTTTCAAATCGTTGTAAATGAAAAGCTTTTCAATATTTTTATTCGAGGCTTTTTGCAAGTTTTTCTAACAACGAAATTATAATTGCGATTGCTTGAAAGGTTGTACAGCGCAATTTGCAATCAAATATTGAATGTTGAAAATAAAGTTCAACTTGATACTTAAAGTTTGTTCGTACAATTAAGCCGTACACGCTCTTGTTGAAAAGACTGTAGCTGTCAAAAACTAAAATTATATTTTATGCTAATTTTCTGTTTCCGGATCTAATTTTATATTAGCTCATATCGTCCCAACGTTCGATTAATCGAACAGCAACTTTAAAAATTTGTCAAAACTAAATTTATAAATTTTTCCCAACTGTATAGGTCCTTGTATATTTTTCAGTGGCTACAGCTGACAAAACTTTTGTAAAAAATATATGGAGAAATAGGCAAAATCCAACAAAAATACATATTTTCTGTTTTAACTTCTAAAATACTGTGTTAAAAATATTTGATCCCAAGGAATACTTGTTGCTCATGATGTGGCGTAGAAATATTTTTAATGTTTTTTTACACCTGGTCAGCTTATTTTCTCGGAGTAAGTCAAAAACTTCTATACCCTCTAAAATTCAGAAACAATTTATTTTTTTAAATACAAAAATTTCTTATTGAAGACATACATATGAAAATTGCATTTGAAAATTTTCCAAATTGGATCATAGCATCTTGTGCCGAAACGATATGGGTTAATCAAATTCGAAACTTTTATTTCTTAAAGCAAAATAAATATAAAGTTTTTCTCTTAAACTATAATTGAAGTTGAAAAAATTTCTCTTTACATTAAGAGTATTTTTAAGTTCTGGTTGGCTTTCTAACTGTGACTACAAACTGGCTCACAATAAAGTTGAGTACGACGGAGGAGGTTGTTTTTCTTCTTTGGTGATCTTCTGGTGATCTTCAACTCGCTGTTGTAAATATGTTGAAAATGTTGAATTTCCGTTGAATGAAAGAATGATTGAATAAAAGATCTGTTCTCTTAGTACATCTAGTTTATTGTCAATATGTTTCATTTCATAAAAGAGTGAATATACTGTATACCAGCAGAGAAAAAAAATTACTGGAAAAAAAAAAAATTAACATTAGATTTTGTTATCAGTATAAGACTATCAAAATTTATTGGATAATGAGTAGATACCAAAAACTTACCAGTAGCTAAACCAAAAAATATCAGTGTTCCACGTATGCAACTAAATGTATAAAATTCGGTATAGGTGGAAATCGACAAATAAATAAACGACACAGTATAAAATAATGTAGCGAAAGCAGAATTAAGGAGCCACGGTATCAACAAGAAGTGACGTACCTAAAAAATTCAAATACGATGCTTTATTCTTGGATTGGTTTTTGTATGAAGTAATCATTTTTATTTAACATACCTTAACTGCGCCTACAACTAGCATTAAGGATGCGAAAAGATCGACCGCTGCAATCGCTTGGTACACACTTAAACCTATTGCAATAAAAATCAGTAGGAAAAATATGTTAAGATTATGAAAAAAAATGATACAATTTTCATACATACCGTTATTAACGGCAAGTGAGGAAATACAAAAAAGCTGCAACAGAGTTCCCCTATAATTGAATAAGTCCAGCACTATGATGAAATTAAATAAGAGAGAACAAATGCCACTTATAAGGCCGATCATTACACCGGCCGTTTTAAGGCGTACACCACAACAAGAATAGCACAATATTTGCTTGTCTGCATCCATTTCAAAAAATGACATTTTAAATGAAAATAAATTAAATCTGGAAAACTAATTCTCGTGTTGTTAACTATCCAGATGAAGAATTATAACTGAAATAATTATTCATTTCGCTTACCCATATTGGTACATTAAATTGTGCTCGCCTTATCAACAATTTCTAAATCTGTACAACTTTTCGCAGAAATCAAGCATTCGTAATAACAAATTTTTGTCAGAAAAAAACTAAAGGGACCTACGTAATGCAAATCAAAGATTACATTAAATGTTTTGGAAAACCCAAGTGTAGAAAACGTAGACGTGAAACGATATAATAACAATTCTTAAGGCACATACCACTTAGAGACCACGGCGACCACTGAAAAGAAACTTCCTCACCAATGCTTTTCAACGCATGGATCACGATTCCCAGAATAAGCATGCGTTTTGAATACCGTTGAATGCGCTAGTACAAAACATGACATTCATCTAGATCAGGGATGACCACCCGGAAGCACAACTGTTTTTTTTTTTCAAAATTGTGTTCGTTGTAATGGCTCTTTTAAATACAACATTTGTGTTTGTTGTATTTTAATATTTTACAACAATCAAAAGAATTCTTGCATTTCGAGCACTCTTGAATTTTTTTTTGTTATTGCCTCGTTGCTGAAATTATTTTATTGCTTTCATTTCGCTCTTAGGAATATTTGTTTTTTTTTTCCACTATAACATTTTGTTATACTGCTGTTGACTTCTTGCCGAATTTTCTTCAGATAATAATTTTGCTGCCAGTTTTGTTTTTGCTTCCATTCACATTTTTTTATGTGATAACATCTTTACTCAGGGCTGAAGAAAATTCACGTGGGCGTCGTGTGAGGTTTCATAGTATGTATGAGTTTATAAGTGTGTTTTACCTGTCACACTTGCATCCCTATATGCATTGAAAAATTGTTTCTCAAATGTTGGAGAAAATCTTAGTTCTCAAATAGATTTCCAATGTAATTCTCAACTTCAGTTCAAACATTTTTCTCCTTGTTTGATTTCAACTTGACATCATGTTAAGAATCAACATTTTTTCCAGTGTTTGAGAAATATTATAATTCTCAATTGTCTCCACTTGAAACCAAACATTTTATTCAACACTTGATATCAACTTGAATACGATTTGAGTTAAATTTGAGATATTGAGTCTATTTACGTACAAAAAATTGTTAACAATTTTTAATAGTTTTCACTGGAAAAGTGTTCACGTACTCCAAAAACTTTCAACGAGAGAGAAAAAGGAGAACGTTAGAATGTGAGAGAGAAAAAAGTTTGAAAGTTTCTGAAAGTAAAATTTTTACTTTCACAAATTTCAGCTGCCGAAAAAAAGAACTGTCAAATATAAAAATTTCAACAATAATTTTAGTTGTGATAAGATTGTTAAAGAGAATTTGTGATTTTGAAAATGTAAATATGAATGCGAGTGTGCCACACGAAATGAATTCAACAAATTACTCTTTAAATTAATTAAATTATAAACTGCACAACATTTTTTGCGCTTGAAATTAACGTCAAAACAACGGATCAGCTGTTTAGTTGAAAGTTTTTAATAGTTTTCTGTTCACGTACTTTTTCTGATAGTTTTTCTTTTTTTTCTCAATTTTTCTTTTACTCTCTCCCTGAAAGTTTTTGATGGAAAAGTACGTGAACAGAGCTATTATTTACAATATTTTATAAGTTAATAAGTTAAGTATGGCAATATTGTTGATTTCTCACAGATTCTCACAGAATTTTAGTTTGTGAAAAACATTTTGTATAAAAATAAATATAAAAAACTGAGTAAAAGTGAAAAAAATTCGAAATGAAAGTGAGGTGAAAATGATTTGAATTGAAATATACGCTTTATACAATTGCTTCGTTCCCGTACTACAACGCGGGTGAACGCGTTCGCCCAAAACAGCCCAGAACGCGTTCCCGTACTCAAAAAACTTGCAAATGAGAGCAGAGATGAGAGAGTAATTGTCTTCTACTTCTTGCACGAAATAGCCCGCACTTTTTCTTCGGGTAAAAATGTTAAAAGTGTCAAACAATCAGCTTTTTTGCTTTTGTGAAAATATATTGAAAATTTGAAATTAATAAATAAATAAAGAATTTTTAGAAAAATAAGAATTTATTTAAAAAGGAAAATGTTTGAAAAACATTTGAAAATTAATTAATAGTATATTAGTTAATTTTTAGCTACATTCTCCACAAGTTAATGACGCAATTGTCCGTTCAACTTCTGATGCTGTAGAAGCTTCTGCCATTTCTGAATAATGCAAATGGTGATTGTGAACCAGAAGATTTTACAAAAGTAGACAGGCGAACAATTTATGTTTAATTTTTTCATTATTTATTTATTTATTTTTGTGTATCAGAGAGAGCATTTTTCGTTTACTCTCAGTTTACCAGACTTTGCCCAAAAAGTACGGGAACGGACCTAAAGTATATTTTGTATATAATTACAATTCGATTTGCGGGATGCGTAAGAGCAAAAAAGTGAAAAGTGAGGTTTGACAGATTGGAGAAATTCCTTTGATATCAAGTTGAGAATCACAAATTTCTCAATTTGATAACTAAGAAAATCACCATATAAAAAATGTGCCTTTTAAGTTGAGAAGACTGTAATCGGACTATTGAGGTGCATATGAGAAGTAACGTTGGAGATTTGAGAAAGGTATTTGATCTCAAATGTACCTCAAGTTGATATTAACCCTCAGACGGGCAAGCTCATTCAATCAAATTATAGTGCAAATAAGTCCTTTCTGGGCCCATATATAAAAATATAGGAAACTGTGTGTTTTTTTACATTTTTTCATTTATTGTCGATTAATACATAAAAATACCATACTTTTTCCCAATAAAACAAAAGTTTCCGTAAATTAAAAAAAAAAGAAAACTTATTCAGAGTTTGATGAATTGACAATGGGCATTTTTGAAGATTTTCGACAACGTAAAATCGCTAACGAGTGTACCTTGCGAACATTTCTTTTACAAATATCGCATATGAGCCTTGCTTTCCGATCCGGTTTCGCTGGGCAGAGGTAACATCGTCGTCTTGGTTTTTTTTTTCTGGCGGTTCGGATGATGTATTGGACTCATTTTGATCATCCCCAATGACATCTCTAATCAATTGTTGTTGTAACGCGTTACGATCAATTAGTTTTTCGTAGGTCAATTCTGATGATATTCGTGTTAGAAAATGCTTTTTTTTCTTGTCGTGTAGGTTCGCCCAATTTATTGTGCACATCTCTCTTGATAATAAATGCAGCCACATTAATAAAATTCATTGTACGGATTATGTGTGGCATGTCGTTTCATACATGGTTCATGTATAATACCACAGAGGACCCATTTGAACGTTTGTGGTCAGCTTTAAAACAAAGCTCCACGGAGAAAATAAGGTTCACAGAAAAAGTCTCAATAACTCTCAAACATTGGAAATTCAATTTTCACAACGTTTTTCAAAAAAATCATCGTCTCAAACCTGCCCGGTTGAGGGTTAAACAATAATGTACGAGTATATTAGGATCGCTTAGAAAAAGAAAATTCCAAAATAGTGGCCGCCAAAATTCATGACGCTACAGCTTTATTGTCTAGTGCGTCAGCAAGCACGCAGTCACTTGTGACCAAGGTTCAAATGCTACAAATTTATTTATGTAAATTTTTTTTTTTTAAAGGTTCAATTTCTTCAAATTAAAATTTTTTTTTAATTATAATAATTTGGTTTTCCATAAAGCTACGTTAATCGCTGTAGAGCTGACTCTAAAGTTTTGTGAATACTAGAATTCGGAAAGGGCGCTAATATGGTTCAGCGGCCCAAATTTCCAAGAAGTGCAGCTCATCAACGTCTAAGGCTTTCTGTTTTGTAATGCAAGTTGAATGCTTAACTCCTTCAGGACCATGGAAAGTATGTGTCCTCATGAGTATTTTGGCTTTTACTTTAAAACTATTAAAGTTAACAGCATTTTTTTAATAGAAGGGCATAATTCATAAATGGAAACACTGGTGAACGTAAGTACCGTTATCTGTCAAACGAAATCTGACGCTAAAGTTCGCGGTTTTCTAGTTTTAGTCTTAAAAAACGTAAATTTTATATTCTTTGGCAAGTAAATTTTGTTTTTTTAGTGTTTCACTAAAGTGAAAAATAATAAGAAATGTAAAAAAATTTGAAAGACCCTGACACCGGTCTCCCAGACCCATTAAAGACCATAGAGACATATTTGTCAAATTAATTTCCAAGAAAAATGAAATAAAAATTTATAAAACAATTTATTTTTTCCTTTATATAGTTTTATTAAAAAAACATGTTTTTATTTCTGGTATCCTTGTGGTCCTGAAGAAGTTAAATCAAGATATAGGTACAAATACATCGTCAGCGTATGCTCGAACCACTAATCTGATGTAATTTTCGATCATACGTTTTAGACTAATAAGTGAAAGCTTATAGTTCTAAAACTTTTAGTTATTTTAGGCCCTTTTTATATATGGTATTTATTTAGAGGATTGTTCAAAATTTTTCCTTGGAGAGAGAAAGGTTCTCCCCAAATTTCATGTATACATATACATAAGTAGATCCAGGGAGTCGGATTCAACCACGGTTGGCAACCGCCCCGATTTCGCCGGGACTGTCCCGTTTTTGAAAGCTTTGTCCCTGTACCGTTGTCAAACACAATGGGACTCAAAATGTCCAGTTTTTGAATTATTAAGCATGAGAAGTTCAAGTGGTTTGCCATTTCCAACAGCAGAATTAATTTTGAGGAAAAATTCGAATCTTAGGTTTAAAATTTTTGTAATGGCCTATCAATAAAAAACATATTATCTCTTCATGTTTGGCTAGGAGGGGGTGGTCGATTTTTCAACCAGTGTCTGGATATCAGTTTCACGGAATGCGTTTACTGCTTTTGCTGTAAATTATTATTCTAAAACAAGTTGAAATTCGAAGAAATAATATTTTCGAGCTTTTGAAATATTCTCTCCTAGTGTTAATTTTTTTTTTGATGAGTCACTTTGCCACTAAAAAAACAGGTAAAAATACGAACTGACCCAAACCAAAAGAAATTTAAGTTTAGAAAGATGTAGAATAAAATATTAGCTGGTTGGCTAATTTTTATTCATAATTTTTCGACCACTGTTTGACGAGATATTTACCCGTAAGTAAAACTGTATTCCCATAAGAAAAAAAATAAATGGGATTTTCTTACTCGTGTTATATTCCCATTGTATTCCAGAGCTAGAATGTCTTGCTCGGAATTCAGCGACTTAGTGACTCAGCGGAACAATCTTCCCCCGCTCGGTCGCTTTCACTTCAAGTCCTGCTCCGTTTTTATAGATCGAAAAGTTGGCAATCATGGATTCAACATTCATGAATAAATTGTTTAACCTGTCAGTCAGCCTTATTGCCTCTAAAAAGTGGATTGCAAAACTATTGTACAATTTACAGTTTAACAATGAAATACATTCATTCCAATATTTTCAACTTTATTAAATATTAATAATTGCATAAGATTTTGGTATCCGTAGGTTATACATATACTCGTAAGTTCAAAATTTTAATGAATAATAATACAATACAATAAATATTTATTTCAACATTGCAAACACGTACACCGATTAATTGTAAAAAAAGATGGATAACTATTTTTAAGATGTCCTTATTGTAAAAACATATTATTTTATTATAAATGTATGTATGTATTTATGTATGTATGTATGTGTATAAAAAAATGTTTTCGGAATACTCTTGAAAGTACCTAAGAATGAATTCCTTGTTCTTCGGGTTTGTGTATATGTATTGTAGAAAAAGTTACTAAACGCACATATGAGAAATACAGTAGTGTTCCCTAAATACTTTACATCTTTTTAGTGAAGATGTCAGTTATTTGTTATTATTTTTATTTATTTATTAAGCTTATTTCTAAGGGCAGTAAATTACAATAAATTTGCATTTGATCATGGAATGTAGTTTTTGTTTTTGATAAATATATGTAACTATTAACTTTAGGTATGTATATTTGTTTTCAATTGGAGCTAGCTTCATAATTTAGCTGCACATCTTTTTCTTTTTTTCATATGCCAATTTGCACCACAACTTATCTTTCATTCTGAATATTTTTCTTTCTGTCCACATTTCATCCTCTTTCTGTCTTTCAGCAACATGACTAGATATTTTGACATATTAACGCTTTACGTAAAACGAAAACATCAGGCAGTCGAAGGCTTTCCTGAACCGCCACCAATTCCACATGCGGCAGCAGTTACTGTTGAAGTAGCATTACTATTTGCCACGTTATTACGTTCGCGCTCTAGTTCTCTTTCTCGTTCCCGTTCACGTTCTCGCTCACGATAGCGCCGTAAAGTCGAAGTTGTTGTGGGCGCTGACATGCTCAGAGCAAGGGAGGCACTAAGACTACCAATGCTATTGCTTGCCAATTCACCACTCATAATGCTACGTCCACTAACTGCCCGCCCTGGCGCAACAAGATTATTCACAGACGAAGCTGCTGCTGCTGAAACTGATGATGAACTTGTATTAAGGCTGCTAACATTACATCCACCACTGCTGCTGCCTACTCCTGCTCCACTGCTGTTGGTGCTGCTCCCGCTACTTCCTCCTCCTCCGCCATTAACTATTACAGCTGCTGCAGCAGCGATTGTCTCTGCAATAGCTGTTAAAGGTCATAAGTTTGTAGTTTGTACAAGACTGCGCTCCAGCTGGAAGCACTCGAGCACAGCGGCACCAACCGAACTGCGTCGTGCCACCATTGAATTAACCACTGTCCATTTATTGAGCTTACTATCGTAACGTTCCACGGAATTCAATGACGAAGATCCATCATTTCCCCCTAAAGCATATAATGCACCATCAACTTCAACCACTTCGTGCGTGGATCTGTAAATTAAGTGTTCAGCTTATGTAACAGTATAAAAAACATGCGCAAATTAAAACTACAAACCTTCGGGAGTGCATAGCCGCAATTGGCTCCCATGCATTGCGACGCAAATTAAAACGCTCTCCACTCGACATACACATCGTGCCATCATTACCGCCTATACAGTAGAGATAGCCATCACTCGAGGCAACACCACAACTACTGCGTCGCGCTGTCATGCTAGGTACCGGGAACCAACGCCCCATGCGCGGGTCGAACCGCTCAACACTAGACTGATAGTTGGTCGAATCAAATCCACCCAGCGAGTAAATGCAATTTTCTAACACCGCTAAACGACAATAACGCCGGCGTGTACTCATAGCCGGGCATGAACTCCATATACCCGTGAGTGGATCATAACGCTCCATGCTGCTTAAGCATGAGGCACCATCATAGCCGCCACATACATACAAGAGGCCATCGTATGCGCAAATTCCTAAGCAAGAACGTTTCGTGCCCATTGGCGTTATGTTAGTCCATTTGTTTGTTGATGAATTGTAGAATTCAGCTGTGGAAAGATCACTAACACCATCATAACCACCTACCACATAAAGTTGTTTGTGCAACGCTGTTACACCGGAACGTGAGCGACGCCACAGCATAGGCGCTATAGGAGACCAGGCATTCGTGCGCGGATTATAGACCTCACATTCGTTATGTATGGCAAATAGGCTGCCACCACCTACCGCGAAAACATACGCCTTCATGCCATCGGGTCGTCGCTCTTGTGTACGCTGACTACTCATCAGACTGCGTTGCTCGGGTAGCAAATGATATTTCATAGCCTCCAACAATAGTTCTTTGCATTGTGAATCATCGCGTATGAGGGTCTCCGTTTCAACGATTGTCATCAGAAAATCCCGACTCACCAGTGGCAAGCGCACATGACTCATCAGTTCTGCTATATGCAGCTGTCGCTCCGCCAGATCATGTTTAATCCAGTTTAATACTGCAACGAAAACTTTCTCTTCGGAGCATATATTTAATTGATTATTGGATATTAGATCTTTGACCTGTTAATGAGAGAATATGTTAATGGTAATAAATTTGTTCTAGATACTTAAAATAAAGTCAAAACGTACCTCTTCATATGGTAGTAGCAGAAATTCTTCAGTGCCAACGACCTGCTGAAAGTTTTGCAGAGCATATTTATGGGATCGTATATGTAGTTCCTTGCAAGAATGAGCATCTGTGTAAAACAAAGTGAATATTTGGCGTAAGTTATGATTAATATGTACATGTATTAAAAAGATAAGGAACCGACTTCGACAAGGCGCTAAAGAACATAGTTAAGAGAGACTCACAGATTCTAGGAAAAACTAGTGGGAAGTCAAAGCTATTTCCAAAAACTTTGCGTGAGGATCCAACTAATGCCCTATACCCTGCAAGGGATAAAAGACGCAACGCAGATGCTACATCTATCAGGGCATATCTCCACAAATTATGATTATTAAGGTTACCAAAGTTATCTTAAACGTAGGCAAAATAATTTATTTAAGGGGGTAGTGCCGTCAAGAAATTTCGAATAATCTAATTTATTTTTTTTACAAATTATAGTTATTAGGTTACCGAAGTTACCTTAAACCTAGGCAAAATAATTTATTTAAGGAGGTAGTGCCGCCTAGAAATTTCGAAAAATCAGAAATGTGCCATCCAATTATTATTGAAAAATCTGTAGTTGTATAGTTCAGCGACACTTAACTATACTATTCTAATATTTTTGATTTTTTTGTTTTTTTCATTCTACGATCAGCAATCGTGCCCGCAATTGAAGGACTTGTTCACGGAGGCCCCAAATTCAACGCCACGGACACCACCAGAAAAAACTAAAATAAATTAGAAGTATTTCTGAATAGCTAAGTAGTTGCACAATAAACAAAAACCAATTTTTATCAATACATATTTTTATTTCGGGACTTCTAGACGAAACTATTTAGCATCCCTTGCATTTGCATTCTACTGAACTAGTTACACAAAAGCTGTAAAACTTACTTGATCCAACTAAATTAACAAAAAAAAACCACAGAATACAATAGTAAAACACATTATGCATATATGAGCATATGCAGTGGTGTCGTAATATTTTGTTACAGCGTACACATTAACCCACAAAATTAGTAATCTGAAATTACCCACGTCAACCCATATTCCGAGTGTATCTAAGTGTGGTAAATGCGGGAGTAAAATACATATACACAAAAATACCAAATTACTGATTATGTTGGAAACTAAGCACCGCAGCGACAACTACTCTAAAAATTAACATTACAAGTTCATGATTCTGAAATTCTTATACTCGTACTCACCAGCAAAACTACGTATGCCAAGACAATTTGATGGATGCAATTGTCTAAGTAAAAATTTGCAGCAAGCCTCACGCACCGAATGTATCTGCAAAAGACTCGAAACTGGTAGCAAAACCTGCACATTGTCTTCACTGATTGTAATTTCGCCTGAGTAAGTATATTCGATGAGCTGACGAAGTGCAGTAACATCAACATCATGCAGTCGCACAATGCCTTGGGTACGTTCGAGCATATCATCTGAAATACATATACATAGATAGATACAAATGTAATAGAAGTAGGTGACAGGCAGGCAGGCAGGCAATCGTTGTTGGTGATTTTTGTGGTGGTGGTGGTCTTGGTGATTACTTACCATTGAACATGGCATAAAAGTATGGTGAGACTGAAGCAAGCACTACTTTATGAGCCTGTATGGTTTCGCCATCAACTTCAAGTGTAACATCGCATAACTGCAAGTAAAAAAAAAAAAAAAATTATTCGTAAAGTAATTAAGTCATATATAGCTACATATTTTGATAATTATGTATACAATGGTGCTTAAGTACTTTAGCAACACTTTAGAATGTAGACATCAATAGCAGTAGTACCTCTACAATGTACAGGTGCTTTCAATTTTCTTTTAAATTTATTTTTTTTCGTATAGGCGGGTAGACTTCCACATTTAAAGCACATTGACTTCAAATTTAAGAATAGCTCTACTTCCGTCTGAGTCTGTTGCACCTATCCACCAACATAAACAAATGAAGTTACAACTTCACACTTCTAATGCTTAACTAAAGTCTATTTAGCAATCGTCTACTATATACTCGTATTTATTTCATGGTTAGCAAAGCCGCCATTGCGAAAGAACGAGCAGCTTAGTAAAAAGTGTGGTGCTTCTTTCTGCTTTATATCTGTTTATATATATGTACATGTGGTTTAGAGTTTCACATGTCGTTCAATTTCAATTTTGAAGGCTGAAACTGCGATAATTTTAAACCGACGTTAATAGTCCCCTATGCCAATTTGATATTTTGGTTTGGTGTAAAATAAACTGAAATATATCACGTCGTTTTAACTTAGTTCTTCCGTTTGTGACATCAGATAGCATTTAATTATAGTTGTGTAATAAATTCAAAACTAGTTTGAAAATGACTGACGTTTCTGATGAGGAAATTTTATAAAGGCCCCTGTATTGCCGATGCTGTTCCAGTCCTGTATCAAGCGAACTAACAGCCATACAACTATTGACACATCACAGATCTAATGTCACATAGTCTCACTCCATCGCTCAGTTTTTAGAGAAACTTTGCCAAATTTTGAATCAAAGCCTTAAAACGAAAATAGCCTAAAAATGTTAGGGGCTGTTCACATATTATGTAACGCGGGAGGGGGGTCCGGCAATTTGTTACGAAGTACTGCATGAGGGAGGGGGAACGTCGTCAACTGCTTTAGGTAACGTTGATTTTATACTATCAAAAATTCACTAGTTTATAAAATAATTTTCTCCCGCTGAATTCGAAAATCAATGCTATAATTTTTTTATGGATCATTTTGTGAGATATTGTAATTTTTTCAACTTTTTTATAATTTAAAAATTATATATTGGGCTAGAAATGTCTAGTTGTTCTTTGTTCGTATTTTTAATTGATTAACCGATTCAAAAGATATCGATATAAATATCAAATTAAAAAAAGCAAATTTCATAAATGAAAATTTGTTGCGTTACTACGGGAGGACGGGGGGAGGGGCGGAGAGGGAGCCGCGTTACTTAATATGTGAACAGCCCCTTATCTACAGAGCCGATAACAAAGAAAAAAATATGTAAAACACATTCCCAGATTTAAACCGGTGCAAAAATCGAATCAAAATTCACATCCAAATTCAGACCAAAAGAACATTTATCTCAGCCAAAAAATCAAAACAAATTCGAACCAAAAATCTTCTCGATATTTAGACTAAAATTTAGGTGAAAAGATATAAAACCAGCCCAAAAATCATCTCGATATTTAAGCCGTAATACAGACCAAAAGTTGAACCAAATTTCAGACAACATAGAAACAATGAAGCAGGCCAATATTTGGACTAAAACTTATACCAAAACTTATATCAATAGCATATCAAGTTTCAGACTAATTCATACTAAACATGTCAAAACTCAGAAAAAAGCTTAAATCAAAAAAGATCAAATTGAGACCAAATTCAGATTAAAAGCACATCGAAAATCAGATAAAAAACCAATTAAAATTGAGAAAAAAACGTTTTGGATATTGGCATTGCCAGCTGTTTAATTAAGAATAAGCGGTTTATCAAGATCGATTTACTATCAGATAAACTTAATTTTTCGTAGATAATACTGGATCGAGATTGGATACTAGTACCGGATCAATGTAAATCTGTGGCATTATTTTACTACCGGAATGCTGGTTGTCAACCATGGACCGATAACAGGCTTATTGTAAAAATCTAATCGATCCATCTTATAATATTATTGAACCCTGCAGATTGCCTTGGTTGGTTTAAGTATAGGGATCTAATTAATACAAAATGTGCGTTCGGATACCATAAAATCAAGTGCAGTTAAGATAAATTTAAAGTCTAAAAAAAGTTACCATGCCCTCGAAAAGGATGTACCCAGTTTTAGTGAGCTGTATCCCTGTTAAAAAGGAGCTTCATTCTTAATTTTTCTCGGGTTGATATACTTGAAACAATTAAATGAACTCTAACAAAATATGGAAGCAATATTGAATATAGAGGAATAAAATTAGAGAACATTGCCTATTGTCAGCAAAAGGAGAACGACTTGAATACCCAGGTTAATGTAAATATAAGCTTTTTTATATGACAACATCTTTGTGGAAATTCCTATTCTTAAATTCGAATATGATCGAATTTAGCGTAAGTACTTGTTATACTGTTATGCACAATTCTGTTCATAAAGTAGCAACAGACATTTTTGTTATCAGAAATGTTGTCTAGCAGCCTCAAGGGACGTTTACAAATTTCACTGCTAAAGCAGCAAATACCATGTGACAATTTCTTGAATAGAGATTTGAGCGTCAGTGTAAGTTTGTGTATGTATCTATACAAATATAAATACATACATACATACATACATATTTATAGTAGTTAAGTATATATGTAGCTTTGCATGCCCGCCGGAAGGACATTTCTTTTGCTTTAACGAAAATGCTTCGAAGTGTAGCTGCATATACATGGGACATTCTCTGTGAATGGGAGACCCCCGCCCCCCTGTCCAAAATTGGTTAAGGTATTTTAGAGCATGTTTGGGCTCAAATAAAAGCTTATTATCTCTAGTTTCAAATGCAACAAGGTCTTTTTTGATTTTGCATGATGGCGGACCAATATGGCGGCTGCAAGCCTACCACGTTTACCCAAGTCATCATAAAAAAAACAGATAAAGTTTTTTTTCGCTGAATATGAATCCAATATTATTTTTCGATTTTTTTCGATGAATCCTCATAATGAATGGATTGGTGTCCGAAACAGGCACAACCGGGACTTCTCTGTATGACGCGACATCCAGAAGGGTAAAGTAAACTATCCAATTGGTTTTCAAACAATAGGTCCAGATTAGTATTGGCTAAACATCGATAATCTATCGATAGTATCGAATGCCTTGTCACTATTAGTCTATGAATAGTTTGTAAAAACAATCGTTCAAACTATAGATTGCTACAGAGATACAATTTTTGGTACTTTATATAAATGACACCTCCCATGAATACCTTGTTTAATAAGGTATTCATGGGAGGTAAGGTTTATTTGTGGTACACAATCAATAGTTTACTCAAGAACTTTGGTTATTAATGGGAATGCTGTAAAAAAATGAATAGGTTAAAGAAAATGGGCTAACACTTTCCATAAAAAGAGACTGTTTGAAAGTGTATATCAGAGAAAACATAGCAAGGAAGACAATGAAAGCTTGTGTATGACGGCGGTGTTATGGTAGTAGTTATTGGGCAGAATGTTATTGTTTTTGAACAAGATGACGTGAAATCTTCCATACAAATAGACCGTTTAAAACGGCATATGTGGAGAACCATAGGAAGGAAAACTATGAAAATTTGTTTGTGAATGCTGTAGATATGTCGGTAGTTCATAGTTATTAGGGAACCATACCAAAAAAGGTGATGAACGTTTGCATGTTAAGATGGCATGTTGATAGTTGAAAGAATGCTAACACTATTGAAAAGCGGAAATGGAACTACATATGATAACGACATAAATGATATGCAAGAATTAGATTTAGATCGAAGGTTGCCATGCTCATATGATCATTTATTTTGCAAAAGTTTTGGCTACCTAAACTTCGCCGGACATCGGAGGTAGAAGCTTTAAAGGGTAAAGATTGCTTATGAAAAACCTTTCATTTTGCCGATCGGTTCTGGAGTAAAACTGTTGGTCTATTCCATCTAAGAGGTGTTGTGCCATAAAAGAAGAAGTACAATGGAAAGAAAAAGAAATAAATCAGTGGCCACAAATCATAATGGCCTAACATCGTGTTGTGAGTGTCTAAATCTATTTGCTATCAATTTTTCATGTTTGTATCTTTTTTAGGGCGGCAATTGTCCCTCAAGAAAGTTAAAGAAAAAAAAGCTACCCCAGATTTGCAGTAAGGATTTGAAATTTTAAACTGCTCTCCTGAAAAACTGAAAACTATCAATACTATCGATTTTTTCGCTGTCTAAAATCGTTTTAATCGATAGAGTCGAACTATCGATGTTTAGCCTACACTAGTACAGATTATATAATCACCAGCTGATTAATTTATTTAAAAATTTTAAAATAGTATTTTTAATGTTAAATTGAGAATCTGATAAATCAAATAAGGAAGCATATTGTGAGCGAAGTTGTAAATGTTAAAAGTGTCTTACTTAAACAATCCTTCAAGGCTTTACAGAAAGCCAAATGTGAAGGAGGAGGTGTGCCTAGAATTGTCTCTCCCTCTCAAACTCTATAGAACCCATTCGAAAAAAGATACATTCTCTAATCTGATCATTACATAATACGCCTGATTTAAGTTTATTAAAATCTGGAAGCCGCTTTTTGCTTCAGACTCCCACAAAATGGTTCTAAATGCCTAGTTTTCATGAGTTCTTAAATTTGTGGCTCTTATTTTATAACTTACTAAACACGACCTTTACGTTAATTGAAGTTGCAAGCACTGTATGAAAGACTAAAAATTTGGTACCCCTGAGGGTTTTCGGTTCAAGATCTTTAAAGATTTCAGATAAATGTGATTTATACCTTAAATTTTAATAATTTTGGCATAAATTTTAATAATTTTTTGGGGTACGAGTAAAATCACCAAAAAAATTGCAAATAAGAACAACTTTTATGTTTATTAGAATGTGTTGGCCACAGTTTATAAAATTTATACTAACTTTTAATTCTGAGTCTTCTTTGGAATATTTGTTAGGTCAAAATAGATCCTTTGCCCAAAAAACGCTGGTGAACGAAATTTCAACAAAAACGGTTGGTCCATTCCACTTTCCCCTGATGAAAATCTGCTAACAGAATCGAGCTAATTAGCCCTATTCTAAATATTACCGAAATGAAATCCCCGGGAATTTTTTTCTTTTCTCCGTATTTTTATAGGAAAAGAAGGAAAAGAAACAAATTATCTGTTTTATTATTTGTTGTAATTTAAATGTTATCATACGATTTCTATGATTTAAAATAATTCCGTCATGTTTTGTTAAATGTTTTCAAATATTTTGATGCAGAACCGAATAATTTTTGAGTATATATTATTCGCGAGCTTTTATTTGGCCAATAGGTTATAGAAAAGTTTTTTTTTTCGAAATGATTTCTGGAATCATCATAAAACAAGCCGGTTAATTTTTAAGAGCGTACAACAACAAGGTTTTTTTGTGATGCATATGTGTGTATATTAAAGGAATTCATAAATAATATTTTTAGTCTCCTAGTGAAAGTACAGCGCTCTTATTCGTACACTCCTCTTTTTAACATCACGCTTCAGTCAATGCCTCCTGCGTTGTAGTGACAGCCAATTCATTTATCACATACACTGTGCACATGTTTACAATTTTCTCTATATAAACTTCACACTTGAATTGATTTAATTGCTAACGTATACGCAACATTGCACCCACTTATTTTTACTTGAAGTTCTCTTATTCATTAGAAAAAAACTCAAGTATTTAGCTAGAAATACACCCACCAGCAGTCACTTAAAATGTCAATCAACAGTCAAATTTTGATAAGTATCTAAGAACTTGATCATGCGCAATTCGTTCTAATTTTATTTTAATTTAATAGAATCTTAATTTATGCTTATGAATTATACTGCCAAAAGAACATAATTCATAATTTGAACTGAAATTATTTTTTATCTTATAGATACCGAACTCAATCTGTATGTAAAACGACATTTAATTTACGCTTCTATTAAAGCAAGCAAAATGAATGAACGTCAAGAATTATTAATTAACGTGAATTTTGAGGCGCCTACGCCTTGCGGCCTGTTGTGCCAAATTATTTTCTTCTTCTTCACCTTCCGCACTTCGGCTCCGCCTACTCTTCTCTTCACTATTATATAGATAATGACTACTAAATAATTTTTCTTTTTTGAATTTCTAATAGGAAAAAGTTTCATTGACCTGCACGCGTGTGTAAACTTTCACGCTCGCAATTAATTCATATAAATACAAATTAACTTAACTAAACTTGTAAGCGAATTTTATCAAGATGAAATTGTCAAATTGTTTTTTATTATTGTTACTGTTAAGAAGTTTTGTTGTTTTAATTGCTGCTGCTATTGTTGAATGCTGTTAGCGTGACGTTTGCGTGCATTGATTAATTTACCCAAAAATTACAAAGCAATTACATATGTTGAATCTTATCAAATTTCATCAACGGTTACAATTGTAGATGGTTTGAGATTTACATTGTACATACATACATACATACATATGTACATACATCTGCACATATATTTTAATTGAATAAAATTTTAAATTAAAAATCTTAATTAATAAAAATCAGCATTTAAATATATGGTATGTGTGTAATTAGTTAAACTCACCTGCATATTGTTGCGCATCTGATTGATAGCAGCAAATGAGGCAACACAATGGCCTGGATTTTGATGATGTGCTTGCGGTAGCACTTCTTCATTTGGTCCCGGTGGGCTTAAATCGCTGGGTGTTTGTGTTGAATTGTTACTGGTGGTGACATCTTCATTGTTACCAGAGTTATCGGTGGAACTGCAAATACAAAGAAAATAAAAATATGAACTATCTTGCAACTAAGCAATGAATTCTATGACTACAACTAAATACTCGGTTTGCTCGGTTAGAAATTGAGCACAGAAACACTGAAGAATTTAACCAATTAAATGCTAGAAAATGAGTTTTTTAAGAAATTTTTCCCCACTTAATTTTTTGCTTTCTGAATTTCGTCTGGAAATATCAAAACAAAAAATTAAATATCGTAATTAAATCATTTTCTAAATGTGGAAAAGCAACATTTCTACGTTCCTTTAATAATAGAAAACGCCAACTGGCATTTTAAGGGAACCAAACCAAAAGTTTAAAAATTACTATATTTTTAAGACTGACAATATATTTTTTGCGATTCTGCTAAATTAAAAAATTATTGCCAAAATCCAAATCAAAAACCAGATCCGAAATTAAATCAAGCGGTAGTCTATATTTCAGAGCAAAACACAGGCCAAAAACCAGTTCAAAACTCGGATTATAAATCATACCAAAGTTGAAATGCGTGCATGAACTGGACCATTTTTTTGAGAATTAGGTCAATGGCAAAAGAATTGTCATTGCCCTTGACAATCAGGCAGTGATTAAGTGCATGCAGCGGACAGATATAACCTTTAGGTTGGCCTTGGAGTGTGTCCAAAAACTCAGTGAGTGCGCTCGTGTAAACGAGCTTACACTGATGTGGGTGAGGGGACATTCACGCATAGATCAAAATGAAACTGCTGATCTTTTGGCTATAAAAGGTTCAAAATTCGATTTTTGTGGACCAGAACCGTGTATCGCCATTGGTGATGGATTGGTGGAGGGCCTTATGAAACAGTGGATAAAATCTGAACATCGTAAAAGATGGGAGCAGGCCACTGACTACAGGTAGGTAAAGATGGCCGTGAAGTGGTCGTGCAGTGAGTTAGCGAAAGTCGTCGAACTAAACCAGAAGACTTTTAGCTGGCTAACAGCGCTGACTACGGGTCACGGTCCCTTCAGATATCACCTCAAAAAGATGAAAATTGTTGAGGATGACACCTGTAGGTTGTGTCTGGAGGAGCTGGAAACATCGGCGCACTTACTGTGCCAATGCCCAGCGTTGGCGAGCAGAATTGATGAATCTGATATTGGCCACCTGGCCTATAAGGATATGATTGCGTTGACGCAGGATGCCAATACTCGGAGCATGCTCGTTTACGAGTACTTAGAGTAGAGGCATCAGGCGGTAGGGCACGAAAAGGGATCCGTCTGGGTCTGATTCGGCTAAACCTCGAACTAATGATAAAATAAAAAAAAGTGGAAAGACAAAAATTAATTCGAAATCAGTCCGAATCTCAGGCAAAAGCACAATCAGACTAAAAATTTGACCAGAATTCAAACCAGATTCAAATATAAAATCAGACCGACACGCAGACCAAAATTTAGACTAAAATTAGGGCCAAAAATTAGACCAAAGGAAACTAAATTCAAACCAAAATGCAGTTCAAAATTCGGATTATGATTTCCAGTTGATATTCATATTTTTTTGATATGACAAAAATTACCACCTCCACAGATTTTAATTCATTGTTCCTGTATTGTATCATCTAGTATAGGGATGTGCACTTAAGCAGTTTGGTGCCGACGTCGCATGCATGAAGGTGATTGATGTGGAGCGTAAATTAAAAAAAAAAAACATACAAATTATTGTTGTTGTTCGCCAAAAGTACACATAAATGTGTATGTATATGAGCAAGCCAGTGGCGAACGCAAACAAATTTTCTAGGGGACCATAAATATTAAAGATTTTCCATATATTTAGAATTTTTATATGAGATATTACTATTTTATGTATTTGAGAATGTTCAGGGAGAGGGTCGGGGGGAGGAACGAATTGCCTCATTTACTCCCTTGCAACTACCACTGGCTTACACAATTGTGCAACAGAGTAACCAGATTATATTAAAATATCCCTCATATTTCTTTCAAATTTAGTGACATAAATATGTCCGATTTACACATTTATATTACCTTTACCAAAAGTAAATCAGCTTTCAATTTAGAAAACATATCTAGTAATATAGAAAAAAACAACTGAAAAAATCGTACAATTGACGATAAATTGTTAACTTGGCCACACTAATGTGAAGAGTAATCAAAAATAACAGAGAGCGCCCTGGCTACGGTTGTAGTGCATATGTGAGCATCGGCAGTAAAGATGCCAACTTGTAAGGAATTCCCCAAATTGTGGGGAATCGACTTAAATTTTAGTTAACTGTAGGGAATTAGGGAGTGAGATCGTTTTCGTGGGTGATTGAAAATTCAAATTGGTTGTCAATTTGTAGATATGAAAAGTATTTATTTTTTGTGTAAAACCTTTTATTAAATTTTTATTTTTATTATTCTTTAAGTTTTGTTATATGTATTTGCATATATTATATAAAAATTGTGATCATAAAAAAAAAATATTATTTGCTATGTGTTAATGTGTTAATTACTAATTGAATCTGTGATATAGAGTTGGTATTCCTAATCAGCAGGCAGTAGTGCGTCTGTTGCTTCTCTTTTTTTCGATCTCTCAAAGCAACAACCAAGCAGGGAAATTACATATGCATTCAATTATGTAATTAAAGAGTTCCACAATACAAAAGTAATTGAAAAAATCTTTCTTTACCTGGTAAAGTAAAAAGCATGAATAAAGTATAGTTAAGTACGAAGTTTTCTTAGGCATTTACGTCCACACTCATTAAAAGGACGAAATCAATGAACTCATACACATATACATACACAAAAGAAATCACATTTCTTCTCTCATACTATCCAACGGGGAAAAGGCACTCCCAAAGGCCATTCGGGGTGTTGACAAGTCAGCTGTAGGCGCTTCCTCTCCGTATGACACACCATTACGTTTTTAACATTGTATGTCATTGGAAAAAAGCACTCCGTTTACGCACTCTTTGGAGTGCTTCGAAAGTCCTCTCGCGAGATCTTTGCGTCAGCAGTGCGTTCGCTTTTTTCTTCTGCTGTGCTCTACAATATTTTTCTTCTTCTTTTCGAAATATTTCAAAAGACCTCTAACGAAATCTTTGAATCAGCAGTTTTGTTATTTTAAATTACGATGATCTTGTCGTCGTTTGATTCGGAAACGATTGCTTTTCGACAGAAAGTTTCGTTAACAAAACAAAAACCATAAATGCTGATCTCTTACTCCTCAGGCGAGCTGCTGACAGTCGGGCCCGTTGGGTAGTTCCTCTTCCCTTCAACACATCGTTACCCCTTGTCTAGCATTTATGAGCACAGCATCGACTCATTTGTGTTTGTTACTCATATGTGTCGAAATGCACATCGCTAATCTAGTAGACTTCGATATTTTTCTATGGTACTATCGATCATTTATTTATGTCGAAAAATTGCCCTAACATATTCTACACAGATAATTTCGACAGGTCTGAATAACCCTTGTGTTAGTTATTAAGTCCTTTTTTTCTTCTTTTAGTACTTAGCTAAAATTAATATATACAATGCACGGTGCGATATTTATCAAAACTCTACAAACTAAGACGGGATTCTGTTCTTCAATATGGGAATATTTTTGGCAATAACAGGCGCCTTCAACCCTTTCGCTATTTTGCTGTCATATGGCATAATTTACTTTAATCTGGCATAAAACAGGTATGATACAGGTTTTACTAAAAACATTAACTATATGTATTCGGTTTTGTTAAGTATTTTTCTAACATTTGAAATTTCGTGTTTATGCTATTTTTTTTTAGGTTTTTATCTATAGACTTTTTTATGTTAGTTATAGAAGCCCTAAGTAGTCACGAATTTAATGCAAGAGTTATTTATGGACTCCATTTAAAAAGATGAATTGAAAGGCTTAGTTTCCTTTTTTTTGAAAGAGGAAAAGTTATTGAGCTTATTAACATTATACCAACAGCTTTAAGGCTTTGATCGGCATCATTACTACAGATTAAATGCGGAAAATCTCTACCTATAAATTCTGCTTTTGTCTGTAACCGAATAATTTCTTTCGACATATATGTGCACTAATGTATTGGAAATATGTATCAAATTGTATGCATTCTATATGTTTGTACTGTAACTACAATATTTAAGCACATAATATGTTGCTCATACGACATGGTATCTATTTTAGGTCCATTAGATAATTCAACTATGCATATATTTCCATGCTTTTAAAATTCACTGATGTCAACAGAATTTTGCAAAAATAGTGTGAAGGTTGAAAAATTTATTGGTTAAGTCTAAACAAGCATGTATTATTCTGTAATATTTACATATCCTGTAGATTTGTTGATACAATGATAAAGTATTTATTGTTGTTTTTTTTTTGGGCGAAAATAAACTTATCATAAGTATGACTTTGTTGAGAAAGCAATTTTTGCTGAAATATTTAATATTTAAAATATTATATACTGAGCCCGTACACTAAGCAGCAATCAATACCACCAAAATAATATTTTCATTAAAAAATAATTTAGTTATTCTACACTCGTATGCATCGTCAGCCAAATATTTCAACAGTTTTTTTGATGACTGCACTAATGGCAGCGAGACACCAAGGCGACAGACAATTAGATTATAGACAGACAACAATTTTATTATCAGTTTCTGATTTGACTTTTATTTTCATATGACCAAATCAATCTGTTTGTAAACGGAAGCAAAACAACCGACAAACAAAAGGAAAAATACGAGTAGAGAGAAAGAGACAGAACGAGTGCGAACATCTTCTCATCATGTTGAGTTGTCGCCAGTTTCCAGGCGATATAATATACATAATTACAGATGTGAAATAACATTTTTTTCACCCTCGCATGTTTACCAATACATACAATACATTCATACACTCATATACAAACAAATACGCAGTATATACATATGTATGTATCATCGGGGTAAACCAAAACACTTTTATGTTTTCGTCAATGCTTATCAGGGTGGTGTGCCAACAGCTTTATAAATCTGGATGGCGTCATTGTGACGCTATAAATTTTACAATGGAGCGTAAGTTAGGGATGAATAGAAGTAATGGCAATCCATGATGTACTTAATTCTTTTGTTACCTTTTTAAGATATTTCGTAATGTGAAATTGGTTTGACCTAAAAATTCATGACAGCATTAAATCAATGGTTACTAAATTACTGCTTTACAAGTATGTATGAAGTTTTAATGTTCTAACAGATTATAAGTCCAAATATACCACAATATGGATACATTGCTTGCCGTACTCAAGCGGGATGATGTCAACTTCAGAGTTTACTTAGTTTAGGAATATTCTTAAATATTCTCAGTCTAAAATAATGGCCAGATATTTTAGGTTTAGAAGTGAATCTCATATGCGTATGTTTTTACCCACGTTAGATAAAACTTCAATCATACGCATTTACTTATGTACAATCACGTATTTGAATTATGACAGTGTTAAGAATAAAAACTGTAGTCAAAGTTGAGAAAAAATAATCCGAATAGTATTTTGGGCTCAAATTTTAATATAAATACAAAGCTTTTTTCACTTGGAACTTAATATTATATTGTAAAATAGACTCAGACTGAATTCAGGATTACTTTAGAAAATAATAATTTGATTGAATTAAAAAATAGTTCAGAATTGTACCCAGAAAACTTAATTTCGGCTCTTCATAAAATTATTATTAATTTGGACCTTAAATCAGAAAATTAGTTAGGCTGGATGCTAGAAAATCATTCAGGCCTCTTTTATATAGACTTAATTTTCGAATTTAAATCGAAATACAAAAGTTAGATCGTGATCACATACGATTTAGTATATATAAGATATTTGGTGCCAGTCCCTAATTTAAGACAAAAATCGTTCCACTGACCAAACGAAGACTTTCTTCAAATTTCCCTTCTGAGCCGAGCCAGGGCTAGACATTCACATAGAATGTGAGTGGTCATCTCGTTACTTTCCACACATTGACGACACTCTGCTTCACTGGACGATCTTATCTTATTTAAGTGATTTCTGACAACATAGTGCCCAGACATACGATTTGGCGCGAGATAAACCGATTAAAGATGAATAGAAAGACAATCACTTTTACTTGTCTGCGACCTGCAATTAGATTGCAATTTCTACAGCCATTTGTTCTTAGTCCATTCTTCCACAATATATTTTGAAGAGTTCCAGTCGAGTCGGTAAGATCGGGGCCAATGTGCATATTCGATGAACCGGTTTTTGCTAGTTCATAAGCGGTCTCATTATCAGCAGTTTCACAATGGCTAGGTACCCAACAAAGCGTAACTTTGTTATAGACGGACAATGGAGACTCTCAAAACACGCATTCATCAGCATCGAAGAAAAACTCCATGAAGAGAGTACCAAGAAAGGCACCTGGCTGTAGGAAAAAATAGCAATAACTCTACCTTTTTAAACCTTAAGAAGATTTAAATTTGTGCAAAGGTCTCAATTGCATTTCCTTCCGAAGCGAAGATGCTTAGTCATACGAGTATAATTCGGCACAGAGCAGATTGGGGTGTTGGGAATTTCGCCAAGAATACCGAGATGACCAGGATCATCTATTGACATGCTTGATGACACTTGCAATCTCAGGGCAGAAGTTGAGTAGTTACACATTGCTCCAATCATAGATAAACAGAAAACCTGTTTGGTAATGGCTGAGACTTTCATGGTTTTAAACTACCAAACCAAAGCCCAATAGGCTACTTCAGGTCCAACTAGACATCAGACCCCGGAGCTGGTATCATTACCTCCGTAATAGTTGAGCCACATTTTCCACAGACGATGATCGGCAGTGATGAAAAAGTAGGTACAATTGTACCTTTTTCCGACTTTTTCAAATTAGAAGGTACAATTGGCACATTTTAGGTACAATTTTTGAATGTATTGATAACGAGTGTGATCGATAAGTAAATTTAATGATTAATAAAATTCTTGAAATTTTCCTTATTATATCTCTCTTGCTTTCAGATGGTTCAGGTGAAAAGTACGAATGGTTTCAATTTCACTGACATATTGGATAAATAAATTTTTGTGTTTGAATATAATAGCAACGGAAGACCTAAAATAAGGCAATAAGTGTATAATATGTGGCGTTTCTATTTTCGGCAATATTAGACATATTGAAAGACATGCAAAATCCGATCTGCATAAAAAAGCAAATATTGCAAAATCTACCGTGAAAATTTTCACTTACGCTAAACAAAATTCTGAAGAAAAACGATTAAAAAAATCAGCAAAAGAATTGGATATTCACGTAACTGAATGAAATTGAAACTAAATGAAATTGAGAAACTTATGACATTAATCATCACTTTTAGCATAGCGCAAGCAGGAAAGCAGTTTCTTTTCCCCAATTTCAGGGAGATTTCGGAACCGAGATGTTAAGAACGCAACTGATATATAATATCAGTACTTGCATAATTTGTAAATATTGATCTCAATGAGATTCTTATTCTTTTTTTTATGTTTTATCTAGGCATACAAAATTTTAAACTGAAAAAAGCGATATACCAATGAATTGTATTATTTTCGGTACATTGAAGCTCAATTAGGTAAAATTTTTTCATAAATTAGGTACAATGTGAAATTTTGAAATTTCATCCCTGCAGATTATCCGTATAGCCAATAGCTGCATATCCAAACTCATTTAGTTTGAATGAAAGAACTTAGATTACCAAGGATCACATTAGAGGCGTTAAAACGCCGACTTGTTGACTGCCCTAGATTTAGTGCATAACTACTGTGGCTTTGCCATGTGTGGATGTGATTTCACGCTTTTTTGACATGGTCTCTACATGACAATGAATGACAATGAGAGACAAGACTCTTATTTTCAAGAACTCTGGAAACTTTGTATTATCGAAGAAAGGCACAAGGTGAAATTTCTATAGATCTGAAGGTTTTTTCGATTTTATTGGCAAGGCAGTGTAATGCGACTTCTGTCGATTCACCTTTAGTGTATGGAAACTGTGTTTGGTGAAGCGGTATCGAATTTGTGAGCTTGCATCTAATGCACAAATCAAGGAACGTTTTATTGGTTTTAAGTAGAAAGGATGTGATGATTACAAGCTTATATGTTTTAGGTAGTTTCAGTGGCCTGTTGCTTTGTTTGGGAATGAAGACTGGTAGTCGTCTTCCTCAAAGAAGGTAGTAGTCTAAAGGTAAAGCAACCATTAATTCACTGGAATCCTGCTCCATTAGATCCATTAAGGAATTCATGAATAAAATGTAATAATTTAGATACTAAAACAAATTTACACTTTTTTGGGTGTCTGGTGATTGTGGTTTTTGGAAGTAAAGAAGCAACAGATGAACAATCAGCCTCGGAAACTAAATTATTTGGTTCAAAATATTTTTTTGAAGTAAACTGGAAAACTGGTAACATATATTAGGCTGACTGATTATTAATCAGCAGGCTAAAATTTTCGAGAGGAAGAAAGGGTAATATACACCTGGAGATGACAAAATGAATCTTCGGATAGTTTGTGGCTCTTGAAACATAATTGAATTGGAAGATAAGTAGAAACGCCGTGACCAAGTAAAGCATATGCTCAGCAATGAATCGGTCTGACTCATTGATTTAAAAGGGTTAAAAATAAATTAAAGTTTAATGAGTGAATATGAGTTTAATAATTCTTATACTTACAGATTTGATTTGACAGGTAAAAACATTTCGAGCGATTTCATTGGCACGTTAACAACACAAAATGCTTGCTTAATTCAATTCTTTGTTTTATGAATATTTTGCAAAATACTCTTTTTGCTTTTTAGGCCACCATTGGTATTATTACTTTGTATGCGGCTTCTAATGTACGAATATGTTGGTTGTTTTTGTATTTCTACTTTATTTTCTTTTGAAATTGGATCAGCAGCACCACTTCAATTGTTCCACAAATGTATTTCGAAGTCTTTTGTTTACATTTCCGCTAGGCAGTCTTCTTTACGCTTCTTACTTTTGGTGTGAGTTTATATTCTGCTTCTCGCTGCTTTCAGTTGTTATATTCACTGTCTCTCTTTTTTCTACGGCGAATATATTAATCTGTTCTTGCCTCTTGCTCTATCGTACTGTCGCAATGTAAATTTTTCTATAAATATATATAAAAAAAAATAGAAAACAAAACCACACGCATTAGAATTTTGTTAAACCACAACAAAAAAAAAAGTAAAAATACAAATTGATATATAAAGCATAACTTAGGGCGCTTAAACACACGAGTGAGTTCACTGAATATCATGAAAATTAGTAGAAATTTGTTCTCTTTTCTTCATTTTGTTTCGTTTTGCAGAAATGTATTTCATATTTTGTATAGTCAGTTTGAATTACCCACAGTCACGTTAGATTGAAATGGATTTATGTATTTTCATGTTTTTGCATACTTTTAGGTGCACTCGAATGATTTAGATGAATATTCATTTTATATGTACAAAGTTCATATTTCAAATATTCTAGATCAAAGACACGTAGAATTAAGAATTAAAATTTTTCTTGTTTATTGTTTACAATTTACTTAAAAGTTTTCACCTTCAAAGTTTCAGTTACCCAGGAAACACCCTCTGTGAGCTGCAAAACTAGCGTTCTACTACTTTTGTATACGCGAAAAAAACAACGGGTATTTTTAGAAAATATTAGAGAATCTTCTTCATATCTGATTTAACACTTTGGTTTCAGGTTTTTCGTTTGAGTAAACAGTGCTCCCATTCAATGTAACCTTTAACGAGGTTACTGTTTGAACAAATAGGAGTCTAAGAGGTTAGAATATTTAACGCATGTATAAAACGTAATATCACGATAGTGTACTCAAACTAACTTCGAGTAATTACAGAGAGAACTAATGAATGTCTGAGGATTATACTTTCTGAAGTTTCTGAAGATGATAATTCAAAAACTAACAAACAAAATTGGTAAATTTTTTTGAGACTTAAATCGAGTCGACGTTAATTGAAACAAAGTTCAAAGTAGGGGTAATAAATTCCGAGAACTAAAATTGAAATGGGAGTACAATATACATTCATAATTGGTAGAAAAATTTAATAATTCTTATATAAAGCACGTTGCTATTTGAAATGGAAGAAATAAAATACGAAAACAATCTGCATTATCCTATTGTTGAACTCTATAAACATAATGCTTTATATCGAAAGTAGATTATAATACGGCGCAACTTGACATCAAAATACATGAATTACTCGACAAAGCCTGAAATATCTTTTAAATTCTAGATATACATATAATACAAATATATGTACACAGGTATGACATGGTTTGTATTTAATACCATTTTGTGCATTGAAAGCATGCGAGATTTCTATTACATTGCCATGGCATAAAAAAGAATGCTGTGTGCTGCTTTTACTACAATACTTTCTTTTCTATTGCCAAAGAGGTCAACACATTGCAGTCGATTGCAATAGAATTTTTCTGCATATTTTTCTGCAATTCAATTTAAGAGTAAAACAATTTTCAATTTATTGAAATACTTGAATTTTTAGAAAAATATCACTTTATAAAAAAAGTCATATATTTTATGCATCTGTATAAAATTCTTTGAAGTAGTATACACATTCACAAGCACACCCAGACATTTTAATGCATATGTATGCATGCAAATATGTAGGTTACACAAATACATATATACAAGAGCAAGTTGTAGTGAAAACAAGATTTTCTTTTTACGATATAAACTACTACTACATTTTTTAAAATTTTTTTTTTTTTGCTGTAAACATGTAAATACACAAACACAAATACATACAACTACAAAAAATAGGAAAAATAGGTTAACAATGATTTAAGCTTTTCTTTATTTTCGCTGCTTGTAACCCACTCTCGCCACTAAAACGCGTCGTACACCACTCCTTGCATTTTATTTGTGAGTTCGAAGGACGCTCGCGATGTCGTAGCTACAACTGTATCAGAAATTACTTTGAAAAAAAACTATATTAAAAAGCACTTTATTGAAAATTATGCAATTTCAAGTGGATTTATTGCACACGTTGTTTGATTTTTTTTATTTCTCTGGGCTTATGTCAGCAACAATGAGAAGATGACAACAACAACGGCAACATCAGTAACTTGGATATAAGTTAATTTTGCAAATGCAACGATTGCTGCGTTGGTTGTGGTATACAAATTTTATGCAGCAGCAGCAACAACTGGCGACAGCAGCTAGTAGCAGCGGCAGCAGCTTTTGTTATTGGCAACAGGAAATGAAAATGGAAGCATAAATACTGTTTCGAGGTCTATTGACATAAAACGGAAGAATTTAGTAGTTAAGTACAAGTGATGCATGCAACAATATGTACCTACTATAGTTACAAAGTGTGTGTAATATATATAAGTGTGCAATAAAAGGGTAAATTATTGACTACACGAGTAAACAAGAAAAATGTAACAAGAAGTATTCACTTTTTGTAAGTGAAAACCTTAGCTTCTGTGGAGGTTTTAGGAACTCAGCTTGTGCGGTTCCCTACGCAAAAGATGAATAAACGATAATGAAAAACCGATAAAACACAATAGGATTTCAGGTAGTACAGGACAGCATCCTTCCATATCATAAATGCTTACACTTACAGAAAGAGGACTTGGTTGTGTAGAAGACGGAATGCTAATAGTAGCGAAAAAAAAATGAGAGGAGCTGGCTATAAAATACGGTCACAGTTAACCCTAAAGTAAGTACCTGGTCGTGTTGGTAGATACGAAGATGCCTTTCAAGGAGAAGCCAAGACATTTATTGATCCAGAACCCTTTTAAGCATAGGAGCGTATACTATCAAAGATAAGATAAGGACAGGAAAACCATCAAATTTGACTTTTTAAACCAAACTGAACTTAAACTTCGGCTTTTTTAAGGTTCGCTGGAAAACGAACTCAAGCCGGAATCTTTCCATATAAAAAAAATATAAAAAAGACCGAGAAATTTCTTACCCAATGTTAACGAAAAATTAATAATTTTGAAATGTTGGTAACCGAATTTGGGTAACATCAAAAAATGTTATAGACATGCCTGAAGTTCCTAGTCGTATAAAACGCCCTTACGTGGATTCAAAGAAGACACACCTTAGAAAAGCGTGCTCGGCCCAAAAGCTTAGTGAACTTAGGCTAGCCAGTGGGTACCGTACCATTTCGGACGACGATATTACATATATAAAAGTTTTACAGCTCAACAATGGAGACGGTCATGATGAGAGGACGAGCGAAAGAGAGTTAACACACGTTCTGAGAGTGACAGAAAAGATAGGAAGGAGTCAGAGAAAGAAATGTAGGTCCTTCAATACATCACTTATTACGAAAATGTCTGCCTGGGTATTAACCAGAGCTGGGTAAATTTAATTACATTGCAATTCCAATATCAATTACAAGGAATTTTAATTGGTACTTAAATGTTTTCAATTCCTTGCTAATGAAATTGATAAAAATTTCAATTCCATTACAAGGAATTGTAATCGGTAATTACAATTTTCGATTTCAATTTCTTAATGGAATTAAAAATGTAATTGAAAAGAAAGGAGTTTATTATTTAAGTGTAACTAATTAATTTCTTGGAATTAAATTCCAATTTAGTTGGAAAGATTCCTCGAAAGAAATTGATTCCCTTTTAGTTCAATTTCAAAAACGCAAAAAAAAAACAAAATTTTTCGGAAAACTTTGTAAAATGTAATTGGAAAGAAGCGAGTTGTAATTGGAATGAAGATAGAATTCAATTCCTAAAGAAATTATTACTACCCAACTCTGGTATTAACTCAGACACTAGCGGAACGAAGAGAACGAGGTTTTTTTAATGCTCATGGCAGCCTTTCTCGGGAGGAGCACACGCTAACAACGTCACTGTCGATAACAAAAATGTGTAATGTACCTAACTGGTAATAGCTTTTAACCATTCTTTTTAAACTATCAATCAATTAATCAATCATTACTGCATATTGCTAGATATTTTGTTATTAAGCTTGAAGCTGTTATATAGAGGAAACAATTTTAAAATTACAACGATTGGGAATTCAAACAAATACCAATCTTAATTGTTAATAGAAAATGGGTTGAGTTTTTTAAATCAAATCTGAGAAATTGAAAATTTAACTGAAAGTTGGAAAATAAAACAATGTGACGAAATAAAACATCAAACTTTACTTTGTATTCTAAAAGAGGAAGTTCTACTGAGCGGTCCCGCATTCACAGTTTTCCAAGGTTAGAAACATTTAGGACTTCTTTTAATTTAAATGTTTGTCCTTTGGACTGAGACGTCGTTCTTTGGACTGAGACTGAGCCGTTGCTGAGTAGAGGTCAAAAGACGGTCTCTGCTCAGTAACATGTTGAGCTGAAGTATCAGAAAAATGATAAGCTCAATTAAATTAATTTTTGTTGATCATAGAGTGATCAATTAACGTTCATACGACACCCAGGTAGCAGTGGTAAAGTAGTAGCGTCTTCTGAGCGCGACCAATACTTAATTAAAAATAAATAAAAATATTTCGTTATTATAAAATTAGAATCATTTGAAAGGCAATAATATGCTAGATTTTTTACAGTATTTTTTAGATTTTTCTTATCACCAGATGGCGGATTACAAATGGTTAAACTATTCAAAGGAGTAGAAAATACAGATAATGACAGAGAGGCGAAGAGAGTTTTATAAAATAGTTTCCTTGTATTATCAATATAACTGCAACATTTTTTTTTAATTTTGATTGTAAATTTAATTTTTAAAAATAAATAAAAATATTTCCACACTCTTCGTCGCCTTAGAATTGATTTGGCGTATAGGCATAGGAATACTTATACACATACGCCAAATCAATTCTCAGGCGACGTCTTACCCGAGTACCAGTGACTTCGTATGTCCATCAATACAAATTATAGATAAGAGATATTTTAAGAGTATATGAACTGTACAATTATTTTATCAGCTAGAAAATTCTACTGAGGGTTAAAAACAATTTGTAGTATTATAAAAAAACATCAACTGAGTTTGATTTTGCTGGTATATGCACAATTCCGAAATGAGAATTTTAATTTTGTTCTTAAGAATACTAGTTGTTTCATAAACTGTTGTTTTACTTGATGATGTGTTTCCCACAGTTATGTTCACGCGCTATATTAAATATTAAATAAATATACGAAATCTCATATGAAAAGTTTGTTAGCATTCGGTTGTTTTTATGCATGTAGTTACTATAAAAAAAAAAACATTTCGCTTGTTTACACATTTTCTGTGGTTAAGTAGAACACAATTTGAGGGCGTCAGTACATATTCATATCGTGTGTGTAGCTTGTTGTTTCACAAACAACCAAAGCAATCAACATTGCCAGCAACACTTTGACCAGCATTTTGTGTCGATTTTACACTTTTGTGTATGGTATATTTTTTTTGTATGTATGTATTTTTGTTTTTTTTTTTTACTCTTTTATTTTTACAACAAACAATTAAAATGTAAATATTTAAACTCTGCCTCGCTGAACCATGCATAAATTTCCGGCAGCATGACAAAACTAGTTACGGTCACGTTTGTTAGTTGGAATGGATGTGGTTGTTGTTAAGTTACACGGGCGCGTGTATTGAACTCACACACTCATTCATTTACATACTCCCTAGTCGTGACAATACTCAGTGGAAGCTGAAAAGCTCAGCTGGTAACATACATGTAAAAAATTTTGCATTAATTCCATGCGCACTAAAAATCACGCCTATTAAGTGCGAATATTGTACACAACTAATTTGCATTTTATCAGTATGAAACCTTAAGCGAGGTACTTGCACAAATTCAAAAACCTCTTTGTATAAAGTATATAAAGTCGAAGTTAAAATCATTTAACTAGGTTAGTACACTCGAAGAAATAAATTTATAAAAAAAAGTCTTTCATCTGGTAAATCTACAAAATCTAACTTTCAGGTGTGTGGGGACTTTAATACCGTATCAAAATCGCTGACCCTTCAAATTTATCCCATCTATGGTGTAGTTCACACACCAAATTTCACTTTGATCGGAAAATATCTTCTGTCCAAATTTTTTGACCGAAATTTTCACTAAACATTCTAAAATCTTTAAAATAGGACTACAGTTCTCATGTGAAGAAACGACAATTTTTAAGCATTTTTTTTTAAGGTATTTTATTACAAATTAAAGTCGGGGTTTTCATACGATTACACTGTGCAACAATTTTAGGGTCATGGAATCTAACAGAGAAGCGACCAACACAGATCGATAGTACTGGTCCAAAGTAACAAAACCCTAAGAGGGTTTTAAAAAGTTAGCTCGCTTTTATATGTTATAGTCTTTCAAAGTTGAGCTGCTTTAGTGTACATATTTTTCCGTTCTATTTTCTGTTTAGAATAAAAACAACAATTTCAAAACCCAAAATAAGCAACAAGAGGCAAACTTTGAATGCGCATAACTTTTAAAAGCGAGCTAACTTTGCAAACCCCTTTCAGGGTTTTGTTATACTACACCAGTACCATCGACCTGTGTTGGCCGATTCTCCGTTAGAAAAATGTGTTGCACAGTGTTATTTAGGCTTTCAAGAATAGTTGGGGATGGTAAATATCAACGCAGAAGCGAAGTCACCGTGTTGGCATGTATTATGACAATTGCTCGACTGCAAAGGCCTTCCAAACTTTACTTCTATTTTCATGAGGTTGCCAACTTTCAATACCGTGTTGTGTTCACAGCCAACGACTTCAACTTCACGAGTGATACCATTCAAGTTAAAATTAATATAGTCGACAACTGCAGTGCATTCATCCTCAGCACACCCTGAAAAAAAACCATATGACATATGTACTATGAGTGGGGTTCAGATACAAGAGAAACGCGATATTCCTTAAAGTTACCAGATTGGGTGAGTGTGCCGTCTTTTCTACTGTTAAAGTATAGCCCTGTTAATGGATTGGCACTATAAGATTGTTCCTTCAATTTCAGTACTATTTTCTGTTTCATCCATTTCCTTTGAGATTTGTGAATTACGAGGACAGAAGATATTCCATCATAATGCGAACCTGATATTATGCCCGGTCTTTTAGTTGGAGAGAACAATATCAAATAACTTGCGAAATTGCTTTATCACCTACTTCATACCTTTGTGCAACCATTAAAGAGGGGGCAAGGTACGCTAACAGTCCTGATTTTGAGTAACATCCATTTCATCCTCATCTCGTCTGTCGAGAACAGGTCAACTAAATCCAGCCCAGCGTTTGAAAGATTGAAAGACTGGAAGAATAACTGTTACAAGAGTGTTCCAGCCTCTGCATACCAACCTCTGACAGCTATATTTTCAGTCTCAGTAAGAGCTGCTCCACCTATACAACCAATTCTCTGGCTTTTCGGGTTCAGGAAGAAGGCCGTCTTATGGGCCGGAATCTTTTATTCGATGCACATGTACATTTGGTGATTTTGAGGGTATGATTTTGGTTTTAGTTTAGGTCATCAGGAAGAAACTACAGTAAGGCTAAGAAGAAGATGATCGGTGAACTTTTTTTCACTACCCTAATATTAGAATCTCAAGGGAAGAGCCAAATTCTTTAATTTATGGATGTTTTGAATTAATAAGTTTTAAAATTATACCTAGAAGTTAAAGAGTTTTGCACTGAGATAATAATAAGAAAAAAACAAAACTGTTAAAGCGTTTAGTTTCAAGTTCAAATTTTCACTTTTAGAAAATGAAACTGACAATTATACAATTAAAATTTCTGCATTTTTCAATGTACGAGTAGTAAATAATATTATTATGGGTATTCATGCTTTGCAAAATGCCCTTGCGACGTTGCTAAAGTGCCGATTGCGAAAGTCAGCGTTGATGCTTAATTGCGACAAAGTGTGAATACGCATTAATAAACAGCTGATTGCCGGTTGGAAAAATAATTCCCACTTATGCGTAAAACAAAATAGCAAAAATCCGTAAGAAAAAAATGTTCACTATTTTTCAATACGGTGGAAATATTTTACAGTTAATCTATTTCGTACCGCCAATATTTGTTCACACGTCACTCTTTCACATTTTCACATGAACGCGGGCATATCCATATTGTAAAATGCAATCATTCAAACTATAGAGTTTTCGAATTGTTGAAGTTCAAATTATGGAATTTCTACTGTAATATTAATGTTGGCACTTATGTAAATATTTCCTTATGAGAACAGTTGTTTCTATTTTAAGTGTAATTTATAATTTATCATTTCGTCTGTGTTTTCAAGCATAAAACTGCCAAGCTGTCAAAAAACAACAAAACAATTAAAACAAAAGAATATCAAAATCAAGCTCACTTAAATTTACACTTTTAGAAAAAGAACTGAGTGTGAAGTTGTTGTATTTGTAACTCATGAATACCAATAGGTGAATAGGCGAAAATGTGTGTACCCAAAATCTTGAATTTAAAGAAAACTGAGTATGAAGCTTAACATTTCATAACTATGTATTTAGGCTCATCAAAAGAAATAGAAACTATGAATACTCAAAATATTATAATTATTGATATGAAGCCTTCAGCATTTTTCAACTATTTCCTAGTTTAATACCATGTTATACATAATTACTCTGTAGTATTTTTGAATTCAAAGGGTTTGCGTTACTGCGTAAAAGTTTTTAACTACGCAGTTTTTCTTTTCTTAAAGTAAATTGAGTTCCTTTATTGACTATGCCATTAACTAAAAATGCTCCTTAAAAAATATGCTTCCAGAATACATACAAAAAACACTCTTACGCCTACACCCTTTCAGTTTCAGGTTTCAATTTACGTTCTTCCGTCCACACAATAAGCCAATCAATAAAAACTAATGTTAAAATTAACAGTAGCATACTAGAATTTACTTAATTCATAAGGAAATTACTTTGTACACGTAGCTAAACATAAACACTTGCAACATTCGAGTGGTTAAGAAGGGATGGTAATTTTGGGTGGTTGGGCAGGTATGGGTGCCTAATCATATGTCAAAATGTATCAAATACCAGTTCGGTTCGCAACATGTATGTACATTGAACAAGTATGCAAATAAATACATGTTATGTCAACGAAACCTAACGACACACGACGAGACTTACTGTATTTATTTTATACGTCACTGTGCACTTAACTTTCCACACCAACTGCCATAAAGGAAATGGGAAAGCAGCCACAGGGAGAAATGGCAACATTATAATTATGTATATACCTATGTATGTATGTGCACATACCTAGTACGTAAATAGTGTATTATAAAATGCCCTCAAGGGAATTTTTTTGAAAATTTAAGTAAGAGAAATGGAATATTTTCAAAATGCCCCTTAAATTACTTTAGCGCAAATATTATAAAAATACATAAGTAAATAAATTTGGTTAAAAAGAAAAAATAAAATGAAAATAATTACAACTGCTATAAAATTTTTTAGTTATAAGTACATAGTAACAAAAAGTATTTACAAACATTGTAGTTAAAGAAATTATGTTGCAATTAAATTGAAATGCATTTAATTGCTGTACTTGCACGAATAAAACTACATTAAAACCACAACCGACAATGTCTTTGTTATGGTTTTATATGTCATTCTCTATTCTAAATCCATAGAAACACGCAGCTAAAATTTTTCCACAACATTAACAATACATTTGTACAATAAAAACAACAAAAACATACACATACATAAATATTTCCTCAAGGCATTATGTAAATTATTCAAAACTTCAGGAAAGCAATTTTACAATGATGGAAAATAATAATTTATAGGTATCCAATATAGAAAAACAAGTTCAATGAACTTTTGGTTAGTAGTTAAGCCTTACTCTTTTCAGAGTTGCCAGGTGGCCGATTTTCACGCCGACAGTTAGTTTTTTTAATGTTATATCCGGTCCAAAATTGAAAAAAACGTACTATGGAGTGTTCAGTTTTTTCCTAACTGCAAAATATTAAATACGGCAATTAGTCTGGCTATATGAGTGAGCAGGGCATGGTCAAGTTGGTTTTGGTTTTTTAGCGGTAGCATTTTTTGTTTATATTGTCTTAGTCACAACGCGAATGGAAATTATTTTTCATCTGCTATCTGCAAAGGTAAGCAATTTTTTAATTGGAATTGAAAGAGTATATCTGCTCTTTTTTTGCTCAAGTGATGGAAACTATCAAGTGATTTCAACTTACGATTGTTACAATTAACTGAATGATTTTGACTATCGAACTATTTTTCATTCATTCGCCTATCGAACGATTTTTTTCCATTCATTCAATTATTTGAATTAGTTAGTTGTGATAAAAACTATCGAATGATTTTGACTATAGAATTATTTTGACTATCGAACCATTTCTTCATTCATTCATTTATTCGAACTAGTTAGTAGTGATAACAACTTTATGGTGATTTCAATGATTGAAAGACTGAATAAATGATTTTAACAATAGAACGATTTGTTCAGTCGAATTCATTTATTCCCACATTTCGCTAACAGCGAAAAATCGTTGATTTATTCGAAATACTCATTCGAGTGATTTTTTCCCAACTACCGAATAAATTGAAATTTTTTAACTTTCGAATAATCCGATAGTTTTTATTTGATTGTTCCCATCACTAATTCCTACTGATTGCGTCTGAGCAATGTCTAGATCTGAATCCCATCTCGCTAATTCATTAGCCTTTGTCATTGCTCCGCTTAGACCAAGCTAAACACATTCCATAAACCTTCCAAAGGGAACATAACCGTGATTTCGAACTTGTTATTAAGAAGCTTTTCCAATTTGTTATTCTCACGGGTTACGAGAGAAAGTGAGCAGAATATGGTGGTATTAAAACTGCAATTAAGCTCTAATTGAATTCCGCCAGTAGAAAAAGCACGGTACCTACGGATTTTCCTACCCCTTATAAACACTGTATTTTTCTTCAATTCATATGGCAACCCTGAGTTTTTATCTTTTGTTTTGTCCTTTTTTCCAATGCTTTTGTTAACTTGATTGACGTGTCAAATTGATTGCCGCAGTTTGAGTACAGCATGAGGCTTCAAGTATTTTTCTATACTTAAATATATCCGTATGTACGTTTATAGGAATATGGATTTTTTTATTGGTTTCATAAATACATGCATACATGTATATGTATATATATATATCGCTCATTTACTAAAAGACTGTCATAACTCAAAAAACGCAATTTTGCAGAAAACGCATTTAAAGTTTTCAAGTTTTTTGACTCCCACTTTGCAGAAAAAAGAAGTAATCTTATAATTCTCAATCGCAGAGTATACAAGATATTAATGTGAAATTTTTACACAATATGAAGCGTGATATAATGAATGTTTTTTGACTTATGACAGTCTTTTAGTAAATGAGCGATATGTGTGCGTGTATTTAAAAATATTTGAGAAAAATCGATTTAAGGTTTTTGTTTGCTTAGTTTACCACCAATAGAATCTAATCTACTAGGATCTTTGGGCGAAAACTTTACGTGTATATTTTTCACTTCCGAAAAAATAAATAAAAAATTATTAGGGTACAATATTAATATTTTTATTGGCCAAATTCATACCGAAACGTGCTTCGTCCATATCAGCTTCTACTTTTCTCGATACTCTAAATACTCGATACTTTTTGCCCGTTACTCCATACTTTTTTACTCGTTACTTTTGTAGTGAGTACTTGTACTTATTGAGTAAATTAATGTAGGTCTTGAAATTCTCTATATTTCAAAATTACCACAGTGCAAAAATTAGTAACTTATATGAAACTCAGTCTCATGCCAAGGCGGGAGCAACAAAAACTAAATAAAGAAATCGTTTGTCTGGTAAAGGACTTGACAAATTGCTTTTTTTAAGCGATTGCACTGAAAAAGAATGAAAGTTTTAGATCGGATTCTAACTGAAATCAACTTGAATTTACACACACTCGTTTTTGATTGACACAATTTTTAATAATTTCTGTAAATTTTATTTTTATATGAAACATTAGGTGAGTTTTATTAAAATTGTACTGTTTGAATATACAGTAGAATCACGATAATTCGTACCCCGTTAATTCGAAAATCTCAATAATTCGTAACAAATTGCTGGTCCCTTGAAAAAATCGCTGTAATTCGCAAAAATTCGCTAATTCGAATTTTTTTTTCAATACAAGGTCTGTTTAACCTCTTATAAATTGGTTGTTGACAACCTCTTATAATTCGTAATGCAAAGCAAAATTCTATGGAACTTTGATTCGAAAAAAATCAATCATAGTAGATACATAGCTACGTTCACTTTTTTTATGGAATTTTCTGTGTTTTTCGTGGTTGACAAGATACGCGAAAAGAGCTTCAAACTGCTCGTTAACCCTGGGATTGTATATCCCAATGGGAGATACGGTTTCCATTTTATTTGAGTTTTCTTGAAAATACGGATACAGGCTGTCAATGAGATTGTATACATGCAGTGTCATCGCCGTAAATTGGCTTTGCTATAATTCCTGGTTACAAAGGTTATAGCAGACATTATGCCCTATTGAAAAACTTAAGGATAACTGTAAGGATTAAAAGTTCTGGACATATTATTTTTTAAAATTTATTTTAATATTTGCATAAAATATTAAAGAAACTCAACCAGATTTTGAGGAAAAACTCGGTGGAGAAAGGGTTAAGTCGAAATGTCGTTAAATCGAAAACCTCTTTAATTCGTGAAAAATTGCTGGCCCCTTGCGATTACGAATTATCCGGATTCTGCTGTACTTATAGTCTTAAAGTCAGAAAGAACTAACAAACATTTGAAAAATGTTTATGTTATGTAATATTTTTTTATGGACTATTCTTAAAAATTAATTCTTATTGTACTACCAGTTATAAAATGAATAATAATAATATATTTTAATATATACATTTTTTTAATTAAATTAATTAAATTAATATCTAAAATTTAAACGCATTTTATGATTTTTTTACCGAATAAAGTTAAAACTTTCAGTAAGACCCACTTATGATGCTGCTTCATCAGCATTGATGTTACCAAAAAAAAAATAAAGTCAATGAATTATTGTTGAGCATTTTGTTTAAAGTTTACTTGTGGGTTTTTAGCATACATCATTAGGTTTACAAAGGATTATGCATTTATGTGGGAGGGATAAAGACAGAAATCGAAAAAGAGAATAATGGAGAGAAAGAAATGATAAAATACAATTTAACTCTATACTTTTATCATTTTAGTCTATTCAGTATTAAGAAAAACAAGAAATTTCTATATGTCATCTACAAGGATGCGACATTTTATTTGTGGCAATATCAATAGTGAGAGATTATTGATGAATGATTGCCAACATTATACAAAAGAAGCATAGCTTTTTTATGTTGTATACATAGTAAAAATAACTACATAAAACGCTATATGGTATTCATAACAATAATGGCATTCAAGCAATTGTCACCATGACAGCATAGTCTATTTATGTAAGCAGCTGTGCTGCTTACTATAATGTGACATTTGGCAGTTGACACCAATTAAATTAACAAATCTGTCATTTAATATATAATTTCTGTTTAAAATATGTTTTAATTATCAACTGTGAAATGAATAGTTGTATAAAGAAGAAAAATAGAGGACTTAATTTGTTTTTGAGGTTCTTGTACTGTAATGTAGTATTAAAGAAAATAAGTACTAAAAATAATAAGTACTACTTTGAATGAAATTATTTAATCTTATTTACATTTTAAGAACAAGAATTTATGCATAATAACAAAAGTTAAAAATTCTAAATCTAGTATTATAAATATCACAGTTTGGTTCAATCCATGCATGCATGATTTTACAAACACAAATTTTGTGATGCTAGTATTACAAACAGGAATTGAAATCGCTACTGATTCATTCTCATTATCGTTACCGGTACGTCGTTTGTGGCTGAAAAATTGTCCGATAATCAATGTGAAATAGCATTATTTATATAGTAATTAAATTCCTTAACTCTTTCATGCCAGCTGTTGCCTATAGACAATATCCAATTTTGATGTGATATAAAATATGTGCTTAGCTAATTTTATTAGTAATAATATGCATTCATTTATGTTAGATATTCTTTACGTTTTCTGGTTGTCAAGTATTTTAAATTTAGTGTTTATGCCATTCATTAAAAAAAAATGCTTTAAACTTTAACTAAGCGGAAATTTCTATTACAAAATATGTTTAAAAAAGACAAAAGATTATGAAAAAAAAAACAAGTTGGAGAAAAAGGATTATCCTGTAGTGGTCTACGGCTCCATAGCTATGTTTTTTTTAACCTTTAATAAAGGACAACCAAATCAATATAGAGAGATGAAATTTAGTTTGATGATTGTGGAAGTCCTAAGTAACCATAATTTCAGTACTAAAGGTGCTCTTAGTGTTAAGCATGATAGAAATATTTAGAGGTAGATGCATTCTTTCAAACTGGTTATCAATTTATATATAGTTGTAAGCAGCTAAGTGCCCTCTTTTGAATAACATATAAAAACTTACTCATAAGATAAATAAAAATAAAGTTAGGGGTGAGTATATGCTTTGACCTATCAAAAATAGGTTTTTTGGCCCTAAGTCCAGATTTTGAGGGTCAATTCCAATGCAGTTTTTTTCTGCTTGACTAGACCTGCGACACATGCAAACCTCGAATTTTTTTTTTTTTTTTGTCACACTGTGTTATTAGAAAACATTTATAACACATTCAGTTGAAGTTATTGCAGCCTTCTATTTTCATTTTTTTGTTGCTTTTCTTCTTATCGGCACAACTTCAGCTATATGCAATCAAGCAGAGGCATCTACAAGCTCTAAACTCTATTAATACGTACAGCTAAATCTTTTTCAAAGTCTCAACTTTGAATACAATTTTATGATTATAAAACTATTTTTCTTTCAAAAATGTAATATTTATTTGAAACCTTATTGAATAATTAATTAATTGAAAAAGTAAAAAATAATCAAAATTTTTGTACTTTACTCCAACATACTCATTATATTACAAAATAAAGATTGACCATTATTAATAAGTACATAATCAGAAAAAAAATCAGAAATTAGAAACAGAGTAAACAAAAGAACAAGCGGAATAGCATTTTGCTGTTAGTAAGGGACTAAAAAAATATTAATATGACTTTCTGTGAAGTATTTGCTTCTCAAGTAACGCCATGTTGGCGAAAAACCTACCTTCGCTGATATTCGGAAGTTAAAAATTGATAAAATAAAATCTAGCGACATGTTTGTGCTAATTTAAAAAGGTTAAGACTAGAAAGATCGGCTGAAACAGTCTGTAATAAAGTAATAAAGAGTATTCAACTTGACCGAGCGCGATTTGATGGTACTGCCTGCAATTGCAGAAACAAAACAGATAAAGCACCGGATGAAACACAGCATCAGAGTGACCAAAAGCAACAGGAGAATTAGTAGGACATGATTGGAAAAGGAAAAATTTTAAAAATTGATTATAGGCTTTATAAGGTAGGGTAATAGAAGTGTCTCATCAAGTATATCAAAGAAAAGCCGGATAAACAAAAGAAAATACGGCTTGCTTAGGCAAAGAATAAACATTCCTGGATATAAAGACAATGGAACTGAATTATATTCAGGAATTAATAAAAAATTTAATACCAGTATTTGTGATGTACGAAAGAGAGTGATTCGCAAAAAGCGCATGTTACCTAGATTGTCTTAACCCATTTTGGCCAGCCCGGAACGCCTCAGATATAGCAAATATGTGCCAATTTGTGATTGCTACGTTTATAAGGAACCTTTTAGAAAAAACAGTTTGAAGGATTTGTATGTGTGTGTGTTTTTTTATATGGGTTTGCGTAAAACATTAAAAAACATTTTTTTTTATAATTTCATAAAAAATAAATTTAATAAAAAAAAACAAAAATGATTTTGTGCATTGGTGATTTCTCTGCATTGTTCGATTCCAGCTAGCAAGTTCTACTAATTTGATGGAAAGATAAAGCTGACATAACGGTCCTAACTTTTTGACAAAGCGAAAAGGTACCATTACAAGAAAGCAAATCACGTCATCACCAAACTGACTTACACGACAATGCATCGGCAATTTACTGCAAGTTCTGTAGTTTATTTATTATTGAAGTGAAACTTCTTTTCTCTTGTCCTAGAGTAAAACCAACCGGATGTGACGTCGCGCGTAAGTTTGCAATGCGACATAATTTTGTCGAGCAATGTGCATAAGGGGCTAAATATCAATATTACTTAACTGAATTCACGAGAAAACTATATAACAAACGATTCATAAATAGTTTTAATTCAATATAACATATTAATTACACACACACACACACACGCCTATGGCAGAAAGAACAATGTGTAGCGTCGCCATCTTAAAGTTTATGACAGTTATACATTTCACATACAGATGGCGCAAATGTCCAAGGAATTACACGAAGATGTCGCACACAAAAAGAGTTCGTTTACAATTGTCATCGACATTACCGGTACAGAGTTGCAATTTTTGTTCTAGCATTAATCCAAAAAAAAAAAAGGTTGTGTATTAACGAACACAAGGCAGAAGTGAAACTTCTTGTGAACTAAACGAAATACAAGCAAATGAAATTAAAAAACACAAGCCAATGAAGTACAAAATTTAGCGATTGAAAAATTTAATTTGCTTGTGTTTCCTTTAGTTCACAAGAAGTTTCACTTCGTTAATACACAATTTAGTTTTTATATTTTAATCAAATCGTCGTCGAGCAAAGAGTTAATCTTTTTGCCCACTGATGACTGAAATCACCAGTCCATATCTCGGGTACCGCTTTTTCCATTTTGATAAAATTTTGGATTTTGCATAAGAGAGTCAAAATAGACGTTCCCCAATTTTCATTGAAATCGATCCACAAGAAATGGTAGCTGGCCAAAATGGGTTAAACGTATGGTTAAGTTTCCTGCCAGCGATATGGTAGAAAGATGAATCCCTGCAAAAGGCGTTGGGTGATTGCAGTTTCTTGACGGTACCATAAAAGTTACAGACCATGGACCCATTCTAGAAGATAACCTCATTCCATGCGTGAATAAATTGAACAGTCATAGAGAGTTTATCCTTCAGCAGAATGGTGTACCGTCTCATAAGCTAAATCCACATAAAATTGGTTAAGTTCGTATCAAAAAAGTGTATGACATTGACCATTTCCAAGTCCTGGTCTCAAGTTATTGAAGGTGTTTGAGCAGTTATGAAGAAACGTCTGGTAAATGATCCGCAAAGAACTGTTGTGGAATTAAAAGCCAAAATCAAAGAAAATTGGGAATCCATAACACACAGTGAACGTCAAATTCTAGTTAATAGTATATCAAACCGAATTGAAGCCATAATAACCGCAAGGGGAGATGCAAAAGAATATTAATTCTAATTGTTATACACTGTATGTATTAATAGTGGTCAATCATTATTTCTTAGTTTTTTGAGTATCCTGGAATAAAGTACAAAAATTTCGTTTGTTGTTTAAGTTAAATATAGGTTGGTTCTCTCACTAAAGCGAATGAGATTAAACTGCGAGAAGTCGACTCTCTGCTTGATTGTATGCAGCCGATCCCCATATGACCTTGCTCGCTAAACACTAACAACAGCATAACTTTGTTTCGTATTAGTTTCATTTGAGTGTAGTGAAAGCTCGTTTCCCTTGCAAAATTTTCAATTCACAGCCCCGTTATAGAAGTTTCACTTCAAAAAGTTGCTCACAATTGCGAACGAATGTCAAATTTATGCGAATGTTTCGCATGTAACGAATGTAACATTCGCTCCATTGCTAGTTTACAGTATTATATTTCAATACATTATGGCACATTTTTAGAATTCATTTTCTCGGCCACTATTTAAAGCAAATAACCAACAAATGTGAGAAAAATAATCAATAATTACAATGTGAAAAATACATATAAAACCCGACTTTCAATTCATATTTCATAAGTTAGTTTTTAATGCTCCATAAAATAATTTTTGACAAATCCTCATATATTTCTAAGATTCACGAGTATGAGTAGGCAAACACAAATGAATAAACAAAAAATAAATTATATATGCCGAATATATACATATCATATTCCAAATCATGCTTTAAAAAAACATTAGGTAGCCTTTTAGAAACCATTAAGTATCTCAATACTTTCCTAATGTCAGATGAGTGGTTTATGCTAAGAACCGGTACTTATTTTTCATTCGTTTTGCTATAAAAATTATATAATATTTCGTTACCGGTAACCAACCGTCATATAGTTGCCGATATTAATTCGGATTGACTTCAATCCCTGATGACAAATCTGTTTTGAAAATCTCCTATTAAAAATAATAACATTTTAAGAAACTTATTTAAAAAAATAAATATAATTAAGAAATAATAACCACTAAAACTGAATCACAATTGTTTGTTTTTTTATTTTGAAATTGAGAACATTGCAAAGCTATTGAAAACCTTGACAACAACTACAAAGTTACACTTAAACATATTTCCATACAAGTCTACGTATAAATGATGACAAGTAGGTAAGTAATACCAGATGCTCAAAGGTATCAATGCGAAAAATATGTTAAATAAATTAGAGTTTCGTAAAATATACTTTGTTATAATAATATTAACACATGTAGGCATGTAGTATATAATGTACATATATAAATTTGAGTTGCAAACAGCACATCCAGAGGCCATACATAATTATGTATGTATATATTTAGTAACCTTTAAGCTATACCATAGATATTTGATGATGATGTAAAGTATTTCATTCTTGCTTAATATTTATAATAATTAAATAGTAATAGTAAAAGAAATAACAATAAATTAATTTAATGTTGATTTAGGTGTCACATAAATGTTATTTAGTACAATTGAATGAAAACTAGCATTAGTAGGGGAAACTGGCGTGTTGTGGACCAGCGTCATATTTCTTTCCCTAGTAGTGGTTGACAGCTTCGAATAACTGTCATCGATTCGCCTCATGTTAAGCTCATTTTCCCATCAGTACTCGACTTATGTATAAGCACTGTTACCTCGCTTCGATAGCAAATAGAAATGTGATGTTTTGAGAATTTTTTTTCACTTTGTGTTTCGTTTAATTTGACCACATTTTTCGAGAAACCAACTCAGGTAAATATGTTCATAATATTCGCGGAACCTTAAGCTTTCGACAAAGAGAAGAAATTTTTCTTGAAGTTTGCATTGTGTTACCCATATGCAGCCATATTGGGAAAAAGAGCGTTCGGGGAATTAGGGATCATTTTTTTTTCGGGGAACTACGGACCACTCAGTTCTTGAGTTTGACAAGCTAACTTTGTGTATTGAATGCTTATAAGTGATTTTTCATGCAAAATTTCAACAAATTTCAGAAATGATTTTTTCAAGTGTAAAAACCGTACCTATTATTATTTCTAATTTCGAACATTCGAAAAATTAATCGCTGATATCGCTTCGCTTTCAATAAGAATATACGAGAGCTCAACGTGATATTTTCCACAAAAAACAAATAAGTCGAAGACACCACAGAAGAAACAACCATCTTCAACCGATTATGACGTGGAAGAAGATATCGATTTCTGTATAATTCGTAAGAAAAATATTCCAAAAAAAATTAACCATGAACATGAACAAAATGCCATCAATTGCAATGTGTGCGATCGAGCTGTTCACTTGGCATGCGCCGGAATGACTGCATGTTACTGGACTTGCGAACGTTGCGTTTCAGGCTGATTTTCGTTGCCATTTTTCACCTCATTTCACTTTGTTTCTCTTTAATAATGAATATTTTATCATTTTGAATCAATAACATTTTTCCGTTTTTAATCGATTTACGAAGTGGTCCGTAATTCCCAGAGATTTTTCAAAAACACAATTTTTGCACCAACTGATATAACTTGTATAATTAAATACAATTTGAACGAACTGCTGCGTCCCAAAGAAAGTTTATTTTTCGCACTTTGAAATTTTCAGAAAAAGTTATTTTTGTTTGCGAGTTTTTAGCCAAAATGAAAATGCGATCCACAATACCCTAGCCTCCCCTAGGTAAAAATAAAAACTCGTGGCTTACAATAATAATTCATGTTGTTTTATTGAGTTGTTAGATTGAACTTATATAATAATTAAGGAGTTTGTTAATAGCAAATATTTTTGGATAATTGTTTATTCTAGTCTTTCTCATTTTTGGACGATTTTGTTTTTTTTGGGCTTTTCTTCATTGTGAACAAGAGCTCAGGTGCCAGAATCGTTTTATATATGTCGTGGTAGTATCCCAGGAAGACGATTATATTATTATGGCCAAGGGATTGCTGACTAATCGCAGGTTACTCGAAGTTTCTAAAAAAAAAAATTAACCATTCATAAAAAAAAACTTTGATCATCGTTTTTTCGAAATCATTTTTTAACCTGGTTGACAGCATTCAAAAAACTATCCACCCGATTAACCTAATTCAACAGTAGTTATTGTTTATTTTTTATAAGCCTCTATTTTTTAAAGTAAATATTTATGAGCTTAATCGAAATATGTATATTTGTTTATATTCTCTGCAAGTTCAATTTACATAAATAACTGTAACTTTTTTTCGTTTAATTTAGGTAAATAAAACCATATTTTCTATATTTATGTATATGTATTTATTTGTATGTAGTTAAAGTAGGAATATAAAACCACAGGAAGTTTCGAATTCTAATTCGTCTCTTATTTAAAATTTACATTGGATGCAAATCATAAAACTGCAATAACAAAATATTCTTCCCCTCAATTCAATATCAACATGGGAAAGTAAAATTATTTAAAAACAAAAGTGAATAATTACGTTAATTTAATTTTAATAAAGTCATAAGCACATCACGCATTTTTTTTTTGCAATAAAACACAAAACAATGGAACACTTCCCCATTGTGAATATGAATATTGATGCAAAGCACTAGCAAGTAGCAGCAGTAGTGCAGTGTAGTAAATAATTCATTTTATATGGTATATACATAAATACATATTTACATAGTTTGCTTTATGTGTTCGCATATAAAGTGAAATTACTGCAAACTGCTGAGCTGAGCTAATGTTCGTTTGTTTTAGTTTATGTAGTAGGTATAAGTAAAAAGAAAATAAACAAAAAAGAAGAAAATGTGTCAAAACTTTTGTGCTGCAGTGTAAATATGGCACGATGTCTGTACATAAATGCTGCATTGATAAACAGCCAGACAACAGCAGCAAGTGCAACTACAATTGCAACAACGCAAATATGCATAATAGGAATAAAAGTAGCGAAAGTTTTCTTTTTCTATTTTTTAGCAAAGAAAAGTAATAATTATTTATGTGCCTTCTTAAAGGATAGTGGGGTACTGCTTCGAATCTAATTATGTATATTTTACTTTTCAAAATAAAGCGTGGTTGAAATGAATTTCTGAAGAAAACTACAGAAGTATGTCGAAAAATTGTTGATAAATTATCCAAAAACCAATAGTCATACTAAAAATACCAAAAAGTCAACATCAAGACCACCATTAATGAGTGGGTCAACTTGACCCACAATCGTAAATGGGAGGAACCGAGAGGCTTTAGACAGACAAAGGCCATGTTACCTATTATTTCGAAGCGTCTAACAGACTTTCTGTTATCACTTAACTCTAGGATGGGCACCTGGGCCTAATTAAGCCCATTTTTGAGTTTAAACATGTATATCTTTTTTGTTTCTTGATGAATCGATTTGAAACTCCATGACTTCTTGCGCCAATGTTTTCTGAGCACAAAGACATAAAATTTGTTTCGATCGGAATAAGTTGGTAGAACAACATTTTTTTTTATTGTCTCAATCTCGAAAGTTACCCCCTTGGGCCTAAATAGGTCCAGGTGTTTATTTTTGTGTATTGCAAAAATTATAGCAAATTATTTTGAATTTGATGTTTATTTAGACGCAAAAGGAAAATATATTCATAAAAAAATGCATAAATACATACATACACACGCAAATTATTTCTAAATCTATGTGTTTTCCCTATGTAATCATAAACCGTTTGTCTAATCTTAGTCAAATTTGGTTTAGAAATGCACTTGTATGTATGTCAAAATACGACCGTATCTCATGGCGTGGCATTTTCGCAAAAATCTAATATCTTTTTTATATCATATAAAGCTAAAGTAATAAAATTTGGATCCGCTAGTACAAGAACTAGTGAGCAATGAAATATATAACAAATCATTTCTTCGAATCATTTTAAGCAATTTCTGAATTAAAATTCATGAGTATGTTGACATAGGCAAAAATAAAAATCACTTAACACAAACTCGTTCTTAAAAATATTTTTCATATTGAATTATTTAATAGTTCCAAAATTGGTATAACACTAAGAAACGCTATTAATTTCAATTAATATTTCAATAAAAAAAAAAAATATTTTTGGATTTTAAAATGCAAAATTTTTAACTAAAATTAATAACAAAATTTCAAGTTTATCTTAACTTTGAACTCAAATTCCACAAAAACTCTCTAAACAAAGGGTCGATCCAAATTACCTCCAAACATTACCTATTATATCTAAATCACAACCAAAAAACTTTCATTAATTAAAACTATACAGTTTTTCTAAATTTTGTAATTATACAAACACCTCATTTGCTTGTAATTCGGATCAAGTAGAAAAACGCATGTTAGTAATTCGGATCGATTTTAAAAGTTAATTTTTTTCTTAGTATGCTTTCCAAAAAGGTGCTTATTTTTACCAAACTATAGCAGAACATTTAGTAGACAAAACCCAAAACCAAATTTTATAAATATTCTTACCAGCACAAAAGTTATAAATATTATAAAATTTGTGGTTTCCTTATTTCAATTGCTAAGGTTTTGTATGAAAATACTTTCACTCTTTGTGTTTTCACTCTTTTCTGAGTAATTTTAAATAATTGAAATAAGTGTTGCAAAGGGAAATTAATTCTCGTTCGATTCGAAAAATGGAAATAATTGGAAAAAATACCAAAGAAAAGTTAAACAAATTCGATCCGATTTATATACATCGAAGCGAATCTCCATCACTTATGTTATATACATCTTTTCAAAGCCCTAAGTGTAAAAATGTACATGCTAGAAGCACACACCAAATGTAGGAGACCATGTCCGATACTAAGCGCACACTTACCAGTACAATAACATGCTGGAGTAGACCACAACTTTCGTTTTATTCACGTGGGCCTAATTAAGGCCAGGAGGTTATGTTACCGCCTCTCTGAGAGGTGCCCATCCGAGGGTTAGTAAGGCTGTATAAAACCAAATACTTATAATAACTACTAGATTCAGTTTTAAAATATTTTGTGTTTAATAAAATCGTTTACATTTAATTGTATATAAATAACTACTATAATTTTACTCTCAATTGTATATAAATAAATTCAATAAACCGTCTTTAATTAACGTATAACTTATTTTAAGATAGAAATCTTTTTGCATGCATGTTTAATGATAATATCATTGAAAATTATGCGCTCATCTGTGATTATGAGCTGTAGATGTCGTCTCATCAAAATTCTGAATAATTTCTAGTACTGTTGCTAGATGTGTTGCTACGCCCCTAAATATTGCTAATATTTTCAAATTCAACGAATTTATTAGCATTTTGTTTTTTTAAGAAATACATTTTTAAGAAAAAGAAAAAGAGACTAGAAATAAAAATAAAACCGGATTTCAATTTCAACGAACTTTTTAGCGTCATAAATTATTTAAAAAGCAAACAAACAAAAAGTGAAAAAGAAATAAGAGTCTCTTTGCTAAGATAATATTTGACATAATATGTACATTTAATATCGTGAGAGCTACAGTCATGGACAAAGAAATATTTCAGAAATAAAAAAAATAATGATTGTCATGTCTTTGGCACAACCATTCGTTGTGAGAGTGTTGGAATGGTGATTTGTATATGGTTGGTTTAAAAAACATAGAAATGCGCAAATGTATTTAATCTGATTTAATCAATTTCGTATACATTGGAGAAAATTTTGTGTATTTTTTCATATTTTAAAAACCTCTTTGAGTTTGTTCTTGGTTTTAAAATCAAACATTTTTCATGGTGTTATACAACTCAAATTTGTTGTCTTATTTTTGGCCAGAATCCGCACTGAAGTTATAAAAAAATGAAATCTGATCAAAAACATAAATAAAATACAACAATTAAGATATTTAGGGTATTTACAAGGGTATCCTCTCATTTGCTATAAATTCCCTCAGTTTTCATACAAAATTGTACGACATTACAATTATACGATAGTATACGACAGCTTGTCAATACTCTAAATATATGTTGCAGAATAGTACCGAAAATCTTGTAAAAAGTGCGAACATGAAAAAAAAAACGAGTTGGGCATGAGAAGATTCACTTCATCTGCATGTTCTTGACTCATTTTGGCCCAATGCTAGATGCAGTGATCCAATATAAAAAATTTTTATCATACAATTTCCATATGTCTCCAAAAAGATATTTCAGTACTCAAAAAATTAAAGTTTTTTTTCCGAACTTTAGAGGGTGAAATAGTTTTAGGCTTACCCCGAGAAAATAAAGTAACTCAGTGTAAAAAAATTTAAAATATTTCTACGCCACATCATGAGCAATAAGTATTCCCTGGGATCAAATGTTATTATAAGTTAAAAGTTAAGTTTTCTACGTGTCCTACTTTTCCAAATTTTATTTTACTAAAGCTTGGTCTGCTGTAGTCTCTTTAAAATATACATATAAGGACCTGTAAAGTTATAATTTTTACATAAAGTTTGGTATTTTATATAGTCGAACTTCTAATTTCCAATGCAAAATAATTAACTTTGCTATTTTTTGATTTTCAATCTCCAAAATATTATGTCTGTTTACCTAGCCTTTAAGTTAGGTGAAATTTAACATTTCTAAATTATCTAAATGCAATTTCTGAAAGTCATTATATACAGAAATGTTAAACACACGCAAAGAAAAAATTCGTTTCTCAGAAACGAAATTTTCACTAAATGAACTTCGTTCATGGAATGTTTTCATGATGAACGAACATTTATTTATCATAAACGACTGTATTCGGTTGCCATGAACGAAGATTTATTCATCATAAACGGTTCAATTCTTTTACGATGAACTAAAAACGTTTGCAAGGCTGATGTTACACGGTCAATGTTTTGCTGTCAATGTTTTCTGTTTTTACTCTCTTTTCATCGGATTGTTTGATGCCCTGTTACACTATTAGTTTTTTGCTGAATGTTTTTTTTTTAATACTTTTATCTGCAACTATGGATTCGAAATAAAAAGTATTTAATTGTATTTTGAAGTGAATGAAAATTCAACAATTGGAATGGAATTGGATGGAAAATAATTATAATGACAATGTGAGATAATATTGGTGGAAATAGCCACAAATTATACAAAAAATATTGCATTTATATATGAAAACGCAGAAAAATAATCTTTAAAATTTGCGAACTATTAAAATAAGCTCCGCCACTTTGTTACTTGGCCATTAAGTTACCATGTTTTTATGTTTTTATACAAATTATTAAGTAATTTTTTAAACAGCACTCATTTTTACAAACAAACAAAAGCCAAACAAAGCAAAGGGTGGCAAAGAAAAAAAATGTATTTATAAGTTAGTAAAAAGTGTAGTATTTTTCATAAAATATTAGTATTTTTCAATAAAATGCAACAGTGCATCTTCAGCAATCCCATTTTTTTTGAAGTGATGCAGGGTTTTTTCGACAGTAAAAAAATTTGAAGTGAAATGTGTTCATTCTCTCTTTTGCTCTGTGTTCATTTTTCAAAGCAACCACAATTGCATTGTTTGACAGCAAAACATGGATCGCCCCAAGGTTAGGTTAGGTTGGAGTGGCTGTCGAGAGACACACTTAGGCCTGAACGGCCCATTGTGATACCACATGGATCGCCCCAATAAAATGCAATATTTCCCTGTATTCATATGTACATTGGCATTCTATTGTGGTTTTTGTTTAAATAAAATTTTCTGATTAAAAACTAGAAAAAGTGTATGAAATTTATATAAAATTATATTATCACAATTTTTGCGTTATTTATTATTAATCACACACTTTTATTTGTTTTTTATAAACACCACGCATTTTTTTTATAGACAAAAAGAAATGTGATGAAATAATTTCAATGCACAATTAAAATTATTCAATAATCCGTTGACAAATGATACTTCCCGTTATGTTGTGTGGAGTTTGAATGTAAGCGTCGCTGCTTCTTCTTTTTGCGACGAGATCGAGATGAGAAGAAAACGAAAATAAAATTAGAAGAGAGTTGTGGATTTGCGTTTAGCAGAAACGTTTTTTCATTTGCCAGAAAAGAAAATTGCCTTAACTTTATCGTAAACGAATTTTCGTTCATCATAAAATTGTTAATCTTTTGCAGAAAACGGTTATGGTTTCTGCAAACACGGCAACGTTCCTCAGAAACGTTTTTGTTCAGCGTAAAAGTAATATATTCTCCACAAACGGGCGATAAACGTTTTTTTTTCTTTGCGCGCAGTAATTACATTTGGGAAAAAATTTATAAATACTTGTTTGTTGAATTTTCAAAGTTCCAGCAGTCTCTAGTTTTTTTCATTTTGTTTCGATCTCTTCGTTCTCTCTTATTTCTTCCTCGGTCTATTCGTTCATTCTATTACTTCCTTCATCTATCACCCGCCAATTTGTTCTTTAAATTTTTGAAGAATTAAGTTTATTACTAGGTCTTGAAAAATATAGCTACAATTAACTATAAAAAACATATGTGTACTTTGCCTACGCAGAGGTTAAACCAACCCGTGTCCTTGCAGCAATTATAAAAATATTCGAGGATAAAAAATATTAGGGTTATTACAAAAGATCAGTCGTAAATTACATTAGATTGAAAAGGAGGCATTTGCGTGATTAAAGAAGGGGAGCAGTTTCCGAGCGCACCATATTCTCTGTTTGCTAAATGTAACACTGCGAGCACAAATATTGCAGATAAAATACTCATTCCTTTTCTTTTCCTTGAGATTGTAAAAAATACCAAATTTTGAAACCCAGAAGCGTATGAAACTATTTCCTTCTTTGAGCTATTTCTATGTCAACGACTTTACGTTAAACATGTGCGGATTCAAAACAAAAAACAAAAAAAAAGGTAAGGTAACAAATTCGTAACACGTACAAATATATAAAGTAGAATGAAAAAGTGTACTATATGCTCACATGTACTCATTTGTATGTGGGTTTTCGAGTGTTCTTCATTCACAATTTAATGGTTAACGTGTTTTTCAAAGCTCACAAAGAGAAGTGTATGGGGTGAGGTAAGGATATATCGATGGCGATATATATAGAGTTGGAGCCAAAAGAGAGAAAGAGAACAAGAAAGTATGAAGAGCCGGGTTAAAATGACGTTTATGTGTGTTGATGGAATTTCAAATGAGTTGAGGGATTGTGAATGTACGTTATTTTTTTGAATATTTTATAAGTTTGGCAAAAATATATGGCAAATTTCAATGTATGCAAATGAAAATGTGCGGCGAAAATTTTGCGAACATTGTTAAAACATTAAAATACGAAGTGATAATAGTGTAATTTGCAAAGTCATAAATTTAAATTGAACCACCTTCAAGCTTTAAACATTGACATATTTTTTCCCAAAAAAAAAAATTCAATAGCTCTTAAGAAATATAAAGAATTTTTAAGATCCATAGGTATCCATTCATATTTATAGTAAATAGTTACTTCAATGCATTGTTATTGTAATTAGCAATTATATTCAATTGCACATTAAGACGTAACTACACCCATCCAACTATTCATTCATCCATTCAACAATCATTCATGCATAACCTTCGATTGTTGCATGTAGTTGCTGGTGAGCATTGATGCATTCATTCATTTATTCCAACAGTGAAGTCAACATCAGCAGCAGTAGCATGTGGCACAGTCTCGTGCTAATAAATATAAAGTATTTATTGTCACTTTTAAACGATTTACTATCAGGTGCTGCTGCACAAACTGATCACCATTTGTCCATTATTCATTTCATTATGCCATTATCAAGGCCAGCAGGCCACTTTAGATTTCTCTGCCTCTCTTTAATTAAAATGCCATTTTTATTATTGCATACATGATTTACCTAATACTAAAAGTATGTGTAGCTGCGGAAGTCAACCTCGAGCAATAGCAGCAGTTGAATTGTTGTGACTTGTTAAATTGTTGATGATGTTGTTGTTTTTGCTGTCGTTGTTGTTGTTAAGTGATGAAGCGTAACAAAAAAAAAAAAACCAAAAACAAAACCTTAATGCAGCACCAGCAGTATTTAATTGAAAACTGAAGTTAATTATTGTTTTTTTTTTATTTTTCATCGTCTTACCATATTTTTAATGTTTAGTTTTGTTTTCTTCTTCTGCTTGTATTTCGTACTTATAAATATTTAGTAAAAAAATGTATGCCTTAATGTTAAGTACATTTTTGCCCTCAAAAGTGTACTGTACTGTGAACATTTATTTTCAATTATAATAAAAAAAAAAATAATATTTTGTACTGAAAACGCATTTTATGAACTTCAATCCCTTAGCGACAGTTCAGATCTTATCCGATGTTTGTGAAACTTCGAGGCATTCATTTTTTTGATCATTGTCATCTTTCTTGGGTTCGCTCAATTCAGTTCTTAATTTCAGTTTCACTCACACAATGTGGAGCAACGCTAATGTTATACTTACGATACTTGTAATTTCTGTGTTTTTGGCATCAATAACATTATTCAACTTTATTCATTAACCAAACTTCTACCTGAAGTATACTTAGTACGCTAGCTATGCATGTATATAAAAACCTGAGATACTCGATATGTACTTCAAGTTGAAATTGAATAATCAACTTTGTATTGCAAGTGGTACGTAGTTGTAATAAATTTCTGTGTTAAGTGATTTTGTAAACAATTTACCATTGTATTGTTCTATGTGCAAACGTACTTGAATACCAACAATTATATTTACACATGTGTGTGTGCGTGCGTATTCTTTCTTTCTTTGAAATTTTTTGGTAAAAAACTTTAAATGTCAAAAAGACCAATACTACTGAATGTGGGTTATTTTTTATTTCAAAATCTATTTACTTTTTTTTATCTACTACTTCACTACAATATAGAATTTCAATTTTGAAAGAGTGGTTGTGGTATCAAAAGATTTCTGACCAGGTTGCTTTTAGAAAAATTCCTTTTTTAGTTTGATATACATACATGCAAAAAAATTCGACTCTTGTGGTTTTTTTTATTATCAATAATTTAATATATGTAAATTCATTGAAATTAAACAATTTTATTTATAACATTACCCCGCCTGAAATTGTTTCTTTGAGCCTTCTGTTATGATAAGAGTGTTATCAAATTGTCTACCAACTAGAAACGAATGGAAAGCTTTATGACCTAAACGTTGTGATTATGCTTTATTTTGACAATTATTTTAAAAATATTTAATAAATTAACTACCAATTCGTGACTCTTAAACTTTTTGTAAAAATTGACCATAAAAAGATTTTACATTCTTCAACATACATTTGTTAAAGGCACGAGTGCATAGCTTTGTTTGAAAAAAATCACAGCGTAATATATGGGATGCAGTTAAAAGATTAAAAGTTACGGCGAATGCCTCACAGAGGCTAGCAGGGCCCATATTGTTGGGGATATGGAATGGATAAGATAAAAAATATAATTTAAAATATCTGCCCTATTTATTGTTATCAATTAATCAGTACATCTATGGTTATTTCTGTAGAGTTATATGTGTTGAGTTATTACCTCAACTTTAACCTTTAAATTTAAAAAAATTTTCCAGAGTCTCACTCACTGATTTCGACGTCCCAATAAGCCGTAGGATACACGGTAAAAACTGAAACTTCAAAGAATATGCGTGGAAAATTCTTTATTTTTTTAAATTTCAATATCAGCACTGGAGAATTCTGGACTAGAAGAAATTTGGCAAATCAAACTAGAAGAAATTCTGGACTAGAAGAAATTTGTTAAAACAATTCTGTGGTCACGAGGCATAACAGCATAAGCCAGGTTTTTGAATTTTACAGGAGAGCTCGGATATGAAGATTTCAATTATAATAATAACTCGAATTCGACAAAACTCAGTTTGTTATGTTTGTTATGCCTTATGACCACAGAATTATTAATATTTGGTTTTCGGGTTTTCGTTATTTTGTTTACAATAATATTCATAGAAAATCAGTAATGTTCATAAATTTTTTATGAGGACTATTGCGATTGTCACAAGCCAATTGTAAATTGCTCCAAATTAAAATTAATGGTCTATAATATTTTTATCGCTTTTCGAAGATTATTGAATACAATTAATAAAATCAAGACGTTATATTTTTGCAGTTTCTGTTTAATTTCCTGTATTATATATATACAAACAGCATTTGTTAGATGAAATAATTTCAATGTAAAATTCATATACGAAATTCTTTTTGAGCCAGTACTTAAATATGAGAAAGGATATGCACGGAGGATATGACTGTGTGGCCAAGAAAGTGGTCGGCGGAGAGTACAAATTAAAAGACGAATGGAGATGTTCATGTATATGTGTGTACAAAACAAATAATTATGTATATGTGGAGAGTAAATCAGAGTAGAGACGATGATACAACATATGCGCACATTTCGTAACATACTCGATTTTTAGTGTCCACACATGAGTGCAGAAAATGGAAAATTTCAATCTTTTGTCTCGTTATACAACATGTGCGAAAGTGTATATCGAAGTTCTCTCACATTTGTTCATACCAAGTGTGCACACATGTTGCATCATGCTCGGCTGATTCTTTTATTTCCGTCGTTTCACTCCGCATCACTTTATGTACTTCATTATTATGAATGTCCTATGTGTGGAATTTTAAGCTTTTACCACTACTTAACGCTGGCAAAAAGGTTTCATTTTAAAAAAACATATTTATACGATGCGTAGTAGATTTTGGCGATTTTTGAAACTAAATAATAACCACATATTAAGATGAAATATCTGAGAAGGTTTAACCAAAGAAACGAAAAAAATTTAGAGTTGATGAATGAATGTATGAAAAAAATTTCGTGTTCCTCTTGAAGGAACTGGTGCAGATTGATTGTTTCTACAGATGATATAGCGTATAAATTTCTGAGCAATCTCCTTTAAATATTCTTACAGAAATAACGTATTGGTTAATATGAGTACAAAATAGGATAAATGTTTCTTCACTGAAAACAATAAAATCCTTTTAATCAGTTTTCTCACTTCTAGATGATTGTAGAGCGTTGATCAGTTTGATTTGTATCTGCAGATAAGTTAGCTAAAAAAGAAGCACACTCTCGAAAATTAGAGCGTTTTAGTTCCTATAGCAATGTGCAAACGAAACGTCGTCGTTGACCGGAAGACCTGGCTTAATAGGTATTTCATTAGTACAGTTGAGTGGTTTCAAGGCATTTTCCCATTGAACGGCATGCAATATGGATTTTCCATATTGATATTGCTAAGGATACTCTGTTTCAAACACTTACAAAAACAAAAATCATCTGCAATGACTTAAAAAGCTTGACTGATGTTTACATTAAACTCCTAAACCGCGGTTCACGCCAAATTGGCACGCTTTGTTGTGGTCACCGCGTCGCCTCTAGTCATAAGAACAACAAATTTTTTACTGGGATTTGTTTACAATACCGTTACCGTTAGTTGATAAATTTTTCATAGTAATTGATAGCAAGTTGGTGATTGTGTGCACAATGGAAGCTGCAAATAGAAAATTGATTGTGAACAAATTTATTGAAAATCCGTCGTGGTCTGGTTCAAAGATTGCGAAAGTGTTAAATATCTCCAAAGGAACGGTATGTAGAGTTATAAAACGATATAAAAAACTCTTAGTGTAGAAAGAGCTAAAAAAGTTGTGAACGGGAACCACCAACCTAAAATTAAAGGCAAAGATCTTGAGATCCATCAAAAGCAATCCCGGACTATCGGATAGCGATCGTGCCAAAAAATTCAATACCAGCAAAAGTACTGCTAGGCTCTTTGCAGCTGTGGTCTCAAATTCAGGGCATTTGTGACATCCTCTTCTATGACGTCTGATATTTACATCAAAGAGTGCCTTTCGAAACGACTATTACCATTTGTTCGTCACCACCATTCGCCAGTGAAGTTTTGGCCTGATTTAGCCAGTTGCCACTACTCTAAGGAAACCATGGATTGGTATCAGAAAAATAAAGTAGATGTAGTGCCCAAATATATGAATCCACCCAATAAATACTGGGCTATTACAAAATATAAGTTGAAGAAAAATGCAGGTATTGTCAAAAATGTGAATTCAATGTTACTAAAATGGAACCAAATAGCCGCAAAAGCATCCAGAGCGGATGTTCAAAGGTTGATGGGGTCCATTAAAAGGAGTACCCGGAACTTTTTGCACAACAAAAAATTTAAATCTTTTGATATTATAGTATTAAAACACAATATTAATCTTATCATTTAATGCATTATTTGTTATTCTGAGTGTTCTGGTTAAAAAGATACAGCAACTTTCCTGCGTGCCAATTTTGCGTGAACCGCGCTTTATTTAGTTTTAATAGGGGTACTCAATGAGTCATATGGTCTGAAGTAGATTTACAAGGATTTAAATATATTTTCGCAGTATCAAAACAGAGATTTTTGACCTAAAGGCAGCAGTTTTTAGCTAAACGTTCTCCAAAACCAATGTTTTAAGACAGCTAAAGAAATTTGAAGTATTTCAAGTTTAGATCTAGAATTTTCCCAGGTTATTATATATTTTTTTTTTTGACAAAACTCACAACGAAAAAGTAATCACTTTTTGGACAGCTATGTTCATTATTTTCACTGGAATGGCTTACGACGATTGGTTTTAGAGCACATTCTAGAATATAAAATTTTATTTGGCAATCAAAAAAAGAAAAGAGAAAAAAGAGAAGTAAAACTGTTTAATTCAAGTTTTGTTGAATCGAATATCGTATATATATATTATATATATATATCAAACTCTTGTAAATTTTGAAAAAAAAAATCACCAGGGAATCTTTTGTAGTATTACCAGAGTTTCTTTAATATTTTTATGCAAAGGTATAAAGCTACTTTTAAAATTTGCGCTACTTTTAAAAATTCAACGCAACAACGTATTCCACTGCGTATACGTAATATCTATGTATAGAGTAATAGAAAAACACGCATACGCACTGTGGAATATGTACACATTTTACAAGTAAACGATTAGCTTAAATTAACTTCATTCTACATAATTAGACTTATTTACACAGAATAAATACTAAACTGCACCCATTCACAATTATGCCGTAACAAAAATTAAAAACTTTTTTTTCATTCGTACACTTACCCGTGCAGAATTGCAACCACTAAAAATACACAGCAATAAGTTCACCACAAGAATGAAAAATTAAAACCAGAAAACTTTTAAACGTTTTGCTTTCAATGTAAATTAGATTGTAACTAAATTGCTGTAATTGGGAAACGTGTGAGACAGTTCGTCGGCGGTGTTACCGGTAGTCGTCGTAATTCGTTGTTGCACATTTAGTTATATTTACGTTTTGGGTCGTCAACCTGCTACACACAAATTTTTAAGCGGGAAACTAAAATGCCGCGTAATCAAATGTTTTCACACACATACGCTGAGCGCAAGCACAAGAATTTACAAGAGAGCAAACAACGAGAGAGAGCGTGGTAAATGTTAAAGCAGCTGTTAGATATTGTTATACATATGCCGTAAGGGATGATGAAGGAATGCGAAGAAGCTTTTAAATTCCGTTGTCTCCCACTATATTTTTCGACTGTCCCGACAGTGAGTTTTCTGGATCACTCCCGACTTGCAAATGTCCGAAAATTATTAGAAAATGGTATTAGCACCGCTCCCTTTTCTTTCTTTACAAAATTAAATAAAAACTTTTCAATTATTACCACCACTGTATACTATAATAATTTAATTTTTGCACACTTTATTTATCAATTGGAAAAAATGAATTGAAAAATTTATTATTATCAAGACTTGAAGCAAATCGCCACTCTTTTCTAATTCCAGTTTCAGACGCGCCCGCACAACTTCACAACGCAAAAGCTCAAAAACAACTAAAATACCACAAGCAGAAACGATTATGTTATGTCGCCTCTAAAATAGCTTCTACTTCTGCTGCTGCTTTAGCTTTTTGTATTTCTCCATCGTTATGGGGAATAACGAGATTGAAACAAGCATAAAAAATAAACTTGCTGCTTACATACTCATACTATCCGCAATATGTATCTATAGCACGTGAAAATATCCAATCGCTCATTCATTACCGTTGCAGTCACCCACTGATATGTGGTCACCAAATAGTGGAGCAAAACCATCCCTTAAACTTTACTTGCTGTTTACTTTTGATAATAAATTGTAACTGCATGTTAAGTTAAAAGTTAATCGAAAGCTTTAGCTGCCTGGCGTTATTGCCATTGTTTGTGTAATGAATATATTGTACACGCAGTTTACTAGCTAAGTTTAAAACCATTTTCGTTAAGTTTAAAAGCTGGATTACTTTCAAATTTGAAAGTAGCTGAGTTTTTTTCATATTTAATTTTAGCAGGTTGGATTATACCTGCAAAAACGCATTTAATTGGTCTACTTTTCGATAAAGAGAGCTAGTAAAGAAATCTGGTATTTTAAATTACACAGTCCAACAAATTAAGACTTTTTGGCTGCAACAGAGTAGCCACTCTATAATTCTGAGAGGGTATGTTGTATAGACCATTTTGTAAAACAAACTTATAATCCAGCACGTCTCAGTTTTTTTTTTTTTTACAGTGGGTCAAAGTTTTCTTATTTTGGTCGAAGGAAGCTGAATACTAAGTGCAAAAAGTGTTATAAATTGAAGTCTGAGGAAAATCTTATTGGCAAAGCTGTATTGTACAATTTTACAAGGGTAATTTCTGTGGAACATTTTAACCCTTTAGTTACTCTTTTTCGGGTACAATTTTACCCCTTTTTTGATGAAAACCTGAAAAGTCCTTTCAAAAGAGACCTTTAAGGATCAAAATATTCCACAAAAATATGTGCCAGAAAATTTCATTAGGAGTCACCGAAGACATAAAAGTCATATATATAACGGTTAACGGCTGATAACAGGAAATAGTTTTTTACTTCTATCAAAATTGTAATTTACGCAGAACTAGCACGCACTTGGTATGTGATCTGCCGGTTCAGTCCAAGTCATGGACGTAGAAAATGCCAGTGACCTGTCGCCGCCTTGATATCAAGTGGGAAGTGGAACTCAGCTTAAAACCGTTTTTCGTCCGATAAAAAAAATACGCTTATGTTCGGTTATTCATTACTGCAGCATCCGTAGAAGCAAAAGTGTTTAAAATATTCGGGCTGCTGGTCAAGCATTAGTGGCACCAAAAAGCATCGCTGCAACAGTCCTTTGCTGTTAAATGCATGGTCAGCAGACAAATATTAGCGTTTTAAACGCTTTTGTTTCTGCAAATGTTGCAGTACTGCATAACCAAACATACTTTACGTGCCTTTTTTATTTCCATCCCTTACAACATTTATGAAAATCAGAAAAATCGGCCTCGGACACCTTGGATTGTCCCCTTGTTGGTCAAAATTAATGTTACAGTTATCAAAATTAATCATAATGCTGAATTTACATTATAGTATATTTTATTTATGTGGGTAGGCTGCTATTTCCTTTCAGTAACCCTTAACCGTTATATATATGACTTATATGTCTTTGGTGACCCCTAGTAAAATTTTCTGACAAATATTTTTGTGGAATATTTTAATCCTTAAATGTCTCATTTGAAAGAACTTTTCAGGTTTTCATCAAAGAAGGGGTAAAATTTTCCCCGAAAAAGACGAATTAAAGGGTTAAAATGTTCTACAGAAATGACCGTTGTAAAATTCTACAATACAGCTTTGCCAATAAGATTTTCCTCAGACATCAATTTATAACACTTTTTGCACTTAGTATTCAGCTCCCTTCGACCAAAATAAGAAAGCTTTGACCCACTGTAAAAACAAAACAAAAATGAGACGTGCTGGACTATAAGTTTGTTTTACAAAAATGGTCTATACAACATACCCTTTCAGGATTATAGAGAGGCTATTCTGTTGCAAAAATGCTGTTGGACTGTGTTATTTTATTGTGGAAAATAAGTACAGTTTTTTGGGATCTTTACCATCGCACAGCGCGTCGCAAGAAGGGAAAAGTCTAAAATTCAAGAAAGTAAGAAACAATAACAATTTTGGTAAACACACATTATGGGTATTCATGCGTTGATGAAAAAGTGCGAAAGTGCTACTTAGAGCACTAAGGTGTGAGCGTTCAATGCAAGTATTGGAGATGTGAAATAGTTTAACTGTCTAAAAATTGTACCTCATTGAAAATATTGTGGATTCTTCTTACGAATTTAAAGGTACAATATTTTGTATCTTTTTTATTTTTTTAACCAATTTTAATTTGAAAAAGAAGTTTAAAACTAAAACGATTAAGGAAATTCAAAGTAGCAATTAAAGTCCTCGAATTAACTTATTTACAAAATTTCATAAAAATCGAACAATTCCTTCGATTTTTGTCAAATTTTACACTACGTCGACGCACTACGGCAATAAAAAATCCTAATGATTACTTTTGGGAAATTTGATAGTAGACTGGCAAGCACATAGAGAAAAAATCGCATAGAGTAAGGCTTTTTCTAATCATCCAAAATTACAAGAACTCAGAATTGATTATCGCGTTATATATCAATGGAAAGATCTAATGATAGCGAAGAGATGCAATCCAAATTTTTGCAAGAATATCATTTAGTTTGAAAGTTATAGACGCTACAAATTTGTTGGGTCCATTTACTAAATTGCTAGTTTCTTCTTTACGGTTCGACAAAGTTCACAATTTTTTCACTGATGTATACAGATAGGATATGAGCATAGAAAAAAATAATAAAAGTTTAAGTGGCTAACGTAAAAAAATCAATTTAAATAAAAAATGTGAGTTTTAATCATTTGAAAAAGCATTGGCGTACACTTTATTAACTAAAAAGTTTTGCTCATTTATACATCGGTATATGAGACCTATAGCCTTCAGTTTCACGTCATCAATGTAACTTATCTCCAAAAATGATTCGCTAAAACTTAAATTTAAATTTTGTCTTTGCTGAATTAAACAAAATGCCGTTAGAATAAGGTTTAAAACTAATACACAGTCTTCCAAATATCGGTAATGTTTTAGAACCAAGTAGGCAATATTTGTTTTTACGGTAATTTTAGGCATTTTTTCAAATAAAATGACAATTTTTGGTTTAAAATTACTGAAAGTGGCTCAATTATTTTGGAGCTTGATGAATAAAAATAAAACATTATATAAACCCAGAAGCCCATAAGGAAACAAATTTTTGTTGCGCTGTAGTGCATTCAGCGAATTTTGTAATTTTTCGAGAAAAAAATCAGAAAGTACATAACCTGAGTCGTTGTGTGCCAACGTGGTGTAAATCAGTTTTTGATGTGTAAACATTTTAGCTCACGGTATGGGCAAAATTTCAAATGTGTAAAATGTAAGAATAACTGTATCGTAAGATGTAAGATAACTGTAACGTCCAGTTCCTCTCTCGCTCACACTACTGCGCGGCATGACTGTGCTACTCTAACCAAAAAAGAGAAGAGAAGAAGAGAGGGAGAAATTAAAATACGAGCGGAGTTTGTTTGTTTATGTTTCGATCAATTTACTCACACATACAAACGAAACATACGAAAACAAAATGTGTGTGTACATTTATTCGTGGCAGAATTATTTGTTGGTATTAAAAGTATGAAGATCGACTGTACAAGCAGAGAAGTCGCCGTAGCAAACACAGGCGTTTGATAGGTTTTACATTCGGATAGTTGGATTGAATTAAAATGAAATATCTTTTAAAATATAAAAATAATACAAAATGGTAATAATAAAGAATCTAAGTTTCAATAAATGTATAAACAAAATGTAGTGATAATGATAGCAAACCACGGCATTATACAAATTTTGCTCTGTGCATTTACCTTAGAAAGGCAACACTTTTTTATCTATGTAAATAGCAAATATGTTAAACAGAAAAAATCAAATTTATTTATTATAAAATCACTTATTTACTTCAAAAAAAAAAAAAAATACATTGTTTCTTATTTTTATTAAATGCAGTTAAGGCAAATCTCTTTGCGGTGCTTTTAAAAAGACTGGTCACCCCTGTTGCCTTTCTAATGTTAAATGCGGAAAGCACTTATCGTCGCCTGAGAATTGATTTGGCGTATGTGTGAACAAATTCATGAACCTATACGCCAAATCAATTCTCAGGCGACGTTATGTAAAATTTTCACATCTAATAAAATTTCAAATCGACAGGAAGAAAAACTTAAAGCACGGAAAAAAAGATGCAATTACAGCTGCGTATATGCGAACATATCGTGCCCGATGCATTGAGTAAAAGAAAAATAATGCAACTACGATTTGGTGCAATTACATTGTTATTGTATTTTTGCTATCACAACAACAAATATATGCGATATGGAATAAAAATTTGCATTTGCCATGATGCAAGACCATTTGCAATTTATAATGAACTGGGCTATTATATATAAAAGATAATGATATCTAATAAATTTTTAAGTTTATAAAAGAATTGTTTTAATTTAAATTATTTACCTAGCATATAGATTATACATCAAATCCCTATAAATGGCTATACATATGTGAGCTTATGTACATGGCATTCAGTTGGCTTAACTGTTTACACATCAAATATCTTGCGTGCCTTGCACACATCCATTGTTTTTTATTATTTGAATTTTCATCTTCGGACAATAATTTTGACCTCATTTAGTTTCCTACAAAAAAGGTGGAGATTTAGGTTGAAAATGTGTACTATAAAGCTACTTCTACATCGGGAAAATAAATTTTATAAGAACCTATTTTGCACCGCACTTCTACAAAACCAACGTATTTTAAAAAAATCTGATTTTGACTTAGGTACACCACTTTTGCACACAACGGCTCACCTATGTCAACAAAAACTTACATGAGCTTAAAGCTTGAATATTTTTCTAAATTAATGGTTAAAAAGTTATCATCGTTTGGAATTAACATTTTTTTTTGTAATTTGAAAAAAAAAAAAAATACTAAAAATTCCAAAATTTGTGTAAAAAATGTTCATTTAATTTAAAAACTAGACAAACTAGGACCAATTCTGATTTTTTGTAACTTTGGGTGATTAAAAATAACCTTACTCATAGCAAAATGCAGAAATGTTGTTCATGTATACAAAAATGAGACTGATTTGACACTGACCGAGCTGTTTGGTGTGTGAGGGCTCATTTACCTTTAAAATTGTTTTTTTTTAGATCTGCTCTTTGTTTTTTCCGTTAAAACATGAACAATCCTGCCAGTCACGAGTTCAGCATAAAAAATTCCATGGGACACTTTTCTTTAATAATATAAATAAGCAGTCCACTACAATATATTTTGAAATAGAAGCCCTGTGCCAAATGACTACCGTAAAGAGCTTGGAGTTACTTTTTTTTTGGTCTGTCCTTAAATGTAACGAAAAAACGCGTAAAAAGAACAGACCTTCTTATTATGTAGAACCCAAATCGTCGTGACACTTTGCGTTGCTTGTGTTTTGTTTAAGTAAAGTGACGAATACATAACAAATAACGTCACCTTACATCGTTCCACAGGACGAGCTCGACAACCTAGTGAATAGTGCACAAAACTTTCACCCAGAATGTTGAGGGTTCGATATCCGTCTTGGTCTGGTGGTTAATTTTCATAACTCTCTTTTATTCACTATCAATATGAAGTATATGAGAATTATAAGATAGTGTACAAGTACACACATTGGTTGGTAATGGCAAAACCACCGAGGTGATAAAAAATTGTCACACACGTTGTAGATCCAACCATCGTCACTGTGGTCTAGTGGAAGAGTGCAAGACTCTTGCCTCTGAAGACCCGTTCGATTCTCGCCTTGGGTATGTTTCTTATCTATCTTCCTTTCTTTCTTTCATAACTTGGGGCTTTTTTAAAATAGATCTTATAGGTCCATCCTTCAAATAATAGGAATAATAAAATCGTTCCACAGAGTCTTGTTTAGCATTTGCAGCGTTCCCTATCTTATCCCCTACATGAACCATAGGGACTATTTATACACTCATAGTGCGTTCTTATGACCAGGGAGTGGATTTTGCGGTCTTACAAACTAAGAAAACTGCAAAATAAAATTGCGAAAAGGCAAAAAGGCGCTAAAAACATTAAAAAAAAAAGGTACAAGAAAATTTTAGGTCAGTTATAACTAAATTTTTGTTCTTTTTCTTTAAATGTATTAACCCGGCATCAGTGTAGTGGGGTATGACATACCCCAGAGCATGCATTAATCGCATAAAAAACTTTATAATAAATAGCCTAACATTTGGTTTTCTTTCTTATTTTTCTTCGCACTTCTTATGTTGGCTCCAGCATTTAGTGGATTGATGACGAAAACCGGTATGGATCATTAACATTAACGAAAATTAGGAGGAGGGGAGGATTAAAGGAAAAAAGAAAAAAAAAACACACAAGTCACTCATACTCTCTTCTTCTGTGGGTCCTTTTTCTACACACTTAAAAAGCACTCTTTTGTGTGAATGTAATTGTGTTTTGTTTTTCACTCAGACTTTTACTGCACTCTTTGAGTGAATGTGGGGGTGTGATTTGCATTTGCCTTTTCTTTTTTTATTTCCTTTTGTTTTTTACCCCTCACTAGGTCACTATGTGACCTATTTATCTGCTATTCTCCTATGTATCTGCAGGTCAATAACCTCATCAGTTGATGGGGATTCCTGCAGAAAAGCCTTTATGTCTCAAACCGTGTAAAAGGTCTAGGGGGTTTATTTTTAAATATACTCTTCCCTTTTTAATTTCTAACTTCAATATTCTTTTTACGATCCACACACACACACACATTTACTTGTGCAATATCCCAGAAGGAATATGAAGGATGCATGTCATTTATCATAAACGAATTCGGTTTTGAAAAAATCATAAAGAAACAATGAATTGAAATGTAAGGGAATATGGAATGTACGTATTTCTTCTCTCTTATACAATCGAAAATATTAAAGAGAAAACTTACTGTACTTTTTTGTTTTTTTTTTCAAACTTGAGTACAGTAACTTAGTCGTTTTGTGAAAGCTGCAAAATCAGACGTGTTGATCAACGTTAAATTATTATCGGAAAATTAAAAAAAAAAAAAAGGTGAATTGAGGTTTTGTAAAATGATCTGAATTCATTGAAAGGTAAAAAATTTCCGTTACATAAAATGTATTCTTCGTAAATACTTAGAAATGCTTTTGTTTGACAAGGAATGTTTGTGAATGTAAAATTCTTTTAGAAAAGGTCCTTAGAACCCAGGCTAAAAGCAATATATTGGTGGAGATAAATCTTTCCCAGAAGAAGAAACACTACAAATTTCCTACTAAATTAAATTATTTATTATTCCTTTATTAGTGCCATTGGAATCCAAGATGTGATACATGATATTAGCAACGAAAAAATAATGTGTGATTTCGACATCGATTCTTTCATTTAAGATAGTTATTGCATAAATTTGTAATGAAAACTATTTTTTGCAGTTCCAGGTAATGCAAAGTAGGAAGCATTACTTTTCGTAGGACATCACCGTGCTAAAAATCATGTATTCTGGTAGTTATAGCGTATAAGATCTATACACTCCAACGTGCATTCCTATACAGTGCATTCCTATACATTCCATTCTCCTTCTGGGATATTGTTTGACTCTTTCAAAGGATGTGTCCATATACAGACGCCCAATTTGTATAACTGTCATCTACTCACAGAGAATGTGCTCTGTTCAGAAATTAAAATCAAAAGCAATCTTTCGAATACCAGTATTGACTTCAGAGATGCATGAAACCACCATTTCTGATCTTTCCCACTTTATTCATTGCTATCAAAAAATCAGAAAAAAATTGTTAAAGCTCCTTTTTTTAAATTGTCAAGATATAAATCACATTCCAGTTCACCGGATAACCAGAGTCCTACATGGCAAATTAATAATAATATTCACATGCTAGGTTCAAGAAAAGGCATGGAATGCTGTGGATGCCATATTGACAAAAACGATCCAACAGGTACGACGCGATGAACAAGCTGCAAGAGAGAAGAACGGTTTCAACAATGATGATTAGTTGAAAAAACAAAATCCTGCCTTGAGTGGCATATTCATAGTGGAAATCTTCATAGATACCGCAGACCTCCTGTTCTTCGGTTATTTCGGATTCTTACCGACTAAAACCACCTCCTTGGGCTCCTCCCACTCTCCCCGCGCGACTAACCGTAGGTATTACTTCGCGGCAGTGGATCTAGCAGGTTCAGTCTTTCTCCTGCTTTATTATACAGTTTCTTGAGCTCTGTCGCTTGTATGTCTATGGGCAGCTTTCCCGTGATGACACATATCGCGTCTTACGATACTGTTCAGAAAGCACTAGACACCCTCAATGTGCTTAGCCTTTGGACGGCTAGCGCCTCTTTGATGTGTGACTTCTTTACACCTGCTCAAATGAATGCTGCATATAACACTACAGAGTCCATCACGGTGGACAAAAGCTGCCTTTTGCTCATTGGCATTATGCGCGTTAGTGTGCCGTCTATTTTTGCCGCTTTGCTGCTGACCGCTGCAAGATGGTCCTTAAAAGACATCCTAGTATCTATGAGTACTCCTAGATATCGGATGTATCCGATAGGTATCGGATATCCAGCTGCTCTCTTTTATTTCTTGTACTCAAAATCACGACTTGCTTTTTTTGGGCTGCCAGTTCCAATTCCGCCGCATTTAACCATCGTCGCACTTGGAAATTGCATCATTGCTGACTAAATGCAAATCTTCCAGTCTCTTCGATATTGCCACCCAATCATCTGCGTATCCTACTAGCGTTGTGCCTGCAGGGACGTCCAGTTTCAGAATCGTGTATGCTATACAGCACTGTGGTGCCTGCATCTATGAAGATTTTCCCTACCTTGTCGTATACAAAAAGAAAAAACATAAATGTACATATTATTAAAAATTTATTGTGCCTGTCTCAATGGAAAATAAATTATTGCTCCCACTGAAGCACACAACCTAAACTCCGTGTATTATTTTCCTAATACTTGCAAGCATTCTGTTTTGACACGATGAAAGAGTTAGCTAAAAAGATTTCAAAAGAACACAAATCTAATTAACTTCCCCTGAATACTTTATGGCTACTTCACAAGGTTATGATATGCAGAAGCTCAATAAAGCTTGGCACATTGTTTGAACTGAAGACAAACTGCGTTAAAACAAAAGCATTAAAAGTCAAAAGGTTTCTAGGTAATTGTCAAAAGTTTCATGCAAAAGTAGACAATTTCTACTTCTATTTCGGTTTTTGTCTTTTGATTTTCTTCAGCTGAAATGCATGGAAAGATTAAATTGTGTGCGTCCACGCTGCAAATTGAGGAAATGACAGTCTCTCCTTTGAATATTGTTAATGGAAAAGCTAAAACTTGTCACTGACTTTCTACGCTAAAAAATCGCTTTCGGCGAAAAGTAATATACGAATAGTGACACGAATGTTGTCGAATTATCTACACATTCAGCTGCTACAATTAATTTGAAATTTGATATTGCAAAACAAATTTTAATTAAAGCATTTATAATTAAAAATAGAAAATGTGAAGAATATTTTGTGAAAGGCACAAATGGAATAATTTCCGCAAAACGTTGACAATATAATTTAAGAAAAGCAAACATGTGTAGTTTAAACCCTCACGTTTAACACGTATCCTGTTGATTTTGATGGAAAATTATTTTCGAGCTTAGAAATGCCTATATTTTTTTATAGAACCTTAGTGGAAAATATTCAATACTAAAAAGTAGTCATACACTTGAAGAATGTATGCATATAGATCAAAGGTTTAAAAACCAATAAATGCTCACTAAGAGCTAAAATTTTGTCGTTTGTAATGTGATACAAGGTTTGTATATACTAACGCTAATTTACACCGTCAATGTACACATACTTATGTATCTACAAATGCTTTTAAAAATATTGTATGAGTTCTTTTTATAAGCATACCACATATATGCATATCGCTGCCTTAATTTGCAAAGACCCTAACATAAAATTTTTCAATATCGAGTTATTGATGGATTATGAAAAAGCGTGTCCACTTTCATCTGTACCGAAAATTTTAGAGACCTACACCGAAAACTTACTATATTTTCTATTAGTTTAAATTACATATTCTTGAAGCAATACTCTAAACACCAAAATGTTTTTTGCTTCTCCTGTAAAATTTGATATATGCATGTTAGGGCTTTATCAAGTTAAAGCAGCGATATATGTATACAACCACCGGTAAAAGATTATGCGCTTCCATTGCTACACATCAAACACTAAAGCGCATTATTTATAAGTAAGGGCTCGGATTTAATTCGCTTGTCATACTTTTTTTGCTTTATCGGTGATAGCTCTACGCTAAGTATGAACTCCGTTTATAATTTTTAAATTCGAAATCTGAAAAGTTTTTAGGCAATTCTTTCGTAATTTTTTGGAGTTTTTATTTTTTAGGTGATTTTTTCTATTATTGGAGCATTTTTTGGGCAATTTTATCCAGTAATACAAATTTTTTTTTTTTATTTGAAACGACAATTACATAAATTTTTCATTCCAACTAAGAATGCAGATTAAACATAAAAACCTCGTTTTTTGGTTAACCGGAGTTTTCTTCCTCAATTTAAACCGTGGTAAAAAAAGCAAACAATTCTGACCAAATGGAAGACGGAGCAACAGAATTAATCTTTGACGGTGGTAAAAAACCTCTATTTTTTAAATATTTCGAAACGGCAAAGTTTATGAGTAGTCGGTTTTTGTTTTTTTTTTTCCACCGGCACACCGATTGATTGACGTTGGGAAAACTAATCGGTAAAAACCGGGTTTTTCACAAAAAAAAAAAAACAAAAATTACTCAAACGCCTTAACCGGTCATTTGCATTCTTAATTTCAACATTTTATTCCATTTGTATGTGTCTTAAAAAATTGCGTCTGTTGAAGTAAACACAACCAAAGCAGCCAGCCTCCGACCGCCGACTATTTCATAAAATAAAAACAATTGGATTTGCTTTAGGTTTGTACAATTAATTTTGTTTTTATTTACGTTGTTAATTTAAAAAAAAACGAAGGAAAAAGTCAAGATTATACAATTTGAAACAATTGTTCCATAAAGAAAACGATAACTTCAAAAGTTTATGCTCAATTGCAAAATTTAGTTCTGAACGTAGAATTAAGCTCCTGCTATATAACTTTATTTATGCGAATATATAATTTAAGAATATTTATTGTTAATTTTTTATAACACAATGGAATAATTTTTTAATCAATATTAAATTTTTGTAAAGTTATAATGAATTTTAATAATTTTTTAGGTAATTTTTAAGGCAATTTTTAGGGCATTTTATTGATCATTTTCTCCGCCCTGTTTCTGATTTGCATCTTTCGACCACTGGGTGTAAATGATAATAAATATACTCAACCATAACTTGACTTTTTCGTCAAGTTGCGTTCAATAACTGCATGATACTTTAATCACTGTAAAGAAAATTATTTTTTGGTTGAAAGTGTTTGTAATCTGGCATTGTGCTAGTACAAGTAAAGAATATGTACGCGAATTCATTTCCTACGCTCGTGCAACAAAATGTCACTTGACAGTTAACTTTCATGCTCACAAGAGATGATTGCACTTTGCACACCATAGTCACAACGAATTGGCGAACCTAAAGTATGAGAAAATGCCGCCCAGTTCACCACCTCTACTCGTATTTTATCATATTCGCTTAAATTATGCTGCGTATTATTATACATCCATTCCTCGATTTACAAAAAACTTTTTTTTATATCATTAGATATAATCTCATATGTAAACTTTGAAGTCATTGCGCTCTATATTTCTATTATCTTTCTTCGTTATATGTTTTTTCCTCTTTATTTTTGCCTACTTATAGCTTTAGTTCGAAAAAAGAACGACAAATCTCTCGCTAAATCCTTGCTTTATTTTAATAGGAAATCATGAATATTTCTACGGCTCTTCTTTTATTTGCAACAATATTTCTTTTGCGTATGCATACTGTGATTCTTTTTACACAGTTTAAATGCTTTCCATTGGAACTCATCTACCGCGTAAATGAAGGGATAAGTGTATGCCGTGCGAATGCCGAAATTCTACTTCGGCTATTAGGCAACTGCAACAACAACAATCAACAGGTATCCTTTTTTGTATTGCCTAATATTGAACAATATAAAACCTTTATCGTCGTTGTCTTTAGGTATCCTTTGTATCGAGTGATATTGAACAATATAAAAGCGTTATCGCGTTCATATTAAATTTTAGTCATTTTTCGACACTTGGCTTTGAATAGTTGTCTACCAGCAACCGAAATTGTTGAACGCGTCAATCGCTCTATTCGCATAAAAAAGTATAAAAAAACGTTGGTTTTTTTAAATATAAATGAAACAAAATGTTTTCAATTAATTGGTGCATTTAACAAAAATTTCACGTTTTTTGAATGTGGTTTTAAACTAATGTTGCAAAAAATGATTCCTTTTCGATTCATCACAAGAATTGCAGTTGTGTTTTTCATTATATGTGGTGCGTACAACTAAATATTTTCAGTTACTTGTGTATCGGATTATTTTCAAATTTAATTTTCTGTATACGCCTCTTGAGAACATAGAGTTTTTGGTGTTTATAAAACTCCTAAATCATGTCAATACCGTCAAATTGAGTGTTATGTTAAAATTTAAGGAAAAGAATTACCATTAAGTAAAATTAGCAAATTTAAATGCATGTTCACATTTTTCAATTTTCCTGAATATTTTTCTCATGGATTTTTTTAATACCATAGAAAAATAACTTTTTTCAAATATAATTATACTAAGCAAATATTTAAGATTACAAAATATGTTTTTCCACGTATATGTAATTATTATCGAGGGCGTCGAAGTATAGGCGTAAAAAAAGGTACCAAGGATAATTTCGGTCTAGGACTTTTGAAATAAAAAAAATCAAATAGGCAAAGTAGCTTAAAGTCAAGCTTCACTTTTTTGGGAGTAAAAATATACAAAAAGCGAGGATAAAAATTAAGAAAGTGCATATTAGGATTCTTCTTTGCCCACTGGATAATATAGTAAGGGGTTATATCGCTTGCGCTGACTCAAAAAATCTAAAACAGTTTTATTGCGTATTTTGAAAAAAAACAAAATGTCGGAGCACTAAAATTAAAGTTACGGCTATGTTTATCGCGCTACCTCCCAAAGAGAAGTATCCTGATCTGAAACTTTAAACGCTATTATCTCGGAATCGTGTGTTTTGAAAAGTACCGTCGCGTTGACCTCGATTTCTCAAATACCACTATACTATATTTTTAGGCGTTGCTTGTTTTAATTGTTTGTGTCTTTTTTCAAGTTCATGCTGTCTTTTTTAATGTTTTTATGCTTTTCTTTTTTTGCTTTTTTGTTATTTATCTTCGTTTTTTTTTCGGAAAAACCGTTGCCATTAATATAAAAAAATAATTTTTTTTTCTTGGCAAACCTCATAATTTACGCACAAGCTAACGTAATATTTGTTTTTGATTTCAGTTGAGCTGTTCCCGCTGTATCGAGGTCACCGCGGGGGGGGGGGGAGGGGGAGAAAACCGTTTTGGGACAAAGGCCACAGATTTCATAATTGACAACATTTTTTTATAAAACACCTGTCACGAGTACATCGAAACCTATACTAATCGATACTATGTTCTTTATTTTGATACTATTTGGTTTACATCATAAACAAGGTTCAAAAAATGCTAAATTAATGGATGTGTATGGGGGATTTCAACTCCAGTGAAACCTTTTGTAAAATCGATCGGGTTCAAACTTGCACAAAAAAAATGCCCTTTTGGCGCTGGGCCATCATATGAAGACGCTTATGCGATAAGTAACCCATTTCTTAACAACTTTTTAAAGAACATCTCATAAAAATAAAATTTATTTTTTCAAGCTTTTTGGTTGAGAATTTCCCGTATCCCCGACATCGTATCCATTAGGCTACCAGGCTAAGTGAAAAACCTATACTGATGGCCTGAATTTGTACTGATTACTAGTAGTTCGCCGCATTTGACACATTTTGAATTTCTGCCCCATTTTGTAAAATTTGTACAAAAATATTAATTCTTGCGGCAGGTGCATTCAATTAGAATACAAAAAAATTGCCCTGAGGCTGTGTAGGTGTATTTTTTAACATTCGTTTTTATTACATTTATAAAATATACAAAACAAAAATGTTGGAAAATATTTGTTTTGTGCAAAAGTCTAACATAGATCTAAAAGCCCATGGCATAACCTTTTACCTAGCCAAAAGTATTTCCATAAGTCCGACCTCCGATAGAAATTTAAGTATTAACCCTATTTCTATGAAGTCAGAAATGTGTAGACAAAGTTTTTACATCTACTCTCAACAATCCATTACCAGTAATATCAAAATCAAAAAATATATGTAGCATATTTTTAGGTGTGAATATTTTTGGATTTGGGTTGATAAAATTTGAAAAATTCTCAGCGGGAAAAGTTATTCTATAGTAATCGAAAAAGTTATCATTAATTCGGCATTTTTCTTAACCCATTGTATGCAATCAATAGACTCCATTATTTGGTAATGAATAAAATTTGTACCGATTATTTATTCGATATCTACTTCCCCGGTGGGCTTAGATCGGCGATGACCACCTACACATACACTGTTATGACTGGGTGACTTCGCCAAAATCAATTCATAGTTGCTTATTTTTATTTTTACCTGACTAGAAAGTAGAATTTAAAATCTTTCCGTATTGTTCCTTTTTTTTGCATTTCATTGTACTACTAAAATTTTGTACTAATTATTGTTGGCTCCACTTGGGATTGAACCACGGTCAAAACAATTTTTTTTTTTAAATCAATTAAATCATTTTTTTTTTTTTTTTTAATTTTTTTTTGGTTTCACAACAAACGATTCCATTATTTACTTACACTGCCGTGCAAAAGTTTGGAATCACCTCTGAAAATTTAGTTATTTCATATTTATTACTACATTTCATGGTTTTACTGTATCCGCTGAAATGTTGTTCTGCATCGGTTCATTGATTTCTGCCGCAATTATTCGAGCTGTTTTGAACCGATCTCTCTTGGATTTGATCAAAATCAATCTGTCAACACTTTTAGTGGTTTTTTTCGGACGTTCAGTACGTTTTCGGTCAGTGAATGACTTTGTTTCATCATACCTTTTGAGCGCTGCGAATAAGACCTTTTTGCGAAACGCCAATAAATTTTGCAATTTCACGTTGCGATTTTTCCGTTTTATGCAAAATAACTATTTGTGCACGTTTTTCATATGATATTTCTTTGGTTTTAGCCATTTTGGTAATCAAAACAATTAATTTCATAACGAAACAATGACAAAATATGCCCTGTCCATTCTAATTCAAATCTGACTGCCAATAGTGCAAATTTACCGTTATAATTTGGCATTTCCATTTTAAAATAACATTTTACACCAGTGTTGGTAACACTTAAACAATTTAAGCTGAAATATGATATTTCAAAGTGGAAAAAATAAGTAATTTTATGTTTTTCAAAACGCTCCATTTTATATTTCATAAACTTTTGTACAAAATTTTAATCTAAATGCACATACATGCTTCCAGAACCATTAATTTTATGTTATATTTACAAATCATGAATAAATAAATGCATTACAACATTATGAAAAAACTAAATTTTTAGAGTTGATTCCAAACTTTTGCACGGCAGTGTATGTTAAGATTTTTTCTATCTCACTTCTTGATATAATAATTTTTCATCTTTTTATTGATATTTTAATTTAAAAAAAAATGTACTTCTATTATATTTTTTCCAACAATCAGCTGATTGTCATATTCGAATATAAAAGGCTCATGTTATACTTTCTTCCCATAGGGCTTCTGATTTACAACTTTACAACTTGTTTTAACTAATACCATTAATTTTTCTCTAGCTATATCAAAAACAATACTAATGAATATTTTGTTTCATCATGTAAATTTATTTTTGTTTTATAGCGGCAACAGAAAATTTACCCATTTCAAAGTATGCTCAAGCACAACGCATTGATGATGATAGCTCCTCCTCCGAGGAAATTAATAACAGTATCTTAGCAGGAAGCGGAAATAGTTTACCACCAAATTTAAAAACCAAACTTACGTATCCTTATGCCGATCGACTTCATCTGCCGCGAAATTGGTTTAGAGCCTGGCAAGCAAAACAAATGGCAAAACAACAACAACAGCAAAAAGGACAACAAAGACAAAGGCAACAGCGCAAAATTCCACAAAAACATAATTTTCAAATCCAAAATATTGCATTTCCGGTTGAAAGACAATATTTTCGGAATGACGAACGAAATGTCAAAGAGAGTTCCCAAAGAAACGAATTTGTTAGCCATACACGTTGGCGAAGAAGTACAAGATGTTGTGACTATGATGATATGAATTCACACTATGATGAGATTGAAAATGAAAATGGAAACGACTACAAGACCTACGCGGATGATATTGAACAAGAAAACATTCAAAATGGATATGCTACTTTTCTACGCAACTTATTTCAAATTAAACCAATCAACCAAAGTCCAAAGTCTAGCGATTTCGATAATGACAAATTCGATGCTAATGGCAATAATGAAGTTAGATCTTTTTATCTGGATCAGCCGTCTGCTTTATATGGATATCCTGAACAGAACTTAAATGCAGATTTTTCCGATTTACCAATAACACGTTCACAAAATTATAAGCGAGATGAACAACTGAATGAAAAAATAAATAAAAAGTATATTCCTTCTGTAAGTGGTGGTAAGTAGAAGAGTGCTGTGTGTTTTGTATAGTAACAAATTTAATTAACCCTAGAATGCATACAAGAAAAAAAAAAACCAGTTGAGGAATCAACGAAACTCACTTTTCACTAAGCATGATTCAAATTTCACCTTTAAATGCGCAACACGTCCAATTTCAATTAAAACATACTTAGAGGTAGTATTTGTGATTCCGAATAACATTTGTTCTACGCGTTTTCAAATAAATTAGTTTAAGGTGCCGTAATTTCGATTTACATGGTTGGTCGCTGTAATTACTTTTGGGGATTATCTGGAGAACAAATTAAAATATAAAACAATTATTTGGTATTATCCCAAACCGTTTGGCACAAATTTTTGATCACAGCAATAAATTTTGTTATATTAAAACTCAAAATAAAAAAACATTCTTTTTAGTTAGTGGTTAAAAATTTTTGCAAAACATGCTTTCGAGTTAAAAATTGTAACGATACGATAGTTGTCATTTCCCCATTTCTTAAATTGAATTTATAAAAAATGATCTTTTCGGAAAAAAATCACATACTTTTTAACTCTTTCATACCCAATGTTGCGTATATGCAAAATCCATTTTATGTGGCATAAATAAAATGTTTAACAGATACTATTAAAGTTATTTGTATTCGGTTCTGTTAGGTATTCTTCACGTTTGCTGATTGCCGAGTATTTGAAATTTCTTGCTTAAGTATTTTTTTTTTAATTTTTGCCTTTGAAGTCCAGCAAAAAAACCTAAGTGCAAAAATTTTTAATAAAATCATTTGCACTAATTTTTGAAAAAATAATGCATTAAATTATTACTAACCGGACATTTTTTTATCAGATATACTTATAAAAGATAAGAGAATATGAAAATAAAAAAATTGGAGAAAAGGAGTTATCCAGTGGTTGTCTACAGCTTCATAGCTCTGTTTTTCTAACCGTTAATAAAAGACAAACAAATCAATGTGGAAGACCTAATTAACCATAATTTCACAACAAAAGGTTTCTCTCAAGCCCCATTATAATTCGGGCGTCAAAGGGTTAATTTAAAAAATAGTGAAACTTTCTTTATATGATACGTTTTTCAGACGATGCAAATATGCATTAAAAACCATTTAAGGGTTAACTTGCCAAAAATTTTGAGTCATCTCTTGAAAAAGGTTAAAAACCGAATAAAATTTTTTTTTGTTTTTCACGGTATCTGAATTGCCGATTTTTCTAAATCCGATTTTTCAGACCAAATTTCTAAATAATAACGATGTTATAGCACATAGCCGAGAGCGCCTGTTGGTTAAACTGTATGTGTTGTTAAAACTTTAATAGCGTTTTTTTTCGAAACAACGTTTTTTGATCGGCCCAGGGGTTTGAAGAAATTCAATAGAACCGATTGAACTGAAATTTTATTAGGTTATTTTACACGCCAATGGCTCTTGCAGGTAGTAGAATTGGCTATTTTGAATCATTATTTCCTATTTTTACCCCGATTTTCGACAAAAACAACGCGTTTTTAACATATTCTTTTTAGAAGTCTGCTATTTTGTTACTTTTTAATAGAAATGTTTAAATCTACTTCCTGCTAGAATGACAAGCGTACAAAACAGTATTCCATTTAAGTTTTTTGTTTCAGATGATTTCAAGTGCCGCAATCACCCGGGCCACACACAACCAAAACAATTTTGTTGTACAGTTAAAAATGCCAATAATAACATATAAAAAGATTTAAATGATTGTATTTAATTTTGTTATAATAAAAAATTCCCGAAATAACCTTGCAAAGTAGACCGGAACACCAGACTACATCCTAAAACTTCAGCTATGGTTTGTGGTTTGTTAAAAGTTTCGATAGCAAGCAAAGCAATTTTAGAGTGGTCAATAAAAAGCTTACTGAAATTGGCCGTTCTGAACCAAACCCTAGAATTAAAGCATATTTAATCTGTGATTTTAACATTATGTTGACCAAATTTTAGAAATTGTCAATTTTAAAAGTGTTGAGAGATAACATTCCGGAAACTGCATAGATATGATCATGAACAACGCTTAATAAAAGAGAAACAAGATCGATTTTCCATCAAACCCCATGATTTTAAGGTTAATTTTAATTTATTATGCGTTAATTGTTTCAGGGGCTCATATTATGTATACTAGGGTTAACATACAAATTATAAGCATACATTTTAGTTATAGCCTTGTGATATTTTTTATTGTTTTTCTACTCCCTTTTAGGAGTTATGACAAATCTTGGTGATTTTTTCAGAGAACTTTCACGAAATGTCCAATTTATGGAAAAATCACAATTGAATAAGGTCGAAGAGAAATTATTGAATGGTGATCATCCGTTGGAAACATTGCATGAAAAAGTGGCAAATAAACATGAAGCCAATGCAGGCAGGAAAAAGTTTTCTTCTTCTTCCAATTACTTTTTTGCAATTTGTAGTTATTTCTCATTTTTCTTCTTCTTTTATATTCCAGAATTTCTACACGCTATACGCACTTACAGACCTCAACAAAGGGTACGTTCAATGATATCGATGACTCCGTATGGCCACCATAGCTGGCAATATATTGATCCGAACTACATGTGGCTTGGATTGGGAAAATAACATTGATTTCACTAAAGCGTTTGGCTTATAACTTCAAAAACGGGAAAAACTCAATTATATAAGTAGATACTTAGGTTATGTGTTAATTACAGCGAATGCAATGATGTTACTTTTAAGTTTATGTGTAGTTTTAGCTGTGTGTTATAATTACAATTATAAAGAATTATAAATAATAAAATAAATAAATATATTTCAACTGATACGTGTGCAAAATGAAAAACTTATTGTGTTTTTATTAAAAATTTCAAAGTTTTTGTACGTGATGTAGATTTAGAGATAGATTTAGGAGATTTTCATTATAGAATACGGCACCAATATTTCCTAAAATATCTGAAATCTCATTTCCTCGCATACATTTCCGTGTGCGGTATTGTAAGCAGTCATAGGAATAATTCATTATTCATTCATTCTTTCTAAGGAAACGAGCGAAATGTCAATCATATTTACGAGAAACTATTATATTCTGATTTTTTATATTTATTATGCTTTTACCAACATGTTATTTTTAAAACCAAATTGAGAAATTTTTCAAAATTCTGATTGGATTTGGAAAGATTTTCAAATATACTGTGTCGATATTTTCGCTATCAATTCTTTAATCCTTTGACTTCAGTATTTTAGAGTACTTTATACATTTCATTCAGTACTTTATCGCTAAAGATATTTTCCATATAATAGTGTCACCCTAGCTGGTATGCCATCGGATCCATGTTTGCAAGAGATTTGCAAGAACTCCTGTACTTGTGAAGTGCACTACATATAATACATTAGGCATACCTGGGTTAAAATTATATTAAAGCGTTTTCTTGACTATTTAAGCAACTGTTCAGTATAGATGTTTCAAACTTAGAGTGGTTTGAAATGAAATAGAAAAAAAGAGACTTTGAATTTAGTTTTACAATATTTAATTAAAAAATTCAATGTAATTACAAATATAAATAGATCAAAGCTAGAGGTGCTTTTTGAAGTTAGGCATAGAATAACTGCCTTCAAAATGTAATATACATAAAATTCAGCAAAACACCTTTATCGATGTATAACAATAGAAACATAAGTTTATACCCACATACAAATTCAAAATTCATTCAATAAAATATAAAAAAAGGAAAGTGTGGAAAGTTTAACAACTTAAGTTAAATATTGCGCCGGCCATGCACGAGTCCATGTCTTCTGTAGCTGCACTAACGTCTGCAAGGCGATGTTCAGAAATATGCGCGCACGCAAGTCAGACCGGCTATGGTAGTTAATTGGAAACATTTCTTTGACTGCTGCCCTCCATGATACGCATCTTTGCGTGTATTTTGGCGCGCAACATGCAAGAACGTGTGATGAGCCAAATTGCATGAACTGCATTTTCGGCAAGCCTTTTGGGAGGTACACTTCTCCACCTTGGGAGATCTTGCAAGGCAGTTGGTATAATATCCATTGCTTTTCGCCGCTTGTTTTCATGGCTCGGAGTGGATGAAAGCGTTTGCATAATGGGCATCGGATCAGGATCACGTGAGCTGTAATGATAACAAAAAAAAATTAGTTTTTGTTGGTTTTTGAGGTGAGGATACATATAGGGAGAACATGTACCACTCAACATTAGTGGAGAAAATTAAAATGTAGTTCACATAATTTGACCATAGGACGACTGAGATGACCGTATTGGGTGTGTATGTTCGGTACACTCACGTTACTACCATCTTTACCTGGATGAAGCTTCATAATTTAGCCCAACCGACATTCTGTGGAAGGTAACAGTTCATCTTTGATGGCTACCAAGCCACCTTCTAATATATCACGTCCACTGCTCTTTGGAATGCTGCCACTTATGCCTTTTATGTAGCTGTTTGAGGTATTCTTTCTTCCATCGTATACTAAATTGATGTTTTAGAATTTTTAGTTTTTCGCATTGGTTGACTAAGTAGAGGTCTTTGAAGCTGGCTCCGGTAAAGCGAATAGCAGAGCGCCACGGAGAAAATGAGCTGAAGTCAAAGCCACCGATTCATCAGGTTCTTTGAATATTGGTGATAATAGCCGTGAGTTAAGAGCCGCTTCTATGTGAATCAGAAGTATCTCAAACTCTTCCCATGACAATTTGTGATTAGCAGACACTTTTTTAAAATGGATTTTGAAACTCTTAACATAATGAGCTACTGGAGGATCGAAACGCCATTCCAAACCCTGGCTAGAAGGACCAATGTTTCAAACTTAGAGTGGTTTGAAACGAAATAGAAAAAAAATGACTTTGAATTATGATGCGTTCCTTTTGTAGGTTAGGAATATAATGAGAATAAAACGAAGTATAGGATCCGAGTACCCTCGAATCGCCTTCAAAATTTAAACAAACATATAATTCAGCAAAACGCCTTTATCGATGTATAACAATAAAAACACAGGGTGATACCCATATAAAAATTCAAAATCCAATCAGCAAAATATAAACAAAGGAAACTTTAAAGACTTAAATTTAAGCTTAAGTAAAACGGTAAAATCAGACCTAGTGATTCTCCTTATTCTTCCGCCATAGTTTTAGCGCCTAAGAAATACAAGAGCAAGCGTTTGTGAGTCGATTAGAAGTCGATATATAAAGAAAAGATACTTTACTGTAATTGACCTGAAGGGTGGTTTCCATCAGCTTTCTATGCATCCTGATTCCGTAAAATTAACTTCTTTTGTTACCTCTTGACTTTGCAGTTATGGTTTGGAAATTCAGTTGAGGAAATTCGCTTGGCATACACCGAACTTGATTACTTGGGATACCGGGCTAGCTTTGACAGTACTACCCCTAGTGATACACATCTGCAAGCAATAAAAACCTATCCAATTCCGAATGATCAAAAGTGCTTAAAAAGTTGTCCGGCTTTGTTTTCTTATGTCATTCATTTTCAAGAATAACCTTTCCTTGGACGCGTTTACTACGAAAGGATTTTCCTTTCAATATACAGGCAGATGAATACCTTCAGTCTTTCTCGAATCTACGCAAGTTATTAACTGAGGCACATGCATTATCTATCTATAATCCCAAATTAAAAACTGAATTACATACTGATGTTAGTTCACATGGTTTTGGTACTGTCTTACTTCAATCGGATAGAAAACTTCATCCTGTTATCTACTATTCAGTTGATGAAAAATATAAAAATTAAGAAACGACGATGTTCGATTATTTTTCTGTTTATTAAAAATTTATTATAAAAGAGATCGGACTGCTACCACGCCTACCACCCATACAAATAAAACCGCGATAAGGGTATAACTTGGTATATATTATAGATATGACCATGAAATTTTATATACTTATAAACATTATTTTTACCATATATATAATAATATTTTTTTGGGTACATATAACCAATATCGCAATCAAAATATGGTTTTTGATTTCCCATTACCAATATCGCAGCCAAATTGGTTACCGATACGAATTGATGCTAAAATCAGTAATATATTTTTTGACGCGGAAACAAAAAGTGACGCTTCTAAGGAAACTTTGCACTCGCTTGTGTTTGTCAAACAATGTTTTTTTATGTTAACGGATAACCTAAAAAATTCTTTCTAGCTCCGAAAATGGTTATGGGTAACCAAAAAACCTTTAGAATGCGATATTGGTTATGGGCAACCAAAAAAAAAATTAATATTGGTTACTGTAATTGTTATGGAAAAAAACAAAAATATAAAGAAATAAAGGCACTCATAATGGTTACAACAGATTTTTTTTAAATTATTATTTTTCAAATGACCTTTTTGCCTTTAAAAAAATGATTGTTTTTTGAGTTCCTGTTTTCTATAATGGCTAATAATAATTAAAATTTATATCAAAAAACAAAATAAAAAACCTGGCAGTGTGTTCGTACAAGTAAAGTATATGTACACGAATTCATTTCCGGCGCTCGTGCAACAAAATGTCACTTGACAGTTAACGTTCATGCTCACAAAAGATGATTACGCTTGCACAGCATAGTGTCAACGAATCTGCGAACACAAAATATGAGAAAATGTCGCTCGGCTTTAACTCAACTACCGCGAAATGAAGGAATAAGTGTATTTCGTGCGAATGCCAAAATTCTACTTCGGCTATTAGGCAACTGCTACAGCAACAATCAACAGGTATCCTTTTTGTATTGCCTAATATTGAACAATATAAAATCTTTATCGTCGTTGTCTTTAGGTATCGTTTGTATCGAGCGATATTGGACAATATAAAAGCGTTATCGCGTTCATATTAAATTTTAGTCATTTTTCAACACTTGGCTTTGAATAGTTGTCTACCAGCAACCGAAATTGTTGAACGCGTCGATCGCTCTATTCGCATAAAAAAGTATAAAGAAAACGTTGGTTTTTTTAAATATAAATGAAACAAAATGTTGTCAATTAATTGGTGCATTTAACAAAAATTTCACGTTTTTTGAATGTGGTTTTAAACTAATGTTGCAAAAAATGATTCCTTTTCGATTCATCACAAGAATTGCAGTTGTGTTTTTCATTATATGTGGTGCGTACAACTAAATATTTTTAGTTACTTGTGTAGCGAATTATTTTTAAATTTAATTTTCTTTTTACGCCTCTTAACCCTTTCTTTTCAACTTTTTTATTGGAGGGTGAAAATTTTGTTTTTGTTTTATATTCGAAGATTCGGACTTTGTTAAGAATAAAAACCAAAAAAATTATGAAAGAAGTTTTTGGGAAAGGCTGTAGAGCTTTTGGAATTTTGTACATTATAATGACCAAATTGAATGAAAGAAGTAAAAATTCGAGAAAAAAATTTTAATTTTTGAATTTTTTTTTTGTGGAAAAAACAACTAAGGTTTATTTTGCAATGCAAAATAAATTTTTAGTTTAGAAAATACTTTTAAAAACGCACTAAGTATATATATATATATATATATATATATCACTAAGTATAACAGGTGAAAATTTTAAACATTTTTGGAATTTGTGTTTATTTTTACTAATCGAAAAAGGCAAAAATTACCCATAATGGTGGGTGCCAAAGGGTTAATATGTAGGAAGAAAATATTCTACGGAAAATTCTACTATAAATTGCTCAACATACAAACAAGCTCTGATGCAAAATTAACAAGTTATCTTATGGTTTATAATACTTAATCTTTTAGAAATGGGCAAACTTTGGGCCTACGTAAAAAAAAATTTGGCCTATACTTTTAAAACGTCGAGACTCGTATAATTTTTTTTCTCGAGTTGTATCAGCATCCACTTTCAGAACCTTGTTATATTTTCGTTTGTTGAACGAAAAACAAATCAACACTATTACAATTTTTTTAACACCCGCAGAAAATAATTCAAAAATCATCAACCTTTCATGTCTTTTGTACACAATAGTAATCAAATTATTTATTGTACATTATATTTAGTGTCCGACCGAAACCGAAACCGAATTTCGGCCATTTTTCTAATATTCGGCCAAAACCGAAACCGAAACTTTTTAATATATATGTATATATCTGTGGTCACAAGGCATAACAGCATAAGTGTGTTTTTTGTATTTTACAGGAGAGCACTTCAAAGGTTCAAGTGCTAAGAGTAATCAGGTTGAGTTGTGCTATTTTTCCACCCTAATATCTCATGAACCACTGAACCGATAGTCATAAAATTCTGACACAATATGAAAACGGATATGAAGATTCAAATTGTGATAATAACTCGAATTCGACAAAACTCGAGTTGTGTGGTTAAAAACAAAATTCAAATCATTTTAATTTTTTTCTTTAATTAAAACTCAAAACAAAAAAAAAGAAATTATGTACATTCGGGAGTACCAATTTTTTTTTTTTTTTGAAAAGTACGTTGACAGAAAAATTATATATTCGATTCTGATCAACTTTGCCCAAGAAAGTATGGCAAAAAATGGACCCTACCCCCCCGTAAAATTCGAAGAAGTTTCAGTACTACGTACTGTAGTTGTTTGAATAAAAATCGATAGTTACTTTTAATATTACTTTAACTTCTACGAATTTTACGGGGGGTAAGCTCCATTTTTTTGCCATAGAATATGGAACTCTTCTGTCGGTACTCCGAAAAAAATTCATCCAAACAAATACGCCCTAATATACATACTTATATATGTATATATAAAATAACAAAAATATTATATTAACAATAAAAAAAATACATATTAAAGGCACTAAAAAATATACATTTTGTGGTATAGGTACAAATGAAATTCACATTTTTATTTTAATATTCAAAATTGAATAACTTTATGTTATATGCTAAAAATAAAAACAGTCCTTTGCGTACTGAAATGCAATTTATAGTAAAATTTATAAAGTTTCGGTTTCGGCCATATTTTTTGCCGAAACCGAAACTTAGCCGAAACCGTATTTTTGGCCGAAACCGTATTTTTGGCCGAAACCGTAACCGAAACCGAATATTCGGTCGGACACTAATTATATTGTACATGGGAGTTGCGCGAATTTATACACTATAATGTACAATTTTTTTAAGCATGAAAAACAATTTTTTTAACAACTTTTTTTTTTAAGTTATTAATTTTGTATTATGAAATGGAGTTTTAACTTTTGTTTTAAACTATTATAATTAAAAAAAGTTTATTTACTTGCTCAAAATTTTAAACTTAGTACCTTCACTTCGTAAATTCACACAAATGTAATTTGGACTGTTTTTCAAAATCAAATAAAAAAAAAACTGTACTCCCGTTTTTGCTCAAACTTAAATTATAAAGACAAAAAACATGCTTGATTTAAAAAATAATTTTTTATTTTTAAAATTCCCGATAGGTTTGAAATGAGAAGTAGTGAAATATGAACATTTGTTTGTACAATATATTAGCCAAAAACAACGAAAGGATTAAGAACAATAGAGTTTTTTGTGTTTATAAAACTCCGAAATCATATTAATATTTCAATTCACTTCTACAGTAAAACAAATAAAAGTAAAAAATTAGCAAATTTAAAAGCATGTTCTCATTTTTCAAGCAAAAATAAAAATTTTTAAAATATTTATTCTCGGCGATTTTATTACTAGATGTATAATAAAATAAATAATAATAAATTTAAGCAAACATTGAAGATTGTAAAATATTTGTTTCCCACGTAACTATATGTAATTATTATGGAGGGAATAAAAGTAGAGGCGTCAAACAAAGTTACCAAATGGTAAATAGGCTAACTTCGGTTCAGGACGTCTGAAAAGAATAAATCAAATAGGCGAAGTAGCATATAAAGCGCGGTTCACGCTTTGGCACGCTTTGTTGTGGTCACCACGTCGCCCCTAGTCATAAGAACAACAAATTTTTTACTGGGATTTGTTAACAATACCGTTACCGTTAGTTGATAAATTTTTCATATTAATTGATCGCAAGTTGGTGATTGTGTGCACAATGGAAGCTGCAAATAGAAAATTGATTGTGAACAAATTTATTGAAAATCCGTCGTGGTCTGGTTCAAAGATTGCGAAAGTGTTAAATACCTCCAAAAGAACGGTATGTAGAGTTATAAATCGATATAAAGAAACTCTTAGTGTTGAAAGAGCTAAAAAAGTTGTGAACAAAACGGGAACCACCAACCTAAAATTAAAGGCAAAGATCTTGAGGTCCATCAAAAGCAATCCCGGACTATCGGATAGCGATCGTGCCAAAAAATTCAATACCAACAAAAGTACTGCTAGACGAATACGCATAAAAGCTGGGCTAAAGTGCTATCGTGCTATAAAATATCCAAGTAGAACAGACAAACAGAATTTTCTGGCCAAAAAACGTGCTCGTCTTCTTTATAATAATGTTTTGACCAAATTCAATGGATGCATTATTGTGGATGACGAATCAAACGTAAAATTTTATCTTAAACAGCTTCCAGGTCAAAAATTGTATATGGCAACGAAAATTCAAGTACATAAAAATGGATAAATTTGCAAAGAAAGCAATGGTGGGGTAGGCTATTTGCAGTTGTGGTCTCAAATCCAGGGCATTTGTGACATCCTCTTCTATGACGTCTGATATTTACATCAAATAGTGCCTTACGAAACGACTATTGCCATTTGTTCGTCACCACCATTCGCCAGTGAAGTTTTGGCCTTATTTAGCCAGTTGCCACTACTCTAAGAAAACCATGGATTGGTATCAGACAAATAAAGTAGATGTAGTGCCCAAATATATGAATCCACCCAATAAATACTGGGCTATTACAAAATATGAGTTGAAGAAAAATGCAGGTATTGTCAAAAATGTGAATTCAATGTTACTAAAATTTAACCAAATAGCCGCAAAAGTATCCAGAGCGGATGTTCAAAGGTTGAAGGGGTCCATTAAAAGGAATACCCGGAACTTTTTGCACAAGAAATTTAAATTATAGTATTAAAACACAATATTAATCTTATCATTTAATGCATTATTTGTTATTCTGAGTGTTCTGGTTAAAAAGATACAGCAACTTTCCTGCGTGCCAGTTTTGCGTGAACCGCGCTTTAGTCAATAATCATTTTTTTTGTGTGTAAAAATGCACAAAAGAGGAGAACTAGTACATATTAGGATTCTATTTTGTCAACTGTATAATATATTAAGGGGTTAGTGTTAAAGAGCTGCACTAGTAAGTACGTATAAAATAATTTCTCCTAGCCACATACAGATTTTTTAAAAATCGCTGGAGGTATAAACTTTAGATGTTTCGACCATAATTTATACTTTAAATACAATTTTCCCCGGTCTCTATCTCCAAAACCCCCAGTTTCATTATATCGAATAATAGCTCGGTCTACCGTACGACTTGACAAATTTAAAGCCTTTGCAATTTGACGGCTACTATAATTTGCCAAATGAAATTTCATAATTCCACGACGAATATTTTCCTTGTCCATTTTTATGGAAATTTCAAAATGTAATAACAAAAATTCAATTGAAATTAAAAGCAAAGCCAATGATGAATGAATTTGCTTTTTAAATTAAAGTAACGGTAAATGGCAAAGCTTCCTGCAGAGTATTAAACTTGCGTCATTTTACAATTGTCACCCTGTAAAAGATCGTAATTTTTGGTCGAAATTTCGGGACTTTCAGGACCCTTTTGGAACCTGAAGATACAATCTGATTTAAAAATATTTCCCCACTTTTGCTCATCCGGATGAGTAGAAACTTAACTATGCTGTTATTTTTCGATTTGCCAACATTATTGGCCATTTATCGTGCCCCAAAAATTTGTGGCGTTATTAACAGTTTTGTAAGTCACTGTATGGGAATTTATTCAAAAACAATCGAAAGTGAAGAGGGAGGGGAAGAGAAAGAGAGTGAGAGAGAGGGAGATAGAGAAGAGAGAGAGAAAGAGTGAGGGGGAAAAAGAGTGAGGGGGAAAGAGAGTGAGGGAGAGAGAGTTAGGGAGAGGGAGAGAAAGTAAGAGTTATACCATTTGTGGTTGTTTTTACGAATACCACCAATTTTTCTCTAGCCATACCAAAAACAATGCTAGTGAATATTTTGTTTCATTATGTAAATTTATTTTTGTTTTTTAGCGGCAACAGAAAATTTACCTGTTTCAAAGTATGCGCAAGCACAACGCATTAATGATGATAGCTCCTCCTCCGAGGAAATTAATAACAGTATTTTAGCAGGAAGCGGAAATAGTTTACCACCAAATTTAAAAACCAAACTTACGTATCCTTATGCCGATCGACTTCATCTGCCGCGAAATTGGTTTAGAGCTTGGCAAGCAAAACAAATGGCAAAACAACAACAACAGCAAAAAGGACAACGAAGGCATAGACAACAGCGAATAATTCCACAAAAACATGATTTTCAAATCCGAAATTTTGCATTTCCGATTGAAAGACAAAATTTTCCGAATGACGAACGAAATTTCAAAGAGAGTTCCCAAAGAAACGAATTTGTTAACCATACACGTTGGCGAAGAAGTACAAGATGTTGTGACTATGATGATATGAATTCACACTATGATGAGATTGAAAATGGAAACGACTACAAGACCTACGCGGATGATATTGAACAAGAAAACATTCAAAATGGATATGCTACTTTTCTACGCAACTTATTTCAAATTAAACCAATCAACCAAAGTCCAAAGTCTAGCGATTTCGATAATGACAAATTCGATGCTAATGGCAATAATGAAGTTAGATCTTTTTATCTGGATCAGCCGTCTGCTTTATATGGATATCCTGAACAGAACTTAAATGCAGATTTTTCCGATTTACCAATAACACGTTCACAAAATTATAAGCGAGATGAACAACTGAATGAAAAAATAAATAAAAAGTATATTCCTTCTGTAAGTGGTGGTAAGTAGAAGAGTGCTGTGTGTTTTGTATTTTGTGAGACCTCAGTAATAAATTTAATTAACCCTAGAATGCATACAAGAAAACCCAGTTGAGGAATCAACGAAACTCACTTTTCACAAATCATGCGTAGCTCTTGATGGGCGTGTGACATAAATTTTATATGACACTCGTAAATACGCACACGCATGACATAATTTCTACGTGACCATGCGTCAGCGTGATTTGATTTCCATAATTCCTATGTGTACATGCGTGAGCGTGACCTAATTTCGACGTGCAAATGCTGGAGCAAGTTATTTTTGACCATGACGTCGTTATAATTCACAATTTCTTAAATACTTAATTTTGGTGGTTAAAAAATCAAACCAGTGTTTTTTTTTCACCTGAAAATCTTGCAAATTCGAAATCTGGCATCACTATATAACATATAGTGTATATATGCATATTATTTATATGAGCACTTTATTTTTTATTTACATAAATAAAAATTTAACAATAAAAAAGACTGCGTGGGTGAACATATGTGAAATTTTTTGGAAAAATTACAACGTGCATAACTTTTTTTTTTAAGTGCCAGCGTGCTTGAACATGCGTGAGTAGTACTTTCAAAGCCATGAGGATGAGTGAAATTCAACTCACGCGCTCATTTCTAGTTAATAAAGTTTTGATGCTGAGTTAAACTACCCAAAAATTTACCATACTTTTCGATTTATCTTTTTAGGTTAAAAACCGAATAAGATTGTTTTTTTTCGCAGTATCTGAACGGCCGATTCTTCTAAATCCGAGTGTTAAATTGGAAGTTTGTACCAGGATAGATTTTTTAGTTTTGCGTTAGGTGTTACACTAACTTTAACTTCAGCTAAGGTTTATCAGAAGTTTCGATCGCAAGCATAGGAATTTCAGATTCGGCAATAAAAAGCTTACTGAAATTGGCTGTTCTGAACCAAACCCTAGAATTAAAGCATACCTAATCTGTGACTTTAACATTATGTTGACAAAATTTTCGAAATTTTCAATTTTAAAAGTGTTTAGAGATAACATTTCGGAATCTGCTTAGGTTAGAAATATATGCATGAACATTATACGTGAACAAGACCACCATCTTAAGGAACACAATTTCCAATTATTATGCTCTGGTTGTTTCGGGCGTTCATAATATGCATACTAGGGTTAACGTACAAATTAAAAGAATACATTTTAGTTATAGCCCAGTGATATTTTCCATTGTTTTCTCCCCCCTTTTAGGCGCTATCTCAAATCTTGGTGATTTTTTTAAAGAACTTTCACAAAATATTCAATTTATGGAACAATCGCAATTGAATAAGGTCAAAGAGGAATTATTGAATGGTCATCATCCGTTGAAAACGTTGCTTGAAAAACTAGCAAACAACCATGACGACAAAGCAGGCAGGAAAACAAATTTTTCATCTTCTTCTTTTTTTAATTTGTAGTTATTTCTTCTCCTGATTTTAAGGACCTAAATTTTCATTCGTTTTCATCATAACACTGGTAAACACATATTCTGGCTCAAAGTTCAGAGTATGTTTTTTAAAGTATTTTGGGCACGCTGATTTCGAAAATAGCTAAAGTTTTATTCCCGAATTTATTTAAAAATTTAAGTTTAAATTAGTTTATAGAACGGTGTAAACAAACCTAGAACGTTGGTCGTACGCATAATTGATTCAAACTTAGGTAAATTAAAGCAAGAGCATTTGTATTTGCAATAAAAGTTTAGGTGCGAACGTGCGCCAAAACAATCGATCCTCATGCAAGCGGAGATAATGTAAATTTGAGAAGCGCTTGCCTATATGCTTGAAACAATTTCTGGTCGCCTTATATTGGCACCGGATCTGAGACAGCTCCTTTCGAACACTCTCAGCAGCTCCATCTGATAGCTAGAAACCTGTGGTTGCTGGCACCAAACTGTCGAAGCATTCATGAGAATCGGTCGAACATAAAGTTTATAAATTGTTGTTGTAATTTTTTTTTTTTATCAATTTTTCCATTCTTGAAAATACGAATTAAATGGAATTTGACGCTACTGGCCTATTCAAGTCTTATGGAGATGTGCTTAGTAAATCTGTTATTTGTTTGCAGTTGCATTCCAAGCAATCGAATAACATTTTTGTTTGGTAATAAATGGCCATTTAGAGAAATTTTCATATTGATTTCTGTTTTCTTTTCATTCCATACCTACTGATTTCCATTTGTTGAAATATTTTCATAAGTTTACCAGATAAATATTAATATGGTTTTGAATACGAGATGGATCATTATGGATCACATGCAAAACGGTATCATCCGCAAATTTTGATCTCATTGTGCAATGGAAAATCGTGAACATATAAAGTGAATAATATTGGGATCAATACAGAGCCTTGAGGGACACCAGCTTTTTATTATATCCATCTGAGCAAAGGCCATCAAGTCGAACGGCAAAATATTTGAAACTTGGCATATCTTTAATAATTTTAATTAGGTGCAATGGAAAATTTAGCATGATCATCATGTGGATGAGTCCATCATGCCAGATCGTATCAAAGGCAGCCTTTAGATCCGAGGCTAACACAGTCGTTACGCGTTTATTGTTCAGTCCGCTGGTGCTATCAGCCAGTATTTTGGCAAGTTCGTGATTTGTAGAATGGCCAACAAGAAACCCAAACTGATTTCGACAAACATCATCGAAATACAACATACTTAATAGTGATATTTATCGTAAGATTGTGAGTTTTTGCAAAATTGTTTGCAAGTAAATTAGCAATATTATATTTTCCGGAGACAGACGTTATTTTATCAGAATTTTCAAAGAGAGATCCACTAATAGTAGCAGTCTTTTTGTGATCAGTGTATGATCGAAGAATTCGATAGGCATCGCAATTAATTTCGATTGAATAAAATGTATTGGGAAAGAATTTACCCGTTTCATGGCGAACATTATTGAGTATCGTTTGCTTTAGAAATTTTAAGCGAAGATTTAAAGTTTTTGTTAAACGCAAGTGAAAGTGGACCTAAGGAAAAAAAATTTCTTTGTTAACGATTTAAACTTGCGTTGGAGTGCCAGAATGGTGGGAGAAAGGAGGACCTTGTGGTGTGCGTTTTGCTCTTCTCCGGTGGCCCAGTAGCATATTTCTAGAACATATTAACCCTCTATCTACGCTCTTAATGGGACAAAAAAGTAACTTTTTCAAAAAGAGCAGAAAAGACCCATAAGGAAGGGAGATAATGAATTAATACATTCTACGAAAAATTATACTATAATTTGCTAAACTCTCTCAGATGCAAACTTAACAAGTTCTGTTTTAGTTTATTATAGTTAATATGTAAGAAATGGGCAAACTTTAGGCCCGCACAAAACCAAAAATCGAGCTAACTTTACAAAACCCTCTAGGGATTTTGCTACTGTAAATGCATACTTTCAACCTATGTAAACGGATCTCTGTCCATGACTTTGAATTCGTTGCAAAGTGTTATCAATCGTGAAGCTGATTTCGTTTTGTTTTTTTCTGTTATTTTCGATTGTAAGCAATAGAAAAATAAAACACGACAACAATTCTGTTTTAGGCTTTACTGCAGACACCATCTTGTCGTCGTGTTGCAGTGTTGCTGTCGCAAAATGAGGTTAGAACTCCCTGATATAGATAGTGACAGACATTTAAAAAAAAGGTTGTTTTTTTTATCAAAATTTGGTAATTTTTGTGAACTTTAACAATTTTATTGAATTTTAATAGAAATAGTAAAAATCGTAACATAATTTTTGAAACAATCGAATAAAACTTGCCTGAATTGTAGCCATTTTCGGAATCAACGTGCCGAAAATACCCCAAAAATATATACTGAGCTGTGCGCCAAAAAAAGTTTTTTTTTTTTTTGTGTACCAGAGTAATATGTATACTAGGGTTAACATATAAACTATAAGTATACCTTTTAGTTATGTCCTAGTGATATTTTTTACTGTTTTTCTCCACCCTTTTAGGAGCTATGACAAACCTTGGTAATTTTTTCAAAGATCTTTCACGAAATGTCCAATTTATAGAGCAATCGCAATTGAATAAGAACGAGGAGGAATTTTTGAATGGTGATCAACCGTTGAAAACGTTTAATGAAAAAGTGGCAAATAAACATGAAGCCAATGCAGGCAGGAAAAAAGTTTTTCTTCTTCTTCCAATTACTTTTCACTAAATTGTAGTTATTTCTAATTTATATTCCAGAATTTGTACATGCTATACGCACTTACAGACCACCACAAAGGGTACGTTCAATGATATCGATGACTCCGTATGGCCACCATAGCTGGCAATATATTGATCCGAACTACATGTGGATTGGATTGGGAAAATAACATTGATTTCACTAAAGCGTTTGGCTTATAACTTCAAAAACGGGAAAAACTCAATTATATAAGTAGATACTTAAGTTATGTGTTAATTACAGCGAATGCAATGATGTGTTGTTTTTGTTTAGCAAAATATATTATAAATGTTCATATATACATAATTATAAATAATCAACCGTTACGTGTGCAAAATGAAAAATTTGTGTTGTTTTTAGTAAAAATTTTAAAGGTTTTGAACATAATTAGTTATTGTTGTTTTTAGTGATTAAGATTTACTTAATAAACCACTTTCCTTCTCAATGAAAATGTACTGAAATAATAACACGGTGCTCGAATTATAAAAAAAAATTTTGTGGCAGACGGGAGACATGTCGTTTCTAACTAATTCGGGGTCAAGGAATTTAATGGTGATAACCGGGTTTTTCCCCTATCAGCAGCGTTTCATACAACATTTTTTTTGAACTTTTGGTTTGGCGGTATACTTCGAAGTTACATGTTCCTCTTCTTATTACAGTGAAAATTGGTATCGAGGGGTTTTTTTGGGTTAGTATATTGGAGGAAAATATTCTACGGAAAATTCTACTATAACTTTCCGCGCATACAAACAAGCTTTGATGCAAAACTAACAAGTTGTCTTATGGTTTATTATACTTAATCTGTTAGAAATAGGCAAACTTTAGGCCCGCGTACAAAAAAAATTTTATGTAAACTTTTAAAACGCAGAGACCGGTATAATTTTTTTTCCGAGTTCAATCAGAATCCACTTCCAAAACCTTGTCATTTTTGGAAAAATTAATTTTTGTCCGATAGTGTAATTTTCGTTTTGATCTGCTTGTTTAGCAACGTTTGATTTCCGATGATGAGAACTGGATGCTTATTTTCTAGCCGATTGTTCTAAAACTTTCAGAAACTATCTTTTTAACGATAAAAATGATTTGTACAAAAATTTAAGCTACTTCAATGTAAAATTAGGGTACCTCCCATACAAATTTTCCACTTTTTGGGGATTTTTTACGGTTTTTTGTATGGGAGGTATGTCTAAAATTATTTTTTTCTGCAAGTAAATATCAGATTCAGTTTTTTCATGCCAAAAAACCCCTCGATACCAATTTTGACCGCAATAAAAAGAGGAGCATGTAACTTCATAGTATACCCCCAAACCAAAATTTCAAAAAAAAAATTTTGTATGGAACGTTGCTGATAGGGGGAAAAACGCTTATCACTACTGAATTCTTTGACCTCGAATTAGTTAGAAACGATATGTCTCCCGTCTGCTACATTTTATGACTGGCACAGGCTAATTATAATAAAATTATCATTGAAATGGCCTCAGCGCACAGTGCTCCATCGGTTGACAAAAGTAGTAAAAATGAGTATCGCTAAAGTTAACAATTTTGGTACCATTTTAAAGATAAAAGTCCAACTAAGAAGAAATCATAATAATTGTGGCTGGTTTTTATACTGCAACATTCAAATCTGGTATTAATTTTTGTTAGTGCTTCAAAAGAAAACTTGTCAAAAATACATTTTTGACTAAAAATAAGTAAGGGAAATTTAATCTAATTTTAAAATGGTTAGATAATATAGTTGTATTCGAAATTTTCCCTAAATTTTAGAACATAACATTTTGGGAGTAGACAGAGTTAAAATATTTTTATATGAAAAAATTTTCTTCCTGAAAGTTCCTAAATTTTTTTTTTAGAATTTGTTAAAATTAACCTAATTTTATTTGGAAATAATAAAAACTTTTCCGATTTTTTCCGAATCTTGGAAAAAATCCGGCTGACATTTCGTTTCTTTCTCTTGCAGAGTTTGAAATTATCTTATTTATTTAAGTGGTACTAAGTATTCGTGTTATTATTGCTATTTTGTTAATAATGAATAAAAAAAAGTTTTGCAAATAGCTTTGACATAAGTGTTAATAGTCCAGTCATTATAAAGATTTTCATCATAAAAAATGTTATTTGAGAATTTTCTTCAGTAATTGTTAAAGGGGATACAATAGATGAAAAAACCACGAAGTCAGTTTTGGGGGTGCAGAGCGATCCATCCCAAAAAACACCTCTTTGGTGAAAAAATCATTTTTTTACTAATAACTGGTTAACCGTTGGTGATATCAAAAAATTCGGTCAGCTTTTGCAAGGGACCAAAGTTTTGTACTATTTACAGTTCTACGATTGGTACTACATACCTAGCTCTGTACATAAAGTACTCATTCATGGGTGCGATGGCAACAAATATTTCGATATGCCTATAGGTTAATAAACTATATGTACATGCCTGTTTGTATTTTTGTAACGAATATTAAACTCGTTTCAGGATGCTTATCTGACAAAGGTTGCTAGAAGCAACCTACAAAAACATAAGAAGAAATCGATTGGCACATACTAGAATAACTAATAAATAACGAGAAGATACTAATATACATAGATGTTATGTGGCATCTACTGTTGTCGTTGGATCCTACGGTTTTGTCTAAAAGACAAAATACGAATACGAACATGTTAGTTATTACCTTGGCCAGTCAGATAATGCTGAAGTAGAAGTTAATGAATCGCTTAGGATATTTTTAAGTTTTTCTGAAGAAAGTTCAGTGAACAGGGAACATTCATGCGGCCCGAAAAAGTTCGAAGATGAAGAATTGAAGGCATTACTCGAAGAAGATTCATGTCAAACGCAACAATAACTTGCAGAATCTTTAGGAGTTGATCAATCAACCATTTCTAAACGATTTAAAGCATTGAGAATGATTCAAAAGCAAGGAAATTGGGTGCCGTACGAATTGAAGCCGAGAGACGTCGAACGACGATTTTTCACATGTGAACTGCTGATTGAACGACAGAAAAGAAAGGGTTTTCTGCATCGTATTGTAACTGGCGATGAAAAGTGGATACGTTACGATAACCCAAAGCGTAAAAAATCATGGGGACCGTCCGGACATGCATCAACTTCAACGGCAAAGCCGAACATCCATGGATCCAAGCTCATGCTGTGTATTTGGTGGGATATGAAAGGTGTCGTGTATTATGAGCTGTTGAAACCGAATGAAACGATCACTGGCGATCGCTACCAACTACAATTGATGCGTTTGAGCCGAGCATTAAAGGATAAGAGGCCAGAATATGAGAATAGACACGACGAAGTTATTCTTCAGCACGACAATGCTCTGCCGCATGTTGCAAGGCAAGTAAAAACATACTTGGAAACGCTGAAATGGGAAGTGCTACCCCACCCGCCGTATTCTCCAGACATTGCTCCTTCTGATTACCACTTGTTCCGATCGACGACACATGGCCTGGCTGAACAGCACTTCCGTTCTTTCGAAGAACTCAAAAAATGGGTCCATTCGTGGATAGCCTCAAAAGATGAGGAGTTCTTTCCACGCGGAATCCGTATGCTACCAGAAAGATGGGAAAAGGTTGTGGCTAACGATGGACAATACTTTAAAGAATAAATTTATATTCATTTACATTCATACTCTCAATATTATATAACAAATTATATTAGAAACACAAAATTGATTGTTTTTGGATTATTTCAAATATTATAATTGGGAATTTTTATAACAACTGCCGAAACAAAAGAGGATATCAGCTATCAGCCATGGCCTAAAATTCACCAACCCACAGTCAAATAAAAACAATAAGCGCAGATCTCTTTTGCCCAGAGGGAGAAGAGAAATAATGGGAGCGTTTCCCGTGTGCAAAATCAGAAAAGCTGCTTTCAAAGTGTGTTAGAAACGCTTCGCTGAGTGCTTTTGATTAGCAAAGTGGACGCAATTTTGTAATTATATTATTTTTCTGAATTTTCAGGTCAATTTCTCAAAACTTTGACAGTTCGAGTTTGTCAACACAAGTTCGAAATCACCCAAAAAATTATATAAATATATTTTTAGAAGGAAATTAAAACATTTCACAAACTAGAACTTAATGATTTTCAAAAATTTTACAACTAATGCATAATGCCGTTTCTAAGACACAATCACTGATTACTGATTTTTGATTAGTCACTTCCAAATCAGCTTTTTTGATTTGCACCCGGGAAGCGCATCCAATGTGATGGAAAAAATGGCGTCGAAATGCCAGCAGCTGTGCTGATTATAAACTCCACGCCACGCTCGTGCCTCAGGTGTATTTTCTGAATGCAACCAACAATTGCTAGAACCAAACCATAAACCTAACCTTTTTTGTTAGTTATCATTTGAACTGAACCAGTTCTGTTCAAAAATGGTTTGCTACACGCCAAAAAAATATTTCCCTTTTTACACTTTGCTGCAATGATTTTATAACCTATACACTCTGTGTGCTGGATATATTGATTTTGATCGAGTAACGGTTGCTTATATTTTGTGAAATTTACATTTTTACAAAAATGGTGTTGATATTTTTTTAAATGTTTATTACTGACAACGGTACCCGGTATTCTTGGAAACGATCCCCATACAAAATCCTTTTTTTCGTTCGAATTGCAGCTCAACAAATTTACCGGGGCAACAAGAACAGTGATTTATTGTTACGGCCAAAATGGCGGAGCACTGTAAATTTCACCTGACGAAAGCAATATTTTGACAACCACCGTTCCTCACTTAAAAAAAGAAAAATGTCGGTGTAAAAAAGAAGAGGAGGAGTGAGTTGCTGTTAACTCCACATTGTACCAATTCTCCAAATTGTGTTAGAAAATGCCAAAAAATCGTAAATTATTTTAATTTCATACGATATTATTTTAATTTCATGCTTATCAGTAAACATGCTGAGTAACACTGATGTAGCTGTGGCTGTAGTAAGAGTCCAATAAACATGAACATAAATATGAACTCTTACTAGAGATGAGTGCGTGAGTAATTTTCAATTTTTTATGGATATATATAATAAGTAATATATTTGAATTAATAGTTTTCGTGCTATAGTTGAACATCAAGTAAACAGAATTATGGATGAAAGCCTACTTTTTTAAGGATTCTTTTTCATTTGGCGCCCTATGAGAATACTTATGTACTTATATACATTGAATAAAATGTTTAATGTATACTTTAGGATTAGTTAAAGATTTTATTTAAAAACAGTATTTGCGAACGTTTTCGCCAAGAACACTAAAATTTATATCTAATGTTCTGAAAAAAAATTTGTGAACCACAAATAAATTGATCTCATGCACGCTCATGGGTGAAGAAAACACAATCTCTCATGATCACGAAATTTCCGTAATTTTTCGAATCGGCGTAATTCGCGACTATTTTCCATCTCTAATTCAGATTTATATGATTGTGGCTACAGCCACAGAATATGTTGCTCTTCATATAATACGATCTGTGCAACCTTGTGAACTGCTGTTGATTAAAGCAGCATTGCCATTTCAGAGAAAAACAGTGGGAACTCAGCAAAAAAAAAAAACAAAGAGGTAAAAGTACGAAAGATTGCAGTAAGAATATAATCGGGTGGTAAACTATAGAAGTAAGATTAAATTGTTATCAAAGAATATAATTTAATTCATTTTCAATTAACGCTAATCACGTACAATTTTTCTGGACACAGAAGTTTTAGCAAACAGCTGTGTGGGCGAATAAACAAGGGAATTCCTGCAAACTCCAATAGTGTTCATTACTGCAAAATGTAAGATAAATATACATAATCTCTTTTTAAATCCAGCTTTTAACCAAATAATTAACAGCGTGGAAGATATATTTGAAGAGGTAGACGATATTTATGACGACAACATGGACGTTTGGGGAATATTATTGTATGGCCTTATGTTTTTCCTCATTATGAGCTGCTTGGGATATTGCTGCACATCAAAAAGACGTGGTGCTGTGCTATCAAGTAAGTGCTTAAGATAATGGTTGGTAGTATTAATTTCACAATAACGTATAATTAGCTGGAAATCAATTGTTATTGCATATTTAAGCAAACATTCGTCACATCATCATTGTTTTTTCTTCTTTCTACACGCTCTTCTCGCATACAGCCTGTTTAAAACTAAATATTTATACATATGCTGCGAGTAAGCATCTAAAATAATTTCATATACATAAAAAAACAAACAATTAAGTCTTTTCTTGTAAGGGAGAATGTCGTTTTATTATTTTTTGTCATTTACGCATGTTTTTTTTTGCATATATTTATACAAAGTATTATGACGCAATGCTAGGAGACTATACTTAATTAAAAAGAAATGAAAATCTATGCTCGAATGCTAGCATTCTTTTCCTCTTGTAGATATATAAGAAATATTTTCAGGCACTAAATATGGGAGTAGCGTTTAATCAATTGATTTTACAAAATAATAGGATAGGGATAAAATTGCTAGCGACTTAGGTGAACTATTCATTCATCAATTTCCCATGCGACCCACGTTTTTGGTTTTAAAAACTGTGGTTTTAATTTAATATGAACGCAAGTCTCTAACTAGACTCTTGCTATAGTGATGAATATGTTCTATATACTTCTTGAAAAGGTGATGTCAATACCTTTTGACCCATCAGTAATTTTATTTCCTTAACAATGGAGATTTACCTTTATATCGAAAAAAAAAGTCTTTCGAAAGCGAAAAATTGAAAACACCACAATGTTTAGAGGAAAAAATTTTTAATACAAGAAAGATCATCTCACCAATTTTTTAATATGTTGTTAAGAGCAGTAATATGTATATAAATAGCGTAACATAAACTAATTTAATTTGCCGTTTTTATTTAAAAAAAATAGTTTTCCTATGTGCCTTAATTCGATTTTATGAAACTGTACCTCAAAAAAGCTACAAAAATGATACTTCTATACCAAATCTTAGTATCATGCCAAAAATTGAACGTGCTCCATACAAGAAACCCCACTGTATAGGGCTAAGAGCAATTATTTTATACTTTATAGTCGTTCTTCTTTTTAGTCTTGTGGGTGTGAAATTTATTACTAACAATCCAACAACTCTATAAGCCTAAGCCCTTATAAATTTTCCGTGTTGCACTGTGTAATCGATAACAATCATATAAGAAAAGCAGCAATTTTATTTTTCTTTGAAATAATATCACATAAAAAGAATTAGTTGTACGAAAATGTATTAAAAATCTTTCTTATGTACTGACGTATTTCCGAACCTTAAAGTGTACTGAAAAAACTACGTTCATATCGAAAAATCATTTTTACAACGATGAATCTATGAATGTCATTAACAAATATCTACTTTCCAAAACGCCATAGGCCACGCCGTTATGTCAGGCCGCACTTCATATTTATACACCAACCTGAAAGTATGTTGTACTATAATTATAGTATAATAATAGTTATAATAGCTACACCATCTGTTAGTCAGAACCGCACTTCATATCTATACACCAACCTGAAAGTATGTTGTACCATAATTATTGTATATGTAAATAAATAAACGCTATATTTTATATATGTTAGATATTTTATGTCTCTATCATCTAGTTCTGAGCAATGTTTAAAGTTTCAAGTCTTTAGCTCATCGGGAAGTTAGATTAAAATCGATTGCAAAACTCCACCCGAACAGACAGATAGACACACCATTGATAGCGAATTGATATAAACGTGGTAAAATAAAAAGCATGCTTTAGTCACAAAAAAAAAAAAAAAAAACAAGCGGTAGATATTTCAAAACCTGTATCTTTAAAATTAATACCCCTATTCCAGCATCCGTCGCAACAGTTACGAAATCGTTTGCAAATCCGAACAGAATCTTCCAAATTCTCCAATAACTACTATCCTAGATTGGTATGTCTCGTTCTGACCAGTACAGGTGATTTACATATTAAATATTTATCCAATAAATGCTTAGTAGTTTTCTACTAGCTCAGTGTCTCTAGTGTCATAGCTAAGTCTATATTTCAGCTTTTAAAACTTCAAATTATTTCAAGAGGCTTGAAAATGTTCACACAGAGGTAGGTACTGATAGATACAATTCAGGATATTTCTTCCAAATGTGCGCGTAATAGTTACCATAATGAAAGCAAATCGGATTTTGGAAGAGACCTACAGTTTTAGTTAGAGTCCAAACGGTGAAGTGAAAGCTTATCAGACAATTTTTTCTCTCTGAGGTTTGCCATTGCCAGCCAAGAAGTGGTGCTGTATAGAAAAATTCGTATTTCCCATGTTTTATTTTTCGACGGTACCGAGCATCGAACCCAGGTAAAATGTATAACAGTCCAGCTCATAAGCACATAAATTCGAGCAACAGTAGAAGGCTACTCCACGAAATAAAAATTCGACAAATGCGTGTCAAAACTCAAACATTTTTTTAAATCGAATTTTCTGTTGCTGACTTATTTTTTCACAACTATTCTACAGTTCAGCTGCACTTGCACTGGTAGTGCCTGTTGTCTTGTAGTTTATGGTTCTGTAAATTTTACATTTTTTTTTTTACAAATTTTCTTTATTGAATGAAATTATCTTATCAGTAATTATCAGTAGGCTTAAAAATCGATTGACATATGCTACAAAACTTTTTTTGTGAATCCCAACAGCAGCACCACAATTAGATAACTAATTTGATGGATATAAAATTATGAGTGTACATATACCTGAGAGGTTGTTTGTATGTATTTAGATACTACTTGACTATATGCATATAATAATGACACTTTTTTTGGTTTTTGTTTGTGCCTGAATGTTAATGAAGAAATTATTAAAAAAGTAACTTCGCTGCTACCATTGGAATTTCAGTTTACGACTTTATACGCTGTGTGCAACATACAAATTTGTCGCCGATTTTGTTGAAGCAAAAAAAAAAAAAAATAATAATAAAAAAATGATTTATATTTATTTTAATATTTGGTTTCCAATTTTTATGATACTTTTAATATTTTTTATTTGTATGTTAATATTTGGGATCAGACGTAGACGTCTGCAACGTTCGTTTGCAAATAGTGAGTTGTTTTAAAAAAAAAGTTTAATATTATTTTACCTTTCCGCATACTTAAATTTTGATAATAGAAGTTAGATATCAAAAGCTCAATATTTGTCATTGGTAGCTACTTTTTGTTATCATAGTAATTTATCAAATTTATTTATCCTTTTCTAAATATGTGTTTTTATTTTATTCTATTTTTCTATTAGTAAATATTAATGTATATTTTTGAAATTGGATATTGCGTTTGGCGTTGAAAATTTAGTTCATTTAATTAGTTCGTTACGTACAGCAAACGCACGCTCTGTAAATTTCATTTAACTTGTAAAAATTTAAAATGATCTATGTCAACATTATTGTAATCTGTTTAGCCATTATTTTCTGTAGTTGTTTAATGGTTTTACTTGCAGTTTTATTGCGACGTAGACGTCGTATTTTGCGTGAAAAACGTGCAGTGATCATGTCGACATTAGCATCGACATCACCTGACGGTGTGTACTATTACAATTAATGTGTAAATGCGTAAAATTAATATGTAGCAGTCTTTAAACCACATTACAAAATTTCATCAACTTTTCATTTGGATATTCACAACAATACGTGAAGGTATTGTTTGTTATTTTTCAAAACTTACATTTCGATTACAAACTTGCCATAAAAAAAATTTTTTTTTTTTTTTTGTGTGTTTGGAACTCATAAAACGTATGTGAATTAAGTGTGTGTCTGCAGTTTTAATGTCTGTAAGGCTAGAGCGTTCTGAGAACTAATATAGAAAAAACGTTGATTATCTTATGTTTTAAAAAATTTGTTATTAAAATAATTTTTTTAAATTATTAAGAAATTGAAAATAATTTCTAATACTTCTTTCCTATAGTTATACGGAAGGTCTAACCAAATTTCGCCAAGTTAAAAAAAAAAACAAAAAATATATCTTTAATTTGCATAATTTCTTATTTTCTCTTCATAATTTTCATCAATTTTTATACATTTCTTTAGTTCGGCGATTCACTTTTTTTCAGCAGTATGAGCTAGCAGCATTATCATGGTGTGGAAATTAAAGGTGTTAGATCCTCCGTTTTCATGGTAAACAGAATTCTGTTCGATTTCTGTCGGTCTTACATCAGTAGTTTCGTTTTTTCTTGTCTCCATTCTTACTGATCTTAAATGTTCTCTCCCTCTTTTTATTTTCGTCATACGCAATTGAACAAAATTATTCTGAAAACAAAAAATTTCGCCTAAAAATGTGTATTGAAGCGTTTTTAAGTTTTGAATTTAATTTTTATCCTTTAGTTGGTAGTTCCACATTTTCAGAGATATTGCTAGTTCTTATTGAACGATCGTGCTAATAAGACAAAAAGTTAAGGGTAATAAATCGCTAATTGTAAATTCCCATCGATTCAGGTTTTCAAGTCCACAGTCAATCGAAATATGTGACAAAGACGCGTTTTTGGTCCAAAATTTAAATTGAAAATTTAATTGGTATTCTGTAAGCAAGCTGGTAACGATTACAAAATATTTAGCTTTTGTTTACTTTGCATTCAAACAATGACGAAATGTTGTCCAAATGTTTTCAATAGTTAATTTATAAGGTTTTTTATCTGTCCAAAATATCTTCGTCCGTGATGGTATAAAATGCAGAATTGAAAGAAGAAAGAGTGTGAAGCAAACAGTAGCAACCAAAAATCTTGGTGGGAAATATATTCCCTCGGCTTTAGAAAAGGTTAAAGAACCCGCTCTTTACGTCGGAACAGTTTTTGTTTCTTTACTCCACTGGAATTTTCCTTTTTTTAAGGTTATCACGGTAATGAATTAAGAGGCCTGACTCTTATTTTGCAACATTTACTGGCTGATTAAATCATAATTGAATTTATACCATGCACTTCAGTCTTATTGAGTGATAACAATTTTTTTTGTTTTTGAATTACGTTAGGTTAAAACCCCCACGATATTGTTTTGGTGTTTAACTTGAAGTTTGCATCAAAAATTATTACAAATAATGATTGATGGTCACGATTATAATAAAACAAATATATTAACGAACTTTCTTTTCCTTCTTTTTTTGCGTCTAAGAATTTGTATTTTTATTTTGTATTATTAGTATATGCTTTTGAGACATTAAAAACCAAAACTACTAAAATTTTGTATGTTAATTGCACTGTGCCACAAAATTAAGTTTTTTCCATCGGACTGGCGATTTGGCATATATTTTTGAGTAATTTGTGATCGCTGAATTTGAATCTGAAGACCATTTTGCTCCATCACGTCAGGTTTTCGAGATAACGGTATATGAAATCATGAAAATGGCTTTATCAAGACTGTATCAGGACATTCTTAATTTATGGTTTATTGTTTTTGATGTCTAAAGAAAAGTTGTTTGGTAGAAGCAAAAAGTAAAAGAAGCTCATTTTTTGTGAACACAGCTTAGAACAATATTGCCTACAGGCTAAGGGAATGAAAAAAAGTTTGCTTATCAAAAAGTATGGGGGAGGTCCTAGAACATCAAAATACCCTCCACCCCCTTATTGTGGGAAAAATAACATCAAAAAGTCAAATTTCATACATTTTTCAAATAAAGTTTGTAAAATTTTAAATCCTAAAAAATTTTGTTACTTTGAATTTTACGAAATTAATTTAAGAAATATATGAAAATTATATGAAATTTGACTCTGTAAAGTAATTTTTCCAAGAATAAAGGGGTGGCGGGTGTTTTGAGGTTCTAAGAACCCCATACTTTTTTGAAAGCAAACTTTTTCTAAAACACACTATAATACTTTTATAATTTCTTTAGCCTGTAGGCAATATTGTTCAAAGCTGTATTTAAAAAACTCCTAAAATTTGGTTATGGAGCTTAGATGGAGGACTCTTGTGTTCACAAAAAATGTGCTTCTTTTTCTACTAAACAGCATTTCTATGGACACCAAACACGATAAACCATAAATTAAGAATGTCCTGGTATCATGATTTCGTGTACCGTTATCTCGAATATCCCGACGTGATGGAGCGAAATGGTATTCAGATCCGATCCCAAATTACTCAAAACTACATGTCAAATCGCCAGTTCGATTTTGGCTGTTGCACAGTGTTGTTCACGTTACCGATGAATGCGATTTTTTAAAAATTTAAATACCAATTATTTTATCTTATCACTAATTCTCCAAAATTTTAATAACGACAACTGAGATTGAAAATTGATTATTAAAATTACTTAAAAAAGTTTCCCCAATTTCATTCTTGAAACTTTTCTTAGTATTTCTACTTAGTATGATATTTATGTCGGTATATTCGAGTACATACAGTCATTAAAAAAAAGGAAGATTATCATAAGTATGTTTAGTAAATATTAAAGAATGGTCTGCTGCGTAAAAACTTAAAGAAAAAACATTGGTTAAATTAATAATGAACGCATACGTATTTAGCTGTAATGACGTAAATAATGATATGAACAATTAGAATAATAATAGTAGTAATAGTTTATTTTAAACCAGTTTACGATTATACCCTACCCAAAGTGTTATTCAAATGTGGCTGTGTGTTTTTTGAATATCGAAAACTTATTGTGAACTCAACTTTCAATTCATAAATCTTCATGAACTGAATCTTCCTCTACTCTTACCTTAAATCTACTGTACCGATTCCCATCTATCCTCAGAGTTTTCGAGGCTAGGATCAATCAACCTTGGGATCTACTCTTTAATCTTTCTTTTGTTTCGAACAACGAAATTACACCTTGCTCAGTGTTCACCTATTGTATGTAACAAGACGGAGAGGATGAGCTCCAAAAAGACGATTCGATTGGAAAACTAATTGAACTTTAAAGTTTTTATGATATAAAAGATCTCTGAAATCTGATAAAGGTGACTTGAGACAAAACTTAGTGAAAGCAAAGAGTGATATAACATTAGAACTTGTTCGTATTCTGAATCAAAATCTAGGATCTTGTAGGATTTCAACAAAAGTGTAAAAATGTCATCCAGTGCCAATCAGCTTCACATACGAAATTGCTACTTGTTCTCAATGTTTTAACAAAAAAAAATTATTTCGCAGTATTAGCAGTTCATCAAGATTTATTTAGTTTCTTTTGCAAAAATGAGAAAAATCCTTTTAAAGTTTCTTAAACCCAAAAAAAGAGTAACCATCAAGCTCTTCACTCAGACCAGATACGTTCGAATCATTCTAGATTGCAAAACTGTCATGGACCTAGAATGTGGAAGAGAAGATGAATAAATGGATAAATGCTGTTTGCGTCTGTAATAGGAACTGGAACCTATTGAAAGTATACTATAATAACACTATGTGACAAAAATTTAGGTGACAAAAATCAATGAAACGAGACTAGAAAATTCGGTAAGTATATGATGTCAGAAGTTGATCCTGAAAAGGATTTTGAAAAGTTAGCTCCGGTTTAGAATTAATTGTTGTTTGAAGTTGAACCTTTTGGTGCTTCGTTATTTCCTTGAAATTCGATTTGTTATGCGATTTCGATCCTTAAATACTCTTCAATCATCTTGAAATTTTGCACACTTATTTTCAAAATAAGGCAGTTTAAGAATCTTTAACTAGAATTGAACAATTCAAAATGGCGGATCAATATGTGGACCACATGCAAATTTAAGGTTACATTTTTAAATCAATTTTTAAAATACTAACTGTTAGTCAATTACCATAAAATTTCACACACTGATAACACACAAATAAGGCTAGAAATAATGCTTCATATTTTACCTTTTGATCAAAAGGAGCTTTCAGACTGAGGGAATCCACCTTGCTAAAGCAAAACCACTATGCGGCAAAACACTTGAAAACACTGGAATATATGATGAATTTCAACTCCGAAAGTCTAACGACAACATAGGATTACATAACTACCCATTACGACTTCACCAGCAAAAATGACTTGAGACCTAACAAAGTGATTAGTGACTGTGAAATTGGTCGTTATGACCGGAGTTAAAAAGAAAAAGCCACAACAGCTCGATAACTGGAGCGATCTCGGAACACTATGCCATTAGACCTATACTCCAAAAATGGTAACTAAAGTTAAACGATTACTTTCAGCTTGTTTACATTTGAATTTAAGTTTATAGCACTTTTCCAAAAACACAAAACGAAGGGACTCACAATGGACCGCAATTAATCTTCGAGTAGAAAGGATCAATCAGATCAAACACCCTTCTAAACTTAACCTAAGTCCAATAAGCATAGAAACTCTATACATCGTTATGGCTGGAGTGTTTTGGAAATATTTGAAGTCTAATTCTTTGTGCAGAATTCTTGAGCTTGCAAGATATTAGAAATGATTCGTTGAGGTTAAACATTTTTTAATTCACATGATTAAGAAAACGTTTTTGGCATTCATTCACAAAACCTAGAAGGCGAATATTTTCCTCAGGGTTTCTTGTAAATAAAAGTAAGCCCAGTCTGACACCATTTACCCAGTCATCAAAAGTGTTTCGCAAACACGACATATTCCAGATAATATTAAAAAACGCTTTGTCTGAACAAATTTAAAATCTTAAGGTTATTACAAACAAACTTACACACAATCCGAGGATCTTTTGGCATTCATTAGGAAAACTTGCAAGTATTAGAAGTAGAATTTCAATTCAAAGTTTCGCCAATCTGGGGGTAATTATAAATGCCTTACCAGATAATTTTTGGCATTCATTAAGAAGATTCTGCAAATATAAATGGAAACCAGCCGTTTTCAATGAAATCTTTTATTTTTCTCGAAAACCCATAGTTCCTACAAGGTCTTTACATCTGGTATAATGTATCTTCGCTGATTCGTGATTTCGAAATAAATTGCAGTTACAAGTAAATGCGGCGTATCAATACTCAAATGAAAAATCACATTGGCATTTCGATTTCAGAAAATGTTTTGGTGTTTATTTAAAAAACTGAATCGGTGTTCGCCCTTGAACCGAAATTTCAAATTCTGGGAAAAATTTAAACTAAGTGTGAATAAGTCATTTAAACCGACTGAACTACGCTTTATTTTAATCCATCGCTTGCTTACTTTTTAATCATCATAAAAATTGCAGGTTTGCCATATATTTCTTTCTCTGCCGTCATTACGCTTTACTCAATTAAATTTATAGCACTAGATATGGCTTAAAAATTATTAGTCTAGCTTTCCTGCACCCACTTCATATTTAACGTTTTGATGTAGAATATTTTCAGTCGAAACCTAAACAAATTCGTTAGTATCGGCTGCATAGATACGTATGTAGCGCTTACCATAGTTGGTATTTAATTTCCGTACATACCTTTGATAAGAAATGTCCATATTTGTATTCATTGCTTTTACCATTAGGTATATATTTTGATTGCGTCACATTTTGCTTCTTTTTTTTTTGGTTAATTTTTCCACATTGTAATCAGCTTAACTGACAACTACTGGCATAGCTTCTAATTGGTAGCATGAGCAAAAATCAATGTATGTAATCAAATCAAAAATCAAAATATGTAATTTAATCGCACACACTTTTTTTATTGTATATTTCAAAGCGTCATCATCATCCCTTTTCTAATATGAAAATTTGTTGTGTTTTTGTTGCTATTTATATCTTATCAACACCAATAAAAATCGAAATTGAACCAAGAAAAAATATTTTGGACAACTTTACGACTTAAAGTAAAACAATATTGAGCTATTCCAGATCAGTTTGAATTACAAACCCACCACATAAAAACGCATTATTGAAAGTTTTTCTATTTTAAACCTAATTTTTAATTTGAATAATAATAAATTTAATAATAATTTAAGTGTAAAATTAAAAATGCACGCAGAAATGGAAGAGGCTATTCATCAGAATTCACCAGAATCTAGTAATCACATGAGCATCGTTTTGCTTTGTATTTTCGCAGTAGTTTTCAGCTCTTTAATTTTCTTGTTAATTAGATATACAATTAACAAGCGAAAGAGAAATGTGAAATCTATATTTCCCGACGGTTCGTAAATATATCTTACTAGTTAATTACTATAAATATAACTAATTTTAAAAAGTGATGATTGGTATGCAAGTCTTTGTCTTACAGTGAACAAAAAAAAAAGAAACAAATTAAAAAGAATTATGCACTTATTTCGTTTTAACTTGTGTAGTGCTGTTTAATTTTTTGCTGAAATTCTGTATGTTTTGTATTGCTAATATTAACAGTAAAAAATGTTCGAAAGTTTTTGAACATTCAAAAAAAAAAAAAAAAAAAAAAAATATGGGCTTATTACCTTTGCACTCTATGTTAACGATATGTGTATCATTATTAAAATGCAACGAAAAAGTTTCGAAAGATTATGTTGAAGGTATGAAGTCAACAATTCATTTAGATTCTGACTCAACTTGGTTATCCAAAAGTTGAATAGAATTTCGATTTCATTATAAAGTTCTGCAGCTGACATACCATACCATACCAGAAAATTTATGGTTGTGCGAACAATTCAATAAATTCAAAAGGAGTTGGGTTTTTTCGGCATTGGCGCATAATTTCCAAATACTCGCTTGACTGCCACTAATATTTTTGATTTTTAAACTTCGCAGAGAAAAAAAAAGAAAGCAAAAAAACAGCAAAATAAATCAAACAAAAGACAACAAAAACATATTGCTGCTACGTATTTATAACTTCCCACTAATTTCTCTTTAGTTTTTCGCTATTTGTACATACGCATGACGTTCTATGCAATAAGGGCACTTGTAGAGCTCGCTTTTTTGAATTACTGTCAGTAGTTCATATTTTTATGACATATTTATTCATTGTAAGAAATTTCTATGTGCAAATAAAGCAGTACATCAAAATTACCCTCACACTTCTCGCTGATTTTTTGAGCTTCATTGACGCTTTCCACGGGCTCAAATTCCAAGTGGATGCTAACGATGAAAAAACGGGTGGTCATTGATTGATACAAAGAGCGTCACACTCACTGAAATTGACGTCAATCAAACTTTTTCTTAGCGTCGGAATATCTGTTTTGTATGATGGGTATTAACGTAGAAACAAAACAGATTTTAAAAAGCCGATTTAATTTTTTTTTGTAATTTAGAAAATTTTCTTTGCCAAAAAGTATTTGAAAATTATAGATCCTAAATTATTTTTAAATATTTACTTAAAAGTATTTAAACAAATGCTTACTTACTTGCTTAGTTGGCTGTACAACCGATAATCGGTCTTAGCCGGCTCTATAAAACCTCGTCAGTCGTTTCTGCAATGCGCGCTCCGGTGCCAGTTAGTAAAGCCAAGTGCAGTCAGGTCCCTCTAGGTCGTTCTCTTCTGCGCGTTCCATCTCCGTGACTCGAATAAAACACCCTTCTAGCCGGAGCACTTTCTTCCATTCGCTCAAGCGAAGCCGCTGAATTTTTATGCGCTTGATTACGCCAATGTCGGCATACAGCTCATGGTTCCATCTTATACGATACACGTCGTCCACACACACTGCACCATATATCTTGCGGAGTATCTACCTCTCGAACGCTCCCAACAGCCTCTCATCGTTGGTGGTCAATGTCCACGTCTCAGAGCCATACATTAGGACGGAAAGGATGAGGAACTTGAAGAGCCTTATTTTCGTTCGTTCGGGCAAGAGTTGGCAAGAGTTATTCTTCGCTTGATCTCAAGGCTGACATTATTATTGGTGTTGATGCTGGATCCAAGATAAGCGAAATTCAAGGTATTTCGTTTTGTCCTTGTTCATCACTAGACCCACTCGACGGGACTCCCTTCGAAGTTGGAGAATGTTGTACTGACTGCTTGCGCGCTGGTGCCAATGATGTCAATATCATTAGCGTATGCCAGCAGCGTGACACTCTTGTAAAAGATAGTGCCAGAGATGTCGATGTTCGCAGCTCGAATTATTTTTTCTAGCATTAGATTAAAGAAGTCGCACGATAGAGAATCACCTTGTATGAACTTCCTCTCTTTTGGTATCAAATGGTGCGGAGAGGTCAGTCCCAATTTTCACTGCACTTGTGGTGTCTGCCAGTGTCATTTTGCAAAGACAAATGAGCTTTGCAGGGATACTAAAACCAGACATTGCTGCATACAGGTCATCTCTAATCGAGCTGTCGAAGGCGGCTTTATAATCGATGAATAGATGGAGTGCTTCGATTTGTTTGAATATCTGGTCGATAGTGGATTTACCAGGCCTGAAGCCACATTGATAAGATCCAATCATTTTGTTGACGATAGGCTTCAGTCTTTCACACAGTACGCTCAATAAAACCTTATATGCGATGTTAGGAAAGCTTATCCCACGGTAGTTGGCGCTTGTGGATTGGGCTTTCAGCTGAGCGATGGCTGTTAAGACATTGTCATAGTCGGGCGGCGGTACTTTAACGCCGTCAGTGATTTGGGTTTCCGGAACAGCTTCCCTAGTGGCGGGATTGCTGCCGTCACCAGATTTGCGTTTTCGTCCTTGGAAGAGGCACCGGTCTTCAAGCCGTTAGTCAGGCATCTTTTTTTTTGAAGAATTCTCGAACCTCATTCTTGTCTCCAAGCATCTCGATATCGTTACACCCACGTCTTTCTGCCTCTCGTTTCTTACGCCTGAAAAGACGTTTCTCCTCCCTCCTCAACTCTTTATATCGCTCTTTAGCAGCTCGCGTTGAAAATGGCTGCAGAGTGGCTCGGTATACTGCATTTTTCGCTTCAGTCGATAGCCTAGCACCTCTTCGGCAGCTGTACGCATAGAGCGGGGAATGTGCGTCCACTGCGCTCACACATCATCAAGTTGAGGGGTGTTTTGGGAAAGGAGGAGTGAGAGACGATTAGCGAAGTCGTCGGCTGTCTGTCGTGATAGCAGTTACCATGTCATATATTCCAAATTGCATTGTGATTACCGGTCTTCTTAATTTATTTTTATCAATGTGTTAAGACTAACACATTGATCTTTAAACTTAGGGTCATCTAGACTACATAATACCAAAAGCGTTTTCTTCTCTTGTTTTTATGAGGCGTAATAGCTCCAAAGTTAAGGACCCATTTACATAAAGGCTATTGTATACATCTATTGCAAGATCTATTTTTAATACATGCATCTGTCGTTTGGAATCATCATCTAAAAACATGTATAAAATTTTGCTCCAAGTTCGCTAAGATTTTACTTGTCTATTCCTTCATATAATTCTCGTTGCGTGGAGGCTTGCTGAAATTTTTCTGCTTTGATTCTCATTTTTGATAACGACTGTGATAAAACAGACTGATCCTATTTACTAGGCCTCATAAAATTCAATGTTGGTAATTTTTCTTCGAAATTTACGCACTTGCTATGCTAGGAATGAAGCAATTGTTTGAACTTTGAATTTGTTAAATTTTATTTGCTCTATTGTTGATTTTCCCAGTACTGTTTTTAAACATGCTTTAATCATTAATTTTTAATTACATTTTTTATTTACTGTATATTTGTTATGTATATTATCTAAGTTTAGTACTTTATTTTCTAGTCTGTAAGGATATTGTAACTACCATAAGCATACTAAATGAAATGAAACAAATATTAGAAAAACAATCTAAATACGATGTGACTTCACACATTTCTAGCGATTTCTTAAACTATTGTCTTCAAATGAGGAAGAAACCTTTAACATACTTATGTGGGTTATGGAAGCAAAGATGTGTAAAGAAAGGTTATTTCCTTTCATGTTTAAATACAATATGAACAACATGAATCGTTGAAAAATATTCGTTCAATTCATTTGACGCATACAATCTCAAAACTTTGCTATATTTATAACGCAGACAAAAAACAACTATATGTACAGGGAAACAGACTTTTTTAAATCTTTTCGTGTGCGATCATTTAACCGAACGAACACTATTTCTGTACTTAAAGAACGAATGAATGCTGCATAAACTACGAAAACAATAATATCACGAACGTTCGATTGTCCAATGAACGTTAATTGAAAAAATTAAATCGCAGTACGAGCAAAAACTAAAGTATCACATTTTTAATCATTGTGCAATAATGAAAACTTTTTTTTGCTAAACTTTTCTATAGAAAACTTTGAAAATTGCCATAGTTTATTCGTTCATAAAGCATACTTTGATTTATTCGTTTACAAGAGAGTAATCGATGTGATTCTATAAATTTAGTTATCCTAATGGTTTGTTATTTACATACAGAGGTATACTTCTTAGGACACTTTTCACAAATTTCTTATAATAATTTTAATTTAATGCTTATTGAAAAGTTTGTGCGTTGTGACGTCAGATTAACCATAATCATACCTTCGTTAATATGTTATTGAAAAATAAATATATATGAAGATAGATTAACTTTGATTTCATTGCATTAGTAATGGCAATGGTAGTAAGAAAGAGATAGAAACTAGCATCTCTTTTTTTTGACTTGAAGTAATACATCACTCTCCCTTTCAGACAGGCGTTCATGCTTGCGCCCGTGTGAACAGCCACTTAAAGTGTAGTTTAGTTAAAGTGATTTTAATTTTTTTTTTTTTAATTATAATATTCAGTTTAGCCTAAAAGTTTGCTTCAATATTTAATCAAATCAAGAGAAATATTGAGTACATTTGATAGTGATGATGATTTACGCATTGTAATCAATTACACTACTCTACAAGATTTTCCACAACGAATGGCGATAACATTTTCTATAGTAAAATTTTCTTTAGAATCCGAATATCCTAATGATTTTTTTCGATTGACCCCAATTTTCCATGTAAATGGCAAAATTCAAAAAAGTGCACTGTTGAGAGCATAAATGCTTGTAAAAACTTTAATTTTCAGCCAATGAATTTTAGATGTTTACATATTCTAGACGAGAGTCAGGCAAATTTCAAACAAATTTTAACTTTGAAGCCCTATATCTCAAAACTATTATATGGTTAATAAAAACTTAGCCCACTTATCTTATAGAAAATTTCATTACAAATATTTTGAGCATACATATGTGTATGCAAAAGTCATAATTTATGAAACTATAGCATTTTATTAACATCAATCAAAAACCATTTTTTCTTTTAAAACATTTTTATTCTAATCCAATAAAAAAATACCAATGCAACAAAATTTCAGCTAGGAAGAGTAGGAGGTAGAGGAAGAGTGTATATGCGAAAATTGTTTATCTCTTTGTGCTCAACAACATTCCTTCAAACATCAAATTCGTATCTATTGAAATAAAGAAATTTCTTAATAGCCCTTGAGGACCCCATATTTCCGAATTTCGGTCCATATTGTGGGAGAACTATATGTGATGGAGAAAATCTGAGTACGTAGTTTTCATCAGCGAAAATTAAATTACTATAAAACAAACAGCTGAAATTTTGTTGCATTGGTATTTTTTTATTGGATTAGAATAAAAATGTTTTAAAAGAAAAAATGGTTTTTGATTGATGTTAATAAAATGCTATAGTTTCATAAATTATGACCTTTGCGTACACATATGTATGCTTAAAATATTTGTTATGAAATTTTCTATAAGATAAGTGGGCTAACTTTTTATTACCCATATAATAGTTTTGAGATATAGGGCTTCAAAGTTAAAATTTGTTTGAAAAATAACAAAAAAGTGAGTTCTTTGTACCTATTTTTGATCATAACAACAATGTTACAGTTATTATTGGCAAGTATTATACCTTAAAATTTGCCTGACTCTCGTCTAGAATATGTAAACATCTAAAATTCATTGGCTGAAAATTAAAGTTTTTACAAGCATTTATGCTCTCTTTACATGGAAAATTGGGGCCAATCGAAAAAAATCATTAGGATATTGGGATTCTACGGAAAATTTTACTATAGAAAATGTTATCGGGATTCGTTGTGGTGAAAGTTTTTGTAAATTTGTAGAGTAGTGTTATTGATAACATTTTTATAGCGTTTGAGTCATGGAATTATTATAATTATAAGAAAAAGTTGCAGCAACACAATAATTACAAAATTACAAAAACACACTGCTTTATGAAGGTATACATAGAATGTTAAATGTTCAGTTTATCTGAGTTAACTTAATAAAATAGTAGCTAAAATTGTATTTTATTCACAAACAGGTCTAGAGTATAGTTCAGATCTAAATAATTATGGCATCAATCTTAAAGTAACCATCATGCTCCATGTGCTGCACACTTTTCTAGTTATGTTTATAATATATGATGAACTTACATACTAATTAAAATTCGAACATAGAGTACAAAAAAAAATTGCCGTTAATCGACATCAACCTTCTTCTGCCTATTGGTAGTTATCTTATCAAATATAACATTTTATTATATGTAGTTTTACCGATTGTGTTGTTCAGCATTAAATGTTGAATACTCGCCGTGTTTAAACGAAGTTTTGTTTCTCTATTGAGACTGTTGTTATTTCTTTTATTTAAAAAAAGAAGCAATTGTGCATAAATTAAATAATGGTTAATGCCACACCATTTATTGTGTTTTCCTGTTTTGGCGCATTTTGGATCGTTATGATTTGTTATTGCATATATAAGCGAAAGAATTATCATCGAAATCTAGCATACTCAAGTTTGTAATATTAATTTATTATAATAATTGCGTATTTGTATGTTTATATACATACATAGTAGAGTGGATCGATCTCAATAAATTCATAAACCACCAATGAATTCGTGAAAGCGATCTAAGCGATTAAAATCGCGTGTAAGCCGCGAAGAAAAATCACATGAGAATTTGTATACTAAAAAATTGGATTTCAAAAAAAAAAAAACAAAAGAGTGAGGCCAAACCCTCTTTTTAGAAATCTATGTTGATACTGGGGCTAAAACATTTTTATATAAGATCTCTGAAGTGCATGTGTATGTGTTTTACGATACAAATGAACGTGACATAATTTCCACATGAACATGTATGAGTGCGGTATAATTTCTACAAGTTTTTCGTGAACATGCATGAGCATAAGTTCCCTTTGACGAAAACGTTATAATTCATATTTTCTTAAAAAGCTTATTTTGCTAGTTTAAAAAGCAATCATCCGTATTTCTATTTTCGTAACCACTATATTTTTATTTATACTTTATGTCTCTAAATTTACGTACTTAACTAAAAATTTCAGCGTGCGTGAACATGCGTGAGTAATATTTTCAAAGCAATGAGTGTGCGTGAACGTGAGTAAAAAGGTATTAACGCGCCCATTTCTAGTATACTACATATAACAGTGGCGAGTAGAAATAACAACTTGAACAAATTTGAGTCAAATAAAAATCCTTAGTAAATTTTTGGTTATGCATAAAAATATTAAAATTTCTTGAAAATTTTTAAGTAACTAAGCAAATTTCGAAAGCTTTATATTGGTCGCATTTAGAAGACACACTGGAGGTTCAACATGTTGAGAGTAAATTCGCTTCTGCTACGTATACACATTTTGTGTCTTCTGAATGGCATGATGCATCATTTGCCAAATTTTTGAGAAATAGTTGTTTTATTTTTTGAGAAACAAAAAAATTACAAAAATATTAATTTTATAAAAACCAAAAACAATGAAAGATATCTATTATTAACTCTTTTATACCCAATGTTGCGTATATGCAATTTCACTTTTATGTGGCATACATAAAATGTTTAACAGATATTACTATTAACGCTATTTGTATTCGGTTCTGTCAGGTATTCTTCAAGTTTGTTGATTGCCGAATATTTGAAATTTATTGCTTAAGTAATTTTTTTTAAGTGCAAAAGATTTTACTAAAAATTTTTGCAAAAGATTTTACTAAAAATTTTTGCACTATTTTTTGAAAAATAATGCATTCAATGATTAAAAAATATGTTTATAAAAGATAAGAGAATATGAAAATCAAAAAAATAGGGGAAAGGAGTTATCCAGTGGTTGTCTCCAGCTTCATAGCTTTGTTTTTTAACCTTTAATAAAAAACAAACAAATCAATGTAGAAGCAAGAAATTTGGTTTCATGATTGTAGAAGACCTAAGTAACCATAATTTTACAACAAAAGGTTTCTCTCAAGTCCCATTATAATTCGGGCATCAAAGGGTTAAATTCATACGCCAATTATATATTGAATTAAAATTGTATCTTCGGCAGACATCACGTTTTTTATATATATATGTATATTTTTTTTAACTATAAGTCAGAAACCTGCGTCGTGTGTCTTACAGTCAACTTTGCGCCGCCGCTTTGTTTTTACTTGCTGCCGGCCGTAATAATAGGATTGTTTAAATTATTATATTCGAGTATTTTTATATCAGCCGCCGAAACAAAAGAAAATATCGGCTTTCAGCCACCGTCTAAAAATCGCCAAACCGCCGATAAATAAAAATAGACGGCGGTGGTCTGAGGCAACATGTTGGCCCGAAAAAGCAGAAATATAATATGATGGAAAAAATGGCGTCGAAATGCCAACAGCTCTGCGGACCACAAATTCACAACTACCCTTTCCGAAGACATACACGCCACAGTTGCGCATCAGCTGTACGTTCTGAATGCAACCATTATTTCTTCAATACTAAAAGAATTTTTTAGGAATTCGATTCGAAGTAAAAAAGTCACCGCTGTGAAATAGATTTGATATTCTTAGTTTTTTTTTTTTTTGATTGATTTTATATTAGATTAGAGCGTAATCAACTAATTCTCTCAATTAACTAATTAGTCAACTAAATAAATTAATCCTTCAATCATTAGTTGTAAAAATTATTTATTTCCCTGGAATTTCGTATAGGGAAAAAATCAAATCGTAATCATCATAGTTACAATGGTTACAACTAAAATTATTAATCCATGATAGTTTTTTAAGAAACTATGAAAATTAAATCTAGAGGTTAATTTTCAAAGTCATGACTTAAGTTCATGTCAATTTCGTTATTTGAAGTTATATATAAACAGGTTAATGAACAAATGTAGTCATCACAACAACAATGTATATAGAGACGGGCAAATCAGACGGCCGTTTCGGAATCCGCCACAATTCCTCATCAGTGATCTTAGTGATAGTTCTTAATCTTTCAATATCCTATATAAGCTACTAATATTTGAAATCATAACCCAGAATTACGGATTTGATTCCAAATATCTTCACTGAATAGAGATATTGAAAGAAACTACCACTACCGTTCTATACACTTATGTCATTAGCTAACGAGACATGACTGAATGATTAATAATAATTAGTTGGAGATTAATGATTAATATTTTTTAGTTATTACTTTTTACTCAGTAGTCAGATTTGAAAAACAAAACCGTGATTCTACATTAATGTAGCAAAATGCACGACATATGCATGATCTATTTATATCAGGTGTATTTCTAAATTATAAAAAAGCATAAACAAAGCTAAAACCGGTGGAAGAATTTCTTTGGAAAGCTGAAATATTTTTTTAGATTTCAGGCTAACAAAAGAATTAAATTGTTTTTAAACATCGTTTAATAAAATAAACTCATTTCTTTTGAGTTTATCACGAATGAAAAAACTAGTGCACTAATGTAAAAATTACTGCCGATTTACGTTATGTGTGATTGTTTCTTAGAATAAATAATTATTTTCTCCACAGCTTTCGCGTGAGCTAGGTTTTCGTAATACTTTTCATATTACAGTATAGGGCAATAATTTATTCACTGATTAAAAAATTAATATCTCCTTTAAGAGAGACCGACGCAAAAAATTTCCGATGTAAAAGTTCTTAAATTCCTTTCATTTTAAAAAAAGTGTCAAAAATACCCATTAATGTTTTGCTTACTTCGCGAGTTATTCGCTATCACGCAGTCAGAAAATTCGAATTTTAACGAGAGCCTTTAATTTATAAACAAAGTATTTTAGAGCAACAAATGTCTTTTATTACATTGAATTTATTTTTAAAATTTTCTACCAAAAAGTTTACGATTAAACTTTCGTAAGTCACTTACTTTACTCCTAGGCGTCGCAATTTCCTAAGACAAGTTTTCAAGCCATAAGATTTTGCACAACGAGAGGCGGTAACATTTTCTATAGTGAAATTTTCCGTAGAATCGGAATATCTTAACAATTTTTTTCGATTAGCCCCAATTTTCCTTGTAGATGACAAAAATCAAAAAAGGGCACTGTTGAGAGTACATACTTCAATTAAATGGTTGTAAACATTTTAATTTTCAGCCAATGAATTGTAAATTTTTGTGTATTTTAGATGGGAGTTAGAGAAAAATTTTAAGGTATAATACGTGCCAATAGTATCAGTAATATTACTGTTTTGATCAAAAATAGGTAAAACAAAATCACATTTTTCATATTTTTTCAAACAAATTACAACTTAATTATGTGGGTGACAAAAAGTTAGCCCTCCTATCTTATAGAGAATTTTATTACAAAATTTTTAACATACATATGTATGTCTATGAAAAAGTTATAATTTACGAAACTATAGCATTTTATTAACATCAATGCAAAAACCATTTTTTCTTTTACACCAATTTTATTCCAATCTTGTTGTTTTATAGTAATTTAGTTTTATCGCTAATTATGACTGCGTACTCAGTTTTTCTCCATCACATCTAGTTCTCTCACAATATGGATCTGAGTTCGGAAAAATGGGGTCTTTAGGGGATATTAAGAAATTTCTTTATTTCAACAGATACAGATTTCTCTGACTCCCATCTAAAATATACAAAAATTTACAATTCATTGGCTGAACATTAAAATGTTTACAGCCATTTAATTGAAGTAAGTATGTACTCTCTACAGTGCCCTTTTTTTATTTTTGCCATCTACAAGGACAATTGGGGCTAATCGAAAAAAAATCATTAAGATATTCAGATTCTACGGAGAATTTTACTATAGAAAATATTATCGCCATTCGTTATGGTGAAAGTTTTTGTAAATTTGTAGAGTAGTGTTATTGTTCAAAGGCGATACATCAGAGACGCTCATTCTGTTAGTCGAAACATAATAATTTTTGAAAGAATTAATTTCCAAAATGAATGAAATAGTTGTCTCTCCCTTTTGAATTTTTAGCTACATATAAGCAGCTGGGTCGATTATGGTGATGAGAATTATATAAATATTTACTTGGACGGCATCACTTTTACTACGGCCGTTCATTCAAAATTCTGTAACTCTAATATCGAATTTTTCTTTTATTCGTCGTAATTTTTGCTGTATCATTGTGCCACTGTAAATAGAAAATTAATCTGTGAAAGCAAATCATTAGCATTTAAAATGATTCATCATTTAGTTAGGGTATTTCCAAAGTACCTAATGAATTTTTGTAGCTCAAAAATTCTTTTTATCAATTTCATCACAAACTGAAAAATGTTTATGCCGTGTATAAAAAATATTATGAATCATACATAAATATTTTTAGGTTATTTCAGTTTCTCATCAGCCTGAAATGTTTTTTAAATTTTTATTGACTATTAATTAACAATTTTATATTATTTAATTTAAATTTCACTTTTATTTGGTTACTTAAATGCTTCTGTTTTTTTTTTTAAATTTAATTTTTCAAACAAAACTTTATTTACCTTCTAATCCTACCACACTTTTCGCAGCATTAGTCATTCTTGAGGTCGCGAATACCCAAAAAATTGTTTACCATGTTTTTTTTATCTTATCTCTAATATTTTTGTCTTTTCTATTTTAACTATCTTCATTAAGGGTTCATTTGTTCTAAGCGCATCACATTATCAGTCACAGTGTAGTTTTCGCGGTGTGTTCGAGGCATTGTATTGGTTAGCCGGAGTTTTTTTTGTATCTCAATTGTTATAAAAGTCTTGTTTCCTATCATGTCTGATGAGGGCATTGTGATTGGCGCTTTTTTTGGTTTTGTGGGCTTATTTATTTTCTGTACATGTTTTTTCTTTTGGATATTTCGACGTAGAAGTTATCGGAATACAATAACAAGAAATCGTTAGTATTCAAAAAAAAAAAAAAATAATTATTAACCCGTGACACCCGAGATACAACAAATCTTTAAAATAAAACTAGATTTTAAGCTGCACTACAAAAAAAAAACAATATAAAAATATTCTCTTCTTTTTAAATATATTTTTTTGAAACAAAAAGATAAGATCAACAAAATTAATCTAAAATCACTGAACACCTCGGGTGTAATACACCCTTGTTCATTGACGCCGGGTTAATTTTTTAATTCATCAAGGTGCATATCGTGCTAACAGTTTTATATAATTCTTTTTTGATCTATTTGATTGGTTTTTTTGTTTTTTAGAGCACAATTCAAGTTAATAATGTGGTAATCATTTGTTTCTCTCTTCAGTTTGTACTTCCATATTGCTTCAAAAATCAATTTAGAGAAAGCACGGCTCTCTCTGGTAGGATAATTACTCTTTCACACCCACATCCAAAGGTGGTTTGTTATTTTTATTGGTTTAGTTTTTGAGAACACAAATCAAGGCTCTCGAATGAAATCTTATGGCATACCTCCAATTAGTTTAAGGTGACTTCTAAAATCAGTTTAATTTGCAAAATTGTATGCTTAGCTAAAGCTTCTATGCAAATAGGTTTCTATTAGTTTGTTTACGTACAGTTAAGCTTAAAATTATGCTCCCGTATGTAAAAGTTTTTAGTTATCTTTATCTTTTGATAACGTACAAGTGGTGTTCATATTTCAAAATGGGATTTCCACGATAACACTATACATGTGCTGCAAATATGGTTGATAACATTTTTTTATGGCATTTTTGAGCACTTGTTTCACCATATTAGCTTAGATTCTTAGTACAGTTAACAAAATTTTTATTATTGTAGTACATGGTTATTTTATCCGCTCTCTCTCTCTCTCTCTCTCTCAACTATTTCAAATTCACCATGATTTCCCTTTGCGCTAACTCACACCAATTACAGATTTTTATTTATAGCTTTTGAAAATTTTTGATGTTTCTTATTGACAGTTAAATTTTAAGCTCGCTTGAATTAATACTTAAGTTTGCTTTTAAGTGATTATTATATATTTGAATTTGTAAACATGATAAGTGGTGGATTTATCATTGGCCTTTCCATGGCTTGCACCTTTGGAATATTCTTCATTTTTACTTGTTGTGTATGTTTATATCGACATCGCCGGAAAAATCATTATTATCGTCGTAATAGAAGATTTCGAAATAGTTAGTATTTTCATATCAGAATTTCTAGCATTGATTCAACTCTCGTTTTTATTTTTCGATTTTGTCAAATTTATATTCACCACGATTTCTCTTTGCGTTATCGTAAAGTTTTCCTTTTTTTTTTTTTTTTTGTTTGCAAACAATTTATATATAGCTTCAGAATTTATCGACATCCGCTATTGACAAATAAAATTTCGGCGCGTTTGGACTGGTTCTAAAATTTTTGATTATTTTTTTATTTATTTGAAAAAGTGAAATTATATTTAGTTTTTGAATCATGGCAAATATTGGACTTATCGTTGGCCTTTCTGTGGGCTTAACTGTTGGACTATTTTTACTTTTTGTGTGTTGCGTATGCATATTGTCGAATTGGGCCAGAAAAAAAGCTGTTAATTTAACATATAGAAATAGTTAGTATTAATAATTAAAATACAATCAAATTTTTATAATCTTCATTAATGATTCACCTCTAATTCACCATGATTGTGATCGTATAGTATTTTTTTTTTTTTTTCTTAAGCAAACCATTTATATAAACAGTTTTACAATACGTTGATTATTGTTAGTTAAGTTTTCGGCACGTTTGCAGTAGTACTTACAGTTGTTATTAAGTGATAATTATTATTAATATTTTTTTATCTGGATACAGTTAATTTTGAGTCATGCCTTTAGTTGGATTTTACATTTTCGGATTTGTGGGATTTTTTATAATTCTTTTATCTTGCGCTATCATATGTTTTCGGCGCAGACCTAAAAGTTAGTTTTAATACCTGTACAATTAAATTTTTATAACTTACAATATTGATTCACCTGGAGTTATCTCCCTTTCGTTCTCATCAATTTCTAATTCACCATGTTATAACTGAAAAATTATTTTCATTATTAATAGTTTATAAGAATTTTCATACCACCTTGTTTACTCGTTATTTAGTAATAACTATAATTAAAAACCATTAGCTTGTGTTATTTTCAATTAACTTGTCGGCGTATACTCAAAAGTGATTAAGAAAAATATTTAAAAAAAAATAAAAAGGGAAGGACAAAAATATTCGTCATAATCCAATATTTGGCAATCGTTAGATTCAATACTTAAACTTGTGGTATCTCTCTCTCTCTCCCTCTTTCTCTGATACTGATAACTTGCAAATTTACCATGATTAAAATCTCACCATTATTTATTTTTGCGTTATCTGTAAAAAGAGACTTCGGTGCTTTAATTTATATAGCTTTAGGAGCTATTGAGTTAAGTTATTTACAATTTATATTTTGGCTTGCGTTGACAAATAATGAAAGTGAATCTTTTTTCTTTTAAATAAATATTTACATTAAAATAGAGTAAAAAGTGCAAAGTTGAAAATCATGTCCGAACCTGCAACAGTCGTTGCTATATGTAGCAGTGTCTTCTTTGGATGTTTTTTTTTTGGATTAATATGCGTCTGTATATTACGGCGAAAAAATATTCATCGTAATCCAACATTTAACAATAGTTAGTAATAATATAATACAATTTCGTATTATTGTGGTACATCTCTCACAACATTTCTCTCATAACAATTTTACAACCTTTAAATTTATCATTTGTGTTACATATAAAAAAAGTTAAATTTTTTTTATTACTAAAAAGTAAAAGTGAAAAATTTTGAATTATGGCCAGCACTGCAGTAATTATATTGCATTGATTTGCTGGTGTATATTTCAACGATATACTTAGCGCAATCTGAAAGTTGGTAATACTAAAAAGTTGGTATAATGAAATTCACCTCTGTCTTTCGAATTCAACATGATTTCTCTTTATGTTATCAATATAATAATTGGTATAATTTATAAAGTTTTTACTGCAATTTATGCTTTTTATTAAATCCGTTAAATTTTTGGCGTGCTTTCAAAGACTCGTTATTTATTAAGCGTTATACCTACTCAAAAATAAAAGTGATAATAATTTTTAAATATGGATGATGATACAACTGGGCTTTCTGCGGGTGGTGTTATCTTATTGTTTTGCATTTTCGTTTTTTGCTGGTTTGGGCGTCGACGTAGACATTATCAATATATTCCAGCATCTATAACTAGTTAGTATTATTACAATTAAATTTGTATAACTTTTGTAGTTAGTATTAATTTACCGTTAACTTTTGGGTTTCTTCAAAAATAAAAAAAAACTCACCATAAGTCTTTCTCTCTTTGCGTTATCGTTTATCTTAAATTTTTAACCCGAAATTTTGCCTTCCCAAATACACCATGATTTCTCTTTGTTATTTTATAAAAATATCTTTTTGACAGATCACTGTGATTTCTGATATATTTTAACTCTTTATACATATATTATGCAGCTTTACTTGCTACTCAAAATAAAGATGAAATGAATATTTGCTTTAAGGACCATTTTCAAAAATTAATGAAAGTTAATTTACAATAAACTTTAAAATCACGGCAAACCAAAAATTTTATCATTACAATACCTTCGCTACTGTTCTTATTAATTGTACATATACGAGTATGTATCGAAAAACAATTACGCAACATTATTGTTATTAAATTGTATTATATTCTGTATTTGTTTGTTTTTGATATTCAAAAAATTGTACTTGGTAATGATTATCTTATCATTATAATATATTTTGAATTAATATCAATGCATGATTTCTAGTATAGTAATGTATTTTTATTTACTGACTGTATTGAACCAAAATTTTAACAAAGAAAATGTTAATTTCTTATTTAGTTGAAATCAGGACCATACGTATTTTTCGCAACATAGTTCAATGAAAAACAAGAATATGCAATACATTCAAAAATATTTGAATATCTATAGAGGGCAAAATTAATTTAAAGGCAAAAGGTTTTGATTACGTGAATACCATAATTCCTTTGATTTATTAGAAAAATGTTTTACATATCATGTGTTAAACATATTCTCTATATTTATATACCATATTTTGTTTAATATTATCGTGTGCTTACCGAAATACAAAATTCAATAGTGAAACAGTTAAAAAAATAATAACTTTCCAGAATTCATTATAACTATCGATAACTAGTGCGAAATAAATATAAAGACACTATTCACAGATAAATAAAGTTATTTAGAGTTTTGGTTATATTATTGCTGTTATATTTGACTTTTAGTACTTAGACCAGCGGTTCTCAACTGTTTTCGTCCTGCGCCCCCCTTTTCGAATTAGTGCCAATCCCTCGCCTCCCCACTTTGATTTTCACACAACATTTTTTGCACTGGTTAACTATTTATTAATTAAATCATACCCGCCTGAGAAAATATTTAGTTGCTGTCTGCTTTGGAGGAGACGCTGGTTAGTCTGTGTTAAGGATAAACTAAATTAGTAAACTTATCTAGTAGTTGAATAGTTTCTCGTGAGGAAAACTAGGATGGTGAAGTTTTAGTGAGGCTGTAGTTGGAATATCGCTAGCAAAAACTAACTAATTAATTAATAAATCGAATCAAGATGCTTTCTCTGAAGTGATTCTTAATGTCAAAGTTTGTGTAAAAGGCAAGAAACCCACCAAAAAAAATTGTAGGAAAAGAAAGAGACAAGAATGATGATAAGTTAGATAGTTTCAAATGCAGATATTTTTCTATCTAAAATTGTTTTAAGTGAATAATGATGTTCTTGAATAAATTTTTATTATCTTCCAAGCGGGTATAAAAAGCGATAATATTAAAATTTATTATTTTAAATACTTTTTATAATTAAAAATACGTGCTCGTATTAATATTTTATCACAAAACTATACAAATAATTAATATTTTAACACAAAAAATGGTAATTCACATTCGATTTAATTTTTTTTTTTATAAATATTTTCGCGGTTAGTCAGAAATTTAAAATCTGAACCTAAAAATTGCATATTTTAGAACATAATATAAAATAAAAGAGAAATCATTCTATTAAAAACTAAATATTATGATTACAATACATTACTGAGTACGCAAATATTTGTTTATTGAAATATCTCCGCGCCTCCCTTCAACTCTATCTACGCCCTCCTAGGGGGGGCGCGCCCCACCACTTGAGAACCACTGACTTAGACCCTTATTTTGAATTATCTGAAAAATTCGTTTGAGTTAATTAAGTTTTGTAGCTCATCAGCAGAAATTTTATCCTAAGACTCTTTTATTCTGTCCTTTAGCTCTTTACAGTATTAAATTACTTATCATCTACATAAACACGACAAGCCAGAATACCCCACAAATTCACAATTGAATTGAGGTCGGGGCTCCTAGATGGCTAATGAAAAACTTCGGTACCCCTTTAGCAAAATGAATTGCGGCATTGTCATGTTGAGAACAACATCCAACATCCAACATCATTGCCATGTTCATCTAAGGTCATTCCCATTAAATCCTTATGCATTAAGTAATTATAATATATTAGGAATGGAAACCACTAAAACTTAGGCGCTTATTATGACGTGCTTTCGACAGAGAATAGCGCTATTGTGAATTTCGTTCATTTTGACTTGTTCACGATAGTATATTATATTTCTATCAGCTGATCGTCATTTTGAAAAATAAATACGATCAGTTTAAAAATGAAGTGAAAAAAAAAAACACAAAATAGTTGACTATAAAGGAATTATGGTTCAACGATTCATCGGAGGAGGATGAGAACTTGTTGGAACTGACCAGAAGTAGAAAACGATTAAGTGCAGCCTTTCGAAGAAGCTTTGCCATCTATAAAATTTGTGTACAGATTTCTACAGAACTTGCGACTGTCCAATGAACTGCTGAAGCAATGCATATGAGCAAGATAAATTCCAAACATATTAAACTTGGCAACAGTTTTGCGATTGAGGAAATATCCTTAGCAATCAAAGGATTTTCTAACTCCAATTTGTTGCTCACCACTTTAAACCTGCATAAAATTTACAAAAACCGTTTAAAATTAGATTTTAATCCTCAAAAAGCTAAAAAGAAATTGCAAAATACTTACATTTTTAACAATTACACAGGCCGACAACATTTTTACCCATAAACCAGACTACACTTATCCAAAGGATTTTGACGCGCTGAATTCGAATCTGTCCTCAAAATTGCTCTATCACGTTAGAATATGCGATATCTCAGCGAAAAAAAAATATATTTGAGCAAACTTAACGTTATTTTGAAGGGGAAATGCTTTAAGAAGCTATCAATAATTTGTGAAAGAAAATAGGATCGGCCGTGCTACATAACCTTAAAAATGACCAAAAACGGTATTTTTGCACTTTTAGGTTAGGAAATCTCGAAATCCTGACGTGATAGAACAATTTCCAGATTCGAGTTCATCGCGTCAAAATCCTTCGCAAAAGTATAGTCTGGTTTCTGGGTAAGAGCGTTGGTCAAATTTTGTCGGCCTGTGTTATTACTCAGCATGCACGTATCGAAAGCAAAATTGTCTTCGACAAAAAATTCGATGCGCAACGAAAATTTCGACAGGGTTGCACTGCTCATAATACGAATTTTACATTCGATATTCGATCTTCGATAACTAGCGAAGATTGAACGTCGAAAGCAGCTCATAATAAAGGCCATAATCTTTCGATTAGAAGCAAATGCTTATTTTGATATCATGCAAGTAATACTGAAATTCGTCCGGACCATCGGGGTTTAACTTTTTCTCATTACTAAAAACGACTTTGTGCCTCTCAATGGTTTTTTTCTGCCAAATGCAGCCTTGAAAACTTGGATTTTTGTGTAAAATCGAATGCAAGAATTTTTGTATTCTTCTTTAAGTTGCATTTAAGCCGAGTTAGTTGTCTTTTTATTTTGACTGCAGCCATGCCTTCTTTAGATACTTTTCGGATTATAATTTGTTTTTTTTTTCATGACCAGAGCTTTTTTTCGTTGCACCGGTTCGCCTTTACCATAGATGACAACAGCAACAAGTTTTAAAAATTTGTCAACTGCAGTTGCCGATCTTCCAATTTTTCTATTGGGAAGGTGGTTTTCGTTTTTTGTATAAAATAATGCTGGCTTTTTATATGAATTTCGCTTGTTGTACTACGTATTTATATTTATACAAAAGTGTTCCCTTTTACGACAAAATGTGTTTATCTTTGCTGCTATAATTAACTTGGTGAATCATCAAAGTCATACATATAAAATTTCACTGACTGTCAGGCATAAATTACATTACTACAGTTTTAAGTTACCCGTGACTGCCAGTGTATATATATTATCAAATCTTATCGTGGGTGCTAGTTGGTAAAATCAAATATCTGTCAGTATTAATGTTAACCCAATTGACTCATTTCTATTTTATTTACTTACTTTCTAAAAGAAGTAATTTCTCTTATTTATTTTTTATCTCTTTATTTATAAGAACATTATTGTTTTATTTGTGTACCTACTCGTATATAAAAATTTCAGTAAGCAAAATTTGTTATCACTCAATGAACGTAGATTGCATTTTTGTTACCTCATCTTATCTTTGCTCGATTGTTTGAGTGCCCCATTCAAATTATTTTCTTTTTATATATGTACTACTTATGTACATATGAGCGCTTATGGGTACATTTCATTTAGATTTTCTCATTATTGCATTCAGTCTAACTTTATTAAAATACTAAAATAGACGTTTTGATTAAATTTAGTATTTTTGTTCTGAAATTAAAATGGATTCTAGTTTACTGCTTGCGTTAAGTATTTGTTTAGTAATATTCTTTTTGACATCAATCGCCGTATTTGTTACACGCGGACGTAAAGCGAAACGAAGCAGGGGTCGAGTTTTTAATGGTTTGTTTATTAATACATATGTACCTACTATGTATATAAATTGAAATTTTTCATTAGAAGACGAAAATTAAAATTGGTGATACATTTTTTCTCTAGTTTTACATTTATGTATGTAAAAGTTCAAATGAGATTGTGCAAATAAATATATATACGTTCCCCAAAAGTGAAATGCGTCATTAAGATAATATTTAGTTCGTTACTTAGATTGTAAAAGCAATCAAATTTTAAAATCTCGTTCTCAATTGTTGAGCCACACAAAAAAAAAATTTCCTCGATTCCGAGGTCCAAAAAATCCGAGCACGTCAGTGTTTTTTTTCGAGCCCGGGGGCCAGACCATGTTACTATATGTTTTTGGAGTCTCTGAATCCGAATTCAAAGTCCAAAAAATCCCAGCATGTCAGGTTTTCGACTTAGCGTAGATAACGAGGTATTTTTCAGACTATGTCGAAAACCTGACATGCTGGGATTTTTTAGACCCTGGATTCGGATTCAACGACCCAAAAAACATGTAATAAACATGGTCTCACCCCCGAGCTCGAAAAAATGGCATGAGGTTTTTTGAGGTTATGTCAGAACCCTGACGTGTTGGGGTTTTTTGGACCTCGGGTTCGGATTCAGCGATCCCGAAAACATAGTAAGCATGGACAGACTTCCAGACTCGAAAAAACATTTTTTTTGTGTAGCTGTATAATTAATTAGATTCTAACCGGCACGGCCAAGCTGGAACGAAATGGTAAAGCAAACTTTATATGACACCTATTCGATCGTGTTGTACGGTGCCAGTTAGAATTAATTCCGATAACCTTTTCGGATCATAAAATGACCCACTTATAATTCTTTTATTATATCATCAAAAGTTTAGTTAAACGAAAAAATAATTAGGAAATAGTATGGGTTACGCAATAAATAACTCTAAGAGATTTTATTGTAATGCTGGACGCTACTTCTAGCTTATCTTTGCAAATCCTTTATAAGAATATCGATGAATGCCACTTTTGGCTTTATGTGACTCCAAGATATTTGTGATAAAAATGAAAAAATGGCCTAACTCGACTTAAAATGGAAAATATTTTACCATATATTTTTGGCCATTAAACTGGTGCGAGTTTTTAAATATTTTTTGGAATGATATATCGTTTTAGAAATAAGTAGGTTTTGATTTGAATATAGTGCCTTTTGAAACACTTCTATAATTTCTATAATATTTCTTTTCAAAGCTATCGAATTCGGCTGGCAAGAACATAAACTTAAGCTGTTCGTTTTTACCTCAGATATTTTAGCTGATAAAGAACTTTTTTTTTAAATTAACATGCCAGTTAATGTTACGCTTGTTGTACTTTCTAGTAAATTCGCTAATGTTCCAGCCAGTCTATACACAAAGCACAGTAAAAGTAAAAGTTTTTAAGTGTGATATTTTCAATGAAGTTAAGTTGGAGATTTCAGACGGAGTTGCTTTTATTTTATGTATTTATCACAAGAGTTTTCTCATTTCAGTTCAACTCTGATATATTATGAGTAACTGAATCATATATGTATTCAAGGCATTGAATATGATTATTTATTAACAAATCCACTAGTATTTTGTTTACTTAAATTGTGTATTCGATTAGAAAGAAAAGCAATCAGACTTCAGTGTTCGTGTTGCAAAGAGTTATGTAGTATAAACGCTGTCAAGTTTAATCTTTACAATAATTTTGATCACGATCTCGCTCTTTCTTATTAGGGAATATAATTATTATTTTTTGTGACGTTTACGCTTGTTTTTATCTTTGTTAATCAGTAAATCGTTATCGTTTCTCCCCAATATAAAACAATAAATTTTATATTATTCAAACGAAAATATTTAATAACTCTTAACATATACAAGCGATCGGCAATAAACATTTTAAAGTCTTTAAAGGCTGCACGCATTTTCCCAATCATAATTTTCCATTGTACACGAAAACTAAGAAAAAAGCAAAATGTATTACATTTTTCTATGTCTGGGAATTTGCTTTAGCATTTTTGTAATAACGAGTGTATTTGCTGTAAGGCAACATCGAAAAAAGGCTATACAAAATACGGGATTTGTTATTGAAGGTAAAACACTATAGAATCACTAAGCACTAAAATAGAATTGCGTGTTCCTGCGAATCAATCCCCGGTTTGAGCAAGCTATTGCTAGTGACTCGGTGAATAATGATTGGTGCTGATTGGAGGATAATCAATTGTGTCTAGCCCCGGAATTATGCTTAAAAAATATATTGAATATAATGTTGTGAATCTTAAAAATTTAAAATTTAAATTATTTTACACGCTAAAATAACACAAAAAAAATTTGTTTTTTCATTAAAGCGCCCGTTGTGGTAACATCGACTACACACACCGGCCCCGGTGGTTATCCTGTCACACAGATGCCTCCGCCTGGTGGTTATCAGCATGCGACTATGTACGCCACGCCATATCCCACACATGGGTAAATTATATTTGTAATTAAATAAAAGGGAAAAATATTAAACTAAAAAATTTTATTTTTATTTTTCAGTGCACCTGGTCAAATGCCCATGCCAATGCCAATGGCGCAATCACAAATGCCACCACCAGGGTAAATTTTACAAAACATTTTTGTTTTCTTCACAAAAATAATTTAAAATTCTTTCTTTTTCTTATAGCATGCAACAACATATGGCTCCATATCCACCGGCGCCTGCCTCTAACATGAATCCACCTTCATATGATATGGCTGTGTCCGGTGGCCCATCGGTCGGCCAACCAAATAATGCATCGTACGAGAAACAACAACCATATAATCCAAGCTACACTGCACACTAAAACACTTTTCTTTTTTTTTGCTTTTTATTTGTAGGGCTATTGCTTAGCGAGCTTAAAAACGCCGGGTGTGAAATGTTTGGTTTAAGCATTTGGCGAAGTAAATTGTTTTAATAATTTTTTTTTCTCTTACAAACTTGAAAAAGAAAAAAAATGGGAATGTAAAATTTAAAATGTGCCTTTAAATGTGATTGCAACTTTTTATTTTTTTTGTTACACACACACTCATACACGATTGAAAGAAATTTTTATATTATATAATTACAATTAAGTTAAATAGCGAAAAATTTAATATAAAAAAACGAAATATATTTTGTACATGTATTGCAGAAAAAGGCAGAAACTTAAAAGTTTTCCAAATTTAATATAAAAAAAAGAATTATTTGTTCTTTCGTAATTTTATATATATATAAAAAGTATTCCAAAAATTGATGAAAATAAGAACAAAATTTCATTAAAAAAAGATAATAATAATTAAAACGTGTTAAAAACATAACTGTTATGATTGTTGTGATTTAATTTTAAGTTATTAAAATTAATTAAATAATTAAACGCGTATTTCTAAAAAGTATTGCATATTTTTCTTTAAAATTTTTGCTTCCTTCCTACTTTTTCAAATTCTTAACATTAAATGATAAATATAATTTTCAAATTGCTATTTTCTTTGCAACGAATAAAATTTTTTATATACAATAAAATTGTGCAATTATCTCTGACTTCTGCATATTATGTGTAATATGTATACAATTTTGTTTTAATAATTACTATATATAAAACTACCTGAATTTTATTTATGAATATTTAAGTAAATGAAATAAAAATTCTAGAAACTTAGCATGTTTTTCCCTTAATATCTGCATAGAAATTAGAAGATAATTTGGGCTTTAGACTTGAAAAAATTAAACTTGAATACTCTGCTAAAATCAGCAAATAATTAAAGTATTTTTTAACCAAACATGAATTCGCGTCTCAAATCAAAAAATAATAGAGCCATTCCTGACTTAGATTTGGATCCCGAATCAATTCAGAGAATAATTAAAACCTTCATTCAAATATGAATTCACTAATGAAATCAGAAAATAATTGAAATTTAAACATGAATTCTTGAATTAAGTCGGAAAATAATTGAAAAATAATAACTCAAGCACGAATTCTCGAATGAAATCAGAAAGTAATTTAAGCTATCTTCATTCCGACATGAATTATCGATTGAAATTAGTAAACCACTAAGTGAAGAAAATACTCAGACTTTAATTTTCGACTGAAATCATCATATAATTGCAGCCTCATTCCCTCAAACTTAAAAAAAATGCTTGAAATAACGGAAATCAATACATTATTCGAATGTCTGAATGAGGATTTTATTTCTCATTTCAAATCAGAAAATGATAGAGGCTTCCTTCATTAAAGCTCGAATCGAGACATGAGTCTCGAATATAATCAGATTTGAATTCACGATTGAAATCAATAAATAATTGAAACTTTAGTCAGGTATACTTGAATTTTTGACTGAAATCAATAAATAATTTAAGCCTTTTTCACTTATTCATGAATTCTATTCTGAAATCAGAAAACAATTCAAGCTTTATTTATTCAGACTTGGATTTTCTATTGAATTCAGAAAATAATTGTGTGTGATTCATTTAGACCTATGAAAATTGTGACCTGAAATCAATCGATGATAATAGAACTCAGGCATTCCTCGATGATCGATTAAATTTAAAAAATATGGGAGTCTCGGGGGAGATAGAACGGCGGGAGTGAGGCAACCCTTGCGCTATCTCTTGAAGCTGCTAATCAACTATTACGAATTTTGGTGTGCTAGAGCGATTCATACAGGGACAAAATATAAAGCCCGAGTATAAAGTATAAAAGACGAGTGCTGGCAGCCAAAACTTTTCTCGCACTAAATTTGTCACTTCTCGTCACCTTTTAATCGATTTGTGATGCAGCTTGATCGCTCACCTTGAAGATTGTTTACCTTTTGAAAGGTAAACACAAGTTGTAGCTCATGTGGGAATGTATTTTTGAATTTGGTTGAACTTTTCGTTATCTCTTACAAATGGGAGAGATGGAACCTTATTTTCGGGGTGAGATGGAATATTCGCTATCTTAAAAATTAGTTGTTTTCTTCGGCATTACTTTCAGAAAAATCATAGTTGAATGAACCACGTGTTTCTTTCTTGAAATTTTTTATAAACAATCAAGTTTTATGTGAACAAATTTTTTTTTTAATTTAAGAGTATGTTTCATGGCGATTTTTTTCTTATTTTTATAGAAAATTATTCCGTCTCCAGGAAGAAATCATAAGGCAATAGAATCTTGTGTGGAATGTTAACGTGTAAGAGTGCAGAAGATAGAACTTGTTGCGATGCAGCAATTGTAAAAAATGGCTGCACCCAACTTGCTCTATTTTCGATGCAAGTTGCATTGTTAGCGGGAGAAACTTATTATTTTTCTATTGTTCTTAATGCTTTTAAGAATTGTTCTCAATGTTCCTAAAAATTATTCTTATTTTTCTTAAAAATTATTTTTGATTAACCCCTTGTGGAGCAAGACCCGAAGGCGATGAATAACTTTTTTTTTCCGATGAAATCCTAGTTATTATGGCTTCTTATAAAAAAAACGAGGATATTAGTTATAACTGGTATTAAATAAACGATCTTATTTGCAGTATTTAAATAGTTCTTATAAATCAATTTCGGAGCATATTCTTCTCACTTTATTGGGGATAAAAGACGTTCGATCTCACCTGCAAGATTCCATCTATCCCGTAATAAAATAAACAGAGCTCACTCTAATCGCAGCATAAAGTCACATCTATTGACAGCACCGGTTATCCCATAAAATTAATTGGAGTTGCACGGTCTCAAATATAGACATGATTACGGAATTTATAGGAAGTTGCACTTACAATTTTAAAAGTATTTTTCGCAAAACTACGTTTTCAAGGTCGGTGGGCACGATTTCTTAAGAACCACTTAACCAATCAAGCTAAATTTTGGCACATATATGTTAGATTAAATAAACTGGCAGAGGAATCTAGTAAGCAAATTATTTTAGAAATCGGTTCATTAGACCACGAAGCGTTCAAGTTGAAAGGTACACCATACATATTGGCGATGGCAGCTACACGACTACATCTGCCAAATTATAAAAATACACATTCTTATGGAGACGATTATTTTGGCTACGGCACGACCACATGACTACCAAACACAATTGTGGCTGTCTCCTATTTAAATCCAAGCCATAGTAGTAGTAGCCTGTTTAAATCTATTTCTAATTTGACAAGCGACCAAGGGAAATTGAATTTTCCTTTTCGAGCGGAGGATTTTGCTTTAAAGGGGAGGAATTTTTCAAAATGTCTTAAAAATTTTCAACTAAGTACAATTGCTAACAGTTCCACTAATGGATAGAAATTTTTTTGTTATAAATTCAGTCATACTTAACCCTCTCAGGAGAATGTGTACTTCCCGTGGTTGGAAAAAATATGTTAATTTTCAAAATAGTCAAAAAAAAGAAAAACTATTCACGAATTTGTACTTGTCCTGGTTTAGCCGTACGCGAGGTATACAAATATGTAAAAAAAAACGTCCAGGGAGCTTTAAAATTTCCGACTTACACAAAATGTGTCTCTATCGACAGAGGAAGGTTCTATCTACAAAAGAAATTTATTTTTTGTACATCTTTTTATTATTCAAAAAACTGGTTTATTTTGGAATTGGCTTACTTTATCATTGTTTTTTCTTCTCAAAATGTCACCAAAAACAGTTTTCTAAATACTTTTACCCATGTAACAAGTATTTAGAGGTAGATGCTTTTTTTCAAAAAGGAGCCATTTTGAACATTTTAGAGGTGCATTTTTTTAAATGGATAGAAAAGAGTGAGTTAATAGAAGATTATTAATACTACTTTTATTACTTAGTACTTAGTACTAAATTATAAATTTTATTTATAATAAAAAAAGTTTAAATAATGTTATTCAAATTAGTTTTCTTTATTAGGAAATACCTTGAACATGAGATAAGAGTCAAAAAATAATATAAAAAGCAACAACTATTTCTCCCTATGTTCATGCAATACTATACAAATTATTTTCTTATAAATTCTCACCTAAAAATTTAACTATGAAAGTACAACTCTGTTGCAAAAACAAATGTTTTCCCAATTGTCAAAGTTCCTCTTACTTGTCAAAATGCATCTACCTTCTTAATTCTTCTGCCATGGTAGAGAGTGTGGATTTTCACGTACACCAAGCTTGATTGCTACCGAAATTTTGTTGAGATTGATTTTCCACTGTTTTCTTTTTAATGTAAACGAAAAGATAGATTCAAATATAATTATATTGTTTATGTTTTTCATATTACTATGAAGTCAACAGATGGCGTTATTATTGTATTGACTCATCTCTTTCTCACTCATTGCAGATCTGTCATTTATGTTCTATTTATTGTATAATATTCTTCTTTGTACACAAATAACGCACACACGTATTCTAAAAAATAATCACTTAAAAAATTATTTTCAGTAAATTAATGCTTAATATATTGGTATTTTAAACATTTTTCATTTCTACATATCTTTTGTTTTTCACTTCGCTATGTAATAACCCCAAATGGAAGCATTGTGGTTGTGGAATTGAATAGTTTCCGTCCCCGTTCTTCTTCTTATTTTAACGGTTTCCGTCCCCACTTTCTGTTTCCTGTTCAGTTTATCACTCAAAACGCCGCCAAAGAAGTTTCACTTCAATAATAATAAAACAAAAACAATAAAGATTAAAAAACTAAAACAAACATTTCTTCGTTCTTCTCAAAACCGGGTATAAGAAATAGGATGTTATTTGTGGTATTTTTGAACTAGCTCAATCGTACGGACCCAGTTGAAGTTATCTTTTAACCGGGAAAAGAAAGTGTGAAGATCGGTTCAGTTGTTGAAGTTGATTGTTCCTGGTTCAACCTGAAATGGACCAAGTTCTCGACCAAGTTCTTAAAAATGCTATAAGTCAAAATCCCTCTTGGACTATAAATGCTAAAGCCTAAATTTGATATTCGGGCTTCAGTTAATGAATTCATTCTTCTAACCGACAATGTTGCTTGTAGAGGGGAAGTCATCAACAATACCAATCGACTTGACCATGTCAACCATTGTGTTGCTGCGGAACTAGATGGTTCTCGTAGGAGATGCAAACACTGCTACAATCATACAACATACATATGCATAAAATGCAATGTATCATTTTATTCAAAATGTTTCCAAGCCACCCATTCTAAGCAATTAGTTTGGAGATTACTCAATTCTATGAACTTTTTTTTTTACTTTTTTGTCAAAAATAAAATACAAATTGTTTTTTTTTACCTTGAATTTACTGTGTACTTACTAAAAATACATGTAAAAACAATTACAATTAAAAATTTAATTACTTTTTCAGTCCAACAATAAAAACACAAACTTTTAAATTTTCACTAAAAGTGAACTCGTTATCTGACAGGGGTGCGTTTTCGCACCATTTAGCCATGCCTATACCTAGACAGGTGCGAAAAAAAAGTTTTTTTGTTCATGTTTGAAGATATAGATCTTCCCTTAAAAGGAAATTAAAATATTCTCAGTATATCCATGCTTGTCAGTTAATGGGTTAACAGTTGCAGTTACCAAGCAATTTATTGATATTTATTAAATATGTAAACTTAATTGTACGCAGTTTTTCTGCTATTGATTTTAATTGTCAAAAATTACGAACATTAAGACAAGCAAAAAATTTCGGAAATAGAACACGAACTTTTAGTTTTGTAAGAGCAAATCCTGTGGGTATCATCTTGTCAGAATTACTGAAAAATCCTCTCAGTTTCTACTTATTTCAATTTTAGCAGTAACCCAGCGACTAATAAAACGGAGCTAGTCATAGTAACAAATATTTCACAGACAGAAGCGAAAATAACCCAACAGAAAACATTTAGTTTGATTTACGTTCATTTTGCATACAAACTAAAAAATCATGAATATGAAATAGGAGGATTTTTTCCGATTGGGGAGGACAGGAGGATTGAGATCTGAGCGGAGTACGAATACTCCGATCGGGGTACCTTCGACAACACTGGCCGTGACGATGATTAGTAGCTGACTACACGGTAATAGTTGTAGCCGACAGAATTTCGTAGTCGTGTGTTCATGTAGCTGCGGTCGTCAATGTGTATGGACCATGACGATGAAAAAAATGTTAATTGGATTTTTATTATTATATGACCAATTTTTTGGTCTTTAACATTACAGCCGTATGCATATTATTGCAAATATATCGAAAATATCCCATGAAACCAGACATGAAAATAGACTTCAAGGTCTGCATTTCATGTGAACAAACTTTTTTTTAACTTTTATCGTTTCGAAGATATAACCAGTTTTATGTGGTCTTTAACGTTACATTTTTTGTGTTTCGAGGTAGCTCTACATTTTGAGAAAAATTAGCGAAAGTAGCAATGAAAAAACCTAAACTAAGGCACTATATCGAATATGAGGGATCAAATAAGCTACTGAAATCAAAATAATACCAAACAAATATTTCTCTTGCACTTCTAAGATCCAAAATGTCCGGTCTTTAACGTTACACGAAAAAGTCTATAACGTTACCTAGCGATTTTATTTTGAGAAACAAGAAAATATGATGCAAAAAAAAAAAACTAAAAATTGCTAGAAAGTGAAAAAAACAAATATTTATTGCAAATATCATCGTTTTGTTTATTTTCACTGGTTTCCAAAAACCAATCACATTGTAGTGCTTTTAATTCGACGTCACTCGCGCTGGGTCTATTTTGCAGCCCACTACTTATAACACTGTAGAGTATTTCGGTTTTTTTTCTGGGGAATTTATGAAACTAAGTTTTTCTAAAAGCTTGGGTTATATATAGAAAAGTAATTTCTCAGTTTTCCCAGATTGGCGATTTTAAGCGATTTTTTCCATTTTGATGCTTCTGCTTTAGTCTATGGTCGCGTCAGAATAGTGTCATTTAAATGCAAATATTTTATTCAGAAAGTCTTTATGGTTTTCGGGTACGAGGAATCTGAATCTGCAGTTTATTTTTACCAATAACGGCCGCGAGGGTGTGCTTTGGTGCAAAAAACATGTAAAATCCCATATTTTTTGGGTATTTTAGGCTAAGAAGGTCATAAAATCAGATTAAATGTACGTGATAATCATTTTTTTTCTTTTTATTAAGGTAGACAACTTTCTAAAACACGTCATTGACGTACAACCATTTCCAGATCAACTGAAATAATTTAAAAGTCTTGTTTTCTCGATTTTTTTATAAATTCCATACAAACTACATTTATTTTAATCTAAAAAATTAGTATATTGGACTTGAATTTAATACAAAAATCAATACAAATCAGTACATTTTCCAGATATATATAGATTTTTACTTTTGATTATAAGCTCACTTTATAAAGTCATTAAGGCAAGTCTGTTTCTTTCCTTCCTCTAAAAAGGAAATTTATGGTATTTCTAACGGTTTTGGTGGTGTACTGTTGGAGGAGAATTAGTGCTTAAATGCCTTTATGATACCACGTACTTCACTCTGCCAATGAAACTGCCTAGAATTAACACGGCAGCAAAAGCGCTGTCCTTCTCTGCTTTAGACTGCTTCAATTTTGTTCAAAAAATTGGAAGAAAAGGTTTGGTTTGACCAATTTCTACTTATTTTTTATGTCTATCCAAAAAAAAGTTTTGAATTCAAATATTAGCCGGTTCCTTGCTAGCTTAACACATCAGCTTTTTTATTTCTATAGATGTGAGCACAGCATTGTTTAATATTTGTTTACTTGCTAGTTCTACTTTCTAGTATTATCAAAGATAAAAAATATCAAAAATGAAATACTAAAAGTCTCTTCGCTATATTTAGCCGCTAGTATCCACCATTCGTTGCAATGAAATACCAAACAAAAACAAAAGCGAAATTTTTTATCTTTCAGCGATTTTATTTTTTACTGCTATTCGGTAAAAGTTCTAATATTTGTGCTAGTATCAACTTTTATTGTTTTTTTTTTTTTTGTTGCATAGGAATTACTACTACGCGGCACATTTTCGAAGTCAACTTGAACAATGACGAGTAGTAAACAAAATTGTACGCTTTTTACTTTTTTGTTGTTGTTCTCCACTATAAAATTGCCATAATCTCACCATTTTTGGTATGCTGTAACCGTAGGAAATTCGATGATGCCCGCTGCCGTTGATTTCTGAATGTAGATGGAGATGACGATGTAGATGTGAATGTTGTAGCTTTTAATATAATACACAATCCAGTTGCGTTTCGATCGATAACGAATGAACGAACCACCGAACGAACGAACGGAAATAGGAACGCATTGCAATAAAGCTGAAGTGCATCCGCATTTCATTACTCTAAATTGTATTGCTGTTGTTGCTGCTGCTGCAGTTACGCTTGTTGGCGTTGTTATTTTTGTGATTTGCATATGGTCGGTCATCTTGTTGGCTATTGTTGCTATCCATTGTTTTTTTTTTTTTTGCCGCCACACTATACTTGCAATAGAGAATACAACTCATCCTTCTTCCCATCACATACCCCGCATTTACAGTTTTCTGCAAATCCGTTAAAATATCATGAAAAATGCATATGAAGCTCATACTTTGGATAACACAGTGCAACAAAGATTCAACTTTTGTCTTATGGGCGAGATTTTGTAACAAAAACCGTTGAGAAAACTATTAACCTTTTTTGGAGAAAATGTTCCTTGTAAAAAATTTTAGGGGTTTCCAGAACATCGAAATAACCTATGAGGTACACTTTTTCCAGAGTAATGCAAAAACCGAATTTTTCGCATGTTGTTGTAATTGTATTAGATTTCCATGTAGAACCAACTAAATTTTAAAAGAAAATGTAATTGATTTAAAGAAAAAAATTTTGTTTGCTCCACATGGGATTGAAACGCGGGTCACAATTTTTTTTTTTTTTGTAAATCAATTAAATAATTTTTTTTTTAATTTTTGTTGGCTCCACATGGATGCCTAATGTAATTACAACAATAAAAGGTTCCATTATTTATTATTTATTCTAATGCAAAAAGTTCGGTTTTTGCATTATTCTGGAAAAAGTGTTATTCCGATGTTCTGAAACCCCCTATAATTTTTTACAAGGAACATTTTCTCCAAAAACAGTATAATAGTTTTCTCAACGTTTTTGTTTTATTCGCTATTTATCGAAAAAAAGGGTTTAAACCCCCATTTTCAAGAGGAAGGGTAAGAGATAGAGAAAAGCGTATGCACAAAAATCTCTGTGTGCTTAACAACTTTGCTTCAGACATCAAATTCGAATCTGTTGAAATAAAAAAATTTCTTAGTAGCCCCTGAAGGCCCCATTTTTCCGACTTCAGGCCCTTATTGTGGGAGAACTGAATGTGATGGAGAACCACTGAGTACGCAGTCGTGATCAGCTATAAATTACAATAAAACCGTTGGAAAATCTCGCGCATAAAATTTTTGTTGCACTGCGTAATTTACGCCTTGCTGCTGATGATACTGTTATAGATGTTGCTTCAAAATTTTCAAAATAATAAATTTTTCTCTTCGTGTATGCGTGTGTGTGTGTGTTTCACAGGATATTGTGCATAATTATGTTTGTTTAACTGTTGAAATTTTGCATTCATTCACTTTGTTAAACCATAATTATAGTGAAATAATGGAAGCATTAACTGATACTCATTGTAAGCTTCGAGAAGTTTGTTTTCTGAGGAACGTATGAGTAACATTTGTTTGAATTTTTGGTTTTGCTCGCTACATAACTGAAATAATACGATATTTTACTTATACGTGGCTCAAATTTAATAATCAAATACTAATGTAAATTTGTTCTCATCTCTAATCGTAACATGCTGCTATCATTTTGGAAAATATTAGCATAATTTTGCATGGTTTGTCAAGGAACGTTAGATCTGGACAATTCCGCTTGTTTCGAATTTAATATTAAATCAAAGCACGTATTTTTATTTTAAATTGTGTTTATTCTACTTTATTAAACATGACCCAATAAATATAGAATTAAATATCAAGGAGATATTTTGCCCGTCCGCCGTATCCGATCAAAACGGTTCTCTAAAATATTCACTTTAAAGCCACGCCCATCATGGACTTTGAAATTTTGCTGGTAGAACTTTTCATTTAATAAAAAGTACATAATACACAAATTTATTTAGTTGGGACTCTATTCATTTCATTATGAAATAAGTCCTAAAGAGAATAATGAAATAAGACCTAAAATAAGTTAAATAACTTTAAAAAATGTTGAAGTTATTTCATTAGAAATATATGGAAATTTTTGGGAGTTATTTAATTTTTTTCGAATTTTTTTTTCATAGCGCCATCTCTTGGAGTAGTTTCTTGAAACTACAAGTTTACAAATTACACCCATAAATTAACCCGGCCCATTTCGTGCGGTCCTGCTTATTTTGGTCAAACATAAAGTGAGCGATTTCAATAAGAATTTTTCCTAGCGTTTTGGATTTTTGCTATTTTACTATTTTCTGGCTAAATCAGACCGACATACAACAATGTAAGTTATTCAATGACGCTGCGAGTACATAACTCATGTTCAGTGGCAAAATATATATTTTTTTGTGTTCTTTTGAGGCAACCGCAGACCATTGGCATTATTCTAATGCGATCCGCCACTGTCCGTGCATGATCTGGCAACTTAACATATGTGAAGAATATTGTGTAGTTAACAGCAACGACCACGTTGGGAATATTATTTAATCTTCGAATGCATGGTATTGTGCACCAATGACCATTAACAAATTGTAATTTTAATTTGACAAATAATGCATTTCTTCTTCAAATAGAACTTAAGCCTAGCCAATGCTGTCGTTTTGAAATTTTTTGCGGAGGATTTTGCTTTACCGGGGGAGCAATTCTTCAAAATCCAACATACAACGTAATTTATTAATTTATTTCAAAATGAGCCTAATATAACATGTTTTTTTCCAAAGTTACTTGTATTAAGTTGTATTAAGAGCACTTGATACAGTCTGCGGCTCCAAATCTAATAAATATATAATTATATATAATATAACATTACTAATTTACAGTGAATCAGCCAACATGGGATTGAACCACGGGTCTGTAGCAAAAGCATTTTATTTTCCAACGTAATTACAACAACAAGCAATTCCATTATTTACTTACGTAGTGTGAGTGGCATTGGTCTGGGGAATGTGTACCTCGTAGCTCATTCCAAAGCTCTAGGGCCCCCCATAATTTTTAACAAGGAAGTTTTTTTTATCATACTCCTATATCTCATTATCAAGAGGAAGGGTAGGAGATGGAGGAAAACTGTTTAAACAAAAATTGTTAAATTTTCTGCAGGCATCAAATTAGTATCCGTTAATATAAACAAATTTCTTAACAGCCTCTGAAGACCCCATTTTTCTGACTTCAGGACCATATTATGGTATAAAAATTTTTACAGTAACTCAACGACAAATAAAACAGGGTTAGTCATTGTAACAAATATTTCACAGACAGAAACGAAAATAACCCAACAGAACACATTTATTTTTATTTGTGTTTATTTTACATACAACTGAAAAATTTAAGAATATGAAATAGGAGGATTTTTTTACTCGTGATTAAATTTAAATTAGTTCAATGATTGTAATTTGTTATTGGTTTGCTTTACTAGCGAAGCTTTATCCAAACAGAAAACGGAGAATTATATAATATAAGAAAATATTTATTTTATTGTACATAAATACAAAATAAATTTAATTACTAAGCTGTAATTTCTATACACAACATCTACCTATGTATGTTCACATATACATTTGCAAATATACATATGAGTGTGTGTCTGCATGGATGTGGCAGTGTGAATAATTTGTTTTTGTGGGCATAAGTAATTTCGCGCTTGAATGGCGATTATTCTCAAATACAAAAAATACTAAAACAACACTATAACAACAACCACGCTAATAACAACAAATTGCTATTACAGCAACAACGACTGTAAATTACACATGTTGCTCGGTTCAACGCTTATACTTTCATATACATATGCAGTAAATACTTGGATGTGTAAATATGTAAGTATGTATGCAATTTGGTGTTGGAGCTAGTATATCCATTATCCCAGTAGAAAAAGTATTGGCTATTGAGGCCTCAATTCAGCCCTGAAAATTATTTACCAGGCCTTACCCAGTGGTGAAAACATTGATGATTTTTTCATACAAGTGACCAACAATTTAGCCCTGAATTTTCATATAACTCTTAAGGCATTATTCACTTCGATGAAAAATTCTTTACACAAGCATAGACACTTGAAATAATTCTACAGTGAAATTTAGTACAGCAGAATCCCGATAATTCGTAATCGCAAGAGACTAGCAAATTTTTACGAATTACAGAGGTTTTCAATTTAACGAAATTTTTATTTAACCCTTTCGCCCCTAGTTTTTCCTCAAAATCTGGTTGAGTTTCTTCAATATTTTATGCAAATATTAAAATGAATTGACAAAAAAAAATATGTCCAGGACTCTTTATCCTTACAGTTATCTTTAAGAAACGTCTGCTATAACCTTTGTAACTAGGAATCATAGTAAAGCAATACAATCCACTCATGGTCAGTCAGCATTCGTATTTTGAAGAAAACTGAAATAAAATGGAAACAATATTTTCTATTTTAGTTGAGTTTTCTAACATTATTGGGACAAACAATCTCAGGGTTAATGAGGTTAAAATATGAAAAATACGAATAAACGGTTTTGTAGTTTAAGACTTTTTTCACGTTTCTTGACAACCACGAAAAAGTGAACTATGTATCTACTATGATTGATTTTTTTCGAATCATAGTTCCATAGAATTTTGCTTTGCATTACGAAATATAAGAGGTTGTCAACAACCATTTTCGATTTATAAAAGGTGAAGCAGACCTTGTAAATATTGAAAAAAAAAAATACGAATTAGCGACTTCTGCATTATTAAGGGAGGCCTGAACATTATTATGATTTCAGAAATAAATTTAAAAGTGCTGGAAATTTTTCTACTGGTTTCTACTGGTGGTAAGTGGTTTATGTGTGCAAGTTGTAGTTGCATGAATGTGTGTGTGTGTTTGAGTGCAGTTTGAAATTTGTTTAGGTTTTTGTTTACAAAATATGTATGGCAACATACATCACACATACACACATTCAATACACAACGACACAAACAAACTAACTATAACTATTTTTCGCTATTGTCATGAAATTGGCAAAAGTTCGAAAATGAACTCAATAAATTTCAAATTGACAAATTGTATTGCTTTTGGCTTTGATATTTAACTATGCATGTAAGCATGTGTGTGAGTGTACACGTTTATATGAATTGCATGCATGTATATATTATGTATGAGCACTGGTGGATCCTAAGGGGGATTTTTGGAGATAAACTCAAACCTGTCCCCCTATTCTCTTACTGTTGAAAATCTTATACATTTTGATAGTTGCATGATGAATCAAAAAAAAAAAAAAAATGAAAAGGACGAAAAAATTTAAAACCCCCTCCTCTTCAGAAATTTCTGAATCCGCTAGTGTGTATAAATGTATGTACATTAGGGTGCCATTAAGCTATATGGAGAATTTTTTTTTTTCGAAAAATCTATTGATAGCACCCCTCGATCGGTTCGTTTTACTCAAAAAATTATCTGTATAAAATTTTAGGTCAATTGGAAAAGGGGAAATGATGCCCCAAGACCTCCAAAATTTGGGAAAAACGGTTTTTGTGGACAAAATTCATATTTGATTCTTTATATCTCAGACATTTTTGATTTTAGATAAGAACTGTCTTTACAAAATTTATAGATCTATCAAAGAGGAATAATTCACTCAAATAAATTTTTTCGGTACTCCTAATACTATTGAATAAAAGAAAAAATAAGCTGAAATTACCCGATTAAATCTAGCAAGTTTTACAAATGCCCAAATGTCCGCACAACTGTTTTTTTTTACTTATTCGCTAAAAAAAACATAGTAACATAGTAATTAAGATTCGAGATCTGCCTACGTTTGGCGAGAGCTAGGCAATTGCCGAGGAGGTGAAAAGCCGTTTCCTCCTCCTCCTCATCAAGGCAGCTCCTAAAAAAGTTGTGTGTGGGCTCTCGTATTCTATTGACATGTTAACCAAACAGACAATGCCCACTACCACTACGTTGCTAATTGGGTTATGTGAGAAATAGGGAATGTTGTGTCTAGCCTTGCCAGCTCATTGGTTATATAATTGCCTGGAATGTCCTTGTGCCCTGTTACCCAATACCGGTGGGAATTCGGACCATGATAAAGAATTCGGATGAGGTTGGCTTATATTCCCAAAATTCGTGCAGTTACTGCATTGAAAGAGGTCTTCCGAGTCGGGGTGCTCTGAGCAATAATGGGTTAACGAATTAATTACATTTTAAGATTGTTTCCTAAAATTTTGGAGCTGATCCACTACTACTGCCCTACATGGGCTTAGCGAATAAAATGGTTCCTAGTGTTTGTGAATGAATTTTTTATACTGAACACAAATCTGAGGTAAAAAATTTCCCATCACGACACGTTTTAGAAAAAATGGGATGGAAAACCCTAAAATTGAATTTTTGGTCATTTTTAAAAATTGGAGAGCTGAACACTGGCGTGCTACAAACTTCGAAATCCAGAAATTATAGGCTGAATCATGCCCTTCCAAATGAGCCCTAAACCCGAAACTGTAAATCAAAAACAGTTACTAACCTAGAAAAACTATAAATGCAGAATTACTCAGCATCACCTTCTCTTTTTGTATCCAAAGTCAAACCTCATGTCAAAGAAAACAAATCGGATCTGGCCGCATAGTGTAACTAAGATTTCAAGTTTATTCTTTTATATTTGACTTTTTAGAAAGAAACCGATGGAAGTAAAAAATATTTAAAAACTGTTCAATAGCTTTTATTTTGACTTTTTTTCATCCACTGGCAATTAATATCAAAAAATAGAAGAAAGTTTCCACATTTCGGGGGGGGGGGGGAGGGGGGGGGGAGGGGGGGCGGTCAGAACCCCAAAACCTCCACCCTAAATACGGTCTTGCACCTCTGGTTGTAAATCTAACACGTCGCATCATTTGGTGCTGGAAAAATTTCAAATAGCATTGCCAAAAAATTAGAACTATTTTTTCTACATTTACAAAGACTCGACTACTTTTTCTATGGTATTTCATATTAATTTTTCAACTTTTTAAATCTAGTGGTACTAGGACAAACATTTCAAATTGAGAGTTCTTAACTTGGAAGAGCGTTTACAAAAAATTGTTTCGAAAAAATTGGGAAATTTTTGCCATATAAATTGGAATTAATTTGTGTATTTTTCAAAAATGTATTCATCAGAATAATATGTGTAGCAATTTCAGCTTGATAGGTGAAAAGTTCTTAAGAAAGCAACTTTTAGAAAAAAATACGTTTAAAGTTTTGAGAAACAAGAAAATTTCGTAGAACCTATCGGATCAACTAAGTCGTCGTTTTCCATTAAGCATACTCTTCTGGCGTTTGGTATTCGTATTCATTTTCACAATTGCAGACGTAATTTACTTAACTTTGATTTTTGAATTTAGAATTTAAATTCTATAATTTCAGTCAGTGTTTGCTATAAGAAACAAAAAGACAAAAGACCAAAAAAAGTATACCAAAAAACTTTATTAACAAAATTTTTACCAATTACAGTGACTGGGACTGGCTCAATTACTGAAATATTCACCTCGTTTGTAACTACATTTTTTTTTATTAAAACAAAGATACCATTATTTGGAGTGGGAATCCTGAGAACAGTGTCACTACAACTTTCGAGAGCTAGCGAGTGTTTCGAGTTACTCGACGTTCATTTTGATGGATAAACAAGTCTCAGCCCACCTTTTGAACGAAAAATTGGTTTCATATTACTATGTTTTTTTTTAGCGAATAAGTAAAAAAAGCAGTTGTGCGGACATTTGTACATTTGCACATTTGTAAAACTTGCTTTATTTAATCGGGTAATTTCAGCTTATTTTTTCTTTTATTCAATAGTTATTAGGAATACCGGTATATGAGTGAATTATTCCTCTTTGATAGATCTATAAATTTTATCAAGGCAGTTTTTATCTAAAATCAAAAATGTCTGAGATATAAAGAATCAAATATGAAGTTTGTCCACCAAAACCGTTTTTTCCAAATTTTGGAGCTCTTGGGCCACCACTTCCCCTTATCAAATTGACCTGAAATTTGACACAGATTATTTTTTGTGTATAACGAACCGATGGAGGAGGTGCCGCGGAATATTTTCTGACTTTCGAATTAATGGCACTCTAATGTACATATGTGTTTGTGGCACGATTGTAATTTAAAAATTACACATCATCTGAAATACCATTTATTTCCGTTGACATTTGCTGAGTTTATTCAAATTGTTGTAAATTATTTAAAAGCATATACCGGAAATTGGTCAATTTCAAAATGGCAACACCAGCCTGTTCATACAAATGCATATATGCACATGTACTTACATGCGTATGGGTGTGTATATGAATCGCGGAAGCAATTACGTACTTGTTGTATTATGATTGTTTTTACTATCCTAGTTGAAAATATTGATGGCAATTACTGAAATTATTAATGATAGCTATAAAGTTTTTTCGTTCTGCAAATTATTTATCTTGTCTTAAATAAATCATGATTCCTAATTTAAAAGGTGTGCTCTTAAAATGGATAATGAAACTCTGATGATGGTGTGTATTTGGGTTATCTGGTACTTTTATTTAATTACTATAACCGCGTCCTTTTTTACCAGTTTACGTATATTTTAATATAGCTAAGGCCTTTAAAAGTATAGTATTCTACATCTGAATAGCCTCTAATGGATGATATACTTCCTTCCTTTTTATTTGTCCTCCTTTTTACAGTCTAACATCGGCAGCTTTTAAAGTTCATTTGCATTCAATAGTAATTGTAAATATTTTTTTTTTCGATGACAAATCTCGAGAGTCTATATCCAATTGGGATATTGATTAATTTTTCTTGCTTGCCGTGTTTAAAACTGCTTTTATCTCTAATAAACATAATATATTATTTACGATGCCAGCCAACCAATAGTGGTGGTGATTATTTTGATGATTACATTTTGGTGCTTCGTATTTAGTTTATATTTTAAATTACACTTTTATGAGATTATCTGCGGTTATTTTGCTAAATTCATATTGAATTTTATTCAAATTACGTGCGGATCTCAGTATTAAAATTTAAATGATGTAAATTAAAAACGGAATCAAAAGCATTTCTCTTTTAGAAAAAATTAAACTAATATCAGTACAATATAAAACTCTGATTTTTATAAAAAAAAAACTTATGTAGCTGTGTCTGTGCATATAACTGCTTTAACAAATTAGAAAGCTCAAGATTGCACGTATTTACTCATACATATATTTGAATGTACATCTGTATAATATGCTTACGGTCTCTCATATTAATGCTCTTATGTTTATGCATTCGGTATAGCTGATGTTATTTCAGTTTCTACTTACATTCTCTAACAATGTGAGCAACTGCGCTATGCTCTTTTTGAATTCCGCATCCGCTTCCGTAAGCTGTCAGATGTTTCTGTGTGTGTGTGTTTTGCTGTGTCGACATAACACTGCGGGAAATGCTTTAATGAAAACTAATTACCGCTATGCGAAGGTGTTATCTATTATTTTGTGGTGAGGTTTATATGTATGAGTATGAGAATATGAGAGCGTATTCGTACAAACATATTTATACCCAGCTAGCATATCCGATCCCTTAAAGATCTTCCACGATTCGCCTTCGATGTCGCTGACTGAACGTAGTAGTTCCATCTTCCGGCAGAAACTGTGTCATTCTGGTGATTTGAGGGAAATAACCTCCAGGGACGTGAATCGTGAAAAAATCGCCAAAGAAGGGTGTAGAAGATTAGAAGAGTTAAAAGCGAGTTGAAAAAAATTCGTCAGAGAAATTATTGTTTTAATTTTTTATTTTTTGGGAAAAACTTTTTTTTTATATCAATAATTAAAATTTAATTTAATACTTTTGAAAGTGTCCCATTAATTAGAATTACATTCCAGAGAAAGATGCTGCTGCAATAAAATATATTATATTGCTTTCAAATAATATTGTATATAGGTACCAACGAATCTTACCTTAATGTTTACCCGGATATGGAAGAAAGTCGAATATTTTTTCTCGTATGCCATTTAAAAATACACTGGATCTACAATTATTATAATTATTGCACAACAAAACCCACAGCAACTAAGAACCGCGACATAGAAACGCTACTTGGGTCGAAAAAAGTGAAACGGTCAGCCAAAAAAAAAAAAAATTTTTTCTCGGATTTCTAGGACAATGATGTTTTCGATTAAGGTACGAATTTCTTCTTACTCCCTAAAAAGATTTCAAAAAAATTTTACTTATTTTGCAAATAATCGCGGGTTGTAAATTTGCGTAGTATATTTTTTATTTATTCATATCTCGGAAACGAATAGAGATAATTAAATGATTCTGCTTTCGTAAATGAAGCTAAATATATATAGTCTTAATAAAATTCATTTTTTCTTGTAAAAATTTAATTTGTTCCAGTTATAAACTATTTCTCTAAACTATTGCGAATTCGACCATTATCTCAATTTCAACCGACAATTAGATTTAGTTATATGCGTAAAATGACACCAAGTAAATCAAAACAAAAAAAAGTTAGTAACCTCTTATATGAAAAAAGTTATTCCTATTTTTCTGATGACGTGCGAGTACTAATGCACTCGTTCTTAGTAAGATTCATAGCAGAATGACCAACGGTGCAACGAAATTCCAAAAAATTAGTTGTAATAAATAGAAATAAGTTTTAAATGAATTTCTAATAATTTTGTGCGATTAACAAAAATTAAAGCCGTTATATTTGCTAGACACGTTTTAGTTATCACCGTGATTTCAAAAATGCCGCATACAAATACTGGTTGCAATCCATTCGGTTTGAAGAACATTGTTCTTTCAATGCTAGCTGACGAAGATATAAACGTTAGACAGAAAACCAAAGATATCAAAAATGAAAACAAAATAATACGAACATTTTTACAGCCAATAATTATTGGCTGTATAATTAACTTCAAGATGCCAGTGTACTACGAAATAGTAGAAATACAGCCGTTCACCGATTAACCTATTACACAAATCAAAAGAATGTGTTAGTCTTTGCATCAAATCTGCCACCAATTGGGTTAATGATGAAGTAAATGGTATTCCCAATCAAACAGAAAAAAATATGCCTTTTAAATATAAAAGATCGTCTCTATGAACAGTTTCTAGACAAAAAAGTATAAAAGAAGGCAAAAACAAAGGTAGAGATTATTATTTTTATGCCGAAAATCTGTTTAATTTCATTTAAAAGTATATCTGCTAAACATAAGGAGAAAACTTCTTGTTTCAATTTTTCTTTACTTCATTGTCAATCATTCTTTCTTGAATTCAGTCAAACAACAAATTCATAGAGAAATCTTCTTGTTTTTCTAATAAATCTAAGTAATATTACAATATTAATCTTCTTAATTTTATTAGAAGTCTTTTTGAATCTACTAAAAAGAATATCTTCTAAATTTTATGTGGGCTCTTTTATTTCATATTTCTCGTTATATATTTGCTATTTTTTTAGGGGACTATGAAAATTAAATTATAGGGTTACTTTTCAAAGTTTTGACTATTGATCATGTTTAATTTCTCAATAAATGTTTGTAACTTAGTTCAGATTTTTTACGCTATTAGCGATGGGCTAACAGCATCTTCTTGAAGCATTTGAATTGTGACAGCATTTCAAAAGGTAAAGTCGTTTATAAAAATATAAAATTTTGATTTAGCTAGTTTTCTTTACAGATTCTAAATATGTATTTATATATACAATATGTATTTATACAATTCTTTAACACGCTTTTCTGCAGCCTTTGCGGCTTAATAAAAACAACAAACACACAATAGCTGATGTACAAACAGATTTTGTTACACTCGTTGCAACATGCAATGATATTCAACCCACAATAATGGATATAATGAATCACTTTGCCGTAAGAAAGGAGAAATTACAGCCACGAATTATCGTCGTGAGTTTTATGTTTTTTGCAATGGCCTGTAATGGAAATATACCTATGATTTCAATAAATTGAAGGCGATTGTCTTTTAAAAGTAATAAATTATTCTTTTTAATTAATTCAAGATGAGAGCCTTATAAAAATAATAAGATATTCTTTTCAATAAATTCAATAAAATAATCTTATAAAATTTTGAAGATTTCTTATTCGTTTTATTGAATAGAAAATCCTTCTAAAAATAAGAAGACTTTCTGAAAAGAGCGGAGGGCTTTGCGTCTCCGTGCAAGGGGGGATTTCGAGGAAATTAGAAATGTGTAAAAAGAAAACAGCAGTTAGTTCAAATAATTAAATGTAATTTATTAGTATAAGAAAATTTACCTATAGCAATTCGTTTCTCTCAGCTTAGCGGCTACGATATAGAAAGATATCTTAGCATTCGGTAAAATGAATTTTAAATGTATCGATGAAAAAATCGAATTGGTATGGATTGCCAGGAGTACAAAAAAACACTTAAATCTAATAACTAATACAAATAAGGCATCTGGCCTGAACACTTTCTTCTGGAAGAAAAACCATAGAGATATCTTTTTATTTTTGTTCTATTTTATTAAGTAGTTTAGGCTCTGTGCATACAGTGGAGTGATCAATACAATTGATTAGTGCTGTATTAGCCAAGGTCGTAGGCGAATCAAGTCGAAATCAAAAAATGTAACCAACAGTTTCATTCAGAACAGCTCTTTCCAAACCAAATTCTAAAAAAAATTACGCGAATTATATGTAGAATTAAATATTGTAAAGCATTGTTTTCTCATATTATTTCGCATAATTGTATTAAGTGTTATAAGCAATACGATTGTAAAAATAAATTAGAATAAACATCTGACCACTCATTTTTCTCTTATACTTAATTTATGATGATGAGCTTTAATAATTGGTTCATTAAAAAAATTCAACCATCAGAAATACTAAAAAAGTCAAAAAATGTTTTTTTTTTTAATTTCTATATTTGAAAAACACGTGATGGATTTAACAACAACATCCATATTTTTAGGTTTTGTATGATTTACTAGATATGTACAAGAGATTGTACCACGGGCCGCGGTCTAATTCGAAAAAGATCTGAAATCGAAATGATAATGAAATTTATTATTTCACTTTTTTGTCACTAGAAATTCTCCAACGATGTTTCTTTAAACCGAATGGTTGCTGTGATCCGCTGATCCGAGACTACGAATTTAACAACGCATAGATTTTCAAAATATATATATACGCACTGTGGCGTGTTGCGCAATGCGAAATGTTTATTTCTATAAAATAAAGTGGATTACAAATCAATTTATCCAATTTCAGGTTTCTTAAGTCTTTACTTACCGTGGTTCCGTCTCTTTTGGAATGCAATCAGCGAATGAAATTACTCGCTAACTGAAGAGGGAATCACGGTTCACAATAGCAAATTCAATCATACATAAATTATAAATTCAAATTCTCAATACTTAAAAGCAGCGTTGCATTAGGCGTTCTGCGACAGTTGCAACCAGTATTTGCGCGCGGCATTTTTGAAATCACGGTGATAGCTTAAACGTGAAATCTCACAAAATTATTAGAAATTCATTTAAAACTTATTTCTATTACAACTTAATTTTTGAAATTTCGTTGCGCAGTTGGTCATTCTGCTATGGATCTTACAAAGACCGAGTGCATTAGTACTCGCACGTCATCAGAAAAATAGGCATAACTTCTTTCATATAAGAGGTTACTAACTTTTTTTTGTTTTGATTTACTTGGTGTCATTTTACGCATATAAAAAGCTAAATCTAATTGTCGGGTGAAATTGAGATAATGGTCGAATTCGCAATAGTTTAGAGAAATTGTTTATAACTGGAACAAATTAAATTTTTACAAGAAAAAAATGAATTTTATTAAGACTATATATATTTAGCTTCATTTACGAAAGCAGAATCATTTAATTATCTCTATTCGTTCCGAGATATGAATAAATAAAAAATATACTACGCAAATTTACAACCCGCGATTATTTGCAAAATAAGTAAATTTTGTTTGAAATCTTTTTAGGGAGTAAGAAAAACGTCGTTGTTCTAGAAATCCGAGAAACATTTTTTTTTTTTTTTGGCTGACCGTTTCACTTTTTTTGACCCACTTGCAATCTATCTTCCAATCATTCAGACGATGAAAAGATGAGCAAAGATATACAAAAAAAACGAGACAATACAGAAAATGAAGTACCAAATTGCTCATCAAACGATTGCAATGCAGAGTTCTGCGGCAGTAAAATTCGAAGTCTATGCATTTTATTAGTGTAACTCAGATTGAATTCTCTCGTGTTAATCTTCTTAATGTTAGCTGGGTACGTGTGCACGGCTCTATGCAATGTTTTGTATAATGCAAATCCAAAGTTTGTGGTATTTGTTGTTGTTCTGCTTGAAATTAACAACACATTTTTAGTAAAATTAAAAAGGGAAATCAGAAAAATTTCAAACAAAATTTTTGGCTGATAGGCAAAAAAAAGAAACTAATGTAAGGCAAATATCTAAATATTTATGTGTTATTATTATCTTGAAAAAAAAATCTTAAAAAAATCTTAAATTTTAAGCACGAATGTACCATCAATAAATAATCCCAATAAGCAAAAGTTTACATACATATATTCTAGAATCTAGATCATCAAAGACCAGTATTTTAATTTGAAAAATCACTGGTTCAGGGTTGAGTAGAAACTGATACAGCCACGTCGTCGTCAACTATAATGGCACTTTACACTACCCGATTAAAGATTACATCTATGGAATAATATCTGAGTTCAGTATGCCTGCAAAGTTATATGCTTCCTCAAAATGACGTCAAGTGATTTGTAATCTTCCGTCCCGTGCATTAGCAAATGAATATACTTTTTCATGGGACTTCTTTAACCTTAAGGGGAATTTCGGGGTTAAACCCCTCCTCTTAAAGGGACGAACAAATTAAAACCCCCTTGGTAATTTTGTTACGAAGTGTTACATGGAAGGGGAAGGGGGGCGGAGAGGGGTCATAAACTGCGTTACGTAACGTCGATTTTATACTTTCAAATACAGACGATTTCAAATCATAGCTAACATTTTTTATGAATATTTTATATGGGAAAATTTTCGTTAGGAATCCCGATATTTTTTTTCAATGACCAGGTGAAGCCTGATTTTCATCTGGCAACCCTACGTGTGCCATAGGTTCGCTACCGCTTAGAACATCATGTTATCTCCCTGTAGGTAGTACTTAGTATCTTAAGGACTTATTACTTAAGTGAAAGTAATTTAAAAATAAAAACTTTCTTAATTCATTCCACTCTTAAATCGTAAAATTCTTGTTGATTTTCTTTTGTGAGAGATCTGTCGAAATGAAATTGCAAGTACGGATTCATGCTACACACATGTTAACGAGGTATGTTAGAATGTGGTGAGTGTGTATGAGTGTGTATGTGTGTGTATGAGTGTGTTAACTCATTTTGTATATTAAATGAAAAATAAGTAAACTACCCCAGTCGGAAACAAAGCACTCCAAAAGGCCTTTTAAAGTGCTTTGTGCAAAGCAAAAAGGTCTTTGCTTAACCATTACTTACCATTACGTTTTTTACATTGCATGTCCTAGGCGATCAGCACAAGAGCGCATAGTAGAATGAGAGCCGTGCAGCAGCTCTCTTTTCTTGCAGACTACCACACTCTTTTCTTGCAGACCTATAATCTCTTTTACTCCATTTAACCTCCGCAGTAAGGCTAAGCAAAGCAATACATTTTTCAAACGCTGCAAGCAGTGTGACAAAGCAAAGTATCGATAATACGAACAACAAATACGATGTTCGTATTATCATCCTCTTGCTATGTTTCATAGCAAGCAGCGATTGAAAAGTATACTGCTTTGCTTTTGCTTTATTGTGGAGTTTAAATGGAGGAAGAAATTTGTTTTGTTAAAATGAATTATGTACACAAAAATAATGTTTTATCATTACAAATTTTTATTTTCATTATTGTAATTAAAATATAAAAAGAAAAATCTTACAAATTAATATTATTAATACATAATACTTACAAAAAAAAGAACATTTTCAACTGCATTTCACAAGCTTCCACTTATTTTTCACAGGCATTTCTTTTGTTACTAAATGCCTGAAGTGCCTGTTGCTGATACAATCTGTGAAATAAAATTTTCTGTATTTTTTTATAAATTTAATAAATAAAAATGATTATTATTCAAACCTTTTAATATTTTAAGTAACAAATATTTTGTTGATACACTCGCGCGCCATGTAACCGACAAGAAGTTAAAACAAAAGAACGATATGCCGAAAACAAAACGAGTAACTGAAAAAGCATATTAACCTTGCTTCTGCATTGGTGTCAATTTGGAGTTTCAAAAATTTGCAAATATGTAATGCATTGTGCCAATATGAAACAAAACGCAATAAAATTTTAACGCAGAGATCGGGTTAACCGATTTGATACACAAATGTTGAATACGGAGAGGCAATAATGTGATTTTATGAGCATCAAAAACGAAGTTTAACTTCTGATGTTCGTGTTATCGTTCTCTTGCATTGTTGCAGTGAAGCAGCAGCTGACGAGCATAGTGTTTTTATTTAGTCTTCAACCAAAGAGAAGACTTTATAAAAAAAATGCTTCAGAATAAGGTATAATGGAGTGAAAAAAAAGGTCTTTTATTTCACTCCTCTGCAAAGTACTTTCATTTTGTCCGATTGGGACGTGACAGTGAATCAAGCACTAAGGGCTTTTACTTATATCAACATTAAATACACAAGTGAGTATGTGTGAATGAAATGAAATAGCTGTGCTCATTTGAAGAATTCTTGTTTTAGTTTGTTATGCTTTACAGCTTGTATATTTGAATAAATATTTCAAAATTCACTTTTCATGTTTGTGGGAGTGTTTGCATGTCGGCGCGTGGGGATTACATTAGCCTTTTTACATTTAAGTATTTTGTTTGTACTTACTTTAACATCTCTTGAGTGTTGCAAATTTGCGCTTTCATTATCAATAAATAAAAGAAGGGGAAAATTAAATGCGTTATTGGTACTTAAACTTTTGATATTCATTTCAACTTAAGATGAATCTTAAAAAAAAAATTGACGATCAAATATTTTCTTTTCTTTTGATATTTTCGAGTATTTTTTTGGTTTTTCTATTGTGTGTAAATAACTATGTCAAGTTAAGGTGGCAGTTTAACTTGAACCTGGTATGTGGTGAAGAGCTGCATTTAATCCCTTATCATATCTAGAGCTTTACCCATATTAACTGTAAAAGTAAATAATTGCAAAACAGAACCTTTCAAGTTTTCCATACTCTGCACATTTTAAGCCACTGCACATGCATTTATTTCAATAACAATAACGAAAGAGTCGAGAATGCATTGTAGCTGATGTATCCTTATTGAACGTAAACTATAAAAAATGTAATAATAAGTGGAAAAAAGGGGAGAAAATAACTATAATGAAATTGCTACTCTTGATAACATACTTAACTTGTGGAGAGTAAGTAAGTATGAGTATCATTAAATTTTAATATCCTTTGTAAATATTCTACTGAACTATAGCAAGTATTCCAGTATACGAGTCATATACTCGAGTCATATACGAAATGCATTCAGGTAAAATGTGTATGAATGAGAAAATAGAGCCAGTGGCATAGGCAGGGGGGGGGGGGGAGGGCAGAGAAGAGTGGCTAAAGAAAAAAAATAACTCAGAATTATCAGAATTTTTAATATTGGAGATCGATGAAAAGAATAATAAAATTTAAATAAAAACAAATTTTTATTCGCATAGTATTATTATTTGAAGGAAGGACGAACCGAAAGTCAGGCACTGCGACCTATAAGATCAATTGTACCAAAGACCCAAGAAAGAAAGAAAGGAAAAGAGAAAGAAAGATAGATAAGAAACATACCCAAGCCGAGATTCGAACTCGGGTCTCCAGAGACAAGAGTCTGGCACTCTGCCACTAGACCACAATGGCGATGGTAGGACCTACAATTTAACGCCGATTCCGAACGGCTGTGGAAATTTTTTATCAGCTCGTTGGTTTTGCCATTACCAAGTAAGGTGTGTACTTGTACACATTCCTATATTTCTCACCCACTTCATATAGATAGTGAATATAAGAAGTTTATGAGAATTAACCACCAGACCAAGACGGGAATCGAACCCTTAACCTTATGGGTGAAAGTCTAGTGCACTATCCACTACACTACCGAGGTCGTCTTAAACGCATATGGATAGAGATAAAATTGCTAGCGAATTAGGTGAACTATTCATCCACGCTTTTTGTTTTAAATCATGCAAGTATTTTCAAACGATGAAAGCAATGCTTTGCATCATCGACACAAACCATAAATAACAGCTATTGCATCTGCTGGTTAAAGCCACACTTTATATTTATATATCTACTATGTAATTAGAGTGGCTGCCAAACTGTAAACGGTTTAAATAGAGTGATGTAGTGTGTGTCAAACTTTAACACCAGCCAGAAAGTATGCTGTACTGCAATTATTGTGTAATAATAATATTTATATAGCAGCCTGAAAATATGCTGTACTAAGATCATTGTGTTTATAAATAAATAAACGCTAATATTTTATATTATAATATATTTATATATATTTTAGATATTTTATATTGCATTGTCATCCAGTTCAGAACTCTGTTTAAAGTTTTAAGTCTCTAGCTAATCGGGAAGTTAGTTTAAAATCTATTGTAAAATTCCACCCGAACAGGCAGACACCATTGTAAGCGAGTTGATATAAACATAGTAAGATATTGCTCTCGCGTGTATATTTGAGAAGTTTTATTAATTTGTTATTGATTGATAATGTTTCTCGTAAATTTTATTACGCTGTTACTACCTTGGGGCTTAATCCTCTAGTTCCCAAATTACTGATTGATACAAAAAAAAATCGAAATTGATTAATATTGGCGTAAAAATCATAAACTGATTTAAAAACCCAAAAAAAACAAAAAAAAATGGGCGTGGTTTTATGAAATGAGAAAGTTTGAGCGCCTAAAATTATTTGTTCTTGAATGAGCTTTTTATCAATTTGTTTTAAGTAATTAAACATTTTGTATAAAAAATTCAAATTTTTAGCTATCCATAGCTAGTTTTTGAAGTGAAACTTCTTTTCTCTTGTCCTAGAGTAAAACGAGTAAAACCAATCGGATGTGACGTCGCACGTAAGTTTGCAATGCGACATAATTTTGTCGAGCAATGTGCATGAGGGGCTAAATATCAATATTCCGTAACTGAATTCACGAGCAAACTATATAATAAACGATTCATAAATAGTTTTAATTCAATAAAACATATTAATTACACACACACACACGCCTATGGCAGAAAGAACAATGTGTAGCGTCGCCATCTTAAAGTTTATGACAGTTATACATTTCACATACAGATGTCGCAAATGTCCAAGGAATTACATGAAGATGTCGCACACAAAAAGAGTTCGTCTACAATTGTCATTGAAACACAAGCAAATAACAAGCAAATGAAATTAAAAAACACAAGCCAATGAAGTAAAAAATTTAGCGATTGAAAAATTTCATTTGCTTGTTATTTGCTTGTGTTTCGTTTAGTTCACAAGAAGTTTCACTTCTGCCTTATGTTCGTTAATTTGGGTAATCCAAACTAAACACACAAAATAATTTTTTTATTTAGATACTATGACGGGAAGTGTTTTATTTATTTTTTTCACTTTTATCTCAAATACAATCAAAATAATTAATTTTCCTATTTTTCACAAATTTTTGACTTTGACTGTCGCTTACTATACATAATGCACATAACTGATACATTTTTTTAAAACCTTGGGACATTCTCTAAATGATAGAATAAAATCCAGGAGCAGAAAACTGTTATGGTGGCAATTCCATCCCTTTTGGTGAAGGCCGTCTAGAGGCGGGCTTGCGAACTAGAGGGTTAATATTAATACCACCACTGTTAATCCCACGCGCGTTTCATATAATGCCAGTTCTAATCAACTGGATATTTTTATTGTGCCTGGTGTCACGTCGGTATAACATATTGGCCAACTAACTTTTTTAATTGACCGTGACTTAATATTCTGCACTTTTGATTTAAATTTGTGTCTTAGTGTTCCTACGAAAAATTCCTGCTACCGTGATTTTAAATTTATTGACATGAACTCACTTTTACGTAACCTTAATTCTATTCTGTGATATAGCATCTGTTGATGAGAAACTCCAGCCTCTCACTGATAACATAAATATTATATTTAATACTTATGTTCCACTTCGTGTAGTTAATGCAAGAAACAATTCATGCATGCACCAAACTACATGCTTTATGGAAAAAGAACTCTATGAATGTGAATTAGTTAGCCTGTAAAGAAACAAGTAATCATGCGAATTTTGCAGTTCGTCAATCTAAAAAGTACGGCTGTAGGTCAAAATGAAACACTTCCCTTTCTACCAAAAATCTATAGAATAACACTCCTGAATTTGAATCCTGACGCTCTTAACAATTTTTTATTTCATCTGTTCCTAGTCACATCTCTGGGGTCTGGACATAATTTTGAAATATAAAATAGTATGGAGCAAAATTTTCAATTTGATGTAGTGACTGAATTAGTTGTTCTGTGTGTGCGTTGAATATGAAATAAGATTTAATTGGCGTCGATGACGTTTTACCGAAATTCTCAAAAAATGATTATTCCAGTGTTTAACAATCTTATGTTTTCCCAGTGTGTGAGCACTATTATTCCGTTGGCTGAAAAGTGTGCATCTGCCGTCCTTCACGATTATCCCAATTATCCCAATAGAGCATCTCTACAAATTTAACTTTCTTAGTACCCTACAATCTGGGTTTAGGTCCGGCCATACTAGCTCTACTGCAATGAACCAAATGAACTTTATTGTGTCTTTTAGACTTTTCAAAAGCATTTGACAGAGTGAACCACTCATTACTTTGTCACAAATTTAAATTTTACTTTGGCTTTTGTGGCAACACCACCATTTAAAGTGTAAAATTATAGTATGTTATATTCCATCACTTTATGTAGGGAATACGCAATTAGTACTTGTAAATATTTAAATTTCGCAACTTGGGTTTACTCTGAGTAAAGCTTAGAATGCACTGAAAAGTTTAATAATGTCTGCAAGCTTTACTCTACTAGAAACGAGAAAACTACTTGTTAAGCAACGAATTATATCAAAAATATCTCATTCGGAGCTTGTTTACCCTCGACTTGATTCATTATTCATGCATAAACTGCAGATAGCATTTACTCATGTGACTGGCTATGTTTACGGCTTTCGGAAAATTGACTTGATATCTAATTGAAGAAACCAAATCCTTGAAACTATATCTTTTTGCTCAAATTTATTGATGCTAAAACTCCTATTTACCTGTATGAGAAGCTATAATTTACATAATCTAGCAGAACAAATAATTTAATAATTCCGGAGTTAAACTACTTGAATTCAAGTAGGTTATTTTTCATTACTTCCCTAAAACTTCGAACTCTTTGCCTATAACAATAAAAACTATCCCCAATAAAGCAAAATTTACAAATTACGATTGTTTTGTTGTTCAGTTACTCCACTTAACTATCAAAAATGCTCTTAGAAATCATACTTTCATCGTTTTTACATTATTTTCAATTAATTTATATGGAAAATTTTTTGAATAGTGTAATATTGTAAGTGTACAGTTTTTCTAAGGCAATTTTTTTTCAATTAGAGGTTTGTCATTGCCTGCTAAGAGGTGGTGCTATGTAGAACAGTGCCGAGTATCGAACACAGGCTTACTTCGTAGGAGTCTGACACACTAACCGGTACGCTACGCCCACCACTTTACATTTTTAAATAAGTAATATAAAAAAAATTATATTTGCTCCAAGGAAAATTCCTACTTACGCCACTGCATAGAAATATATAGTTGCATGCGCACATGTAACAGGAAGTTCGTGTACATATTCAGTACAATAACTAATGCAATCAATAACTAGTCTACAATATAGGGGAGACTAGGCAGATTTGGAATTTTTTCCAAAGTATTATTTGTCGAAAGTTTTTTGATGAATCTGAAAAAATTTAAATTTGTTATAAACATTGATTCTTTGGGTATTAAATATCACAAGGATTTTATTTTAATCGTAAAATATAAGAGAGTGCCGACTAGCTTGGTACACTGTCAAGGTCGGAACACCACTCTTTTCAGTTTTTTTATACCAACGCTATCTACGCATGTGTGCAAAATTATTTGTCGCAATGACAGCAAACTTTCCATACCACCTAGAGTTCAGAGCACGAACAGTATGCACGTGTCACGAAACCAAGTGTTCAAATAACGAAAAAAAAAAAATAAAAAAAAGTCACACTGTCAAAAAAGTGCATAAAACCAAAAAAAAAAAAAAATAATGTGTTAACAACAAAGTAAGTTGGATAAAATTATTTATTAAAGTGAAATTTAAAAATTTGGATCGTTATTTGGTGTCCGCATCACGCGTTTGTGATCTGCGTAATGCGACACCGAATGATGCGTGTAGTCAAGGTCGGAATATTGTTTTTTTTTCATCAAATGAATCAGAGTGGGGCATTTGACATACGCCAATATTACGGCAAGCTGTTTTATCAGGCAATTTTCATTTTTGCATTTGATAAATGGAATAGGGGTGTTCATGTAAGCAGATAAGTTTATACGATGCGCAACTGTATACTTTTATCTGCAACTTTACATGAACGCATTTCGCAAGTTATTTGTGTACATTTCGTATAAAACAATTTTGAGTAAACTGTCAAAAAAATGCCAAGAACAAGCAAAAACCTAAAATTTATTTAAGTTTGGGAATTAGTTCAATTTTATAATTTAAATAATTTTGCTCCTACTTCTTCCATTTTTCATTTGGTTTTTGTTGTGCAACTAAAAAAGGCTATCAGGTACTCAGGGTTATGTTCACAAGCGCATAAGACCTCGCAGGTCGTTTGCGCATAGAAATCACCGTGCAAACATACATATATAAATTGTACAAATGAATTGTTATACAAAATCTGACAATTATACGGTTTATTAGGTTTGCGAGGCATTTGCGAGTTTAAATGAATACCCATAATATTTTATGTAATAAAATGAAAAATAAAATTTCGTTTAAAAATTCACAAAGAGGGCTTTTTATTTCAATTTCAGGTTTCCCTTCTCCATTTTGAAGTATATTTCAGCCTTTTTCTTTCATTTTCAGGATTGTTTTCTACGGTATACCGATCTAGACTAAATGTTCCGACCTTGACTACAATTTTTTGTTTTTTTTTTTTTTTTTTTATGAAAAGGGCACTCATTTATAGGGAAATTATCGCTGAACATATGAATGACTATGACTATGTTTTTCTTAAACTAATTAATATTAATATTTGTTAACGATCAACTTTTATAAAATTAAAAAAAAAATCGACAAATTGACTGATCCATTTCAGAAGTTTTCTTCACACTGGAAATGACAATGCCGGATGTGCTCCAATCCCGAAGCTCTTCCAGTCTCCCCTACACATTTGCATACGTGCACACATACCAAATAACATTAGGGGTTTTCATATTAGATTGCGTAAGTGTAGCGTGTAAAAGGAAATAAGTACATATTATGCATATTTAATATTATGTATATTTAATAATATGAGTTAAATGTTAAATATTGTAGTCGATGATCGTACTGCGGTTAGTTTGTTCAACTTCCTCAATCTCTAGAAATAAAAGTTGTTGGGAAAAACCTTATCAAACCTTGAAAACGCTATAACCTGAGTTCAAAAGGAAAAAAAGGGAAGAAAAGTAGAGAGCGACCCACGGAGAGAGGGATGGCAATGGGAGGAGTGGAATGGCAATGAGAGAAATGAAGTGAAAGAACGGAAGGAATAAACGTTAACGGAGGAAGTAACAGAGAGATTGTGTGAAACTGTGAGGAGAGAAACTGTGTGAATAAAAAGAGTGTGAAAAGCAATGAAAAAACGATAGGACAGGAAACGTGAGAGATCATTCAGAAAACTTATGCCTGGTTTTCACTATGTCATATTCCCTGTCAAAGAGAGAGAAAGAGAGAATTTCTTATATGAAATTTGCCAACATGGCTGGCTAATTTGATTGAATTTGAAGTAGAGAAAACCAGGCATAACATCCATAATTTATATGCAGCAGATCACGTGTTTTCTATTCGGATACGGTCAGTCTAATCAGTTTCTTTACTTTGCTATTCGAACGATTTCCTCGAAATATCGAGTAATCGAAAGTTATAATTCAAATTAAATAACAAATGGGTTAAATAAAACCCTTCCTTTGCGACAAATGTTTTGTTTGAACTAATGGGCTTTTTAAATCTTTATCACGCCGTATTCCAGATCTGTAACACACCCAATTTTTTCTTACAAAATTCTATAAGCACGTTGTTTTATTTTTTTTGTGTATCATAACTGATCAGGGCTGTCGTTTTGAAATTTTTTTGTGAAGTGAAATTCTTAAAAAATCGAAGTGATTTTTAAAAAAGTGAAGTGTTTTTTGATGTGTAATAAGAAATTGACATATTTTCACAATTTATCTGATTTTATGTGCTTAGTTTGCGAAAAAAAAACTTTTGGTGGAGCTCTACTGTATGGTAGACAAAATAAAGCTCTGACTAAACTTTTTGGATGAGGGTACATAATTTGTTTTAGGGAATTTTTCAAGCCAAAAACAAAATGGCATAATTTTTCGAAACTGTTGTTTTTTTGCATAAAATTATTTAGAAATAAAATCCTCCACTCACTTTCTAAATCGTCTACCTCTTCATTTTTAACCAAATTCTAATAAATTATATGACAGTTCGTCATCGGTGTTGCTACGTAGGTATTTAAATAAACACAAAAGGTCTCAGAATATACTAAAGGATGTATGCTAAATGGTTTCATTTTACTTTTTATAGGTGATATAAATTCAAACACACCGATCTGGCTATAGTCGGAGAATATTACAGAGATGAGCATATTTTAATTTTTTTTATCGATTTTAGTCTTTAATTGAAACTGGGAAACAGAAATGTTTTTATGAAAGAAGAAGTGACGAAGCGCCAGGCTTGAAAGTGAAGTGAAAAACTTCAATTGAAGTGACAGCGACAGCACTGTAACTGATTAAGTAGAAACTGGTGCAAGTATTTTATTTTATTTGAAAGGTATTGACAACTGCTGGCGTAATGTATTTTGACATTTTCGGTTACAAATGAAAAAGTATGTAGTAACTTTAATAAAGCAATGTATACTCATACATTTATATATTTTACTAAAATATTTATATATTTTACTTCAAATAATCGATATTAATTGATAAATAGTGATAATTATGCAAACAACTCTTCACTTCTGGTCTTGAACATCTCAGCAGGCAACTTCCCTTGTTCCATTGTTTTTCAGCCCAGCAAAGGCTTTTAGAATCAACCCATAGTTATAACCAGCAACCTAGTTAAGATTCACAACTGTATAAAAATTTGGGAGCAGGTACACATTACAATTTTTTTTTTATGCTACTGACAATTAATTACATTTCTATTCTAACTGTACATTGATTACAATTTTTTCAAACTTTAATATTTTTTGCTTACAAACGCGAAACCCCTTATTATAATAATATTTGGAAATTTAAAATATTTTATTGCAGGTGTATATATTTATATGCGTGTATATTTGTTAATGCATATCAATTGATATAATAGCTAAGCAATGTATAAATATTTAAATTTCTCGATAATTTAAAGAAGTTGTAGAAATTTAATATTTTTCAAAATTTATTTTATTTATTGGGAAACTATCCGTTTTCAATATTCTTGTTTTTCTTTCTGGTTACAAAAGCAAGTGTTTTTTGAACAATTGGTTAGAAATTTTAAATTAAATTGATTGAAAATGGCTTATGTGTGGGTAAATTTGTTATTAAAAATGTTTGTTATTAAACTCTGTTTACTAAAAATATTCTGCTAAAGGCATTTGCTATTGTTACTTATACAAACATATGCAGAGGAATATAAAACATTCATGAATACATTCAAACATATGTATGTATGTATACAGCACTTTGTAAAATTAAATTGATTTTAAGTTCTAAAAATGCTCTCAATTTCACATTTAGCATTTATAATTTGTTTTTGTGTGTTTGTTTTCCATTGCATACATTTATTCAAAAATTTGGCTTGTAATTAATATCTACATACAATTTTGATTTTTGTTTTTTTTAAATTAAATTATATAATTTCGCATATAATATTAATTAAAATTGTTTATACTCACTGTGGTACGCACACAATTTTAAAATTCAATTTTAAATATGTTTATTTGACCAAAAAAGAGCAACAAAACTGACCAAAATTTGTGATCGTTATTTCAATTAATTTCTATAAATATTTTATTTCAAATTTTATAAATATATTAAAATTATGACCTTTTTTTTTGTTTATATTTGCTCCTGATTGCCTTTAGCTGCTTTTAGGCTCCTTTGATCTCCTTTGATTATATACGATTGCTGTCAGTTGTTTTTGATTACCTTGAATGGTCTCTGATTTCTTCTGATTACATTGGCAAAAATCTTAATCTCTTGTAGCTTCAGATTGTTTCAGCTTATTCTTATTTCTTTTGACTTTCTCTCCTCGCCCTGAAGATCTTCGATTGCTGTTATCAGCTTTTGGTTGTCTTGAGTAAATTTTGAATCTGTCTTTGAATCCATTTTCCTTCGAATCGGCTACGAATTGTGTCAGAACATCTCTCAACTCCTGGTTTATTTTCTGATTCTTATTACTCTTTACGTCCTCTGATTGTTCCTGACGGGCTCCAACTGTCATTAGCTGCATTTGATAGTTTTGGATTATCTGTAACTTTTGTCTCGGATTGTTTTTGATTACCTCCGATTGCCTTTGGATGCTTTCGTCTGTATGCGACGACCTTTGGCAGCTTCTATTTGTACCTTGTTTCTTATAAGGCAATTTTATAATCTATAATTGTCCTACTTCTTTTATATCTGATAATGTAAGAGTTCCTATCATTGCCATTGACCATTTCTGCCCGACTCAGGTTGCAACTAGCCACTTTCGACTTAGTTTCTTCTGACCTCCTCTGATTTTTTCTTTTGCAATGATGTTGGTTTCATTGAATGTTTTTACACTAGCTTAAACTTCATTTCCAATTGTGCATCTCCATATGGATTTGGTTCTTCTGTGTTTTCTGCTACCTCTCAGCTTGTGGTTTGTGAAAGATATGTCCACTCCACTACTATTTGATTTTCATTATCGGTTTTTGTTTGCACCTTGCCGATTTCTCTGTATTAGAAATAAATCTCAAAATTGCCGATGATTATTTGCCACTACGTTTAGTTTTTCTGATTACCAAGAATTAAATTTAAATATTTTATATTGCGTCCGACTGGATAAAGTTCACTTTAATTACATTAATCCTTCCCAAAGATGTTGCTTTTAGTTTCAACGGCACAATGTCGTACAATCTTACTTACTAACATAATATTAATAAAATTAAAATGAATTGCTTCAAATATCGATTGAGATGCTCTCAAGTAAATGCAGGTAGCATTTCATATTCATACAAAATTGTTCGAAAATAGATCAGAATATTTTTGTTTTGTGGCTCAAATATATAATGGTAGGTTCTAAAATAAAATTCAATTAAATTTAGTTTAGCTTCAACCAAGAAAGCTTCAGCTTCAACTTAAATTTATATTGAAACAATTAAATATTTACATAAAGTGTGTGTTTCATACACATTTCATACACAGCAGATTTAAAATGCATTAAAAGAACATTTGACTTGAATCACATGAAGAACCCTTAAAAATAAATTCATGCACACAAACAATGAGCAAATTCAAAAGTAAATATTCATTTACATAAAAAATAAAATCTACACTCGGTAGACAAACACGTTCGCTCCATTTAACACCCAAAAATTTTTCCGCAGCATAAAAACAAAAAATAAATGAAAAATTTAGAAAAAATCCAAAGCAAATTACATAGAAAAAGTTTTCTGATTTTTTTTTTTTTTTTTTTTTTTGTTAGCCATTACATTTTATTTTATTTTTTGATTTTTGATTGCTACTCTATACACTACTAGAAATACATTTTGCAGCACATTTCAAATATTGCTACCTTTTTGAGGTTTTATTTCATTTCTCATACTCAACTCTCCAAAGAAAAGTGATGTAGAATGAATATAAAGGGGTTAGCTACTGTGTGCATAACAACGAACGACGTTGACGCTGACGAAATGTGGAAGGAATCATTTATGGTTCCCTGATTGCCAAAGCTGTGCAAATAACAAATCCATTTCCTGTTTTATTTCCGGCAATTAGCACTTTCAAAGTCAATCTGGTGACTGAGTGAATTAGAGTAGAAAGAACGAGTATCATCGAAGGGCCAACAGGAGCAATGAATTGAATTGTGAAACGAGAATGGACTCAAGTGGAAAGAAAATGTTCAAGTAGTTATTCGAAAATTCGCTCAGTATGTATGAGATTATCATTTTCTGCACTTAAGTTATTTCAGAAATAACTTAAGTCCCAGTAATAAAAATGTTTATCCAATTTTAATGTGATTTAGGTATAATATGTTAGTACAGGTATAATCTAAATTAAACAATGCTATTATTATATATAGTATAGAGTTTGGCAAAATTCGAATTCTGAAGTCATAGATTTATATACAAAACAAAATTATCGATTTTGTCGTAATTCGTAACTACTTCCAACTGTCTAAAAAAATAGTAACTATTTCAGAAATTACAAATTTAAAAACAGTTACGAAATCTTCTTAATTTAATGGGTACATGATTTGTGGTTGGGAGGAAACTCTGAAGAGGTGGAAGATAAAAATCGTATAAAATTTTTCATACGATTTTCTTTACGATATCGCTATGAAATGGGAAATACAATATTATAAGGAACTCGTTACGATTTCAATAGAATAGGTTAGTTGGGGTTTAACCCGTTCGTTGTTTTTGGCTAATATATTGTACAAAAAAATGTTCATATTTCACTACTTCTCATTTCAAACCTACCGGGAAAAAATAAAAAGGTTCTGAAAGTGGATGCTGATAGAACTCGAGAAAAAAAATTATACAGGTCTCGGTGTTTTAAAAGTATACGTAAAATTTTTTTTTTTTGTAGGCCCAAAGTTTGTCCATTTCTAATCAGATTAAATATAATAAACCATAAGATAACTTGTTAGTTTTGCATCAGAGATTGTTTGTATGTTCAACAATTTATAGTAGAATTCTACATATTACATTTGGCACCCACCATTATGGGTCTTGTTTGCCTTTTTCAAGAAAATTTCTTTTTTGACCCATTACGAGGCTTGAATGAGGGTTAATATGTTCAAGAAATATGTTGCCCATGAAATTTTACTATAGATCACTGAACAACAAAATTCTGTATATTTGACTTTAGTAAAAATAAACACAAATTCCAAAAATGTTTAAAATTTTCAATTTTTATACTTAGTTAACAAGTGTATTTTTAAAAGTGTTTTCTAAACTAAAAGTTTATTTTGCATTGCAAAATAAACCTTAGTTGTTTTTTCCACAAAAAAAAATTCAAAAATTTAAATTTTTTTCTCTAATTTTTACTCCTTTCATGCATTTTGGTCATTATAATGTACAAAATTCCAAAAGCTCTACAGCCTTTCCCAAAAACTTCTTTCATAATTTTTTTGGTTTTTATTCTTAACAAAGTCCGAATCTACGAATATAAAACAAATGAAAAAGTTGAGAAGAAAGGGTTAATTATTGTGTTAATATTGTGTTTTCATAATTTCATCAATGGGCAACAATATTTGTATTTGTTATATAATTATTGAGTATTGTGTACTTTGCATCACAGATTTTCTATGGCACGCACAATTACATACAGTAAATTTAACATATTTTCATTTTAAGTGTAAATAAGTATCTTACAAAGATATACATCATCATCTTGTCTTTACTCATTTATATGTTTCAATTAATTTATTTTATACAACATTCTAATCATTTCAATATTTCTACAAATGCTTTACAATTTTGGGTTAGGTTTGCAAACATTCGATTGTAGTAATTATTAAGGGGGAAGGCCACTGTGACGGCTGGAAAAAGGAGTGATTTTCGGCAATTTTTTTGATGTGTCAAATAAAGGAATATGGGGATCGTTTTATATTCATTTTATTAAATGCACTTCCAACAATAATTTCATAAATTTTTATTAAAAAATATTGAACAGTTTTGAAGATATGGGTATTGCCGTGGAGTCTGAAAAATATTTCCCACTTCATGGTGGCCTTGATTTTTCATGAACGGATTCTCTGAAAAAAAAATTTAGTTTTTAATAATCTATATGAGAATAATTCTCGTCGCACACATGACCCGTCACAGTGGCCTTCCTCCTTAAATTAAATATGTTTTTTTGCGTAGAAGATTTGTGGAGGCTGGTAGGCTAGAGCATAATTCCAAGCGACCTAAGTGGCTTATAACACCGAAAAGGTTGGGTAAGGGGGGTTGGTGGAGTTATGCTGCTTAAGTATTTTTTTTCACCTTTCAATGATAAACAACTTTCTTTTAGTTGTGAAACATGTACAAGATAAAATAAAAAAAAAGTTTTAGATTAGTCCAGCAGATACCAAAAATATGTGCTTTGGCCCCAATAGCGGAGATTCCAGTTTTAACCCGTTTTGGTTTCAGATGAACTGACAAGGTTATGAAGTTCCCTGCACAGATTACAAGACATTGTGCACAGCTTTATTTGATGGGAGCTGGAGACACTGCCATTGACAAAATGGCAGTTATTTAATATGTCTGCCAACTTCAGTTTGATTGGTTGATCGATTCTTGGGAAATCATGCTCTCAGAAATTGAAAATAATATACAGAAAAAAGTGCGTCAAAAGCTTCAATTATGCATAAAAATGCTCGGACATATTTTATCGCATCAGTTCCAAAAGCTTCAGGAGACATTGTTAAAATGTTATTTTTTAAGAATATGCTAAAATAAAAGTTTTTTTTATGTTTCAAGTAGTGGTTCTCCTTTAAGCCCAATCTTCTGCTGTTTAGTAGGGCTCATCAAATGCTTTATCGTCTTTATTCCCTTATATTTAAACCAAAATTTCATAAAAATTGATTATGAATATTTTTCCCTATGGCTTTTCAATGAACATATTGGTTGTTAAGCTCACAAATCGATTAACTGCATTTAAAGACATTTAAAAATTTTAATTCAATGGGCAATTTCCATAATTGGCACATTATACATCTGTGAGCCTAACAATAGTTATGTATAGGTCCTTTCGAAAGAGTTTGTCTTATAATAGTATACAGAGAGCAAATGCTTCACACTATACTTTCAATTGACAGCATGCAGTTTTAATATGGTATTTGAAGCCAAATAATTTTAAAACTTAATTTTCCATATTTTTGAAATATGATACTAAATGAGTTTTTCCTCTGAACCAACGATATATTAATAATATAATAATATTTCCATAATTATCAATTAAAATTGAAAATTCTTGAAAACAAAATATTACGTTGAAGTTAATAAATAAAATAAAAACTAGTGAAAAATTGGAAGAAAATTGTTTAAGTGACTCTTATTGTGTAAATATTCGTAATACTATTGTATTCGTTTTTCTAGTTGTTGTTATTGTAGTGTTATTTGTTTATAAAAAGTTTCACAAAGGTTACCCTAAAAATCAAAAAAAAAAAAAAAAAAAAAAAAAAAGAGAAAAGAGTTGTTGATAAATTCGGTTTCGGTGTTGTTTTTTTTTATGTTTTCTGCTTTTCCATTTCAATTATTTTCATCTCTACATTTTCTTTTTTTTCTGTTGAAAACTTTTTCTTTTCATTTCTTCTGACGCAAAAGATTTTACTTTTCTTTTTTGAGTTATATTATTTTTTTCGCTTTAGTATTTTTAATATCTTGGCATTTCACTTTCTTTCCTCGAAAGTAAATTATTTACTTTTTAGCAGAACATTTTTAAAGAAATTTGATATTTATACTTTAATATCATATTCAATTCGCAATTACAAATTTTGTGATTGTGAAATTGACAAGTGTAGGAGCTGAGAGTTTCAAGAGGGAAGGAATATTTACCCAGAAGAGCTGAAAATGCAATTTTAATTGGACTCTTATATCGTCTAAAGAGCTTTAGAATTATTGCCTGTTGAATGAAAATTGGTTATAATTAGGTCAGAGTTTTACTACTAAAAAATGGCTAAGTAATATTAAAGAATATGTGGTTAACCCTTTCGTCGTCATTGGTCACCGGTGCCACAAAACTCATTTTTCAAAAACTATTGTACTGATTTTAATAAATTTATATTCATTAAAAAGCTATTATCAAAAATATATTGAAATTGTTACCTAATTGACGGCACCAGAGTAACCTAAAATTTTTTTTTGATCTATTTTCAATCGCTCACAATTTTAAAATTATTTTTGCCTTTTCAAGTCGTAGTAAAAATAAGTGTCGAAACGTGTGGAATTTTCATATGGAAAAAGTGAGTTATTAAGAAGGGCTTAGTTTTTAAACTCTTTCGCCGATTTTAACGAGACAACATGCAATCAACTTGTAAAAGTAAGTACTTTTCATATATCTAAATAAAAATATTATTTAACTATAATCAAAACAATAAATAAGTAATGAATTCACCCGTGTTTTTGTCATGTAAGCTGTTTTCACGGCTGAGAAAAAACGGGTTTTATAAAAATTCCCAAGGGTTCCCGCCGAGTTTTTAGTTTTAAATTATTAACTATTCATTTTTGTAAAACATATAAAAATATTAGTTGCCGAAAGTTGCCGGAATGGATTTTACACAATATTTTCAATGCAAGGTACAGATGCTCTATATTCTATGTCCCAGCAATTGTAACATCAAAAAAGTATTTGTATAATAGACATTTTTTTGTGTAAAATTCGTATAGATGGGGGGAGAGGAAGGTTAAAGATTTTTGCGTCCAATAACTGTAAATATTTCCTTGAGCTTACATTAGCTGTATTAGCCATCCTCCTCTATTATCTCCTTTCGTATTGACAATAGGGACAACATCAGCATGTATATCAAAAATCTACCACCTTGAATACGCCATTTTGTTTTTTACAAATTAAGAATGGATTCGGAGATTCCAAAAACCCCCAAATGTCTGATTCGATATTTTATTTGGAAATGGTCCACCATTTTGGATCCGCCATTTAGTTTTTTTTTTAAAACAGAGATCGAATTCGTAATTAACGACTTCAAAAACCACCAAATGTCTGGCTTCGTCAAAATTTGATAATTTTTTTTGCAATGCTCCACCATTTTGGATCCGCCATTTTGTTTTTTTTTTTTAAACTGAGATCGGATTTGTAATCACCGACCCTAAAAACCTCCTAGCACATAAAATCATTACAAAACAACGATTTTTTCGACTTATGGCCTGCTTTTCATGATTCCAGACCACTGCGCGCCGTTCGGATTTGACAAAAAACTGTTGGTTCCTCCCATTTGTGTACAAATATAACTCTCACAACATGAATGGATGCGAAAAACTCGGTCTAGACCCTTCATGCGCTGTTATACCATAAATGAAGAAGAACACTTATTTTTAAATAGCTTGCAAATATTTAAATTTGGCGTAAATTTTCATCTTGCTTGATCAGATTTCCCAATTGAAATTTTAAAAACTTGTTTTTTTAATTGAGTTTTTTTTAGAATATAGTCGAATCTATTTTTTTTGGATTCATGATTATTACTTAATTCATTCTAGAAATGATTCCTGTTTATATTAAAGTTGTCTACATGCAGTTGCTTATATATCATTTGCATTCATTCGATACACCACCTCTTATAGTATGTTCACTTGGAGGCTGAAAATTTTGGTGCCCAAAGTCGATTTTGGTTGGAAATCCCCTGAAAATTGAATAGCCCGTCATATGAAAATCTTGTCAAATGAAAATCTGATTTTCAACGAAAAATTTTTTGTCTATGATTTTTCGCTATGCAACTTTGTGTTTCTGAGAGAGAATTGAGAGAATGCTACTACAATATTCCATCTATTACAATATTTAGTGATTTTTTTTTGGTATCTGCTAAACATGTAGGCATTAGTTATTTGTAAAAAGTGTGTGAAAAGTAAATGATCTCAAAAAAATGGGAATAAAAATTGACAGATGAAAAATCAAATGCTTTTTATATTTCGCCTTTGCGGTGATCTTCTCTAAGCATTCGCTGGGGCAGGCTTCTGTTTTTCCAACGCTTTCGCGGCACTTCGGTGTTATTTGTGCAGACATAATTTGTTGCCAAATTTGGTTCGTCGCAAAATTTTTTTTTATAAGTTAATCATGCTTGAGACTTTTATTTATAAAACTAATTTTGAAAATAAATTAATAATAATAAAAAGGAACTTTAGTAAAGAGATAAACTACTATATAAATTGAATAAATAGTAATTAAAAATATACACACATACATGACATATGTACATATTTGTATTTTGTGTTCTAAGTAGAAGTACTAAGGTTAATGTTTTTTTTTTTCATTCGTTAAGTCGATTATTGATTGTTTAAGTCACATTTTGGTCGTTCGATTACACTTGGCAGGAGCTATTTTCAGTATCAAGTAATGTCGAACAAAGAGAAAACGAGGTTGATTTCGTTTATTTCGTAAATAGACATTAAAATTCAAGTTGTTTTATAATTTCACTTTTTAATGTCAATTAAAATAAGAATGAATAAATGATTGTGCTTGAATTTTAAATTGAATCCCTAAAAATGTGCTTTAGTATTAATGTTAATTTATAAAAATGAAGATAACTGCTCGATCACACAAAAACTACTCAAACTCACTCAAAATTGGTAGGTGAGATTTCTGTGAGTGCTATTGGCTATGAATAGTCAAGCTTATTTTGGGGTTGTGGCCTGATGCGTCAGAGAAATAAGTGATGTTAACTCTACAGAAATTTACATTTTGGGCGGTAATTTCATTGCCTATATGGTAAGAATAAAATATTTTTTTGGATTTTTTGTTGGATTATACCATGAAACATTTTCCGTGATATTGTTTAAGGACTCAACCAAACTAAACTCAGATAAAAGTATTTAACCTTAATAGTAAAACTGAGGTTTGCTTCACCTCATCATAATTTAGTTTTACACCGCCTCTGTTACGAAATAACTTTTCGTTACCATAATTTTTTTTTTGTTTACTACTTAGTTAGACCTGAATACCCCTAAAATATAATACTGGTTTTTTGCTTGTGCACTCACTTCTCCATTTACCACCCACACTTACATACATAGGTACTGTTTTTTTTGCACGCTACAGCCAATGATCGGTAGAGATGAACCGCAATCATCTACGCTAAGAAAATATACAATTAGAGTAACCAGAGTAGAGATAGTGAAAGTGATAGCTGCTTATTAGTTTCAGGTGTAGGGTTATATGTGACTCATATTGAAGGTGCATTCTGGAAATGGAGGTAAATTTCCCCTCCTCCAAACTGTTTTCAAACTGTACAATAAAACGCAAAATTTACTGAAAAATCATACGATTTTACAGGTTTCAATAGAAAATTTCTGGGAAAAAGAAGAATTTAGATTTCTTATGGATGTATAGTAAAATGAAAGGGCATTAAGTTTCTTGCTGCGAACCGGAGAACGTCAACTTCCCGGGTATCCCATAAAAGTTTTTTTTTAAAAAGAAAGTTCCAAAAGTTTTCTTAACTAAATTTGAGTGCACATTTTGGAACATACAACTATTATATAATATTGACACGTGCTTATAAAAACCAATCCTGTACTGGATGGCAAGCTTTTAATTTTTGGACGCTCATAAAAAGAGCCTTCCTGACATCAAAGGAGGAGCAGCATAAGAGTTTCCTGTTGATATAGAGGAATGAGGCATAATAGACCATCAACATTTACATCCTTTTTTTTTGCTACAATGTTTTTTTTTTATTTTTCAATAAGATACACGTGTTCTAAATAAGTTCTAGTGCTGTAAATTAAATAATTTCGAGAAACTACAATATAAATTTTAAATATGAAAATATAAGCATTTTCATTACTTTTTTTAATTTTTTTTTGAATTTGTAAAGTTAAATGCAAAATATCATTCAATTTAGTAATTTCTTATAATATCTTATAAATTTATAAAATATCGAAATAAGTATTCATGCAAATAAGTACGTATAAATTTTAAATAATAGAAAAAAACCAAAAATGAAAACATCAGTAAACGGAAAACTCATGTAAGACATACCATTTTTTTTTTTTATAAATGTACATAATGTATTGAACCTAGCTACATACTTTCTTGCATCTATATTTTATTCGGGTATTTGAATATTATTCAAGTATTTTCTATTCTTTTTATTATTGAAATTTGCATTTTCCTACGTAAATTTAAACAAATATTAGATTGATAAAAAAAATATAAATTTAAAACAAGTAAACAAGTTACATTTTGAATAAATACCTAACTTTAACCTTGAAATTAAATTAATGAAGTACTTGTTATAAAAATGAATTACATTTTTCCAATTTTCTGTTTTATCTATAAATCTCTGAAAATAAACAAATATGTTTATATTGTAAATACAAGCTTGTTTGATCTAAAATTCGAAGCATTTTTATGAGGAAATAATTATGTTTTAGGGATTTTCAATTAACATCTAACGAAGGTCATGGATGGGAGGGCTAGGGCATCCACTTTAAAATTAATATGATGCAATAATGGGAGAAATGGGGTACAGCAAAATAGGTAACATGTGTGTGCGATATCCAATCCAGCAGTAGTTTGTAGTATTTGAGTGATTAGATAGAGTTATCGCGTGCATATATTTTCTTTTGTTCGTTTGTCTTGTTCGTGTGAGAATTGGTTGATCTTAAGAGCCTCTAAAGAACCTATGAAACTGAAGCTCGCACGCAACAGGGTCCTTAACATGTACATATATAATTACCCGTCACATTTACACCAAAACCAGTTCTATAAATATAACCACAGTGTGAATACGAAAAATCAGCTCGCATAATCACGAACACAGGGAAACCATAACACCTCAGGTGTACTTAAATATTGGGAATCTAATGAAAGTCAGTTTATTTCATACAGTGCTAGTGGGTTCACTTGGACTCCACTCTGTCAAAAAAGTTATTAAAGAGAGGGGTCAAGCGAAAATGTGACTGGAGAGAGAGCGTCGCATTCCCAGTTCTATTCAAATTGCATTCAACTTGCACGGTTCCTCAAAGTTTTTAATGAGACTTGATAGAAACCTTTTATTTTAAAATTATGGCTACCTAGGTCTTCCATAATCACGACACCAATTTTCATGCTTCTATATTGATTTGTGTATCCTTTATTAAAGGTTAATAAATAGCTATGGAGCTGTTGAAAATAATAATTTTTTTTTATTCTATGTATTTTTTTTGTATTTCTATATACACTGTTGTTGTGATGACTACATACATACGTTCTTTAAGCTTGCAATACATTATTTAATAATAATTTTTGTTTCTACATTCGCATCCGCATTCATATCCGTATTCGCATCCACTTTCGCGAATGTCAGGTTTTAGCAAATCGCATCCACATCCACTAAACTGATAAATTTTGCTATACTTTGCAGTTAGTACATACAAGTTTCAAATCAACTGGCAAAAGTTTTTTTTAATCATTCATATCTATTTCTAAATCATTTATGAATGATGTAGACAGCAAACAGCAGAAGAATATCCAAATATGCAGATGAACAGAGATAATAATATTATTAGGTTTTATATATTGGAGTATGTAGCATGAGCTCGTACGTAGAAAGCAAAAATTCATTGAAATTTTGAGTTGTTAAAAGTGTATTGTGGCAATAATGTAAACTTTGGCTAAGGCTGAAACCACATAATTTCCAATTAAAAAATTAGTGAGTTTTTAATTACACACATATGTATGTTACATAGTTACTTGCATATTTCAGTAAGTAATGCAATCTTACATACAGACATGCATATATATATATATATATATACAATTGTGCTTCTGTCTATCTATATATGCTTAAGATTCATCCACAACATATACTATTCCAAATTAATGTAGCAATATCAGCAGTGTCTAGTTCTGCTCCTGTTCTAATTATATTTGCATTTGTTATTTAACAATCTTTGGTAGACAAATGTATGTAAATTAAAATTTATTTATACTTAATTTAAAATTTACTATGCAGATGAAAATGAGATATATATTTTCATTGCAGTCGTTCAGGATAAGCAGCAAAGAGATTACATTATATTTAGCACATATTTGCTTTCTATATATTTTTTTGTACTTTTGTGAGTATGCAGTAGTTTACAATCTCTTGAGTCTTTTGTGATTTGTATCTTTTGTATATGTATACTTCTATAGAAAATACACATGTATCTGCACCAACACACACACACGCACACACACACACACTGAGTAGCTGTTGACCACCATCACCAGCTGACCCAGTTGCATACGCATAATTATTTATTATGTTTAAAGTTTGCATACATAAATGGAACTACACACATGCATTCATATGTGCAAACCACACGCAATTACGTTATATTTTGTGCTTAAATTTCTGACCACATGTGATGCTGTACCTACAGCAAAGGGACAGACAGACAACACTAGTGGGATTACATTCATTTTTCCAACTTGACTCAAAGCAACTTGGTATTTCTGAAATTTTTACTATTGTTTTCATTGCTGTTGTTGTTTGTCTTGTTGTTGCTGCTATTGGTGTCTAGCTGTCATATTACTACAAAGCTTCTTCGGTATGTGCGCTTGCTTTATAAACTGCATGCAACTTACAACTATGTAGAATGTCAAGCCATATTTATGCACTTAGTTTTGCGGGTGTTTCTCAGTAATTATCTTCATTATATTCTGTGTGTGTCTGTGTCTGTGTGCTTATTAATATTCATGTAGGTAAATATGTACATTAGCAACCGAATAATTTTAGCAACAAATTTAGAGATTGACAGCTTTCAAATGAATTTCTGTAAATAAATAATAACAAAATTTTTCTATTTTATTCTTCATTTAAATAATTATAGAAAATGTTAACAGAATTCGATTCAATTTAAAAAGTAAAAACTTAATTTCAGCACTAAAACAACAAAATATTTTGTAATAAATCACTTCTTTTTCTCAGCGATGTAGTTTCATCGGTTCAGACAGCAACGTGAGAGAAAGAGTTAAAAAAAAGTTGAACAAAAGGGAAAATTTTTCAACTTACGATCTTCAATGCTGCGCTTTTATGGGTACAAAGTTTAACTATAATTTCTAAATTATTTGGGACGACGGGACCAATTCAGAACAAACCGTACTGGTCTACATACACAGATGACGGGAAATTTGAAACCTGTTGCAAATTGGTACCATACAATACAGTTATCGTGATTGCGACTCTATTACAAGCTTCAATCCTTTGCCCACTTTGTAATTAAGCTAGCTTCAATAAAATTTATTTAATTACACTGCGCAATAAGGAAAATCAAGTTTCCAAAACTTCTGCAATGGATATTAAAAGGTATATATTAGGCTGGCCCTTCGTTGTATGGGCGATTTTAAAGTTGATGCGAAACCCGCTCCCCGGGGCTTGTTTTATGTGGTTACTGGAAAAACTAATTCTGAAAAGTTCAATCAAAGAATATTTGAGCTATCCGCGGCCCTTCAAAGATTCGAAATTTTGGTTTTTTTTTTCTAAAATTCTCCATTGTATGCACCCTAGTGCATAAATAATACACCCTAATACAAAATATTTTTTACACTAAACTACATTCAATTCTGTTTTCAACAAGCTATAAATTTTCAAAATCCATTGAAGTGTTGCTGACTTTTTTATCTCTTTTATTCGACCACATAAACAATTTCCTTACGTAGGTAAGTATTCAAGTACGCATTTTTTTCTAGTATATGGTGTTTGAAGTCGAACATCTCAGTCAAACCTCAATGGCTTTTGAAAATTAATAGCATGTTGGAAACAGAATTGATTGTTATTTATTTTTAAATACTTTTATATATACACTGGTAAACAAAATAGTCGTTTAAAACGTCATTCAAAGTAAACAAATTTTAACAAATTTTTAATTGTCAGTATATTTTTCCCTCTAACTCCGGTAATGCTTAAGATATATTATCAATTTGTATGTTGTTATAAGCAACTAAATGTCCTCCTTTGAATAACATGTAAAAACTTACTCGTTGGAAAAATAAAAATAAAGTTACGGGCAAGTATATACTTTAAGCTATCAAAAAATGGGGTTCTTGGCTCTCACTACATTTTTGAGAGTCAATTCAAAATTCTGAGTATGCAGTTTTTTTCTGTTTTACGACAAATGCAAACCTCGAAAAGAGCATATTAAAATTTAAACTTTTTTGTCACATTGTGTTAATTACACTAAATCTGTATAACCCTTGGTTAAGTTAGGTTGGAGTGGCTGTCGAAAGACACACTTAGGCCTGAACGGCCCATTGTGATACCACATACTTAGTTGGACCTACAGTTTAACGCCGATTCCGAAAGACGGTGTGGCAATTTCTTATCGGCTTGGTGGTTTTGCCATTACCAACCAATGTGTGTACTTGAACACTATCTTATAATTCTAATTTTGGCATAAAAACCAAAATTTTAAAACTTTGAAGGGCCAGGGATAGCTCAAAAATTCTTCGATTAAACTGAATTTTTTTCTGGATTAGTTTTTCCAGTAACCTCACAAAATAAGCCCAGGGGAGCGGAATTAGGAATAACTTTTCAAATAAGGGCAAGTCTAGTATACATATATAGTTTCTTTGCATGAGTATCTACACACTGGTAACTAGTGCTTAATTTCTTAAAGCAATCATAATTGTTCATTTTATACTTTCTTTCTGCATTAACGATTTGTCTAAGTAACTGTTTACTGGGTCTTTAATATTTACATTAATCATTTAAGCACTTGGCAACAAATGCAAATTTTTCGGCAGCAAACAACAGCGGGAACAGTAGTAAGCTACATAAATACATATGTATTTATATAGTATATATACATGTAATATCAAGAAAAGATTTTCCACAATTTCGCAACATATTTACATAAAACATTAATATTTTTTCTGTTTAACATTTTCATGAATTAACACACATTTAATTAATTTTTCAAAATTAAGGTCATAAATATGCGTTGCGCATTTTTAATTTCATTGCCACAATTTGCAAGTGCAAGTGAGCGATAATAAGAAGGAAGAGGAGAATCACGCGTGCGTAGGCCAAAGTGTGTGTGTGTGTGTGTGTACGTGAAATAGGTTCCTGTTGCTTTATTTTTCGTTTGTTTTTCCTGGTTATTCTACCCGAACAGACTCATTGTCCTGGTGGGCTACGAAAATATTATTATTTTTTATTACAACACACACAAATACATTACATACATACACTAACCTGCGTTTCACGTGATTAATTTTTCATTGTTAATTATAAAACAGTATGTTTGCAATTGCTGAAAAAATTCATTTCGTTTTCATTTTTTCTTCCTTTTTGTTATGGTAAATTAATTGCACTGCACGTTATAATTAATTTTGCAAATTAATTAAATATTGGAGAGAAATCGTGATTGTAAATTTTCAAAATGTAATCGAAAATTTTTAATTGATTCACTTTTTAGATAATATGCTGAAATTCAACTTATTTTTTCGCTAAGCATGAAAGCTTGGAAACCTTTATTTTAGTATTTATAAAACTTACCTTTTAGAATTAATCCTGGATTTATTATTCTCCAATTTTCATTCCTTGCTTCAATACAATTCTCAAGATCGAAAAGTAGAGGAAAGCTTAATATAGCGGAGTGTTTTCTTACGCTTTTTAAGGGGTCATTATGTTTTTATTGTACTTATTTTCAAGAATTTATGTTCCATATAAAAATAGATTTTTTATATACATATAAAAATAGATGTTTCAAATTGAAAAAAAAAATTCTTTTATTATTTTTGGTGATGTATTTCGGAGAGTTATCTGCTTGAAGTTATCCCTGTCTGAAGTTTTCTGGCTGACATTGAATTTGGAGTTTGGACAATCTAAAACTAAAAAATCAATTTTACCTGGAAAATTGATTCTATGGCTATCGCCTGAACTATGAACTCTGTATATATGCAGTAAAAAAATCGGATACAATAAAGAATAGAATACTTAAAAAAAGACAATGTTTTTAATATAATCCTTTAAATTATGCGACTGGATAAATACTTCCATTGTGACAATTTCCAAATCTTTAGTTAAACTAATAATGCTTTTTGTTTTAATGGAATACTCATTCTTAATTTGATCACATTGCTAAAAATTATAACAGTTTATTGAGAATTCTATGACTGCAACCTTTATCTAAAATAATTCGCAGCATCATCATTGCTTGGCGAAAAATTCCTTATCAAATACAATATATTAAGTGAGTAATATTCGCTTGGAATTTCAATTGACATGCGCATACTTAAACTGGTAAACTCAAGTCAAGTATGTGCATATGTATTACCAATGTTTTTGTTTTTATAATAGCATTAACATCAATATCGATAACAAAACACACCACACCTGCCCAAAAAAACACATACGCTGAAAGAAAATAATTCTTAATGAATAGCACCTAGTAGTAATCTAAACTATGTGACGTAGAATTCAAAAACTTTTACGTTTCCTTCTTGTTGATATGGTATATTCATGTATGTAAGTTTCGGTCCACGTGAGCTAAAAGTTGAATAAATTAGTGAAATATGCCAATAAAAAAAAAATGCTGAAATCATTTTTATAGTAATTCAAAACAAAAACAAAACAAAACATACTCATAAAAATAAAAAAAAACCTACACGATCAAAAAAATAATAAGTAATATCTATCGATAACAGAAAATGTAATATAAAAATTTTATTGACTAAAAGAAAAACGCCTTTGTAATTGTAATTAAATTAGCGCGTTTAATTCGACTGTTTTTTAAGTGTGAGTAAGCTAAAAATTTGTTTCCATATCATTTATTAAATTTAAGTGACGGTAATTAAGTACTTTTGCATACTCTACCTGGAGAGTGACAAAAAAAACATTAGGAAGCGTTTACACAACATGTCTTTAGACATTAATGCTTGAACGTATAAACTGAAGTAACAACCATTTGCCCAACACAAACTGTATGGTTTCCAAAAAGTTTTGATTTTTCATCGCACCATCCTGTCACAAATGTTGTTCTGGCTGTGTGAGCGTCTAAACGCCCGTAACGAATTACGTTTCAAAGTAATATTTCACAACACTGTTATGCATACATTAAGATTTTAGACTTTTCCCATTTGAAAAATTATGATATACCTAAAGTCGTTCCTCAGTAAACTCTATGGGCCTCCAGGGAAAACATTCAAAATACTGCAATCTAGAAAACTCGAATTATTCTGGCAAAACGGTTTGTACTGCCGACTTTCTTGGGCCCAAAGTTTTGCCTAAATTTTGAACTTGCGCAGTGCACTATGGGGCCGATGAAAAATCTAGCTGGCCAAAATTCGAAAAATCGACTATCTTGGTTTGAATCCAAAAATATATGGGATTTATAGACCTCATCATATTCCATACTTAGGATATTCTAATTAGGCGAATCTGGCTGTGTGAGCGTCTAAAACTGCAATATCCTGCCGATATAACAATATAACAATTTTTTTAGCATTTTATTTTTATTAATGGGTGGAAAAAAAATGCTCCGAGTTGCTCCGGGAAATAAGCACTTGCCTACTCTGTGAAGCATCTACTTTAAAATAAGGCATGAGTGCTTTGCAACTTTTCGCAATAACTTTAATAACAAGCAAAAATATGACATCACATAGCATTTAATTAATCATAGGTAGTTAATAAAAGTGTTATATTTAATCCATTTGAAATGGTAATCAGAAAAAAATTGGTATACGGAATCAGTCTTTGGCCTTATTGACTTTGAATGAAAAACTTTTTCATCGGGCAATTGCAACGCCTACCTCCAATATAAATAAATATATGCTTAATTTTAAAAATGCAATAACTTTGAATCAATCACAGATATAATCATTAAATCATATGTGCTAATATATATTGTCTTAAACATAAGTCATGCTAAAAATTAGAGCTATCAGACCATTATTATGCATACCTTTCATATAAATATAATCACAAAATACTGATTTTTTTCGTTTTTTTTATTATGTATATTTAAAATCTCACATGTATAGAGGTAGTAATATTTCAACCGTGATAATTTTTACCTTGATATATGAATATGCTAATATTTACCAGCATATATAATTTCATCACTATGTCTGCGATGGGTTCCAAGTTATAGTGAATTAAGTATTTCACAAGATGGGAGGTGCGCGTGCTAATAATCCGATCTATCCCATTTTTGCATAATAATAATGTTAATATATATACCAAGTTATACTTTTTTCGCAGTTTCATTTGTATATGAGGTAAGCGTGGTAATAGTCCGATCGTTATAATTTTCCACGCAGTGATTGCCAATGACCCCGTGAGCAAATGAGCCATATTCCAGAATTTCGGCCAGCTAAATATGGATTTGGCTCCATAGTGCAGTGTTATTGTTAATCTCAAAAATTCCCGATTCCCAACAAAACTTTCTGAATTTCAGTGGTAAAAAAATTCAGTAAAAAATTCAATATAATATGGATTTTAAAAAATTTACCCATTTTTTTCCTAATGTTGAGATTTGACATCAGTTGCCTAAATTAAGAAATATGCTTAAAAAAAGACACCAATATGTTGGAAAAATTTGTTTGCAGATACTAGATAATAATGAGTGTTTGTGTACTGTTACCAATTAGGGGAAATTTGTATCAGTCTTATACAATATTTCAAATATTTAATGTTTTCTATAATGACTGATGAATTTATGTGTATAATTGATTGCAAAATAGTTTTTTCCCCAAACCGTTTACTAATGATATGTCAAGCCACTTCATTATACTAATACAAATAATTCATTAAAATAAGTATTATGGCTAATTCTAAATTAGTAATAAAGTGATAAGTGATGGGAAACCAAAAATATATGTAGGTATAAATATAAAATGCTATTTTTCTATAACTAAAATTGGATGATTTATTTTAATATTTCTAGGTCTGCTATATCAATGCTAACTACAGAGAAATTATTATTAGAGTACATCATAAGAGTACGTTCTAAAGAAAGCAAGGCAGTTACATATATAACCAGGGCTCTGTGTCACTCACTATCTCTTTGTCACAGTCTTTACAGCGTCGTTGTCGTATATGCTCATATGCCCGATCATATGCTTATCGCAAGAGTTGCGTTTCATCAATACACCAACCATCACTGTGACTAAGTGAATTTTTTCAATGCAAAGCACAGGTTGATGATGTCCTTTCAAACTTATTTTGCGTTAAAAAATCATACAACTTGAGTGGCAAGGCGAGGCAGTGTATTATCACCATAATAAGTTTTTGTTAAAAACTAATATTTTTTCTCCTTAACATTATAAACAAATACATATGTTTTGTTTTTGTAAAAAAATTAAAAATTATTTGTGATTCTCTGCAAAACGAATAACTTTTCGGAACTGGATTTTTCTCCCATGATCAAAGTGTCTGTTTTTTAAATAAATTTGAACTTCTTGGTACAAAACTCCATCAGAATCAAGTTCGCCAGAACCGAAACTTGAGAGCGAGAGAGTAAATTTTGACCAGCATGGCTACCAAATCTTCAAACTTCCGACACCAAATCATGCAGGACGGTCGTGCTCTGATGCGTGCATGATAACGGATTTTTTAGAATAAAAAAGAAACCGACGAATTGGAATTTTTACTTTTTTTCGCCACCTTTTCTTACGGTCCTACCAAAAATACAAAATAAATATAATTTATGTGCTTTAATTGCATTCAATGTGTGTTCAGAAATAAAAACTACAATTTCTAAAGAGAATAAAAAAAAAGTTTGTTAAAAAAATAACGATAAACTGAAGATAGTGTGTGATTTAAAGACGAGTAATATTTTTGTAGAAAAAAATGAAGTAAGCTAAATTCAGCAACAAAATCGATAAACTGGCAAAATTTGATTGTAACTAAAAACATAGCCTTCTTTTAAACGGAGAAACTTGCTTCTATAAACTATCAAATCTGATGGCACGGCAAAAAAAAAAACAAATTTCCTCGTCTAAAAGCAGCTTTACTCTTCTGCGATAATTTCAACTTTTCGTTGTTTATCCCGTCTTAGCTATAAGCTCCCTTTTCCACACGACAAGTTTTCTTGTCGGCAAATTTCCAATTGTCGTTTGGGCTTGCCATATGCTTCTCCACACAAGTGATATTTTACTCGAAAAATGTTTCTTTTTTTCCAAAAAGAAATCAAAATCAATGCGCAGCCAACTTGAGGGGGCACCCCCAGTTGTAACTTTCAGCAACTAAATTCATTTGTGTCTACAAATATTTAAGTTGATACTATGAAAATTTATGACTCTTTGTGGTTGCCAAAAAAAAATGTCTTCTTGATATTATAGTAAGTGGAAACTTTAAAAGCGTTTTTCTTAAAATGGAATTTTTTTAAGTCTGTGGCCACTCAACAACTGCTGAATCGATTGGCTTCAAATTTAATAAGGTCTTATTGCATAATAATCCATCGTTTTTTTTAGTGGAAATCGAACTTTTAACTTTTACAGGTCGCCATTTTGTTAAATATTTATATTTTTCAATAACTAGATCAATCACTAGATAATCTTATAATAAAAGTAATTCCATTTCGTTTCTGCATTTTAGATGATCCAGATTTGCAAAATGTTGGTCACCGCAAAACTTGTTTTCCAGAAGAGCGTCGATGCGATCGCTCATTACTCATAAAGCTTAAATTTTGTTTTTATAAAAATTTTTTAAAGTTAGGTTTAATACATAAACTTTCAGATAATAAATAGTTTTTATAAAAATCTTTGGAAATCTTGGAAATTTAGTTTGAAAACAGGCCAATTTTTTAGCGCCACAACTGGGGGTGCCCCCTTAAATTGTCAAATAAGAATAAAAAAAAGTAACAAAGAACGAACAGCACAGTCCAATGATGCCACGATACGCACTTTCCATATAAACATTTTAAAATTGATCTCGGTGACTGTTATTGGAAAGCGGCCCTGCACTATCTCGGTCCAAAACTTAACCATTTTTTATAGGACCGGTAGGTTAATAGAAATGTTCTTTCTGACTTCGGAGTTCTTTTGACACATGAGTGATTTCATCTCAAGGAAACCTACTCTCAAAATCTATCGAGATGGGGTGTTTAGAGTTACTAGGCGCAGATTTTGATAGATAATGCTGGACCAAGGCATAGCTAAGTCTTTCTGAACGGCCGAAAGGGAAGGCAATTGTTTTGCCTGATTAGCACTCGGCTTTATAATTGTCTATATCTACCAAAGCACTCCGAGTTTTTCTCTGAAATTTTTACAAAATACTTTTGAAATAAAAGACTTTCAAATTACACACTTTTTTAAAAATCGATTTCTTAAACGATTAAACGATTTCCATTACATAAAATTTGACAAAAAATACTCTACTGACTTTCGTAACTAAAAGCTGAACGGTTTCAAATTCCCCGCAAAAAACAGCTCATTCCTGGATTCCCCGTACTATGTAAAATTACCCGCAAATCGGGGAATTCCCCGCAAGTTGGCATCGTTGGTACAGTCTGTACCTATCCCCTATCGTTGTTCCTTTCTTGACTTGCCGACAAGAAAACTTGCCATTTGGGAAAGGGGACAAAGCAAAATAACGAACTCTCGCCATACGTACTCCAGAATTGTCGGTATAGTTTCATCTCTCACAGAACATGTGAGAGATGATCATACGATACATTTTTGTTTGGCCTCATTCTTCCTTTTTCTTTTCTCTGTTCGTCTCTCTTACTCATTCTCAGTTGGCAGAGAATTGAAGAAACTGAGTTCCTTCAAAATATATTAAATCTGTGCTTTATGTATGCTTTTTGTATGCAGTCTTTAAATTTTCAATTTACTAGGAATAACAAATGCATTGTCACAATTACATGAGCGAAAAACAAAATTGTCATTCACAGCAATTTAAGCTTAAACAAATGTATATATAAAACCAAACAATTTCACTGCTATCTGAAATAATTCTTTGTACCACTCACTTTATTGCCATAGTTATTGAATAGACTTTAAGACCATACTTTAAATGAATGATAAAAAGCTTCATTAACGTGGTTTGGTGTTTGCCTACTCAAAAAGTTTGGCATGCTTAACGTTTGTTTTTTTTGTATTCTTTTGTTTTTTTTTACTATTCAATTGCGTCTGATTGTATACATATATTAACTTTTAGCTATCGATAAATGATAAGCTATCATTTTTTGTTTTATATTATCATGGCAATAAATACAAGCCATATTTAGATTTAAAATATATACATAAAGAGAGCACATTTGTAAATTTAGTTAGTTTAATTTTCACCTTTCTTTGAGGCATTTGAGCAGAATAGCGTGTATAATCTGAAAAAATCACAATGAGCTCCACGAACGGCGGCGTCAATAAGGACGAATCGTCTTACTATAAAAATAACATAACATTAAACGATACATATCCTGATAGTGAGAAAAATGATAAATCAGTATTGTAAGTTTGAAGTGATATTATTTTAAAAAATATATTCAATTAATATAAAGTGCGACCGTGTATTTAGATTGAATTAGATTGAATCAAGTAATACTTATAAAAATTTACGAAATTAAAGATTTCACAGTTTTATCAATAATTTAGAATTTTCTGTCTAACGTTATTTTGTTATCGCGCGCCGAACTTCTTGAAAATTGATAAAGCTTAAAGTTCATACATGTGTGTATGCGAAATCTAGTCTTAGGAAATAAATTATTTAACACTTATTAAATTATTTAATTATGTGCCTGAGTATCTATTTATAATAAAAATTTGTATTCTTTTCATTTACTTTTTTTTTATTAGGGAGATTTCAAATGGTGATACAAAACCTAGTAAAAAATCAAAAAAAGCGAATAAAAATGAGCCAGAAGATGATAAACCAAAAGATGATGTTGCATCAGTGGGATTCTTTGAGATGTTCAGATATTCTACGGGAAGCAATAAAATATTGTATGCAATTGGAAGTTTGGCAGCTATCGCAACTGGATTGACTACACCGGCGAATAGTTTAATTTTTGGCAATCTAGCAAACGTAAGTTGAAGAAAATATTTGATTTGAAAAAAAATAAAATTTAATAACTCTTTACGCAATCAATGGTATTCTCAAAATTATATTATTAATAATGATATGGCAACGTTAATACTTGCATTGCCAGATGAATGTTTGGCATGAAAAGGACACAGAGAAAAAGAGAGGGAAATGTTACTAGTAATGCGAGTGGGTAAAAATGTTAAAGAACTTTGGTTGGTTTTAATAGCTTATTTTTTCCTTCTACTCCTCTTGGGAGTATATGGTTTCCATTAAGCATCGTGCCCAAGGCGTATTTAACAGTGTGAACTCATCTCAGAGAGTAGAAGTTATGATGTCAAAAACAGCTTCCGCTGTGAATATTTAAAATTTTGTTTATTTACATATTGCACTATTTTGACACTACATTTGGCTCTTCAAATAAAATGAGAGAGTTCTCAGAGATGACTTCACCCTATTAAATACGCCTTGATCGTGCCTGTTAGTTTCTTTAATCATTTCTAGTTTCTTTAATCATAATCTTTTAATGTTGCTCAGGATCAGTGTCTTCACCAAACTGTTGTGCATCCGGTTTGTATCAAGGCTGACATTTTGAGGGGTTTACAGTTGTGTGGTGAACGTGAGGGATTTCACTGTTTTATGTCATTACCCTCTAGAGAGCTTTTTTGCGTATGTATTCGCCATAATGGACATCGCTACTGAATTTGTGTTCTTTATTCAGTCGGCTGGTGATACGCAGAAGGGATTATTTTTCATATGAGATAGCTTTTTGGGCTATTGGTTGTATTTGCAAAAATTTTAAATACCATGAAAAATGATTTTTAAAGAAAAGCGTGAGGCCAAACCCTTGCATGGAATTGAACCCGCGACCGCTGGGATGGTAGTCTAGTATGCTGCCAATAGACCACCAAGGCGGTTTTAATGGTATTATGTGGTGTTAATTGGTTACCTTAGATTAGAGAAATATCAAAATCGATTTGGTGAACATTTTCCATTGTTTCACTAAAATATTTTGACATTGACATATTTCAACATTTTAATCTCAAGTGAAACTCTGAAAGAAAATTATTTGTTTATACAATATTTTTATCTAATGTATATCCGATGGTCAGTAATTATGTATGAAATAAAGCATAATATTCAATGGTATGTCTGTGAATTAAGTAATATAACTGATTTCACATTTTTTGCAATTCATATTGGGTTTATCAGCTGTTAAAGTTGAAAGAGAGCGGATAGTTCTTCTGCCTTGAATCTCTCTTTTTCTTCTTTATTTACAAAAAAAACCATTTGGATACGTTTTACGCTCACCCAGTGACAAGCAATGAATTTGATTGGCAAATTGAAAGCATAACCTGTACATATATTCTCTCTATGTGAATGTTTACGAATAATATCTAACTCTTTTAAAATGAACTGTATATGCATTCTGCAAAAATAAATTCAAAGTTTACAGACATATCAGGTAAATAATCAAAAGTTTAATTTTTAATTCACAAAAAATTTATTTTCCTGATGGTGGAGCACACTACAGATCTTCAATCAATTAGTAATCTATCAATATTATTCTAGTGATATTGATTGGGTATATGCGTACTTTGTGTTGCTAACAAAATTCTACACCCTCGTGATAGCATATTATTAGTGTATATTAGATAAAAAAATATTTAATATAAAGTCATCATGATTGTGCAAATTATTTTGTGTTTATATCTTCAATTAAGAAGTGCATGGGCGTACGCTGAATATTGTGTATAGGGATTCCACAAAATAGCGATAGAAACAACAATACTTTTTGCTTACATTTCACCATTGTTTGGGTATTTACCTCACATTCACACATCCATGTGTACACCCATTATAGTGTCACTCCATTTTGGTTCGTTATC